>OZ004705.1:189637292-192307292 GCA_963924515.1 Vespertilio murinus
AATCATTTTTCTTAAAGGCAGACTGATAATAACTTATGATGTATCCTCTTCCATGAGCATTGCATTTTGGTAAAAGCATGAATATAATAATTCTAATGGTGACATATGAGGCATTTTGGCAGGCAGCCAAAGGGATGATTTTGATCATGAGCTTTTCATTGCCCTCATCTACACTAGGTCAGAGATTATGTAAATGATTAAGGCTATCTTGTTGCAATCTATTTCAGGAGAAGACTATTCTAATGTCATAGGTATTCCTGTTACCTTTCTCTGCAATATTATATGTATTTATATCCTCTGTCTACATTTCCTCTATTAATCTAGTAGACATTCATAATTACTATATACAGATTGCATTAGGAGTTTATGCTATATCATCACTTATCGTTTCAATAACCAAAATGGTTGGTATTAAAATCTTATTCTATAGCTAAAGAAACTGAGGCAGATAGTTATGGCAGCCTAAGGTTACATTGAAAATGACAAAGCTAGGATTCAGAAACAATTTGGTCTGTCTCTAGAGCCCATTTATAATATATGCATTGAGCATATTTTGTTGACTTTTTTTTGTACTCACTTTTTTGTCCCTTGGTTAAACTTTGTCACAGCTCTGTGTAATGTCCCCCTATTTCTTTCATGAGAAGAGTGCAATTGATATGCCTATAGTGGGGCTGGAACACTCTAGCAGAGTGACTGTATCTTTATATACAGGAAGGTTGGCCTATGTCAGCAAAACACACAGGTAAATAAAAAACAGAATATCATAAAAATTTGCAGCTGGCATTAATGTAAAGGTAAGCAAGAAGTATTCTTTTTACATAAAATGTATTTCTAGAATATTAGTATGCAGTAAAATTTTTTAAATAGTGAAACCACTATGTATAAAATGGTATATACTTGCCATTAAAAATTTGTCCAAACCATAAAATATACAACACCAAGAGTGAGCCCTAATGTAAACTATGGTCTTTGGGTGATGATAATGTTCAATGCAGGTTCATCAATTATAACAAATGTAACATTCAATGTTGATAATGGATAAGAGTGAGGGTAAATGGGAAATCTCTGGACCTTCCTCTCAATTTTCCTGTGGACTTAAAATTGCTCCAAAAAATAGTCTACTAAAAATTAAGTAAATAAATATTAAAATAAAAAATAGCAAATATTAACTAATTGCATTATTTCATTGTAAAAAAATAAAGAACATTTAAAAAATGAAGAAAATGTAAAGAATAATAGCTTAATTTATTGCATGAATTTGAATGGCTTAGACAATTAAATTATTTTGGTAAACCTGCAAGAAAGTATCATTATCTCTTTTCACAGATGAGGATACTGAGGTCATTAATGCTTTCTAAAACACACAGATTACACAGCTGGAAGGTGAAAGAACCAGGATTTAAACCCTACCCTACTTGACTGCAATGTCTAATCATTCACACATTGCCATACATTCATGTCATATATTTATATTAGAACAAGAGAAAAGGACTGTTGACAGTAGGAGAGATGGAGGTAGCAGATTAGTTTCATGTTTTGGCACTTGTGTGAATATTAAACATTTTATATAGATTTTATATGTATTTCTTCTTTTTAATATATTTTATTGATTTTTTTTTTTTTTTACAGAGAGGAAGGGAGAGAGATAGTTAGAAACTTTGATCAGCTACCTCCTGCACACCCTCTACTGGGGATGTGCCCACAACCAAGGTACCTGCCCTTGACTGGAATTGAATCTGGGACCCTTCAGTCAGCAGGCTGATGCTCTAGCCACTAAGCCAAACCGGTTTCAGCTATCATGTATTTATTGCATAATTAAGAAAGAAGGAAACTGAATTCATAGAGAAAAAAACTTGTTAAGAATAGGATTTTTTTCTAAATTTATTAAAGTCACCTTCTATTAATCACATATTTAAGATCAAAACAAAAACAAAACTAATTCATCAAGGGGAATTATAATACATCTTGCTTTTAAATCAAAATCTTAGAGTTTTTGCCTTCCTTTCTTTTCTTCACTCTTCTCCTTTTTCTTCCTCCCTCCCTTCCTCCCTCCCTTCCTCCCTCCTTACCTCTTTTCCTTCCTTCCTTCCTTCCTTCCCTCCTTCCTTCCTTCCCTCCTTCCTTCCTTCCTTCCTTCCTTTCTTCCTTCCTTCCTTCCTTCCTTCCTTCCTTCCTTCCTTCCTTCCTTCCTTCCTTCCTTCCTTCCTTCCTTCCTTCTTCTCTTACTAGATTTCATTCTTTCCCTCTTTTAATCCACTAAATATCTTTTGAAATTCAAGATTTTCCCGGAAAACAAACAAACAAAAATATTTAGGGTATGGGGTTGGTTGTGCTATGCCATGCTGCTTACTACTGACCTAAAACTCTATAATAATAAAAGCATAATATGCTAATTACACCTGGAGTCCTTCCGAGGACCTCTGGATGAAACCAGAACTTCACCCCGGGTTCCAGAGGGAAGCCGGTGCCAGCAGCCGGGGGAAGGAAGGCCTACTCTTATTTGAGTTTTGTGCATTGGGCCTCTAGTAAGTTAATAAGCCTAATGGTGATTAAGTGCAACCCAGGAGAACAAGAAGCCGTCTAGGACTTGTAGTTTTTCATTGATCCACAGGGAGAACAACTCAGGTCAAATGTGATGTCGTTTCTATCACAATGAAAACAACCTGAACCTTCTGGAGTGCATGGTAATGGAAGGGGGTATTGAAGACCTGCCTGTCAGCTTCTTTTAGTGAAGCTGTAACAACAATGAAGCAGGGCACAGAGGCCTCACACCTTTCAGGAAAGATAAACAGAGCCAAACACCAGTCTTGAAAATGTGAACGGAAAGAAAAATATAGTACAGACTCTACACTTGTTCCTACTTAAAAAACATTCTATTTAGCGAAGCTATTGAAGATGTTGTTATTTACCATTGCAGATTTGAGATACCATACTATAGCTCTCTGATGGAACAGGCTCTTGCATTAGGAATGATTTGGGGGAAATTGGGCTCTCCCATGAACAATTAAAGGTACTTTAAAATATTACCATTCTTTAAGTGAAGGTCTACGTTATGAAGGAGCATAAAATAAACACCAGATCATACACATTATTGACTTCAGCAATGTTAGGCTAAACATTTTTGCCATAGATGGGATGGGATGGTGGAAGAGAAAGCTTTTCACTTAATTTTAATCTAATTTTTTTTTGGTACAATGATTTGAAACCCAATATACCTATAAGAATTACGTTCCAAATTTTATTTGTGCAGATCTACTGAATTAAACTATATATGAGTGTATTTTGAAAAATACCCAGTTGATTCTGATATCTTCCTTTGACTTGTTACACACACACATACATTTATATATATAAACACATTCTATATAGTGTATTAGTATACACACACACACACACATTTATAATGTATATATGCTACACAAAATATCTATATATCTATATCTATATCTATATCTATATCTATCTATCTATCTATCTATCTATCTATCTATATATATATGGAGGTTCATAAGGTCAAATTTTCTTATGCAACAGCTTCTCTTTCCCTTCAATTTCTAAGAACGGCCTAAAAATATGTCAAGCTAGTTCCTCAAATAAATTAAGCAAGTTTGGGATCTGCTGACCTAATCCATCTTTAAAAGAAGGCATTTTGTATCTAATTATAATAATAAAGCCTCATTTCCTGCATCAAAATGCCTTATAATCACCTAGGTTTGACATTTAGATTTCAGCCTTTACCTTCTGATGCCCCATGGGAAATGGCTTTCTGAAAAACCACTTCTGAAAACTTACAAATAGGTATCATACCTAATAATAGACAAACATGTAAATTGACTGTACCTCTGCTAAATCCATAGCCAATCAGAGTGAGTATGCAAATTAACCCAACAAAGATGGATGTTAATTTGCATATGAAGGCACCCAGCAGCCTGGGTCCCAAGAACTTTCTTAGCACCCAGGTCACTCCTAGGTAGGCCCCCGGTGGGTCCTGAGCAACCTGGGAGGGCCTGAGCCAGGGGGCTCCTGGGCAGGGCAGAGCCAGGTGATCAGAGAGAGCTGGGGGTCCCCTGTCCAGGCCCCATGCCCAGGCCAGAGGCTTGGGGCCTAGGCAGGGGTGGAGCTGGGTGATCAGGCGATAGGAGGGAGCTGGGGGTCCCCTGCCCAGGCCTGGAGACTTTAGGCCTTGGAAGGGGTGGAGCCAGAGATTGGAGGCGATTGGTGTGAACTACAGAGGAAATACCTTTTCTAATGGCTCATTGGCTAAGCTCCCTGTTTGCCACTATTAATATTCTTAGTAACTTGGGTATAAGAACCCAAAAAGGTGATCTAGGGTTTTTCCACTACACTCCTGGAGAAAAAAAGAGGTCTCCTGCTGGAGGGCTAAGAAATGTTATATCTGGCCCTAGCCAGTTTGGCTCAATGGATAATGCCTAGGCGTGCAGACCACAGGGTCCGGTTCATTTCTGATTAAGAACATGTACCTAGGTTGCAGGCTCCTCCCTGACTGGGACCCAGGTCAGGGCAACCAATCAATGTGTTCTTCTCACTTTGATGTTTCTCTCTGTCTTTCCCTTTCTCTTCCACATTCTCTAAAAATCAATGGAAACATATCCTCAGATGTGTTTTAAAAAAATAAAGAAAAATCATATACTATGAAAGGACACATCTTGCAAACGCCTAAAGAAAGTTGTAATTTTTTTATGGTGAAGGGACTGGAATCTGTGTTGATGAAAACACCTTTGTGGCTTCGGTGATTGGCAAAGGCTGCAGCAGCGGGGTGATGGGGCTGGTGACTTCCCCTGATCAGCCTGGTTGCCTCAGTAGGACATCCCCTGAAGGCTCCCAGTATGTGAAAGGGGACAGGCTGGGCTGAGGAAACTGCACTCCACCCCCTGTGCACAAATTTTGTGCACCAGACCCCTAGTGTATGCATATTAGCATAACCAATGCACACAGACACTAAGGTGGTGGGGGCTTGCCTGGAGTGGGAGGGGAAAAAAGAGACACGTGTAAAACTTTGCACACTAATAAAAAAAAGGAGAACTACATTTTCTGTGAAAATGGCTACATCCAAAGCCTCTTAAATTTCACATCAGAGTAGATGTATTTCTGCAGTTATTGAAAGTAGGCTTAGGGACATGATTAAGAGAGGAAGTAGAACATACATTGTTCAATTAAAATGATAGTGGGAATTTTGGGGGAGAAAGTAATGACCTGAGCTAGAACTTAGCCAGGAAAAGTTAATGCTCCTACCCATATATAAAAGAATGAGAAATGCATAGTTCTCCAGTCTATACCTACCCTACCCCTTGTGTCAGAATGTATTACATTTATGTTCTTGTTGCTGTGAGTACAATTCAGATGGGAGAGAAATTTATTACCAGATTTATAGGCAAAGACATGTGGGTAGTTTGTACCACATAATTCAAAAGCTATAGAAGCTGGCAAAAATCCCCAAACAGAAATTTCGCCCTGTCCCAGAGTGTTTAAGTGGTGTACAACATGTGAACCGATAGCCATCATTCAGGCATCATGTGTTGGGGCATCCACCAGGCACAATAAATACTATATTCAGGATTCCTAGGAAAGCAACTGCATGGTTTTATCATTTCACTATCAAAGAAGTAAAAGTTTAATAACAAATCATTATGGCAAGATAATCAATATTTGATCACCAAAGTGTCTTTCTTTTTAAAAAAAATATATTTTATTGATATTTTACAGAGAGGAAGGGAGAGAGATAGAGAGCTAGAAACGTCGATGAGAGAAACATCGACCAGCCGCCTCCTGCACACCCCCGACAGGGGATGTGCCTGCAACCAGTGTACATGCCCTTGACCAGAATTGAACCTGGGACCATTACAGTCCACAGACCGATGCTCTATCACTGAGCCAAACCAGTTTCGGAACCAAAGTGTCTTTCTTTTCTTCTACTCTAACATTGTCTGTTATTTGCTTCATAGCAATTTAATTAATTTTTTAACTTATACAATAAAATTGACTTGTTTGGATTCCTGCAATGGCCACCACCACTGTCACAACATGGAGCAGTTCTGTGGCCCCTGAAACTTCCTCATGTATCTTTTTATAATCATGTGCTTCCATCAAAGCCAACAGATGACAACCACTCATCTGTTCTTCATCATTGGGGTTTTGTCTCTTCAAGAATGGCATATAAATGGACTTTAAAAATATGTAATATTTTGAGACTGTTTTGTTTTAAGGTTTTGGAAATTATAAATGTAGCTGTGGTACATATTTATATACTGGGGAGTAGCATTGCTGAGTCACCTGGTAAGTATGAGTGCCCTTTGTAAGAAACTGTGAAACTGTTTTTCAGAGTGGCTGTACCACTCCCCAATCCCACCAGCAAGAGAAGAGAGCTCTAGTTTCTCTGCATTCTTGCCACAGCGTGGTCTGAAGTGCTTATTTATCTTAGTCATTGTAATAGTGTGTAGTGATATTCTATTATTGCGTTAGTTTTTATTTTTCTGTTGGCTAATGTACTGAAGATCTTTTCATGTGCTTGTTTACCATCTTTACATCCTCTTTAGTGAGGGGTCTGTTCAAGTTTTGTTTTTTGAATACGTAAGTATTTTATTTTTATTATTTAAAAATATTTTTATTGATTCCAGAGGGGAAGGAAGAGGGAGAGATAGAAACATCAACGATGAGAGAGAATCATTGGTTGGTTGCCTCTGCATCCTATGGGGATTGAGCCTGCAACATCCCTAGGACTGGAATCAAACCCGGGACCCTTCGGTCTGTAGGTCGATGCTCTATCCACTGAACCAAATCGGCTAGGACTCTGATTAAGTTTTTAATATGGTTTTTGTTTTGTTGTCTTTTAATTCCTCACCCAAGGATACTTTTTCCATTAGTGTCTAGAGAGAGACACATTGCCAAACTGGAAAATTAGTTTGTTTCTTAACCTTTGAGCTTGAGAGTTTCTTTATGTAACTATATGTCCTCTGTTGGTTATATTGATTATATATACAAACACACAAAAAAATATAAAGAGCCTGTTCCTGTTTACTTGCTTAAAAAGGCCTTGAGGACAGTTTTGAAGGGGATTAAATCATTGCCATGCAGTTTAGCCAATGTGTAGTTCAGTACTACATTGTCAGTAACCCATTACCTATTATGCAATGGAGAGGATAGAAATGATACAGACTAATTTCAACAAAACATTTATAGAATATTTTGTGCCCACAAATGCACAATATGATATCGAATAAAGGTGTATTTATAAATATGTTTTATTCTCAAGGACTATGCCCATTGCACTCAAAATGCTTGAAATATGTTGGCAAAAGGGGCATCAATGCATAGAAAACAAATTCTGCAATGCTACTTCATGTTAAGGTTGGCTCCTAGTTTTAAATGTGTGTGAAATGGGTGATGCAGAGAGTACACGGCATGAGTTAAGAAGTGAGGGGCCCTGTCCTGCTGTGAAATGGGAGATGTGGATGAGAGAGGAAGACGGACTTGGTCTTTACTTCCACAGGGGAATGAAGGCCCGGAGAGGTTCCACACACGCTCCAATTACTGAAGTCCAGCCTTTGCCTTCTGCCGCCCCATCAGTGTATGTCTTGGGAATAATTTGTTATGAACTGAGTGGGACTCTTTATTTTATTATCCAGCATATCCAAAGTATTGAATTCTTAATACAGGAACCATGTTTATTTTGATATCAGACAAAAATCAATAAAACTGCACATTTGCACCACATTAACAACTCTCTTCATTATATTGCTAGGTTCAATGAATTTCATTACAGCACCAATTAGTTATAAAACCTCTAAGGAAAATACTTTTCATAGAGTAATTAGTGACTTTAATACCATATTTGTAGGATTGAGCACTATTATGCTAATTATACTGGAAGAAAGTTATTAATAGTCATCAAGTTTGTTTATTCTCCCTATACATTTCAACATTTATTAAAAACTAGACACCCATTGAAGGAAGATTCCTGCAAGAATAGGGGTTCCTCAGGCCTATTCCTGTAAGAATAGGGATTCCTGTGGCCTTCTCCACTGCCTTTTCTGCCTCCCTCCCTGCCTGCTTCCCTCACATCTCTGTTGCCCCTCTTGCTTCTTTGTAGCTTTGCTCCTTTCTGCTTGGCTTCCTTTACACTGTCTTCAGTCTTTGTGCTGTACCTGGATATGCAAATTAACCTCCATCTTGGTTGGGTTAATTTGCATACTCAGTCCTAATTGGCTGGTGGGCATAGTGGAGGTATGGTCTATTTGCATGTTTCTCTTTTATCAGATAGGATGATAACAACAATAACAACTCTGTAGGTGTTAAGGTTTTCTGTAAAAAACCTGCTATATCCCTTATTTACTTAAATAAGAAATACTAAGTGGTTTCATCATTATAAAAAAAGAAAAGAAAAGAATATATGGCACTACAAAGTTATACTCTATCTCTTTATTCTCATTGTATTTCCTGCGCCCACCTTGGGGAGGAGAGGTAGAGTGAGAGGGTCTCAGGCAAATTCAGAAACCCAGAAGTCAGAAAAGATTTACATGTTTGACTGCATACACATTAAGCAATTTAAAAAGTAAGAACAACAAAGGGTAGTGCAAACAAAATTAAAAAGCTACTTATAAAAATATTGACAAATACTTAGGAAAAATTAATGTGTCTAAAATGCAAAAGCTGGTTTTTTGAATAGATGAATAAAATTGATAAAAACTCTAGCCAGGCTAACTAAGAAAAAAGAAAAACATCACAAATTAATAACATTAGAAATGAAAGAGGGATCATCACTATTCATCAGACAGACTCAAAAAGGATAATAAAGAAATAATATGTCCACAAATTGACTATTTAGATGAAATGGACCAATTTCTTGAAAGACACATACTATAGAAGGAGAAATAATCAAAATAAGCTGGTGTTGAGTAAGGGAATTGAATGAATACTATAGTTATAACTTCTGTATTAGCAAGGGTTCTTTAGAGAAACTGAACTTTATTTTAAGGAGTTGATTCATGTGATTTTGGAGGCTGAGAAGCCCCAAGATCTTCAGCCCATCAGCTGGAGAGCCAATGGCATAGTTTCAGTGCATGCCCAAAGCCCCGAGAACCAGGAAAGTCAGTAAGTTCCAGTGTGAAAGCTAACAGGCTTCAGACCCACGGAGAGTGATGTTTCAGTTTCAGTCTGAAGGGAGGAAAAGACAGATGTCTCAACTCAAGTCAATCAGGGCATAGGAATTGCCTCCTCCTTGTAGGAGAGTGTCAAGCAAGCCTTCAACTGATTGCATCCCATTAGAGAAGGCAATCGGATTTACTCAGTCTAGTCATTCAAATGTTAATCTCATCCAATAGCACCATTATAGAGGCATCCAGAATAATGTTTGACAAAGTGTCAGGGCATTCCATGGCCCAGTCAAGTTGACACACAAAATTAAACAATTATATCTTCAAAAACAGAGAGAACCAAATCCAGAGGGCTTCATTGGTGAATTCTAATCAAACGTTTATGAAACAAATTATAGCAGTTCTTTAAAGTATCTTCAAGGAAATAGAAATGAAGTGAGCATTTCTTTACACAAAAACTAGTTATAGACATTACAAGAAAGGAAAACTGCACATCACTATCTCCCAGGGACATGGTTGCATGCAAAATCTTCAACACAATATTAACAATTCAGATCCAGCAATGTATAAAAAGAACTTTACACTAACCAAATGGGTATTTATAACTAACACAGTGTAGATATGAGAGTCTGGTTCAACATTCAAAAATCAATGTTATCATTCATAACAATAAAGAAGAAAGATAATATGATCATTGCAGAAAAGCATTTCACAAACTGCCACATCCATTCCTGATAAAAACAGCAAATTTTGCCCAGCTGGTGTTGCTCAGTGGTTGAGTGTTGACCTATGAAACAGGAGGTCACAGTTTGATTCCTGGTCAGAGCACATGCCTAGGTTCTGGGCTCAATGCCCAGTATGGAGCGTGCAGGGGGCAGCGAATCAATGGTACTCTCTCATCATTGATGTTTCTATGCCTCTATCCTTCTCCCTTCCTTTCTGCAATCCATAAAATATATATTTTTAAAAGGAGTAATAAAACTTAGCTAATTTAGAAAAAGAAAACTTTCTAAACAAATTAAGAACATCTATAAAAATCTACAGCTAACTTAATAATGAGAAACTAGATATCTTCCCCTTAAGATAAATAAGGCACCAATGTCCTTTCTCACCATTCCTATATAGCATTGCACTAGGCATCCTAGATAATGCAGTTTTAAAAAGGAAATAAAAAGTTGGGAAAGAATAAAGCCATATTTGTTCATAGATGACATGATTGACTATGTAGAAAATCCCAAAGAATCAATAGCAAATAGTTCCAGAAATAAACAGTTAGAGCAAAGTTGAAGGATACAAGGTTAATATATGTAAGGCAATTGCTCTCCTGTATACCATCAATGAAAATTAGAATTAGCAATTGTAGGGCCCCAAGATTGAGGAATTGACCTTCCCCACTGCCTGTTCCAGGATGTGACCTTTACGGTTAAAGATTAGACAGGAATGAAGTCAGTTCTTTATGGTTGAAGATTAGGCAAGAATGAAATCAGTCCCCAGAAACTCCCTACCCTGAGGACTTACCCAGAGGAATGGGAAGGGGAGAGGCAAAGGGCTTGCAAGATTACCAGATGGGACTGTTGACTAAGCATAGACCCTGTCATAAAACATGTAATTAACGAGCCCAGCTCCCCTTCTTGGAATTTCTTTGTTCCCTTCTTCCCCCTCCATGTGTAACCCCACCTGCGTGTGGTTTTTGCCTTTATAAACTCATGTTCTGCAGTTACTCGGCGCTCCAGTCAGCCAGCACTGTTGCTGTTTGCCTGAGAAGCCCCTGCGCTGCGCTTGTATTAAAACCTCATGCTTTTTGCATCAAGTTTTGGTCTCTGCGTTTGACTTGGGGTCATCGCCCACTCCGTCGGACTCACCGGGGGTCTTGGGACCTTACACAATTAAGAAAACAATAACATTTTCATTAACAGTAAAAAGAAAAAGAAAAAAAGAGGAAAACTTAGGTCTAAATCTTATAAAAATGTGTTCAGGATTTATGAGGAAAACTACAAAACTTTGATCAATAAGATTAAAGAATCTCTATATAAATGGAGAAGTATGTGATGTTCAAGTTCCTAGTTTGATCTATAGATTCAATATAATCTAAGTGTAAATCCTAGCAAGATTTTGTGTGTGTGGATATATGCAAATGAGTGGAATTTTTGGACTTGAACCCGGATTCTTTGTCCGACGGAGTCAAAGAATGAATCCATGGACAGAGGGTAGTATAGCAAAGGTGGAGATTTATTGAAGAACAAATAGAGACTTCCACATGGGGAGGGAGAAAGAGTCCCACAGAATGGACTCCCACGTGGGGAGGGGGAAAGGGTCCCTCCCCATCCCTTCTTCCACAGTTTATAAAAGCTGCAAGTCCCTGTGTCCAGATATTCCCTCTGATTGTCCACTATCCCCCTTTTTGATTTGGTCACTATAGCAACTCCTGAACTCAAAGGTCAAACACCACATGGGACATGTGATGCCCTCCTTCCTCATTGTTCTTCTTTTCTTTCTGAGCTCTCTTCCTTCTTTATTTTGTAAATACAGACCTTTTTGGCTACTTCCAGCTCCTTGTCTTATGGAAACATACCTGTTGCTGTTTCCTTGTCTCATGGAAATGAACTGTATCTGGCTTCCTTGTGTTATGGAGATGTACCTTCTCCCCATCTGTAGCCCTGTTGTTTTATTTCCCATGGACCACAATTCTAAAAATTCCCTAAACCTGCCTATATTTCCTTAAAATTCCTATTTCACAAACTTATTCTAAACTTTACATGGCAGAGCAAAAAGACCCAGAATAGTGAACACAACTCTGAAGAAGAACAAAGATGAAAGACCAAGGTTACCTTTAAGATTTAATATAAAACCATAGTAACCAACACAGTATAGTATTGGCCAAATACGAGACAAATATGTCAGTGAAACAGAATAGAAAGCCCAGAAATATAGCCATACAAATATCCTATATAATAAAATGCTAATATGCAAATTGACTGAACAGCGGAATGATTGGTCACTGTGATGCACACTGACCACCAGGGAGCAGATGCTCAAGCAGGAGCTGCCCCTTGGTGGTCAGTGCACTCCACAGGGGAAGTGCTGCTCAGCCAGAAGCTGGGCTCACAGCTGGCTGGTGAGCACAGGGGTGGTGGTGAGAACCTCTCCTGCCTCCACAGCAGTGCTAAAGACCTATCAGGACATCCACTGTGTGGTCCCAGGCTGTGAGAGGGCACAGGCTGGGCTGAGGGACCCCCTTCTTCCCTCAGTGCACGAATGTCATGCGCCAGGCCTCTAGTAGTAAAATAATGTTTTGGAAAGTAGCAAGGCAAGTTAATAAAGAAATAATGTTTGTCAATCAATGGTGCCAGAACAATTGGTTATCCAGATGCAAATAAATAAATAAATAAAAATAAATGTAGAAACAAACTTTCACATTTCATAAAAATAAACTTGAAATATATCATAGACCTGAATGTAAAATGCAAAAATGTAAAAGTCCTAGATGATAACAGAAAAAAATTCTAAGTAACTGAGTTTGGTGATGATTTTTTAGGTACAACACCAAAAGCACAAAAATTAAGTTGGACTTTATTAAAATTAATAACTTTTTCCCTTATTCTTATAACAGTATTTCTGTTAATACTTATGATAGATGATTTTTAGATATAGAGAGATAGGTTATCAATGGATATTGAGATAGGTTTACCTGGTTCTTTAAAATTCTTTTATATAATTGTTTTCTCTTGTCACTTATTTCTGTTCAATGCTTAATTATAATGGAAATAGTAAGATTCCTTTTTTTTAAAAAAAATTCTTTTGTTAACAGGAATGCTTCTATTGTTTCACATAAGGTCAATAATGGCTTGTGTGTTTGTTTGTGTGTGTCTGTTAAGGAAGTTAAATCACTTTCTTTTATTGAATGCTTTTAACATAAAAGGATTTTGAATGTTGTCAAGTGTCTTAGAAGATATGAAGAGATATTCATGTGCTTTTTCTCCTTAGATCTATTACCATGATGGATTAACTTAATGACTTGCTTAATATTGATTCACTCTTGTGTTCCTGGAATAAATCTCTTTTATGGTCTTTATATATTACATTTTAACGTGCTATTGGATTTACTTTGCTAATATTATAGATTTCTGCCTAATACCCATGAGAAATATTTATCAGTAATGTCCTTTTTATCTGATATTGTCATGTTTTTGTGCTAATATTACATTATATTTGTCTCATAAAAATAATTTGCAATTTTTTCTTTCTTTTCTCTTCTCTGGAACAGTTTACGTAGCAATGAAATTATCTAGTTCACAATTCTGGCATAGTGATTTGTGTCTACCATTTTTCTATTCCTCTCTGTGTGGACTACTGCTTCTTTTTGAATATTTTTTTTATTATTATTTATATCCCTCCTTCCCCAAATTATCAATTTCACTTAGGGTTTTACATTTTTCCAATGTTTCTAGAATATATGTTTTTTCTCTAGTCTCACAATTTTCCCCCTGGTACTAAGTACTAGCACTTTCTTCAGTGTCAAGGGATGGGTTCTGTGACAGTGTGTTCCACCTATATCTGAGCAAGACATTCTCTTGCAGAGTGAGGGTTTTGAATCAATCCTTCCTTTAAACCAAGTGGAATACATTCTCTCTAGTTTTTCTTGCTGCTATAGGTTTCTCATAATTTCTAGAGAAGGAGAATTAGATTATATTTCTAATTTAATATTTTAGCCCATGTGTTCAAATGTGGTATTGAAGTCAGTGATGGAAGATATGTGCACTAAGTCATTTCCAAGTAAAATACAGTAGGTGAATTCTTTACTTTTTAAATTTGTTAAAATTAAGCTAACTCTACCAAAGGTGGTCAGGTTTGTTGATAACAGTACATTTTTTCTTTGTCAATGCGCAAGGCTAGGTTATTATGGTCAGTGAGTATCAATTCCTTCTAAACATTGAAGCACTTACTGAAAAATGATGCTATCATTTTTAAAACTGAATTTGCTATTTAAATGCCTAATAAATTCATATACTTCCCAGTCAATTAATTTATTATTTAATATAATTAAACCAGGCCTGAAAAAATAGAACATATGCAAAATAGTTCAAATCATCATATCCTATCTAATAAAGAGGGAATATGCTAATTGACTGCCCCTCCCTCAAAGATGGCAGCGCCCACAGCCACAAGATGGCAGTGCCCAGTCCCCTCAGCCCCCCTGGGGCAGCAAGTGTGTGGGAAGGCCAGGCCTCCCTGGAGGCAGGCTGGCCGCTCTGCACACACACTCCTGCCTCCAGAGTCCCCCAGTGCCCTCAGCCCCAGCCACCCAGGGCTACCTGAGGCTCAGATAACTAGGACCAGCTGAGGCTTGGGCTACTGGCAGTGGCAGCAGCAGAGGTGTGATGGGGGCATCGCCTTCCCCTGATTACCAGGTCTCCTCCCACCCCTGAGGGCTCCTGACCTGTGAGAGGGGGGAGGCTGGGCTGAGGGACCCCTCCTCCAGTGCATGCATTTTCATGCACCGGGCCTCTAGTGTAAATATAACTCTTATGAACTAATCTATTTTTTCCTCCTATATATGAGATTATATAAAACTCTAAAGTTATGAATATTAACAAGATTCAGATGGCACATGCATTTTCTATTGAACATTTATGTTAAGATATATATATACTTACAGAATATAAAGTTTTTTTTGAGAATTACTCTCTCTCTCTCTCTCATATATATATATATATATATATATATATATATATATATATATAGTAATTCTCAAACACAGTTTTTCTTTGTCTTAAAGAAACTGATTTTTGCATAGACCTAGAGAATTTTAGGTCTTAAGGGACCTTAGATAGCACATGTTTTTATAAATTTATCATGCTAAAGTAAAACAAGGAGAGGAGTTTAGAGAAGAAATCATATATCTTGATTCAAAGCCCAGGGAACTCTCAAAAGCATAAACATTACATGTTAAAATATCTTTGATGATAATGTCTTTATTTCTGGTCCTGATGGGTCTAGGGATGGGCTTCAGGATACATACGAGTCCCTTGATGAGGTAGGAAAGCATGTGTGTCTCCATATGCATCTCTGTAGACATTTGAGTTTTTTTCTGAGAATGACCTTCTCTAGTTTCCTAAAAATGGTCCATGATACCACTGTATATTAATAAAAAATTCCATAATATATAGTAAAAGTGGTAAAAATTCATATATGGATGGGGAGACTTAAGTAAAACAAAAGTAAATTCAGAAGGCTCAGTATTCTAAAGTTATACATTTTTATGTGAAAAATAGAGAGAAACATCCTACATACACTGCATACTGCAGAGGAACCAATAAGGTCTTTCAGTAGATATTTCTGTGTCCTAAACTGGAGCTCAGTCATGTATCTGAAAAACTCTTTTAATAAATATGAAGTGATAAAAACACACACATTTATATGCTTCCTTATTAAGTTATTAATACTATCATCTACAGTAAGGTGCTATGCTTCTCTTATCTTTCCAGAGTATCTATAGGGGGAGAAAGAGGGGAGAGAGAGAGAGAGAGAGAGAGAGAGAGAGAGAGAGAGAGTGAGAGAGAGAGAGAGAGAGAGAGAGAGAGAGAGAGAGAGATTGAGAGAGATTTAACTTTTGGTCTCTGAAAACCTTAGGGATTAAGAGAAAACAGCAAACAACTGACCAAAACCACACAAAGCAGTGCATATTATACTTCTGGGCCTAAGATTCATAATGGACCTATTATTCTCAGTAGGTTTCACACCAACAAGAATTTAATCTTAGTCCAACAATGTAGACAAGAATTTCTTATAGTCTCTTGAGTTATCATATTCCATAATTCATATGGTGATAATCTATGAATAGCAATGCATGCTACGGCACAGGCATCAGTCATTATATGCCCTCCATTGAAGATTATTACTTCCTGGTAATATTCCTGCTAGTCAGCTTGCACTTAGTTATCGAACTGTTTGCCATAACTTGTTTCCTTGTGTGCATTCACATAAAACTCCACTCTTCCACAGTCCAATTCATAATCTATTTAAAATTATCAGGCAAATTTGTCTTGTCCACCCTACTCAGGTGAATATCATATTTTTTTACAAGATAATTCTTTAAAAAATATATTTTATTGATTTTTAACAGAAAGAAAAGGAGAGGGATAGAAAGCTAGAAACATTGATGAGAGGGAAACATCGACCAGCTGCCTCCTGCACACTCCCCACCAGGGATGTGCCTGCAACCAATGTACATGCCCTTGACTGGAATCGAACCTGGGACCCTTCAGTCCACAGACCGATGCTCTATCCACTGAGCCAAACCAGTTTCGGCAATTCTTAAAAACATCGATCTTAATCTATGTACTCTAAAAGTCAACATATGTCAGAAATTTAAATAAATTTCATAATGCAAAGAAGCATAAACACAGAAAGTCTTAAGAATGATAGCATTTTGCTCTGAAGGACATAGAAAGTATTCATCCAGTTGCCATTTACAATGCCTTCTTTCCTGTTCCTCCCTTTATAATTTACATAACTACCTAAGCTTTCAGTATAAATTTTCTATCAATGAACACATTAATTGCAACCCTTTCAGAACTTACTACTGTGTATATGTTTAACATGGCAACGAGAGCTAATATATTTTAAGGGCTTACATTGTGATTAGTGATTTATGTAAATTATCTCATTACTGCTTTCCTTTGAGGTAGGTACTCTTATTTCCATTTCACTCCTTATTTCTATCAGAGTGGAAAACGGAGTCTCAGAGGGATGACACTCACTAGTAATAATGAGAGGCGAGATGCATTCTTACAGTGGAAACAAACAGGCCATCTGGAGGAGAGATACAAAATTGGTATTAACAAACAGGACAGAAGTGCTTATCTGTGACTAATTCATTAAATGGAGCTTGCTGGTAAAATTCACGAAATAGCAGTATGCACAAAATCCCAGTAATGGTATCTATTTTGCATCGTGCTTAATTTCTTCTGTTTATTCTTTATTCTAGCAAAGATCAGCAAGTGGCAAATAGGTTAAAAGCATCTTTATTTGAAAAAGTCCTAGAAAGCATGTTTCTACAAGTTTCATGTTGTTAAAATTAGGAATGAATCAATTAGTCCTTAGTATTGATTTAATTTTTCCTTAATCTTTCTTCATGTATTGGCAACTGAAGTCAGAAGTTCCATGTTAGTAACTTTCTGTTTATAAAAATGTGAATACCACACACTGTAACCTATGATTTTGTAAAATGATTTTATTTACTGATTAATGAGATTAACTGAACCAAACACTATATAAGTACACTACTGTTCCATGGGCAAAGGGTTCACCTATAATCTTTAGATCCTTTTAGGTACCTTACAAATGCAGATTACAGGAGTCAGTCAGAAAGGCAAATTAAGCGACTTGAATTCATTATTATTCTTGGAGGAAAAAGTGCTAGACCAAGTAGTGACTGACTGAGAAACATGGAAGATTCATAGTTTGAAAATGTATGCTTTTTACATTGGGTTTAATAATGTATGGGAATGTACTATTTTCTACTTTTGAGTAAGAAGGTAACAAACCTTTAAAAAGTATTGTATAATGGGTTAAATAATATTTATGTGCTCATAAGTATTACTCAACCCATTTGAGCCAATGCCTACAGTTTCAGATAAACACTAGCTTGTCCTGAGGGTCTATACATGTGTTCCCTTTTCTATTTGCTTCTGAACAATGAAGACAAACTTTAACGGAGATATTTTTATGTGTGGCTAATTAGCACGAGGCTAAAGAACAGCGCTGTGCTGCTTGCTGTATATATTAGTGCCTTTGCCACTTTTCCTAGCATTAATAAGCATTTTAATATTTTATAAGGCAAGCTTTAAATTATGAAAAGTAAATCTGAACATTATTAATACCCAATGGGACAGCATTAAAAAAAATGGGGACAGCATGAATTACTGTATAACTGAGTACTTAGCTCAAGAAACTGTCACTTCTTCCTGATGTTGGAGACCTCAGCGAGGCTTAAGAGAGGGTTTGGGTGTTCTAGAATATAACGGGTAAGTCATGAATGTATCGAACATGTTGAAAAGGATAAAAACTCATGCCCAATTCAGCGCGCTGGTGTATCAAAGAGAAGCAGTTGCAAAAGCTGTCTGAAATCATAGGGTGCTTTCATACATCACATGTCAGGATTTTCTTTGAGCCTTAAAAGAACCGTATCACTGCTTTCAATCATATCTTGACAGGTGCTGGAAGGAGGGCAACACATAGACAGGAAAACACTTCAACACACATTTGGCTCCAAGTCGCAGGCAAAGAGTTGAATATAACCATGATGCGACTCATCTTCTAGCTCCACTTGCCATCAGAATATTCATACAAGGACACGCTTAGAGCCGTGTGAGTATAATTCATCATCAGTGGGTTGAAACTGAACAGTTGCGGGTGTGGCTGGGTACTTCTGTGTTGCATCGTGTAAGGCTCAACTCAACATAAGTATTTCACAGAAACCGATGAGAAGACTCTTAATTATAACTCCTTTTAATTCAAAAGAAAAGCAGAAGAAAAAAAGTTTATTGATCTCATATATTTCTGCCGGATCCCTAAGAAAGCATCTGATCATTTATCTCTCTTCTACATTTCTGTGGCTGCCTTCCAATAAAGAATTTTTATTCTACCTCTATTTTAACACCAGCATTCTTCTGTACAATGTAAGAGCAGAAACTTCACAACAAAGTGACTGAACCACTGAGCCAGTTTTTTTTTAATATATATATTTTATTGATATTTTACAGAGAGGAAGGGAGAGAGATAGAGAGCTAGAAATGTCGATGAGAGAGAAACATCGAACAGCTGCCTCTTGCACACCCCCCACCGGGGATGTGCCTGCAACCAAGGTACATGCCCTTGACCAGAATCGAACCTGGGACCTTTCAGTCCGCAGACCGACGCTCTACCACTGAGCCAAACCAGTTTCGGCCTGAGCCAGATTTAAAAAATATATATTTTTATTGATTTTAGAGAGGAAGGGAGAGGGAGAGAGAGGGAGAACATCAATGATGAGAGAAAATCATAGAGCGGCTGCCTCCTGCACGCCCCCAACTAGGGACTGAGCCTACAACCAGGGCCATGACCTCCTGGTTCATAGGCCGACTTTTAACCACTGAGCCACGTCAGTTGGGCCAGAGCCGCGTTTTGATTGAACACAGGCATGCAGCCAATGACAGTGGACTCCTTAAGAAAAACTTTAGTGCTGTTCTTTACTGAATGAAAGTTAATGGTTGGTTTTTCTGGCTCTCTCTCTCTCTTTTGTTTAATAGGTAGCAAGAAGAATCCAGGAGGTAATTATAATATTTTATCTGGAACATTTCTTATAATTAGGTATATTTTCTATATTGTACATTACTGCAGGTGGCAGTTTTGCTAAAATTTCTGCCACTCCATAACAAGGATTTATTTTTCAGTTTTCAATATCATGTTCTTATTTTCCCCGAAGCCCACAATAACATCGTGTTCATTAAAACTCTGCTCACAGCCTTTCAGCGCTTACTAGTAACTCTCTTTAAGACATTTCCATTATGCACCTACCGTGAACTTCCAAATTCATGGCCACATATTGTAGATTTTTATGAAGGAAAACTCCCACCCCCCCACCCTAACTTCCCCATACACACAGATACAAAATAACTTTTGATTTTCTATTGCATTAAAAAATAGAACAGCTGTTTTAGTGACTTAAAACAGCTACAATTATACATATATTTGCTCATGAATCTCTATTTGGGAAGAGCATGTCAGACAAAGAATATGTCTGCCCCAGGATTTGCCGTCTCCGCTGGCTTAATAGGGGACCAGAGAATCCACAATTTAGATGTCTCATTCATATGGTGAGCAAGTAGAGAGTGATTGTTGGCTAGATGCTCAGATGCAGCTAAAGGCAAGGGACTCCATGGGACTTTTCCGTATAAACCTTTCCATGCGCTGCCTGCATTTCCTTTGATTTTAAAAATCAGTGTTTGAAGGGACAGCAACTAGAAGCTTTCAATTTTTTAAGTTAATTTTTTAAGAAACAAAACAAAACACTTTCACCTCTATAACATAAATGAGTAGGAAAGGAGTTAAACTCTTTATATTTTTACTAATGCTTCTTGTTCATATTGCTTCAGAAATCTGATAAATGAAAACTTGAGATACAATTGTTAAAACATTGACTCATCATCAGCTCCTGGTTTATAAGTTGATAAGGTCTAGATAATTCTCAGTCTTGGAACAGTTCTATGAAGTTCATTTTAAAATATTTATTTATGAAAGCACCCTAATAAGGTTACTATCTCCATTGGTCACAAAGGTAGTGTGAGCACAACAGTCATGTCTCAACTGTGCACTTCCTTCGGTTTCCTTCAGTGTTTATTTTCTCCTTAGAAGAGCAATTGCATTACTCTTAGGTACATTTCCTATAGTGTTTAGAAATACTTTTTAAAACATTATTAAATGCTAATAAAGGTCTTATGTATTGATATATCTTACCTACTTGTATAACCATAGAACTTTGAGGGTTTTCATAATTTACCATATCTTCATTGAAATATTGATCAAGCATAACATCAATTATGTTACAGAGTCAGATATTACTATTCTTATCCAAAACTAAAACACTGCAAACTAAATCAGTAACTGCTCTTATTGCCATTGTGGTTAAGTTGCATATTGAAAGATATAAATGAACTGGTGTGAGAGTCAGCTTGCATTATGACCTTCTAAAATTCCAGATTTTGGCAGGTATTTACTGGAATTTTTGGCCTCAACCTCGATGCTGCTTTTAGTAGGTTCATTTGTATTGACTTAGGCCATTGCTAATGGATGAAAACCCCTGCTGCCCTTCCCCCACTGTTTAACCTGCTCATTAATTAGAAGGAAGAAGGACATATTTTGTCTTTAGCTGGATTTTCAGAGAATCAGGGTTTAAAGGGTTTATTGGGTCAACCGTGAAATTAACATTTAAATTTGAGAGACACTATCTTAATCTTAAAAGGCCAAATTTATGTGTTCCTATGCAAAAGGCAGTGATGAGCATGACAAGCATAAACTAGGATTCTTTCTCTTCAGGATAGTATTTTCAAGAAATCACAGGGCTCTTTCCAGCTGTGGTTTTCATTCTTTCTGAATTTGAGGAAAATATGTGACTATTTGAATCAATGAAACTTTTCACCACAATACAGTATAATAAAAGGTAAGTGACCATCTGACCATCTGACTGTCTGGCTAGCCAGTACATATGACGCACACTGAGCACCAGAGGACATATGCTCAATGGAGGAGCTGCTGAGCTGTGGTGACTTGGCAGTGGTGGTTCTTGGGTAATGCGCCCTAGAACAGGAGAGGTTAATTTCTTTTCAATGTGCACAAATCCATGCACTGGCCACTACTTTAGTATAATAATACATACATACAAAAAATTAAAAACAATTATGAGACAGATAATTTTAAGAAGAACTATGATTTTAAAAATGTTGGACTGCGTAGTTTTATTCTAGAGTATATAAAAATGTCTGTCCAGCAGCTAACAGGTGCCAATGTGTAGTTTTGATTACATATTGATTAAAAGGACCAATAATTATCACTAATTATTTGGTTACCCTTCGGCACCCTGTTTGGGTAGGACTGCTAATTCCCCAATTTCATTTTAATTTTTAAAAATATATATTTTCATTGATTTCAGAAAGGAAGAGAGAGAGAGAAACATTAATGATGATCATTGATCAGCTGCCTCCTGCACACCCCACGCTGGAGATTTAGCCTGCAACCTAGGCATGTGCCCTGACCAGGAATGGAACTGTGACCTCCTGGTGAATAGGTTGATGCTCAACCACTGAGCCATGCCGGCTGAGTTTGAGTTTATTTTCTTTAAAAATTAGTAGTCAGAGCTCTTGAATATATCCATAAACACGTTCTTTTTGGCATTGACCCTAACTTATGCTTTGTTTTTTTCTTTAACACACTATTTTGTATGACGGACATCACCATAACAATGTGTGTCTTCAGTTATAGTTAAAAAATATTGCGTGCTTGTCAAAATTTGCCAGGACATTTATGATATATTCACAGCAACCCAGAGCCATGAGACACGGATGTCTGAAAAAAATCAGTGCTCTAGAAAATATCTCAACACATTTTATCAAAACGGAAAGAGCCCTAACTTTACATTTGAGTTGAGGAAGCTAACGTTAGGAATACAAAATTATAAGGAAGAAAAGTGACAATGGAAAATTCTATTTGGATTCGTTTTGTGGTGGTGGTGGTTGTTTATATTCCAGAGAAGAGAAAGATGATAAGGAAGGCAAAATTCAATTGGAAAGCAAACCATGAAAAAGAAAACTTTAAACATTTTTAAAATTTAATTTGCTATAATTATTGCTGCCTGCCTTTCCAATTATATAAAAGTTGAACAGCATAAGAGCAAGTCTTTTTGAGCCATTTGTAAGAATGTATTTCTACCAGAGTGATTTCCCCTCCAGCTGTCACAAGCTGAGAGAAGATATTCCCTCCGTGTAAATTTAAGAAGTCTGCTGGTAACATGAATGGTGGCAGTAAATAACACCACCACCTGTACTTAAATGGAATTTCTGATGTCTTGTTTTTCGTGGCTGTCAGTGTACCTCTCCTTAAGACATTGTTCCATCAAACTTGTAATGAAAATAATAATGTGGCCATGGTTTATTTATTTCTATTTGGTAGGATTGAGTTTTTATTATATTAATCAAACAAAAAATGATTTTAGTGTAACATGTGAAACTCTTCAAAAATACTTTTTTAAATTTAATACTTTTATTTAATTTTTTGAAACTGCAGTTGACATTCAATATCACATTAGTTTCAGGTGTATAGCATAGTGGTTAGACATTTATATAACTTATGAATTGCCCAAAATAAGTACTTTAAAAAAACTTAGGATTTTAAAGTCATAAAAATGTTTCAGTATAATATCAACTAAAATAGTGCATTTTCTTTGATTAACAATTTTGGTGAGAAACAAACTTCCAGGAAAGCCAACATAGTATGGCTATATTTACCCAAATGAAATTACAATTACTCCCAGAGAAATTTTCTGAAAAGAGTAAAATGATCAAAAGAATGAAATCTTTAGCCACTGCCCATCTTCACATAGATTGGGAGACTATACAAGATATGCTATCTGATTAATTAAATTTTATTTTGATTGTAATAATTCTAGGGCCTTTTTTTCAAATATAACATGTTAGGAAACATGCTGCCTTCTATGAAATAAAATTGAAATAATAGCATCTGTGTGCTTAATATTGAATTTACATTCATCTTTCATATTCATAATTCATATCGCAAATTCATATTTTATAGGTATGTGACTGAATCAATGAGGATTATTGGTCATAAACATTATTTATAAAGTAAGGGGAAAAGTATATTGCTAGCACAGGGGGAAAGCATGCCAATCCAATTTCCAGCACTTAGTTGAATGAGTCTTGGGCAAGCTACTTAAAGCCTGTAGTCAGTATCTTCATCTGTAAAATGGTATAATAGTAGTATCTACTATGAAAATGAATAAGTTAACATTTATAAAGTGCTGAGATAAGGAATATAGTAAGGGCTAGATAGGTATTTTTTAAGTGAAATAAATAAATGGGACCAAACAAATTGGGGAAAATAACCTTTCTCCTCATTTCAAAATATTTAAAATATATATATTATATTGATTTTTCACAAAGAGGAAGGGAGAGGCATAGAGAGCTAGAAACATCGACATTGACCAGCTGCCTCCTGCACAACCCCCACCGGGGATGTGCCTGCAGCCAATGTACATGCCCTTGACTGGAATCGAACCTGGGACCTTTCAGTCTGCAGGCCGAAGCTCTAGCCACTGAGCCAAACCGGTTTCGGCTCAAAGTATTTCTAATGGTGTCTCTAAAATAAAGCACTGCACTGTTATCCATGGATAGAAAATGTAATTCATTAGAAAATTAGTGAATCCATTAAGAACAAATTTAATGTTTATAATAATTACATTTCTTATAACAGAGCATTTGTCAAAATGAAAATTGAGTTCAAAGTATATTGCAATTACATGACAAATAGGGCAAACAATGAAACAAATACAAGTGCCCAAGGCAGAATAAAAATGTGGGCACCGGAAATAATGTTCTCAAAGGGCAAGACAAAAATTTGGTCCCCTCATCCTTCTTGCTTGACTAATTAGCCTTTCTCTTCTAGTCATATGTTAATAATACTTTAGGATGCTAGATTACCTCCAGACCAGTTGAGAAAGACAAGTTAGCCTACAGAGAAGGATCATGGGATTTTCCAAACCATTTCTTAGAATAAACTTTTTTTTTTTTTGCAAATAAGGAAACAATAGTTTGATCTGCCATTTGTCTTAGAACAAGAACAGAGGCTATATTAAGATGTACTATGTCCACTCAAGTTGTCATTACTACCTAGAATACAGAATCAAAGCAGAAGCAAACAAACTCTCTACACAGCTTGTGTCTCTGAGGCCCTATGCTGGAATTTGGTGTCACTCTATTGCATCAGGAGGAGTGGCTGATCAAGTGCTAGAATAATTTGAAACTTGAGTCGGGGGCGAGGGGCTAAGGCTTGGCAATGCCCCAATTAAATTCCTACCTCCGGGGGCAAAAGGGGCACTCCAACTCTGACGCGGAGCATTCTCCGCTCTGCAAGCAGACAGGGTTAAAACGGTTATTCTCACTTTAAGGCATCAGAATCACCAGGACAGATTGCCTGACACAATGTGCTGAGCCCCACCTCCGGAGTTTCTGATTCAGGAGGTCTGAGGTGGGGCCCAAGAATCTGCATTCCCAACCAGTGCCTGCTGCTTGCTGATGGTGCTGGCCAGGGGCAGCCTTGGAGAAGCACTGAGTGGACTCATTTTCCATCATGTTGTCCAATAGACTCACTTCCGTGGGTCTTCTGGGAAAATACCAAACCAGGAAAAAAATAAATTTTGTGCGGTTGCAAAAACTATGAAATTCGGAGTAAAAATAATTTATTTTTACCTAATGTATCATATGCTAATGTGATCATATAAATTTTTTTAATCTAGAAATATGTTATGTATAATCCATGGACACAGACAATGGTGCAGTGAAGGCCTGGGGTGGGGTGGGAACTGAGTAGAGGGGGGCAACGGGGGAAATGGGGAGCGTCTGTAATACTCTCAACTATAAAGATAAAATATATGTGGTATATGACACACACAGGTTTACAAATCCTTTGACCATAAAATTTCTTCTGAAAGCCATCTATTTGCATCACCCAGATCTAGCATTTAATGGAACACACTCTAGGGTATTCTTGAAAAGATGGTTTTAAGGTTGCTTGCTGTTCATCCATTCTAATGAGATTCAGAATTTCTTCATAGTCTTAGAGGATGTCTGATAAAGGACATATGGTTAAGTAGGAAATTACAAATTCTCTCAAGGGAGTACCTGACTCTGTTACATCTGAGTACTGATTAATTGCCGACTGATGGGCATACAGAGCCTGGCCATCTCAGTGGATAATTATAGTGGGACTCATGACAGAATTTAAATTTCTTTTACTCCTGACTGATTTCCAGGCGCCATCTCTCACCACTTTTTAATCTGAATTTTCTGCTCCTGCCAGATTGAGCTATTGCTTTTCCCTGGACATCCCATACTCTTAAATCTTGTCTGCCTTTGTATATGCTCCTTCCTTTCCCTTAGCCTGCAGTCTTCCTTCTCCTACCTACTTTATCTGCTGGGGATTTTATACTCCGTTAGTCCTTCCTTCTTCTAAGAATAATTCATTCTCTGAAGCTTTCCCTGACTAAATCTCTTTAGCTCCCGAGCACAATATGTCATACTATAAGAATTAGTTTGTCTGTTTTGATCCTGGGGTTCCTGAAGGGCAATGGAAATAAGTGTTCTGACACCCCGTGTTTTTTAAAACCAGCCCCCAATAGTAGCAGATGAATGCCACTACAAGTTTTTTGGCTGGGTAGCCTGTTACAGGTTCATTGTGCTAGAAACAGAATTTTTGAGAACTTATTCAAACCAGCCTGAATTTATTTACTAGCTGTAGTAGACGGAATAATTGCCCCACAATGATGCCAACTTCCAAGTCCCCAAGACTTGTGAATGTTACTGTACATGGTAAAAAAAAGACTTTGACTATGTGAGTACATGTAGAGGGGAAAATATCTTGGCTTATGCCTGGTACAGCTCAGCTCAGTGTAATTACAATGGTCCTTATTAGAAGAAGGAAGAGGGAGATTTGACTACTGTGGTGGCACGTCAGTGTAACTTGAGGAAGATTTGTCAAGCCATTGCTGGCTTTGAAAGTGGAGGATGAGGCCACAAGCCAAGGAGTGCAGGTGCTCTCTAGAAATTGGGAATGGGAAAGAAGGAGGGGTTATCCCTTAATGCCTTCAAAAGGAATGCAGCCCTGCAGACTCATTTCAGACTTCTGAACCATAAGATAATAAAAATGTGTTACATTAAGACACTAAGTTTATGGCAATTTGTTTCAGCAGCAGTAAGAAACTAGTAAACTGATGGGAACAGTATTACAAAACACATGACTAGATCCTCTAAAGAATTAGTATCCCCCAAAGAATCACATATTCTAAATTCCATCATTACAATTATTATAAAGACTAGAGGCCCGGTGCACAAAATTCAGGCACGGGAATGGGGGGGGGGGTCCCCTCAGCCTAGCTTGCACCCTCTCCAATCCAGGACCCCTTGAGGGATGCCAACTGCTGGTTTAGACAGACATCCTAAACCGGCAGCCAGACATCCCTCTCACAATCTGGGACAGCTGGCTCCTAACTGCTCACCTGTTTACCTGCCTGATCATCCCTAACTGCCTTCCCACCCCCAACTGGCCTGGTCACCCCTAACTGCCTCTCTCTGCTAGCCTGGTTGCTCCTAACTGACCCCACCCACCCCTGCAGGCCCAGTTGCCCCACAAAGCCTGCTGTTCAGTCATTTAGTCGCCCCTCACTAATCCCCTGCTGACCCATGCAGCCTGCTCTCAGGTCGTTACCGTTATTGTGACAGTGTCCTGGACAATTTGCATATTCCTCTATTATTAATATAGATAGTACCAGAAAATACTTACATATTGCTTACTATGTGTTGAGTGCTTCATTTATTTTATTTTTTAAATCCTCACTGGAGGATATGTTTTTGTTCATTTTAAAGAGAGAGGGACATGGCGGTTGGGTGGGGGGAGACATCAATCGATTGCCTCCCATAAGTGCCCCAACTGGGATCTAACCTGCAACCTGAGTACGTGCCCTGAGTAGGAACTGAACCTTTTGGTATATGGGACAATGTTCCAGCCAACTAACCACCTGGCCATTGCATGTTGAATGCTTTACATGCATTAATCATCTGACCTAACTTATATTCAGTATCTCTATTTACTGGTGGAGAAACCAAAGCAGTGGTTTTAAGTAGGTTGTACCTGATATACATTACTAAGTGGCTGAGAAATATTTTGCATTAGGTCTATCTGTTCCAAACCACTGTGCTATTTATCACAGCGACATATTACTTTCATCCACAATTAAGGACAAGGTGATAGCTAAAGTCATGTCCAATTGGTGGCATTATGGTTCCATGCAATGCCCGGAAGAATTGTGTGGCAGCTTTTAAGACAATTAGTTTTTTTTTTCTTTATGGCCTAGCTAGAAAGCTGACCTTTTTAAAAGTAACTTCTATAAAACTTAGTATACATCCATATGTAAAATCTGCATCATGTACCTTGATATAGATATATAATTTTTAGGGATTACATATAATATAGCCTTGATAAGCTGAGTGAATTCTACATGCCTGGAGTGCTGACTTGTTTCGAATATAGTCTTGCCATTTCCTTGCATGACCTGTATATACAAATTTCAGCACTCTTAAGGGCATACATTCTATGATGAATCATGATAATACTTATGGTTAGAAAACATATATTTGAAAGCAAATATTTTAAGTGACTCAAAAAGTACAGTTGGTGAAAGCATGAAAATAAAATAATTACCAAGTATAGTATCTGGAACATAATAGTCATTCAAATACTTGTTAATTAAATAAGACAATCTGAAATATTAGTCCAAGTCAAAGTAACTCCTCATCCCTTCTCCATTTTACATGCATACACACATCTTCCCCATGTACATGTGCTACCAGGATGCATTCTTATACCTTCTTCTGTAATTTCTTGTGTATTTTTTGTTTGTTTATTGCTTGTTTGCTTGTGGTTTTTGGTTGATTTTTCCTAACAGGACAGTGTGAACTTTCTTTTTCTTATTACGTATAGTTTTGCTTTAGTTTTAAAAGCTCTGCTTCAGAGTCCATGGTGTGAATATACCACTCTTTAACCAGTCTCCTTCTGATGGATGTTCAGATTGACTCCATTTTTATTGCTAATAGAAGTAATGCTATCACAAAACGCTGCAATCATCTTTATCCGCCTGAGTGATAATATTCATAGACTAGCCACCTTGAAGTGCAATTCCTGATTCAGAGGTGGGTACACTTAACACGTTGGACAGATTTTTAAGGACATTTTAACAACAAAATGTCTGCATGAATGGCTGCAATGATTTATATCGACACCCAATTTATGAGCATCTCTCCCCCCGACCTCTATCCTCCCCCTGATTCTGGGTGTGAAAAAAAAATAAAGTTCACATACACTAGAGAGTATTTTCAATATTTCTAGACTCGTGAAAGTGATAAAAAACACACACAAAACACTGAAGAGGTACAATGCATTGCACTTACTCTCATGCTCCTGTTCTTAGTAGGGAAAGAACTACTAAGATGTCCTAGTTATTGAAATGTAACACTTTGCAAGTACAAAGCAGTGCATGTGGAACATGCAGGGTAAAGCTGTAGGACTCAGGTATCGAGCGCTTTCAGGATCCAGAAGGCACAGCGATCGATAGGACTGCATTTGTTTGGTGAGAGGCCCCAGTCATCACTATGAAAAGTAAGCCGGGCCCCGGGTAGGTGGAGGGAAGACATGAAACATTTCAGAAACACGCCTGATGTTGGAAATAACTGAGCTCACGGGGCCTAGCTGCGGTTTCTAGACAGGGTTTTATTTCTGTTGCCACCGACCTGCTGTCATTCGCCAGGAAACTTCTGTGAGGGTGACAAAAGAGCAGCCTCCGTGGTAACTTAAATCTGGCTTTCAAACTTGAGCAGGTGCATTGGGGGCTGGCGTTTTATTCATTCCTATGAATGCGGGAAGGAAGTGGGGGGCGTGGAGGCCGCCACCAGCTGTAAATGAGAGCGTGGCTGGCAGGCAGCCCGCAGCCACGGGCACAGGAGCCCCAGGCCACGGCTGCGGGGCCCCCCAGAAGCAGCTGGAACACTTCTTGGGTGATGAGTGCCTAAAAGCAAACAACAAGAGAAAACTAAACAAGAACTACTAACCAGAGCCACAGGCAGCTACCCAATACACTTATTTGGGGGGGAAATAGGAAATTATACCTTCTGAGGGAAGGCTTCCTAATAACAGTGCATCAACGTTCTGATGAAAATTTTGGTGGGAGGTGCCCAGCGAGAAAAGCATAAAGAAGCTCCTCCCCAGCCCGACCCAGCGCGGCTCAGTGGCTGATTATCAACCTGTGGACCAGGAGGTCACAGGTCAATTCCCGCTCAGCACACATGCCCGGGTTGTGGGCTTGATCCCCAGTGCGGGGTGTGAAGGAGGCAGCCGATCAGTGATTCTCATCACTGATGTTTCTCTCCCTCTCTCTCTCTCTCTCTCTCTCTCTCTCTCTCTCTCTCTCTCTCTGAAATCAATAAAAATATTTTAAAAATGTCTCTCTCCTTAGGTACCAAGTAAATTGGCACAGGAAGAGGACAGGTATCCTGAACTCCAAGAAAAGTAATACATGAATGAGAAGAATAGCTTCCATAATCAAATTCTATATCTTGCAAACACCTGTTCCAATTGAACAGAGGGACATGTACAATTTGATGGTTGGACTATTTAAAATGGAACATTCATAGACAGTCCCATGTCTATGATATATATGTGTATATGTAGTGTTTGATTATATATATATATATATATATATATATATATATATATATAATATTTTATGTATGTATCATCACTGGTACTCTTTCTAAATAAATATGGATATATATTTACTTGCCAGGGCAATGATTACTTGGCTGCTCAAGGCCAGTGTATGAGTTCTTTAGGCTTTCACTGAAGAATGTATAATTCCCTCCCTTTAAGAATCCATCAATATTTTCTTATTCTTCTGGCATTTACATTCCAAACCATGAGTAGCCCTGGAATACACTCCAAACCTTATAGAAAACCTTGTTTCTTTATCGTTTACGATTCTACTAAAGTTGGCAAAGGGTAACATACTTGAGCTGTGTTTTTATTGAGGATCTGTTCAGTTGAGGACGCATGTTATTACAGAATAACTAATAATGTTATTTCAGAAGATACTAATATGTGCCCTGAAATTAGATAAAATCAAATGGAGACAAATCATATGCTTTTTTTTTTTAAATACAAAGTTAACACAGGCTGTGATTTAGTGCCAAAAAGATACGGTGCCCTGCAATCACTTCAAGTGTGTCAGAAAGGTAGACTCCATACTCAGTCAAATTTAGCTAGTATAGTTCTAAGATCCTATACTATTTGCATTTTTAAAAGACTATCACATTTCTAAAGTACAGGTGAAAAAATTGATGGCAGATGGGTATGAAGACACATCAAAAGAAATATGTACTAATATATGTAATATTTAAAAAAATAAAAAAATTAAAAAAAAGAACACATCAAAAGAGAATGCAGCATGTCTGGGACAGAATGAGGTTGCACACCCAGGTTTCTTGATTCCTAGTTCCGCCCGAAAATAATAATTAATATTTCCTAAACACAATTATAGTGGTTATCACATTCACTTTAGCCTGTGATATAAAAATTAGCAGATTAAAGGAGAAATATCCACTCAACCAGCAGGCAGAGGACAGGTTGGGTCTGCATTGCTGGTTCTTGTCCATTTTGATCACTCACTGTGTGCACAGGGCAAGAGACACCCTGCCCAATGCATTCCATCTGTACATTTGTAATAGTAATCATCACAGCTCATAGTCTTGTTGGAGGATACTTTAAAAACACACAAACGAGTGACTGGCATAAAGTAATTGCTCAAGGAGCTATTATTCTTATTCTTATCAGAGGAGTCTTCTAGCCACCAAGCTTTCACCAGCTGTAGGTGTGTGAATATAAATAGAAAAACATAATGTAAAACAGTGGTTTTCTTCCAAAACCCGTGGCAAAGGATGCTTCTTATTCAGATTAGAAAACAGAAGTCTGCAGTTTTAGAATTGCAGATAAGCTTTTACTGACTGTAAATAATCTAGAATAGGATAGGTTGGCTAGCCCCCAAATTTCACAAGCTCTTTGACTCATGTTTCCATTTGTAATGTTGCTGGGTCAGCTGTATTTACTTTTTTTCTTCTTTATTTCAAAATATAGGGGTCTATTTAATTTTGTACCAAGAGACCAGAAATGTTATGGGGGAAAAAAGAGATATAACTACTTTCAGTATTTTCTTATTCTTGCTCTTTTCCTAAAAAAATTCCCTCTGTTGAAAGGGATATATATATATATATATATATATATATATATATATATATATATATCCTATCTAATAAAAGAGTAATATGCAAAGTAATCATCACTCCAATACACAAGATGGCTGCCCCCATGTGGACAAAAGATGGCCACCACAAGATGACCAGCAGGGGAGGGCAGTTAGGAGGGACTAGGCCTGCAAGGGAGGGCAGTTGTGGGCAATTAGGCCAGCAGGGGAGGGCAGTTGGGGGTGATCAAGCCTGCATGGGAAGCTAGTTAGGGGTGACCAGGCTGGCAGAGGAGGGAAGTTGGGGGCGACAGGACCTGTAGGGAAGGGCAGTTGTGGGGGACCCAGGCCTGTAGGGGAGGGCAGTTAGAAGCAAAATGCTGGCAGGGGAGCAGTTAGGCATCAATCAGGCTGGCAGGCAGATGTGGTTAGGGGCAATCCCGAAGGCATTCAGGCAAGCAGTTAGAAGTGGTTAGGGGCAATCAAGAAGGCATGCAGGCAAGCAGTTAGGAGCCAGCAGTCCTGAATTGTGAGAGGGATGTCAGAATTCCCCAATAGGGCCTAACCGGGCAGTCTGACATCCCTCGAGGGGTCCCAGATTGGAGAGGGTGTGGGCTGGGCTGAGGGACACACCCCCCCCATGCATGAATTTCGTGCACCAGGCCTCTAGTATATATATATATATATATGTATATATATATATATATATATATATATATATATATATATATATGTCACTCACTAAAACTTTTGTCTTCCCTTAAAGTTTTCTGTATTAAAGTGTACAAATCAACCACTTTCTACCATTTCTTCATGGTTGCTTACTAGGAATAAACTCTAGTGACTTGGATTGCTCTGTTCTCCTTCTGTTGCCTTTTGTTGCCTCCATACCTCAGGACTCCAAGACTTCAGCATGGACCCTGTGGGGTCCACCCTCCTCAGCAATGGACCACCCACTCTGTTCCTTACCTTTAGGTTCTGAAGGTCTCTAATAGAGTCATCATTCTTCACCAATGAAAAGGCTTCACCAACCAGGGCTTTATTTTGAAGACGCATCTAGGAGCCCAGCGGCAGATGAGTGAGGTAGAGAGTCTCGGCAAGTGGGTCTGTAAGTTCCCTTTAGGTCACACTTTGTACACTCTTTGTACTTTGTACATTGAAACAGAGTACCGTTCCTTTCTAGAACCATCTTTGGCCTCATACAGAATTATGAAACTATTTGTGATGTGTTGGTGACATCATACCTTTTTTTCTACATGAATTTGGAATACTGTAGAAGTATCTAAAATAATATTAGAGGTCAAATTAAAGAATTTTTAAAGAGATTATAGATATATTGCTTGTATCCTTTTATACGAAATGTGTAAGGTGCACATTCAATCTTAATTAATTAGTAAAAAACAGAATGTCTTGTTTTCTTTGTGATCTTCTACCATTTTCATTAAACAAGTACAGTTTCATATTTGTGCTAATTTTTTGGCCTAGCAAGTCTTCCCAAACCTCTAAGTAAAACCTCTCTATAATTCAAACTTAAATTCTATGCCTCGTGGAAAGCTTTTTTCACTTTCTGTAGGATAGCCTACAGCCCTCCACAGCATTTTCCAGTTATCTCTCCTTTAAGATCTAACATGCCTACTGTCATTATATATTCATTTCCTTGCTTCAACAATCGGGCTCTGAGGGGTTTATTTTTTCCCATTTCTTGCACAGAACCTGCTTCAGATTAAATGCTTAACTAATATCTGATAATAGAAGAATAGCTTTAAGGGAACCATTGAAGGCTTCACTTTTATATAGTTTGCTATATTAGTGGTTTTTTAAAAAACATTATTTTCCCCAAGAAACAAATAATAAAACCAACTGTTTTGCCCAGGGGTCTGAGATTATCATATACAAGTTTAAAAAGGGAGCTACAATTATGATTGGAGATGAAAATGAGACTTTATATCTTTGAGAAAATTGAACAAAATGTCTACAGGCATGGTAATCCAAATACCTGGGTTTCAATCTTTGTTTTGCCTTTAAGTTGCTGGGTGAATTTTTTGAGACCAGAAGTTAAATGCCTAGTATAAATTAGAACACTTGCAATTGTAAAGAATAGAGAACTTAAACTGTCTTAAACACAAAGGGAAATTTTCTATTCATGTAATTGAAGTCTTAAATGAGGGGTTATTCAGAGGTTTAAAATGTCAACAGAGCCCTGGCCAGCTTGGCTCAGTGGCTGAGGGTTAACCTATGAACCAGGCAGCGAGAGTTTGATTCCTGGTCAGGGTACATACCAGGGTTGTGGGTTCAATCCCTAGTATGGGGCATGCAGGAGGCAGTCGATCAAATGATTCTCTCTCATGAGTGATGTTTTTTGTTGTTGTTGTTTTGTTTTTTATCTCGCTCTCCCTCTCCCTTCCTCTCTGAAATCAATAAAAATGTTTTTAAAAATGTCAACAGAGACCGTTTTTTTTTTCATATATTTTAGTTCTAACTTTCAGTAAGGTGGCACTCATCAATGAAATCTATGACAAAAGTAGCAAGAATATGCAGTGGGGAAAATACAGTCCCTTCAATAAATGGTGTTGGGAAAACTGGAATGCTATCTCAAAAAAATAATAAAACTAGATGATTTTTTACACTATGTACAAAAATACCCTCAAAACATATTAAAGAAAAATTTAAGACGTGAAACCATAAAACTCTTAGAAGAAAACAGGCTGTGAACTCTTTGGCATCACCCTTAGCAATATTTTTTAGAGATGTCTTCTCAGGCAAAGATAACAAAAGCAAAGATAAACAAATGAAACTACATCAAACTAAAGAGCTTTGCACAGCGAGGCAATCTATATACACAAAAGCCTAAGTGACTATTAAGACTGAACGACCAGAATGACCAGAACGACTGGAATGGTTAGTCAACCAGCTGCAATGGTGCACACTGACCACCAGGGGGCAGATGCTAAACGCAGGAGCTGCCCTCTGGTGGTCAGTACGCTCCCACAGCCAACCTTCCACAGCCAGCCAACCTCCCGTTGTCCCTTCCCCCAAATGGCAGGTCCTGGCCAACAACAGCCCAGCCCAGATTAGGACTGGGCAAGATAGCCCAAATAAAGTTTAAAAAAATGATATTGCCCTAACCGGTTTGGCTCAGTGGATAGAGCGTTGGCCTGGTTACTGAAAGGTCCCAGGTTCGATTCTAGTCAAGGGCATGTACCATGGCTACAGGCACATCCCCGGTGGTGGGTGTGCAGGAGGCAGCTGATTGATGTTTCTCTCTCATCATTGTTTCTAACTTTCTATTCCCCTCCTTTCCTCTCTGTAAAAAAAAAAAATAATAATAATAATAATAATAATAAAATAAAACTATATTTGAAAATAAATAAGTAAATAAATAAATAATACTGATGATTTTTAAAAAACTACAACCTTCAAAAAAATCTACAGAAGTCAAAAATATATGTGAACATGTTTCAATGATGGGCTTTTTTTTCTACCTCTATTTAATCATAAATCCCTTATTGTTCAGCATTAGAGTTCAAAGTATATGATCAGCTGAGTTTTAGTACAAATTACATAGTATTAATCTAGTTAAAGGTGTCTAAAAATTTGTCATCTAGCCTAAAAAAAATTCGACTGGGTCATTTACACAGTTATTTGTTTTTATAAAACATGGCACGCCCAAAGAAAAAGTCAGCAGTGAGACTGGGGTGTCAGTACTTTAAAAACATTTTCCTTCCTCTCAGAAGCTATGACTCACTGGTTCGGGCTGTTTGGAGAACACCAAATCTGTGTTCCTTGACCTCTGTGTAATTTATTTAAACTCCAACCCAATAACGTTAAATGCAGTTATCACAATGCTTCAAGCAACGGTCAGCGATCTGTGAAGATGCACTACACTGTCTCATTGAACCAAAAAGAAAAAAACAAAAACAAAACAAAACCCAACAGTCTGAAATAAGCACAATCTAACTGCCTAACAATGAGATACCGTATCTCACAAAAACACGTGCAGCACAGCCGTGACCTTTGTTCTAATTAAAACTCCCTGGCAACTGACTCTTCTTCTCCGACACACCTCCTTGAACAGCCTTGCACAGGAACTAACTGATTATTTACAAAGCCAGCCCTGTCAAACACCCACTAGTAATGCCATTTCCTTCCCTGAAAAACCTTGTCTGTTTTCCATGGCAGGCATTGTGCTCTCACAGCTTGGACTTGTTAAGAAAGATGTCAAAGTCAGGTAGAAGGCCAGTCTGGGAATCCCAGAGGAGCCACTGAGTGAGAACATGGAAAAGAGGGACCCGCCAGGGAGCGGTGTTCTCTGCGTGTCCACACTGGCATGGGAGCCTACATGGAGACAGGTGACATGGGGATGTGGAGGTGTGAGCTCGGAAAGAGATGACAACAGTACCGGTGTTGAGATTATTCTTTGACTAGTGCCAGGGGGTAGGGGGGTCTCTCAGCCCGACCCTAGAAGAATCTTCTACTACTGATTAACAGGAATCCCGCCTAAACTGGCAGTTGGACATCCCTTTGCAATCCGGGACTGCTGGCTTCTAACCTGGAATGCTCCTTACCACTCGCCTGTTCACTGCCCCTTACTGCTCAGCTTGGTGCTCCTTAGCGCTGCCACAGAGGTGCAAGAGACTCCCACGACCACCGCTGTGTGGATAGTCACTGCCTGCCTGCCTGATTGCCCCTAACCACTCTTCCTGCTGGCCTGCTTGCCCCCAACTGCCCCCCACTCCCGCCGCCAGCCTGCTGGCCCCCAAATGCCCCTTAGCCAGCCTGATCACCCTCAACTGGCCCCCATGCCAGTGTGCTCGCCCCCAACTGCCCTCTCTGCTGGCCTGCTCGGTCCCACCTTCCCTCCCCACTGGCCTGCTTGCCCCCAACTGCCCCTCTGCTGACCTGCTCACTCCAAACTGACCGCTCCCTCGCTGTCCTGATCACCTCCAAATGACTCCCACTGATGGCCTGCTTGCCCCCAACTGGCCTCCTGCTGGTCTGCTTACCCTCAAACAACCTCCCCCCCCCCCCCCCCGCCAGCCTGAGCACCCCGCCCCCGGCTCCCCCAACTGGCCTAATCACCCACAACTGCCCTCCCCTCTTGGCCTCTGACAGCCTCTACCTCAGCCCACCCATCTGGCTTTGTCCAGAAGAATGTCTGGAAGGTCTCCTGGAAAGTCTCCCAGTCTGATTAGCATATTACCTTTTATTAGTATAGATGCCTGGTGCAAGGGTCGGGCTGGCTAGTTTGCCCTGAAGGGTGTCCTGGATCAGGGTGGGGATTCCCTTGGGGTGTGGGGTGGCCTGGGCGAGGGGGACTGTAGTGGTTTGCAGGCTGGTCACACCCCCATGGGGTGAGGGTCCCCACTGAGGGGGCGTGACCAGGCTGGGTGAGGGGCTGAGGGCTGCTTTCAAGCTGGCCACACCCTCTTCAGGGTGGGGGTCCCCACTGTGGTGTCTGAACAACTTCGGTGAGGGGCTGATGGCTGTTTGCAGGCTGGCCAAGATCCCCTCCCCCCCCCCCGCGGGGATCCTCACCCCATCGGGGTGTGGCCAGTTTGGGTAAGGGGCTGAGGGCTATTTTCAGGCTGGCCATGTCCCCCAGTGGCTCAGGCCCCAGCCCCTCCTTCAGCAGCATCCAGAGCGGGCTGGAAGCTCCTCCTTTTTATTTCAGCCCCTCCTTGAGCAGAGGCCAGGGTGGGCTGGAAGTCTGGGTTGCCCCCAGTGACCCAGGCCCCCAGCCACTCCTTGCTGCAGCTGTAAGGGTGGGCGGGAAGCTTGGCTTCCTCTGTTGCCAGAGAAAACCCAAGCCTCCTGATCATTCCAGCTCTGTGACCTGGCTGCCATCTTTGTTGGCATACTGGGAATGTGCCCGCAATCAACATACATGCCCTTGACCAAAATCGAACCAGGGACCTTTTAGTCTGCAGGCCGACACTCTATTCACTGAGCCAAACCTGTTTCGGCGTGAGATTACTCTTAAAGGCATATAAGAGCGGGATGAAGAGCAATAGAGGTCCATGTCCAGGAGGGTAAATGGAAGATTCAGTAACTGGTAGTGACATCCTATAGTGGGGATGCCAGAGATGAGCTTGTAAAATAGGTAGGGAAGTTACAGTCCATGGAAGGTGCTGAAATAATGAAAGCCTATTGAATAAGTAAATGAGTTAAGGTCCAAGTAGACTCCTAATGAAACAACCTGGGTGGTTAACTAGTGAAAAACTCTCCTAGCCTCCTAGCCTTGGACCAAAGCGTCTTTGGGTCTGGGGCACAGTTTGCTTGCACTGAGAGCTTGCCACCAGCAGACCTGTGAAATAATAGCAGCTGTGCCATTAATACCCTGTTTCCCTGAAAATAAGACAGTGTCTTATATTAATTTTTGCTCCCAAAGATACGCTAGGTCTTATTTTCAGGGGATGTCTTATTTTTCCATGAAGAAGAATACGGTACACAATTATTGTTAAATGAAAATAAAGGAAATTTACTACCTGTATACGGTACGGTAGTATGGTAGTTGCCAACACAAACCAGACGAACTGTGAATCCTACAGTATCAAGAATTTACTCATTTATTCAATGAAAATCATGTCATCATCTTCTGGAACATCATCATAACAATCCAATTCCTGAATTTCCTGGTGAATTTCTTGTGACTCCATTTCTTTCAGAATCAGTGGACCAAATCTCTCATGTTTAGCAATAGCACTGTCTTTAAATGAGTACTTCTTGTCAAGTACTCACTGCAAGCCTGCTTGCAGTGCATTTGCAATGCAACCGTCAGTGATTTTCTCCCATGAATTCTTCACCCAAGTCACAACTTCTTGCAGTTTAGGTTTCACAAAGTTTCCACGCTGATTTCTCTCCATTCACACAGCAGTGACATCAGGACTCCGCGTAACGTCACTGGTTGCTAGATGCCAGTCGGGGCGGCCCTAGCGACCAGTTTACGGTAAATTAATTTTCATTCTGATCCAGAGCCTGGGGGCCTTATTTTTGGGGGGATGCCTTATATTTCACTCAGAAGGAAACCTGTAAGTAGGTCTTATTTTCAGAGGATGTCTTATGTTCGGGGAAATACGGTAGATACATATAAATGTGATTGCTGTTGTTCAGAGAGAATCAAGAACATAATTCTCTTGTGCAGTACAGATTTTTTCTCTTTTCTTTTTGAATAGTAGATCCAATCCAAATTAGTGGCTTCAAACAGAAAGCCAGATAAACCCTGCTGACATGGCTCAGTGGTTGGGCGTCGACCTACAAACCAGGTCAGGGTTTGATTACAGATCAGGCCACATGCTTGGGTTGTGGGCTCGATCCCCATTGTGGGGTGTGCTGAATGTAGCCAATCAATGATTTTCTCTCATCATTGATATTTCCTATCTCTCTCTCCCTCTCTCTTCCTCTCTGAAATCAATACAATATTAAAAAAGAAATAAGAAATAAAAAAGAAAGATAAAAGTAAAGAAGTGTCAAGGTTATTCAAACAGATCTTATTCTGTGCATTTTGCATGTCTGCTGAAAAGAGGCAATCTAGGAGACTTGGGAGTCTTGCAATCAGGCATAATCTAAACATAGAATTAAGAAAAGGAAAAACAAAAAAGTGGTCCCTTCGTTCCATGGAATCTGGCCTTTGGAGCAGCTTCCTGAGAAGTATTATTTGAGACTCTGACATCAAACCAGTAGTTTCATAAATGGCTGAGATTGTAGGTTAACTAAAGGAGTTGAATTTCTGATGAGCTTCACATCAGGGAACTGTCCCTATCACCCCTAGCAGTTTCAAAAATAGCAACACACACTTGCTTTCTATCCAAGAGGTGCCAAAGTGCAGGCAGGCTGACCCGAAGCACTCACCAACAGCAGCTGGAAATGGAAGAAGTCATGTGCACATCTAACCTAGATTTAAAGCCATTAATTTCCCCTTCAATTCCGGAGCTGCTTTGCCTTTAGTGCCCCCTTTATTTGATATAATAAAGAAAATACTACCTTCAAATGATGTTCTTATTTTTCCACTTATTGTTTAATGTATAGTAGAACATCTACCACATAATAATGCCATGTATGAACTGAAGAAGTAATAGAATAGAATACAAAAAATGGGATAATACATATAAAACTCTTAGTATAGTGGTTGGCACAAACTGGGCATTTGCTCAATGTGATTATTATTAAAGATAACAGGGAATTTTAAGTCAGGTGACCTGTGTTTGTTTGTTCAGTTTTTTGTTTTTGTTTTTTAGTTTTGGCTCCATCTCTTACTAGTTGGGTGACCTTAGATACATTTTTTTCAGCCTTACCTTGGTTTCCTCATGTAAATTATAAGCAAAAGTATGAAAGTAAAAAGTGTAAATCAAGAAAATGCAAATTGGAAAATGCAAATATAGAATACAGTATGGAGATACCTCAAAAAATTAAAAAATAGAATTGCCTATGACCCAGAAATTTCACTTCCATGTATTTATCCAAAGAAATCCAAAATACTAATTTGAAAAGATATCTGCATCCCTATGTTTATTGCAGCATTCTATATAATAAAGAGGCAATTTGCAAATTGACCATCATGCCCTTGCACAAGATGGCTGCCATAAGATGGCCAGCAGGGAAGGGCAGTGTGGGCAATCAGGCCAGCAGGGGAGGGCAGTTGGTGGTGACTGGGTCTTCAGAGGAGGGAGGAAAGTTGGGGGGACCAGGCCTGAAGATAAGGGCATTTGGGAGGACCAGGCCTGCAAGGGAAGGTAGTTGGAGGCGACCAGGCCTGCAAGGGAGGGAGGCTGGGGGCAACCAGGCCAGCAGGGAAGGGCAGTTAGGGGTGACCAGACTGGAAGGGGAGGGCAGTTGCTGGGGACTGGGCCCACAGGAATCAGACCTAAATGGGCAGTAGGACATCCCCCGAGGGGATCCCAAATTATAAAGGGTACAAGCTGGGCTGAAAGACTCCTCCTCCAGGGCATAAATTGTTTACACTGGGCCTCTAGTCTATATAAGAAAAGCCTAAGTGACCATTATGGCAGAACAATTGGAATGATGGGTCACTTTGATGTGCACTGACCACCAGGGGGCAGATGCTCAATGCAGGAGCTGCTCTTTGGTGATCAGTGAGCTCCCACAAGGGGAGCTCTGCTCAGCCAGAAGTCAGCTCACAGCTGGCGAGTACAGCGGTGGTCGTGGGAGCCTCTTGCACCTCTGTGGCAGCACTAAGAAGCATCAAGCGGAGCAGCAAGGGGCAGTGAACAGGCGAGTGGTAAGGAGAGAGGGGTCTTGGATTGTGAGAGGGATGTCCTAAGGAGTGGGCCTAAGTTAGTAGGTGGACATGCCCCAAGGGGTCCTGGATTGCGAGAGTGCAGGCTTGGCTGAGGGACACCCCCCTGCCCTCAGTGCATGAGTTTTGTTCACCGGACTTCTAGTTATTTATACTAGCCAAGATATGGAAGCAACTTGAGTGGCCATCAATAGATAATAAGATAAAGAAGATGTGGTACATATATACAATGGAATATTACTTAGCCATAGAAAAGAATAAAATCTTACCATTTGAGACAACATGGATGGACTTGGATGGTATTATGCCAATTGAAGAAAGGAGATAAAGGTCAGAAGTGAAATTAATGAAATAGGAAACAGACCTAAAATAGCATGAAAAAAGACAAAAGTTGAGGTGTGTTTTTTTTTTCTTTTCGGTTTCATAAAGACTTATTGGCGCCCCCTATAGATGAGCCAGTGGTTTGCGCTGGGTACACAGAGATGAGTTAAAACAGCCGGTGAGTTAGAGCTGGGACTTGGAAGGAGAGCTGGGGCAGCGGGCTGTCCCGGGGAGAGGAAAGAATGGACCCAGGGGAGGGTGGGGGAGCAGCAGAGGGTTAGGGTTAGGTGTGGTAAGATTTGCTGGAGTGAAAACGAAGGACCAGGTGGCAGGGCTCCACGTTGCTTTGGAAGAAGCCCAGCCTCCGGGAGGCAGGCCTGCCCTTGGCCTCAGCAGGCCCAGGAGGAGGCCGGGACCCGGAGCTGCTGTGTCATGACTCAGCATCTGCATCGGAAGCTCCAGGAGTCAACCTTACTCTCTGCTCCACTCCGGCCTTTCGGTGCTGCACTTGGCCCATAGGACTGCCACACACAGGCCTGCAGACCCTTCTTCAGCTTTGGTCATATCTCCTTGGGTTTGGGAAGGAGTGAGCTTTCTTTCACACTAACCAACCCTCTTCCTAATTCTTCCTGGGGCTATTCGGGTGCCTCTCCCCACCCAATCCCTTTTCTGGATCTTCCTGTGTTTGGTGCGTTTATTCTGTCCTGTCTTTTCCCCAGACTTCCCCAGGCTAGATTCTCCCTCCTCCTCCCCACCCCCCATGAAGGGCACCATTTGGCTCTCACGGTGCCTGCCTCAGAGTCCTGCTACATCCTCTGCCTTCCACTGCACAGACGTTTAGTAGAGTCCTCCCCGCTGGGCTACCTTGGCCTCTATTGCACATGCACCCCGCGGAGGAATTTCCCCTTTGCTGTTTACCCCTCCCTTGGTGATGCAGGTGAGGGGCTGGTTAGACCCTGGGGAGATCGGAAAGCTGTCTTTCCTGCCGGCTGGGGACTTAACTTCCCGTCGGAGGAGGATGCAGCTGTCCCCTGGGGTGTCTGAAGCTGGAGCTTCCTAGTTAATCTGGCTTAATTAGATGTCTGGCTCTCTTCTCTTTAGCTAATACTTAACTCGCTGCCCACCGCAACAAAACCAACAGATTTTTAGAATTATGCCTAACTTCATGAAATAAAAGTCTCACATAGTAGTCTAGTCAATAAGGTACTGTTTATTTTCCCCCACCTAAGAGAATTTTGGTGGGTTCATGGAACTACCAATGCCCAAGCTTACGCCAGCTTTTCACCACTTCATCTGAGTGTGACTTTTGTTTTCAGGGTTTGAGTTGATGGCTGGGGTCCCATCACCTCCTTGTGTTAGGTCAGCACGAGGTAGAAGAGGAGGAAAAAATGACAAAGGTAGCATGACTATTATCACAGCTGCTGCCACACGTGATTTCTGTGATGAGCGGCCGTCACCCTACAGAAGAACCAATGCTTTGCTCTTAGGCAAGAAAGTAAGAAGATGGGATAAGGGTGGACGATTACCACCCTCTGACACAACCAGCAACGAATTCACTGGCAGTATCCACATATGCAAAGTACCTTACATTACACATTTTGAGAAGGAACTGATCCCGGCATGCAGTTTAATCCTCATCCTTCGCTCCACTCCTCAAATGCCGAAGACAGGACAGAGGATGAATTGAGCACAATGGAAAGATTCTTACAATAGGAGCTTAAGAGGGCAATAAGGCAGCCCGGAGAAAGAAAAGCTCCCACCAGCAGGATCTCAGGCCCTCAGCAGAGGCCGGGAGAACCACCAGGGGGCACTGTGTTCCAGGAGAATGATGTAAATCTGAGTGATCCTTTCACAAGAATACACACCTGAGCTCAGGGACATGAATTCTGCTAAAGACACTTAACACTATCTCAAAAGAGAGAGCAGAGACCTGGCTGTTCAAACAAGACTGCATTCAAACAACTGGGAGCGTTTTCTCTCTAACCTGCCCACACCTTCAAAACACCCGTTTGCATATAATAGCAAAACTCCAGTGCTCAAACTGTAGCTTATGAAAGAGACGGTGCCAGCCTCATTATCATGTAAGGTGTGAGCAGTGTCAAGTTCAATCAGTTCTCATATACAGTGGAAACCAGAAATTCTGGACAAAGCGGCCAGTGTTAAGCTCGAGAAAGAAGAAAACGAGTTCCAGTAAACAATTGGAGTTTGACATTCAGGAAAGGTCACAAAGCATGAGTTACTAGGGATCCTCTATATAAGAGCTTCTAAAGGGGTGTAAGTGGATGTGAGTGTAAATGGAGAAGAGACCCCAAAACGTGAGTCTCAAAGCTCTTCTATGCTACAAGTTCAAAGTGAAGGTACAAGTACACGAGACAGAAAAGAAAGCACGTGTCCTTAAAGCCAAGTGAAGAATGTGCTTCCACGATGGAAGGATCAATTGCGTTAAATGGTATGTTGGAGCATGTCAAATAAAACAAATAATTGCCCATAGGATTTAGTAATGTGGAGATCTTTAAAGGGATTTCAGTGTTTTGTGTACTCACAACTGTAAACCTATTTTTGCCACGCACTATCTAAACAGGTGTATGGAATGATGTTCACTTTTATTTGATTTATTATGCTAGTCCAATAATAAAGAATGTACATTACTTTAAAAAATATATTAGCAAAATCTTTTAAAAGAAGATCACAAGGCAAATATTCCACCATGAGGCAAACATATACCGTATATGTTATTAAATCCTGCTTCAAGGACCTTTAGGTGAATGAAGCTTAATTTGCTGTCCTTCCAAGTCTTTTCTTATTCCAAATCTGTGTTAACTGCTTGTGCCCAATTAAAACAGGCAGGACTGTATTCTTGGTTCAGCACTACTACATTTTAACTTTTTACCTAATACTGGCTGGGTAGTAGTAATGAGGGCTAGCCTCTGAATTTGCCAGAACTTTTCTGAAAAGGGACATGACTTAAATAGTAGCATTAAGTATTGAATCATTTATAAGTGGTACCTAACTCATCCATGTATATTTATAGTTCAAAAAGAGTTTGTTAATGCTAAGTAAATACTTATGACAATTAAATTCCAGCAGAGATATTTCGAAATAGTATACTATGGGTGGGGTAAGGGCATTATTTGAATTATAAATCTATCTATCTATCTATCTATCTATCTATCTATCTATCTATCTATCTATGTATCTATCATCTACCTGGCTCATATGCTAAGTGTCCATTTGGGTAATGACATCACATTGCAACACCCAGCTTTCTCTTCCTAGTGACTAGCCTGCTTGCAGTTTTTTCAGCCCAGGAACACGACTTTCTTTATAGCCAGGTGGAAACATTTCACACTATAACCAAATGTCTGTGAAGTGTTTTCCTGTGCCTCATCTCATTTGCTCCTCACAGAAGTCCTGGAATAAGTAGATAGGAGACTTGGTGAAATCCTATTTTGTTTTTATTAGCAGGAAAACAAAGATTTATAAAGCTTAGAAATTTGACCCGACTGAAAAGAAGTAAGAAATTGTGGACCTTGAAAATGACTTCAGGTTTTCTCACTGTGCAGAATATAGTCAAACACTGCTACAGTTAAATATTTTACCCTTTGTTCTCCCTGAGCGACCTACAATAATCTGCTTCACGTTGATATTTACTGCTATGTTGCTGACAACTACCTAAAAGAGAAGTTGGGGTGCTTCACTGGGCTAGTTTAGCTAAATCAGAAAGAAGGTCTAAATAATAATTTTCTTCCATATCTATAAAAGGCTAAGTTGACTCATGCATATGTGATGCAGATAAACCCCTCACTGATTCCAATCACATGCATATGTTTCCATCTGTCATTGTTGATCATGAATTTGGTTGACACTTCCATTATAGAGAAAGGATGAATAGCAATATTAAAATATTTCTTCTAATTAATTGCCTTTCAATGTGCACGAATCTGTGCACCGGGCCACTAGTTATTGTATAAAATCAGCCCAGTGTGGAATCTCTATCAATCTGTTTATGACAGTACTACTAAAACCTGACACATGTTCAGGTTGAAGAACCTGAGTGTCTAGAGTATATACAAATTTCACTGTATTTATAATTCTCTATTATGAATATAAAGTAGGTCCAATTGTGTGAATTATTAAGTACTAGAGGCCCAGTGCATGAAATTCGTGCACAGGGTATGTGTCGCTCAGCCCAGCCTGCACCCTCTTCAATCTGGGAGCTCACAAGGGATGTCCAACTGCCTGTTTAGGCCTGATCCAGGTAGAAAATTGTAGGATCAGGCCTAAACAGGCAGACAGACATCCTTCTCACAATCCAGGACTGCTAGCTTCCAATTGTTCACCTGCCTGCCTTCCTGATTGCTCTTAACCGTTTCTGCCTGCCAACCTGATCACCCCCTAACCACTCCACTGCCATCCTGATTGATGCCTAACTTCTCCCCTGCCAGCCTGTTTGCCCCTAACTGTCCTCCTTTGCAGGCCTGGTCACCCATAACTGCTCTCCTCTGTAGGCCTTGTCACTCATAACTGCCCTCCCTGCAGGCCTGATCACCCCTAACTTCCTTTCCCTGCAGGCCTGGTCCCCCACAACTGCTCTCTCCCACAGGCCTGGGTTTCCCCCAACTGCCCTTCCCTGCAGGCCCAGTCACCCCCAACTTCCTTCCTCTGCTGGTCTGGTCACCCCTATCTGCCCTCTCCTGCAGGTTTGATTGCTCCCAACTGCCCTCCCTTGCTGGCCATCTTGTGGTGGCCATCTTGTGTCCACATGGGGACAGTCATCTTTGACCACATGGGGGAAGCTATCTTGTGTGTTGGAGTGACTGTCAATTTGCATATTATTCTTTTCTTAGATAGGATAGAATCCTGGTATATGGGTGGGGGACAGCTGGTTTGCCCTGAAGGGTGTCCCGGATCAGGGTGGGGTTTCCTTGGGCCTGTGGTGGTTAGCAGACTGACCATGCCCCCCAGCGACCCAAATGGAGGTCCTGGTATCTGGGATTTATTTCTCTTCTATAATTGAAACTTTGAAGCCTTGAGCGGAGCCAAGCCTCTTGCTTGTTACATAGCTGCAGCCATTTTTGTTGAGATTTATTTATCTTCTATAATTGAAACTCTGTAGCCTTAAGCAGAGACCAAGGCAAGCCAGGGCTACAGAAGCTTGGCTTTCTTCATTGCTGGGGGCAACTCAAGCCTCCTGCTCTCTCCAGCTCTGTGACTACTACCAATTTTGTTGGGATTTATTTATCTTCTATATTTGAAACTTTGTAGCCTTGAGTAGAGGCCTGGACCAGCCAGGGCAGACGGAAAGATTGGCTTCCTCCATTGCTAGGGAAATCCAAGCCTCTTGCTCTCTTCATAGCTGCAGCCATCTTGGTTGGGTTAATTTGTATACTTGCTCCTGATTGGCTGGTGGATGTAGTAGAGGTATGGTCAATTTGAATATCACTCTTTTATTAGATAGGATAAGGTAATTTAATAATATATTTTTGATATAAGGGGTAATTGCCATCAAGCTGAATATAATGAGGGGATATGCTGAAACATTTGAAAATTAAGCACCAGTGAATTTAATTTGAAGGGAGCAATAAAATTAAATTATATCCAAAATTTATTTTTAAAATTTCTCAGAGTATTGCTAATTCAAAATGTATTTATAATTTACTTATATGGAGCTAAATGGTTAGTGAGATTTTACTTAAAACTTCTACTGAACATTTTGAGGATAAAAATATGCCATGGGTAAGCAAATTGTCTTGGTTTATAAAGAACAACATACATGTAAAGAATTTCTGAAAAACAAGGTCTCACCAAGGAATTGTCTTTTTATCCTGTTCTTTGAATGTATTAATATTATGTGCTGTTACAATTTTTTAGTATTTCAAAGGATGACACTTTTAGTTGTAAGTCTTGATAAGTTACTATGGGAACTGCAGAGGTTCTATGATTTGACAGAAATGAACAAGAGATGAGCAGTGCTATAAATTGCACAGAAGATGCTAGAAGGTTTAAAGAATCAAACTTTTGTAACAATTTTGAAATAGTCCAAACATTAGTCTACACTCTCATTAAATCTGTTTTCTGCATTTTTCTTCTAATTTTCAGGTCAATATTAAAATGTTAATCTCAAACTTAAATACCAAAAATTCCATTATATATATATATATATATATATATATATATATATACTTTCTTCTGTTTCTTTGAGCTTAGAAAATATTATCTAGACTAAGACAATAATATCTGACTGACAAAATTCTACATTGATATAAGTGACTAGTCAGGAAAACACTTGACTGTCTGGCCATTTGAAATCAGGATTGAGCACATTATGAAGAGCCCTAAAGTTGCCTTTTGAAGGAGCACTATTTGAAGAAAGAAGGTTTTTTTTTTTTTTAAAGTAAAAATGAACACATTTGTGGTATTTAAAACACTTTAAAAACTTATGAAAATATTTTTTTCTGTTTACTATGGAGAGCAACCTTTTTAAAGCACCGATGTCATAAAGACATGTGGTCTGCTAGAATTGAGTTATAACTCTAGGCTCCATCATATCGAACTTCTGTGTATTCTTTATCTGCTCAGGCTTGCCATTAAATCCCTTTCCCAATAGGTCAGACAGGCTATAAACAACAAAAGTAAGATACAAGCTTCAATAATTTTTTAAAGGAAGAGCACATTTCCATATATCATATATCATCAAGTAAATATGCTTTCCCTCGCATTCCCAAATCCACAGTGTCACATGTTTCATTCATGTTCTTTGGTTTAAAGACAACTAAAATCCCCCCAAATAGAAACAAAAGAATGCTCAAACTATTAACTTGTTTTTGCATATCAGTATTACAGAGACTGGGTATGCACGATCAAAATAACAATAGTACCAATGGTATCTCAGATACAGTATCTGCAAAATGCTGAGAGTACTAGTAGACTATAGTGTGATCATGTGAATTCTAATGATCTTCCTACTTAATTTCTGCATTCTTTCCAAGTTACAATTCTAAGTTTCTTATTTTTTGTTGAAAATACAAACTATTGGTTTTTTATAATATAATTTATCCACTAAATAGTACCTCATAATTTAACTTTGGATACTCAATCCCAAATATGTGTTTTTTTGATCAATGATTAAAACCTATTGCTCCTGTCTAGCCTGTGGCTCAATGGTTGAGCATCTTTCTATGAACCAGAAGGTCACGATTCAATTCCCAGTCAGGGCGAATGCTCCAGTTATGGGTTTGAACCCCAGTGAAGGGCATGCAGGAGGTAGCTGACCAATGATTCCCTCTCATCATTGATATTTCTGTTTCTCTCTCTCTCCCTCCTTGAAATACATTAAAACAAAACAAAACCCTATTGGTTCCAATCTTAAAAATTCAGTAACCAAGCCAATTAAGAGAAATTCAGCACAGATACTTTATAAGGAAAGAAAATCTTGCTTTTAAAAGGGTAAATTGTTTTTATATTACTCACCAAGAAAAGCATAAAGACATGGAGTGAGCAAACCAGTAGGAGAGGATCCGGATAATGCAGTATGGCAGAAGTGGAGAGAGAAAAGTGGTGAGCAGTCAGTGTGCACATTTTTACAAGCTCCGTTTTTATTTAATCACCGTTTTATCTATCAGAACTAGGAGACATACAGTTTCTAGTTGCTAAGTTGTTGAATATGCCGATCATGGTATGGGGATATAAATAACCATGCCTACTGTGTGCCAGAAGTGACAGAATTTAGTGAGGGACTTAACTTGTGTTACGCTGTAATTCCAGCCATGGTCTTATTTTGTGGGCACAGCCATTCCTATTTCACACATAAGGAAACTGCAATGCTGAGAATGTAATGTCAACGTGAGCATTAGAATGGAAAATTGGTTCTAATTACAAACTCAGATCCTATCCACTGAACCATGCCCTCTCAACAGCGTGGCATAATGACCGTAAGCGCTGGACCAGGGATCAACACGCACAACCAGCAGTGGTCACGTGATTTTGCAATATTGCTTTTAAAAGCAAGGTGAATGCTGCAAGGGATAGCACTTGGAATAAGGAAGACGTCTGTTCTACTATTAGTTGTGCTAAGGAAGAGGTGGTTGGTCAGTTGTGCCAGATGCTTCAAGAGCTAAAAAAAAAAAAAAAGGCAAGATCTAAGAAAAGCTCATTACATTTCAAGATCAGAAATTAACTAGTGATTTCTGAGAAGGCAGTTCATCAGAGGCATGGAGACAGCTTTCTGCAGCAGCGGAGTAATGAGCATGCTTAAAACTTCTCCCTGCTGTTTGTTGCAGCAAAGCTGGGTTCAGACATTAGTTTTGGTCTCTGTCCCATAGAGCAATAGCCTTGAATAAAGTCCTTCTTACCCATTTAAAAGCTTGGTGCAGTCTTTTAGTATATATATTTATTGATTGCAGAGATAAAGGGAGAAGGAGAGAGCGATAGAAACATCAGTGATGAGAGAATTGATTGGCTGCCTCCTGTATTTCCTACACATGAATCAAACCGTGACCTCCTGGTTCATAGGTCAATGCTCAGCCACTGAGTATGCTGGCAGGGCTGTGTGGTGAAATTCTTGCTTTGCCTGACCTTATGAGCCCTTGTCTAATATCAAATATTCTCTGATATCTTTGTGGTTACACAAGTTTCTTTGAGATTGAACACTGTAAAAATTTCTTATTCAAGCCAATTATATTAGTAACTCTTTAGGCAAAAACTTCACCAGTAAGAATTGGTGGAAATTAAAATATGCAATACTCTGTATTATAAATTTCATATAAAAAATGGTGGAAATAAACCCTGAATCCTGTACCATTGAGCGTTTGGGAAAATAACTGAAATTTAGAAAATAAAATAATTCTATGACTCAATATCTTCAAGTTCATTACAATCTTACTTTCTTCAAATCTGTTCCTTGGTTGTCCAATTCTTTATAGTATACAAGCACACTCACAGAGGAAAAAAAAACATTTCCCTTCCTTTTTCTTGTCTTTATTTTTGTTTAACTGATATGTCAGATTATTAAACCAGCATTGGTCATCTTGTATACTGAAAACTTATTAACTGATTTTTTTTCTTACTTTTCATCTAGATGTTTGAAGTAACCGCTATATTTTCAGCTGGTCTGTCAGAAAGTCAATAGTTAATATTGTTAGATTTTCAAGAAACGATTCTTTGCTTGCAATTTGCTCATTTCCTTTGATAGCACAGTGGTATATGGGTTTAATGGATGTTAAAATGCACGTCTGTCACCAGCCTACTGCATCTAGTCTGCACGCTGATGCTTATACAGCATTATTAGCAGATTTTCAGAGGTTCTCCCTTCCTTTTAGTTTTGTTAGTGCAACATTTTCTGCTTTTAAGTTTCAAGTATTTGCACACTTATGTTTTTTTTACTGAAGCATTTCCCCTTTGAAGAGATGATTCTCAACCTTTGTATACATGTGCCCTCTGCTTACTGTCATTTCTGTAGGCAACAGAGATTAGGCTCTTCTGACTGAATAATAAAAAAATGATTTATAGTAAACACTTTTAAACAGACTCATTGGCACACTTTTTCTATAAATGTGTGTATTTTCCCCCCACAGGCTTTGCTATGTAAGTGGCTCAGTCAACAAGATTTTATTTTCCATGTAGAAGAAAAAAAATTAATGAGTTAGTGTCAGAATGCTTGGACATCATAGAACCTGGGGTTTAATTCCTGTCCTCCAAAACCTATTAGCTGCATGACCTTGGACAACTTTACATTGCTTGAGTTACTAGTTTCTTTATTTGTAAGAGGGGAGGGAGGGTAATTGATGAGGTCATTTCCGTTACACATTTAGCGAGGGGCCTGGGCTCTCCATAAATGTTAATTCTCCCTCCTGTTGGGAGCAGATAACTAGTACCTGGGAGAAAATTAACTGCCCTGATCTTCAAATTGCCCATCCATCTCGTCCCTGGAGTTAATCATGGGAGCTGTCACTTGCGCGGGCGGGAAGCGCTGGTCGCCCACACTTAGGATGACGTTGAATGACAGAGGTGTGTTTGCTCTGCCCCCGCCCAGCGAGCATATGATTTGTAACACAGCCCCGGATCGATGACTTCGTCACCGTCAAATATCAGTTGTCACGCGGAGTTCATTAGACACCAGCCCGGAGCTGCTGAGCCGTGGCAGGTCCGCGGTGGCTCCCTGCGGGCTGAGGGCGCGGGGACACTGTCACTCTCCGGATGGAAGGACACAGGGCGAAGGGCTTAGCCAGAGCAGGGCAGGTCGGCTCAGCTCTGCAGAGATGTGATGTGTCATCACGGCTCCCGGAGCCGCAGCTCCAGCCTCTGTGACCGGGAGCAGGCCGCTGGCTCTCCGGAGAGCCTTTTGGACAACATAGCTGTCTCCCTAACGACTGCAACCACTTAGTTTGCAGGAAGAGAAAAGGGATAAAGGCTTTTTGAATTTCGGGTCAGGGAAGACAATGGGCATTTCAAACAGAGTATTAGGAACCATTTTCTTTTCCTTTCATTTTTTAAAAATATATATTTTATTGATATTTTACAGAGAGGAAGAGAGAGGGATAGAGAGTTAGAAACATTGATGAGAGAGAATCATCGATCAGTTGCCTCTTGCACACCCTCCACTGGGGATGTGCCCGCAACCAAGGTACATGCCCTTGACCGGAATCGAACCTGGGACATTTCAGTCCACAGGCTGACACTCTATCCACTGAGCCAAACCGGTTTAGCTTTCCTTTCATTTTTATTAGGTTCTTGGATGCTTTTGTTCCCCAAAGAACACAACTTTGCTTTCTTTTTTACATGGTTGAACAGTGACACAAATTCAGAAAGTGAGAACGAACTATATAAAACAAACGGAAAGCCACTTACAATCATAAACTTGGGAGATCTTTGTAATAATGAGATTTAAACTGAGATGAGAGCCCAGAGTACGTTCTAGCCAGGGGCGGGCAAACTTTTTGACTCGAGAGCCACAATGGGTGGGTTCTTAAACTGGACCGGAGGGCCGGAACAAAGACAACCTGACCGTGCTGGCACTCTCATCTTGGGCTGCTGGGGAAGGAGCGGAGGGGAGAGAACCCTCCGCTCTTTCGCCTCCGCGGGCCGGATAGAACAGCCGAAGGGGGGGGGGGATCCGGCCCGTGGGCCGTAGTTTGCCCACGGCTGTATCTAGCCTGTCCTGTCTAGCTCAGGGCTGGGAACTTGTGGCCCCTGGAAACAGTTGTCTATTTGTTTTTATTTGCTTGTTTGTAATTGATGAAGGTGTAATACTGAATGAAAGTTTGAATGACCTAGCCCCATGGCCAGCAAACTGCAATTCGTGAGCTTTATGTGGCTCTTTGGCCCCTTGAGTGTGGCTCTTTTACAAAATATCATGGCCCGGGCGAGTTTATTTTGAAGAAGTGGCATTAGAATAAGTTTAAGTGTAAAAAATTTGGCTCTCAAAAGAAATTTCAGTTGTTGCACTGTTGATATTTGGCTCTGTTGAGTAGTGAGTTTGCTGACCTCTGGCCTAGCCCATCTTATTTGTCCAAATAATCAAATTCATGTTAAAAAATCAGAATTATGATGATAAAACAGTTTTGTATAAGCCTCTTTTTTTGTGGACATGAATTTTCATTTGTCTTTGTAAATACCTAAGAATCTCTGGGCCTTATGATAGATGTGTGCTTAATTTTTAAAAGAAAATTGAGAAACAATTTTCCAGTGATTGCACCTTTTCACATTCCCACTAGCAATAGATGAGATTTTCACTTTCTCTTCATCCTGCCCACCTTTGGAGTTGCCAGTCTTTTTCATTTTAGCAATTCTAGTGTTTATGTAATGGTATTTCACTGTGGTTTTAATGTGCGTTTCCCTAATGATACGTAAGACTTTTCATGTGATTATCTGTCATTTATATGCCTTTGTGAAGTGTGTCAGTCCTTAACCATTTTTAAAAACTACATATTATTATTGATTTGTAGGACTTCTTTGTATATTATAAAAACAAGTGCTTTGCCAAATATATCTTTTATTAATATGTTTCTCTCATCTTTTGTTTGCCTATTCATATTTAGTGATGCCTTTTGATGACCATAACTTTTTAATTTTGAAGAAGTCTATGAAATTCCTGTTCTTTCTTTCATAGTTCTTCCTATTTGTGATGTAGTAAAATACTGAGTCATGAAGATATTTACTCCATATCTTCTAGACATTTTTTTACTTTTACCATTTATATTTAGGTCAATGTCTCACATCAAGTCAATTTTCTAGTGAACTGTAAGGCAAGTATTGAGGTTCAATTTCTTTCTGTATAAATATTTACTTGTTTCAGCATCATTTAATGGAGATATTCCTTTCTCTCGTGAATTGCATCGACATCCTTGTTAAAATTAAGTGAATATGTTTTCTAAAATGTTTTATTGATCTATTTATTTTTACGATAATATTGCCTTATCTTGATTATTGCAGTTTTGTAATAATTCTTGAAGTCAGGTAGTACAAGTCCTGAAACTTTGTTTTGCTTTATTAAGATTTTTTTGGGGGGTCTACTCTTGGTCTTTTGCATTATTATATAAATTTTAGAGTCAACTAGTCAATTTCTGTGAACTCCTGCTGGGATTATGATTAGAATTGCAATAAATCTTTTATAACTATATACATTACTTACTTTTTTGTTGTAGTTAATCCAAAATAGAGGATATTTTTCATTAATTTTTTAAGAGAGAGAGAATAGAAGGGAAAGAGAGAGAGAGAGAGAGAGAGAGAGAGAGAGAGAGAGACATCAGTGTGAGAGAGACACATCGATTGCTTGCCTTCTGCACAAGCCCCTGACCAGGGCTGGGTAGCAAACCTGCAACCCACATACATGCCTTTGTCCTGAATTGAACCTGGGACCCTTCAATTTGTGGGCTGATGCTCTCTCCATAGAGCCAAACCAGCTAGGGCTATAGAGCTATCTTAAGGATATTGAATTTGTCAATTCATGGCCATGTTCTATTTCTCAATTTATTTTGGTCTTCTTAGTACCATAATTTATCTTAGTACAATATTGAATATTTAGTTTAGAAATGTTGCACAACTTATATTACATTTAAGTATTTTTGTAGTTGCTGATGCTATTGAAAGTGGAATTTTTTACACTTAATTTTTAAAATTTGCTTTATCCTACATAATAAAAGAGTAATATGCAAATTAACCAATACTCCACTACATTCACAAGCCATGCCCACCAGCCAATCAGAGCGAGTATGCAAATAAACCCAGCCAAGATGGCTACAGCCACAGAGAGCAGGAGGGAGGCTTGGATTTCCCAGGCAACAGAGGAAGCCAAGCTTTCCAACTGCCCTTGCTGGCCTAAGCCTCCACTCAAGGCTACAAAGTTTCAATTATAGAAGGTAAACAAATCCAAACAGAAATGGTGGCAGCCATGGAGCAAGCAGAAGACTTGGCTCCACTCTAGGCTACAAAGTTTCAATTGTAGAAGGTAAATAAATTTCAGATACCAGGCCTCCACTTGGATCACTAGGGGGCGTGGCTGGCCAGCAAACCACCACAGGCTCAGGCCGCCCCATGCCCCAAGGGAACCCCCACCCTGATTCAGGACACCCTTCAGGGCAAACCAGGCTGCCCCCACCTGTACACCAGGCCTCTATCCTATCTAATAAGAGTAATATCCAGGTTGACCATCACTCTGAAACACAAGATCAAGATAGATGCCCCCATCTGGTCAAATATGGCTGTCCCATGTGGACATAAGATGGCCACCACAAGATGGCCAGCAGGGGAGGGCAGTTAGGAGGCATCAGGTCTGCGAAGGGAGGGCAGTTGAAAGGGACCAGGCCTGCAAGGAAGGACAGTTGGAGGCAATCAATCCTGCAGGGGAGGGCAGTTAGGGGTGACCAGGTCTACAGGAGAGGACAGTTAGGGGCAAATAGGCTGGCAGCGGAGAAGTTAGGCATCAATCAGGCTGGCAATGGAGTGGTTGGGGGGTGATCAGGCTGGCAGGTAGAAGCGGTTAGAGGCAATCAGGAAGGCAGGCAGGCGAGCAGTTGGGAGCCAGGAGTTCTGGATTGTGAGAGGGATGTCCACCTGCCAGTTTAGGTCTGATCTAAATGGGCAGTTGGACATCCCTTGAGGGGTCCCAGATTGGAGAGGGTTCAGGCTGGGCTGAGGGACACACCCCATGCATGAATTTCATGCACCAGGCCTCTAGTATAATTATATAGAAACAGTTTTTTTTGTATATTGCCTTTGTATCCTATGACATTGAAAAAGTCACTAATTTTAGTATTTGCTTTATAGTTTAGTCATTCTTCTATGAATACAGTTTATTTCCCCCTTTTAATCTTTTAAAAAAATGTTTTTTATTGATTTGGGAGAAATAGAGAGAGAGAGAGAGAGAAAGAGAGAGAGAGAGAGAGAGGAGAAAGAGAGAGACATCATTGATGAGAGAGTATCATAGATGGGCTGCCTGTACACCCCACACTGGTTATTAAGCCTGCAACGTGGGTATGTGCCCTGACTTGGAATGGAAACATTACCTTCTGATTCAGAGATCAAAGCTCAGCCACTGAGCACACCCACTGGCCTCCCCCACTAAACTTTGTGCTTTTTATTCTTTTCTTGCCTTTGTTCAATGTCTAGAACAGCCAGTGAAACTTAACTGGTGAGAGTAAATAAACTTCCTTTGTTCTAGATACTGTATTAAGGTACAAATGTTTATTATTTTGCCTTTTATTTAGATTTTTAACTGAGGCCTTTCTAGGTGCCCATTTTCAGGGTAAGATAATTTTAAGTTCTGGTTTACAGAGTGTTTAGATTTTGTTATAATGCTTTTTCTGAATCTATAATCTAAGATAAGTGTTGGTAAGGACACGAATAAAAGGGAACCCTGGTACACTATTAGTGGGAATGTAAATGTACAGCTTTTTGGAAAACAGTATGGAGATTCCTCACAAAAACAGAACTACTATCTGATCAAGTAATCCCACTTCTGGGCACTTCCATGTTCGTGGCACCATTATTCCCAATAACCGAGTTGTGGAAACAACCTTAATGCCCACTAGTAGGTAAATGAATAAAGAAAATGTAGTCTATGCATACAATGAGACATACTTTGGCTTTGAACAAAGAAGGACATTCTGCCATTTGGAAACAGCATGGATGGACCTGGAAACATCATGCTAAACGAAATGATCTCACTTAACAAGTGAGACTCTAAACAAGCTGAACTCATAGAAGCAGAGAGTAAGATGGTAGTTTTTAGGGGCTTTAAAAAAAGGAATGGGGAGGTGATGCCTAAAAGGTACAAAGTTCCAGTTATGCAACACAGGTCTGAAGATCTACTATGCAGCATAGTGTCCATAGCTAATAATCTGTATTGTATAGAAGATATTACCACACACACACACACACACACACACACACACACACAATAATGATGATGATAAAGGGGCATGAGGAAACCTTGGTTGTTACTGGACATATCTATGACCTTGATGGTGGTGATTATTCACAGATGCATATAAATATAAAATTATGTGCATTAAATATGTACAACTTGTACATGCTAATCATACCTCAATAAAGTAGCTTAAATGTATCTAAATGTTTAAAATACATTTCAAAGATGCAAAGAAAGAATTTGCAATTCTAAACATTTTAAATTTAACAATCTAAGAAGAGGGAACAGGGATGGTCAATGTCCTTTATTATTTTCAAGAGGGAGAATTAAAAATCTTATTTTTAATTTGTATTTACATTTACAACCTCCTCTCTGCACTATTATTAAATAGTGACATTATAGTCTTCTAATAATTTCTATGGCTGATTCTATCTTTATCTATATAAATTGAAGCTATCAAATATCTAGCATATCTATTGCAAAGCAAAGTAATTATCAGAATTACTGTAGAATAACAGAATTGCTGAATTTTTAAGTCAGCATGTTATTTTCCTTCGAAGAATAATCTTTGAATGTATTATACCAATTGTTAATGATTAAATCATATTTTTGATTAGCAATGCAAACATTTTTCTTAGTCTGATTTTTACAAATAGTTGTGATGTTGTTATTGCTTTCATTTTAAATGATTAGTATTAATGTTATGATAAGAATATTTTGCATATTTTCTTATAAGGAATACAGTATCACCCAATCTAAGTCTTAAGAGTAGCTTAATGCTAGAACCTGATGATCTAAATACTTAGTTAAGAAAATTCTTTGCAAGATGTACTAAATTTCTCCTATATTTTAGCCAATCAGATAAGTAGCAATCCTATTTATATGACAATTTCAGCCTTTTAGTAATTATTCTATCATTCCCAATAATTTTTTCCAAATATAAAATAAAAGGTACCTATGTCCATCATCCAGTGTCAAAGTTTTATTAAGAGGCATGCATTGAAAGATGAAAATTAAACTTCCAGTGTTTAAAATAAGTGTCTTTTTTTTTTTTAAAGTTTTGAGGATAAACCTACCCTAAGGGCATTTTTCTTTTTTTGCATGTACATCAATCATATAGTGTTTTTACTATTACTAGAGGCCTGGTGCACGTAATTTATGCATGGGGTGGGGAGGTGTCCCTCAGCCCAGTTTTCACTCTCTTTAATCTGGGATCCCTTTCACAATCCAGGACTGCTGGCTCCCAACTTCTTGCCTGCCTGCCTTTCTGGTTGCCCTTAACAACTTCTGCTTGCCAGCCTGATAACCCCCTAATCATTCCCTTGCCAGCCTGATTGATGCCTAACTGTATTCCTCTGCCAGCCTGTTTGCCCCTAACTGCCCTCTCTTGCAGACCTGGTCCCTCCCAACTGCCCTCCCCTGCTGGCCATCTTGTGGTGGCCATCTTGTGTCCACATTTTACATGGAGGCAGCCATCTTTGACCACATGAGGCAGCCATCTTGTGTGTTGGAGTGATGGTCAATTTGCATATTACTCTTTTATTAGATAGGATAATAGTCATCTAAATCTATGGAGGTATACTTGTCCTGCAGAAAACTTACATCCCTAAATTAATCAGATTATATTAAATTTATCTTTTACAGTTTCTACCTATAAATGTCAGCTTTCTGTTTGTTAATTAGATTTTTTCTACATCATCCTTCCAATCAAATGAGTTAAAACATTTTTGTGTCAAATTTAAGTCTAGAGTACTTGAAGCATGCTAGTTAATTTTACTATGTTATAAAAAATGAAGATGGGTTTTGTATACTTGTGTATGGTGGGGGATAGTCAGCTGCTCTTGGCTGCCATATTTCTTGATGTGGTGTCTTGTACCCTGGCATGCTTATTCCTTTAAAGGAGCAACATCTGCCATTTGCAGAACTGCATACAGCACCCTGTGTTCCTCTCCATGCATGAATACATGCTTTGGGGTACCTCTGCAAAGTTTCTGGAACACAGGGAGAAGAAGCAATTACATGAGTAATATCACTGGGAAAAAATGGTGTGTGGAAGAGCAGGAGTCCTAGGTAGCTTCTCAAATGGGATCCACATAGGAAGGGCTGGTTTTCCTCACATTGAGATAAGAAAAATGGAAATTACAAGGTACTTTAGTTTCTCTCCATTCATCAGCTTAACAGCTGGTTTGTTTGGCTTTTTCCAAGTGATTAGTGTTGCCTTTACAGAAGGACACAATCTTTTATCTAATGCTCAGCTGGACAGGCCTCTGATCAGGCCTCTTTATCATGTCTGCTCCCTGGCTACATGGTGTGTGGCTGATAAGGGACTCTCGCAGGCGGAATTGGGCTGAGACGTCAAGTGGACTCAGGACCGGGCCACAAGGCACATAAGCCTGTGTCCTCATACAGATCAGGTAATTTCACTACCAGCTGAAGGCCTTGTGCTCTTGTTCTTCTTTATAGGGAAACCCATTAGTGGAAGAAACCCATCACCTGCTTAAAAGATCATTACCTCGCCTTCACCAAAATCAGTGTGAAGCAAGAAGGAATAAAGAGATACAGGGAGAGAGAGGGAGCAGAGACACCGGAGAAAGGAGCAGGAGGTTCTTCTTTTTTCCACTTCCCCCCCCAATCTTTTCTTCTGACTATTCAAATCATTTTGATTTTTTTTGTCTTAGAATATCCATCTCATAAATACCAGTAATTTACTTACTTAGGATGAGGCCCACGAGCCCCAGAAAAATACATTACTTTATCCAAATCAGAAGAACCATCCTCAGGCCACTACAAGACTGGAATCTGACATACCCACCACAAATGTGACAGCAAGATAACACCCCTTTAACAGAAAGACCCGCAGGACACTTCCCCAGCTTCCCATCTTGTTCAACATTCTGGCGATCCTGACAGGATTTTAGAGCCCATTATTACCTATGCTGCTTGGTAGTGACAGTGAATGTGGAGAGGGTAGTTCCTCCGGCTAGTGTTTCAACCAGTAGAGGACTGAAAGGGAGAGTGTAGATTTCAGGTCACTTACCTGACTCTTGTGTGCCCACAGAACTTTAGCTGGTTCACTAAATTCAGGAACTGCCAGACATAGGAAGTGTACACTGATGTTTCTGTTACCTCCGTGGGGCACTTCATTTCAGTCAAGAGATGGGGTGGACCAATCCCCATTTCCTCTAGGAATAGGGTATAGTCTTCCTTTAACCCAATTCCTCTTGTTTTGCTTTTTTTAAAAACATGTTTTTATTGATTTCAGAGAGGAAGAGAGAGGGAGAGAGAGCGATAGAAACATCGATGATGAGAGAGAAGCATTGATTGATTGTCTCCTGCATGTTCCTTACTGGAGACGGAGCCCCAAACCTGGGCACGTGTCCTTGACTGGAATCGAACCCAGGATCCTTTAATTCACAAGCTGATGCTCTATCCACTGGACCAGATCAATGTGTGTGAAAGTGGATAGTAATTGTGAGCCTTCTGTTGCAACTAGTGAGCACCCAGAGGCTGGCGAACTGCTCTTTATCACTCACTCTGACAGCCTTAGCAAAGGCTCCCAGAGGAGCTGCCGTTAGTGGAGAAACAAACTAACTCAGTACTGAGCCATATTTCCTCAGTTTCTGGCTTTTTAATGTAGATAAACTATTGGGCTCTCTTTCAGTAATAGATAAACTATTTCAGCCACTCCAGCCTCAGCCTGGACATCGCCTTCATCACCAGCTACAAGGTGGTGCCATGTTGTGGCTCAGAGTGTTTTTCTTCTCTCCGGGAGTCAGTCCCGTGTCCTGTGCCGCCTGAAAACCATTCAAGGGCGGGAAGAAATATTTCATCCCTGCCACTCCGTCTTGGTCATTGACTAGTAATGTAGACAGGACTTTGCTTATATAGTGAAAAAAAATCATATTCTCTTAGTAAATAAATTTCCTAAAAATAAGATAGGAAATTTCACAATGTTTTTCATAGATTCAGGATGCACTGCACAGCTATTACTTGGGTTGTAAGTTAATCTTGATTGGGAGGGTGGTGTAAAAAAGTTAATCATATATATATATATATATATATATATATATATATATTGCTTATATACTTATAAAATCTAACTTAAAGTCTTTCATATATATGTTTTTTTAGGCATAGATATTAATTTTATTTTTATTCTATTTATTTATTTATTTATTTATTTATTTATTACATATTTTCTCTTTGTTATTGTTTGAAGTATTACAAATAGTAGCACATATGTCTCCTTTCTTCCCCCCCCACCCTAGTGACCTCCCCCCCTCCCCCCCCCCCCCGCCTCACCTATTCCCCTGTACATGCCCTCACCTGTATATTGTTTGGATGTTTTTAAGAGCTGACTTAGTCAAAGAACTTTACATTTTACATATTGTTTTGATTTTTCTCAGACTAATTCCTAAGAAATGTAAATGCATTATTCCCCTACTCTCAGTAGATACTGTAAATATCTTTCACGATTAATGCTAATTCAGTTAAGAGACACTGATTCACTTTTAGAAGAGAAAGCCTTAATAAAACAGTGCCTGAAAATGGGCATTAGTAACACCCATGCCTAAAATAAGGCAGGAACCCTGTGAGTCCATTCATCTTATATCATCTGTTTGGTTAATAAGAAAAACAGTCATGGGGAAAGCAACACTGAAGAGGAAACTAGCAGCCTAGTTCAAAAGGAAGATAAATCGCTCCTGCCGTTACAGAAGTGCCTCTTAACATGATTGTGCTTAATTCTGACTCTTCGTCTTAAGCAGAAACCCCAGCGAAACGGAGTGATTCCATTTTAATTATGACCTACTTTCAAGCCTTGTAGATTGGCAGAATTCCATGAACATAATAAGTAGTTGCATCCCCTGGAATACGGTTTGAGCTAGCCATAGTTATTGCACACACATTCAATGAATATTTCAAATCAAAGCAGCTTGCTCCATGAATAGGTTAAGTGAAGATCAATTTACATCATTTCACTACTCTTCTCCTGTAGTTCTCAAGTGTGAGAGCAAAATGGATAATTTCTCACTGTAAATAGGGTGAATCAAGATGTTGCAATCCAACCATTTCAATATAAAGGCATTATATCTTCTTTCCTAGTCTTGGACTGATTTTCAGACATATGGCTGCTACAGTTATCTTACATTTTAGGTGACTTGCTTATATTAAATTGGGGAAGAAGGAGAGCAAAATTTACACATGAATTTTACTCAGCAGCTCAGCCAGAAAAAAATTCATATAGGAGGAAGTATATTCAAAATAATAGGATTTTTAATTTTATTTTTGAGTGTCAATGACCCCTGTTATTTCTCTTCTCATAGTGGATAATTAAGATCTGATTTTCTTACTATTAAGGTAACGAATCACTTTGGTGCATATATAAACCAAGATTATAAAGAGAAGTAAGATGAAGTGTTGAGTAAACACTGTTTTAGGTAAAAATCAATATAAACTGTCCATTGAGTTCAATCAAGTGAACTTTTAAACAAGAATATAGCTAATAAATAATTGCACAATGATATTTTCACACATCAATGAACATGAGAAAGAGATTTGGCATGAAAAACTTAAGAATTTGCCCGCCTAAAATTTAGCATGATGTCAAGAAAAGTATTCCTGATAACTTTTTATTATAAGCAGATTCTTCTTTTCTCAAAAATGATCAACTAAAGAAAATTGCTTTTCAGTTTTTAATCTTCATTTCAAATCAAGGAGCAAAGCTTGAACATAATATAAACCCAGTAACTTCTTGAAAAAGCCTCAGCTGGCTGGAACCTTCTTTACAGACCAGATGACCTTGACTCTGCTTTACTGAGAACTGGACATGATGTTCAGCTATGTCTCCCTTCTACCTTCTTTAAATACCTATCAATCTATCTGTTTGCTCCTATCCTCATAAGTTAGTAACTGAGCTCAATTGCTAACAGGCTAGCAGCCGTCAAACACATTGCCAGGACAATTGTCCTAACACACAGCTAGAGCATGGAAATGACTGATGCAACTCCTTAATTGGCTCCTAACTATTCATGGATGGATTCCATCATCATAAATGTGATATACAGGGTAGCCTCATCTTTTCTTAACGGATTCATTTGCCTCAATTTTTCACATATACTGTACACACAAACACAGCCTCTCCACTCAAGTCACACCAATGACTGCTTTTTATCCAAATCATAGTAATTCTGCCACAGGACTAATTTGGGGGCAGAACACCTTGTGGATTAAACACAAGAATATACTAATTTGAAAAAAGTTTTTAAAAAAACCTGTTGGGGGAAAAAACTTCTCTGGCTTGATATAAAAGATATTTATAATGACAAATTAAAATGATTTATACATATTACTTCTTAGTTCCTCTTACTGACTTGAGATACCTCAGATAAAATTTTATAAATATCTTCATTTCTTTAGTGTATTTAAAAAATATATATTTTTTATTGATTTCAGAGAGGAAGGGAGAGGGAGAGAGAGATAGAAATATCAATGATGAGAGAGAACCATTGATCAGCTACCTCCTTATATTGATCAGTTGAACCATTGATCAACATCCCCTATTGGGGATCAAACTTGCAACCCGGGGCATGTGTCCTGACCTGTGACCTCCTGGTTTATATATAGGTTGATGCTCCACCAGTGAACCATGCTGGCCAGGCTATTTAGTGTATTTCATAGCTGAGAAAATGGCTTTACCCTAAACAAATTAGTGTCTTTTCTCACGAACATTTCTTGTAAACTTTACTGGAAAAGTATTAAATTAACAGGTTTGGTTAAAAAAAAAGTTTAACATTAACATGATTGCTGATAGAAAGCTAGTGGTCTCCTCTCCTTTTTCCTCCCTCTGCCAAGTGGCACCGTGTGTGTTTGTTGGTCCTGAGGACTCATTTCCTTGTGAGATTTACAGAGAAGGAGAGAAGAGGGCAAGAGCCGCTAAATCTTGACACAGCAAGAAATTGCTTTTGCTAATGCCTTTGATGAACTTCGATCTATTTCCCACTTTGCAGAAATCAGAAAGTTACTCTGCAATTATCAACAGTCAGAGCTCTGTGGAGTTACCTTTCCTTCTCAGAGAAAAGCAGGGATTAAATGCAAAATCCTTTCACTTTTAGGAAAGAAACATTTATTTTATTCCTTTTTTTATTGTCAAGTTTAAAATTTTCTTCTCTTTGTAGTTTTTTCCCCCCTTTATTGATCTGAAACTTCTTCTGACCTTTACACATCTTATCTCTTAGACAAGCTTCTAATCCTTAGCCTGTGGTTATTGCCTTTATTTATGAAAATTCCTCTGTGCAGATAAAGTATATTCTGATAAAAGAGACCGGGGCAGCATGTAGGTGAGCTATGATCTTATGTGCAGTAACTCAGTAATCAATTGTCTACATGTTTTAGCACTGAGACTCAGCCAGGGGCCTGAGACCAGCCACAACTAGTCATGGGGATTCAGATATTTTTCTCCAACTATTATAATTTCCACTGTAGGAGCCCCTTTCACGTCTTGCATGGTTCAGGGTTCCATTTCAGGGTTTGGGTTCTGGAGAAGGCCACACACAATTGAAACTAGGAAAGTATTAATTTGGGAATATTGGGGGCCAAGTGGGAGCCCACCTCTAGTGTGAGGAGTACAGGCTGCTCTGGTTGAGCCATCCCTTTTGTTGAGGCTATGGGAAACACCCACAGCCCTTAGGCAGAAAATAATAGAACTTTACATAAGACCAACAGAGGTGGAGGCTGCTTCAGCTAACAATGCCTCAACTCAACGGTGAGTATTAGAGCAACTAAGGTTGTTGACCAGCCTTCCTGGCTTCCTGTCCACATCTCTCTATTAGCGAGACAGTGATTGGTTTCCGGCATCCCACAATCTGCTTTATAGGTATTACCATTTGTAAGGTGTCATTTACTTTCCTTCTGAGTCTCAATATTTACTTTATCACAAGGTATTAACATTTATAACAAAAATTCTGCTTGCATAGACTATTGCCCCAGATACCTGCTGCATCATTGTATTTCTGTAGAAACTTTCTATTGCTTTCAAGAAAAAGAAATCTCTTCAAATAAAAGTTTGTCGGTTTTTAAGCCAGATGCTTATGAGAATACCAAACTGTCCTTGTATTTCAACCCGCAGTAAATTGAATTCAGGGCTGATAATGATTTTGCACATAGAAGGCTGCCTCTTGGAAATAAGCATATTTTTGAAGCATCTGCAATCTGTCATTCAAAAAAGACAGCTCTTTCCTTTTTCCTCTAGTCCTTGCATATCAATCTAATCTCAAGGGGTTGCCACAGAGTTGTACTCCCAGTGGCATGTTAACTATAGAGCCATGAAAATAAAATTATTATAATTATAAAAAATACTCAAGAGGTCATCTAATTGAATCCGTTCTGATTAGATCTTTAGAAGATTGAAGGGTAGGGAAGGTAAAGGGGACACAGGAGTCTGGTAAAGTGAACGATCTCTTATTTCTTGCCTTAGTTTGCAAGGTCCTTTTTTGACAGTAAGCCACTGATAAATAAAAGTATAGAAACAGATGTGAAAGTGTGAACCAGGGCAGAGAAAAACAAGAAACATTGCAACAAGCTAAGTTTTCACTGACGACAATTTTTGTTTATTTTTCACCACACATGGCTCCCCGTTGAAATGATAATCTTTGTTTTTTTTTCCATTTATGGTGCATTTTATTTTCATGAGAAACTCAAAAATTAGCACAGGTGGTGAAAAAGCCTCAAGCTTCATAGGGCCCAGTCTTTACATCGGAACAATAGTTTTGCTTCAGATCCCCAGAACTATCCTAAACAAACAAAACCTGAGGTGATAACTTACTGCTTTATTCTTCAGAAAAACTAGTGGTAATAAACAATCCTCATAGGTTTTTTTTTTAATAACGCTTTTATGAGAAACATTGCCCACTTTAAAACATGTTCTCACACACTGCTACCACCTAATAGGAGCAATGAACTCTGCATGCAGTCTACATGGTCTTTCCCCCAAACTGAAGCTCTTAAATAAAAATTCTACATTAAAGATCAAGATTTTTTAAAATCATCAATTACATTTTGTATGTATTCAATTTCTTTCTGTAAATGTTATATAAGATAGATTTTTATAATAACATTTACATTGTAACCTGTTTGGATGGAAACAGTCACTTCCTGTTGTCTCATATTAAATGGCCAGCCAGCAAAAGTCTTCTTTCCCACCACTCAGAAGTGGTCGGATACCTGCGTTTCGAGATGGTTTCCTCCAACTTTTGGCTTTGCCTCTCAGTTATATAATTGGTTTAATGTTGCTCTTGATAATTCTATCATTATTGATAATTATGGTATCAATGTCATGCCAATATATTGATCAACTTATTTTATTACCAATAGGTATAGATAATTTTTGTTATAATTAATAACATAATAATAAAAGTTAATAATGTAATGAATACCAGTACATGAATACTTGCAATGGGACAAGCACTATACTGATCATATATGATGTTTTAGTTAACACTTAAAATGATCCTATGAAATACATATTTTCTTTTTTTTAATTTGGAAACTGAGAATTAGAAAGATTAATTAATATGCCCCAAGTCACTCATTTTATAAGTAGTTGTACAGGATTTATTTATTTAAACAGTTAATATATATATATATATATATTTTATTGATTTTAGAGAGGGAAGGAGAGAGAAACATTAATGATAAGAGATAATCATTAATTGGCTGCCTCCTGCATGCCCCACACTGGGGATCAAGCTCACAATCCAGGCCGCCTTCACTGGGAATCAAACCATGACCTCGTGGTTCATAGGTCGATGCTCAACCATTGAGCCATGCAAGCTGGGCTGCTTGTACAGGATTTAAAGGCAGTTTTGTTTGACGTGCTATGGTGCCTTGTTTGCCTTTCCTTTTAAAATTTTATTAATTTTTTTTAACCTTTACTAGAGGCCCAGTGCATGAAATTTGTGCACAGGGGGCATGTCCCTCATCCACATTTGCACCCTCTCCAATCTGGGACTCCTCAGGGAATGTCTGACTGCTGGTTTAGGCCCAATCCTGGCAGTTGGACATCCCTCTCAGAATCTGTGCTGGCTCATAAACTCCTCACCTGCCTGTCTGCCTGATAGCTCCTAACCAACTCTGCCTGTCTGCCTGATAGCCCCTAATTGCTTCTGCCTGCTGGCCTGATAGCCCTCAACAACTGCCCTTCCCTGCAAGCCTGATCTTCCCTAACTGACCTCCTCTGACAGCCTGATTGCCCCTTAACTGCCTGCTCCCCATGATGGCCTGATCTCACCCCTAACTGCTTGCTTCCTTGCCAGCCTGATCGCCCCTAACTGCCTCTGTCTCAGCCCCCACCACTGTGGCTTTGTGTAGAAGGAAGTTGGACATCCAAAAGATATCCAGTTGACCCAGTCTAATTAGTATATTATGCTTTTATTAGGTTGATCTTTTATAATATAGGAAGGGATGAATACCGGTACATATGATAATTTCCAGTAAATTTTGTTAATAGTAAAAATAGGTTGATTCCGAGTTTAAGAGACAATTGAAACAGGGAATAAAGATTCTGCCAAAGGTAGAAATCTCCCAGAAAAATAAAATTTCACACAAAAAAGGAAAGCTAGAGAAATGCATCAGAAAACATTTTTTTGTGCTTTTAAAATCACAATGTTATAGAGTGCAATTTAAAACAATTTTATTCATTTTTTCATGATGACTTTATTCACTTATTTTGTACTTCTATATACAAAACATTCTAATGGACATTTAAAATGAAACAAAAATGCATTAAACATGATTCCTCAAGTACCACATTTCTGTGGGAGGGATCAGGCAAGAGAAGACAAATCTCACTGTGCAATCACTTCTCTTGGACGATCAGAAGGAGAAGGGTCGGGTCGTGATAAAAACAAAAGGTTTCTACATTTATTCATCATTACTTTTTGCCTATTTCTACTGAAATGAGGATTGAAGAAATAATCTGCAAGAATAAAGTTTTCCCAGTTTTCACGACATTCAGACGGAGTGCATTGTAGAGACAATGTGAGTGCTATGCGGCAGAGGAAAGATTGTAGTGAGGAAAGGGTGCTCAGTTCTCACAGGTAAAGTACCGTGAATGGGACGCTTTCCCAGCACTATACCATTCTCTTGTATTTCTTGCCACTAACATGAAGACTATTTCCTTGCAGACCACTTGTTTTTCTACTTTATTCTCTTAGCTCCTACTTAAAAATAACCACCATTATCCTCACTTCCAAGGCCAGAAATCAAATGAGTTGAAATGGAAAAAAAAAACACAAAACATAACACATGCCATGCTTCAAATAGTTGTATACTTTAGTTCAGTTTTGCTCAAAAGATTACTTTTGAAAGAGAAAAAGTGCTGGAGTGCTCAGAGATGAGTCATACTTCATAGGTGATGGCAATTTTCTAATCGCACAAACAGAAAGCAAATCCCTTAAGTATTGTTACACTTCCTCTCCCTGCATTGTGCCTTTCAAGATGTAGCCTCCCCCTCCCCACTTTTTTTTTCTATTAATCCTTACCCAAGGATACTTTTCCATTTATTTTTAGAGAGAGTGGAAGGGAAAGAGACTCACAGAGTGAAACAAAGCTGTGAGAAAGACACATCAATTGGTTGCCTCCCACACACACCCTATCCTGGGCCGGGGATTGAACCTGCAACCAAGGTACATTGACCAGAATTGAACCAGGGACCCTTCAGTCCATGGGCCAATGCTCTCCCCACTGAGCCAAACCAGCTAGGACAAGATGTAATCCTTTTTGAATATTAAACCCTGCTGTGATAACAATCATGTTTATCTAACAGAGGCTCTGATAAATAAACATAGATTGCACTTAATAATTAGAGAAACAATTAGAAAATGTGAAATGTGTATGTGTAAAGATAAAGATAATTGTTCTTTAAGTGTTTGTTCATATTTAAAAACAATATCTTTATTTAAAATCAAACATTTTTATTTTATTACTGCAATTTCAAAGAAAAATATTTGTGAATGACCCACGTTACAGGTAACAATTAGCTATAAGTAGCCCAGTGGTTGTAAGAATAGACTCTGGATATAGAACACTTGGATTTGAATCCAACTCTTTTATTCCTAGACTTGTGACCCAGGACAAATTACACAACCCATTTGTATATCAGTTTATTTATTTTTGAAATGGGAAAGACAGCAATGCTTTTCTTAGAGAATTGTTAAGTTCAAGTTATTAAACACGTGTTGCTTAATGACTATCTCATAGCATTTATAGGTATTATACAAATCATATCTATTATTAATGTTTACATTGCCCTCAATATTGTTAAAAGATTATCCACAAAACGAAACATCCTAATCTTTTAACCTTCTCAAGGTTCTAGTCTCAAAGAGAGTGGCAGTTTCTAAATTTTGTGTTTTGCCTGTTTACTTATATACATAACAGTTTGATAATACAAGAAGCATTTAAACAGAAGGCTGGTGAGCCATACTAATGCTCTGGCTGCAAACAAGACTGCAGTGTAGTGATAGATGATATATGTGATATTTCAAACTTGATGAGAATAAACATGCTGAAAATTATAATATAGTATTACGGAGCACAGTACACTGATATATTTTATTGCATTGCATACAGATAGATCTTCATTTTTCAAATATAGAAGGTGAAATGAAAATAATACATCCAAGAACTCTAGGTAATTAAAATGAACTTGAAAGTGTGCAGCAGACAGAAATAACCTTATTTCAATTCAAGTCAGAACTTTATTAAAGTATAAGGAGGAAGTAAAGACATGAGTGATTGTTCCAAACCCAATAAATATTTATTTCACAGGTAACAACAGAAATGACACGTGGTCCTGAGACCTGCCTCCTTACGCTAACTACAATGGTCTCTGTTGCCGGCATTGCAAGGATCCCAGCAGTACTGGCAGTTTAAGGGAATTCCATTTACCTGAAGGGCCACTGTGAATTCCAACAGAGGATCTTTTCTATAAATCAGAGAGTCAGGTAATAAAACATGAAATATGTTTAAGTCACTCTTTTCTAAATACCCTAATTGTTAGAATCACTTGGGGAGAAATTTGGAAAATTCAGAGTCCTCATTCCCACCTTGAGTGAATTTTCTTAAAAATATTCAAAAATTATTTTGTGAATGCTCTAACGCAGTGGTCGGCAAATTCATTTGTCAACAGAGACAAATATCAACAGTACAACGATTGAAATTCCTTTTGAGAGGCAAATTTTTAAAACTTAACCTTCTTCTAAAGCCAGTTCTTCAAAATGGACTTGCCTAGGCCGTGGTATTTTGTGGAAGAGCCACACTCAAGGGGTCAAAAGAGCTGCATGTGGCTTGCGAGCTACTGCTCTAACCAAACTGAGCTAGAAGTATATTTTTCTTAGTTAATTAAATTTAAAATATGCTGAGTGTAACAAGAAAAACACCCAAAGATGAATTAAGAAACAGTTAAAAATCTTCCATGCCTCTCTCTTTTCTTCATTCTTTCTTGGGGTATATCCCTCCAAACCAATCTCTGTGCCAGGTGATATTCTAGAGCCTGGAAATAGAGTGGTGAAAGGGATGGTGTCCATATATCTTTAGAGCTTAAATTCTTGGAGAGAGAGAGATACATAAAACATAAGCTCAAAGAAAATAAAACTGAATAGTAGTATGGCTGATTACTATTCTTTTAATTTTGCTTGTTAGAGAAGACTTCTCTGAATAGGTGACACACAAGCTAATAAAGATAAACTTAAGAGAGATTGAGAAAAGAGATTTTCCAGTGAGAGGAAGGAACTGTGAGTGCACATATCCTGAAGTAATCAATGGGGAACTTTTGGAGGGACCAAAAGAAGATCAGTGTTAGAAGCGAGATGCTATGAGAAGGAGAAATGGAGGCTTTGGAAGTCACAGCAAGGAGAGTTTTGGATACAATGCATTCATACTCTATTCCAGAGTTTACTTCCTGGCCTAGGGAAAAATCACACAAATACCCCTTCATCTGGACCTTCAGACCTGTTCCTTGCTTGTCCTTCCTAGTAATATTCTAGAAGAATCTTTGTTTTGTCTTATTTTAAATTAATTTTTAATATCATAAAATGTTTTATTATGAAATTATACATATATATATATATATATATATATATATATATATATATATATCCTATATAATAAAAGGGTACTATGCAAATCGAGTGAATGGTGGAATAACTGTTCGCTATGATGCACAATGACCACCAGGGGCAGATGCTCAACGCAGGAGCTTACCCCTAATGGTCAGTGTGCTCCCACAGGGGGAGTTCCACTCAGTCACAAGCCAGGCTGATGGCTGGCGAGCACAGTGGTGGTGGTGGTGTTGGTGGTGGTGGGATCCTTTCCCATCTCCGCAGTAGTGCTAAGGGTGTCCGACTGATGGCTTAAGAGTGGGCCTAAGCCATCAGTTGGACATCCCCAATGGCTTCTGGATTGCAAGAGGGTGCAGGCCAGGCTGAGGGGTCCCTGAGTCCACACATTTTTATGCACTGGGCCTCTAGTATATACATGATCTATTGTTTCCAATATTGAAATTATTGACATTCTTATGATTATCTTCTAGTGAACATTTTCGAGGAGATGTGTTAGGGAGTATGCCTATGAGCAGAATTGCTGGATTGTAGGCAGTGCCTTATCAACTTTTGGTGGGCATGCCTCAGTTGGAGGTGGGGATTAGAGCAATATATGTATTTGTCCAATATCTTTCAAACTACACTTCATAGAGGGGTGTCTACTTTACAATGATAATTTGGGTGGATTTCTGAGCATTAATCATTTCTGGCTTCTGTACCAGTGGAAAGTGCTTTGCTTTCTAGACAGAGAATTCTGTCTCTGATTGCTGGAAAAACTTCAGAAAATGTGTCCTAGCTCATTTAGTTTTTCCTTATTTATCTATACTAGCCCCTTGACCTCACCGGTCAGGTGGAACTTCATGGGAGCAGTGACATAGAGTGTCATGACATGCTCAGAATGAGCCCCCTCATTCACTAGCATATCATCCTTGACCTGAATTTATTTGCCTGTACCCTCTTCCTGTGGTATATTTTCTTTCTGGTGAACATTCCTTGTCCTAAAGAAATAAAGAGTTCTCAGACCTAGTTTTCTACTCTTTTAGCTAGGTTTCTGTATCACAGATCAAACTTAAGCTAGTTCCCTTGCTAAGTAGAATGTGGTTTTAGTCTCTTTTTATCAAATTATTTTTTTGTCAGGGGGTAAATTTGAATTTAATAAATCATTTCTAGGATTTAGAAATATAGTCAATATAATGAAGTGATACCTAGATATGCATCTCAAATCTGCTATCCTTGCAAGGCACCCTAGAAGTCCTACCAGCAATTTTGTTAAAATTTATTTTTCACTGAGTTTTCATAACTCCTTTCTTTCTTTAAAGAACATGTTTTATTGATATTTTAAAGGGAGAGGAAGAGAGAGGGAGAGAGAGAAACATGAAACAGTGTTTGCACCCTGACTGGGAGTTGAATCTGCAACCTGGGTATGTGTCCTGACCTGGAATCAAACCGGGACCTTTCGTGCAAGGAATAACTAATGCTCAACCAGCCGAGCCACATAAGTCAGGGCTCCACAACACTTTTCAAGTTTTCTTATAAAAGAAAACTTACAAACTGGTGAAATTACCTGGCATTTTTATTTTGCCTTGTGTTTATTTCCATATATTATTTTTTCTTTTCTTTCTATTTTTATTTATTGACTTCCTTTTTTAATTTTTTTAAAATTATTATTTTTTAAAAAAATCTTTATTGTTGAGATTATTACAGACAGTCCAGTTTCTCCTCAAATGTGTCTGTGTTCCCGAGAGCCTCTCCCTGGTGCTGGAACTTGTGAGATCAATTCGTGGTGCCGGCCTTTTAAGAGGAATAGCTGGGTCTCCAGCAGCCTGTGTGCCACTGAGCCCCAGTCTGCACTGGTTTTTACAGCCGTAGTTCTTACTGCCTGTAGGAACTTCTTTTCCCAGCTCTGGGACCCAGGGCTGGGGGGACTGGGGTGGGGCTGGGATCCCTTGCTCCTTCAGATGGCTTCTGCAGAGACGATCTCCCTCCTGGTTGAAAAGCAGTGGTTCTGGATGATGGTTTTTCTGTATTTTAGTTGTAATTTTGATGTGGCTGTGGGAGGCAGTGGGTAGAGATGTTTGCTTATGCCACCAGCTTGCCTCTCCCTGATCTTCTTTTTAGAGAGAAAGAGGGAGAGACTTGTTGTTCTGCTTATTTATGCATTCACTAGAGGCTCAGTGCATGAAATTTGTGAGAGAGTAGACCTTCCTTTCCCTGGCTGCCACCATTGGCTTCCCTCTGGCACCCGGGACCCCGGCTTCCCTTACAGCTCTGGCTTTGTCCGGAAGGTCATCCAGAAAGACGTCCAGTCTAATTAGCATATTGTGCTTTTGTTATTGTAAATTAGTTGATTCTTATGTGTGCCATGACTCGGAATTACACCTGCAACTTGGGCGTATCTGGGAGATGCTCTGACCAACTGAGCTACCCGTATGTTTTTAATTAATTACATTTAAAATATGCTGAGGGTAGCAAGTACCATACCTAAAGATAAATTAACAAGCAGTTAAAAATGTTCCACGCACTGAAACCAGTTTGGCTCAATGGATAAGAGCGTTGGTCTGCGGACTGAAGGGTCCTGGGTTCGATTCCAGTCAAGGGCATGTAGCTTGGTTGCGGGCACATCCCCAGTAGGGGGTGTGTAAGAGGCAGCTGATCAATGATTCTCACTCATTGATGTTTCTAGCTCTCTATCTCTCTCTCTTCCTCTCTGTAAAAAATCAATAAAATATATATTTTTAAAAATGTTCCACGCCTCTCTCTTCATGCTTCCTTGGGGTATGTCCCTCCCTACCATTCTTGGTATGCAAGCGAACCTAGAAAGTGCTTTTTGATTTTGAGAAAAGAACATTCTTCATTCCGTTATGATATTCTTCATTGTAGAAGATTTTTGTTTTCTAACGAAATAGTTTCAAATGAAATAAAAAGCCTTCTTGATGTTTCTTTGGGAAAGTGGAGTGATTATACCTTCTGAGGTATAGCCATCCCAATGGCTTAGAGATTTGCAGGTCCCTGTGAAAGGAATCATGGGATTGACAGATGGGCACGTGACTCTGGTTGGTAGAGAGGAGCCACAGCATGAGTGAGGAGGGAAAGATGTGGGTTTGACTCCCTTTAGCCTGTTAGCCATAAAAAATCCTGTGAGCGTAGATTCAGCTGTGCTAAGAGAATGTTCCTCTGGAATAAATATTATACTAAGCTATTATTTGTTACTGAAAGGTATACTAAAAATACATTTAACCTGATAGCCCCATTCATTTTTTATTTGTAATAAGTAAGAATAAAAGGACAGTGTTCTTAGATGATATTCTCACAGCACATTTATGGAACACTGATTTTTTTTAGATCCTGGGTGGCTCAATGATAGTGGTTCCAAGTTTAAAACATACTTTAACTATGACCGTGTGTGCATTGGTATTTTGCATGCATATATCTGTATCTGTAATCAAAGACTCCATCTCGCCTCTCAGTGTGGAATGCATGGATCTCCTCGGACCACTGAGATCGTCAAGATTCCGAAGCTGTTGACTAAAAATATGATGCTTGTTTTCTGCCTGATGTGTAATCAGTGGCAGACTTCTAACTGGTGTTAAAGGTGTTTACTACCTCCCTCTACATATTTACAAACATGATCTGGTTTATACATATTCAGTGATTCTTATACTTGGATGGATGTCTCCGTAGTGTTGATTTACAGGTGCAGTGGTAAAGAAATATGTGTCTGCATGGAAATCAAAGTAACACACGATTTAAGTATTAAATTTCAATTTTGATTGCAAGTTTGTTTCCAAGTAGCGTTACTTCTTTAATAGAAACATAATTTACAAAATGGCAGTGTGCCTGTGATTTTTATCAAGTTCAGTAAGGAAAAGTCTAAAAGAAATACATATAAGAGTTCAAATGTGACTAAAGAAATCTTGGGAGAATGGTATATATAGGATTCTGCAAAACAAAACAAAACAAAAAACCCACAAAAAACCCCCAAACAAACATAATACAGAGCTTATAGTAAATTACAAGCTGAACTTTAGTCTCACAAAATCCATCTTTTGAAAAACAAAAAGAGTAAGCATGACATTGAGAGACAGGGAAAACCAGAATCCAGAGAGGGCCCATCTAGCAAAGGTCTGAGGAAACCTTTGTTTCCATGATTACTGCAGGCAGAATGAAATGTTTTAGAAAATGTAGGACATTGTTGCCTTACCGTCCTAGGCCCTCACCATCAGTGGCTACTCTTTATCTTAAAGGAATGTTAGGTTTTATATAATGCCACATCTACCTTCTGCATCTTGGGAATGTGCTAGCTGCATTAATCACTTCTTATAATTCCCCCCTTTCCTCTTTTTCTTTGAATGTCTCTCTTTTGTCCCTGAACACTTCATAGAAACCCTGTTAAGGTTGTCAGAAAAAAATAAAAGATGTCAGTTAAATTTGGGTTTCAGATAAACATATGAAGAAAAAATTTTTTTTTTAATGTATGTCCTATGCTGTATTGGGGATCCACGTAGAGTGAAAGTAAGTATTCTTTACTTTCCTGCAATTCAAATTTAACCCGGAGTCTTTTGTTTTATTGGCTAATTGTGATGGCTGCTCCTTGAAGGCCATGGCCAAATGCAGAGTGGAAAGGTCACCCAGAGCAGGCCCAACCATGACATACATGTACTTATGAATGACTTTCCCCAGGAGAGGGTGTTTCAAATGATGATTACTATTCTTTTGTGGAAAAAGCAGAGATGGTCACAACGCTTTAGATAAAATCCAGGGTAATTTCTCATTATTTCTAATAAGAATTTTTTTAAAAAATATATTTTTATTGATTCCAGAGAGAAAGGGAGAGGGACAGAGAAATAGGAACATCAATGATGACAGAAAATCGACTGCCTAGTGCATGCCCCACACTGGGGATGGAGCTTGCAGCCCTGGCATGTGCTGTGACCAGAAATCAAACTGTGACCTCCTGGTTCATAGGCCGGTGCTCAACCACTGAGCCACACTGGCTGGGCATTAATCAACATTTTGATGACCATTATTCATTAAAAGGGCAGTCTCAGTTCAGTAATTACTTTGTTCAGTCTAAAATAAGGATCAAATAGCTACAGTCTTTTATTTTTTCCATATTCTTATTTGTTTGTTTATTTATTTATGTTATTTTTATTGTTGACATGATTACAGATGTCCTCAATGCCTATAGTTTTTTAAAAATATATATTTTATTGATTTTTTTTTTACAGAAAGGAAGGGAGGGGGATAGAGTGTTAGAAGGATGGATGAGAGAGAAACATTGATCAGCTGCCTCCTGCATCCCCTCTCACCCTCTCCTCCCTGCTGGGGATGTGCCAGTAATCAAGGTACATGCCCTTGACCGGAATCAAACCTGGGACCTTCAGTCCACAGGCCGATACTCTATCCACTGAGCCTAACCAGTTAAGGCTAGTTTTTTAATTTATGGCTTTACTCCTTCTCTAGCCCAGGCTTTCTGAAGACTACCCTCCTGAGGTACAAAGGTCAGAGAGCTTCTCTATTTGTCTGCCTCCTTCCCATTCAAAGGGCTTCTTTGGTTTGAATATGGGTGGGATGGGACCAGCGGAGGAAAAGAAATGGATGTAGGGGGTGAAACACTTGTGAATTTTCCAGTACTAAGTGGTCTGGCCATGGGTTCTCTGGGGCTGACACATGTTCTAGTCAGGCACTTTAAAGAACACTTTGAGACTCCTTGGTTGACATGAATTTCTAACTTTAAGCTCGCCACGTCACTGGGTCTCCATCTGTCTAGTTGTTTCCTCGTACCTGACCCTTGAGCACTAGGCAAGACATGGTCTACTCTGAGCTGCTTTCTTCTGAATTCTTCCTTTCATTCTAGGTGGTCTTTTTGGAGAACAATGAATATGAGCATTATTTCATCATACTGTGAACACCTTGTATCCAGGAGAAACACTCATCTATGTTTATCCCCGACAAAGGCTCCAAGTAAAGCCGAGTCCCACATCCTTTCTGAGTAGCTACAATGCTCATCCTGTAGATTCTCATGCATGAATCAGTATCAGTCGCCTCTGACTCACAGCAAAGATCACAATGCAGACCTTTTCCATCATCCCATTGAGCCCCTGCCTTCCTTTGGCCAGAGATGCAGAGAAGTCACTCCAGCCAGCCTTTGCCCCGTGATCTGAACTGAACGTGTGCCTCCTTCTCTTAACCCAAAACGTTAGGCTCTTAACATGAGTAAACATGGTGAATTTAGGTTAAAATAAGTTAACTAAGACAGTGCCCTTGGGCATAAAGCAGATTGTCACTGATCCATGATTTAGTCTAATTAAAATGTATTTGGATGGCCTCAGCTCCATTTCTGAACCTGTAGCTTTTGCAAAAGGGGTGAGAACAGAAATATATTACGTGTTAGTGCTTACATATATATATATATACACAGATGAATTTCTAAAGAAAGGATACTTAGGTGGCGTCATAATATATAGGTCAAGACTTGATCCATTTGCCCTTTATTCTAGGAAAGGGAAGAATTCAGAGGGTAAAAATACCAAATAGTGCATCGGCATGCATAGCAGGATGCTGGCATTAACAAAATTTACAATGTTTTTGAAGAGAAATAATAAGTACTTCTCTGCAGCTTCAGAAGCAATGTATAACACAGCACGCTGAAGAATGGTATTTTAATTTTTATGCATGACCTTCACCAGAGGTGTTAATCCTGAGCTAGACCCTATAATTCTCCAACAATTTGAGGTGAAAGAAAAATGATATTCTGGGTCTTTCACAGAAAGATCATATATTTTGGCGAATCTAGAGACTGGGAGAAACTATTCATATATTAAAGAGCAAAGAGCAAGTGGCAAAATCCAACTGTTTTTCAACAGAATAAGACAGTAAACAATGGTCTACTCTATCAAGTTATACATTTAAGAGCATAGCCTGCCTTTAAAACTAGATTAAAATGTAAATTATTATAATTTTACCGCACACCCCTGAGACATTGTTGCAGCGATTAAATTTTTTGAAGATATTGAAAATCCTCAAAGCATTTAGCAACAGTCAAAGCTTTTACAAAAGGTGAATTTAAAGGGTGGATGGGAGTTTCTGGGTAGATGGGAAAGTCAGGTTTACACATAAGAGATGCTAGTGCTGAGAGACCTACTGTGAGGCCTGGAAGAGGACAGTAAAAGGTGAGTAGGGATCAGAGTAGGGAGTCAAACAGGCAAAGGATTGCTTAGAATTACCCTCCTATCAAAAGTACCAAGAATGGGACGTGAGGGCCTGAGGAGTTTGCAATGTGAGTGGCAGATGGTCAGGATAACCTGAGGAATAGAAAGGAAGGAAAAAGACAGCAATTGGAATTATTGTGGAGAACGTGATAAGGATAATACAGGGACTGTTTTTATGGAAGGTCTCCTGGTGATTCTAACGTGAACTTAGGGTTGAGAACCACTGTCTAGTTGAGAATAAAAATGGATGTGAAAAATCTCTCTCTGAGCAGACAGAGAAAACAACTCAGATTGTTGGCTTTTTTTTTTTCTTCCTGGTTAATCCTCACCTGAGGATATTTTTCCATTGATTGTTAAAATATATTTTATTGATTTTTTACAGAGAGGAAGAGAGAGGGACAGAGAGCTAGAAACATTGATGAGAGAGAATCATCGATCAGCTGCCTCTTGCACCCTCCCCGCCCCCCCCACTGGGGATGTGCCCGCAACCAAGGTACCTGCCTTTGACAGGAATCAAACCTGGGACCTTTCAGTCTACAGGCCGACACTCTATCCACTGAGCCAAACCGGTTTCGGCATCCATTGATTTTTTTTTTTTTTTTTTAAGAAAGAGAATGGAAGGGAGGAGGAGAAACACACACAGAGAAACATCAGTTGATTGGTTGCCTCCCACATGTGTACCAGGAGTGAGCCTGCAACCAAGGTATGTGTCCTTGACCTGAATCAAACCCGGGACCCTTCAGTCCACAAGCTGAGGCTTTATCCACTGAGTCAAACTGGCTAGGGCTCACACTGTTAGCTTCTAAATCTCTGATATACCCGAGATATATTCTCTTTCCCCAGGATGAGTGCCGATATCAAGGTCATAAGGGAAATGAATCAGAGAGACACCCAACTCACCTCAAGCTTGGTTATCTTAAAGACACTGGTGCATGAAGGCTAGATGAAGATCAGGAACTCCAACAAAGGCCATTTGAGGACATTAATAAAGCAAGCCGTCTTATATTGCTTAAGAAAGAAAATAGATTTATTTTAAGTCTTTCTAAGTATGCTCTTTCATATCATATAGAATATATATATATATATATATATATATATATATATATATATATATATATAAATTAACCCTAACCGGTTGGGCTCAGTGAATAGAGCATCGGCCTGTGGACTGAAAGGTCCCGGGTTCTATTCCGGTCAAGGGCATGTACGTTGGTAGCTGATCAATGTTTCTCTCTCATCAATGTTTCTAACTCTCTATCCCTGTCCCTTCCTCTCTGTAAAAAATCAATAAAATATATAAAAAAATTTTTAATCCCCTCTCCATAAATAAATAAATAAGTAAATAAATAAATAAATAAATAATTCCTCTCCAGGACTTGGAGCTTAACACAGCTCCCTTTGAGCATAGGGTGGGCTGGGTGACTGACTTCTACCAAACAGAGCATAGAGAGGAAACACCTGTCAGACAGGACCTCAGCCATGTGGTAAAGGTGAAGGTCGCTGGCATAAGAAATGTTGATTTCATCTACTCTCTGGCCTAAGGGGATGAAACAGGCACCTCCCTTCCACAGCATGGAATCATGAGAAACATCACATGAAGCCAGATGGACGAATAGCCTACAAAATGCGTGGCTGGTAGTCTTTAAAAGTTATAGAAATGTAAAATATATATTAAAAATTGTAAAAACAAACAAAGTGTAAAAGTTCTGAAGAGGAAGGAGAGACGGAGCAGTGGTCACAGACCAGAGGAGGCTAAGGAGACCTGGCAATTCAGTGGCACGTGGCATCATGGATTAAATGTTTGGAGAGAAAACCTGGGCAAGCTGAGTGAAATCAGTAACTTAGTTATTAGTATCCTACTCAAATTAACTTCTTAGTTTTGACAAATGAGCTGTGGTTGGTTATATATTAGGTTAATAGCAGGGGAAGTTGGGTGACGGGGACAGGGAACTTTATGTACTACCTTTATAGTTTATTACTCAAAAATTTTCCCCAAATTAAGAATTTATTACTAAACGATAATATTCTCACTATTTTTAATTTATTTTTTACTTTTAAAACATATTTTATTGATATTTTACAGAGAGGAAGAGAGAGGAATATAGAGTTAGAAACATCGATGAGAGAGAATCATCGATCAGCTGCCTCTTGCACACCCCCTACTGGGGATGTGCCCACAACCAAGGTACATGCCCTTGACCAGAATCGAACCTGGGACCTTTCAGTCTGCATGCCGATGCTCTATCCACTGAGCCAAACCAGTTTTGGCTCTTCTCACTATTTTTAAATACAGGAGTATGCTTCAAGATCAAGCAGCAGTTACAGACTTGAATTTTATAGTGCCTATAATTTAACCTTCAGGGCAGATAGTGATGGTGTTTACTGAAAGAAAGAATATTTTGAATTGTTAATGCTCAGCCTTGTCTAGTTAAGAGTAGTTGCTAAATAAACACTTGATGCATGAATAATCGGATCATATTTGGTATCTTCTTAAGTTGCGAATTCAGCACTCGGGGCTCTTTCCCTATCATTTATCCACATAATCTGGATCATCGGGCTTCATTCTGAAGGTGTGCTAACTACCGGAAACAAATAGCACTCTTTCACATGAATTACCCTTTCAAATACGTGCTCAAGCCTTTATAAAAATAACCTAAGCAACACAATATTTAGGATCATTATGTTTAGAAATCAACATAAAATCTCAATAAGTTTTAAACAAATGAACTAATTATACGAACAGAACACTTTTCCCCCATAATGTATACTAATCACAAATTTATTTCCAGGCATAAAGGAAGAAAGTGATTATTTCTAATAATGTATTATTCTTATCTTGGAGTAAATCCCGTAGAAGGATAAGCCTGCCATGAACCAACTTGATATTAAAACCTTTCCCTATGTTTTGGCATTATATACCAACAGCTTCTTTGTGTGTTTTGGTTGTCGCAGGCTTTTAATAAAAGTAAAGCTTTGGCTCATAATTTCCCTCTAGACTTGTTCTCATTATGGGTGGAAAAAAATGGGGAGATTAAAAACATATAATGCATCAACAGCTGAACCTCCTTTCACCCCAACCCACTGTTCATTTTGGGGAGGTAATTAATAGGACCTTTTGTAATTCTCCTTTTTTTAAAATCTCAGGTTTATTTCTTTGCTTGCTCTTTGTAAAATGAAATTAGCACTGAATTTTTCAAGCCTCTTCAGACACTATTTGCAACATAATCTGAAAGCATGGAAAAAAAATTGTCCAGAGTGATTTGTGTTTTTTATAAACAATTTAAAGCAGTTATGAGGACGTTACTGCTTTGTACTGTTTTATAAGTTTTCTGTGTTTTGCCATATCTAAGATATACTTTTAAGTCATGAAAAGAAAGTGGTCGGTCCCTTTGAAAGCCAGTATATCAGCAAAAAATACTTAAATTGAAAGAAAGCTAAAACTGTTAAGACTACCAGCTGAAAGAAACTTAACCAATACTAATTAAACTATTAAGTAGTAAGGCGAGGAACTCACTAGTGTAGAAAGTCTAAAGAAACCTATCATGTTACAAATGTGTAGCTTCTTTTTAACTAGCAACTAGAAATCCCAGGTAACTTGCTCACAGTTGGAAGCTAAGCTTGAGAAGGCAGATGGTACTAAGAAGGTTAGTCATGCTAAGAATTCTTTTTTAATGGATTTATAGTGTGTTTAAGCCCCCCCAATATATATATATTTGCTTTTTCTTATTCTTAAATTTTAACTTCAAAACAGACAAATAAACAAAAAAAGAAAAAATAAAAAGAAGGAAAAAGTGGTTTGAGCATGGTATGAACACCTGGAGATCAGCTTTGAGATGGCTCTAGGAGAGAGGACAGAACATTAAATCCTGGGAAGATCTTGGCCCACAGAGCTTCGTGGTTTCATACTGAGGAAAGTTGACATCAACCTACGCTCCTCCCATGAAGGTTCCTTGTTTTATTGGCTCCCAACAGACCAATTAAAAGCTGGCATCTGGGTGTCATTGCCCAAATGCTTAGAGAACTAGGAGACAAGAGAGCAATGGAATCGCTGTCTGCTGCATCTAGACCAGAATCCCTTGGGGTCGAGAGCACTTCACTTTCTAAACCCTGGGAGATAGCCACCAGCTAAGATGGAACCCAATAACATCTGTGAACTTACAGAGAAAGGAGGCATCGTATTAAGGTTCTGTCTCTTAGAGTGAGGAAATTTAGGAAGAGCGAACAACATGCATCCAGTGAAATAAGGTTGTGGGGGGCATATATGAAAGTTTGAGAAAAACAATAACAACAATATTAGAATCACTTCACATTCAAGTGTAGAATGGACAGGGCGTTTTGGAACCTAAAACATAATTCCCCACTAAAGAGTTAAATAAAATAATTCAAGGAAAAACCAATGAATTTTGAGTTCTCATTAATGGCCCAAAATATCAAGTACAAAATATATCTTAAAGCACCAAGAAAAAGGAAAAAGACAAATGTAGTGGAAAATATAGTAATGTGGATAATGGATCCAGAAGACCAGAGTTCTGGAAAGAAGCAAATTAAAAAAAAAAAAGTTAAAACCCAGAAACTATTAAAAAAGACAGGTCAACAAAATTGTATTTAGTAAGAGTTTATTGTGAATAAAGCAGTTCACGAACTGGGAGGCTTCAAATCAACAGTGGAATGAAGCATGCAATAGGAAAACTTTCTACAGTGGAAATCTGGACAGTTTCTAAGCTTTATAATGATTAGTTACAGCATTGAGATTTTTTCCATGACAGGCGACTGGTTAAAAGTGGTTATCTTAAAATACAGATAAAAATGCAGCTAAAGAATTAAACTTCTCCATTTCCTCCTCAAATTTTGGAAAAGCTCAAACTTTTTAGTGCCTCTTAGCTTATCTTCTCTACCTGAAGGCATCAGACTCCATCCTTAATGCTTTCCAATAGTCATGGTACATAGAAACTCTTTATCTCTGACAATTAATTGCTACCTCTCTTATCATTACCCAAATCCATGATAGTATAAGATCAAGTAACATCCTTAAGATACAAAAGCTAGCTATTTTCTGGGGTGGAGCAGGAGGAAGGGGTTGCTAACAACAGCTTGTTTCTTTCTTAATAACTCATTTTGGTGGATGTGAGTAGGATCAATGAATCTAATTTGTTCAGAAGGAAGCTCTGAACAAATTAGAAGACTTGGCATTCAGGGACGCACTTTCTATTGGTCTTCAATTCCCTGCAGAATATAACAGAGGGAAGCTTCAGTGAATTGGAATGTATGGAGTGTTGTAATTCACAAAACATTTGGATTTTAATATTTACTATTTTTTTATTTTTTGCCATCTTAATCTTAATGATACATTGTAGTAAAAAATGTACTTAATCTCTCCTTGGTGCTTGGTTACTATCTAGCCTTAGATTTACTGCTCTTAATTTTAGAGCTGAATGTACATTGATTCCAAGATAGCCTAAAAAGTTACCTAAAATATATTATCATGGAGTCGTAAAATATTTTTCAATTAAAGAAGGATAAGGATCCTGCAGAAATTATAGAGAAGAATTATGTGCTTGTGAACAAAACTATGGACTTCTCCAGGGGAAGTGTCTTAGTAGGCTTTATTTTCGGTTTGTAACTCCTGGGGGGGGGGGGGGGTTCATAGAGACAGAGAAGCCAAATGGATTTGGTGGCCTTTCTAAAAGCAGGTTTTTCTTCTTCTTTTTGTTTTCAAAGAAGTCCGCAGTGGTCCTCCCTTTCTTGTTTTAGGAAGAACAGACCATTTGTACAAAATTGGGGATGGCCAATCATCCTTGCTCTGGTTTTAACCCAAGGACCAGTGAATGGCTGGCTGTCATATGAAAGCCCCTGAACTCATGTGTTGGACCCTGCCAGCACATAGAGAAAGGGGCTGGAAAGCAATGACAAAGGTAAGACAAGGGGTGTAGAGGCACATGTCAAAAATAGATGAGTTTGCCGAAACCGGTTTGGCTCAGTGGATAGAGCGTCGGCCTGTGGACTGAAAGGTTCCAGGTTCAATTCCAGTCAAGGGCATGTATGTTGGTAGGGGGCACATCCCCAGTAGGGGGTGTGCAAGAGGCACTGATTGATGATTCTCTCTCATCAATGTTTCTAACTCTCTATCCCCCTCTCTTCCTCTCTGTAAAAATTCAACAAAACATATTAAAAAATAGATGAGTTTTCTATGCTTCTGGGAAACAGTGGAAAAGGTTTGCTAGGGTTAAACAATTATTGTGACACTTAAGTTTAAAAATGAAAAGGATTGAGTCTTAAAAACTGGAATGACACTTTTAATTACAAGATATGACAGGAAAAAAAAAATGAACAACCAGACTGAACTGTCGCTAAAGATGACTGCCATTCACCGGAAAAGGATTGAGGGGTGGATAACAGACCAGAGGTGGTAGGAGTTATTGGAAAAATAAAGCTGTTCCATGTTTATACCCCTAAGAGTCAGCTATTCAGTCAAACTGATTATACTTATTTGCACACTGTCTCTTTGCCCTTAAATCCAGTGTCAAAACAACACTGATTAATTGCAGTCTGGTGAAGGGGTTCTATTTCCTAGAGGTTTTATTGGTCATTGATGTGTGGAGATGGCACCTTCGATATATAGGCTAATTGCTTCCATTATTCATGGAATAAACTAAGACCTCAGGAAGGACAAAATGTAGCTATGTAGATTTAATGCTAGCAAATATCTATAAAAATTACGGCAGTGGGGAAAGAGTTGAATTAAATATAAAACTAGCAAAACTTTATAGAATAGCATTGTGGATGTGTGTGAGAGCCTAATGATATTTTTAAGCAATCTTCAGTTAAATGAGCTAAATAAGAAACAGATTTTTAAGATGTGTTTATTAGCTAATAAAGCACCAAATGAAAATCTAAGGTTAAAGATGCATGTGTCTAAATTGGTAATGTATTCTGGACCAGATTTTTTATTTTATTTTACTATTTTTGATCTGAATTCGATAATTGAACCCCAATCATTGTATCATACTAGCATAATTCCTTGATGGTTCAGGAATTTGATTTTAAAGCATTTATTTTGATATCCCCATGAATTTACTCATTTTTACTGTCTCAGGCATCCTAGTTTTCAGGTAAACCTGCTTCTGGGTATTTTAGCAATTATATTGTCCTATATAATAAAAGGCTAATATGCAAATTGACCAAACAGCAGAATGACCAGTTGCTATGATGTGCACTGACCACCAGAGGGAAGATGCTCAATGCAGGGGCACAGGGGCAGTAGTGTGAGCCTCTCCTGCCTCTGCAGCAGCGCTAAGGATGTCCAACTGATGGCTTAGGCCAGGGGTGGGCAAACTTTTTGACTTGAGGGCCACAATGGGAGGGCCGGAACAAAAGCAACCTGACCATGCTGGCACTCTCCTCTTATGCTGCTGGTGAAGGAGCGGAGGGGAGAGCAAGAGAACCCTCTGCTCTTTTGGCTCCACGGGCCGGATAGAACAGCCAAACGGGCTTGATCCGGCCCCCGGGCCGTAGTTTGCCCAGGGCTGGCTTGTTTTCCCTGCCTCCTTACTCCATCAACAATGAATTTCATGTTACCCACCTATGTCCCTCCTTTGATTGCAATGTATAAATATAGAAATGTAACCCGCCATTCTTTGGAGCATTATCTCAATCCGTTGAGGTTCTGCTTCCTGGCATATGTCGACAGTTTGGCTCAAATAAACTCACAAAATTCTTTACACATTGCAATGGTTTTTTTCATTAATGTCATCCCTGTTTTACAAATGAGGAGACTGAGACATAGAGAGGTGAAGCTTCCTAAAGACTCAAAACTAAAGCACATGGTATATGTAGGTTCAATTCAAGTGGTCTGCTCTTCTGCTTCTATATGTGGGAGACTTAAGACATTCTGAGAAAAGATCTAGTCAATTTAGCCTATAGCCAACTCATTGCAGAGAAATCTGTCTTCCCATTCTCTGTGGATAGCAGTTGTTGCCAACACATGGTAAGACCTTCCTGCCATTCAGACTAAGGTTCCACTGGAAAGGTAGTTGGTTCATTCCAGGGCTGTGCTGTTCCACGCAGGCTTCCTCCTCACTGCCATAGTTTAGGGCAGTTTCCTCTCTCTGATGGAAGATGAAAACTGCTATTTCTAGGTTTACTTCCTCAAATCCATCATTTTCCCTGCAGCCAGCAGACCATTCAAATCATAAATCATTTGATATTTAAATACTTTCAAAGCCTTTTCATTGCTCTCAGGATCAAGTCCGAATATTAGGTCATTGGTGTTCTGGCTCCTGCTTACCTTTCTAGTTTATTTATTTTTATTTTATTTTAATTTTTAAATTTCTTTATTGATTAAGGTATTACCTATGTGTCCTTATCCCCCATTACCCCTCCAGCACCCCCACTCATGTCCTCACCTCCCTGTTGTCTGTGTCCATTGGTTAGGCTTATATGCATGCATACAAGCCCTTGGGCTGATCTCTCCCTTTTACCACTACCCTCCCCTACTTTCCCTCTGAGGTTTGACAGTCTAATCTATCCTTCTCTATCTCTGGATCTGTTTTTGTTCATCAGTTTATGTTGTTCATTATATTCCATAAATGAGTGAGATCATGTGATATTTACCTTTTTCTGACTGGCTTATTTCACTTAGCATAATGCTCTCCAGGTCCTTCCATGCTGTTGCAAATGGTAAGAATTCCTTCTTTTTTACTGCAGCATAGTATTCCATTGTGTAGATGTCCCACAGTTTTTTAATCCACTCATCTGCTGATGGGCACTTAGGATGTTTCCAAATCTTAACTATGTAGAATTGTTCTGCTATGATCATAGGGGTACATATATCCTTTCTGAATGGTGTTTCTAATTTTGGGGGATATATTTCTAGAAGTGGGATTACTGGGTCAAATGGGAGTTCCATTTAGTTTTTTGAGGAAACTATACTGTTCTCCACAGTGGCTGCACCAGTCTGCATTCCCACCAGCAGTGCAGGAGGGTTCCTTTTTCTCCACATCCTCCCCAGCACTTGTCGTTTGGTTTGTTGATGATAGCCATTCTGACAGGTGTGAGATGTTACTGCATTCTCATTTTGATTTGCACCTCTCAGATGATTAGTGACTTTGAGCATGTTTTCATATGTCTCTTGGCCTTCCTTCAGTCTTCTTTTGAAAAGTATATATATAGGTCAGTTGCCCATTTTTTGATTGGGTTGTTTATCTTCCTTTTGTTAAGTTGTATTAGTTCCCTGTAAACTCATTAGACCCTTATCAGGGATAACATTGGCAAATATGTTCTTCCATGCAATGGTCTTTCTTGTTGTTTTGTTGATGGTTTCTTTTGCTGTGCAAAAGCTTTTAATTTTGATGTAGTTTCATTGTTTATTTTCTCTTTAATTTCCATTGCCCTAGGAGCAGTAATTGTTTCTCACAACAAAATTGTGAGATTTTGTTGCCTGTGGATTCCTCTAGTATTTTTATGTTTTCCCATCTTATGTTTAAGTCCTTGACTCATTTTGAGTTTATTTCTGTGTATGGTGTAAGTTGGCAGTCTAGTTTAACTTTTTTGCATGTATCTGTCCAATTTTCTCAGTACCATTTATTGACTTAACTGTCTTGACTCCATTGTATGTTCATGCCTCCTTTCTCAAATATTAATTAAGCATAGTGGCTTGGGCTAATTTCTGGATTCTCTATTCTAGTCCATTGGTCTATATATCTGTTCTTGTGCCAGTACCAGGCTGTTTTGAGAACAGTGGCTTTGTAATACAGCTTGAAGTCTGCTATTGAGATCCCACCTATTTTGTTCTTAGGATTTCTGAGCTAATCATCAGGGTCTTTTTTTATTCCAGATGAATTTTTGGAAAGTTTGTCTTAGGTCTGTGAAATATGCTATTGGTATTTTAATGGGGGAGTGCATTTAATCCATGGATTGGTTTGGGTAGTACGGACATTTTGATGATGTTGATTCTACCAATCCATGAACATGGTATGTTTTTCCATCTGTTTGTGTCTTCCTTTAACTCTTTTTTTTTTCAGTGTCCTGCAGTTTTCTGTGTATAGGTCTTTTACCTCCTTAGTTAAGTTTATTCCTAGGTATCTTAATTTTTTTGGTGCAACAGTAAATGGGATTGCTTTTTTAGCCTCTCTTTTTTTTTGTAAGTTCTAGCTTATTTCTTAAAGTCCTATATAGTCTTCTGCACACTGAACTATCTGTAATTCCTCTAATGTGTGCATCTGCCTCTGTACCCCTCACTGTCTCTCACATGTCAGTGTCTTGGCACCTTTCATTTCAGTCTAGAAGTTCTTGAGCATACTAATTTTTTTCAGGCAGCACAGGAATTAGGAGAATGGGAACACTTTCTGCATATTAAAAATATAGCTTGAGCCTGGCTGGTGTGACTCAGGGAATTGAACATTATCTCATGTACCAAGAGGTTGCTGGTTCAATTTCCTGTCAGTGCATGTACTTGTGTTGCAGGTTTAATCCCCAATAGGGGATGTGCAAGAGGCACCTGATCAGTGTTTTCCTGTCATAGATGTTTCTATCTTCTTCCCCCCCCCACCGTTCTCTTGCTCTCTTGCTCTCTTGCTCTCTCTTTCTCTCTCAAAAAAAAATCAATAAAAATAGAGCTTGATAGATGTTAGAAATATCTAGTATATACTCATATTCATATAAAGTCCTTTTCTTCTATTATATTGATAGATTATTGATAAATGACTTGATAAATAGCATAGCAGCCAACACTTTCTCATTCATAAGTATTGATTCCTACTTAGGTAATTTGCATTTATATATACTTGGTTATTTTTCCTTCTGTCTATTGACCCTCTACCCTCCAATAAATTAAATTTCAGATGAATGTGGGAATATGCAATACTAGGGAAATTATTTGCTACATTTATTTCCTATGACTGCATTTCATTTTTAATATTGGAACTATAAAAAAAATGGACCTTTGAGCCTGAAATACATTTTAGCATTTCAATGTGACTGATACTATTGTTCAGCAAATATCTATAGAACCACATAAAACACTAAAACTCCCATTCAAGAAGCTGAAAAATTTATTTATGTTTTGTTCTTTTACATTGCTGTCTAAAATGTCCAGATATCTAAGTACTATTTTCGTATTAAATAGGTGAAAGGAAATTAAGAGCAGTTAATAAAACAAAAATCCATAGAAAATATTTGCATGGCTGAAAAAAATCAAATAAATGCAAACACAGTCAGTTCATTGTCACTCTAATTTGGTCACAATTGAGAAAGGGGATATGCTGAGTAAAGGAAATGAAAGAATAGTCAAATGTGAATTCCAATTATGCTTGGGTCTGGGAGTATTAAGAACTACAATTTGCTTAGTGCTTTTCAAGAACAAATATTTTCCTGCTGTTATCTATAAACAATTAAACAGAGTCCAGGTTTTAATTATACATATAAAAAACAAACAATATTTTCAATTAAATGGAAGGAAGACAACATGAAAAAATTGGAAATCTGCTCACTCAGATTTGCACCCATTGCTATTTACATGAAGTCAAAATTAAGCAGTAAGTTAAGCCTTTAATTCCAATGCAAAGAACTCTTTTTAACTTTAGAACTGTAGAACATTAGATTGTTAAAGGATCTTTAAAGCATTTACCGCTATTATGTTAATGATGGGAAATCTGAATTTTGAGGACAGGAAACCAAGATTCTAAGCTTAATGGTGGGGGGAAAAAAAAGAAAAGGAAAAGAAAAAATCAGATGGTGCATGATTTGTCCAAATAATATTCATCCCGGAAGTTAATTTCTTCCCCTAAATTCAATAAGGTGTTTAATATTCTTTCCATTCCACCTGCAGAACAAAAGACTGAAAGGATTTTGCAAAGCACATTTGAATCTAAGGGATTTTGCATATCTTGAGATTTTTAACTTGCTGCAGGTGAAATAGAAAAATAGGAAAAGAACAGCTAAAGCCATAAAATACAGTTGATCAAAACCTGTACTCAATGTATGAAGTATTTATAGTATATGGAGTATAAATGAAGCAGTTGTAGAGTCTCTCCAAAGAGCATATCATTTCTGATATTGCCATAGGACAGTGTCCTCAAGTTTAGCAAAAGGGGAGAAATAGCTGAAACCGGTTTGGCTCAGTGGTAGAGCGTCGGTCTGCGGACTGAAAGGTCCCGGGTTCGATTCTGGTCAAAGTCATGTACATTGTTTGCGGGCACATCTCCAGTGGGGGGTGTGCAAGAGGCAGCTGGTCGATGTTTCTCTCTCATCGACGTTTCTAGCTCTCTATCTCTCTCCCTTCCTCTCTGTAAAATATCAATAAAATATATTTAAAAAAAAAAAAGAAAAAGGGGAGAAATAAACCAGAAGAATTAGAGAGAACGCAGAACCAATACATATAAAAAAGTATCTTTCTTATCCCTGAGACTTCATCACTATTATATTTAGAAGCTGATAAGTTCTATTTAGTAAACATTTGCACACTTATATTTGGATTTTTGTATATACACATAGATAGGTGTGTGCATGTGTGGATGTGGAATGAGATGAACCTATGTCTTTGAACAGCGATGTGTCATCCATCTATCCCCTCTGTTGCCAGAATAGCATGCAAGCAGGTTCAACTGTAGGACAGTTTGCTTATTTCCATGGTCTGTGAAAAATATGACTTAAGGCTAAATCAAGACTATAATGGGGGTATAATTTCAAAGAGAATAGATTTGAGGTACTTAGATGTAAAATCAATAGAATTGAGTGATTGGTTCAGTGTGGTACAGAAGTACTCCTCCGTGATTTCCATGTTCTGTGTTTTAGAAATGGATGACTAGATATTAGCCCTAAATGTGCCATTCTGAAGTCATGATAGGATATGTTCCAGTGATAGGCAATGCACATATCATTTTACATCGGATGGACGAATGTCCCTCTTAACATTGTTCCAAATGAAACCTGTATAAAATTATTGAGAAAGAATGTGTAGCGGAACTGACTCTCTCTACTTCTTAATTTTCTTCTGCAACTTTAGGATCTTGAATTTCCTTAACATTCTGAGCCAGAAATCATAAGATATACATGTGACCTGAGTATGGGAGTGCTCCACATTTTTCTTTGGCTGCCCAACAATCAATGTTATTTTTGGTAGATCAAGGGAATGCTTTTATTTTTTCCAATATATTGTAAAATAGAACTTTCAGATATCAGAGATAATTATCAACCTTTTAAAATTAAGTTCTCTTTTGTTTTAAACAAGGTAATTTAAAACTAAAATTTAAATATGAGCTATGATATATGCAAATGATAAACAGTTGGCTGGGAGAAGAAATTACCTTTGGTAATTCCATGGCAATTTCTTGTATTACTTGTATACAACAAAGAGCATCAAAGGGGAAATTGATTTATTAACAAAAAGAGAAATTTGTTTCCTAAATTTGTGAAATTCACCCATATAAGTAAATAGGGAAATTGTCATTGTGTATTAAAATAATAAACCTTTTATGGGCTAAAATTTTGTTAGCAGGGTGAAAAAGAAAAAAATTGTGGCTTAGATTCAATGCCCCAAACATGTTCTTTCTAATTCTCTTAAATAAAGTAAGCAAAATAAAGTTAATGAAAAGGCTATAAGACATTTTCTTAGCAGCAGAAAATTCCTCAATAGACAATCCCAACTTTGACCTAGAAAACACATGTATAAAATAGCATCCCCCACTCTTAAGAAATCAAGGTCTTATTAACCAAGACAGGAGGATCGCAAACATTTTAAGACTATAACTAAAATAATCTGGTAAAGATAATATTAATCTTAGCAAAAGAATAATATTAATCTTAACCAAGAATAATGAGAATAAATTGCAATAAAATAATAAAAATGAGTAATACAATAGCAGGAACACCTACTTTGTATTTCCTTTGGCTGTAATGAGATATAATTTAACTTCTATCTTCCCAAAGCCTATCATTTGTTCAAGTTACATCTCTTTTAGCCTTTTCTCTTTTCTTTAAACCTCATTTTTTTCTCTTTGTAAAACCGTACACTACAATACAGATTTTATTGATCACTCGTTGCTTGCAGTGTTTTTGTTTGTTTTTTCTCAACAAGGTTGTGAACTCTTTCAGAGCAAGGATGAAGCCATGCATCTTTTTTCTTCTCAGGGTTCATCAGAGCATTGAGCAAAAAATAGGTACCCAATAAATCCCATTGATTATCATTGTGAATATTAAAGATTCATGAGAAATAATTGTTTTCTGATGCTAACATATCACTAGTCTATAACTCAGGAGGATAATGTAAAGTGAAAAAATAAAGTATTAGAAGCAAGTGAACGCTGTGGCTCCAGGATTTCTAAGCAAACCTTTACCAGCTATTCATGTATTAAAACAAGAAATGCAAAACAGGAATAACTTTCAAAGAGCAAAGCAGATGTTGATGAGGTAATCCCTGAGGGTTTACAATAAGCAATAAAAAAGAAACAAAAACAAAGGAAGAACAACAAATAAGAAAGGCAAAATATATTTTTATCAAATATATTTTCAGCTTAACAGATTAAATTTCTCAAAATAGAACCCAATTATCACTTTCTATGAAAAAAAGGGGTGAGATGAGTCACATTTGCATGCCCATGTGATTTTACATAATCTATATGTGTCCATGGATTGCACTGTTTAGTTGGTTTAAAATTTAAGATTTTATTGTATCCATCCTAGAGATTTTTACAAGCTATTCTATTTCATTAACTGACTACTTACTGTCATCAATACACATTGCCTGTCAGTCACTAAAGACCTACATTATTCTTTTCTTTATTATCATGCATTCCTCTCTCTTTCCATAGCATTAACCATGGCTAAGACTACTTTCCTAAGTTTGAACCACTGCCATTTTCTTTCCGTCTCTATTACATAATTTTTGCTACCTGTGGCATAGTCCAATTAGCCTTTTAAAATATCACTTTCATCCTTTTAGTGACACCTCAGATTCTTTTTACAAGTGGACATATAAAATGTATACATCAAATTCTTATACTTTGGCTTGACGTGCAAATATCTCAATTACATGGCACTGCCTGACTGCTCCAACTTAATTTTTCACTATCCCAATGTGATACTTTATAAACATGCCATGCATATCCCCAACTATATGAACTTACTCATTTTTTTCTTTATACCTAAATTATTCTTTAGGATCCATTTCAACTTTATGATCCACTCATGGTAGGAGTATAATTGGTGAAATCACTTTGGAAGTTCTTACAGTCTCATAAAATTATATTTTCCTTAACCCATTACCCAAGCAATACTAATCATAGGAGCTGACTTAAGTGAATTAAAAATAGTCCCTCCAAAATAGCCTTGGCCAGGTGGCTCAAATGGTTGGAGCATTATCCTGTGCACTGAAAGATCAAGGGTTGCTTTGATTCAAGTCAAAGCAAATACCCAGGTTGTGGGTTCTGCCCTGATGGGGGTGTGTTAGGGAAGCAACTGATCTATGTTTCTCTATCATCTCTCTCTCTCTCTCTCTCTCTCTCTCTCTCTCTCTCTCTCACACACACACACACACACACACACACTCTCTCTCCTACTCTCTCTCTCTCACACACAGTTTCTTAAAATATAAAATTACCATATGAACCAGCAATTCCACATCTATGTAGCTAGAGAATGTAAACTTATATCCACACAAAGAGTTGTACTGAGTATTTATTTATAGCAGCATTATTCAGAGTAACCAAAAATTTATAAACAACTAAAATGTCCATCAATTGGTAAATAGATATGCAAAATGTGGTATAGTCATGAAAGGAAATACTACTACTCAGCAATAAAATTAATACATACTTTCAAAGCTGCTGCCACAGTCAGCTAGCTCTCAAAAGTCAATAGACTCATGCATTATTTTTGTAGACGATAATTATTCTGTAATTATGAGCTTAGATATCTATAATTTATATATCTTTTATTTTAGTGCCCCATCAGGACATTTGAAATCCTTTTTCACTTTAAAAGTGGGAAATCAAAAATTTAAATTTACCATTAAATTTGCAATAAGAAAGAGCGAACTGGAGAGTTATTTAGGCTTCTATGTAAAAAGTCCAAATCATAAGAGGCATGATAATATAGCAGTCCACGGCCCTTTATCTGCACATGGAGATTCCATTCAGCTGCTGTTCGGAGGAGAACTCCCCACACCTGGCTACACACAGGAAGCTCCGAGACTGTTTGTGTAATTCCCAGGGCCTCACCCCCAGAGATTCCGATGAGTGTGGCCGACGTGGAAGCCAGCAAGCTGTGATGCTAATAACCACCACAGGTGGTTCTAATTGAGACCCTCGGTGGTGTTTGGGAGGCACTGCTCTAAATGAAGAACCATAAGAGACATGCTTCCAGGGAGGACTAACACCAGGCAGGATTCCAACCACTAAGACCCAGTCAGGTGCTGCTTTAAATATTTTAGATGGAGTATGAAGGAAAGCTGATTGTGTCCAAAGAGTTTCTGTATTTTTAGGCATTATATGCAGCATATAACATTAAAAGAAAAAAGAACTGCATGGCCATTCAGGTTTATGAATTTTCTGCACAATAGGAGCTAATTACAGTTTCCAGTTTCTGGAAAGAAAAAAAAACAACAACACACAGACAAAGCTTCATTTTGAAAAATGTGTTCTTTAATCAATGCAATCAGTCAAGTCAACAAGTATTAATTGAATACCTTCTCTACACAAGAGATTGTGGAACATGATCAGAATAAAATATTTTTCTAGATTTTTAGAAAATGTATAGTCTCTTTATAGTTTCCTTATCTATAGTAACTAGAGGCCTGGTGCATGAAATTCGTGCACGGGGGTGTGTGTCCCTCAGCCCAGCCTGCACCCTCTCCAATCTGGGACCCCTTGAGGAATGTCTGACTTCCTGTTTAGGCCTGATCCAGGTAGCAAATTGTAGGATCGAGCCTAAACAGGCAGTTGGCTCTCTCACTATCCAGGACTGCTGGTTCCCAACTGCTTGCCTGCCTGCCTTCCTGATTGCCCTCCCTTTGTGGGGGCAATCCATTGTGGAGCCCCGGCCAGGAGGGTGATGCCTACCTCTCTGGGGCAATTGATCGTGGGGCTCCCGGACTGTGAGAGAGCTCAGGCTGGGCTGAGGGACCGCCCCCCTCCAGCGCACAAATTTCATGCACCAGGCCTCAGGCCTCTAGTACCATATATTTTATTTTCCAGATGGAAGTCGAAGCTTGACTTGCCTAGTTGACCTCAACCCTGTTTTTATCCTCCCTCTAATGCCAGGCCTCTGCTTCTGTCTTACGGCAAAAAGATTCAATTGATGTTTTCTTTAAGGTAGTGAATTCTGATGAGTACATTTCCAGGGGTTACATATTCATCATCTGTCTAAGATTTTTTAATAGGCACAAGCCCTTTGCCAAAGTGTAATCTTTTCACAAGACCTTTATGCTAATTAAGGGCAGTCCAGTTTTCAACGCCACCTCTCCATGAACTCTACCTTATTGTGGGGACCACATGCAACGAAGCAGCTGCTCATAATGGCAGCATTTCCAAACGTTTATGGGAGCCTTAATTTATGGAATTTTATTTTAAAAATTGCATTGTGTGTGTGGAGACTGTAAAGTCTGTTTCCCATCTCCCAGTGGAAGCATATAGTCACTGAGGTTTGAAATATCTTAATCTCTAAGTGTCATAAAATGCCTATAGCACAGGGACTGCATGAAACAACACAGAGGAGAGAAATTCTGAGAGAGTGAAAGTCGTAATATTGACTTCAATAGAAAGTTTGAAGAAGAAGATGGCAATTTTGCACTGTGTCCTATAACACTAAATTCAATGGGAAATATAAAGTAAATACATATGTTTTTCAGAAGAAAATATATTTTCAAAAGAGTTTAATTTGAAGGTGTATATTATGTGGGAAAACTAAACCATGTTTTATATTGAATTCACTATAGGCTTTATTTTTAATAATAAAAGGTAATAATTATTTTTAATAATAAAAGGTAATATTACTTTTAATAATAAAAAAGTAATATGCTGATTAGACCAGGCAGCCAAACGACCTTCTGGACATCCTTCCAGATGAAGCTGTGGTGCTGCAGCAAGGGGAAGAGGGGGACGAGGCAGAGGTGGTTAGGGACAATCAGGTAGGCAGGTGAGCAGTTAGGGGCAATGAGGCAGGCAGGCAGAATGCCTAGAGGTGATCAGGCAGGCAGGCAGGCAGAGTGGTTAAGGGCAATGAGGCAGGCAGGTGAGTGGTTAGGGGCAATGAGGCAGACAGGCAGAGTGCTTAGGGGTGATCAGGCAGGCAGGCAGACTGGTTAGGGGTGATGAGGCAGGCAGGCAGAGTGCTCAGGGGTGATGAGGCAGGCAGGCAGGCAGGCGAGCAGTTAGGAGCCAGCGGTTCCAGACTTTGAGAGGGTCGTCCAATTATGAACAGTCAGACATCTCCCAAGGGGTTCTGAATTGCGAGAGGGTGCAGGCCAGGCTGAGGAACTCCCCCTGTTCATGAATTTCATGCACCAGGCCTCTAGTATATTAATACAATGCTTCCAGGAGAAGATAGGGTCTAGTAAAATAACTGACATTATTTCATTCTTTTACTTTTATTAAAAAAATTGACTTTGAGAGAGAGAGAACAGAAGAGGGAGAAATATTGATCATTTGCTTCTGTCCCATTTTTAAAAATATGAAAATATGAGTAAATACATAAAAAATATTGTTGACAGAATTAAGTTAATGTATTTAAAGCACTTATGAAAGTGTCTAGTAAATAAGTTGAGGTCTAAATAGATATTGATTATTATTGTGGTTATATTGTTCATTTTACAATTGATTGATTTTCTAAAATTCATAGGCTTCAGAGAAAGAGATTATCTGTAACTTTTCATTGGCAGGTAGTAATTTACTATGTCTAATTCAGAGTTTTCCATTGGTGGAAGAACACTGGAAACATTTAAGAGGACTGTTAAAACACACTGTTGTCTAGCCCAACTGGTGTGGCTCAGGGGTTGAACACTGACCTATGAACCAGGAAGTCATAATTCAATTCCCCGACAGGGCGTATGCCTGGGATACGAGGTCAAGTCACAATGTGGGGTGTTCAGGAGGCAGCTGATCCATGATTCCATCTCATCACTGATGTTTGTATCTTTGTCTCCCTCTCCCTTCTCTGAAATCAGTAAAAATATCAACAACACACTGTTGTCTAGACACACCCAAGACCATCTGAAACAGAATCTTTGGGCTAAGGCTAGCGTCTGTATCTTGTAGAGATACCTACTTGGTAGTAAGGCAGTGAGGATCGAGAACCATTCGCCAAACTACATTTTTCTTACTTCTGATTAATCCCACTTTCCCCATTGTCTTGAACTTTTATAGGGTTATCTTTACACATGTTTAAAATTCATAATGTCAGCAGTTTCTCAATTGCTCATACTTTTCTCATTCAGACCCCATAAACTCTGAGACCTACATGGAAACTGTGAAGATGATTTTATAAATGTTTTATTTGACAAATGAGGATAGCAAGGCTGAGAGACAGGAGGTGCCTGGACTACGGCCTCTGGTAATGGGTGACATTGTTCTAACCTCAAGAGTAGATACTTCTGCCGTCACAGTCCAGCTCTTTTCACAGTGCTGTTACCTGGATTTGTTTATCATTTCTTAAATGTCCTACTTCCCAATCCTTTTCAAAATCCAGCATCTGTGCTGAGCTTCAGATGAATAGTATAGTTAGAGAATTACCATGTGGCTTCTCTAATCCATGCAGTATATTTCCTTTCTATCAATTCTGCTGATTCAGACCACATTCTGTAGTGATTGCTACATCTTTCTCTGCTAGCTTAGCATTTTACACTTTAGTGCTCATTTTGTGTATAATTTCTACTTTTTTTTTTAACTTTAAACAATGGAATATTTCACATTTACCTTTCTGTATTTGGGTAAATATTTTATACTTATGACCTCAACCAAATGTCATTTGATATCACAGTCAATGATTTCTACATTTCTTTTGCTAGACAATAAGTCCATTAATATTTTTCTGATGTTTAATTTTATGAATTCAAGTCATCTGAAATATATGAGATCTAAACTTCTTATTTAAATCAATGACATCTCTATAAACCAAACATGATTTTAATAAAAATCTCTGACAGGCACAAGAGATTTAGGTGTTAGGTGTTTTTTTGTTTGTTTTTTCAATTTAAAGTTCCTTCGTTTCTTTATCCAAAATTAATTTTATATTGTTTCTCACTGTACTTCTGTAATTTCAGAAACGCTATATAAGTTACCTCTGGTAATCAAAATAGGTAACTAAAAATCCTACTTTTATTAAATCAATGATAACAGAAGCTATCCTATCTATCCTGGCAGACCTAGTTCTACATCTATTTCAGTGAAATTACATAGTCAAATATTTTATTGAAATATGTTCAAAACATATTTAAGTTAAAAGAACCTAGCATTAACACGATAACATTGGATTTTGGACCAATAACAATTTGTCGTTAAAAAATAGTATTAAATACATGAAAAATAATATTTAAGGAACTATAATTATTTCTGTAGCTTAGCAAACACATTGTTGCTGCTATTAATCAGACATCACTGAATAAATTCCTCAGACATCACTGAAGGTTAGTCTGAAGAATAATCTCAACTACAAACCTACAGTTGAGGCTTGTGTTCAAAAGCTTGGTGTCAAACTCTCGCTAACATACATCAGAAAGAGAATTAATTATGCGGAGGGAAAATAGGCCTTGGTAATAAAAAAAGCAGCAAAGCCGTGCCCCCAGCACAGGTTCCTCTGAGACAGACAAAAGAGGAAGATGGAGAGAAGAGAACTTCTAGGAAAATGAAGGAATGAGAAGGACCAAGAGAAAGTGATGGTTCCCATCAGCATCGCGAGACAGGAGTAAAGTGAGAAGTGGCATAGGGCTTATCATATAGAAAACTCAAGAGATGAAGGAAGAAAGAGTTTGGAAGCAATTCTAGCCATTCTAGCAAAATCCTTTCAAACACAGCACAAGAAAGTATATGGATGTAGAAGAGAAATAGCGTCAGCATCAGAGGTACGTTTTTACGTTGAGAGGGGGAGAATTGAGTGGATTTTATTGGGAAACTTTAAATATTCCCGTTGGCAATATTTCCTTAGAATTTACAACTTCATTTATCTGTATCACTGTGATTAAAATAAAGCTAGAGTGGTGACTTTTAAATCTTGATAATTTGTGTCAAGTGCTACTCAGGCAGCAGGGGATTTCAAGTGTTTTCGTTAGGCCCAGTTATATTTCTGGTTATGTCTCCCAGATTGAACTTTTCTGGGATCTTCATTTAGGTACATTTTTCAGGCCACAGATACATAGGGTACACTATGTAAGAATTTACCCTTTTTTTTTGATATATCAAACTTTAAAAAAATGTTTTTATTGATTTTTAGAGAGAGAATTGGGGAGAGAATAGAGAGATGGAAACAGCAATTAGAGAGAAACATCGTGGATTAGCTGCCTCCCCATGCTCCCCATGGGGGATTGAGCCTGCCGCCTGGGTGTGTGTCCTGACCAGGAGTCAAACCAGTGATCACTTGGTTCCTGGGTCGGTGCCCAACCACTGAACTACACTGGCTGGGCTCAAGCTTTTTTTTACTTTTTTATTTTTAATTGATTTTTTTACAGAGAGGAAGGGAGAGGAACAGAAAGTTAGAAACATTGATCAGCTGCCTCATGCACACCTCCCACTGGGGATGTGCCCACAACCAAGGTACATGCCCCTGACTGGAATTGAACCTGGGACCTTTCCATCTGCAAAGCTAGCACTCTATCCACTGAGCCAAACCAGTTTCGGCTTTTTGTCTTTCTTTCTTTTTTAAAAAAATCAACTCACATTATTCTATCTCTCTTACCCCCAGTTGAAGATCTTTAGCTTCCTTATTTTGTGACTGCCAAACTAGTCAACTTGCAAACATTTGTCATTGGCTTTTGTTCTCTCCCTTAAAAGTGTGGATTCTCCTGCATATGCGGCTATGTTGAGTCCCTGTTGTTTCTGCGTAATCCCTCTTCTCTTTGTTCTCTCATGAGTTTCTCTGTCACTACTAAGTCATCCCTATAAACACGAGAGCACATTATTCTCCCATCTTATAGAGAAAGCAAACAAACAATATCTATGTGCCTCCTCCCTGCCCCCCCCACATTGGGTATTGTATTTCATAGTCAAGGCTACAAATTCCAATATTAAATTACCTCTGTAATGACCAGTTTACTCTTTACCTAGCTCATTCCTTGCTCTTTCTACTACCAGGCCAGCAAGAAAGGAAATCACCTGAAAACCATCATCTCAAATTTTATGATTCTTTTCCTCTTTATTAGAATTATGGTTTTATCACATGTGCATCTCAGCACCTCATCTCATATAATTCCTTCATAAATGTTTTGTTTTAAGTTAAGTAAATAACAACCCCTCTCTTTTGTTTTCTTAATGGCTATCTGATATGGAGTTCATTGCAATAACTTCCAGCCTTATTTATTTATTTGTGGACAGAGTGCTCAAAGGCTCAAAAAACAAACAAACAAAAAAACCCTTTTTAAAGCACAGCTGTTATTAGTGTCTGGAAAGTTTAATTTAAATCTGTTAATTTTACATCTGATATAGAGCTTCTCTTTTTCTGTAAACTAGGGCACCATAGTTAGCTACACAACAAGTTTGCTTAGAATTATAAACCCACAATGCAAACATTTATATTTTTATCTCCTCTCATAATAGACAGACATGCAAGTTTAAAGAATTCACTGAACATTTAAGTAAACATCTGCAAAGATTTTCACTGACCTAATACAGACTCAGTACAATATATTCTACTTCATTTTATATTATTAATTGTGGTAAATATTTTATTTAGCTTTAAGGAAATTAAAAAATATATATTTTATTGCTTTTTTTACAGAGAGGAAGTGAGAAGGACAGAGAGTTAGAAACATAGATGAGAGAGAAACATCGATCAGCTGCCTCATGCACACCTCCTACTGGGGATGTGCCCGCAACCAAGGTGCATGTCCTTGACCAGAATCAAACTTGGGACTTTTCAGTCCACAGGCCAGCACTCTATCCACTGAGCCAACTCAGTTAGGGCAGGAAGTTTTTTTGTTTGTTTGTTTCTTTTTAATTATAGAGTATTCTTAATACTTGTACTCCTAATAGTACTACTACATAATACTATTTATAAATTAATGTTTTCAGGGTTATATGATGAGTCTTAACACTATGCTTGATTTATGTTAATCTTTTAAATTTTATAAAAGATTTATTCAGTCTTTTAAGTCATCAGTTAATTTCCGTGATCAAAGATTGTGCTAAGTTACAAACAATATAAAAGAGTATTTCCTTGAATAATAAATGTACTTTAGAATGTAAAACAAGTAAATTAAAATAATAATAATATTTAACAGTACTACAATTTGCTTATCTCACATTTAAATCTATTGTGTTCCTATTGTATGCTAGTGTTAAATGAGTGGAAATCCTGCTTGTCATTAAGGAGGTCCCATATATAGAGAAAAAGAAGAAGTAAAAAACAGCTAAATAAAATGTGAAATCATTATAATTATTACTATAAACACAGCTGTATAAAGTGAGAAGAGAGGCTATGGAGGCACTAAAGAGAATAGATTAAAATCCTGTACTTGAGCTCTGGGAATATGTAGAAGTTTGAAATGATGTTCAGTAGAGACAAATGGAAAAAATTCTTTACTTTGGATATTAGATAGAATTGAAGAATAATTTGGATTTACTCGGATATAGATGAGGGAGTGCATAGACAGTGGGTGAAAGTATGGAATACTATGAATCAGTTTTGTTACCGTTCTTGTCCTCCCTTGTGGGGATAGATTTCATATGATATCTTATGAAAAAGAATTTTCTGAGACTCCATGGGAGGATGGGAGTCATAGAAAGCTTTTTTTCCCCGTGGAATTACATCCCTGAGTTTCCAAGGTCTCATTTCCCTTTGCCCAGTCAAAGAAGTGTAGCTGGGCTTCAATAGAGCTAAAATCAGAGCCAGTGTCCAGAATTTCCTTTCTTTTTTGGAGTTGAGTCCATTCCTGCATCCAGCTGGCTTAGCCTGTGCTTTTTCCAGCTGTAGTCCATTAGGTCACTGTGTGTGGGATCCTTATGGTCATGGACAATATGAACAAATGCAAGAGAGCCAAGAGACAAGAACAATAAGAGCCACAAGAGCAACCAGAGAGACCTTCCTTGTTTAGGGGACTAGATATATCCAAATTTTCACTGGCTTGCATTGGCTCCAGCCATTCTGGCTAATGTATGGTTCTGCAGGCTTGACTTTCCTTAGTCATACCAACTTCATTGTGTGAATCTACCTCCCCTTTGTTTTACCTCCTTTTCCCAGTGATCTGCAGAGAATGGGCTAGTGGTTCTCTAGGAAGTGCAATATTTCAGCTTTCTGGTGAAACTGCCCAAGTGGCTATGCTTATAATATCCGGTCTCCTTTTCTCTTTTCCTATTATTAATAAGAAGTATATATCATGACCTAATAGTATTTTCCCCACTAATGTTGGAATGCAGAAAAAATGAGACAATACATAGTATAAGACAACTTGTCACAAATTAAATATTATGGGGGGGAGGGGAAAAAAAAGACCATGAAGATTATTCAAGATTAAAAGTAATTACCCTAGTATAAACTACATGCAATGAATAAAGCTTCATGGGTCCTGGATCTAAAGAAAAAATACCTATAAAAGATATTTTTGAGGGATATCAAGAAATTTAAATATGGAGTTGGGAGGAGATGATATTATTGAATAAATTCTAATTTTCTTAGATGGATTAATGACCGTGTGTTAGTATGGAAAATGTCTTTACTTTTATAATTTTCACACCAAGGAGAAGTGTCATAATGTGTACCACTTTAGATGGCTTAGCAACAAAAAAATTAGATATATAGCTAAGGCCAAAATTGATCATTGTACTATTCTTTACATTTTTTTTTGGCATACTAAAACTTATCCAAAGTTGCAGGAAAAGGAAAAGCACAGAAGAATTCCAGCTAACCAGTCCTGTTAGTTCCCTTGATGTAAGATCTTGGGAATATTACTGAACCTTTTCATGCCTCAGGGGATCTCTAAAATAGAGATGATAATGAAACTTACAAGAAGGGATTTTGGCAGAGATATAAGTGACATAACATAAAAAAACCCTAATCAAACACTGCCTGGAATATAGTAAGTCCTCAATAAGTGCTTGTTCATATTATTATACTTATAAGTAATATTACCACCAGATTGGAGTTTTATTGGTTGAGGATTTATAGGTAATGAGGCTTGAAAGTTAGTATACTGAAATCAACCTTCAGTACTATAAATATGGGTAACTACCAATATCACAGCTACAGAAGAACATATAAAAAGTGTAGAATTGATTTTATATATGTCTATAAATAAGCTGCAATGTCTTGTATAAGGTTGCCAGGGAAAGATGAAATCATTTCCAGCTAGCCAGCTAAGTATGCCTCATCATCTTTAAGATGAACTTTAACAATACAAGCAGTGAAACCATTGCCATTGGCTTATTGGAATCTGACAAGAAGAGAAGGCACTGTCAGCAACCCAAGAAACTGCTAGCAGAAATGACCCCACCAGAGGCCTGGGAGCCGAAGGGTAATTAAGTTGGGCTCTGAGCCACATATGAAAAGTCTGTCTTATTCTTTTAATTAACGACTGCATTACTGCCTCATCCCGCTGTGGCACGGGACCCCTGCCGAATTCCCCTATAAACCACAGGAAGACAAGCCTCCATGAGCAGCACATCTCACACATAGCTGCTTTTACACTATGAGGCGATAAATACGCACATTATTAAATATCAACACCGACGTCTATGCCAGCAAGAAAGCAGTTCACAAAAACAGGAATTTACAACATATTTGGAGGAGGCTCAGTTCCAAAGATGCTGATAACCGAGGAAGCTTCATGCCGCACACGCCTATTTTCTCATGCACAGATTCTGGACAATTTAAATTTATGTTGCATAAAATTGGCCCACATAAAAGAAGTGTTTTCATTGTCGAAGGGTAAGGTTGGGAGTCTGGGATTTCTCTAAATATTTCATTTTTAGTGCTTCCATTGGATTCAAAATCATTCACTTTAGCACAAAGACTAAATTATCTTTATGCACATAATTGAGAATTATGTTTATCAGAGGACTTTTGTTGTTCTTTGTATGTTTGGTTGGTGATTTTTGCTCCTTTCAAACATATTGTGTTCAACCAATTCATGCAAATTTGAAGCATTATATCTTTTCTTATTAATCTAGGTTTTTCAAACCGAGTATTATTTTTGAATTTTAAGCTCGGCTGACATTTAAGAGTTGATGCTTTACTTGAAACAAAAACTTAGGATGGTATTCCTTAAAAGAAAGATTAACATGTGCAGTCAATTCTGAATACTCAGGTCATGCTTATTTTGAAAACATAAATCCGTTCTAATGGAATTGATATATTGGAAAACAATTTAAGCATTACTGAATTTTCATTTTTTAATGTGCCATTTCATCAAGAAGAATGTAGAAATCTTCTGGATGAATGTAGAAATCTTAAAGCAGATGAACCAAGCTCGGTAGAAGTATGCAATATGCACACACATGTACCTCCAGCATCTACCAGCTACATCAAAGTACAGCTGAAAGTAGTGGGTGTTTAATACAGAAAATAATACAGCATGTATAAATGCTCACTGAGAGGGCACAGTGCAGATAGAAAGCAGTGGGAGGAAAAAAAGAAATATCAAATAGAGAGGAAATAAAACTTCAGGAAGATGACAGAAAATGGGATCCAGATCACATAGGAGGATTAACCTCCATCAGAGAAAGTCATTCTGTTCCCTGTCAGAGAAAAGGAGGATGTGTAGGAGCCACTGATGACTTATCAACTTGGTGGGAAATGTGATGGTATAGCTTGTTTTACATCTTTGACTGTCTTTGTAGAATAGAAATAAAATTGCAGAGAATTGAGACAAAAGCGGGAGTCAGAAGCTCAGAGAGTGAAACAGTTCTGAACCATTGAAAATGATGATTAGGGGAAGAATATTGTAACTGCTGGGGTAGGCCCAGCTGAAATTGGTGAATGAAGGGTAGTAAAATATATTGAGGGCTATTGTCAGCGTTTAAAATTATATATATATACATATATATATATATATATATATATATATATATATATATGTGTGTGTGTGTGTGTGTGTGTGTGTGTGTGTGTATGTATATATATAATTAGTTATGTAAATACCATATACTTCTTTATATAATTTAAAATGATACCCCCATATATATTCATATACTATTTTAAATTATTTTAACTTTTTATTTGGTTTGCAGTTTAGTTGGTTGAACTCAAACTCCAAACAGTATTCCTTACAGCTAGTTTAACACTATGAAGCAATAAATACACACATTATTAAATATCAACATTGACATTTTCACTGTATAACAAGAAAGCATTTCGCATAACAGGAATTTACAACACGCTTGTTTGAAGTCAACTGCCAAACCATATAAGGCAGAGAAAATAAAATCATAGCTACAAAGCCCTTCAACAATTAACGTAAGTTACACACACTTACTTTCCCACAATTTAGCAAACATATTTAACTTGCAATTATCTTGCCACTTCTCCTTGAGAGGATTATGAGGCAATAACTTCTATAAGGCAAATAAACTAAGAAAAAAATCCAACATCGGCATAAGACATTGACTTACCCAGTTCCTACTCTTCTAAAGCAAATAAGTCATCAATGTCTAAAAATTATTTTGTTTATTCTTCACAAAAGGTAGTGTATTTCCAAGGTTGGCATAACCAGACATGGTAATACATGGGCAAGTACTCTAAGACATTGCATTCTTCTCTACAAAACTCTTTATGAATGTGTCAAGATGAAGGTATTAAATTTCTTCATTGGTGATTTAATGATGATACATACACACCTACACATATGAACACACGCATATATGTTGTTTTTTTCAGGACAAAAAAATCAGCTACATATTGTGCTGCCTCATTGGCAGTACATTTCTTTGGGAGTAGTTCCTACATAGCATTTTTTTGTTTTGAGTGGCAGAGAAACTCACTTGCCTGGTTTTAAAGTTTTTCAACTGTTGGTTTTGTACTTGAGAGCAGAGAGAAACTCGGTGTAATGTCAGTTTGACAGCTTTTCTCCTGGTGATAAAATGAAATTGATCAAATGTACATTAGAGCTTTTAGACTCTGAAACCTTCGGTAACCTACAGGGAATTCTGAATAGTATATGATTTATCAAAACTACAGCATGCACAGACAGATTGTTCATACTAAAGCTCTAGTCTATCTGGATCCTGTTGTATTTATTTTTTTCTTTTCCTTTTCCCACAATGGTTTAAAATGCCTCTGAATTGAGGTTCTGGTCTCATGAGAATTTGACATTTTTACTCTGCAATGTACAGATGCTTAAAAGACTGAAGTCAGAATCTTCAAACTCAGAAATAGGGTGATTTAATTCTACATAACAGTAATTCAAATTTTTAATTTCTCTTAGATTTATCTAGATGCACACATTTATGAGAGAGAGAGAGAGAGAGAGAGAGAGAGAGAGAGAGAGAGAGAGAGGAAGTACCCAATTATATCATGATTTGCATTTGACAATATTGCTAGGGCATAGTACAAACTTACTTTATAATTTACAAATAACCCACTTCATTCACATAAACCTTCTACTTCTAGCATAATTATGTGGTGCATTTTTAATAATATAAAATAAAGTGAGAACTGGGTTAGATGGTGGTTTCATTTCTGTCATTCGATCCAGTTAGAATCACCTTTTAATGCTCATTTCTGTGAACTTTTCATGAATAAAGTATCAGTGTGAAGTGATAACAGTGTGTGGAGTTTTACAGGAGTTTTGCATTTATAACTTACATTTCTAATGCACACAGCCTTTGAAAGAAAGATGGAAGGCCTATTATTTGTGAAGATTCCCTCCATTTATACTGTCATCTTAGCATTTTCCCATCCCATTATGCTGACAGAATCACCACATTGAAACAATAGTCTGCATTATGAAGACAAAATAATGGTGTTGCATCAGTAGGCCAAAAAATATAGTTCTACTAGTAAAACTATTTCTGTACAAATTAGAGTCCTTTATTACCTTTTGTAGAAAGTATCTATTACCTGGAAATATAGCAAAGTACTTACAAATCTACCAATGTTCTTTACTGGTGTTTAACTGGGTGATTACTTCCATCGTAAGAGTAACAATAACATCTCTTCAGTTTTTATAAGCCTTATAATGTCATTTATTTGTACACAGCTTTCAAGATGATAGATCAATTGTCACACCATCCAAAAGGCAAGTATTGTTCTATTTTTCCCCCCACACCAATATTTCTCTCACGACCCTCAAGAGAAATATGTCTGAACACCAGAACACAATAATCTTGGATCCTATTGCATTATGGTCCTTAGAGAGCGTACAGAAAGCATCTGATTCAGAAAGAGATCCAGAGGGAGACTGTCTGAGCCTTCCAGTGTTGCAAGTGAATATAAAGTTGTCTCTTCTTTAAAAAAAAGATGATCCATATTCATATAAACCGTGGGCAGCACCGTTTAATGATGCCCTAAGAGCTGGACACCCTACACTAGAGTGAAGACAGGTCAAAAGATAATCTTTTTCCCTGGATTAACGGCACCTCACCTCCCTCAGTAATCTGTAGCTGCAACTGCTGCAACTGCCCCTGAATATCCTCTTTGCAGATGTTTGTGTTTGACAGAAATGAATTTAAACATTTTGCAGTTCCCTTAGGTGCCTGTGCCAGAGATTTCACTTTTGCCTCTGCTCAGCCAGCATGCTGCAATAATATTGCTGCAAGAGTGAGAGATAAGCTGTGATCTGGTCAAAGGTAAAACTAGAAGATAGCTACTAATCATCCTTGAATTTTCTTCAAATTTATAATGGGGTGGTGCTCAATTAATGATACGATGTATCATTTATAATCTATATTTTCAGGTAAAATATGTTTTGGGGAAAATGCAAGATCCTTACAGTCAAAACTGAGTGATAAAATACATTTTATAAAATATTTTCTTGACTTTCTAAAGATATAATGAAAATACTAAAGACTTTGCACATACTATACCCTTATAATAATGACATTTGTGTGTTTTAGAAGTTTCAAGCTGGGATACATATGATGATGTCCAAATTGCTCTTGCTAGTCCATCAATTTTCAAGCCCTCTTCTTAGAAAGGAAATTTATCTTATTCTCAGAACACCGGATGAGCAGAAATAGGATACTACTAATTCCAGCCTAATTTACTTTGTTTTTGCATTTATCACACATAAATCCAGTGTCTAATATTTATTAAGTATAATTTTGGGTATTTTGCCATGTGTAGATTCAAAAGACAAGATTCCTAAAGTGGGAATTCCCAATTCAGTGGAAAAGATACACATTTAAAAATTAATATCAACATCATAATGGCAGTGGGATAATATAAGTGAAGGAAAGATTTATTTCAACAGGAAATGGGCAAAAGCATATTCAAGACTGGGAGCTAAACTCTGAACTGGAATTTTAGGGAATAATAGATTGAAAGTGTGGAAGCTCAGCTGGAGAATACAGTTTGGGTGAAGGATTTATGTAGAAAAATGAGAGGAATGAATGGAAACTGGTGTGGCCAAGGCACACACCATATAAATGAGGTATTTACAGGAAACAAAGTTGGAAGAATAAATATAAATTTATGAAAGTCTATAAATGCCAGGTGTTCTCTTTACATTGAAGACAACCTGAAATTTTGTGTTTTTTTTAAGCCTATCTATTTAAAAAAACCAAAAAACTAATATTGCTGCAATTGGTCAAAAGAATTGTAGTGGGGAGAAATTATAGGTAAGAAAGTGAAGGTAAAGTTTAAGATAGAGGTCCTGAAACTGTGCAATGGTAGTAGATATGGAGCAGTATATAAATATGAAAGAGAGTTGGTTATATAAGTAGCAGAATTTGGTGACTAAGTGAATCTAGTAGTGAAGAGAGGCAAACAAAATAACGATAATAATATTTATTTTTGAGTAAATGCACCTGAAAGGATGGAGATATTTAAAGGCATAATGGAATACAAGTTTGCTGTTGTTACTGACAGTAGGGTAGGAGAAACAAAGACTCTTGCCTTAAGTGATCTTTATTTTTTTAAAGCAACCTCTGAATATTAACCCTTTATTGGCCATATGCTATATAAATATCATCTCCTATTCAAGTAGGTTTTTTATTTTTGTTATTGTTGATGGTTTGCTACATGATTAAAAAGCTTTTTAGTTTGGTGTAGTCCCTGTTTCCCCCATTGGTAATTTCCCATGTTAAGCTTTCTAGGATAGTTTAGATTTGTGATTAAGTTCTTTCTTACTCATGGTATAGAATAAAGGCCAGTCAACCTAGTCATCAGCAGCAAATTAAACTGTTTCAATTTTGGCTAAATTGGTAAATTGAGGTGGAGATAGATCTGAAGTTAAAGTGCCTTATGGGGAAATCAGCCCTGAGGTAGGATGGAAATTTTAAAACCAAATAATGTGCTTATATGGTAAGGTACAAATAATGGGAAAGATTAAAAATATTAAGATAAAACAGTAGCTAAGTTTCTAATCCAAAAAGTTTGAGAAAATCACTGTGAAAGTGAAAGGTAGCTTTGGGAGAGAAAACACTTCTGTAAATGACAATGTGTTAATCCCAGGGGATGTTTGAACTTGTTTTATTTCAAGGGTCCCCTTCACCTATATGAATTGAAAGCGTGTCTTTTTCTATTACTGGAAGTCTCCTCAACACCAATATTGTAGGGGGAAAAACAGTGATAAAAAATAGATGAGAGAAAAGAGGTTGTTGTGAGACACAAATAGTTCTAGAGATAAAGGTCAACAGCTTGTGAAAGAAAATCACTTGGGGTTCTGAATGAGTGTCACAAATTTGTTTCAAATAATTTCCTTTTATGTATATAAGGCTCATCTTCTTAATCTTTATTGTCCGTAGAAAAGAGAAAGCAAATTATCTCCTTTCCTCCAGGAATATTTGATAAGAGACAGTAAAAACAAAAAATGCTTTCTTGAACAAACTATTCTAACATTGAACAGCTTGGTTGACTCTCTAAATGGCTTGACCAAATATTCTCAGATTTTCTGAGCAATTCTGCACTTCAATAATTCTGTTCTGTTCTATAATTATGACAATTTGATAAGAACGATTAATAACCTTTTCAACTATGGTTTACCCAAATAATAAAAACAGTGAAGGACACTTATTACATATGTATTTATGTTCTATGATGTAGTATGTGTCTTTCACTATTTTAATAACTTGGATTTTGAATAAGTTAGTATGTTATTCTTAATACAATAAAACTCCCTATATCATTTTTTTCAAAGAAAAAGTATTTTTCTTCCACTACTCTATCTACAGATTAATTATTACAGGAAAGAAAATGTCTCCTGACTGCTTACAAAGAAGGTTCAATAGTCATTGTCATGGGATTCGAAATCCCAACTCCATATAACCTTGGATTTCTTTCCCAAATGATGTTCCAGACCTATTTTCTCCTTCTTTCTGTATACACTTTTATTCCAGTAAAATTCACTATTGCCGAAACCGGTTGGTCTCAGTGGATGGAAGTCGGCCTGCGGAATAAAAGGTCCCGGGTTCGATTCTGGTCAAGGGCATGTACATTGGTTGCGGGCACATCCCCAGTAGGGGGTGTGCAAGAGGCAGCTGATCGATGATTCTCTCTCATGGATGTTTCTAACTCTCTATCCCTCTCTCTTCCTCTCTGTGAAAAATCAATAAAAATATATTTTAAAAAAGATTAAAAGACAAACAAACAAACAAAAAAACCTCTCACTATAATTTTCTCACTGAGGGCAGTTTGGGGAAACCACCAAACTTTCATTCAGTGTCAGAAGTAAGTGTTGTTCTTTGTACACTCTTCTAACTTGTAGCCGGACCCTCACTCATTGTAGTTGGGGCCAGAAGTCTTGGGCAGACTTGACAATCCAGAGGACCCCTCAGTTTAGCCAGCTACAGGTAACTACAAAACCTGAGTATCTCTGGGAAAAAAAAAAAAAAATATATATATATATATATATATATATATATATACACATTTTAAAAACTTTCTGTTCTCCCTTTCTACTCATAACATTTATTTATTACTATGATCTTGTTCTGTGATTTACCTATAGATATATCTGTCCATTTCACTAAACTGGGACTCATTTATTATTTTTTTAATTTTAATTTTTAAAATATATTTTATTGATTTTTTTATAGAGAGGAAAAGAGAGGGATATAGAGTCAGAAACATCGATGAGAGAGAAACATTGATCAGCCGCTTCCTGCATACTCCCTACTGGGGATGTGTCCACAACCAAGGTACAGACCTTTGACTGGAATTGAACATGGGACCTTTCAGTCCACAGGCTGACTCTCTATCCACTGAGCCACACAGGTTTCAGCTAAACTGGGATTCATTTAAAGCAAAGGACTATTCTATAGTTACGTCCATAATGAGTGCCTAACTCAATATTGGTGGTTCATAAGTGTTTACTGAATAAATAAATTATTGAATATCTAGAACTGTACAATTGTAATGTAATTTATTCCACCTTGCTACACTTAGGGTCCATTATTATCAGAGGATGTTGATATTTTGTGGATTGAATTCACAACATGCCCTCTCTTAAATACAATTGTTTCACATAATTTTAGAATGTTTACTGCAGAGCTTAAGTATCATCTTTTAATTAAGGTGGCACTGATTTGGGATTCAGAATAATAGGAAATATTGAATTCTGTTACTTAACTATGTGGCCCTGAGGAAATCACTTTACCCATTTGAACTCCTGTTTTCTTATCTGTAGAGAGTAAATGGCTTTAGTTTCCTATTGTTATATATGTATTTTTTAAATGTCTGAGAAATATTAGTATTCTGTTTTATTTTACCCTAATTACTAAAAGTAACTAGAATATGTATGCATTACTGAACCTGCATTTTGAATGTGTGTAAGTATAAATATTTAATGCATATACATTTATACAAAAATCAGTTATTTCTCAGTGTTGTAAACAGGATAGTGAAGGTAGATAATTAGATCTGATCAAGGGTGATTGAAGTTATCACCATTTTCTGATGACCTCTTTCAAAAGGGTAGGGAATTTGAGGAGTCATTTTCCACCCCAAAGGTATGTGTGACCAAGACTTTTATTAAGAATGAGTTTAAATTAATTTCAGATGTAGGTAAGTCGCAGTTCTTAGTAATGTAAATATGGCATATTTGAAAGCACAGGCTTATTTTCTATCCTCATGAACTTTAATGCCTGTTCATTTATTCATTTGCTCATTTATACATTTATGTATTCATCCATTCAACAAAACTGTATCGAGCATTCATTGTGCCTCAGGTGTTACGCTCGCTCGGTGGTGAGGTTACAGAGATGAATTAGATGGTTTTGAGCTTCAGGAAATAACCAAGTTGCAGCTCATTTTGATGACTTTTATTAAGTTTAGATACATTGAAAAAAAGATTGTTTGTACATCATATGCAAATAAACCTGCTTTAGAATTTGTAGCCTTTTGAGAGAAGTGTGGGGAAAGAAAGACTGAGAGAAAAATGCCCAGAATAACAAAGTTGAGCTCCCTTTGCAAGACTCAGAGTTAAACTTTCTTTAAGGCTGATAAAATCTTGAGTTGTTAATAAATATTAAATATGTAGATGGTATCTCTATGAGACCAAGTTGAAATAAAAGCGTATTGCTTATAGATGTTTAATTCATGAGAGTAGTTTCTCCGAATGACCTTTAATAAAATCTAATGAATTAAGCTAATTCACTAGCTGACTTCTTAGACCCTGAATGTGTGCTGTGGGACACATGTGAGCAAATACTAGCCCAGAGCCCAGCTAAAGTGGGCCGAGATAATGGAGCAGCCTGTGAGGGCAGGTGGGAGGGCAACCGAAACAAAAAACCACACACACCACCATGTCTCTCTTTGCCTAGGGCCTGCCCTTGCAGCTAATACCAATCTGCACAGCTGGGAAAGTGAATGACACATAGAGGAAACATAAGCGTTGGAATTTAAAGCATTAGATTTTTTTTCAGCCTGTCTCCCAAAGGCACTTGGATTCTAGTTTCTAAGCCAATTAAATTATATGATACTAGTAGCCCTGCACATGAATCCGTGTGCGAGTAGCTCACTGCCGCTTGCCTCAGCTGGCCACCCATCCACTGCCGCTGGTAGCTCTTCTCTGCCCATAGCTCACTGCCCCGCCCTCCTGTAGCTTTCTATCACTTGTAGATTGGTCGTGACATTACGACGTAACAGATAATTAGCATATTTATTTCTCTCTTATTATATAGGATACTCACCTCTGTGCGAATGTCTACATAAGTAAAAATTTTTGAAACATAGTCAATAGTGTCACTCATGTTATCATGGTGATAAAGTATACACTTTCACAAGTCAAAATTCTTTATATAATCAAATGAGTTTTTTTGAAAATTCTACATTTATTTTAGCATTCCAAGTCAAAACACATATAGCTAGAGTTGGAAAAATATGTTACATGAAAATATTTGACTAAGTAGTATTTAAATGGCCATGAAGTCAAATATTAACACGTTATAAACCCACTAGAAATTTTTTAAAAAGATAAAAGTAAACTGTACAGTGTAACTAGATATATCAGACTTTTGAAAAGCTTCATGGATGTTTTTAAATTGTTCTCAAAACTTTCACAAATAACTAGGCCAACGAGAATTACTTCATGATAAATATGCTTTAATAAAAAGGTGACAAAAGATGATACATCCTCTTTCATCTCATTTACTATGTAGAATGGCATTGTAAATATCATGACTTGCGGTGGATTGTGAAAAAGTCACTTTCCTAAGGGAAGAAAGGTTCACTTGTCTCAATAAGAATCGGCCCCCTGCTTAAGAGTTGAAGACATGCTTATCTAAAACCAGAAATATTCACTATTTGATGGGAGAAAATAATCATCTCGTCTTGGTTGCCTTACCTGAACCAAATATATAGAAACATCTCCATTATTATACAGCATAACATCTTTCACTTACCACACACAAATGTATGGTGTACAAAATAATATGCAGGTCATTAGTCACTTTATAAAGCAATGTAATTTGGACTCTGTTGCTTTTTACAAACACTGATTTTAGAAATTTGACAACAGGGCAAGTGTCATGATAATCATTTGCCTCATCTAGTTCTAAGATACACATAATGCATTTTATTGATTCTATTTCTTTAGTTGGACTAATTTAAATAGGAAGTAAAATAGTTCATGCAGTTATTGACATGAATTCTGTGAGGCTATGGAATAAAAACTTGCAAAACCCCAAGAAAACATGAGCTCTCGGGTAGATTTGTTGCCACATGGTAAATTTTATTTTAAAACCGTATCTTCTGATTTTGAGTTTAATATTGATTTTATTATTGTTATTTGAAGTCCATATGTGGAGAATTCTAGATGATAGAGTTTTCATTATCTGCTGTTGCTGAGTGTTCTAGGACCGTGGTTGGCAAACTGCGGCTCGTGAGCCATATGCGGCTCTTTGGCCCCTTGAGTGTGGCTCTTCCACAAAATGCCACGGCCTGGGCGAGTCTATTTTGAAGAAGTGGCATTAGAAGAAGTTTAAGTTTAAAAAATGTGGCTCTAAAAAGAAATTTCAATCGTTGTACTGTTGATATTTGGCTCTGTTGACTAATGAGTTTCCAACCAATATTCTAGGACAAGTATTAAACTCTCTGAACCTTTACTTACAAAAATGTCAATATGATTGGTTTATTATTAGTAACACAAAAAATAAGTAAGTGGAATATAAACATGATACTTATTGTGTTAACAAATTCATTATTATTAAAAATGATTAATAAAATAAATTTTAATAAATTATTATTAAAATCATTTAAATATTATTGTACATATATCTTCAAATGTGATCTATGTTTCACCAGCAAAGCTGCATAGAGATATAAAATAATTGAAAATTAATAAATATGCCAACCATGTAGAGGGAAACAAAAATGCACTCATCATTTAAGCTAGTATAATTTTTAGCAATGCTTTTATTGCTTTGAGAGAGAGAGGGAGAGAGAAACATGGATGAGGGAAAACCATCTATCAGCTGTCCGCCCCACCTCCCTCACCGAGTATCAAGCCCACAACCTCAGTATGTGCCCTGACTGGGAATCAAATCAGTGTCCCTTCGGTAGATGGGGACTCAACCAACTAAGCCACACCGGCCTGGGCACTAATATAATTTTAAACATTGAAGTTTAAATATTTTTCTGTGCTTCCTGGAAGTTAAAACAAAATAATATGGAAATTCTCATTCCATTTTTTAATGAGAAAAGTGTTTCTGGATCTTTAAACATATTTTTACAGATAGTACATACTTTATTCATCTGACTACCTCCTATTAGGGGCAAAGCATTAATAATCCTACCCAATGAATAGTTTTTAAAGATAAACTCCAAGCAGGCCATGTTCTTGTTCTAATTTGCTGGAAAAAATATTACATAGTTACCTGTCTACTCTCAATGAACAAATAAATGTTAACTATTTCTTTTGTCAGCCAGAGCTTAGACAAAAACTTTCTCTTAGATAATTCAAGTTCAATTTAATCCCAGTTCTCTGGTATCTCCATAACTTATAGTGCTTTTAATATTTTTCCTGCCTGCCATTTTACTGAAGACAAAATAAACAAAAATACAATACCTACAAGGACATGAAAGAGAAAAGGATAAAATGGTAACCTACTATTAGCCAGAGTACAAATCTGAGTCACCTGAGTCTTCTGAGTTGAATTGGTTACGAGATTTCCTATGAAATGGGTACAGAGGCTACGGTTGAAGTTCCCTATGAGAGACCCCAAAGCTCTGAGGCTCCCAACCCTTACTTCTGCTCACACAGAGTTCTTGCCTGAGATTTTTTTGTAAAAAATATATTTTATTGATTTTTTTACAGAAAGGAAGGGAGTCGGAGAGTTAGAAACATTGATGAGAGAGAAACATCGATCAGCTGCCTCTTGCACACCCCCTACTGGGGATGTGCACCCAACCAAGGTACATGCCCTTAACCGGAGTCGAACCTGAGACCCTTGAGTCCCCAGGCCGATGCTCTATTCACTGAACCAAACAGGTTAGGGCTTGCCTGAGATTTTTGTATGTGTTTCATACCCACGGAGGAGTGGGGTATAAGCAGCTCAGGCACGTCCTGCTGAGCCTTTCTCAGCAGCTTTCAAGCAGGACAGTGCCTTTCACTCCAACAGGGCATTGCCAAGGGCACAGGGGATAGGTTTTGTTTTTGCTTTTGCTTTTGGGAGGCATTATTTTAAGGCAGGCTAGAATAAGTTATTGGAATCAAAAATAGAAGGCTAGTTAGTAATTTTGGGGAAAAGACTATGGGAATCAAAGGGTAGGAAAAGTTCTACAGCTGGACAAAGACACACCGCAGGATATGCCTGACTCTACCATGACCACTGTATCAGGGGCAGAACCGTCCAAATATTAGAACATGATACATCAATTTACATCCATGCCCCTGTCCACTTCCCCACTCCGACTGCCAGCCTAACCTCTAGTGATGGCCCTTGCAATCAGGAGCCCAAAGGAGCTCTTTCTGTTGCCTGTGATCTGAATGACTTGGGTCTTCTGAGACAGGACGGGGCAAAAGCTGGGCAGGTCTTCTGGGCAGCAACGAATTCATTTTGATTTGGGCTGTGTGACAGAACAGACAGGCAGTCAAGAGTCGGTGTGTTTACCATCTACCCACTTTTTTTTCCTCCTTTTAGCTCAGGGTTTCCAGGTTGTCCTAAGTGCCTGTCCAAACAAGACAACCAGAGCAGAGGGGAGGGCGACAGTTTGTAGCTGGCAGCAAGGCTCCGGTCACTTGATGATTTAGAGAACCAACTTTATATAAATCCCCCAGTTTTCCATGGCAGAAGTGACTCTCCCCCGCCCCCGACCCCACTCCCTCGTATTCAGGCACTCAGCTGGCATTATTTGGCCTCAGTTCAAGGAATCCTCTCAATTTATTAAGCAGTTACTGAACTAAACAAACAGGCCCCCCCCCTTAACAAACAAACAATACACTTGTAAGATGAATGAACATGCCCCTTAGTGTCTTGTTTTTGTGATATGAGGGTACATTGAAGTGCAAGGCACGACGGGGAGAAGGCTTCTTGTCCAGATCTAAGGTCAGTGCTCTTGCAGCCAATCATCCATCTTTACTTTCGTTTTGTGTGTGTGTGTGTGTGTGTGTGTGTGTTTGGTGTGTGTGTATGTGGTTTTGTTTTGTTTGTTTGTTGTGTGTGTGTGTGTGTGTGTGTGTGTTTTGCCTTGTCTTACAATGTTGATTTATTTTCAAGAAATCCTGTCATGAAAATGAAGAATGCATTTGGTCCCTTGCAAAAGGTGGCTTTATTCCACAGATTTTCTCACAGGGCAAGCCTGCAGACTGGATGCCCTTGCTTTTTGTGTTTTGAGGTCAACAAGAAACAACTACAGGGAAGGGAACCTAAGCAATGTCAAACTGTTATTAAATCCTAATCCCATGTTTGAGTTGGAGATCTCAGATAACAAGGATAATTTAACGAGGAAACTCTCCTGTCCATTCGTAATAGGGCATGTCCTAAGGGGAGAATTTTAATGTTGTTGTTTGTTGTTTACCTTTGTAACTGTCAGTACTGAGGAAAGACTTATAAGGAAGAAAATATTGATGGAACCCTACCTTAATCTTAATAATAAGTTATAAGTAGAGCTTTTGCCCCCCCTTTTCTTTTTTTTTTACTAGATGCCCAGTACACAATTGTATATGGAAGTGGGGGTGGGGGGTCCGCTCAGCCCGGCCTGCCCCCTCTTCCAATCTGGGACTCCTTGGGGGATGTCTGACTGCTAGTTTAGTCAGTCAGACATCCCTCTTATAATTCGGTACTACTGGCTCCTAACCACTTGCCTGCCTGCCTGCCTGCCTGGCCCTAACCACTTCTGCCTGTCAGCCTGATTGATGCTTAACTGATCCCCTACTAGCCTGATCACCCTCAACTGCCCTCCTCTGCCACCCTGATCACCCACAACTGCCTCCCCCCCCCCCCCCCGCTGGCTTGATTGCCCACAACTGATCATCTTTGTGGCAGCCATCTTGTGATGGCATCACACATGAGGACTACCTAGGCTTTTATTAGTATAGATAATATATTCTTTCCATAAATTTTGTAGTCTTTAATACAAAGATAAGAAGAAAAGTGAGTAAAATGCTCTTTCTTGAATTTCTTGTTCCTAAACTCTTTTGCCTCACGATGATCTTCACCATGAAAGTACATTTTTAAAAAAATATGGTAAGAACACTTAATGTAAAAATCTATCCTCATAAATTTTTAAGTGCATACTGTTGCTAACTATAGGCATGATGTGGTGCAGCAGATCTCTAGTTTATTTATCTCGCATAACAGGAACTTTACACCTGTTGGACAACTTTCTGTTTCTCCTGCCAGCCCCCACCCCCATCTAGTCCCTGGAGATGAGCATTCTGCTTTCTATTTCTGTGAGTGTGGCTATTGTAAAGCCCTCACAGAAGTGGAGTCCTGCAGAATTTGTTCTGTGACTGGCTTGTTTCATTTAACATAAGGTTTTCCAGATTCATCCACTTTGCTGCAAATAGCAGGATTTCCTTCTTTCTTAAGGTTGAATGATAACTCACTGTCTGTCTGTATAGATCATTTTCCTGACCCATTCATACATCAAGACACAGTTAAGTCATTTCAATATCATAGCTGCTGTGAATATTGCTGCAATGAATATGGAAGTGCCGATACCTTTCTGAAATGCTGATTTTGATTTTGATTTTTTGGTATATGTACCCAGAAGTGAGATTGTAGGATATATGGTAGTTTTATCTTCAAGTCTTAAGGAGCCTCGAATAACATTTCCATAGCAGCTTCACCATTTTATATTTCCACCAACTGTATATCAGGGTTCATTTCTGCCTACATCCTTGTCAATCTAGGGTTGTCTTATATAGAGGTTTTTTTAAAAAAATATTTTTATTAATTTCAGAGAGGGAGAGATAGAAACATCTATATCTATAATAATAAAAGCATAATATTCTAATTAGACTGGACAGCTGAAAGACCTTCCAGACAAACCCATGGCAGCATTGGCTGAGGCAGTGAGTAGTGATCAGGTAAGCAGGAAAGCAATTAGGGGCAATCAGGCAGGGGAGAGGTTAAGGGCAATGAGGCAGGCAGAGGAAGTTAGGTGATCAGGCAGGCATACAGAGTGGTTAGGAGCAATCAGGCAGGCAGGCAGAGGCAATTAGGGGTAATCAGGCAGACAGGCAAGCAGTTAGGGGCATTCAGGCAGATAGGCAGTAGAGAGGTTAGGAGCCAGCAGTCCCAGATTGCAAGAGGGTACAGGCAGGGCTGAGGGGACCCCCTCTCCATGTATGGATTTCATGCACTGGGCCTCTAGTCAGTGATAAGAGAGAATCATTGGCTGGCTGCCTCCTGAATACCACCCCCCCCCCCTTACTCAGGATTGAGTATACAACCCTGGGCATGTGCCCTGACCGGGAATTGTGACCTTCTGGTTCATAGGTCAACACTCAACCACTGAGCCACATTGGCTAGGCTAGTATTTGATTTTTTTAAATAATCAGACTACTGACATATGTAAGATGGTATCTCATTGTGTTTTTCATTTGCATTTCCTGATGATTAGTGATGTTGAACAGCTTTTCATATACCATTTTATCAAATTGTGTGTCTTCTTTGAAGAAATGTTCTCTTTAAGTTCTTTGCCCATTTTTAAATTGGGTTATTTGTTTTTTTGCAATTGAGTTTCAGGAGTTTCTCATATGTTTTGAATACTTCATTTTTATCTGAAATATGGTTGGTAAATCTTTTCTCTCATTCTGTAGGTCGCATTTTCCACTCTGCTGATTATTTCATAGGCTATGCAAAAGCTTTTCAGTTTGATGCAGTCCCACTTTTCTATGTTTTCTTTTCTTGCCTGTACTTTTGGTAGAGTATCTGAAAAATCATTGCCAAAATTAATTTCATGAAATTTTTTCTCCACATTTTCTTTTGGAAGTTTATAGTTCCAAAATGTTGCTTAAGTATTTAATCCATTTTGAGGTGAATGTTTATGCCGTAAGATAGAAGTCCAAAATAATTCTTTTTCATATTTATGTCCAATTTTTCCTGCACCACTTCTTTTACTACCCTTTCCCCAGTGTGTATTGTTGGCAACCCATGGAATATAAGTTGATTATGTATGTGTGGGTTTATTTTTCTAAATTGTGCCACTGTTATGTATGTCTAGTTTTATATAAGTACCACACTGATTTAATTACTATAACTTTGTAATATACTTTGAAATCCTAAAGAACAAAGGTGGAAGCATCACACTTTCTGATTTTGAAATAATCTTCATCATTTAACTAGGCAAATATCCCAATTCTCTGGGATCTACCAATGCTTAGAAGGTCTGCAGGGTTTAAACTAAACACTGGACGAAGAATGGAGTAAAATAGAATTTATTTTAAAAGAGGATATTCCAAGGTCAATATTTTAACACAAGTTTCTCAAGGTTTGATAAAGCAAAATGTGGGCTTTATAAATCCATAGTCTCTAGAGTACGTACTCGTTTCATACCAAGCTGTGTTCGTTTTAAGACCGAGGTGCTCCTTGGGAGCAGTGTATGAATGGGGAGGCTCTGTGCCATATATCGGGTTATGATAATGGTGTATAGCCACATTTATCTTTAAGATGAACTTTGAATTTAGTCATTCAGAGGTAAATGCTCTCTAGAGAGATTATCATCAAGAAATAAGTGGGAATAATGATGCCACCTCAAAGGAATTGCATTTGATTGTCTATGTATAGCATTTGCACTTTCTCTAACACGCAGGAAACACACAATATAGAGGAACTGCAAATATTATCAGGAGATATGTGCTGTGTAGTTTGCCTCTATACTACCAATAAAAATAACTGCAAAATAAAAATTTAAATAAACAATTTAAATGGTATGAGGTAGTTTAAAAAGCAACAGGTTTTAATGCCTAAATAGTATGTAAAATTAATCAATTATTTAAAACTGAAGGCTATTTCCTGAATTAATGAGGTGAGTTTCATTATAAACAATCTAAAAATTGTAGGCTTTTTACTATATCTGTTGATGCATCTTAATGGGTATATAATATAACATGAGAAATGGGGAGGGGGGGTTGAGGCAGGAGGGTTTTTAACTTTTAAATTTACCTGAAATCATAACCACAATATAGGAAGTTAAGATGAGCTTATTTAGTATTTTAAATAAATATTTATACAAATTAAACCTGTTGTTCTTCTCAAGGTTATATCTGATATTATATGTTTCATCTACCTTGCCAAAATGAGTCAATTCCTTCTTCCTGTTAAAACTTTAGTATCAGTTTTGTTTTTTTTAAAAGGCACTAGTTTACATGATTTTAAAATTATGTGTACATATAAACTCTAATAATGGGAATTTGTTTCTCTAAATATGTACTATATCCAGGAGATCCTTCCACCAATACCCAGATACTTTCCTGTATTGATTATCTTTCTTCTTTTAGAGAAGTGACCTTTTAGTGTTCAAATTTAGGTTATGTCCATTTCATTTTTTATAATTAGGGACACAAAAATATTTGTAGTTTCTGTTACAGTTTTACCTTTTCATTTTACTTTCATGACAATGATTAATTTCTTCTAAATGTTTATCTACAATTCTTTCATTTTGTGCCAATAAGAAAATGCATGCTTTAAAATTCATTTGGAAGAAAAATACAAACTTTCCCCAAACATTTAATTGTGAAACCATTGATAAGTCCCTAACATATTAATCATACTTTTTTGAGTTTATTGAGTCATAATGATCTACTCAATTTTAAATTTTACTGACATTTATCACTCTTTCACCTTTGACCATATTATTCTACTCAACTTATTTCTATATATCTTTCATTGTTTCTGAATTTGGTCCAAGATTTTTACTGAGGTCCTCGGATTTCTTCATCAAACCTACATATTACTGTTTTGTGTTTTTGTCACAAATTCTCTGAAAAGCTACAGCTATAACAGGGAATCAAAAGTGACCGTGGACCATCATGTCCCAAACTGGCTCTTTAGGCGAGCTGCAACTTTGACTCAAAATAACAAGTACATAAAAAATACACTTTGTACAGCTAACCCCCGTTTTTTTTGTCTCATCTCTGTTCCACTGAGATTTGAATCATCTATGCAGAACCACCCATGGCTTTTTAGTCTCTTCCCACATGAGTTGTGTGGAATCTGTCACGGATATTTTGCCCAAGTCTGTTTGAATTCCATTTACGGTTGCAAACTTCAGAGCTCTATGTTGCTTTTGGTTAAACAGATCAACACTTCTAGTGTGACAGAATTAAATTGAAAAAAAAAAACAACCCTTGAATTTTTCTCTTTTCCATTTTCATCATAGGCAATGTAGTAGTTAATAAAGTAGAGAAAGCACGAAAAAGTTCAGAGCTTTAGGCTCAACGCAGTAATTGAAATGGAAAGCCATGTAAAACCTCCAAGGATGTGTTCTTCCAAGAAAAGGGCAGAGAATTGTGCAGACACTTTACATGATGGGATATATAAGTAGGGCCCCGGAGGTTCAGATGTGAAAGCAAACTACTGGAGTTAAGCACTTAGCTGAAAATTGCTTTCTATCATCTGAGCTAGAAATAATCAGAAGCCCAGCATGAAGGATTAAAGCAAAATACTTCAGATATATATTTGGCTTCTTTTAGAAAAGTCTTTATTGTTGAAAGTATTACATACATCCCCATTTTTGCCCCTGTTGACCCCTTCCAGCCGCCCCCCTCCCCCTTTTGGCCTTCACCACCCTATTGTCTGTGTCCGTGCTTCTTAAAGGTGGACTTCTATTTTTCTTCTATTAATGCCAAGGCTAACACCTTATTCGCTTCACAATATGCATAATTCAAGTGTTCCCATGGTAATTTGTTTTTAAAAATCAGGGAAAAGGATGCAGTCACGATAAAAAAACAACTCTCTGGAACTTGGACTGTTGTAGAATGTAGGGTGATGCTGGCAGCTTTCATCTAGAATCATGTTGCTAGGAGACTACCAGGGGGCATTTGGTCCCAAGTTGTCAGGTGACTGAAAAGAGAAATGAGACCTGGAAAAGGAAATTAAAATGCTCCATATCCAAAGCTCTTTGTCTTTAATCCTGTGCCCATTGCTTTTCACCCTTTGGCCACACTATTGAGATGATGTTATCAGAGGAGAAAAACAAGACAGCTGGTTCAGATGTTGCCTAGCCAGGAAGAAAGACATGAGAGAACTTATAAGGGGTCAGGGTGATGGTAGCCAAGTAGCTTTCTAGTCAGTTCTGATGTTGAATATTTGTCCCTGCTATCAGTACACCTGTTATTTGAAAAAAAGTCACTCTGTATTCTTAAATAACCATAACCATAAGACATTGATTTAAATATTGAGGCATTCTCTATTGTAGCTTCTTACTTACTCTTGTAATTTTTTTAAATACATTTTTTATTGATTTTTTCCAGAGAGGAAGAGAGAGGGATAGAGAGTTAGAAACATCGACGAGAGAGAATCATTGATCAGCTGCCTCTTGCATACTCCCTACTGGGGATGTGTCCGCAACCAAAGTACATGCCCTTGAATGGAATCGAACCGGGGACCTTTCAGTCCGCAGGCCAACACTCCATCCACTGAGCCAAACCAGTTTCGGCTCTCTTGTAATTTTTAATTATTAAGATTCTGTTTTCCCTTGGGGAGAAAAAATATGCTCTATTATTTAATGAAAAATAGTGATTTCTCTAGTTAATGCTTCTTGGTATATATTAGACTTTCCAAAGGCATCTGTTACTATGTTATAGTGATAATGTATATTATTTGGTGGCTGTTTCGGAAAAGTACTTTGCTAACATTTTCTAATTTGTTCCAACAGTTCTCTGAGGTAGACATCATTTTCCCCAATTTACTGATGAGCAGACCGAGGCTTAGAAAGATGATGTAACATTTCCATGGTCACACAATATTGGCTGAACTTTCGAACTTTTGGGAAGCCCTGTGTTCCTTTCTTTTAGGACTCTCTTCTATGCCATGTGATTGGGATGAGCTGTCATTGTATTGGTCCAGGTTACTCACTATGGCACTGGACACATGACCCTACCTAAACCCTTGGGGCCTTTTTGTGGAGAAATGATATGGATATTAGGAAAGGGAGGGTTTTCCCTTTCTGAAACTGCTAGCCACAAGGACTACATAAGCCATGGAGTTTGCCGGGGTCCATCTCTCTCACATATGACTTCAGGAGGAAAATAGCCAACTGAGAAGAAAACAAAGCTAAGATAGAAGAAAAATAAAACAAAATTCTGATAACAGCGTTCTCGTTTTTGGAAACTCCCCAGTTTTCCATGCGGTTGTACCAGTCTGTGTACCAGTACACTGCATTCCCACCAGCAGTGTACTAGGCTTCCGTCACTCTCTGCTTGTTGAATTATTGACGGTGGCCATTCTGGCAGGTATGAAATGGTACACCATTGCCATTTCAACTTGCTACTCTCTGATAATTAGTGACACTAACCCATTTCAAACCTGGGACATCACAGTCATTTGAAAGCAAAAGCCAAAGTTCTAGCATTTTTTTTTTAATTTGGACTTACCCGAAGAATCATTTTGTAATCATATGAGAGTAAAAGCCAAAGTATGGCAATGGTCCACTTCACCCCATACAATGGGATGACGGTAAACTCTGCTCTGACCTTGCTCACCAGCTCATACTGGTTTCAATGTGCCGCACACATGCTAGGCTGGCTCCTGCTTTAGAAACATGACGTTGCTTATTTATTCTACATGAGACATTTTCCTACAATAAACCTCATGGCTCATTCCCTCGCTATCATTATGGTTCAAAATGTCATCTGCTCTGTTGGCTTTTCCCAACAACACTATTTGTTATTGCACCCTCCCTCACTCTCTCCAGCTTCCACCATCATGCTCTCATTCCCTTTTCTGCTTTATTTTCCTCAAAGCATCCATCATCACATCTTAGCTTATTTGTCATGCCTATTGCCCCTGCCTCACCACTACCCAGTGAAATGCAGTCTTCAAGAGGGCAGGGCTTTTGTGCAAGATGCTGAGGATTGACTTTAGCAGAGAATTTTAGGAAAACATACACATTCAGACCATAGCAAAGATGAGCAGATTATGTCAACTCCATGCTCCTAACATCTAAGTCACTTTGACATCTGAAGACATGGTACAACTTGGAATGGAGGTTTCCCTGTCAGAAAACCCCAGGAAATAGGATAGCAAAAAGGCAGGAGTCAGTATTTCAAGCAAAATGCAACTGATATTAACTTTAATTTGCTAGTTTTATTTTTGTTTTAGTGGATATAAAAGACCTGAAAAGTAGATATGAAAAATTTCACTTCATTTCCCATTCCCAAATTTCTCATAAAGTCTTACATGACTTAAATCTCAGTAGGTTTAAACAAGAAAAGCAAATAGGATGTTTCAAGGGGACAAAGGAAAGGGATATTATTATAGTGCTACCAAGGGATGCCTTATCATTCTAGACTCCACAGGGAGGAGAATTCCCAGGGCCCAGCGTGGGATGGTGACAGGAGCTGGGAACAGTTAGGGTCATGGGTACAGATTGCGCTCCCATGTCTTTCATTTGCCTAGTTGCTGTTTTCACTCAACATAACCAGTTTTCTCCTCCACTTTTCCCCCTTCACAGTAGAATATAACTGCGCTATAGCTCCCTTGACCACTTGTTAAAGTTCTCATCACATGCAAAGACTAACCATCCGTTTTGAATATCTGATCCAAATTTAATAGACACTACTTAATCACCTGTATCTGGGAAAGTGACATTGCAAAGTGCATGAGAAAGCTGTGAGAAGCCCAACTCTGCCTGGGTAAGAAATTCAGAACAAAGAAGGCCTGGGTAGCAACCCATAAGGCACCATGCCAAAAGTTTCTAATTCTTTTTCAACAGGAATGATCACCCACCTAATCCTAATTGGTGACATCAACCTTTACAGTGTCCTTTTCTTCACCGTTTATATATTCCTAACTCAAACTGTTAATTTATTAGAAAACTAGTTTGAAGCAGAAGGCATTTATTAGTAAAGCCTATTTCAATTAAAACAACAAAAAGTTTTAAATCAGCATAAATTCAGAAAAGAATAATAAAAATCAGAGTTTCATTTAAGCAATTTATCTTGAAACTCCGAGATAAAGAATTTTTTTTTAAAAAATGGCACATATATTAAATATAGTTAAGTTGCTGTCACTTGTTATTATAACATTTTTACATGTAGTATCCTAGGCACTCAGTTAAAATGTTAAATTAATACATTATGGATGCATATGTGTATTATTTAACGTCTATATTTTTAGCAATATTGGCTATTAATGTCTAGTTTATGGAGTTGAAAATGAGTGTAAATGCTCAATTTACATTTCAAATGTAAATTTAAATAACTGTCCCTAGCTATGGGGAAAAAAAAGATTTATCAGAAGCTAAGGATCTTTTTAATATTTCACTAATATAAATATATATATATGTATATATATATATATATATATATATATATATATATATAACCCATATATGTCATGCATTTTGACACAATTACATTCCTCAAATATTGGTTTTGCATTACCAGTATAGAGCACAGTGATCAATGTCACCAAGGTTTTGGATAAAGACCTCTGGTTATTTTTAAATGAATGTGTTTTGTTAAGATTAATTTGTTTTGTTAAGGTATATCTTAAATTTAGAACTAATACATAATTAATGAAAGTGCATATGTGAGAGTCTCTCTGTTTTATAAAGGTAAATTATGATTCAATTAAATATTGCATATGCTTCATTAGATCTTGAAATGATCTTATTTAAATATTGAACATCTTTTAAGAATATTGAGATGGCAATTTCCCCATGATTAAAAATGCTATCTCCATTCTTAAAACTTTAATTTCAATCATCAGCTGTTTCAATCATCATTAGCTCTTTTTTTCTTCAGGGAACACAAAGTTTATGAAGAACGTCTCAGATAAAGCTCAGAATCTACCGGGTCATTGTGTGGAAGAGTCCTGCTTTAGTGCGTGTTCATAATTTTTAATGATTTCCCGCAGGACAAACTGTTCTGTGAGCAATAGCATCAGCATCTCATTAATTCTTCGGCAATGTGTATAAAGAGGTCATCATAGATATGTGAGATTATTTGTAAAACAAGTGAGTAATGTATTTATTCTGACTCCGGGGCAATATTGCTTGATAATACTGAGGTGACCAATGTAGTCCCAGCCTAAGGAAACCTTTGAGATAAGCATGAGATACAAACAAATACATAATCCTACCTTTCACATCTGCTTTCCTTAAGCTATTTAGAAAAATAGCTTTATTATTTTGGTTGCTTTAATTCAATTTCTTATTTTTTCTAAAAAGACAACTCTCTTTCCTTAATTTACCTCTCAAGCACATTCCCTGCATTTTCTCTGAGGGCTCCCACATTGCTATACTCTGTGTCCTTATGCACCTGGGCAGGTGATGAGTGATGAAAATCCCTCTTCAGACACAGCTGGATCAAAAGGCCATTGAGTACCAAGACCAAAGAAGAGTTAATTTCAACCTTCTTGAGCATTTCTTTCTAACCCTTGTAAATCCCTTAACAATTAAGGCAGTGTTTTCTTACACATTAGGTACAGGATTTTAAATAGAGCTATCATAAGAGAGCCAACATTTTTGTTTGTTTGTTTGTTTGTTAATCCTCACCCAAGGATATTTTTCCAATGATCTTTTAGAGGGAGTGGAAGAGAGAGAGAGAAACATTGATGTGAGAGAAACACATCGATTGGTTGGTTGCCTTCTGCATGCTCCCGACCAGGGCCTGGGCCAGGGAGGAGCTTGCAACCAAGGTACATGCCCTTGAGCTGAATCAAACCTGGGACCCTTTGGTCCGCAGGCTTTTGCTCTATCCACTGAGCAAAATTAGCTAGGGCTAGAGCCAACTTTTTTAAAAAATATGTTTTTGTTGATTTTTAGAGAGAGAGGAAGGGAGAGAAACAGAGAAATAGAAACATCAGTGAGAGAGAAACATCAATGGGCTGCCTCCTGTATGCCCTCTACTGGGGATGGAGCCCACAATCTGGGCAGGAGTCAAACCAGTGACCTCTTGTTTCCTGGGTTGACGCTCAACCACTGAGCCACACCCGCTAGGTCAACAGAGCCAACTTTTGAGCCAAGGCAAACATGACTGATAACAGCTCTTTCCTTAGGAATAAGGAACACTGTTTACTTAATCAAGGTGTCCCGGGCCTATGCTAGGATAATGCTACCACACTATCTGAAATGAGAATTTTATTCTTTCTCCATAAATATATTACCGGTTTGTTTGTTTTCATTATTGTAGTCTCTCTAGGAAAATCAGAATCTTCTCATGGGCCATTTAACCCACATTTACTAGTAAACTACTCAACCAGCCAAACACAGACTCCAGGAGTTGTTTGGATAACAGACACCAAACTTTACCTATTGAGGTTATCATCACCAGACAGTGCTGTTGGTTTATTTCTGACTGAGAGAGTGCACTTTAAACTGAGAATTCAAAGACAACTGCCATTCGGGCACCTAGATGTCCTAGGCTCCAAGCTTTTTGAACCTTGTCTTCTTTATTTCAAAACAGAGATTAAGAACACTTAACTCTCTTACTTTATGAATCTGTGATTATTCTTTAACAGGCATGTAAAGGCAGTCTGAGATATAAAATATGACTTAAGGTAGGAAATAGTTAAAGCAGCTGGACAGAAATGAATTTACTCGTTTAACTATATGGGGAGAAAAGAAAAGAAAAGAAGAAAAAAAAAAAGAGCAGGTATCCTGGTCCAATTGTCTTGTCCACAGGACTTCTGGGTAAACAGACTAATGATTTTTGCCGGAAGAAAGAGGCCTCCTTTCTGGAACGCCCGTGGCGGAAGTCCCTGGATAAGATTACCCCAAGTAAATAGAACACGAAATCTGTGCAGTGTGGCTCCCTGGAGGATGCCACAAGGACAGAACAGTCCTCTGGGGGAAATAAAACGGAGATGTTACATAAATTAAATGTTTTCTATGGTGTGAAGAGCCCTGCAAACCTCGTTGGGAGATTTCCTTTATTCTGGTCAATGGTTTCCTGACCTTGCAGGAAGAAGGGCCTGGGAGAGTCTATGAATGTCCCAGACCCCCCTCCGCTTCTACTGAGCTATTTTGATTATTAGTGTCCTTAAAATTATTTGGTAAAGCCTGATGGGTGAAATCTCTGATTGGAAAACATTATCCTACACATTTGCTCAATGAACAATATCACCGTGTTAATAATGCATGTAGAATTTTTTTCTTATGTTATTATAAGACCTTACAGTTTTATGGAGGTAGCATTTCAAATAAGTGGAATTTTGATCTGGAGCTTTAAACTTAGGGATGTTTGTGGAGTTTCTTTAGAGAGGTCGCTTTATGTTACCTTCCGTCTGTATTATCTCTAATATACGTATCTTGCAGAATTTTGTTGAAATTCATGCATGTAGTACTTGGCTTCTTGGATTTCTTGTTCTTTTTCAGATTATTTCTACTTTTTAAAAAAATACTATTGTCATTTTAGTTGGTGTTTGTTGGGTGGGGATCTGCAAAGAGAAGTGTGTATAAACATTTCTTAGTTCACTATTTTTGAATTAAATTCCACTATATCAGCCAGAAAAATAAAGCTCAAAAATGTTGTAGAAGTCTCAAAATAAAACAGCTATTAATAGGGGAGCCAGAAATCAAATTGAAAATGTATGTTCTTTTCATTACATTACATTACATTACATTACATTACATTATTTCTCTCCAGTTAAAAAAATAATTTGGGGAATAGATTATTCTTTAAAGAGGAAGAATAGTTTGATAAGTTAAAAGGGGAGGGCGATGTAATATATTTTAGTGAATAATAAAAATAAAATAAAATTATAATTGTTCATATTTTCAGAGAAAAATAATAACAATCTTTAGTCCTTACAGAGTTTTTACTATGTGCTAAGAGCTACCTTCAGGTCTTCACATGTTTATTTCATTTAGTCCTCATATCTGCCTTATCAGATAGTTTTATTAATATTTCCACCCTAAACATTGGGATTGAGGCACAGAGAAGTTACTTCAGCAGATCACACAGCTAGTAAAATATCAGAGAAGGGATTAAAATCCAAGAAGTCTAGCTCCAGAGTTGATGCTTCTAACTGATATGAACATTTATTATGAGATTATAATTAAGCGATTGATATTTATAGGAAATATAGTTTTTAAGAAACTTGGATTTATTTCTTTTAGTCTTTATACTTCCTTATATTTATTTTTAAGTGAGATGTTTCTTGCAGAGTATTGAGTGTGAACTATTAGCTGTGGATCCCCTGAGAATCGGAGTTTGAAAGTATGACCTTCCAAAGTTAGCCATACACTCAAATTCCTCCCTCTGCTCCAATCCATCCATGATACACACATGGATGCCAGGTATAGACAGCATTATGATGAGCACAGGATGGTGTAATCTGTACAGTGACAGAGTTTAATAGACTATATAGAACTTTGAGAGGCTAAGACAACTCATGACATTGCTTCTATATTGGGTCTTCTATATTGGATGGTGACAGGAATCTTGGGAGATGACACAGATGTTGGCAATAAAGGATCTACCTGTCCAATCTATCTAATTTATCACAGATTCTATCATCTCTATTTCTATTTTAGTCCTCCTTCTTCCCAGTTGATAATGACTCAATTTACAAAAAGGAAACCTATGTGAAGTTATAAGAAGATATTTTGGCATAGTAAATCTCACAGTCTATAGTACTGTCCTCCTTGTTCCCGGTCAAAATCTGACCAAGGAAAAAAAGGAGTAGGGAAGGGTTATGGGATAAAAATTCCTTATGCAGTTATCAAAGTATCAAATATCAGACTGCCTTATTACCACTCTATACAGGGCTTTGATTTGGTGTTGTCCCTGTGCAATGCCGATCAATATCAGATCAACTCAGTTCTCTGATTGAACACTCATCCGCATGGCAATTCTGAAGAAGAGCCTCTGAGAAATGACATCCATATATACCATATGCCAGAGAGAACGTCTTATTTGTGTGCAAGTGAACAGCTGGAGAATGAAAGATAAGCTGTTCACATCTGCGTAAATACTAGTATTGTAAAGCGATATCTGGAAACAAAGAAAGGAAGACATGAGGATATCAGAGATTAAAATGGTGACTTAACTAAGTGATTCTTGATTTTGAATGTTTAATAACATCACACCCATTAACTTGGCATTAGGAAACCTGATGTCACACAGAGCAAGTGAGTCACAATAAGAGTAGCTTGTGCTTCAAACTCTGCATTCAAGACATTGACATTCTAGACCTGCAGTCACATAACCGTTGCATAATATAACATAGTTATATAACTGTGTTATATTTTTAATAAACTGATAAATTGAGTAATCAATAAATTATTACACTAAAAAAGTTCTTTGACTTTTGTTAGTTACTTAGGGCATTTTTAGCAAGGGTAAAAGCTATTTTCTCAGGAGAAATAGAGCAGAATGCTTAAACGTAGTCAGTAGTATTAGGAGCAATATCTTTCTGGATAATATCCTTAGGCAAGCTTCAGTTATTCTTGGCCTATCCTGGATGACCCAAGGGGCCTGTAACCTCCTCAGGTAGGATGTTCCAAGCTGAATTCCCTAGGAGAACAGAATGTAGCTGAGCATTTTAGAGCTTGTGGCTTAAGGACAGTAACTGGAAAGTTCCATACATAAACATGTGCTCTGTTTATTTCTTTCCTCCCCTTTCCTTCTCTCTTCCTCCTCCTCTTCTTCACCCTCTCTTTTCCCATCTCTTTCTTTTAATGGTTATTCTATAGAAATATGACCATTTATCTGTTAACAAGATACAGAGAACTTTTCCCCATCTCAAAGTTACTTCCTCTGGGTCTTTTCAGCTATTGCTATAAATGACCTATATTTAAAGACTGGAATTACTCTATGTCTTGTAAGACTATATCCTTTACCTATTTCATATATATATATATATATATATATATATATATATATATATATATTATTTTTTTTAAGCAAAATGACTCTTATGCACAAAGTGCAAAATAACTTTCATATGTACTTTTGGTTATATCTAATAGAATATTTTGTTGTTGTTGTTGTTAATTCTTACCCAAGGATATTTTTCCATTGATTTTTAGAGAGTGGAAGGGATGGGGAGAGAGAGAGAGAGAGAGAGAGAGAGAGAGAGAGAGAGAGAGAGAGAGAGAAACATCAATGTGAGAGAGACATATGAGCCCCAATGGGCTGGGAATCAAGCCTGCAACCAGCATACATGCCCTTGACCAGAATCAAACCCATGATATTTCATTCCTTGGGCTGATGCTCTATCCACTGAGCCAAACAGGCCAGAGTTAGTAGAATTTTTATGAATCAATTCAATAATTCTTATTTATTTAATGGTACTACTGTCAGAAAGGCAAGATAATTTATACATTTTGTATAAAACACACAGATGCATTAAAATTCAACCTTTTCTTGGTCTTTAAGGATTAATTGCTTAAAACAAAATCTGGAACAGTTTTCTTTCTAATGCAGCCAGAATTTCTAATGTAGAAGGTGGAGAAATCACAGAATGGCATAAGAGGGGAGGAGGCAATTCTATTTATTCCAACACTGGAATACATTTTGAGATCTGTTCTACAGAATTTGACTCCCCATTTCCTAAGCATTTCATATATTTTTGTATACTTTTTTTTTTTTTGCATGGAGTAAATTCCTCCATTTGGTAAACTTATCTATCATTTAAGAATAAGAAAAATCTCTATCTCCAATATTTTCAACCCCAGGGAGAATGAAGAACATCCTTTTAGATGCCAATTAGACTCATTGAATAATAGCTATTATTGTATGTCATTAGCTTATAGTACAGCCTTCCCTAGAGAGTAGTAGGTTGTCCATAAATGAAGTAATTATGAAGAATAGAAATATACTTTCTTATTCACAAAGTATTGATTATCATTGTTTGGTAACTTTCTTATATATAGGAAAACATAGGCCATCTTTACTAAAACCTGTACTAGATCTGTATATCCTAATATTCCCTGAATTTAAATATCCTGAAATATAAGATTCATGGGTTTTCATTGAGTTTTTAAAAAAGCTTTATTAAGATACGAGTGCCCTGGTGCATGGATTCGTGCACATTGACAGATAGTAAATTAGAAGGTGCTGGCAGGGCGGGACTGGACGAGATGGGCCAGATATGCTCTGGAACCAACCTCCCACAGTCCCTCCCTGGCTGGCTGCACCTGGGGCGGTGTCTGCAGAGTGAGCAGAGTCCCTCCTGCAGATGGGGTCCCTTGGCCTGGCCTGCAGGGAAAGGTTGACACTGCCTCTCAGACATCCCTGAAGGCCCTGGATTACAAGAGAGTAGTTCTTGGGTGATGCACCCCAGAATGAGGCTCCCTCCTCTCTGGTTCCTGGTGAGCCACCTGAGAACTGCAGTTGCCACATCACTGCAGCTTTGCAGCTCCTTTGTTGAGTGTCTGACCCCTGGTGGTCAGTGCACATCATAGCTACCAGTCATAGCATCTGCCCCCTGGTGGTCATTGTGCATCATAGATACCAGTTGAATCATCAAATGGTAGGATGGTTGCTTAGGCTTTTATATATATAAATTTATATACTATAAAATTTGCTCTTTTAAATGTACAATGCAATAGTTTTTAGTATATTCCTAAAGTTGAGCAACTATCACCACTACTTAATTTCAGAGTACTTAATCATCAAATAAAGCTGGGGTCAGAAACCTTTTTTTTTGCCAAGGGAAATTTGAATATTTATAACATTACTTGAGGGCCATATAAAATTATCAACTTAAAAATTATCCTGCTATATGGTCAAACATTTAATTAACTCACCTCTAATGCCTTGGGAGGGCCAGATCAAATGATTTCATGGGCCTTATATGGTCTGGGGACCAGACATTCCCCACCCCTGAAATAAAGAAACCTGTATGCATAGTAGCCACGCTGCATTTTCACCATTACCCAGATACTAGCAATCACTTATTTCTGTCTATATGGATTTCTCTTTTCTGTATAGTACATATAAATGGAATTATAAAGTATTTGGCATTGTGTCTGGCTTCTTTTGCTTAGCACAATACTTTTAAGGCTCATCTTTGCTATAGCATATGTCAGTATTTCATTTCTTTTTATGGCTAAATGATATTCCATGTATATACAGTAATCCCCCCTTATCTGTGGTTTTACTTTCTGAAGAATCAGTTACTTGCAATCAACTGTGGTCTGAAAATATTAGATGGAAAAATCCCAGAAATAACAATTCACAAGTTTTAATTTCCATTCTGTTCTGAGTAGCACGATGAAATCTCACACTGTCCTGATGTTTTTGTCCTGCCAAGATATGAATTATTCCTTTGCCCAGTGTATTCATGCTCTATACCTACCCTCTCATTAGTCACTTGGCAGTTGTCTGATTGTCTGAGCCATGTATTGGAAGCACTGTAACAGAATTTTAAGTTTAAAGGCAAGGAAAAGGCAACACAAACATGACCACACACATATCTTTTTAAAATATATTGAGCCTGCAATGAGCCAGTATTGTGCCAGGCAGTAGGAAAAAGCACAGAGGGAGGATAAAATCAGGTTTCCACATTCAAGGGACTGACAATTGAGTCCAAGAGACATATAAAATCACATGCCAAACAGTACAAATGCCATAGAATTTCTTAGTAAATTATACAGAGTTATTGCCAGTGCTGTGGAAGTAGGGAGACTATTGATGAAGGTTGGCACACTCTGGTAAAGTATATTAGTTAAGACTATTTTCTTCAGCATCTAGTATAAAACTGACAAACTAAAGAGCTTAAGTAATAAAAACACTTATCATAAGGAAAAGTCTACGTAGACAAGCCTGGTTTTGTTAAACAGTGTGGCTCTTTTAAAAAATATATATTTTATTGATCTTATACAGAAAGGAAGAGAGAAGGATAGAGAGACATAAATATCGATGAGAGAGAATCATCGATCAGCCGCCTCCTGCACACCCCCCACTGGGGATGTGCCTGCAACCAAGGTACATGCCCTTGACCGGAATTGAACCTGGGACCTTTCAGTCCACAGGCTGATGCTCTATCCAGATTGGTTTCGGCAACAGTGTGGCTCTTGATAAAAAGCTTTAACATTTTTTTTATTGTTTCTCTTCAGTGGCCTGCGCTGTCCTTTCATTAAGAAGGGAAAGGCATGAGCAACAGATTTCTGAAGTAAGAGACAGAGGGCTCCTCTCAGAAGGTTATCAGAGGGCTTATTGTGCCCCACTGTTCATGCAGATGACACCCCTAGCTGCAAGGGATCCTCTGACAGTGAGTATCTGGCAAAGGTGATACCATGTTTGGCTTCCACAACTCAAAATCCTCCCCAGAGGATTCAGGAGGGCCCTGTTTTGCAGGAGATTAGGAAATGTCTGCACAGTTACCTAAACATAAGATAAGGAATCTATTAGCAGGAACGAAAAGGTAGTCTTGGGAAGATGGGGTGTTCTTTCATGTCAGTAGTCATGTTTCTTATATTTTGTATAAAAAAATAACTATATGTATATAAAAAACCCTAAGCGACTGGTTGGCCATTCGACCATTTGAGTAGTCGATATGATGCGCACTGACCACTAGGGGGCAGACACTCAATGCAGGAGCTGCCCCCTGGTGCAGTGTGCTCCCACAGTAGGAACGCTGCTCAGCTGACTGACAGGCACCAGATGCAGGGCAGCTGTGATAGTGTGAGTCTCCATGGCAGTTGCTGCAGTGGTGTCAGGCGCAGCGGGGGCCAGGAACAAGTGGGAGCACCACAGCACCTGGCCCAGGCTCAGGCTCCTCCCAGCTGCCTGCTGCTTCACATGCTAATATATCCCTTAGCCGATGTTGGACTGCCAGGCTGAAACCAGCAGTCCAACATCCCCTGAGGGGCCCCAGATTGCAAGAGGGTGCAGGGCAGGCTGAGAAACCCCATCGGTGCATGAATCCATGCACTGGGCCTCTAGTATTTTCATAAGAATCGCTTTATATATTCAGTATGAAAGCATGCATAGTTTTTATTCAATATATGTGAAACCCAATTCATGTTACATAGTAATTATATACTTTATAAAAGGAAAACTGAACTGTTTTAAGCAAAGATGAACCAGCTTAGAAATAAAAACCACAAGGGTTTTAGTCCACCAAAAGAGAATAATTATTTCAAATTCGATTTTTGTTTAAATTAAGGAAAGTTGAAAAGTGGACTTTTATTGGAAAAGACTAACAAACCTATGGTATAGTTTTCCCAAAAGAAAAACAAAATAAAGCAGACACTGTTTGCTGGTTCAAAATGGCATTATGTGAAATGTGTAAAAATGCTGCACACAAAGAAAATCCTCAATAATTCAAAGTAAAGGAGAATTGGTCAATAAGAATAAAATTGTTAGTTTTGTGGCATTTTGAAAAACATTTAACTTTTGTGACCTTTACAATAGAAGAATAAAACGTTTTTCATTTTTACTGTTTTCTGTTGAGTAGTTCTGGTATTTACTGGCCCGACACTGCATTTATTATTAAATTGTCTGCATGGTTCAGGGAGTAAGCCTCAGAGACCGACTAAGCTAAGGATAGATAGACAGCAATAAATAATACATAACAACAATAATAATTTAAAAATTTGCATTTCTCCAACACCCTCCAGTTGCAGAAGCTATAGTGGCTTACAAATCTTAATTAAGCTTCACAAGATTCCAGTGAGGGAAGCAAATGATGTTGTCTAGATGGGAAATAAGGAACTAAAAAGTTAAGTAAGTATGTGAAGGTCACACATAAATTAATAACAGATTCAGGACTACTCCCCATGATTTCTCCGAAATTCTCTTTCCAATCTCCCTAACTTTTATGTATTTTTTTTTAACTGAGATTCACACTTCAAGGAAAAAAAAACATCCTCTAAACTGATTTAACCATTGAAATCTCTGAGCTACAGATTTTGGGACTCATTCTCAAATTTTTATTTATTTATGATGGTCTATGTACCAGTTTCAATGGCTAGTGAAACATATAATACCATTACTCCCTACTCTGTAGGTGGTAGACTCTGAACCTGGAGGGAAAGCATCTCTAGGAAATGATAATTTATGTTTGCTATGTTCCTATTGCTAATGAGCTCAGCTGTTGTAAAAGCACTGAGACTGACAGGAGTACTAACTACTAAGCAAACCTTCAAAAAACCAAGGAGACATTGAATAATCTGAATTTCCATTTACCAGATAACTCTGCCAATGTGTCAACTAACAAACATATAGGGTGTCCCAATTATTTAAAATGCATACATTTTAAATAATTATAAAGGCTGTGTTTATTAAAATACATTTCATTTTTAAAATTAAACTATCAGCTATTAAAGTGTGTATACATTTATTGGGACACCCTGTATATTTCATATTTCATGATCAAGTACTAATCTTCTGGACTTGTCAGATCTAAATGAAATACTTTTATAGATTCATTTAGATAGTTCAGAATAACACTTATTTTGGGTAGAGAAAGTTCTTTATTAGTTGTCAACATTTTTTTTTTTTTATTCTTGTATCTTGGGATTCAGCTTTAAATAGGAAATTAGTATGCTTAACTTTGAACTATGGTTTGAGAAGTAAGAAATGTGGTATCTGTCATTATTTATTTTGTCCTTGTCAATACAATCCTATATAATAAAAGAGAAACATGTAAATTGACTGTACCTCCACTATGCTCACCAGCCAATCAGGAGTGAGTATTCAAATTAACTTGCCAAAGATGGGGAGTTAATTTGCTTACACAGGCGCTGGGTAGAAAGCAGAGTGGTTGAACCAGTGGAGAGTGGAACAGCTTGGGGAACTTGGCTCTGCAAGCTACCAGATGGAGAGCAGAGAGGGAGATTTGGCAGCTTGGAGGACTTGGCAGAGTGGAAGACCAAGGGACTGAGACAGAGCAGGAAGGGAAAACTAAGAGTGTGGGGAGCACCAGGAATTCTGGGAATAGTAGTTTTTTGGCAGTCCCAGGACCATAAGTGGAAGCCCAGAGCTCAGGGAGCACCAGGAGTGCTGGGAATCAGTGTTCTGGTGGCAGACAGATCTCCTACACACTAGAGCAACGCGAGCCTGGAACAAGTTACTGTTGTGGTGGGGGAGGAAGGGAAAGCAAAGGTGAGAGACATAAGAAAAATCAGAATGTCTAGGAAAAATTAAAGGGAAGATATTCTAAAACTTCCAGGAAATCTCCACAATGAGGCAAATTTAAAAAAAAAAAAGAAAGCCTCTATTATTTTGTGAGCAAAAAACCAAACTTGGTTGAGGTCTCAGATGATTTGCTCATATGATTGCAAAGACAGACAGAAACTCCCGGATTGGAGAGAGCTCCCCTGAGGGCTCCCAGATTGGAGAGGGTGCAGGTCGGCCTGAGGGACACACCCCCTGTGCAGGAATCTTCGTGCACCAGGCCCCTAGTGTTAAATAATAACACAAATATGACAAGACACTCCAAAATTTCAGATAGATACTAGATAGAATCTTTAATGTTTTAGTGTTTTATGTGTAGTCTCTTGAGTTAACTAAGACATGATATCTATATAGGCTGAGTCTTTAATCAATGACTCTTTAACCAAAGTTGCCATAAACCCAGCCAAATACATGAGATATTTGGTGCTAAGAGAGGCTGATTAAGTATATGAGGGGCTTTGATCAGACGTTTCCCAAAATTGTGAAAAATATAATTTGAGTCAGCCAGCCAGCCATCTTCCTATATCTGAACTACCTTCTTTTTCTTCAAAGCAGAAAATCATGATCACAGATATTTTTACAGAGAGGAAGAGAGAGGGATAGAGAGTTAGAAACATTGATGCGAGAGAAACACTGATCAGCTGCTTCTTGCACACCTCCTACTGGGGATGTGCCTGCAACCAAGGTACATGCCCTTGACTGGAATCAAACCTGGGACCTTTCAGACTGCAGGCTGACTCTCTGTCCACTGAGCTAAACCAGTGAGGGCTTGATCACACTTTTTTTTTTTTTTAAAGGATATTGCTAAGGTTTATTTCCTAAAGTCAGAGAATGAGGAATTGAGATTTGGGGAAAACAGATAATGCTTGTTAGCAAGGGCAGAGATAGAAGATGCAGAATCAAGGGCAGTGAAATGAGTGAAACATCAGATAGTTTAAAGAAACAAAAGTAAAGGAATTCAGCAAAAGTTAAAAGTTAAAAAGAGTTCAAAGGAGTTTCCACATGCCAATTTCTATTTAGTCTTCAACTCTTGCTAATGTTGAAGGCAAAGCATACAGTAATTCAGGGGGAAAACAGCGTCTGAGACTCAAATTACTTTTTTTTGAATATATGCTAAATCAATATACATCGATTATGAATAAGTTATACATATATTTAGTTGTTCAAAATCTTTAGATTTTAATTGGAAACAGCAGACCTGAATTTTTATGTTATACTCATTTTTGTTATTGGTGGCAACTATATGACAGGAATCTCCAGATACATCCCTGATACTAAACAATAAAACAGAACAATATCCTCAAAATGCCCACATTTATACACAAATGTCCTCACAGCTTTAGCAATTAGTACATACCTAATTAAGAAAAATGGAGATAAAATAAACACCTGTCAAGCAAGATTGTGCAATATTTATAATTACATTTACATTATTCTAAAAGATGTCATAATATTTTCTAAATGGGTTTTAGCACTAGCATGTCTAATATTTTATAGAAAATAAATCTCCAGTTTCTTTAAACATCATTGCACGTAGGTTTTATAGATTATCAATCTGCCCACTTTTAGCAGATTATTTTCTTCTAAGTAACAGCATGTAATGTCATTGATCTAACACAGTGGTCGGCAAACCACGGCTCGGGAGCCACATCCAGCTCATTGGCCCCTTGAGTGTTCTAACGCCACTTCTCAAAATAGACTTGCCCAGGCCGAAAACCAACTTCTGTGCATGGGCCACGAAGTTTCCACCGCACTGTATGTGTGCGCCTGCACGTGGTATTTTGTGGAAGAGCCACACTCAGGGGCCAAAGAGTTGTATGTGGTTTGCCAACCACTGATCTAACAGGCTGAAATTGGAGTCACACCATTTTTCTTTCACTCAGTGTGAACCTTTGCATACCTGTTCAGCAATGAAAATCTTTGACTTAGTTAGAATGTATTTGGTCATCTATTGTGTTGTCCAACATGTAACTTAAATGATTAACTAATGAGATATTGTTGAAATTCAGGAAATACTGTATTTGCCGGCGTATAAGACGATTTTTTGGCCCTGAAAAATATGTATTTGCCGGCGTAAAAGAGACTGGGCATATAAGACGACCCCCTAACATTTCCACTAAAAAATACAGAGTTTGTTATATACTCGCCGTATAAGACTACCCCCCACTTGGAGGCATATTTTTCAGGGCCAAAAAGTCGTCTTATACGCCGGCAAATACGGTACTGCATGATAAAGCATAGTATCTGCAACATTTGAAGATAGATAACCTATAGGTAGATATACAGATAAATATAAGTATACTAGAGGCCCAATGCATGAAATTCCTGAAAGAGTAGGTCTTCCTTCCCCTGGCTGCCAGCACCGGCTTCCTTCTAGCACCAGCTTTATCCGGAAGGTTGTTTGGAAGGATGCCTGGTCTAATTAGGATATTATGTTTTTATTAGTATATATATATATGTATATATATATATATATATATGCTATAAAGAAAATAAATATATAATAATAACTTTATAATAAATGTGCACATTCCTGGAGAGTTAAAAGGATTAAAGGAAGAGGTAGCTCTAAAATTCAAATTTTTGAAAGCTTTATTTACTTTTCAGTGCTTAGAAAAGGTTCAAGGTGTAGAGGGCCAAATGGGAAGACACCTGGCTATTCTTCAGATTGTTGCTGACTGGGCCGGGGGTTTTGGCAGAATCATGTCAGTTGCACTCCCACCCTGGGAGTGCGGAGATGTTCTTAGTTCCTGGCTTGTGTTTGTCCAGGAGGAAGGAGTGGGTGGGCCCTGGGCCCTCCCAGGCTCCTTGTTTTCCTGTGAAACCCCCTTGTTAGATTGGAGTATAAATAGATGTGCTGCGTGGCTCAGGAGGTCGTCAGTCTGCCTTTCCAGCATGGGAGGTTAGCGGCCCTCCCAGCTCCCAGCTTAAAATCTATCTCTGTGTCTTCTCTCTTTATTTCTAATATTTCTCAATCCCTGGCCGCCTCCCCTTAGAACAGGTTCGTTCATCTCTCTTTCCATGCGGGACACGGAGAAGGGAGATCCCGCCACATCAGGCCCCTGCATCAGGGCAATACCATATTTTTTATCTAAAATTTTCATGGTGCTCATCAGAAATCTTTGATTACACATCTGTTACTTGACCTCATTCAGTAGATTTTACTTTTTTTCTGTGTTTATGCCTCAAAATCTAAACATTAAAACCATATTCCTGGCCTCTGAAAGCATATCTTCACCCCTGGACACAGTGGTCTCACGTCAATGACTGCAGGAACTGCCCACTTATTTGATCACCACTAAGCTATTTTCTCTAGTTCACATTATGCAATGAACAGCAGAGCAAGCATGTCGATTTTCATACTGAGGTAGCCACCTCAAACACCATTCTTTTTTTTTTTTATTAGATAAAATTTGGAGTCATATAACATTTCTGTGCACTGGATGACCCTCCAACCAACCAAGCCACACCTTTCAGAGCTTTAAGAGGTTTTTAATTAAAAAAAATGGGGATAACCAAGGTACCATAATAAATGTTGACTTTTAAAATTATAAAATGTAATAATGATTTTTCAATAAGTATTCCAATGGCAAAAACAAAAAAAGAATCCACTTGAGTTAAATATTTTGCATTATCTTTGACAAAATCACCGAGTACTTTTCTGGGTATATATAAATCCATATGTCATCATGTTTGCTAAAAAAAATAGAAGAACCCATACTTATTTTTTTTACTTATATTGTTAATTTGTTATATAGTTGCTTTTTTGTTGCAAGATACTGTATTGATAAGTTAAGAAACAATTTTTACAGTTTGCAATGGCATTTTATTGTTATTCAACAAAATGTATTTATTTATATGTGTTCCCATTTAAAGACTGCATTAGTTTCTGTGACAAGCCTTAATCTTATCACCAAAATGATGGATCTGCTTAAGGGAGAGACGTGCTCACTTGCCAGTCTACATCCGGACCTCAAAGAGATAATGGTTGAACTTTGATGAAAGATATGAGTCTTTATATTCAGGAAAATAAACCCTGTCTGCTTTGGTTCAATCACTAGAGTCTTCTTGTGGTTGTTTGTTTTGAATTTTTATCCAGAGTTTACAGTTATTTAGAGGATAATATTCCCACTCACGGGTGAGAGCCAATGCATAGCTCTATCCTCTACCCCTTTCCAGAGGACCAGTCAATTTGGCATTTGTTGAGCGTTTAGGAAATTTTCTTCTATTTCAGTGTTGCTTCAGAGAAGGAATGACATCATTCCCACTTGGCTTTCTGTAGAGAGCTGTCTGGGAAGGCACCTGGATATGCTTTTAATTCTTATCAGCTGAGCCCGAGGGCACTGGCAGAATGATTTCTTATCTTGATCCCTGTGCTTGGAATGAGGAACAAAAAGGACCTTGACCCACCCAGGTCTTGATATGTTAAATCTTGTACCAAAAAATAAGGAACTTACCTAAATCCTGATGAATAGGATTTGGGTACACCCAAAAATCCCTTTTGGAAATCAATAAATATGCTGTGTTGTCTGAGGTGAGCGTGACTGTCTCTCCATCAGAGAGATGGCGCCCACCTAGCGCCCAGCTTGAATCTATTTCTGTCTCTTGTCTCATTCTTTCTCTAATTTCTTAATCCCCAGCTCCTCCCCTCAGGGACCTGTCTTTCTCCCTTTCCGTGCGGGACACAGAAAAGGAAGAAACACCACACCACAGCTTTCCACTATCTTGCCAGTAGTTGTACTGCCTCCAAGTAACTTCATCCTGTTTTGTCACATCCTCAACCAAAAATATCATTAAAGTACTCTAGAGCCTCAGGATCATGGCTCCTTTCAAGTAGAGAAGCAATTAAAGCCATTTTTTCCCCCTAAAGTTTTAGTTCTCACAGGTATTGTATTATCCCTAATCCCCTTTGAAATAAGAAAATAAAATATTTTCCATCTGACACAGATAATTCTCTAGGAATTGAAGAAGCATAACTAAGCAGTCTCTTTTCCTGGATTAAATTTAGAAAATCTGTTACTCTCCTGTAGGTATAACAAATCCTGCCCATCTGCCTTACGTAGTGTCTCCAATTTTTCACAAGGCATGCCTTGGACATAATGATCCTATTTTCCTCCCTTCACATTATACTCCTATGCAGAGAAGCATAGTTTGCTTCTACAGCATAATCTCATTTCTTAGTTGAATCAATTCAGTGGTATCCATAGTTGACTTGAATATCCCATTCATCTCAAGGAAAACAATACTACATTAAACACTTCTCCTCCTTTAAAATGTAAGACACACCCAATCCTATTTCCCTGACAATGACTAACAACAGTTTATAGCATTTAGTTTGAATATCCAGCCCAGGGAAAGTTATTTGAAATATTTAACTATTCAGTACATAATTTTCTTTTCTAGCCCTGTTTATGAGTTCTTGGTTTCAATTTTTTTCTCCCTTCGTCACAACTCACAACTCCTTTCCAGTTTGTTAATCTGCTTTCTCATTCTTCTCCTGTATACCTTCTGCTTTTACTATAAATCAGCTCAACCTAGTTTCTCTTCACTTTAGCCAATCAAAATCTGTCCTGGTTTTTTTTTGTTGGTTTGTTTTGTGGTGATGTTGTGGGGTTAGCTTCATTAGTAACTAACGTGCATTAAATCAGTCCTATCTAGAGACATGAGAATGTATAACAATTGAGATTTTTTCCCCCAAAGATAAAACAACTAAAGAGCCCTATATCCACTCATGTGATTTTTTTTTTTTTTTTTTTTTTTTTTGTGTGTGTGTGTGTGTGTGTGTTAGGAGCCATTCAGGACATTTTAATATTCTATGCTCATGTCTTCAATTCTGATGTCAAAATAAATGCTAGATCAGTAATAGAGCCCTTTGTATCAGTATGCTGAAGTTTGCTTTCACTGATATTTGGAATTTTCCAGTCTAGGCTTTAGTAAAATCATATTTAGAGACATTGAAATCACATTATGATAATCACATCAGCATTGAACTTTTCAATTGAATATGGAATGCCTGCTTATACTCCCATAATAGTTGCTTTTTACAGAAAAAAATAGAGTTCAATGAATTTTAGTCACTGAAACATCAAATTATAATAAGCTAAAATAATATAAAATATACCATGTTGGAAATAAAAATAATTTTTAAACAACTGAGAAAATATTGACACAATTATTGAATGAATGAAAGTTGGCATTTACCTCAGGCTACAGATCTCCCAAATATTTTAATGACGTGGCTGCCTTCTCTGGATTAGTATCAAACAGCATGTTCAAGCATAATGAGAACACAATAAAACAGCCTTAAATGTTATCTAACTGAATAAAGGTTAAAAATGAGCAGATGATATCAGTGGCACCTCCCAGGCAAACTTTCCATCAACAATATCACTCATCTGAGTTGACTGAGCATTGCCTACTAAATAATATTACGTTGACTGTTCAATAAGAAAATGAGAAATATGATCTCATAAAGTTTAAATCCCATAAACCAAATAGAACTTTGTATTCTGAGTTATGAGTCTTACTATCATTGATCATTTCTATACACCATTACAAGCTCTTAAAATTTGTACCATTAGGTGATTTAAGTTAAGGAGTTCTTCAGTGATCTATAACAAACTATGTTTGCACTGTTTTTATATAAATACATACAAAAAAAAGTAAATTCTAAAGTGATACTAGACTCCCCTGATTCTCTTAACTCCCTGTGAAGTCATGAGATTTTTTTCAAGGAATCCTCTACTATGTTTTGAACATATTGACCCTCTTTCCTCTCATTTGTAATAATCTCTCTACCAAATATCATTTTTTAAAAAAAGGCTTCTATGACAGCCAATGTGTCTATTTTGTCTGAACCCTCTTCAGATTTCCTTTTTGATCACCTCTAGGATTTTTTTTTTCACCTTCGTGGCTTGTAGACATCTCAAAATTACAAAGTTCACTTGACCTCATTTTCTCTCCCTACACGACCTGCTCTCATTCCTCCTGGTCATCCCATTTTAGTGAATGTTCCCAACATTCACTCAGCCATTCAGTTGTCAACCTGGAAGTTACCCTGGCTTCTTCTTCTTTCTCATATCCAATTAGTAATGAATTCTGTCACTTTTATCTATTAAGTATCTAATAAATCTAAGTCACTTATCCTGTTTCCTATACCCATCACCCTTGTCTTGGTCCAGTTATTTGTCCTCTATCGTCTGCTTTCCTGCAACTGAAATGAAACTGTAACTGTCCGGGTTCATTCATTTATACACCAAATATTCATTGAGCACCCTTGCTGTTTTGGATTCTGAACAAAATCTGAGAATAAGATAAGGGAATTAACTGCTGTACCTATTGTCAACACTATATCGTTTTCTATGTGAGACAATAACTAGGACTTGCTGTTCATACAACATAAGCCGGAAGCATGCATTACTCTTAGTCTCACTAATCATCACAAAGGTTTTACAAGATGGGCATGATGATTAGCCCCTTTCTAAGGAGAGGTTAAGTAATGTTCTCTGTTTCAGAGATAACATTCAAACACTAGTCTGTCTTCAACGATTTTTGCTTTTCTACTGCACTACTCAAGCTCAGATTGCAATGCTTCCCCACACCTTTGGACATTTGATAAACCATTCAGCCTGGAAAGCTTTCATGACATTGGTCACCCAGTGAACTCTGAGTTGTCTGTCACAGCTCAGGCAGCATGCTATACGCTCTAATTAACCTCTCACGATCGCACCAGAAAAATTTACACGCATTCTTCTAAGGGTTCCCTAGCAACCTTAGCTTATACATAGAGAATCCCCCACAAAAACATAGTGTAATACATTACAATTATGTTCTTGTTTGTCCCATTCTCAATACTATGAATTCTGGGAGGACAGAGTAATTTTCTCACTTAACTGTCTGCTAGGATGGAGAAGAAAGTAAGAAGTTATCTTAGAAGAGTATGATCCAAGGAAGCTGTTCTAAAATGTACATGAACTGCTTTTTGTCACTCCAGTGTGCCTTTCTGACCTCATTTTCTGCCGCTGTTTTCTTAGCTCATTCAACCCAGCCACGCTGATGTTCTTTTTTTTTTTCAAACATGACAATTTCACTCCCACCTCATTCATGATCACCATACTGGCTGCTCTCATTGCCTGGAATATCCTTTCCTTTTTTGTTTGCATGCCTTTTTTCTTTATTTCTTTTTTTAAAAAAATTAAAATTTTTTATTAAATTATTATATGTGTACATATCTTACCATTGCCCCCCTCCTAAACATGCCCTCCCTCCCCAGAGTTTTTTGTCCATTGGTTATACTTACATGCATGCATACAAGTCCTTCGGCATGTCTTCTTTCATCACTCATTCAGATGTGGTCACATGTCACCTTCTGAGAAAACCTTCCCTGATGACCCTACACAGTAAAGCACACTTGCTTTCCCCCTTTCCCCTTTATCCTTGCTATACACATATTCTTACAGCTTATTAGCATTTGATATGGGCATATTTATGGTTTTTTTTTTTAACGTATTGTCTGCCTTTCCAAATAGAACATATAACTCATGAGGCAGAGTTTTGAGTCTATAGTGTATTGCTTATTGCCGAAGTCTAGAGTAGAGCCTAGCATTAGTAGGGTGCTCAGTAATATCTGTTCCATGTAATGTTGAATAAGCATGTGCAATATTCAGAGAGTGAACATATGTTAGACCCCACAAGGTTGATGTGGAGGACTCCGCTGCCCTCATCTGCTGACACTATGGTGCACCCTTGTTTTAACTAGTTTTTGCAGATAATCCAGTATTTGCTTTCTCTGCTTCATCCACCCATAGGTGACAAGATCCAAGAGACACAGTTGCAGAGACACAGTTTCCTACAAGAACAAAGGGTGCATTTTATTATGGGCTAAGAGAGCCAACTTTTACTCGAAAGGCTAATTCAGTGGGAACTTCAGAGGAGGTGAAACATTGATAAACAGCTGAAGAAGAATAAGCCACATCTCCCTTGAAATAACCAGATATCGCACCAGAAGGAGCACTAACTTTAGAGAAAGGAGAAGAGGGGGAAGACTTCGGGCCTCTGCTCTTTGCTGATCTTCCTATAACATATTGGCCTCAGGTTATGATTCCAAAGCCCTTTGAAATACAAACATTCTGGGATTCAAAGCAGTGATTTTTAAAAATCTATGTGTATGGATGCAGTTTTGATAACCTTTAATAAAAATATCTTTATAACTAAATTCTATCTATCTATCTATCTATCTATCTATCTATCTATCTATCTATCTATCTATCTATCTAAAAGCCTAAGCGACCAAATGACCCAATGACTGAACAACCAAATGACCAGTCAACCAGTCGCTATGACATACACTGATCATCAGGGAGCAGATACTCAACATAGGAACTGCCCCCTAAGAGTCAGTGCACTCCCACAGCCAATCTCTTGTGGCTGGCCAACCTCCCATGGTCCCTTTCCCTGGTTGGCTGCCCCAATCAACCCTGATAGGGCCAGCTGGCCATCTATTCATGGTCCCTTTCTCTGGTTGGCCAACCGCCTGTGGCCACTTCCCCTGACCAGCCAGACCTGATGGCCATGAAACCTCCTATGGCTCCTCCCCCTGGCTAGCCAACCTCTCGCATCCTCTTTCCCCAGCCAGCCGGGTATCTTCCCATAGCTCCATCCCCTGGTCAGCCAACCTCCTGCGGCCCTCCCCCTGGCTGGCCAACCTGCGGCCCCTCCTCCCATCAGCCAACCTCCTAAGCCCCTCCCCCTGTCAGCCAACTTCCCATTACCCCTCCCCCTGGGCAACCTCCTAATTAGGGTATGTCCCTAATCAGTCTCTATTGCCGGCCAGGCTGAGGGACCACACTGTGCACAAATTCATGCATTGGGCCTCTAGTAGCAATTATAATTTGCAATCAACTGGTATAGTTAGGTATAGCCATTGTGTATTTTGTTAAATTTTAGCATGTTTTATGATCTTTACTAGATTATAAACTCCAGATGAGAAAAAATATGCAGCTTAGACCTCCTTGTTAGGAGCCCTACATGCACTCTCGCTTGTACCTGCTCCCAGCTGGTTCCTAATTGTGGTCCTAGCATAAAGGAGTGGGCAAGAGTTTATGAACACAACCTCAGGAGAAGCCCTGTTTTTTAAGGAAATATTTATAGCAATATATTCATTAGTTAGTTTAGTGACCATACTTAATAATTCTCATATAACTTTAAATCATTTCATCTTTTCTCAGGTTGATTGTAAACAAATTTGCTGACCCATTATTTGTTTAAAGTTATTTTTCAAGTTATATGATTATTCAGAGTGGACATATCTGAAAATCACTTGGTCAGTTTCAGAGAATAGTTAATCTCTTCATAAAACTCTCCAGGAAAACAAGCCCTGTTCTGGCCCCAAACAAACATACTGTAGCACAAAATTGCTTCATATATATATTATTTTTATTATATATATATATATATATATATATATATATATATATATAATTGATTTTCTACAGAGAGGAAGGGAGAAGAATAGTCAGAAACATTGATGAGAAAGAAATATTGATCAGCTACCTCCTGCACACCTCCTATTGGGGATGTGTCTGCAACCAAGGTACATGCCCTTGATTGGAATCGAACCTGGGACCTTTCAGTCTACAGACTGATACTCTATCCAATGAGCCAAAGGGGTTAGGGCAAATTGCCCCTTTTTTGAATAGTGTCCCAGCTCCATTACTTCTTCGGGTGCAACTGATGATAATAATAAGGAATGATCATCAACACATCCTTCCCCTCACAAAGTAGTCTTCCCTGATCACTGCAACATGAACTGATCAGTGAAAATGGGTTCTCAGAGTAGCTTTGCTGGAACAACTACAGGGATGGGCCTTCAGCTAGCAAGACCCTCTCATTCATTCTCCCACTGTAAGCACTGTGCAGATGAGAGCCTTTCTGTAGTTCCACAAAGCTGGGTAAAAGGGGGAGGACTGCAGAGCTTCCTTGTAATAAAACCAAGGCAACATGGGGCTGCAAGCAAAGATGAATAGCCCATCTCTGTAACTATCCCAAATGCACCTCATGGTACAATGCAGTGCCATGGTGGAGAGACTTCACATCAGGAGGGAGGAATAGCAGAGAAGTCAGGGGAAGTACCGGCTTATTGTCTGTGATAACTTCCCCGGAGAGGAGGAGTAGTACTCATGTGAGGTGTCTTTCCTCTACAGCACAGCACCTTCTCTCAGCTGCCAGAGCTGGAGAGCACGAATCCTGCTGGCATGAAAAGCATTCACACTGGCTGCTTTCTTCATATTCTTGAAAGTGCTATTCATTTTACTTCACCAGCTATGAATTCCCTCAACCTGATTTCTACAGAAAATGCGAGGAGCTAAAAATGCATAAGGACTAAAAAAAAATGCATAAAACTAACTTGTCCTTTCTGATTTTAGAAGATTTTTCCCCCCACTGGAATAAAAAAAATGCTTTTGAAATCTCTTTTGTTTGCTTGTCAAGGGTAGATGCAATTTTTAAACATTTCAAACAGCTGTTTTCATCTTCTTTGTTTTAAAAAAAGAAAAACAGATTAATCATGAGACCTGGCGCCACAGAAGCAAACCAGATGGGAGTTGCCTTCACTCTGTGCATCCTCCCTGTTGCACTCCCACACCTGGTACACCGGGGGGACTGTTAAGGATTGGAAATACAGGTCTCAGTTGCAAATGACATATGTACATGGTCCTCACTAACTTCATTTTGCCACTACTCAGTCCACTAGGGTGGATGAAAATTGACATTTTATGGAATTGGCTTTGTGGACATTGAGACAAAAGTCAGGAGATAGAAATATGCTTGAGATTTTGCAGGCTTGCTGACCATTTTTTTTTTTTGCCAAAGTATTTTGTTCCATGATCATTTTCTAGCCACAGTGACTATAATATTTTAAATAGATGGAAAATAGCATCACAAAAGATAATAGCTTACAATAACAAGAAGATGTTCTGTAAACCTCAGGGACACATCAAGAATTAGGCCATTGCCTGGCCAGTGTTGCTCAATGGTTGAGCATCAACCTGTAAACCAGGAGGTCACTATTTGATTTCTGGTCAGTGCACATGCTGGGGTTGTGGGCTCGAACCCCAGTAGGAGGCATGCAGGAGGCAGTTGATCAATGATTCTCTCTCATCATTGATGTTTCTTTCTCTCTCCCTCTCCTTTCCTCTCTAAAATCAATAAAAATATATATTTTTTAAAAAGAATGAGGCCATAATGCTGGTTTACCACAACACAAGCAATAAAGGAATGGATTTCATGTAGAGCATTTTAAAACAGTAATAAAACTGACTAAAATAAGTATTTTTTATTAGCATTTATAAACAATTCAAAACAATATCGATGATAATTCTCATCCTTCCAAATTTTCTGGTTGATGGTGGTTTAAGTTCCAAATAATAGTCCACATCCAGAATTGACTATTCCCACCGTCCTGTCCTACTTATGAGAGAACCCTGGTAACCACAAAATAAAGGGGTACATTATTAAGATTTCTTATACTTTTTAACTTTCATACTTTCAATTATCAAAGTCAGTGCTTTTCAAATTTAACGAGTACACACGTCATCTATTGTTAATGTGCAATTTCTCATTAAGTTGGACTGAGATGGGAACAAGATTCTGTATTCTAATAAGGTTCCAGATGATGTGACTGGCCCATGGACCGCAATTTGAGTAACAGGAGACATGCACTAGGAACATTAGTGGACAAATGACATCATTGTTTAAGCTTAAGGTGTACAGCATGACGATTTGATACATGCTTATACTGTGCGATGATTTCACAATAAGGTTAGTAAGGTTAGTAAGGTTAGTTAATTCATGCTTCACCTAAGAGTTACCTTTTTCGTATGTGTGTGTGTATGTGAGAACATTTAAGATCTACTCTCTTAGTATATTCCAACTACACAATAAGGTTTTGTTAACTATAGTTGCCATGCTGTTCCTTAGATTTCAAGAACTTATTGATCTTACTATGGACGGTGTATACCCCTTGACAAACATCTCTCCAATCCCCCCCCCCAACTTTCTATTAACTACCAATCTACTCTGTTTCAATGAGTTAGACATTTTTAGATTTCAGGTTTAGGTTCTTAGGTTGTTTCCATGTCTTGGCTACTGTGAATAATGCTACAGCAAACATAGAAGTACAGGTATCTCCTTAAGATCCTGTTTTCATTTCCTCAGGTGGTTGGATCATATGATAATTCTATTTATAGTTTTTAATGCACCTCCATACTGTTTTCCATGGTGGCTGCACCCGTTTACCTTCCCAACAATATTGTACAAAGGTTCCCCTTTATCCACATCCTTACCAACACTTATCTCTTTCCTGCTTGATAACAGCCATTCTAAAGGGTATGAGGTGATATTTTGTGGTTTGCATTTCCCTGAGATTAGTGGCATTCAGTTATTTTTTATATACCTCCTGACCATTTTTATACCTATTTTGGAAAAATGTCTACTTAGTTTATCTGCTCACTTTTTAATACAATTTTCAAAAGTTGTTTTTCTATTGAGTTGTATGAATTTCTTATATATTTTATACTAACCCCTTCTCAGATAAATAATTTGCAAATATTTTCTCTCATTCTGTAGGTTGCTTTTTCATTTTGTTGGTGGTTTCCTTTACTATTCAGAAGCTTTCTAGTTTGATGTAGTCCTACTTGTTGATTTTTGCTTTTGTTGCTTATGCTTTTGGTGTCATACCCAAAAATAGCATTGCTACGATCAATGTCAAAAAGCATTTCCAATGGTTTCTTTATGCATTTTAAGGATTTTAGGTTCTACATCTAAGTGTTTAATCCATTTTGAATTAATTTTTGGATTAATTTTTTTAGTGGTGCAAGATAGGGGGTCTGATTTCATTCTTTCACATGAGAATGTACAGTTTTTCTAGCACAATTTATTGGACATATCATAATTTATCTACTGAGTATATTTGTCTACCTTGTCAAATATTAGTTGACCATATATGCATGGGTTTATTTCTGAGTTCTCTAATCAGTTACATTAGTTTATGTGCCAGATTTTATGCCAGTACATTCCTGTTTGATTACTATAACTTTGTAATGTAGTTTGAATCAGAAAGTGTAATGCTTTGTCCTTTCTCAAGATTGCTATGGCTATTTGGAGTCTTTTGTGCCTCCGTGTGTGTGTGTCTGTGTGTGTGTGTGTGCGTGCGTGCACGCGCATGCACGCATTTTATTTCTGTAAAACACGCCATTGGAATTTTGATAGGGATTTTATTGAATCTTCAGGTTGTTTGGGGTATAATGAACATTTAAACATTATTAATTCTTCTGATCTATGAATTTGAGGTATCTTTCCATTTATTTGCATTATCTTCCATTTCTTTCATTGCTGTCATACTTTTCAGTATACATATCTTTCACTTTTTTGGGTTAAATTTATTCCTAGGCATTTTTATTACTTTTTATATTATTATGAATGGGATAGTTTTCTATATTTCATTTTCAAATACTCATTGTTAGTGTATAGAAGCACAGCTGATTTTTCTATGTTGTTTTTGTATCCTTCTGGCTCACCTCTGCAGATGAGCAGTGTTCTTAGATCAAATCTCACCTAGGCACCTCCAGCAGTAGGAATATAATCAGCCAAGACCCACTGGCTAGTTGCTTTGTGCTCTACTTCACTTTTCCATCTCTAGCTAATCTCTGGTGGTCTATCCTGCTATTCCTTTTGTGATCCACCATGATCAAGACTTAAATGTCATGGAACATTGGGGAGTTGTATGCCCACCTTGGATGTTCTTCTTCCCATTGGAAAAACTATAGAACCAAGAAGTCTCACTAGGCAGGGCATTATACTTGCTAAGAGGAAGAGCAATACAAAGTGAAATTGCTCCTATTACCATTCTTATGCTGCATTACATGATCAATCAATATTAAAAGAGCGGCTAGGGAATCAAGAATTTTTAAAAGTTGTTTAGCCTTCACAGGAGAGGCAAGCAAGAGATGAGAGAATTGGATTGGTGATGGGATTTCTCAACCTAAGACATTTGTTGCAGAGACATACAGGAAAGTGGGTAATCACTGATATGGAAGCCTTGAACAGATGGGAAGGGATATGTTATATATAGGCAGAATGATTAGCCTTAACATGCTGTGGGACATGTCTTCCATTGATGTAGAAGATCATAGATATGGGTGCAGATACAGTCTAAAACAAGAAACCCAGCATATTATATTCTCTAAGTACATGGAGTATCTACTATTCTATCAATGGCTAGAAAATAAAGGTGAAATGATTTGTGATAAGACAGTGTGATGATAGCTAGAGGGAAAGGAGACTTGGAGGTAAGTGGAGGTGTTCAGAGGAGGAGGGTCTCTACCCTCTGAAAGAGACTTTGCTTGGGGCAATGACGCACATGATGCTGTGGGCAGATGATCATTTATTGAGTTGTATGCTAGAGAGCTGTATGGGTTTGTAACCAATGTCACCCCAATAAACTTAATTTAAAAAATAAGCTAAAATGTTAAGGGAAGAGAAAATAAATAAATTCACTGCAATGATCATCCCTAGTTTCCTCCTTGTCTTTATCACTTTTCTATGCTTATGTAAAGGCATGCTACTATTAGCATGGTACACTAAGATAATACAATTTTTCTTTACTTCATTACACATGTATAGACAATTCTTCTAATATACAGCATTTTGCTTACATAAAATCAACTGTATGCAAAGTTTTGCATAAAGCACATAAAATGGATTTAGAGGTGTGGGAATTTTTTTTCCATTATATAAAGAAAGCCAAGTCACAAAATAGCACAAGCTAAATGCACTGTGAATCATATCCCCTGGTGATGTGTAACCTGGTGGCGCTGAACACAACACACACAGTGGTTGGTTCTCTAGGGAGAAAATACCCTTGCTTTTACTGTAAAGAATTTCTGTTTTCTGTTGATTAGTTCATGTCATTTTGGTATTATTTATTTAATTTTTTTTAATTACATGATAAGTAGAACTGGAAAGGTTTGAAATCTGTTCAAAAATATAAAAGAAAGCATTCTAATGCTAACTCACTGTTTGTAAGTAGCTATGGGTTAGTCTAAAGATTTAAGCTCATGCCAGTTTTTGTGATAGAAAAGTGTTTAGTGCTGTTGCTAGTGCTATTAATATGTTTAAGAGAGACATTTTTCTGAGTACACATCACTGAAAATCTCTTGTCATCAATTTCACATGTAACAAATGTTGCTTCTTTTCTGGTAAAGAAATATTTAGGAAAGGATTCTATATTGGGCAACAAAGACTTGAAACTTTTCAAAAATCTACAAATGAACAAGATGATAGTCTCCCTACAATGATTTTTTTAAAAGTAAACAAAAACTAAAATAAAATCTGAGAGCACTATTTTTTCTTTAGCAGTTTTTCAAGTATCTATCTTATTATAGACCTTTGAATTATGAGAAATGATTTAAGATCTTTAATATGCCAAGAAGTATACAACTAAATGGGAAAGGGTCAACGGGAGAAAATGGGAGACATCTGTAATCTTTTCAACCATAAAGATAAATCTAAAAAATAAAAGTATCTTTAAACTGTTTCACAAATATAAAATTGAATGGAGCAGTTCTATGAACTTTGCTCAAATAGATTTATTTTCAAGTTTATTCTTTATTAAAGGGTATAAAACACATAAACTCATGGTTTAACCCAGCCCTCTGAGAATCAGACCAAGTGTTCTGTAAGCAGTCAATTCCCTTCTACACTCTGTGGGGGCTCATTCCTTAGCTTCTCAGGAAATTACTTTGTTTCTGCACCCTGGCTTCCCAAGTTCTGCTAAAGATAGCATAGTGCGTGGGTTCTTTGGAAAAGGAAGTTAAAAGCGCAAATGGAACTAACACCAGAGATATACTTAATTTGCTTTCATAAAGGTGATTTGCCATAACTAACAAAAAAGTGAGATACATTTGATTTTTTTAGGCTTGTGACTAATGAAAGCTCACAAAGTACATGGCCTCATTCTACAACGAAAAGAAACCTGTTTTTTGATATGCAACACAATTAGAGATAACAGATGACCTATGGAGTCTTGGTATTCACCCATGGCAACAATTGTGTGAACCTTATTTTAATCTTTCAAATAACTGAGATACTCAAATCTTAGGTTGATGCTTTATGTGAAGATATCTAAATGAAACTGAAGAGGATTAGGTGAGGCAGATTTGACTGGAGCTTGTCAATAGTAAAAGAAAATCAATACTGTTTAAGATATTTGAGATGCGGCTATATACTTTGTATAAAGTTAACTCATAACATGCTGAAAATTCTAATAGCTAGAATTATTACTGAGTTCAAAGCTAAATAAAGCAATTTTCCTTCTTTTATTTCACACCTCTACATACAAAAACAACACCTGATTATATTCATAACACCATAGGGTCAAGGACTTGTTTAAATCCCGGATTTACAAATTACAAATTATGTGTCTTTAGGCAATTTACCTAAGCTTTCTGTGCCTAATTTTGGAAAATAGGAATAACATTTGTACTACATCATATGTATATTCTGCTAGTGAAATCTATTCAAATGCATATAATGTTTAGACCTGTTTCATAATATGTGTAGTATTAATGTTAACTGACACTGGTTCTATGGTAAATTTTCCATAATTTAGAATATATTTTTTAAATTTTTTCCTGGACAGGGAACTAACAGTCTTTCCTTTTGGCTGATTTTTATGTCTCCTTCTTTTAAATTTATAGGTGTTGATCCCCAAAAGTGATGTAAATAGTTTGAAACACACTGAATTCCATCACTGCCTCTATCACTACTTTCAAATCCCTTTTCTTTAGAGATGTAATACAAATAAAACATTCTAGTTTAAGTTTAAAATGATATTTTGAAAGGAAAGTTTATAAAGAATAGGCAAGCCTGGCCAGCATAGCTCATTGCTTGAGTATCTACCTATGAACCAGGATGTCATGGTTCAATTCCTGGTCAGGGCACATGCTTGGATTGCAGGCTCAATCCCTTGTATGGGGGGGCATGCAGGAGGCAGCTAATCAATGATTTTTTTTCTCATCATTGATGTTTCTATCTCTCTCTTCTCTCACTCTTTGAAATCAATAAAAATATATTAAAAATAAGAAGAATAGTTAATGGAGCGATGTTTTACTATGCATTTGGATTGAGTACAGAGTTAGTATTATAAGAGAAGACTGAGGTAGTTTTTCAGGGAGAGTAGACAGGGAGAGCAAGATAAGAGCTTTACTGTACTGGTTCCTAGTTCATATAGAAAGTTGAGTTGTATCCCCCCCAACACCCCCACTTGTTTCCCTACATAATATGACTTGAAGAATTGGTTCCTGTAGTTTGCCAAATAAAGCTTCTTACTATTTACATCATCCAATGAGCATGGGGAATGGGTTAAATAAAGATGTAAATGTTCTTCTTTGAGCATTTAATAATCTAATGTGTTTTGTAAATCCCCCAAATAAAGCATTAGCCCTGCTGTTCATGCAAACATAATTGCCCATGGCATTTTATTTTCCCCTTCAAAGAGTATGTCCAGAGGAAAAATGGACCATGGCATGACTGCAGTTAATATCACCATGTGAAGAATATATGTGTGACATTTCTCTTGGACATAGCAGAGAGCTATGTTACAGTTATGTTACGGTACTGGACAGGCCATATCCTAGAATGTCTGCCATGCCTTCTGGGAAAATCTAACTCTAATCCATCCTCTTATGCTCAAGTAATAATGTGTTGTGCCTCAAGACTCCAGCACAGGGGCTGTTGAATCACAGACAGGCTAGTGATGCACTGCTTAGCAGGCTATAAGAAATAAATGTTTTGACATGGCGTCCACTCTTTCTGAAGTTTAAATGAGAAAATACACACTTAATTGTTGAAAGCTAAGAGATTCAAAGAGGAGGCAGCCTTGGGAAAGAGTTTCAGCCGCTGGAATTAGCACATGCTGACATCTGCAATGCCTTGCTTTGCTGCTTAGTCTCCTCTGGAATTGCCTTCCCTTCCTCAGGGTGAGGCCAGCAGCCATGTTTCACTGGGAAGCGCTGCTCTGTGCTCATATTTGCAATTGGACACTTGCCCCCAAGATAGAATTAGAACTAAGAGAAAGGAGAGTTCTTCATAATATTGGACTTGGAGTGTGGGCTTAGGAACTGTGTGTGAACATATTTCATCACACTGAAAAGGGACAAGAGAGAAATGATCTGTAGTAAGGGGGGGGTGAGTAAAAAGAAACACGCATGAGAAGTAGAAGTGAATGTTTGAGGCAAAGTACTGTTGGTTCCTTTCTTAAGAACCACCTGCATATCTGTCCTCGAAGTCTTTGCTGTGCATATCTTTTTTTAAAAAAATTAAACTTATTGGGGCAATGTTAGCTAAACATTTTGAATTTTGATGGGGGTTGCACTAAATATTACTTTGGGTAATATGGCCATTTTACCTATGTTGATTCTCCCATTCCAAAATACAGATCTTTCCATTTCATTGACATTTTCAAACTCTTTTAATAATGCTTTGTAGTTTTCAGTATATAAGTCCTTCACATCCTTTGTTAAGTTTATATCTAGGTGTTATATTCTTTTTTTTCAATTGCAAAAGAAATTGTTTTACCTTTAATATTCCTCACGCCCTAAAAGTAAGTTGCCTTTCTTTAGCTGTTGTTTGTTATATGCAATCTGGAATCTTAAAATAAAAATCACTGTTTGTAGGGAACATAGACTCTATATAAGAAAAAAAAAAAACACCTAGGAGATAAAGACCAAAAAGAGGGAATTATCAGCATCTAGAAGAGAATGGAGAGTTTGAGCCCACAAGCAGAAATATTATGGTAAATCTCATAAAGCCAAAAAGATAACAACTGGTCCTCAGAGCTGTGTCCTTCCATCTAATTTTCCTTTCCTAATCCTAGGGCACAGATTTTTCTTAAGTTGCCACCTTTTCTTAAGGTAACTTTAGAAGGGAATTGTTTTCCTTAATGCAAAGCAAGTAATTAAAAAAGTTACCAACCAGAGGGCATTTAAAGAGGAGAGCTTGCTCAAGTGCACTGATGCCCTTACATGTGCCTGAGCGGGTCAATCGAATTGGATGTGTGAGCCACAATCGCATGCTTGCCTGATTAGCAATTTGAAATAAATATGCTCAGACACTCTCTGGGCAAAGATATCAGAAACATGGAGATGTTTTTATAAGAAGGAACATTTCCAGATTAAGATGAATGAAACATAAAATGTGTTATTTCAAATCGTGTTCATGAGGGATTCTTTTTATGCACATTTTTGTCTCCCAGTTTCAGCCTAATAAATGTGTGAATTATACTATTAACTTCCTTCTGATATTAGAAAAAAATACAGAACAAAATTTTTTTTCATAAGAAATTTCATTTCTTGAATTATTTTACCAAGAGTCTATATTAATAAATAAGTAAAAAGTAGAAATTTTAATGTCTCCTTTTCTCCCACATAGGTTTAGCATTTTAAAATGTCAGTTATCTGACAAAAGAATAATGTTTTGTATCTGAGGGCACAGATAATTGCATTCAATTGTATTAAAATACAGAGCTAATTAGATTTCTAATTGTTGCAATTTCTTCTCTTCTTCTCTCAAAATCTATTTTTCCCCTCCAGTATCAATTTAAAGTTTGCCAGGGAACAAACCATTGGGGCTGCTTGAAATAATAAATATATTTAGGCTGGACTCCTCTATGTTCAAAATTCAAGATTTTATTCCAGATTTTTAAATTTGTTCTATTGAAGCGTAACACACGCAGGCACAATTGTGGGTATACAGCTCAATGGATTTTGACAAGTTGAGCATAAACACAACCACAAACAAGATAAAAGATAGAAGAGTATTCTAATCCTCCTATTGTCCATCTTCAGACACAATTTACCCTACTCCCCAGAGTCCAGAACTGTTCTTTCTAAACACTATAGGTTAGTTTTGTCTGGTTCATTGTCATATAAATACATCCATATACTATGTATTTCTTGGTGTCTGGCTAATTTCTCTCAATATTATGTTTGTTAGAGTCATCTTCACTTTAAAAATATATATATGTTATTTATTTGTTTACTTATTTCAGAGAGAGGGAGAGGGGTAGAGAAATAGAAATATCCATGACAGTGAAACAGCAATCGGCTGCCTTCTATATGCCCCCTACTGATATCGAGCTGGCAACACAGGTATGTACCCTACCTGGTGAGCTCCTGGTACATAGTACAATGCTCAACTAACAGTCTCACCAGCCAGGTGAGTCAGCTGCATTCTTGAATGTGATTGTAGTTTCTTTATTCTCATCACAACTATTCATACTGCAACGACTGTGTGTCCCTCATGTGAAGAGCCTACAATTTATCTCTTTATTTATTCACGATGGCATCTTTTATTTTTTTAAATCAGGTTTTAAATCTACGTGGCTATATATACATTTTCATTCGTTTCACATAAGGCAGAATCTCGTGTTTCAGGTAGCTAGTTTTTACAATTTTTTGAGTAGCTACACAATTGAGCATTACCTTTTAGGATATTGATCCGATCTGGCACAGTTAGATATATCAATGCCCATAGTTCAGTACTTTACATGACTGCCTCTTCAAACTATTCCTTTCCTTTTAAAAAAAAACCTGAAAATGATTGATTTTTTTTCTGGTTGCGTTTTAAATCCAGGGGTTTGACTTTCGTCCTCTTTCAAAGAACAGTTTCCTCTTGCTTTCTGGGGTTAAACATTTGACCCATGTTGAGTCTGTGTAGCTGGGAGTGTTTCCTTCGCAAAGAGATAATCTCCTCATTTCTCCCAGTGTCTCCATGAGCCCTTCTGCTCCGGAGCTCACTTCTGGCCATTGAGCACCGGAAACTCTAGGATGTTGCCATGTCTGCGCTGAAACTTGTGAGGAGAAAATTTGGTTAAGGCGCCCTTTCACTATGACACTGTTTACTCATCACCTCCATTGAAAATGAGCCATTTTTAAAAATGGCTACAGGTAGAACAATTTTAGAGAGCAATCACAATCAAACATCCTTTGAAGAGGAAAGGCTGGCTATTGTAGTAGGGTTCTAAACTCAGACTACTTGGGTTTGAAACCACACTCAACCTTGGAGAAGGAATTCTCCTTTCCTGTGTTTCGGACTGTAGTTCTGATTGACAGGAGAAGGCAACTGCAGATTAATGATTCATAAGGAGAGGCTTCTCTCCCATGTGACCCTGCTATTGGTGAGACATGCCAGCTCTCAGTTACTTATCTTCTTCCTTGTGAAAACCTCCTTTTTTTCCATGTGATATTCCTGAAAATATTTACTCCACCAGAAAACAGCATAGCTGCCAACTGAACAAAACCTTCCTCATTGCTAGATCCATTCTGGCACCCTTCATTCAGTCTGAAGGAGTTACTTTTTTTTGCTTTTAATATATTTTATTGATTTTTTACAGAGAGGAAGAGAGAGGGATAGAGAGTTAGAAACATCGATGAGAGAGAATCTACGTGCCTCTTGCTCACCCCCTACTGAGGTTGTGCCTGCAACTAAGGTACATGCCCTTGACCGGAATCGAACCCGGTACCTTTCAGTCTGCAGGCCGACGCTCTATCCACTGAGCAATACCGGTTTCGGCAGGAGTTACTTTTAGAAATCACCTGGAAAGCCAGTGATGAGTAGTGCTGGGGGTTGGGGGGGGGTATGGTATCCAAGTCCCAGTGATCGACTCTTGGGTCAAGGGCAGCTGTAATATCTTGCTGCATTTCATTATTGGCCATACCATTGGTATGTTCTATAGGCAAATTGATTTTGCTGTTGTTTTGTCAAATTAAGCACGTGTAGGTCACAAACAAGCATTACTTTGCAATCGTTATATAATTTAAATCCATTTAGAAAAGGGAATAAATATTTCTTCTTTTAACAAATTGATCCATACTTTCCATTGAACTAAGTAATATTCATTTATTGGAAAAAAATATTGTACTTTCTGTCAAACATAGTAATAAAAGCACCAAAAAAACCCACCTTTTATAAACATCTACTTTGAGCTACTCTCTGTGGTGGTGGCAGAGGTATAGAAAGATTAAAAGGCTAGAATCTTGACATCAACAACGTGGGAGATAGCTTGAGGACAAGTAATCAGTTTTATTAATTAAGTGAACCTACATGATGTCAGCCTGGTCAATACAACACCTGCATTTGCTGGAAGAATAGAGGTCTCACAACATAGGTGGACTTTTTCACTGAGAATTGAGGGTTGAAGAATGATATGCAGATGAACTGGTGGGAGACTGTATTCCAGTCAGAGGCAAGAGGATATAGGAAGGCACAGACGCGTGAGAGAACATGGTGTCCTCTAGGGATGGCTTGAAATTCATTACAACTGACCAACACTATTTAGTGAGCCCGCGGTGCTTGTAATGCAGCTTCTTGTGGTCAGAGACTAAAAGAGTAGATTCTGGGGAGAGTATACAGCTTCAACTTGGCATCATTCTCAGTCTATATTTTCCACTGTAACGCTTGGGAAGTACACTATTTGGGATTATAAATTCCCACGTTATTTGCATAATTGATTAAAAATATAGCAGTCTTATTTGGTTAGCTGACTTTATTCTCCACCCATCACTATGTGGTAGGAAAGGAATGACTGGTATTATATAGGCCCCTGGTGTGAGGAAAAGAAAATGAGCTTGGTTTCAGCCAGACCACAGAGTTAAGGAGCTTGTGAAGGTAATTGTAAAGGTAATCAATCTGCTGGTGATAACCAAATGGTTCTGCCACCGCCCCCGCGGGGACCCCCCCCCCCACACACACGCAAAGAGCAATTCTTCATGGTAGGAGGTGACAGTGAGGCCATAATATCATGAATATGTGAACCCCTGATGCACCTATCCCCAGTGGGCTATATTTTGTGCAGCAAGTATAATATCAAGCCCTATCAGATTATGATACTAGAGCCCCAGTATTGACAATATATATAGTTTGAGTAAACTATAGTATGTGTTTGCTAACTTCGAGCTATGTCTCAGTTCTTTAGACATCATGAGATACTTGCTTCCTTATATGTCTTCCGCTATTTGAAGTTGGCTATGTGAATTTTGGTTATTTGCAACTCAAAGTATCCAACACAATCAATGTAGTCAATTTTCATTGATGAAAAGTGGGTGGCTGTTTCTGCAACTGGGACTGGCCTCAGTGGTGGGAGGCAGAGCAGAATAAGACTAGCTATTGCACCACCCTCATTTAAAAAATAAAATGTCTAAGATTTAATGGAAAAAAGTGAAATATCCACAAACTTTGGAATATGTAATAGTAGGGAAAGAGTATTAACTCATTTTCTAGGTTTCCCCCCCCCAGTTGTTATATTGCCTGTCATCTTTCAAGTTTCTGTTACTGTTATTCATGTTGTTATGTTTGTGGCTATTATTATTATTACAATTATGGAGAACATTTTGTATTTGTGGATCACTGCTTTTCTGTTTTGTATACTTTAATTGCTAACAAAATCTTGATGAAAAATAGTTATTGAATTTTTACTTTTTTAGATTCTATACCACATGCTTGTTAACTTGAGTTAAAATATTTACAATTTGCACTTCCTGTTCAAAAACAATTCCTTCTCCTTCTTTTTCATATTTTATCCCAACTAATACTTAAACAACATGATGCTTTAGCAAAACGTCTCTAGTGTTGTGATTATTTGTTCATCTATAACATAGGATGTTTTGGCAAATATATCTCTACCTCATTAGACATTCTTTTGAGTCACTTCAGGCACCACAAGTACAAAACTGCATCAATGATCTGACTTTAATATCCCTTTTCCCAAAGGTAATGAAAAGTAGTAATCCATCACGTACTCTCATTTGCTGCCCTCACTAACTTAATTTCCCATTCCCACTTAGAATGGTTTAATTTCTTTCTTCATTGATCCCTTGTTCTTACAGAAAATGGATTTAACTTCACTGGAGGTAGGTTTTATATATTTCAATTGTCGTTTATTAACTATTTACCATTTAAACCTTTTTTCTTTCTGAAACTCAAAACAAGTCCTTATTCTTTTATGTCTTGTAGTTTTTAAACATTTAATAGAACTCTATTTCATTTTACTTCTCCGCTTTTATAGTTGAGCCCAAATGTACTGTATATCACATAGGTGCAATAGCAAACATGTGGGTTAAGCTGTAGCTTTGTCCTGCAACTCTTTTTTAAAAATATGTATTTTATTGTTTTTTTTACAGAGAGTAAGGGAGAGGGATAGTTAAAAACATTGATGAGAGAGAAACTTCGACCAGCTGCCTCCTGTACACCCCCTCCTGGGTATGTGCCTGCAACCAAGGTACATGCCCTTGACCAGAATTGAACTCGGGACCCTTGAGTCCGCAGGCCGACACTCCATCCATTGAGCCAAACCAGTTAGGGCTGTCCTGCAAATCTTATTGAAATACCATTTTTTTTCCCTTTTAGGATGAAACACTTTTTGTTCTTTCCAGTGCATTTGCAGTTTGTCAACATGACTTTGTCTTCAAGGTTGATCTTTCTAAAGTTATAAGATTTGTTTTGGTGCTAACTAGTTTGCAGTTTTGATTTCTAGATTACTGTATGTCAAATTTAATCATAATGCCGTCAGCTGTTCCCACGGCTCAACTCCATTTATCCACTCCACTGATTTCTCCTTCACTCTGGCTAAGTCATCTTTTCCTGCGGGGGATTTGACAGACTAATTCCAGAGGTAAGCATTTCCCTAAGTCATTACGTTTGTGTCTGTTTCACGACGTGCCTCACATGGGTTTGCATTCATGTTTAGCTTATTCTGTTACTTACAATGTCTGTGTTTATAGTTTTTCTTGCTTTAATTGTATAAAATTGTTAGAAAAAAACCAGAAATTCCTTGGTAAATAATAAATTTTAAAATCTTTTCTGACACATTGGTGATGACGAAAGTAATTTGGCGGTTGTTAAAAAGAAATTTGTGGATGTTTCTATTAGATTTTATTTGCTTTTCTATAATGAACATTGAGGAAAGTATAATCATGCATTTATTGTAGTCTGTGTATATTTAAGTGGTATTATTCATGACATCTATTACTAAATTATGAAGAATTTATTTCCAACCAATTGCAGCAAGTAGTATAATTTCCCCTCCTTAAATCATCACTAGAACTTTGAGCAGATAGTAGGAAGACTCTGACTTACTGTCCCTTTAAAACAGTGTTTCCCAAAGTGTGGTATGCGTACCCCCAGGGGAAGGGGAAGAGTTTGGTGGGGTTACGCGTTACACCGGAGTTCGGTGGGGATATGCACTGCACCGTGCTTAGCTGCACCTAATTCTACGTTCTCATGAGTCAAGTCAAGACAGTCTTGTGAGGCGTGAGATGGTCTGGTGTGCAAATAAATGTTATTTATAATATAACTTTTATTTATATTTTATTATGAATAATTTTATTTTTTGTTTATTATTATTTTGTGTATGTACCAAAAAAATAAAAATAAATATATTTTGATTGTTATTAAAATACATCCATTTTTTTGACGAGGGTTACTCAGCATTACTAAAATTATAGAAGGGATACACATATGTCAAAAGTTTGGGAAACACTGCTTTAGAATATTTGTGAGTGTGTGTGGTGCATGTGATGAAGCGGATATTTAGTGATGCTTTGGTGCTCTACTGCTTTTGTGGTACCTTATCCTGAACAGGTAGACCGCAATACCTTGCTTAGGGAATATCTAATTTAATGTTAGTGCAGTCATTGTTTATAACTGGAGGCTTTACACTTAAGGGAAGTTAGAAATGGCTTGTCCTGTGAGGAGGGACAGAGAGAAAAGCAAATGACAAGATGTTTTGTCATAGAATCATAGTGATGAGGGTCCAGCAGCCTAACAGTCTGTTTGAAGGTGAAGGTGCCCATGGTGGTGACTTTGTAACCACACTGATCCATGCCCATGATCTGGTGTATACTCAGCTGTCCAGAACGCTCGGCCATTTTCTTCAATCCTTTTGTTGGTTCTGTGAACTATCCAATGGCTTCTACACAAATCGCTCTGTACTGGATAACCAGAGTCAGTTTGGGGTGCTTTGCAATTAAAAAAAAACAAACCTACCCTTACCATGTAAGTAACCTTCTGAATGCTCCCCTCCCACCCTCTCATGCTGGCTTGGCCATCTTATTTTTATCCTTGTCTCTCCGTTTTAACTGCATGTGGCAGATACTCTAACTTTGCAGCAGATCTCCTTTGATTTATGCTTTAATGAAAATTATTTCTTAGTTGCAGGAGCATAGTGTTTTAGCCAGGTAAACATATATCCACAATAAAGACCAGAAACCTCAGATTCCAGTACAGCTAACAGTGGTCATATGTCTAAGCTAAGGTGACCAGACATCCCGCTTTTGGTGGGACAGTCCCGCCAAAAGCGGGACGTCTGGTCACCTTAGTCTAAGCACTAACCAATGAGAGTTGAGTAGAGTGATGTTTATAGCATCTGGTTCCTTCCCATCACAAGGAAGGGCTTCTCCTTGCCCTTTCCCCCACTTGTTGGAAGGCATGTATGGCAGCGGGGCATCCTGCAAATGTGTGTGAGCCTGGCATACTAGGAGCAATGAAGCAACACATTCGGCAAGCGTAGGCCTTGTTGATTTAGCAGGACAGAATTCCCATACATACTCAATGTCTGAAATGAGTTAGTAGGATGCATAATAAGTGATCCACAACCTCACCAAAATTTACTTCCCCACCTATTATTTCTGAGGAAGACTTTCAATTCTTGTGACTGGGCTCAATGCTTTTTTGGGGGGCATTAATATACACCTTGTATGTATTTTTTATTTGGTTCTACATTTTAGAAAATAAGGCTCTAACTGGAAGAAGTGTGCAATTTATAAGGTATCAAGAATGGCATGAAAGCTTACACATATATGTCTGATATTATTTATTCCCATCCAACTATATATTTTGACATATGCTAAGTCTTTCATTTTCTAGGATGAGAGCAGGGTAATCATAATAAGAGAACTCTATATCCCTGTGCAAGGGAAGGATGTGGACCAATGGTGACTCTAATAGGCTCCTTACTAGCTAAGAATTACTGAGATTATCTTCTTAGGACGATTAATAATACTTCTCCCAGATGACATGTGTTCTTTCCTAAGCTTTTGATCAGATTATTAATGAGAACTATCCTCAGACTGAAAAGGTTTTACTGCTTAATTATAAGGCCCAATCATTATTATGATAATCTGGTACTGCTGAGTTTTTAATATTATGTACATAAATTTAGGTGGCCTGGTTCCATGCATGCAGATGGAGGGGATGGTACCCACAAATACCGGTGTTCTATTGGAAATTAAAAGTCACTTTTTAATAAGAGGCAATCTTCAATTCAGGTAAGAAGATTTCCCGAATACCTCAAGATCATTATCTAATGAACATTTTAAAAATGAAAAGCTCTGACAGTTTAAAAAAATCCATATTTATTTTGGTGACAGTCTCTGATGAAGTTTGAATGTGGCAGAGAGTTTAATTTTTCAGCATAATGGTTAGCATGGATAATTCATAATAAGTTTAACAATTCAAGGCTCAGAGCTATTAAATAATTGCAACTAGATTACCAATTGACTTTACTCAAATCTAAAAGGGACTTTTAATGTACTTAATATTTTGCTGAAACATAACTCAGTCTCAATGACTTTGAAAGGGACATTAATAGTTTTCTGAAAATATAACCTTGAAAATTAAATCCATTATATATTTCTGAGATTATAGATGAAACTGCTCTGTCCAATAAGTCATTACATTAGCATAATGAGGTATGAGGGGAGATAATAAGTGAGAAACAGCAAGTAAAAGGCACGGTGTACCACAATTTGCTTACATTTAACCACAATGACCTTTCAAAGCAGAGCTGAAGGGTCAGGTTTATCATCACTCTTCCAGCCTTCAAGTAATATATTTCTATTTAGCAGAACAATTTTCTGAAAATTGCTGTAGTAAGAATTATGCTAGGTCCAGCTCTCTACCTGCAAAACACAGGGTTTTAGTGTGAGCAGCCCCTGAGAACAGCAGCTAGCCAGCCCGCACCGCCCTGAAGCAAAATACCTGAAGTGTGCATGTTGATTGGCAATCACTTCCCTTGGAAAAAGCAAGTAAATCAAAATGCAGACAAGTCATTAAAAACATATTCCCGGCCCTAGCCGGTTTGGCTCAGTGGATCGAGGGTCGGCCTATGGACTGAAAGGTTCAAGGTTTCAGGCCAGTCAAGGGCATATGCTCGGGTTGCTGGTTCGATCCCCAGTAGGGGGCATGCAGGAGGCAGCTGGTCAATAATTCTTTTCATTAATGTTTCTCTCTTTCATTACCTTTCCCTTCCTCTCTCTAAAATCAATAGTAATAAAAACGAATAAAATATATATATTACAAAAACATATCCTGGAACAAATATATGTCAAAAAAAGAAAACAGCAGAATTTAAAATGCTAAAGAACTAGCATGGTATGAATACAACTGTCTGTCACACTGAGGCTGGCAAGTGTCAAATTGCCTGGTCATCCAGTTTTGGATGTGATTTAAAAAGTATATACATATTTTTTATTGATTTCAAAGAGGAAGAAAGAAACAGAAACATCAATGATGAGAAAGAATCATAGATCGGCTGCCTCCTGCACGTCCCACACTGAGGATCGAGCCCACAACCCAGGCCTGTGCCCTGAGCGGGAACTGAACCATGACCTCCTGCTTCAAAGGTCGATGCTCAGCCTCTGAGCACACCATCCAGGCTAGATGTGATTTTTAAAGGTTTGCCCAAAGAAGAGTGTGCATGCAAAATCACATGAAAAAAAATATTTGATCAAAGATAATAGATTAAAGTATCCATATTCATTTCTTTATTTCTTGTATATAAATGACTTCCTCTCTTAATTGCCTGAATATCCTTTGACTAGAGAAATTCTCCAACTCAAAGACAGCTGAGGGAAATAGTGCCCAGCAGAATGCCTGAGCCACAGCAGGCACAGGGAATATTTGTTGAGTGAGTCTTGAATGTGTGAGTGCTGAGAAACTTGAGATGCAGGCCGCCTTGTTCACGGGGCATTGGTTAAATAAATAATTGACAGAATTCTCTTGGGACAATGATTCAAAATTCTTTTTAATATATCTTCATTCTTTTTTTAAAAAATATATATTTTATTGATTTTTTTTTTTTACAGAGAGGAAGGGAGAGGGATAGTGAGCTAGAAACATCAATGAGGGAGAAACATCAATCAGCTTCCTCCTGCACACTCCCTACGGGGTATGTGCCCGCAACCAAGGTACATGCCTTTGACTGGAATCCAACATGGTGACCCTTCAGTCCGCAGGCCAAAGCTCTATCCACTGAGCCAAAAACGGTTAGGGCTATACCTTCACTCTTTAAAAATGATGTGAGGAGTGTCTTTTCTTCTTTGGTAGCTATAATGTGCTATGCTCATCAAAATGTCAATTTGTTGTTGTTGTTGTGCCAGTTGCTTTTAAAAGAGGGCAGAATTGAAACTTATTCAGCACACAGTAATAGTGTTGATCATAAGGTTAAAAGAATCCAGTTGAGTTGTTCTTCGTGATCTTTACGGGAAAGTTTTCCAGTTAAGAAGCAGTCACCATGGAAGCAATGTTATCAAGTCTACTAAGAGTTCATGGTCAGGGGCAGAGTGACTCACGTTGTGAACACCTACATTGGACTTACATGGAGTGGAGTGTTCACTATTTTATTAAATTTGTTCTGGAACTCAACATTGGTCCAGGGGAAGTGGAGGAGCTAAATTAAAACTTTAAAAATACAACACAGACTGTGTGAGATAAAAGTACCTTAGGAATTAAGGGAATATATAATTCAAGGGAGTTGTCACTAGGATGCCTCTCTTTTCAGTAGGTCATATGCCTAAGCAGGCTGAATTAGCTTCAGATAAATTAAATCAAAGTGATAATTCCATAAACTATAGAAACATTGCTACTTACAGTCCTCATTGAAAAATAATGATGAAATGAAATAATACAAAGGGTAAGATTTTATAATTAGATGACATTGAATATATTTTCTTTTAAGTAGTGGTGCTATAGCCTCTTTTAAGTAGTGGACCTATTGTGAATTTGATTAAATAATATTGTTACAACATAATTAACTTATTGAACTGTTTGAGTGGTTTTAACATTTTTAATTAGAATACTTCTAAGGCGGTCCATATAATAAACCCACTAGCTGTTATACACATTTTTATAAACTTTCTTTGATATGAAAGAAGAGATAAAGAATAAGAGATTAATATAATTTGTAGCCTTTTTTTACTTCTTCAATATCTTATAATCTGGCAAATCCATAGGACTATTTGATTCACAGACGTAAAAAGTCGGTGTTGTAAGAGAGAAAACTATTAAGGACTTCCTGGTGCTTTATGTACCTGTTGTTTCTATGCTACCATGTTCCGTCAAGAAGTGGACAGTGCCAAGTTCAATTTGGAACTCTCAGATCAGGGTAAGATTTATCAGCTTTTTAAAATCTCTCCCTTGTATTGCTCCTGATGTCACTCTCTTTCTATTTGAACATTGTTAGCCTCTTTTAAGGTGAGCCAGTTGTGAGGCCAAATTCAAATGGTCATAACATTCATTACACCTTATTGACTATTTGTTAATCACTATTAAATAAAACAGAAATGTCATAAATTAACCTGATACTTTTAAAAATTTCATTTGCTCTATTCTAGAATTTGTTCTCCTGCTTTCAACCATTTTTAAACCAGCATAATGACAATATGACATAATTAAAATTACATTAGCTTTTGGTTGAAACATTTGAGAGACAGATTTATTCAAGTTCACAAAGACTAATAGACTTGGTATTTAAATTCATTTTTCTGTGAATAATGGCGACCAAGCTTTTTTTCAACAACCACAGTGTCAGGAATAAAATGTCTTTTGAACTTTTTGATCACTTCCTTAAAACTAGAAAACCAAAAATATAAATCTTGAGAATTTCCTGTTCATTAAAAGTAGTAAGAACAGGCAGAAAGTTGAGGGAAACATATATAAGTTGCAGGCTCAATCCCCACTAGGGGGCATGTAGCAGGAAGCCAATGGATATTTTGCTCTCACATCAATGTTTCTCTTTCTCTCTCCCCATCTTCCTTCCCCTGTCTCTAAAAATCAGTTATGAAAATCTATAAAAGAAACCATATATTTAGTGTATGACTCATTCATACCACTCCTATTTACATTAGAGAAATACACATTTATGAGCACTAAAAAAACTGTACATAAATGTCTATAGTACTTCTATCCCTAATTATAGTAAATTGGAACATGTCTACATGTCTTTTAAAAAAATATGTATATATTTTTTAAATTTCAGAGAGAGAAAGGGAGAGAGAGATAGCTGCCTCCTGCATGCCCCACACTGGGCATAGAGCCCACAACCTGGGCATGTGCCCTAATTGGGAATTGAACCATGACCTCCTGGCTCATAGGTCAATGCTCAACTACTGAGTCACACCAGCAGGCTCTACATGTCTTTTAATGGGTTAAAGGAGAAACAAAATGTGGTAAATCTCTAAAGGAATACAACTTAGCAGTTAAGAATCATCACCACAACTAAACTCAACAAACTATTAATATGTGCAGAATATAAAATGCATTATATACTGCTTGCTTTGGCAGCACACATACTAAAATTGGAATGATACAAAGATTAGCATGGCATCTGTGCAAAGATGACACACAAATTAATGAATCATTCTATACAAACTGTCCAAAAATCCATATGGAATAAAAAAAGACCCTGAATAGCCACAGCAATCTCAAGAAAGAAGAATAAAGTAGGTGAGATATCAATACCAGATATCAAGCTATATTATAAAGCCACTGTCCTCAAAACTGCCTAGTACTGGCACAAGAACAGACATATAGACCAATGGAACAGAACAGAGAACTCAGAAATTGACCCAAGCCATTTTGCTCAATTAATATTTAACAAAGGAGGCAAGAGCGTACAATGGAGTCAGGATAGTCTTTTCAATAAATGGTGTTGGGAAAATTGGACAAATACATACAAAAAATGAAACTAGATCACCAAACTTACACCACACACAAAAATAAACTCAAAATGGATAAAGGACTTAAACATAAAAATCTTAGATAAATCTACTGGCAGCAAAATATCAGACATATGTCATAACAATATCTTTACCGATACAGTTCATAGGGCAATGGAAAATAAGAGGAAAATAAACAAATGGGACTAGATCAAAATAAAAAGCTTCTGCACAGCAAAATAAACCATGAATAAAATAACAAGAAAGTTCACTGCATGGGAGAACATATTTGCCAATGTTACCTCTGATCCGGGTTTAATCTCCAAAATTTACTGGGAACTCATATAACCTAGCAAAAGGAAGATAAACAATACAATCAAAAAATGGGCAACAGACCTAAATAAACACTTTTCAAAAGAGGAGATACAGGCCTTTGGCTATGTTTTCAAAGGCCAAGAGGCATTTGAAAACATGCCCAAATTCACTAATCATCTGAGAGACTTTAGGTAAATCAAAAACAACAATGAGGTACCATCTCACACCTGTCAGAATGACTATCATCAACACATCAACAAACAATAAGTGTTGGAGAGTATCTAGGGTAAAAGAAACCCTCATGCACTGCTGGTGGGAATGCAGACTGGTACAGACACTGTGGAAAACAGTATGGAATTTCCTAAAAATATTAAAAATGGAACTTCCATTTGACCTAGTAAGCCCACTGGATATCCCAAGAAACTAGAAACACCAATGAGAAAGGATATCTGCACCCCTATGTTCACAGCAGCACAATTCACCATAGCTAAGATTTGGAAACAGCCTAAGTGCTCATCATCAGATGAGTGGATTAAAAGACTATGGTACATCTACACAATGGAATACTGTGCTGCTATAAAGCAGAAGGAACTCTTACCATTTGCAACAGCATGGATGGACATGGAGAGCATTATGCTAAGGGAAATAAGCTAGTTGGAGAAAGATAAATATTATATGATCTCCCTCATTTGAGGAATTTAATGAATAACATAAATCGATGAACAAAAACAGATCCAGAGACAGAGAAGCATTGTATAGACCTTCAAGCCTCAGTGGTAAGAGGACAATGAAAGGACTTGTATGCTCGCATATAAGCATAGCCAATGGACACAGACAGACACTAGGGAATGAGGGCATGTGCTGGGGGGTGTGAGTGGCTGGGGAGAGGTCAATGGGGGGAAAGGGGAGACATATGTAATACTTTAATCAATAAAGAATAAAAAATAAATAAATGACATGCATTATACAAATGAGAAGAAGCCAGTACCAAATGTTTACACAATCAATGATTTTGATGTGATTTTATTTATGTGACACTTGAATAGATACAACTATAGTGGTGCAAATTATTTCAGTAGATAAGGAGGGGTGTGTACTGGAACATAAAGGGGAAATGCAAGATGGTTTTTTGGAGATTATAAGATTATGGATCCATTTGGTATCCCAATGTTTAACTTGGACAATAAAACAAGAGCCAATTTTACTGTATGATATTACAAATTAAAATTAAAAGTGTTCCATATTGAAAGCACGTATATATATTTTAAAACTAATGAGGCAGATTTGATATGCTTGAAATTACATGGGAAGCTTTGCCAAAAACAAACAAACAAATAAAAAAACCCTAACCCAACCTATGTTCTATTTGTACACATCTATTTTTATTAAAATGGATGTCCTAGAGATTACATCCTGCCTTAGGGAGAAATTTGTAAAGATGCAGAGCCACGGTCAAACAGGGAAACAGGGAGCTCTCTGGTAGCAGGTGTCCTGTCAGCAAGCAAGCAAAGAATGATAGGGCCCTTGGAAGCATTGGGCTGTGGGTCCCTGGATGTTTGTGGCCCATCCATTGGTGTGTTTATGAATTGTTTCCAGTGCTCAAAACACACTCCCAATGAAACATTTGCAGGGTTTTGAAGTCATGCATATTATTTGTTCTTTATATATTTAAACTGAGTGTTGAGTCTAAAAACTGTGGACTTTGTATTCTTTTATGTCATTTTTATAGTAATTATTATTTACCAAGAAATTGTTATCTTGGGATGTTATATCTTACAGAAAAGCAAAGTTGCATTATAATCATATCTATAATCATGCAAATATGTTACATCTTTAGAAAGATCCATAAAAAAAGACTCCCCAGAGATAACATGGAGGCCTCAGTTGTATTTCAGCTCCAGGCCCAGAAAAGCAGCTAAACCAGGTTGGTGATGCCAGGAGCAGCTGCAATGACTATGGCCGCCTGCCCTGGCACTGACCAACCAGTGGAGACAGTGACCCTGAAAGAGCAAACCTGGAAGACTGATGAATATTCTGCGGAAACTCTCCTAAAACTTCCATTAAGATTCCCACTGCAAGAAAGAGATAGAAGCCTCAAGACAAAGGACCCAGCAAGAACTCTCTCTCCCAGGAGTACACTTGCACCTTTCCTTTCCTCCTCTTCTTCCCCCACAAGCCTGAATCTCCTAAATTCTAAGGGACCCCATGAGGCTTGCCACCAGGGAGCAATGGGCAGCAGCAGCTGATCTGAACCTGCCCCCAAGGCCCCCCTTACTGACTTCTCAGCGAGCCAAAGCAGCCCAGCCGATGCTCACTTCCCCACCCAGTGTATCCTGTTGCATCTAGCCTAAGTCCTGCTTCATCTCACTGTCCCCAGCTTTAATAAACATCCTCTAAAAGTCACCCAGACTTGTGTTGTGGAATCTTTCCTGCACGAAGTCAAGAACCCACACACTGTTAGCCGGCCCTAGGCAGACCCTCTCAGGGCCGGCTCCCCTGACCAGTAACAACACCCTTCCTGTAGGAGCTGAGTGCTAGTGGGGAGAGGGGGTAAGTGGCAGCCTCAGGCCCACTCCTCTTGCCTTTCCTGGTGTGAAACCACTGCAGTTAGCAGGGCCCAAGTGTCCTCAACACACTGTAACAAAGGTAGACCCTCTATTCCATGAGTGAGGGCTGGAAGAAGGGATTCTCCTTCCTCCCACCTCTCAACCATACTCAGTTGGATTTAGCCTCATCAACAGGTAGATGGGGCAGGATGAGAAACATGGCTTTTCTACTTCCCAAGGAGAAAGCCCTTTCAATGGGACAGGGGGAGAGGGAGCCCTGTGCCCTTGTGGTGGTGGTGGGGGGGGGGGGGAGACTCTGTGTCCTTAATCTTAGGGGAGAGGCCCTGTGTTATGGTCTGAAGGGATGTTACCGGAAAGGCACCTGGCCCTGAGAGGGTCTGCCCCAGGCCAGCCAGCAGTGTGTGGGTTCTTGACTTCATGCAGGAAAGATTTCACAATACGAGTCCAGGTGGTTATTAGAGGATGTCTATGAAAGCTGGGGACAGTGACCCCCAGAGGGAGAATGCACCTCAGAACACATATTTTTTTTAAAAAAGAAATTGTTTTAGGGCAAGTTATCAGGATTTAAGGTACCAATAAAAGAAGTGAATTTTATGTTCTTTCAAATCCACAGACACGTATTCTACATGACAGCATTGCAGAAATTATTGCAGATAAATCTCAAATTACTATCTAAAGAGTGAGAGGATTCTGGATTGATGTCTTTATTCCCTATACCCTGCCTTAAAAAGCCGAAGTTGATTTACAGATTGCATTATCAGTAGGTTTCATAATTTGATTCTGTCTCTTCTGAAGCCTGGGACTGGCTGACCCTCAGCCCGGCCATGGAACTCATTCATATGATCTTTTTTTCAAAGGGATGAATGCTACATAAGCATCGTTTAAAGAGCCAACAGGGAGATGTCAGAACTGCAAAACGTGAGCTTTGTTCCTATGACAGAGTATAGTTCATGTTATACTGTATATTGATTACTCAGTTGTGTTGATGTGAGACTTTTCATTTGTCTTAAGTTTTGATTCTTTTTCTATTTTAATTAAGTTGAGAACAGAAATTATGCATCACATTTCTGTTTCTAGCAACACAGTTATATGCTCTGTAGGAAGCAATACATGTACTAAAAGTAAGTAAAGATGAAAAGCCCTTCCAACTGGGGAATCCCATGTGTTTCTTAGGTTGAGATCTCTATAACGTGGGAATAGTCTACATAGGGATCTGCACCATTGTTTCCCATTTTCATTGCTGCAACATACAAGGATAAAAGAAAAAAAGTCAGTTACATTGTACATTTTTAGAAGCAAGAAATTAGAAAGTGAAGAAAAGGTCTAGCCTGGTTCTTTGATGGTAGGCCAACTTCTGTTATTGCAATATCACCAAGAAGTAATAACATGTAACTAATGTGCCAGGGCTCAAAACAAAATGGCAGTATCTGTTAATAATTATCAGAGGACATCTAGTATCGGTGATGTGAAGAGGAAATAAAATCATGTAATTAGTAACATAATGATTTCATTAAAATAGAGAGAACAGATTAAAATGTTTAATGTCTTTATCCATAAAAATATTTCTTTTTCTTCAAACTATTCTGTTTCCAGACTTTTGATTAAAAAGTGCCAAGGATGCTGAAACCAGTTTGGTTCAGTGGATAGAGCGTCGGTCTGCAGACTGAAAGGTCCCAGGTTCGATTCCAGTCAAGGCCATGTACCTTGGTTGCGGGTACATCCCTGGTAGGGGGTGTGCAAGAGGCATCTGATCAATGATTCTCTCTTATCAATGTTTCTAACTCTCTATCCCTCTCTCTCCCACTCTGTAAAAAAATCAAGTATATATATATATATATATATATATATATATATATATATATATATGGTGTCAAGAATGGGGAGAAAAAAGAATATGTGTTGAAGCAGAGGATTCAGTTTCAAAGATGATAATCTCTAGTGTGTGGATACTGGTTTTGCTTCACCTTCCTATGGGTAAATTTTCTATGCTTCTTCAACCTCTTTTGAGGTTAGAAATCCTAATCTTTTAGGGTACCCTTCACTCTTACTTCCCATTGGGTCTAGTAAGTGAAATCTGTTAAAAGGGAGAAAAGAAAGAACTTTGAACTTTATTGTCCCCCCATTCTGTTCACTAGCCATAGTTTCACAGTGGTTGTGTGCCTTTGCTTGCAATTAGAATTTCTACCAGGAGGCCTCTTTCCCTGGGCTACAGCATTTGCCAGTTCTGTTTATATCATGGTGTCCCCTTATCCCTCTAAATCTAGAGTCATTCACGGTTCACCACTGTTCTTAGTCATTGTGTTCTTCATAGCATCTTATTGATGTTCTTATTCTTGGCCACATCATGATAAATAGTTTTTATTTGAGGTCTCTTCAATCAATCCTTTGAGTGAACTGTTTCCTGTTGGAGTCTAGACTGATAGATCCTATCTACACCCTGTTTAATGATTTCTTCCCTCATATTTCAAAACTGCATTGTTTTAAATAAAAACATTTTAATATAAGAATATATGCCATTTACTTATGGATATAACGCTAGTCTATTATTTGGTATTTCAAACCTATGTTAAGGTTTGGCTCTTTAAACGAGATTATTGCAACAAATTCTGACATGGAAATACTTCTAAGCAGCAAGGAATGACTTCATATGAATTGCCAGCTTTTTCTTTTACACTGGGGCAAAGCTGACCTTTCCTCAAACCTTTCTCTAGTAGATGACATTATGAAGAAGGACATCTTAAACCTCAAAGGCCACTGATGGGTCTGGTCTTCATTCAAAGAGCACAGAGTCCAAGATGAAAGTGAAACTGGCACTTTTACCTGAGTCAGTTGGGGGAAGATGTCATTTAATCTATTGGATAGTAATGGGAAGAAGTCCCAGAGTCATTTCCTAGATTTATTGAGAGAAGGGCATGAGGGTGCAACAAGTCCCTCCCTTTTTTATATTGCTTAATTGGCAGACATGTTTGTTTGGAAACTTTAAAAAGCAACTTGGCAATAGATATCTGACCACATCAAAAGACTATAGTTTGGACTGCCTACTCATGCATGAGAGCTAAGGTTGGCAAAAGCACGGGGTTTATTTTTCTGCAATGAGTTGGAGCCCAACTAAGAAAATAAACCTTCCTTTATATCATTCCAGTTTTGTGTGTTCTCCTGCTAATGAGCCTCAAAGACTACCACGACCTTCAGGGTGAAAACATAAATGTTTAATTATTAATTAAATTGCTTAATTTAAATAACATAAAGTCAGCATAATGCATACAGTGATATTTCTGAGATCTTAATGTGATTTTTAATGTTTTCTTTCTTCTTTTTTTAATCTAAGTGGCACCCATTTGCCCAAGGAAACATGTAACATGCAATTGATACTCAGTGGAAATCAGGTGTAAAGAAATTAAACATATTATATTATATGCGTTTATCTCCTCTATAATAAAAAACCCAATATGCAAGTCAACTGACCAGTAGATTGATGAGTAGAAAAACCTGTCGCTATGATGTGTACTGACACCAGGGGGCAGACACTCAATGCAGGAGCTGCCCCCAGAGGTGGCAGCAAGGGGTGGGGTTGGCAAAAGGACAGTGCCAGGCCAGCCAAGGTGGGTGCCAGCAGGGGCTCTCTCCTCCATCACCCCGCCAATCACCCCTCAGAGGGAGGTGACTGGTGGTGACAGCCAGGGTCTGGGCCAGCAAGCAGGCAGCACCAGGCCAGCCAACGTGGGTGCCAGAGGGGGCCTCCTGATTGTCCCACCAGTCGCCCTGCAGATTGGCTATGGTCACCAGCCAGGCCTAGGGATACTACCTGCGCATGGATTTCGTGCACCAGGCCTCTAGTATATATATATTTATTTATGCAAAAATAATCAAGGTGTGTGAGGTTTTTTTTTGTTATTTTTAAACAGATTATATATTAGGGTTTAAAATATATAAATAGCACAGTAGACAGCAGCCCAGGGGTCCCCCTAGCCCTCTGGCTTCAAACCAACAGACAGAGAGGAGCCTTTGGGGGTGGGGGTGGGGGGTGAGCACCTTTGGAAGCCCGAGCCTGAGCTGTAGCCTAGGCCTTGGGGAGAGCCTGGGCCTAGACCCTGTCCACTAGACCCTGGGACCCTTGGCAATGCGGCCATGAGCTCATTTCCCAGCCGGGAGTGAGCAATGTGGGCAAGTCATTAGTATCTTGGACTTGACCTCCTTGGACTGTGATAGCCTTGGTATTATTGGCCTGCATTTCCTTCAGGGCTTTTTGTGATTCTTGGCAAAATGCATGTTCTTCAGGAACTTGGGGTCCACCCCTTAAGATACCTGTGTCTTTGTAATCAGGGTCTCTTGATGCTGATTCTGTGCCATTTGGGGGGGGTGGAGTGTGTGGTATGGTCCGATATAATTTTGAGAACATCCAGGTTCGTTGTTAAAAGTAAGCAGGGATTTCAATAATTATCAACAAATTTTCTTTAGTGGACAAGGTTTCCCTGTTATATATATCTAACCAAGCTAATTAAACTTATAAGTATGAGACTGGAATATTAATACTGCTGGCTGAATTCTCTGCCAGTGTGATTAAAATGTTCTGTCAGAGACTAACCTTCAAATATTAAGCTGGGGACATCCTTTCAGAAAAATGATAGCGATAAGGCTTTGAGAGAGAGAGAGAAACAACAGTAGAATAAAAGTTCAACATGCCCCAAAGGATTCTGCAGTGCAAGATGACTGGAGACCTAACAGCTAATAAAAGATAAACTTTCCACAAAAGTGCTGTCAAAAAAGAAGAAAAAAAAAGGTGACTAAGAAATAGACAGCCCTAAGAAACAAGCTCTCTTTTTACAGAAATACAGAAAAAAGATGGGAATGAAGATATATTCAACTATCACACAGTTTTCTGCCTTTTAGAATGAATTTTCTAGAACTGACCTTTACAAAGTTGATTCCTGGTTTTTGGCAAACTGAAGAATGGAAGAACATTGATAGAGCCCTCTTATTCCTCCAGTCTTTTGTGCAGGAGGAAATAATGGGAAAAGGTTTTCCATACCATCTTTGGAAAACAAGTTCTTATGAAGTCATAGAGAAAGTGGCTGAGCCGAGGACTGGCTTATTCTCTTTCAGTCCTTCCTGGACAAGCCAGACCTGAGACTAGGAAGGAATGGGCTGCTGGCCTGGCTCAGCTCTAAGCCCCTGATAGGAGCACTCAGAGTCTAGCTCGGTGTGCAGGAGACTTGGATGGGATGGAGCCCATGTTGTTGTTTTTAATTTTAATTTTTTTATTGATTATGGTATCACATAATTGTCCTCATCACCCCATTCCCATCCCAAACCCCTTCCTACATATGCCCACACCCCCCTGTTGTCCATGGCCACTGGCTAGGCCCATGTGCATGCACACAAGTCCTTTGGTTGATCTCTTCCCCTAACCCCACCCACCCCTACATTCTCTCTGAGGTTTGAGAGTCTGATCACTGCTTCTCTTTCTCTGGATCTGGTTTTTGTTCATCAGCTTATATTGTTCATTATTTCCTCTAGATGTGTGAGATCCTATGATGCAAGAAATACCCTTGTAAGAACCGAAACTGAGACAAGCTTTAATGGTTAAGCTGAGAGGCAAATGAATCAGTCTGTAGTGAGTTCCTTTCTGGAGCCCATGTTTTGTTTTTTTTATCACAATTCCCAGAAGTATCACTTCCATAGGAGAAGGATGTGTGTTGTTCTATCTGATTAGAGGGACAGACAGCACCTTAGGAAAAGCTGCATTAGAGTTGAGTGAGTGAGGCTGGTCTATGCTCTCAGATGGATGAAAATCAACATTTAAAAATGGCAGAGGGCCAGATAGGCTTCATGGGTATATGACCTGTACAGTTACACAAGACCCTGTGCTCAGAAGGGTCCCATGCTTGGTTTAAAGTTCCGCTCTTGCTTCCTTGAAATTCTTAATATTGAACAAAAGGCCCTGAGTTTTCCTTTGTAACATGGCTGAGCAAATGTTTATGAGGCAAGTTCTGGGATGGCAGAGTTATACGCTTTTGTTGGTTTATCATATCCAAAGAATCTCTAACTGTTTAAGAGGTATAACATGATTATATTTAAAATAGTTTTTCTTAAAATATTAAAAAAGAGGCAATTCTTTCTTCCTTTCAAATTGGAAGAATGTGTCCCAAAACACCCACTTGTGTCTCATACTTTATGCAGAGCTCCATCCTCTCTTTAGTGCTGCGTTGGCCAGGGATACACCGGGAAATATAATCGTTAGGCACTTTCACTAAACCTTCGGACCTAAGCCATTCGCCTTTCTTTATCACATTGCAGTGAGCGTGTGATGAGAATCTGATAAATCACAACATCCTCCGAGGAAAGTCACATTCCTTTTAAAGCTAAATGAGAGAAGAGGCAGTCAATAAGAAATTATTGCTCCCCCGAGCTGTTCAGTAGTGTCGGAAGTGCTATCTCTCCCTGTTTATTCTTCTTTTTTACTATGGCCCTTTTCCTATGAATGTTTTATAGTTCCATAACGATCCCACTGCACAATGAGTCAGTGGAGCACATTGGTCAGGAGGATAACCCTGAGCTAAATGACTTGAGTACTTTTTTGAGCCAGCACTTCCTAATTGTGTAACTTGGAGGAAATACTCGCGACTCTGTGCCTCGGTTTCCCCAGGTGTCAAGGAGAGTAAATATCAGTACCTACTCTGTAAGTTTATGGCAAGATTTGGAATGTCTTAATACGTTAACTGCATTGTAAAAATGTAGTTAAGTTTTACATGTGGTTTTTATTCTCTCTGTCACAGAGATTTCAGACAGGAGCTTTCTATGCTCTTGATGTCCAAGAACATGTGAAAATATGCCCGTCTACAAAAAACCGACCCCCCAATCATAAGAATTAGAGTTAGGAAACAGCACAGTTCTTAGCAGCTCATTACAATATTAAAGACAACCATGTATCTTCAAGTTATTAGTAGCTTCAGGCCCAGAAATCGAAGAGTTATAGTTTGACTATAAAATTAATTCATAGGCCTCTGTAAAAAAAAAAAAAAAAAGGTATCTCTTTCACCACTCTCTGGCCTATAATTGATTGTAATTACCAGTTTGCACAGGACTGTACGGGTAGGAGGGTTAAAGATTACAAAGAACTTTCCCATTGCTCAGTAGCTAATGGGACACAGCTGCAAGGGAAATAAAACCGTATAATTAAACGTTAGTCCCTTTTGTTCCTGCCTCTAAGCAACATCGTTACAATTTTCATGTCACTGAAGAACCAGAGAAGAAATCTTCATATGCTATAAGGATAATTTTTTTCTTTTTTTTTGTAAGATCTTGGACCCTTGGACTGGTCTCTATGGTCTTCTTAATGATTCAAATCTGATCTTAGCTAACTGTTACTTAATTGGGAGATGCTTCTTAAGTACATTAATATTTAAGGGGACTATGAAAAAGATAAAGAAGGAAAGGAAAATCTTAATGTTCCAACAGATCTGCCCTATTCTTCACTGTTTATCATGCAAGTTGTACCTAATTTTTACTTTTCTATGATTTACAGAATAAAGGGCAAAAGAACTACATCTGTGTTAGTTTTTTAAGTGTTGTCTTATTGTGATTTTTTCTTAATGTATATGTACGTCTCCTCTCAGACCATGGAAAATTTTTTCAGAATAATGTAAAATGTCCTCACTTTCATTAATAAATAAAACACCTATGCTCAAATTATACAATTTATCAATGTTATTATGCATTGCTAGTGAACATAGACAACCGGGTGGGGAAATGATGAAGGTGGTAAGGGGGGGGGAATGGGGAAACATCTATAATACTCTCAAGAATAAAGAATTCTCAACAATAAAGATTAAAAATCGTTAGGTACTAGCAGGTTTGGTTCAGTGGGTAGAGAGTCATCCTGGGGACCAAAGGGTCCCAGGTTCGATTCTGGGCAAGGGCAAGTACCTTGGTTGAATTGCTGGTTCCTCCCTAGCCTGGGCCCAAGTCAGGGCTCATATGGGAGGCAACTAGTCAATGTGTTTCTCTCATATTGATATTTCTTCCTTCTCTCTTCCATTCTTTCTAAAAATCAATGGAAAAATATCCTCAAGTCAGCATTAAAAAAACCCCACAAAAAACAAAAAACAAAAACAAAGAAACCCAAAACCATCACTGTTCTTTCCAGATATATCTTATCTTCATAATCAAATATGAGGTTAGAGAACAAATCAGTTAATATCTAAACTGTATTTCCCACAGAATTGGCTACTTGAGAAAAAATATTCTATGTATTAACTTACAGTATTTATTGGATATTCACTTTGTAACCTCCCCCCCCCCCCTGATTTTAACAGTAAAATATATCCATTGTTGTAAATTTAGGAACTCTCCATCTCAAAAACGAAAAAGATAAGAAAGTCATTGGTAAGTTTCCCACCCAGAGAAAATCATTTTTATTGTTGAATATATTTCTTTATATACCCACAATTATATACAACCATATGCAAAAGAACACGCAGGGTTTATAATGGGTGTATAAAATACATAAATATATTTCAAAAGGATTGTGATTCTACTATGTGTCTGGTTTTGATAATTAGAAGTTATAGTAATTTTGATATATTACATGAAAAGTTATAAGAAAGCAATATCTAAATTTTCTTTGTGAAGCTATGCAAGCAGAAATAGAGGTTGAATAATTTTTCATTCTTGCAATTGAAAGTCATGAATTATTAACTCAGTCTCAGTAGAGCCTCAATCAGTATGAATACCTTCACTTTAAAGGCCTGAGGGCTTCCAGCAGGCTGATTCCTCTGAAGAACCAGATAAAATTTTGGTGAGATTTAAGTGGCTTTTGTGACATCCTTTACCTAATATGGTATCTGATTCTCATTATTTTTGCTTTACAACTCAGCCCTAGTCTCCTTTTCTTAAGAACACAGGGGTTTGATTCTATCTCTTACTTTCCTTAAGTCCCAATAAGTCCACTCATGGTTTCCGCTGACTTGTTTTTTCAATACATTACTGTACATGTTTACCTCTACAATTTCTACATCAAAATTTGCATGGTTCTGATTTGCAACAGCGTTGATGAAACTAGAGAGTATGATGCTAAAAGAAATAAGTCAGACAGAGAAAGGGAAAATTCCATATAATTTATCTAATATGTGGAACATGAAGAACAAAATAAACAAACAGAATAGAAACAGAGTCACAGATACAGAGAACAGACTAACTGTTGCCAGAAGGATGGAGAGTGGGTGATGGGAAATGGGTAAAAAAAAGGTGAAGAGATTGAGAAATACAGATTGGTAGCTACAAAATAGTCATGGGGACGTGAAGCACAGCATAGAAAATATAGCCAATACAGAAGTAAGTAAGTATGATGCCAATTGGGTTCTGGAAATAGAGTATATGATTATTGAATGATTATGATATAAACCTGAAACTAATACAAAATAATATTGAATGTAAACTGAAATGGAAAGAATTAAACATTTAAAGACAATTACATGCCTTTTTTTTTATCCAGTTCTTCATCGATACATAATCACATTAAAATGTGCATCTCTTGATAGAGTTAACAAGGTGCTTCCTCAAATGGCACTTTCAGAGATGAAATAGGGACAGAACTCCTTACAATAAGCACGGAGGAGAACAGAGAAAAGGATCTGATCAGAGTAACAAAGAAGGAAAAATACATTTTTATGGGAATCACATGCCAGGGACTGACTTCAGTTTGGTGAGTGTGGTAGGAGGAGATGTTCATGCAAGATGTACCTTTTCATCGTTACATCTCAACTTGTTCTCTTCAGATTCAATTATGTTTTCTACCTACTGAAACCAGGATTTACATTCCTCTATTATACTCTTACCAAAACTGTTTAATAATGTTACTGATGAACTTCAGGTTGATAAATCCCGCTTTTCTAAATCATTCCTCATCGCGTTGCTCTTTCAGTAGCTTTTGAGTTAGATCAATACTTTTTCTTTTTATTAATCTACACACTCATTCTCTTGGTGATCTCATCCAGCCTAAGGCTTTGAATATCATTTATTTAGTCACATCTCCCAAATTTATACCTCTAGCCTATATTACAGATTTGCCCTTAAACTTCCTACTCTACTTGTAATTAGAGGTCTATTAGGTATCTCAAATTGAACTTACTCAACACTAAGTTCCAGATATATTCCTTCATGCCTGTCATATTCGCTGCCTTCACCTCTCAGTTAATGGAAACTGTCCTTCCAATTGTAAGGCCAAAATGGTCATTTTTTCTCTCTCTTCCTAGATGTGAGTGAAAGTACAAGTCATATCCAATATGACCAGAAACTTGTTGGTTTTAGCTTCATCATCTATGGAGAGCCTGATCAGCTCTCAATAACTGCTATCCATTCTCTTTCACTTGGATTCATTATGATTGTCTCTTTACTTCCCTGCCATCTGCCATCTGCCCTTGTCCTTATAGACCGATGGCTAGGGATATGGCCAGCATAACCTCGTTAGAGCTTGAATTAGATGACATCATTCTTCTGCACAAAACCCTCCAAGGCTTTCCATCTCCTTTGGAGTGGACACAAATTTTTTCACAATGTCCTTCAAGGCCCTGCATTATCTGTCCATCATCTCTCTGACCTCATCTTTTAACAGGTTCCCCGATGCTCATTTCATCTTAATAAACACAGAAGGCCGGGGCTCGCTTCAGAGCCTTTCCAATCTGCAGTAATTCTCCCTGGCGTGTTCTTTTCCCAAATAAACGTATGGCCCACTCTCACACAACCTCAAATTTTGATTCAAATGCCATTTACTCTAAGATTTTCTCCTGACACTATAAATTAAAATTGCAAACTTTTACTTTCTTTCCCCCTTCCTGGCGTTATTTTCCTTGATAATAATTAGCATAATCTAAAATGCTATGGTAAATGGAAATTATTTGAGAAACATTATATATATATATATATATATATATATATATATGAAGAACATTTGTATTTTAGAATATAAATTATACTTGCAAAACTATGTCTGACTTGAACCTAGAATTAATACATATGGGGGAAAGATTGGTCATGGAAGGTAGTTAGAAAAGGGAAGTTGAACTTGGATTAAGGGAAGCTAAAGGAATGTGACTTCTGCTAACAGCCACTAATGCACAACTGTATGTTGGAGAACAGAGGCAAAGGAGGAAACCTTCTCTAATATGCTACTTTAGGAATATCTCGATTAAGATATCAATAGCTACAGAATGATGCAACATCATCCTTCCAGACGTGATTTACAGAAAATGTTGAAAATAGACTAGTGGCACTATTTCAGCTATTTTTTTTTTTTTTATGAGCCAGGGTGAGAGAGACAGTTTGAGAAAGACACTTTCTGACATTCTTCAAGTCATGTCCCAGTTGAAGAAAATGACAGAATGATTTAATTCTGATGGTGACAGAGGCAGGGAGCAGGGGAATTGCTTCCAAGTATAGAACATCTCACCATCAACTATGTTCATCTTTGCAGTTAGTCCCTTACATCCCTTACATGCGACTTATTCCAAACATCTTGAGTTGATAAGGCTCTATTTCCCAGAAGAATGGAAAGCCCACCACCAATTCTGTGAGCACAGAGCCATGCTTAAAGCCTCCCACCCTTGATGTGATTTGCTCTCTTGACATCAGCAGAACCAATTTTCATCACCCACCTTTCTATTTCTTTGTTATTAGATAGAATGGCAACTTGCTTACTTTAAAAAAATGTATTTTAGAGAGGAAATGAGAGGGAGAGAGAGATAGAAATATTAATATTGAGAGAGAATCACTGATCAACTGCCTCCTGCATTCCCCACACTAGGATTCAAGACCATAGCCCAGGCATATGCCCTGACCTGGAATCAAACCCTGACCTGGTTGATAGGTCAATGCTCAACCACTGAGCCACATTAGTCGGGCTTACTCTTACCAACTTGACTGTGCTATTCTTCTAAATTGTACTATGACTTGAGCAATCACCTCTGAGTAGTTGCTTTATATATACCCATGTTTCACTGAGGTAAAATGGAGGGAATGGAGTAGTGATGAGGCGGGTGGGGATCTTACCTTCAGCATCCTGCCGTGGACTTGGACTTTGTGCTCTCACACAGTCAAGTAGGAAGTCTTAGCAGCGATCACAATGCAAGCAATCACAGAATATTGCAACTAAAGGTATTTCAGAGATCATCTTCTTTAGACTTTCCTTTGAGGCTCAGAGATTCAAAAAGATGTTCAAGGTCACTGATGATTCAGGTTCTTAAAAGGTAGAATGGAAAAACTACAGCAGCTGATTTCCTGTCAAACCTCATTTTTTGCTGAGCCTAATCAATCTGCCTTGGAGATTTTTAAGGCTCTTTTTGGGGAAAGACTTGATATATTTTTTGTAGTATCAGAATATATAGTGGGTATAAAAGAGATAGACTGTTAAGATTTAAGGGACTGGTCTATTGTATTAGTCTGCTATTAGAATAAAAAATCATTCCAGATCTCAGTGACTTGTCACAACATATCCGTGGACCAATTTGGGCAAATCTGCCTCAGCATGGGGGCCAGGTGGGCTTTCTGTGAGGCACACCGCTCTCTTCCACAAGTCTCTTCATTCTCTTTGGACCAGATGTTGTGAGGTACATAGTGTTTCCATGGCAATCGTCCTTATTTCATTAAAATTTTCTCTTTTTCCCTTATTATACAAGTTAAGTTAATTTTATATCTAAAATAAATGATCTTACCCCAGGGCCTCCCGTGCGGCTTGGGCCATGGCTCTGCACTATCCCATGGCTGTGGGCCTCAACAAGGGTCACAAGGTGACCAAGAACTCGAGGAAGCCGAGGCACAGCCACCTCTGCAGATGCCTCACCAAGCACACCAAGTCCGTCCGGGACATGATCTGAGAGGTGTGTGGCTTTGCCCTCTATGAGTGTTGTGCCATGGAGCTGCTCAAGGTCTCAAAGGACAAGAGGGCTCTGAAATTCATCAAGAAAAGGGTGGGGACACACATTCGCGCCAAGAGGAAGAGAGAGGAGCTGAGCAATGTCCTTAAAGCCATGAGGAAGGCAGCAGCCAAGAAGGACTGAGTCCCACCCCGTCTGTATAATAAAATCTGCTCAGAAATAAATAAATAAATAAACAAATAAATAAATAAAAATAAAGGAACCTATAAGATACTTTTAGAAAATGCATGCCCATCCTGTTGTCTATTAAAAGGCCAGTCATTGTAAATAAATTTTAGGAAATCTACATGACTTTTTATATGATGTTGAAACAATATTTTAATTTTCTACTAAATATGTCTATTTTTTTCAATATTAACAAGGAATAGTGTCTGTTCTATAGGCCCTCATTTCTCCTCCCCTGATTACTTTATTTACCATTTTTTCTCCTGAAGAAATCTACCCGTGTCTTTGCCTACCTTCATTCCTCATCTTGTTTTCTTGGAAAGCCATTTACTAAATGTTTTAGTGCATAGAATTAATCAGGCCTTAATTGCATAAAGCCTTTACATTGAAGAACAACAACAACAAAAAAATCTATTCCACAGCTGCAGCTTGCATACCAAGACCCAGCTTTGTGCTTATCACCCGCACTTTTGCTTATATATCACGGATAGCTTAATCTTAGCATAAACTCATCAGAACAACTGGAAAAGCACACATTCCACTGAAAATAGATGGAGACAGTACCCATGGAATCAATCAACAGTGTACTCACTATTGCCATGATCATCCCTTGCACTTGTAAATTTACCTCACTCTGAATATAGAAGTAATTTTCTACATAACCTCGAGCATAGAAGGGGGCTTGTGGTTGATACTGTCCAAGCTCTGCATATACACCTTAGAACATTTTTATGCACAGTACATAATAGGGCTTCCATTTTGAAAGGCAACATCAGTATTTTTTTGGTCAGGCTGCTAGAAACCACTTTGCCTTTGTCCACAGAGAGCCAAATATGCCTGGAAATTTACATATTTCTTTTAATTAAAAGGGGCAACTTTTAACCAATCCCTGTGGGACATAGGAGTATAAATAATTCATGCCTTTTTTCTCTAGGGCAGACAATTTGGAGAGGGGAACTATACTATTTCCATAGCTCTTTGCTCAAATTGAGCCAGAGTAACTAGTAACTTTAACAAGACTGCTTGATTATGCAGTCTTACCTGTTCCCGTTTCTTCCTGGCCCTACCTCCCTGTTCCGCTATGGGAAAGACACCCTCAAGATCCATTCTCAAGCATGCTCTATCATTTTTTAAAATCACACATTAGTGCGGTTCCATTGCTCTTTCAATAAATAATTCATTTTTTTAAAAACAAGGTTTATTTTTCCCAACTGGTTATGCTGCAACTTGACCTTGTTATTATTTTTATAGCCAGGTGAGGTAGCTATCAGGTCTTGAGGAAGGAAAATTATCAGTTGAATCTTCTGCATGGCCCTCAAATTTATACTATCCTTACTGTCTTATAGCAAGTCGTAATAGCAGACCAGGAGGGCTGACACTCCTTAGTGAATCTATTCAGAAGTCTCTATCCCAGGTCTCAGAGTCCTGCTCCTCCCCTCTCTGGCCTGTGACTCTAGCACAGGAGACATATGGAGGCTCTGAACTTAGGCCTTTTTGTGGTTCTGTTACTCTAACCACCAAACCTATACTTATTAAGATTATTGACCCAGATGTAATAATTGGCTATAATGGGGATGACTCTTTAAAGCTTAGAAAAAGTAATAGTTTGTATTCAGTGAAGCAGTGTTGCCATAAATGCCCTAGTAGAGAAATATAAAGGTGGCTTCAGAGGTGGTTAAGATGGATTAATTATGAAAGACCTAATAACCTCAACTCCTCCCCCACTTGCCTTTTTTCCCTCTGTAATAGGGCTCAGAAGATACCACCTTCACTGAGACTTTAAGGATTACTTTAATGGTCAAGACACTGGCATTTTAAAGAAACTCGGTGTGAGCTGTCCTCAATAGATTAGGGTTAATGATAAAGGTTGTACTTATACAACTGGGCTCTCTAGTGATAATGAGTATAATACGATTCCAGAATAGTAGACACTAAATGACAACATTAAGCTTGTAGAGAGCAGGAACACTGAATTACTGAAATACAAACAGGACACTAACCCCTAGGTTGTTCTAGGGAAGAGTCCATGTATTAGAAGAGAATATGAATGTGCCTTAGGCAGGACCCTCTAACACAATGGTAAGTGTACATGGTAGTGATTCCTCCAATCTTTCCCCAAAAGATCCTATGCTCCTTCACCCACATTACTGTTTTAGATGTGGCTTCTTTGCTGAAACAGATCAGCAAGACCTCTGGCACTCGGTATACACATTGTTCTACAAATGAGCGTTCTTTTTATTATTCATTAGGAAAACGAATCAGAAATAGTCTGACTTCCTGTGGAACGGACTAGTGTACAGATTTATAGGCTTTATTTGATATTACACTCTTATTTGATCTTATTCATTTCCAAGTCCCATTTCCCCTCTTCCCTAGTGCTCTTTTCTTAAGAACACTTTCTAATAATTCACTTTCATTTGAATATTTATCTCAACATCTGTTTCTGAGTAAGCCAGCTGAAGATGTTCCACCCCATTTGGGTCTTTTTACAAAATAACATATAAATTTTGAAAAAAAAAAGTTGGGTAATGGGGAATACCTGAAACATGCAGGAAAACAAACACGACCCCACATACAGGGAGATATTTCTGCTCACACAAAGTGTGTTCATGTCAGGCTTTTAAACAGAACTCCCATGCTCTGGTTCTTCTCCATAGATGTAGTCTCTGAGAACCCAGACAATAGTCTCTCCCTGTGTTCTGTACAGCAGAGTTGAAGGAGGCTTTCTTCTGTCCCACATATGCACACAAACGTAGACCCAAACAAACAAAAAATTTAAGTAATCTATGACAGAGGTCGGCAAACTCATTAGTCAACAGAGCCAAATATCAACAGTTACAACGATTAAAATTTCTTTTGAGAGCCAAATTTTTTAAACTTAAACTTCTTTTTAAAAAAATATTGTTATTGACTTTTTACAGAGAGGAAGAGAGAGGGATAGAGAGCTAGAAACATCGATGAGAAAGAGTCTGATCAGGTGCCTCCTGCACACCCCCCACTGGGGATGTGCCCGCAACCAACGCACATGCCCCTGACTGGAATCGAACCCGGGACCCCCCAGTCCGCAGGCCGGCACTCTATCCACTGAGCCAAACCAGTTTTGGCTAAACTTAAACTTCTAACTCCACTTCTTCAAAATAGACTGGCCCAGGCCGTGGTATTTTGTGGAAGAGCCACACTCAAGGGGCCAAAGAGCTGCATGTGGCTTGTGAGCCACAGTTTGCTGACCACTGGTCTATGAGCTCTTTTAGGAAGCAACCAAATCCCCCAGTGTAAAAGGAAGGCCACCATTGCTTATGAGAGAACTGATGGTGCTTCCCTGGGGCCCTGCGGGGCTCATCAAGTTTAATGTGTCAGCGTAGATAATCGCTCTCTCAGGACTGATCATTCTAAAGTGGAAAACAGAAGACAAAGGGCAGAAGCTTCCCAGTGGCCCATAACCATCATTGCTTAATTTGAGCAGGACCTCAACAGTCCATTGGAAGTCAGCCATTGTGTTTAGAACCAGCCTGAATGCCTCCAGATGAATCTTGAGCAAAGGCTACTGGCCAAGAACCCAGGAAATGTAAATGCGGCCACTTCCCCTCCCCATCAGTGTTTTCTTTTGCATTACCTTCACCTAACCTCAGAGAGCCCCCATTTTCTTTTGTCTGACCTAGCACGAGAGATTGCAATGGAAGATAAAGGGTTAGGTAAAGGGGCTTGCTGAGGAAATGGTTTGTTGTCTTATTTAGCTGCCATTTTAAAAAATATAATTATACTGGGCTTTTTATAGAAAAGTGTCATGTAATTCAAAATTTTCTCCTTGTCCCCTTCAAAATGCTATTATTTTCCACAGTATGATTGGGATTAACTGAAATCATGTAGCTGGGCAGCTGCTGAGTTTCAAAATAAAGAAAATGTACTGCTTTTTGGAAGTTTCAGGAACAAAATGGGGTTTGCCATGGTTTTTAGAAACTAAAGCAAGGTGTAGAAACTGGGCGTTATTGCATTGTACCCGAAGGCGCTCCTGGTGTTTTGTGATGACAGTGCTAGAATCCAAAGAATGTTTTTCAGGAGAGGATAACCTGGAGGATAAATGATGATGGAGGAGATTGCCTTGGGGTGATGAACACACAATACAATATGCAGATGATGTTTTATAGACTTGTACACCTGAAACCTATATAATTTCATTCATGGATGTCCCTCAAATATATTCAATAACATTTTTATAAAAGAATGTTTTTCAGAAGAGGAGGTATATTCTTTCTGTCTTTCCCTATTGCTTTGTATTAGCTACTTATGAACCTGCAGATTCAGGATATACAGCCATCATGCCCCTGTTCATAGAATTGGTGGATACATTTCTACTGAATCAGACTTGTATAAAATCAAGCTTATTTAAAAGGGCTCAATCACTCACTTCGTCTGCGACTTGGTGGATTCTTTTTGGCTTAAAAGAAAAATGTGAACACTTACCCCGGAAAGCAATGGCAACCGTAAATCCACATTGAAGCCAGTTTATCCTTTTTCTTATAAAGAATTATTTTCTCACAGGAAAGAAAATCCTAAAGTATTTCCAACTTTGATGCACAAATGAACATAGGTCATACTTCATATTTACTTGTGTTCAGAAATATAAAATCCTGCTACCTGGACATGCATTTTTCTTTGACAGCAGTAATTCTAGCTTCCTGGAAACTATTTACTACAATTTCATTTCACTGTAAAACTTAGACAAGAGAGGCTTTATGCTTTTCTCTATTAGCTTTGAGGGTAATGGTCAGCAGAGGAAACGTAAAAAATACACAAATGAAAACCCTTTATTTGCTGCTGGTACCACTTCAGCTACTGCCTCTGTCTAACTCAATATTCGATGTCTCAGAACACAAGAAACAAAGCGACTTTTAGTACTAATTGAAGAGATATTAAAATGCATAGATTGTATATCATGCAATGTTTACATCCAGCCTTAATTGAGTTTTCGCTTATAGTAGGGATACTCCTTTGCATGCATTACCTACTCTTATAACCTTGTGTGGGAAGTAGTTACACCTATGCCTCATAATGTTTGTGGAAGGCATGCTGATCAGTCATGGAGCACAAAGGAAAGGCAAAGTAGGCGATGCAGTCAGCAGGCCTCTCTCCCAAAGCAATGCCCTGCATCGGGATGGAGTGGAGCATCTGCCTCCATCACAAAATGTGCAAAAATATCCAAGCAAAAACTCATCCTTGTTTTCCTTGCAGATTGCACGATTTATCTCCAATAACACACACATTCACCGTCACCAAAGCTCAGTGGAATAATCATGAGTATTTACTGAATAGCCCATGCAAAGCCATATGCTGTTGGTGGAAAAATGTAGAAGAGATACTGCAAACTGGCATAAATAATAAGACTGCAAAGTCAGCCACTTCCAGTTGAACAGCCTTAGAAAATCATAGATGCAATGAGAGTGGCTGAGGGCTGTAAACAGAGTAGGGATTTCTGTGAAGCAGAACTCGTTTGACAGGAGAGGAGAGGAACTCCAAAATTTCTGTTCAAAGTCACAGAATTTTTTTTAGAGAAGTTATTAAAGGGAACTGTTCATATAAATTGTGGTACTTCATACATATAAGTATATGTTTATATCATTGCATCTTTTTAAATCTGAAATGCTGAAATTTTAAAAAGAAAATAGGATTCTAAAGATGCAGTAAGTAAAACATATTCAGTAGCATTAGCATTAAGAAACAGTAGCATGCCACTACAAGGAAACACTAAAAAAAAATCACCTGCTAAGTATCATTGGATTTTGCAGTTCACAAAACACTTTTCTATATTTGTGTTGTTTGACCCTTTTCCCTGTTTTATGGATGATAAGATAGATTCCAAGTGTTTAAATGATTCGTTCAAGATTACAAATATGTTAGTGGTAAAAAAAAAATGGGCAGGGTTCTAACTTATACCCAGATTTGGCAAATGCATGGTAGCTGAGGTAGAAAAAGAAATGAAGACTGTCAGAATCACAGAACCAAATTCAATGCAAATCAAAACTCTGAGAAACCAAGCTCAGAGGATATTATTGAGGACACTACATAACATGGAAGACAGAAAACACAAATTTCCAAGACATGACATTGGGATCAGTGGTCCGGGGGAACAATTATAGTCTGAGGCAATACCTTTGGTAGGACTCTTATTATTAATTTTTAGAGAATTTTGGTGAGTTTATTTGCACCAAACTGTCCACAACTCTAGGGAAGCAAAATCTCATTGACGGAGATAATGCTAAAGAGAATGGCAGCACCTTACATTACAATCAAAAGAGAAGATGCAAGTGGGTTTCATTAAATCTACTGCTGAGAGAGTAGGGAAGTGGGAGAAAGCAAAGCGGGGAGATCTCTGCGATCTTATTTTTCATGTTAATTCACTTAAAATTAAAATGTTTAATTGTCTTTGACTTTTTTCTTAATTTTAAACCAATTCCAATTTCTTTCAGAGTTTTAAATCCAATTATTTCAAAATAAACCAGACCGTTTAAGAAACTCTTTTGATTTCCGAGACATTTATCCTATTTCTTCTTCATTATCACTATCTCTCCAACTTACACTTTTCACCCTCTAACTTACTTTTGATTATCAAGTCCATTGTCTGTTCTTTCTACAATGATGCAAGCACCATAAAGGTAAGAATTTTTTAAAATCTTTTCAATCATTGCTATAGCCTCAGCACCCAGGAGCATTCCTTGTATAGAGTAGAAACTCATTAAATACTTCTTTAAGTTATTAATACGTACACAATTAGTTGAATTATGATTTCCCACATCTTCTTCCCTAGCTCCTTCTTTTCCTTCTTCAGCTCCTTTACTGTGTGGATTCTATAACACTTAATTGTTTGAATTTTACTCTGAGGATTTTCTTTCTCATTTATCTTTGCCAGTGTTAATTCATGATTCATTATACTGCATTTTATTTGCAGTATCTTTCCCATTTCCACTGCCTACTCTTAATCAATGTGCATGCCCCATGATAGCAAATCCCTTATTTTTTTTCCTTGACTTGCTCTCTCTAATTATTCAATGCAGTCTGCAATTTATTTCCACATTACTATTCTTAGAATGCCATTTTAATCAACCCACTCCATTTTTTTTTCCAGGAATGTCTATTGGCTCCTGATTCTTATCAAATAAATTACAATCGAGAAAAGAGTACATGCCATGGCTTATTTTTCTGCGAACACATAATCTTTAAAATATTAGTTTGCTCTCTTGAATTATCAAAATTTCACCAGAATCAAAGAAGTACTAGGACAGACTCAGCATAAATAGATCCCTGAAAATATCTTACACTACCAACCTTTCATTTGAGTGAATATATTAGAACATTAGGTTCATGTCATAATTAGAAAGAGAAAAAAAAGACTCAACGCCCAGGTGATCTTAAAAAATAAATTTTCATATTCTAAAATGCTATTTGACTGAAGATCCTTATTATCTGTAAAAAAAATGACACTATTCTGTCTCCCTTTTAAAACCTTTATTTTTATCAACTAAACAAGTGCTGAGCATATAAGATAATCTACTAATTGACTTCTTAAATAAACACATTCTTTTTCTTATGAATTTTAAGTATATCTAAGTTGACAATTAATCTAAGGATTTTAGTAAAACAAATAAATATTTTTAAAAAGCTAAGCAAAAATTAACTCGCATATTTAACTTCTTTTTTCAATAACATGTAAGTGCATTCTGTTTTAAGTATATTGCCATATTAGCTATTCTTCCTTCCCCTAAAATACAAACAGCAACACAAAATCTTCCACTTTAAAATAATACCTAAATTAAAATACTTTATTTATTTATTTTTTTATTAATTTGAGATAGGGAGAGAGAGAGAGAGAGAGAGAGAGAGAGAGAGAGAGAGAGAGAGAGACATTGATTTGTTGTTCTACTTATTTATGCATTCATTGGTTGTTTCTTGTATATTCCCTGACCAGGGGTGAAACTCACAACCTTGGCATTTCAGGACAACACACTAACTGAGCTACCAGCAAGGCAATATATTTTATACTCACATTAAAAAAAAAAAATTAACATCCTTAATGAACAGTGACATGTTTACATACAAGGAAAGTAAGGAAAATCCTTTGAGAACGAAATGACTAAGAAGTACCAATGAATAGCACCAACTGAAGTTTGAAGTTCACTGTTGCCTTTTGCCAATGTATTCCTAATGGCTCAGGACAGAGGTCTTCAAACTTCACTGTGTGCTTCCAGATTACCCTAAAGCTTTCTGGTGGATGTGAGTGTGAGCAACAGCTTTATGCAAATCAGTTTACACACTAACTTCCATCTGTATGTTTTTCTAAAAGTCATCTACTTGAGAATGTTCCTAGGGGCAAAGTTCCCAGCAACTTGGCCATTTCTAGTTTCCCTTCTGCCCTTTCCTAATATAATTATCCACTTTCCACCACAAAAAAAGTCAAAATCTTTAAAAAATATATTTTATTGATTTTTTACAGATAAGAAGAGAGAAAGATAGAGAGTTAGAAACATTGATCAGCTGCTTCCAGGACACCTCCTATTGGGGATGTGCCCGCAACTAAGGTACATGCCCTTGATCAGAATCAAACCTGGGACTTTTCAGTCCACAAGCTGATGCTCTATCCACTGAGCCAAATCAGTTAGGGCAAAAGTCAAAATCTTAACCCACTTCAATTTGATTGCATTGCATGTTTCAAGTATGTAAACAGAGCTTCTGAAGAGTTTTAAAGAATAAGAAAAAGGAAAGAAGAAAAGGATAAAAAAAGAGATAAGGTTAAAAAAAAAGAACAAAAAGTTTCAAAACAAATCAAATATTCAAAAAGGACAATCCAAAATAATCTTGTCTGACCAGTCTCTGTGATCAAAAACTGCCTCTGCTACATTTTTTGGCATTTCAAATGAGAAGGTAAAAATATCTACTTTTTTCTGAGATATCAAAGTTATATCTTTGATTAAAAAAACATCAGAAATAAGTTAAACAGTTTTTGACTTATAAGAGGAATTTTCATTAAATTTTGGCAATATATTATTGGATCCAAAAAAAATTCTTATGCATTTTTTTTTGTTTGGATGAATCAACAGTCAAAATTTTGCTCAATTAATTTGTTCATTCATGTACTTATTTGTTTCATACTAATCTATTTGGAATATGTTGAGGATTCCACTGTAAATAATGTGCTTAATAATAATACTTAAAACATATATTTTTATTGATTTCTTAAAATATATATATTTATTGAAGGAAGAGGGAGAGAGAGAGAGAGAAAGAAACATCACTGATGAAAGAGAATCATTGATTGTCTGCCTCTTGCATGTCCACTATTGGGGATCAAGCCAACAGCCGAGGCATGTACTCTGAATGGGAATCGAACCATGAACTCCTGATTCATAGGTTGATGCTTAACCACTGAACAATACTGGCCAGACATTAATAACAATTTTCAACTAATATTTTGTAAGATCTTAATTTATCAATGGTGCTATATACTCTTGCCATTTGCTGTTAATTTCCATTGAACCTTGCTCTATTCTAGCAATAAGTCATATTCATCTATGAGTACTGGAATTTTTAAGAGACCTACCCATTTCATTAACTAATACATTTCCAGTAAAATTTTATTTTTTATGTTTTAATCAATTGTGTACTATTCATAATCATACAGTAATTTAATACAAAGGAACTTTGTTAACACTTAGAGCTTTATAGGGGTTGAAAAATCAATTTCAATTTATAAATGTAATTGACTTGAAGAGAAGTATAATAGAAAGAGCCACAAAAATTCATGTATAAAATATAGCTTAATGGGATGAATTTCTGTGTAGGAAACGCCACGCAACTATGAGTTAGTGAAAGAAGGCACAGAGTTAACTGAAAATGATCAAGGTACTCACATAGGACTGCTTGGATCATGACCTGAGTGGAATTCTTTATTTCTTTTCTCAGAAGAGGCTGCATTAGAAATGAGTTTCCCTGGGGACTGGTGCTTTTTACTCCTTACAGGGGGTCTATAATTTCCCCTCGGCCTCAAGACTTCCAGGTGATAAGCAGCTGGTATTCCAGGTACATTTTGTAAAATGGTGTTATTCACATCTAGACTTGCAATGTACAAGTTATTCCTGTGACTCTTCACTAACAAGGCTGCTCTCATGTTTAACCTACAAAGAGAAAAATGGAAGAGAATGTCTATCCACTGGAATTATAACACCTATTCTATATGGTCCTCTCAGCGGGACAATAGGAATATAAGAGCTTGTGCCTTCTCAGTGGCTGACTCTGGCCTTGTTAGCTTCCCAAATGAAACATATTGCTAACCCACGTCATGGATTGAGGAACCTTTGCACAAAAGTTTGAGTTATGAGAAACCAAGATGGTGGCATAGGGTAGACATCTGAATGCAGCCTACCACAACAATTTTGAGTTTAGAACTGGAAAACAGGGGAAACATTGCCCTGGAGCACCGGACGGCTGGCTGAGAGGAGGCTCTACCATCTGGGAAGGAGAGAAAAGGCATGCTGAGCCTCAGAAACTGTGAAAGTGCTGAGAACTGTGCTCACGAAAAGGCGGCCACAGAGTTCTCTGATGGCTTGCTCAAGGCGCGCTAAGAGAGCAGCCGGGTTCGCTACTGGCTTACTCAGGGCGCACCGAGAGGGTGAATGGCTAATGCCTGGCTGGCTTTCTTGTTCTGGAGGAAAACAGAATCACCCTATTGCTCTGATAGACAGCCCAATCAGGGAGAGGCCGGACTGTCAGGCATCAGGCAGAGATATCTTGGAGATGTGTGAAGCCAGTGGCCATTACTGCAGGACTCAGGGAGGGGCAGACAGGAAACCAAAGCTTGTCTGTACCACCCTGAGACTCTGCCTCATCCAAGCTGAGCACAGAAGCTCTCCTGGAGGCTGGCTTTCTCTAAGGAGGGACTGACCAGAATCCAAAGCTTGTCTGTGCCTTTACCAAAGAGGTGCGCGCTCCTGCAACCAATCTTGGGACTCACTTCAAATAGGACTTTCCTAAGGCAAGACTGACAGGGAACCAAAGCTTGTCTGTACCACCCTGAGACTCCACCTCATCCAAGGGGAATACAGAAGACCTCCTAGCTGAGACACTGCTGATCCTCACAGCCAATTGGCTTAGAGATCAACGCTTCCCAGTGATACCAACAATAAGCAAGGTTCAACAACAAGACTGAACACACAGCCCACTAAGACTGTCCACCTCAGGTAACTGGGAAGGCTGTGCTACTGGGCTCTACCAGAACACCTAGCACACAAAACTATTCCATCAAATTAGGGAAACAACTAAAATGCAGAGACAAGGCAGTACACAAAGGAAGGAGATGGAGGAAAAGAAAAGAATGGACATTGAGTTCAAAACTACAGTTATAAGGTTTTTCAAGAATTTCCAAAAAAAAGCCAATAAAATAAATGAGACCTATGAGGATATGAAAAGGGATCAACTAGAAATAAAAGGAGATCAACTAGAAATAAAGAAAACATTGTCTGAAATAAAAAAAATATATTACACAGAGTCCTAAAAACAGACTGGAAGATCGCAAGAATCAAGACAAAGTTTTAGAACACAAAGAGCCAGAGGACACTCCTCTGCTGAACCAAGAAGATAAGAGAATCCAGAAAATTGAAGATAGTGTAAGAATCCTCTGGGACAATTTCAAGTGAACAAACATCAGAATTATGGGGGTCCCAGAAGAAGAGAGAGAGCAAGAGACCAAAAGCATATTTGAAGAAATAGTAACAGAAAACTTCCCCCACCTGTTGAAAGAAATAGATTTACAAGTCCAGGAAGCGCACAGAACCCCAAACAAAAGGAATCCAAAGAGGACCACACCAAGACACATCATAATTAAAATTCCAAGAGCAAAATACAGAGAGAGAATATTAAAAGCAGCAAGAGAAAAACAGATAGTTAGTTACCTATAAAAGAGCACCCATACAACTGTCAGCTGATTTCTCAACAGAAACCATGCAGGCCAGTCGGGAATGGTAAGAAATATTCAAGGTGATGAAAAGCAAGAACTTATAGCCAAAAATACTCTATCCAGCAAAGCTATAACTCAGAATTGAAGGCCAGATAAAAGGCTACACACACACACACACACACACACACACACACACACACACAAACAAACAAACAAAAAAACCAAATAAAAAAAACAAAAACAAAAACAACCAAAAAAATCCTAAAAAACAAAAAACAAACAAAAAACTAAAGGAGTTCACCACCGCCAAACCAGAATTATATGAGTTGCTGAAGGGGGTAATTTAGGAAGAGGAAGAAGATAAAGATAAAAATTATGAACAACAAATACGTAACTATCAAGTGAAACTAAAAACCAAGGGAATTAAAAAAATTCTGATGAACAATATTAACTGGTGAATATAATAGAATCAGAGGTATGGAAGGGGAGTAGAATGACAATTCTTGGGGAAAAGGGGATTGAGGGGTGCGGGAAGAGAATGAACAAAAACTGTGCACCTATGGATGAGGACAATGGGGGATGGGGAAAGGACAGAGGGTGGGGTGGGTACCTGGTGGAGGGGAGCAATTAAGGGGGGGAAAAAGAGGAACACATTTGTAATAATCTGAACAATAAAGATTTTTTTTTAAAAGAGTTTGAGCTACTCATCGGGCCATCTTAGCATAGAAAACAATGTAATAATATTTATGAATGTTAAAATATAACATTATAATATACTTATACATGGATAATGGTGGGTATTAAATCAATATTTATTAAACACATTTTAAAGAGTAAAGTAGGAGTTTTATTCTAAAATTTCAATATTAAAATGCAAGAAATTGGGTATTTTGCAAATATTTAAAATTTAGGCTAAAATTTTAGATATCATGGATTTACAACTTATCAAAATTTCTTTAAGGCATATGGAAACAAAAATAAAATTTCATGAACAATAATCCAGATACATGATTTTAACTGATCACGCCAGGCAGGAGGTGTGGGAATGGGAGTTTTATAAACCAGGGAGAGAATCAGAACTGGAAGGACCACATGTTCAATGAAAAATTAATTAGAACAAAACAGGAACCAAAAGAGAAGACTCCAAGGTAACCTGTCTGACTTAGCTTTGTTGTTGTGTGCAAGCTTACTCTCTTAAACTCATAACCACAGGCTACCTCTCATGTAGGTTTGGAACTACAATCATGTTACCAATGCAATCCCCAAATCTCCAGGCTGAGTGTATTGCTGAAAGTGATTTGAAGTTGATGGTACTCCAGGTACATAGCAGAAGCAAATTGAAACACTCTCTGGAGAAGCATACTTTAGAACCAGTCTCAAAGAATTTTCTCTTGTAAATCTCTAAGGAATCTGGGCTTTCAATATGAAGAGATGAGATATCAACATCAGAAGTCAACAGAAACAGAAACAACTCAAAAGGGAGTGATTTGGTAATGAAAATGTTTATTTACATTACTGAAAAGCAAAAAATGTTTATTATCGTTAAATAAATAAAGTTAAATCTTAAGAGTATAATTTAAAATAAGTGACTATATTTCCTGGGGCAAGGGAAATAAAGAAAAAAATAAACAAATGGGACTACATGAAACTAAAAGACATCTGCACAGAAAAAGAAACCATCAACAAATGAAAAGGGAGCTCACTATATGGGAGAACATATTTTCCATGATACATCTAATAAGGGGTTAATTTCAAAAGTTATTTTATGTAGGTCACATAAAATAAAAGGTCAAAGAACAGAATAGAACCCACAAATAGTTCTTTAAAAATGTCTGTTGATTTTTGACAAAGGTGTGAAATTAAATGGGAAATATACTTGATTCAAATGATGTTCAAGCATTTAATAGTAGAGGACTTTTGAAAAAACAAAACAAAACTTCCACAATTACCTCATTCACACACATAGAGAAATTGACTCAAAATGAATTATAGGCTTCAATGTAAGATGAAAAACAAAAACTACTGGAAGAAAATATAAGAATAAATCTTAAAAATCTTGGGTTTGGAAAAAGATTTTTATAAAATATACAAAAAAAGCAGGATTTATAAAAAAATTCAATAGATTGTTAATTCAATTGAAAACCTTTTGCTTCTCAATAGAGACCACTAAGAATAAAAATATATGTGCAGACCAAAAGAAAATATTTGCAAAACACATATCTGGATATTAATCAAAGAACATATAATCAAAGGACATATTCACCAAAGAAATTATATGGATGGTGCTATGGAGTTAACTATGTCTCTCCAAGATTCCTATGTTGAAGTGTAAATTCTCAGTGTGGCTGAATTTAAAATATGTAGCATTAAATAATATCATGAAGGAGGATCCCTGATCTGATGGGATTAGTGCCCTTAGGAGATATTTGAGAACTCAAGCTGTCTGTCTCTGCCATGTGAGGACACAGCAAGAACACTATTCTCTGCAAGCCATAAAAGAGAGCTCTCACTGGAAACCACACAGCTGGTACCTTGATCTTGGATTTTGAGAAATACATTTCTCAGAACTGTGAGGAATACATTTCTGTTGTTTAATCCACCCAGTTTATTATATGCTACTATGGCATTGAACTGACTAAGATAGATGGAAAATAAGCACATCATGGTATTGTTAGCATTATTTGTCATTAGGAAAATGAAAATTAAAACTACAAGAGATATCAGTACACAGATGAAAATGGCTAAAATTAAAACACTCACCATGCCAAGTGTAGAAAAGATTGCAAAGTAAATGGAACTCTTATGCACCACTGGAGAGAATATAAAATAATACTTCCACTTTGATAGATACTAGCTTGAAAATTGTTTAAAATGTTAAACATATATCTAGGAGCCATTCCTCTTCTAGTATTTACCCAAGAGAAGTAAAGTCATGTGTCCTCACAGATATTTTTATAATATTAAACGCTTGGGTGAAAAAATCCCAAATGTTTATCAATCAGAGAATTGATAAATAAATTAGGATATATTAATACAATGGGGTATTACTCATCAGTAAAAGGAATAGCTATTGACACATACAACATGGATGAATCTTACAATAATTATACTAAATGAAAGAAGGCAAATAAAAATAGTACAAATAGTGACAAAAAAGAGTACGCATATACAATTCAATTTATACGCAACTCTAGAAATTGCAGATCAGTGAGAATAGGGGATGGGAAGCTAAGGTAGTAAGGAGCCACTATGAAATGATAAGAGGATATTCTGAGGGATAATGTGGCATTGATTTTAGTGATAATAAATATGTTAAAATTTATCAAAGTATAAAGTGTAAATATGTCAAGGTTACTGTATAGTCATTGTAAATAAAGATGTACAAAATCAATCTACCAAAAAATCCTCAAAGAGACAGACAACAGTATGGTGGTTATCAGAGGGAAGGATGGAGGATACTACTAAAGGGTTAAAGTGGTTAAATATAGTGTGATGGAAGAAGATTTGACTATGGGTAGTGGGTACACAATACACTATGCAGATGATGTATTATAGAATTGTACCCTTGATACCTACATAATCTTATTAACCAATGTTATCCCAATAAATCTAATTTAAAAATTAAACTAAAGAGAACAAAAAAGAATGTTTAAAAACCATGGCACAACCTAAATCTCACTATTCAATAAACTTCTGGTAACAATTCCAGGCAAATGCAAATTTAAATTAAATTAATTCATTAATAAAATAAATATATATTTTTTATTTTTAAAAAATATTTTAAATAATTTCAGAGAGGAAGGGAGATGGATAGAGAGATAGAAACATCACATCAGTGATGAGAGAAAATTATTGATCAGCAGCCTCCTGCATGACTCCTACTGGGGATTGAGCCTGCAACCCAGGCATGTGCCCTGTCAGAATCAAACTGTGACCTCCTTCCTGATTCAAAGCTTGATACTCAACCACTGGCCACGCAATCAATACATTTTTAAATGTTGTATTATATGGGCAATATGTCTTCCCACATTTTTTTATCTATTTGTTTAATATTCACTGTCTTTCTTAACCTCTAAAACAAGCTCTATATTAAGGTCTAATATTATCTACCAGCAGTGTGTATGACTAAGGATTTATGGGAGCAAATATAGGTTAATTAATTCTATCTCTCAGCTTCTCCTTGTTGTTCTGACAGTGGAACTGCTTGTTACTCAAAGTGTGAATTTTGAGTAAACGATGTCAATATCGCCTCAGAACTTGTTATAAATACAAAATACCAGGCACTACTTTAGAGTTGGTGAATCAGAATCTAGGATTTAATAGGATACCCTGTTTATTCTTACTCAGTTTAAAACTTTACAACATTAGCCTAAGTATAGCCTCAAGTTTACAACATTGGCCTAAGTATACCCTCAAGTTCCCAGATGCCAACCACAGTCAAATCGTAGGAGCAGTCTTTCTAAGGCTAGCAGTCTGAGTCCCTCTATCAACTCTTCTGTAGATAGCCCAAATCAAAGAACTTGAAAAGCCAATGACTTAATTAATGCGTTTTTCCCATAAGGGCACCCATGTATTAATGTATTTATATTCTATGGTAATTATATTATTTGATAAAATTGTGGCTTTAAGTATGTTACATGTTATTCTTAATTTACCACACTCAACAATTTAACACTTTAGACCAATGGACAACTACAGATAAAAAAGGCAGATTAAAGATGGTCGATATGCAAAGATCTCTTTATGGGATTTTAATGACACTTTTTGTATTTATAGTGGAATATTTTAGTATTAGTTCTAGAATTTTTGGTTTTGAAACAAAAACAGAAATCTTTGATGAGTAGTGACTCAGACAAACCTTGATGGTATTCAGCATCCATATCCTGTCCTTCCCCAAACCTTTCTCTCATCTATGTTGTAGGATGGGATGCATTGTTGTAATATGCGAGGTAATTTATGTCTACTCTCAAGAGTGGGCTGTATGTTTTTTGAAATTTCTGCATATTATTATTATTTTTCCCCTAGGTGGGAGTGGCCACTAAAAATCTTATTTACGAGAGCTATCAAAGTCCAGGTTTTATAGGAGATGAGAATTAGAAAGAAAAATTTTACTGGAAAAAAATGAAAGTACTAAAAACAAATAATAGTTCAGAACTCCAAATGTATGCTTGTTATGATTTTTACTTCTTCAAAAAGGTCAAAGATATATAGGGATCAATGTTAGGTAAGTGCAAAGTAATTTAGGTGAAAAGAGGGATAAACCTTTATATACATCCTTTTCAATACTTAATGAAGTAAAATTCAGCTCATAAAAGTGAAGGTAAATGATGCAAATGTAATCTTGTTCACAAATTTCCTCTAGCAATTTAAGATGTTTAAATAGCAAACAAGTCATGGGATCCAAATATGCTAGAGAATTAATGTGATAGTTGGGAATAGTTTGCTTTCACCTTATATCAGCAGACAAAACCATGAAAAACTTGAGAGAAAATTACTCTGTGTATACATTTGTTGTGTGAAATACAAAACATTCTCATACATATAATTTGCAATTGCTAAGCATGATAAACTATATGGAATACATTTTAATCATTATAAAGCCTTCATCCAACAATAACCAATAAAAATCTATCATATATCTAAACTTTATGAAAAACTGTTAAATTATTATAATAAATATACTAAAATATACACAATTTTTATCAGAATAAAAATCACAAGTAAGGACTATTTAGCATTAGCAATATGTAATTAAGTAAAAGTTTGAAATGAAATTAAGTATAAAATTAAATCTCCCTGTATCTTAATAGTTTAAAAGCACCAAAATCAACAGATATACACAGTATAAAATTCAGAATAAATTCAGCTGAACTTAATGGTGTATTTGACGTGGGTCTGAATTTAGCAGAACACACCTTTAAATGTTCATTTTCCCACAATGACTAGTTTAATCAAACTAATTTTAGAAATTTTATTGTTTTCCCTCCTTAATCACATTAACCACCTTAAAATTGTTTTCATTTTGTTTCTCCAAAATATATTCATATTAAAGCTTTAGCATATTTAAGTATTTCCACATGCAGTTGTTTATACTTCCCAGTCCAGATACTCATAACTTCAACATTAGTGGGAAAAATGATTATGTTGAACTATAGTGTATTTTAAAGAATTACATTGTGGGGAGAAAAATACAATTTCTCTTAAAGTGGCAGATAATTGAAAGTGTGGCATATATCAGTCAATAATAATCATTGAACTTTAGAAAGTGGAACAGGAGAAAGACAAACTTTTTAAATGAAAATATATAAATTACTTAGAAGGAATTACAATGGCTATTGCAAGTGGTATTGGAATTCAATGAAATGATATGTTTTAAACATTGTCAAGTGTTTGAATGGCTAAAGTTAAGTGCATGTGGGGGCAGTCCTTATAGAAGTGTGTAAGGTTGATGCACCTTCTGAAGTATTTTATTTTTTGAGAAAATGTTGTGTTGTGGAAGCATGAAAATATCTATACTGTTTTAAACCAGTGACTATTCACTTACAAGTCAAGTTAAAATATTTTTTTCTTTCTCTGTCATTAATTACTTTGGGGATGGCTGAAGGCCATTAAGTTAGTCACATTTTAAATCCCTAGCAAGCTTCCTAATTATCTCTGCTCTCTCAGTTGTTGCACTTCTCAAACATATTGTAGTCTCTTTGCTTTTACAGTGCTGCCATAAAACAGTGTCCACATTTAAAATGCTGTAATGAGAGGGTAGATTTATTCTACTTCAGTTAAGCTAGAGATTTTATTTTAAAACTACTCAAACCTATCACATAATCTCTAAATTGCTTTATACACAATCCCAGCAAATGCTGTCATGGGATGATATTGTATTTTTACATTAAGATTATGCAAATTTTAATTTGCATGTTAAGTGAGAGAAACCCTCAGTTGTCATAAGCAGTTTGGACTTCCACTGTAATTTACAGTCATGCAATTGAGCCATTTGAAATAGGCCTTTTAAATTAAAGCTAATGCTATCTTATTATATGGTTCCAAATAATGTGACAGACTATCATTTGTCTCAATAAATTGCTGGCATTATGACTGACAAGCAGATTAGAATAAAGCCAGAAACAGAAATTTCCGATAAACACACACTTTTGTTGCTAATGGATATAATTGTGGACTTTTTAGTGTCCAGTAACCCAAGGACTAGGAGAAAAGACACGGGAGCTTGGTGAGCAAGAAGTTCATCATAAAAGATGTCATTTTGTTATTGCATCTGGAGGCACAAGCCAATATTTTCAGTGACAATACCTCTATGTAATATGAAGTGTTGTATAATAAAAATAATAAATTGCTCTGTTGTCTTTCTATCACCAGGTCACAGCAAGAAATAAAACCAGAGGAGCCTAAGTAAAAAAAAAAAAAGAAACCAACTTGTTCCAAAGGTTATCTAATATCCTCAATTCTCTTTTAAAATTGCTCATGTTAAAATAAAGTTGATTTTCATTTCAGTCAATAAACTTTCTTTAAAGAAGAATTAAAGCTATGTGGAGGCTGCTTGGTTGAGCATATGGAATGCCTTACTTGCTGTACAGATATTTTATCTCTTGGTTAAATTCTGATCTTCTCATGATTACTAATGATGTCTTCTTTTTCTGACGGTGGCTTTGAAGGGGTCAGGGAACTCAAAAAATCAGTTAACATTATCATTAACTCCTTAAGAACATTCTGTGGAGTTATTGATCATTTACAGAAATAATTTTGAAGCCTAAACATTGTGCACTTAAGATTTCATACTTAGAATATATTAAACAATATGAATACATGTCATGCACATATCATGTATGTGTCCTGGAAAAGATGAAAAACTTATTTGCAATGATTATTTATAATACAAATAAGCATAATAAATAATAAATATGCCTTTGTAGCACTTATAGCCATTACAAAATAATTTATTTAATTAGTTTAATGTCTACCTCTCCATTGGATTGCATGTTTTATGAGTGTAGAACAGTATGCCCTTCACCACAATATCTCTGTTGCATGATGTTGTATGATAGTATTTATTAATATATCCTAAATGTCATTTAATTAATGAATAAAAAATAGTTACTATGGACTGAATCCTCATTATGAGTAAGCTGACTACTCTGTTTCACATGTTGGTTCTCATACCATGCATTCTCCTATTTTGTGGTCAGAGTATTATAATATGTTTGTTAATTTACCACGTGCAGAAATCCTGTAGAGTCAGATAATTGCTGAGAATCTGCAAAGTATACTCTCATAGGCTTTAATGATGGTAAAAGGATATGGCACAGCGTGCAAAAGAAAGAGCAAGTAAACAGAAGTTTCCAAAACCTTTCAGGCACAACTGCCTGGGTCCTTTGCACAGGATGTACTTCCTCTTGAGATTATGAATTAGCAAACTATGGGCAAGTTACTTTGTTCTCAGGAAAGCCAAGGTATGTTGGCTTTATACCCCAGTGGTGGCACAGAGCACTATTCAATACATTATCAAAAACAATGTAAACTGTGCTGCTATGAAGATAGGGGTGCATATGTCCTTTCTGATTGGCGGGGGTGGGGGTGGGAACGAGAGGGGAGAGGTCAATGGGAGAAAAGGGAATCATATGTAATACTTTAAACAATACAGAATTTTTTTAAAAAATTCTATGTAATAAAAGCCTAATATGCAAATTGTCCCCTCAATCTGGAGTTCTATCAGGTGTTGGGCCGGCCCTCCAAATGCCTGCAGCCTTCCCCCCAGGCTGGCCCCACCCACAATCAGTCCCTCCACTTTAGTGTCCCCTTCCCCCAGCTGGCCTGGCTTTGATTGACCCCAATCAAGGCAGGCAGGCCAGACCCAACCCGTGTACGAATTCGTGCACCAGGCCTCTAGTAAATAAATGAAATGGAGTATAAAAAATAAACAATGTAAACAATCTCTGTACAGGGTGCCTCCGAGGACTTTCAGACTTTTAACAGATCATCGTAAATCACCACTAGCCACATCAGTTCCTATTTTGTTCACCTGTCAGTACCCTGACTCGAGGCATCCCTGGAGATAAGAATCCATCCCAAAAGGACCAGCCTCCTTGTATCCACTGTCCACCACATCCTGAAGGACACTCCCCAGGCTTGCACGGTGTCATCTCCAAGCCAATGCTTCACAGGCAAACCTTCAGATACATTTTATTGGAGTTTCTGCTTTTCTTCAAAGTCTACAGTGTAGTCACATATTTAGATAATATTTTGGTTTTGTTTTGCTGGCCATCAGTCTTATAATATATGAATCTTATTCTTAAACTCCAAAAGAAAACTTTATCTTCGTTATAGAATCTCCATTATAACTTCCCTTATAAAGGGGCATTTTAGATTCATTTAGTGAGAAAAGGTTTGTGTGCCAATGTATAGTCTCCCTTTTCCAACAGAAATCACTGAAATATATTTTTTTGATTTCCTGAGTATTGAGAAGTAAGATGCTGTACGCTTTTCTTTTATTTATTTTACATTAAACATTATCTGTGCCCAGACTATCTCTCTAACCTATATTATACAACCCTCCACTCGGCACTAGCCACACTGGAAACACCAAGCATGTTACTGTTACATGGGCTTTGCACCGGATCTTGTCTGTAGCTTTTCCCAGATGTTTGTCTAACTTGTGCCTCCTTTCGCTCGGGCCTCTGGTGGAATGCACCTTATTAGAGAGAGTCTCCCTGACAAGCCTGTCTGAAATAGCACATTGCAATCATTCCTCAACCCCTTACTATGCTGCTTTCTTTTTATTGACATTATGTTTTGGGGAGTGTTCCATGAACAACTATTCATTTAGTAATTTGATAAAAGGACTCACAGGACTCAGATGTCTCATTCTCAGGGTTACAGTTCATTAAAAAAAAGGGTTACAGAGCGGGATGCATAAGGGAAAATGACGAATCAGATGGAGTCCGAAGGAGATGAGGTGCAGATTGCTGAAGGCCTCTCTCCCTTAGGGGTCACACAGGTCATACTGATCTCCTAGCAACAAACTGCTACAACACATAGATGGTTCTGCCCAGGGGAGTCAGCGTGAGTCTCATAGTTTAGGCTTTACATGTAGGCACATACCAGCCAGCCACAATTACTGAAACTCCAGACCCAGAAGGAAAACAGGTGTCCACCGTATATCATATTGTTTTCACAGATTGGAAAGACAAGCAAGAAGTGTGGTTCAGTGCCACAGGCATTGAAACATCCTGACCAATTAGTAACGCAGGGAATTCTGCAAAGGCTAAGTTCCCAGGGCCAGCCCAGGGTCACCCATGGGAAAGAGGGGCACAATATCAGGTCTGCTGCATTAGCTGTTTTCCTGCCCACCTTATCATCAATTGACCAATTGCATGCGTATTAGTTTATTGGTTTAAATTGTCTACTTCTTCTACTGGACTAAACTCTTTGAGGACAGAGACTTTGTCTCTTTTTTTTTTTGTTACCATATCGTTCTGTTTTTGTTTTTTCCTGATCTAAAACAACACAATTTATTATCTCAAGCTCAGGAGGTCAGAAGTCCAAAATAGATCACCCTGGGCTAAACTCTAGGTGTCAACAGGACTGCGTCTCCTTCTGGAGGCTATAGGGGAGAATCCATACCCTTGCTTATTTGGATTATTAGCCCAATTAAATTCCTTGTGGTTGCAGGACTAAAGTCACCTTTTTCTTGCTGGCTGTCAGCTGATGGCCATTTGAGTTTCTCGAGCCCAGCCATATTGCTTCATTCATGACCCCCTTTCTCTGTCTTCAGAGCCAGAAATGGTTGGTCAAGTCCCACTTATGCTTTGGCTCTCTCGTGTCACTTATGTCACATCTCTGTAATTGCAGCCAGGGAAGGTTTTCCACTTCTAAGTTATTACATTTGGACCCATCTATATAGATAAAAGGCTAATATGCAAAGTGTCCCCTTGGGAGTTCAATTGCTTGCTGTGATGTGTGCTGGCCAGCAGGGGGTGGCACAAAATGAAGGAAGGCCCTGGCCAGCAACCAGAAAGCCCCAATAAGCTCTAATTCCTGGCCAGGCCTAGGGACCCTACCTGTGCACAAATTTCATGCACCAGGCCCCTAGTATGGGGAATATAGGATAATCTTCTTATTTTAAAGTTAGCAGATTAGTCTCTGGCTGATGTGCCTCAGTTGAGCGTTGGCCCATGCATCAAAAGGTCTCCAGTTCAATTCTGGTCAGGTACACATCAGGGTGTGGGCTTGATCCCCAGTAGAAGACATGCAGGAGGCAGCCAGTCAATGTTTCTCACTCACATTGATGTTTCTCTTTCTTTCTCCCCCCTTTTCTTGCTTTCTCTCATTTTTCCTTCTCTCTTCCTCTTCCAGTTATGTCTCTAGTAGTGCAGACTTGGAAGTTGGATGGCCTCATGTCAGACAGGAGATGTAAGATGGAGTTGTGTACTTAAGAAAAGTGTCTCTGGCTTGGGCAGTGGGAAGTCAGAGTGAACTAGAGCAACGGAATCTGTTGGGGTCTTGACCTTGGACTTCCCAACTTTCATAACTTCTTTCCCTCATGACCGATTTTTAGCGCTTCACAGACAGCAATTAATTTGGCCATAATATTACCATACTTCCAGTTCCCACTGCGAGGAGCTACTAGGATGAAAGGGTGTTCATGGAGCGCATCTAGGTCCCGACAGTGACCAGCAGCCTTCCAGGTACAGTTAGTTCTGACAGGTTTTCCCCTGTTTTCTCGGTGACTGCAGCCACCTGGCCAGGCAGCGAGACCCAGCACTCTGCTCTGCCTTAGGAAGATGCTCCAGCCTCTGCTCTCATGGGATTTCCCACAGAGATCCTTTCCCCCGTGGGAATACACCCCTCAGGTCCAACTCAGGAACTAAGGAGGGGGGGGTTGGCTGTTACTACATCTTTTATGTATAGTGTAGTGACTGGTATAGAAGAGTCATTTCAAACCATTTGTTAAATACAAACACGGATGAACACTCATTGACCTCTGCCTCGTGGGATTAAAGTATGCATAGGTGAAAGACAGAAAAGAATGAGAGGGTCACAGAGGAAGGGCATGTTGAGAATGATATTGAAAATGAGATGAGTACAGTGCCTCATTTTGCCTCCCCTTCTGGGGAAAAAAAGGAAGAAAGAAAAAAAATTCAAATTCAATCCCAGATCAAAAATTAAATAGAGCAGGTCACATTTACAAAACGTTAGGAAATGCAAGGTGATCATAAGATGAAAAGGGAAGCCATATTTTCTAAGAAGGGCTTTAATTGTGAATTACATTCAGATATGACATAAGGAAGGTGGTTTGGTAGGTCACAGCTAAAGGACTTGCTGTGAAAGACTTTGAAATCTAGAAACCATCACAAAAGGAGATCACTTTTTATCCTGTGCTCTTTAGGTTCTTTAGCTCTGATTATGTCTCATTATGAAGTGGACTAACTGATCCTTCTCAGCGCCTCTTCAGATCATAGGATTATTGCTAGACTATTCCCATTCCGTTTTCCACAGTGGCTGCATGTATGATAACTCTTATTCTGGACTGGATGAGGCATAAGAAAGCACAAAATGCATATTTAATCATAGTTTGAGATAAAAATAATTTTTTGCACAGATATTTCTTTGTTTTTTCAAACTCTGGTGTAATTTAAGCTTACTGAAACAAAATTAGGATCTCGAGTTTAAGGATGTGAGGTGTATGCGATTAAAAAAAACTGAATGACATGAAATAAGGATGGGATAAAGAAGAATGACATGCATTGCCCAAAGAATCACATACTTAAAAAAACATAAGAAAGGCTAACTTACAAATGTTGGGAGAAAATAACTTTTATAATTATTGTAGTGGGAAAATATGATACCTATAAAAATGAAAATTCACGTGCTCAATAAACATTTACTGACGTTGCTGTATATATTTTTTAATCTGTAAAGATGATCTCAAAGAAATTTTGCCAGAAACTTTTGAAATAACCTATGCTTATAGAAAATAACAATAAAAGTCAGCTTTTAAACACCTACGAGTGTCTAGATTTTGTTATATACCTGTGTAGATTCTTTTTAAAGTTATTAAAAACCAAACAAAAACTCTTTGAAACTCTGACAAAAGCAAGCATTGGAAGTGATAAAAGGCAAAAACACCTGTGCTATTCTGCAGGCATCTCTAATCTTTAAACACAATGAGACAGAGCAAATGAACTCGCAGCCTCTGTTTGGAAAGAATGAATGATCAGTGATGAGCAATTTTTCACAGAAAATACCTTACTTAGAGAGCAAAGAGTCCGAGTCTCCTAGAACCCTCAAGCATTCACTCAGCACTTTTCATCCATTATACCTACTCCTTGAGTCACAGTTTAAACTATTTCCTTAAAAGATGGTTCAGAGTCTAGGAAAATACCGCATAAATACAGACTTCTCAAATTAACAAAATAAAAACTTCCCAGTATCCCACCAAAAGTTGTATATTTCATGAAGACAGCAGGAATTCAAATTTGTGGTATGTATTTTCTGGATACAGGCTGCCTCTTAAATGCTAATCTGAATGAATGGGCTGATTGAGAAACACAGAAAGGTGTAATGCACATTTTATGCTGCCTCGCTCATTAAACCTGTGTGCCTTAGCACCAGTTCCGGTTGGTTTGGGAATAAAATGTAGTAAAAAAAATAACTAGAATTCTTATACAGAGTCAATGTATGTTTTTACATGTTTCTGGAACAGAGGATGCTGCTGTAGGAAAGAATCTGTTTACAGGGGACATGGAAAACTCAAATACGCTCGATTGTGATCATTAAAAACACTGTTGGGCTTCTCATGAGAATAAAGACTTGCCTCTGGGCGTGATTATAATGGGGATAATTAAATTCTGCATACCTACAGCACCTCTCTGATTCCACCTTGGAGAAGTCATTTCTCTTCTATTACATACTGTTAATCCAGGATCTGAAACTGGCTGTCGTTCAGCCCATACATAACTGCATTTTCCTGGTGGGCAAAGTGTTAACTTTATATGCGAAGTAAAAAAAATGCTTCCACATGAGAATTTTTGTCATAAATTTGCATTATTAATATGGATGTTTGATTTTTTTGGAATGATATGATTGAAAAATATGTATTTAATACCATTTTGAGGAAATAAAAATCAGCTAGAAGAGCAATATGATAAATATTTTACAACCGCCATCTATATTTGATATAACTAAAATAAGTTATATTAAAAACACATAAAGTATAAATCATTTTTCTAAAACTTTAATATATCAATATATTTTATTATATTATTTCTTTTACTAAAGCAATGTTGAATTTCAGAGTCTCACTCCTCCAACATCACCGGTATGACATCAAGTTTGTAACAGCTTGTGTCCATGTTTAATTCAAATCAGGACTATTTCAAGAGAGAAAGAAATTTCTCTTTCCAACAGGTCTCTCTCTCCTTTGTACTTAAGCCAGAAACTATCATTCTCAGCACAGTTAAAGCAAATGAGCAGAGAAGAATCTGCAAAGCTGCTTCTTTGTGTTCGCATTAAGCAGTTCCGTTAGCAGTGCTTTGTCTGCCATTCACCCGCCTACGGCTATATGCCAGTGTCTAGTTGTGATGCTTCTCTGTCCAAATCCTTGGTATCATTGGGAATGGAGATTATGTCTGGGAACAGCCTAGTGTTGCTCAATTAATCAACCAGGTTCATCTCCTTGGGATGATGGGCAGCTCGCCCTGGCCAGTGTGCCTCCCTCCTCCTGTACACCAAAAGATGGTGGCTCCATTCATTTCCGGTCAGGGCACATACCTGGGCTGTGGGTTCAATCCATGGTTGGGTTGCATAAGGGAGACAACAAAGTGATGTTTCTCTCTCACATAGCATCTCTCTCTCTCTCTCTCTCTCTCTCTCTCTCTCTCTCTCTCTCTTCCCTATCTCTAAAGTAAATTTTTAAAAAATGATTGGCAGGTGAATGATGAAGCTTTGGTGGAAATAGTGGTAATAAAGAACACCAGCCACCCTCAGAACAGAACCTCAGAACAGAACAAGTACTCCTGACTATGGCACTTGTACCTTATCACCCAAGGGGTGAGGTGAGCAGGCCACTGGAAGGTCTGCCTCTTGCTGGAAGGAAACAGCCTGGCTTAGACTACCAAAGATGGTGTAAAGTTTAATTGCTTATATAAGTGTAATTAAATGGAAGTTCTGTGATTATGCTTGCTCTTCTTCCCAAGTGTATTACCCCTGTCCTATTGCAAGTCTGATAGTCAACATGGCATGAAATTACACTGCGGTCTTAATTCCACAAATGTATGTGTTGTCTAGTTTCAATTCCGCTTTACTCTGAATTTCAGCTTCATCTAAATCATAGGTTAAAGGGAACATTCAAAAGCAGTTTTATAAGTTTCCAACAAGGTTAATGAAGTTCAACACTTCAGTTGAATCAGAAAATGATAGAAAAAAAAGTATGATGATTATAGTTTCATTTTGAAATAACTGCAAAGGACCAGGAAAAATCATTATAATATCTACATCCTGTAAACAAATCCAGAGCAATTATGTAGAATGTCTTTCTTTGTAAAATTTTTGGTATACTTGTATTTAGTGCCTGCTATCTGGGGGCAAAGCAGTTTTGAATGCAAATGACTTGTAGAATGAGATACATCAGAATAGCAAACAATCGTCCTCTGCTACTTTCTTCAAATCAATTTCTAATGGGCTTCTGGGAATATCTGCTTGTCCTATGTTTGTAGTAAAAATACTTTTACACTTAATGTAACTGATTTTTTTAAAGAATTAGAAAATTCATATATATATAGTATTTCACAACATGAGTTGGAACTGAGAGTCAATTATACTCAAGTTTAACCTACTATGCTCAACCACTGAACCACATTGGCTAGGCAAGTTTAACCAACTCTTTACAGACAACCTTAAAAATATTAGAACTTAGCAGGGTATTTTTTTAAAAAAAATCACATTTCAAACCATTATGTCAGATTTAAACAGTGCCAATCTCAGAAGCAATACACTAACAGAGGGGATTAATTATTTTACATGTGCCAGTTACCAGTTCAGTAACATCCCTAAATATCACTCTCCTGTCAGTAATACGTAAGTAGGTATTCTCTTTTTACCATGAGTTCTATCTTGCTCACCTAGATGCCAATAGAATACTAGAGTTTTCAGTATTAGTCTCTGACAACTATCATAAATGATACAGAATATGGAATTTCAATGATAGAATTTTTTCCACAAGTTTTACCCAAGGTGGTGCCAAAATCAACATATTTAATTCTCACTGGCATGAGAGAGCAGGACAAGATAGGAGTACAAAAGGCCAACCATATCATTGTTTCTTGCTTTTTAGGAATTATATTGAGTTTTTGAGTAATTTTTGGTGCCAAGTTTTTAACTTTCCAATTTATCACTTAAATTGGTGGGTCACTTTTGTTCATGTGACCTGGTAGAAATCTTTATATTGTGAAATATATTACCATCTTATTTGCCTAAAAACAATTCTAATACAGTCTAAGGTATTAACAACTAATGTGACTCGACATTTGGGATTTGCTTCTAAACAATTTAGATGGGTAGTGGGGGAAGACACATAGATGAGGAAGAACCACTCAGAGACTGATGTTTGTTGGGCACAAGAAAATTCTTTGTACTATTCTGTCCACTTTTATGTATGTTTGAAATCCTCCTTAATAAATATTAAAAATATATTCTACCTTAGGTGTTGCAAACTAGTGGTCTGTAGGCTGAATCCAGGCAGCCAAATTTGACCCACACAGTACTTAAAAACTGGGAAAGGCCAGTTATTAATCTGAGATTCCAGATAATCTTTTTTTAAAATTTTATTGATTTTTTACAGAGAGGAAGGGAGAGAGATAGAGAGCTAGAAACATCGATGAGAGAGAAACATCGATCAGCTGCCTCCTGCACACCCCCTACCGGGGATGTGCCTGCAACCAATGTACATGCCCTTGACCGGAATCGAACCTGAAACCTTTTAGTCTGCAGACTGATGCTCTATCCACCGAGCCAAATCGGTTTCGGCCCAGATATTCTTGAAAAGTTGGATGTGGCCACATTGAGATAATGTTCCCTCATCATAAGCACTTAGTGCAGAGTAATAGCTGCGTCCTCTAAGGAAATGCATGCGTTTTCTCTGGCCCTGGAACATTCCTAACGTGTTGTGTTTGGCTGGCTTACTTATTTACTTTGCTTTCTTGGGTCTTGCAAATATTTAAAATGTTTGTTATGGATAGGTTTTCACTTTCTTATTGAAAGATGCTGTTACTAAAAACCATTCAGTTGTTTATTATCAAGAATATTAGAAGCCTGGTGCACGAATGGCGGGGAGTTCCTCAGCCCAGCCTGCCTCCTCTCCAATCCGGGATCCCTCTCACAATCCATGACCACTGGCTCCTAACCACTCACCTGCCTGCCTGCTTGATGCCCCTACTACTCCCCTGCCAGTCTGATGGCCCTAACTGCTCCCTCCTGCTGGCCTGATCCCCCTAACTGCCCCCTCCCCTTGCCAGCCTGATCACCCTAACTGTCTAACTACTTTCCCCTGATAATCTGATCCCCCTAACTGCCTATCTGCTCTCCCTTTCCATGACCTTCAGACCCCCCCCCCCAAACACACACAGGAGTCCTGAGAGCTCTCCGCAGTAGCTCCACCCCTGTCCTGATTGGTCATTATGCGATGATGTCCCAGCCAATTTGCATATTCCTCTATTATTAGTATAGATGGGATCAATATTGACATCTTCTGATTTTCCAATAAAATCTGAAACCTCAGCTTATAGGAAATTTCCCAATTTACAAATAGTCTAGATCAAATATGAGTAGCAAATGACCAATAACTCAAAATGCTTTCCAATGTTCTTATAGGTGTTCCCAGAGCAATTTAATTGTCTATGAAATACAATGGAGAATACTAAGGATATGTTTTAGGACCTGAGAGACAAAGGAGAAAATCCTGCCCTGGCTGGTGTGGTTCAGTGGTTAAAATCTGCTCATGGAGGAGTCTTGGGTTCAATTCCCAGCCAAGGGCACATGCTTGGGTTGCAAGTTCGATCCCTGGTACTGGTTGAAGCATTTTTGGGAGGTAACCAATTGATATATCTCTCTTACATTGACCTCTCTCTCTCTCTCTCTCTCTCTCTCTCTCTCTCTTCCTCTCTCTTTCTCTCTCTCTCTCTTTTCCTTCAACTCTCTCTCTAAAAAAGGAAAAATATCCTTGGGTGAGGATTAACAACAACAACAACAAAATAAAAGGGGAGGAAAACCTTCCTTCTTATCATCCAAGATTTACACTGTGGGCATTTGAGCTTTTATATCAATTATTTACTCATTCAGGATTTGTGACCATTGCATTGAAGTGTTTATTCCTAAATTCAAAGGTTAATCTTTCTTTGCTCCAGTCAAAATCTAATAAGCTACTCTGATTACATTGATATAATCACACACATATAGTAGTACAAATCACATGCACACACCTTACTGCATATTAAAATATATTTTCCACCTCAAGAAGTTGTAAATCAAGCACATAAAAGTGCAAAGAGAAGAAAGAAATATACCAATGTTTCAGTGAACAGAAGTAAAAGAAGAAAAATGAGTTATGGGTGTCATTATATATCATTCATGTTTAAAAGAGCTTTTTGTAACATGAATATTCAATTTACAAAGCCCTGTTATAAATCAGTCATCATCAGGAAGAGATTTATCTTGCTTGCCTGTGTGATACAATAACTCATAGCTTTATGAGGAGAAAGCCATAGAGTAAATTGCTAAATTCATTAAAAACTTATATATTACCGTCTAGGAAAAAAAATCAACTGATTGAAAACTGCTAAACCATCTAATAGTCAATTATGCCACATAGAACTATTTTAATGAACCTTTATTAGAAGAGGTATTTCAGATGCAGTTACAAGAGAGAAAATGTTTCCATGTCAGGTTACGATTTGTTATAGTTCCCAGCAAAAGTTTTTTGGGTGGGAGTTTCACATAAAAAGAATGTGCTCTACAATTTGATGCTGAGGATTTGTATCCAGTTTAGGCTGAAGGCCTTTCACCAGTGATGAGGTGTGCAGTGCCCAGGGAACCTCAGCCCCAAAGCAGAACCCCAAACAGCAGTTTCCCATTTGGAGTAGGCCTAATCACAGTGCATTTTGAGTTGTGTCCTCTGGCCTCTCGGGTTCGGGAAACCCATTAATATCCTGATGCAGAAGAGTGAAAAAGCTGCAGAGAAGGTTCCTTGGTCTTCATTCAAAGAAATGAATGACAGGCCAACTGTGAAAACTTTCCCTCCACGTTTACATAGCACAAATGGCATTTTTAGGGAGTAGTGTAACTCCTTTGGAACGTCATGTATATTCCTGAACATATTTTTTTAAATAGCCATTCACTTCATAATTGCTATTCTCTCTTACTAGACCAGTGGTTGGCAAACTGTGGCTCGAGAGCCACATGCGGCTCTTGAGTTGCAGTTTGCCGCTCTGTTGACTGATGAGTTTGCCGACCACTGACCTAGACTCTCCATTCCAATAATTACAGGCTGTTGTTGTTCCTTGTGATTAAGCCCCTTATCCCAGTGGTCGGCAAACTCATTAGTCAACGGAGCCGCAGTTTGCTGACCACTGTGACCATTAAATAAAATAGTAATAATTGACTCAGACTGTAGTATAAATGATTGTTTTATGCTCAGTTGGAATTAAATAAGTAACACATTCAATAAATAAAAATTATGGGGCCAAGTACATATATACCGATACATAACTTCATATTTCTAGGGGTGGGGGGAGCCTCCTTGTCTTCCACTGACCTCAGGAAACTGAGAGCCCAGATAACTTTTTACATTACATTTTATTTTTTAAATGCTATTTTATTTTTGGTTGGGGGTGCTGGGCAGGATAAGAGGGAAAAATATATAGAAATACAACTTGTCTGTAGACAGAATTCAAAGGAAATCTTTCTTTTGTACTTCTCTACTTGACCATTTCTAACATTGTTTTCTGTTTCTCAGATATTTCTGTTTAGGAATCTGATGGGTTGAGGTCAGTATTGTAAATACGGAATGATAGATATTTCATATTTTCCTTTGAGCTTACTAATAGGCTGCAAACTACAGAGGGCAAGATCAGTGGCTTCCTAGTGTATGTATCCTCAACTTCTAGCACAATGCTGGGTACCTAGAAAACACTAATTAATTAAATGCTAGTTGAATGGATGCCTAGAAGAATAAATGAATAAACTGTAATTGCAATGACTGCATTGTCAGAGTCCTTAAGATTGGTGACTGAGCTTGGTGCTTGTAAAGGCTGTAATGTCTATCAAGACATGGATAAATAATGGTTGTCTAAGCATTGTCATGTCAGTAATTTACATGATATTTTATGTTTAATATCAAGGATATGTTTCTATTAAACTCAAACTTTCATGCACTCTGGTTAACTCCTGAGAGAAGTAGGAAGAACTAGAGTTTGAGTTAGTGAAGAATGTCCAATAGTGTGTCTGACATGGTTATCTTCTGTTCTGGATATCTCACTGCCTATAGGATAAGCACTTAGAACAAAACACATTTAACCCTACAAACAAGTGGCAGAACAGTGGCTCCAAGAGGAAGCTGACAGCAGAAGGAAAAAAGGAAAGTCCCAACTCTGCTGCTAGAAATATTTCTGAATCTCCCTCCTGTTTCTATACTGATAGCTAAAAACATACTCTTCCTTCAATCTCATAAAGTTTAATCAGAACAGTTGGGAACACTGTTCTAAAGAATATACAGTTCTCCTGTTGATTAGCCACATTTTATGTAATTTCAGGATGATTTTTAAAGCGGTCATGGTACCCAGCTCACGTAACCCTGTAACTCCCTTGCTCCTGCTTTGTGTCTTTACCTTGGCTAACTTTTTCTCCTGGTTATGATTGAACTGTGCTTGTCCCCAAAAAGATATGATCAAGTTGTAAACCCAAGTACTCAGAAATAGGGCCTTCACAGAACTAAATCAAGTGATAGACCATTAAGTTGGACTTAATTGAATATGATTGGTGTTTTTATAAAAAGGAGTAATCTGGATACAGACAAGCACAGAGGGAAGACAACGTGAAGAGCCACAGGGATAAGATGGTCATGTGACTAGAGCATTCATAAGCCAAGGAATGTAAGGACTGCCTGCAAACTCCAGAGGCTAGAAGAGGGAAGGAAGGATTCTCATGGCCCTGCTGACTCCTTCATTGCAGACCTCTAGCTTCTACCTGTAAAGCAATGCATTTTTGTTATCTGAAGCCATCCAGTTTTTATACCTGTTACAAGAGCCCCTAGGAAACTAACCCACTCCTTCTAGTCTGGCCTAAACGCTACTTCCTCTGGTAAATTTTCCCTGACAACATTTGCCCCAAATAATAGGCATAGTTGTCCTCTGGGGAGCACCACACTGACATACTGTGTGTAGTAGATACTCAACAAATGTGAAATGATGAATAAATTATTAAAACTAAATGAATACAAAATTAATATTTGGTTAATTCTTGGAAAAGTTGGGAATACTTGTGGAAAACATTTGTGTGTTAAGCTTTATTTCTTTTAGTGATTTTTGAGAAGTCAAGAACTATGTAGCACTTGAAGTAAAACATAGTTCCATTAAGTTAAACTATAATTTTAATAATTACTTTTTTCTATCAAGCAATACAGAGACAGGTTCATAGGAAGCATGCAGATAGCTCTGGTGGTGATGGTGTGTGTGTGTGTGTGTGTGTGTGTTAGGGAATGCATGGAGGGATTGAGCAATAAAGAATAAAAGAAAATTCCTGGATATGAAGAACAGTATGGTGATTGTAGGAATTAAGTCAGGAAGAATATATGAGTTGCAGGGAGATGAGTAAAAATGGAAGAAAGCATATAGGGGATAAATGGTAATGAAAAAAGAAATAAAATAAAATAAGAGTTACTTTTTATGATCTATATTTTAATTTAAAATAGCAGTAATTATATTGCTATCATTTAGTATTAAACCTAGTTTTAAGTAGAGCATTCTTTTTGGGGGGTGGGGAGTGGGAGTTTACTCTAAAATATCTCAAGGAAATAAATAATATAATAAGACAAAGATATTGACTGAAAACCAAAAACGAAGATATTGTTGATATTTTATGGAAGCATATAAAGTGAAATTTCTGGAAATCTTGAGTGTTAAGTCTTGAAAAGTCACTTTTCTAAATCATAATCTAATAGTACTGTAAACCCACCACTCCCTTTAAGCAAAAGTAAGAAAAAGTCTTATACTATGAAACCATATCAGAACTTACGCACTCAAGACTGTGCCTACTTTTCTTATGAGGAATTGGGGAACACATGTGAGAGTTTTATCCAGGGGACAGGTCAATGGGCCTCTCAGGGCTAGGGCATGAGTTCTTTGAATGCATCTCACTCATGTTTTCCATTTCAAGGTATTTCCTATTATAGGAGTACAGTGTTTGATACACACCCTAACCATACCTAGCCACCCTGTGTCTTAAACCCTTTACCACAGGAGGCAAGAGAGTCATGCCATTTTAAAAAAAATTAGGGGACAATTTTATTTTTAGGGATTAAAAAGCAACCATTAATTCCTAATATGTCTTGACTATACCTATGTCTCTCTGTCTCTGGCTATCACTGTAGTTTCTGATATCATTTTTTTTCTCACTTGCCTTTCAACACTAAGTTCCTGCCCAGCTGCCTGCTCACACTTTTGTATCTATTACAGCCAACCCTCCAGCCCAGTCCCACTGAGTGTTCACATGGCAACCAGTGTCCTTTCTAAAATCTAAATTTGATCATGTGAATATTTTGCTCAAAATCTTTAAAATCTTTCCCATTATTTTTGTAATGATCAAAATTCTTCACCTGATTTTCAAAGACTGAATGATTCTGTGCTCCCCCTTACTCCACCCCTTTGTCCCCCCGCTACACACACACACACACACACACACACACACACACACACACACTCTAAAACTCATCTGCACTAATCACCATTCAGGCACAGAGGTATCTGGAATGCTCACAGTGACAAGCTGAGTCTTGCTACCTCAGAGCCTGGATGAATTCCCTATTTCCTGCTATGCTTTTTTCCCCCACCTAATTCCCATGCTTTATGAATTAGCTTCCATTTATTTTTCTATAGTGCCTCCTTAAATGTCATTTCTCAGAAAAGCTTTTCTTGCCTCTTGAAAACATTGGTTAGGCCCCTCATATTTTCTTTCACAGCACTTACTCCCAATTATAATTACATTTTTATTAATGTGATCATTTGGAATCTGTCACCACCATGAGACTGTTATCTCCTTGAGAGTAAGCAGCAGAACTGTTTTGTTCACTGATACTCCCCTAGCATCTTGCAAGTGCCAGACTGGATAAGTATGTATTGAGTAAAAAAAAGCAAAAGGAAGACAATGTGAATTAAGTGGTAGTTTTCACAATAGGATTATTCTCAGCCATTGTGGAGCATCCATCTTATATAAAAACCGCTGTTTGAAATTTAAATCCTGCTGTTTTGGCTTCTGTAAATGCTTGCTTGCTTATATAGTAAGGAAAATGAGACTACTCCCATTTTAGAGAGGCCATAAACCTTCCCCCGATGAAGTTATCGGTGCTGGCGCCAGGCCAAGCCTTTGGTTGAGGTCTCAAAGCCCCAGCACATAGGGGCTCTTTAAAAACTTGCAAAGGGGACCAGAAACACCCATATTTGGGAGACAAAGAAGGTAAAAAGACATAAATAGGGAAAGTTCCTCCATGTTTGGGCCCAGAATTTGAAATACAGTTTTCTCTCGGCCTGTATGTAATAATAATAATAATAATAATAATAATAATAAAAGTATAACTCCATCTCTCTAAGTGTTGCTTAGTTCTTCTCCGGTCTTCTGTAACAATTGCTTCTGCAGTCCATTGCATGAAAATTACAAGATATCTGTGTTAAAATACAGATAATCAGCCCACTACTAGTCTACTGACTCAGATTCTCTGGGCCAAGGGCCCTATAGCAAAGAAGTCATTCTGATATGCCACTTCATTCGTGGAATCACTCAGCTAAACAACATTTATAATAGTCACAATGTGTGAAACTTTATAAGCTCCAAATTCAATCTCTCTACAGAAAAAGTTTAACTATAAAATTACACAGCCTTCTTAAATGCATGATGCATGAAGAATTACTAGGCTAGGTTTACATGTTATGAAAATGAGTAAGATAAGACTGCTTTACTTGGAGGCTATCACAGACTAGTATAAATCAAACCCTATATAATCAAGAGCTAATATACTAATTAGACCAAAAAGCTGAATGACCTTTGGGATGACCTTCTAGATGAAGCCGGGGCTGCAAGGGACAGCCAGGGCTGAGCCCCTTGCATGAATTCCATGCATTGGGCCTCTAGTAGATTTATAATTGGACATATTATTAAAAAATTGAAATATATTTTTAATATATTGAGATTTGATTTTCAGTTCTGATTAGAAAGTTTGAAGTGGAAACTTTGGAATGTTATGGCTCCAATTTGAATTGAGTCTTACTAGATAAGTAGGGATAGAGTAAGGAGATTTCTGGAAGATAAAATAGTTCAAAGTTGTGGAATCATGAGAGAGCATGGTTGCCTCAGGCCTTAGAGTCAGAATGTATAAGAGGTTAGTTTAAAGGGCCTTATGAGCCAAACAAAAGAACTTTGATATGAAAATTTTAATCAATATAATAACATTTACAAAGAAAATGGCACTGCCTTTTAGGACTTTGTGATGAACAAAATGATCCCTTAGTTGATTTCAGAAGCTTAGTTATTTTTCCTGCCAACTCTGAGACAAGTTACCTTCTAAGTTGAAACACATTCTGTTTGCCGACAATAGCATTTTTATTACTATGTACATTCAATCTTCTGAATTATCTCTGTGAACTGTCATGTTGGAATTTAAAGTGATATTTAAGGACATCTGTACAAAAGCATGACTTGTTTTCTTCAAAATTATAATATGTTTTATTTTATATGAATTGCTATCTAGCTATAGCAAATGTACATTTAGTATTATTGACATAGAAATGTATCACAATTGTTAACTGGAAAAGGTCCTAGTAATCAGAGAATGGGCATCCTCTAATTCTGTGGCTATCAGCTCTACACCTTAAAACACCTAGAAAGTTTTAAAATCAATTGATAGTAGGCATTCAGTATATGTTATTTTGATATTGATTTAGAGTTCTTTTATTAGTTCAAGATTAACAATCTACACTAATAAAAGAGAAACATGCAAATTAACCCAACCAAGATGGCTGCAGCCACAGAGAGCAGGAAGGTTGGGTTGTCCCTGGCAATGGAGGAAGCCAAGCTTCCCTTCCTGCCCTGGCTTCCATTCAAAACTACAAAGTTTAAATTATAGAAAATAAATAAATCTCAGATACCAGAGTCTCCACTTCGGTTGCTGGGGGTCGTGGCTGGCCTGCAAACCACAAGAGGACCCTTGCCCAGGCCATCCCATGCCCCAAGGGAATCCCCACCCTGATCCGGGACACCCCTCAGGGCAAACCAGCTGACCACCACCCATGCACCAGGCCTTTATCTTATCTAATAAAAGAGCAACATGCAAATTGACCATCACTCCAATTCACAATATGGCTGCCCTCATGTTGACACAAGATGGCCACCACAAGATGGTCAGCATGGGAGGGCAGTTGGGAGGGACAAGGCCTACAAGGGAGGGCAGATGGGGGAGATCAAGCTTGCAGGGGAGATCAAGGCAGTTAGGGGTGATCAGGTTGACAGAGGAGGTAAATTGGTGGCGACCAGGCCTGCAGGAAAGGGAAGTTAGGGGGGACCCAGGACTGCAGAAGAAAGCATTTGGGGGGGCATGCCTGTAGGGGAGGGCAGTTGGGGCAATCAGGCTGGCAGGGGAGCAGTTAGGCATCAGGCATCAATCAATCTGGCAGGGGAGTGGTTAGGGGTTGATCAGGCTGGCAGGTAGAAGCGGTAGGGGCAATCAGGCAGAGGCAGGTGAGCGGTTGGGAGCCAGCAGTCCTGGATTGTGAAAGGGATGTCTGACTGCCCGTTTAGGCCAGATCCCAGGAGGGGTCCCAAATTGGAGAGGATGCAGGCTGGGCTGAGAGACACACAACCCCATGCACATATTTTGTGCACCAGGCTTATAGTAAGTAATAAAATCTGTGCTATGAAAATCTGCTAACATTAAAGAGGAAAATATTATAAAGAAAATCTATATTAATATTTTCTGAATCCAAAGGTTTATTATGTAAAAGCACACTCCTTGTTATAAATTCTTAGGCAGTCTTTTTCAGTTGATGAAAGAGGTGCTTAAGGCCCTTCCAGGATAATGTTTGAATTTTTAGTTCTTATCAAATATTTGTGATTATTTCAAGTATTATAAAATTATTTTGTTCACAAAATACACGATATTTTGTTCTTGAAAAATTACATTAATTGTTGGATTAATCTTCAACATTTTCTTTTTCTTTATATTTTTGTGCAAAAATATCAGCATTTAGTATTACAATGAAAAAATAAAACACAAAACAAAGCCAAGGAATATTATCTGAATGAATGTGTTTCTTTGAGAACCACGAAGTTTAAGCCTGCTGCACATTAGTGGCTCTGCCTTGATGTGATATGTGAGCAGATTAGTATGTGCTAGATTAATATTCTCCCCTGAAGAACAGAGTCTAGAGAAGCTTTCTTACTCACTGGCCTGTTTTCTAAAAGCGATTATAACTTACATTTAATCCTTGGAGCATTATCTTCCTCCAAAATTATAGGCAGCCCTTAGACAGTCTTTGGGCTCATTCATTAGGACATTTGAAAACCACAGTTGTAATGGCAGACATATATTGCCTGGTGTAGAAAGAAAGCATGGAATGAGTCCTAAAGTTTATTTAAATTTTTAAGTGATAATAAATAGCTATAGATTCCCATATAGTTTGGCTCTTGATTTTCCTCTTCTGTTGAATAGGATGAATAATTTTCACCTTACTTAAATCCAGTTGCAGTAAGAATAGAGGACTCTACACAATATACGCAATATTAAATAAGATAGTACCTTCAGCCCCAATTCACATGGCATCCGCTCACTCAGTAAATATATTTTGAAGATGTACCATGTGGATATATTTTAATGACTAAAATCTTGACTTAGAAGTCAAACCTTACTATCACTTCCTGGTTATGTGACCATTAAAAAAAATTATTATCTCCCTCCAATTCTTAGTTTTCTCATCAGAAAAGTCGAAGGGACTAGTAATATTTACCTCAATAAGTTGTTGGGAGAACTTTATAGAACAACATGCATTGGAGACTGAACTTACTATCACCTAGCTGGTGGGAACTGAGTAGTAGCAGCACGGGAGGCTGTTCAGCATGGCAAGCCTGATACTCACAAGGCTGTTTGCCCAGCTGGCCCTTGGTTGGCTTTAGGAACCTTGGCTTTGGAACATTTGTACACTGATCAGATCTCTGTACCTCTCAGACCACACTGTTTGTACAGAAATTTGATTTGTGGTGAACATCTACTTTTTTTCTGGGAATCTTAAATTTTGGTAGTGGTGGGTAGGCAGAGCGCCTACGTGACCAGCCCCCGTAAGACCTTGGACTCTGAGTCTCAAACAGGCCTTCCTGTGCAGAAATGGTAGATGTCACTGGAGGAGGAAGGAATGTGCTGTGGGTGGTCCTTCAAGGAGCACATAGAAGCCTGTAGCAGGATTCCTCCAGACTCTGCCAGATATGTCTTTTCCTTTTGCTGATGATGTGTGTATCCTTTTTATATAATAATTCACAGCCTCTAGGTCTCCTGAGTCCTTTGAGCAAATTGCCAAATATACCAACCCAAGTAGTAGTAATGATTTCCATTCACAATTTCCATTCACAGAAGCATGGCTAGAGTGTTGTTTAGGGGAAAGAGAGAGGGAAAGGTGGGGATACTGAAGCCCTAGTCCTAAATATCGATGGAATCACCAATATATAAAACAGAATGTGAACCCAGCCACAGTGGCTCAGTGGTTAAGCACTGACTTATGAACTAGGATGTCATGGTTTGATTCCTGGTCAGGGCACATGCCCAGGTTGGGGACTCGATTCCCAATGTACTAGTAAGGTGTGTAGGAGGCAGCCAATCGATTCTCTCTCAAAATTGATGTTCCCATCTCTCCCTCTCCTTTCCTTTCTGAGATTAATGAAAATATATTTTTTAAAATAAAATAAAACAATGTAAGCATTGATCTGCTAAAAAAGTAAAAGTTATTAATGAAATGGAAAAATGATAAATTTAATTTCAGGAGAATTGTTGCAATGAATGCCTTAGTTTCATTTTGCTGCACTAGCTAAGGTGACAAAAGAAAAGTCAAGAAAAATAAAAAGAACAGAAAGCGCTCAAAAATTTTCAAGATTACAGTTTTTAAGGTGGAAAGGAAATACTTTCTGAATGTCTACAATGCCTCTATGTTTAGAAGAACTAACTGAGTATAAATCTGATCCAGAAATGTGATGAATAAATGCATATAATAATCTCTATACCAGCCAGTAGAAAAATAACTCAGAATATTTGAAAAAACAACAACAAAAGAATTAAAGTGATATATTAGATATCTGTTTAATAAATATATATTTATGTATAATGCATATTTAATATATATGCACTCTATGGGAAATATGATTAAATATAGTTCCTCTTCTAAGGCTTTCAAATTATACAACATTATAAAATGGAACTATATTAAAAAAGACAACTCATAATTGAAGGATAATATATATGGACAATATAAAAACAAATTATTTATTAAGCAGTTTTTCAAAATTTACATCACATTCACACAAGATGTAAATTTATATCTATTCATAATATATATGAATTCAAAATGCTAAAATATCTGTGTAGAAATTAAGATAGTAATTTTATCACTGGAAGGGACCTTAGCAACAAGCTCTACATTTGCAAATGAGGACTCTCAGATACTATTACGCATCCATATTATTCCTAAGATCAATTTGTCCCCTTCCACATCTTTCCAAAAAAAAAGTATGTGCTCATGCTTCACAATAAACAGATTCCCTAAAATATGCGTATATCTAATTTATGCTTTCAATATTTTTATGAAGTTACTATTTCAGCATTAAAATTCTCCTTGCCTTAGGCCCTTTGCCAAATGGTGAATCATATGCAAACATCTTCACCACTACATTTCTGCTGTTAAATAATCCTGAAAATTTTTCATTTTGAGCTCTAGCCATTTTGGCTCTGTGGATAGAGCATAGCCTGTGGACCAAAGGATCCTGGGGTCCCAGGTTTGATTCTGGTCAAGGACACACACCTTGGTTGCGAGGCCCAGGCAGGAGGCCAATCAATGTGAGAGAAACACATCGATATTTCTCTGTCTTTCCCTCTCTCTTCCTCTCTCTCTAAAAATTAATGGAAAAATACCCTTGGGTGAGGATACATGTTTTTTCTTCATTTTGGAAATAATGAAAATTTTATGTAACTGTTTTATAAAATTCATATTATGAACTAGAATAAAATAATCTGTACAGATTCAGAACTAAGCAAATGCTAAATACTGGTTGCAACTTTTTAATTAAAAAACAAACAAACCACTAATATAGAACTCATCAAATTACCTTCAACAACTTACAGCATTTTTTTTGCTTTTAAGATGTGTTGAGAACATGATTTCAAGTATAAATCGCCCTTTGAGCTGTAGCTACATGAACACATTATTTGAACTTAATGGGGCAGGATAATTTGGGGTTGGTGTGAGAGCAGCAGCGTGTGTGTAGATATACACTGGCTCAGACTCATAATGAAATGCCAATCAGAATGTGACAATTTCTTTCCTCACGAACTATGTGATTTCTAGTGTCCTCCTTCAGGTGGGTGGCACTGCTCCGTTGGATTATCACTCATGAAGCTTTTGTAAAAAATAAAAAGGGTTCTTGAGAGTTATAAAGTTCAAGAGGCTGCACAAAATACAAAGGAGGAAAAGAGGAGAAAGGAAAAGTTGTAGAGAGTTTGTGAAGTCCTCTCCAGGCTGCTTGGATGAAGCCAGAGTGAGAACCATGCCTTTCGCTGTGACTCCAGATGAAAGAGGTCTCTGTGATGGCCAATAGAAAAATGTGTGCCTGGATAGGGTGGAGTGCCCGCTGCCAGTCTGTAATGACTGATGCTGCTTCAGCTTATCCAGTCTTAAGTTTCATTTTTTAACAATAGATGAGATTGTTGAATTATATTTGTACTTAAAGGTTAACTAATAGAATCCATATTTGAAATCAATAGCATCTGGTAAGATTTCATAATACCTCATAGATAAAGCAGAAAAAGCCACGCATGGGGCAATGTATAACTTTTATAGACTTGCATGAGAAAATAAATAATCTTCAATCAATAACCTAACATTTTCTATGAAGAAATAAGAACTAACGAGAAAAATTAGGCCACATTGCCCTTTCTGTCTTCTTGGTAAGCTTTTGGTACTTCCATGTAGTTCTCGTAAGTCAATTCTGTGTGTTTTTAGGCCTAATATTTTTAGGCCTAATATTTAATTGCCTGTGGGAGACTGGCACAGAGAGAGAAACATTCAAGATGTGGTCACTGACGCTGGCTGAACTCCTGAGTAACTACAATGAGTAGAGATTCCTGTCATTTGTTACAAAATATAGTTGAATAAAAATGAAAACTGTAAGGACTTGTATGCATGCATATAAGCTTAACCAGTGGCCATGGACAACTGAGGGGGGGGGCATGCATGGGGAAGGGTTTGGGATGGGAATGGGGAGGGATGAGGACAAATACGTGATACCTTAATTAATAAAGAAATTTAAAAAAATTTGAAATGAAAACTATATTGCATTAAGACACACACATTTGTAGTTGCTCATTAACAAGAAAATCTAAATAACATTATATGATTCTGATAAAGATATACCAAAAAGTATAAATAAAACATGATACTGATAAATTTTAATCCTTCTAGAGCTTACATCAGTTTAAAAATGATAATTTTATCTTATGTAATCATATATTTATTTCAATACTATGTGTCTCATTACCTTGCTAGATTTCTTGATTTCATCTCCATTGTTGAAGTAAAAACTAAAATGTATAATGGCAAAAGACTTAAAAATGTAGACTAGGTAGATGGTTTATCAGAAGATAAACTCACTTAAAGCACAATACAATTTTTGTAATGTAATGTTATAACTTAATCAATAAATATGTATTAGCCACCTAATACATGTTCATAACTGTGGATTTAGGAATTCATACATATTTTCCAAAAATAATTTTTAGAAAAGTACCCAGATATCCATAATTTCCCCCCTAAAAATCATATTTTACAGATGCATATTACATATGATGCATCTAAGTTTAGCAAACAGTTTTTAGAGCCAAGAACTTTATCACTGATAACTCAATATGTCATTGTATTTTGAAATATTCTGTTACTATTGGTTTTAAGTAATTTAAAAATGCAATATGAATTTGTCTAATTTTCAGTGTTAGCCTCATATAAATCATCGAACAGGTCATTTTTCCATAATGAAGTAAAAAGATGGATCTCCTCTCTCAGGCACTTTAATCTGCAAAAGTCTATATTTTATCACTAAGTATAAATAATTAGAAATATGTCAACATTTCTTTGGCTATTTAAACACTTATTCATGGGGGAATATGTTGAAGAAATATTGTTGAAAACGATTTGCTCATAACACAGTTTATGGAAAGTCATATTTCTTATCTTCTTAGGATATCTGTCAGCTAATAGTTTTTATGGCCAGAGAGATAATTTAAGTCAGTCACTGATAAAATTCTGGACCACACAATCATCCAAATAAGACAATAGTTTAGTTTTCCAAGGGAATACTGTTGGCAACCAAACATTATATTAACAGGCTTTCCAGTCCCACAGGGAAAACTATGACTGTATTTGCTGTGTAAATAAGAAGAGCTTTCCAATTTCCCCATAGCTCTGTTGTCATTTAGAGCTGAGAGCCTTGTGTGTAGCAGCAAAGCCGTTTCCTTAAGTTCTTTTATAACATTTACTTTACAGACAGTGGGATATATTCTACTTTTTTTTTTTTTTTTTTAGAGAGAAACATATGGTAACAAGAGTAAAATTGATTAAGCTGGATTGATATAGTTAAAGAGAAGAGAAGATAGACTTGAACTAAGTTATAGAAATGTGAATATTGAGCACCTTTATTTAGTGGAAATTAGGATGACATATATGTATTTATTCTTATACTAGGGGCCCACTGCACAAATTTGTGCACCTTAAAGGGAACTGTGGATCGCGAGGCTGGGTGGGGACGGGGGTGGGTCTTCAGCCTATCCTTGGTGCCCCCTCCCTGCCCAGCCCCTGCAACCATGGCTCCTGGTCCCTCTCTCCCTGCTCCCAAGCACCCATGGCACCAGCCCCACTCACATCTGCTGATGCACCCAACTACCAGTGCTGGTCCTGCTAACACCTGCAGCTGACATCGGAGTCACCACTTGCACCCACTGCCAGCTCCTAGTGCCAGCTCTGATCACTCAGCTGCCTCAGTGGGTGCAAGTGGCGGCTGCTGGCCCTGATCGTCCCTGAGGGCTTCTTCACCTCCCCCTGCTCCTGAGGGGCAATCGGAGCGTGTACTGGCAATGGGTATGAGCAGCAGTTCTGGTGCCAGCTGTGGGTGCAAGCACAAGGTGGGACTGCAGTGCACAGGAGAAAAGGATTTTCAGTAATCACCAGAAGCTTGCCCCAATGACAGCAACTGATGCCTCACCTTGGTCTGGCACCCATGCTCACGTGCTCTACCATCCCACCATGGCTGATCCCACCATGCTCTGCGCATGCCCCCTCATGGTCAGTGCATGTTACAGCAGCTGGTTGTGTGGTTGTCCCGGTTGTTCCGCTTTCAGTCTATTTGCATTTTAGCCTTTTATTATATAGGATAATTATACAATGGAAGGAAATTATTTATGAAATATTTTTAAATGGCACTTTGAAACATTAAAGAGATGAGATGTTTCCAAACACTCTTTTATTTTTTAATAAAATTAAAAAAAAACTATTTAAGAGAGGAAAGGAGAGGGAGAAAGAGGTATAAACATCAAGGATGGGAGAGAATCATTGATTAGCTGCTTTCTGCATGCCCCCTAATGTGCATTGAGCCTGCAACCTGAGCATGTGCCCTGACAAGGAATCAAATTGTGGATGCTCAGCCACTGAACCATGCCGGCCGGGGCACAGATTCTGTTAAATTCACAAAATTTTATTTATTTATTTATTTATTTATACTCAGTGTTGACCTGCAGATTAAAAGGTCCCAGTTTGATTCTGATCAAGGGCACATGCCCAGGTTGCAGGCTTGATGCCCAGTGGGGGAATGCAGGAGGCAGCCAATCAATGATTCTCTCTCATCTATCTCTCTCTCCCTCACCCTTCCTCTCTGAAATCAATAAAAATATTTAAAAAAAATAATTCACAAAATTTTAGAGCTAGACTTGAGTGGCAATCTAATTTAATCACTCATTTTGCAATATAATAGGTTTTTTGAGAGATGCCCAAGGTTACACAATCAGTTTGAATCAAAGCTTGAACTATAATCTCTATCCCTGGATTCCCAATTTCATGCTTTTCCCATTATGCAATATTCAAAATGAGAGGACAGAGATGGGTGCTCTGGATGTTTCAGGAAGCACATGATTCCACAAGATTCATGGCTCTCAGTCATCAATCTCACTTATTGCCAAACATTTCAGGGGAGCTGGTAGTATAGGAACAGCATTTATGCTAAAAAATGCCAGCTGTAACCACAATTGCTTTTCCGAAGGAATAGAAATAGAGAGCATTCCCTATATCATGCATCCATTATCTAAAATTATTTAATATAATTGCAATGTAACCAGAACATTTTATGGGTTACCAGAAATGCCTGAGATCTAAGTAAATTAAATTTTCTGTTAATCATGTCATCCATCATCCTTTCCTCCCGAGATATTTACCTGGAATATCCAAAAGCTGTCAATATAAGAGGCATTATCTAATTAGTGTGCGATCACTCAGACCATCAGATACCATAAACGTTTTCTGTGTCCACCGGTGGTAAGCTGAAAGTGGTCTACTTCTTAAAAATGCAAAATATTATCTGATTCTTTCTAAAGAGCTATTTTGGATTTATATAATGGCTTTTAAAAAATAAATATTGGAAATTGTCATTTTAAATTAATTTTGATAGTTAAAATGCAATTTGTCATCAGCCAAGTAAGCACTCTGTTTCTAATCTTCATTGTGCAACACAATGCTCCATTTGCATATATTACACTAGAGGCCCGATGCACGAAATTCATGCAAGAGCAGACCTTCCTTTCCCCAGTTGCCGGCACCAGCTTCCCTTTGGCACCCAGGCCCAGGCTTCCCTGCAGCCTCCAGCAGGCACCTGAGACCTGGGCTTTCGTCACAGTCTCAGCTTTATCCGGAAGGACGCCTGGAAGGATGTCTGGGCTAATTAGCATATTACACTTTTATTATTATAGATTTATCAAAGTCCCATTAATTTAAAAAATATGTCTTTTTCCCTCTCCTGTGTTCATGGAGGGAGAGTCTAATTACCTAGAGTACTGTTTCTTTATATAAGCCACCCTTCTGAGTAGAATATACACATAGGTTATAGTACACATGGATACATACATACACAGGTTTGTTTTTCTTTACAAGTGTTAGTCTACTTAGTATTTCTTTCAAATTACATTTTAAAAAATATTCTCTGAGAGAGCAGCAGGAATAAATAGAAACCATTTTAAAGTGGAATGGTCAAAATGAATATGAAATGGTAATAAGTGAGAAATGGCCCAGTTGAGAAAAATGAACGAAACAGAGGGAGATTATTTATAGCTTAGAGAAAGGCCAGCAGCGACCTCATAACCTTCCACTTGCACAATTCAGAAGAGAGAGTTTTCAAACTTTTTCCATATTTTCATTGATAGGAGACATTGTTTAAATTTTTATTTTAATGTTTATCAATCTCTATTATAAGAAAATAGGTCATTATGAACCTAACACATGGATTTATAATTTTTCCTATTCCTTTTTTTCAATAAAATCTAATCACATTATTAAATGGTAACATATAATTTAGAAATCTTCCCTCTAACTTGCCTAGAGTAAAGAAAACTCTATTAATTCTTATTTACCTCAAACCCATGAAAAACCAGCATGTTTGTGGAGGATGTTTCCAAGTTGTTACAACTAAGCAAATTTTACTACAACTCATGAGATCCAACTGTGTTTTTATCCCAAAGTATTAAAATGTTAAACCTTCCAATAAAACAAATATTTAAATAAGAGTGTATTTGATGGCTCAAAATAATTGTTGAGCTTTATCTGGGTCCATTCATTCACTGCTTTATTTTAAAAGTGTTTACTGAGGGTCTGTTATACACAGAACACTGTGGGAAAGTATGAAGGTTGCAAATATAAATAAGACATGTTTCTTTGCATAATAAGCTAACAAATTAAGAACAAAATTACAGTATATATTCAATAGGAAGCTAGAGGTGATAGCAGCAAGAAAGGCAAGGCTTCCTGAGCTGACTGGGGAACATATTAAATGCAGTCAGCATCCTCAGTGGTTGAGCATAGTCCTATGAACAAGGAGGTCACAGTTCAATTCCCAGTTAGGGCACATACCTGAGTTGCAGGCTCTATCCCCAGGGGAGGGGTGCAAGAGGAAGCCAATTAATGATTCTCATCATTGATGTCTCTCTCTCTCTCTCTCCTTCTCCCTTCCTCTCAATAAATATATTAATAAATTAATAAATACATACAGTGGAAAGTTAGAAAGAATTTCAAAAAATGAAAATAAAGGTCCCAGTTATATTAGAAAAAAATGTCTAAGGCTAAACTTATAGACTGGGGAGATTAAAGTCTGTGTGAAAAGTGAGGGGACATAGGTTATAGGGAAAAGAGACTATTGTGTATGAGTTTTACAATAACATGTAAGGGTCTCCATCAACTATGATTTTTCCAATTGCGAATGCTTTGTTTTAAAATAAAGTTTGTAGATGAATATTTTCAATATAAAAAATGAGAATTTTCATCAGTTCCTGATAAATTACAAGCACTACCACTGAATTCCCTCCCCTCTCCCCCAGTTCTGAACAGCTGTTCTTCCTAGAAGTCCTCCTAGATACAACCGAAGCTTCTCAGTCTGTTCTCTGAATCCCTCAGCTTTCCAAACCTGTCACCTCCATTTCTCTCTGATAAGGTCTATGGTACATCTTTATTTATACATCTAGTAATTAGTTTCTCTTCAAGATTGTCTACTAGTCTACTATTTATTTTACATATTGATTTATTTTTTTTTAATTTCCAAGATTTCTAAGAAAAAAGAGATTGTGTGTGCTTGGTCTCTATTGCCTTGACAAGAACCTCCCACTGACTTGTTAAAAAATGTACCTTTACCATTGAAAGTATTACAAATGTCCCCTTCCCCCCATTGACTCTTTCTAGCCCCCCTTCCCCCTCCTCCATCCCCATCTCAAGCCTTCACCACACTATTGTCTGTGTCCATGCATATAAGTCCTTTGGTTAACCTCTTCCCACCCACTCACCCACCCCTGTCTTCACAGTGAATTGTAACTCTCCTCCCAGGAAGTTCAAGTGCTATAAAAGTCACCTGGTCTGTCAGGTCACTATGAACTAATACCCTGTTTTCTGATTTGTTATATATATATATAATTGTTTATTGATTTTTTTTACAGAGAAGAAGGGATCACCAAATATTTTTTACATTAGTTTCCTTCAGACATTCACTGATTATGTTCTTTGTTTTATTTTATGGGGAAAAATAACATAAAAGAAATTGATTATATTGTTATTCGATTCTTATATTGTTCTAGGATATCTCTATCATGGTGTGGCTGACATTTTAATAGGCATTAAACTTTATTAAGATGATGTAGAAAGATTAGATTTAAAAAGGAAAAAAAAAACACATACACATACTGTTCTCCAAAAATGTTAAGTAATTATACAACAGCCACTGAACTCACAAGTAGAGTTTAAAGAAAATGGTGTGCTATAAAACTTGCCTTAGAACAATCATATTCAGTGACTCATACTGTTGTGCCTTTTAACCTACGCTCTTAAAAACAAGCCCTTAGAAGTTCATTGCAACCTTAAATGATGTTGATTTTTTCCCGATGATGCTGTAACTTGACAGGAGCCATAAGAAGGCCACATTGCACATGATACATCTTGGGAACTAATGTCCATTTCTGCTGGCACTCAGACAGCTCTTGTCAAAGCTCTCACAGCAGATATTGCTTTCTTTCTTACTCCCTTAAGGGAGGACCTGAAAGTGTTACCCAGAGTGCTATCCAGGTCCCGGAGTTGTTTTTTTCTGTAGATAAGTTATGGCTTGAAAAAACTCCACAAAACCATACGAAGATTTTTTACTGGTATGGGAATATGGTCCATATAATATACACACATATGTGCGCATACACATAAAAGATAAGAAGTTCTAATCTCATAACATTTTTTTGGTTATTGAGGCAGTTTTTTTTTTTTTGCTTGCTTGATTTTATTTTTGTAATTTAAACTAATTTAAATATATCACAAGACGTGTTCCCATTTTTATTCCTGAAAATTAAGATTTAAACCTAAAAAGGTGGTGGGAGGGGAGTTTGTGATTCCTCTAGTTCATGGAGAACATTTAAAAATGCTGGCGACCCTGGCCTAGTGGCTCAGTTGGTTGGAGCATGGTCCCCTACACCAAAAAGGTTATAGATTCAATACCAGGTCAGGACTCATACCTAATGGGAGGCAAACAATTGATATTTCTCTCTCACACTGATCTCTCTCTCTCTTTCTCTCAAAATCAATATATACATATCCTCTGGTGAGAATTAAAAATTTTTAATTAAAGATAATAAAAATTATTGTCAAATGTTAGGTTAATCATCTGTACTTATTCTTTGTGCATATTGAACTAATTATTCATACATTTTAACATTGATACCCACAAACTTTAACAAGCAAAATGGTCAGAAAGGACAATAAATAATTTTTAAATAAATGATTATTTAATAATTCCTTACTACAAAAAGCCCTTATTTTCTAAGTCGAGAAGGCACATTTTTGAGAAATTTTTTCATGATATCAAAAAGGTCAGAATTTATATTATTCAACACCGCAAGCTTTCATAATGTCTTTAGCCTTTAGAAGGTAAAATATTTGATGGCAGTAGTACTCCCATTCATTTTGTATACCCAGAGGAAGGTTAGGTAGAGTTAGTGTAAAATAAATGCTGTTTGATGAATTGAGCAAAGGAAATAACCTTCCAGTTTACTCCATTATTCAAACATAATTAAAGGCGTTTCTTGCTAATGTGATACTTTTACGAAAAAGGTAAAAGAGCATGGTCTGTACCATTCTAAGAGGGAATTAAGAGAACATAATGAAATTTATTGCCACTGAACAGGTACAAGCTGAGCTTTTCAGGATGAACAATAAATTCATAGAAAGCTTACAGACATTTAAGAAGAATATGCCACAAAACTGCATGTCATCCTATATAATAAAAGCCCAGCTACCTAAATGGTGGAATGACCAGAACGACCAGAGACCAGAATGATCACAGTCCCTCGCCCAGGCAAGCCCTGTCCCCAGCGGGGACCCCCACCCTGATTGGTGTGTGGCTCACTGCAAACTGCTCATGGCCCCTCACCGAGTCCAGCCCTACCCTCCCAGCAGGGATGCCCACCCTGATCAGGGGCATGGTTGGCCTGAAAACCCCCAGTGGCCCCTTGCCCTGGCCAGCCCCAGCCCCCAGCATGGTCTTCCACCCTGATTTGGGGCCCCTATTTGGGGCCAGCCAGTTCCCACCCATTCACGAGGCCTCTATCCTATATAATAAAGGGGTAATATGCAAATTGACCCTAAGGGCAGAACAACCAGAAGGACCTCTGGACCACTAATCACCTCTCAGTCCCTTCCCCGGCTGGCAGGTTCCCATCACCTGATAGCGAACCAGGAACCTGGGTTTGGAGGCTGGGGACGGGGACGGTGCCAGGCTAAGACCCTCACCCGCTGGTTGTCCCACACACAGAGGGAAACCCACAGTGGGGATGCGGCTGACTGCAGGCAGCTGGGCAAGATGGCCCCATTGCAGGCCAGGCCTAGGGACTGTCCCGTGTATGAATTTTGTGTGCTGGGTCTCTAGTAGGATTATAAAAAAGTAATAACAACCTTTATAGACAGATGAGTCTATGAAGCACATTAGGCATTTTCTAGTCCTGCTTCAAGCACCTGGAAGACCTATGTTGAATCTGAACTGGCACATAAATTGTGCATTGCTGAGACCTGACACTCTGGTGAGGTCAGAAGGCATGGTGAAATAATAACGATTGCACTTTATGAATGTACAGCAGCCTCGGCCATTCAATCTCCTTTTAGATCCATAGCTCTAGAGCTAATTGCAAAGATTTCTTAATATCAAAATTATGATCCGGCCTTAGCTTCTAGCTACCTACACTAGGCAGCTTACATGCTTTCCACACTGACTGTCTCCTTTTCCCAGAAATGCCAGGAGTCCTCAATACTCAAATTAGTGCAGGACTCAAAAATCCAATATGTAGTCATAGATATTTAATATCATCTCCGAAACCAAATATCATTTCTCAATATAAGCAGTGATCTTCCGATTGAAGTAGATATATTTGTATTGGTTTCTATGATAAAAAAATCAAAGCAAGGACCATTTGAAATTTCACATCACATGTACTCCCTAATGTAGCCCCAAAGTATATATGAAAATATAAAGATCTTATTTTGAGATCTTTCTCTGAAACTAGAAGCACAGCAGTGGTTATGCTAATGTTCCTTTGCTTCTGCCCACTGCCAATATTCAAGCAATGTCTGCATGGTTACTTCTCTGGATTCTGTGCTACAATTTATAGAAGAGAAAGGATGGGGATCAGAATAATGATAGTTATTCAGAATGCTAACCCCAGCTTATATGTCTGTTAAAAACTCCAGAACTGTGTAACAAGAGAAAAACATCACTTTTATGTACAATAATCACAAAACAAAATAAAAATATCATTATCACAAAGTTAGAATAGTAATTACTTCTGGGGAAGTATGGAAATATGATCAGCCTGGAGCCCAATGGAGCTCCTATGTTCCTGATAGCATTGCTTCTTAACCTGGGTAGTATTTGACATGATATATATATGTAAACAATTTTAGATAATAATATGGAGACAATGGTAAGACTGAAGAGGCATATACTCAATTATTTTATATACTCTTTTAAGTAAATTTTGGTACATTTCCTTAGGAAACGATATATGAATGTGTTTATTGCAACATTTTTGTGAAGAAAATATTTAGACATAACCTATGCATAAAGAGCAAAGGTTATTCATAAAGGGTGCTTTTTAATAAAAATAATATACATATCATTGAATATATATATATGTATATATATATATATATAAATTATATGTATCAACATAGATATAGCTAATAAATCTAGTGCAAGCAATAAAAATGGGTTAAAATAATGCATAACATTTATTATTATTTATCACTCAAAAATAAATTATCATAAAATACAAAAATAATATCAACTACACATAGTGCTTATCTATTGGTGAAGAAGAGGAATAAAATGAGTAAAGAAATAGAGAAAATTGTAACTTCCTTTATAATATTTTATTTACAAGAAGAAATACCTGAATCAAATATAACATCAATGAAAATATATTTATTACAGTATTATTGTCTGTATCTTTGAACTATTTTATAACTTAAGGGCATGTTGATAATATTTCTGTCAACTGTGTTTTTTTAAGGGTGGACTACAGTGGCCATTTGAATTTGTAATCCCTGCACTTCATAGAGATTACAAAATTGTTTCTTAGGCTTCTGGCACCTGAGGACCTCTATAAATGTGGAGGCTTGGACCTCGACTCCTTCTCATCTCATTTTTGGCACACTGTGTTCACTGCCATCCTGGTGTCCAGCACTGCTCCTGTGACAGCACTCCTGTGGCCTGCTCTTCAAGGTCATCCGGACTCGGAAGCGACAGCTTTTTCCGTGAGGCCGCTTTACTGAATGCTGCTGCTCTTCCCTCTCCAAGTCCCTGAGAGAGAGACTGGGAATGTCACCCTCGGGTGGGTAAAGGGGGTGAATAGCCTCATCTCTGGTGGCTTTATATGATTCCCTATCAATGGGAAAGAATTCTCCATCTCTGTTTGAAGGAAGGTGCAGTGGTTCCCTGTGGTTGTGCCAGTGAGGCTGTGCTTGCCTACAGCCTCTCACTCCCACCACCCCACCCATCAAACTTCTACTTTTCCCGAGCTCTCACTGGGAAATCTTATCATGACCTACAAAACTGGATATTTCTAAAGTCATCTAAAAAATAAAATAATTAATCCCTAAATCTATGAACAAAAAGGAATAATTACTAAACAAACCTCAAGGATTTGGTAGATATAGCCATATCTGCAACATCTCTCTTTTACATTTCTACAAAACAAAAAACTCTCTGTATAAAACCTCTACCCCTCATTGGCTTGAGGGAAAGTAATTGGTTCCGTAAAGTGAGTCAGGCTTTGGCTTATGAATCTGAAATGATCCATTTTCTTAAATCAGCCCTTACTTTGTACATTTAATGAGTTCATTAATATGAAGTTCACTTAACAAGTTCAGTGTTATTAAAAAAACCCTAAGTAATAGATTCTAAGATTAAGTTAATAGAGTATCAATGTGTGCTGGTAAAATGGGAATCTATTCACTTATGCCAGAAACGCTTATGAAAATGTGTTTGAAAGATATTTCAGAATTTGGGTGAAGTTAATTAGCATCTAAGCACCACTTAAGAAAATACTTCCTTACAAGAGGCTACTTCTGTATGACAGCTTTGAGAAATGTATAACACAAAGATTCAGATGGTGCCTGTTTTGTCGAATAAAATTTTTTTAAAAAAAATATCTCACTCCCTTTCTAGAAATGATGGATTTCTACTTAGAAAACATTTTATTTTTTAAAACTCCTCTGATAAAGACTATTTGGTCTCTTGGGTATTTTTAAATAGAGCAAGAAAATGTTAATAATTTACCTTGCAAAAGATAAACTGTATACTCTATAATATAAAATTATGGTAGGAGGAAGGAGAATATTTTTCCTGTTTTTATGTACTTATTTACGGCTTAATGTGTTTATTGTATGGTTCTTCTATGAGTGTGTGTGTGTGTGTGTGTGTGTGTGTGTGTGAGTGTGTAAAACCTTCATGTAACCACATTGCTCCACTGACTGAAGCAAATGTGAATCTTGAAATGAAGAATTTTGTGTCCCATAGGACCTAGAATGCTAGGTACATAAAGGGTCTTTAATAAAACTTAAGGAAAAGATTTGTTTTCTAAATTAGGCTGATTGAAAATAATACTTAACATGTACCAGGGGGTGTGATTGTGCTGTAGAATTTTTTTCCCATGCACATTAACTCAAGGAAAATTTTTAATATATATATATATATATATATATATATATATATATATATATATATAATTGATTTTTTACAGAGAGGGATAGAGAGTTAGAAACATCAATGAGAGAGAAACATCGACCAGCTGCCTCTTGCACACACCTTTCCAGGGATGTGCCCGCAACCAAGATACATGCCCTTGACCGGAGTCGAACCTGGGACCTTTCAGTCCGCAGGCTGACACTCTATCCACTGAGCCACACCGGATTCGGCAGCTCAAGGAACATTTTTATCCTGAGGAGGCAATGCTTTCTAATGCATACTGCTTTGGAGCCGGGGAGACCTATCTCCAATCTCTTCCTCTTTTCTGCCAGCCATTTGGTCTTAAAGGGCTCACAAACTTAGGTTTCTGTGTTGTTTTGTTGTTTATCATCAGTTTTTAAGCACAATGAAACTGCAAGATGGCTAGAATAATTAAAGACAATGCTTCCAAGCTTCTTGCAGGATGGCTACAGTAGTGCCTAGCATACACTAATAAGTGATTTTAAACAACTTATTGATATATAATTCATACAATAAAATTTACCCCTGTAAAGTGTACAAGCAATTGTTTTTAGTATGTAAAAGAGTTGTGTATTCATCAACATAATCTAAATTTAGAATGATTCCCATTACCCTGAGACAAACCACACATCCATTAACTGTAACTCTCCATTATCTATCTTGCACTCAAGTCCTAGGTAAACATTAACCCATGTTCTATCTATTATAGACTTGCCTATTCTGGACATTTCATAAAATATAGAATAATTAAATATGTGATTTTTGTGACTGTCTTCCTTAACATGTTTTTGAGGTTCAGTAGCCTGACATATATGGGTAATTAACAGATGAAATGAAGCAGGTGACATGAAGAAAAATAAGCAAATGGATCCCAATGAAATATAATGAATGGGGGGGGGATAAAATACTAATAAAACAGTCTCTGAAGTTACTGCATAAATTAGGATTGGTTTCTCTTCCTCTTGGAAATGATTCAATAGCTTTAGGGAGATTAATGGAAAAAATGCCACACACTTATATTTCAGCAAAAAAAAATATGGAGGACAAGTATAAAACCAAGACTCCAAAATATAGGTAAGGTGTTTAAAAGAAGCATAGGGTCAGTACAGAAAAACATATAAGAAAAATCTCAGCAGTAAGAGAACCCAATGGCAGTAGGGTTCACAATTCACCACAACAAAACAGAAAAATATATAATCTAAAGTCATCTTTAGGTGCACGATATGGAATGCAAAATCCAAACCCTTTGCTTGTAACAATTGACAAAAGCCTGTTTTGTTCATTAAAATCAAGGCCACCTGACTACACAAAGAATTACATGAACAAAACTACCTGAAATAAGCAAAATTTCTTAGCAATAGAGAATAGAACCTCTGAGTTTTGAAAACACATGGTTAGGAAAAATGGTTACTTACTTCTCCCCCCGCCCCCACTACACACACACACACACACACCACCACCACCACCACCACCACCACCACCACCTCTGCTAGCCTCATGCCACAGAAAGTGTGCATATAATTTGTCCAGGTAAACATACACATTCAACGATACATAAAAACTAACACAACAATTACACAATAAATGTTAGTCATTCTGCTTATTAAAATGTCTCACAAGAACATTGTAATTATGTGTCACAATAATTTTGTCCAAAGCATAACAGCTGAAGCTAGACTTTCCCATACTTTATAATTCAGAAATTTCATTTGTAAAAATGTGTGCCCAACAGAAATGTGAACATATGTTTACCAAATTTCACATACAAAAGATTATTTTTGCCAATTTTCCTCCATGCTCATATTATAGTTTGTTTTTCTGGTTATCAAAAAATAACCCCTTAAAAGATTAAAATAAAATGCCAAATTATTTCCATTAACTTTACAAATAGATTAGGAATTAATTTGGCAAACTCCAAGGACATAAAGTTTTTAAGTTTATGGCCAGCCTTTCATTTACTAAAGCTAATTATTTTTAACAAAGCACTCAATATCAATTTGTTGTTATTTGTCCCCATTAATTAAAGCTGTTATCCTAATTTGTATTAACTTATTATTGGTTAAATTGAACTACAATTTTCTTTAAAAATAAAGCAAATTTTTCTTTTTCTTCATCTTTATTTCCCTCCTTCTTTACAGCTATGATTTTCAGGAAAAAAATTTACAATTGACCTACTAGTCAGATTTTCAAAATTCTGCACACCAGTTGAAGAAAAAAAAATATGTTTTAAGTCATTTTACATGAAGGCAATTATACATTATGGTTGCTTTTCTCTATTGGGTATTCTAGTAATAGAGTTTAATAGTTTTGAAAAATTATCATTATTCTTCCTGACAACCATTCTGGTGATTTTTTTTTGTATCAGCCAGTTTTATTTGCTCAGTCTTTCCGTTGAGCTGATGGCTTTGGCTGATGTGACAAGATGCAACAGGAATAGGCGAGGGCTCAGCAACAGATTTTATAAAGGTTAAAAAAGCCCAGCATTCATTTCAACTTCCAGTAATGTACTATACTCTATCAGACATGTTAATTCAGAAATCCTTACCCTGGTGCCAGACAGTTAAAATGAATATATTATCATGAATATTTATGGTTATATCAAGAATAAAAATTCTTTGATATTTAACTTTTAAGAGTTGCTTTCCAAAAATTGTACTTGCATGGCCCTCCTTCCTTAGGTGTTATTATTTAAAAAGCAAAATTGGAATGGCCTATTCTCATTTTTTTAAAAATTATCTTTATTTTTAGAAGTATTCCAGATGTCCCCTTATTTTCCCCATTGACCTCTTCACATTCTCATTTTTCAAAGGTTTATATAATGTTTAGCAGAATGTAGGTGTTCTGATGTTTCCACTTGTCCCGTGACCTACAGAAGACAGTCTCCTCTCACTTTAACCTCTCAGCATAAAGTAAAAACATATTTGTAGAGAGAGAGACAACTTTGTAAGTGTAATGAATTAGCCCATTTTACCTCATTGTCAGAATTTGCTTTAGGATAGAGCGTGTAAGGAAAACGCTTGTGGTAAAGTAAGAATGAATCACTGCTCTGGTAGCTTGAAGGAAGTAGGAGATCTCATATTCTTTGTCATCCTGGTTAAATACATATTTAGGCCAATGGTTATCAATTACACAGACTCAGAGTAACATCTTTGTATAACAAGAAGGCCCGCCCAAAGGGATTTTTTCATAATTACACCATTTATTTGCTTTCGTTTGACTCATTCCTCTTGTTTGAAGATAATTGTTTATTTACTTTCCATGTGACATAGAATCCATATGACTCAGATGGCAACAAATAAACATAAAGATCGGTCTTGCGTCTCATGTCCTTCTTAATAAATGTCATTTTACTCAAGAACAAACATTGCTTCTTAATGTATGTGCAGTTAGTGACTCAAAGAAATCTATACAAAAGAACAAAAATAATCCATCCATCATATTCCTCTGTCAAAGAGGCATTAGGTAGTGATTAAGCAGCTTTGACGGGGCATAACTGAGGCTGCTTGTGACATATTTCAGATGTTCTCAATAATGGAAAAGAGAAAAGAAAGCACCTTCTTGCTTTACCTATTAGGCCAAAACACTCTATTTGGGAGGTAAGTTATTAGTAGAATGGGCAAAGACAAACTCATGTGCAGACCTATTGACTAATAATGTAAAAAGTAAATTTAAGAACTACAACCACAGAGAAAATCATATTAGATTAAGTCAGTATATTCAAAATAAATTAAAGTAACATCTGATAATACATAATATATTCTCACTGTTATTGGTTTAGCAATTTGAAATTTTCAAAATGAAAATTATAAGAGCATAATAACATTTGGATATTAAATATGGATTTCTGCCTTACAACTTGTAAAAGTTAACAAGTCTCCTGTCTTGGAACTACATTTGACTATAGAAATTCTTAATTTTTTAAAACCTGGATTTCTAAATATTTAGCACATCATTTCCTTCTAGACTTTCCCTAATCCTTTCTTCCCAATTCAAGATAAACCACTCTAGTCAAATGGGTCTTCAGTGATCATTCATTAACTAAATATAAAGCCTCTAATGTATGACTCAGAGCAATTCTCACTTTACTCTCTGTCCAGGAAAAAAGTTTAGTTACCTTTGTTTTGAGATTGAATGGATGATTAGATGACATTTGGTGCTTAACAAGAATCTATTTCTTAACAGCAGCTACATTTTGACACGAAGTACCACAAATTATTACATTAAAACTTATAGTACTGGCAAAGTAACAGTTATTTATTTATGAGGAGACACTTTGGGTAATACCTAAAATGCTAAATCTGATTTAGGCAGGCACCCTGTTTTCCTACTGGCTGCGCCCTGGCACTTTTCTTGAAGGCATCTAGCAATGGCTTTCCTTCATGACTAGATATGTTCACATAAAATCCGGGATCAGAAAGCTCTGCCAATAACTTGTCTTAGGTTAGGACAGAACTTAAGGATATGATCAGCTTTTTATTTCCTGATCCTTTAAACTAAAACATTTCAGTGTCTTTAACAAGGAGAACACCAAACATTATATGAAGGTTGGAGATTTAGACTATAGTATTTTCTTATGAAAATGTTCTTATTCCAGCTTGTCCCGCATTAAGCTCTATATTCAGTAGATATTCAATAGTAGAAAAATTAGAATTACAACATAATGTAATAGAAAAATCCTGTGAACATTAGGTCATCTCTAATTATGTAGGTTTGTATATGATACTAATTTTTTGGTTCTGGTATCAGCAACTTCAAAAATAAAGCAATAAGAATCACACAGAGGCAAAAAGGATGAATATAATGCTTTTCTGTAAGGCTGTTACCTAAAAAAGGGGTCTAACTCATGATGACCTCTTCTAGATTTTCTACTTTTATTTGTTTTGCCACCATTCTTTGCATCCACATTTTCTACAGGATTATTTTCCTGTGTCTTTCAGATTCTTATCATTTCATTTCCACAAGGACGTCTTGATTCATGTGCTTTCAACTATTTTAGTTTCCCTTGGGGATTCAAATTTGATTAAATATCCACAGAAAAAGAGTTTAGTCCTTAAGTCACTTTTAATGAGAATAATGTGATTTTGATTATCTATTTATTTTGATCTCTGATTTTTTTTAAAAAAGTTCTCATCTACTCACAAGTGCCCAATGATAAGCCAATGACTCAGTGTCAAAAGAGATTTTTAATGGATACTGGGCCTTGGTTTCTCATTGATTTAGAGATTCTCCTATTTGCTTCTCTGATACTTCGTGCAAGGCTTCTGCAATCATGCTCATGAAGAGCAAGCTACTCAAGGTCCTTTAGAAACCCTCAGACCAGCACTCATCAAAAAGGGTTCATTGCCGAGAGTCATGTATCCTTTTTCCACTTAATGTTTTGTGGCTGCTCCTGGGGTAGAAGTGTGCTGCGGCAGGATACAGAAGATGAAGGGGTAGGCTGGAAGATGAGCATGTGGAGAGGTATAGGGTAGCAATGAACAACACAGAGCATAAAAATATAGGATTCATATTCTCTTCCTGGTAACCAAGATTTCTTGAGCAATGAAGAATGCCAAATAAATATCATTAAGTAAATAGAGAATATTTTTCATAGATTAATTTTCTTCTCACTTGTTAACACATCCTATATAATAAAAGCCTAGGTGGCCTTGTATGACGTTGTCCAAAAGATGGCCACTGTGACATTGTCACAAGTTGGCTACCTCCACATTGTCCAAAATGGCCACCATAAGATGGCCACCTCCATGTCATCACAAGATGGCCACCACAAGATGGCTGGCAGAGGAGGGCAGTTGGGGGCTACCAGGCGGGCAGGGGAGGGGAGTTGGGGGAGACCAGGCCAGCATGGCAGGGCAGTTGGGGGTGATTGGGCTGGCAGGGAAGCATTTAGGGGGCAATCAGGCAGGCAGGCAGGTGAGCAGCTAGGAGCCAGCAGTCCTGGATTGTGAGAGGGATGTGCAACTGCTTGTGGGATTGGGCCTAAACTGGCAGTCGGACATTCCCCAAGGGGTCCCAGATTGGAGAGGGTGCAGGCTGGGCTGAAAGACACCCCTTCCTGTGCACAATTTTCATGCACTGGGCCTCTAGTTTAGCTATAAAATACCATTGAACTAGACATATATCTACTGCAGATATATGATTGCTTGCTATCTCCTGCATTCATGTAAATATTATTTGTATTGAACACTATACATATGTAATGTATATGTATAAAATTCAATTGGGATATCCATGATACAAAATAAGCAAAAGAAAAAAGAAAAAACACAAGTTTTGTTTATATTTCACTTAAATATCAAGATAAAATCACTCATTCATCAGACATGATGTTTTTCATCTCTGTTACCTGGAGTGGGTTGCATTCAGGTGATAGGGATAGTGGAAGAGTGTAAAGAAGCACCATAACCCAATCCAGTTTGTGTCAATAGATAGAATCTTGACCCTAGGATTGATGGGTCTCAGGTTAGATTCTGGTCAAGGGCATGCACCTTGATTGCAGGATCTATCCCTGCCCCAGTCAGTAAAGGCACATTTGGAAGGCAACCAATTGATATGTCTTTCTCACATCAATGTTTCCATCTCTATGTCTCTCCCCCTCCCACTCTCTCTAAAAATCAATGGGAAAATATCTCCAGATAAAGATTAACAATATAAAAAGCAACACAAAGATATTTATTTGTTGTTGCTCATGATAAAGATGATAGTCTTACACTAAACATCTTCTCTAATGCATTAGATATTGGTCATTGGTCCAGAGTAAAGAAGCTTGCTGCCTATAAGCAACACTCTTTGAAAGTAAATATTGTTCTAAAGAAGGTAATAGCTGTAAAGTTCAATATGAAGGCCTCGGTTTTATTTCAAGTAGATAGGCACATGAGAACTTGCTGCAGAATAGCAAGACAAACTTCTGAAACAGATTGGTGCTATATGAAAAAGGGAAAAAAATTAAGTGTAACTTTTTAATTTATTCAATACGTCTGTCATGGGGAAATCGATCATGTAGTTCAATGGACTTTATATGCTAAAAAAAAACTGTCAGAATTTATTAGAAGAAAATGTGTAGTATCAAATAACAGGTTTGGAATAATTACAGCCAAGTGCTAATTATACACAATATTGAAGGTTTTAAAAACTGTTTTTAAAAGCACTACTATATAAAACCAGATCTCTATAGTTGTCAAGTATATATATATATATATATATATATATATATATATATAGAATAAAATATGCTTAGTTTAGTAGAGGATACTTTTCATATGAGGAACATCTGAAAAATATATTCATTCTTGTGAATATTTCATTTTTAACATTATTCAAAATCTATTCCTTTTACAAAGTATATTCTTTAGTTGTTAAAAGTTAGATTCTTTCTTGTATATAAACTCAAATAATTTGCTAATTAAAAAGTGTTTATATAGCAGTGAGTATCCATGTGCTTCTGATAAGAAATTAGTCAAATGTTAAAATCTAAAACTGTGTTAGAGCACGGCATTCATGGAGTTCTCTTTCATGTATTAATTTTCATATACTAACTTACAAGTTTCTTATTCTAAGGTTTGCCTAGCATACATATATGACTTTTTCATTTGCCCATATATATTTTTTTTAGTGATGATAATTTCAAAGGTAGATTCTAGTGCAGATTCGGGTATAAAGTCTTTCCATGATATTCAATTAAATAAACAAAAGAAACAAAAATAAAGATATATAAATTTCATCAAAATTAAAGTTAGCAAATAAATACAGCACCCTTTTATAAACTCTGAGGAGTAACTCCAATATCTAGTGAAATTAAAATCTGATGGGGAAAAAATAAATTGTGAATTGACAACTTTTTTATTCAACAGAGTGCACCATGATATAAAATAACTATGCATTTTTAAAATTCTCATTTGTCTCCTTCTGTCATTAGGCAGGATACTGGAAAACTTGTCAAAACATGAGGATATGGAAATCATTGTACATGTAACCCACTTCCAAACTGTGAATCGGCATTAGCTTCAAGGACAACAAAGAAACCATGCAATTATATTAGCGTTATTTTCTGCCTCTGCCTTCTTGCAAAACTGAAGTGGGGAGTTGAGAGAGTCAGAGAGTAAATCATGACCCAACTTCATAGCTATAGAACTTTCAGGCACAAATGGATGCACAGAAAAATAATTCCTGATCCACAAAATAAGACCACAGGTTGAGGGTCTTCAATTTCTCACTTAAGTTGCTAGTTCACTCAAAACAAGGGACAAAAACAAAAGATAGAAGAAACCAACAAAACCTCAAATGAGATATGAGATATTGGGATAGAGTAGGGCACAGCAGCAGAGAAACCCAGGGGAAATAATTTTAGGATGTAGAGATATCAGATAAAGAGAAAGTATCCTGAAAGCAATGGCCCATAGACAATAATAAATGTCCTTCCTCTAAGGATACTGAATGGCAGAAACAATGACTGAAACCTTGAACAATAGAAACAAACAAGATTAAGTTAATTTTAATTTTAATGTTTTTAATTGATTATTTAGAGAGAGATGAATAGAGAGATAGAAACATCGATGAGAGAGAAACATCATCAATTGGCAGACTCCTACATGCCCCCCACAGGGAACTAAACCCACAACCTGGGCATGAGCCCTGACCAGGAATCAAACCAGTGGCTTTTTGGTCCCTAGGTGGAAACTCCACCTCTGAGCTACACCAGTGGTGCGGGGCCAGGATTAATTTTAAATAATAAGTGAATAGGACCTGGATATATTTCCCCATATTGAAATATGAAAAATATACAGGCAATCCAATATGTAGGTAAAAATAAGCAAATTTGATTTATGAAGAAATTAATTGTGATCAGACTTAAAATTGCATATCTGAAGTAAATATTCCTATATTTCAATTTCTCATTCACTTATTTACTTCATTCAGTTATCTCATACATATTTTTGAGCATATTTAGTTATAGTAATAGGATCTGATGATAATATCAGTAGCAAAATCAAACATAGTCCTTGTCTGCATATGACTTTCCCTCCATTCAAATGTGTGAAAGAGCAACTGTGATAAATGCTATAAAGGAGAGATACTAGTCTAAGTGTCTAAAAGGGAATCTAGTCTTTTTTGGGATAAGGGAAAGCTTCCCCAAAGTGAAGTTTTAAGCTGCAAAATGAGTGGGAATTAGTTATGCAACTGGGGGAAGGAAAGAAATTTTCAGATATAAGCAAAACCATATAGTGGAGAAAGTATAGGACACATGGGATATTAGTAAAAAAATAAAAGATCAGTATAACTGAAGCTAATTTTTGAAGGCAGTTAATGGTAATAACATGCAAACAGTAGCTTTGAACTTTCAAGGAAGTATTGAAAATACGAATCCTAATTTTCAGAGAAGTTGGGCTACTTTACATAAAAGCCATTTCCTGTTTAATAAGCAAAACATACTTCAAAATTCTAGATAAAATATTTTTAAAAGCATCTTCAAAATTAACAAATAACCTGAAAGACAAATTGGCAAGACAAATAAGAGGAGAAAATGAAAATCTTGAGATGCAAACAAAGCATGGAATCAAGTTGTAAAACTGAAGTGTGGTTCTGATGACTATGAAAGAAGGAAATGGGGTTTGGCATCAAATTAGTGTCCATCCACAACTGGCTCCATCTTCAGGGTAGGAATGAACCGGAAGTAAACCACCAGCACTATCCCTTCCCTGAGCCAAGACAGAAAGGTGCTTAGCTGTAAGGTGCTGAGAGCAAGAAAAAAGTTTGGACTGGTACATACTTATTGGCTGCCATTTCCCCCTCCTGCTCATTCCAGAAACAGTAGGTGAATAACTAAATTCCAGCCTCTCCACAAGAAGGTAAAGAACTGAATCTATCCACTATTTTGGCTTTTCAGACTTATGTTAATAATGCTGAAAACAGGATTAGCAAATTTTTAACTCAAAAGATGGCTATTGAGTTGTGTCTTGAAGAGTGATAAGGCCAAACAAGAAAAATACCAGTGATATTTTCATGAGTTGCAAAGTATTAATCCATGCAGGTAGTTTTGAAGTTGTATAAGCCAGGATTAACAAGTTATTTTCTAAGAGATCTTTTGTTACTTATTTTCATAAATAATATTGTAAACAATTTATTCTAAGTTTCTTTTCCCAATGGTAGTTGGAATCAACACATAATGGGACATTTTTACTTTTATATTTAAAAAAATATATCTTATTCATTTTTTTTACAGAGAGGAAAGGAGAGAGAGAGAGAGAGTTAGAAGCATTGATCAGCTGCCTCCTGCACACCCCCCACTGGCGATGTGCTTGCAACCAAGGTACATGCCTTGATAGGAATCAGACCTGGGACCTTTTTAAATGACCCTTTAAAGCCTTGGAGATGGAAGAAATTAAACTCAAAACAAGAAAATATTTAGTTTTGTTGTCTGACTTAATCTCATTTAAAAAAAAATGATTTCAGAGAGAGGAAGGGAGAAGGAAAGAGGGATAGAAACATCAATGATGAGAAAGAATCATTGATCAGTTGTCTCCTACACACCCCATACTGGGGATTGAGTCTGAAATGCAACCATGTGCCCTAACCAAGAAACAAACCCTGTTCTCCTGGTCCATGGGCTGATACTCAACCACTGAGCCACACTGACTGGGGAGTCTAACTTAATCTTTCTCTCCAGGTGACACCATGACCCTACCAGCAAATGAATGACAAGTAAGCTTGATCCATGGACTAACCATTTAACTTGTTTTTTCCCGTTTTTTGTGGTTTCCATTTAATTGTTTTTCTAAATGGTCACAGGCCACAGGTGCACTTTTTTGTATGTGTTGTTTGCTACCATTTATAAGGAATATCATATGAAAAATTCCCAAGTTTTCCATTAAAATACTGATGTGCATGAGTGCGTTTGAGGCTCAGAACATGGTACAACAACCCCACTGAGACTCTCTATCCTGAGGGAATAGTTTACCTGATTAGAAATATTTTAAAAGTTCAGCAGTAATATATCAACGATGTAAAATAGAATTCAAGTATTGCTTGAATATAGAATTCTGCATCAAGAAAGTAATTTATTAGCAAATGACAGCTCTGTCTGTCTCCTTGATTTCTGACACACATCCTGACAGCACATAGAATACCAAAAGAGCAGATAAGATTTACTGGTACACGACTGTGCCATTAAAGCGAGATGAAGGTGTGATTTAAATGAGACATTTTAAATATGGAAACTATATTCACAAGCATGAGTGAGAAGATTTAGAAAACCCCAGCGGTTATCCAGTCACATCTCCTTCTTTTACAGATGAGGAAAGTAAAGTTCAAGACCATAAATGATTCCCAGTGAGTAAATCACACTGAACTTCCATCCCAGTGCTGCTTCATTTGCATCAATCTGCTTCTACTTTGCTTATAAAATATGTCCCGTGATTTAAAGCAGCACCATATGAAAATAGGCGTTCTAATTCGAAATAAACTGTAAACACACACAAGTACTACAGTAATATTTTTGGGCTCCATGGTATTAAAGTTCCTAATAAAAATAAACAAACTTTATTGACTGATCATCATTGCCTTTGCATGAGATCAAAGGCAGTTCCAATTCACAGTACCCCCAAATTCATCAGTTGATCTTAGCACTCGTTATGATACAGCACTTTTTTTTAGTAAGAGGGTTACTAGTAAGATTTCTATTTTTAGATAAGAAAGGAACACAAAGGAGTCAAATAACTTGTCCGACGTTATATACACTAGAAATGGTACACCTGTTATTTAGAACCAAAATAATGCTCTTAGTCACTGCTTTTTGGCCAGTTTCTGAAAAAGCTTTCCTAAGCCTTGTACCATAGAGCTCTGTCTACACATTAAGGATGGCTGTCTATTCTGTTATTTTCTCCAATATCTCTTTATTCTCCTAAGATGACTATAATGAGAAATGACACAGTAGCTAATGTTGGTGGGAATATGGAGGAATTGGCACGGTCACACATTGTAGGTGGGAATGTAAAGTGACATAGCTCTTTGGAAAACATTTGGCAGCTCCACAAAATATTAAACAGAGAACTAACACATGATCCATAAATTCCTCTCATAGGGATTTCTTCACAAGGGAAATAATATATATATGTCAATATTAAAAATGTTGCAAATGTTTTAGTAGCATTATTTATAATAGCCTTAAAGTAGAAGCACCACAAATGCCTATTAATGGATAAACAGAAGCAAAATGTTGTATAATGGTACTATAATGCCTAATTTGATGTCAAGTTGATTAGGCTCTGGGGCCCAGTTGTGTTTGGTCCAACACTATTCTGGATGTGGCTGATAACAATGAACATTTGTTGATACAATTAACAGTTACAATCATTTTGAAAGAAAAGAGATGGGCAAATATATGATATGCAAACATTGATATTAAAAAAAGGAGTGGCTATATTAGAATCTTCTAAAGCAGATGTCAGAGCAAAGAAAATTACCACAGATAAAGAGATTTCATAATGATAAAATGGAAAGAAATACAAATCCCAAATAACTATGCACCAAAAAAATAATCTCTACTGCACGAAGCAAGAACTGATGATGCTGGAAAAAAAATGCAGAATTGTAGTATGAACTCCAGAAGCTCCCTCTCAGCAACTGACAGACATATTTCTGAAATTTTAATTACAAATTCAATTTCTCCCACAGTTACAGAGATATTAATAGCATTTAATTCATCATGTAGACACACTAAACTAATTATTGATGCATGTAAGAAGTTTGTATATCTCCAGGAAAGTATACTGAGTTAAAAGAGACTATCCAAAAGATTACGTACTGTATTATTTCAGTCATAAAATATTTTTGAAATGGAGAACAGATTAATGGTGCTAGAATCAGGGTTATGGGAGGAGAGGGAGAAAGAAAGGATGCCGCTGTGATTATAAAAGTCAACAGAAGGTATACTTACGATGATGGAACTGTTCAGATTCTTGACTGTGTTAGTAGATACAAAAACTTACACGTGTAATAAAATTCTATATAACTAAACACAAATATACACTGAATAAAATCAATGGATTGAGTCCATGTCATTATTCTCATTGTTGTACTGCACTGCAATAGTTTTGCAAAATTCTGCTCTTGGGGAGGAAATGGATAAAGTGTATATGGATGGCTCTGTATTATTTTATGTCAATCTGCAATTATTTTAATAAACATTTTGTTTTTAAAAAGGAATAGCATACTACTGCAACTGGATAATTCTTTAAAAATTCCTGCTATAAGAAGAAATCATTTCTATAAAGAGGTCCTTGCCCAATTTTAATTGGATTTTATTTGTCTTCCTTTTGTTAATTTGAGTTCCTTATATATTTTGGAAATTAATGCCTTATCAGATGTATCATTGGCAAATATGTTCTCCATTACAGTGGGATCCTTTTTCATTTTGTCGCTGGTTTCTTTTGCTATGCAGAAGCTTTTCATTTTGATGTGATCTCATTTGTGTATTTTTTTTCTTCTTTGTTTCTCTTGTATTGGAGATGTATCAGCAAACATATTGCTATGAAGATTATCTGAGATTTTGCTACCTATGGTTTCTTCTAAAATTTTTATGCTTTCAAGACTTACATTTAAATCTTTTATCCATTTTGAATTTATTCTTCTGTATCATATAAGTTGGTAATCTAGTTTCATTTTTTTGCATGTACTTGTCTAATGAATTTTCCCAGCACCATTCATTGAAGAGACTATGCTTACTCCATTGTATGCTCTTGCCTCCTTTGTCAAATATTAATTGAGTATAATGGCTTGGGCAATTTCTCCAAAGTGGACATACAAATGGCCAGGAGACATATTAAAAAATGATCAAAGTCATTAATCATCAGAGAGATTCAAGTTAAAATGACAACGAGTGATCACCTCACACCTGTGAGAATAGCTACCATCAACAAGTGCTGGCGAGGATGTGGAGAAAGGGGAATTGTATTACACTGCTGGTGGGGATGCAGACTGATGCAGCCATTATGGAAAACAGTGTGGCTTTTCCTCAGTGATCCCACTTCTAGGAATATATCCTAATAAACCTGAAACACCAATCAGAAAGACTATCTGGACCTCTATGTTCATAGCAGAGCAATTTACAATAGATAAGATCTGGAAACAGCCCAAGTGCCCATCCGTAGATTAATAGATAAAAAAGCCCTGGTACACTTACACCATGGAATGTTACCTAGCTGTAAAAAGAGGATAGCTTACTCTTTGAGGCCGCATGGAAGGACTTGGAGAGTGTTATGCTAAGTGAAAGATAAATATCACATGATCTCACTCACATATAGAATCTAAAGAACAAAATAAACTAATGAACAAAATAAATCCAGAGGCATAGAAGCATGGAACAGAAAAACTGAGGGGTGAAGAGTGGATGGGGAGAGATTAACCAGAGAATTTATATGCAAATATGCATAGCCCAGGGATAGACAATAGTGTGGTGAAGGCCTGGAGGAGAGGGTAAGTACAGGATGAAGGGATCAAGTGGAAAAATGGAAGGACATCTGTAATACTTTCAACAATAAAGATAATTTTAAAAAAAAGATGTTATATGTGTATTTATTACCTAATTCAGGGGGCAGGGCGGGGAAGGAAAGTGACTTGCTAATGGTTGTAGTTTCTTTTTTTGGTATGTTTCATATGTTCTAAACTTAGATTGCGGTGACTATGCTAAAAACCATTGAATTGTAAATTTTACATGGGTGACTTTTATGATGCAATAATTATATCCTAGTAAAATTCTTAAAAATGATTCAGATAAACTCATGGCACTTAATTTGTGTCAGTACTTTTTTTGTTCTTCTCTCAGTTCTATAGAGGTTTCCCAAATATAAGGATGATTTTTGCCCCTTTTAACTGCCTTTTTATATGTAACATGTGCCTTAACAATCTTTGACTTTCCAAGTGAGTCAACTGAATTGAATAAACCTCTTTGAGTGAATTATGAAGCCAGCTGCTCAATGCAGGATAAACTCATCACGTGTCAATTCACACCTCCACAGGTGGTCCATGTTCTACCAATCCCTGATAGAGGGAATGTTGAGGCAATAGTGCTTATTACTCTCAACTCTATTCTTAGATAGGTTTTCTGCTATTTTCTCCATCTTGACCCTGTTAGTTTTATAGCTCAAGAAATCTCCAAACTTTTTCCTTCTCTTACAATTTTTTTTTCTGTATTCCAAAATAGAAGTGTATTTGACATGAGAGTGAAAATACCGGGTGGGTGGGTTGATATCCGAAGTCTAATCATTTATCAAAAAAAATGTAAATTCTTTATTGTTAAAGTATTACGTAAGTCTCCTTTTCCCCCCCATGGATCACTCTCCGGCTACCCCTACCCCCCGCACTTACTCTGATCCCCCAGCCCCTATCTGTGTCCATTGGTTCTGCTCATATGAACGCATACAAGTCCTTTGGTTGATCTCTTATCCCCTCACCTCATGCCTTCCTTCATAGGTTGGAAATTCTGTTAGATGCTTTTACGACTCTGGTTCTATTTTAGCTCTTCAGTTTACGTTGATCATTATATACTAAAAATGAGTGAAAGCATGTGCTATTTATCTTTCTCAGACTGGCTTATTTCAGTTAGCAGAATGCTCTTTAGTTCCACCATGCTGTTGCAAATAGTAAGAATTCCTTCTTTTTTTACAGCAGTGTACTGTCCTATGGTGTAGATCACCACAGTTTTCTAATCCACTCATCAGCTGAGGGGCACTTAGGCTGTTTCTAAATCTTAGCTATTATAAATTGTGCTGCTATGAACATAGGGGTGCATATGTTCTTTCTGATTGGTGTTTCTGGATTCTTGGGATATATTTCCAGAAATGGGATTACTGGGTTGAATGGGACTTCCATTTTTAACTTTTTGTGGAATCTCCATACTGTTCTCACACTGGCTGCACCAGTCGGCATTCCCGCCAGCAGTGCACAAGGGTTCCTTTTTCTCCGCATCCTCGCCAGAACTTGTCATTTGTTGATTTGTTGATGATAGCCATTCCGACATGTGTGAGATGGTACCTCGTTGCTGTTTTGATTTGCATCTCTCAGATGATTAGTGATTTCTAGCATGTTTTTATATGTCTCATGGCCTTTAGTATATCTTCTTTCAAAAAGTGTCTATTTAGGTCCTTTACCCATTTTTGATTGGATTAATCTTGATTTGAGAGTTTTCATGAAATAAGTAGTATTAAGATGTCCAAGGTCTCTTCTCTGAAACACTCCCTCCATTGTAAGCTATGGAAGAATAGTAGAAACATCCAAAGAAGATTAAAAAGGGGGGCCACTGGTGAGTTAAAAGAAAAGCAAACATACTTTCTATCTTTGAATCAAATTGAAGAACTTTTTTTCAGGAGATGGGGTGATAATTGCTTCAAATGCTGATTATAGGATAAATAAGGATTAGTATACATGTAGGGATTGTGGTTGAAAATGTGATCACTACTGTTATAATTTAACACTATTCTTCTAATGTCTGCAGAGGTAGCTTCTCATTGGGAGCACAACAAAACAAGCTCCAGATAGAGAAAGAGCTGTCTCTCAGTGGAACATGAAGTTGCTAGAGAGAGCCAAAGGATGCTTTCCAGTGGAGATGAAAGTCATAAAGTGTGTGGATTAAAGAACGAATTCGTTTATCTTGGTGTTTTTTACACCTGGATAAAATACTAACAGCCATCTATCAAAACTGCATTCAATGCAATAAAGAGCATTTTGTTTATATGTGAGTAAATTAAATGAACCTGAATGGGATTTTAATGGAAATATGTGCATTTGAGCTTTTCAAACAATCAGGCCTGGCATTTCCTTCAAGGAGCTTTTGATGAGTCCTTTTGGAGGGTAGCTCTTAGGGAGAACTGATATGAAAAGTAGTGGCCTACCTATCACAGAGGTGTGATTGGCAGGAAGTAGCAGGTAGGGTTTTAAAATAAAAACACAAGATATCCACAGAGCATTTTTATTATTTGACCTGCCTGGTAGCTCCTTGGATAACCCATATTCTCATGGCATCTTTATTTGACCTTACTCAGAATTTTCCCAGTGAGAAAAACCCTATTTTTATGATCCCCCCCCCAAAAAAAAAATTAAGGGCAATTATTTTAATATTGCAACTGCCTGATACAGCAATATTAGTTGAGGCAAATAAATAAAAAAAATGAATATCTTATAAGGGAGATCTGAGAATGAGATGACCATTGCTTCAGTGCCAGAATCCAAAAGAAATTGTCAACATTCATTTTTAGCATAAAGACAAGCACAGCCCAGCTGGCGTGGCTGGATCATTGAGCATCAACCTATGAACCTAAAGGTCATGGTTTGGTTTCCTGGTCAGGGCATAAGCCTGGGTTACGGGCTCAGTTCTGGGTGTGGGGTGTGTGGGAGGCAGCCAATCAATGATTCTCTCTTATTGATATTTCTATCTCTCCTTCTCCCTTCCTCTCTGAAATTTTATATATATATATATATATATATATATATATATATATATATATATGAAAAAGAGAAACACAGACAATACTCCTTTTATTGGTTGATTCTAACACCACAATTATAATAAAAACTAGGGGCCCAGTGCACGGATTTGTGCACCTTGGAGGAACTGTGGGCCCCAAGGTTGTGGTGAGCACATGGGCGGGTTGTGGCCCATCCTTCATGCTGCCGCCCAGCCCCTCCTGCTGCAGCCCCCAGTTCCCTATTTGCCAGCAGCCCAGCTCCCACTGCCACCGCTCCCATGCGCTGAAGGCATAAGCCCTGCTCACACCCAGTGAGGGTGTGGAGCGATTGGGGCTGGCATCAGCAGCAGGTGTGAGCACTGGGCAAAACTGCAGCACACAGGAGCAAAGAATTTTCAGTGACCACCAGAGGCTTGCCCCGATGACAGCGACCGTGCCCCTCCTTGGCCTGGTGACCCTGCTCACCTCACCTGCTCCACCATCCTGCCACAGCCAATGCCCACCATGTTCCGTGTGCACCCCCTGGTGGTCAATGCATGTCATAGCCACCAGTTGTTCAGTTATTCTGCTGATTGGTCTATTTGCATTTTAGGACTTTATATAGATGATAGATAGATAGATAGATAGATAGATAGATAGATAGATAGATAGATGATAGATAATACCAAATTAGAGCTGCTACAAAAAGGAAGATTCTGACATCAGAGTGAATTTTATGCTAAATGATCCCTCCCTTGGAGTGAACCAGATGTTTGCTCTCACAAATATAAAATTGGAAAAAAATAAGTCAACTTGTAGATCTAAAGGAAAGAATTGATTCACAACTCTCCCCACTGCTCACAGCAATAATTTACAAGGTAAATTTTATTCTATCTCTATAAAATCCTATTTATTAAGACATATAAGATTCAAAGGATATTAGAATGAAACATACAGATTAACCTGTTTAAAAATATAATTTCCTTTAGAAAAACAAACCTTAGAACAATGCCATACAATGGAATGTATTACCAGGTTAATTCTATCCTCCAAAAGGTGATCATAAATTTACAGAATATGAAAACCTGACTCAATATTCAGTCTCTGTGGTGACTCTTAGTACCAAGTGCCCAATTGCTCAATAAATGGTAATTGGCAAAGATGATAATGATATGTTAATTCATTTCCCAAGGAGCCTTCTTACTCTCTGTTGGTTTCCAGATCCATCTGCTTTACACATTGAAAGGAAAGAAAAAGTCTTTACTCATAAGAAGTATAAAATTTCCTACAATTTGTGATGTTTAAGAAATATCTCATTGTATTTGGACTGCACACACACAGGCGCTCGCGTTAAGGGGGCTATTTTGGTTATTCAGATATTTAAATTTTAATATTTTTCTTAATAGTATGCACAAAAGTATTATAAAGATAATTGTAATATTAATGTGAATTATCCAAAGCATTGCTTTAATTTTCTTACATGCCAGGCATTCTATTAAGCATACCAAGCCAAAACTGGTTTGGCTCAGTAGATAGAGCATCTGCTTGCGGACTGAAAGGTCCCAGGTTTGATTCCAGTCAAGGAAGGGCATGTACCTTGTTTGCTGGCACATCCCCAATAGGGGGTGTGCAAGGGGCAGCAGATCGACGATTCTCTCTCATCGATGTTTCTAACTGTCTATCCCTCTCTCTTTCTCTCTGTCAAAAATCAATGAAGTATTTTTTTTAAAAAAAAGCATACCAAATACCTCAACATTGATTGCAACATTTCTTTCTCTTTGAAAACCTCTCAATCAGTTTTCCTAAAATAAGAATTCTGTGATATTTTGTAATAAAAATATGTGGTTGCTTCATCAAGAAATATATATGACTCTGCTACAAATTTCTTTTATCTCAGCCTTCATTACTCTTTCCCAGGAAGCCTAAAAATATCAATTTATCTATTTTGTCCCAAATTCTGAAGCTCTATTTCTAATTTGATGTATATTCAGATTGCAAAAAAAAAATTGTCCTAGGAGTATTCATGTGCCAAAAACACAACAAAACAAAACAACAAGTGCTGTTGGAAGAGCATATGTTCACCCATGTATTTAACCCATGTACAAACTAGTATGGTCTCTAACCACTGATGTGCAAATTGGTTGATTTTGCTGCACTTATGAAAAGCAGATGTGTTTCCTCAGGCAACAGTTCACTTTTCTTCTGAGAGTCCTGCATGGGAAACAGTTTGGACATGATATGCTGAGGATACACTCTAAGAAGTTAATGCTCAGTAGCTAATATTTTAGTGTTGTTTGCATATGCCTAGAGAAGTATTTCAGGACAATGACTTATTTATTTTATACTTATAATAATGCAGTTATTTGTTTCTTTTCCTGTTTAGCAGTAGAAACAAAAACAACAAAGAGTAATATATGAAATGGATATTTTATTTTAAAAGTCACAAGTTATATCACTCTAAATGTTTTCAAGTATATTAATTTTACTTTGTAGGCCCAGAGGAAGGCAGAAGCAAGGATGAAATATAGCTTCATGATTTCTCAACACTTATTTTTTAAAAAGGATATAGCTTCATGATTTCTCAACAGTTATTTTTTTATAAAGCTTTGAAATATCTCGAAGACAAAGAAAAGCAATATAACTTTTGGGCAGACTTTAAAGATAAAATTTTAAACACCCACTGTGCTCCATTTAAAATCATTCTCACATTCTCACTTAAGTCTTGAGTAATAAAAAAAAAAAAAAGGTCATTAAAAAGTTGGCCTTTATCCAAAGTAAAAATTAGGAAGCTGAAAGAGTATAAACAATTTTAGGAATTTTAAAAAAAGAATGAATATTAATCAGAATCAATAACTCAAAATCCTAAAACAGTTGTCAAAATCTCAAGGGACAAAGGAATTCTGAAAAGAAAAGGCAATATTCTATATTTTTCAAAACAAGACTTATTAATACAGATTAACTTGTGGTTGATGTGTGATAATTTCAGTAAAGTAAATGAAGTGGATCCCCAAGATTATCATCATATGCATAATGAAAGAGATATAATCCTAGTAGCTGAACTTGGAGGAAACAAAGTACTTCTTAAAAAGCTCTAAGTAATATACTCAGAGAAATTGAAGGTAACATTACTCATATAAAATATAAGAAGCAGGTTGTCAATAAGAAATAGTAAGGGAGAAAAAAGAACCATTGAAAATAAAGCTGTTGATAATTCCTTTTTGCGTAAAATGGAAAAAAAATAAAATAAATAAAAGCCAATAAATATATAGAAAGATAGATAATTGATTGACATGTAACCCAGAGAAATGTCCCTAATTCTTTTCAAAGTGATAAATGTAGACCAAAATCTCTAAGAGTCTATTGATAAAACAAAACAAACAAAAATAAGCCACTGAGGACTCTAGAAGATTGTTTATTTAAGTGTGAGATGTGGGCTACTTATGGCACAAACTATAGGATGTTTTAAAAATAAACACACATTCCCATTCCCATAAAATACTCCCTACATCAGAATTTTTATAAGTGTAGCTAAGACAGATGCGATCTAAAACGGGAGCTTAGGAGATCTTAAGGTTAATACAGTTACTACTATATTAAAGTCATTTAAGTATTCAAAATTTAAATAGCTTTCAGACGTTTTAATACTTTTCTGAATTTTAGAAACACTTTTAAAAACTATATATAAGACTAAATACATAACAATAAATACATATCTATCATCCATCTACCTAGCTATCTATATCTTGCCACTGAAAAGAAAGCTTTTTTATCTCCTTATTACACTCACCTCCTATGAAAATATTTGTCTTATTTGAATTATTTGCTAACCTTATTTCATTACACCAAATTTTAAAATTCAGGAAGCTTATTTAATTAGGAGCTATTTTAGTGTTGGCTCATAGTATACTCATTAAGTGTTGTTTTTTTAATTAAGAATCTAGTTGTTTATTGTCCAACATAGCATTCTCTAGCAACATGTGTTTATTGAACACTTGAAATGTTGAAAATATGAATTTCTAAGAATTATAAAAAAGGTAAAATATCTCAATAATTACATGTGGAAATGAGTTTTTTAAGGGTGGCATACAAAACAAACAAGCAAATAAAAATAAATCCCAACCAATTTTTTTTTTTTAGTGCGAGTTCTTCTAAATATCATTAATTATTTTTTTCATATTTTCTCTAAATTACCTTTTAATGTTGTATTAGAGTGCTCTAAAGGTGCAGATTTTATGTTTTTGTTTCCTAATCAGAAAAAGCTTCTCATTAAGAATTAACTCCCTAGAGTTTGAAGAAACAGATTTCCCAGAGACACATTAGAGATGATTAGGGAATGAGGAGCATCTAAAAGTTTACCTTTGTATTCACCTTTTCTTGTCTCAAGAGTACAAACAACAATTTGGGATTCTATTAGGGTTTTAATTAATTTCTATTTCTAACTAAGGAAACTGAAAAGTCTCCCTGCCGAATAGTTGTTTTTTTTGGTATTTGTTTTCAAAATTAGGTAAAATGAGAAAGTATTGGGTTAGCATTCTCACAGAAAAGCATCAGTATTTTAAAAATATTTCAAGTATAAAGAGAGAAACATGATCTCCTTTGGGGAAAAAAAGGTACCAGAAAAAATATGTATGATATTGATTTATTTTATCACATATATTTATTTGTACTTTTAATAAAAACATAGATATTTCTTTTTTCAGTGAAATATCAGATTTCATAAATTGTAGGTGAAAAACAGATATATTTTAAATTATAATGTAATAATATTTATTGATCACTCTTTTTTCTCCCATTAAGTTTCCCAATTCCATTCAATTAATTTTACTTTTGCATAACTTCAATCAGAAAATATTGAATACATAAAATTTATCACAATTTATAATCGTGTATGCATGAACATACACGATTTCTAAATATTCAAATTCAAATCGGTATTAATAAATTTTCATGATTTCTAAATATTCAAATTCAGATTGGTATTAATAATTTTTCATAATGACATTAATTTTCATCATATATCAGAACAGGAAAAGCAGGTCTACAAGCTGTTCTGATCAGCTAACATTAGACACCACTATTGAATTTCATTTATAATTATATTCTTAATAGACAAGAACATATAATTATAAAACTAGATAAAAATTATTTTCCTGTGCAGCCATTTATCATTTTTTTCAACTCAATACTACAAAATATTTTTTAATTTAATTTATTCTCTCTCTATGTTTCATTTATTTTTAATCAATAAGTGTAATGGACAATTGTTATTTGAATAGCCTTTCACCACTGCCCTTTTAACTGCTTTAGTATTTTTTTTTTTAAGAATACTGATACTTCTACCTTTTGGAAGAAAGATTATTTTAATTATAAACAGAAGACAATGCAAACATATCCAATTGTTACTAGGATAACTAGAATGGAATGTAGAGAAAATATTGTTGAAGACTCAAAGATGATATATGTGGTCCAGCTGTAACCACAGTAGTTTTGGAAATATGTGTCTAAAACAAAGATATGAATCCAAGTGTAACAATGCCACAGTATCGTTTTTTGAAAAGTTTCTTTAAAAAAATAATAATAATTGCAGCATTATCATTGTACATTTCAAAGAGTACAACGGGGCCTTATGTCTATGGGAAATGTCTTGCATGATTTGTAATTTTCCTTTTGTTTTGTTGTAACGATTAAGTGAACTCCCTCGATTCTCAATAACTTTACAGTATTCCTCTTTTAAAACTAATCCGTGATGCTTGATGACTCACTTTACAGTAAATACAATTGTTGCGCACGCATAAACGCGCACGCGCTCCGTTATTCCCTTTCTCCTCCCGCTCTCAGCTACCTGCTTCCTGATTGGCCGGCTCCTCTGGAATCCAAACCAGCGTGGGACCTGGCGGTTAGGTCTCCGGAGGGAGTGACCAGGCAGGGCAGGGGCAGACCAGAGAAGAGACATCGCCACCGAGGAGGCGGAATCATGCAAGAACAGGGGAAGGGCATTCCCGTCCGAGTGGCCCTGCGATGTCGCCCTCTGGTCCCCAAAGAGATCAGGGAAGGCTGCCAGATGTGCCTCTCCTTCGTGCCCGGGGAACCACAGGTGGTGGTGGGTACCGACAAATCCTTCACCTATGATTTCGTGTTTGAGCCCTCTGCCGGGCAGGAAGAAGTCTTTAACACCGCCGTGGCGCCGCTCATTAAAGGCCTGTTTAAAGGGTACAACGCCACTGTCCTGGCCTATGGACAGACCGGCTCGGGGAAAACCTACTCCATGGGAGGTGTGTATACTGCAGAGCAAGAGAATGGACCAACAGTTGGGGTCATTCCTAGGGTAATACAACTGCTCTTCAAAGGAATGGATGAGAAGAATGACTTCGAATTTACTCTGAAAGTCTCATATCTGGAGATTTACAATGAAGAGATTGTGGATCTTCTATGCCCAACTCGCATGAAAGCATCTCAAATAAACATACGAGAGGATCCGAAGGAAGGCATAAAGATCACGGGACTCACTGAGAAGACCGTTTTCCTTGCCCCGGATATGATTTCCTACTTGGAGCGGGGCAACCACTGTAGGACTGTGGCCTCCACAGCCATGAACTCCCAGTCATCCCGGTCTCACGCCATCTTTACAATCTCCATGGAGCAGAGGAAGAAGGGTGACAAGAGTAGCAGCTTCCACTCCAAGCTGCACCTTGTAGATCTTGCTGGGTCCGAAAGACAGAAAAAAACCAGGGCGGAAGGGGATCGCCTCAAAGAGGGTATCAATATCAACCGAGGCCTCCTGTGCTTGGGAAATGTGATCAGCGCCCTTGGAGATGACAAGAAGGGTGGCTTTGTGCCCTATAGGGATTCCAAGTTGACTCGGCTGCTTCAAGATTCCCTAGGAGGTAACAGCCACACTCTCATGATAGCCTGTGTCAGTCCTGCGGACTCCAATCTAGAAGAAACATTAAATACCCTTCGCTACGCCGACAGAGCCAGAAAAATCAAAAACAAGCCCATCGTTAACATTGATCCCCAGAGAGCTGAGCTCAATCACCTGAAGCAACAAGTACGACAGCTGCAGGTCTTATTGCTACAAGCCCGCGGCGGTCACTGGCCTGGATCTATAGATGCGGAACCATCCGAGAACCTACAGTCTCTGATGGAGAAGAATCGCTCCCTGATGGAGGAGAATGAGAAACTAAGTCACGGTCTGAGTGAGGCAGCTGGCCAGACAGCCCAGATGTTGGAGAGAATCATTTTGACAGAACAAGCCAACGAGAGAGTGAATGCCAAACTCGAAGAGCTCAGGCAGCACGCTGCTTGCAAAGTGGACCTTCACAAGCTGGTGGGCACCTCCGAAAGCCAGGAGTTAAAGGACAACGTGGAGATGATTCGTGACCTGCAGCAACTGATTCTCCAGGTACCGGATGACGCTGTTCCCTGCATGGCCGCAGCCATTAGCACGGAAGTGGGACCGGAAGCTCAGGTGGATAGCAGTTCACAGACCAGCATGTCTTCTGATGGCTTCTCCACACCACATGCTCTGCGTCAAGCTCAGATGGCCAAGGAGCTGGATGAGCTGAATAAAGCTCTGGCACAGAAAGAGGCCCTGGCCAGGAAGATGGCCCAGGATGGCAGCCGACTTCAGCCCATGCAGTTGCAGTACCAGGAAAACATCAGCAATCTAGAGGTGGAAGCCATCAGTCTGCAGAAGGAAAGGGAGGAATTGCTGCTCGAACTCGAGACAACCAAGAAGCATGCCAGCCAAGTCAAGTCGGGTGAGCGCCGCCACAGGCGTCTGCAGGAGCTAGAGGGTCAAATAGCGGACCTGAAGGGGAAACTGAGTGAACAGTCCAAGCTTCTGAAGCTGAAAGACTCCACAGAGCACACCGTCTCCAGGCTGAACCAGGACATACAGGCGATGAAAACCCAGCGGGTCCAGTTAATGCGTCGGATGAAAGAGGACGCTGAGAAGTTCAGGCAGTGGAGGCAACAGAAAGACAAAGAAGTGATCCAACTAAAAGAACGAGACCGGAAGAGGCAATATGAGATGCTCAAACTGGAAAGAAACTTCCAGAGACAGTCTAATGTGCTTCGACGCAAAACGGAGGAGGCGGCAGCTGCCAACAAGAGGCTCAAGGATGCTCTCCAAAAGCAACGGGAGATCTCAGACAGGAGGAAAGACACCCAGAGCCAAGGGGCGGAAGGCACCGCAGCCCGGGTGAAGTGTTGGCTTGGAAATGAAATTGAAGTTATGGTCAGTACTGAGGAAGCCAAATTCCACCTGAATGACCTTCTTGAAGACAGAAAGACCCTGGCTCAGGATCTGGCTCAACTCAAAGAACAGAGGGAATCTGGGGAGAATCCACCTCCTAAACTCCCGAGGCACACAACCTCACCAGCTGAACGGCATGGCCAACTTTCTGAGTCAGAGGATCCCACTACTAAGCAGATTGAGAGCCTTGAGACTGAAATGGAGCTCAGGAGTGCTCAGATTGCCGACCTACAGCAGAAGCTGCTGGATGCAGAGAGCGAAGACAGGCCGAGGCACCGCTGGGAGAATATCGCTACCATTCTGGAAGCCAAGTGTGCCGTGAAATTTTTAATCGGAGAGCTGGTCTCCTCCAAAATCCAGGCCGGCAAGCTTGAAAGCATCCTCAAACAGAACAAGGCCAGCTGTGCCGACATGCAGAGGATGCTGCTGGAGGAACGGCATCACTTTGCTGAAACGGAGGCAGACTTGCAGGCAGAGCTGTTCCGAGTGGAGCAGCAGCATCAAGAGAAGGTGCTGTATCTTCTGGGACAGCTGCAGCAGAGCCAAATGGCAGAGAAGCAACTCAAACTGTCAGACAGGGAAAAGGAGCAACGGCCGTGGAGCATGGGGCAGTGTCAGGAAGAACTGGGTGAGAAGCAAGAAGCGTGTGTGCAAACTCGGCAGCTTCTCCGAGAGAAGGAAATCATGGAGCAAGCAGCCAGGAAAGAGACACCCCATCTTCTGAAGGATACCCTTTCATCCCCAGGCTCTCCTTTCGACTATATACCACCCAAGCCAAGACCTTCCCGCTTTAAAGAGAAGTTCCTGGAGCAAAGCATAGAGGTGGAGGATCTCAAATACTGCTCAGAGCATTCTGTGAGTGACCCGGAGGATGGGGATACTGATGCCGGGGATGACGAGGAATGGAAACCAACAAAATTATTGAAGATGTCCAAGAGGGCCACCCAAGGATGCTCCTGCAAGGGCTGGTGTGGGAACAAGCATTGTGGGTGCAGGAGACAGACGTCCAACTGCGGGGTGGACTGTAGCTGTGACCCCTCAAAGTGTAGGAACCGTCAGCCAGGCAAAGATAGCTTGGACACTGTTGAGCAGACCCAAGATTCCGAAGGCTCCTTCGCGCTGGAGGATCCCACCGAGGTGACCCCGGGATTGAGCTTCTTCAGCCCCGTCTGCGCCACACCGAACAGCAGAATGCTGGAGGAGCTGAGTGAGGAGAAGCAGGCTCCGTGGAAGACCACTCTGGCCGCCTCCTCCCTTGGCCTCCCTGAGCTGGAACGTGTAGCCGCAGATTCCCAAGAAAACAAAGCTCCAGGGAGGAAAAGGAAACGAGCTCTGGCCAGCAATGCCAGCTTCTTCTCGGGCTGCTCCCCGATGGGAGAAGAGGCCCCCTGAACTGGGCTGTCACCTCTGCCCCAGTCTGGCTGGGAAGATGCCAGAGGGGATTTCTAATGACTCCTTTAGAATTAAGGTACCTTGCTGTTGAAAAGGGGACGGGATGTTGCTGAAAGGTTAGGAACTTGAGTTGGATGTCGACCCTCAGCCTCCAGGCCTCCAGCCCCGAACAGTGGTCCCCAGAAGGATGCTCAGCCACCTGCTGGATAGAGAACCAGCTGCCCTTCCTGCGGACTTTAGGAGCCAGACCCCAGTCCAGTGGAGCTCCCTGTGGTTTGCCAGCAGTCAAGGTTGCCTCCCTAGGGGAAGGAGGCCATGGCTGTCTTACCTCAGGGTTGTCTCAGCTTCATGCCAGAGCCTGGCCTGGGTGGGGGCCTGGCACCAGCCGATCACCCCTTTTCAGGAACGGGGTCTCTGTGGTGCTGAGGTAAATAAAATCTTTTAAATTGTCAATGTTTAAATTATATAAATAAATAACGCTGAAAAAATACTAACAATTATATGGAGACCAAACAGACACTGGATGTCCAATAGCTACTTGACTAAAGAAGTGTTGTTGAAAAGAAAAGGCATTGAAAGAACATCTTAACATCCCATTACTCAGGTACAAGTGAAAATAAACGAATTTGTGTTTTAAAACTAATGTCTAACTTGTTATGATTTCATTATAAACAGAAACAACAGCCTTGATTGTGCTTCTTAGCGGGATAGAGAAAGATTGTGAGTTTTATTCCCAACCTCCACTACAAAACAAACCAGACTATAATATCATATTATTTTCTTATGAGAGAGCTGAAGATTTAGTAAACTTAAATTAATTAAAATATAGAGAAAGCCAAGAAATTTCTAGAAAAGAAGGTAGTCAAACTGCTTTTGTCCCGATTAAAGAGGCAGGAGGAGAAGGCATCTGCAATACATATTAGTAATAATAATAATAATAAAACACATTTGAAATAAACTGTAGCATTCCCATATAAACTGGTGTAACAGATGAAATATACCAGGAGCTCCAGTCAGAGAGTTTGTACCCATAGTCTGTTCTTTCCCAAAGATCACCTCTGCTTAGGAATAGTACAAAGAAGGCTGGGCTCAATAGGGGAATGGAGAGAATATCCACAGCATTGAGTAAAGGGTAGGGGGGGGGGACAAAGGGAGGAGAAGAAGAGAGGGGTCAGAGAGGTGAAAGAAATTTCTCTCACAAATTTATGGACTTTACTGAGAGCAAGCCAATGGCTATTGACTGCTTGGTTTTGATGATACAAGAGGAGACTTGAAAAAAAATCACTGAAGCTTTCTAAGTATAAAGCAGAAGTCCTTCAAATCTTGGCTACAGGGCAGCAGGGTAAAGAGAGTTAATGCCAGGATCAAAATTAGAGTGTACAAAAAATCCACAACACCCACCCACCTCCAAATTGGCCGCCATGCTATAAAGCACAGAGGAATATCCATGATTCAGAAAACTAGCTGCTAGGTGGAGAGGAAAACATATCTCCAGAGTGTGTCTAGGACACAGTAACAAGCCAGGCTAACCATGAAAAACACACTCTAACTCCACCTTAAAACTATGAGCTACATGAGGAATATATGCTGTGCTGTAGTTGAAGTTAAGGGACCAGCTACAAAGCATACGTTCAGTTCCATTCAGATTAGTAGGTTTAGTGAAGCAAAGTAGTTTCCTGTTATAAGTATTATTTATCTCCTTTTATACTGTTCTGTAACTCACATTATCTGGCATTTGAAGAAGATGAGGTAACTCATGGTCAAGAGAAAGTTTAATCAAAGCAGATAAGGAGATAAAAGGTAGAGACTATCAAAACGAACTTCAAAATAATTATGACAAATATGTTAAAAGATGAATATAAGTAATGTAAAACATACATAAATAACAGCAGCAGAGATGGAATTATGTAAAATTTAGCCAATTGAAATGTTAGGAAAATATGTTATCAGAGGTATAGATTTTAAGATGTTAAAGGTTTATTTCACACAACAGAGAAAATAATCATTAACATGAAGGTGGGTCAATAAAAATTATAACAAGTTAAAGAGAAAAGTAGTTTAAGATGGAACAGAGTAACTGGAATCCATAGAAAAATGCCATACAGCTGTAATGTGATTAGGGAAGAGAAAGTGGGACAGAAGAAACACTTGAATAGATAATGACTGTGAATTTTATAAAACTGATGATGGACACTAACCCAAAGATATGGAAATATTAATGTGTTCAAACTTGATATGAAAAAGAGAAAATAAAAAAAGAAATACACTGAGATACATCAGATGTGAACTGCTGAAAATGAAAATTAAAATAGCTTAAAAATAGCCAGAAAAAAATAAAAATAAACAGCCAGGGAATAAAAAACACATTGAATGCAGTGGGTAAAAGGCTATAAGTGACAGCTATTTTCCCATCACAAACAAAGACAGGAAATAATAGGACACTATCCTAAAAGGGCTATAAGAATAAAACTGTGATCTAAGAATTGAGTTTGAGAGCAAATATAGCTGTCAAAAATGAAACACAATTTAGAGGGAAATTTATAGATTTAAATGTACCTATCATAAAACAAAAGTATAAAATAAATTATTTTAGCTTCTACCTTAGAACACTAGATAACAAGAAACAAACCAATCCTAGTTAGGTAGAAAAAAATAGTGGATAAAAATAAGAGTGGCAGTTCCATATTTAATTTTTTGGGAGGAAACTCCCTACTGTTTTCCATAGTGGCTGCATTCCCACCATTGGGAATTACCAGCAGTGCAATAGGGTTCCATTTACTCCACATCCTCACCAGCACTTGTCATTTGTTGATTTGTTGATGGTAGCCATTCTGGCAGGTGTGATACCTCATTGTGATTTTAATTGGCATCTCTGATGATTAGTGACTTTGAGCATTTTTTTCATATGTCTCTTGGCCATCTGTATGTCCTCTTTGGAGACGTATGTTAGGTCATTTGCCCATTTTATATTGGATTGTTTGTCTTCCTTTTGTTAATATGAGTTCTTTACATGTTTTATAAATTAACCCAGTGATCCCATTTTAGGAATATATCCTAAGAATTCTGAAACACCAATCAGAAAGAATACATGCACCTCTCTGGTCATAGTAGCACTATTTACAATAGATAATATCTGGAAATACCTGAAATGTCCATAAATAAGTGGATTAAAAAATAAAAAGCTGTGGCACATTTACACAATGGAATACTATGCAGCCATGAGAAAGGAGGATCTCTTACCCTTGAAACAGCATGGAAGGTCCTAGTCAGTGTTATGCTAGGCTATATAAGCCTGTCAGAGAAAGGCAAATATCCCATGATCCCACCCAAATGTGGGATTTAATGAACAAAACAAACTGATGAACAAAACGGATCCAAAGACATTGAATCATGGAGCAGATTGATGAATCTCAGAGAGAAAGGGGAGGGGGGGGGCAGGAAGAGATTAACCAAAGAATTTATATGCCTGTATGCATAATCAATGGACATAGACAGTAGGGTGACGAAGGCCTGGGGTATGAGGTGAAGGTTGGAGAGGCTCAATGAGGAAAAATAGGGGACATCTGTAATACTTTCAATGATAAGATAAATTTTAAAAAATAACAGTGGATATCAATGAAATGTATAAATATTAGGGAAGAACATAGAAATAAATAGGCCCCTCAAAAGATTTAATAAGATTTATTATCTCCTAACAAAAGTAGTCAAGAATAAAAGTTAAAGAAAACAAAATGACAGATGAAGAAGAGATCACTACCAATGATATACACATTAAGAAAGTAGATAGTTTAACAACTTTATGGCAATAAGTTTATTGATTTAGATGAAATTCACAGATATCTGGATAACCACAGTTATCAAAACTGATACAGAAAAGAAAAAAATAAATAGCTGATTAGGTCATCCAGATATTATTGTTAGGTAATTATTATTAGTAGAAAATTATTACTCAGAAACCACTACTATTTGTCTTCTGTCCACATCATTTCCAAGTGGCATATATCTCCTAGTTATAAGGGGTTTTAATGATTCCTTAGCTCTAGTATCTTTATATTATGACTATTTATTTTTTCAAGTAAATCACCACCAATATGCATTGTCTTAACCTTCCTTCCCTTAATTTATTAAGCTCATATTTATTGAGCACCTGTTTTATTTCAAGATGGAAATTCTGTGCTAAGCAAGATAAATACAATTCCTGCTCCAAGGAGTTTACATTCTAGGATGGACAAGGTAGATAATAAATAAATCTAAAGGATCCATAAATATGTTATCTAGAATATAAAATAATGTTTGTTATAGAGAATAAACTGGGATCACATAATATAATATGATGAGGTAAAGAATAGGTTTGGATGAAAACTCAAGAATTTGTTACCTCTTTCCACATTGAGTTTGAAGTTTTGCCATATCAGTAAGTGGTATATCAAGTAAGCAATCGGATGCACATATTTAGAACTCATGGGGTGGAAAATTATATATAGTTGACTCTTGAACAACACAGAAGTAGGGGTGCCCATTCCCGAGCAGTTGGAAATCCACATATAACTTCTGACTTCTTAAAAAGTTTAGTTGTCCCTTGTATTGGGGATTGATTCCTGCAGATACCAAGTTCTAAGCATTCTCAAGTCTCCTATATTAAGTGGCCAATATAAATACATACTAAGCTCCTCACATCTGCAGACTTCTAATTGATGCTCAAAAACAGTACAGATATCCATTGAAATTGATTCACATATAAGTGGGCCCACACAGTTCAAACTCTTATTGTTCAAGTGTCTTAATGTATTATACCCAGGTGACAATGTCAAGAAAAGAATACTAGTACATAGACTATTTTCTACAACCAAGCCCTAGCATGTCAACATTTAAGGATCTTACAGAGAAAGAAAATCAGGCAATGAAAAATATAATGTGGAAAGAGGACCAGTGTTGGTTCAGGTCAGACCATTTCAAATAGCTTCTGAAAGTCTATCCAGCCAGTTCTGTGTACAATTACAGAAAGAGAAATTTACTATTATCCACTTACATAAGTAGCAAATAACATTACAGCAACTTGAAAGATTTAATATCTGTCTGACACTATAAAATAATTTCATTCCTAGGATGTGTCTCATGACTATTTTGTATAATGCTGGCTTTCAATTATTATTTTTCATAATATTACTTTACCCAATAAAGTTTTTCTGAATAGAATTTTCTTACTTTTGACTTTCTTGTGACTCAAGGATCAGCAAAGTTCTCTTATGATAACAGTCATGCATATTCAAAATGCTCATGCATATTCAAGAACTTCAGATCTTTTTTCTTTTTTTGTTGTTGCTTACACTAAAGAATTTCAAATATAATAAAGATTGATCTTCCTCTTGTCACCCTTCTTTGAATGTCACTTGGTGTCAGTTATGTTTACAGAAACCTTATCAGTTATATCACACAGTTTCAAGGCATGTTAATCACAGGTCAATTATGACAGGTTTTATGATTAAATATATATAACTCAATTTTCTTTCTCAATGCTGAGAAAAATGTGTTAGCGGAGAAAACACATTTGATTAGCTTTTGCTCTGCACTGATTTGTGATTAATTTTAAATATATTTTATTCTTTCAGAACTCATCTGCATTTTCCCCTATGTTGTATTTTCTACTTCAGATGGCAGAAGTTGTGTTTTGAAGATAGAAATTAATGCCCCCTCATGGCCCCCTATAGCATCAAAGCCTTCATAATTGTATGTTTTCCCTAAAAAGTTTGAGTAAGGCATTTCTCAATATAAGCATACTTGCCTCATTTCTTGATGCTACATCTATCATATCTGTTTTTAGGGTTTGATATTTGCTGAAGTGATGTTATGGACAACTGTGTCCCCCTGCAAAAATCCATGTGTTGAAACCCCAACCCCTCAAGGTGACTATATTTGGAGAGGCTTTAAACAGGTGATTACGGTTAAATAAAAGTCACAGAAATCAGGCCAAATCCCATAGGACTGGTATCCTTATAAGAAGAGGTAGAGATACTAGCAATCCCCACCCCCCCTCGCTGATGTGTGCATAGAGAAAAGTCATGTCAGACACAGCAAGAAGGTGGCAATCTGTAAGCCATAAAGAGAGGTATCACCAGAAATGAATCAGCAGGAACCCTTGATCTGGAACTTCTGACCTGCAGACATGTGGTGTAATGAATTTCTGTCACTTAAGCTACCCAGTCTGTGATATTTTGTCGTGTCAGTCCAAGCAGGCCGACACAGGAAAATACATGGCAACACAATGACTGGGATCAAGTCTATTTAAGTATAGGAGATGCAGATGCTTTGTTTCAATATTTCTTCTACTAAGTTTTCTCTCATTTTCTAAACCAAACTTCAAAACTGTACTAAAAAATACTTTTATAAAAAGGAGATTGCAATACTGTAATTCGTTGTTTTTTGACACGGATCTATTACATTTATTCATTTTGTTTTATAGTTTTCAGACATCTGTATAGTTTTATAAATAATTGATTTTCTGTGGGGAGGCATGGGACAAGAATTGGTTAAAGGTGACTGCCCCTGGCTCGACTTTCCCAAACAAGTCTGAGTCCCTGGGTGTTTACTAAAATCTTTATGCTTAGTCTTCAGAAGTCCTTGCATAAAGGACATTGTAGATGTATGTGTCTTCTTAAGGATACTTGCCCTGATGATAGTATCTAACAGTTAATTTTAGTTCAATAAGTTGTTACAATAAAAGCCTACGGAGGCAGGTGAACAGGACTGTTTGGTTTCTCAAGCCAAGCAGTCCCTTAGCCCTCTCTTTCACAGAAACATGTGTCAGAGTAATCATTCATCTGTTGCTCAGGGTCTGCTGGTCAGGCCCAGCAATGTTCTTTTAAATGAACATTGTTCACTTATTGTTTTATCCAATTTTATATTTCACTTTAAAAAGTAGACTTGATTTTGAATAATTTTTAGTAATTTCAAAGGAAATTACTAAATTATTGTGTTTTAGGAGAAATATTCATAATTATTTATAATATCTTTAATTTTTTATTTTTTTCTCTGAAAATAAATGCAAATGAGAAATTTCCAATCTGTTTGGGCAATAATAACATGCTAGGAAAATGGTAAACTTTATGACTTGGATATAAGTCAATATTGATAAATTCAGCAACACATAGATGTCAAAGAAAATAAAGCAGTAAAAAATACTTGAACTAGAGACCAATCCATGGTAAGCAGTTGTATATAAGTTATCAATAATAGTGATTTAGGGTAACACAGAGATGAAGGATTGAGCATTTGTTTAAAAAAGTGATTGTAGCACTTAGTCATGTAGCGTCAATGTGATTACTAACATTTATTGGGTAGTCTGGACACTTCTGCTGCCTTAGAGATCATACACAGTAAAGTACAAATATAATGTCTTAAATTAATAAATTCAATAAGCATGATTAAAAATTAGAAAGATTAGAAAGCCCCTTAGAAAATTTTAAAGTAATTCCTTATGTGATGTAGTTCTAAAGGATAGATGTGGCTGAAATGAAGCCTAGAATATGAATGCAATGCCTGCAGAGTAGAAACAACAAATATAATGATTTGACAGGTATCTTATGTGAAAGAAAGAGCAGTGAGAGGGAGTCTGCAAGATGGAATTTTCAAATAGAAACAGACAACTTTGATAATGTTGGAATTTCTAATATGTCAGGAACATGATTGAGAGTAGGAATATCTCCCAATACCATCCCCTCAATTATCTGAAAGACCTTGGGTTTGTTCATTGCTTCCCACTGTCCCCAAGCTCATAAGGAGAGCTGAATCCCCGTCTACTCCTATGTAAGAATTTATCTAGGAGCAGATAGATTATACTTCAAGAATCTGAAAGTCTGACAACTTTCCCTGGCAGGAATCTAAGGATGAAAGGCAAAGAAGAAGAATTGAGTTTAAGATGATTATTAACATAAGTATATTCCCCTAGGACTAAAAGCTTATTATATTGAATTAGTTGTGAGGTTATAATAGTCTTTAGAATTCTTCAAAAGATAGATGATGAATAAGTTTAAAACTAACATAAAGGAAAGAGCTTCCTCATGCTTAATGAACTTATAATCAACTTCAAATAAAGCACTGATCACGGGGCAAAGTTAAATCTCGATGCTATTATGTATGGAACACGCACACATTTTTTTATTCAAATAAACTCCAAAGATTCATCAAGCTTTTCCAATTATAGTCTAATATTTAATATACATTGACATCAATCAGGTATCTAACTTTAATGTTCCAATCGAATTAATGTCATGATGTATCGAAAGGGAAGAAAGGATGTGCTCTGTAAATATCATGACTCCTCAGGCACAAATGCATCAAATTTCCTCTTTCATTGTAAATACAACTTACAATAGACATTGCCTATTGCAGGGATAACTTCCTCCTCTAAGCGTGAAGGGATATTTAATTAATCAAACAGCTAGAAAATAGAGGATACTAGGAATCTATTGTGTAGGCAGAAATTTGTTAGTCTGCTGCTTCACTATCCACTAATGTTACACGGTTAAAGACAAAACAAAGCATTCAAATTATTCCAGTGTTATCACTGAGTTTTGACCGTTGGTTATAGGATGCATAGTTTTTAATTTGTCTGTGTGGAACGAGACGGCCTACATTTTATGGAATTTGATACAAACCTTTTACCTCTAAAGGGGAGGGATTTGGAATTCTTGTATAACATTTTTGAGGGCTGATATAATTAGCATTGATGATAACCAATGACAACTCCATTTGCCTGATTTAAGGTGACTGTGATGGAGACATCTTTCTTCATGCATTATTAGCAACATTAACAACTCCCCTGGAAAAATTCTGAACTAAGTATTTTCAACTGCAGCTCTGCATCATAACACTTCCAGTTTATTATAATAATGCACAACATCTTCCTGATTAAGGAGAATATGGGTTTTTGTTACAATGCTCATGAAAAAATAATGAACACTAAAATTTTATTTCCAAAATTTACCCCCACAAATAAAACTGACAGTAAATCATACTACAATCAGTTGGCTTCCTTTTACAATACTCTGTATGAAATGCAAATTTTAAAAATCCTGTCTGAATCAAAGCACAGGTTTATTAATTCAAACAAAAGAAAAACTGCTCATCCATGCATATCTAATTAGTCTCTGAACTTTAGAGAGTATTCTATGCCTTTAGAAAAGTAACAAAGGGAGTTGTTAAAGTTACAACTAGAATGAACATAAAATACTTAAGACACAAGTAAAGTTTATGTATGAACAGATATATTTTGGGTCATATGCCTGTTTTTGTTGAAAACAGTAAATGTTTCCTCACATGGTAATTAGCACTATGAATTTCATCCACATTTCTCAATTTCATGAGCTTTATTTACATGCCCAGATTGTTTCTCAATAGCAATTAAGATACAGACGTTGTCACAAATTTCCCCTTCTGTGCCTGGCCTGGCGACTGTTGTCTCCTCTCCTGACCCCCACCGAGGCCTTTGGGCCCAGGCTGGGGCAGGGAACTGGGGGTGGGTGGTGGTGGATGCGGCCCCCTTCCCATGGGGATTAAGGGCCAGGACCCTTTTGGGGGGCCAGTGGCTAACCTCCCGTGGTCCTTTCCCCATCCGGCCAACCATCCACGGTCCACCCCCAGCCTGTGCACCAATTTGTGCACTGGGCCTCTAGTTATTCCATATTCAGCAAACTAATATTGCGAGTGCAAAACTTATCAGGTTGGTTTTCCCAAGTCTTCTGTAGGTATTCTCATGATTCTTTCTCTAACCTTGAATGTGAGCCAGCATACAGCTTGTTGTTGACTGTCATTTGTCAATTTTCCTTGGCCAAAATCAATCCTTTTTTAAAAAAATCTTTTATGAGTCCTTGAAAAAAAATTGACTCCTTCCTTTTTATCTACAATTCACTTTCCTAAAACACTATTCTATAGCATCTTCCTCTAGTGATGAGATCATAAATAAATAAAGGAAGTGAGGATGTAAGAGTTCACAACTGTGGACAGAGAAACTAAAGCCTTCCAAGGCATTGATAAGAGTGTTTTGTTTTTCTTTTGCTGTCTAGTAGGACATCTGTTATTATGGTTATTATTTATTATTATTTAAATATACATCATACATTATCATGACATATTCACAATAAAGAATGCAAAAATATAAGAAATACATGAACAAATATGCATATACTCTTCAGTATGTTTCATAAAAACTTTAAACCTTGAGTTATTTCTTCCTTCCACGTGTATTTGAGAGTTAAAAGAAATATAGTTTGTACAGCTCTGACCTTTACAGTGTGACTAAGATGAATCACTTTTATCTCTGAGTTTTATGTTCTCTCTAAATATGATGAAAAGCTTAGACTGTATGATGTTAAAAATCCCTTGATTTCAGATGAAAGCTGCTGACAGCCAGAGTTGCTGTGTTATAACCTACATGTAGCATTTTCAACCAACAGCAGTAGTGATGAAATCATTTTTGTTCTCTAATAACAATCAATATCAACAGTGAGAATTATGAGCAGATATTATAAAGCATCTTGATATTCTGAACATAGTACTTTAGTGTAATATATTAATGAATGAAAAGAAGTAGGAAGTGGCAAAAAGCATTCAGTTATCATTGTATACGGAAACAGTGGTAATGTACAATTTTGTATAATTGAATGTAGGTAGCATAAATGGATAAGACCTTCATTTTAAAGCTACAGTTCACTCAAATACAAAAATAATACTTCTTCCTAACATGATATATTTCTATTATGATGATGATTAATATTTTCTATTTTTTAGCACTCAGTGATTCTTTAGAAAAATATAATTCTATATTTGATATCTATATTTTATTTGATCCTTTTCTTTTGCTTTGCTGTTATTTACAATAAGGAATGTTCCAGGGGCTTTTTTATACATTGGGAATATCAATCTGAATAATACAAAGGTCTTACATTATTTTGTATTTTGTATATCTAAGTAATATTCTTTACTTAGATTTAAAAAATTAATTCTGGGAGTGTATGTTAAAAATTGTAGTAATCATTTTAGAAGAACTCTAAAGACAGTTAAAATAATTTAATTTTGCATGATAATTTTCATGTAACTTGCACATACACTGCATATACCATGAAACAAGAGAACAATGACTAAATAAGACAATGACAACATCAATAAAATAAATTCTTTAGAAGAGATATAGTGCTATAAGAGATTTCAGAAAATAAATAATAAGCAAAATAACTAATGTAGAATTTCAATAAGATACGGCAAAAGTTTGAAAGAATGACCTAAATAACGCACCAAGAAGGAAAACCAAGGTAACTCAATCAGAGAGAAGTTTATTATTGGAAATAACAGACTTTATATGTCCTACATCAGCCTTTGTACTTAAAACGAGAGGAAAGAAAAACACACAGAGAAATCTACCTACGTAGGTTGACATGAGAAGAGTACAAAAGTATCATTGCAAATGTTTATGGCATATTTTTACTACAGACTGGAAACTGTAGTAAAAGACACTTCACATCCGTGGGCTCCTGATTTCAGTGTTAAAAAAAACACAAAAAAAACAGGATCCCAGACAAGGGTGAATATTAGTGTTAACCCTCAGGCAAAAGGTAGGGATGATTGCCATACAGTGATGCTGGTGACCAGATCCCTTTCGTTTTCTTCAGAGTTTTGTGAAGTAACCAGATTGACAGTCTATTAAGGATTACACAAATCTCGTCAATAGAAGAATTCAAGGTCTGCTGAGCATACTAAAGAAGACTTAGCTCATTTACATTCCGACCAAATAGTACTGAAGTCCACACATTTCATGATTTCCTTTGGTTCCATATTTCTTTGCTGGTGATCTCTTTGTCACGGACGTGGTAGCTTTTCTTTGAGGATCTGAATGACCAGTACAGCCAGCCGCCAGTATAACCCTGGAAAATCACTATAAAAGTTCATGGGCACTTCATTAAAAGTTTGGCTGTGGTTTTGTTGCTGTTGTTTTCACAAGTATGGATGCACTATAGTGTTTTCCTTCCCACTTAACCTGAATCCAAATAGCCTGGTATATAACGCAAAGCACAGGCTCTGCAACTATAAATCACCTAAAATATGCAAATTACACATTTGTTTAAAAACTTGGGTGTTCAGTTAAGGATGCTCAATCATCTTTTTCATCCAAAGCTATTTGGCTTAATTACAAACTTGAGATGCACATATAAAACATTCCTACACCCAAATCATTCAGTTCCAACATATACTTTTTTTGGCATCCTCTTAATTAAATCTGGCTTCTGAACATTAATTATAAGCTTTATGATTGAGGAAATGTAAAATATAGGCATTCATGCTGGCCATTTACTGTGAAAGTTTTTTTGTTTTTTCCTGCAGAAAAGAAATCTCAACTTCTAAGTAACTATCACAAGAAAATTATACACATTTATTATTATAGGATGCGTAGAATCAAAGTGAAAATGAGCTGATATGATTATGTGATCATATCCAGGAGACAACTATCTTCAAGTTGAATTTATTATAAAAAAATCACTTTTAAACATCTTCTAAATGTAATATATTACTCATTTAAGAAGTGCTTTTATGAATTGCTACATACTTAAGTTTATTAACTTTGAGCATACCAATGCATTGCATTGAGACAATTACCTAGATAATAATATCATTGTCAAATCTGACCTAGTTTAAGAAGTCCCCATTAAACATTTCATTTCAAGTAAACATTTCATTTAATTTGAAGAAATGAAGTATAATGTGATGTGTCTGCCAGCAGGCCACCACCACCCCTATGGTGCCTCTACACAAGTGATCAAGAAGTGATTCTTCCTCAAAACACTTCATTTCCATATGTCAGAATTTTGTCAGATTACACTAATGTTGTAAAAAGAAGTTATTTTGTGCTTTCAGTTCGAAAATGGTTACAATATAAATGCAAATGTACTCCATGACGCTAATGATGCTTCATAACGTGACAATCATTTCAGACACTTTTGGTTGGTTTTCTTTAGAAATATGTGCTATTTGATTTATTTAAAGAAAAGCTTTTCATTACTTTATTTCATATTTGAATGCATTTTAAATTTTAATCATTAACTATCTCTTCTTTTGTTTTTATATGTTGTTAATTTCTTAAGAAAATTTCTAACAGGCTTTTAACACCTTAACATTTTCTTCTCCATACAATTTTTTACTTTTATACATTTTGAACTATAGTATGTAATTTTTGGTTATCATTTTTTTCCTAACAGTTGCTGAATTTAGTTTCAATTTCCTCATTAACTTGAATTATTTAGAAAGACTTTTTAAAATTTCCATTTTGATTAATTTGTTTTCCCCCATCATGTATGTCAGTGTGTGAGTGTGTGTGTGTTTGTTTGGGGTGGGGGGGGTTTGCTTTATTTATGCTATATTTTCTTATTCTACAAAAATGTCATACTTTTCACAACAAATAATACAGACAGTAAACCTTAAATTAGAAATAAAAATAGAAAATCCATAACATGCGCACACACACATGCACACACTCAAACACTTTATAATTCTAAAGTTCAACAAAATTATTATAATTAAGTTTTAAATATATCTTGTTTCCTGGAAGCCATGACAATAAGGAAAATACTGTCAATCATGCATTGAAAAGTATCAAATAGGAAATAAACCAAAGAATATAAAGTAACAGAAATGAAACTTTTCTTCATATGTAATCTGAAATAAAATTCTTATGTGTATCTGTACAATCTATTATGACATATTTAAAATCAATCCAATTAAAGTATATTCTTAGTAATATATGTATAGGAAGTATGGCATAAAAAGACTGTTTAAGCCCCAACAGGTTTAGCTTAGTGGAAGAGCATCAGTCTGCAGACTGGAAGGTCCCAGGTTTGATTCCAGTCAAGAGCATGTACCTTGGTTATGGGCACATCCCCAGTGGGAGGTGTGCAGGAGGCAACTGATCAATGTTTCTCTGTCATTGATATTTCTGATTCTCTATCTTTTTCCCTTCCTTACTGAAAATTTTTTTTTTAAAAATGATCATGTAGTATTTTTAGATATGTGTTTAAACAATTTATGTATGTGATAGTTATATATTCTACTTCTTGAATGTATCTGATTCTCATTCTTCTAGACCCAGGTGACGGCCCCACTTCTTGACTCCCTGTAGTTGCCCAGTAATATGGATGGTTTAGTTAGTGGTGGTTACGTGTAAGGACCATGTGCTATTTAATTGCCCGTGTGGGTCCTCCACAGCAGTCTTGTCCTGTCATGGTTCAATGACAATGCTCAAGATGGTAGTGATTCCTTAGCTTGTTTGCCAAAGTGAGAATAATTCAGAGCGGAACCTCTGGAGCTTTATAATGGACATAAAGCATGAAGAAGAAATAAAACTGATGCAGTTTAAAGTCTCTGAGATTGGGGAGTTGTTTATTACTCATCATAACCTAGCATCACATGGTGGATTTCAAAACTGAATTTGTTCAAAACACTTTTATCATGTACTAAAATGGTTAGAACAAATTATACTTTACTTGGTATCTTTTTAATCTGAAAATATGTAGCACAAATTATATAAACATAAAATTTTCTTCAAATACCACTTCACATTTGACAAGAGGTGAATAGAAGACATTTCCAATTTGTTCTCTTATATAAGGGTCAAAAGCATAGGAGTCCTATAAAATAGAAGATAATTCAAATGCTCCCAAACTCAGAATGAGTCTATTAGAGTTGTAAACCCATTATGAAAGTTAAAAGGTTTGTCTTCCTAAAGAAAGTACAACTTCTCCATTTGTACACAAGTTATCTCATGAGAATGTAGAATTTTTCTCAAAAAACACTTTGGAGTTGCTCCCCCAATCATGCACTAGGCCTCTGTATATATTAGAGACCCAGTGCATGAATTCGTGCATGGGTGGGATCAAGACAGCCTGGCCAGGGGGAGGGGACATGTGTGGTTAGCTGGCCTGTCTGCTGGTCGAACTCCTGGTCGAGGGGATAATTTGTATATTAGCCTTTTATTATATAGGATATACACTGAGTGGCCAGATTATTATGCATTCAGAGATCATAATAATCTGGCAACTCAGTGCATACTATCAGTTGATTCTTGTATATTAGAAATCTTTATCTGGCCTGGCCAGCATGGCTCAATGGTTGAGCATCAACCTATAAACCAGGAGGTTGCAGTTTGATTACTGATCAGGGTATATGCCAGGGTTGTGGGCTTGGTCCCCAGTGGAGGATGTGCAGGAGGCAGCCACTCAATGATTTTCTCTCATCGCTGATGTTTCTATCTCTCTCTCTCCCTCTCCCTTCTCTGAAATCAGTAAAAAAATATTTTAAAGAAATCTTTATCTGCAATATTTACTGCTCAATTTTAAAAGGAAAAAAATAAACTATATATATTTTTTAAAAATGTGCCATAAAGCTTAAAGGATAATTACTTTAATGTTGGGAACACTGCCCTCATACCTCCCACCTTTGTGCTTTTTCAATTCTCTTTTTTGTTCTCTTCTGCTGTTCTCCTCTGGCTATGAGAACCCACTTTCAGTGGCAATACAGACAGGTCAGCCTCACTCAGACGCTTCCTGATAGTTAACTCCTTTTCAAGTGTTTCTTTTCTTTTCTTATTCTACAAAATGTAGATCTGAGCTCTTTCTCACATTTTAACGCTCACTCCCAGTAAGTATAAATTAATACTAAAACAAATGAACAGTGGACTTCCATGGTTGTATGACTCCTTAGTATAAGAGCAATCCTTAAGAATTCACAGAAATTGCATGGCATAGAAAGGTGGTGCTTTCAGTATAGTTTGAATCACACTATATATGTCAAAGCTCACTCCATCTATTAGTTAGAACTAGTAACTACCTTTAAAAAACAGCATAAAGAAATTGGCTCCGTTTCTTTACCAGAAGGGCATTTATTTGTCACATTAGTAGTAGAAGTAATAGTAGTGTTGTCACCTTAATACAATTCAGAATTCCCCCAGTCCTATGTATTTGGATTTTCATGAAGATTACATAAAACAAAATCTTAAATTTACAAAAGGCACCTTTTCAGTTTTAAACCCATTAAAACTAACAAAAGTGTGTAAAAAGCTCAGTTAGTAGACATATGGCTAAAATGTCAGTTTAAGCCAAATAAACATATACAGACACAGGCACTACCTACAAACATAATACGTAACAGATCTATAGCCAAAACAATATTCTGTGGTAACATTGATTAGATCATCCACTTTGTAAGGCTCCTGGTCTGTGTCATTATGTAGTCAAGTGTGTACATATCAAATATGTCCCTGAACAAAAAGTTTGGCTACTATATAGGCTGTCCATTTATATCTGTGCTAGTCCAACTCTTATATTTGTTCTCAGATTCAAAAAAAAATATGTAAAGACACAGGAGACAAAAAGTTACAGATATGAATTACAAAGACAGTAGCTACAAAGGGAAGATTACTGAGGTTTGAATATGTGGGTAATTGAGAGAAGTAACAGCGTCAATGTAAAGTTGTCAAAAGTTACTAGAGAAGTGGACAGGTTGAAATGGGGCAAAATCAGAAAGGGTGAAATAAGAAACACTCATTGGTGGAAATAAATTACCCCAGACTACTAGTCTAGTCATTTTTCCTCAACGTCATTTTCTAGTCATTTTTCCTCAACGTACTCTTTATAAGCAGATAACTGAGAGATTGAAAGCTGATAGTTATTAATCAAAACCTCTAATTCAATGAATCTCCATGAAAAATTTTGGGCCATCAAGCCAATTAAAGGTAAAGTAGAATCTAAGCATGTCTCAACATTACACCAATCTGCTTTTACTTCTGCCACACATAAAATTGAACAAAAAACTTTTTTAAAATAATAGAAATGATAGGACTTAGTGGTGATCAAACATCTGTTCAGTGCATTTTCAATAAGAAACATATTTTAAATTGTCAATCACTTCTGTTCCTAAATTGCATACTATAGTCTTGTCATGAAATTGTATACCTAACATGCCTATATTTGGATTAATCAATCAACAAAACTGTTCTTTTATAACCCACACAGCTTTCTAGAAAACTTATTATCACCTTCCACATTCTATTGCTACAGATGTATTCTGAGCTAGCACTTTCAGTCCAATACTATTTTGCTCAAACTGATGAGTGGATTGGGATTGTTGGAGTAGATAGCTAATTAGATTCAATAACCTAATTTTTAAGAATGCAAGATATTTTATACTAGGTATGTATGTTAGAATCAATAATACATACTTCACTCTTAAATTAGTAATACTTTTAAATTTGATTTAAACGCAGTGACTTTGCTCACTGTTTTTAGAAATAAATTATTATACAGACATAAAAGTTTAAAGTAAGTGGAGCTGATCGACTTTAATCACCAATGCTTGTTTCTAATTTTTCCATTTTTTTAATGGAATTTTCTTAGAATCTCTTCTCTGTAACATTGTCTCCTTCAACAAAATAGTAAACACATTCTCAATGTTTTCTGCAGAAAACATCTCATAATCATTTACATTGTTGACCTTAGAGATGAAAGATATTTCATCTAATTCAACTCCCTCATTTTGCAAAACATGGACTGAGGCTCAGTGAGAGAGTCACCTTTGCACAGTATTGGAAGATGGAGGGTCCTAACCCAGCTGCTGGGGCTGCTTCCCAGCCTCTTCATTGGTTGGTTCCTTCCTGCACTTTACAGCTGAGAAGGTGAGCACACGCTTTTGTCGATCTATTTACACTATGCTGCTAAGTTCTATTGGGCATTTTAGTCCTATGGTTATATTTTACCTTAACATCATGTCCTATGTTTGATTGCATTTTAAAACATTGTAGCCTTGAAGCCTCCATTTGAAACTAATAATAGGTTAGGAATGACAATCTAGATAAGAAAGCATTTTATAATTGAGCATAACCTAAGGGTAAGAAAACAGGGCTTGGACCACCTCTACACTAAGAGTCTCCTTTACAATAAAATATGTGCTTTCTTGTCTACTTACTTTAGGACATAGTAGATTCAAATTTTAGATTATGTTTCTTAGTTCCGATATGGTCATTTTAGTGAATTGTGGTAAAATTTTGTCATGATGTTTTAAGTCAACTGTTAGGATAGATTTTCTATAATTCCTAGTACCCTTTCTAACTTCAATTTAAAATTTATTCTCAAAAGTATTAGTACCTAAATTTTTTGAAATACATTTTTATTGATTTCAGAGAGGAAAGGAGAGGGCAAAAGAGACAGAAACATCAATGATGAGAAAGAAACATTAATTGTCTACCCCTTGCATGCCACCTATTAGGGGGTCAAGCTCACATGTGCCCTGACTGGGACTTGAATTGTGACCTCCTGGTTCATACGTTGACATTCAACCACTGAGCCACACCGACTGACTGACAGTGCCTAAATTTTAAAAAGTATAATTGTATTCAAAATGTAATTATCTAAAAATTGTGTTAAGGTAATAGATAGAGTTTGAATCTATTATAATAAAAGGCTAATATGCAAATCGACTGAATGATGGAATGACCGGTCGCTATGATGTGCATTGACCACCATGAGGCATATGCTCAACACAGGAGCTGCTCTCTGGTGGTCAGTGCACTCCCACAGGGGAAGCACCACTCAGCCAGAAGCCCTGAGCAGCAGCGGGAATCTCCCCCATCTCCATGGCAGCACTATGGGAGCAGGCCTAAATCATCAGTCAGACATTCCCCAATTTGTACACTGGGGGAGATACCCTTCTCCCCCCCCCCAGTGTACAAATTTCATGCACTGGGCTTCTAGTATGTATATAATAATCAAGGGACAGAGTCTTAGGACATATTGTACCAACCCAATGTCTTACATTTTAAACGTAATCTCTTTTTCAATATGTTTTTATTGATTTCAAAATGAGGGGGCTGGAGGGGGAAGAAAGAAACAACAATGTGAAACATCAATCAGCTGCCCCCTACAAGCCCCCTATTAGGGATCAAAGCCCGCCACCAGGCATATGCCCTGACCCAATTTCTTCTGGTGCATGGGAAGATGCTCAACCAAATGAGGCACACCAGCTGGTCTAAGAGTAATCTTTAAAACAAAGTGTAGAAGAAAACAACAAGGCGTTTACCTTTATGTTTCTTTATATTTCTTTATACTCTAAATGACTCCAGACCCATTATGTTGGATTGTGAAAAAAGGCTAGGGCTATATTCAGTTCACCATGAGGTTAGTAAGTCTCGGTGTCCTTTTTCTATGGTCTCTATGCAATCTCTGCCATTCCAACCTGTACCATTTCCCAAAGACTTTGAAACTGACCGGCTCCTCTTTAGTGCCCAGGGAAGGAGAAACGTTTTCATTTTCTGTGCATCATGGAAGGCCCCCCTCCCCAATGACCCCCTTCTTCCTGTTGGGCTCCAGGCTGCTTTCCTGTGGGGGCCGTGAGCTTTCCTCGGAGGAAAGCCAATGCCATCGAGATGCTTTGCTTAGGGTTGTTTGAAAGTTGAAAACCTTCCTGAGAAATTGTTTGTACAATGATTGCCTATTTTCTGCTTGAGAGGTTTATAATCAAGTTGTCTTTGGTCGGAAATTTTAGTGGAGATTCTTCGTACAGCTGATGTTCCAGGACATTTGCTAGCACATGTTTAAAATTGTTTTTTACCGTAATTAACATTTATAATTTTTAGGACCCATATGGCTTTAAAATTGATACACTTAATTTAAAAAAAAAAGAGGAATAAAGCATATAGGATTTTTATATCGAAGGTGAGAAGCCTGTGGGTAAATAATTTTTTTAAAAGACAGAAACAATAAGCTCCAAAAGAAGCTTCCAGATGTGGAGTTTGCCATAATATAAGTAATATCTACTGGAATCTGGCAAACACATTTGGAAGGGCCTAATGTATCTTGATACGGTATAACAGTCACAGTTAAGCACTTCAATAAACAAGGTAACTGGGATAAAAATCTTATTCTATTTTGGTATGCACTTCCCAAATATCACCTAAAATAAAACTTTCTTAAACTATTCTTATTATCTATCAGAAGATAATATATGAATGGCAATATCCACAATGATCTTTAGTATTCTCAAGAGGTAAACATTACATGAAATAATGAGTAACATTCTTTAGAAGATAATATAACAATAGCAATACAGCCTCCTACGTGGAATTAACAGAGCTAATGTGGCACACGTGACCCAATAATAACTCTGAAAATGGAAACCGCCTTATACACCAGAATGTTTGGTGTATAAATGGAGAGTATATGTGTAAAGGTGACTCTAAATTCAAAGGGACAATTTCAGTCTTATCCACCTAAAATCAAAATTTGCTAAGAATATTGGTATTTAAATATTATAAATTATGGATCATTCCCTAAGGTAGGTAACACATTACAAAGATAATGATAATAATTATATTGAATTTCAAGATAACATGAAATTAAAAAATATATCTCTCAATTATATATACTTCACACACAAAAAAAGGGGTACGGTATTTTTTTGGTAATTTTTATGTACCAAGTGGCTTATAAAGTTGTGTTTTGTGCCCAGATAATAGTTTTGTTGAGCCCATTTTAATAAAAGAGATGAGATAAACTGAAGTTATTATTTTAGAAATCCATGATTTTAAAAAGATCATGGTTTTAGGAAAGCATAAATTCTTCCTTTTTAACTATAGGATCACCCTCTGATTATCTCCATTGTATTCCTAAACTTGAATTAAATTTCAGAAATGTGTCTATCACATGGTAGCAAAATATTGAGATTCGAGTTTGTTAACAATTCCTCTATAGCCAAAACGACCCAGCAGAAAATGAATAAAGTATTGTCATAGCCTTCTCAATCTTCTTAAATCAATTAAATGAATGTCACAAAAATTAGTAAGCTTCTAGCCAAGACAATATGGACACAAATCACTAATAGTAGAAATGAAAGAGGGATATCACTAGAGATCCTGTGGACATTAAAAAGATAATAAAGGTCTACTATGGACAACTTTGTGCCTACAGATTTGATAACCTAGATGAAAATGATCCATCCCATTAAAAAAATTGATTAATGTCACACAAGAAGAAATAGGTCACTTAAAGAGGCCTATATCAATTAAATAAATTGAGTCAATAATTAACTTTCTAAAACAGAAAGCTCAGACAGAAAGGGTTTATTGGTGAATTCTACCAAACATTTAAGAAAGAAATTATACTAACTCTCTGAAATATCTTTCAGAGGGTAGAAACAGAGGGATTTTTTTCTAAACCATCCTATGAGGTCAGCATTACCCTAATATCAAAATTGGAAAACCACAATACAAGAAAAGTTAATTATAAACCAATATATCTCACAAACATGCATGGAAATCTTCAATAAAATAATAGCAAATTCAACTAAATTATGTATAAAAATAATTATACACAACAATCAAGTGAGATTTATTCCAGGTATCCAAAGCTGTTCCAACATTCAAAAACAAATTAATGCAATCTATCACACTAAGCTAAAAAAATATCACATGATCATACCCAAAGAGCACAACACAATACCAATAGAAATCAATAATATCTTCAAAGGACAACTTTTCTTGTACAAAAGTGGTCACCCACATGAATCTGATCTTAAAACAGGAGAGCATTCTCACATACTGTTTTAACGTTTTTTGTTGTTAAAAAATACTTTTTCTGAGGTAGTGGTTCCTCAGATGCACTTCTATTACATGTGTTTTTTTCATCTAAAACACATGTCTGACAATTTGATTAACATATTTTTAACATAACAACCTAAGTTAACATATTTTCTCCCAATCCATGTTGTTCCTGTGAAGAAAATCATGAGGCATTTTATATTGCCCTAGAGCAGGCTTTTGTTTTGCAGTTAAAACATTTCAGGAATTTGTTTACAACTTTATTTTATGGTTCAGAATGGGAGGTGGGCCTAACATAAAGATAAGAAATTTATTATAAACATTTTGTCATATTTTATGGTTTCTATAACAGGATATATTAAATAATTATATTTTATTTTTGGTATACTAAAAGTACTATCTATTTATTGCTCTTTTGAAAATATATAATGATGTGAAACTAAGTGGTCTCACTGGCACTTGCACTTGGATAATGTTTCTGTAGCACAGTATTAGGAGAGCTTAAAAATTGTCCTAACCGGGAGTGTCGGCCTACAGACTCAAGGGTCCCATGTTCGATTCTGATCAAGGATGTGTACCTTGGTTGCGGGCACATCTCCAGTAGGGGGTGTGCTGGAGGCAGCTGATTAATGTTTCTCTCTCATTGATATCTCTAACTCTCTATCCCTCTCCCTTCCTCTCTGTAAAAAGTCAATAAAATATATTTTAAAAATAGACATATTTTACAATATCAAAAGCTTCCGAAAATGTAATTTTATTAGGTATACCCTTTGTTCATTAAGTTCTCGCGCTGCTTGGTGACTCTGTTATGGTTACTCATTAAGATGTTTCCTGAGTGCTTTGATATTTTTTTCTTATGACATAAAGATCACAATAAAAATACACATGTCACCATAATAGCGTATGGCAAGATATTTTTGCCAGGCAGGATGAACAATTTCTAAATGCCATTATGTGATTAAGCAGTGAGGCACAACAGGTTATATTACATTGTGAAGTTCTGTAATAGGTGCTGAAATTGCCTCTCCACATCGCACTCTGGTGTATCTTTGAAATTTTTACATGACAATTTCGCAGGGTTATAAAAAGAAGAAGAACAAATGAAGTCATTAAAAAACATTTTTCTTAGGTAAATTTAAATGCATTCCATCACCCAGTGTGCAGTCATTAAAGTCTAATGCTTTTTCCTGGGAAAATATTTCATATAGATTTTTTTCTTCACTTCCTTTACTGGAAACTCAAAATTTGTTAAATTTGACTTATTTAAATTTAGCTCCTACCTTGAAAAATAATGGAGGCAATTACCTTCAACTCAATTTTCAAGGTGCCAGTTTATCAATCATGGTAATAAGTGCTTGGGTTTCTTCGGAACATATTTGACTCTGACTTTTCCATTTTTCCCAACCCTCAGATTGCCTGTCATATTTTGCACAATCTTCTTTCCTGTCTCAGAAGAGAGTGAGAAGGCCCTCCCCAGTGAATGATTGTGGAAGTTCAGGGGACGGAGAGGCATTCACAGCCAGAGAGAACCCAAGATTATGTAAATGAATCCTATAAATACATTACTGATATAAAAAATCAATTAATTAAAAATTATAAGATTAAAACAAAGCCACCTAACATATTTAGTATGACTGATGTAAAAAGCAACTATTTTATTTTATTTTTTAAATTATTTTTTTAAACTGTGAGCCCATGGATACTCTGTCTTTTATAAAATACAGACATTTTTATTGACTTCAGAGAGGAAAGGAGAGAAAAAGAGATAGAAACATCAATGATGAGAGAGAATAATTGATCGGCTGCTTCCTGCATGCCAAGCCTACCACCCACGCATGGACCCTGACCAGGAATTGATTGGCCCCCTGGTTCCTAGGTCATGTTCAACCACAGATCCATCATAGCTAGGCTACTAACTATTTTAGAAAGCACATATTAAGTTGTTTGTGAGACCGAATGTGTATCAGGCACTAGAAAGCTACCCCAAAGGAACTAATAAGTAAAAGTTAAGACCATGACCGAAGTCCCAGAAGTAGGATAGAAATAAGGAAATGAGCTTTTGGTTGAACCTAATTTGTAAAATATGAAACTTAAAAGGAATTTCATGATTCAAACAGGATAGCGTGTATTTTTCTTTGACCCTTTTCTGAATGACATCATTTTGAATATTCTAAAAGTGACTTTGTCTTAATTAAAATAAGGCTTTAAAAATGTGAAGTAGCATTCTCATTTGATGTATTTGCCTATTCAGTTATTTTGATTTTACTTGTCAAAAAATTCTTCATGCAGTGGCTCCCACTGCCAGGCATTCTTTGATAGTTTGAATTTACGTTAAGCATAAAACCTGAAACCATAAAAGTCCTAGAGAAAAGTAGACAATGTGACCACAATTCACTCAGTTGTTTAAACCAGACACAGCAAACTACAGCCTCTTCCAGAAGTTTGTGGACCTCCGGTTTAAACCATTCCTCGATTTTCTCTCTCATTCATCTTTTATGTTTAGTCATTTTGTCATGAAGCTTTTCAGTTATTAAAAACATTTCAGTCATATAGATCACACATCCCATCATGCTGCTTTTCCTTTATCCTCACTACCACTGTTGTTCAAGTCTTCATCACCCTCCCCCTTGATTGTTGTCAACTTTCCTAAATGGGTTTTTGGCTTCTATCTATTCTCTCCTCTTCTTTGTACCAGCTGCTGCCCTTTTATTTCTAAATGCTAACAAAAGTATGACTACTTAGAATCCTTCATTTGTTTTCTGTGATGCCCACTGTTAAATTATATGCCCTTAGTATGACTCACAAAATCCTTCACAAACTGGCCACAAACTAGTTTCTTCTGCTTCCCACTTCACTTTCATTTAATTGACTGATTTTAAATACAAAGGAAAGGAGAGATTGAGAGAGAAAAACATTGATTTGTGACTTCATTTGTTTATGCATTCATTCGTTGTTTCTTATATGGAGCTTGACCAACGATCCAACAGATTTTCTTGTCTATGCCTTGACCAGGGATCAAACCTGTAACCTTGGTGTTTGGGGCCCATACTCTAAACAACGGATCTGTCAGGCCAGGACCCCCTCTTCTCTATTTGCCATATGTTCACTGTCATGTTCCTACAGAACTATTTTGTTAATCAAATATTCTGTGATACATAATTTTCTTGGCTACGCATGATGCATTGTTTTGCCTTTAAATCAGTAAAGACATACAGAAAGTCTGAGAAAGACAAAAACTAAAAAGAGAAATAAAAGATGACCATATTTACCTAGAAGATGGATTAGGAAAATGATAGTAAAAGAATAAAATTATGTAATTCCCAAGACAAAGAAAATAGGAGAGAAGAAAGCACCAGACAAAAGATGAACACAATAACACGCTCTGTTACTAGCTCATTTTCAGAATTAGGGAGACCTAATTAAGTTTCTCATCTCGAGAACAATTTGCCTAAAGAGAATTGAAGAGAAAAAACAGAAGTTAATAGTAATTTGCCTCATGATCATACTAATATTTAATGTTTAATATATTTCTTTAATTTGGGCTTTCTCATATATTTGACAAATAAAAGAGTTGAGAGTAGAAGAAAATAGTATATTTTAGATTTCTGTTTATTAACTCCACTATATCCTTTTATCAAGCCTTCTCTAGAGATCAGCAAATAGTGGATACTTATTAATTACTGCTGAAATGTGGGTTTTTTTTGGAGGGGAGGCAATATCTAAGATTCTGATCTCTCTAGAATTTAGATGTTTCCACAGAGCAACCACGATATTTACATTGGTGTACATTATGAGAGTTTTTCTAAAAATAACCTCCATTAGAACTATTTCAATATCACTTGACAACTCTCATTGTTCCTTCTCAGCTACATATAAACCATTATTAAATCACGCTCCTTTCAGAAAAATTCCATACATTGATGGCAGTGAGAATAGAGAAACCCATGGTTTTATTACTTTTAGTGTACCTTTTATTTCTTATTAAATATAGACAAGCTGCCTTAATGTCATCACTTTGCAATTTGTTTTCAGAGTAAATAAATATGGCAGGGACAAAAACCTTTAGAAATATTCTCTGTCGTTTCGTTTCCATCTTTTATAGAGCTGCAGTTAGAGGCATAGTTTGTGGAATTAATGTATCGCTAAACATTTTTATGATAAAGTGTAAATGTGTTTATGCTAATTTGTGCACCAGCTTATAATGGCATTACACAGGCAACTCTGCATTCTCTAGAAACTGTCTATGGTAATCAGCTATAGAAACACTAATGGAAGGATCAAAATATTGGCTTAGTGGGACATTTGTCACTAATATGCAAACACACAATTCCAAAATTTGCAGGTACAGGGAAAATGATAAATGTAGTAAATAATAAATCAAAGTTCTGTTTTGAAAGGCACAAAGGAGTAAAAAAAATACATGTTTCAACATTAACACTTACATGTCTTAAAGAAGAATAAGATAAGTTGAGAGATTAGATTTAAAGTCTTCAAGGTAAGAGTATTTGAACTCTAGAAAGAGCAATTATTTAAAATGTACAAGAAGTCAGGATCTGAAATATAAAGTGCCACACACAATTTAAAAGTTATGAGAAAAAACAGTGAATTAACAAAAATAGGTACTAGAAAAACAGAATTTTAAGTTATTACAGCTGCATAGAACTTTGAAGTTGTTTGTTCTTGGAGGGGAGAGGGGAAGAGGCAAAAAGACTATGACACAGACACATTCAGTTGTCAGTTACAGTCACACTCATCTCTTGTTGCTATATATTTATTTTTATTATCCAAATATTAAAATAAAATCCAATGTTACCGTGTTATATTAGTGTAGATTTTTGAAAAAGAGTGATTATAATTCAATATATGTTTTAAACACTTCATCTTTTTTTACTAAAAATGAAAACCAATATGTTTTTTTTTAATTTGTGAAGGTATAGATCCGGAAGAATCTATTTTATTTAATGAGAAAACATCTGAAGATATACATTAAAATATGATGAGTTGGCTCTAATATCTTCATGTTTTACTTTAAAACATTCAGCTTCCTTGGGTTATAATGTTGAAAATTTAATATATGAAACTTTAGGTCATGGAATTGTACATTTCAGTAAAACAAAACTCACTTTTGAATTATGCCTTATTTTACTATGGAATCACTAAGATGGAAATGTTATAGTCCTAAAAATCCATTCTCCCCTTTATCCAGACCAAGGGAGTGGCACTTTTTCTTGAACTTGGTAGTTAAATATGGCCTTTCTGGACTGGCATTGAAAACATATATAATTGTAGAGGTATGCCATACTGATGGTGTGAGTGATTCAATATCATCAATATTTCACCTCCGCAAAAAGTTAATATACAGATTCTAATCAAAATCCAATACAGATTCTAATTAAAATCCAATGTGTGTGTGTGTGTGTGTGTGTGTGTGTGTGTGAGAGAGAGAGAGAGAGAGAGAGAGAGAGAGAGAGAGAGAGAGAGAAACTTCCTATCAATGAAATGTGAAGGGATTTGATTTAAACCATTTCCAGGACTGGGTCTTAAGACTGTGTTCCTCCAAGCCCGCTTCCTCATTGTACTAACTGGTATCTGGGCAGGTGATTCAGTTTCAATTATATACCCAATGACAATACTCTTAGTAGACAACAACATAGAATTAACCTGGAGCCCTGATTAACAATTGATGACAGAACCATACTACATACATGAATTGCTTAACTTAAGACTGTTTTATAAAGTAATCCTCTTTTTTTTAAAGTTATTTTTTGCTTTAGATTACTGTGTTATATTAGTGTGGATTTGTCATTTTCTTGGTCCCTTGAAGTTAGTGTGACTTGCTCTGGCAATGAAGTGTGAGTGGGGATGAAATACTTTAAAATAAATAATGCTTTTAAGAGCCAGCTTCTTGGGTCATATTTTCAATATCACAAGAATGTCAATGTTCCAGGTAGAGTTTCATCTGTCTAGTTAGTTTCTGGACTAAAGACAACATGGAGCAATGCCTAGGCCATCGATTCTGGTTACGTAGTGTGTGAACAAGAAATAAATCTTTGTTATTATAAGCATTTAAAGGTTGTTTGTTACTACAGCGTATTGGGCCATTCTTTGACTAATTTAAGAAGTTTATCCTGGCCCTGTGAGTGTAGCTCAGGGTTGAGCATCGACCTGTGAACCAGGAGCTCACAGTTTGATTCCCATCAGGGTACATGCCTGGGTTGCAGGCTCAACACCCAGTAGTGGGTGTGCAGGAGCAGCGAATCAATGATTCTCTTTCATCATTGATGTTTCTATCTTTTACTTTTCCTTCCCCTCTGAGATCAATAATATACATATATTATTGATTATATATATTTTATAAAAGCTTATCCTTAACATCAATTGATACAACCCCTCCCAGCCATTTCATCCTATAATCAAGCTCTAATAAGTGAGTACAGTAATGCAATAAAATAAGAGGAAAATTTCAGTTACAGCTTATACATGGAGTATAAAAAAAGCAAATACAATACAAAATGCAAAATATCTTTCAGGATTTTATGCATGTATACAAGAATATGGTTTGTACAGATTTAATGAAGAAAAGGAAAAAAGTAGCTCAATTCTACATAATTGATAATATTCAAAGGTATTTTATCTAAATAAACAAGAAAGTATAGTGAGGAGAGCTGAGATTTTAAGATAGAGTGCTGATGAGCTTCAAGTACAGTGGAAGAGTTATTAAGTCACATACAAAACTACACCCAAAAGGTTAGTGAGTAAACACTGAGCCTAGGCAGAAAGGTTGAAATGGAGAGGAATGGCTGTGTGTGGCACTAAAGTTAGGGTATTTAGAAGAGGGTATTGGAGATGCTTTGGAAGTGGTCCATAGACATCTTACTTGTGTGGCCTGAGACAAAAACAATTCAAAGTGAGCCTAGCAAAAACATATGGTAAATAACGAGAAAAGAGCATACACGCCAAGTATTTAGAATCAAAATGAGAACAGTAAGTGAAAAGGGTAATTATGTCAAACAAGAACATTTCAAGGATCACTGGAAATGCCTGAAAGCGGAAAGAAAATGACTGAGGTTGATTATAAAGAGGAAAATGATGAAGTTTGAAGTAGCCACTCCACATGTACAAAAGGATAGGAGCCAAAAGGTGAGTGAGGTGGGGCAAGCTGGGGCTTCCGATAAAGAGTGCAGATAGGGAAAAGACAGCAAGGGGTGGACCAGAATCGGGGGAAAGCCACCAATTTAGAGCAAAGAAGAAGTAAAACTAATTTCATAAAAAATATCACTTGTTATTCATTAAATTCCCTTACTCTTCTGCTTCCTTTTTTATGAAATAATAGAAACACTTCCATGTTATTATAATTTGATTGCAAGTCAGCTACTTGTACAAACTTGCTTTATTTTTCACAACTTTATTATGACATACAACACTCACACAGAAAAACACACACATATGCATAAAATATCTATGTGCAGATTAATAGTTACAAGGTGATCTTCCATGTAAACACCAGACTGGTCAGCATACTGACAGCTACTTCAAAACCCTTTTGTGGCCCTTCCTGTTCACAACCTCCTCCATCTCTTCCCTGAAAGTAACTATTTTTCTGCATTGCATAGTAATAGTTACTAAAACTTTAAGACAGTTTTACCATAATAACTGCATTCCTAAACAATATAGGCAAGTTTTGGCAGCATTATACAAATAGAATCATTCAGTATAAATCCTTTGGAGACATGCTTCTTTTACTCAGCATATGTTTGTATAATGCAATGATGTTAATGCACATCACTGTAGTTTACTCATTTCCTTACTGTATAATATCCTATTATATAAATATTCCATAATGCATCCACTTACATTGATGGAACTTTGCATTATTTCTACTTGGAGCTCTTACAAGTAACTCAGTAATGCACTTTTGCCCATGTATATTGGAGAATTCAAGCATGCACATTTAGGAGTAGAATTGCTACATCATAGCCTGGTTACCTATTTATATATTTATTTATAAATCTTTATTGTTTAAAGTATTACATATGTCCCCCTTCCACCCCTTAACCCTCTCCAACCTACCCCTTCCCCCTGTGCCAGTCTTCATAACCCTATTGTATGTTTTCATGGATTATGCATATATGCATACAAAGTCTTAGGTTGTTTACCTCCCAAGCACTCATCCTCCCCGACCTTCCCTCTGAGATTCCGCTCTCTGTTTACTAGATAACACCAGACTGGTTTTACACACACACAGCATCTGCCAAAGGTAGAAAAGTTGTTTGTTCAAGGAATTTAAGGGAATACCTGTTCAATTAGATGATAATAATCAAACCAAACAAAAACTTCAGTGGCGGCATATGAGAGGAAATACTGAAATTCTATAATTAATCCTAAATAGTTACTAAACAAATAAATAGCAAATGAAACAACAAAGCATGGGGGAAAGGTCAGTTTTATTGCCATAGTTTTTCCAAGATATAATTTTAAAATTTGAGTTTTCAATGAAAAAAATAAGACAATGTAAATAAATAGAAAAATGTGACCCATACTCACAAAAAAAGAAGTCAATGAAAACTGTCTTTAAGTACAGTTGGACTAAAACTACAAAACATTAGTTTTATTTGTCTATATTAAATATTGTAAATATGTTTGAGATAAAAGAAATATGTCTAAAAATTAAAAGGATGTATGATAAAAATGTCTCACAAAATAGAAAATACCAACAAAAAGGCTGTTAAAATAGAACAAAATCGATATTCTTGAGTAATAAATATAATACCATATAATAAAGATGTAATATGCAAAATGACCCTCACACAAGATGACCACCCCCATATGGTCAAAGATGGCTGCCACAAGATGGCTAGCAGGGAAGGGCCATTAGGGGCGGCCGGGCTGGCAGGGGAGGACAGTTGGCAGAGAGACCTGGCCTGAAGGGGAGGGCAGTTGTGGGGGACCAGGCCCACAATGATTGGGCCTAAACTAGCAGATGGACATCCTCTAAAGGGTCTCAAATTGGAGATGGTGCAGGCTGGGCTGAGGAACACCCGCCCCCCATGCATGAATTGCATGCACCAGGCCTCTAGTAACTTAAATAAAACAAAATTACTAAAGTGGCTCAATAGCATATCTGAGCAGTCAGAAGAAATAATTAATTAACTCAAAGTTAGCTCGAACAGTTAGTTTAGTTGATTTCCAATTTGAGAAACAGAATAAAAGAATATAAAAGATATGAAAAGCCCTACCCGGTGTATCTCAGTGGATAGAGTGTCCACCAGCTGACTAAACACACACACACACACACACACACACACACACACACACAAACACGAGTGACCAGATTATTATGCATTCAGAGATCATAATAATATGCCACTCAATGTAGATGACATGTTAATATATTTTTGTTTGCAACTCTTTTTTTCATTACCTGATTTAAAAGACAGCTACATAAGCAATTATATGCTTATAACATATAGAGTTGCAGTTTGATTGACAATAACAGCACAAATAAGTGGAAGAAAACAGAGCTACGTTGGTACTAAGTTTCTGAAAGTATTAAATTAAGTTGGTATTATTCCAAGATTCTTTTAAATTATAATGCATGCTAATTATAATCCAAGGGAAGTCACTAGGAAAAAAACCTACAAAATATAGCATAAAAAACAATAAGTGGAATAAAGTAATACACCGACATGATCTATTTTACAAACCACAGCAATAATAGAGGAATAGAAAAACAAAAAGGTATGATATATGAAGAACAAATAACCTAAAGTTCTTTATCAGAATTCAATTTTATATAAAAGGATTAAACACTATAATCAAAAAGTAGAGATTGGCAGGCTGAATTAAAAAGAAAAATGATCCAGCTATCATCCTCTCTATGAGACAGAGTTTAGATTCAAAGGCACAAATAAACTGAAGGCTTAGAAAATGAATGCAAAAAGATATATCATGCTAACAGTAGACAAAAATCATTGAAATAGCTATTAAAAGTTTTCAAGGGAAAAAAGTGTTAAAGGGGCAAAGGACATTTTGTGATTATAAAAGTATCACTCCAGCTGGAAGAGAAAAACATACATAAATATACAGATAAGTAACCAAAATATATGAAGAAAAAAAATGACAGCACATAAAGGGCAAATTATTCTACAATAATGGACTGAGACTTCACTATACAATTTTGGTAATAAAAAGATCAACTGGGAATATCAAAAAGGTGATAGAATGCCCGGCTGGCATGGCTCAGTGGTTGAACATCGACCTGTGAACCAAGCTGTCACAATTCAAGTCCATGGTCAGGGCAGATGCCCAGGTTGTGGGCTACATCCCCAAAGTGAGGGGTGCAGGAGGAGCCGTTCAAAGATTCTCTCTCATCATTAATGTTTCTATCTCTCTATCCCTCTCCTTTCTTCTCTGAAATAAATAAAATATATTTTCAACAAAAGGAGATGGAATATTGGAACAACACAACAAAACACAGTAGGTCTACATTGGACCAACTTTTCATAAAATACCATTCTGTCTTGATGTAAAAAAACTTAACCATAATCAATACAAGCACAATTCAGTTAATTTGATTATGTGGCAATCACAGAAGAAAATGCAATTAAATTAAATGAAGAGACTTCTAGCTCTGGCTATAATGAGGTATCTGGCATTATATTCCCCCTCCCACTGTAAGCAGCAACAATCAGGCATTGGAGCATAGGCCTTAGAAGTTTGTGGTCACTGAAAGAAGAGAACATGGCAAAGAAGCTTCATCACCACTTTAGGTTTTTGTGTGGAGACATTTTCCTGACCATGTGGAGCGATGTGCTCTCCAAGCAGAAAAATGTAGTCAAGCTGAGCTGCAGATACAGATATCAGTATCCAAGTCAACCACAGCAGGTAGAATCGATGTGGCAGGGCAATGAAGAGAGCTGTGCAGACATTGAACCTCAGAAGTGTCTAGGAGAATCCTCAGAGTTCTTGACTGAGGGGTGGGGTGCACACACACACACAAGACAAATCTCTTGCACTGACTATAGTGTGGTCGCTAAGAAGTGGCATGCAGAAAACTAGGATCAATCAGCAAAGTAAACAGTTAATACCTTGGTACCAACTGCTATTCATAATCAAGGACCACTTTCTAGAGTAAATATACTCTCGATTTAATATGAAAAAGCCCAAGACCATGCTAAAAGAGGTTCTATGAGGGAGGTAGAATTGGAAACTTGAATTTCAGCAAGTCGGAGACCTATGGGAAATACCTCGTAATTTCCACTGATATGCCTCAATAAAATGTTTTAAAAAGCTAACACATAATCAAGCCAGTTATTGAAGTAATAACCAGAAAGGAAACACACACACATACACACACACACAAACACACACTACTGAGGATTATATTAGAACCTAGCTTCTCCACAGCAACATATAATCATGATATCCAATACCCAATTAAAAATTTCAAGACAGACTTCCAGTACCTGCGTGGAATGGAAAGAACCAGAGAGAGCATTGCTTCTAGTCTTTAACAAAATGGACCCTTACATGGAAACAAGTGCCTATGTCTGAAGCTTTTCCTCTATAATAGTGGCATCGTTTCCTTCTAATATTTATTGTTAAAATGAAAAATCTGAAAGTTGGTTGTTTTTAATTATCTTCTTTGGATATGAACGCTGCTTGTAGAGTAGCTTCCGTAGAAATTTAATTTCAGAGTTGTGTCACCGTGCGCAGAGCTGTGGGCCTCCTTTAATTCATTGCATGGGTGCTGCACATCCTCAGATCCATTTTCAGCACAGATGGTTTATTATTTTTCTATTATCTGCTGTCTCATATGTTCAAATCCACAACCGTGCCCCTCGGAAGCCTGGGGTAAATGTTTCTAAACTGTTCTCCACATCAGCCGTCTGTCTTTGTGCATCGTCAGTTCTTGTCACTACACTATCCACTTTAGATTTTAGTGATTCTAGTAAATTTTAATTATAAAACTTGGCGATGACATGAAGCTTATTTTAGTCTGAAATTTTGCTTTTTTCATGTGTGGACAACCAATTATTTTATTTTATTTTAATGCGTTTTTATTGATTTCAGAGAAGAAGGGAGAGAGACAGAAACATCAATGATGAGATAGAATCTTGATTGGCTGCCTCCAGCACACCCCACACTGGGGATAGAGCCTACAAGCTGAGCATGTGCCCTGAGCTGGAATCAAACCATTACCTCCTGGTTCATAGGTTGATAATCAACCTCTGAGTCACGTCGGCTGACTGAGCCAGGCAACCAATTTTATTCCTCAGAATACTGAAATTGTGTTTTTTGTTGATCTTTTAAGGGTCTGATTATAAGTGTGTAATAGGTACAAACAATAATTACAAGAACAATAATAACTGCTATCATTATTTTTCTTATTGTTTTAAAGTTATTAAAATGTTTTGTCTGGCAGAGTGAAGATTGCCTCTGAGAATATAGGAGATATTGGAATAAACCTTTATGATTTGTCTCCCTCTGCTCATCCATTTTCTCTCACTGAGCAGCTATTTTAATTTGATCGAGGAGAGTCTGATATCCTCTGAGATATGATTTCCAAATGATCCCATACAACAATAAAGCCTGTTTCTGGAAGCTTTGTCCTTATACCATTTGTGTTCCTGGCACTTGGATTTGTGAAGCACACAGCATGTACATGTAAACTCACAATCTACTTTGCAGACTCAACTCTCTTCACATGTTGATTCAGAGGTCTAAAGCAGAGTCTTCTTTCCTTCCTTCCTTCCTTTCTTCCTTCCTTCCTTCCTTCCTTCCTTCCTTCCTTCCTTCCTTCCTTCCTTCCTTCCTTCTTTCCTTCCTTCCTTCCTTCCCCCCTCCCCCTCTCCCTCCCTCCCTCTCTCCCTCTCTCCCTCCCTTCCTCTCTCCCTCTCCCTCTTCTTTGCCCCCCCTCTCTCTTTATCTTTTTCTCCTTCCTACCTCTTTCCTTCTTTCCTTGGAAGTAATTTTTAATAGTTAAACATTGTGGTAAAATATACATAAAATAAAACAACATTTAAATAGTTTGTATTCAGTTCAGTGTTATTAAGTACATTCACATTATTGTGCAACCATCACCACCATGTGTCTCCAGATTTGTGTGTGTGTGTGTGTGTGTGTGTGTGTGTGTGTGTGTGTGTGTGTGTGTGTTTTAAATCTTCCAAACTGAAACTCTATACCCATTAAACAGTAACTCCCCATTTTCTCCTCCCGCAGCCCCTCACAACCACCATTCTACTTTTGGTTTCTCTGAATTTGACTTTTCTGTGTACTTTATAGGAGGGGAATCATACAGTATGTGTCTTTTTATAACTGGATTATTTTCACTTTTCAAGGTTCATCCATGATGTAGCATGTGTCAGAATTTCTTCCCTGTTAAGGCCGAATAATATTCCATCCTATGTATATATCACATTCTGTTTGTTCCTTCATTGGTTGACAGAGGTAGTTTTTTGTTTGTTTGTGTGTTTTTTGTTTTTGTTTGTTTTTTTACTTTAGTCTCTGTACTCCTGTTCAGCAAGAGAGAGCTCCCTTTTATGGGTAATATTGGACCACCAATAGCAATGTCTAATCCCTATTAGACTTCATGCCGGAAGAGGGGAGAGGAGAGCTGAGTAACTGATTTCTCTAAACTCCACGCTGTGAGAATTGATCTGGGAAAATTATCACTCCCCAGCATTGTTGTGCCTATTGTAATGGAGGTTATTAAAGTGGCATCTTAACCAAAGGAATGTTTGGGCAGCATGACACTTTCTTTAATACCCCTTAGCAGGAGACCCCTCGTGCTTATAAAACACGGACCTGACTGCTTTGGTACTACTGTACTGGATTCAAATGCCTGTCTTCTCAGATAACGAAAACCTCGGACCACCTAAACATTCAAATTTAAGCATTTATAGTTTATAATCAGAGGCATCTGTATTATGAACTATTTTATCTCAGTGTTATTAAAAGTCCATAGACCAATGTTAAGAATATCTGGCTTAAATTGCCTAGGAAGTATAAAATTTTATAACATGCCTAGCACTCAAGGTAAATAGGAAAAAAAGCCTTTGAAAATAAAATACACCTTAAAATGATTACTTTTTAGGCACACCAACGTCTAATTTTAGATATTTGTCAAGTTGTTATTTCATCCAAAACAAGTCATTTAACGTCAAGTTACTTCAGCTGTGTAGAGAAAATTGGTTATATTAAATAACCAAGAATAATTCTAATAAATAGTGAATAGTTATACTGTAAAAGACAAAGCAGTCAGCACTTGTGGGAAATTTATAGCATAGAATTTGCATATCAGGCAAGGACCTCCCTTATAAATAAGAACCGCTTTTCTCTGTAAAATATTTAACTCAGGAAATGCTAAGTAATGATAATTGGCCTATAATTTCCTTTGCTATGACAATATCATGTTACTTTTAAAAGGAATTAAGAAGCTTACTCAGATTTCTTAATTTAAAAATTTCCAGGAACAATAAAGTTGCCTTAATATAAAACCCACTGACAGAAAGTCCTATTTTTACTTTGACCTGTTATGTCAAACTGAGTAAGGTGTTTTATGTGAGCAGTCTATCATATAAAACTTTTATCCCTTTTTCTTTTAAAAGACCTTGTTTGCTAAAAGTATCCTTGAGCCATATCCTTCAAACAGGGACCTTAATACATTAACTCTATTTTTGAAGGCAGCAATAAAGGTCTTGTTAGCTTCTAATAATATGCTTTAAAAATTGTAAATTTAAAAGTATAATTCATTGGATTTCATGAAGAGCATAGGAAATACCCCATGGAAATTCCAAATTCTTGCTGCTTTTGCTTTTAGAAATACACTCTGTTTTTGTCTAGAAATAGTTATACTTTGGGCCAAAAACATGTAAGAGAAATATTTGAAATTGGACTGTATGATATTCTGATAATTACATTCCATTTTAGCTCCTTAGATTTATAAGTTTATGAAATTTGAAGGAAAAATGTTATGCTCTTTGAAAAGTCATACTAACATGTTCTCTAAGTTTTTGGTGAAAAGGAGAGAAATTTATAGTAAGGATAAGGTAAAGAGAAACTGATTTAGTGGTTGAAAAATCAGGGGTAAATATATATGCTAATATATTTAAGGTATTCCTTGAATTATATAAATTATATACAAAACTTAGCTTTAAAAAAAAAAATATATATATATATATATATATATATATATATATATATATATATATATATATTGCTTTCAGAGAGGAAGGGAGAGGGAGAGAGAGAGAGAGAGAAACTCATTGATTGGCTGCCTTTTGCATGCCCCACACTAGGGATCATGCCTGCAACTTGGACATATGCCCTGATCAGGAATTGAACTGTGACCTCTTGGTTCATAGATCCAAGTTCAACCACTGATCTGGGCTTACAATTTTAATCTGAACAAAGATTTATACAGAGCAGGTATCTAGTAGACTAATTTCCAATGTGATCATTCTTGTCTATGTTTTTCTTCCACATAGATCATACCATATAAAATTTATGAAAAATTTTAATATGGGATTTAAAACTCAGGATCAATTCAAACAGCTCCCTTCCTAAATGGGCAGAACTACACATATGTCTGAGAAACAAGAAGACTCTGTTTTTCTAATGCTTCGATAAATAAAAATTAATACCATTGCACAATAACTTGAAGAGGAAATCTAAACTTCTAGAGTTCACAGAAACACAGGGGATGTTGTGACAGCCTGCAAATCATGCTTTTTTTTTGTCTGTATGTTTGTTCATTCATTATCACTCTTGCTTGCTTCTTTAGTTTCTCTTCCATTTTTCCACGCTATTAGTTAAGATGCTTTTGAAAGTATTAGAAATCCCAACTTAAATTGGTTTAATAAGAGGAAGAGTCAATGCAATGGTTAATTTTATTGTAAACTTTGCTGGGCTGTGGTACCCAGTTGTCTAGTCAAATACCAGTCTAGAAGTTTCAGTAAGGGTTTTGTTTTTAATGTGATTAATATTAAAATCAGTAGACTAGTTGAGAGCATGTTACCCTTCCTCATCCAATCATTTGAAGGACTTCAGAGAAAAGACTGCGATGCCCAGTGGAGTAAGAAATTCTGCCTCCATACTGTGTTTGGCTTAAAGACTTGCAGCAACATCAGTTCTTGCCTGGGTCTCCAACCGATTGGCATTGCAGATTTCAGATTTTCCAGTCCCCAATACTGTGTAAACCAATTCCTTAAAATAGTTTCCTGTTACCCAAGGACTAGAGAAAAAGGTGCTAACTTTAGAAAACTTGTCTTTTCAATCTTACAGCTAAAGAATGGCTTATTTTTATAGTAGAAAATACAATATATGTCCTAGAATAAATCCAAAATATTGAGGATAGCCATTTTACCTTAAAACAACTTTATCAGTCAGTGTCTTTTTAAAAAATAATAATTGTAAATGTTTACTCCTATGCTCCTACCTTTTTACAAGAATGAAAGAAACAAGTATAGAATCATTAAACATTAAGTGGGCTCATTTCGAATTTAATCAATAAGAACACTGATGAATGTCTATTAAGATATTATCAAATAATATTTTTTACAGTACTGGAGGACCTATATAAAAGCAACCTTCTATCAACAGTCTTTTATTTTTTTTGTTAAAATATATTATTTAATTTTAATAGTTAATTTCTCTACTTGGTTTCAAAGAAGAGACTGTTGTGAAGAGCTAAGTTTCTTTATCAGAAAAATATTTCCCTCCTGAGCATAGAGATATCTCAATCAAAAAAATACCTTAGAGGCAAAAAGAGGTCTCAAAAGAAAAACAGAAAAAAGTAATACTATTGCACAGTAAGCATAGACTTCATATGTTACTGCCCACAAGGTTTAGTTAATAAGCCTTGAAGTTTCAAATTTTGTATTCAGTATAAAGCGGCAAAGTTTTCTAAACAAAATTCATTGCACAGATTTACAAAAGGCCCTAGAATTTAAATTCTAGCTCCAATTTTATTATTATATTTATTTTATCTTATTTGGAATAAAGCTTAGATCATTTTATATTTTGGCAAAGTCCACTGTTTTTGTTTGTTTGTTTGTTTCTGTTTTTATTTTTCATCCCTGTAATTCAGTGTTTCCCATACTTCTCTCTTGATGAGAATCACCTAGTGGAGTTGTTAAAATACAGATTCCTGAGTCCCAAGTAAGAAGTGCTACACTAGAATTTTTTGGAACATATAGGTAAAATTGTATACTTAACTAGTGCTCTAATCTCTAAGCTTAGATATCTAGGCAATGATAACACATGTTTAAGAACATTACTAAGGAATTCTTAAAGCATATAACACTAAGTTATTAATAATGAAATTATAGACATATTTATAGAGAAAAAAGAAAGACATTTAACTAGATAATACCACAAAAGATTTATATTAAAATAATTAAATATATTTCATGTGGCAATATTTTTTCTGATATATCTGCTTGGGCAAGAGGACTAAAATAAAAAATAAATAAACAAGTGGATTACATCAAACTGGAAAGTTTGTGCGAAGAAAGAAAACAATAACAAATGAACGAAAATAAATTTGAAAAGACAACCCACTGAATGGGATAACATATTTGCCAATGATACATATGATAAGGGGTTAATAATCAAAAGTTATAAAGAACTTCTACAACTTAACATAAAATAACAAACAATCCCACAAACATACATATAATTTAAAAATGGCAAAGGACCCGAATAGACACTTCTCCGAAGATACATATTAAAAGACATATCAAAAGATGCTCAATATCACTAATCATCAGATGAATGCAAAAAAAAAAAAGACCCAAATATCCACAGCAATCTTAAGAAAGAAGAACAAAGTTGGAGAGATCACGATTCGGGATATCAAGCTATATCACAAACCCACTGTAATAAAAATAGTGTGGTACTGGCACAAGAACAGGCACATAGATAAGTGCCTTTCTATTTGGTTAACCAACGAACTTAAATGCATATATTCATGGCCTATGGATAGACAGTAATGTCTGGAGAGGGCAAGAGAGTGGGGTGGATGGGGTCCATGGAAGGATAAAATGGGGGCATCTGTAATAGTTTCAACAATATAGGCAAACTTAAAAATAAATAAATGTAAAAGCAATTTTAGAAAATTTTATTACAGATTAATTGAGAAATATTGGGGGTCCAATTTAATTAACTGTACTGAAACCCAGTCTAACAGACAAATCCATACGTGTACTGCATCAAAGTAGAAGTTTATTTCTAGTTCACAGGCACACATTCTAGTGTGGATGTGCAAGTTGATGGGTGACTCCCTTATATGAGATTAGTTAGATGAAAGAAGAGTATAGAGATCTTCCAGAAGGAATATATGTTTCTTAAGCCCATAGACCACAATGGCACATATCACTCCTTCATAGAATCTATTGCCAATATACGTAACTGCAGAAAAGGGATAGGGAGCTCAATGCTTGTGTAATTACACTTTGTTGAACTTCTATCAGTCTTCGCTAGAAGACTATGTGAATGAAGAATCATATGAGTAAATTATTTTAAAATTTAACAACTCTTCACAACCATGTAAGGTAAGTTTGATAGCATGATTACCATATTCTTTTCACAGATAAGAAAATTTAGTGACCTAGTATGTAAAATTCTCCCAGTTTTTCCACTTTCCCCTCACACAGCTTTGTTATGACTCCTAGGGAAAAATTAAGGCACGTATCAATGTTATTCCCATAAATTTATCTTGTCATGTAACTAATCCAGCTATGACTCTGCATTTTATTTTGCATTATTTCCTTACATATGAATCTCTGGCTCAATGATCTGTCTTGGACAAAATATACAAAGATCTCTTTGTGCTGCCAGCCTCCCAGCAATACATAAAGTATTTCCTCTGAATCTCACCCCAGAATGAGGCCTTCCAGTTCACTAATAAACTACCATTAAAAGCCTATCTGTCTTCTTGGACAGTCTAGTGTTGCTTCTCCCAGGATTTTATACCACAGGCCTCTGTCTGCTTATTGCTTATCAATATCCCATCCTCAGCTCTTAATAGATTTATCAATACCAGCTGCCAACTTCCATTCTGACAAGATTCAGATACTGTATTCTATTGCTGCCCTAAACTTCCCTCCAGCACTGCAGCTGGGTTTTCCCTTTCCATATCTCCACTGCCTCGGAGGATGAATCTGTTTCTAGGTCCCTGAACCAGCTCCTCTAGTCTGGTCTCCTTTGACACTTAAGTCCTAAGTGTATGACAAGATAGGGCAGACATTTAATTCCCCAACATGCATCGACAGGTAGTCTGATTTAAAACCCAGAATATATAGTCACCTGATAATTGATGTATTCCAAGAATACATATGGGGAAAGGATAGTCTTTCCAACAAATGGTGTTGGAAAAACTGAATATCCATATATTTAAAAAAAGAAAGTAAAATAAAATTAGACCCCTACCATATACCGTACACAAAAATCAACTCTAAATGTATCCAAGACTTTAATGTAAGACCTGAAACTGTAAAAGTCCTAGAAAGACATATAGGGAAAGTCTTACTGACTTTGATCATATCAACAATTTCTTGGATATAACAGCAAAAACACAGGTAACAAAAGCAAAAATAGACAAGTGGAGAGAAGTGGAACTACATCAAACGAAAAAGCTTCTGCACACCAAAGAAAATCATCAACAGAATGACAATGTAACCTACAAAATGAGGCAATGCACTTGTAAACCATATATCTGATAGGGTTTAATATCTAAATTTTATAAGTAACTCACACTAGTCAACAACAACAATCAAGTAATCGAATTGAAATTGGGCTAGAGACCTGAAAACACATTTCTCCTATAAAGACATAGAAACAGCCAACAGGTATATGAAAAGTTGTTCAACATCAGCAGTTATCAGAAAATGCAAATCAAAGCAATAATTAGATATCTACCTCATACTTTTTAGGATAGCTATTATCATTATTATTTTTCTTAGAGATAAGTGTTAGTGAAGATGTGGAGAAACATGAAGCTTCATACACTTTTGCTGTGATTGTACAATGGTGCAGCAGCTAGGGAAGACAGATTCTTCAGAAAAAGTAAAACTAAAACTACCATATTACCCGGCAATCCTACTTTTAGGTGGTGTGAAGAGGAGAGGAGTGACTTGCCCCAGGTCACACACCTAGTAAGTGGCAGACGTGGGACCTGAACACATGCCTCAGAGGCCAGAACTGAAGTCTCCACCACTAGACTAGATGTCTGGTCCAGCAACCCTACTTTTGAGTATATAGTCAAAAGGAAATAAAATCAGTATCTCAAAGAGTAACATTTTACTCTTACTATTCGATGTTACAAGGAGGGTGAAAACTAATAAGGAGCCAGACAGTGAGTGAGATAATAAATTTAAAATCACTTGAGCTACTCGGTGAAAGATACAAAGTAAATCCAAAGTATGATTTTATTAATGTAATAAGCTCAAGCACCAGAAAAGAAGAACGCATGTACAGATTTTCAAGTCCTGCTCATTAATCTGTTTAGCTCATTAATTTGTTTAACTTTCACAAATTAGATATCCCATTCATTTTTCATGGTCCCGATCATCTGAGTGCATGCAGTTATCATTGTCACCAGATAAATTCTTCTCAGTGAGGATGTTGAGAAGAGAAATGAGATCTTAACTGCCTCTGACAGTGAATCCAATTGACAATCACATTGAATAATACTTTAAATGACTAGAATACACTTACCAAGAGTGGTGTGAAGATTAAGTATGACACTGTAGAATTGAATGTAGTGCCTGATGTGGCGATAAGTCTTTAACATAAATATAAAATCCCAGTGAAAAGCTACAGTAAAGAATGTATCAGGAACACTAAAATTTAATGTAAAAAATTTTGCCTCAAACAAAGGATCCAAAGTTAAAAGTTTATTTTAAAGTATAAAGTTAAGGCACATCAGTAGAATTTAGAGTGAATAGGGCTAGCAACTATCAAAAATGACAATGTTTCAGGAAATAGGCTAGGTTTGAGAAATATTGAGTGACAAAAATATAACCATGAACATAAATTATACACTCCAAAAGCATAATATAGAGCATAGAAGTAGATAATAATAATAAAAAAAAGCACGATGGCTACTGGATTCCTTCTACACCTATTTTACAAAACAATTTGATGATGATAAAAGTAAATCTAATAATAGTTTCTTAGCTTCCCAACTAACAAGAAGCAAGAGAAAATACTGTATTGTTATCCTGATGTTTTGTCGTTACAATATATTTTGAAAAATTTTATATGATCTTAACCTTCAAATGCTGAATATATATAATGTTTTTCATCAGACTTTGTTTCTTATCACCTACAATATAAAGTCAGAAGGTTAAATAGATACATTTTTGTATATTTATTGTCATAGTTTAAAAAATATGTATAACTAGATCATACCATGGAAAAAACATGCTTTGAGAAGTGCATGCTTTTAGATGTTATCAATAGAGGTCTTATTTATAATTCCCTGAAATCATTTAACAAATAACACTGTGACTGTATCACCATACCTTTTGGGAAGCTTGGATCAACTTTGTCATTTCAGACATCTAGTAGTTTTTATATTGATTCAGCCATTTTATTTCAGAATTAGCATACCAAAACTATTCTCAGTTATAGTGCTAATATATTGCATCAAAGACTAAATTAACATTTTACTGCTGTTAACCAGAGGCAATACTTCATAAAAAATTGATAGTTTTGCCAAAGCTTTACATTCCAAAATGTTTAAATTTCAATATTCCTATTATACACCTATTAATGAAAAGGAGAAAGTACATTTCCTTTCTTACCTTCTGGCAAAATATAATGCCAGGTTTCAAATGTCTGATATTTTTGAGTTCCTATCGATCTAACTATGAGCTTAATAGTAATGAAAAAAATCCAATAAGACCACTTAACTTCCTCAATAACAACTGATATAGCAATTAGTTGGATCATAAGTTTACTTTAAAGAAAAGCATATATAAAGAACTGCCTATTTTTATTATATTTTTACTCCATCCAATATTCATGATCATGTAACTGGGAAAGTTAATTTCAAATTCTAATTTCATCCCTGACAGATAATAATTAATTGAAAAGAAAAGCAAAACTTTCTTCTTTATCTATGTGAATATAATTTGGTAAACTTTTTGCTTAGCGACTTTTCTCAGGCAACAGTTATGCATTAATGTTTATCCTTGAGAAATTCTGGTTCCAGGTCCTTAGAGTTTACATAGCAAATGTCACATTTTCCTCGTGCAGATAAATTCATAAATCAATGCATACAGCTCATACTGCCTGAATCTTTACAGCAAATTTTAATCAGCTAAACACATACAAATTTTCCACACTTCGTTCACTGGTTCCCTGAGATCAGGATATAGCAGATGTGGCTGCATGACAAAGAGACATTGCAATGACTGTGAGGCAGATCTGGGTAAACACCTTATGAAAATGTGAGCAATATTTTTTTTCACTGTGCCAATCATGTCTTCACATTGTGAAGTTGAGAAAGAAGGTAATCTTGCTATTCATACGAGAACAGTTTCAGATATAAGAAATAGATATCTTGTCAAGGGGACACAAAGTTGAGGCGCATTAGGAACCTGAGAGGAAACATACACAAGCCATAAGGATGGAGGAAGAGAAGAGAAGAAAGGACAAAGAGTAGAGCATGCTTCATCTTGTCTCATGATTTAAGAATGCATAGATAGCCAAAACCGGTTTGGCTCAGTGGATAGAGCATTGGACCTGCGGACTGAAGGGTCCCAGTAACGATTCCGGTCAAGGGCATGTACCTTGGTTGCGGGCACATCCCCGGTGGGAGGTTGCAGGAGGCAGCTGGTCAATGTTTCTCTCTCATCAGTGTTTCTAACTCTCTATCCCTCTCCCTTCCTCTCTGTAAAAAATCAATTTTATATATATATATATATATATATATATATATATATATATATATATATATAAACTTTTTTAAAAAATGCATATATATGGTTGTGGCTTTTCAGTAGAAGAAAGAGTTGAGAAAAGATTTTATCTTGGCCAAAGGAAAATAAAGAGATGTCTGACAAGATAGTGTAGGACATGGGAGGATGGACATCTCAGGATGGGCAGAGGATAAAGAGAACCTTTGTCCCCAGGGGCCCACACTGAGCCCTGTTTGACACTCTTCACTGGGAAAGAAGAGGCAATATACCACCTGGTGACAGGCTGATATTGGCAGGCTGATGCCACAAAGGTTTCCTTCCTGCAGGGGTCATAGGTTACCCTCAATGACATAGAGAGTCAGGAGATGAATCTGCCTCTTCTGCCTCAGTGAATATGCCGACATCACCATTGGTGGGCCTACAGAATGCCTGAGTCTTCAGCACAGAGGACTGTTGCTGACTAAAGGACATAGTTTATGTCAAGAAAGTACATCTATGGCTTAAACTCAAAGCATTCAATTGTCTTGCTTTGTGCCCTTTACGCTAAAGCATGCAGCTTAAGAGAATGATGTGACAGAATGGTGAAAGGCTCAATCACAGAATATGCCAAAAGAAAACCTTTTAGTAGGCTGGAGCACTGTGCAATAGGATACATTTTGTGTCAACATGTGATGCCATTTTTTCACATAGCCAGACTGTACAGGTTCTGGGACCAAAAGATGGAAAAGGAGTGTCTCTCAAACAATTATAGTTAATGATAAAAATAATGCACATAAGAAACTTATTTCACAATCCAAGTGGTAAATGCTTCTGTCGGGGCAAAAAGTTGGTTCCAATGAATTGAAAAATTGAGAGAGACACCTGGTAATTTTTCAGATCCTCACAGTAGTGACCTAAAGAGATCTGAGACAGTGATTCTAACTACCAGTCATGATACAAAATGGGGGCAAAGGGTAAGAATGTCTAAATCAGGCATTGCCTCTAGTAATACTATCGATAGAAAACTGTAGAACCTCGATGAAGATATAACTATTAAGGATTTGTGTTTTCTTATACTGAGGACTCGGTTTTCTTCAACCAATGGATGAGAGTAGTTACTGTTACTAAGATGTACAATTTGTCTATTATACTGTATAACTTCTGTTTGCACCTCTAGATCTATTCTTGATCCTTCTCTGCCCTTCTCTATGTACAAGAGAGCCTGACCTCTGGAGCTTCCACTTCAGTTCAATTAATGGGAGTCTGGCTGGAGTGAGAGGTTAGGCATTTGATTCCTGCATTTCAATCTGCAGTCCAATTAATGTGAGGCAGATTTGGGTAAAACATCTTATGAAAATGTAAGCAACATTTCCACCTTGTCTTCTTGCCAAGCCATAGCTTCTGTCTAGGCCCCCTCCCAGAAACCACTCTTCACTGGGTTGCAGCAAATGTTCTTTCCATTGGCCCTTTAGGCCTGACATTGATGATCTTCCCCATTGTTGCTGGGTCCCAGAGGCTGCCTCATTGTTTCATTTGTTTGCCAACACTGCTATCAATTCTGTTACAACCTTCAAATGTTCAAATGTCTCATCTATTCCAGTCAAGTTTCTGACTAGTATGGCATAGTATGAAATGACCTTAGGAAAAATGGTGCATCTTACACATTCAAGAACAGTTCAAGAAAATCAGAGGGAAAATCTGGGAGGAATGGAGAGATAGGAGGCTCAGAATTAAATAATGAAGTTTAAGAAATCAAAAGGGACCTTGAAATATAACTCAAAATGAATCACAGATCTAAATGTAAGATGCAAAACTATAAAAATCCTGGAAGATAACACATGAGAAAACTTAGATGACCTTGAATATAGCGATGACTTTTTTAGATACAGCACCAAAAGCATAGTCCATGAACAAAGTAATTGATAAACTAGACTTTATTAAAATCAAAACATTCTGTTCTGCAAAAGACAATATCTTTTTAGGGCAGGAAAATTATTTTGTAGCTTATTATAATGATAAGTATATGTCATCATACATTTGACCAAACCCTCAGACGGAATCCCTAAGTCAGTGATTTTTCAATTGGTGTGCAACAAAAATTTTTAGAACATGCAATACCTGACTATTAAGTTGGGGCACTGACCTTTTTCCCCCTTAAAGTGTCAAATAAAAAAATTATAACAGCCAACACATATATATAACATCCAGCACATATATATAACATCCAGCATGACTGAATCACAATTATATTTATTTTTTGTCCGATTATAGTAATTTGTGTATGTGTGCCATGAGATGAAAATGGTTGAAAAATCTCTGCTTTAGATAGTGAACTTTGGATGATTATGATGAGTCAATTTTAATAAATGTGTGGGATGTGGATAATAGTGGAGGGTGTGCATGTGTAAGAGCAGAATGTTATGAGAAATCTCTGAATCATCCCTCAGTTTTTCTGGGAACCCAAAACTGTTCTGAAAATATAAAATCTTACTTTAAAAAAAAAGAAAAAAAGAGCTAATGTATTATATCAAAATCCTGTTTTTAAGTATAAACCATAATGTTAAACTCAAAACAAGCCCACCATCAGACTATGACATTTTAGAGAGGTTGTTCTAATTGTAATATGAAGAATTCATCATTTACATAACAAGGATCTGTGATTTTAATTTACCTTGTAGTTAATTTGTTCTCTTTAACTGCCAAATGGGTAGAGGTCCAAATCAATGACTACATTGACTTCTAGTGAACTCAGTTCTAAACTTTGGAATATCAGCACTTTGGAGTACCGCTATTCTTGGAGAGATTTCTAGAGATGGCATATCCGATTAGCATACCTTACTTTGAAAAAATGTTCACACCACTCCCTTATTCTCTGTACTACATTGTGCCTTAGGGCAACTATTCTGTCTTTCTTATAATACACTTTTTAATTTTGTCTCTGGTCAAAGCCCCTGGCACCTGTCAATTCTGTAAGTAGCAGAAAGATTGTAAACAAGTAGGCTAGAATTTGCATCCTTGTCAATGAGAAAGCCTGGTATCACTAGAAGGTCAATAACCCAATAATGAGAACAACTTCCTCAGCAAGAAATATACAAGTGTTCAAATTATTTTAAGTTCAAACAGAACATTTGAAAAATTCAATATTAACTGCAATAAGTTTTATTTACAACTGTAAAGTTAAAACATAAAGTAATACTTCATGTGTGTATGTCTAGATAAATGGATCTACATCCTTATTGTCTTTGTTCCATTTTGTTAATGGAGATGTAATTTCCATTCAGAAGATTCACTCACCTTAGTGACATAGTTCTAGAGTTTGAAAAATAAATAAGTACAGTCAACACCTCAAAAATCAGGATATATACAAATATTTTTTTTTTTATCACATTGAGGAATTTCCTTTTATTTCTTAACTAGAGGCCTGGTGCACAAATTTGTGCATGGGTGAGGTCTGGCCAGTCTTCCCTGATGGGGGCCCATTGGGCTAGGCTAGGCTGGTTGTGTGTGTGGGGGGGAGGGGCGGGTCACAGGCAGTTGGCCAGCTGTTCTCACCCCCAATCAGGGTGTTGGGGGCTGATCAGGGTTGGGGCCAGACAGGGTGGAGGGGTGATCAGGGCCTGGATCAGGCTGGTTGGCTGCCACAGTGTGCATCATAGCCACTGGTCACTCTGATCATTCCACTGTTCCACTCGCTGTGCTTTTAAATATATAAATTTATTTTGAATTTCAAATCAGAAATGATGCTAAATATTGTATTGTCAAGTGAATTTTACTTTTATTGAGATGAAGATATTATTTCTTTAGATTTGTTATAAGTTAATTGGTGACATGCATTGATTTTTCAATTAGTGGACTAAAAGTGCACTCCTATATAAACCTGACTATCCTGTTTTATATAATTTTAAATTTGATTTAATAACATATTGTTAAATATTTTGCATCTGCATTTTTTGTTTTTTGTTGTTGTTGTTATTAATCTTCCCAAAAATATTTTTCTATTGATTTTTAGGGAAAGTGGAAGAGAGAGAGACAGAGAGAAACATAAATGGGAGAGAAACACATGGATTGGTTGCCTCCTTCAGGAGCCCTGACCAGAGCTGCCTGGGCCGGGAAGGAACCTGCAACCAAGGCATGTGCCCTTGACCAAAATTGAAGTTGGGACCTTTTGGTCCACAGGCTGATGCTCTATCCACCAAGTCAAACCAACCAGGGCACATTTGCATTTATAATAGACTAGAGGCCCAGTGCATGGGATTCATGCATTGTTTGGAGGCGTGACATGCAGGGATCAGCTGCTGTGGGAGTACAGCTCATCCTAGTGAGCTGAGCAGCACTCCCACTTGGGAGCATCCTGACCACTAGGGGGCAGCTCCTGTGTTGACCACCCCCTGGTGGTTAGTGCATGCCATAACGACTGGTCGTTCTACAGTTTGGTTACTCGGCTTTTATATATATATATATATATATATATATATATATATATATATATAGATAGATAGATAGGTAGATATTAGTCTCTAGTTTGCTTATCTAAGTTTGTGGCATCAGAAAAAGATTACCGATTTGATAAATTTCTTTTACGCTGCCTATAATAATTCATTCAAAGTGAGTTTCTAGTAGATAGCCATGGTTGTTTTGTCTGTTTTTGTTTGTTTGTTTGTTTTTCATTCTGAAAATGTTTGTGTATTATTTCTGGATTGACAGTTTATGCCTTTAAACACTCTAAGAATATTATGTCACTTCTTTCTTTTCTCCATAGTTTCTGATGAGAAATCTTCTGTCAATTAAATCACTGTTTGCCTATTGGTAATGCTTAATTTTTCTCTTAGTGCCTTCAAGAATTCATCTTGAAAATTTTTCACTAGTTTGATTGTGATATATCTGTGCATAAGTCTCTTTAAGTCTATTTTGTTTGGGGCTCGGTTATATTTTTGAATCTTAGGTTTATGTCTTTCACTAATTTGAGAAGTTTATAAACATTTCTTCTAGATAATTTTTGGCATTGCAGTCTATGTATGTTTAGGTTATAGTAGCTATTTATAAAATGATGCAAATTTCTAGAAAACAAGTTCACACTATACATGGTATATAGAGAATAGTAAAATAGTTCATATCTTTTCATCTAATTATCTTTTTAGAAATCTATCTTAAGGAAATAATCAGAACTGTGATCAAATATTTACAAACAAAGTTACACGCTCTAATAGTAAGCTGGAGAATATAACATTCAACTACATATAAATGTTCAGTAATAAGGAATTTAGGCTAGATAACCTATTATCAATAAAAAAGCTTAATAATAATAACCAGAGTTATTATACACAGTCAAACATTTAAAATATGTGTTGACTTATGCTAGGTATTAGTATTATGGTGATCACTAAAACATACAAATACAAGACCTTTTTTATTTCCAATTAGAAAGATAGTACAAATAAGTGTAACAATTAAATAAAATGTTATTAAAATACTATGAGGTGTTAAACATTGAATTATTTATAGAGAGTTTTAAAGCAATTGAATCTTTAATTTGTGGAAGAACTTAGAGAAAACTACATATCAGGTTTCTTTGTTTCCTTTTCTTTATTTTGCATCACATTGGATAGTTCAAATTAAATAATGAATAACACCATCAATGTTCAAGTTCAATTCTGAAGTATTTTCAAATGCTGAATATTTTTAAATGCTGTAAGTAGCATAAATAGTGTTAGTTCTCTCCCATTAATTTGTGAAATGAAACCCTTTTATTGTTATCTAGGTAAAATGGTTTACAGAAGTATTTGCTTTTATCAATATGACTATCATCCCTATCAATATAATAACTATAAGTCTTTTGGTATAAACCTAAAGAGTTACAGGAAACCCAAGTAGAAAGTGTATTTATCTGTTAAAGACCAGAGATCAAAAGTAGCATGGAAGATATAAATTGCTAATTATATTTATCTGTATTAAAAAATGTCTTCACAGAGGCAAGCCAGTGCTATGTGGTGTTCCACCATTATTGGATCCCATTTATCTTTCTGCTCTGTCATCTTTGTCTTCTGTCTTTACTGACCCCTCCTGCCTGACCTAACTGTGGAAGTTCCAGCCACCATATATAAATTCAATATAAGACAGGAGAAAGGTCAAAAAAAAAATAAGACACAAGATTTCTGCCCCAATATCTCACACTGAGGAGCTGTTAAGTTCCACCAAATAATTTATGCCTTGTATCATTAGCTGAAACTTTTTCACATGGTCACAGATTGCTATAAAAGAGATAAGATGTAGAGAGTTTAGCTGAGTTCTTTTTTTTTTTTTAGTTTGCTTCTAAGAATAAAAAAATAATGAAAACAGAGACTTCAATTAGCAATCTCTGCTACAACAAGTTGACTGATTTCCAGTGTTGAGCAACTGAAACAAGTCTTTATACTCACTAACATTGAGAATACCATTTTTCTGGATGATGAACTTTCAGTAGATCCATTGTAGGTATAGAGAGGATAATGATAACATAGCCTTTCTAACCTTACTAGTGATACTGTTATGCTCAACTAGTTATTAATAACAAAAAAAGCAGCAAAGGGAAGGCCAGAAATTATAGACATGTCATTTGGGCAGTTTCACCAGGAAGCAAAAGCTTTTCATTCTCCAGGAAGTCATTGGTCTGTTCCCTGCAGATCCCTGGGGAAAGGGACTAGACAGGGAATAGAAACACATGCATAGTAAAATTGGGGGATCGGGAATAGAGGAAAGATACTTTACTATTAGTCACTCCTAGAAACGGGCCATTGGCCATAATGGGTATGGCCATTTCAAGGATGCCTGAAGCCTCGAATAGTACCTAACCCTATATAGTACCCAAAAGGAGCACTTGCTGGCTTCTCTTTGGCATATCTGAATTTCCAGCATCACTACTCTTGGACTTTGGGTCATAATTAAGTAAAATAAAGGTTACTTCAATGCAAGCACTACAAAATGGAGAACATGGATCTGATAGGCTATATGACTACTAAGTATCTAATAGGCAGGTGGCTTATACAGCAGGGGTCCACTAGACAAAGGGGTGCTTCCCATCCTGAGCATTGTGGAGCAGGATGGCATGAGATTTCATCTTGCTACTCAGAATGATGTATGATTTAAAAGGACTTATTTTTGGAATTTTCTATCTAATATTTCGGGACCATGGTAACCTCAGGTATCTAAAACCAAGGAAAAACAAAACCTCAAATAAGGGAGGGATACAGGTAATCCTATTCTATTTGCTGGCAATTAAGATTGGGCATATGACAAAGTTCTGGTCAATTAGCTGTTATGGGAAATCTGTTGTGAGCAATCTTTTAAGATTTAATAATTCTTAAAAACAAAAGAGTAAGAACTCTTTTTCTCTTCTGGTTTTCTCTCCCTTCTCCTCAAGATAAATACTCAAAACTTTATGAAGCCAACTTGTAACCATGAAGGGTCAAGCTCGAGGACAATCCTCGATGGGCTGAAGATGGCAAAGTAGAAAGGTAGAGAAAACATGGAACACTAATGATGTTGTTGAGCCACTGAAATAGACAATTCAGGAAGTGATCTACCTTTGGATTTATTATTTACAGGTGATAATTCCTTTTTCAAAAATGATTAAGCCACTGAATGTTGGTCTTTTTGTTAAATACAATTGAAAGTATCCAAGCTAATATAGGTATCTCCTACAGGACACTGGGCTTCAGCTTTAAGTATCGTACCCTCCAGATTTGCAACTACTCAGATGATGGTTTAGCATTCAGTCAGAGGAAAATGTATTACTTTCCTTCTCATAAGATCATCGTACTCATTTCTAGACACTGCATTAAAAAGAGCCATGTTTTAGATTTTCTTAAAGACAGTTTTCTCAAGTCCCAATCTTGTTAAACACAGAAATTACAGAATAAAGTTTGCTTGGAAAATTAAAAAACAAAATTCCCATCAACTTGGTTGAAGAATAAAGTATAGGCAATTATTTTTAGAAGAATTGTTTTCCTAATCAATACTATGAAGATATAAGAAGTAAAAAATAGTATGACTGCATCATCATTTTAAAAGACTCAATTATTATCTGAAAAATATGCAAGAGCCTATTTTAACTGACTATAATGTTAAACATTTTAAATGTAATATGTTTAATTATTGGGGGTCTGGCTGGCAAGGCTCAGTAGTTGAATATCCACCTATGAAGTAGGAGGTTACAGTTCCATTCCCTGTTGGAGCAAATGCCTGGGTTGCAGTGTAGGGTGTGCAAGAGGCAGCCAATCAAAGATTCTCTCCTTATTGCTGTTTCTATCTCTCTCTCTCCCTTTCCATTCCTCTCTGAAATCAATAAAAATATATTTTTAAAAAATGAGTTCCTGAGTTTTCTTCTTGTTTACAATAGAGTTTTGAGCCACACTAGATGGCTTTAATGGCTTAATATAGCTAAAAATATTAAGTTAATTTCATTTTTTTCTAATTTTCCATGTAGCAAAGATTTGTCACCTGCCAATTCCATTTAAAAAGTACTACTTTTAAAAATATATACATATACAAACAGATACATCAATAATTTGAACTGCAAACTAATGAGGTCAGGTAGATCATTTTGTGCAAAGTTAATTAAAATTATCATTATAGCACAAATCTCAAAATTTCCGATGCCATTGTAAAGACTAATCACATTTAGATCAAGAAAGACTTCTGTGCTTTGATTCATAATGTTCAGGATTTATCTAAGTGACATCTTGGAAATATTTTATTAGTAAACTTTTAATAATTTCTTATAAGTCTAGTAAATATCCTTTTTCTTATTATTAGTGCAATTTACACATGAAAATTAATTATTGATTAATGAGTTTCTTTTATAAAAAGAAAGTGTACAAAAATACTTCTCTAAAAGCATTTCCTAATAAGAAGTCTTCTGATCTATAGAGAATCATTATTTAATGATCACTACACCAATGATAACACAATGGTTAAGATTAGTCACATTTCTGGTGACCCAGATTCTTAAACTTTAATTTTATTCTATTAATTAAAGGTTCAAAGCTCAGCTGCTATCACACATAATGCCTAGAGATTCAGTCAGTTTTATTCAGAAATAAAAATTTATCTCTTATTTATAATGTCCACTGCAGATTGACAGAGAGAAAGAGACAAAGGGGTGGGGGAGAGAGAGAGAGAGAGAGAGAGAGAGAGAGAGAGAGAGAGAGAGAGAGAGAAGGGGAGAGAGAAGAAGAGGGGCAGGGGGAGAGAAAGATTAGCAGGGAGGGAAAATCAGGTCCAGAGCAGTATGGATTCAGAGGCCCAGGTTCCACTGAACTTGAAGATGTGGTCTCAGAATTTTCAAAACATTTTCTGGCATGAAGAAGGGCAAAGAGGTTAAGGATAGAGAAGACATATTTTCTCTTTGCTGCTCTAAAGTAGAAATGACCCAATTAGTAATTATTAAAACTATCACCTTCCTACATCTTAGAAAGGTGATTTTTTTTCTCTTGTCACCCACCTGCCTATAAACCTCGTCTATCTCAACGTATGCACCTTCCAATATTATCTCTTTTCATTTCATAATTCCTGCTCACTCACCATGGAAAATTTTTAAAAATATATTTTATTGATTTCAGAGAGGAAGGGAGAGGGAAAGAGACACAGAAACATCAATAATGAGAATCATCGATCAGTTGCCTCCTGCACACCCCTTACTGGAGATTGAACCCGCAACCCAACCATGTGCCCTTGTCCACAATCGAACTTGGGATCCTTCAGTCCACAGGCCAACACTCTATCCATTGAACCAAACCAGCTAGGGCAGGCTTATCGATAAAATTATTTTGGTGTTTTGCATACATTCCTTTTCTTGATAAAAATGATTGTGAGAAATATAAATAGTAGAAAACCTAGGCCTAGAAACTGCCTGTGCACATCAAATATATTTACTTATTTATTTCAGGGCATTGAGGAAGAAAGCACAGCTAAGATGAACTCACAGCAGAGTTCTCAAAGAGAGGGGTGAGTGCCTAGGAATTTATAAGTGACCAACAGTACACAGTGTGGGAGTTTATGGCCGTGAAAATGGGGGCCACACTTCAGTTTTTGTAAGCATGACTCAGTTCTTCCAGGCCAAGCCTTCTTTTCAGACATAAGGTTAGTTGAATTATCTATACATATACTATTGGAATATATGCTAGAGACCAATTTGCCGGGGCAGGTGTAATGTATAAATTTCACTTATACAATATATAAAATGCAGGCCAGTGTACCAAATTAAGCTTACTCAGGTATAAGTATGATTTCATCCATCTGCCTCACTCCAAAACACACTCAGCCTCATTAGAAATATTTATGAGCTTCCTGCAGAATAATTGAAGCTAAATGTGTTACCCAGATATCTCTAGGAATCAGGCTCACATTTCCTCAGGTAGCTAATGTAGCTCATTTGGCAGAAGGCTGTTTGCAAGTAAAATTGCTTGATCATCCAATAGCCACATTAGACATTTTCTGTTACTCACTTCTTCCCTTCCTCTTCCATAAGGACTGTATAAAACCAAAGTGAGTAAATTCTCACTTCCTAGCATCTAATTAAAGAAGAGCAATAAGTTGAGTAATAAGAGGTGAAGTCCAATAGATAACAGTACCAGGGAAAAAAAAGGATAATTAGGCCATTGTTGGGACATTAACATTTACTCTGCTTGAAACTGAGAACTAATTACAGGGATTTTGTAGAAGGGCAACATGATGAATTATTATTATTTTTTTAAGTAGCACATTGGTTACTGTAGTAAGAATAGATGTTAAGTTGACATAATTTTGCTTCTTATTAGAAGAAGTTGCATTTAATTGGCTAACTGAATAATCAAGACATGACTTGGACCAATGCAGTAGTACTGGATAGTGAGAAGTGGTATGATTTTGGACACATTTTGATGGTGGTATCAATAGCATTGGTTGATGGATTTGATGTATGTTGTGAGAAAAACCAAGAGTCAGTGAAGACTACAAGTGTTTGGAAAACTAGAATGACGATTTGCTGAGGAAGGTTTAAAGCTAAAATTAATTAGAAGGGGTAATAATTTTCATGGGGTCTTTTTGAGTTTGAGATACCTCAGTCATCTAAGGTGGCTATTTTTAACTGGTGTGTGACACATTGGTGAACTGCAATAAATTTTAATACATGCCATACCTAACCATTTAGTCAGGGGCACACTGACCTCTTTTTTCCCCTTAGATTGTTAAGTAAAAACAGCCAATACAACAATAGCTAGTCTGATGTGAATGCCATATCTTAAACTATAAATATATCCGATCTAATAAATATGGAATATGCAAATTGACCATAACTCCATGACAAAGATGGTGGCACCCACAGCCAATAAGGAGGGAATATGCAAATTGACACAATAAGGCAAGTGGCAGAAGGTGGCTCCAGCCTGAGCAAAGGGGGTGCTGGCAGCCAGGGGAAGGAAGACCTATTCTTGCATAAATCTTCATGCATTGGGCCTCTAGTAGGCCATATAATAGTGGTCATGTTGCATGATAAGGTTGCAGCTGATTGGTTAATTCTTGGTACCAGAAATAAAAGTATAGATAGGCACCTGCTTTTTTTAAAGATCACTTTGGAGCAAAAAGGATAGGTAATTACTACTATTATTATTATTTTTTTTTGTAAATCAATCAAAATTAGACCTAATTTTTTTGTCAAATCAGCAAAAGAAAGTATGTAATTGTTGGTGTGCCACAAGATTTTATTAATTAGTTAATGTGTTCCAGGAGATGAAAAGGGTTGAAAATCGCTGACCTAAGGGGTACTGCTATATCCAAAGTTACGCATGTTAGTTTGGATTTCAGGAGTGAGGTCTGATCTGAGAGTTTGGGCATATAGATAGTACTAAAGCTGGTATTAGGTGGAACCTTCAAGATAGTGTGTGTGTTAGAAAATATAACAGGGCTAAGGAAGAAAAGCAAAAGCTTGAAAGGAGACAGAGCAGGGACAAAAATGTGTGCTAGGAAACAGAGTTCAACGTTTCAAAAGTCAACCGAGAAAAAAAAAAGGTTAAGAAGGAAGGAGTGATACAACACTTAAAATGTTGCTTACTGATCAAGTGAGGTGTGGACCAATAATCAAATCATATCTGGTAACAGCAGCCATTTCTGATTTTGACAAATAATAATACAGTGCAAACCTGATTAACCCGAACTCATGAGAGCCATGAGAGAAGAGGAATTAGACATAGTTGAAATAATAAGCTTTTAAAGACATTTCATTGCATAAAGAAACAGCAATGACCAAAGGAAAATAGCTACCAGGAAAAATATGATCACTTTCACCTGAATTTGTTTCAAGCGATGGCTCCCGTTGGAGCAACATGATAATAGATGGTTTTTAGAGAAGTGGTTGATGGAGCAGGGGTACTGCTTTTTTATTTTTATTTGTTTTTTATTGATATTTTACAGAGAGCAAGAGAAAGGGACAGAGAGCCAGAAACATCGATGAGAGAGAATCATCGATCAGCTGCATCCTGGGGATGTGCCTGCAACCAAGGTACATGCCCTTGACCGGAACCAAACCTGATTCCACAGGCCACAGGCCAACGCCCTATCCACTGAGCCAAACCGGTTTCAGCAGGGATGCTCTTTTTGATGGCATATACATTCCATAGAACACAGTGCTACAGTTTTAGGACTTGGGGGTAAATAGGAAATGAAACAATATAGGGGTTGTGTAAATCTTATGTATATTAATATAATAATGGTTACAGATAGGGAGCAATCTGAGCTTTTAGTTTCTTTTGTTTTATTCATGGGCTTGTTTGTTGTTGTGGTTTTTTTGAAAAATAGAGAAGAAATACACGATGACATGAATATACAGAAAAAATAGAGGCAAAAGATTGTGAATACATCCCCCATGGTTATAGAGTAAGTGGCAGGTCCAGCTTTTGAACGTATTTTATCTGAAGTGTTGTGTTCTTAACTGCTACAAATGCTACCAATATTTAACTGAGGGGAGATGTGTTCAGGTTTCATGTTGTCATAAGCACAGACATTCGTTGTTTTCCTTCACTGTCCATTTCTCTACTTTAAACATTTTATTTGTTAAGGTTAACCTGCACAGCGTTTTATGTAAATTTAGCTCTTAGAGGTTCTGGTTAATCTGGAGGTAAATAGAGACGTTATTACAGTTGCCTCAGAAATGCAAGGTCTCCCAATAAAACAGCTGTCATGTTATTTTCTAGCTAACAGTGGAAAAGGGATTCCAGGTTGAGGGCTTGGCATTGGGTTCATGACTCACATTTCTTTTCAGTCCCACAACCTTCAAATGAGGGTTAGTGGAGGCCTTGCCATAGCCCTTTCACTCTCTCCTCAGGAGGCTGTTCAGGAGTTAGAGATTTTTCAGTTTAGATGCTTCTTCATTTAAATCACAATCCTGAAGTGCAGAATTTTAACTTCTTTGTTTGTTTTAAAAAAACAAAACTCCTTTTCTTTTTTTTTTTTACCATAACTATTACTTTTTAAAAAATCTTTATTTTTGAAAGTATCAGTGGCACTTAAAGTGACCTTTTCCCTTAGCCTTGTCCTCTATATTGGAGTTGCATATGCTGTGGGTGAGGGTTAGAGTTAGAGGTAACAGTCAAGGAAGTTGCCTTAGAATCCTATGATGAATGTTCATTGTCGAGGTTCATTATTGAAAAGGGAATATAATTTGGTTGGCAGACACAAAAACAAGCAAAATCAAGGATACTAGGAGAAATTTAAGTCCGTTTTATAGATGTTTATTTCTTTGACATCTTACCATTTGTTTTGGATATGATATAGTCAATAGGGTGCCACTTGACTAAAATATTGCAAGTCTAGTTATAAATAGATGGTCATTCCTCTTTAATGTCACTTGGTTATTATTGACACATTTATCATCATTTAAATTATGAGATACAATTTTAACATAAACAGAAATATGTCCTTTGTAGAACAGCTTTTGTACAACAATGCTCTTTCTTGTCATAACAAATTAATTTATCTCATCCATCTCATTGCAGATTATGGGCTTTTAGCTTTGTCTAGTTACAGAAAACATATTTTGTCAATATGATCTCATATAAGTTATGATGCATTAGAGAATAAGTGAATTTATTTGGTTACCAGTTTCAAGTGACAAGTTCAAATAAGAATGTTATTCTTGTATGTCATAGTTGCCATTTTGTCCTTTCTAAACTAATTTTTCTTGTAAAATTTTAAGAACAGGAGAAAATTCATCCTGACATTGAATAAAACTATTATAAAGCTAAAATATAGTTTTATATTCTTTGCTTTACTAAACTTATGACAGAAAATATTTTACAAATTATTATAATTATAGTTTGATAAACATTAAAATATAAAAATAGATGAGATGTCAAACATTTACTCATAGAAGAAATTAAATTAATTTTTACAATACTAATTTATAGAATAAAACAGTGGTAAACCTAACTCTTTATGCAATCTTATTTCTAAATTAATTTTCCATCTCATCTACTAAAGAAATGACACATGAAATGGTTCTAATTTTGTGTGACCATATTAAGCAGAAGAATGCACATTCAGATCTGGCTCCACAGATACTATTGCTCCAAGGTTAAGTTTATCTGCATCCTATGAAGATGAAAGAAAATACTGTAGTGTAAATTAATGGTCTCACTTTTTCTTGAATAAAATGAGCAGTTCATCCAGTGAACTGTAATTAAAGAGGTTAATATCCTTTACCTTGTTCTCTTCTGTGCTCCCTGGCCAGAAGTGATGCTTGCTAGATATATCTCTGAAAATTACATCAATTATAACATTCATGGAATCTGAATTAAGACTGTGAGCTTATGCTCTTTTCCCCCCAGTGGAAAATTATGCCAAAACGTATTCTAATTTCCCTTGTATTGCAGATAACATTTACTTCTCATCTAGCTGTTTACCAGCAAGAACAATAAACCTAAGATGATTACACTAAAATTGAGTCATTCCATCACTTATACCTGCTCATACTGGCAATACTGGTAAAATATTGTGAATATTCTTAGTGTCAAGAATTTTTTATACTTTAATTTTGTATAATATATATTTTCCATTTCCTCACAAGTCCTTATTGTCAAGATATAATGTTATACTATTTATTCGTGTATTATGAACCCAAATGAGCAATAAAATGTCTTAAACACAAAATCAATTTTATCACCTCTTGAAATTTAAACCACATAACATGCTAATTAGAATTTGCTTGTGTTATAAGAAGAAATGTATAAAAAATGTACCCAGTTAATCCAGGTTGCTTTTGTACTACATTATGTTTAATATATTTTAAGAAGATATATATAATCAAATTGTAAATAATTCCACCAAATTTTTGTGTTCATTTTTTCTTTTCAGGAGATCATCTGAACAAATTGTTTTTCTAGGCTGTCATGTAGGTATGCAGACACTAAAACTTCATAAAAGGGAAGTATACCTTAACTAAGCTGAACTCTACAGGGGTACTTAAGGTAATTGATTGAGATAAAGCAAACAGGACTGGAGTCTGACAAACAGAAAGAAAGAGGAAACTGATGAACAGGGAAAAGTATTCAAATATCTTTAAAGTTTTCCTGGGATCCTAGAGTGTACTTTATTGTAGCCTTCCAAAAATTCTTTACACATACTGAATTAAAGATCTCTAAACTTTGACACAATAAAATGATTTACTTATACTTCCTTGTATATAAACAATATAAATGTTGTGATCAGGAAACACCCTTTGAGGACACCTTTGGGCAACATAATAGGTTTATTTTTTTAAAAAGCAAGGATACATACACTTTGACCAATTAATTTCCTGTTTGCTAATTCCTACCTATCTAAAAAAGAGTTTCCAAAAAACCTAAGGGAGCTAGAAGGGTCCATGTGTAATAAGAATTTATAAATGGGCAGGCCTGGCTCATGGGAGATTTTTCAAAGGAGTCGACTGAATCAAGTTTTTGAGTAGCTCAGGGGCATAGTGTAACTCTAGTTAGCATCTTATTATCAAACTAGGGGCCTGGTGCATGAAATTTGTGCACTTGAGGGACAGGGTTCCCGCAGCCTCACCTATGCCCTCTTGCAATCTGTGAGCCCTCCGGTGATGTCCGACTGCCACTTAGGGCTTCTGGCTGAGCTGAGCCGTGCTCCCCCTGTGGGTGTGCACTGACCACCAGGGTGCAGTTCCTGCATTGAGAATCTGCCCCCTAATGGTCAGTGTGGATCATAGCACATGTCATTCTGCTGTTTGGTCAATTTGCATATTAGCCTTTTTAAAAAATATATGTTTTATTGATATTTTACAGAAAGGAAGGGAGAGACTTAGAGTTCGAAACATCAATGAGAGAGAAATATCAATCAGCTGCTTCCAAGGTACCTACCCTTGATCAGGATCAAACCTGGGACCCTTCAGTTCATAGGCTGACATTCCATCCACTGAGCCAAACCAGGCATATATTAGCCTTTTATTACAAAGGATTGTCACCCTCAACAAACAGCAGTAAAAAGACTCTCTTTTTTCAGCTCATTATCCTTTTTCTTTAATCTTCTTTTCCTGTCCTTGTCAGCTCTGAGGTAAAGACAAGATTTCTGTGTAGGTTTGGGTCTAATTAACATACTTTAAGGTTACAGTGTGTTCAGATCTACCCATAGACAAAGGTGAATGCTTGGCAGTCAAGTCCAGGAAATCAAGGGACTTCAATGGCTTTTGAAATATCAAATCCTTGATTTTATACACACTCACACACTCACACAGACACACACAGACACACACAGACACACACACACACACACACACACACACACACACACACACACACACACTTTCTAAATGGCAAGTGCAGGCTGTGTAATAATTTAATAAGGTCAGGGATACTAAACAACTGCCCTGCTTTTAAAAACAGCCGACAAGAATTCAGCTACTATCTTAGTCTGCTTGGCTGCCACAGCAAAATATCACAGATTGGGTGGTGTAAATGACAGCTATTTATTTTCTCAGAGCTCTGGAGGCTGAAAAATTGATATTAGGGTGCCAGCATGGCTGATTTCTGGTGAGACCTTTCTTCCTAGCTTGCAGATGGCCACCTAGTCCTAGTTGCATGTTCACCTGGCCTTTTCTGGGCATTTGGAAAGCTATCTGGTATCTATAAGGGCACTGATCCTATCAGATCAGGTGCCTGCCTTTATGACATTATTTAACCTTACTTTCTCCTTAAAGGTTCCATCTCCAAACACAGCCACACTGGGTATTACTATGTCAACATATGAACTGTAGAGAAAACAAGCATTCGTGTCATTATAGGCACTATTTTATTTAACAGGAAGAGGAAGACTATATAAATTGTCTTAAAATCCTTCTATTCCTTAAGAGGTGGCATAAGTATATCTAGAGGTAGGATAAGAGTATGCATTTTCAGTCTATGTTTTGTTGAACAAAAATGAGAGAAGTGAGTGATAGGAGAGAAAAGGGACAAATAGGGGGAAAATAAAATTGCACCCAATTAATGGGAATATTGCTTTAGGACCTAAATATAATCCTAAAAATAAAATGAAATCAGAACTGACCGTTTAAAAGTGATTTTATTGTCTGTCTTCCATGAGCAAGTCTTAATGAAGGAATTTCTTCAACAACTTCCAATTTACTTCCAGATTAAACTGCAAATTGCTGTTTCTACTTTTTTTCCAGGAAGCTCGGAGTCTGAATTTCTGTCAGAGCTGCCAAGAAAAGCCAAAACCTGCATGGAATAAATCAGCACCCTCGGCTCATTGTGGCCACATTATGAGGAATTAGTCCTAATGAGGAGTGACTTCTTGAAGTGGCAACCCAGACAAGGAGGCAGCTCATGAATACTCACCTTGAAAGGAAGCTTCATGCTGAGTGTGTATGAAGTAAGATTTTTAAAAGTCAAATGTGAAATAGGATGTACAGTACAAGAGTGCAGAAGGTCCTTGACCTTTACCGAGAGAAGATTGCATGTAATCTAAATGATAACAATGTGTCTGTCATTGATGGAATTTCAGGAAGAAAAATAATTGGGCCCAAACAGTACAATACAAAATCGTTGCCAAGAAAGTTAATGGCAAACTTTAGAAATAAATGACCAGACAGGGGAAATTTTGAGGGCTAATTATGTGAGGGTAAGGATACTATAATGAGTACTCTACTGATGAAAAGAAATACTGTATTTCCCCGAAAATAAGACATCCTCCGAAAATAAGACCTACTAACAGGTTTCCTTCTGAGTGAAATATAAGGCATCCCTCCGAAAATAAGGCCCCCAGGCTCTGTCTCAGAATGAAAATTAATTTACCATAAACTGGTCGCTAGGGCCGCCCCAACTAGCGTCTAGCAACCAGTGACGTTACACGGAGTCCTGATGTCACTGCTGTGGAGAGAAATCAGCGTGGAAACTTTGTGAAACCTAAACTGCAAGAATTTGTGACTTGGGTGAAGAATTCATGGGAGAAAATCACTGACAGTTGCATTACAAATGTACTGTGAGCAGGCTACCTTGACAAGAAGTACTCATTTAAAGACAGTGCTATTGCTAAACATGAGAGATTTGGTCCACTGATTCTAAAAGAAATGGAGTCACAAGAAATTCACCAGGAAATTCAGGAATTGGATTGTTATGATGATGTTCCAGAAGACGATGACATGATTGTCATTGAATAAATGAGTAAATTCTTGATACTGTAGGATTCCCAGTTTGTCTGGTTTGTGTTGGCAGCTACCGTACTACTGTACTGTATACAGGTAACAAATTTCCTTTATTTTCATTTAACAATAAATGTGTACCGTATTCTTCTTCATGGAAAAATAAGACATCCCCTGAAAATAAGACCTAGCGCATCTTTGGGAGCAAAAATTAATATAAGACACTGTCTTATTTTTGGGGAAACAGGGTAGGAAAGTTAAGATATGTGAAATGGAAACAATAGGATTTAGAAAACAACCTGACGTTTAAAGGGAAATAGTAAAATGATAAGACAATATTATGCATTACTCTCAAAGGCCCCTGGAGCATTTTCTAGAATAGATCATATGTCAGCGCACAAGTCATAATAAAGTCAAAAAGATTGAAATCACACAAGGAATCTTTTCTGACCATGACACAATAAAACTAGTAATGAATTACCAAAAGGAAAAGAAAAATATGTGGAAATTGAATAATATATTTCTTAATGAGTGAGTCAAGGAAGATTTTGCAAGGAAAACTTTAAAAAAAAAACCTTGAGATGAAGGTAAACAAAACATCCCAAAATTTGTGGGATGTGGTGAAAGCAGGGCTCAGAGGAAAATTATAGCTGTAAATGCCTGCATCTCAAATGAACCAAGAGAAAACTAAACATACAGCTAGCAGAAGGAAAAAAATAATAAAAGATTAGTACAGAGATAATTCAGAGAATAGAAAATTAGGCATTTGTTTTAATCAACATTAAAAACAATGAAAAGTAATTATAAACTCCAGGATAAAAATGTGGAGGCCTCTGTATTAAGCTAATAAAATGTTATGATTTTCAGCTAATTATGGAACTTAAGTGAAATAATCCCTTTAACCTGCATTGTATTTATTCCAGGGGAACAGGTATTGTGCCATTAAAATTACAAGGAAGAAAACATAATTGCTAAAAACTAATTGACTCTGCAGTAAACAATAATTATCATAACATAAACTTGAATTGATTTTCAGTTATTAGAATGAAATCATTGATAGAAAATAATAGACATGGTAATTTAAAAAAAGAGATAAAATGTTAATGTCACAAGCAGACAATATAAAAGTAAAGGTATAACTCTTAGAAGTGGGCAGCAGGATTAGGGGGTGGAGAAGAGGTTAGGTAAGGAAAAGACAAATTGACATTCTTTTATCATAGCATAGAGAGGCAGTAAAGCTGTATTGTAGTTGAAGGAAAAGGAAGTTGAGCATATTAATATACAAGCAATAGGAAAACGAAAAAAAAACTATAGCTACAAGGAAGTAGAGTGAAAGAAGGGATTTGGGGTAATAAGTTCTCAATAACTTTGTATTGTCATTGTTTTTATATATCAGCAATTTAAAGTCTAAAATTCAGAAATCAACAGTAAAGGTGAAATCATATTATTTAGGGTCATGAATCTATGCACAAAACTAAACAAGAGCAGAAATAATTAGTAGGAATAGGAAGTCTGGGATTAAAGATATAAAGCACAAGGGTCAACTGGTTTTTATTATTAATTTTCCAATAGTATTAATTTTTTTTCAAAAAGTTAAATTGATTTATAAAATGAGAAGAATAAGAATGGTACAGAAGGAGACTTGATTTGGGATGGTGAACACACAATACAATATACAGATGATGTTTTATACAACTGAGCACTTGAAACATAGATTATTAATCAATGCCACCCTATCGATTCAATAAAATAGATCAAAGAAAAATAAAAGAATGGTTCAATAAGTAAAGGAAAACGTTATGTCAAGAAAGTGTCCAGATGATTGTTTAAAGTCCCCTGAAAGAACAGGTCGTCAGTGACTTCTCAATATATTGAGCAGATAACCAGACAGTGCCCTGAATGGGAAGAACTATATTATATCAAATGCTTGTAGGACTTATGACAGCAATCAAGAAGTTCAATAATTCCCCTTCTTCCCTAGGCAGACAATTAGTCAGCCAGCGAGCCAGCCATCTTGGAGAAATCATCTCTCACTGTCATTTCCTATTGTCTTTCAAGTCATAATCAATGCAGTACTCTATCAAATAAGACCAAGAAGAGCAGGTATTTAAATGAAAGAGACCATATAGTCATTATTTTCAGATGACATGATATATAACCTGAAAAAGTGAAATGAATGAGATGGTATTAGTTTAATAAAATAGTGACAACCAGGGAAGCTATACCAAATTCAAAGTACTCAGTCATATCAGCCACATCTAGTTTATATACATAATGAAAAAAAGATAGGATCTGAAATAATTAAGTGTATGAATCTACAAAAAAAAAGGGCAAACTATATGCAAACTTTTGAAACAGTTGAGTATATGAACTGGCCCAACTTTCACATCCATTTATTCTACTGTTCATTGATACCATTTTTTGCTTCAAAATCCAGACATGCATTCTAAAGATTATTTTATTTGACCTCTCTGCTAACCACAACTCTTTTATGAAACATCTTTATTTTTTATTTCTATTAAACTACACCTTCCAAAATGTCTACTTCCCCATCTTATCTTTCTTCATTTATTTGCTTTTTGGTCTTCACCTACTCTGCTTTAAATGTTAAACTTATGAAGAGTTCAGTTCTTATTCCTTTTTTCTTATCACTCTACAAACTCATCCCATGCCAAAATACTACTGCCAGCCTACACCGCTCTCCTAAAGCTTAGGGAGACTCCACTTGTTATCCCCTACATATTTCAAATGCCGCAATTCACACTCCAGCAACAATTCACCTGCACAATCAGCATTCTGAGTATGATGCTTGATTCACCCCTCTCTATTCCCTCACTCATCTAATCTGGCACACAATCCTATGAATTGTTCTTTCTGGATGTACCTGAAATTTATCAATTCTTATCTTCACTTAAGCAATTCTAGTTACATCTACCACTATCTTTCACATGGATGAATATCCAAGGTTCAAACTATTCTTCTCTACTCATTTCAATTCCCTATAATGGAGATCTGTTCCAATAGCTATGTAAAATGATTTTTACTATAAATCATAATCTACCTACCTAAGCACCTATGTCACTCACATGGAGCACATACAGAGCAATAATGAAGTGACACAGAAAAAAAAAAAAAGTAAAAGGAAGATAACAACTCCTGGCCTTTATTTGTAGTAAATAAATAATAAAAAACATAAAACACATATGTACATACATTGACATGACTGAACATTTTTAAAAAAATAAATAAATGGGAGATGGCGATGTAACCATGAAACAAGGTACCTCTAATGAGGTACAGGGAGTTCAACATAACCCAAGGACTGCTGTGATTATTTAAAAAAAAAGAAAAGAAAAGAAAAGAAAAATTTTCATTGATTTTTTTTTTTTCAGTGAGAGATGAAGGGAGAAGGATAGAGAGAAACACACTCCCTATCGGGGATCGAGCCCACAACCTGGGCATGTGCCCTGAGCAGGAATGGAACCAGTGTCATGGCTCAACAGCGGAGCCACACTGGCTGGACTATAATTCTTTTTCTGGAAGCAACAATAACCAATATGTAAATCTTACTGTTACTCTCCTACTTAAGATATTTCAATGGTTCATCTCTCCTTAGAACAAAGTCTAAACTTAAAATAGCTGCTAAGACCACCGATTGCTGTATTTTCAATTTAGCATTATTTCTTCCTCAGCATACCCCATATAGTTGGCAATTCATCCGCACTGAATTTCTTTCAATCCCTTGAAATTGCCACATACATTTTCTCCTGCATTTGGGTATACTGTTTCCTATGCTTAAAATACCCTTTTCTACATACACTGCCTTGACAGTTATTCATTAATTTAGTCTCAGTTTAAATAACTTCATTGTGCAATATTGTGATTTGCAAAAAAACAATATGTATTTGATCATGAGATGATCAAAATATACTTCTCATATATATCTGGCTTCCTCCAGGGCTCTTGGCTCACAGCTCCCAAAACCTCCCTGTTTGGAATGATAAAGCTGTTTTTGTTATGTTAATGAGACTTTTGAAAAGCCCTTAGATAACCGAGGAATGTGGGCTGTTGCCAAGGAAACCAATCAAAATAGAGAGGTTAAACTTTCTGTTTCCCTGGAGCCCCTGGTCTATCCCTACCACCACCCCTCACCTGGGAGATAGGAGAGGCTGAATCAATCATCCTCAGCCAATAATTTAATCAATCACGCCTACGCAATGAAGCCTCCATAAAAACCCAATGGGACTGGGTTTACAGCGCTTCCAGGTTGATGAAACAGAGAGGTCCTGGGAAAGTGGCCTGCTTGGAGACAGCATGCGAGCTTTCTGCCCTTTCTGCCTACCTCACCATATGCATCTCTTTTATCTGGTTGTTACTGTGTTACTGTGTTGTAATCATTTCAGATGTACCTGAATAAACTACTGATCTAGTAGGTAGAATATTTCTCTGGTCTTTGAGAGCCACTCTAGCAAATTAATCAAAGCAAGGAGGGGGTCATGGGAACTTCTGATTTATAGCCAGTTGGTTAGAAGTACAGCTAATAACCTGGGCTTTGGACTGGACTAGAACTGACCTGTAGGTGGGTCACACACTATCTCAGGGTAGACAGTGTCAAAATTTAGTTAAATTGTAGTCCACTCAGCCGAAATTGGTTTGGCTCAGCGGATAGAGCTTTGGCCTGCGGACTGTACCTTAGTTGCTAGGGGGTGTGCAAGAGGCAGCTGATGGATGATTCTCTCTCACTGATGTTTCTAACTCTCTATCCCTCTCTCTTCCTCTCTGTAAAAAGATCAATAAAATATATTTTTTTAAAAATTGTAGTACACTCAGCTGGTGTCTAGAGAACTAAAGGAGGTGAGATAAACTCCCAGGACCACACATTGGAATTGGGTCCAGAAACTCAAAAGAATGGACTATGTAAATGTTCATCTGTCCTTCCTTCTATGCATTTCTGCGGTATACCCACTTTCTTTTGTCATTCTATCTCCCACTCGGTTATAAACTCTTACATGGAAAGAGCTATGACTATGTTTATTCTGGTCTGCCTCTGGCTACATTAAACTTGACACTTTTTAAGCATCAACCTTGCTTCTTAATTAACAGAGTCATAATTTTCTCAATCTCTTTAGCCCTTATCTATAAAAATTCAATTCTTTGGTAATCCTCTTTTTCTTCATTTTCTTCATTCTCAATAAACAGATTGTCCTGTTTATTTTTCAATTTAAGTAAAAAAATGTATATTTGTTTTGTTCTGAAATGCTCTGACTAACATTGGCTATTCACTTCCTCTCAAGTATTTTCAACCTTTTCTTTCTAGTAGATATTGTACTGTAAATTCTCTTGCTTATTAAAAATATCAACCATTTAGGTTCAATTTTCTTTAAGGTACTTCCCTCTCTCTGTTCTTTCAGCATCAAGATTGCCATTAAAGTTTCTAAAACTGTTGCCTTCATGCTTCCTTACCTTCTACTTAGTACTAGAAAAGAATAAATTCACTAAAACAGTGTTAAATAAAAATGTTTAACTTCCAGGGCTGAAAGTCTCTTTAAAGTCTTTTAGAGTCAAAAGACCTATCTTATGGCATGAAGTTAAAATCACCAGCAGCATGGATAGGCAGAAAAGATACCATTTCCACCATTTTGAAAGTATTTTTTACATCAGGTCAACAGAGGGGGGAAGAGAGATAATCTAAAAGAATTTATAGGAGCTTTTGGTAAAGAGTGAATGAAGGGAAGTGAATGGGGCCAGCTCTGGGATAGCAGAGTCTGCATAACATCCTGTCTATTCTTACAGATTGGCTGAGGAACTGCAGCTAGCCCAACACTGGACTGGACTATAACATAAAACAGAGTTCTGCGCAGTGGCCTTAATTCTGGCCCTGCTGAAGACAAGAATGGGCTTCTTTCACAGCAAGACAGACAGAGATAGGACCTTGGAGGGGAACCTACTTACTTTTTCATCACCAATAAAGCTTTCCACGACACCCCATCCGCCCATGGGGGCTCAGTAAATTCTTTTCCTTGTTGCACCCCAAGAATTCCACTCCCACCTATAACAGGGGGAGCAGTCCAGAACGCCTTGTGTAAATGGGGGTAGGGGTTGGGAGTGGATACCTGGATTTATATGGTGCCTGACTAAAATAATCTGTGAAAACAGCCACCTGAAATTTAATTGGAGAGTCCAACAGGCAAAACAGGAATGTGAGAAGTCTTTTGACAGCTGGTCAGCAACTATTAACAGTCTATCAGTTCTGTCTCTTTCTCTCACCCTTCAGCAACCATAATTAATTTAGAACACAGAATTATTATTTTCTTAGTATCAACTATTGTACCCCTGGTGAGAGACCATTTTATAGCTTTGCATTGCCTCCAAGAAAATCAAATTATTTATAATAGAACATAAAATCTCTCCACATCATGCTACTGCCTCATTGTGGCCATCTTATGCCCTTTAAAGCCTTAAGGAAGCCAGAATGTCCAATGTGTCTCTTGAACCAAAAATACTTTTCTCCTTGCTTTACCGTTTCTTCCTATGTAGCCTGTGCAGTGGGTTGAGTGCCCCCCAGAACTCACATGTACCCTGACCTCAGAAGGTGACCTTGTTTAGGAATATGGTCTTTGCAGATATAATCAGGTTACAATGAGGTTTTACTGGATTAGGGTAAAACCTAATGCGAAGGCAGAGATTTGGAGTGAGGTATCTGCAAGTCAAGAAATGCCAAGGATAGAAGGCAATTGCCAAGCAACAGAAAGAGGCAAGGAATTGTCCCTCCCTTAGAGTCTCCAGAGGCCACAGCCCTATTGACACTTTAATTTCAGACATCTAGTCTCCGGAAATGTGAGATTATAATATTTTTTGTTCTAAGCCACTTGATTTGTAATAATTTATATGGCAGCCCTGGGAAACTAAAAACAAACAAACAGTATTTCAGGGTTTTAATGGTTGCTGGTTAAATACAATTAAAGATCTGACTGATAATAATGAATAAATTTCAGGTTTTTTAAGTATATGGAATCTAGTTGTGCCATTTTCTTTATTATGATATCTAAATCACAGGATATTTAAAAAATATCACATTTGGGATTATGCGTAGTCAACCAAGGTTTAATAATTGTAATTAAAGCAATTGAGAATTATTGGGGAAATCAACTGAGATGTGTTCTCTCTTTTTAGAAATGGGGCTTCTGGTACAGGGGCATTTGTTTGTTTGCTTGTTTTCCTTGAAAGAGTTTCTAGGAACTCATGGGAAATTATTCCTTAAAACAAACAAAAATTAATCTTCACTGTTGTTTGTGCTTTTTCTCAGATATGTATTAGCAAAAACCCTTCCATATTTAGAGGTGCTAACAAGGAGATGACTAGGATGTGTGTTAAACAATCTTTTCAGTTTTGTTTAAAAAAGGGAGCTCGTTTTTGTCAAATAAGGGCTGACATTTCTTTCAGTTGCTACAGAATCTCAGGAATCAGCTGAGACCATAAAATCATTTCAGTTATAGGGTCTAAAGGAAGAGCTTTGAGATCCATTTAGATTTAAGGTCATGGCTTTCTAATTTTTTCTTGCTTGTAGATAATACTAATTCTGTTACTTTTGAACAAAAGCATGTGCATTTTTACACACACACACACACACACACACACACACACACACACACACACATACACACGCATCAAACGCGTTTTAGCTCATAAAATCAAAGAGAACCGGCCAGCCAATCATTTCATTGCGGAAATCTGTACCACTGCAGATTGGGAGTTACTTTAATTTGCATGCAAAGAGAAGACAGAGAATTCCCAGTGTTACAAAAATGCTTACATTTCCCTGGTTCAGTAAAGCAGAACAATGAAGAAAGATGCTGATTTTTTTTTCTTTTTTCTTTTACAATATTTGCACTTCTGAAGGCTAGTGGACTTGTGTGTGTGGGGAAATCTGTCAGTGATATATTAGTTTGGAAACTCAAAGCTAAAAAACATGAAAACTTGGTGAGAAGCGGGAGCCTACCTGACAGAGTGAAAAGGTCACCATTCATGCTTCATCCTCCTCAACAAACACACAGAGACCCGGCGTGCACTTTAGGAAAATCCTGTCACGAGAAACAGCGCCAGAAGCAGCTCTTGATCAGGGCTGTACTGTAATCATAATAACTGCAGCACCAAATCTAATGAAAACTTGTCTTGAAATTCATCCCTGAAACATTTACGGCAAAGTATCTATTCCTTCTGTGCTGTTGGTCGTTAGTCTCTGAAAAAATATTGCGGAAGTAAAGGTCAAATTAACTCCTTTTTCCATTTGATGTATCTGCTAAAGTTCATAACAGACAGGGAAAAAAAAGAAAAACAAATACGCTTCATTCATAGCAATACATAGATGGGGAGATGAGAGAGAAAACGCATCTGTCTGCTGCAGAGATTTTTCAGGAAATATGTTATTCTAATGCAAATGCTACACCTTCCTGATTTGTTGTTTTGTTTTGCTGTTGCTTCAAGGACAAGCTGCTGTATTGCCCTGACAACCTATGATGAGTGTTGTTGGCATGCGGGAGATCTCGAGCTCCCAAGTTCATTTCCACTTTGGAGCCAACAGTTCCAGAGAGCAAGTATGAAACCTGACACTATAACTGGACCCCTGAAGAGGACACTGCTTCAGCAGGTGCACAGAACATGTCAGTTCAGGCGTGTCGGTGAGAAGAGGATGACCTGACAGCAGCTGATGTCTTTCAAATCGCAGACAGATGGCAGAAACCAGCCTGACAACACCAAGGCGAAGACTAAAAAGTCAAGGGCAAACAAAATCGTTTCAGTCTGGTTCACAATGAGATGTACTTTGTCACTGGACTTTGGTGTCAAAGAAACTCTAAACAAGATGAAGTTGGCAGATAATTTATAGGGTTCATCTCTCATACTCCATGACATATTGATAATTTAACACATTCGCATCAGGAATTCCTTTTGACGTGGCCAATAGCAGCTGTGGGAAGCTTCACACTGATTCCATCATGTGTATTTCTTCCTTTCCAAACATAGAGCAGGCTTCCTCTCAAATCCAAGTTGACTTGCCTGTCCTCCCTTCTTTCCAGACTTAGAGTAAATAGGTATGGCGCAAGAATGGGGAGTGATTTTTCTTTCCACTAAGAAAGTTTAGTCAATGAAATGGTCTTAATTTCTTTTAAAATTAAATGTATTGGGGTGTCATTGGTTAATAAGATTATATAGGTTTCAAGTGTATATTTCTATGATACATAATCTGTATATTGGGCATTGTATACCCATCATCAAACACAAGTTGATTTTTTTTATCATGAGATTAAATAGAGCCCTTGCTGGTTTGGCTCAGTGGATGGAGCACTGGCCTGTGAACTTAAAGGTCCTGGGTTTGATTTTGGTCAAAGACACACACCCAGGTTGTAGGCTCAATCCCCAGTGGGGAGCATGAAGGAGACAACCAATCAGTGATTCTCTCATCATTAATGTTTGTATCTCTCTCTCTCCCTTCCTTTCTGAAATCAATAAAAAATATATTTAAAAAATATTAAATAGAGATATGTGTTGCACCCTCATAGCACCAATCCTAAAATAGGTGAAATATCCATGTTATTTTTCAGAATATTCTTCTGAAATATATGGAGAATTATTCAACACTATGAACAATTATTTTCATAGAAGTAAAACCCTCTCTGCCATTATATGACCTATTCATATTCTGAATTGCACTCTCTTTTGGAAACAATCTATTTTCTACAAAATGTTTTCTATTTAATATTTTGAAATAATTCAGTCACCTTGTCTAATTTTCGGAAAGTCAGATATCTCCTAGCTACACTGTGTGTCCTTCCTCACTCTCCCTCTTTGGTTTCTTTAACTAGGAGAGAGATTGACAAGCAGGATATTTTGTTCTGGCTTACCTCCTTTTATTTTATTTTTTTAAATCCTAGTTTATATTGAAGTTCCAGGAAATACTCTACTCAGGAATCTTAACACTTAGCTCAGATTTCTTTTTCATAATCCATATTTCATCCCATCATCTAAAAGATTGTATGGAAAATCAATATGATCTATCAGCCTTATCGTTGCTTGATTCTGCCGATCATTTTCTTTGCATTATCTTTAACATCATCTATGTGTCAGGCAATGTGAAAAGCCCTTTGGAGAAAAGGTATGTAAAATATAGTAACTTTCTCAGGGCTATCCCTGAGAAAGGGATAAGGTGCAGAAGTTATACTTCCTATGACTCAGTTGTCTTTTTCATTCCATAGAGGACCAGCCAGGATAACAAAGATCAGGTCCTGCATTTATTTTCCTGAGTGCTTTCTCTCACAGCAAGATCCCCTCTGCCTTGCCCACATCAGGCCAGACATGCCAGAGATGGTCTCTAGAAACAGCACTCGATAGCTGGTAGGAGTTAGTGTCTCTACATGCTGGCTCCTGTTCCCTTAGGATGGGATAATTCTGACATTCCTGTTCACTGTCTCCCAAATTCCTCAGTGGAGATTAGATTGTATTGCTTATTGTGGCAACTTGTTTTATAGCATCTATTTGATTGACAGTTTTTCTTTAACTTTTCTCACTTCCAGTTTTAGTTCAGGATTCCCCAGAAGCAGAAGCTGAGCGAAAGATTCAAACATAAACCATTTATTTGGAAGATGCAAGGAACACTGACAGGGGAATAGAGAAAAGCTACAAGGAAGGAACCTACCCATTCAAGTGTGCATTACTAAGCCAGCAACCACTGCAGTTTCTTGACTCTGAGGGGAAATAGAATATTCATGCCTCAGAGTGTGTTAACCAAGGAAAGAGAGCTGGGATTATACATAACCCCCACAAATTATTGGTTGAGGGCTTCTGGGGTTCATTTAGTTCTGTGGCACTTCTGTCCTGCCAATTAAACAAGAAGAGTGCATAGAGATAGAGATACTGGTCTTTGGGAATCACGATGATCATATTGAAATGAGAATAGTTGAGGATACTGATAGAATATTGACATGTGTGTTACCCTTCTCTACTTATATAACCAGAGTTGCCTGGAATCATTACTAACAAATGATTATCTTAAGAGTTGTTCTTGGAAGATCTTTAAGATAACATGTTTACTTGTGAAAAGAGAGAAGTTATCATAACCTGGTAAATACTAAAATATCCTCCACCATCTTGCTTTTCCATCATACTTGACTGAATTAGGAGGATAAGTGTGGACAGGAAAAGAAAGGCCACATGCTAACCTGACTAGCTCAGGGAAGGCCTGCATGGTGGTATTGTAGACTCAAAGACCTAAAGTAACCATAAAGGATGGTCTGAGACTAAAACTTTAACTAAAAGCAGTTTATTGAGGGTAGTCATATCCTAGGGTGGTATCTTCACTGACAAAGGTCAGTCTTTACCTTAACTGAGTTTATTGTCTTTTTGCATCTATGATAACACATCATTGGAATGTCAAAGTAATTTCCCTTTATCTGGACTCCTCAAAACACAGGGCACCACTCTGCAGAGACCACAAATCCCCACAAATTATGGAGTTAATTGTTAACTGTTATCTACCCTGCACTCTCCTAAGTAAATAAAGTGTGTGTCCATCATTTTACTTTTTATCCAATCTCAGAGGTTTCCCTGCTTTGTTTTCTCCCAATTGATCACCAGTGGATCTCATGTAACCCACATAAGTCTCCTCTTTTGATTGCAATGCATTAAAAAAGGTGAAAAACTGCCATTCTCCAGGAGGATTATCCCACTGCATTGAGATTCTGCTTCCCAGCAATTATCAACAGTTTGGCTCAAATAAACTCACAAAAATTCTTTACAGGTATGAATGTGTGTTGGTTGTTCTTATGTTAGCATAAGAAAGAGGTCTAAGTTGGAGCAGTTGATATCCTTGAGTATTTGAAAAAGGAAAACTCCCTAAAGGATCATCCAACCAAGAATAACTACACTAGATTTGATTGAAAATAAATGTTATATTAAGTCACAGAGCTCTGTGATGTATATATATATATATATATATATATATATATATATATATATGCTAGTATCCTTTTGTTTAACTAATACAGAAACTGGAACTAGAGTTCCACCATAAACCTGTAGCTGCCTTCCTACCTTTCTTCTTTACAGAAATTTTTGGAACCAGCTTATTTGATAAGAAGCCTAGGAAAAGAGATGTTTTAGGAGAAGGAGTGATAATTGATAAAAATTTGCCTGAATTATTTATAAAGCAAAGATAAGGATCATTTCCTTCTGGAGCTCAATCAGAAGGGCAGAAACCTCATATGTTGAGAAAGAAAAAACACACTAACTACAGTATATCTATTTCACTGTACTTTCATTCCCCAAGCCCCTCTCCCCAGGTTGGTTGCAAATATATAATTTTAAAATACTTAATTCATTATTTTGGATTGCAACCACTTATCCCATTTCCTCATTTACCCCTCCTTCATCAACAACAAAACTGCTAATTCCTTATTCCTCCAAGCTCTTAAAAATAAATAAATAAATACATAAATACTACATTTTTAATAAAAATCCCCTGTCTCCTTATCTTACTAATGTAACATTCTTGTTCATTTTTCCTCCCTCTAAATTCACTTTCTAAGTATTATATATATATATATATATATATATATATATATATATTATATATATTATATACATATATATATATATATGTGTGTGTGTGTGTGTGTGTGTGTGTGTGTGTGTGTGTGTGTATGTGTTTGAGTAATAGACTTCAATAAAAATCCATGTTGTGCCAAAATTGGTTCAGTGGATGTCGGCCTGTGGACTAAGGAGTCCCAGGTTTGATTTGGTCAAGGGCCCAGTGGGGGTTGTGCAGGCGGCAGCTGATCGATATTTCTTTCTCATTTATGTTTCTAAGTCTCTGTCCCTCTCCCTTCCTCTCTGTAAAAATTCAATAAAATACATATTTAAAAAATCCATGTTGCTTAACTTCATCTAGGGCCCCAATTTCAGAAACTTGTTTGCATGCTGCAAATTTGGGGTACCTAAGGTGATTTCTGCATTCGCATGCTTCTTTCTTCCTCCTATACAACATTTAATTTATATAACACTTTCCCCAAATTCCTACATTATCAATTATTTCCTTGTGACTGAGTCAATAGTCTTTTCTCTGCCTCCATAACCCGTTGTCTCTCTAGGGTTTTATTATGTTCACCACGTTCTACTTGAAAGTACTCCATCTCTTGGTTTTATTTCTCATTATTTTTCTGTCTTCCCAAACTTCAAAGGTACATCAAAATGTCCCTCAAAGTTTGGTGTATTTTCCCAAAGTCTACATTTTTAAATGAGACGTCCTTCTTTTATTCTCATAGTCACACACTGAAATTGTAAAGACAAGTAAATGGCTTTTTATCTCAGCCAACACCTAGCAAAGCTTCAAAAGTGAATATATTCCAGAAGATGTTATTTTCACTCCTCATCTCTGGACATTTGGAATCATTTGGAGATAATATTATAGCAAGCATGACTCAGTCAAAATGAAAGGACTGTGCTGCTTTGATACATAATGAAGGAAGCATAACTGACTGATTACCCAAGATTACAGAAGTTGACAGAAGGAGAGCTAGTTACTAGAGTTACATGTGTGCAGCTGGGCCTGAAATTAAGGGACTTGTAACCCACCGGTAGTGCTATTATTAGTATCAATGAAAAGGAAAGCATTTAACTAAATGATGGCTCTATCAAATGTGGCCAGCAACAAGATAGACCATAAGAACTGTCATATGTATAAAGGCTTGTTATAAAAAAATAGAAAATAAACTAAGCTTGAAATACAGAATGAGAATTCAGGCTCAACATAAATTAAAACCCTGCCTCGCTGTAAAGGACATTAAGTTCTAGTTAGAATTAATTAGGAAATTTAAAAAAAAAAACCCACTAAAATGTCTTTTTTTTATGTTTTTTATTGACAGGATTTCATCAGTCTATATGACCTGGCATAAACATAGGGCAGAGGGTTGAACTAAGCAGGTTCTTGAGAAATTGGTTTTGCTATATGCTAACAGGCAAGAGGATTAAAAGAAAATCCATAAACAACAGAATTGGAGTACACACACACCATTTGGAACAAATATAGAACTTTATTAAAAAGAAAACATTCTCCTTGGTGCTTACTGAAAAGGATGTATTCTCAAAGATATATGCAGCCCTCTATGTAATGCAGCCTTATGCACAGTGGACAAGACATAGAGACGACCAAAGTGTCTTTTGAAAGAGGATTGGATAAAGATGTGATACATGTACACAATGAAATACTACTCAGCCATGAGAAAGAAGAAATACTGCCATTTGCAACCGCATGGATAGACCTTGAGAATATTATGCTAAGTGAATTAAGTCAGTCAGAGAAAGCTAAGAAGCATATGATTTCACTCATAGGTGGATATAAAACTGAAACTCATGGACACAGACAACAAGCATCCTGGTTACCAGGGTGAAGGAGTTGGGGACATAGTAGATGGTAGAAGGGGTGTAGCATATGGTGATAAAGATGGTTTGATTTAGGGTAGTGGGCACACAGTGCAAGATCTTGTATCATAGAAATGTACACTTGAAACCTATATGGTCCCTCAATGCCATCCAATAAATGTAACAATAACAACAAAAAATGAACTGTCAAGAAAATATGATTTATGTAAAATAAAATATAAAGAAAATATTTTCCTTCCTTTTAATTTTTTTTAGATATGTAAGAACTTCAATGAAGTTTTTTGGGATGAATAAACAAATGCAAACCTAAAAAAAAAAGCACGGAATTTCCTGTTAAAATTCTTCAGTTCTTTTATCAGTGTTTTGCCATTGGGAGATAAATTTTTGCCTTCTTTTATTTTTCCTATATTGATTAAGGTATTACATGTGTCCTTATCCCCCATTGCCTCCCCACCCCTCCACTCGTGCCCTCGCTCCCGTAGTGTCTGTGTCCATTGGTTAGGCTTATACGCATGCATATAAGTCCTTTGGTTGATCTCTTCCCCTTCCCCCCACCTTTCCCTGCATTCCCTCTGAGGCTTGACAGTCTGATTGATGCTGGATCTGTTTTTGTTCATCAGTTCATGTTGTCCATTATATTCCAACCAATGAGTGATATTTATCTTTCTCTAACTTATTTAACTTAGCATAATGCTCTCCAGGTCCATCCATGCTGTTGCAAATGGTAGGAGTTCCTTCCCTTTTATAGCAGCATAGTATTCCATTGTGTGGGATCTACCACAGTTTTCTAATCACTCAAGTGCTGATGAGCACTTAGGCTGTTTCCTTAATTTCATTTTTCAATTTTTTTCATAGATCATAACCAATAATCTAATTGGAGAGGCAATGTGCATATGCCTCTGTGTGTGTGTGGGTGTGTGTGTGTGTGAGAGAGAGAGAGAGAGAGAGAGAGAGAGAGAGAGAGAGAGAGAGAGAGATTTGGGGCCAATATTATTATTAATAATATATTATTTATATTCCAGTAATATTATTTTCTCACTGGGAAATATACAGAGAGAGAGAAACTCACTATTCATCCCTGTATAACAGAGAATCATATCACTGACCTAGAGGTGAAAAACCCTGCCTCATGGTAGCACAAACCTTTGATCTATCCAACACTGTAACAACATTAGTTTTGATGAAGCTTCAGTGAATTTCAAATCTGGTCTCCATAAATCATTTATAGCTATAAGCAATCCACACCGGCTGCTTATTCTGTATTTACAAATCCTTTTGGGGCAGATTTCTTACTCTATCTCCATTTCGTCAGGATAGGAGAGAGACTGAATATCAATTTCTTTCAAAAAACTTTGTCCCTTGACACATGTAACCATAGTCAAAGAAGAATTTGCTAGAAAAAAACAAAACTCATTCACAATCAATTGGCCTTTTTGTGGCAAGCTAATTCATTTGGGACCGCACTGAGGGACATTGGTGGGATAAGGCAGCAAATGCACTAGCTGGATATTTTGGAATCTAGCCTGAGTAAATCTTCTTAGAGAATACAAGGTGCTGGAACTCTAAGCAAGACAACACTATGAATAAATTTCGGAGACTTTTACAAGGAGGAAAGCAGGCCATTCCCAAGGACAACCTCTTTTATTTTTGACATCCCCAGAATGTAACCTTAATGGTAAGAACTTGCTTGGAGGACAAAATGTTCTGGCTAATGAAATACTAGCTTTCTCAGCTCACTGCTGCAGACTAGGAAGAGGGAGAGGGAAATTACCAAGTCTTCCAGCAATCAATGCTATACTTCCATCCCTGGCTTTTTTTTTATCTAGTCACAGATATGCTTAGAGAAGCTTGTAGCAGACTAAAAGTCCATGGCCTGATGGAAAATAAACTATGTCCTTGGTGACAATTATTGTAATAACACCATTATTGTTTCTAACCTTAGGGATGACATTCCAGTTTAAAGGTCGCCCCTTCAACAACTGTCTGAAGTGTAAGTGATGTCCTTCAATATTTTACATCCATCAAAAGTGTCAGTTTCATTTTTTAGGTAATGGTTATTGAAAAGCACACTGGGAAGCCATCATTTGTAAAAACTGTCCCAGAGTTTCACCAGTAGAGCAAATCGTCGCCTGAAAAAAACTCAAAAACCAAGGAAAGATTTTAAGAAAAATGAACTAAGAAACAGATGGAATTATAATGATGTGAAAATGTAGAGAATTTCAACTATGCTGGGACTCAGAAAGTGCAGAGTGACCTCCACCAGTAATTTAACTGCAGTTTTTTTTTAATAATGTCGTAATTTCTTTTGTGTACATGGAGATACACAATGAACTATTTGTGATATGACAGCAAGAAATAAATTGAGTCACACCGAGTATTACAAGTATCAGAATTATTGTGTTAATGCATTCATACCATTTTCATAATATTTGAATCATTGTAGTCTGACACTACTGAAAAATATTCTATCCTGCAGCATGGAAAGCTGTACTTTTTAATTTTTTGTGTCAGCTTGGCTAGGCTATGGTGGCCAGTAATTTGGTCAAACACAAGTTTAAACGTTGCTGTGAAGGAATTTTAAAGATGTGACTAATATTTAAATCAGTAGGCTGAATTAAACTAATCACCTTTCATAATGGGGTGGCCTTATCCATTCCATTAAATGCCTTAAACAAATGACTAAGGTCCCCAAAATGAGAAGGAATTCTGCCTCCAGTCTGCTTTTAGATTCAAGACGGGAGCATCAGCATCAACTCTCCTTTGGGTCTCTACCCTGTCTATCTGGTTTGCAGATTTTTGTTTTACTAGCCCCATAATAAGCTAATTGCTTATAATCTCTCTCTCTCTCTCTGTCTCTCTCTCTCTCTCTCTCTCTCTCTCTCTCTCTCTCTCTCTCTTTCTCTCTCTCTCTCTCTCACACACACACACACACGCACACACGTCAGTACACGCGCACACACATATACACACACATACACACTACTTCCTATTGACATTTCTCTGGAGAACACTAATACAGGATCTCATTCATTGTAAACTTCCTAAAATTAAAATGGCCTCTTTTATTCCTCTTTCTAACATTGTGGTCACTTTATTTCCTTCTTTTATATGCTTGTTAATATTCAGAAGTAAGAGCTTACAGGATATGACATTCTAGAGAGTTTTTCCTTATTCCTTCATCCAATAATTATTCATTGAATTTGAACTAAATGCAGACATTGTTCCAGCAGCTGAAAATATAGTGGTGACAAAGACAAGTTTCTTCTCATAAGTAGTTTCCATTTTTATATAGACCAGTCCGGACTCCTGAAAGCAATTTTTATTAAACATTATCTAACACTGATATAAAAGCTTCTATATAAATTGAAGATGCTTCTAGTTTAAGCATATCTATTTCATTATAGTATTTAGTGATATGAAAGCTTTCACATAGTATTTAGTATACATATGGAATTTTTAGTATAAAGAATCATTTGAATAATTAATTTTGCTGATTCATTCAATTTATATATTTCTTATATGCCTGTATAATATTTAGAGCAGCCTGGAGAGAAACCCAGTCATGGTCATTGTAATTTATGTAATTTTCAGTGTAAAAATCTAAAGAAATAACCAGATTTATAGATAACATTTTTTTCTTATTAAAATTTAAATGGATTATAATGTTGCTCATGAAATGACATAGTTTAAGTGGTTTTTAGAAAGTAGTTGCATTTCTAACTCATATTCTGGTTCCTAATTACTGCTACTGGCCCTAATTGCAAGCTTCATTATTTCTTATCAGGACTAGACTAACAGCCTCTGAACAGTCTCCTTTCACTCTAGCCCTGACATGTTACATCCAGACTATGTGCTGTATGAATATGTAATTCCTTATTTGAAAACCTTCAATGATTTCGTGTTACACACAGAATGCAATTCAAATATCTCCACTTTCAATCTGAACCCTTCCTAACTCTCCAGTCTCAGATGGACTTCATACTATGCTCACCTCTGCACATTATAGATACATCCTACTAACTTCAAGAGTTCTCTTTTTGTGTGTATATGTGTTTACAATCACTGAATTCTTTACTTTTGCTCAGACTTCTCTCCCTCAAGTGGCTGCTACTCAAAATTCAATATATCCTTTGAGATGCATTTCAAATTGCAGTCTAAAGAGCCTTCTTCAACTCTTTGAATCCTTTTTGTTTCTCATACTGAGAAATCACTATCATAGCAACCATCCGTCTTCCTTGTATTGGAATTACTTATTCTCTTGTCTTTTTTTTTCCAACTAAAAGCACCATGATCCATTTCTTTTGTAAGCTCCCCAACCCATCACAGGAGAATTGTTTGATAATCATTTGTAAAGTCAGGGTTCTTAAGTAAACACTTTTAAGAAAAGTGAGTTATTTTTAAAAGTCAGGTCAACCAAAAACATGGAGTTGAGTAGCAAAGTATTCAAGATAAATATCTGAAACTCTCATTTCTCTCAATAAATAGGAGCAAGCTGGAAATATATTATAAAGTTTGACAGCTAAACTATTAAAACCAACCTATAGGGGTTGATAATATCGATGCATGGGTGTTCCTTAATATCTGGTTATTTCTCAGGCCCAAAGTTCTAAAGCATGAAAAATGCAACCAAAACTTGATATAAAATGAAAGGTACAAGTTAATTACCATTACCTTTAGGTAAATAGTCTAAAAACATAATTCTTTATAATAAAAGGCTAATCTGCAAATCTACTAAATGGTAGAATGACCAGTCGCTATAACATGCACTGAGCACCAGGAGACAGACACTCAATGCAGGAGCTGCCTGCTGGTGCTCAGTGCACTCACATAGAGGGAACGCCACTCAACCAGAAACCAGGCTCATGGCTGGCAAGCACAGTAACAGTGGCGAGAGCCTCTCCCGCCTCCGAGGCAGTGCAAAGCTGTCAGTTGGACATCCCCTCAGGGCTCTCAGACTACAAGGGGGCACAGGCTGGACTAAGGGTCACTCCCACCCCCGAGTGCTCAAATTTCCTGCACTGGGCCTCTAGTGTATCAATAAAGAGGCAGGTAGTGCTAGGGTAGGATGGAAATAAGTGCAGTAGTATTCAGAAGCAAGTTTTTAACTCATAAAAATATATCAGATTCTAGGTAGGTCTTTTACCAAAAACTGTGAATAGTCTGATATGTTACCTCATTTTTGTGTATACATATCCATACATACATGCATATGTATATTCATGATATGTATATGTTTATTGCACATATGTTATATGCATATGTATACTACATGAGGCACCTGAGACAAGGAAAAGAGTTCTTGATACAACTAGATCAATAGCCAGAGTAACATGATGAGCATCCGTTCTCCACACCTAGCCCTGCTGGCAAGGCAATGAGAGCCAATGAAAACTCTACATGTGTGGTGGGTTACATACTTCATACATGAGGGATGGGAGGAAGAACAATAGATTTTTCTGTTTTTATGAAGTATGGAGGTGCATGCTTCCCCCTTTCCTCCTGGAAGAATGGAGAAAAACCTCTGCTCTTTGTAGATATAATGTAAAAGGTCCTAGGTTTATATTCTATCTTTTATAATTAAATACAAACCTGTAAGAGCCAGATAAGTGTTATTGTTAAAGCAAAGAGATGTCTCCAAAACTGGACTTCATCACATTGACATGCAAAGATCTGGGGGAAAGTGCTTCAACAGTCCTGGCATCTTGGGAGTTTAATTTAGGGTCTTACTTAGTCCAGGCTGTAACCATTGGCAATCTCAGGTAGATAAACGTTCTGTTATCCTTTTGGATAGGACGATTAACTAGGTGAATAGCCACACTCTAATTCACATGGTGTGTGAAGGGAAAAATATTTTATAAGTAAAAATAAGCATCCCTTACATTCATATTGCATGCATTTCCATATCTAAGGGGGCTACAGATTTTCTCAGTAGCACTGAGAAATCTCCAAAGTTGGTTTATTTTATTTCAGTGCTACAGTAGTGCATTGGGCTTTGTCATAGCTTCCATAAAATATTAATTAAGGTATAGCACCTTGCTAGGCTAAACAGAGCCTGGATTCAATTTTTTTCCAAGCCATAGGGGAAAAAATGCACTTACTAGAGTACTGATTTCAAATCTCTTTGCAAGTATTTTCATTACATAAATGAATAAATAACTATTCCTTCACTACACAATTCTCATAAATTGGCCAGAATATGCAGATTAAGAAACATGATCTTTACTGGATATACTTGACTAAATTTAGCTCCTGAATATAAAAAACTCAGAACAAAATTTCAAACTATTTTAAGTATGACTCTTTCTTGTAGCAACCACTTCTCCAGTCTTCATGCTGCTCCGTGACTCTCCAGTATCACCAATTTCAGATTCTAGACCGGTGTTATCTGTAGAGAAACCTAGCCAAAGGTGTCTCACTCTATTTCCCTTCCTCTCAAATGTTTAAAATGTTTAAAAAACAATACTTCTATTAATTTTTAAAGAGAGGAAGAGAGAGAAATATCTATATGAGAGTGGAATCCTGATGTAATCCCGTAGGACCCCTACTGGGGGTTCAAGCCTGCAACCCAGGCCTTGGGCCCTGTCAGGGAATCTGACTGACAACCTTTCAGTACATGGCATGATTCCTCACCAACTGAGCCACACCAGCCAGGCTCCTTTCAAATATTTGTCTTTGTTTTGTCCTTCTTTCTCAAATGTATCCATTTGTTTCTGTGGCAACAAGGCGGTACCTAAGCTGATGGTTATCTGGTAACGAATGTTAACTTATTCATTGAAAGAACAAATGTGTACCTTCTGTGTGTAATGCAAACATCATGTATATGGCTCCTAACCTGATGTATCTAATACAACTCAGGATGATGTATGTTTAAGCAGAAGACTCTTAACCCTTAACTGATGGGATATTAAGAATATTATAAAGAAGGCACTGTGTACCTGTATGTGTGAGTTTGTGTGTGCATGAAGGAACACACCAATACATAAGTTCTTTTTAGTGGAGGCCTTTTTAGAACAAAAAAATACATATAGTTGGAATCCTGGGCTTGGCACATATAAAACAGTCATATTAGTAGACTTGAAATTTGGCTTGGTTCTTTTATTCAGAAATTTGCTCCCAAGTTGTATTATTGTAAAATTACAGTTCATTATTTTTGTATCCCAGTTCTCCTTTCAAAGTTTCCATTACCACCAGTGATACCACATAGTACTAGTTTGCTATGGTAGTAAATTTTCATGATCATAAAAGGTGCTCAGTAAAAACATAGAAAATATCCACAAAGAATAAAAGATTCCCATGAGAAATGACTAGTATTTCATGCTTCCTTACTTATCTAATAAATGTAAAGAGCCTGAATGAAATGTTTCTATTTTTCCTTCAAATTTTATTTAAATTGGACCTCTTGGCCTACTTGTTTATATGTAAATTGCTTATATGTGTCTTTTTTACCTTCTTGCAGATTTTTCTTTCTTAATATGTGGGATGCTTTTGGATGGTATGTGGGATGCTTTTGGACTTGAAAATGGGACCTATTAGCTAATAAAATACTATTAAAAACATTTTCTTACAAATATTACAGTAAATGGCACTTTTAGAAAAACTAACTCTTATGACCTTTCCTTAATTAAAAAAAGTGAGACTCAGAGAACAATTTTATTAAAGATAAGAATTGAAGGATGATATTCTGGAAGTTTTAACAAAATGCATATTAAAACTTGTGATTGTGAGTTTTCAATTTTCTAAGATGCTATATTACTGTTTTACTACTAAATTAAAGGTAACTATTCTTTAATTTATATGCTTACCTTTTCTGAGACCACTGAAATCATGTCATAAAATATATATTTTAATACTTGCAAAACTTAAGAGTATCAGCATTCAATTCTTCAAAATATTTGGCAATTCTAATGTGGTAATTATTATATATATATGGCAATTTTTTTGCTAGAGTGAATAATAAAATATTAGTAATGGTGAGCATTTTACCAAAAATATTTTTCTTCTTTCTTACCCATTAAAGTAAAAATCAACCAGTTAACACTCTTAGAAAGATAATCTTTAGCAAAACCTCTTCAATATAAGTTTCCATATACTAGTTATATGATCTTCTTAAATAGAAAAGTGGCAGTCACTTGATATAAACATTATTTTATCTTTTACTTATATATCTATTACATAAAAATAATAAATTAACTAATCAATAAATATTTATTTTCAAATATAGCTCACCACTATAAATTGAATTGCCCAGAAAATAGTATAAAATAAGAAAACTACAAGTGGAACTTTGTTTTTTCTTTCTATCAACAGAAATGGCATGCTGAGTTTTAAAAGTTCTGTCTAGATTTTACCCCAGATATTGAATATGTAGATCTTCAATAAATGGTGTATATATATATATATATATATATATATATATATACACTAATAAAAGAGAAACATGCAAATTAATCATCACTCTGCTATGTCCACCAGCCAGTCAGGAGTGATATGCAAATCAGCCCATAAAAATGGCAGGTAAATTTGCATATGCAGGCATGTTGGCAGTGCTATGGCTTGCGCAAATGGGCCTGCCTAGCCACTCCTGTGAGGCCCGTGAATGCCACCCCAGGGAGGGGAGGCCAGCTTGCCTAGCCATGTCTGCGGGACCCTGGAAAAATAGCAGGCATGGGATTGTTGAAACCCAGATATAACCTCTGGCCACAGATTCACAGCCTCATGGAGACAGACTCTACCAGACTGCCCAGAGGCCCTATGGCTGGGTCACAGGGAGCAGTTCAAGATGTGACACAGAGAGGAGGTGGGAGGAAATCCAGAGAATGGGATGTGGGGGTTCAAGACTCACTTCCTCTGGGCTCTGTCCTTCTTGGTTCTTTTCTTTTGGGCCTGGAGCCCAAGCACTACAGGGGAGAGGGATGGATGAAGGCCGAATGTGGAAGAAGAGGAGGGAGGCCTGACTGCGGGGATGCCCGAGGGGCAGCTCCAGGGCAAGTGCCACAGCTTTGGCAAAGGGGCTGGCCAGGAGGCAGGTGTTCTAAGGGCTGCCAAGCAGCACCACACCATCCCTCCATGAGGACACCTCACACAGGTGCTGCCTTTGCCAGCAGGCTCTGGGCGACATCTGCAAATGCTACTCCAACCTCCAACATTCTGGGCAAAGAATTGACCCTGTGCCCCTCTGGGCACCAGGCTTGCTAGGAGTGTGCTGTCACCAATGCCATAGATCAAAGGCAAAAACCTGGCGAGGTGGGGTGCACCAGAGTGGCTCAGGCTGCAGCAGGGGACCAGAGGGCAGGGATCTGCCTTGGCTGCAGAGAGAGAGGTTCTGCAGTGGCCCCAGACTCGGGTCAGCCAGGGCAAGGAACAAGGGGCATGGAAGGATGCCCGGATGGAGGGACAAGGACACTCACCCCTGAGACAGGGTTTGAGGGGCAGTGCCACCTCAGTGGAGGGGTGCCACACTGCAGGGTACCAGGCTAACTGATGTGATTCAGACAAGCTCCCAGTGCTAACTGGCCTCACCCAGGCAGCCTTCACACTTCAAAGGAAACAACTCCAGCTCCTGCCTTGGCCCAAAAGTAAGCCTGCGGTGCCCTGCCCCACAGCAGAGCATGCCTAGGCGGTGAGCGTGCAGCCTTCCACCTGCTCCGTTGAAGGGAGTGGGGGGCAGTAAAGACTGGGGCAGGGCCGGAACTGGTTTGGCTCAGTGAATAGAGTATCGGCCTGAGGACTGAAGGGTCCCGGGTTCGATTCCAGTCAAGGGCATGTACCTTGGTTGCAGACACATCCCCAGTGTGGGGTGTGCAGGAGGCAGCTGGTCGATGTTTCTCTCTCATCGATGTTTCTAATCTCTGTCCCTCTACCTTCCTCTCTGTGAAAAATCAATAAAAAAAAAATATATATATATATATATATATATATATATATATTTTTTTTTTTTTTTTTTTTTTTTAAGAATGTACACTGGGCTTGTGGCATAGATTCAGATTGCTAGCCCCACCCCATCCCCCCAATATCAGGGTTACATTGGAACATTGGAATTAGCCTTTTTACCCTTCTCACACTTACACAATGGGATACTATGGGTTGTAAAAAAGAAGGAACTCATATCATTTACAACATGATGGATGGAGTTGGAGAGTATTTTGCTAAGTGAAATAAGCCAGCCAGAGAAAGGTAAATATTACATGATCTTACTCGTCTGTGGAATCTAATAAACAAAATAAACTAATGAACAAAATAGATCCTGGGACAAAGAAGCATGGAACAGACGGATGAATTTCAGAGGGAAGGTGAAGTTGGAAGGGGCGAGGAGACATAGATCTAACCAGGGAATTTATATGCAAACATGCATGGCCCAAGGACACAGACAAGGGTGTGGTGAAGGCCTGGGAGGTGTGGGTGCAAGGTGGAGAGGGTCAATGGGAAAAAAACAAACAACAACAAAGGGGCATCTAATACTTATAACAATAAAGATAAATTTTAAAAATAATAAATAAATGTATGAGTGAGAGTTAATTCAATGTATTAAATACTTTTGTTGATAATAATGAAATAAGAAAAATAACTACTAGTAAATCAATTGCCTAACTCAAAAAAATTTATTAAAGGAACAATTGAGAAAACCAAAGGAAAATGAAGGAAATGATAAAATAAAAAGCATTCATTAGTGGGGTATAAAACAGAAAACAGTAGATTTAATAAACAAATAAAAAAACAGGTTCATTGAAAGTTAATAATAAAACAAACCAAATGCTAGCTAGCTTAATCAAGGGATACAAGGGGATGGCACAAATGCACAATAAAAAATATAACAGGACACAAATACTACTAAAACAGATTAATTTTTTTAAAAAAATGCACATGGCTACTTTGATGACTTCTAATGAAAAACAATTTTAATTTTGATAAGATGGACAATTCCTTAGAGCAGTGATTTCTTAACACTTTTCATCTCACAACATATACAAACTAATCATTAAAATTCTGTGGCACACCATAAATATATATATTTTTTGCTAAGCAAAAAATAGGTATAATTTTGATTCATTCACACCAGACAGCTATTGTGTTGGCTGCTGTCCCTTTTTCAATTTGACAGTGTAAAGAAAAAGAGGTCAGTGCCCCTGACTAAATAGTTAGCTATTGCATGTTCTAAAAATTCCTGTGGCACACCAGTTGAAAATCGCTTCCTTAGCGAAAAGCAAGTTACTAAAGTTGAATTAATGGAGTTATAAAAAGACCATTTTTTTTTCATTTAAGGACTTTGGAAAATTTATTCAGAGTAGTTTCTTTTTATCCATTCAGATTCACTCACCCCCTTTCTTAAGAAAGGAAGTGGTCCTCTACTGACCACATTAACGATCCCATTAGCCTCTAATTTCTGGCACTGCTCTTGAATCTGGCCACACGCTTTCCTAATTCTATTAGCATGATCATAAAGTGCATTCTAATTAGCTCTAATGAAATGATGGATTACGAAAATGGATTTTTGAGATATTGAACCATTTTTACATTCCTAGGATAAACCTTGGGTAGCCATACTTTATTTTTATACTTAGCCAAACTTTATATTTATATTTATTGAGCTACGGATTTCTATTTGTCCTGGGGTTAGCCGGAGTTTTGGACAATTCATAGGCTCAATTTACCAAGGACCGTGGGACAACTAGTTGAACCCACACATGGACATATAGTCAGAGATAATAAATTATATAACAGAAAACAGGGCTCAGAAGATCCTGGACCAGGGTTAGGGCTTTGTTTCAGATGCCACTACAAACCTATCTGAAATAGGTTTTCCAAATACTTAGGTCTCCTCCTTGCTAGTGTCTGGGCATGGTACACTGTTTCGTGTCACTTTATCGATGGCACTTTCCCCAGATACAGCAGCTGCTTCCAGACTGTATTATTATGGCACCTCAGAACCAACATTAAAGGTGACAGCAGCAAGCTGGCAACACCTTACCTCCCAGCATCTGAGCTCTGGCCTTGTAGAGTTCCTCTTTGAGACTCTAGATTCAAAGCTCCTCAACCTCTTCTCTACTCCCATAGGGAAGCCATCTATTCCCTGAGGTTATCGTGGGGTGACCTCAGTTTTCCTTTCTTGTTCATTAAATGCTTCAACATCTGCATACACAATTTTCTTTATTAGATTTCCTCTATGGAGAAACTAGTGTTTCTTTTCTAGTGAAAGAAGTAGTACTGTCTGACTTACACATTTATAAGTCAGCAATAAAACTATCATCCACTTATCAGAAACAAATTTCTAAAGTTGATGAGCGTAAAACAAGTGTGGTATGGTCTATTAGTCTATGACTTTTATCTGAAAGCTTTTTTTTTATTAGGACAGACCCAAACATCATGCTCTCTTTGTATTGGGAGAAAATTTGCTAATTTATAATAGATTTGGAAAGCAATATGAGATTGAGAAAAATTAATATGGAAGAGTTATGACATAATGGACCACTATGCCTTTAAATTAAACCAACTTCTGCAAAAATTTGTTGGTATTACTGTAGGTTATTAATTGAAAATATACATTAGTTATCACACAATATTTTAATGTTATTTTCATTTTCCAACCATTATTAATTCAATCATATCTTTTTAAAAATATATTTTATTGATTTTTCACAGAGAGGAAGAGAGAGGGATAGAGAGTTAGAAACATCGATGAGAGAGAAACATCGTTCAGCCGCCTCCTGCACACCTCTTACTGGGGATGTACCCTCAACCAAGGTACATGCCCTTGACCGGAATCAAACCTGGGACCCTCAGTCAGCAGGCCCACACTCTATCCACTGAGCCAAACTGGTTTTAGCAATTCAATCATATCTTATAAGTGGATCTTGATGCTCTTTTTCCAGATCTTACATTTGCAGATCAAAGACTAGTTTAACCTTCATTGCCTCTTTCTATGTCCTTCACCACTATTCCATAAAGGAGGGAGAATGGCCTCTGAATGTACATGTGGATGAAGGTTATGGGGAAAGGAGAGCAGTCCCTTTCTTCTTTTAATCTCTCATCATCATCATCATCATCATCATCACCTTCATTATTTTTATTGCCATCATCATTACTATATTAACCTATCTGACTTCAGAGGGGAAATGTTCTACTTAGCTTTCACATATTCTGTAAATTTGGGGAGCAAATTCTGCTCTTTTAAAAAATATATTTTATTGATTTCAGAGAGGAAGGGAGAGGGAGAGAAAGATAGAAACATCAAAGATGTGAGAGAATAATTGATCAACTGCCTCCTGCATTCCTCACACTAGAGTTCAAGCCCATAACCCAGGCATGTTCCTTGACTGGGAATCAAGCTGTGTCCTCCTGTTTCATAGGTCAATGCTCAACCACTGAGCCACACTGTCCGGGCAGGTTCTGCTTTTTGAAGGAAGGTGCAGGAGAACTGAAAATTTCCAGAATAGTCTGTGACTGGGTAGATAACTTCATTTTAGTCTGGAATGAATTGTCAGTGAACCATTTTGGCCATAGACCTACAGCCATATCTTCAATAACTTTCAAATAATAAAAAGTATGATTTAATTATATAGAGATCTATTAATTAGTTCTGAATTTTAGAAGAGGTATAATATTATTTCTCCCCTAAAACTTCCAACAGACAGGACAATCACCATGACTTCCAACAGGCCAGGAAAAATAAAAATAGGAGAATAGTTGTCAAACTACCTTTCTTGCCATATTCCCTTCCACAGTATTATTTCTGAGGGTATCTTCATTGCTTTGAGCAAATTCCAATTTACCTGTTCTCTGACCTACATCCCCTATATATTTCACCACTGGAGATATGGTGATATATTCAGAAGCTGCTTGCCTACAAATTTAGCATTGATTCTTCAACTATTTTGCTGAAATACTGTGTAGAGAAATTGTTATGATAAAATACATGTTATGCAAACAAAATTGTCATAATTTTCTAGGAAACACAAAAAAGCAAAGCAACCACTTTTGATACCATTAGAAGAGCAGCCAGATGGAGCACATTTGTACTGAACTCTCAAGAGGAGAAAGGATAACATAACAGGTCATTTCTGGCTTCCATTTCTATAAGTATTTGGACTCATTAAATGCATTACCAAGCTCCCTAGAGATACGTATACCCACGAATTAATTTCCCTAAAAACACTCCATTCCTTCACATAAAAGCATAAAAGGTTTTTCATATTTTATATTTATTAGGGTCAGTAACTTGGTTGCTAGGTAAAAGCCTCCAATATAACCAGGAAATCAGAAAAAAATAGGCCAAAGAATAAAAGTAGGAGGATGAACATAGAATATTTTGTAATACTATTGTCATAACATGTCCATACATGCTCTCACCTTATAAAGGCTGAGCTACTCAATCTAGTTCATGCTAAATGCATCTAATTCCTAACAGCTAAAAGAAAGATGATGCTTCTGGAAGGTTTATCCAAACAGGTTCAAAGGTTATTTTCCAGAATCTTCTTATGTGACCATGAAAGATCAGCTAAAGCTCAGGAAGATCACCACAGTAGTGTATTTTACTGAAGGAGATTCCTATGATTTGAAATGAAATGTGTTAGTAAAATGTTAAACAATTATTTAAATTGTATATATTTAAATATATGTAATAATTATTATATTTAATTTATTTAAGTAGAATTAATTAATATTACAAGGACCTAATGTGGTTTTAATGTATTGAAAAACCTGAGTGTATTTATTTAAAAGAAAGAAGACTAGAGCAAGGAAAAGATAAAAAAGTAAGAAAATAAGACCAGTTCTTTTCTTTTCTGAACAAAAGAGGTGAGCAGATTTCCATTACTGATTGAGTCTTTACAATGGCTCAAGACCTCTCTTTGAAATATTTACATTATGGCATGCACATTTGAAATAGCAGCATGCTAAATTAAGATAGGTAAGGTAAATAGATGAATTTCTTATTTTTAATGTTTACTGATAAAATATTAACACAGGGATTAAAAAACATGTGCACACACAATACAATATATAGATGCTATATTATAGAATTGCCTGCAACCTATATAATTTTATTAACCAATGTCACGCCAATACATTTAAAAAAAATCAATACTATTCCAAATATTTAAAAATAGAATAATAAGAAGAGGGGAACTCTTTCAATTACTTTCCATGAGGCCAAAATTATCCTGATACCAAAGCCAGCGAATAATTCCATAAGAAAACTATAGACCAATAATCCTTAAGAATATAGAAACAAACATTCTCCACCAAACACCAGTAAACTATATGCAGTGGCACATTTAAAATGATTACACACCATGACTCATTGGGATTTATCCTAGGAATGCAGGCTCTTTCAGCATAGGGAAATTGATGTAATACAGACAGCACACTAATAGGACCAAGGAAAACAACCACGTGATCATCTCCACAGATGCAGAAAAGCATCTGGCAAAAATTCAACACCCCTTCATGATAAAAACTCTCAGCAAACTAAGAATAAAAGGCTAGCCTTTTCTACAAATATTGCCAGAACAATTGAATATCTATATGCAAAAATTACCAACTTAAATCCATATGGTACAATATATACAAAATGTATGATGTATGATTTTCTTTACAGAACACATGGAAAATGCAAACTATAGTAACAGAAAGCAGATTGCGTTTGCTTGGGAATGGAAGCATGCGGAGAGCCACAAGGAAACTTCTGATGTGTGATGGACTGGTCATTTTTCTTGGTTGTAATAATTTCATATGTGTGTGATAATGACACATTCAAGACTTATTCAGTTGCACACTTTAAATATATAATGCTCATTGCATGTGAATTATATCTAAGTAAAGCTTTGAAAATATGATGATTAAAGAACGCCTTATAAATAATAGTCATTTAGGAAGAATGAGAAATTACCTACTATAAACATGTTAACAACGACCCATGCTTGAATACCTAACACTAAGTTTCACAGTCAGCATGCATATGCATATCATGATACTTGGTTCTCTTCCACTTGTTTTTCTCCGTGTTAGTAAGGGCTGTGAGCTACATTTCCTGTTTTCCTCACTGGTTCATTTCTGCACCAGGACATGGTTATCTTCTGTAATTTGATGTTAATAAATGAGGTTACAAAAATCATTTAGCTATCATCAACACTGCATCCAGGGTATGATGTGGTATCCTTATTTAATGTTACAAATAAACTTTAAGGCATAGAAAACACCCAATGGACCAATATAAAACTGCTAAGTTTTATGGGGGAAAAATCCTCCTGCTTTCCCCCCTTTCTGTGTTCTATACAAATACTTGATATATATCTGTCACTGTTTAAAAATTATAATTGCTGAACATCAATACTGAAAAGATATCTGTGATTCTTGCTGGTATAGGATCATTTTTTTTAATTTAAAAAGTACATATGTCAAAAACCCAGGAAAGAACTAAAGGAGATAGTTTGCTCTTTGTTTTCTATGTATATTTTCTGAAATATTAATAAAAATATCAAAATAAATGCTGTGCATATTATTCATTCACACACAAAGCATACACACACTGAGTGGCCAGATTATTATGATCTCTGGATGCATAATTATCTGGCCACTCAGTGTATATTAACGCTTTGCTTCTTGTTCCCTATGGCAACAACTGTATTGAATAAACAGATCTGAGATATTTTATAGTTCAATTTTACAAGTTATAATTTAATATATCATATTAAAATATTTCAACTTTAAAAATATAATTTTTGCATTGGCATTGGAACAAACTTAAGGGGACAAAATGAACAATTCAGCAAAAAACAACTGTGCCTAATTTTCTATGAAAATTACTGAAGCTGCATATATTGAAAAAAATAGAGTCATACTTTCTCAATTTTCCAATTGTACATTCTTTTCTGTTCTTTGGTCAAATACAAATTATCACCTATCCAACAACAGTATATTGTTGATATCTTATTTACTATACCCCTTGTTTCTTTGCTTTTTAAAAATATTTTTATTGATTTCAGAGAGGAAGGGAAAGGGGGGAGATAGAGACAAACCTCAGTGATGAGAGAACATCATTGATTGGCTGCCTTCTGCACGCCCCCTACTGGAGATTGAGCCTGTAACCCAGGTCTGTGCCCTTGATCAGAATCAAACCTCAGACCTTTTAGTCTGCAGGCTGATGCTCTATCCACTGAGCCAAAGCCAGAGCCACCCTTTGTTTCTTATCTTATTGTTTGTGCCTTCTTAATATATCATGCCATTAAAAATTGTCTTCTTTAAATAGACAAGTTTCTATTACCTTCTGAAGACTTCAGATCCAAGTTGATAATATTTATCATTCCTGTCTTAACACAGAAACAATACATTATGTAGGTTTATAGAGTTACATAAAAAATAAGTATTCTGTATATATATATATATATATATATATATATATATATATATATATATTTATATATATATATATATATTGGATATCAGAATTTCAAATTAAATATGAAGAAGTACATTTAGTTCACATAAATGAACATATGTAAAATTATTTTTATATTCAATCTCTTTTAGGAAGGAGGACTGAGGTCTACAAACCTATAATTTTCCTTTCTCCTTTTCAGGATTTGCCATGCATGTAATACAAACTAAACATAGTCCTGTGATTGCCTGAACATATTATTTGAATACACTAATATTATTTTTATCATTAATCCACCTTATTTTTCAAACATAAGTATTTGATATTTTTAATAGAATAAATGACCCACATAATTTGCACCTGAAAGATCTCCAATACACTTTACCAAGTTTTTATTAAACAAGTACTTCAGTAGATTAACATGTAAAATATATTCTTGGATTTTTTTATAAACACTTGAATATATGAAATTTGAACTTTTGAAAAGTGGTATATTGGCCACTAAAAATAAAATGGAACATTTAATGTTTTGAGGATTTAATTTTAATTAATTTATTAAATTAAAAACAACATAGACTTGCCCATCCAATGTGGGTCAGTGGTTGGGCATTGACCTATGAACCAGGAGGTCATGATTCGATTACCAGTCAGAGCATATGCCCAGGTTATAGGCTTGATCCCCAGTGTGGAGTCAATGATTCTCTCTCATCATTGATGTATCTATTTCTCTCTCCCTCTCTCTTTCCCTCTGAAATCATTAAAAATGTATTTAAACAGTAATACTTTAAAAAATAGAGTTCAGTATAAAGCATTTGGGTTCTACCCATAACTACCTGTGTGGCCTTCAGGAAAGTATCCTATACAATAAAAGCCCAGCAACCAAATGGCAAAATGACCAGAATGACCATGGCCCCTCACCCCAGCTGGCCCCACCTCTAATCAGCCCCCATCAGGGCATGCCAACTGAACCTCACCAGTGCATGAATCTGTGCACCAGGCCTAGTTTAATATATTAACTTGCTCTTCTTATGGGAGGTAATCCATGTGCAAGTATATTAAAGGTAGATTAGTCTGAACAGTCAAGAAGCTATTTCAAAGTGTTTGAGTACTTATGTAGACTCCAGTATATCCAAATAGCTAGGTAGGTGATAGATGGGAGTGTGTGTATTATGAAATTAGTGGTAACAACCACCCCCCTATGAAAACCTAGAACTGTTATAAAAGACAAATAGATTTTTATTTTGGATCTAGCAGCCATATAAACATTAATAAAATACTTTACTTTTCTGAGTCACTATTTCTTTAGCCATTAAAGGGGGTCCCTAATAAACTTGTTGAAATCTACCAAATATTCACTTTATAGTATTTCTTTCTTTCTTATTATCAGAAAATATAAAGACAGCTTAAATATTAAAAAAAATAAATTTGTAAGTAAATAAATATTGTGCTAGTAGGTGGGAGAGAATCTGAATGACTAAGACTTGACTCACTATTAAATAACATAAAAGAAGGAAAAATAATTTGGACCAGGGAGATATATACTAGGGTATAGTTTGATACACAGAGAAGTCATTTACAGGAACTAAGTGAAGCAATAAAGAAACCAAAGGGGAAAATTCTTCAAAAGAAAAAAACAAACAAACAAAAGACAGTACCCTGCTGGCATGGCTCAGTGGCTGAGCATAGACTTATGGACCAGGAGGTCATGGTTAAATTCCCAGTTGGGTGCCTGGGTTGTGGGCTCAATTCTCAATGTGGGGCATGGAGGGAACAGCCAATCAATGATTCTTTCTTATCATTAATGAGAGGCTGGATGTACAAAATTTGTGCATGGGGCTGTAGGGGAGTCCTCAGCCTGGCCTGCACCCCCTTGCAGTCTGGGACCATTGGCTCCTAACCACTTACCTGCCTGACTGCCTGATTGCTCCTAACTACTCTTCCCACCTACATGATCATTCCTAAATACTTGTTTGCTTGCCTGATCACCTCTAACTGCCTCTGCCTCAGCCCTCATTGTGGCAGCTTCATCCAGAAGGATGTCCAGAAAGTCATTCAGTCTAATTAGCATATTATGCTTTTATTATTATAGATGTTTCTGTTCTTCTCTCCTTTTCTCTTTCTCTTTGAAATAAATAAAAATTATATATTTTAATATATATATATATATACATATATATATATATATATATATATATATATATATATTCAGTTGGATAAAGAGGTAGAGACAGAGAAATAAATAGAGGGAAAGGAAGTTCACAACTTTACACCTCTAGGCACAGAGCTGAGATTTAAGTGGTGAGAGAAAGTAAAAACTGGAGGCTCTTCCAGCTTTGTAAAGCACACTTCTAGGGGCTGCGAGCTATAATAGTTGTTAGATGCTTTGTTTATCAGTTTCTGTATTATTTGTCAGAAGTGATCAGAAGACTGAACATATTAGAACAAAATTAGGTTGCTGAAAACTGAAGCCCAATATTAGAGAGAAAAAAAGTAATAAAAGAGTCTATTCATCTTAGTCAAGAAAAATAAGAAAACCTAAAAATTTAATAAATGTGGCATGTTGCTACTCTCTGAGAAATCATCATGGCAGTACAAAAACTGGATATGAGGAAATAACCTAACTCTTTTTGAAACAGGAAAGATGCATTCCACAACCCATAAGCCAGGGTGCATGACAATAAATTAGTATTAAAAAACAAAACCACCCTAGATGTTGTGGCTCAGTTGATTGGGACATTGTTCATTACATCAGAAGGTGGCATGTTCAATTTTTGGTCAGGGCACATACCCAGACTGTGGATTTGATTCCCAGTCAGAGCGCATGCAGGAGACAATAAATTGTTGTTTCTCACATGGATATCAACCTCTTTTTCTCTCTTTCCCTCTCTTCCTTCCTCTTTCTCAGATAAAAAAAAAGGTTGGTTAAAAAACCAAAAACAAACACATCTACTATGAGTGCCTATAGTAGGAAGAAGTGAGCAATAGATATTCTGTGGTCTCCCTAAAATCAATTATACAAAACATTATTATTATTTCTTAATTGTTGTATACCTTTTAAGGTTTATTATATTAAAGCTAAGAGATTAGGTATTTAAAATATTCTGTACATCTAGCAAGTGACAAATCCTGATATAGAATGTAGTCTTTTGTCTAAATCCTGTTCACTTTTCTCTTTACACAATGATACATCGACCTTGGAATGCTAAATCAGTAACATTGGAGACATAAGCAACTTATGTTTTTTGTTTTTTAAAAATTTATGTTACATACTAGAAATCAGTTGCTTATCCCTATGTAACAAACCAGCACAAAATTCAATGCTTAAAAACAATGATTTCCAACCTTTGGTGCATATAAATTACTTAAATTCTGCAGCACACCAAAATATATATCCTATATAATAAAAGCCTAATATGCTAAGTGTCCAGTATCTGGTTGGCCATTCAACCAATCAAAGTGTAATATGCTAATGGTATGCTAAGGCTGCTCAACTGCTTGCTATGATGCGCACTTACCACTAGGAGCAGAGGCTCTGACTGTTAGGTTAGCTTTCTGCTAGAGTCCAGCCAATCGGGAGAAGGGCAAACACACCCTGAAGTGTTTCTGTAGTCCCTCCCCTGCTGGCCAACCTCCTGCATCCCTCCCTAGCCCTGACTGTGCACCAGTGAGATTCCTCGGCCTAGATTGTGCCCTCTTGCAATCAGGGACCCCTTGGGGGATGTCAGAAAGCCAGTTTCAGCCCAATCCTGCTGGCCAGGGATCACACTCGTGCACTAATTTGTGTATGGGCCTCTAGCATACTATATATATATATATATATATATATATATATATATATATAATCTGCAAATGGACCATACCTCTGATACACCCACAAGACATGCCCACCAGCCAATCAGGCCAATATGAAAATTAATCCAACCAAGAGGCAAACAGTTGGGAGCCAGCAGTCCTGGTTGTGAGACGGAAGTCCGACTGCAAGTTTAGGCCTGATCCTACTGTTATTGGACCTAAATGGGCAGTTGGATATCCCTCGAGGGTCCCAGATTGGAGAAGGTGCAGGCTGGGCTGAGGGACACACCCCCCTTGAGCACAAATTTCATGCACTGTGCCTCTAGTATATATATTGTGGATCAGACAAAAATATATAAAATTGTTTTTGATGTACAAAGGGAAATATTAATATCCTACCCTTTTTATTCCAAACTGACTTAAAAAAAAAAAAGTTCAGGTGCCTATACTTGTACGTACAAATTTCTTGTTCCAAGAATTAACCAATCAGAGGCAACCTTACTATGGAACATGACCAATAAAATGCAAGTCTATTATATGACCTTTATATTTATGGTTCAAGACAAGGCATTCTCAACAAAGAGCTATCATGATGTTGGCTGTTTTCCCTTTCTTATTTGACACTAGGGGCCAATTGTAGAAAGATTCCTGAAAGAATACGGCTTCCTTGGGTCTATTTCTGCAAGAATAGGTCTTCCTGTGGCCAGAGAAAAGCAGAGAAGGGAGCAAAGCCCACCTAAGCAGGCTTCACTCGTGTCTACACCACCTCGCTCCCTTCTCTGCAGCTTTGCTCCCTTCTGCAGTGCTTGGCTTCCTTCCACACTGTGTTCAGTCTTCTCTAGACCCTTGTGTATGCAAATTAACCTCCATATTTGTTGGGTTAATTTGCATACTCACTCTGATTGGCTGGTGGGCATAGTGAAGGGGTGGTCAATTTGCATGTTTCTCTTTTATTAGTGTAGATTCTAAAAGAGATCAGTGTCCCTCATAGTCAGGTATTATATGTTTAAAAAAATTCATGCAGCACAACAATTGAACATAGCTGTTTTAAAAACAATGAGCACTTATAATTTAGTGATACTTTGGATCTGCAATTTATCTTATGTTCAGCTATTCAATTTCTCTGGTCTAAACTGGAGCTCACATGAAATCTGCAATCAGCAACAAATCAGAAGGGAACTCTATTTATCGGTATTTGCTGGTTTATGTCTGGAAAACAGCGGTGGGCATGGCTACTGGGCTATGCACTCCTTTGTTATCCAGCTGGCTCTACTGGGCTTGCTCACAGCTCTGCTTGGAATGGTTTCAAGAAAGAAGAGGAACCATGTATGAGCTCTTCAGGCTAAACTGAGAACTACTCCATGCCACAAACACTGAATTCTCTCAGGTGAAAATTCTCTCCAATAGGTACGCAGTTAGAAATCAGTAAAATTTTATCTTGCTTTCTCATATCATAAGAGAGATTACACATATTTTTGTATATATAAGAGCTCATTTTATGAACTATCTTTTCCTCATTTCTAGTCTTTGTAACATTGTATTGTAAATTTATATATATATAAGCTAATATTTATATAATAGATGTAAATTTATATCTATATAAGCTAATATTTATATAATAGATTTAATATTTATATTTTAGACATATAATGTCTAAAATAATGTCTAAATTATTCTGTTTTAATACTTATATTTAAATATTTGGTTGGTTCAATTTAAATTGTATTGCTTCTTAAGATCTAAGGAATGGATTTAACTTAATTTTTTCACAATGTGACTTCCAAGTTCTAGCACAATTCACTCAATTGACTCATTAATTTATATTTTCTCCACTAATTAGTATGCTGCTCATATGATATATATTACATTTTAATTAGCATTTGGAACTTTATTAGTATTTCTCTTGCCTTTCATTGCTTTTACAGCTTATTTATTAACCAATATCAGAACATTAATTACAAGTTGGCTTAATATTTAATGGTCCTTGAAGAAAGTGGTTTGTTCTTTTTTTTTCCACATAAAGAGATGTAATGATAATACAACCTTTGTGTTTTTCCTACTTGAAAAAATAGGGTTGGCTTGTCTAGTTTTCCTTTATTTCTTAGGATCATTTATATTCTCCTATTATTTTTTTCTTTTCCTTCACTATCTTCTCTTCAATGAGTACCAATTCCACAACACACCTGATTCTCCCTAAGAAACTGTACTTTTTGGAGGCAGCTAACACCTTGTTACACACAGTTTCTAGTTTCTTCTAGTCAGAGCTGTGGACTATCAAGGGCAAATCCATGTTTAATAACTTCGTATTTATTTGTATGAAGTATTTTCTGAGAATAATTTAATCTATGTTTCCTCTAAATTTTCTCATTCTCTCCAGAATCTCTTAAATCTCTATTCTGTTCTTTCCAATGAGAGTTATATTGAAATTTGTTTTATTTTCCTCTTTGCAGATAATTTTAAGAACATTATGTTCTCTGTCTTCTGGTAAGAAGAAAGTGTTACTTCCAACAAAAATTAAAAATTATCAGAAAGAATACAGTAAGAGGAAATAAAATACATTTATTTCTTATTTAATCCTATATTATTGTGATTAAATAGTTAAATTTAAAATAGTGTAGTTATAATTTCCTGCAGCTGTCTGATGTTACATTTTAAAAAGAAAAAAAAAAAAAGCCTGGAAAATGGTTTTTCCCTATATAAAATCCCTTTCATCCTTATCTCCAAGAGAAATGCAAATAAAAGTTTTCCTGTAGCTATGTCTACCTTAAATGTTCCCTAACATTGCCAGTTTTGCAGCTTTCAGACATAAAAGCCATTTATAGTATCCACTTTAAAACAAAATTTAATAAGACCCTTGCCACCACAGCAGGCAAAAGGAACAAACACTTAAGCAACCATGTTAAGAAGTCATTCATTTAAGCATTCATTTCCTTAGACATACAGGAAATGAAATGCAAACAAACCAACTAAATATAGGTTTTTAATCTAGGCCCCCGCAGTCTATATATGCAGAATAAAACATATTATTGCTCCTTCAGTGAATAGAACAGGAAAAAGTGAACTCATGAATAAAGAAATATGTATACATGATGGCACTCTTCATTATATTTCTTAAAGTAAAAGGTTATCCTATATAATAAAACCCTAATATGCAAATCAACCAGTTGCTATGATGTGCATTAACCACCAGGGGGGAATATGCGCAATGCAGGAGCTGCCCCCTGGTGGTCAGTGTGCTCCCACAGGGGGAACACTGCTCAGCCAGAAGCTGGGTTCATGGATGCCAAGCACAGCAGCAGTGGCAGGAGCCTCTCCCACCTCTGCAGCATTAAGGGCCCTCAGGGGTCCCAGACTGCAAGGGGGTGCAGACTGGGAATGAGATCTCCCTGGCCCCACAGTGCATGAATGTTGTGCACTGGGCCTCTAGTAAAATATAACCTAGATAACTGTCTTGTAGCTTAACCAGAACCTAATGTATAGCAAAGACCCTAGAGCAGGAAAAGGAATATCCAGAAGACACCTTCTAGTTGAATGACTGAAAGAATTGTAAAAGTGATTACTAAATAGAGAGGATGAAGTTTGATTTAATAGTAAGTAAAAGTTTGGTTTCATACGTGTTGTATTTGAGAAGCCAGAAGATCACATACTTAAACATGTCCAGAAATTAATAAGCAATTAAATTTTTCCCCTCCAAAAGAATATCAGCTATTTGCTTCTATTTTGTTTAAAAAAATCTCTCTATAAAATTATATTTTTCAAAGTTATCCTTAATTATTCTTAACATTTAAAATCTAGACTTGACAGGAATCTCTATAAAAATGATACTTTTGCAGTGTGGTGAACTAATGGGACAGACAAAACCACGGATCAGTAATTCTTATGTGCTTAGACAGATCAGTCTTAAGAAAAGCTGCCAGAGGAGAAATGGAAAATAGTCATCAGAAATGGAGGAGGATTGAGAGTGCATGTTGTTGTGGAGTACATCGGAGAGGATAATATCTGACTGGGTAAAATCAATACCTCCTGAAGTTGTCATATCAATGAAGGATATATAAATTGGAGATAATTCATCAATGCCGTCAGATAAAGAGAGGTGATGAGTTCATGCCACTTTTTAAATAAGTTTGGAAGTAAAATAGATGGCAAATTCTAAGATGAAATTCTTTAGAAGAGGCAGGGTCAGTAAGAATGTTCATTAGTCAGAGAAGATGTGAGTGCGAATAATTCATCAGCCATCTTAATTCAGCAGCACGTCAGTGACCTGGGAGTTCAGCTACTCCAACTTGGGTCTCCACTAGCCACACACTCTACTCCACCATCTCCCTAAACAGCTCTGCTGCTAAAATGTTAAATGCAAACTCTATCTTTGCTAAAAACTCTCATTTTTCTTCTCTTCTTATTTTACTTATTCTATGACCTCAAACAACATAGACACTTTTAATTCTTCTCCGTATGTCAATACTCATTTTTCAATCCTCATTTTTACCTTTAATTATTAAATATATTCAAGGAAATACATTAGACAAAATCTTGGAAAATAGTGTTAACTCTGTGTCTCCATTTTAAAAAATACCATGTAATGCAAAAATGTAGCACTGGATTATACTCACCTTTCTCTACACTTTCATGCAGGCTGCTGTAAAAAAGTGATGCAATAGGAAACTTTGCCATAATGAAGAAAATCAAAGCTTCTAAAGTTAACTATAAAGCTGCTTCTTAATCTTTCTACTTTTATCAAATCCTATTTTTCTCATTTTGGCAGAAACCAATCAAATCTATATCCATTTCTTCAACATACTCTCTGATGTGCTTGCCCTATTCTAATTACTGTCTTACCGCTCAAATCCTTCCTTTTCTTCACTTCTTATTTAGTGCTCCCACAATTCTTCGTTGGTTCTCACAAAAACATTAAAACTGCTTTTTCACAGATTTATTAACTCATTGTTTATACTAAAACAAGAATAAAGTCATTTTTATTATACATTTAAAATATTTTTATTGATTTCAGAAAAGAAGAGTGAGGAAGTGACAGATAGAAACATCAATGATGAGAGAGAATCATTGAGCGATTGCCTCCTGCATGCCCCCTATTGGGGATTGAGTCCACAAACCTGGGCATATGTCCTTGACTGGAATAGAACCTGGGACCCTTAGGTCTGCAGGCCAATGCTCTATCTACTGACCCAAACCAGCCAGGGATATTATACATTTTTTAAGCAGCTTTGAACAGTATTCAATAAGGTTTTCTTAAATATTGCCTTCTATAATAAATTCTCTAGGATTTTCTACTTTCCATGTTGCCTATGTTTTCACAAACTACTTTGTATGCACCTTTTCTTCTGCCTATTTTATGTATGACATTGTTTCTCAGGGTCTATTTTAGAACTTTTTTTCTTTCTCATTTTTTGGGTAATCTCATCTACCAAACTGCACTTATATCTATGGGTCCTACCAGTTCTCTCTCCTTAAACCCAGAGGCAAATTGCTAGTCTGATATTTCCACTTGAGTGGTCACATAAATACTTCAGATTCATTATCTTCAACTTTGAACTTATTGCTTTGCTCCTAAAACCTAATGGGTAGTTGGGGCAACTTGCACTTTATTCTACATTATATCATGTTGTATGGAGTATAATAAAAATTAATTGTATTATAAGATAAAAATTAAAATCTCAAAATCAAAAATTGCAAAATGTTTTCTTTGGTGCCACTGCCATGGGAGAAGAAATTAGTAACTCTGGTCTAACTTGAAAAGCTACAAATATCTGTAAATAAAAACAAAGAAAACATACCACACTAATCTCTTTAGTAAAACTTAGGTCAGAAAGATTAGCATTGCATTCCATGGCCAATTAAGAGAAAACACACACACACACACACACACACACACACACACACACACAATAACACATTTCAAACATGACCAATCGTTAAGTTGTATTCAGATGTAAAAGCTACAAATGCTTTATTATTTTGCCTCAAAGACTGTACAACAAAACAGGCCATAGAAGAAAATGAGTTTATCTAATTAAATATACTGGGAAAGGTTTACAGAAAAACAAAGGAAAACAGAAAAAATAACATAGGTTAAAAAAAAAAGGTTGATTTAAAAGACATAAAAATATAAGAAAATTTATGAAAGAGTTTAATGGGTTTGTAGTTGCCCTTATGTCGTAAAGAATACCTAAGCTGATTTTTTTTAGCCATTATGCACCAGCACAGTCTACCAATTGCTTATAGAGCCAGCAATTGCTCTAGCTCTGTGCTCTGGTGGCTATTTGAATATGATGAACATCACTAATGTGAATATCCAAATGTTAATGAGGCTTAATATGTGACACTTACTGTTAACATAAAGGGGACCCAATTGTCAAATGTAATTGAAGCAAACTCAGTTGAGTAGGAAATATTTAAACTGTTTTCCTTCACCTGGCCACGACCTACTGTCTCCAGGAAGCGGTAGAGCAAAGGGTTAATGAATTGCTGTGAGACTTTCTGCCTGCCTGCCTGCTGTCCTCCCTCCCTTCCATTTTTTTTGCTTTCTTGCCTTCCTTCTTTCCTCTGGGCCTTATGATAGGTACTTGCTTCTTCCTGGTTTGGAATTTTATTTATCTCACGTTTTTAGTTCATGCATGCTGGACATTGAGAGATTCTGAATGAACTTTATATATTATGGAAGTTGCCAAAATTTCTGGATCGGGGTCATGCTGTATATCACATGCTATCAGAAAAGGTCAATACTAAAGACAAAGGCCAGGGGAAGCTGGTTTTTCTAAGTAGTGAGGGTAGAATTGGATAAGAAGTAATATATTGAAAGACGGGTGTTTGCATTAAAAATGGTTTTATAAAGTTTTGGGTTTTTTTCTCCCTGATATAGGCTTGGCTAATGCTAATATCAGAATCCATGCTGAAAACATGCATTATATAATGGCAAAAAACAACTAATATTTCTGCAACCTAACCTGTCTCTGCTTCCTCTAAGTTTAACAGGGGTCATACAAGGACAGAACCATTCAATAAACATCTAATATGGCTAATCAGGAGAGATGGAGAAACAAAAGTACAAAACATTAGGGACACACGGAAATGATTACTGAGTAATGGAAGACATCACAGTACAATAATTGTGAGCGGACACTGAGACATTGTGCTCATGAATTTGAAAACCTCCATAAATAGTGGATCATTTAGGAAAACATAGAGAATAAAATTATCCCTGTAAAGAAGAAAAAAACAATAATGTGTAAAATTGGGGGGAAAGTTGGCGAATGATTCTCTAAAGCATAGACTCTTGTCCATATTAATTTATGACTCATATCTTCAATATTCCCTCTAAAAATGAATTTTAGTAAAAGCTGAATCCAGGGCTTCAAACATACATTTTAATATATTTCATGTATGTCTTGCTCATTCCTTGTCAATAGCTTTTGTAATGAGTGTTAATAGAATTTATTTTTCCATTGCTGTTGCAAATTGGCTATTGTGTTTCTCCAAAGCTATATGTTAACTCTTCATATTAATGAACACTTTTATTAATTTCTGATTAAGACCAGGTTTGGCTGCAAATAAGTGAACACTCAACCAAACTAAATTAAGCAAAATATGAAGTCAATTAGCTCACATAATTAAATATAGAAGGCCTAATCTGTACTTTAGATGAGGCTTAATTCAGAGCTCTAAATAGCATTTAAGATCAGATCCATCTCTTGATTTTCTTCATCCAATTGAGTTGGCTCCATTTTCAGATAGGCCTTCTTTTTCTGATCACATGAAGCTGTTGGTAGCTCCTGGGCTATATTCTCCAAGATCATATTCAGCAGGAAAGAGAGAATCTATACTCCACCATTACCAGTTCAAATCCTATGATTAAAACTAATTAGAGCAACTAATCATATAAAAAGATGTACTCATATTTGAAACCTTCATTGTCATGGCTGCAGATCACATTAGTTTCAAATACTCAGAGCCCTTTCTGGTGTTTGGTGTAGTAGAGATGGCTACAGTTCTACTAACACATTTATGGCCCACTTCCTTGGAGTTGAAGTGTTGCTGAGAAATGATTTGCTAACCTTGCACTCTTTCTTTTGAGTTCCCCTCCTACTTGAGAATCTAGGAGTCGTCCTGTGATGTGAGCACTTCTCAGTAATATGATATGGGAGAATGACTGTGAGTACTTGAATATTAACAGACTTCTTCAGATTGGATTATTCATGCATTAAAAATATTTAAACATGGTGTATATCATTAATATAATGCATATATTTGCTAATGTTCTATTAGCTTTCCTATATATATGTTAGTAAGCAATATATTATCTTAGTCTAAATCTACACTGATAAAAGAGAAATATGCAAATGGGCCATACCTTTGTGATTCCCACCAGCCAATCAGGAGTGAGTATGCAAATTAATACAACAAAGCTGGTGGGTTAATTTTCATACACAGGTGCTGAGCTGCTGGGGGTGGGGTGTTTGCATCGTTGCCATAGTGACAATGCAGGCATTCCACATCACCCCACTTGCTCCAGGCCTATGGGCAGCATGGGAAGACAGAAAGGCAGCTCAAGGCCAGAGCAAAAGACAAAAGGTGGCTCTGGGCTGGAGCAAAGGTGGTGTCAGCAGCCAGGGGAAAGAGGGCCCATTCTTACATGAATCTTTGTGCATCAGGCATCTAGTTTTGTATAAATAGACACATCAAATCTATAAAATACATTCAGAAGGTTTTGTCCTTTCCTTTTTAAAAATATATGTTTATTGTTTCAGAGAGAAAGGGAGGGGAGAGAGAGATGGAAACACCAATGATGACAGAGAATCAGTCTTCTGCATGCCCCCTACTGGGGATCAAGCCCATAATCAGGGCATATGCCCTTGACTGGAATCGAACCTGCAACTTTTTAGTTTACCTGCCTACACTCTGCTGAGCCAAACTTGGTAGGTTGGTTTTGTTCTTTTCTATTCACTTGACAATTTTTCAAAAGAAGTCTATGTACATTGAACATTTGTGGGGATTTCTTTTAAAATAGTCTATGCCTCAAATTATTTTTTATGTCAAAATCGAGGAAGAAGAAGGAAAATTGATTGATCACTTCTATTTTTCAGTTATTTTATCATCCTTTGTTCATACATGTTTCAAATATCTAGAATCAATTTTGTTGACATATTTTATTAAAAGTTAACCTTTAGCAAATAGATTTTTGAAGTTAATGGCATATAGAATAATATAATATTTTCTTATAATTATTTTAACCTCTGTCATGAGATTTTATTTTGTGAGTTTCAAAGATCTTTTACTTTCCTCCCTTCCAACCTCCATCCCTCTTTTTTCTTTCTCCATTCTTCTACTCTTCTCTTCCCCCTTTAAGTCGCCCCTGTTCTCCTTTCCTTCTCCTTCTTCTTGTTCTCACTGTCTTTCTTTTGGGTGGAGTGGTGAGACAAGGTTTTGTCCACATAATTAAGTGTTGATTTTAGTTATCTTTAGTTAACTATTTATATTGCTCATGGAGCAGTGCTGTGATGACCTTGTCTTCCACCACTGTCCTGATCAGATTCTATGAATAGCAAGTGTCCAGTTGATAGCTAAGAGTCTAAGAAATAATGTATTGTAGTTGTTAAAAACTCAGGGTCATAAGTAATGCTCCTGGGATTAAATTCCTACACAAGGTATAATCTGAGGAAATGTGCTTTATCAATCTTGTTTTAAACGTATTTACATTTTTGTAGCGATGCAAAAAAGATATAGATAATAAAACACTACTCATTTACCCATTACAGAGCTAAAAAAAAAATCAACATTGTTTATGTAGTTGAATACTGTGGTGGTACCTGTCATAACTGCATTAATTCCTTCATACATTTACTAAGTTTCTTGTGCATTTACAACACACAGTGCAAGTTTACATGTTTCTATACTACACACGATTGCTATCAAACTTCATGCATCTTTCAAAACTTCCATTTCCCCTTCACTCCTATATTAGTTTATTCCTTTTTACTTTTTATAGATATGTATTATGATTATACCACATTGGCCTTTTCTCTTTGCTTTAATATTTAGAGTACCTTTAATTTTATATTATTAAAAGCTTTGATGCAAAGAAGAATATTGTACAATTTATATAACATACATAAGAAAGGCATTTATTAAGGTATACACCTTGTAGTTGAATCCAAAGGCTATAGGATAGTTAGTTTTACAAGATAATATCTAATGTGCAATTTGTATCAATTTTCACTTCTATTTGTAGCATATAACAGCAGTCATTGATCCAAACACCTGGAAATACATCCTTGTCAATGCATCTACAGTAAGATTTGAAAATGTTTCTCAATTTAATGAGCACAATATATCTCACTGTTGTTTTAATACGCACTTTTCTGGTTATTAAAGAAATGTAGTATTTTTATATGTGCTTGCCAGCATGTTTACTCTTCAGGAAAATATCTGTTCATGTATTTTGCTTGTTTTCCATTGACTTTTTTATTGATGATTTATAAAAACTCTCAAATACTGTTCAAGCTTTATAGATATTATGTTGGATTATGTTTCAAATATTTTTTACCTCTTTTTGGTTTCTCTTACTTCTTTCTTTATGGTCACATTAACTATACAGTTCTAACTTTTTGTAGTTAAATCTCTCAGTCATGTGCTTTGTGATTTGCCATGTGTGGGTGTTATTTAAGAGCTCCTTTAATCCCAAACCATAAAGATATTTGTTATGTTATCTTAGAATTATATATTTTTTATTTTTCAGATTTAATTTATCCAGTATAGGTTTTTATGCATGGTCTTAAGAAAGGATAAATGTTTTTTCTCATATGAATAATTAATTACTTCATGTAACTTATTATTTCACAATCGATCTGTGATTTCAGTTCTGATATGTGTATGTCTTTTGTTATATTTTATTCCACTGTTATATTTATTTACCCCTAGCACTCTCTTATTTACAATAGTTTTCCAATGTATCTAATAGTTAGGAATACCAAATAGCATGAATTTTTAAAAATTGTAATATAATTGACATAAAACACTGAATAGGTTTAAGATATGCAATATGTTGATATTATACAGTTATGTATTGCAATATGATTACTAAGATAGCTTTCGCTAACACCTTTATTTTGTCATATAATTATAATTTCTTTGTGCATGTCTGTGGGGAGAACATTTAAGATTTAGTCTCTTAGCAATTTTGAAGCATATAACAGAGTATTGTTGAATATAATTACTCTGTTGTGCATTAGAACTCCAGAATTATTCATCTTCTAGTTATAAGTTTGTAACTTTTAACATCTCCCCAATTCCTTCACCCTCAAGTTCCAGAATACCAGTATTTTCCTCTCTGTTTCCCCATCACCACCTACACAGTAAACTAATATTTTACAGGGAAGCCAAGAACACTCAATAGTGAAAAGATAGTATCTTCAACAAATGATTTGGGGAAAATCAGATAACCACATGCAAAATAAAATAAAATTATACTTATATATTACACCATTCACAAAACTTAGCTCAACATGAATTAAAGACTTAAGCATAAGACCTGGTACCATAAAACTTCTAAAAAAAAAAACATGGAATGGTAGTCAGTCCTTAACATTGGTCTTGGCAATGACTGTTTGGATACACCAAAGTCACAAACAACCGAAACAAAACCCACAAGTGGGACTACATTAAAAAAGCTTTTGTTGTCATGCAGAAAAAACACATCTGCACAGTAAAAGAAACAATCAACAAAATAAAAAGGCAATCTATGAAATGGGAGAAAATGTTTGCAAACCATATATAGGAAAAGGGCTTAGTATTTAAAATACAAAAGAACGTGGCCCTTCTTTTGGAACACAATTCTCTACATGGCCTCTGGCCCTACACAATATATCCTACCCAGCAGGCCTACTGCCCTTAGCCTTGCATTCCCCTCCTTCACCATCTCTCCTGGCAGTTATGCTGCTTTGACCCCCCTTACCATGGGTCACTGATTGTTCTATGCTTCCAGGAAACATCCTCATAGCAAATGTGCACCATGTCTTGGAAACCGTATCAGGCATTAAATCCTATATCTCAGGAGAATGGTCACAAATCAATAAACTCTGCCTTATTCCATGGTCCCTTCACCTATCAACCCTGCTGTTTAAATTCCTACACAGTGTTTGGGATTTCTGTATGCCTGTCTCATAGAAGATCTTGGTATCCAACTTGCAAGGTCCTTGTTGGGTTTTGAGACTAGAAAAAATGTAGAAATTTGAGGAGTTTGCCTTATTTTTATACTTTCTGAAGTATTTTGTGTTATACTTAGTGCATTAATTTTTCTTAAATATTTGTATAATTCAAATTGTACAAATATGGCAAAAGCCATATTGAATAGGAGTTTGTTTGTTTTTGTGGGAAGGGTTTTAATCACAAATTAATTTCTTTAATTGCTATTGGACTGCTTAGATTGACTTTTTTCTTTTTGTGTAAATATACCTAATTGTTTTTAAGAAATATTATAATTTAATTTAAATGATCAAGTCTCTCAAAGATAAGCCAAGATGGATACCAGGCCTTTCCCTCAGTGCTCCCTAAGCAGCCATTTCTGTGTCCGCAGATCAGTAAGACTGGCTAATGCACTGCCTAACCTTCTATCCTCCTGGAACAATGCTCTGCTTAGGTTTCTAGACCTCTCATTTCCTTCAGCTTAAACACCAGCAAATTCCCGAGGGACTGGGCAGCACCCCACATTAGCACACTTCTCTTCAGTCCTTTGTACCCAGTGCATTCCTCTTGCTTCATGACTACCTGGGTGACGCTCTCCTCCATTGTTTTCCTCTCAAGGACAGTGAAGCTGCTGGAAGCGCGAGGTGCCTGTTTTGGCTCAGCCACTTGGCCCAGGACCACACTAGGATAAGTGAATACATCAAAGTGGAAAAGTGGCAGCGAATGCTCTTTTCTCCACAATGCATTTTCTTTCATTTGGTATCTTTTATACTCAAATCTTGGCTACCCTGGATATTCTCTGATACCTTTTTAGTATTATAAAAGCTGATCTAAAATAGCCCCAAAAGGCCTTTAAAAAACACACCTGTTTCTTCTACTGTAGAATTTTTTTTGAACAAAAAAAAATTCTTTGAGTAAGGATTCATATTAGCTTCTATCAGTGACATGCACCATTTTCAGTAAACTTAACTGAAATCAGAAATTTAAAAATTTAAATTTAAAAATGAAAATTAAAAAAAAATCAGACTGGCATTATTTATACCAAGAAGGTGACATAAATTTGAAATCTAAACACCCACAGAGCTACCTTCTTTTCCTTTGGTATATATTTTTAAAGACTATAATTTCATTAAAGCTACAATTCTATTCTTGTTTCATAGGATGTTCTCAGTTGTTAATACTCCCCTTGCACGGGCCACATGTCTTATCTCTTGGCCCCTGTGTTAACTTTAACATTCCAGCAGCTTGCTTGCCAAAGAGCATCTGTGTCGTCCTCGGACTGTTCAACCTCAGTGACCTTGAAGTGCTTTTGGTTTGCCAAGTATCATTCTACTGTTCCTATTGTTGGTCTTTTGAAGAAATCCTAATCTGAATTGTATGTCATCTTGAATTATGTATTTTTCTCTTCAGAACTCATTTAAAAACTCAATGTAATTTTCTGAAAGACATTCTAATAAACCTTATATACTTTATAGAGCGGTGATGCAACCTAAAACCTCCCCCAAAAGTTTTGATTTTGCGAGTCCAGAAATAATGCCCTGTGTATGATTGTCCAAATCCATTCCAGAACTCAAATCCACTTTTTTTTAGGTAGAGGTACAATATTCCAGTTACTTTCCCCACTTTTCTGTGGCAAAGAGGATATATCAGTGGTTGCAAAGAATTTTTAATATATTTTTCTTCAACATCTAAATTTTCAGTGACCCATCTCAGCCAGGGTAGCAAGGCAATGACTTTAGTTTATAAAAGTTTGTTTAAAGACTCCTTAATATAGAAAATTCCTTAATTCATTGATAACTAAATAATTATAATTATTTATTATTATAAATATTGAATAAAATTCATCTCCAGTTTGCAATTTCATGAGAAATATTTTTAAATTGGTTTATTTAAAGCACAAAGTCTTACCTAGCTCTGTTTTTATGGTAAGTTCATAATAGCTTTCTTTTTCAAACATTATGATTCCGATCACAAGGCAGTCTCTGCTAGATACCTCTCTCTTTGTAAGTATGTTCTAAAGCCCATTGTGGTTTCATTAGTCAAGTTGTTTTCCTTTGTCTAAAAGTCTGGCTGTCATTGAAAAAAGTTGATATTTGCTATTTTAGGATAAGACTTTTAACATTAAACATTAGATGCCACCAGTACTTACACAGTACTCTGGCATAAAAAAAGATTAAAAGAAAAGTTGTTTTAAAAAGATTCAGTTCTTTAAAGAGCTGGAATTCCTATCACTTCTCTCAGGAAAATTCACTACACTTATATTTTTATTATTCCCTTCACCTATAGCACAACCCTTCCTCAAATATCTCATTATTTTGCAAGTTCCTAAACTCTACCTCTCATCTAAATGAACCTCCCACCCCACATTTTCTTCTGGATATATGTGATTCTCTTTAGAGAGTGTTAATTTATAGATTTCCAGTGTAAATCAATCTAGCATTTCCAGCCTCATTATTTTAGTTTTATCCATTATGGGAAGTACAAGAAATTGTATACAATCAACAAGTAAACAATCAGTAATATCACATCTGTGATCACACACACACCACATAACTATTTTAGTTTTTACACTTCAATCAACTTTCTTCCTGTTCAGTTCAATATTCTTATATATTGTAAAGCAAGCATGTCAAACTTGAGACTGGCAGGCCACATGTCTTGATTTTTTGGTCCATGTTAGCTTTTGAGTTTGACATGGTGGTTGTAGAGAAAGCTTTTATTCCCAAGTTAACTGCTAAAGCCATGCCCATAAAATGTTTTTCTGAACTTCTGTACTGCTTATGTTTTTAAAATCAATATTTTGGTTACAAAGAATATTTATTAATAAAATTCTCAGATCATCACTTTATAATCAAGTGTTTACAAGCAAGTCATGGGTATAAATTTAGACCACAAATCCTATTAATTTGCCAAAACAGTAGCATCTTCTCCTTGGTCCAGTTACATGGTTAAGAATAAGGTTAATATCATTCTTTCAACCAGATGGCAATTATGGTTATTTTGACCATTAAAATGTGTTCTTTAAAAGCATATATTTCTTTTTTTTTAGGTTAACTTTCAATTTCTGATCCAAATAGTCTTGGATACAATTACTATGTAGATTCCTTTATAAGTTTATCTGCCATGGAAGCCTCTCTATTCACAGTAATTATTAAGGAAGAGAAGATCCTGGAATTTGGCATTTTTTATTTTCTTGTTTAATTGTGATTGTTATAATTATGGTCAAGTAAAACTATTTATTAATAAAATATTTTATTCAAATACTCATAATTTTATCTTAAAGATCTATTTTATATTGATTCCTTTATGCAATTATTACTCAAATATTTCTCTCCAAAGATATAGAATGTTCAATCTTACTTTCAATTATTCAGTAATAAAGCACCTATTTGCCTATTTGACAATTTTTAGATTGATTTACTTACTCAGTATTATCGCATAGTACGTCGTAATTGGAACATTATGTTTAAAGTAAATAAAGAGTGAAAATGTAGAATACAGTGGTTCATGGTAGGCCAATAATCCAATGGCAACAACTAGAAAATTGGCATTGGTGCTTGTATTCTTACTAGAGGCTTGATGCACAAAATTCATACAAAGGGATCAGCCCTCACAGCCACCGTCACTTGCCTTGACCCTTGCAGTGGCACCTTGGTCCAGAAGGACATCTGAAAGGTCATTCGGTTGTCTACTCTAATTAGCATATTATGCTTTTATTATTATAGATTATTATAGATAAGCATTAGAGAACTGCAGAATAACTTGAACTAGGCAATCTATAATATAAGAACAGAGATAAGCAGTTGGAACATTAGCTGCTATTTCCTACTTTGTATCCTGAAAGGGGTTAGTTTTGATGCGTTCATGACAGGAAGGGATTTTGCAGGCAAAGGAGGCATTTTTGCTTGAGTTTAATTTGCAGAATGTTCTGTTTCTTTATCTGGGTGCCTATCACATGCTTGCCTTCAAGTTTTGAAAATTCATTCAGCTCTACACTTATGTGTTTTCATTTTCTTGTGTGCATTTTGTACTTCAATTGAATAATTTATAAAGTAAATGAAGAATAGCATCAAAATACACAAAGTAGAAAATTTTGTAATTTTATGATATCTGGGAACTCACTGAGTTGATAAATGGAACGAGGCATAATTTAATGGTGTTTGTAAATAACATTTGATTGAATATAATTCTGACATGATTTGAATGCACTCATGAGTATCACTGTTTAATTTTCAGTAATCAAAATTGTTTAAAAATACTGTTTGCACAGTGACAAGTTCAGCAATTTATAAGGCTAGCTGCTTGGGCCTTTCTAGATTTACCGATGAATCTAACTTTGCAGCTTGTTTAATCCTGCAGACCAGCGTCTCTCATTAAACATGTGACATCACACCAAGAGTAATGGGCTCTCCTCTCTCTGACTGGACCCTCCATGCAACACGGGCATTGTGTGAGAGTGGGTCTCACATTTTATCATCTAGGCTCAGATCTTAGCTTTATCACTTTTTAGAGGTTTGATTCTGATCTTTTCATGTCCTTTTCAGCTAAAGCCTAAAATATTCAACATGAGGAAATTTTTTGCAAACTAAAGATTCTCCAACACGTTGAGGAAAATAAAAAAGAGCTTTCTGATTGAGACAAGTAGAACATAAATAATTTTAGCAATGTAATCTATAATCCAAGTAATTTTTCTCAGACTTAAACCAATTTACAAAACTCAAGTCCTAAACCAGTAACTCTAGTTTTCCTAGAAATGCAGTATGTTCTGCTTGACAGAGCCAGGAGGTAGCCCATACCAAGTCACCTCCCTGCCCTCAATCCCAGCGGTAGATCCTCTTCAGGAGGACCCACACGGTCTAAACAAGCCTGTATTCTCAATCAAGGACATGGGGCCATTGACAAAGGCTTAGCTGTTGATTAAAACAAAAGCAGCAATCAACTCTCCATGCTCTTGCTTGTCATGATTCATTAAACCATTGAAAACCAATGAGTCCTCTCTGTGTCAGACAATCTCTGACAAGGTCAATTGAAAATTAATTACCAATTGATAAATTAAACTAACAAAATATTCATCCTGAGATATTGAAGCAGGGGGAACTACATATCATCAAAATCTCCGTGCAATCCTATGAAGACAATAGGCCAAGAGAAGCCTGACAGGCAGCGTGATATAAACTGGGGCCAGAAGTCTAACCAGGAAGTCCTTCCTCTGACTTCTCCCATGTGATGGAACCACCTTGTTTGCCAGTGAAGTCAAGCCGGGCACCATGTTCTGAACCTCCTACTTCTACCTCTTTTGTAGCAGACAGTGTGACTTGCCACATAATGTCAATTTTGCCCGGAGAGGATCGGTGCTCATACCTGGGTGTACCTCTTGAACCTGGAATAGATCGACATCCTTCAGATATTTCTGAAGAGAACTAACTCTCTCACCCTGACTAGGAAAGACCTCAGGTGGCAATGGGCCTGATTAGCAATTTATTGGTACTGAAATGCCAATTTCTGATTAAAAGAGTGCACACGAGTAAATAGATCTTGGAAGTTCCTTCTTTTCACTTTTCTGCTTCAACTGCTTGTTTTCAGGACATTTCAACATTTACCTAAAAAAAAGTTTTTTATGTTTTTTATTGATTTTTTAGAGAAAGAAGGAAGAAGAGGGATAGAGAGATAGAAACATCAATGGGAGAGAAACAGCATTGACTGGTCATCTCTTGCATGGCTCTATTAGGGACTGAGCCTGCAACCTGAGTGGGAATCAAGCTGGTAACCCATTGGTTCTTGGGTCAATGCTCAACCGCTGAACCACACTGGCCGAGCTAAGTTTTAGACATTTTATTTCTCCTTGTGGAAAAGGTGGGGAAGATGGAATAGAAATGACAGCCATTCATTTTCACATCTGTTCAAATAAAACATACTGATGAAATAGGTGGACACAACTTATAAGAACATAACATTTAGACTATACATGGACTTTGTTTCCCTGTATCATTTTTCTTCCCCAATAGTATAAATGATTAAATACAATCTCTGCTTCTCTCTCCTCTCTTCCCTATTTTTTCCTCAGGAGTTGTCTTTTAAGAGCAGAAGAATGGTTTCTGTGTGTATTTCATGTGAAAGACATAGATGCTCTCATAGCCTCAAGTAAAGAAGCAGTATGGGTGATGGCAAAAGAGCCAGGGCAAAGAGTCATGTGGTTTTTATGCAACTCCAAGAATCTGAACGAAGTCTATTCATTTGTAAGGTTTTTACATAATTTCTATATAAAAGCACAATTATATGAAATCACATTAGAATCAGCTGTATATCCTATAATTATAAAATATGTTAATGGCTTTGAGTCTCTTGGCTTAAAAGAAAAGCTAGTCATTAACAATACTATTTTTATTTTTAAATGTTTGTTTGAAAAATTCAATTGTCCCTAAGCTAGTTTCCTGAAGAATGTAGCCAGTTCATTAAGTTCACCCCCGTGCTGTCAGATAGCCACATTTTCATGAGCTGCACTGTGGCTGGCTTATTCTGAGAAGCAAATGTGACGGTGCTAGTGAGCACTGTTAGAAACAATGAAGCTGCAATGAAACATTAATAAGCCTTGATCCAAGAGCATTATTCATGCTCATTTTATATCTCTTGCAAGTAGAAGAGAAACATGTATGTGCATATGAAGATTTTGCAAATAACAGAATTGCTTTGATCTGATGCATATTGTTAGTGTGTGAGAGGAGAAACTTAGGTCTGCAAGAAAATCCATCTAAACTAATCCTGACTTAATCAGGCCCTGAAAGTGCTAATTCGGTCCCTGGTTTTCATTTACATCCTAATGAACTGTGGCAATAACTGAGATGTTTTAAAGCAGATGGTCCCGACTTACTATGGCTCAACATGTGATTTTCTACTTTACAATTCAGTAGAAACCGTATGTTGAATTTTGAATGTTGATCTTTTCTTGGGCTAGTGATGTGTGTTATGATACTCTTGTAATACCGAGCAGCGGCAGCAAGATGATTTGCCCCACTGTAGGTTAATGCAAGTGTTCTGAGCAATTTAAGGTAGGCTAAGCTATGACGGTCAGTAGGTTAAGTGTATTAAATGCATTTTCAATTTACAGTATTTTCAATTTACGATGGGTTTATGGGATCCATCGTTAAGTCAAAGAGCATCTGTACTAATGTAACAGTGAGTGAGTAATTGAATGTTTCAGTCAGGAGAAAAGTTAATTAGGTTTTAGATTATTGAATAGTGTCAGCTTCACAGATTACACAGGTACATAATTAGCCCAGTGTTCATATTTTCTCTTGTGTGTCCATTTACTTTGCGTTAGATCGCAAATCATAGAAGAAAGAAATCTCTTAATGTGAAGACTCTCATACATCCCTGGGCAAAAATGTCCTCAAACGATAAGTTCTAAAGTGTTTTCAGTCCTAAAGCCTTAATTGAGGGTGAAAGATAAGTAAAAGGAAAGGCAGTAATGAATAAAATTAATAATTCAAAATACACTCTTAGGAGAACCACCTTTACCAAGAAAAAAATAGACATTCCATAATGAGATAAAACTCTCATGTATGTACTGTATGATTTTTACTTTGTCTAGATTTTGGTTTTCAAAATTTCATATTAAAATTGACACCCACTTGTTTAGTCAGCCATATAACTTGTTAATGAAGACAAGTTAGGATATGTGCGCCGAGAAGTTTCTACTATGCTTGTGAGACTTTCTCTTGATTTTTATATTATCATTTTAAATGGGCAGTGTGCACCCCTCACTATGATGGGAAGTAAGACATATACAGCTATATGGCACTAAGGATAAGAAATTCTGCTACATAAAAAAAAATCCAAGTTAACTTATTTTTTAAAAATCCAAGTGAACTATATTAAATAGAATAATTTAATAATTCAGAAAATTAATATTTATTTGTTTAACTCTGCACATTTTAGCTGTGCTCATTAGCCACAACACTTGCAACAGATTAGCAGAACTAGAACTCCCATCTTACTTCCATGCACTCTGGACAAACGAATAAGTTAATGCCATATTAATTTAGCTAAGATTACAAGCCACACGAACTCAAAAGATGCATGACACTGTGCGAACTAGGGAATGCTTTGGATCATATACCATGTCTTTGCAGAAGTAGAGGCAGGTTCTCACATCAGGTGGAACACGTTTGGGGGCAGGACAGGGGCCAGGAGGAAGACTTATGTTATTGATCGGCGGTTAAAACAGCACATCAAAATGTGCGAACCGTTGACAATCCTTATAAGTATTTCAAAAACTAAGCAGGAATTTCAATTGAGTTTTAAACAGATGGCTGCTTTTACACTGTTCCCTATAAAGCAGTGTTCTTCAATAGATTGCATTTTAGAATTACTAGGGAGTTTGTATATAATACTGAAATCTCTTCACCCACAGAGATTTTCATTTAATTGACCTGGAGCCAGGCCCAGAACACAGCATTTTACAAGCTCTCCAGGTTATTCTAAAAACCAGTATGCCAACAATTTGTCCTTAAAAACTATATTGACCTGGTCATACATCTGGAGTATGTGCCCAAGAAGACAGCGGCAACTGCTTCTACTCCCCATCTTGTTATGGCCACTGCCTATTCGCCGTGTTATTAAGAAGGCTAGAAATGTGTCTTATATAACTAGACACAGACGTACCATTCTCAAAAGGATGGGTCACTTTAGTAGTTAAAGCTGGAATGTTCTGAAGAAGAACATGGATATGTATATTTGCAATTGCTGAAATACAGGTTTGGGGTAAAGTTGCAAATAAACTGTCCAGAATCAAAGTGATATTTTATAAGAATAACACTGTAAAAGTAAAGTTACATGATTAGTGAAAGTATTAGTTAAACAATAATTTATAGAACTGAATATATGTATATATTAGAAGAAATAAAAGAAAACTGTAAAATCAATAATTGGTTTCCTCCATAGGAAACTAGAAAAATAGAGAATTAACTCCAAAGGCAACAGAAGTAAAGTAATAATAAATGTTGAAGCAAAAATAAATAAAACGAAAAATGAAAAATCAACAAACCCAAGAGTTGATTCTTTGCTAACATCAATAATCAATAAGAACATAGCCAGTTAGCTCAGAAAAAAAGAGAGAATGCATAAATCTATACTATAAGAACTGAAAGAGAGAGGCATCACTATAAATTCTATGGGCATCAAAAGATAACAATGAACTGCAATGAACAAGTTCATGACCACAAGTTTAATAACCTAGATAAAATGGTCCAATTTTTTAAAAGATGAAAATAGCCAAAACTTACATAAGAGGACATATTCTGAAAAGACCTATTATCTATTAAAGAAATTGAATCAATAATAACCTTTTAAAAAAGAAAGCACTAAGCACAACTGAGTTCATTGATAAACTCTATCAAACATTTAAAAATATATATTTTATTGATTTCAGAGAGGAAATGGGAGAGAGAGAGAGAGAGAGAGAGAGAGAGAGAGAGAGAGAGAGAGAATGAAATAATCTGATTGGCTGCCTCTTGAACAACCTACCTACACTGGGAATTGAGCCCGCAATCTGGACACGTGCCCTGAACAGGAATTGAACTGTGATCTCCTGGTTCATAGGCCCATGCTCAACCACTGAGCCATGTTGGCTGGGCTCTACCAAACATTTAAGAAAAAAAATTATACCAAAATGGAATACTTCCTAACCTATTCTCTGAGACAAGGCAATAAAACATTATTCAGTGCTGAAGATAAATGAAAGAAAAGAAGAAAGAAGGAAAGAGAAAGGAAGGAAGGAAAGAAGGAAGGAAGAAAAAAGAAGAAAGAAAGGAAGGAGGAAGGGAGGGCCATAAAAATAAAAGGAGGAATCTTAATTGCATATTACTAAGTAAAATAAGCCAATATGAAAGGAGTGTAAACTAGATTACTGTGTTGCCAAGCAGAGCTAAGGAGATAGTACAAAGATGAGTTAGCAGAGTGCAGAATGTCTTTAGGGCAGTGAAAGTTCTATACGACTACAATGGTGGACACATGCCATTCAATGTGTCCAAACCCACAGAATGTATGCCAAGGTGAACTATGATGTACACTATGGACTTTAGATAATAATTATGTGCCAACTTCACCATTGTTAATAAATATACCGATGTGATATACCACATGTTCATAGTGGGGAGGTTGTGCATGGATGGAGACAAGGGATATATGGAAACTCTCTAACATTTGCTCAGTTTTGCTTTGAACACAAAACTGCTCTAAAACTTTTATTTGTCTTTCAATTTTATTTTCCATTGGTTTCTGAAATACAGCTTAATGTGTGTTTTTAAGGCAAACTATGTTATATAATAATCATTTATGGAAAAAATAAGAAATAAATTAAAATGAAAGAAACAACTGCATTAGGCAGTGTTTGTACTGCATATACTCCACAATTTATAAATAGAAAAGTGATTCATATGACTCACAACATTCTGTAAAAAATAAATTAAAACCAATCCTAACCAAATGTCTTAACCAATACTCATAAAAAAAAAGAAAGAAAGAAAGAAAAAAGCTTTGGCAAGGTGACTGATGCTATCCTTTCCATGGTAAATAAACACCATAGTGGAAACTTCTCCAGGTCACTAGACACAGGCTTTAGCCAAGAAGTTCTTCTGAACAAAATTTTGATTTTCTGCAGATGAAATAACTACTGTAATATCTCATAGCCACTTTGGAGTAAAATATGATAAAAGGTTATGATTTGCACTAATTACATTTCACTGGCTCTCGCTGAGAAATAAATACACACTTATATTAATATAATAATACTAGAGAATACAACTTTAAATATCTCAAATCATTGTATCTTATAATGTAAAAAAAATTGGAAAACATTCTGTCATTGGTGTTAAGTCAATTTTTGTTTCCATTACACTTGTCATTTTCTTTTTTTAAAAAATATATATTATTGATTTTTTACAGAGAGGGAGAGAGAGGGATAGAGAGTTAGAAACCTCGATGAGAGAGAATCATTGATCAGCTGCCTCTTGCATACCCTCTACTGGGGATGTGCCCACACACAACCAAGAAACATGCCCTTGACAGGAATCGAACCTGAGACCTTTCAGTCCACAGGCTGACTTTCTATCCACTGAGCCAAACCGGTTTTGGCACACTTGTCGTTTTCAAGGTCATTTATGTTTGCAAATTTGTTTTTAACATTGAAAAATAAGGAGAATAAAATATGCTTGCTTCTGCGAAATAAAACCATTTAACTCTGCTTTGCTTTAGAGATATTGTTTTCTTCATAACTATCAAAGCTGCCATTTGTTATTCATAGGTGACAAATTGTTAAACAGCTGTGACTAGTAGCTTAGTCAATGGGTGTTCTGAATACCCCCACCCTGACCAGGACAGATATGGTAGAAGAGATTTTTTTAGCCCTCAGAGGCAGTGAGAAAAGCCTTAGATGATCTCATCAAGTCATGCTCATATACAGTAAAACCCACTCCCCAAACACAAACCCACACACTCAAAAGGAAAACTGAACAAAAGAAGGACACACAAACACAATCTGAAATCAGTCTGAAGACAGAGCAACAGATTATAATGATTAATTTTATAGTTTTATATTTTAATTTTCTAGCTTGTTTTTAACGTACAAACTTGCTTTGGTTTTGCAGTTTGTAGTTGTAAAAAACTCATAGTTTGTACATATTTAAGAAACATTAGAATAAAAATTTTTAAATAATCCTCAGGATATATAAACATTTTAAATGGGATTTATACATTACTCTTGAGAAATACAGTCTTATATTTTTACTTTCCTTTTACATTTCCTTTCCTTTCTACCAAATGAAGACATCTAAAAAATAAAATGCTTTTCTTACACAGGATAACAATAAAATAGAATCTTTAGGTTACTTTCTATTTCCGTTTTGACTCCTAATGACCAAGAAGGGTCTACATGCTTAGATGTTCTAATATACCACCATTTTAAACTCAGAATAAATAATAATGGACCAGTAATTTTCTATTTTTTGTTTCTTTAGATTAAATCTTGGATTTGGGGTGATCATGTTTGTCATAATTGAATGAATGAGTGAATTTCTGTTATAATATAAATATATACCAGATGCTTTAATAATACTGATATATCTCCAGAAGAATCAACCTCTGTAACTATATAGCACATCATGATTGCTGTAGGATCCCATCTTGAATAATGTTTCCCACCAGGGGCATAATTTTCCTTTACACAAACTTTGAGTGAGTTTCTTGAGCCCTTAAGGTAAATTGGAAAAATTTACTGACCACTAGAAATAAATGGAATCTGAAATAAAGTCACTTTAGTCTAACAAATGATTCTCATTATTTAATTCCTAACATTGTCATTACAAATAGTTGGAAGTTATTTGACTTAGCTATAAATTGCTCAGATATAAATAGAGATGAGAAAAAGTATTGCTTTTCTTTGAAAAATGCATTAGCACATTAAAATACAGGATAAAAATAGATATCTAAAACAAAAGCATGGAGTTATGGTTTTGTAATATGCTGTATCAATCACTTAATTGAGGATTTGGTAGGATTTAATAGTCATTTTTATTTTATAAAGACAGACTAGCATTTTCCCTGAGTCCCAATGTATGTGTATTTGTAAAAGTCAATCTTTTTTTTAAGTCAATCTTTTAAAGAACTAATTCCCAATTAAATATTAATTGTGTACTTAGCACTGTCACATTGGTACATTAAAATTCACCAGACAAGTCATATGGTAAATAATAGAAAAATATCGGGCAATAAAGTGATGAGAGCACAGATCCCCATTTTAGGCCCTAGACTTACTTTATGTTTTATTTGGGTTGGTCACCAAAACTATTTCAGCATAAGTTTCCTCATCTATAAAATACATTTACCAGTTTCCTCATCTAGAAAATACACTTAAAAAGGTTTTTAGCATAGGTGATTGCAAGAATGAAATTATATACTATATGAAAGATCCCTACCCTATGGAAAAGTTCATAAAAGCTTGGTAATCACTATTCCTGCCATGTCCACACTTATCCTTTGGTGACTAAATGCAAGTTATCTTGTCTTATTTATGTTTGAATTTCTAACATAATCTCTGATAAGGAAAGACTGCCCCAAAATACTTATTAAATGAATATGGCTTGTCAGCTTATTGCATAGGCTTTTGGTTCTTAACTGGTGCCACAGAGGCAATGGAGTCTGGTTAGATGACTGTTTAAATAGCTGCAGATTTGATACTGAATGTTTTACATACAGAAATCTGAATTTTTCCAATTAAGGAAAATTGTTCCATAGAGATGCAAAGCAGCTATAATTTCTCATGCATTAAATCAATTCATATTCCACTGTACTAAAAAGGTAGCTATAATAACATTTAATAGCTGTATACATGTTTACCTTTTATAAAATATTTTCCCATACAATAACATAAACTCAGAGAAAAATATTATATTAAACATTCTCAGCAAGAGGAGAAACAACTTTGTTTTGTTTTGCCACAGGTTTTCTAATGACTACTGTTTGTGCTAAAAATATGCTAGTTTCCTAATTGTTATAAATTCATATTGTATCTAATAGATCAATATCATAATAATGGAACTTCATTAACTATATCCTCTAATAACAAACTTCAAAGTCAACTACAAGAGGTCCATTTTAATTTAAATGCAGTTTGATATACTTTTGTAAGCATAGCTCTATACTGTAAAAAATACTGTAAAAATAGAATAACCATTGATTTTACTCTATGTTAGAAAAAATCTTCTTTGTGGTCAGTACAATTTTAAATAACTAGAGTATTTAAAGTGATATGCATTTAATCATTTACTTTATCTTGCAATGCCATTAGTTGTCTTTATAGTTCATTTAAAAATAAAATTTTAAGTAAAAAAAAAGAAATATCAAAAAATATAAACACTCAATGATAGTATGGGCATGCCAAGATATAAAAATTTGAAAATTTATATTTTAAAATACTTAAAAGGGAAATATTCATATGGAAATTTCATTTATGTACAGTGTGTGTATGCACACACACACGCAAACACAAATTCTAAAATAAGCTATTATAAAATATGATAGTGGCTAGTGAGGATAGTGAAAACTGGTAAGGAATGGGAAAAGCTTGTATTGCATTGGTAATATACTGTTTTATTAACCTCTGAATTATTACTTGAATAAGTTCAGTTCATGACAATCTAACTTTACATTTGTATTTGTTTTTTTAAATATATTTGTTATATTTTAATGACTTTAAAAAAGAAAGAGCTATTTATTAAATTCAGAGGAAAGTTCAGAATTTAGACGACAGAGAAGAAAGATCCATCATATGCAGATAGGAATCTTTAAGGGCAAGAACCAAAGTAAAAATAGAGGGAAAGTATTAAAAATTGTAATTCAAGAAAATGTTATTGAGTAGCAAAACAAAGTCACATCTAGAAAGAACATGCCATGTTTCTGAGAAAATCAATCCAGAATTACCAACACTAAAACATATTCTCAAAAATCAATAGGAGTATGAAATATTAAAAATAAAGAAAACCTTGAGGCAGGCCAAGTAGAGAGATAGGTGACAAAAAAAATTCTTCATCAGTTTTCATCCTCAATTCTGTAGGCCAAAAAAAAAAAGTAGATTAAATTAAATCAAAGACTCCCAAAGAAAGAAAAATATGAACTAAGGATATTATATCTCACAATAGATTTTCAAAAGTAAAAGCTACAGAAAAGCGCCATCAATATGAAAGAACGCAGGATGTGTTGTTCCCATGAGACTTTTTAAAGAATCTACTTGAGTGCAAGCTTCAGGCAACCAAAATGACTAGAGATAAAAATCAACACAAGGACTAGGGGTGAGCATTATGTGTAAGACTAGGACTAAATATGACTTGTAAAAAAAGCATATTGTATTTAATCCTAATATTGCTGATACAAATAGTTGGAGAAGTTCCTGTGATATTTACAAGGATAACTAACCTAGTATTAAATTGGTGAGACTTAGATTCGTGCATCCCCCTACTCCCTAATACACTCGAGGAGGCAGAGAAACAAAGAATGATTACCTTAATATTTAGCAAGTAAAAATTAAAATGTCAGCCGATTCACAGAAGAAATAATTGGTACCTGTAAATATTAAAATATCATTAAAATGCTTAAAAATAACTCTGAGCATGTCATTGTTCCTAAAGCTTGAAAGTATATTTCCACCTTGGGAGTCTGAGGAAGTACATTGCAGAACATCAGTGCTCCATGTAATAACTAGAAAAACAGTTTTAAGTAACAATAATTACAGTAACAAACATTTATTCAAAATTATAAAATAACTAAGGAAGCAACCAGAAATAGAAGAGAAGAATTCTGGAGAAGTTATAACTAACTGTGAAGAGATGAGCTGACATCTGGCAATTGCATTTCCCCTTGCTATTTTCTCTAATTAGATGCAGGGCAAGGTGTTAAAAGCCTGGGCATTTCCCAGACAGAGGTACCCTACTGAGGAATATAGAAATCAGAAGAGTTTTGTAGATTTTAGGAGGTGAGGGACAAAATAAGAGACTAGAGAGATCAAGATCCTAATGAGAAAATATGACCAGAGAATTGAACTTAAATGAAATAAGTTTTCTCATCAATACACTGAAAACATTGGAAGCCACATGAGTAAAGGAGATAAAAAGACACTAAGAAAACTTGTATGAAGAGAGTTTTTTACTGTCTTGATGTGTCAGAAAATAACTTCAGTCTAGGACATACCAATATGAGGGACACTCATGAGGACAGCCTTTCAATGACTCACCTGGGTGTTTTGCTCTAGGAATATAAAGGGAACAAAAGTAGATGAAGTGACACCAGGTCTGCAAAACAATTTGACTCTCCTGTCTGTGACTGGATTAAGGTAATAATCTCAATTCTACCTCCTAACAGAGATATGGGTGGACTGTATTTGAAGGAGGGATTTATGATCTGGAACACCTACAATTTTTATCCACAATGCCCATAATTCAATCAGTAAGTACTGTATTAGACTTGCCAATATATGACATAATATAACTGAAAACCAAGAAAGTGAAAGATTTATTCAGAATTAAGACATTGTAGTATACTGATTTAAAAAAAAAACGCTTCAAAATAACAATGATTAAGATTTTTAAAGACATCATAGAAGATGGAGAAAATATTTTTATAAATTGAGAATTTTACCAAAATATTGGGACTGGGGAAAAATCAAATGGGAAATCTAAAATGGAAAAATGCAGTAACAAAAATAGAGTAAGTTGGCACAATAAGAAATTAGAACAGCAGGAGACAGGATTGGCAAACTGTTTAAATAAGCCAAAAGAAAATATGCAAATTAAAGCATGAAAAAAAAGAAAATTGTAGAAGAAAGAGCAAGAGTCATATGGGACATAGTACATAGTAAAAAGATTTCCTATTCAGATGGAGTCTCAGAAAATGAAGGGAGAAAATTCAACAGAGAACTGATAAAAGATATCAATGTATATATTCAAGATGCCCGAAAAGTCTAAAAAATATATACATGGAAAACCAAACCTTGCCTATTTAGTAAAATGGCTGAACCCCAGTGACAGGAAATCCTAAAATCAGCCAAAGAATACTGGTAAAGGTACATTGCCTTCACCAGAGTAACTAAAATTAAATAGGTGACTTCTGAACATAAAAAAAAGAAAACACATATCTTAATGTTCTGAAAAATCATTGCCAATCTAGATCTGTTCTCAAAGAAATCAAAGAGCCATGCCAATGTGGCTCAGTTGGTTGAGCCTCATTCCATGCACCAAGAGGTTGCCAGTTTATTCCCAGTCTGGGCACATGCCTGGGATGCAGGTTTAACCCCAGTAGGTGGCATGCAAGAGGAAGCAAATCAATGTTTTTCTCTCATCAGTGTTTCTATCTCTCTACCCTTCTCCCTTCCTTTCTCTCTAAAAGTCAATGAAAACATATTTTAAAAAAATAAATCAAAGTTTTCCTCGTGGACATGACAATTTCAGATGGAAATAAGAAAAAGAAGCAAGTTAAGAAGAACAGGAGAACAGGTAACCATATAGAAGTGTGTGTACTAGTACCTCTGTGTGTGTGTGTGCATATGTATGTGTAAGAGAAAGAGAATTCTTAATGATACTGTCTGTGAGATTTTCAAATATATAAATAAATTAAAATGCATTAAAGCAATAAAACAAAGGCAAAAGTGAGGTACATGAATGGGAATAAATTGTTTTAAAGTCCTAACATTATTGGGGGAAAATAAAAGTATTTACTTTATTAAACTATAATAAATCAGTGACACATGTAAATCTTATGGTAGTCATTAAAAAACAGAGAAACAATGTACAACTACAATGTTAACAAATGGAAAAATGCAATGATAAGTATAATAGATTCATCAACAATTCAAGAAAGAATTGATAGACAGTATATAATACAGGCTGTTCAAATAGAAAACAATAAGAAGTAGACATAGCCGAAACTGGTTTGGCTCAGTGGATAGAGCGTCAGCCTGTGGACTGAAAGGTCCAGGGTTCGATTCCGGTCAAGGGCATGTACATTGGTTGCGGGCACATCCTCGATAGGGGATGTGCAAGAGGCAGCTTATTGATGATTCTCTCTCATTGATGTTTCTAACGCTCTATCCCTCTCTCTTCCTCTCTATAAAAAAATCAATAAAATATATTTTAAAAAGTAGACATAAACCAACAATGTGAAAAATTACATTAAGCATAAATGTAATACATAAACTCTATGTACAAATTGTTAAAACAAAATCAGAATATGAAACCCAGTAATAGATTGTAGCCAAATGTCAAAACCAAATGTTATTCTAGAAATTTAGATGTAGTTTAACATTTGAAAATAAATTGAGCCAAAACTGGTTTGGCTCAGTGGATAGAGCGTCAGCCTGAGGACTGAAAGGTCCCAGGTTCGATTTCCGGTCAGAGGCAGCCGATCAATGTTTCTCTCTCATTAATGTTTCTAACTCTCTATCTCTCTCCCTTCCTCTCTGTAAAAAAAAAAATCAATAAAATATATTTATTTTAAAAAGAAATCGATTCACCACTTAACAAATATAAGAGTCCATCACCATGATCAAAAACTAAATGACTCTCTGAAAAACAAAATGTGAAGCAAAGGCTTACACAAAAAGTGTATTATGATTTCATGTAAGTCAACAGTAAGGAAAACTAATCTATGATGCAGAAAGTTAGAATAGGAGGTATTCTTGGGTGATTGTGGGAATGGCTGTGAGCAGCCACAAGGGTATTAAATTATTTACTATGTTTTGTTTTTATCTTGGTGCATGTTACAAGAGCACATTCACTTTTGAAAATTCTTGAATCTTTTTTCTTGTAGTGATTTTCTGTATGTTATGCTTTAACAAAAAGTTTACTTAAAATGATGGTAGACTTTCTAAAGGGCAGGGTAAAATAATTGCAGCAGTCAAACCTACAACTGAGAAACACGGAAATAGATAAAATATAAAAACAAATAAATGGCAACCACCACCACAACCAATTTTTAGAAGCAATGGAGATTTCCCAAAGGAAGCAGTACTCAAAAAGGCAGTATCCCGAAAAGAAAGGGGACTGCAGATATGTGAGCAAATTCTGCAGGCTCTTCTTCCCCAGGGACATTTGATGACTCATGGTACATGTCTTTAGAGATAGTCAGGGAGAAAATACTACTACTAATGGTATCAAAACCCCAAACATCCTGTCATTTTAGCAGAGAGGGGAGAAAAGTGAAAATTATGGATACAAAAACAGAAGTTAGGTGAAAGGAAGTTGTTCAAGCAGCTGTATCCCTGTGAGAATGTGGCACAGGGAATGAAGCCTAAGATTATATATTGCCTTTTACCTTAAGGCAATTGCCAAATTCTTGACCTGCACAGGGTAAATGATAAGAAGTGAGACAGAAAGCTCCTGTTAGACATTTTCCGCTATTTACAAGGCTGACAAGACAAAAATTGGAGTTGAAGACCAACCAAGGAGAGTCACCTTAGTTGGAAACCCTACTGGGTTGCACTTTAATAGAGGGGAAAAAGCAGTAGAGAGAAAAATAAACCACATTATAGTCACAAAATTGAATAATAAAGAACAATAAGAATGAATGACCCATTGCTATATGGATGTTTCTCACAGCACACATCGACAAGCTAAAGACGCCACAGAAATAAGCACTTAACAAATAATTCCTTTTAGATCAAGTTCAAAAGTAAGCAAGGCTAACCTCAAATATTACAGATCAAGATTATAGTCACTTTGAGGGGAAGCATTGCATAAGAGGGAGAGGAAGATTTCTTGATCGCAGGTCTTGCTTTATTTCTGAATATGTGAGCATACTTTTATACTCTGAAAATGCTTCCAATATATTTATTACTTGTGAATATTTACTGACATGTATTTAATATTTCAGTGAAAAGCTAGTTGATAAAATGCAGTTAAAATGAACAGTCAGATCTTTAATGTCATACAAAATAAAGCATAAGTTAAATGTCAATGTTATACATATTTTATTGAAGAAAAATAGGACAATCAATAGACAACTTTCAAGTATAAAATTTAATGAATTGGGAGAGAATTCTGCAAGGAAAGTGAAATGGAAATAAGAGTTCAAAGAGGGAAAAGGGAAAACATAAATTTCCAGAATGTTAAAAAGAGCATGATCACAAAATTTTAATATATCATTTTTTCATGTTATAAAAATGGCATCTTAATCCTGTGATCCCCAAGCCCTGTAAGACTAGCCTAATAATGAGAAAAATAAATAAATAAATAAATAAATAAATAAATAAACATCAAATTCCAAACCTACAATAAGCTTGACCAATAACTTTAAGAACTGTTAAGGTCACCAAAACACACAGACACTGTCACAACTAAAATGAACCTAAGGAGACATAACTGAGTAATGCACTGAGGTATCATAGGTGGAATTCTGAGACAGAAAAAGCACATTACATCAAAATTAAGGAACTTTGAATAAACTATGGATTTTAGTTAATAATGCTGTGTCAATATTAAGTCATTAACTATAAAAATATTCCATAATAATGTAAGATATTGGTAACAGAGGGGAAATTAAGTCTGGGGAAGTAGATATGAACTCTGTACTAGTTGCTTAGACTTTCTGTATATCTTAAAGTCTTCCAAAAGTAAAATTTATTCATAAGGTGTTTTTTTGTTTGTTTGTTTGTTTTTTCTTTTCTTTTAATGTAAGAAGTCCACTAATGGGCTTCTGGGAAATTACAGAATGTTTTGGTAAATAGGATAAGACTTTATAGGCACCACTGCCTTTGCCTTGACTCCTCTCCTTCTTACTTCTTGCAGAAGTAAGGTCCTCAAAGCCTTCCTGGGACAATGATCAAGAAAATTGATGGATAGAAGAGGATGCAAAGAGGGATCTCGGTCTTCAGTGACTATTTTGAAGAATAGCTATGGTAAGTGCTGGACTGACATTGCTTACAAAATGTGTCCTTATAAAGAAAAATAATTATGTCTAATTCTATGTGAATTAGAATTCTGGGAGCTCCATTACTCATACATTAGTGAACTAGAGCACAATAAAAACCATGTTTAAGAATTATTTTTCCCAATTTACACCTAGATCAATAGTTTATATCCTTGATGAGGTAAAAGACCACTCTTCAACTCCCATGAGAAAATATTAACCTAATCTCCACCCTCTTTCAAATATCTCTGAGATAAATTTTCTGTACTCATAAAATACATTTCAAAGTTATGTTATGAGAGTAGCAATATTTTTAAAATGCCATTTGATGTACACCCACTTTTACATAATCTAATTTTTATTTTTATTTTTTAAAAAATATTTTATTGATATTTTACAGAGAGGAAGGAAGAGAGAGAGAGAGAGAGAGAGAGAGAGAGAGAGAGAGAGAGAGCTAGAAACATCAATGAAAGAGAAACATAGACCAGCTGCCTCTTGCACACCCCCTACCGGGGATGTGCCCGCAACCAATGTACATGCCCTTGGCCGGAATCAAACCCGGGACCTTTCAGTCCGCAGACCGACGCTCTACCACTGAGCCAAACTGACCTCGGCACTAATTTTTTATTTTTCATGCAAACTGTAAATCGGCAGTGAAATGGTGTCTGAAAGTCAGGTATTGTTTGCAGGCAAAAATCACTTTTATTGATTTGCTTTTAGTCTGATGTCTTCAACCTATACTGAGTATCAGTATAAGGCAAAGAGCCTGGTACAATTCCCCGTTTCATTCATTACTTAAAAAACAATAGTGCAATATATTAAACTGTACATACCTCTAAGGGTTTAAGAAGAATGCTTGGCTAAGAAGTGTGTTATTTTTTTTTCTGAGTAATTGGTTTATTTTTATGAACATTATGAATTGTGCAATGACATAGGTATCCACTTTAACATTAGCTGGTAGAATGCTTTCAATCAATATTTTGGATTACCTTTAACAAGTACATTAATAGGACAGTGACAAGATCTGAAGCACTTTCACCATCATTCTATCCTACTATATCCATCATTGGTACTAAGAAATGATTGTATCAACTTTCCTATTCATGTCACTTGTGTATTTAAATCTTAGAATTACTTGACCAAGATTCAAAAATATTCTCATCAGGATTTGGAAAGAATTGACACCTTTTGTAATTCATGAATATTATATTCATGCCATTTATTTATTTATTTAGATGACCTTTAATAGCTTTCAATAATAGTTTCAAATTTTCATGAAAATCTTGAATATTTTTTGCTAATGTTTCCTCTATTTTATATTTTGATGGCCTTATGCATAGTATTGTTAATGAATTTACAGTTTCAAACTATATTTTTATAAGAAAATGCAATATATTCTTCTGTATTTATATTTCACCTTCTATATTGCTAAGAACTCCAACTAATTCTAAAAATTTAACTATAGTTTCTATGGGTTATTTATATTCACAACAATATAGTCTACTTATAGCATGTTTTTGTTTCTCCCTTTAGTTATCAGTATTTAATCCTGCTTTGGGTTCCAGCTAGAACTTCAGTATATTGTTGAGTGGGAGAGGCAGTAGCTTGCATTCTTACATTGTTGTTGAACTTAAACATCAGATTTAAATGTTTCAATATCAATAATAATTTCTGCTCTTATGTTAGGACATGGCAGATATTCCAACTGTCGTTTGTTCATACTCAGGACTAGCTCATCCTTCTTAGGTCATCCCTGACTCTCAAGGATGTAAGCCTTGAAGCTACATTTCCCACACTTCTCGGTGACTGAAGCACTAGGTCAAGTTCACCAGGAGGACACTGGGGTGATTTGTGGAGGATGGGAGAAAAGGAGAAATTGGCAGCTATTCTCCTGAGAACTGATCTCTTCATTGTTAATGAAATCTAAGTCTATTGATGACAATTTTTCTGCTGTTTCAACAGACCCAGATTTTTTTTTTTTGTAAAAGGCCTTGCTAATGTTTGCTCCTTCAGGCTGCAAAGTGTTGCGCAAGTTTCTAATACTCTGTATTAAATGCCATCTCATTTTATATACTTAGAGTGATTTCATTTTCCAGACTGAACCTCGCCAAATAAACATTTATTGCCAGAAGTGATTTTAAAGAAACAACCCCAAATGTTATAATCTGGGATTGGTTTTCTGATCTAATTAGATTTGAAAGCAGTAATGATTTCATTACCAATATATGTACAATTCTGGTATGTAATAACAAAAAAAATTTAAATGTACATATTTACATTGATTAGTGTTTGAAATTATGTGGTAGTTAAAACAAAACAGGATTTGAGCAACCACACTATTGTTGCAATAAAACTTTAAGGTGGAAAAGATGAGTATAAGTACTATAGGTACATAATGGTTGGGTCATACTATAATGAAGAGCATATAGGACATTAAAACCCAATATTTAAATTATCAGCTGAAGGTATAGCAAAAACTCGAGTGATCATATGATCACCCTCTTTACTCGTGTAGTTGCAGATAAGTATTATTTAAAATGAGAAATAGCCTGGCTGGCATGGCTCAGTGGTTGAGCATTGACCTATGAACCAGGAGGTCACTGTTCAATTCCTGATCAGAGAACATGCCAGGGTTATGCACTCAAAACCTGGTGTGGGGCATGCAGGAGGCTGCCGATCAGTGGTTCTCTGTCATCATTGATGTTTCTATCTCTCTCTCCCTCCCTCTCTGAAATCAATAACAAAATATTTTTTAAAAGGATAAATACATTTCAGTCAGTGGGTTGCTGAATTGCAAGGTAGGTTGAATTCAAAACTTATCAAATGTCTACCTTTAATGTTAAAACTCTGAAAGAATACTTTCCTGAAAATTGAAATAAGACCTTTGTTTAGATTCTAAATAATATGAATAATATAAGTACAACCAACAAACACAGAACTCTGGGGAGGGAGGGCAGGTATGGGAGGTGGGGGGGAGGGCAATGGTAAGCTATGTACACATATAATACCTTAATAATTTTTTAAATGGAAAAAATAATAATATGAATACCTTGTAGTTCAAGTTCCCATGGAGCCTATCTTGCCATGATAAACATACTTTCTGCTACTGCCTCCACTTTCTGAAGACCCTTTCCTGTGAGGGATGTGTCTTGCAAGGATTGCTGATTCCTCTCAGGACCTATGCAACCCCCTCTCAGTACTTACAGATTCATATTTAGCGTCATGCCCTGCAACTCCGAAAGACAAATTAAAGTCTGCTCCGGTAGGAGGTACGTGCGTACCAAATAAATTGCAGCATGTTTTTCACCATATATTTACAGAAACCTTTGGAGTGTATAAAAAAAAGATGGATTCCAGGATATTAGATCAAAGAAGAAGAATAGAATTTGGGATTTGTCTTATCTTATTAGTTGTAAGCACACTTTGTCCAGATTCTGAATTTAATATACAAGCTTGAGCAACTGGGGATAGCACTATTGTTTGGTTGCTTAATGAAGTGCCAGCACCACATGAAAGTAAGCTGAGAGACCAGAAGTAAAATTTGTAATTAAAATTTTCTCAGATAAACTTTTAATGGATCAGACATGCATTGGTTTTGGGATTGTACAGAAACAGGTTTTGTCAGCAGTGTCTGGGCATTTTCCTGAGAAGAATGCACTCTAGTTAGGTGCAGTAGGAGGCAGAAGTCACAAAATGATTTGTTTTTGTGTGATCCTGGCCCTTCTGAAATTCCTGAAATTCACTTTTCTGATCTTAGTTCTGGCTTTGCAAAGCATTGCTAAACCTCTACTTTACTAAAATAAATTCCCCCTCTTATTGTCCAGGGTAGTTTCTGCTTTGCTTACCCAATTCTTATGGTTTTGCCTTCCAAGCTCCATTTTTCACCTTGGACCAGAGACACCATGTGCCTATCAGATGGCGAGCTTTCTAATGTTTGAGTACGTACATAGTGGCCGCCATGCTTCCTGCCTAGAAATCCCCAGTTGTAATGAAAAATTATTTCACATTACTGATCACAGAACTTCCTGAAGGCATTACAACTTCTGGTTTAAGACATCCCTGCATCACAAGTACACCCTGGCCATTGCCTTAGCTTGGATATGTGAGCCTGTGCATTCCATTTCTCCCTAAGTAATTTTGAGTCAGGATACAATCACTTATAAACAAAAACTGCCAAGAAACACAGACATATACACACATAAGCACACGAGAAAGACCTTTTATAGGGCGCAAACTATTTTCAACATGGAGAGGAATAAGGCTGAAATTGAATGAACTGGTATGCATTTTATAAAATACCAACATGTATGGAACTTGAGAATATTATGTTAAGTGAAATAAGTAAGTCAGAAAAAGCTAAGAACCATCTGCTTTCACTCATATGTGGGATATAAAACTGAAACTCATGAACACAAACAGCAGTGTGGTGGTTGCCAGAGGGAAGGGGGAGGGGGGAGGAGGAGATCCTAATATATGGGGATTGGAGAAGATTTGACTTTGGGTGGTGGACACATGGTGCAATATACAGATTTTGTAACATGCAAAACTAAACCTGAAATCTATGTGATCATGTTGATCAATGTCACCCAAATAAATTTTAAAAAATAATAATCAAAAACAACAAACACCTGATTCTTACTGTTTGCTCTTAAACAAGAAATGAGATATTCCCAGACAATGTGGCTGAACATTGACCCATGAACTAGGAGTTTACGGTTCAATTCCCAGTCAGAGTATATGCTAGGATGTGGACTTGATCCCCAGTGTGGGGTATGCAGGAGGCATCCGATCAATGATTCTCTCTCATCGTTGATATTTATATATCCCTCTCCTCTCTGAAATAAATAAAAATATATTTTAAAAAATGAGATATACCACTATTAAAGAATATTCCCATGACAGAAAGTAGAAAAAATCCATAAGATATAATTATGTTTATGATTCTGTAATATAGGTATTTCAGAAATTTTATGAGTTTCTGTCAAGAATGTGTATGGATAAAAACATAAGTATGATATGTACATATTATATTTTATGTCATATAATATAAATCATATTATATAGATGTGTACATATATAAATTACATATTATATTATTTATATCTTATAAATACTTCAGCAATAAAATATGGGATTCAGTCAATTGATATACTATCACAAATACTATATGGGTCCTGATTATATAATATGCATATTTGACAAACCATTTGAGGTCACAAAATTTCCTGGGAATTTTCCTGATCTAAATAGGAAAAATCTATATTTAATAGACTATTCTGATCTTTTCAGGCATAAGCCCAGGTGCCATAGCTCTAATGCAGATTGTTTCATCTGTAATGTATTTAATCTATATATTTTTTCCTTTAGATAAAAGACTTATAAGGTATTAAGCTAAGTAAACAAAATTGCTAATGCACAGTCCTGTCTTATTTTGGAAGTTTTAGGTACACATAAATTTACATAATGTATGATTAATTATGCATTACATTTACAATAGCCATCTCTGTCCAATCTAACACCTTTGAACGTCAGTTTCCTGCCCAGGGGATAATGAACAGGGACTGAATTTCAATAGTAAAATTTGAATCTATATTCAAACATAAAAATTGAAAGCAATTAGTTCAGAGGGTTTAACAGTCTCTGTAGTTTTGAATCATTCGGTGCTCCTATAAGTGGATCACCTTATCTAGATGCCACAGAAGATCAAATTAGCCTTTCTGGCCATTAGGGCATTATTTTTAAAATTGCAGCCACATCCATTCAATCTTCTTCCAGTGACCTGAAAAGTAAATATATTGCCTAATGACTCAATTTGCATTCCACAAATTTGGCAAATTGCTATCTCATTACAACATTATAAAAGGCTCCTTTTCACTTGACTACCAGCACTCTTGCCCTCTTTATCCATCATGATTGATCTCCTCAAACTTTGTGCTTTATGTTCCTGGAATACTGCTTACAGTTGCTTGCATGAAACCTGCTGATTTGATGTTTTAGCTGCCCTTTCTCATACCCAGCCACATATATTTAGTCAGTTATTTACTCCCTGTTCTATTGTGCATATATTCACATGACACACACACACACACACACACACACACACAACACACACACACACACACACACACACACACACACCATACACTAAACCTTCAACAAATGTTGACTATGTGAGATTAAAGGAGTGATCATAGTCTACATGAAATGGCTCTTCTTATACATGCATAGCTACATACATATAAAACCTTTTATTAAATGCACAGTATGTGTAAAGACATATAGACATGCTAGGTCTATGGAAGATATAAAAATGAGTAAAAAGAAAAGGCTGTGCCCTTAAAGATGTTGGAAACTCAAGCTGGTGCAGACTTCTAAGTAAATGTAATGTGAGACAAAATAAAATAACTTCCACAAGATAGGTACATATGTCCATGGATACATTGTGGAAGGGGTAATTTATTCAATCAAGGAAAGAGGGAAGATTTTATGGGGGAGCCATTTAATCTAAACCGCAAAGGAAATAAAACTTTAATGAACATATAAAGGAATAATGAACATTAGGCAGTTTTTATTTGTTTTGCTTTGTAACCACATCCTCATAGCCACGCAAGAACATAAATAGGGTAGTACGAGGAAGCTTCTGTGGCTATAACCCAGATGCACAAATAAAGATAGATGTGTTAATTAGCACTGATTGTTTCCAAGTGATAGAAACAAATTGGAGCTAGTTTACAAAATAAAATTAGAAGAGACGAGGATAAATGTGCCCTAAAAATCACAGAGCTATCTCACAGAACACAACTGCGGGGTCTGCTAGGGAACAGAGAGTCTAACAAGGTCATGGAAAACCATCAAGCCAATACTTAAATCTTTTCTTTGCCTATCTGGTTATTCTATTCCCCTTGCTTCTTCCCAGCATTATAAAGGATCTAATATGATCATACCACAGTTTGCAGTATTCAGTTACAATTCTTGCCATAAGAAGACCAATATTCTAAAAGATTCTGATACACTTCCCATCCTGGATTAAATGTCCACCACAACTTTAATAGACAAAGTGCAGTTGAATACACTGTCTTACTACATCTTCAAAAGAACGCTTAATGAGTTTCAGGAACTTGTACAAGATCACATATCAAGTAATTGGGCCATTGGTATTATTTGGATTTCAAAACAGTCTGATAATTAAGAGACTATACCTTTAAGCGGTATGTTAGACTTTTACTACTTCACACACATTCCCCATTGCTTACCTAAGGGAGAACAAAGATTATGTGAAAACTTACTTCAAGCACAGCTAGAGCATGTTCACATCACTATCTTTCTGTCCACCTTTTTTAAGACAACAATTCTCAGCTATCTCATGTGAATGAGGATACGTGCCCACTGAAAAGTCACAGGACTTACACAGTGTAGCTCGAGGTAGTAGTTTTTACTCTTTCTTTCAGTGAGTACATTATTAAAAATATTAAATGAAATAAATAAAAATTTCAGAGGGTTTCAAAGTATCACAGAAAAAAAATCAATTTACGCCAGGAAGCATATGTCAAAATAGGGCCAGAGACTCTAAATATCAGTTAATATAACTTAATTAATAAAGTAGGAAGAAGACTCCAGCCCGCATGTGGAATAAGATAATTAATCTTCTCTGTATAGATAAAAATTTAGATTTAGCTTCAGTTCCATATCCTCAAGGAAAATAAATAGATTAAGGGTGGGACCAAAAATAAAAAAGAAAGAAATCATGCATTATAAAATACAAAGAACACAGGATTCAAGAGACTAGTTTGAAGCAAAATCATTCAATAATCGGGAAAAATGTGGTACAAAACAATGTTTTGTATTCTCAAGAAATTCAAGGAAGAAAAGAACACATCTTGCTGGAAATAATATGACCATCCATTTCCATTGATATCTGCATTTGAGGAGGTGTGATGGTGTGTTTGGTGTCTTTCTGAGTTGGCATTTTCTTTATGAGGGAAAATTAGATTTTCCATGAAGAAAGTGAGGCTAAGATATTCTCAATGAGGGTCTCACCTTATGATAAATTCACCTCCCTTTCATCCACAGAATTGGCTTTCTCCACCAGTCCTGGGTTTTAATATTATATATTAAAGTTTTATCTAATTATTTAATTGAGTAGAGAATTGAAACCTACATATGATTTAAGAAGTCGTGCGTGTGCTATATTTTATGATTTGAAAGCTGATGGAATCCGGGAGGTGTCAAAGACCAAGAAGCAAGCATAATATAGGAGGTAGAATACAATAGAAGTAAAGTCCATTAAAGTGAAAAACTTCAGAGACATGCAGCAGAAACGTTAGGGGAATTATCACTGTAGATGTTGAAACCCCATAAAGCATGACAGTGGTTGGAAAGAGCCACTGATGAATAGTAGATAATTATTAAATATTGCAAGAAGAAACAGTATAATCAGATGGCATGGTTGCAAAGAAATTTCACATGAGAATGAATGCACAATGAGCCACAGTGGTAATAGGAGCTGGAAATATGCATTCATTATCAGGGTGATAGTAGAACGTGAGTTGGGAAAATGAACACCATTCACGAAAGGGGTGTTCTTCAAAGGAAAGGCTTTCCTATGGTAGCAGCCAGATAGTGAGACAGAAGGTGGGTAGATAGGGAAGGGACTATGGGAGGAGTAGCCGAAACCGGGAACCCAACGAGGAGGAATCCCTTGGGCACCCCAACTGGGCAGGGAAGGAAGAGTAGGCTCCAGAGGCGGGAACCTTAAAATGTGTGGATATTAAGACAGGCAGCAGCAGCATGCCAGTAACCAATCAGAAGGCAGTAAGGTGTATAAACCAATCCCAAGGATATTGTTAAGGCAGAATTCTTTGAAAAGAACAGCTAGGAGCTAGCAAGACTCTACCCACCCCTTAAATTAAAAGGTAGAAGCTTCCTCCCTCTCCCCTGGTGCAGCTCACAATGGGCATCTGACAATAACTGTTGTGGGGGAGCACATCCCCTCCACACATGGACCATTAGACTTTAATTAGCTCGCATACAAAGCTACTCCTGGCCTCGCTAGGTTAATGGCAGGAGATGCCAATGCACTCCCCTTGCCCATGTGGCTTACGGCCACGTGGGATTCTACCTATGGACTAATAGACTTCTAATTCACATGGTTGCTTACAATAAACTTTGCTCCCGCTAACTGTCTTTGTCCTGCAACTTCATTCTTCATTTTCCCCAAGACAAGAGCTCGGACTCAACAGCCCACACTTTGGTTTCAGTAGCACATCGAAATTCACAATTACTTCTATCAAAAGTTAATCTGTATTGATGCTGGATAGGGCCTCCAAAAGACATGAATGACAAAGGAGCCTGAGATGGTGAATATATTTCTCAAATATGAAAAGAATACCAACTCTATATCAGAAAACCAGAATTTGGGAAATTTCATTAAGTTCTAAGCACTGGTTGTAGTGGTGAACTCAAAGGCAAAGTACCAGCACTCATGAAACTTAGTATCAGTCAGACATATAACTAAAAAATGCCAACATGTAACTAAGAGGCATAAAATGTGATATATTTATTATCTGTAGATTCCTTCATATGTCATTTTGAAGGACTATGTTAATCTCAGTGATATCTATATCCAAAGCTCCTTTGTCTTTCAAAGTTGGCCCTAAAGCATGTTTAAATTTGCATATATATTTAGTGTTTTGCCTTCAACTGTTACTGATATCTATATCTATATTTCTATCTATCTATATTTATATTTATCTATCCTCTATCTATCTATCTATCTATCTATCTATCTATAGAGAGAGAGCAATGCACATAGATACCAGGTAAACAGCAATAGTATTAAAAAGTCCTTGGCATTAGATATTAAAAGTCTAAATCCTTAAGCTTCTATTGAGTTCTAATTATTTCTTTAAAAAGTGCTTCCATTAGCAATGGGAAAAGAAAATACACATTCGCATTTCTGGATTACACTTTTCTTATTACCACATTGAAGGCAGTCTCCCAAAGGAGAGTGAGATAATTATATTTTCCATAGAGGCGCCATAGTCAAGGCACCATGTTGAGAACTACACACAGCAAACAGCAAAGCAATCTCTCACTCGGCCCATGGTGCTAATGTGAGCAGTTCACTTGGCCTATTTTGCAGCTCAGATGTTGAACTTGATCATTCTTAGATATTAACTATGTACCCCTAGAAATAGTTATAGGTTTTTGTATAGTGGGTGTTGAAAAAAAAAGTATTATATATGGGCTATAAGAAAACCTGGATTTGACAGAGTTTTGCCCTCAACTGTCACTGATGCTTTACAATTTTGAAAAACCACCATTTGCCTAGCTGGCATGGCTCCGTGGTTGAGCGTTGACCTAAGAACCAGAAGGTTCGATTCCTGGTCAGAGCACATGCCCAGGTTGCAGGTTTGATCTCTAATCATCACTGATGTTTCTATATCTTTCTCTCTGAAATTATAAGCACCACCATTAGTCCTTTTTGCTAAAGTAGGCTTTATAAAAATCAGGTATTCACAAGATAATTACTTTATCATCCAATTCTCTTTCCCTTTTAGTTTAGTTTTCACCAGTACTTGTTTTATAAGAAATTTTCAAAGTTGTTACAGAGAGAAGTTTATCTTTCTTACTGCATTTAGATGAGCGCAAACATGATTAGGAAAGGGTGGAATGGTAAACATAGTCAGGAGCGGGAATGGCAGATAAAGACCAAACATAAGCATGAAGATGTTCTCACCAACTAAGTCACATATGTCAGGACTATGGGTAGAAAAGTCCAACTATAGAGAAATAGCCTGATTTTTTAAAGAATATTTGTAAATTATGATTGTGCAAACATTTCCTTACTATCAAATTTGTCAGTAAATTCATTGGTTTTTTGTTAATTATTTTTAATATCAGCTAATGTAGACAATAATTCCTTTATACTTCTATGTTGTAGTTAAACCCAGTTAAGTTCCACAGAGTAGAACTAATGCTTAGCAAATTCATCTTGCACACAAAACAGATTACTTCTGAGTTTGAACTACTGTAAAACTTACTTGCAAACTAAAAATGTCCAATTATGGGAAATAAGAATCCTAACAATTTGTGTGTAATTGTATTTGTCAGCAGTACCTACAACGTGTACATTTTGAAAGACTACATTTATTATGTCAAAGGCAAATTAGCAGCTGCTCCAACCGGGATAGTAGAATTTTAATATAACATCTGCAAAACAGCTTTACATATCTAGAAACAGCTTTTTGTCATGCCAAAGAGCTTTCAGTGAATTTCATTGACAAATTTCTCATTCCATATGCATATTACAGTATTTCATTCTCTATAGTAACAGCTATTTTAAGTAGTATGGCTGAGCTCAAAAACCTTTATGTCGCAGGGACTTATATATACCCTTTATATCCCTTCAAATAACCCCCAAGGTCAGTGCATTGTTTCTCTAATTCGTAACAATGTCGTACATTTCCATGTGACTCTCTTATCAATATAGGCCTAGAAGCTTGAATAAGCTATGACTAATTTTCCAGTCTCTAATATATTTTAAAATACCATTATTGTTATTTTACATTCTCTTCTCAATAAATCTCCCCCTTAAATTCTAAGAAAACAATAGCCCAGCAATACTAAGTGTTCAAGTCCTACCACAATAGGGGAAACTTTCATAATAAGCAAACTCTGGTATGAACATGGATAGAGAAAAGTATTATTCATATACCACAGGAAAATGTACTTTTTTTCTTAGATAGAAAGCAAACATGGTCAAATTAAAATTTAAAAAAAAGTCAACAAAGAACAAGTTCCAGAATGAGAGAACCATTCTACATTGTGACAAATAATAAAGAAACATTGAAAAGAAATGAATGGAAGTAGAGGCCAAAAAGAGAGGAAGCAAACAGCTACACCTAAAGAAGGCATGAGGCTGTAAGTATTTTCTCTTATTTGAGTTTTTGAAATGTGGCAATGTATTATCAGGCAACACTGGCCACTATTCTCAAATAAAGGTCAACCCCCTTAGCTTGGAGGGGAAGAAGTACTTTGTCAAGCATTTTTCCTTTGTTTATTTTTTATTTTTATTTACTGGGTCAAGCTGACTTAATCAGCAGAAGGGCATAATGCCTCCAATTAGTTGACTATGTGTTAGTCAGAAGAAAGATGATCCCAGGAGGGCTTCGTACCTATAGAATAGGCCCCTCTCTCCAACTCCCACACTCAGGAATAGAATTAACTCAAGCCAGACAACAGACATTGAAATGAAACCCTGAAAACAAGGAAGACAACATATCACATTGTTATGTAAAGTGGCTCCTCACTGACTGAAGCACTTCCATTTCACAAAAAGATTTTGGTTCTACGATTACATAATCAAAGGACCATTACAATATTTTTCCCCAAAGTAAACATTAGCTTTCTCCAAAGATAAATCAGAAAACACCTGTAGCTAATTTAAAATAGTTATTGCTCTTTTAGATGGAAAATGTTGAAATATAATCTCATCAACAGCATAACATTAAATGTTTGATATAGCAAAAGAGGTATGTAAGTTCAAAAATTGTCATTAAACTATTGCAAAAAAATATTTTCTCAATTATAATGCAGCATGATTTCATCATGAATCCGTGCACCGGTTCCCTAGTATTCTATAAATGGAGGTCTGTTTTACCCATTCTTGTCTAAAATAGCACTATTTTAAAAAGCATTTGCATTGCTAATTAAAGTGGGCAAACCTATACTTTAATTTACTTTATGCTATGATGGATGAAGGTTCAATAATTTCACGACAAACCCAACTGTTCTTCACCATCCTCTGAAAGCATTATGTCACCATTTTACATTAATCCTTAAAGAACATTTATGGTGATATGTCTTTGCAAATGTGGTTCATAGCCAAGTCAAGCAAAGTATTCCCATTACATTTCTCTCCTTTGAATGGTAGTACTTCATCTTTCCTTGAGAGTCTAACTGTCCTTGCCTGGGCGATATATAGTACTTAAAAATTCCATTATACCAGGCTTTCTTTTCATCATTTTTAGTAGAGTTTTAATAGATAGTGTGAATTCCATGATTTAAAAAAAAGCAAAAAGAAATACACAAAAATAAAGGAGGAGAAACCTCCCTATATTTCCATCTTCTATCTATTCAGGTTCTGAAACAATCCACCCATGCCATGTACACAACCAGTAACCAGTGTTAATAATTCTTATGTAACTTCTCAGAGTTTAGCTTTACATACACAAAAATGCAAACATATATTCCTATATCTTCTTTCTTTCATATAATTGGTAGTATACTATATGTATTTTATAAACCTTAATTTTTCATTGAATGTTATTTATATGATGAGAAAATAACATTTTTTGCATATAGTTCTTGGGCTTTGACAATAGCATAGAAATACCACTATAATCATTCCTTTGTGATGGTCCTTTTGAGGCCCATCCATCCCTGGAAACTACTAATAGTTTCTTTCTCTATAATGTTGCCTTTTCAAAATGTCATATAAATGAAATCATACAATAGGTAGCATTCTAAGTCTGATATTTAAAAGTTAGCATAAAATATTTGAGATTCATTCATGTGGCTATGTGCATCACATTTTTAAAAACTTTTTACTATAAGTAGAATTCCAATGCAAGAGGCATGGGGAAAAAGAATAGTTACACATTCACTTAAAGATAGTACAACTGAGCAAGAGAACACAATTAAAGCCCTAGCCGGTTTGACTCAGTGGATAGAGTGTCAGCCTGTGGACCAAAGGGTCCCGGTTCCCAGGTTCAGTTCCAGTCAAATGCATGTACCTTGGTTTCAGGCTCCTCCCCAACCCCTAGCCCCAGTTGGGGCACATGCAAGAGGCAATCAATCAATATGTTTCTCTCACATTGATATTTCTCTCTGTATTTCCCTCTCTCTTCCACTCCCTGTGAAAAATCAATGGAAAAATACTATATTCTCAGGTAAAGATTTAAAAAAGGGGGGGCGGGCAAAACCGGTTTGGCTCAGTGGATAGAGCATCAGTCTGCGGACTGAAAGGTCCCAGGTTCGATTCCAGTCAAGGGCATGTACCTTAGTTGTGGGCACATCCCCGGTAGGGGGTGTGCAAGAGGCAGCTGGTCCATGTTTCTCTCTCATCGATGTTTCTACCTCTACATCTCTCTCCCTTCCTCTCTGTAAAAAATCAACAATATATATATATATATATATATATATATATATATATATATATATTTAAAAAGGACAAAAATAGTTATACAAGTGGCCAATAATAACATTTTTGAAGTGCTAAGATTATTAATTAATGGGAATAATGCAAATTACAATTACAATGAAATGCCACTAAACATCTACAAACCTCAAAGTTAAAAAAAAAAACATTGACAAAATTACTGATGAGATTGTAGAGCAATGGGAACTCACATACACTATTGATGGTAAAGTAAGAAGTCTTGCATTGCAAAGAAGTCTACCATCTTCTTTTAAAACTAAATATACATCTAATGTGTAATTGCTAATTTCTCTTGTCAGTAATTTTCCAATAAAAAATAAAAACATGTCCTTAAAAAGGGGATTGGACACTAAGTGCTGAAAGAGGCTGCATTCATTGGAGCCCCAAGTTTGAAACAGTCCAAGAGTCCATGATTAGAATAGATAACTCTGATATTTTCATGCAATGATATAGCTCTCAACAATCACAAAAGAGTGGATTATTGATACCCATATCAATATGAATGAGTCTCAAAAAGAAAAAAAAGAAGCTTAACACATTAAGTATATATTATATCATCTCATTCATATAGAATTATAGAACAGATAAAAGTAATCTATTGTGTAAACAAATCAGAAAAAAATTATTGCTTCTGTGGCATTTGGTGTGGAGATAGACCAGCGAGAAGCATAAATAAAAGTTTTGTGGTAAAAGGCATGTTTTATATCTTCATGGGGGCTTGGGTCACACCAGCATATACATTTGTCAAAATTCAGTGAATGCAAATATAATATTTATGCATTTTATTATATAAATATTACTCAAAAGGGAAAATTATTAACAGATATTGATTTGTCACAAAAGGAGAATACTGAAATGTTAATGGTAGAATTGTGGGCATGTATTTATATATGTTCACTATAAAATTCTTTCAACTTTGATGTATATTAGAAAGTTTTCATAATAAAATATTGAAAAATATATGGAACATTGCCATCATCTCTGTAAATAATCTTTTGCTACTTTATAGTCAACACTACTTTCTGCTGCCCCAAGAAACAGATGATTCAATTTCTCTCATAATAGTTTAGTATGTTCTATCATAGACATTTGTATAAATGGAATCATACAGCATATATTTTATTGTATCTGGCCTCTCAATATGTTGATTTTCAGTGGTGGGTAATATCCCACTTTATAAATAAGGTTATTATTACCTTTTTGGTGGTCATTTGCATTGTTCCAGTTTCTGTTTAACTATACTAATAATAGAGGAATATGCGCCGAAACCGGTTTGGCTCAGTGGTAGAGCGTCGGTCTGCGGACTGAAAGGTCCCGGGTTCGATTCCGGTGAAGGGCATGTACATTGGTTGCGGGCACATCCCCGGTATGGGGTGTGCAAGAGGCAGCTAGCCGATGCTTCTCTCTCATCGACGTTTCTAGCTCTCTATCTCTCTCCCTTCCTCTCTGTAAAATATCAATAAAATATATTTTAAAAATAAAATAAAAAATAGAGGAATATGCAAATTTTCCAGGATGCCATCACAGTAACAATAATGACCAAACAGCAGGCTGAGTCAGGTAACCAGGTTGGGGAGGGGGGGGAGGGGCAGTTAGGGGCAATTAGGCCAGCAGGCAAAGATGGTTAGGGGTGATAAGGCTGGCGGGTGGAGGGGGTGGGAAGTTAGGGGCAACCAAGCAGGCAAGCAGGTGCAAGTGGTTAGGAGCCAGTGGTCCCAGATTGTGAGAGGGATGTCTGACTGCCAGTTTAGGCCCGATCCCCAGGATCGGGCCTAAACCAGCAGTTGGAAATACCCCAAGGGGTCCCAGATTGGAGAGGGGGCAGACGGGGCTGAGGGGACCTTCTCCCTCATGCACAAACTTTGTGCACTGGGCCACTAGTTATGAGTAAAACTCAGTCAGGCTAATCACTCTTCAGGGTTTCTGATATGCAGACATAATTAAAAACCACTGGACTATGTGGTTATTAAGATTCTTTTCCATTAGAAAACTTGGTTCCCTATGACTATCTAGGGAATGGTTCAAGGAAAAATAATCAGCACAACAGTTTCAGTCCTACTTCTGTAACATAGATGCCTCATAATCAATTAATATATATCTAATTGGTGTACAGTCTAATCAGAACCAATCAAATTAAGCAAATAAACAGACTCAAAGGCCCACATGTGTCAGATTTTAATAGATTCTTAAAACAGCTGCTTGAAGGAAATGTGAAAAAAGTGTGTCTTGTATAAGGCTAATTACATGAGCTTAACACTATAAATGTGTCTCAAAATAATCATAACCTTGTTTTCATGGAATAGAAATGCCATCTACACAAAGCACGGAGAGACTTATGGACAGTATGAAGTAATAGAACCAGTTCTACTATTTGAATAGAAAAAATAGCAAGCTAACCAAGGGCCACTATCAGGAATTTGAAAACAAAACAACTAGCTGGGTAAAATCACTACATTCAAATTAAAATGCAGTCCTGATTGTGAGATATTCTGTCAAGAAATCTTTGAAATTATAATAACTGCTTCTTTGTCATGGTAGTAAAATAACTACCATTTGAAAGCACAAAATAAATTTTTCATCCTGAAATATTTATATTAAAAAAATGATCCATGAGACATGAAATAATTTGAGTATTAGGAATCTAATATTAAGTGAAAAAAAAGCCCCTATAAGATTACATATACTGTGTTAATCTTATTATAAAATTACAAACAAATGAGACCAAATAATATACTTTTGATGAATTCATAAAAATAAAATGGTCTATGGAAAAATGGAAAGTAGAGTATTTGGAGTACTTTTTTGGGGTGAGGGGGTTTCTATTTTTACCCTTTATTGGAAATACAGGGTAACATTACAGCCTTGGATCACCAAATGAAGACAAGTTGGGATCTTCTCTTGACAACAAGCATGACCTGCATTCTGGCAGGGAGTGTTTTTTTTTTTTAGCTCAAAGGGTAGGAGAGAGAACAGGAGCAAGAGCTTATCGGTAAGAGAGGAGATCCACATTACTCAGTGAGCCACAGAAGGGATTTGGCTTCAATTGGAATGAGTGCCAGTCCTGGTCAACCCTCCATGATCATTATGGCAAATCAGAAGCTCTAATTTTCCAATCTAATTGTAAGTAGAGATATAGAACTTTAGACTGGCTTATAATTTAATGTGGATGATGGCTAATGTGTCCTCCATTAATGAGTTGGCAAAATCTTTAGAGTGATGGAAGGAGTCTTTTATGTGCTCCCAGTTATTGTATAGCATATAGAGGCTAGTAAGTTAGTTCTGCTAGAGAACATCATGCTACCCCTTGAAGTGTTCAAGCCTTGCATAGTTGGAGGCAAATGAATGGGATAGAGAGAAGAAATGCATAACTAGGCAGAGATCATTGTCAAGTTAGAGCTTTCATTTGGGAAGTTGTTAATGAGTTACTAACAAAATCAAATAAATAAATACATAGCTAAACAGAAGCAGATGATGCATGGATCAAAGAGACTGTGTCATGGACCAATAATTATGAATTATTCAATTATGTGCACCTAAACTTACAAGAGCTAAAAGAATAAAACTGAAATCTTTTCCCAGTAATTAAAACTCTTGCTCAGTGAGAGTCCATATAACCACATATGACTAAGTTGAATAGGAAAAATAAAAGTCCCAAGCCAACATTTTGAGAATTGATATTTTTACAGACTATTTCTAGAAATAGCTTACAACTCTGAAGGAACCCAACAATTCCTTATTAGCCAGGAGAGCCCTTACTTTAAGAGTCAAAGCCTGCCTAACATACAAGCCCTCAGACATCATTACTTATCAATTCAGGGAAGCCATATGCTTAAAAGAAGGGTAAAAGACCAACATTTTAAAATAAAAATGGGTTAGAAGATATAAGTAAGCAAATCAGAATACAATAAGTGTGATTATCACACATAAAAAATAATTTAACTATGTAAGATGATGAGTATTAATTAGAATTATTGTAGTGATCATTTCAATACAAACATTGAATCTTACATTGTACACCTAAAATTAATATAATGCCATATAAAAATTATGCCTCAATAAAAAATAAATAATAAATTCAAATAAACATAATAGAAAATATATAGACTCATTCACAATAATTGTTTTTAAAATAAATAAAAGCAACAATGCGAGTGAACCATATTTAAAAAGATTTAAGACTGAGAACACTCACTGCTGAAGACAGTCTGTAGAATCCAGTGCAATGACATACTGTTGGTGAATCTATGAATTCCGGTTGCCTTTCTGGAAGGTGACGTGGCAATATGTTTCCAAAAACAAAACATGTATGTCATTTGAAAAAAGTAATCTCAGTCGAATGTTTTTGTATTTTGTGGTGGGCAACATGTCAGTCATGTGTATTTCCTCCTTCACATTTATTGGCTCTGACTTTATATGCACAGGTTAGGTGATAATATTCAATTATTCAGATTAGAATGCAGAAAATAATTTCAGGTAAAGGCTGCATGACATTTAGTTTATGAATACTAGTCCATGAGTTGCTGGGGGAAAAAATTGTAAGTAGAGCTGAATAAAGGGGTAAACACGGTTCAAGTAAAGGCCATGGGTACTTTTTACCCTTAGGCCACTAAGATTTAATCAAGAGTTTTAAGTATTTTTGCACATTAGTAAAGACAACCACAGAGAATATTAGTTGTAAGATTAAAGCAAAAGACAACAGCTAGATGAAAATGTGTCATTACTGCTTCTAGCTTAAATGAGCTCTTTCAATTTGGAGTTCATAAAAATGATCATCTTATAAACACAGACTCCATGATTTTCCTAGTTCTAATGACTCAAAGATAAATTCTTAGATGTTTTCTTTGATAAAAGCAAGAGCCAAAGTAGATTAATATATTTTGCCAAGTTTGAAAGAGGTGAATGTATTTTGAATCGATCTAGGTGCAATTCAACTGGTTTAGTAAATATAAATAGGTAAGCTCAGTTGAGCCAAAATGAACTCTGAACATAGTGATTCTGACTTTGCAATTCTAACTGAAAATGACTAGCCAGTACCTCATTTTTCATTTTCTTGCAATCCAAGAGTACTGTCCTAATGCTATTGCTCACTCATTTTGGCTGCATGACCCAGATTAGATATATTAGGCCCAGGGTAAAAGATGATCTTTGAAGAGTCAAAATATCCTGCTGGAATCAATGGAATGTATGTAGAGTGATGGCAAAAATCAGAGAGTTCCCAGTTATATTAAGAAATAACTTTAAATTGTAGAAACTATTAACAAGGCTCTCCTCTGAAAAGCTGTGTAGATTAAGAAAAAACTCAAGAGACAGCAGGGAATAAAATAATATGGTAGCAATAGCAACATCTGTACTACGCTTCCAAGTTTACATCATTTTTAATACAATATTTTAGGCCTATCCTTAAAGCAAACTTGTAAAATACATATCATAGTTAATCCTGTGTTACAGTTGAAATATCTGGAGATTTCGAAGGTATCATTCCCAAGGTAATGGATGTACCTAGAGTGAATGAGCCAACCCCACGCATTCATTTTTCACTTATCCTGCCAGTTCCTAGGCTCTCATGGGCCGCATGGTACAATGAGAATCCTACTGCTTATTGTGCAAATCAGCTTCCCTTCTAGTTCTAGTTGTAACTTCAGTACTACAGCCCACAGTACAGTGTGACGCTCTTGTATCTGACTTGACTCCGGACTCTTCTGAGATTGTAGCCATTTCCTATCCTATAGAAACTTCTCGATATTACCATTTTTCCTGCTACCATCCCATTGTATTCACTCCAACCCCAATCGTACCACCACTTCTCTCTCATCTATTACTTGGCATAATATCCTTTAAAACATAAAAGCCTGACATTAGTGAATTCAAAGTTCCACTTACAATGATAGTTTTCAATTCACTGTGGAAGGATTATACATCCTCTCCAATCCTCCATTTTGTAAAATGTGCTCATTGACAGGGTTCCGGTGAGACCTGAACAAGCTCCTTGTAGAACAGTCTGTGCATTTAAATATTATTGAGACCCGTGAGGTTATCATTTGCTTTTGGAAATGGAGCAAGGAGTGTCTTTTCTGGCGATTGCTTTGGCAAGGCATCACTGAAAAAGATGAAATAATTCACACTCTCTTCAATGTGCTCCTCTATTCATCCTGAAACCAAGCCAAAATAAGCCAGTAGGACTCAGCGAGAAAAGAAGCAGAAAGAGATGAAGAGGAAAAAATGACTTGGAGTCCTCTGCTCCGTTAAAGTGAGCGGGCTTTCCTCATTCTTCAATAAATATTTTATTCTCTTACTCAAGTTTGATATAGTGCTACAGTTTCACAGTGTTAAGATTCCGCTTGAACACTGAAAGAATCTGATTTACAGTACTTCACGTATACCATCTCCCTTCTGTGACCATTAGCCACAAATTTGCGATGACTTACAGTCTAGTGATTTTCAACCAGTGTGCCACGGCCCACTGGTCTGCTTTGCTGCAAAAATTTTAAAAAACATGAATGCCTGACTATCTTTTCCATAGATTGTCAAGTTTAAAAAAATGACAACAGTCAAAACATCAATAGCTACCCGCTGTGAATGAATAAAAATTATACCTTTTTTTAAAAATCAGATTGGCAAAAATATGTTTTATGCGCCATCAAATTTTAGTACGTTAGGTGTGCCATGAGATGTAAAAGACAAAAGGTTTAAAATTGCTGCTGACTTGCACAGAGAAGATGTTTCACAATCATTTTGATGTGCCTCTGTGACACAATTTGAAATATCAGACGGGCTCTCAAGTGCTCCCTGAGCCATACAAGGCATCTGGTGTCAGAACTTTCCCATAAACAAAAGGAGATACATCATATAAGAAAATACTGCTGATAAAAGGAGGGAACCCAAGTAAGGAGCCAGGTGAATAATTAATTTATTCATAAAATTACCCCAAATTTAAAATTCAATTATCTTGTTATCTCAAGTAGAATCAGTTCAAGTCAATTCATTTATGACATTGAACAATGCTTTCAAAAGTAAGATCCTACCCAAGCTTTAAACAGTAATTTGACACGTCTATATTTTTTTTTACCAGGAGAGAAGTCCATTTTTGAAGCAGTATATTCACTTGGCTTCAAGGATAACATATTTGGTTCTCCTCCTCTATCACAGGTTGCTCTTTCTTAGCATCCTTGTGTCGTGTTGTGTTCAAGGGTTGAGCTTTTAGACATCTCATCTCTAGTTACACTCATTGCCCACATTCTCTTATTCCCTCTTTGAATATTACATGTATGCCAAAGAGTTGCAAATTTACATTTTTAGCTCACACTTCTCACCAAACTTCACATCTAACATGTTTAACAAGTTAAAACTTCATATTTAACATGTCCAAACCCAAAATATATTTTCTCCAAAACAGCTGCTTCTTCCTTCAATCTCTTCTATCTAAATAAATGGATATACCAATCTTCAATTGGATCAGGGCAGAAACTTAAACAAGACTTTGACTATATCTGTCCTTCATACTCTACATACAATCCATAATCCATAAGAAAATCCTCACAATTTCATTTTCAAGCATATTTAGTGCATAATAATTTGAAGCCATTTTAACTACTACCATAATCACCAAGCCACAACTGCACCAAGATCATTACCCTAGCTGTATTTCTGTCTTTTCCCTGCTTTCATTTTCAAAATGGAGCTAGAATCATGAAACAAACTCTTCCACTCAATGTTCACCAATAGCATGTGGAGAAAACTCAGGTTTTTTTCCCCCCATGGTCTAGCAGACTCAATATGACCCAGAACTCTGTTATTGCTCTGATCCTAAAGTTTCTATAGACAGGCAAAAGACCGAAAAGAAGCCACATGATATTGAAGGAGTAGAAAAAAGTTGGAGGACTGACACTAGCTGACTTTAAGATGCACTATTGAAATACAGTTATTAAGACAAGAAGATATTGACAAAATAAATAAACAGATGTATGAAACAAAATACAGAGCTCAGAAAAGACCCACATAGATACAGTCAAACTGATCTTTGACAAAGGAAAAAAGGCATTAAATAAGCATATATTATTTTTAACAAGTGATGGAACAACTGGACATTCACATGCAAACAAGAGAATAGTCTAGACACAGACCTTCCACCTTTTACAAAAACTAACTCAAAATGAAACTCTCAACGAATGTTCAATGTAAAATTATAAAACTCCTAGGATACAACACAAGAAAAAATCTAGATGAGCTAATTGGAATTGGTAATTCAGCTTACATTGTATAATATAAATCTACCATTGTGTAACCATCTTCTTCTAAAGCACAAGAATAAGTCTGCACTACCTGAAAAATTTTCTGAGTAAACGTAAAGAAGTACATATTTTGGTAATACCTTGGAGAACATAATAAAGTGTAAAATTGCCTCAACAGACTTTTTAAGTGATATAAGCAGATTTTGAAAAGCTATGACATTTTTTTCCTTAAACTTTAGCTATGACATTTTTTTCCTTAAACTTTTGCAAGCCCTAGTGGAACTGGTCATAAAATCTCACATATGTATTATTACTTATTGTGGCTATTAAATTTTCCCTAAAAAGATGACACAAGGCAGTAGTTTATATATATATATATATATATATATATATATATATATATATATATATAGTTTGTTTGTCTTAAAAAGATTTTTCTAAGTTATTATCAAACACAAGTAATCATTAAGTTGAGCTTGAAAGGGCTTATTTGCTAAGCAAACCAAATTTATAATTTTATATTAATATTCTTGAACTATGACTTCAAATTTACTGTAACATTGAATTTAAGTGAGAATATGCGCATTAATAACCTCCTTTTGTCTTAGCTACAAAATGACTCTATAACCATTTTTATTCATTATTTATTTCAGAAAAGCAGACAAAAATCACATAGCTTAAGTGGTGAATAAATTGGCAACAGTGGAAATCATCTAATCCAAACCCCAAATTATCATATCTAAATACATTTGATGTAAATTACTTTACGCCAGTGCCAATCTTTAATATTTCAGAAATTCAAGGACACAACTGGATAGTATATGGACAAACTCACTATAGCATGATGTAAACTAGAGAGCAAGCTATTAAAGGCAGACTACAATTACCGTAGATAAACTAAATGCAACCTGCTAAAGAACCACGTCTACAGATGATTGATACAGAACATTAACAGCAATGTTGCATTCATATTATTTCTCAGAGAGTAAAGGGGTGTTTAACGCCTGTAATTTCTTCCCAAACCAGATTACCATTTATCTCTTAAATATAGAAATAAATATTTCCTGTAGAACCAGGGAAATTCCTTTGTCACAACTAATTTAAAAGAAATGACTACATTTTTTGAATGATAGCAGGTAGAGTTCTAAAGATTAGGAAAAACAGAGTGAAAAGTGAGAAGAAATGAGAATGTTTCTATCATTTCTACCATTTAAACATGCTTCCTTATTCCTTAGTAACTTTAATAAGACACTTACCTTATTCGTATGGACTCCTCGCTTTGAGGCAGAATTACAACATGCTCAGGTAAATGATAAAAGAATGCTAGTATCATGCCTACCTCTTTTTGGTAGCAGTGAAAGGGAACGTCATCTTGGAATGGTTTTCTATAATCAATTAATCTTTTCTTTCTTAATTATTCTATTTCATGAAGACAAACCTATGGAGAAAACAGAAAATGCTTCATCCAATTGGCCCATCAATAGTACTATATCCAAGAATATTCTGGTAGAGTTATACAAGATATGGTATGGTTAATCACTTTCTATGATTATTATATTTTTATAATAAATTCATTGTAATTGAAATTATTTTAAAAAACATTGATCAACTAACCAATTATGAAGAAAGCAAAAGGCATATAATAAAACAAACATGCATTTTAAAACACCCATTTAAAAGCAGTAATTGAAATGTATAAAAAGATTTAGAGTTCCTCTTTATATAATGGTAGGAAAGTATATTCTAAAATGAAGTGTAGAATGAATTTCTTTTCATATAAGTTATTTTGAACATATGCTATATTATACTAGCCAATGACAAAGGACAGCTAAATAAATGCCTCAGAACAGTATATTTACTAACCTAAAAAGATATGCAAAAAGCATGTACAAATATCCAAGAACTGCTTTGCTGTTAGAGTGAGTAGTTTCACATGATCAGAAAAAAAATGAGTGCATTTTGAGTTGCAAGTTCAGGCAAGGTGAACAGCAATACATTTATTTTCAAGATCCAAGGACATCTGCAACACTTGAAGATTACTTTTCACAAGGTGAGTAATTTCTGTTTGGTTTTTATAATTTCCTTAACACTTCAGAGGATCTGCGTGTCCATATTCCCTCATGGACATTCTGATTTAGACACCTTGCAATTTTTGAGCTCTTTCACAGAAGCACATATATAGAGGAAGTGCCTCAAGCCCTGTTAGAATGTGTCCATCTTATTTCCACTTCTAGTGTGACCAAAAGGTTAATTTGAAAAGTGACTTTATTTTAATTGCTTTAGATATTAGGCCAACTAAATGTTTTTTGGAGAATTTTTTTTCAAAGAACACCTAACATATGAGAAATCTCAACTTAAAATTCTGCAAAAGATGAAACTCAAACATCTCTATTGCTTTCTTCATTGTTTTATTATAATTGTTATATTTAAACTTAAAAAAATTCATTAATTGCCCAACTAGCATCGACCTATGAACCGGGAGGTCACAATTCAATTCCCTGCCGGGGCATATGACCAGGTTGCCAGTTCGATCTCAACTGTGGAGCATGCAGGAGGCAGCGGATCAAAGATTCCCTCTCATCATTGATGTTTCTATCTCTCACCCCCTCCCCCTTCATCTCTGAAATCAATAAAATATATATTTTTCAAATTTAATTTATTTATAAAAATGTCAAACAATACAAAGGAATATCAACTTAAGCATATAATTTCTTGATTCCTAATACAGTCTCTTTTATTTATCATGTATAATATTTTTTTAGTAATCATCCAGGACTTTTTTTTATGTGCTCACACACACATGACCATGTGAATTTTGAAGTAAAAGTGACATTATACCATAGACAGTTTTTGCAAATTTAAAAGATTCTCACATGGAACAAAAAATTGTGACTATATTTTCACATTATTACATACCTACCTCATTCTTTTTAAAGGGTACAGAGCATCCCTTAGTGCAGATGTTCCATTTTTTAATCAGATAGTCACTATGAATGAACACATATGTTGCTTTTGAAAATTCCTCTTAAATATGTTACCCTGAATATTCTCTGATTATTCTTACAGAAGTACTTGAGCACATGTACAAGCATTTGTGTAGTTTGAATATTTCGAAAATAAATTTTTAATTCAAGATTATGTGTATTTAAAGTTTTTATAATTATTCATAAATAAACTTTACAATGATATATCAGTTCATTTTTCTATAGGAAAAGTATGAAAATATAAATTTTCACCCATAATGAATACTACGCATAATCAATCTTTTATTTGTTTTCAATACAATAAGTAAGAAATGCTATTTATTGACATAAAACAACTTGCTTTTCACTGATTTTCAGTGAATCTGAACTTTTTTTTAAGTACTCATGACCATTTATGTGACCTATTACACATTTGAATATTATTGATTATCCATTTATGTTTTTACATACTTTGCTCCTACTGAGGTTTTTATATTAGTTTTTTAAAAAAACTAATTATATGAAATGAATGATATATTATTTAGTAAATAATTCACTGATAGTCATCTTAACCTGTATCTCATATTACCTTTTATATTTCCTTTTGCTTATTTGAAACTTTATATTGCCAAATCCAACAATCTCCTTCACAGCTCCAAAACTTCAGTTCAAAGTCTACCTTTTCCCAAATTATAAAATGATTTTCTTATATTACAATCAAGAATTTTCATGTATTCCCACATTGTAGTTATTTGAATATCTTCAGCTTTTAGTATAGTATTATCCAGAGATTCACTTTTCTTCTTTTTACCCAAATAAATAACTTTTCCAAAAGCATTTATTAAGCAGTTTATTTTCTCTTCTTCACCTTTCAAAAGTTTGAAATTTCTTTAGCCTGCTTCCAGCCTATCTTAATAATGTATCTGTGTTTCCTCCTTTACCGCACCGTTATTTGTGTGTTAATTCATTTCCCAGTCTGCAAGAATCAAAGTGTTTTCCACAATAAAATAGTACTTGTAATGAAGAAAATACAGGCAGATACAGTCATGCAATCCATTATTTTCTATTTAAACTCTGGGATAAAAGGTCAATGAATTTACATGGCTTTAAAACCAGAATGTATAGTTGCCCCCAGTATAAATACAAGCTATATAAAATAATACAAAACATATCTGCTCACTTCTTAGCCACAGACCACCTCTAAGAATAGCTGTTGATATTTTCTTAAAAGTCAAAATTAATATTTGTCCCAACAGGTCCTTCAGGAACAAACTTTAAGAGGAAAGAGGAAAAGCCAGCCAGCAATCATTTCAATACCCTTGTGCCTCCCGCTGCTGTGCAGATACTCACTCACTGCAGTGCAATAAATGCCACATCCTGACTCTATCAGGGGGCCTTAGCACTAAAGGAAAGGCAAATTGCAGGCTGGAGAATTAACAAGAGGAAAATGAGAAGGAAAACATTGTTCTAATCATTCTTGGAGTCTTTATAATTATGAAGTTAAATCATTCCTTGAGGGTTTTATTATGGTGATGGCCCTGTATGGGAGAGGGGACTGACAGATTATGTTAAAATATGTTGTTTCCACTGAGCCTGTATAAAAAGTAAGCATAGAAAAAAAGCAGAAAGTGATTTGTTCCACAGAGAAGCATCATTTTGATTTTAGTCTTGAAATTCAAAGGTCGCCTGATAAGAGGAAAGGGACAATAAGCAGTCCTTCCCCAGGCAATCTTGAGCAGATGCAGTGAAATGGACATATCCTTTCAGTCATTGTTATTGGAATAAAGATGTATTCGCTGGCATTTATTACTATTGTTGTTGTTGTTATTAAAAGAAAACGCCTTTGGCATTCATCGCCCATTATATTAAGAGTGGTTTAATCCCATTCTAAATCCTACAATCGCAGTTTATAAGTCTCAGTCACCAGTTGAAAAAGATACCAACTTACTCTTAAAAATAAGCTTCACATCTCCAAATCTGTCTGCCATCACTTCAATCCTTAAACTCATTGGCATAAATAAATAAATATTTATCGGCATTTGTATTTTTAAACATAATGTTTTAGGTAAAATTTACATAACAGAGAATTAGCCATTTTAGAGTTAAAAATTCAGTGGCATTTTGTACCTTCACAATGTTGTACAACTCTCACTTCTATCTAGTTCCAAAGTATTTCCTTCATTTCACAGTAAAATCCCTTATCCATTTCACAGCTATTCCCCATTTCCCCCTTCCTCCATCCTCTCGGAACCACCTTTTTGTATCCTTTCTCTACGAATTTATCTATTCTGGATATTTCATATAAATATATGTACTAATAATAGAGGAATATGCAAATTGTCCGAGATGCTGTCACATAATGACCATTTAGCAGGCTGTGTTCCCACCCCCTGCTCAGGCAGCTGTGAGGCCCGGGGTAGGTAGGATAGGATACCATAGGAGGGGATAAGAAAGGAGAGGGAGAGGAAGGCAGGCCTGCATGTGGACAGGCCAAGAGGAGAAACAGAAATACAGAAAGGGAACAAGAAAAAGGTGCAGGAATAGAAAAGGGAAGGAAATAAGGGCTGCATGTGGGAGGGGGTGATGATTGCGGGGGGGGGGGGCGGTGGATAGATGGGGGAGGGCAGAGTAGCTGCATCAGGCATGGGATGGGGCACAGGCAGCTCAGAGCAGGGAGCCCCACCCAGATGCGGGTGCCCGCTGGCATGGGCAGTTGGGATGGAGGGGTGGACGGTCCGAGGCCTTCCATGCCTCATACTGGGAGGGGAGGTGCAGCTTAGCTGGGGCGGAGTCTGACACTATGGATGGAGGGTACTGCTTTCATCCCCGAGGGCTGGACCCCAAAGACGCTGGCCAGGGTTAGGTTAGTGCCATGTTAAGTGTACTTTGTGGACTAGAAGTTGGGGCATTCCGGACAGTGAATAGGAGGACAGCTTCAGGGAGGCCAGGGAGGGGGGTGGGCAGTGAAGACCTGGCCAGGGCTGGGCTCTGGGCTGGAGGTTAATACCCCCCCCCCGCCCACACACACACACAGAAGCTTTTAATATCCAAGTGTGCTCAGGCAAAGGTGGAAGCAAGTCCCAGAGAGGAAAGGGGGAGGTTTAAAAGAGAAGCCAGTGACCATGGTGAGGGGGGGAGGGGCGGGGAGTAATAATTGGGATGGAGGGAAGGAGGCAGGGTTCAGGTTCACAAGGAAAATTCGAATGGGGGGGGGGAGTAAGAAGGAAGGAGACTGACACTGGGAATGAAGGGAGAGAAGGGAGGGAGAGGGGCCAAGGGAGGTTCAAAAGCAGGGAGGGAAAGAAAACAGGAAAGAGAAGAATGCTAAAATAAGGTGAGGCCAGGAAAATAATTAAATAAAATGAATATACAGAAGGTGAGAGTGAGGGGAGTTTAAAAGGAAGAGTCAGTAAGAAAATTAAGTTCAGGGTGATTTTTAAAAAATGTAGTTGTACATCCCCTGAGGGCTCCCAGACTGTGAAAGGGCTCAGGCTTGAGTCCCTGCCCCCCCCCCCCCCATGCATTGGGCTTCTAGTAATTATATAGAACCTTTGGTGTATATCTTCTTTCATTGGTGGACTATTTTAGAGGTTCGTCTGCATTGCAGAATATATCAGTACTTCATTCACTTGTGTGGACATAATATTTTTTTTTTTTTGTAAATGAAACAATTTATCAATTCACCTGTTGAAAGACATTTGGGCTGTTTCCACCTGTTAGTTATTGTGAATATTTTGCTGTTAACATGTGTATACATACACTTGTTTGAATGCCTGTTTTCAAAATTCTTTTCGGTATATGCCAAAAATTATAGGGCCATATGGTAATTTTATGTTTACTTTTTTGAGGAACCACCAACTGTTTACATATAGCAATACATGAGGGTTTCACTTCCTCCATGATCTCACGACATTTTTCTTTTCTATTTTGCTTTATTTTATTGTGTGACTCCTTTGGTGATGTCTTAAATACCCACTTTGAGTATAAAATGGCTCCTCACCCTAGTTTTTGATTTGCATTCCCCTAAGGACTAACGATGTTGAGCATCTTTTCATGTGTGTATTAGCCATTTGTGTATCTTTGGAGAAATGTGTATTTAACATTTGTATTCTTAAGCTCCATGAAATGGAAAGCAAACTTTTATTTTTATTTTTAAATATATTTTATTGATTTTTTTACACAGAGAGGAAGAGAGTGGTATAGAGAGTTAGAAACATTGATGAGAGAGAATCATTGATCAGCTGTCTCCTGCACACCCCCTACTGCGGATGTGCCCACAACCAAGGTACATGCCCTTGACCTGAATCGAACCTGGGACCTTTAGTCCGCAGGCCGACACTCTATCCACTGAGCCAAATCAGCTAGGGCGAAAGCAAACTTTTCAAATGCCTTCTCTATTTCCTTACTGTAAAAGCAAAAATGGCTGCCGCTATTTCATTTTTCATGATTTTTACTTCAGTTCAGAAGATGTAGTCAAAATGCCTCAGGAACTCATATGAGGAAAGCTGAATGGGCCACCCATGACTAAGCACCCAGCTCAGACTTTTGAGGCCCCTCAGGAAACGCGTGCCCGGAGCCAGATTTCACCCTTTATGCCCCCGTGGTGAAATGGAGATGTAATTAAAGGAATTTGACTCATAAGTGAATGGTAGCAACAGCGGAGTTACAACTAATGTGGCATGAAATCTAGCAACCCGTCTATTCTTCTCCTTGAACAGGAGTTGCCCCGAGGCATGTCTGACTTCACAGCCAGAGCAGAGCATTGAAAACATCTCAGCCCAAATAAACATCCACATGTCCCTGGAAAGTCAATACCGACAAGATACACGAAGTTCCTCTGCCATTAATAAATGATATGAAACATGCATTAAATCGCATTGTGGATCCAATGTGTCTATTAATGTGTCAGTTTCTAATGTCCCAAACTGCATTTCTATTATCTGGATACATTCTGGTTTTGGAGTTCAATTAATAACTCTTGTAAGAAAACAACCCTGTTTGTTTTTGAAAATTACCCTTACTTAACCTTTTTATATTTTTCTTTATTATAAATTATAGTTACACTTAAAGCCAGATTGCATAGTAGGCTTCAGAATTTCATGTCATCCATTTATTTATTTCCTTCAAAAATATTCTTAAATGTCTTGAAGAATTAGGCACCATAGTAGGCATTAAAGGTTTAAAATAAATTTAACACAGCCCTGTCCCTTAGAAAGATCGCAGTCTAATCAAATCACAAGTAAATACACAGGTTTGACATGCCAGGTTAAGTGCTAAGATCATGATGAACTGGAGGTGCTATAAGACAAGAATAAGAACAAATAACCCTCATTGGACTCATGAAAGTTTCCCAAAAAAATGGGAACTTGAGCTAAATCTCACAGAAGAGCTAAAGCAGGGAAGTGAAATTAAAGTTCTCTTAATGAATGCTATGTCTTTGTTGCTCCAAGAATGTCTGGCATGCTTTTCTCTCATCAGCTACCACAACAATGCATATCCTCTCATCACAGCTCCTGTCCTCTGCCTTGAGACTCTCACCAATTGCAGACACAGGCCCACATCCTCACCTAGGACATTCAGGTTGATAAAATATGAACATCTCTAAAGTCACAGTTGCTTTTGTTACTAAAATGTATTAATTACTAAGTGGAAGCATCAAGAATACATAGACTGTCACCAAAGTTAACACATATATTTTAAAAAGTAATTAGTGTTTTGGCCCTGACAACATTACTAATGGATATAAAATTAAGGTTCACTCAGACTCCTAAAGCAGCCCAACGTTACTATAAAATTTATCAGAGAGCAATTTCTTATGAATAAAGCAAGTCAGTATTACCACAAATACTGACTTAAAATAGTTTTAAGATTACCACTAATCTTAAAACTATTTGATTGAAATCAAAATAGAAAATTGTTAGATATATAAGCCATATTTTTTAAACAATTTATTATTGTTGTTAATCCTCACCTGAGGATATTTTAGAAATTGATCTTTTAGAAAGAGTGAAAGAGAGAGAGAAAGACAGAGAAAAACATCATATGAGAGAAACACATAGATTGGTTCGCATTGTGAATTTTTTAAGTAGGCAAAAGGGCCCTTTAATTTTTAAGCACACCAACCAGGGCCTAAGCCTGGGTGAAACCTGCAACCAAGGTATGCGCCCTTGACCAGAATCTAACTCCAGTCCCTTTGGTCTGCAGATGCTTAAAATTATTGGCCATGAGAGAAATGCAAATCAAAACCACAGTGAGATGCCTCTTCATACCCACTGAGATGGCTTTTATCAAAAGGAGAGAAAATAAAAAGTGCTGGCAAGAATGTGGAAAAATTGTAAACCAATCACACTGCTAGTTATGAAAAATGATGCCACCACTATAGAAAACAGTCTGACAATTCTTTCAAAGCGTAGACATAAAGTCACCATGTCACTCAACGATATCACTCCTAAGTACATTCCAAAGAAGAATAAAAATATATATCCATTCAAAAACTTGTACATTAACGTTCATAGAATTATTGTTGATAATATCCAAACTATGGAAATAAGACAAATACTCATTAACTGAGAATAAATAAAAATATGGCATATTCATACAATGAAATATTATTCAGCACTAACAAGATGTGAAATACTGATACATACTAAAATATGAATAAGCTTCAAAGCTATGCTAATGACAGAAGCCAGTACAGAAGATTATATAATGAGGAATTCCATTTAGATGAAATTTCATGAATAGGGGAGTAATTAGACACAAATAGTGGTTGCCCAGGACATGGGGAGGGAGACTTTGGGATAAAGTGGGAAATGATTTCTAAAGGTTGCAAGATTTATTTTTGTGATTGTGATAACTTGATCATCATGATATTTACATAACTCTGAATATAATGAGAATCACAGAGTGCTATCACTTAAATAGGTTACTTGTATGGTGTGTGAATTATATCTCAATACATAGATTTAACAAACAAAAAAAGAGTGAGTCAGGAGACACTAGTCAGAAAGCTTGGCTATAAATTTTTCTGTGTCATATATCTCTTGAAATGAGCTGAGTTCAGTAAAAATACAAACTGTTAGATATCATTAAAACAATAAAGCAAACCGAAGGGAAATATATATATATATTTTATTTTTATCCTTTTATTAAACAAAGAACCTACATCTGAAAAAGAATTCATTCATAATACATTTTGAGATGAAAACTATGAATTCATAAAAATATTTAATAAAGACTTCCAGAATCATGAATGAGGATGGGAAAGCATAGGTTTGTATTATAAACAAGAATGAAAAATCTGAACTTTTAAATTTGAAAAACAAAAACTAGGGTAGGTGTATTAAACTTCCTTAATTCTTGAATGGCAGAACTACAGTCAACATAAACTCATGTATTAACTGCTATGCTAATATAAAGGGACAGATTATAAATCAATTTAGTGATTTAAGGATTATATAATGATGTATTAAAATACTAAATGAACTATGTTCACTAACTCAAAATATGGTAGTGATAGAAAAAATAATTTCATTCAAAAACTATTAAGAATAAATGACTACTCACGCCTATGACCTTAAATTAAAAAATTACAATTCCTTTTTGGAGTATTTGCATCACCAAATAGTACTATTATTTTATTTTTTTATAATAAATGTAAGTCCTAAAGTGTAGAGAGTGCCTGGGAAGGCACATGAGCATTTCTTTAATTACTGTCAGCTGAATCCAGTGCCATTGGCAGAGTCATGTCCTGGAAACACACCTTGCTAGAGCCAGGTGTGTTGTCAGCCTGACCTTCAGCTCAGGTGCCAGGAGGTGGGTTTCATTATCTAAATCCAGCCAAATACCAGAACAAACATGATTACCAGGGCCCACCCAGAAGTGACAATTACAAAGAATGCACATAATCTCCTTTGTCTTGGGCTTTAGTAAAACTTCCTATTTTTTTTCTGTATAAAATAAACAAGCTGTGTCAGCTCTGGGTCTCTGTCTCTCCATTAGAAGAGAGCTGTCCCATCCAGCCCTAGCCTTTTCCTTCTATCTCTGTGTCTGTCTCTTTCTTTCATTTTCTTAGTCCCCGGCCGCCTCTACTCAGGAACCGGACTGCTCTCTAGCACCCTTGGACATGGAAAAGAGAAATATTTATACTAAAGTTTTATCTAAACCTAGAATCTTGTGTTTTGTTTAACCTCTAGCAGATGTTCTATAATTAATATAGTGACATGACACTATCCCAGCCACGTTAGGGATATAAAGATGAGTAAAAGATTATTCCTTAAGTTATTCAAAAAGTAGAGAGAGAGAAATTTAAAACTTTTCATCATTGCAAAAGTATGACAAAATTATATGCACCAAGTGATGACAAATAATTCACACTATGATGGCTGAGAAGTCTCTGAGGAGGAGATGATGCTTAAAGCAAGTCTTGACATGAAAGTAGGAGTTAATCATGGGTGCTAGAGGAAGAGAGATTTCTGGAAGGCATAGTCAATATCATGGAGGCAGGAGAGAGAAAAAAAGAATAAATCAGTATAAGACCTCAGCAGGCTTGTAAACACTGATCCCTAGAGTTTATTTTGGCATGGTAACAAAGCTCTCCTCTGTTAATTAAAGCCAGCTAGATCAGTCAAGTTTTGGATTCAGAAAGGTAATTTTGAATTGCAAGTTTATAAATCATGTAGGCCATTAACTATATAGGCCTGAGGTTCAAATAATAGTTCTGGGCTGAAGGTACGCATTTGGGAGGCATTAGAATTTCCACAAAATGTAAAGCTATGAGAATGGAGGAGATTACCAACAGAGTATGTATGAATATATCAATATAGCAGACAGAATAAAAACAGATGCAGGTAATGTAAGTGACAAGTAATATGACTGATATAATTTGTGATGAACTGTAAGACTGTGTTTGTAAGGGTATTCCTTAATACTGTGTTTATCAGCAAACATGGTATTTGAACTCAGGCCCAGAAGTAGTTATTGACAATTTACTAAAGGGAACAATGAAGAGGAGGCTTTACAAATTAAAAATAAGAAGAAGAAAAAAGAAAGAATGCAAAAACTCTTAGAGATATGAGTTATCCACAGATTCAAGATTAAACCTACAGGCTGCCATCCTCCCAAAAAGTTGGAAGTCATAACTTTCCATGGCAATTGGCTATAGCTTAGTAACTACAGCAATCTTTTCTGGCCAACAGCTCATCTTACTCTACCACTATAATGCCAAGGGAGGGTCTTCACTTCCCCAACTCTGAATGCTGATATGAAAAATCCTGATTCTAGTTTCAAATATCACACAGTGAAAGCAGGACTTGGACCTCGGGCCCAGTATCATGCAAGGAAGGAGCACAAGTCCATCCAATTATCAGGGGTGGGGAGCGTCTGGCCCATGGGCTGTATGAGGCCATGAAATCACTTAGTCTGGTCCTGACAAGGAAACAACAATTAGGAGTCAAATTTAAATAAGTCTAGGAGCTTTTTCCATAGCAATATAAATTTATAATAAGTGAATCATATTCAGTGAATGATATTATAAATATCCAAATGGCCCTTGGCAGATAAAAGGTTCCACACCCCTGAAGATGAAGCAAAACTAGGACTGGGTTTCCCTTAGAAGAAAATGGGTAGGTACGATTATGAAGATATGTGCATTGCACACTTAAACATTTTGTACACTGTGGAATATATTACTCATTTTAGTTAGAGGTGAATAATAATTTTTATATTTTTAACAATAAAAAGTACTGCCCAGCATGCATGGGTCAGTGGTTGAGCACAGACCTCTGAGTCAGGAGGTCACAGTTCAATTCCTGGTCAGGGTACATGCTGGGTTGCAGGCTCAATCCCCAGTGTGGCAAGTGCAGGCAGCAGCCAGTCAATGATTCATTCTCATCATTGATGTTTCTATCTCTCTCTCCCTCTTTGAAATCAATAAAAATGTATTTGTAAAAATAAATAAATAAATAAATAAATAAATAAATAAATAGTACTGCTACCACCTTATGTTTGGAGAAAGAAGTTTTCTTATGAAATAAGGGTAACCGGAAGCATCAGTGTGTTCACTAATTAAGTGCAGAGCCTTTAGTTATACACTATTAACCTGCTACTTTCCAATATCCCAACTACGAATTCCATTGGACCCCCACTTAGTAATTTTATCTTTCTTCTAATAGTTATAAAATCATAGGTTAAACTTTTATTAGATTTATCTGGAAACTTTAAGCCTTATTCTTTAGGTTAATATTGCTTTTGCTGAGACTGCTTTTGTGTTTGCTTTGGAAGCTCTACAACTTCTTAAAGCATAAATAAAATAAGTAATTATTTTCATGTTTCACATGACTTATCCTTTTCTCCTTACAGTATTTTCTACTGATTTATTTTAATATGCTACACACTTCTTTGATCTAACATTATGGTGTGAAAATTTCATTTTTTTAAGTTAATCTTTAAAAGAAGATCATATTACTCACTATTTTTAATCCAAGTTAATCTTTAAAAGAAGATCATATTACTCACTATTTTTAATCCTATTTCCTCTATCCTTAGATAAATAATATGTACTGTTTGTTTTTTATTTCATTTAATTTTTTTTTTCAATATATCATTAAAGCCTAATCCGAACAATCCTAAAAGGAACACTGGCTATGAGATGAGTAAATATTGGACCAACCAATAGAGGGAGTACACACTCGCCAAAACCGGTTTGGCTCAATGGATAGAGCATCAGTTTGCAGACTGAAAGGTCACGGGTTCGATTCCAGTCAAGGGCATGTACCTTGGTTGCAGGCACATCCCAGTAGGGGGTGTGCAAGAGGCAGCTGATTGATGATTCTCTCTCATCGATGTTTCTAACTCTCTATCCCTTTCTCTTCCTCTCTGTAAAAAAATCAATAAAATATATTTCAAAAAAAAAGAGGGAGTCGACACTGGCTACATGCACAGAAAATATTCCCAAGTGTAAAAATAAAGTATCTTATTCTTCCAACTGTGTTTAAGTAGGTCTGGATTAGTACTAGAGTATAAGGGAAGCAGGAATGTGTTGATTTATTAGACAAGTAATGTTATTACCAAAAGCAACCATTTCCCTGGCACTGTCCTCTCCTAAGTAATGTGCTAAATCCTTCACATAATATCTATAAGGCAGATACCATCATTATACCAATCCTCATACATGGCAAGGGAGTTTGCGAGAGCCCATATTTAAATCCCAGTCAGCTATCTTACTTCAAAAGATTACCCTGGCCAGGAATTGAACTGTGACCAGATTTAAAAAAAAAAATTATATATATTATTGGGGATCTAGCCCACAACCCAAGCATGTGCCCTTGACTGCAATGGAACCTAGGACCCTTCAGTCTGCAGGCTGACACTCTATCCACTGAGCCAAATCGGCCAGGGCTAGACTCCAAGATTTGTGGGAAGTAGTCAGGAACACTCTAAGCCAGGAAATTCTGGTTTACAATAGCTCTCGGCCCATCCAGATTTATAGAAATGGGTGGACATTTTTTTTAGAATAATGACGAGCTACAGTTCTTTTACAGTTAAAATCATTTTTATGAGACTATAGTTCTCACTGATTATAACGCCATTGCAGATATATTAAAAAAATCTATACTGTGCTTTTTCAGTGTATTATGTATGCGCTCAGTATGGTGAGGAATCCATATGCATAGGATTTGTTTTTTCTTCAATGCTCTTTGGTCTATCTATCTTCAGCCATGAGCAAATAGCTCCATATGACTTTTTATCAGATAATGTGTTCATATCCATAAGACATTTCCCCAGCACTTCTATCGACATATCTTAGCTTAAGCTAGGTATTTGCACAAGGAAAAAAACCCACACATGTACAAACCCCTAAAATAAAATTGTCCAGGAAATAACATTATTTGTAAACATAACATGACAGCTTCATATCCACATCCCATTAAGAGTCCATGTTGCAATCTATTTTAAGATAGCCTTCAGGTTTGTCTCTACATTTACAAAATAAATGGAAATTCTGGGAGTTTGCTAGTGCGGGAAAGCGGTGAGTGTGTAATATTTCATGTCCCTGTGATTTTCTCATCAGCCATATTTGGTTATTGGACCTATATCTCCTTCATTCAGTATTAACAAGTAAACCACTCCCCAAGACAGTTGATTGCTGAATTAAAACCTGAGGAGTGAAAGGAATAAATTCATGCACTGTTTGTACAGCAATATATTCAGCAGTGTACTCTGAGACATTATGAGCTAAAGTAATGCTGTAGAATGCTAGCAACAAAGAATTTAGAGCAGACTCAGAGGGAACTCATAATCATAAAGTCATCCTTAGACAAGGATAATAAAAACACCGTTACAGTAAACAGACTGAGTCCTCAATAACACCGGATAAATCACAAGGTGAAAAGTGGAAACAGCAAGCCACAGACATCGCTTGAGCAGGGTAGAGAGAAATTACCAAACAATGAGGTAATAGAAATGTCATAGCACTGCAGCCAGTGTTCATTACAACTCCTCTCGGTGCCATCCATTTTCCTCAAAGGTCACAGAAACTTCGGGAATGATGGAACAGTTTTCTTTCCACCCCCCTTCTATTTTGATTTTTTTTTCTGTTAAAGTCTTACCTGAGATATGACTTGAAAGTTGCACTAGCAGCCCTTGGTTTGGGGAGGAAATCAAATATATTTTCTTCTGAAACTGATGACAATCATAACCCATTATTCTTAATAATTCTAATGCTGGAAAAGGGAAACAAGCATCAATATACAGAAAAGAATGGGTTTAAAACTCACTGATGAAATAACATGAGAAATAAACTCTCTAATAATTCAAAGGCAGAATTCCCACTTTTAGACCGATGGAAAGTAAAAATGCGAGGCTGAGCCACGAACTTTATTTAAAAATCTTGGACAATCTTCCCCTGCTAATGATAAAATCAGGTGTTCTTAGCCTTGTCAAGCTAGAGCACATTTCTTATTTAAAGGAATCCCTATTTGTTAACCAGCTTTACCAATGTTATCTAGTTATGAACAACTAGTCAACCATTTGCACAATGAGGAAGTCAGGAAAATTAGATCTGGGGTCAACAGTCTTTTTAAAAGTCAAAAGTTATCCATCTGAACTGCCAGGTTCTTGGCCAGTAGTTGAAGAAACTAATTTGAGTTTTTCCTTTATAATTAAAGAAATATAACCTTTGACTTTAGAAATTATTTTATTTTAGAGCACTTGATTACATCTGTGTGTGTGATCATTTAGACCTGGGTTAGACCACAAAGAGGCTGTCAAGAGGCATGTAGACCCAATAAAATTGGTATGAAAGATCAGATAGGTTGTTTCCAAGACCCACCGCTATCGGATTAATCAATTTAAATTTCACATGTAATACCAGATTCCACATATGTCTATGGATTGTTTACTATAGGCTAAGCTACTATAAAAGAGGCCCAGAATGTGGCAGCTCAAATAAGATTATTTTTCAGTCCCTCTCACGAAATAATTCAGAGGAAGTAATCAGTCCAGGACAAGTAGGCTAGTCTGTTCAACAAGGATACCTAGGAACTCAGGTTAGTATGAAGGCCCTGTCAGCCTTACTAGGTGCCTTTCTGCTTTTCCTCCCCAGGTTTAATGTCACCAGCTATTGCAATATTCATCATTTCCTACACAACGAGAAGGCACTCAGAGGGATATAAAGGCAAGCCAGTATGCATTGGCCTGGCAATAGTACATATCGCTTCTACCTGCATTCCACAGTCACAGGGCCACAGCCCGCTGCAAAGGAAGCTGGAAAATCAAATGTCAGGTTATGTAACCCTAATACTGTCTCTGCGTGTCTCCCCGTGTGGCTCTGTGTGTGTATCTGAGTGTACGAAGAATTCTATTGTTCTAAAGGTAAAGAAAGAGAAGTAGTGATGGGAAATGATGAGTTGTCTCTGTCATGTATTTTCTGTATCTGGAAGTGGAATGTGAACATTTGTAGCTAACTCAATTATAACATACCTTGGAAGTGGGGCTAATATAACATTTCCCAAAACATTCCAGTCTTTATATATTCCAGAGATAAAGATAGTGATACAGAAATAATCCAGATAAATTAATGGGCAAGAATTATGGCATCATTTGTTGTAATGTGGGATACTCTGCTTCCATTAGTTACTAGTTATAGTACTGCAGTTAATGAAGTTTCTGTCTTTTCAACAGAATTAGAGCAACAGACTCAATTTTACTCAGCCAAGAAAACTAAATAGTACAGTATTTATTAATATAATAGTAAATTATATAAAAATGACAAGGAAAAATGAGTCAAGGACCATATTTATCTACTTCTTATGATTCTATTTTATGTTTTAAATGATGCCATAATTTTTGGCCAATAAATTACTTTTGATCAATTTATTGTGTCATTTTCTAATCATCTCTTTGTCCAATTCACAACATTAATAAAGTAGATAAATTTCACTTAACACTGAAGTATTTTTATATCTAATTCAGATTTGAAAATTATGGGACAGTTTGTCTTAGTGAGTCCTTAAAGATAATGTGATGAAATGAATTACTGCCCCCAATTTCCATGCCCTCCCCCCAAATAGGAGAATTATTTATCAGCATTCATTTTCATGTGAATTACAGGACACTCCTGTGGTATAAGTATACTTTCTCACTAATTTATATCAGCTTAACCATGTGACTTATTTTAGCCAATGAAATGTGTAAAGAGTGGCCATTATTCAAATTCAAAGCAAAAGCTTTATCAAGATTGTGTCTGACTAATGCAGGGAATGGCCCAAGGTAATTGCTCAGCTATTTCTTCCACTGCTTGTGAAATGACCTTCCTAATAGACTTGCATTCAATTATACGCCTCAAGTTACTTCCAGTGGGATTTCAAAAAATGAAAAATGAAGATTGTAGTCATGTTCTTATCCAAGGCCTACCTTGTCCTTTTTAGATTAACAATAAAAGTACACTTGTGATCTCGAATTCATAATTAGCAATATATTTCAAAACCTCCATATGCTTAATAGGGTATAACATTAAGCCTATCCTCTAAAGTTTTAAAATTCTATGGAAAATATAAAGAGAACAAAGGAAAGCTATTAGATAGACAATAGGCTTTATAAGGGAAATCTAATTGAATTAGAATTATTTAAACTAGAGAATAATGGACTGCAAGGTGACTAACTGTTGAATATGGAGAGTGTAATTATGAGGATCATGCCAACTTGCTCTGCATACACCAAGAACAAAAAAAAAATGAGAAGTTCATTATATTGGGCAATCCCTTCCTCCATCCTAGCACCTACTCCCTAGCACCCAGTCCTAATTTTCTAAGTGTGGATTTAAATGGTAAATAGGACAATATCATTTTAGGGTATGCACATTTAATCTTTCCAACACTGGTGGAAATGTTTGTCTTCAACAGGACTATAAGATAGTATGTAGTAAATTGCACATGATGTATATAAAGAGAGAAAGCTGGCTGCTACAGTTTTTCTTCAAATCCAGTATTTTAAAATAAAAGTATAAGAAGAATTAAAAATTGCAAGAACAGCTTTTCATGTGTATAGAATAAATCGTCTTAAACAAGTAGGGAGAGAGATGAAGTTATTGATGTAGATCCAACAGTACTCTTTATCCACGGGGTGAGGTTTTAAGTTCCCCAGGTGCTGCATGAAATCCTGGATTGCATCAAACCCAATACATGCTATGTGGTTTTTCTATGCATACATACCTATGATAAAATTTAATTTATAAACTGGGCCCAGTAGGATATAATAGTAACTAGTAATAAAAATATTACCTAACGTGGCTTCTTTTTGACATATCTGAATTGCCAGTAGGACTGCTCTTATGCTTTGGGGACATAATGAAGTAAAATAAGGACTGCTTCAAGCCAAGCACTCTGACACTGCAACAGTTATGCTGATAACCAAGACAGCTAGTGACTAATGGGCAGGCCGCATGTGCAGGGTGGCTATGCTGGCTAAAGGGATGATTCACATCTCATCGAGATGGCATGGGACTAGAGGAGATTTCATCCTGCTATCCAGAATGGAGTGAAATTTTCAACCAAAGGACTTGTGTGCATGCACATGGGCCTAGCCAGTGGCCATGGACAACAGGGGGTAGGGGCATATGTGGGGAGGGGTTTGGGTTGGGAATGGGGGGATGAGGACAATTATGTGATACCATAATCAATAAAAAAATAAATGTTATGAATTAATTTTTCTTTTGGAACCCTCCACTTGATATGTATAAACTATGGTTGATCATGGCTAACTAAAATCATAGAATGCAAAACTCTGGGTAAGGGAAATTCCTGTACTTTCTATCTTATAAAATGTACACAGATTTTGCTTTTTAAAATTTTTTTATTTGTTGATTTTAGAGAGAGAGGAAGGGGGAGAGAGAGAGAGAGACACGTCTATGTGCTATTCCACTTATGCATTCATTGGACGATTCTTGTATGTGCCCTGATAGGGGATCGAACCCACAACATTATCATGTCAGGATGATGTTCTAATCAACTGAGCTACCTAGCCAGAGCCAAATTTTTTCTTAGAATATAGTTTTGTTTGCTTTTTCTCAGCATGCCATTTGCAATTTCTATCTGTTTCCTCAAATTGCACATTTCTCATTGCCAACCTGTCAACAAATCACTTGCAGCCTTGAGGCTGTTTTTTATGTTTATTTTCTTTAATATTATCTGCCATATATGAATATTTACTCATAATTCATTCTCCAGTCTTCTCACACTAGAGTGTCTGGCTTGAAAAACTTTCTTTATTTCCCTACACCAGAGTTCTCAAAACCATGCAGTGATAGGCAGAATTCTGATTTAGCCCCCAAGATTCATGGCTGCCTGCTGTACACACCCTGTATACAGCCTGCTGCTGGGTATGGTCAAGTTATGGCAAAAGGATTTCACAAATGTAAACAGGGCAGGAAGTCATTTCAACACATTTAATAAGAAAGAATGTCTTCTAAATGGGTCTCTGACTTAATCAGGTGGGTATCCTTAAAAATGAAGAGATTCAAAATGTAAGTGGGATTCTCCTGCTGCTCTCCAAGATACAAACTGCCGTGTTGTGAAGATGGCCACCACTTGGGAAACTGAGCTCTAGAAGCTGAGAGCAGCCCCTGGCCAACACCTTGGGAGAAAAATAGAAACCTCAGTCCTACAACTGCAAGGAACTAAATTCTGCCAAAAGCCATGCGATCTTGGGAAATGACCCTGAGCTCAAAAACACAGGTTGGCCAAATCTTCAATTTGAGCCTTTTGAGACCCTGTGCAGAAGATCTAGCCGTGCTGAGATAGGACCTTTGATCTAGGGAATTGTGAGGTAATAAATTCCTCTTTTAAACTACTAAGTTTGTAGCAAGACATTACAAACAAAAATTTGTTATACATGTTATACATGCCCAGATGAAATCTGGAAATCTAAATTTTTTAAATCCTTCATGTTCTTTAAATCACTCAGTAACCACACACATGACCCCTAAACAATTAATATTAATTAATGGATTAATTAGACATAAAAGAAAGCCCTATTGACATCCCATGTCTCTGCTCCAAAACGTTAGCTCTCAATATAGTTTATCAGTTGACTCCTGTACATGAATAGTGGGCAACTACATCAAAATAAGCAGTTTGGGATGGAGACCTACTTACAGGTTTCCTTCTGAGTGAAATATAAAGCATTTCCCCGAAAATAAGGCCCCCAGGCTCTGTCTCAGAATGAAAATTAATTTATACCGTAAACTGGTCGCTAGGGCCGCCCTAACTAGCATCTAGCAACCAGTGACGTTACCTGGAGTCCTGACGTCACTGCTGTGTGAATGCAGAGAAATCAGCTTTGTGAAACCTAGACTGCAAGAAGTTGTGACTTGGGTGAAAAGTTCATGGGAGAAAATCACTGACAGTTGCATTGCAAATGCACTGCAAGCAGGCTACCTTGACAAGAAGCACTCATTTCAAGACAGTGCTATTGCTAAACATGAGAGATTTGGTCCACTGATTCTGAAAGAAATGGAGTCACAAGAAATTCACCAGGAAATTCAGGAATTGGATTGTTATGATGATGTTCCAGAAAATGATGACATGATTGTTACTGAATAAATGAGTCAATTCTTGATACTGTAGGATTCACAGTTTATCTGGTTTGTGTTGACAACTACCGTACTACCGTACCATATACAGGTAATAAATTTCCTTTATTTTCATTTAACAATAAATGTGTACCGTATTCTTCTTCATGGAAAAATAAGCCATCCCCTGAAAATAAGACCTAGCGCATCTTTGGGGGCAAAAATTAATATAAGACATTGTCTTATTTTCGGGGAAACAGGGTAAGTAGTTGTTTGCAAGGGGAAAAAAACTATGGTGAAATATATTATGGTGCCACAACTGTAATTTTTTTCTTTCTTTTTAGATGTAAACCCAATAACTTCCATGCCAATGATTTTATCCTTTTCTCTGCTTAATAAAGCACAGCTAAAGGTAAAATTATTTGTTTTTCCTTTGCAAATACATCCAGAAAATATATTAAAATGTTATCTCTAAATAATTTCCCCTGTGAAATAGACATTTTCCTGCCATTTGATGTCATTAATAGATTGACAAAAGCCACAACATTGAATATAGGATACAATACACACTGCACAAATGCCCAGTTCCATTTGAAGGTAGCCAACAGAAACTCTTGACAATAATAATTCAAATCAAAATGTGTTGCCTTGAAATTCCTTTTCAAAATGTTTTAAATGTCTGCCAGATTTCCCTTAATCCGCCCTTTACTTTTCTCTTACACATTACAGACATTTAAGTACTCTGCTGGCCAACTTGGTTTGAATTCATTGGCCTCGTGCCTGTCAGCAAATATTTGGTCTTAGCGATTGTAATTATGGAAGCTGGTATAAAAACTCAGTCTGGATACTAACACAGAAAGTTATTTCTAGCCAAAATCGGTTTGGCTCAGTGGATAGAGTGTGGCCATGTGGATTGAAGGGTCCCAGGTTCCATTCCGGCCAAGGACATGTACCTTGGTTGCGGGCACATCCCCAGTAGGGGGTGTGCAGAAGGCAGCGGATCGGTGTTTCTCTCTCATTGATGTTTCTAACTCTCTATCTCTCTCCCTTCCTCTCGGTAAAAAATCAATAAGATACATTTTTTTAAAAAAGAAAGTTATTTCTACAACTTTTGATCATGAGATAGGGGTGGACAGAGGTTTCCTAATTACAGTGTTGCAGGAAAGCATTAGGAACCACATAACGGTCATACAGAAAGACCCTTAATATTCCCCAAGTGAATTCTCTGAAAGCATGTCATACTTGTTCAATCTGGAAAGTGAAGGAAGGAGTCATAGCAGTTGAATGTCAAAATAACAGCTTCCCTATGAGGCACTTTGGTGTGGAAAGTCCTGCACATATTCATCACATACTCACACACTGTAAAATACATGCTTTCCTGCTTCAAAACAGGTGACAGCCTTGCTACAATTTTGGCAGAAATAATTCCATATCTTTCATGGACAACCTCTGCATTATGTCAGTTCTCTTAATGAGGAGTGCAAAACGTCAAGCTCGGAAAGGAAAAGAAACATATTTATATATTGTTAGCTTAGCGATGGATCCAGACTCACGTGGCAAAATTATTATAACTTAAATCTAACTTACAATAGCCAAACTAGATTTCAGAAGAGGAATTGAAATGTCTGATTGCATATTCACACGAGCAATCAGCTAGCTAGAGAGTAAAAATTATATTCCCTAATGTCCAAAGGCACGCTGTCTGTTTCCTGAGGTGAGTTGCATGCCTTAGGTCACCATAATCATGCTGCCGGCCCTGTCCCTGACCTCCTACTCCATATCACCTTTCCTGGTAGTAGTTAAGTCTAAAACACACCTGCCTAAATGCCTCAAAATTATGCTAAATGCCTGCACAATACAGCTAAATGGGCTGAATGCAACCCAGCGTAGAACCTTCCAAACATGTGTTTGAAATGCACTCATAGATGTATTTTCATGCAAAAATGACAGAAAATGTAGTGGAAAAGAAGCCCTCTCTAACAAAGCCATAGCCAGATGGTGTCCTTTATCGGGGGCCAGCTCATATTCCGGAGCTTTTGGAAATGTCACAGATTATTGCTGCTGAGTCTACATTTGCATCCTAGACTTGGGAAAGCCCTTCTCCAGTGAATGTTATGGTCCCTTTCACATTTGTCTTGTTATCTACCACTTGGAAAACACCTTCAATTTTCTGAAAGAAACTTATACATTTTTATATATAGACAATGTATGTTCATCGTAGAAAAATAGGAAGCAATGTGAGAAAAATGTTAAAGTAAAATATTATTGACCATGATATTTGTATATATTTTGCTGTGTAAGTTTCATATTATGCATTTAGATAAGTTTATTAGAGAGCTTATAAAAATGAAGTTGAACTAGAGAGAATTTTTTTAAAATTTTCTCATTAAAATGAAAGTTACATGTGACCATTTCTCATGTAATAAACTTATTACATGAGAATATATATATATATATATATATATATATATATATATATATATATCAGCATTTTAAATAATTGGGTACAATTTCACTTTAAGATTATCATATATTTATTTACCAGAACAAAATTGTTACCCACTTCTTGTTTTGTTTTAAATTTCTAACAATCCTACAATAAACATTCTTATACAAATAACTTTTTTTCTCTTGTTAAAATATTTGCTTCAAATAAAGTCTTAGTAAATCCACTGAGCCAAAGTGTATTTGTAAGTCTAATAGCTCACATGTTACCATCATCTGTAAATGTTGTATTCATTAAGAGATCCAAAGGGATTGTAAGAGTTCTTATTGACACAGAGCCTGAGAAACATTAGGCCCTGGGCAAGTCTATTTTGAAGAAGTGGCATTAGAAGAAGTTCAAGTTTAAAAAATTTGGCTCTCAAAAGAAATTTCAATCATTGTACTGTTGCTATTTGGCTCTGTTGACTAGTGAGTTTACTGACCACTGCACTAGGTCATCTCATATGGGCATGTTAAAAAACAAACTAACCCCAAATTTTAGTTTCTTATGCTAAGTCACCAAATGAAGATCTAACTTAATTACATTTTGGCTCTCCCAGAAATGGAATCTTACAGCAGGAATCTTACAACCTGCTCAGCATTACTTAGACAATCTACCCGATAGAGCTCTGTCAGCCCCTGGAGCAGGGCTGGAGACTTTTCCTGCCAAAGACCATTTGGATATTTATAACATCATTTGAGGGCCATCCAAAATTATCAACTTAAAAAATTAGCCTGCTGTATTTGGCCTAACATTTACCTAACTCACAGACCTTATGCAGCCAGAGGGCCGGACATTCCCCACCCATGTCCTCGCAATAACCAATTCACTTTTTCACTGGTATCACTTCTTTGTTCCTATTCCCTTGTGCATATAAATCTTTCATTTTGTACAGAGACTCTGAGCTTCTTTGTTTTCTAGACTAGATGCCACCCATTTCATGAATCTTTAAATAAAGCCAAGAAGATCTTTAAAACTTAGTTGAATTTTGTTTTTAAAAGGCAAAGTGTGGTAACTGTTGTTTTTAACTTTTTTGTTTAGTAGTGTGACTAAATATTTTCACATATTTTGACTAAATATATGTATGTATTGACTGTTCATATCACTTTGTATTTCTCTATTAGAGTATTTGTCTTTTACATGTTGACTTATAGATATTTTTATTATTACTTCTCTGCTTTACATTTTTTAATTTTGTTTTTAATTTTTATTTATTTGTTTGTTTATTTATTTGCTGTTGCAATTATCGCCTGAGGATATTTTCTCAACTGATTTTTTTAGAGAGAGTGGAATGGATGGAGGGAGGCAGGGAGAGGAGAGAGAGGCAAACATAGACGTGAAAGTAACACGTCATTTGCTTACCTCCTCAGGAACCCCAATAGGGGCCATGGGTCAGACCTGTAACCCAGGTATATGCCCTTGACTGGGAAGCAGTTTTTATTTTATTTTATATTAGTAATGTTTGTTGTGTTTTATATATTATTTATATACCCTTTTTCATGGTTTCTTTTTGTTCTATATGTAACTTCAAATCTTTTCACAAGCCAACTTTATAAAATTATAAACTATGTTTTTCTCTAGAATTCATTTTTCAACCGGTTATTCCAACACCTTTCTTTCTTCAGTGATTTAAGATGTACTCTTTATTATATGCCAAATACCTGTATTTACTTGGATGATTTCATAGACTTAGGTGTTGATTTTCCACTATAGTATTTGGAAGTATATTTAACAAAGTGTATTAATGCCAACCAAAATGATTAGCTCCATAATTCAACATTTGTTGGTGATCTGAGGTGGGGTTTTGCTGTGGGTGACATAAATATGTTGATATCTTCTAGTTGTTTAAAAATGTCAGCACATATACTAAAATTGGGACGATCTGAAGAAGATCAGTATGGCCCCTATGTAAGGATGGCATGCATATTTGCGAAGCATTCATATTTTTTCTCTAATACCATCAACAGTTAAAATAATTAATTATTTAAAAATCTAAATAAAATGTCTTTGCACTTACATCTCTGCCAATCAAAATACCATCCAGACTATGATATTGTGTATCTAGTCAGTTAAGCAAAACTTAGAGTTGGTTAAGGTTTAAGATAAAAAAAAAATACATCTAATTTACTTTGTTCATTTAATCACCCAATAACTTTTCTAACCTCTGGGAATGAAAAACAAAAATCAAAAACTAAACTGAACAAACAAACAAATAAAAAACAAAATTTAAAAGCAATATACCCTGTCCTTGTGGGGTTTACTTTTTTTTTAATATATTTTATTGATTTTTTACAGAGAAGTAGAGATTCAGAGAGTTAGAAACATCGCTGAGAGAGAATCATCGATCAGCTGCCTCTTGCACACCCCCTACTGGGGATGTGCCCACAACTAAGATATATGCCCTTGACTGGAATCAAACCCAGGACCCTTCAGACCGCAGGCCTACGCTCAATCCACTGAGCCATACCGGTTTCAGCGGGGTTTACTTTCTAAGCATATGTGTGGGTATAAATGTGTTCTCAGGAGGAGGGTAGGGAGAACAGAAAGTAAAATGTAAAGGTACTAGAATATGTGACTATGGAGAAAAGGAAAGCAGAGTAGCTATTTGACATGAGTGTTGGCAGGCTGTGGAAGGTGGGCGGTGCTACATTCAATATACTGGCCAGGGATCCTATAGAAAGTATCCAAGAGGGGGTGAAGAAACAGGCTTATAGCTATTTGTGGGAGAATTTATCAGGCAAAGGTAAGAGCAGATGCAAAGACTCTGGCCCCTAAAATGTCTGCAGTGAGTCAGCAAGGGGGGAAGCGTTGGGAAAGGAGCCCCAAGGGCGTGGTGTGCGTAGGAATTGCACCCATGGTGAAGGCTATAGGCTATGGTGAGGTTTTCACTTTACCACAGATCATCACTGAAGCGTCATCTATCTATAAATATGCCTACTGATGTTGACCAATGTACATTACGTTTTTTCCAACACTAAAAAATAAGTAATTCTGTCACCATTAAAGGCACCATCTGCAAATGTGATTCAATAAAAATAAAAATTTTACTGATGATAAATAACGTACATCCAAATGGTTAGCATTATTTACATTTGTGTTTTCAGCAGCTATGAGTAACGAGGCCATAAATAACTTTTTTTTCTTCCAACATGAACTGTAAATTCTTAGCCCTATCTTGAGTTTGAATTATACTTCCAAAGCTTGTTTCTTTACAGATATATAATTTCTATTGCCTCCAAAATGTACTATTTTATAAAGCCACCATCTGTAATAAAACTGCCATAAGGGTGATTTTTTAACCTAATTCATAGTACCATATCATAGATACATCATTTATTTTATATGTATTTATATTAAAATATTAAGCCTGTGGAAATTTTAGTCCATATTTCAGTCAACTAATTTTTTCATCATGAAGATTTCCACACATCTATGGCCTGTGATAATCTTATATTTCATATTAAATAAAATATAATGACACTTTTCACTCTATTTGTTCAGCAATTTGTTAATACTATAAACATGTAAAAAATTCTTTACTGCCACTAAGAAATAATATTTTATTTTTCTAGAAATAAATTATACTTTCTTTCTTATGCCCACTTTGAAACATACGTAAGCAAAGACTCTCTCCAGCTTAAGTAAAAGGAGGGCCTAGTATGATGTTACATGACAGAAAGTAATACTTTAGCTTAGGGTCAGAAGGACAGAGGGGAGCACATGACAGGGACACTCTAGAACATCTGAGAGTGGGGGCTGTTATGACTCGCCAATTACTTGCATTCAGGAATGCATATTCATTTTGCCACACCTTTCAATATGCCAATATGCCAAAAATCCCAAAAATCTGTATTTTTAAATGAAATATACTAATTAAAAATATCTGAATGCTTTTCAGAATGTTATATAGGTCCGACAAACTATATACAATCTGTGTTCAGCTTCATAGTAATCACTTTATGATGTCCTCCTCAAGGTAATATCCATTTGATAAGATTTACGGGATGAGAAATTAAAGAGAAGACAAGAAAGGCAGTGTCAAAAATAAAACCCAGAAGACAATTCTCTAAGTGAAGAAAGGCGCAACTATAAAAAGCCCTGAATTTTAGGAGCAATTTAAAATGATAATAATAATAAAAATAAAACCTACACCTAAACACTGAACAAATATGTAGAAAAAAATAAGAAGCTCCCAGTGGATTGAGCTTTCAACCTGGGCATGTGCCTTTGACTGGAATTGAACCCAGAACTCTTCAGTCCATAGGCCAATGCTCTATTCACTGAGCCAAATCAGCTATAGGGAGAAAGAAGCTTTTAATTTAGACGTCTATACCCAGAAAAAGCATTATTTTTAGAAAGAGGCCTCAGGAATGTTACCCCAAATTTATTCATTCTAATGGCAAAGTCTCAACATCACTAAGCATCAGGGAAATGAAAATAAAAACAGTGAGATAATATCTCACACTTTTCAGAATGGTTAGTATCAAAAAAAGAAGAAAAAGAAACAACATGTTGGCAAGGTTGGGGAGAAAAGAGAACCCTTGTGCAGTGTTGGTGGGAATTTTGGTTTATGTATGGGGTTTTCTCAAAAAAATAAAAATAGAACTACCTTATGATCCAGCAATCTCACTTCTGAGTGTATATATAACAGAAATTTAAATAAGGTCTCCAAGAGATACCTATAGTCTTATGTTTATGGAGCATTATTCACAATAAATCAAGATATGGGAACTGCCTAAGTGTTCATCAATGGGTGGCTAGATAAAAATGTAGTGGAATGGAATGGAATGGAATGGAATATTTAGTCATTCCATTGAGGACATTATGTTAAGTAAAATAAGAAAGATATAAAAAGACAAACGCTGCACAGAATCTCTCATACCTGGTATATGGAATGTGAAAAAAATGACTATTAAAAACAGAGTACAAAAATCGTTGTCATGGGAAAAGAGAAAGAAATTGATAAAAATATACAGAATTTCAGATATAAGATCAATGTGGTCTGAGGATCACACCTTTCAATATGCCATGGTGGCTATAGTTGATGACACTGTATAGTGCAACTGGAATTCACTACCTACTTTGTAGTGAATTCCAGTTACACTATACAGCGTCATCTACTTAAATGTTTTTACACACAAAAATAGATAAATATGTGATATGATAGATTTGTTAACTAACTACATAAGGGAACTTTTTATAATATATACACTTATCAAATGTTGTACTCTATATCTTACAGTTTTATTGTCAGTGTGTCTCAATAAAGCTAGTGTTTTGTTGTTTTTTTTTTTAAAATGAAATATGAGAAGCAGCATTTCCACTTTAAGGAGAATCCTTGTCTGAATACAAACCTCAATTCATTTTATAGTGCTCAAGTTTCTTAAAAACAACTTTTAAATGATGGCCTTATCAACAATCGCACTAGTGAAATGGCAATGAAGAAAAGAGAAATCCTGGATTTAATACTTGTCTCTGGACTTTAAAAAGGTGCTAGTGCTTGCCTGAACCAACTGAGCTGGAAGGTGAGAGAATGATACACACACATCTGCTACCTTTGTCACCACAGCTCTCAGCCTCATGAACAGCATAGATAGTGGGAACAGAATAGTTGGAGAGACAACATTCTGCCTATAAAACTGGTATACTGCTTAGAAGTAACACTTCCATAGCTAAAAGCATTCAGCTTGGCCACTTCTTTCAAATGAAGGCTAACCTCATTCCGCAGGCATCCAGTTTCTCCCAAGCTATATCTCAATTTTTGTTCTACAATTTCCCAAACATTGCTTCAATTATCCTGCATGTCAAAAAGATTAGTCTTCTCAGCATATTAGAACATGCCTGATACCTTCCCATGGGGCTCTCTTTGCTTTGAAACATAACTTGAGCTGAAAAGCCTTCTCTAAAATATGAGATATTACCTCACTTCAAGACACCTTTCAAAGGCTATCACCTCATTGAAACCTAGTGTGTGAATGTATTTACAAGACTCATATCTTTAATGCAACTCTCAGCATATTGGGAGCATTTAAATGACATTCACTTTAGGAATGTGGCTCTCTCTCTCTCCCCCTCACCATCTCCCCCTCTATCCTTAACACACACACACACACACACACACACACACACACACACACACACACACACACCACTCCCCAGAGCAACTTCCCCCAAAGTCCTTGCTCATCCCCTTTTCAATATGAGTTTATCCCAACACTTACAAAGTCTCCTGTAAGTTTTTTTAAACACAGAAACATAATTATTTTGCCATATTCAATGAGACAAATATTTACAAAATAAATATACATATGTGGGCTATATAGAGCTTAGTGATATTCCACATTCATTAATTCATTTATTCAAGAAAACTTATTGAACACCTACTACATGTCAAACACTTTTCTAGGCTCTAGGGACATAGCAATAAACAAAGTAGTGGATACAGACAACATATGTGCGTGTGTACACACACACACACACACACACACACACACACACAGATTTTTAGGTGATAGTCTATGAAGCTAAGAGGATAAAGAGTTTCAGGGGTTACTATTTGGGTAAAACAGTCATTGATCTCCTTTCCAAAGAGAAGACAAATGCACAAGATCTGTTTTCTTCAGGCTGGTTACCTCCGTCTAGTCTAAATCAACTAAGTTATCTTTTGGTGTCATTATTGGAAACGTTTTATACTTAAACTAGAGGCTCGATGCATGAAATTCGTGCAAGAATAGCTCTTCCGCCGAGGCCGGTTTGGCTCAGTGGATGGAGCGTCGGCCTGCGGACTGGGGGGTCCCGGGTTCGATTCCGGTCAGGGGCATGTACATTGGTTGCGGGCACATTCCCGGTGGGGGGTGTGCAAGGGGCAGCTGGTTGATGTTTCTCTCTCATCAACGTTTCTAACTATCAATACCTCTCAATTCCACTCTGTGTAAAATCAATAAAATATATTAAAAAAAAAAAAAAAAAAAAAAAAAAAAAAAAAAAAAGAATAGCTCTTCCTTCTCCCAGTTGCCAGCACCAGCTTCCCTCTGGCACCCAGGATCCAGCTTCCCTCGCAGTCCCGGCCGGCTTCCTCTGGAAGATCATCTGGAAGGACATCTAGTCTAATTAGCATATTATGCTTTTATTATTATAGATGATCAGATTAGTGTTCAATTACTTGTTTTAGAATTTTTTAAATTAAAATTATTAGGGTGGCAATGTTTAATAAAAGTATATAGGTTTCAAGTGTACAATTCTATTCAATGAGCTACTTAATTCTTATGAAAGAAAAGAACTCCATAAAATCTAGTGTCTTCAGCACTTTCAAACCAGATACCTAGTTTTTAATATTTTTTTTATTCTTTACATGCAGATTTACCTACTGGGAACATTTTTGCTTCTGCTTTTCTATCTCTGAAATCTGAAGCATCTTAGAATCATTCTCAGCCAGGGGACAGCCGTGACATATCCATTGCCATGCATGTACACACTTGCCACAGCTTTTCCTACTGTCACCACTTTGAATTATGTGTACTGTTGATAGTTCATGTATTGAATTTAATTGCCAGTTCGCGTTGGCTTCTACAAGATCACACTCTGCTTCTGTTTTAAAATGAAATGTCATTTTTTACCCATAAGCGCTCAGGAACAAAACAAGTAGGGCATAAATGTGAAGCAAATATTGGAGGCATGGCGTGCTCCCATCCACAAGGTCTCTCATCTCCCAGCAGACTAGAGGGGGCTTGTTCACATGGTAGAAGCAAATGTAAAGAGAGAAAGGAGAAGTGCGGAAGTTTGCTGGAGGACCACACTCCCAACTGGTACAGTGTCACTCTCCCCCAAGTTGGTGACAAGACCAAGGCGTAGATCCAAGGGGCAGGGAAGCAGACCCACCCCCTTTCATAGCGAGAGGAGTGGAAGATTGAGGCTACTTTATAAGAAATCTACCCAGGGTCACACACCACCAGTCACAATCAAGTGCAAAAATAAACCAACAAACAACTTGGCAATTCCCTTTAATAAATGAAAGCAATCTCCAAAGCTCCCAAATTGGAAGTGACTAATGCATGTCATTCGGGTATTGCATAGGACTGCCAGGAAGTTACATACATTGATTGGTTAGAAACTTCTCACTTTGATCAAAGCCTGCACACAAGTGGTTGGCAAGTGATTCAACTGATGCAGATAGAAGCTGAAGCTGTAACCCATAGGTATTCCTGACAGAATCCTGACATGCCTCAGAATGATGCTCTCAACAGTAAAACTGTAAGAGGTTTCAAGATGGAGAAAAGCTTGCATATGTTTTATGTTCAGGTAGCTAGAAGAGCTCTTTCAATAAACATATTTTAAGTGATAAGAGCAATTTTCTATGATTTAACTGGTACTGGTTTTTTTGTTGTGTATTTTTTGTGGCACAAAAAGTATATTTTAATTAATGATATGTTAAATTTTCTTTGGGGAAAAAACAAAACAAAACCTAAACTAAAAGTATTTACCTGCTTGATCTGCTCCTAACATTGTGGATATACTCATTATATATTCAAGACATAATAAAGGTTTTGCTTTTTAGGTATGAAATTAGAGAGCATATTTGCATATGGCTATTTATTTCTTCTCACACCAAGGGTTCCTAAACTTCAGTGAGTTTGAGAATCATTCTGGCATTAGGCCCTTAGGGGATGGAGAGAGTGGAATCCAGGAATCTACATTTTGAACTAGTTACCAAAGTCTCACCCCAGGAAATATACTAGAAAAGGTTTGAGTTAGATAGTTTTTCCCTTAAACTTGGTGTAATATAATGATTTAATGACTTTTAAAAACTATAAAATACTAATATGAAAGATACACATCAACTTTCCACTTACTTTCCACTTGGAGAAAATGGGGTTAATGAAAAGTAAAAAGATATGTTTTAACTGTGTGATGTTTTATTTCCCTTAAAAATGATTTGTTTCAAACATTACAAGTCTGCCTAGTGTTTATGAATAGAACAATCCAATTACCTACCCCAACCAACCTATCTATAGCCCTCATTGTATGACCATGGTCTGTATAGTTAAATACAAAAATAATTGCAAAATGCTGTCTTTTTAAAAGATTCATGTGTTACATACAATAATAGTATGGTTTTCTATTACTTTCTAGATGTTTTCTAAACTTACATAAATTTTTAAAAATATATTTTATTGATTTTTTACAGAAAGGAAGAGAGAGGGATAGAGAGTTAGAATCATTGATGAGAGAGAATCATTGATTAGCTGCCTCTTGCACACTCCCTACTGGGGATATGCAGGCAACCAAGGTTAATGCCCTTGAACAGAATCGAACCTGGGATCTTTCAGTCTGCAGGCTGACGCTCTATCCACTAAACCAAACTAGTTTCAGCTTACATAATTTCTAATATTTAGCACTTACCAATAAATGTACTTTATTAGGTAGATCTATATGAAATTGCCAAGAATTAATCATTTTGGATCAAGAGAAACAGCAATTTCATGTGGTTCTACCTAGTACATACAATGAGGGGAGTCAAATTTTCTGATATCTTATATAATTAATATTTTGTTAAACTTGGCTTGAAACAAAAAGGATTTTCTAAAGATTCACTTGATCCTATGGTTGTCTTAACCCTGCACTAAATTTAATATCTGAACAAACTTTACAATTTAATACAAACATAGTGTGCAATTTGCATAAATATTGAAGACACTTTATTTGCTAACACAGAGAGAAGGCACATATTGTCTGGCGAGGTTTCATTGTTGTCACTGGATTTCTTGCATGTGCTATAAAGAACAGATGTTCAGTATTTCTTAATGTCTGCCCATTGTAGTTACTGTATCACTAATCTTAGAGAGTTTTAATTATATGTAAACTTTACAATTTTATTCTTAGAATCTTTCCTTACTGTGTGCACTTTTAATTTTTTTCTTCTGTATTTTGTTAGCCTTAGTTTGTTCATTTTCCTAGAGTTCACAACTATTCACTCTGTACCTACTACATACCAGCTCCTGTGCTGGGCACTAGGGATACAAAGTTGAATAAGAAACAGTGAAGCAGGAAGTTACCATAAAGTGACAGTGAAACAGGAAGTACTAGCCCACAGACAGCCATGGCATCCGCTGACTGTAGGCTAGTCCTTCCTGCCTCTCTGTAACTGGGCTCACTGTGCAGGGTGTGGCTCATTCTATGCCTGGTTGGGCTCCCAGGAGAAGTACTTATATCTCTGGTCCTAACTGTATCTCCCTCTCTTATATTATCCTTTCACTGAGGACTTTCTGGGAGTCCTTTGGCTGTTTTCCCTTCAGACTCAATCTGTATCCACAGGCTGGCTGCCCAGGCTGTCAGACGTGACTACAAAACACATTAACACGAACAAAGGGACTGGGTCTATACCTACCATGTAGGGAATGCCAAACACTGCGAGGAAGGGATGGGCCTTCTGGGAATGTGTGCCAGGAGAAAAGCACAGGCTGTGCCAGTGAGTGCCCTGATCACTGGGTCACTCCAAAGCTGTGGCTTGCCAACTTCAATGAACCTCAGAACCACCCAGAGGCTATCAATGCACTGATCACTGGGCCCAGCAGGGAGTTTCTGAGTCAGTGGGTTTGGGGCAGGACCAAGAATTTGCATTTCTACTCTTCCTTGTGGGAGAACCCTTGCTATAGAATCTCCTGAAATTGTGAAGAAGAAAGAAAAGGGCACTTTTGCACTTTAAGTATAGAGATTTTTTTTTCTTTTTTGCTTTGAAGTTTCTAGTAAGTGATTTCTAGAATTACAACTTTCTCTGAATCACATTTTTATTTAAACAACTGAAAAATTTACTCAATGCAATGAAATAAAATCAGTAGACTTCATTTTCTGTATCAGTAAAACAGTATGATTTGGGTTTTTGCTCTGTTTGTTGTGAACTTCTCCAAAGACTATGTTTTCCTTCTAAGACTTAATTATTTTCCTACAAAATTTACAATAATGTGATACAATGAAAGAGCTACATGATAACTGAATTTTACTACTTTAGTTCTCTCTTGGGTAGATAGCAAATAACTTTATATGATTCTTTTAGACTTGGTGGAAGTATATTCCCAGAACAAGGTTTCACTGAGAATGTGACTTTAAAGTGGAAAAGTAAAAACAGTAAGAGCAGAAGTTGCTGAGATGTTTAGGACAAGATCATTCCAGGTCTATAGAATAACCAAATGAAAATCTCTGAGACAAGAACTTGACCTAGGAGTTCAAAGACAGAGACCCAGGGGAAGAGTTTGTAGAAGATGAAAACAGAGAAGTATGGAAGAAATTCAGATTGTGTATATTACAAGCTACTATGATACTCTTTTGTTCTTAAATATGAGAAGGATTTTGAGCATGGGAGTGACATGATATGTTTAAAGAATCACTCTGGTTGTTGTTAAGCAGTGGCAAGCAGGGAGTTATTAGGAAGTTATTACCATAATTCAAATTAGAAATATTGGTAGTTTGTACTAAGGGGATAACAGGGAGAGTTGACATAAGTAGTTACATGGCAAAGATGAGCTGACAATATTTGCTGACAGAGATGGTGTGATGCAGGGGATAGAAAGAAGTGAAAGATAACTCCAAAGAAGTTGGCCTAAGGAACAAGAAAGATGGGAGCTATCAGTTCTGGGGCTGTGGAGGACAACCCTACAGGAGGAGCAAGTTTGTGGGTGGAGATCTAGGTTCATTTTGGGGCATATTCGATTTAAGAATGTTTTTGAGATATCTATGTGAAGATGATGATTAAGCAGTTGTATACACAAGACTGGGTCAGAGAAGAAGTTTGGACTAGTGAGAGGCGGGTGGAATGTGGGTATCTTCAGCATAGCAATGATTTTTAAAGCCAAGGGATTGGAAGGCATCAAGAGAGTCCGGTATAAATAGAAAAGATAAGAGATCCAGATGGCCACTCCCTGGGGCATTTTAGTGTTTAGCACTGTCTAAATGAGAAAAAGGGAGCGAAGGGGGAAAAGGCTGTAGTTTTGAGATGAGAAGATAACTGGAAAGTGAGATGTCCTGGAGACTAAGAAGGTCATGTTTCAATGAAGGGAGAGTGGTCAACTGTGAAAAATGCTGCTCATTATACAGTAAGACAAGCACTAGTTTAATGACCTGGAGGTCAGTCATGCCCTCCATAAGCAATTACTAAAAAACAATTTCCTAAATCAAAGGCTAAAACTGAAAAATGCCAAACATCACTATAAAACTGATAGCCTCATAGCAATTTTTAAAAGCATAATTTAATAATGCTAATTATTCAAGTAAATACTTGACAAAGTTTATCATATACTTTCTAAATGTTCAGCATCATGAAAATAGAGCCATAATTTTTAAATCTCTCTTTGCAATCTATCTCTTTCTGAGCTACTACTTCTTTTTATCAATTTCTTTTGAATAAATTTATATTTTTAATATTTTGAGTAAGGCTCTTCCAGTGTTCTAGTATTATAGTCTGTGAAAATGTGTCTTTAAAAGTGTACCTAAGATTTTATTTTTAAGAAATGAAAGGCCAGTGAAAGAGTTTTTGTTGATTTGCCATTTCATTAATTCCTAAAATTTTGCTGTTAAAAGAAAACTATATTTCTAAATTAAACTATAAAAGTGACTTGTGCTACTTTATCCCTAAAAGAAACCATTTTATGTCAAGGTACAATGATGATAAACATATATTTGTAAAGAGGTCATTATAAATATTTTCTAAGCTGCCTCACAGGATGGATACACTACAAAGAGTTCAACTATTACCCCTAAATAACTAAGGGTCCTTTCTCCCAAGTTTGCTCAGAGCTGAGGGTTTCCCAGGATACAAGGTTACCAGTGCTAATAAGGGTACAGATCTGGGCAAACCAAATGGTTGGCAACTCACCCCCCCCCCAAATGTTACCACCTCCTCTGGGTACCTTTTCCCACCTGATTATACAACAACTAGAGGCCCAGTGCACAAAATTTGTGCACTGGTAGGGCCCCTCTATGCTACCAGCCGCTGGCTGCCAGTGGGTACTCCCTCATTTCCCCTGGCCAGCCTCATCCCCTGGTCAAACTCTTGAACGACCTCCCGGTCGAGGGGACAATTTGCATACTATGCTTTTATTATAGAGGATGATTAAAAAGTACTGGGTTAAGATGTAGAGAACCAGGACTTGAATACTGACTTAATATCTTGCTTATTAAATGACATGGGCAAATTAGTTTATCACTAGAATTAAATAAAAAACTAATTATAAATGTCAGGTATCAAGAATGGCACAGAATAGATGCTCAAAAAGTGTCAGTTATTTTTATTATGGGGTAAGTTGCAGTAACAAAACTTTTTTTTTTTTTTTTCATAAGGAAGTTAAGGCTACTTCTACTCCTAAGCTGGAAACAAATAATGAAAACCAACAACTAAAAAAAAAATAAAATTTCAAATTTTCATTTGAAATAAAATAGGAAAAAATGTAGAATTTAAAGATGTGAAAGATGGAACTGAAAAGATTATTAACAAAAGTTTTAAAATATTTTTAGAAATGCAGGAAGTAAGTATGAGAGGATGTTGTGGGAACAGAAATTCATTGGGGGGGGGGGGAATCAAATTTTGGAATTGAGTTGCAATACCTAATAAAGACCTAGGGTAATAGAAAGGATATCATCTGATAAACTGCCTCATTTATATATGAGAAAACTGATTTTTTTTCAAAGATATACAATCAATTAATTATGAAGTCTAGCTTTCCGGGCAGTGGCCAACCAGTACTGCTTTTCTGTCCCTGCATCCTTTGTGCCTTTTAAGTTCCTGACACATAATAGGCACCAAATATATACATGCTGACTGACTCACTCATTGACAGAATCAATTAATAAGTAAATGAATAAATCAGTGAGTAAATAAATGAATAAATAAATAAGCACACAATAGAAACCAGAAGAAAACAAGGGTTTCTCTATTTTCAGCCCAGAATTTTCCATTAAAAAAAATATGTTTCATTGATTTTTTACAGAGGAATGGAGAGGGATAGAGAGTTAGAAACATCGATGAGAGAGAAACATTGATCAGCTGCCTCCTGCACACTCCCTACTGGGGATGTGCCCACAACCAAGGTACATGCCCTTGACCAGAATCGAACCTGGGACCCTTGAGTCTGAAGGCTGATGCTCTATCCACTGAGCCAAACCAGTGAGGGCCAGAGTTTTCCATTTTATCCCTACTCTGTACCAAACATTGACTCAAAACTCATTTTTTAATATATTTCTGCTTTATTTCTCTCCACACTTCTCTTGAGTCAGGGTACAGAACACAAAGAGTGAAAATAAACACATTTAGCAGGAGGTAGGCTTTCTACTACAAATAGAGGGTAACACTGAAAAACATATTTGCTAGAGTGTTGATAAATGAAAGAAAAACTGTTCAAATAAGTTTGGGATTCACTGACAAGAGGGACCCCCCACTATGTTGATTTACTTTACCAAATGTCTCATGTAGCTACTAGATTCAGTCCATTCATCTCGTCCTCCTTAGCTCTGCTCAACACAGACTCCTTTTAATGGAAAAGATTTCTGTGCAAACCCCCTGCATGATTTTTCCTTGGTTTAAAAGGGCTTATTAACGGAAAAGTAAATTTAGAAATCAGTTCTCTGTACTGGATAAAAGCCTACACTAAAGCCAAAGGCAACTTCATTCTTCAGTGTGCCTAAGTATACCTGTGTGGACTGAAAAAGTTGAGAGTGAATTACTGCTGCTCATGCAGAAGAAAAATTAAATGGGAGGCTTTTTTAAAGAAAATGGAAAGTAATAGAGGCACCAGATTTACAAAGTTGTTGTTCTGCTTCAGACATTCTTAAGTCTCTTTAAGACTCTTAAGTCTTAAACCAAAGATCCCCCTAATGGAATCAGAGATGTTTCCATTTCAATTTGTAAGTGCCTTGAATTGTTGGGGGGTGGGAAGGGGAGGTAGAGGAATGGTTATCTGTAAAAGTTGTTTTCTTCTTTCCCATATTCTTCTTTCTGTAAATCTTAACCCCATTGTCCAGTTTTATAAATTTCTGTAAATAGTAAAGTGCTATACAGATCCTTCTTTGATTTGTATAGTACTTTACACACACACACACACACACACACACACACACGCACACACAAATGGAAGAGAAGCTTCAGACCCAAAACTGATATCCTACTACAGTAAGTAAATCAAAGAGGGCTTTTATTTCTTTTTTCCCCATTTCATGAATCATCATGAGGTCCAATAGGTTTCTCTGAAACAGCTTGCATTTTGTATATAGAGTGCTCAGTGTTGTTTTTTTTTTTTTAATCTTTGCCAACATGAAGGCAACCAATTTTTTTTCAATCATCCTAAAATCAATTGTTCTATAAAGAAATGATATTATAAAAAGACATGAGGATGACAATCTCAAAAATGCCAAGAATGTCATGAAATACCTTAATTAATGTTCATTTGCAGTCAGAACCATTGCTGGAGGTCAGGTGAGAACCAAGCTAGTCAAGTAGAGACAGCTGATTTGTGTGAAAATTATCAGGAATTTGGGAAATTTCTATAATAGTAGACTCAGGGGATCAAGCAAGGTGCTGAGTGGCCACTTGTGAGATAATTAATGGAGTTAATGGGATATTTAATCAGATGACATGGGCTCCAATTCCACCTCTAACATTTTCTGGCTGTGTCACCTTAAACACGTGTCATAGCATTTTCTGAGCCTCACTTTCTCCATCGGATAAGATTACAGTGAAGAATAAAAAAGATAAATGAACATAAAGAACTCTTTATAGTGCTGCTATATAGAATCTATATATAAAATCCTAATATGCAAATTGTCCCTTAGGAAGTTTGACCAGGAGACCAGGCGTTTGACTGCTCACTATGACATGCACTGACTACCAGTGGGTGGTAAAGGATGAATGGAGGCTCTGGCTGGCAACCAGAAGGCCCTGATAGGCCCTGATCGCTGACTAGGCCTAGGGACCCTACCTGTGAACAAATTCATGCATTGGGCCTCCAGTACAGTTATAAAATGTTAGCCATTATGTGGAATTTAATGTGCTGCTGATGGTGGGTTGTCTTTTACAGATTAAATGCTCAAAATATCTTCTATTAGAGCTGAAAAAATATTCTCTGAAATTCTCATAAGAGTAAGTTAAATATTGAAGCCAATTATCCTATATAACAAAAGGATAATATGCAAATCGACCAAATGGCGGAACAACCAGTCACTATGACACACATCAACCACCAGGGGGAAGACTCTCAATGCAGGAGCTGCCCCCTGGTGATCAGTGCACTCCCACATGGGGAGCAGGCCGAGCTCAAGGCTGATGAGTGCAGTGGCAGTGGCCGGAGTTTTTCCATCTCTACAGCAATTCTAAGGATGTCCACTAGTCGTACATTATCTGAGGGCTCCTGGACTGCTAAAGGGTACAGGCTGGGCTGAGGGGACCTGCCTTTCCCCTCCCCCTACCCAGTGCATGACATTCATGCACTGGGCCTCTAGTCAAACTAGAAGTCTATGCCAGAATACCTCCAAAGGTTTCTGACTGATTCAGGTAGAATGCATGCTGGCCAGTAAGGCAGGCAGGCATTTGGATGTCTCTGATGATTAGAGTTCATCTTCCTATCGCTGGTTAGATTGAAAGATAAGAGTGTAAAGACAGAGGAGAAACTGAGGAAGTAACCACAGTCCTACTAAAAGTTTAGCCTAAGGGCTTCTCTGAATATAACTCCTCATTGGTATGCTGTCATGACCCAGTGAGTCAACACATTTACATGGAGAGCTTACTTTGTCTGGGGCTCTATACTAGATTCTGAGAATAAGACATGCTCCTTGTTTCTCAGGAGTTCACCAGATATCAGTATGATTCACCTCAGCTTCCAGGAAGACTGGGAGGGTGAGTGTGAATGAGACAATAAATCAAAGGCAGTGAGTTGTGCTGAGGAGGCCTACTGGTGGTTAATAACGTTTCTCAGCATGGGTATAATTATGAAGCAAATACAGACCTATGGTAGCACTTCTCACACACCAACACACATTTTAATTGCCAGCTTCCTTGTCCATCTGCCCCACTGGATTCTGGGCCCCTGGAAGACCTGGCCTATGCTTGTTCATGATAGTTTCCCAGAATCTAGAATAGTGTGTGATTGCAAGAAAATGTTTATGCAACTGAATTATTTTGCAGTTTCTGGGATGAGCTCAATCTGAATAAGTATGATTTAATTTTTTTTAGGATTAGAATGATGGCAGGCTTTGTTATAGAACAAAGATTCAACCCAGGGCATTTGAAGATCTAATTGTCTTTATTAAGTGATTTATGAATCAGAAAGCATCCCATCTAACAAGTATGAAGAAGCTTCTGTGCCCCAAAGTATAAATGCCCAATATAGAAGGCTTTTATAGGCAGATAATAGGCAGGACAAGAAAACTATTAGTAAAAGAAAAGAAATAATTTTTTCAGCAAGGAACCGACCAATGAAGGTTACATTCCTGGAGAAACGATCATTAAATCAGGTCTTAGGTTTGGTATCATGGGCTTAGCACAAATGACTCCATTTATGGTTTTCTCTTTTACAGCTTTAGCATGACAGTGTCCAGCAATGGAATTGTGAAGAATGATATTAATAAGGAAGTAAGAATTAATAACTATTTTGTCAACCTAAGCTGGAAGAAATCTATGGGTAAGGAAGGAAACAGGAAACCAACTAAATTTGAAAACAGGTTTATTATAACTTTGCAATTAAAATATGAGTGTCCGTATAGGATGTGTAAGCTCATTTGGAATGCACAGCAATACAGGAGAACATGTCAGAACTTCTTTCTCACTGGTTGTGTAATTAAAACAAATGAGTTTGCATTCACACAAAACTCACTTAGGTTATTTCAGAAGGTTCTACTAAGAAGAGAAATGGATATGTTATTGTTTTTCAAGCACTAGAAGATTTGAAGTGAGCATGCAGCTTTTCCTCAGTGATGATTGTTTTCTTAATAAAAGACCAAGGTTAAGAAAACAAAAGAAGATGAATGTAATGAAAAGACAAAAATTAAACAAACATAGATTTTCATTTTAAAAACCTTTTGGGCAGTACATTCTCTTTTCAACACCAACTTATAAATGTGGTTAATTATAAACCAATACAAAGTAAGAAAAAAAGTTATTTTCTCCCACGACTAGCTAAACATAACACTCTGGAGGTTGTGCCCTTATCCACAAATCTCCTAGGAACTTAGACTTTTGTGGAGTGCTTATCCAAATGACAAAAGCAAAGGAATCCCAGAGGGGCCTGAGACTTCTTAGGAAAGAGTATCAAAAGAATATGCCAAAAGAAATAAAGCCACAGGCCATAAATTCCAAAGCACTAACTAGACTTCTGAGTAATCGGGAATCTGATTAAAAGCCAGGTGTTACATGAGTTAAAGAAAAGCATGACCAGCTACACACCTGGCTGCTTCCCTGAGACCCCACCCACCAACTTGCAGACCTATGGAGCCACTTCCAGTGGCTTTTCCAAAGAAAAGGCTTCATGCTTCATGCCTCATGCTTCAGACTTTCCTAAAATCTCTAAGGCAAGCAGTGTCTGGCCTCTGTGCACCCTATCCCTCTTGCTAAGAGTTTTCAGACCAGGTATGAGTGGTAGCAGGACTTGATTCTCACGTAGGCCTCTGCAGAGCACCTCCAAGTCCAATATAAGTAGGAGCCATCTGCAGATTGCTCTGTAGCTCATGCTGGATTACCCCAGGCAGGGCAAGGTAGTGGCTGACCTTGTACCTCCTGGCAGGCCCCAAAGTCAGTGCACCCAGTGGATAGCTTCAGATCATGCTGGATTACAACCATGAGTGAAACTCTCAAGGTACAGAATGGTGAGCACCAAAGCCCCACTGAAACCCCATAGGGTCAAATCCTAAACAGCAGCAATTCTGTTTTCTGGTCTTCACAACTGGTTGGCCTAGAGGTCCATCCCTCCAAGTGACATCAACAGCAGTCAAAGCTCAGTTGCAGCAGGGTTGTGCACATAGCCCACAGAGAGGCACCCTGAAGTGGCCAGCTCAAGTGACTGGGGAAGCTGCACCATTGGTCTTTACAGGGCATCTACTACACAAGGTCACTCTACCAATTCCAGGAGACATAGCAGTTCTACCTAATACATAGAAACAAACACAGGGAAGCAGCAAAAATGAAACAGGTTTAAAATAAAATAAAAAACAGGAGAAATCTCAAGAAAAAGAACTAAATGAAATAGAGGCATCTCTCAGATGATTAGTGACTTTGAGCATGCTTTCATGTCTCTTAGTCTTTCTTATGTCCTCTTTCAAAAAGTATCTATTTAGGTCCATTTGCCAACTTTTTTTAAAAATTATTGGGTTGTTTATCTTCATTTTGTTAAGTTGTAAGAGTTCCTTGTAAATGCTGGAGATTAAACCCTTATCAGAGATAACATTGGCAAATATGTTCTCCCATACAGTGGGCTTTCTTGTTGTCTTCTTTTGCTGTACAGAAGCTTTGTATTTTGATGCAGTCCCATTTGTTTATTTACTCTTTAGTTTCCATTGCCCTAGGAGCTGTATCGGTGAAGAATTGCTTCAGCATATGTCTGAGATTTTGTTGCCTGTGGATTTTTCCAAGATGTTTATGGTTTCCCATCTCACATGAAAATAATGTAAAGAGCATCTGTGACAACTTCAAGTGTACCCAACATTCACATCATGAGGGTACCAGAAGGAAAAAAGAGAGAGCAAGAACTTGAAAACCTACTTGAGAGAAATAATGACAGAAAACTTCCCTAATCTGGTAAAGGAAATTCTATATAAGAAAAGGCTAATATGAAAATCGATCAAATGGCGAAACAACGGGTCACTGTGACGTGCACTGACCACCAGGGGCAGACACTCAATGCAGGAGCTGCCCCCTGGTGGTCAGTGCGCTCCCACAGGGGCCTTGCCACTCAGCCAGAAGCAGGGCTCTAGGCTGGTGAGCCCAGTGGCAGTAGCAGGAGCCTCTCCCGCCTCCCTGCAAGGCTAAGGATGTCTGACCGATGGCTTAAGCCCACTCCCCACATGAACTTCGTGTACCAGGCCTCTAGTAAACATATAAGTCTAGGAAGTGCAGAGAGTACCAAACAAGATGAACCAAAGATGTTATAATAATAATAATAATAATAATAATAAAATTCTAAAAATCACCCAAACAGCAAGTTATTACATGTTTCAATGACAGAATGCAAAGTATATATAGGATTTGGGAGATACCAAAAATTGTGAAATATGAAACATTTCATCATTCCGCAAGTAATTTAATAGGCGAGAAGGCAAGGTGCCAGAGGAAACTTAGATTGAGGCCTTGACCTAATCCATCATGGGAGCTTACTTTATATTCCATTCACTTCCTCTAGAGGCAAAGATTGTATTTATCTATAATGGGATGCTAACAAATGCAAATGTTGCAAAACCATAAAATAATGCTTTGCTAAGACATCATAAGATAGCTCCTAAAGGAGAAAGCAAAGACAGAAGATAAAACTAATTTGAGTTCAAGGAAAATTGTACTTTAGCACTTGTCTCATTCTCAAGAGATGTAAAATAAAACAAATAAGGTTGATATTAAAACAAGGGATTCAGGTTAGACATCAAGAAAAATTTCCTTGTGATAAAGCCATATAAACCAGGAAAGCAGTTAGCAAGTTCTGAGGTTGAAGCTATGCTCCTGAGAAAGGACTCTGTTTATATACAACAATCATATTTTTAGTATAAAAATGGCAAAGTGCAATGTATGCCTTACAATAGTTGTTTTTTTAAAAAAACAGTGAATAGATCTGTATGAGTTTTGGAGTATTTATTTATTTATTTATTTGGTCTTTTTGAGAGGTAGATAAGTAGAGATCTATATAGATATATTAGGTCAGAAAATAGGAGGGAGGGAAGAAGGGAAAAAATGAAGGAAGGAAGGAGGAAGGGAGGGAGGGAGGATAAGATGGTTTTGGATTATTTTATGAGAATGATTGACCTACCTTTTCCTGGGGACCTGCTAAATGCCTTATTTATGCTATATTGTTTAAAAGACACAACTACCTCTGGAGAATATGTTAGTAGTATTTACAGGCTTTATTATTTACATCTTAAAAAAAGAAAACTGAGGCTAACAAAATTTAAATTAATTGCTCAAAGTCACACAGTTTAGAAGTGGCAGAGCAAGGAGGCAAACCTATCTATGTATCTCTCAAAAGCTCATGCCATTCCCCTATATTTTGTTGTTTGTTTCTGTGTGTGTGTGTGTGTGTGTGTGTGTGTGTGTGTGTGTGTTTAATAAGATCACCCAAGCTCTTTCAAGTCATGATTTATATGTGATTTACATTAATTGAGGACATTTATCTTTTTACCCCTGTAAATCTAGAAAACTCACTATCTCTCTTCCATGCTCCTATAACACAGGAAATTGAGAAGCACCCATGTGACAGTGGTCTAGGCGAGAAATGCCTCAGTTGTAAACTAAGAAAATAAGATACCAGCAGAGAGAATGGACACAATTTAGCGATTAGATTGTGTGAATTAGGAGGTGGGAATAGTTAATGGAAAATGGAAATGAAGGAAAAGGAATAAGTTAAACTGAAAGATAATACTTTTTTTAAAAAATTGACTCCAGAGAGTAAGGGAAAGGAGAGATAGAAACATCAATGATGAGAGAGAATCACTGAAGGGCTGCTTCCTGCAGACCCCCTACCAGGGATTGAGCCCTGCAACCTGGGCATGTGTCCTGACCAGGAATCAAACATGGGACCCTTCAGTCCAGAGGCCAATGCTCTATCCACTGAGCCAAACCAGCGAGGGCTGAAAAATAATACCTTTCAATGTTATACCTGACCATGTAATAATGAGATAGTTTGCTTCCTGATAATCAAATCAACTTGGATAGGGTCCAAAATGGACTTTCTTTTCAGTTTTTAATTGCAGCATAATGAGACACCAATGAATTATTTTTGTGGACTAATAAGATGTTCAAATCAGGTAAATATCTGACCTATACCATTTGTTCTTTATAAATAGTAATAATGCCATATTATAAATAGTAATTATGCCACATGTATTAAGCATAAAAAGAATTCACAGTGGATTCTATGTTAATAAATTCACCATAGCATTGAAAATGTGCCTCCCACTTCCGGAAAACCTCATACCAAATCCTGAACACTCCCTTTAAGAGAGAGAAATCATCATTAATTACAGCAAAGGGAAATTACTCCCAGGCCTACCAAGAATATTCCTAAATTTTAACTTCTCTGCAGCAGCAGACTGAAGAGATTTCAAGTAGCACTTCATCTAAAAATTTACTCTACACAATGGCTACAGCTTTGCACAATGGTAAATGCTTATAAGAATTGAAAATCCAACATCTAGCCAAAGATATGATACCTCATTTGTTCTATATAAAATTCTATGTATTTTATGAATGCAGCAAAATTATAATAAAAAAGCAATTTTAGGAAAACCTAAGATAATCCACTGGTTTTAAAATTCAGCATAACCTGACTGTCACTTGTTAGTCGTATCATCAAGATGATAAACTTTAACTGCATAGCCCCCAAAAGTGTAATTTCTTCAGTGCTTATAAAATGTTGGCCCTTTGATGACAAATGTTATTAGAGCTCCTAGTGTCTTGCTCTCTTTTTCCACAATCTTTACTCTCAAATAAATGGTGAGAAACTTCTGAATGAAGTGCTACTGTTTTAATTGTGCCCATCATTTTCGTCTTAAATGATTCAGGTAATTATTTCATACTTGGTACGCAAGGGGGTAAAAACCTTTTTGCCTGACATTTATCACTTCAATGAACTGTCATGTGGAGCTAGGTTTTACTAAAAATATGTGCAATGATAGTTTAAAATTGACATGCAATTTCCTATATGGTGGAAAAGAAAATATTTCTATTAATATGGTTATGTACTATAACTCACAGCTAGCCCCAAACATCAAGCATATAGGCCTGCCAAAACTGGTTTAGCTCAGTGGATAGAGCATCAGTCTGCAGACTGAAAGGTCCCAGGTTCGATTCCGGTCAAGGGCATGTACCTTGGTTGCGGGCACATCCCCAGTAGGATGTGCAAGAGGCAGCTGATCAGTGACTCTCACTGATGTTTCTAACTTTCTATCCCTCTCCCTTCCTCTCTGTAAAAAAAATAAATAAAATTTAAAATAAATAAAAGTAAATAAAATTAAAAAAATACAAAGCATATTGGCCTGCCTTCCTCTCCTTCTAGATGCAAATATTAACGCACACACACACACACACACACACACATAATTCTATCTTCTTTCCTTTTGAAATATGAAATAAGTTCAATCTGTTCTCTGAACTTTTAGACATTTATTTTAAAGTCAGACTAGCATATTCCACCATCACCACATCTAGCATCTAGCATACACTCTAACAGTACTTAATTGATTTATCCACTTCTATAATTTGGATACAGAATTAAATTCAAAAGATAATAATCAGTAGATTATACCCAACTTAATTTTTATTCTATCAGGGTTTTTAAAAAGAATATATTTTTATTGATTTCAGGGAGGAAGGGAGAGGGAGAGAGAAACATCAGTGATGGCAGAGAATCACTGATAGTCTGCCTCCTGCATGCCCCCTACTGGGGATTGAGCGTGTAACTCAGGCATGTGCCCTTGATTGGAATGCAACCTGGGACCCTCCAGTTCACAAACCAATGCCCTATCCACTGATCCAAACCAGTGACAGCTATTCTTTCTTGTACAAGGTCAGTACATTGAGATATTGATTAAAAGTTTACAGAATAGTAAAATTCTCATAAGTCCTAGAGCATGGGTCTCGGGATGAATACAATCAAATATTCTAAATCTCATAATTTGAAACTGTGTGAAATTCAATGGATAGAAGCATCATAAATAGTATTAAAGTAAACTTCCTTCGTATTCTTATTGTCAAAAGAAAAGTCTGAAAGTGCCCAAAATTGCTATTCTCTCCTCTAGTGGTTAAAACCCCTGCTAAATAACATAGCAAACATATTAGAAATAAATAAACAAAAACAACTACACAATTGAAGGTCTTTAAAATAAGAGCCCTATTTACTGCTATTCACCTTAGAAAAACATAAAGCAGCACCACATGATTAATGAGCATGAAATGTTTGGCTTCATGAAAACAATTTTTTTTTTGGCATCAGTCTCAGCAGTTGAAAGGAAAAGGGTTCCGTAGCATGATGGTCTAGCAAAACTAAATGCTATAATTATGTAAAAAATTTTAGTATTAAAATATAAAAGTTTGCAATTTATTATAGAAGTTGTATGAAATTACTCGAGCTAACACAATGGGTTCTACAAAAATTTCATGTGTATTGCCTGACAGTTGAGGTCAATATCTCTGCATACATTTAGGGAGGTGCTATATACCATTGTTCCATACATCTAATGTGTAAATAGATTGAAACCAGATGGCAGAGGTGCACTCTGGTACACATTAAGATGGCGTGATTTGTCTGTAGGTAAATTAACTTCAGAATTTTATGACGTATTTTATTTATACTCATAAAGTACTATGAAAATTATTCTGCACAAAAATAAACCTTGGCATAAAAACAGGCACATAGAACAGTGGAACTGAATAGAGAGCCCAGAAACAAATGCATATATGGTCAATTAATTTACAACAAAGGAGCCAAAAACGTACAATGGAGAATTGACAGTCTCTTCAATAATTGGTGTTGTAAAGACTGGGCAGCCACATAAAAGAATGAAACTGGACCACTATCATACACCATACACAAAAATTATCCCAAAACAGATTAAAGACTTGATGGCAAGACTGGAAACTACATAATTCCCAAAAGAAAACATAGGTGGTAAGCTCCTTGATATGAGTCTTAATGATAATTTTTAAATCTGACATTGAAAGCTAAAGAACAAAAGTGAACATCAACAAATGGGACTACATCAAACTAAAAAGCTTCTGCACAGCAAAAAACAAAACAAAACAAAACAAAAACCATCATCAAATGAAGAGGCAATCTACTGAATGAGAGAAAAATATTTGCAAATCAAGTATCTCATAAAGAGCTGATATCAAGATTCAATGGATTTATATATAACTCAACAGCAAACAAGAGGAAAAAACAACTTGATGAAAAAAATTAAGAGGATATTTGCTCCTATATTCCCTATGTAATTGCCTTATTATTTACTTGTGTTAGTATATATTCATAGTGTTAGCCAAGAAGTTAGTTTTGGGGGACTGTATGTACCATACAATTCTCCTTTATCCTCCTCTGCACTAAGAACAATGCTGAGTAGCAACTGGACATTGACTAATATGTCTAGGAAAGGAATTGTTTCAATAAAATAGAATATGTTGTTGAAAACTTTTTTATTGTTTTCAATTTGCTTTCAAAAGTCTTGACTTAACAAGATTTTTAGAAAGATATAGAACAAGCTCTAGCATCATTTTTATCAAATATATGAAAAAAGTTAAAATCATAATTTCTACTTTACATATAGAAAGACAGAGGTGGGGAACTTTAAACACCAACCTGTAATGAATAATAGAAATGAAAATGGATGGATGTGATTGTAAGAAGTAAGGCTTTATTTAGTCCACTGGACATAAAGCACAGGAGATTTTGTGAAGTTACAATATTGACATGTTTATTACAGATATAATAGAAAAATAATAATAAACGTGAAATAAACCATGCATACCATAGAATACTGTCCCATCAATTATGAAATACTATATACTAATAAAATTATGTTATAGTATAATTTTGTTGGTAAAAATATTCATAATATATTTAATAAAATATATTTAAAAGTCATATGTAAACTATGATCTCCTTATATATGTATGTGCCCATGTGTTTCTTTTTTGCATGTAACAAGATAGAAAAATGGGAATATTTCTGTATCAGTTCCAACTAAGGCTTTAAGACCATAAGCATCAAATGACCCCACATTCCAAAGGCAGTCACAGAGAAACAAAAAGAGTGATAAATATTAGTTTTGTGACCCTTAGCTGATTACTCGCTTCATCTGGGTCCCGAGGACACCAGCACTCTACGTGGAGAGTGATTAGAGTCTCTCTTTCTTCTCCTCAAGCCTACCCTGAAGATGATTTCAGGAAGACCACTCAGAAAGCTTGATATATTACCTAAACATTCAAAAAACGAATTTACACCTGAATTGTTACAAAGAGTCTAATACTGGATGAAGCAGTTTATGACCACAGAATACAGGGCTGTGTTTGGGAAGTAGCTGCCGTACCACAGATTAGGACAAAGGTGTTTTATTTTCTAGACCAGAGGTGGGTAGCATGAGAAGGTGTTGGCCTGGGGTTGCCATGGATCTTGCCATTATCAGACACCAATTTCTATGTAACAAGCAACTACAAAATCAGTAGCACACAAAAAAAGGCATTTGTTCTCACAGATTTGAGGCTAGCTGGCCACCAGGAGGCAGGGTTAGGGGGTCACTGTAGTGTTAAGTTTTAAGCTGTGGGACAGGTGGACAGGTAGACTCCTAGCTCAGTTCTGCTCTACATATTTCCATTCTGGGGCCCAGGCCAAAAGGGCAGGAGCAGCCTGGTATTGGTACATGGGATTGTTGTCCAGAAATGTTCACTGCCTTCTACACTTTTCCATGGGAAGATCCTCTGCCCCACTGGATTGGGTTTCCCCGTGTGACTTCCTTTGGCTAAGAGGATGGTAATAACAGGTATGAAGCAGCAGAGACTGGAAAGTGTTCATGAGAGCCACCGTAAGTACATGACTTGCATTATCCTGCTAATTTCACAGGGAAAGGAAAGACTGTAAGAGCAAGATGAGTAAGAGATGCAACCTTACCCTCCCCACCTTCCCACTGGTCTTCCCATGCAGAACAGGATGGAGTTGAGGAAGTAAAGAGTCTACACCAGGGGTGGGCAAGCTTTTTGGCTCGAGGGCCACAATGGGTTCTTAAACTGGACTGGAGGGCTGGAACAAAATCAACCTGACCATGCTGGCACTCTCATCTTGGGTTGCTGGTGAAGGAGCGGAGGGGACAGCAAGAGAACCCTCCGCTCTTTCGGCTCCGCGGGCTGGATAGAACAGCCGAACGGGCCGGATCCACCCGCTGGCAGTAGTTTGCCCACAGCTGAAAAAGAAACATGGGACCTAATATTTTACTTATGGAAAAAATTGCTTTGAGATACATGTTCTTGTAAGTACTAGTACTTCTTCTTATTATCTATGAATTAGCAAGAAGTCTGCTAAAGATTAACCCGGAGGGTTTTGAATAAACTGGTTTGGAGTTGAAGTACAGGGAAATTGGAGAATAGTTTTCTTATTGTAACCTTTGAGTTTCATTTGTTCTATGAAATATTTTTCTTTTTCAGAAGAAAATATTGGGTGTATATGTATATGTGTGCACTACAGAGGTTGGGACTGAAGGTAAAAGGTTAACAGTAAAATTTAGCAGATTTCATTATATGTTTTATATAACCTAAAGCCATCATTATTTCTATAAAGGTCAAAAACATAACTTTAAGCTACGTAGTTCAATAAAACCCTGCACTTACCTCTCTTCTTATTCCAACAAAAACAGTTATAAAACATATATTTTGGATCATTTTTATATTTGTAAATGTATAAAGGTTTTTGATGAAAGAAAACGAGGGGAAATAATGATCCAATGACATTGGCAATCAAACAATCTTTAGTTTTATCCCCTTACCCAGCAGCATAGAACATCCAGCCCTCAGCATGGGCAGTGGACTTGCATCCTTCTGATCGCTCTCTATTTAGCAGTATTTGTAGAAATTAATTAAGCCTATAGGATAGAAAAATACATCTCTCACCAGCACTAATTTCTCATATTGCATACATCCCACATGTGATTTTTACCAAATCAAGGCATTAAATGCCCTAGATTACTTGGGAGAGAGAGAAAAATCAGTTTGCTTCTAAATTAGCTAAGATTGCTCTACCTGTGTTTCCCAAACTTCTCTCATGTTGAGAATCACCTGGTGGTTTTGTTAAAATACAGATTCCTGAATCCCAACTAAAAAGTGCTAAACTAGAATTTTTGGGAACATATAGGTAAAATTGTATACTTATACAATTAACAACTCCACCAGGTGATTCTCATCATGAGAGAAGTTTGGGAAACACTGCTCTACCTGCTTAAACCTATCACTGGCTAAGCCAGCATGGCTCAGTGGTTGAGCATCAACCTATAAGCCAGGAGGTCATGGTTCAATTTCCACTCAGGGCACATGCCCAGGTTGCGGACTCAGTCCCTAGTAGGGGGCATGCAGGAGGCAGCTGATCAATGTTCTCTCTCATCATTGATGTCTCCCTCTCTTTTCCTCTCTGAATTCAATAAAAGCATATTAAAACAACAACAACAACTATTGCTGCCACACAGCCATGGACTGAACCTGGAAACAAGAGTCCAGGGTTATTTTTTTAGGGAGGAAAAGCATCCAAAAATATAGTAAATAGCCTTCACTGAGAAGCCAGCATGTAGCCAGGGAGGCACTCAGGACACAGGGGGTGGGTGAACGTGGAATGAGCAGTGACAGGGAGAATGATAAAAAAAAACAAAACAAAAAACACCATATGCCTTACTCAACAGTTTTCCTCAGACTGCCCTGCCAAAGTGAACAAAATGAGTTATGTCGCAATGTAAAATATGAATTAGACTGCGCCTGAGAGATTATAAGTAGAGAGTTAAAATGATTTAGAGGCCTCTGTGGCTAACCCTTAGGCAAGAAGCATTGGCTACAGGATGCAAGAGAGTCAAGTCTACAAACGGCTAAATATGACAAATAGAAATTTGAAATGTCGCCACATCTCTCTCGCTGATGCATTCCGGGGCTGCTGTCGCTTGAACCCAAAGCTAGAGCAGGGAACGCTGCTGGGACTGTGGTGAAGAAAAGTCGTTGGATCTCAAGTGAACCCAGTTCCCTTCATAGCACCAACTTTCTCTTCACATAAAATGCCCTATCCACTTGCTCTTCAAGTCAAACCAGCTAGAGTCCATTATACACTACATTAACTTTTACCAAGTTATTAAAACAAATGCCTGCTATCAGTGCTGTGCTCTGGTGAAGGTCACCAGGGGGGAAGAAATGAAACCTGCTACTTTGACAAGAAACACATTAAAGTGACGAACAGATTCAGAGCAGAATTTCTTTCCTTAATTTGAGATGATATATCTGAGAAGGTAGATCATCTGTTTTTTAATGTTATAGCCATTCATTCAGTCCTCAATTAGGTTGTAAATGTCTGTCCCTTGCTTCTCACTGACCTCTATCTTTCCATCCTTTTTCACAAGGGAGAAATATTTTTTTAATCATATTTACATGAACAGAGAAAAACAAACTTTAAACCCCAATTTGTGTGTATATGTATGTGTGTGTGAGGGGGCATTATTTTCATATAGAAACTATATTGCATGGTTCACATGCTGGGCAAATAATATAAGATCCATCTGTACTAATTTTTTTATTGACCTTCCCGGTGCTTTTAAACCTAAACCTTTTAGACAGATGTAAGAGACCTTTAAAAACATGATCCATAGGGATGATTGTTATTTGTTGTTGTTAATCTTCACCTGAGAATATTTTTCCATTTATTCTTAGAGAGAGTGGAAGAGAGGGGGAGAGACAGAGAGAGAGAGAGAGAGAGAGAGAGAGAGAGAGAGAGAGAGAGAAACATTGATTGGTTGCCTCCCAGGGATCCAGCCTGTAACCAGGAATTGAGCCCGCAACCAAAGGGCATGCCCTTGACCTGAATAGAATGTGGGACCCTTCAATCTGCAGGCCGACGTTCTGTCCACTGAGCAAAACCGGACAGAGCAGGAATGATTGCTTTTTAAATGGAATCTTAGCTGACTGCTCTACATTCCTCCATGGCTTCTTATATCAAGGGAGAAAGGCCTGTCACTTGTCACCGTCATAGTGCCACAGAGAGACTTTAAGTGTTCATGGGGTTAACGAGCAATTACTCTATGTCATTACTAGGTTAAAAGGAATTTGCTTTGGTGACGGCTGCAAAGCAGCAGGCAGGATGCTTGGTATGGCTGCTCATGAGAAACCTCAGTCCTGTGCCTGAGAATTTTCATGAGTCAGCAACCCGGTCCGAATTTCTGAGCCTCTTCACAGAGTCTGAGAAATCACAACGATAGGCCAGGTCTGTCCAGCAGAATTTCTCTGCCTAAATAAAAACCCCACAAATGTATTTGAAATAGCCCTTCTCCAGAATGCCTGTCCTGTCATTAACATCCTTATTCATAGACTGAAACTTCTCTGCAAATTGTGCATCAGAAAACTAGAGAATCCATGCCGATGTTTGCTTAGTTCTTACATTGAATTATTGTTGATATAGAAAAACATATTCGGAGGGATATATTAGCTGTCAGTCATTTTTAAAAAGAAACCATCATATTTTAGAATCATATAAATAGCCTTTAGAGTGTAGACAAATAGAAAGCCTACTAAAATCTGGAAACCAGTGAGCCAAGGACCCAGGTAAGATGCCTCATAGAATTTCTAGGCAGGAAAGCAGGGAATCCTGCAAATCTAAAGGTTCCAGGAATGGAAGACTCAAAGGCCAGGTAAGTCTTCCAAGTGTCCTTCTTAACATAATGTGTAAAATCTCAGTCACGGGTAACCAATTGGAGTAGATGAAGACAACTGGTCAGCAACCAAGAAAGCTCCAAGAGAAGAAGGCGTCTAGCATGTCCCCTACAAAGCAAGGTCCTGAACTTCAAGGCAGTTCTATTTGACAATTTGGGATATTTTCAAATATACCTTTATATGGAAGATACACTTGTGTTGGAAGGTTTGGGGAGCAATATTTTCAACATTTAACCACATCAGTAGAAAATGGAGAAGTAGAAAGACAGTAGTGTATTATTATTATTATTATTATTATTATTATTTTACCTATTTTTGTGATGGTGGAGATAAGCCTCCCCTTTTCCTATGGCGATAGAGAGAAAGAGGGCTTGCTGTGGTAATAACTATGAAAAAAATAAATTTCTGTTGTTTAAGTCACCCAATCTGTGGTATTTTGTTATGGCAACACAAGTGGAATGAAACAGGCTTTTCCTAGTAGGGTAACAGAAAGTGATGGCAGGACAGAGGAACTCCTAAGCCACCATGGAACAAGGAAGGAGTGGACTTTCTGAGGCCAGGGAATTCTACAAAAAGGAACCACAGTGCCATATGAACAGTTAAGGGTCACTACCCATTTCAAACTTGAAAGAAAGGAGAAAGGCTCTTCCTCTTCCTCTCTCACATCTCTAAACAAAACATCTTCCTGTTAAGCAGCCCCTTCCTCCTCGCTATATGCCCTTTCAACCTTTACTTTCTCTTCTTCTCCTTGTTTCCTATTTCCATTTCTCTTTTTATTATTCCCTCCACTTGTTCACATATGCCCCCCAAGTGGACATTTTATATTATTTTTTGAACAATCATGCAGTGACACTGGCCTTGTAAAATAAAATGTCCAGGACAAATGTAACACTTTGGATATAAATTATAATTTACAGAGGAAAAGATGGAGATATGGAAAGTTTGATTATTCATTAACACTGGCACAGTCCACCCTAATTTACCCATTTAAACAAAGTAAATTTTCAGCATATAAACCCAATTCTATTACTGTAGTTAAATATATATTAGAATATACTATGTGGAAGTGTGAGTGTGTGCATCAAGTATGGTTTTTGTAGAGTAGAAATAATAAAAGCTTGAGCATAAATGGAACAACCAAAGCACATATTTCTCTTACCTAAATACTAATGACACAAGAAGCATTACAGCTAGGCAGTCATGAATATGAAGGCAAATGAAGGGTCTGGTGAAGCAATCAGTTTCCCATGCATAGCTAAAATATCCGAGAACCCAAATTTAGTGTTTATATCTTGGAAAAAAAAGCTCCATATTCTGAGGCAATAGGATTTCAGTATCTCATTTCCATAAAACAGAAAAATTATCAAGGTGATTGCCTTGTAGAACGTGTCTAACAGATGTGCAGCACATTTTGGTTGAAGCCTTCCAACACTATCTAGCATCTAGCATGCCTGCAGGGTAGCAACAGATCCCAAGTCATTATGCTAACTGTGCACACATGGGCTACCAGATGCAACTCGGTGAATATGATATTGCCACATCCAACCTGACTCCTCTCATTTTTACACTCAATGGCCTACATAAAGATAGATGCATCTTACAATTATTAATTACCACTGATATTTAATGCGGTTGTATTATACAAAACACAGTTCTAAACATCCAGTGCTTATAGGAGTGAAACTTCTGTCTATAACATCTTGCTATAGAGGTTTTAATTCACTTCCACTCACTCCCACTCAGCACAGAGTCATTTCTGCAACTCTTAGACCTGGCCTAGAAATGACCTTTTATGACCACTGAAACCTTTAAATCTTGTTGCCCACAATATATATTTATTTGTTCAATTATTCGAAGCTGAAATAGCTACCCAAATTGGCAATAGAGTTTTAGGAGAGTTACTACATCATAAATGTTATTATAAATACCGTTGTAATAGGTAAAACAGGATCTAAGTGGGTTTTATAGGCATAGTTCAGTGTAATATTTATCATGGCCATTCATATGATATTATTAGGAAGCAAATGTCATAGGCTCTTAGGCAAATAATGCAGGGGATCAAAGATGGTACTCCAGATAGAAGCTTAAAAATCATGCTTCAGTGCTTAATATGTCTCATCATAACAACCAGGTGCATCTCAGTTTGAACTGCAATAACTAGAATACCACCAATTACGTGCACTGAAATGACAAACATTCATTTCTTACAATTCTAGAGGCTGGGGAATCCAGGATCAGGATGCCAACATGGTTGAGTTCCGGTGAGGGACTTCTTCCTGGTTTCCACACATAGAGATAGAGAAAAGATCTCTCATTTCAAAGCAGTAATCCTGTTCTTGGCGGCTCTGTTCTCAAGACCTGATTACTCCCCAGACCTCTGCCTTCTAACACCATCATACTGGGCTATAGGATTCAACATATGAATAGGGTAGAGGGGGCACAAACATTCATTCTATAACAATATGCATGACAACAAGGCCACACAATTAGAATTGACAAAGAACTTTCAAACACATTCTCTTAACAATTCCTCACTCTGTGGTTGGTATTACTGTCCTTCGCTTTAATGATTAGGACTGGACATTGGGAAGCTGAATAACTAGCATGCATCCAGCCAGTGCTAGAGAAAGATGACAAGTTTAATTGTCTGATTACCTCACACAATATATTTTCGCCTCCTCCCAACTTTGACATACATATGAAAAAAATGCACATTAAGATGCACTACATTATACTTCTATAAGCTGTGTGTTGATCATCTGAGGTGCTCTGTGATAAACAGAAAGCGGTGGTTCGTTAGCCCATGATGTGAAAGTCCCTAGTAAACATTTCTGCTGACCTGAAATATTCTCAGTAGCACTTTCACACCATGAAGAAGCAAGTTCACAGTAAGGCCATGGTTCATAGCCATGTTGTTTTGCCTAATTGCACACACATTTTATGGTTATTAATATTCATATTATTTTAATTAGCTCTGAGTTTTATTTTTTGTAGAGTAAATTTATTTTCTCAAAGACTGTGATCTCTCATTAAATCTCTCCTCAGTGTAACAGGAGAAACAAAAGTATTGTTTTAAGAGTAATATGAACATAGCATCAACATAATGGAAGTTATTCTGTATTTAGAAAACAAAAAGTTATTTAAGCTATACATTTATATGATACACCTGACTAAATGATAGGCAACAGATTTTACTTTGTAATGACTATGTTTCCAATTTTTATATTAAAACTGAAATAAGGATCTTTGCATTGTGTCACCTGTGGGAGTATTATAATCTCTAACAAATGCTTTATTTTTATCCCAGTTTAAAAAATATCATTCTTACTCAGCTAATGTGTAGAAACGTTACTGATAGAGAAACTGTGATAGAGTATTCTTATAATAGATAGATAGGTATTATTATAATGTATAAAATTGTGTCACAAGAGATCATAAGTTTTAAAAGAAAGATTCCAATTCAAATTATGTTCTAGTTTGTGCCATGTTTTGATAAGTACGTGCAGTCGCTAGTTGAAACATGCTGGGGGGGAAATCTCAGTGACAGAGACCCCTTTAGTAACATGATTACTGTGCAGAATGGGCAAGAAAAAGAGCTGACATTTAACCCATCTTGTTTAATATCTGCATCCATAGAGCTGAAGCTTGCTCACACTTTTTTATGGTTTTCCGTTTATGTAGCAACTAACTCAGAATTGGAAACACATGCTGACCAATTTGATGATGTCCTAATGAAAATTTTGTCAGGGATTTTCTTCACCATTTCCCACCGAGATCAAAACGCCATCAGACTATCTACCTTATGTTCTTCCTTTTCATCATTCAGAGTTCAACTGTGCCTTTCATGTTATTGAATTAACCCTATAGAGAGGCATATCTACTGCTGCCACCTGAGAGAGGAGGTATGAAGAGTCAGGCTTTTGCAGCCATTTTTTTGGCTCAGAATCTTCCTTCTAACATTAAGAACATATGTGCACAGTTGGTTGCTCAAGATCACACCCATCTGCTCAGATGGTGAGAAATCTGCAGGGAAGGTGGCTGCTTGATTGCCTTAGGGTGTAAGTGTCATGAAGTGATGGGTGTATATGAACAAGCTGTAGGATCTTGACAATGTCTCCCTTCCCCCTAGACCAAAAGAGGGGCCCAAAGTCTTCCTTGCATGCTGCTCTTCAACACCTGCCAAAATACACTGGGAGAGGATCAAAATGATGTGTGTTTTTAGCTGCCAGGAACAACAGTGCTACAGGTGGCTGGGAAACTTAATTAAATCCCGAACATGACTCCAGGTGACAGTAAACACCTGCTGTGGGGAAGAGACTGCGAGCCATGCATCCACTACAAACACGGTCATGCTAAAAGGGCACGTCTCACATGTGAGACTAGAAATTTCAGCACTTGTAGCTCTCCACCAGGATAGAAAATTGCCATAAGAATAAGCAGTAAAGATACATTGACTTCTAAAGTAATTGAGAAAGTGTGCCTACCCACTAGTCAGTGGGAAAATGAGGCCAAATTTGAACATTTCCCATACATTAACCAATAATTATATATATATATATATATATATAACAATAAACCAGAATATAATATGAAGAATACACTGCACTAGGTATGAAGGATACATGGCTTGCAATAATAGTCCTTTAAGCCAGCCCACCAACCCTGCCAACCTCACACACCATCCAACACTTAAAGCAATGGCCCACCCTTGTAATACTTGTAATATATTTATTCACCAATCCTTTTAACACTTATTGACTGTCTATTGAGTCAAGTACTGAACTAGGATCTCTCTACATATACATATACCTCATTTCATCCAGATTATGCTATTTTTTTCTTGATTGTGTCTATTTTATTTAGAAATCATGGCTACACTTATCTGCAATGAATGACTTCATCCCCTCCAGATTTCACATCTGTACTAGCACCCCCACCCCCATCCAATTAGTAGGCAGAGACAGAGGCCTAGAAGTACCAGAAATTGGCTCACACAATTATGGACTCTGAGAAGTCCCACAATCTTTCTCTGTAAGTTGGAGACCCAGAAAAGCCTGTGATAGCATTCAGTTCAAGTCTGAAGGCCTAAAGGGCAGCCCCAGTCAAAGGGCAGGGTAACATGAGGTGAGATACCACACTCAAGCAGGCAAGTAGGAAGCCAAAAGCTACAAATAATTCCTACCTCTGCCTTTTGTTCTATTCAGGCCCTCAATACATTGGATGATACTCACCCACATTGAGGAGGGCTACCTTCTTTACTGAGTCCATTGTTTTAAATGCTAATCTCACCTGAAAACACCTTCACAGACAAACCCCAAAATAATGTCTAATCTGGGAACCTCATGGCCAAAATTAACCATAATTGCTACATTTCACATATTAAAAAGCATATATATCTGGAATGTCCAGATGCTACATTATAATGTTGCTAAGGATGGTTGCTGTTGGAGTACAGAGCTGACAAGGGTCATCTTCCACCCTCAACAATAATATACATGCATGCAACCATCAATTATGCTGATAATGATTGTAAGCTCCTTGGAGAAGAAAAACAGCTAACAAAGCATTTCATTAATCCAACTAAGAATGAATGAGGGTTTTCTGATTATGTTGCTCAGTAGGTAGAGTGTTGGCCCATGCACCAAATGGTCATGAGTTTGATTCCTGGTCAAGGGCACATACCTGGGTTGCAGACTCTATCCCCAGCCTGGCATGTGTGGGAGGCAACCAATCCATGTGAGACAGATGGATGTTTTTCTCTCCTCCCACTTTCCCTCCTTCCTCCTTTATACTCTTTCTAGAAAGTAATGGAAAGAATATCTTCTAGAGTGGACTAAAAAAATGGATGGATGGGGACTTAATTAAGGATATTAACAATGGAGGTAGAGGGCAGTTGATTGATAGAGGATATATTATGGAGGTAAAATCAAAAGACAGAGTAGGGAAGAAGGAGAAAAGGATTCCTGAATTTGGGCAACTGGTTAAATACTCATGCCATTAATTGAACTAAGGGGGGAAGCAGGAATAAGGGGGAAATATATAGTAAGTTTTATATAACCCTCTTAAATGTAAGGTACTTTCACATTCACAAGGGAGAGTCCACTGCCAAGATGAGTGACCTGCTCTGGGTGATGCTCTTTAGGATACGCCTTTGTTCTGAGATAAAAAGCTTTCTCCTGACAGGCCTTAGCCCGAGACCCATCTGTCTTTAAAAATGTAGCCTAGCAGAAGTGCACGGGGCCTCCTGACTTGCCAGCAGGCTGATCAGCACTTCTAATTAGACAGTTTTCAAGGGAGCTGCTGCCAAATCTCACTTAAACAAGTTCCTTGGGTAATTAAGTGTCTACCTCTGTTAGCAACAGTGGCTCCCCGGCTCCCCTGCAGCACTCACTACAAAGAGCACCACCGATAAGAGCATCCCCCAAGTATGCCCGACACCACAGACACTCAGAGTCTATGAAGAGCACCTGGAAGCCAAAAAGTGGCCCTAATTGATGAGAGGATGCCTTAATGCCCAAACAGGATTCTATGGGTCCTGGGGACTGATGAGAGGGCAACATGAAGAGAAGTGTCCTGACTAGTGAGTCATTTTTATGAGCCCCAGGATCACCTTCTTATTTTAAAAAAATGCATTTAATGTCTATTCTTAACACTTACTAACCACAATGATTTGACATTTAAAATAACCTCCTTCCTCTGGCCAGAATAGGGTAAATGTTGGTTTTACATGACACATAGGTAATGAAGGGGCATGCACTCCTTGAAGAACTGGTGTACGTGATACCAAGGCGGCAAGCTCCCTGTGATCAGTACTACCCCAATGTAAAGAGAGAGCCCGTTTAGATTCCAAATATGAGATCATACAGCATTTGTCTTTCCTTGCCTTATTTCACTTTGTGTAATGTAATGCCCTCAAAGTCCACCTTTGTTGCCCCAAAGGGCAGGATTTCCTTCTTTCTTTGGGTGTTAGCTAACCTTGGATGGAAGTCATTTTTTGCAATATGTAAGTATATCAAATAGGACATTGTTACCCCTTAAAACTTATACAATGTTATATGTCAATTACATCGCAATAGAGCTAGACATTTAAAAAAACTGTTTTAGGGTTAAAAAAGGAAGAATAAACAATTTTACAAAGAAAAATGGGAGAAGTTGACAGAGTTAAGTATTCTAGTGATGTCCACTAAATTCTCCATTTAGATTTGGAAACTCTTAATAACCTTAAGCACACCACTTCCAGTACCATCTTGAGGCCTAGAACAGTGTGCAAGAAGTAATTAAAGGAAGGAAGCTATGCTTGTTCCTTTTCTTCCTCTCTTGTCTCATCCTGCACTAGGCTGGTAGGGCTGCCATAATGAAACAGCACAGACGATGGTTTGAACAGAAGTCTATTTCTCAAGGTTTGAGAGGCTGGAAGACCAAGACCAAGGTGTTAGCAGGTTTATTTCTCCTGAGGCTTCTCTCCTTTGTAGAAGGCCAACTTCTTGCTGTGTCCTCCCATGATATGTTTTATTTTTCAACCTATGTGCATCTCTTATGTCTCTTTCTCTTACAGTATCACCAGTCCTATTGGACTAGGGCCCCATCTTTATGACCTGAGTTAGCCGTAATTATATCCATGGAGGCCCACTGTCCACATTTAGTCAGAGAGGAAGTTAGAGCTTCAACCTGTGAATGCTGTGCAGGCACAATTAAGTTCATAATACTTCTCTTTCTCTCTGAACAAATCAATCTAAAGGACTTGTGTTGGGCCAAGCAAAATAAGCATCAGTATGAGGCTTTGGGGAAGAAAGATTACAGTGGCCTGGCACAGTGTCTAAGAACCAGTATGGGATAAGGAATGTGACAGAAAAGCAGCCACAGTGTAGGGTGTGGGGGAATAGAGAGGTGCAGATTATCAAAGGTCAAGTGGGTGGAAAAGGACATCCATGTTGGTGGGTTGGAGAAAATGGCCCATCATAGATTTGGGGTGCCGAACGTAAAGCAGCACTCCACCTAGCAGAGAGGCCTGGCAGAGGTGCCAGAGCAGTGCCAGGGCGTAAACAGAGTGTGGAGAGCATCCATGTATGAGGGGTGGCAATATCCAGTGCAGAATAACAGAGCTCAAGTGGGGTAAGAAGGACTGTGTAGGTAGAGGGGGTGCCTTGAGTGGGACGTCAGAGTCCTAGAGTGGTGAGGAGGGCATTGCAGTGGCGGCAGGGCTCAGGCAGAGTGTGACTTGCATTAGGGGGGATTTCCATGTGGGAAGAAGGATGAGCCAGGGATGAGATTGGTTACATAAAGGAGAATGAGTCAAATGAGTAAAAACGTTAAGAATAATGGGAATCTGTATCCCACTATCAGAGAAAGGAGTTACAAACAGAAAAAGATGAAACTAGGATAAATCTTGTGGAGTTGGATCAAAATTGGGAGTTTCAGTGTGAACTCCTGGTTTTCCATATAGAGAAATACAAACAGATACAAATGGTGTATGTGTGTGTGTGTATGTGTGTGTGTGTGTGTGTGTGTACTCCCTAGTTCTGCCCACTGAGGGATACTGGATGTAGTAATAACTAATAGCCATGAGCACAAAGAGATCTTGCTTACTAAATTATATTTCCTCTAAAAGGATTCAGGGCTCCTTGGAGAAATGTTTGATTCCAGACCTGGAGCAGTAAAACGCAAGTCTGGATCTTCTGTTACACCAGAAAATATTAAAGAATGATGAAGACATGTCACAAAGACAAAGCCAGCCTAAGGGAGCTGTCACTGCACAAGTCTTTGCTAACATAAGCATTAAAATAATGGCTATAGTAAAATATGTTAATCCACTGAGTAAATAGAAACCCTGAGTTCATTCAGATATAAATAAGAAATGTATAATTTGAAAGTTTGATAGAGAATGGGATATTTACATAGACTTAAATCGCCTCCACACAAACGTATCGTTAATTACAAAGGGGTTAAGAATACTTTAGAATGGAGAAGCTTGGAAGTTAGAACTTTAATCTAGTGATCAAGGTGAACATGAACATCTTCAATAATGGGACATATTATCGTCATGAGCCTCTGATGGGGTGCAATGAGAAGAACATAGAATTGCTGTTGGATGCTCTAACATACCCAACTTGAATCTACTCATGAGGAAATTCCAAACAAACCAAACTGAGGAACATTTTATAAAGTAAGTATCCTGTCCTTTTTAGGATGGTGCCAAAATATGGTAAGTCAAGGAAAGACTGAGGGAGGGACAGTTGCAGATACAAGGAGACTCTTAACTACATTCAAGAGACATGTAACTAAATCCAGTGTGTATTCCTGAGCTGGAGGCTTTTTCTCTAGTGAAAATCTATGGGTAAAATTTGAGTGGATCCTGAAAATTAGATGTTGGTGATGCTGCAAAACTCAAATTTCCTAATTCTGATGGTTGTACTGAAGTCCTATTAGAAAATATATTTGCTGGAGGAGAAACATACTAAAGTATTCACACTTGATGGGGCAATAATATTTAATTTCAAATGGTTGCATAAAGAGTAAAAGAGTTTTTGCACTGTGTTAACAGAACTTTTGTAAGTGTGAGGTTATTTAAAAATCTGAAGGAAATTTAGGACCAAAATTATGATCTACAGTTAAAGAAACCAGACTAGTGATCACAGAGAAGGTCAGGGCAAAGATTTACTGAGAAGGGCATGAAGAAACTTTCAGGGTGATGGATATGTTCTATACCTTGAATGGAATGGTGGTTACTGGGGTATGTATATTATTCACAACCTACCCAAGTGTATATTTAAGATCTGTACATCTTTCTGCATTATACTTTAATGAAGTAATAAGCATAGAAAAAATGGAAAAGAAAAAAATGAGTTCAGACAGTTCAACAGACTGCTTAGTTTGGAAACAGAGAAGAGGAATAGTAGGGTTTAGCGAGAAAAGGATCTGAAATTAAAGACCCTCCTTGTTTAGTTTTCTTTTGCTTTCTCTCTACATGTGGCTTTGGAACATGTGACTATACCATATGAGTTATTTGAACATGGTAAAGAGGAAAGAAAAAAAAAACAGAGAGAGAGGCTGGAACTAGAGAAGAGAAGGAAGATCCCAGATCAAAAGGGGGCAGCTGCCAGAGCAGATTGCAGGGGAGATAATAGGACCTGAACAGAGGCACACCTCATTCCTGGGACCAAACACAAGTGACCTCAGAATGTGGGGAGATAGGTAGCTAAGGATGCTCTCATTGGATATCTCTATTTTTCCTGTGAAATACTCTTGTGGTTATCATTCTAATGTGAAGGGCTTACTAGGTTTTTAAAAGGTGCAAACTTGAAATTAGAATATAGGGACCAAGACAGGGATCTTGACCAGGCGTTCTAATTAGGAAATGAGAACATATCGGCTTTGCCCACTAATCCAGATTTCCGCTAGAAGAAGTGATAAGGCCCTTAAATCTGTCCATAGTCTGATTCTGCAGCCTCAATTGTCTTTATTCCTTAAATGGACCTCACAGAATAGCCATTTTCTCAAATATAAAAGATCTGATGAAATAAAGCAATAGCCCTGAAAGAAATGCATCATATCCTGACCAGCAGACTGCTCAACTTTATGTGGTTAATCTCTAAGGGAACAGGGTGATATACACTTTGTTCTCTTAATCCAATAATGTGAGAAAGTGTAGGGATTGTGCAAAATTATTCCTGAAAGAGCACAGGAAAAAAAATCATTGGTTAACTGTTTATACTAGTAGACTTTGTATGTTTTTCTAGCTGGTGATAAATTCTTTTTTTCGGGGTTTTATTTTGTCTTCTAACAAACTTATCAGAAAGCTGCATGTTACAAGCATTTTTATTGATAGCTTCACTAGATTAATTAGGGTTCAAAATTCAAAACTAACTCCTTAAATAGCAAGCCAGAATGTCAACCGATGAAATGAGATTTTTTTCAGACTGCAGCAAAAGTGTAAGTGGACAGCCACAGTGTTTAGTCCACCTCTGAACGAGGCTCACCTCCTGAGCGGAGAATGGTGCTCTCATTGACCCATTGGAACTCTACTCAAGTCCGTCCACTGACTCTTCCACACAAGTCATTCCCATCCTGTAAGAGCCTGTAGTATTGGTTAGAGGCCTTCAGTATTCCATCTGGACCAAATTCAGAATATCATTTGCAATTTCAAACAAAATAAAAAACATTGCTTCCTTTCTGAAACTAAGCTACATCAGTATTTTCCTCATTTAAGCAATGTTTTCCAATAGAAAGGAAAAACTGGCTAGTGCACTTAACTTTATTATTGTTATGGGAATTATGCAATTGGAATAATAAGAAAGGAGTACTTTGTTTCTGATGTGTATTCAAGCAGGCCACTCAATGATATCACCAGAAAAAGATGTGTATTAATGTTACATTAAGAGCTAATTTAAGTAATGGGAATTGAATCCTTTCCTTTAGGTACCAAGTCTCCATCGGTGCAATTTATGAAATTGTTTTATTTATGAGCTTTTTTATTTTTGTTGCATAATTCGGTTGAGTTGGAAAACACCAGGCAGTGACTTTTACATGGCCATCTTGGAAGCCAAACATTCTTGTTCTAATCTTTGAAAACACACAGAATCAGAAGGGGAAAAAATACAGATTTTTTTCCAACATCATTGGATCCAGAATCTCACAGTGATGCATCCTACAACCCTTAGACCATATGTGGCACACAGAATTTTGCATGCTGCTTTCTGCTAAATCACATTATGAAGCCAGACAACTTCCTTTGATTATGATATGACAGTTGACCTAGAAAATGGAAGATTTAAAACAGTCATCTCAACAGACACAGATGGACTCACACTGAGGCGAGTGGGAGGAATTCATGAAGCCAGCTGTCTGGAAATGAATGACACACTCCCCTTGATTGATTTCTCCTTCAACCTAAAATACAACTCCTCACATCATAACCTCTGTTTCACTGTTTTGGTAAGCTTGCTTTTAAATTACATCGTAAAAACTGTAATTCTGCATTAGGCTGCATTCTTCAATGGCTTCTTAGGGCCAATGCTGGTAGAGGTGGGGTGGGGAGTGGCCTTCAGATAATTAGGAGAGCTAGTATGTTATAATAAGCAGGGCACAAGATTCGGAGCCTGTAGAGAGTTCTACTTTCAATCTTGCCATTTACAAACTCTATCATCTCAGTTTACTCATCTGTTCTCTAAGGCAACTGTATAAAGATGCTGCTGAGAATCAGCTGTGCAATGATGTAAAATAACACGCTGGGCAGTGGTACCCAATAACAGGCAGTTTTTATTCATGAAGATGCTGACTCATTTTGTTATCATTTAGCACCTGTTGCTGTGCCTTATCTTCTCAGTAAATAAAGGATTAAATTGATGAGTTTTAGTGAGTTCCTATTAATCTATAATCTATTTAGTGAGTTCCTATTAATCTATAATAATAAAAGCCTAAGTGACCATCGCAACCAAATGAACAAGCTGTGTGGGGTGACTAGGCGGGCAGGAGGGTTAGTGAGGGACAACCAAATGACTGAGCAGCAGGCTGTGTGCGGTGACCAGGCCCAAAGGAGGGCCAGTTGAGGGCAACTAGGCCAGCAAGGGGGAGTGGACAGTGAGGGGCTACCAGCGGGGGGGGGGGGGAGAGGGGGCAGTAAGGGGAGACCAGGCCAGTAGGGAGGAAGTTAGAAGCAACTAGGCCAGTGGGGTGACTAGGCTGGTGAGGGAGCAGAAAGGGGTGACCAGTCCAGCAGGGGAGGGAGAGCAGTTAGGAGCCAGTGATCAGGAAGGCAGTCAGGTGAGCAGTTAGGAGCCAGTGGTCCTGGATTGTGAGAGGTTGCAGGCTGGGCTGAGCGCACCCCCACCCCTCGCCCCAGCCATGCACAAATTTCATGCACTGGGCCTTTAGTCTACTATGAAAAGGGTTTTCACATTAAAAGCATTTAACAGGTAAATCCCTAAATTAAAAGTTTTAATCTAGCTTACCCTCCCCACCCCCCAGAAAAAAAACAAAAACCTACCAGAATTAAAACATAACAAATGAAACATTACTACACTGATACTTCCATTGCAATGCAGGTCTTATTTAAATGGGTGGGAGGTTATGGAAGATAAGCCTCTCTTGATCATTCGCTGGCTTTTGTTTTGATTAAGAAAAAGGGTGGTGGAGACACAGCATTTTAGAGCTGAGGACAGGCCATGGAGGACTCTAATCAACTCCTTCATTTTACAGATGACTACACTAAGGCTCAGGGAGGCAAAGGACTTGCACATGATCATAACAGTAGAGCCCAGATTAGAAATGAGGTCACAGAACTCTCAATGCAGTGCTTTTATTCTCCGTTACACTGCATTAATCAAACCCAAGGTGTAACGATATGCTTTGCTGCTCTAAAGGAGAAATCTTCGGTGAGTTCTTACAGATCAAAAGACACTGAGCATCAATGCAACTTAAGGTGGGAGAGAAATGATACCTCATTATGTCAACAGTTTTATGGAAAATAATAAATTTAACATTTCCTGTTTTGGGCCCCGTGGCATAGCACCTGTACATTATTCTAACATAAATAGTAGGATCTTACAAAATGATTGCTGTTAAAAACATGTTGGTCTTTCCAAGGTAATGGCCAATGGTTCTCTTGAAAGAGATAGAAAACCTATTCTTCAAAATGAAATTTGCTCCTGGAACATTTATCAGTTCTGTGGAAACATTTAAACACATGCTCCTCCTCCAAAGGCAGGATTGCCTTCAGCACACTTACTGGCTTATCTTTGGCAGTTACTTCATCTGTGCCTAAGTTTGCACCTCTGTTTATGTTATGATACTGTTAGTAGTTACCTAGTTAGTATAAGAATTAGTTAGGATAATACACGTCAAACACTTAGAATGATAGCATAAAATAAAACCTTAATAAATACTAAAGGGGACTATTATTGTTTTAATCATCATGACCATAACCACACGGAGTTAACAAGAGACATAATGCACATAGAGCCAATGTTAGATTCTATCCCCTCTCTTCCTTGTACTTTATGAAGGTGGTGCTCCCATCTTAGGTCCCCTTTCTATCTGATTAAATGGTGCCATAAAATGTGTCAGTATCAATCAACTTTTATGTTCTTTGCTTTATGGTCTTTTTAGACATTACAGCTTCAAAAGAAAGTGACAGTTAATACATAGTCATACTTGCTTCAATGGACACCAATGCTCTTTGAAAGTCCTCTTACTCTCCTCCACATCTGCTAAGCATCCCCTCATTTGGAAATCAAAAGGAACACAGAAAGGAAAAACTGTTAAGGATCCAATCTAAACAAATATAATATAAAATGTTCCTAGGTTTCTGTAAGAATATTGTTTTACTTGCTTTAAATCACTATATAAAACTTCTGCGTGTACTATAAGAAAAACAATAGAAAATTTCAGAAAGTGGGTTTTTGTGTTTGTTTTTTGTTTTTGTTTTGTTTTGTTTTGTTTTTGCATTTTCTATTACTTTAGTTCAGGGCCAAAGGATAAACTAAATATAAATATAAACTGAACTGAGTATAAATAGACTTCAGCATTGTTAAATTAATGAGTAGAATAAACCAAGTGTCATGGAAATTTTAACTCTCAAGTCAAATTTTGCTACTCTAACATTTCTTCATTTTAGGTTTTTGTTTTGTTTTTTTAATGCATCTTCATTGGCAAAATCTGAATGGATGAGTCTTGTGTCCTTGTCAAGACTTAGAATGTGTCACTTCTAAGTGGACAATTATTGGGTATTCAACATCCACATGCCCGTAGTTGATTACCATACATGTTGTGTTAAAGAAAACTTACTTTTCAATGTACTAATAACAGATTCAGAACACTCAAGGCATAATTCATTTTTCAAAGCCAGTGCCCTTCTCCTGATAAAGCATATTTTCAAAAGTTTAGATCATTCTACAAAAAACCCAAGGTCATGACTAAAATTACATAAAAAATCATGTGGTGATGGAATATACATCATCCACCACTTTTAATTTTGTGTACTCATTTCATAGCCAACTCTGTACTTCTACACTAAAAGCAGAAATGAGAGTTGACTCTGTCAAACAGGAATTGCCTAAATTAGATTGATAGACAAATATATTTTTTAAAAAAGACCAGTAAATACTGGAAAATGTCAATGCTAATATAATTAATCTGGATATAAATTAGATTTTGATTTAAGATGGATATAAATTAGGTTTGATTCTATATTGATAAAACCAAAATTTATAAATAGGTGTTAAAAATGGAAAGGAGCTATTTTAAAAATAGACCTATACGGTAAGTTAAATAAATCTTACTTTAAAAAATAATGTCTATGAAGCAATACTGAATCCCATTGCCTCCAGGAAAGAGGAGAAGAAATTTCAGACTTTCCCTGAAAGAAAATTATAGAATTTTCGTCAACTGACAAAATAAGTCTCTTGAATTATTGTTTAAGAAAATGCTCAAAATGTACTGCTACCATAGAAATGCTTTCTCTGATAAATTAAGATCAATGTCTTCATTTTTCATTTACTTTAAGACATCTGCCTTCAGGCAATTTATTAATGCAGTTGAACTACAAAGAGAATTTATGTGGTTTTTCTCCTTGATTTTAAAACCTTAAGCCCAGGAAAGAAAAGAATCAAGGCTAATAGGTTGAAGGACACCCCACACAAAACCACCCTATCCTCATGATTCTGTCCTTGTCTAGCAACATCACCTACAGAGCAATGTGGCAACTTCCTGCCATGATAGTCAAGGCTTTCCCAGGGCTGAGACCTCACCACAGTCCTCTGGTACATCAAGATGTTTGCCCTTTCATAAACACACCACAGCCTTTCATGCTTCCAATTTTGTTGTTGTTGTTGTTGATCCTTACTCAATGATATTTTTTTCTATTGATTTTAGAGAGTGGAAGGAAGAGAGAGAGAGAGAGAGAGAGAGAGAGAGAGAGAGAGAGAGAGAGAGAGACATTGATGTGAGAGAGACACCTCAATTGGTTGTCTCCCTGCACACTTCCCAACTGGGCCAGGGATCTCAAGCTTGCAAACCAGGTATGTGCCCTTGACCAGAATCAAACATGTGACCCTTCAGTCTGGGAGCTGAAGTTCTAACCCAGCCGTGGGCAAGCTATGGCCCATTCAGCTGTTCTATCCAGCCCACGGAGCCAAAAGAGCGGAAGTTTCTCTTGCTCTCCCCTCCGCTCCTTCACCAGCAGCCCAAGATGAGAGTGCCAGCATGGTCAGGTTGCTTCTGTTCCAGCCTTCCAGTCCAGTTTAAGAACCCATTGTGGCCCTCGAGTTAAAAAGTTTTCCCACCCCTGAAACCATTGAGAACATTGACTAGGGCACTTCCAAATTATTTTTTTTTTTGTCATTATGTCCCTTCATCCTGGATCTTTTCTTGACCCTCAGTAATGTCCAAAAGTTTTTTTTTTTAAATATTTCAAATCCATATAAAATATTACTTTATTCATAAACCTCCCTGCATATCTCCAGTCTGAATCTCTGTGATTGCACAGTATCATAATTATACTCTTCCTCACTAGGCAGTGTAGGGTAGTCAAAAATAAAGGATGTTAGAGACTCACAGATCTAGGCTGGAATCTCATCTCAGACATTTACTTAAAATTCTTTCAGCAAGCCACTTAAGTCTCAGCAGAGAGAATATTTACTTTTCCAGGCAACTATAAGAATTGAGGTGGTATGTTTCTCAAAGTTTCTAGAAGATAGTTGCACAAACACTAGAGATTCAAAATATTAGTTCTCATATTACTGCATCCTACAACCCTAAGGGTCCTTCTTAATTTTGAATGGTACAAAGACACTCAATCATAGCATATGTTCAAAAATAGATATCCACTGACTTGAACTAATAAAGGGATACAGATATAAGAAACTATTGTTATTCCCATCCCCTGAAAAATTACAAGATTATTCTAGAATAATAAAAATTGTCTGCTAGCCTTCTAGGCAAAAGCCACCATACTAAGAGGAGGCTAAGACCAGCCAAATGAAGAAGAAACCAACTGTGATACATCATCCACTGTTAGTATAAGGTCCCCACTACCTTCATGGTCTCCTTGAGGTCTATTCAATAACAACTACTTCAAAATAGATAGCACTAACCCAGAAACGTTTGTCAAACTTGGTGATCCCATCTCTACAATACCCTGGGAATCACTGATCAAATTAAAGAGAGTGAGTTCAGTATCAGAACATGAGAAGTCTCAAGGTCAACCATTGTTTGCCAATTAAATAACAGAAGAAAGTGGTCCTCTTACTGTTCCTATCAGACATCTCCCTCAATAGAAAAGGAAATAAAAGGAAACGTGACCAGAGTTGGATATGTGACTTCTAACTAAAACTAGTCCTTGAACCCTTGATTCTCACAACAAAAACAGGCTCACGATCATGGAGCCGGGGGAGGCATATTGAGTCTAAGTCAGAGAGAAAAAGGCATGTGTTTTTAAAGAGGTCAGTGTAAGGCACAGCTTAAGTAAACACACAAACAAATCCAGACAATGAATTCTAAAAATGAACATTTCATAGTCGTTAATAATTAAATTAAATTAAATTAAATTAAATTAAAATATGATGAAATTTCTTATTTGAAAACTCTTGAGACATAAGGTCCTTTTGACAGAATGCCTTTTCACTGATGCTGGGTACTGCTCCCTGTTCCCAACCCTCATCCCGGAAAAACTGCTGGCTGGTGCTCACCTGTGAAATTGAGTGTGCACACAATTCAAACTCCTCAGACAGAATGAAACACTGTGAGCGATAAGAGAGTGATGTGAATTTGTAAGAAATACACGTATGCTGTTGGAGTCTAATAGAAATATTTTAACCACTGGCCTGAATCCAATCTGCACAGTAATTTAATAGACTATCAACCACAAATGCAATCCATAAGGCAGGTAAATGGGTACCAAATGCAGAGGGTGATTTTTCTGGGAATGGGATTGGTAGATTCAAACTAAGCTATGTGAAAAAGGAAGCTGCCTGGCAATATCACATAATCAAAATCTTAAGAAAGAATAACCAATCATATCTTAGTGATATATTGGTTTGAAAGAAATTTGATCAACACCAAAACCTGAAAGATTATTTTTGTTACCAAGAGTTTTGTGTGTTTTTTCTAACCTATTTTATCTCATTAAATGTACAGTCATATGTCATATAACAACTTTTTGGTAAGTGATGAACCACATATACAATGGTGGTGCCATAACATTATAATGAAGCAGAAAATTTTCTATTGCCTAGAAATCCATAGCTATTGTGTGCCATTTTTAAAATTTTTGTACTTCCAAAGCCAGTTTGGCTCAGTGGATAAAGCGTCAGACTGGAGACTGAAAGGTCCCAGGTTCAATTCTAGTCAAGGGCATGTACCTTGGTTGCGGGCACATCCCCAGTCAGGGGTGTGCAGGAGGCGGCTGATCAATGTTTCTCTCTCATCAATGTTTCTAACTGTCTATCCCTCTCTCTCTCTGTAAAAATCAATAAAATATATTAAAAAAAACAAAAACACTTTTGCACTGTACTAGAGGCCTGGTGCACAAAATTTGTGCACAAAAGGGGGGGTTGTCCCTCATCCCAGTCTACACCCTTTCCAATCTGGGATCCCTCTCACAATCCAGCACTGCTGGCTCTCAACCACTAGCCTGCCTGCCTGCCTGATTGCCCCTAACTGCTTCTTCCTGCCAATCTGGTCACCCCCTAACCACTCCCTTGCCAGCCTGATTGATGCCAAACTGTTCCCCTGCTTGCCCGGTCCCCCCCCAACTGTCCTCCCCTGCAGGCCTGGTTCCCTCCAACTACCCTCCCCTGCAGTCCTAGTTCCTCTAACTTCTCTCCCATGCAGGCCTGGGTCCCCTCCAATGCCCCTCCCATGCAGGCCTGGGTCCCCTCCAACGTCCCTCCCATGCAGGCCTGGTCACCCCCAACTGCCCTCCCCTGCCAGCCATTTCATGGTGGCCATCTTGTGTGTTGGAATGATGGTCAATTTTCATATTACCTCTTTATTATATAGAAATTGACTGTACCTTTTCTATGTTTGATATGTTTATATACATAAATACCTATTACAAATGGCCTATGTGTGAAGCAGGCTATATCCTCAGGGTTTGTATAAGTATACTCTATGATGTCCACACAACAACAAAATCACCTAACACACAGTCCTCAGAAAGCATCCCAGTCATTAGGCAGCACGTGACTCTGTGGGAATTCCATGGGCACAGAACTTGAAACCAGGGCTTTCTAAGAAGAATATGGGTATACATGTTTAAATTATGATTTTTTCTTTCACAGCAATGTTTTGCAATTTGCATCATCTAGACACCATTTTAGAATTCCACTTTGGGGAGTTATTTTGAATCATTTCAGGAGCCCTGAAAGGAAATTAATCCTATAGCTTAGCTTTATAATCATAATTTAGAGAAGACGAACTCAGAGGGCTGTGATTAGCTCCATTCTAGCTTTACTAAGTACAAATATTTAGATTAGTTATAAAAATATTTATAAGAGAAAAATACAGAAACACTTTTGCAGAAGGAAGCTGTAATTTTTTCTCTTCAGGGGAGGATCCTCTAGATAAGGAACTGCCTTATCTAGATGGCCTGAAATTAATGAACACAACAAAAAGTAAACCAGATGGCATGAATATCTCCTCTAGCTGTGGAGTATATTCTTTTGTGTCACATATGCATTATGTTATATACCTAGCATATGCCAAAAAAAAAATATTACCCACCAGATCCACTAGTTAAATGCAGTATCTACCAACCATACAATGTTATCCATATAAATGCCCATTATTACTCTTTCCCTCCATGGATGCTCAGTTAAAATTAATAAATAGCTAAAATGTAAAAGAAACTAACCAAGAGATTTTGTTTACATAAGAAAGTGAATCCTTCTGTTGGTGTAGTTGGCTAGTTAGGTACTAACAAAAGAGAAGGAAGCTAAACGTCCTACATCCCAGGAGACAGCCTCATCCTCCGCCAAAGGGACTTCATCCTCAAGCAGACAGGCAGGAAAGACTGGGCTTCCAGATAGATCTCCCCTGGGAATAACCAGCCCGTCAGCCAGGATTACAGGGCAAGGGATTAGACAGTAAGGGGGGAAATCTTTTTCTAGGCACATGCAAGTATTTACAACTTAATAAGTGTCAGTTCCAAATCTTGACATACAGAGGTTAATTAAAGAGACAATGGCCTCTAACCTTAGAGCTTGCCTTTTTATATGGAAGACAAACTTTAAACTAAGTTAGAGAAATAAATGTACAATTAAATAATCTGATAAGATTGGTGGTGAAATAGTAAAGTACTTTATAGAGAATAAAAGAGGACATAATTTAGGTTGGAGAAAGAAACATTTAATCTGAGTTTTGCAAAGATACTAGGATTTACCAGGTGGAAGTTTACTTTAGGCATGAAAAGCAAAGTGCAGAAAGGTGTGCAATGGGGGAAGGGTGATGTTTTCACGGGATTAAGAGGTGGGCAGTGAGGAAGAGCTTCATTAGGGAAGGAGTGAGAGAGTTGAGACTGTAGAAATAGGTGCAGCCCAGGTTACATGGGGCTTAGCAGGCTATGCCAATAATTCAGGCTCTTCTGTCCTAAATACAATGGGAAGCCACTGAAGGACTTTAAGCAAAGACAGAACATGTCCGATCTTTTAACTCATAAAAAGTTCATCACAGCACTAGAAGTCATAGGGTTGGGTTACAGAGAAGCAATGATGGTTATGAGACACTACACCTCTGACATACTGTGAGGATTATACGGTGATGACAGTGGAGACATAAGAAGCAGATAGATCTGAGATATACCTTGTGTGATCTTAGAGTGTACATTCAGTGCAGTGGTCGGCAAACTCATTCGTCAACAGAGCAATGATTGAAATTTCTTTTGAGAGCCAAATTTTTTAAACTTAAACTTCTTCTAACACCACTTCTTCAAAATAGCTTGCCCAGGCTGTGGTCTTTTGTGGAAGAGCCAAACTCAAGGGGCCAAAGAGCCGCAGTTTGCTGACCACGGATTTAGTATCAGCAAATAAACATCAATCGCTTCTTCTTGATGCAAGAAAAAACGTAGGCAATTACTTTACAAAAAAAAAACTACTTTAAATGAAACAATTTATAGTTAGAGTAATAGGTCATAGAAAACAGAATAGGTCAGTTGGGTTTATAAAGCTAACCACATGTTTACCAACCAGGAGATTACAGGGTCCAGGAGGGCTCTTGAATACCTGGAAACCCATCAGTTGGGTTGGTGTCAAAAGTTTCTATTGTGATTAGGATTCCACTAGGTGGAATTAAATTCAGAATTTATCAATCCATGGTGAATTTACTTTCTTGTGCTTACTGTAATCTGAAGGCTTACGGGAGGAGCAGCAAGGACAATATGCTTTGTTGGATGAAAAGTAAAACAAAACTAATTATTTACTCATAAGTAATTATACATAAATATGACCAAGAAAATCATTAAACAGGACTTCTAATGTCTTCTAAAGTGCTTGTCCTTGAGTGTGAGTAGGGATTTGAATACATCAAACTGAAAACAGTTATGTGCAAATGCCCATATCAATAAAAGTTAAAAAGGTGTGAGCAATGTTAAACATGGTCCTTTGAGGTAAGCTAATTAGTAAACTAGAGAGTCTTAAAACTCTCAAGTGCCATCTTTGAACTGAAGAAGACATCTACTAATGAAGTCCCCTGTGAGCTAAAAGTCTACATCAGGCAGCATGTGTATTTCTGTAGCTGAATTTCAACCATGTTAATGCTTAAAAGAAATATGAGTGGTTACTCTATAAAGAAAAAAGGGAAGTAAAAATGTTCACAGCACTATAAGCTGAAAGCATTTATGTTAAATGTCAGTGTTATAGTCAATGCATATTTTTTAAAAATCAGATGTAATTGAAGTACCAAATAAACAGAGGGAGGGAGAGCAAAAAAAAGGGGGGGGGTATGATATAGAGGAGTGCAGATATTTGAGGGAGAAAATGATTAATTAAACTCAACTCTCTGAATCATTTACAAAGTACAAAAATAAAAAAGGTAAATTTGGCTTTTCTAAGTTTTGTAGAGTGTAGCAGTTTTTCAGACGAAGCATACTAGTGTTTCAAATGGAATGTTTTAAAGCAGCATTATCAGAGCTGGTATTTAATTAGAAAATGTGTATAGTTCACCTAACTGTCTCAATTTTGACAAGAGAAAAAGGATTGTTCTAGCAGCCAGCTAACACTTACTACTTATTCACCGAACCATGATTTATTATGCTTCATAGAAATGTCACTAGTTGTAAAAGTCGTGTTTTCTAATAAGCATCCCACCATGATGTATTTCTGAGTGTTTCCTCTCTTTCACAACAGGAGAGTCTGGTGTCTGGGTCAGATGAGTAGGTGTCTGGGTCCAGGAAATCTTGCAAACAACATTAGCCTAGACCTTAGAGTAGAGTCTGGGCACATGAAAGCATGTCCATGAGAGAAAGCTGGGCATACAGAACCAGGAAAATGTTTCTATAATTATAAAAAATATAAGCAGGTGAAAGGTGGACCACCATAATTTAAAAACAAAGTTGTCACCAATACTGAACAAGCTCAGTTAAAGTAGAACAGCACACACATGTGCATCCTTGCTGTATCCACACCCCATCCCAGTCAGGAGGACTTTGATGACCCTCTTTCAAATTAACTCAAACTTCTTAACCAAAACCTAAATTCTTTTTTATATTTATTAGAAAACAAAGGAAGGGAAGAGCAGAGAGGGGAGGAATAAGCAACAACAAACTCCTGTAGCCTGCTGGAGATCAACACATTGCTTTGGTATAGAACTCACAAGGAAAATAAATCCGATCTGCTGAACAAGGAGAAAGCTGAGGGAGAGCAACTAGTGGTGACCAATCAGACTGGGCTCAGTTTCATGTATATTACATATTTATCTTGCTTCTATTCTTACCTTTTTTCATTTTTCCCAAATGGCAATATCTTTACAGATTGGTAACTCCTCTGTAGCATAACAATGATCATTGGCATTCAACATTATGTTGCTGTTTTTGTTTGAAATTTTAGTATCCATAATCTTACATATCAATAGACAGGTGGTATGTAGCATGATTCAGAAAAAACAAGAGCTCCTTTCTATCTACTTAAAGCAAATATTTTCCTGAATAGTTATATCATAAGCCTATGTAAAGAGCAGTAATTAGAGAATGATAGAGGTTCTGTACCTTTTTTAAAAAATTGAAAATATTCCTTAGAACTTAAATTGGACTCTCCATCATTGACCTGCCAATATAAAGTTGATAAGCTAGATGTTTACCTGCTAACATTCTGCATATGCCATTTAAACTCAAGGGACTGAAGTTTCATGGAAGGAACCCAAGAGAAGTGTTCTCTATAAGCAAGTGACACAGACCAGGCATATGCCCAGGTTGTGGGGCTTGATCCCAGTATGATCCCAGTATGGGGCCATGCAGGAGGCAGCTGATCACTGATTATCTCTCATCATTGATGATTCTCCCTCTCACTCTCTGAAATCAATAAAATTATATATATGTTAAATATAGGCAATTTTTTTCTTCTCTCTTCTCCTTTTTAATTTTTGTGCTCTCTCATTATCTTTCTGAATGTTCCATTAGAACGTTATAGAGAAGTTGATGGGAAGGCAGGCTGCATCTGTGGGTTATTGGTTGTTTTTATTTATTTTTTGCTTATTCTGAGTGAACTCTAAATTGACTTTTTGTTTTTTTCCAGCATTTAAATGTCAAGAATGCTTTATTTGCTCTGACCGGTTTGGCTCAGTGGATAGAGCATTGGCCTATGGACAGAGAGGTCCCAGGTTCAATTCCGGTCAAGGACATGTACCTTGGTTGTGGACACATCTCTAGTAGGCGGTATGCAAGAGACAGCTGATCGATGTTTCACAATTGATATTTCTAACTCTCTATCCCTCTCCCTTCCTCTCTGTAAAAAATCAATAAAATACATATATTTTTAAAAGAATGCTTAATTTGATCCTCTTTCCACATGTTAAGAAGGAAATTAGAAATTGTATTAAAGACTAAATGCTAAGAGTTTATTAGTGATTGAGTCTATCTTTTTTTTACATGTTTATAAGTTGTTTTGGAGTTATGAAATGTGTATTTATGCGATAAAGACAAAAATGGCCAAATTGTAAGACTATATAGCCATTCATCTTCATTCTAAGGTACTACTTTTCTTTGATCCTTTGTGTAAACTTCAGCCAGGAGACTTTCATTGTGCTGGGTGAGATATAATATGGAGAGGAGATTTAAAAAATCAGAAAATATTAAGTGAATTGGAGTAAAAAAAAATGTACCTGAAAATAGGAAGAAGAAATTCTTAGAAGTAGTTGAAGGAGGTTAAGAAGGTAGAAACAGTGTGGGAGGAGCTGAGTTAAAAGAAGGAGTTGTGAGGGAAAGGACCAGCAAGTTTGTGACTTTTATTTGTAAGGAAAAGAGAAAAAATGCAAAGAAAGAAGCTGAGATTTGGGCAGCTGAATAATATGCAATATAATGCCCTCCTCTAATAACATCTGAATACTCCCCAAAAGATAGCATTTCTCTTCAACTATTTTTAATGCTCCAGTATGCTATAATTGTTCTTAAAGTTGAAATAAAAAGAAGACTTAATTTTACTGGAGTAACATTTCATGGAAGGAACCACAGAATTTTAGACATAAGGTGACTAACCAACCGCACCTCCAGTGAGCCAAAACCGTCCTTTCATTAGGAGAGTCTGGTACTGAATTAGGGGGAGAAGTCAGAGCAGACACAGACATAATTGGATTGCTCCTACAGTGCCATGGTAAAGTTAGAGGCAAATTGTAAGAATCTCTCTGAGACTTCCCAGTGCCTGCCTTGGAACTAGATATGCCTGCCTTGGAACTAGATAGATCAGCTGGAATAGAGAGCCTTAAAACCATGTGAGATCGCCGGAGTGTAAAAATCTAAGCAACTCCCTCATGAGGCTGGGATAAAAATTAGTGTTTAAGCCACATCTACAGACACATAATTTATTGAAACATCTGAGTGTTCATTAGAAGAAAAGAGGTTTGTGACAGGTACAACTGAGTAGTTTTAGGGCCTTTTCCTAGTCTCACAGGCTAAGACCTGATTCATTGGCACTTGGAGACCTCTAAGGACTGAAAACGCCTCCCCTTAAGGAGCTAGAGAAATTTTCAGAAATTGCATTCCAAGGCTGGCAAAGAGCAGGTGCTACTGAAATACCACAATGGTGGCAGGTCTCGCAGACTGAGAACCAGCAGCGATTAAGGGGAATGTCATAGGTCTCGCTTTTAAAATTGTTTGAAAGTTTAAAGCTGAAGACTTCCATTTCCATGACTGACCAACTAGTTGCCCTGAAAAGAATTCAGAGCAAGTAGGGAGCTGGTGGTACCAATTTATAAAAATGTGTCAGGGGAAAGGGGGATGTTTTCTGCAGAGTGATGCGATGCAAGGGACTTTGATAGGAAATCTCCCTGTTGTGCCAGAGCACACTTTGGAGAGAAGAAATAAATGTCTGGGTTAAATCAGTGCAAAAATAAAGTCAAATGTTGCTGAACCAGCAGATTTTTCCCAGTCTCCCAAGAGGTCACCTGCATTATCAATGTTGATTAATTTAATTAAAGATGTGAAGAAGGAGGTTTCTGTGGCAATGCTCAAGGATAGAGTCAAATAGTGGACTTCTGCTGAAACCGGTTTGGCTCAGTGGATAGAGTGTCAGCCTGAGGACTGAAAGATCCCGGGTTCTATTCCGGTCAAGGGCATGTACCTTGGTTGCAGGCACATCCCCGGTGGGGGGTGTGCAGGAGGCAGCTGATTGATGATTCTCTCTCATTGTTGTTCCTAACTCTCTATCCCTCTCTCTTCCTCTCTGTAATAATCAATAAAATATATTTTTTAAATAAAAAAATAGTGGACTTCAGACTACAGGTTCCAAGATAGTCATAGAGGGTGGGGTAAAAAAAAAAAAAAAAACTAATGTAGGAAAGAAAACATGTATAAGGAATGAAGATTTACATATATAGGTCCCCATGGGCATAGATGGGAACATATCTCTGCTTTCTATCAAGAGACCCTCAACAATAGTCTGGAGTAAAATTTTTAAAAATTATATCTCCAAATGTACCTTCTATTGATCAATGAAAGACTCTCTCTGACCACTAAGCACTAATTTCCTGAAGTGCATCTGAATCTTGATGTGGTGACAAATACTCTAACAGAAATGTCAGCTAAAGACTTTGGGACATAGCAATACCCTGTATTTATTTCAGCTGTGGTAAGGTCAGGCATTTATTGTCAGATATACTTACGAAGGAAAGTAATCAATGAAAACATCAATCCTCCTTACTGATTGAATAGAAAACACTTTTATAAGCACAGTCAGCTTGAATCAGAAACAACAAGGGCAAAAGCAAGAGGAAAAGAAAGACATGACACTCAACTCGGTGGAAGGAGTAGAAGACAAAGGATTGAGATTTGGATAGAAAAGGACATTGGATGTCCAACTATATACTATAGCATTTTTGATAAAGGGTAAATTACAGCACAGTCAAAAACTTTATTAAAATTAATTTTACACACTTCCCTTCACCCTGACATATAAGAGATCCCTTTAGTTCCTTACTGAGCTGTTCAGCTACAGGCTCTTGCCATGCTGGCTTGAACTGTGATAATAAAGACAGAAAATAACAGAAAATACTAAATTGAGCTACACTAGAAAGGATGCTGCAGTAACTAGAGTATACATCTGGAAATATGCAGAAAAGAGTAATTAGAGGAGGTTTCTAGAGGAGGAAGAGTTGTATGTTGAGGAGATTCATCATAAATTGATTGAGGGAGGGATGATTCTGCATTTTCATTTTACTTATTTTTGTGTGGGAGACAGAAGGAAATTATGATAGAATACAAATTATTTTTTCAATTTCCATAAAAAAACAGAAACTTGGGGATAGAGATATGACTCCTTATCATCTTTCAAACCTCAGATGTCATTTATTTTCAGAGACCTTTTCCATCTATTTGTACAAAGTAGCCATACACTCCACATCTCCTTTAGGTACTCTCAATCATATTGTTTATAAACTTCACAGCATTTGTTATCACACTCTGTAATTAATCTTATTCCTGCATTTATTTATTTATTGTCTGTATCTCCCACTAGGTCTTAAGTACAATAATGTTAGGATCATATTCTGTCTCATACACACTATTCACAGACATACACATCCTTGGTCTGCAGTAAACATCCAATAAGTATTTTAGGAATGAATGACTAATTGAAAAATAAGTGATGAATAAATGAATAAATAAGAATTTTCTAGGAAAATGTTGCTCGGTTACCTACACTAATAAAAGAGCAACATGCTAATTGATCAGACCTTCATGACACCCATCAGCCAATCAGGAGTGAGTATACAAATGAACCCAACAAAGATGGTGGATTAATTTGCATACACAGGCACTGTGCAGCCATGGGCAGGCATTCTGCAGCACCACGTCTCTCCGGGCCTCTGGGTAGCATGGGAAAGCAGAAAGGCGGCTCTGGGCAGAGCAAAAAGGTGGTTCCAGCCAGAGCAAAGGCTGTGCCAGCAGCCAGGGGAAGGAAGACCCATTCTTGCTTGGATCTTTATGCATCAGGACTTTAATATATAGTATAACTTCCCAAGTCTTGCTTTGCTCTAATTATATTAGTATAAATGATTTTTAAAAACACATGATTTTAAAATACTCATGCTCCTTCATTTTGAAGACGAATTCTCCATATTTTGACAGAGAAATATGACAAAATAAAAGGCCTCTATATTGACTAGATTGAGACTAATATACTACTTGTTTATACAGAATAAACAAGTATATACCTTTTGTTTGTATTTGACCTTTTGATGACCTTTTTTCATTGTCAATTTTAGCAGTTTGTAACTCAGCAAATTTTCATGTCTTCAGATACAGTACAAAAATCATTCCTCAAAACTAGCCTTAACCTATTGACTCTATATCAATAAAGCATGCAACTTTGTTCCCCATAAAGTCATGTAGTTAATTGATAGTTAAATCATTTTAATTGAGTTATAACCACTCAATTTATGTAATGAGGTAGAAAATTCTACACTCATCAACTCTTCCGTGCAAGCCACATCTAACTGAAAACCATTATTGTCTTTCTTTTACTTCTTATTTGTCAACTTAATGTCATAATCCAATTAGGTAACCTTATATCATAGAACTTAAATTTGTCTTTGAAATTAATCCCCATTCCTTAGGATTTCCCAGGACAGGTGTCAAGTGTATTTTCAGCAAGGTCTCACCTAGTCTGTAACTACTTTCCTTCAAATCCTTGATAAGCAAATCTATCCATAGTGATATTATGGCTTTCAAGCTTCTGATGATGAATTTACTTTCTAGTCTTTCAAATCCATCCCCTTTATCACTTCCAGTATTAGTAACCTAGGTTAAATACTCAGTGAAACTCATCAATACAAAAGGTACTAACCAGCTTTCATACTTTCAGTTCAGAAATCCTCAAACTCTGAACTAGATCCTCTAACACCCTGGTCAGCAAACTGTGGCCCGTGAGCCACATGTGGCTCTTTGCCCCTTGAATGTGGCTCTTCCACAAAATAGCACGGCATGGGTGATCCTATTTCAAATAATTCGCATTAGAAGAAGTTTAAGTTTTAAAAAAAATTGGCTCTCAAAAGAAATTTCAATCATTGTACTATTATTTGGCTCTGTTGACTAATGAGTTTGCTGTTCTAGAATGAAGGCCTCATCACGTTTTGTTTCATTCACCTCTTAGTAAAAAAACATTTTTTGTATAAGCACTCAGAACATATGTGCACTTATTAATTTTTAAGTAAATTAATGCCTGTTTTATTTTGCTAACACATACATATACATTGTTAAACATACAAAAAAGAAATTGACAAGGTGAAACAGAAATAAGTAGAAAGTCTAATCTTTTCTTCTAAACTTCGTAAATCATATCCTTCTCATCCAGGGTGGTGATTACATGATTTTCAAAAGTCTATTAGTCCCCGTATTTTGTATGTGCATATATAGCATTCAAGTCACCTATGACTTCTTAGGTTACCATCCAGCAAGTGCATCACATAGGTGCCCCAAGATTGGCTTTACTTAAACACAGATCTTACCCTGACACTCCTCCTTCCCCAAAATAGGTGCCAATTTAAAGATTGCATCCTTTCTTCTTTGATTAGCAAATATAGTTCTACAATATCTAAGGCCAAACTCTGCAGCCCTAATGTCCTGACAGACCTGCCTTTTCCGTAGTACACTAAATGCATGCCACACTTTTGTGTCATTTTAGATTTCTCTATGAAGAGAACCACCACTCATATTTAAGTAGTAATTCTAGTAAGAGCTACCATATATTAAACACTTACTTTGGGTTACACATGCTCATCGTCTTATTCATTCCTCATAACACTAAAGGGCAGGTTTCATTACCCAAATTTGTAGAAAATAAACTGTGGGTCAGAAAGTCACCGAAGACCACATAGTGGAACTGAAAGCCAAGCCTGGGTAACTCAAACCTTGAACCTGTTACCATCACACTGGACTGCTATATCTCTGAGAGTAAAGCCTCCTTAGGTATTAATAATCTAATGGTATATCATTAACATCAGTTTGCTTACAGAATTAAAAATTGCTTTTTAAATTCTGATTAAGTGCAAAGAGACTCTGAATAGCTACACCAAAAAAAAAGAAAATAATAATAAGTGATAGCTTTCAACATGATCCAAACCAAAAGTTCCAAATAAGCAGAAATTTGTACTTAGCAGGTATGCAGCCAGTACACTGCCACCACCACTTGAGACAAAATTAAAATTCAGTCTAGACTTGTCCTATAGATGTCAGCTAACAATATTGTAAGTGTGTTTAGGGGTAATTTAGCTACACGCTTATCTCTATGATCTTGGCAATGATTTCTATATAAATTGTTCATGAACAATCTGTTTTTTCAATGACTTTCTGATGATAAAATATTAGTAGAACACTGCAAATAGTATCAGTTGAAACTCAAAGTAAATTATACAGATATGAAATGTTAAAGAATATATATATATATATATATATATATATATATATATATATATAGTGGCAAGATAAACAGAAATGTTAAGTCTAGTATTTAAATCATCTACATCAGAAATATTATTTTATTATTTATGCTTGTCATTTTGCAACTTTCCTCGTAAGATTATAAGTTAAACCCCATTTATTTCTATTAAATTACTCTGTGTTATACCAGTAAAGAAAAGCCTTAAACTTGGAACATTAGAAAATGCATTTTTGCAAAGTCTGGTTTTCTTAGAGATGAACTAAAAGAAGAGATTAGAAATACAAGTATATTTTTTTTATTCCTATACCCACCTGAAACAATCCAGGAGGAAAAAAAAATTTATATAAACATTTATTTCAACAGTGCACATGACAAAAGAATGTGCAGCTATTTATTTGCCTTTCAGAATTTTGGAAGATTAGCTTTCTTAGAAAGATTGGATTATACCCTGAGGACACAGCAATGAAGTTGAAAAAGTTAATTCCAGAAATAATGTGGCAATACGGGGCAATCATGAGGTGCTTATATTAATTTCGATGCATATGGGCTGACAGGCCACGAATCCCACATCCTGATCCACCTCGGTTGAAATCATGTGCCTGCTCTGGACTAGCTGTGCAACTGGTAAGATTCTGGTCACCTTCTGCTTAAGCCAACTGAGTTCCCCCCTTGGATGTAGAAGTGATGGAGCGGTGTCAGAGCTCCCTGCTGAAATCAAGAAAGATATGTTAGCCACAGCACGCTTCTCCTGAGCAATGCCAACATGCAAAAAAAAAAAAAAAAAAGTGATTCAGCTTGATTGTGTTCATCCTGGGACAGGAAACTTGGCCTAAAAGTGTTTAGGGTATAAAAATAATATATTTTTCAGAAATATGAAAGGACAAAGGAAGCTGGAATCAAGATCTATCATTGAGGAGCCAAGCAGAAAAGTCTTCTATTTCTCCTTCATTTTTCAATAAGCATGAGCAAGGCTGACTTCTCCATAATGAGATTAGTCTTCAAAATTGTTAACTGTTCTCATTTTCTTGCCGGAGCCCTCAGATATTCACAGCTCGCTCATTACAACCTTCAGAGCAGTTAATAAACAAAGCTTGCTATTATTACCTAATTAAAATATATCTCATTTCAACATTTGACTACCCACCATTAAGATTCTTCTGCTACAGAGGTTACATAAAAATTATTATTCTGCTTCCTTTTAATTGCCAGTTTCACAGGGTGGTTCTTTCGTATCAAAACACACGATGGAAATTGCAGATGGAAAGTCATGTTCCCTATTAAATACATTTAAATAAACTCTGAAGTAATAGTCTGAGTACTAGATTTTCTACGAATGCTACCTCCAAATGAGTACTTTAATAGTTGCTTCCATCATATGCCACTGAATCATAAATGCAAGTCAAATTTTGAATTTAAAATCCATTTATGAGCACACTCTCTATACGTTTAGTCTTTCATTAACACATCTGAGCTCAGTGGAAGGCACATCAGAGAGGGATCTGAGTGCCAGCTTTGGCTTCGGCCATCTTGTGCAACTCGGGGCAAACTTATTCTCCTTGTGCCATTTTCTCTTCTTTAATGCATTTAAAATAACACCTTCCCTGCATACTTCATGTGATACTTACAATGATAAAATGGAATTAACTCATAAAAAATTAAGAAACATCTTTATTTTACAGACTTCTCCCCTTTTTTTTATGGCTGAGCAGTTGCATAATGAGCCATACAGAATTGATCATTATTACTACACCCCAGGCCCTGGGAGAGGCACAGAAAAGATGGAGGTAGTTCTATAGTCATTAAAAATATATCAAGCCCTTACTGGTTGGGCTCAGTGTATAGAGTAAGCCTGCAGATTGAAGAGTCCCAGGTTCACTTCTGGTCAAGGGCATGTACCTTGGTTGCAGACACATCCCCAGTAGGAAGTGTGCAGGAGGCAGCTGATCACTGTTTCTCTCTCATCAATGTTTCTCTCTATCACTCTCTTTTTCTCTCTGTAAAAATCAATAAAATACATTTAAAATATATTCTATTTAATAAAAAGAGTAATATGCAAGTTGATCATCACTCCAACACACAATATGGCTGCCCCCATGTGGATACAAGATGGCTGCCACAACTTTGCTAACAGGAAAGGGCAGTTGGGGGGGACCCAGGCCTGCAAGGGAAGGCAGTTGCAGGGAGATCAGACCAGCAGGGTAAGGTAGTTGTGGGGGGACCAAACCAGCAGGGGAGAGCAGTTAGTGGCAATGAGGCTAGCAGGGGAGGTCGGTTAGAGAGAGCAGTTGGGGGGGCAGGCCTGGAGGGGAAGGCAATTGGAGACTACTGGGCCAACAGGGGAGGACACTTAGGGGCAAACAGGCTGGCAGGGGAGCAGTTAGGCACCAATCAGGCTGGCAGGGGAGTGATTAGGGGGTTATCAGGCTGACAGGTAGAAGTGATTAGGGGCAATCAGGAAAGTAGGCAGGTGAGCAGTTGGGAGCCAGCAGTCCTGGATTATGAGAGGGTGCACAAATTTCATGCACTGGGCCTCTAGCTTCATTATAAGAGAAAGATACCACATATACCTGTGCTAATGGTGAATAAAGCCCCTAGGTGATAGTGTTCTAAGAAGGATCAGAGATCCAGTAGGGAATACAATGCCTATACTCAAATACTCTAAAGGAGAAGCTCTCAGAGACATTTGTCCTATGTGGCCCCAATAAATAAAACTAGACTAAGGTGTTATTTTAGGGGAGATAAATTTCAACAAACATTCTTTTAAATTCTAAAAGTCAGAGACGATCAAATATGAAAAAGTGAAACAGGATTAGTTACAAATGATTTTTACTTATCTCTACTTCCTAAAATATCTTCAATCAATTTGCATTAATTTTTTAATTAACAAGAATAAATTTTTAAATACATGTAACAGTAGAATGGACTATCATGGAAAATAATGAGTTTTATATCATTAGAAATTTTGAAGAGCAGACTGGATGGCTATTGATTCTGGCTTATCAGTAGAGAAACTAACTATCCTGGTTTGTCTACCACTGTTCTAATTTTAGAACTGACAGTCTTGCTTCCCTGGAAACTCCTTAATATTAGGAAACTGAAATTGTTGGTCACCTCATTTAAGTATAGGGTAGTACTAGACAGCTAGAAGGTTTTGGTCACACACAAATAAAACTAAACATGACAGCACATGAGAGCTATAAAACGAAGTAGCAGCTAGAAGTCACTACTGCTAGAAATCTGTGGGGCATACCTTGGGGCTGAAGGAACCAATGAGTACTCTCCCTCTGGCAATAACCACCTTTAGATCCACTGCTGCTTTTATCCAGACAGTTCAATTATTTAGTTCAGAAGAGCACTCACTGACAATGAATATGAATTTAGTTAAAACATTCCTCTGCTAAATGTCTCCAATGACTTCCCGTTGCCCTTAGCATTAAGTCCAGGATCATTAGCAAGTCATTTAAGAAGGCCCTGTCTGCACCATGTAGCCCTTGATTCCCTTTCTAGTCTCAGTCACTGTCACGTGGTTAGTTTGCTCTAATCCAGTAATCTGGGTATCTCTCAAATCATCTGATACAATCAACCTTCTACTTCAGGGTCTTCAACAATTTTACCTCCCCCACTTATTGGCCTAGATCAGCCCTACTCTTCCTATGGGTTCTGCTTTTTCATGGACATCTCTCCTGACCACTCCAAACCATGAAAATATTCAGTTCTTACTTATCTGCTTACCAACCATCCTGTCTTTTCCTCTGATAACACTTGTTTTAATGGTGATAATTCTTTATCATATATTAAACGTATATCTCCTCCATTACCATACAAAAAGTTCTGCGAGGGCAGGGATAGTGTATTATGGTCCTTTGCTATATTCTGCCAATCAAGCTGGAGTTCCGATTAGCCACAGTAACTTCCCTAGGGAGCTCACACTGTACAGTGTTGCTCATCAACATCACATGCTCTTGGAACCAACTCAGAAAATTCAATACATATGGTCACGGTAGCTATAAGAATCTTGTGATTTCGAGTTGGTAATTCTCATGCCCATTGCAACAAAACAAGGTGTGTTCCTTAAGTCCCAGCCAAAATACATAAGGTATATTCCCCGTGAAATGCATGTTAATAGTTACTACTCTTACTTCCTAAGGAAATAAATTCCATTTGTTGATCTGGGAACCCAATCACCACTTTAATCAATGTGATCTCAAAGTCCTATTTAATGAATACACAAAGGAACTTTAGGAAAATAATTCATCTGGAAATTAACAGTTGTCTGCATATTGCCTTCTGAATTCATCATGTCTTATTTTAATTTACTGTGATAATATCAGCATAAATTATCCCAATTTAAAATAGAGGTAATTTCAAACATTTATTTTCTATGGTTATTAAATAAACAACAAATCTCCCTATTCTGACAAAGGTAAGAAGCCAAATTGACTCTCTGTAAAGCCCTACTTATAAGCATTGAATGTTTACAATTTTATGGTTTCAAATGTGTATAGTGTACTTTCAAAATTGTTTTGCCTTAAACCATTTTTTCAATTTACTGACAATGTGCTTTATTAAAAAGTCAATAACTGAATTTCAGTAGCAGAGAATGTAAAATACTATATTACATTTATAGTAAGAACATAAAGTTGTCTATATCTTTTTTTGATAATACTGCCATGTAAAAATATTTTTTTATTATTGAAGAGTTTTTAATTTTTTTAAATAATGTGGTAATTAGATCAAATATGGCTATGAAAAAATTGTGTTTCTAATTAAGGCTTTAAAACCACATTTACTTAAGAGATAAAGATTTTTGCCTACTGAATAATACTGTCTCTAGCACTTGTTTGCATATTTACAAATAAACTAAGCACTATGAGAAAATTTTTTAGAGAGAAAGGGAATATTAAATTATCTAAACCTTCACACAAATATGAATTTAAGGCTTCTTTTCATATAAATTCAGTTTACACTTCAGTTATTTTTTCTTTATCACTACTATAGTGTGCAATGTGCCTATAATTTCATAGGTAAATATGTATTAAGCCATCCCATTTATTTGTTATAGAAGATAAAAAAGAAAGAGAATGTATGACACTGAGAAGCTTATAGAAATAAATAAGATAATTGAAATAGCAACATACATACCAGATAGTTGAGACTTGTTCTAAGGAGATTCTTAGTGTCTTGGTGCATAGATTTGTGCACATTGAAAGGAAATTAATTAGAAGTAATATTTTAATATCACTATGGACCCTTTCTCTATAATAGAAATGTCAACCAAATTCACAATCCACAATGACAGACTGAAACACATGCGTGCAATTGGTACCATTGAGAGCTTTATATATATATTGTGAGTCAATTTAGCCTTTTATATACATAGATAAACTTGCTTAATTAGACCTGGTTCTGATTTAGCTAAACTTTCTCCATCCCAATGAAGCACTTCAACTTCCCTTTCAGGTAATTGTCAGTGACACAACAGTAAATAGCAACACAATGCATATTATTATTTTAGATCACTCAGGGAGAAAAAAAAAAAGGGGTAAAATGTTTGACTATATCCTGCACAGTGAGAAACCTTAAGTCGTCTTTAAGTTCCACCATTTCTTACTTATTTTCACTCAGGTCAAGTTTCTAAACTTTCAAAATCTCTATTGTCTTGCTAATGAAAAGAAAATAGGATTCTACTCAGTTTCCTATCTACCTACTCCAGGACTTCTGTGAGGATCAAATGATATGAGACACAGGAAAACACTTCACACAACACGTTGTTGCTAGGGTGAGAAAGTCAGGTGTTGCTCCATGAGTCATTACCTGGCACCCACAGTGACCATTTCCAGGATGGGCTGGGCTGTGGGTCACATTTTGTGCCATGGGGTCTTGGCAGCATTGGCTACAATTTGGTGGGGTGTTGCTCTGGGGTGGTGGCAGGGCCTGTGACCCACTTGGAGGAAGCTTAGTGTTGATTTGTCAGCAGTGCTGCTTATTTTATTTTATTTATTATTTTTTTATTTTATTGCTTAAAGTATTACATATAGTAATACTTTATTGTTTAAAGCAGTGTTTCCCAAACTTTTGACATATGTGTACCCCTTCTATAATTTTCATAATGCTGAGTACCCCTCGGCAAAAAAAATGGATGTATTTTAATAACAATCAAAATATATTTATTTTTTCTCTTTTTGGTACATACACAAAATAATAATAAATTAAAAATGAAATTATTCATAATAAAATATAAATAAAAGTTATATTATAAATAACATTTATTTGCACACTGGACCATCTCACGCCTCATGAGACTGTCTTGACTTGACTCGTGAGAACGTAGAATTAGGTGCAGCTAAGCATGGTGCAGTGCATATCCCCACCAAACTCTTCCTGTACCCTTGGGGGTATGAGTACCACACTTTGGGAAACACTGATTTAAAGTATTATAAACAGTAATACATACATATCTCCTTTTTTTTCCCATTGACCTTCCCCCAGCCTTCCCTATCCCCTGCCATATGCCCTTATCTCCCCCCGGCCCCCAGTGTCTTGTGTCCATTAGTTATGCTTATAAACATGCATACAAGTCCTTCGGTAGTGTCCTTTATTTTTATTTTTTATTTTTTTAAAATATTTTATTGATTTTTTACAGAGAGGAAGATAGAGGGACAGAGAATTAGAAATATCGATGAGAGAGAATCATCGATCAGCTGCCTCTTGCACACCCCCTATGGGGATGTGCCCGCAACCAAGGTACATGCCCTTTACCGGAATCGAACTCAGGACCTTTCAGTCCGCAGGCCAATGCTCTATAAACTGAGCCAAACTGATTTCCGCAGTGTCCTTTATTTTTAAATGGCCAGTGTGCATCATGGCAGCTCCTGCATTGAGCACCTGCCCCCTACTGGTCATTGTGCATCATAGCTACCATTCAGAGGAAAGGAGGGACACTTAGACTTTTATATATTATATGTAAGTAACCAAGCTATTTTCCACAGTCTGGGGAGCGGAGTTTCATTCATTAAATACTTTGTACAATTCAAGCCAAATATAAATCTATGCCAGCAATAGCTGAGAATCACAAAGACTTCCTTCCACATATTTCCTAAGATTTTATAAAAAGCCTGACACTTTCAAGATCTGCTTTACTTTTCTAACAATGCAAAGTGAAATCCAAGTGTGGGAGAGAAAACCTTTGGCCCTTTCTCTACATGTCACTGTGCCTTTCCTCCCATCTGTACCTTTGTTTTTTATTCATTGTCACCATCAGGTACTTACTCAACCAAACATTAAGTATCTCCTATTTCCTAGACAGCTTACAAGCACTGAGGATAGATGATAATCTATGCTCTTTATCTTTGGATATCTTTTAATTTAGAGGGAACCATCAGACAGAAAAGAGGTAATTAGAGCACCTCATGGCAAGTGCTAAGATGGATCTGTTTTAAAGGGGCTTAGGCTGCCCAAACTGGTTTGGTTCAGTGGATAGAGCGTCGGCCTGCGGACTGAAAGGTCCTGGGTTCGAATCTGGTGAAGGGCATGTATCTTGGTTGCGGGCGCATCCCCGGTGGAGAGTGTGGGAGAGGCAGCTGATCCATGATTCTTTCTCATCGATGTTTCTAACTCTCTGTCCCTCTCTCTTCCTCTCTGTAAAAAAAAAATCAATAAAATATATTTAAAAAATAAAAATAAAATAAAATAAAATAAAATAAATGGGACTTAGGGGGCAGTGATCTCCCAATTAAGCTCAGAGACTGGAGGGTTTTCTTGGGGCTGTGATTTTTTTTTCCTGCATTTTAAAGCATGAGTAAAAATTAAAGAGAAGAAATAAAGGACAAAATGGTCCATGAATAGGATTATGCACAACACCAAGAACACACAAAAGAGTATCCTGCTTTGTTTATGCTGAGAGCAGTGGAAGCATGGGAATGACTGACAGGCAATAAGACCAGGGAGACATCGCCTGATAACAAGGGCCTGTGTCCTGGACTAAGGAATCTAAACATCAAAGGAAAGCTAAGGAGATCAACCGGAGGTGTTAAGCAGAGGAGTGACATGATCGCAGTTCCATTTCAGAAATACGGCTCTGACAGCAGTGTGGAGGATAGACTAAAAAAGCTCCCACAAAAGATTAAGAGACCAGTTAAGACAATTCTTCAGTAATCAAGGCAAAAATAGTAACAAAAATAGCAGCTAATATTTATGAAACCTGTGTTGTGTTTATGTGCTGATTTCCATTCTCAGAGCTTCATATTCATTAGCTCCTTCAATCCCACTATCGCCCTCCAAGGCATGCACTGTTCTTATTTTTATTTCACTAGTAAATATGTGTCAACTTGGGAAAAGTCAGGATGATTAATAAATTTCCTAGGCCCACAGAATTAGTAATCAGCAGAGCTTGGATTTGAACTCAGGTTTGGCCATCCTCAGATTTCATCATTAAGCTCTAGGAATTCATGTCTGATCTTGAGGAATAATACTGGAGAAGCAATAAAAGAAATATACATAAACTATTGATATATTGAGAATTTGTAATGACTAAAAATATCAAGAAAATAAGTGAAATAGACTCCTCAGAGCTCTATTTATATACAATTTGAGAAGCGTCCTGCAAAATACAGTTCATCCTAAAATAATAGAAAGTCAAGGTGTAATTTTGGCTCAAGGCTAAGAGGCTCAATCAGTGTAGTAATTGGGTTGGTAAAACCACTGTCTATTACTTAAATTGTCCTCTTGCCTCGCCTATAAGGACACACAAGAAAGCAACGCATCTTCCTCATCTTCATAGGACATCTGGCAGGTTCCAGGTGTCCACCCTGCTAGTCTGTGCAGCAGTGTGACAGCAGAGCAGGGGAAAGAAGCAGTGGCGGTGATGGCCTGGCTGTGATGGAGTAGCAGGATAGTCAGTGACTAACGGACAGCTATTCCCCAGGTAGAGGAAGATCATTTGAGCTCTTCCCGAGTTCTAGGTGTAGATAGGAGAGCAAGTCCATCAAAATAGTCTCAAGGGACTGGAATCACCTCACCCTTGTGTTAGGTCCCCATATGCATAGGACAGAAGAGGTATTTTACACATGTTTCTCCTTCATCGAAGATGAGAGTGAAGGGTCCCAGAAGTGAGTGGAAGTCTCACTACCAAATGTGAGAGGGATAGGCGATGAGAGTGAAGAGTGTCACCTCCAGAAATAAGCTATCATTGCCAAAGTGTGGGGAGTATATGAGGTAGAGCCAGGACATTGCTATTTTTCTGCTTCTTTTTCTTCTTCTATGAGCTACCGTGTTTCCCCGAAAGTAAGACATCCTCTGAAAATAAGACCTACTCACAGGTTTCCTTCTGAGTGAAATATACGGCATCCCCCCCAAAAACCCCCCCAGGCTCTGTCTCAGAATGAATATTAATTTTGATATTTTGAATATTAATTTTGTCACTCCGTGACATTACGCGGAGTCCTGACATCACTGCTGTGTGAATGGAGAGAAATCAGCATGGAAACTTTGGGAAACCTAAACTGCAACAAGTTGTGACTTGGATGAAGAATTCATGGGAGAAAATCACTGACAGTTGCATTGCAAATGCACTGCAAGCAGGCTACCTTGACAAGAAGTACTCATGTAAAGACAGTGCTATTGCTAAACATGAGAGATTTGGTCCACTGATTCTGAAAGAAATGGAGTCACAAGAAATTGACCAGGAAATTCAGGAATTGGATTGTTATGATGCTGTTCTAGAAGATGATGACATGATTGTCATTGAATAAATGAGTAAATTCTTGATACTGTAAGATTCACAGTTTGTCTGGTTTGTGTTGACAACTACCGTACTACCATACTATATACAGGTAATAAATTTCCTTTTCATTTAGCTATAAATGTGTACCATATTCTTCTTCATGGAAACATAAGACATCCCCTGAAAATAAGACCTAGCGCATCTTTGGGGGCAAAAATTACTATATTGTTATTTTGGGGGAAACAGGGTAAGTGAATATGTCCCATCCACAGCCTGCCCCTGTACCTGAAAATCTGTTCCCAAAGGGAATGATGGAGTAGCCCAGGCAAATAACTTTTTATTCCTATCATTCTAAGTTGGAAATCTTAGGTAAGGCACTGGGGGGCATCAACTATTTTCCTAGAAACAGAACATAACATAGTCCTACCACAAGCCTAGGTTTTTTTGCCTCAAGATTCAGCTGTATCTGGGCTTGTCTAGGAGACAGGTTCCCATAGCTGGCAAAAAGTCTAATTAAACAAATGATCAGGGAATATTATGAGGAAGGAAAATACTTTAGGAAACTGCTGGTATAACAACCAGGAGGCATGCCATGGCATTAATAGATAGCAACAGCAGCTGCGACTAGAGGTCATGACACAGTGTACTGGACACCAGGGATCAGCACTTGTAGTGCATTAAGGTTTAACTCTCCACAGCCTTAATGCAAATCACATGCACATTAGAAGTAGCGGCAACACGTTCATAAGGCAGCCGTGGTGGCCCAGGGGACTTCGGTGATATGATACTGGTGGCATAATTTACTGTAGATTTCAGAAGCAATTGCAGATGTAAGGTAAAGAGGCTACTACAGATCTCAAAGGGATGACAAGTTCTTGCAGCAAATATCAGATATCCACTGGAAACACCAGGAAAAGCTTAGAAAGATCTTGAGGGAGACTAAAATTTCCAAAGATTAGACAGGTTGAGAGTCCAAGATACATTGTCTATTTGTTTGTTGTTTTAATGATTTATTGTGTAGCCTCAGAAATAGATTTTACCCAGGTAGTAAAAAATACCTATGGGATATGGAAAAGACGTGATAGGGAGTTTGGCTGAAATCACTCCATCTTTTTCTATATATATATATATACAACCAGAACAGCAGAATGACCAGAATGACAACCAGAACAGCGGAATGACCAGAATGACAAATTACCAGAATGACCAGTGGCTATGAATGACACTGTGGCAGCCAACTAGCCTGGTCTGGGCCTCAATTCCACCACCACCAGCACCCCTTTCGGGGTTGGGGCCAGCCAGCCAACTACCCATAGTCCCCCACACACACACCTGCCCTGCCCAATGGGACCCCACCCATGCACGAATTCATGCACCAGGCCTCTAGTAGGTATATAAGAATGTTAGTCATCAAAGTAAAACATAAAACAGAAAGAGCAAATTTGGGACAAGAGAGTGTGGCTGGTTTGAGAGATAATGAAAATAGCTTTTAACTTGAGCTCTATGCACTGTACATTAGAGATATTCATTATATGGTATATAACTCATTATATGATTTATATCAAATCAACTGAACAATCAGTAAGTTCAAATAGAATAAAAACAAAAAGTACTGAATGTATTTGGTAATGTATATTTGGTCAATATGAGGACATTCTCAGTGAAGTGGTGAAAGTGGAAGCCAGATGTTTATGTGTGACTGCTTGGTGAGGAAGTATAAACTACTTTCCTCTTTTTTTTTCTTTTTCCAAATTTCTTAACTAAGAAGGAATGAAGAAAGATAGAATGCAGAAAAAGTGAAAGTTTCTTGGTTGATTTATTACAAGTAGAATGAGAGAGAACTGGAAAATGCAAGAAATGTAATACAAAGAAATAGATACTGACATCAGACAACTTAAACTTGGGGTAGAAATAAAGAGCATTTTCAATTGTAGGAGACAAAACTCTAAGTCAATTAGCCACCCTGGGAGTAAGGCTGCCGGGGGTAGCACAGTCCCATATGTCAAACTTGTTTCTGCTTCAATATGTCCTTTTTGCAAGGAGAAGCTACATCATAGTTGACCTTCAATGCAGAGCAGTCTCCATGCCTTGCTTACTTAAAAGAATTATGCCATGGATATTGAGAGAAGATTCAGAGACACAAGTTACCCCAGATCCCTAGAAACCTCGTGATTCCTAGATGGCAGAAAGCAAAGGAAAGACAATTCTAAAGATGTGGCACCTAATCATAAGAACAGTATATTGAAACAGAGAGAGACCTGGTAGACCCAAAGTGGCAGATGCTATCAATGCCCCATTTTTTTTTTACCCCTTGGCCCATGTGGGTGGGTTGGAAGTGACAATATATAATTTTCAGACTGCAGACAATTTGTACGTCAAGTGCCCACATCTCTCTTTTTATCATCCTGTTCAACTACAAGAAGACATTTCTTGGAGGTGTGAGGGAGATAATGAGCCCAGAACAATCCTCAAAGATAGGAGATATTACTGGTCCAAGCACCAATGCCTCAGCCTGCTCATTGGGCTCTGGGTGTTGTTCTCTTAGAGGGTTCCCAGTTTGCCCACATGGATAATCCACTCATTACAGCGCATTTTATTCTTCTTTTCTCACCTTATTTCCCCCAATTTCTCTCTTGGGCATCCTGGGATCTTTCAAATGAACTCCTTGCACACAATTACTTATATCAGGGCTTGTTTGAGGGTGAGGACAAATGGAAAAGTTATCATCTGGTAATTTATATTTAAGACACAATTAGAAATATTGGAAAGGGAGACCCTTATAAATAAATATTAATTAATGTGGTTTTAGTCATGTAACCCAAATCTATCAGTAAGTTTTCATTAACATTGATATCTGAATTCCAATACTTAAACCTTACTGGCTCTTGGCTCTTCTCAAATACTTTTGGGAAGTCCAAAAATAATTCCTTGTGTTTGCCTGCAACTTGCTGAAGGCTGTCACCTTCGGAGGCCCCAGCCTTTCCCACTGCACAGGCCTCCATGGCCTCGAGCGAAATTCCCTGCACTTGCCTCATCACCAATGCTGACAAGGTCAGTGCTGTTTCTTCTAAGCAACCTCACAAAACCAGGACATCAACGCTCCGCTTCAAGCTATGCTTACCGTGGTGTTGCACAGAACATCTTCATGGATATCACTTGGTCACCAAATAATTACTAATAATTACTAATTAGTAAATAATTACTAATAGAGTTCTTCTGTTTAAATACATGGCTCCTCCTCTCTTCCCCTTAAGGTACCCAGATTTCAGAGAAGCTACACTGAACAAGGTGTCCCTCCTATAATCATTTTGCAATATATACATGCATCAAATCATAATGTTGTACATCTTAAACTTATGCAATGCCACATGTCAATTTGTTAACAAAGCTGGGGAGGTGGGGGGAGTGTCTGCCCTATCACACTATATCAGAAACCATGAGGCCACATTGCCAAGCCTGCTGAGTTGTGAAGACGTTTTAGAAATTGTGGTTTGGTAGAGCTACTTATCTCTCTCTAAAGCCTAGCTTGCTATCTGACTGACATCCGACACCTCCCATGTATCACAAGGTGCATGGACACATACATACATGTCAGGTACACCATCTGAACAGAAACAAAGAAGGCCAAGCCCTCAATTTTCTTATGACTCACATAGGCTATTACACTTTATTTGGTCAAAACAATTTAATATCTTACTTCTAGTAGTATTAATTGAAGCAGAAAAGAGAAAGGAAGAAGAAAGGGAAAAAAGCATTTCTCTAGATGTGAATTTAATAGTTCTCTAAATCATAAGGACAATTAAAATACATTTCTTTGTTGTTGTTGTGAGATGAGTTCTCCCATATTACCCTTCAGACACCCTGGAAACGGCACTGGGTTTTGTAAAGAACATAGAATATTTTAATTCCTGATTATGAGAACATCCCTCCTGAGGGGATGGAAGAGCTAGGAACATAGGCATCAGTAACGTATGTCAGCCCTCCTCGAGTGCTGACGACTACACTGCTCTCATTTTCTTCTTTTGAGATCTATTTCTCCATACCACTGAGGATGATGGCATTTGTTTTTAAGACATCCTCCCATTCTTATTTCTTACAGTTGCTTCTTATAAAGCTTAGATGGTAGAACTTGACAGTCTTTTAAAAGAAGGCAGCTGTTCCACAATAAAAGAATGTTGTCCCCCCAATTTACATTTCTGTGGGGCTGCTGATGTATTTGCTACATTTCACTGTATATATAACTCAAATCCAGGCCTGTTTAAAGTTTACATTAAGGCAGCATGATGGCTAAGAAACACTGAATGCTATGATACAGCACTTAAAATGAGTTACCAATAGGCATGCCTTATTTATGCCTTTTATTTGAACACTGAGAAATTCTAGTTACGGAAATGCTTTTGCTAGCACCTGGGAAGTATGACATCCCCTTGGGTGAAAGGAAGGTAAATTTGTGAGGAGAATGCTGCTTCTAGTGCTTGTGAAATGATTGCTAGCTCAAGGTTGGAGCATAAATTTTAAAAGCTAGTATATTTAAGTTGGCAGGCATCCACAGATGATCCATAAATTGTATTGACACAGAGGAACACAGAAGTTATGGTTCAAATGAGAGAGATAAAAACTATGAGGAGGAAAGGGACTGAAGAGAAAAAAAGAACACATGAAATTCTCACATATGTTCAGAGTCATTGAAGCTGCAATTGCAAACTGTGAACTTAGGCTGTGTTCCTAGGCCCACTCTTCAGTCAGCGTTCTGATGGGTCTAAGGATTCCTTTTCCTAATACCACTAAGTTGTTTGTAATCATAGCTGTTAGCACCATCTATATATATAAAAGCCTAAGGAACTAATGCTTGAATGTTCGAACGGTCAACCGGTCGCTATGACATGTACTGACCAACAGGGGGCAAATGCTCAATAGAGAAGCTGCCCCTGGTAGTCGGTGCACTCCCACAGCCAACCTCCTGTGGCTGGCCAACCTCCCACAATCCCTCCCCTCAGCCAGGCCGAGGGACCCCACCTGTGCACAAATTTGTGCACCTGCCTTTAGTGATAAATAACAGGCATGTCTTTCTCTTTATGGTTAATATTCACTGTATGATTGTAAACACACACACACACACCCTCTTCATTGCCCCTTACCAAACTATTCATTTCTTTTAATTATCTCTTCTAGAAGTAATCCTGGCAGTTCCCTAACTGCTGCTATCACTCTTCCCTGTACTTCTCCCATTTTGACTATAATTTTCTGGTAATAAGATGGCCCAAACAGCAGTATTATTTATTATTCCAATTGTGATGGTGTGTCTGCCCTGTGAAGGGGCCCGGCTCTCTCTTGCTAGGTAATGGGATGCTTCTGCAGATGGCTCTAAAATCATAACAACATTCCTGGGTACCATCACATTTCAGCTTCATTTCTAATTTCTTTTCCTCTATTACCACAGGTCTTTTTGACAATATTATTTCCAGGTTAGTCTTCCCCTCTGAACATATTGTTTTTAATTATTTTTCTAAGACGTGAGAGCTCTTCATTTCACACAGAATTCATAGTCTTATTCTTCGTCTATATTTCTTCTTTCAAAAGAATAGCACATTCAGATGTTTTTGTACTCATCCGTATTTATATTGCTGTTATTTAAGGAATATTTGTGAAATACTTCTAGTTATTTAGCATGCAGGCAAGCATGTTGCTGCTCCACCCTCCCCCCCCCCCCCGCCAGTTTTATTGAGAAATAATTGACATATATAACTGTATAAATTTAAGGCATAGAGCATGGTGGGTTGATTTACATGTATTGTAAAATGATTTCCACAATAGGTTCAACAAACATCCATTTTCTCATATACATTCCATTTATTATTAGTGTCCTTTCATCATATCACTAAATCAAACACCAATCCTAAGGATTTTATTTATAGGAATATATCTGATGAGCTAATACATTTTACCACTTTTGCTTGATACTTCTTATAATTATAAAGTCTTTAAGTGGTTTTGAACTCCTCCTGATTTTCATTTGAGGGCTCCTTTATAACTAGGAAAACTATTCTGGTAAATAATATACTTAAGCAACAAGTCAAGATGTTACAAAATGCAAGGCTCAAGAATGAACATGTGTGCTTCATACCTGGAAGGTAAGTATGTGCTGATTAGTAAGGAAGAATAATATCTTATCTCCCTTCTCTTCAGAAAAAGTCTCACAAAGGAAGTTGAATTGTAAACAATCTGAAATAAGCAAAAAGGGATATATTTTTATGACATTGAAGAACTACATTTTTAATATATTTATTGATTTCACAGAGAGGAAGGGAAAGGGACAGAGAGTTAGAAACATCAATGAGGGAGAAACTTCAATCAGCTGCCTCCTGCACGCCCCTTACAGGCGATTGAGCCCACAGCCAAGGTACATGCCCTTAATCAGAATCGAAATGACCCTCAGTCTGAGTGCCAGAGCTTTCTCCACTGAGCAAAACCGGTTAGGGCAGAAGAAATATTTTTAAAACAATCACAAAACAATAAAGAGAAACGATAATGTTACACTCTTAATGAAGTAAAGCATCAACAAATCACAAAAACCCAAGCTCTATTCTAATCTGCACATAACAAAGTGTGAGTCTTTGATGAGTTAACTTCTGATTCTTAGTTTCTTCATGGGAAAAATTGGTATAATGTGTCCACCTTTACAAGGTTTCTGTGAGGTACATGAAATAATGTAGATAAAGCAATTTATATAAGCCTTAGCACATACCAATAAAGTATTATTTGTTCAATTGATATAAAAAAGTATCTATTGCATTTGGCACTTATCATCATTTGTTTTTGTTGCTGTGGTATTCACAGTCTATTAATATGAGTCTCAGATAATTGTGTATTTGTCATTTACTCCATCACTTTGCTTTCAAAGTTTGCCTTATATCAGCAGCCGAAGCTTTTAGAAATAAAATATTAGAAGTTAAATATACTTTAGTTATATTTGTAGACTGATTTATTTTCTATAAATTTATATTATATCAAATTATCCTATATAATAAAAGAGTAGTATGCAAATTGACCATACTTCCACTACTACCACAACCCATGCCCACCAGCCTATCAAGAGGGAGTATTCAAATTAACCCAACCAAGATGGCTGAGGCCATGGAAAGAGCAGGAATCTTGAGTTTGCCTGGCAATGGAGGAAGCCAAGATTTCTGCCTGCCCTGGCAAGCCCAGGCCTCCACTCAAGGCTACAAAGTTTCAATTATAGAAGATAAATAAATACCAACAAAAAATGACTGTGGCCATGGAATAAGCAGGAGGCTTGGCTCCACTCAAAACTACAAAGTTTTAATTATAGAAGATAAATAAATCCCAGATATTAGGGCCTCCCCTTGGGTCACCGGTGGAGGGGTGGGACAGCGTGGCTGGCCTGCAAAGTACCAGAGGCCCGTCACCCAAGCCGCCCCACACCCCAAAGGAATCCCCACCCTGATCTGGGACACTCTTCAGGGCATACCAGCTGGCCACCACCCATGCACCAGCCCTCTATACTACCTAATCTTATCTAATAAAATAGTAATATGCAAATTTACTATCATTCCAACACACAACATGACTGCCCCAATGTGGACACAAGATGGCTGCCACAAGATGGCTAACGGGGGAGAGAAGTTGGGAGGGACCAGGCCTGCAGAAGAGGGCAGTTAGGGGCAAACAGGCTGGCAGAGAAGTGGTTACGGGGTATCAGGCTGTCAGACAGAAGCAGTTAGGGGCAATCAGGAAGGCAGGCAGGTGAGCAGTTGGGAGCCAGCAGTCCTCAATTGTGAGTGAGATATCCGACTGCCCATTTAGGCCTGATCCTACCAGGCAGTTGGGCATCCCTCCCTCAAGGGGTCCCAGATTGGAGAGGGTTCAGGCTGGGCTGAGGGACACACACCCCCATGCACAAATTCCGTGCACCTAATATATAATTTAATCTCACTGTACATATATTTTATGAGGGAGATTTCTCCTTAATGCATAAGTGTCAGGTTTAAATTACTTTAATTTTCATTCTAGAAGACTTCGATGTTGTAAATATATTTCACAGTAAATATTTCTAATTACTAACATTCTTTTAATTCATGTCTGTAGATCAGAAAATCTTAAATGTAAAACCACTTGAACTCTGGCCCAATAGCTAAGTTAGAGCATCAGCCAGATGTGCCAAGGTTGTGGGTTCAATCTCCAGTCAGCGCACATACAATAACCAACCAATGAATGCATAAATACGTGGAACAACAAATCAATGTTTCTCTCTCTTTTTCTTCCTCCTTTCCCTTCTCCCTTCATCTCTCTCAAGCAATAAGTAAAAAAAATTATTAAATAAATAAAAATAAAACAATACCACTTGGTTATTATCCCAATTTTGGTCATGTGATTTTAAATAAATTACTTTATTTCTCTTAGACTACCAAATATAAAAATAGATAGATAGATAATAGATAGATAGATAGATAGATAGATGATATAATGTTAGTTATATAACAAGTGCTTATGAAATAGGACCTATGAGTTTTTTCATTTAAAATATCTATGGCATAATCTGGGTCAACCTATGTTTTAAAAATAAAGCATCTCCATCTGAATTTTCATCCTTCACAGCTCTCTTGCATCAACATATTCATTCTGACTCCCACTTCATCCCTCATCTGGACCTTCATTCCCAAATGTCTATTTCTGATGTAAATGAGTTTCCAACTGTTTTCTAGATATCCAGCCTCTTGCACATCAAATCAAAGTTCTGACAAAATAACCCTTCTGAAACATTTTGACTATGTAACTATCCTTAAAATATTCACTGGATTCCCTTTGCCTGGAATAAAATTGCCAAAATATATTCCAAAGTATATTGATCCCACAAGATGCTCCTTAGGAACAAGGTCCTGAGAGCATATTGAAAAACATAGTATTCTCATCTTCTACTTGAAAATTCACAATAAACCCTCCAGAAATGTTAATTTCTTTCTTTAAAAAAAAAAGTCCTTGGAATCCATCCTATCTAATAAAAGAGAAACATGCAAATTGACCATACCACCACTGCGCCCACAAGCCATGCCGATCATCCAATCAGTAGCAAGTATACAAATTAACCCAACAAATATGGTGGTGGCCATGGAGCTGGAGCAAGCAGGAGGTTTGGGTTTCATCCGGCCATGGAGGAGGCCAAGCTTCCTGCCCATGCTGGCTGGCCCTGGTCTCTGCTCAAGGCTACAAAAGTTTCAATTATAGAAGATAAATAAATCCCAACAAAAATGGCAGCAGCCAAGGACCTAGACAGAGCAGGAGGCTTGGGTTGTCCCTGATGATAGAGGAAGCCAAGCTTTCTCCCCGCCCTGGCCTGCACTGGCCTCCACTCAAGGCTATAAAGTTTTAATTATAGAAGATAAACAAATCCCAGATACCAGGGCCTCCATTTGGGTTACTAGGGGCGTGGCCAGCCTGCAAACTACCACTGTCCCCTCACCCAGACCATCCCATAGCCCAAGGGAACCCCCACCCTGATTCGGGACACCCTTCAGGGCAAACCAGCTGGACACCACCCCTGCACCAGGCCTCTATCCTAATAAAAGAGTAATATGCAAATTACTCCAACACACAAGATGGCTGCCCCCATGTGGACACAAGATGGCTACCACAAGATAACCATCAGGGAATGGCAGTTGGGATGGACCAGGTCTGCAAGGGAAGGCAGTTGGGGGCGATCAAGCCTGAAGGGGAGGGCAGTTAGGTTTACCAGGCCAGCAGAGAAGGGTAGTAACAGGCTGGCAGGGGAGCAGTTAGGCATCAATCAGGCTGGAAAGGGAGTGGTTAGGGAGTGATCAGGCTGGCAGGCAGAGGTGATTAGTGGCAATCAGAAAGGCAGGCAGGTGAGTAGTCAGGAGCCAGCCAGCAGTCCTGTATTGTGAGAGGGATATCCCAGATTGGAGAGGGTACAGGCTTGGCTGAGGGACACACACACCCCCCCATGCATGAATTTCATGCACCCGGCCTCTAGTCTTTATATAAGATCTTTAACTTGCATATCTAATTTGGATTTCTGATAGGCTCACTAAGACAAATCCATCCAAAACAGAATTCTTAACTCTCCTACTTCCCTTAAACCTGATCCTCATACATCCCCAGTCTCCCAGATGATCATGACAAGAATTTAGAGATTATTCTTGATTCCTTTCCTACTCCTCCCTACAGTATCCAAGCTATCAGAAAATGAGTGGTGCCATCTCATGAATATATCCTAACACCAACAAATCACCTTGTACAAAATATGCTGAAAAAGTGCTAGTCCAAATAATCATTATCATACACTTGTACAACACCAAGATCCTTCTAAAAAAAATCTCTGCATTCACACTGACCCTCCTGCACAAAAAAGCTGGAATGACACTTAAAAAATACAAAACACACCATGTTACTTCCCTCTTCAAAACATGCAGTATACTTCTGATTCTGTTCATCATGGAGTTACTGGAGACAGGCTAACCTTCCGGCCATAAACAGATATAAAACTGATTTTTTTAAAAAGTAAAACAGACATTTGTAGACATTAGATGTTATTTGTACATGGAATACAAAGTTGAGACTAATACAAAAAAGTAACACAAACATGCTTTCTCTCTGATGATACTTTCTGAAAAGCAAAGGAAGCTGAGCTAATCAGAAGTCTTAGAGTCCTAAAGAGAACTGAATTGAACCTGCATTCAGATGTCCTAAATGACAAGTATTCTTTTGTAAACATAGAGGAAGAATCATTTAATTATTTCATTTATTCATTCATTCAAAAAATATTTACTGAAGCACTACTAAGTAAACTACTGGTGTTTTATGGCAACAATATTATATATACCTAAAATTCTCTAAAATTTAGCTTAGAAATAAATATGAAAAGTGAGATCTTAGATCAGGGGTGGGTAAACTTTTTGACTCGAGGGCCACAATGGGTTCTTAAACCGGACCGGAGGGCTGGAACAAAAGCAACCTGACCATGCTGGCACTTTCATCTTGGGCTGCTGGTGAAGGAGTGGAGGGAAGAGCAAGAGAACCCTCTGGTCTTTCGGCTCCAAGGATCCGATAGTACAGCTGAATGGGTGGGATCTGGCCAGCAGGCCAAAGTTTGCCCACGGCTATCTTAGATAATCTTTCTTTGAACTGTTGACAGTTAAAATGACACCCTCCTTCAATTTCTGATGAGCTTCTAGTTGTTTACACACTTTGAACTTACTGCCTTGCTTTTTTGGGGTGTTGCTTTTCCAAACTTGCCTCCATATTTTATTGCATAATCAGTTCTGATCTTAGTTCCCAACTTGCTTCCTTAGCCTATTGTGTGTGTGTGTTTTTTTTTAATTTTTTAAATCTTTATTGTTGAAAGTATTATATATATTGACCACTTCTAGCCTCCCTCAATCCTCACCCAAGGCCTTTCCCACTCTATTATCTGAGTCCATGGGGTATGCATATATGCATATAAGTTCATTGATTCATCTCTTTCCACCCTCCCACCCTCCCCTGCCTTTCCTCTGAGAAGACCCAGATTAACAATTGATGAGTAATATGATGGTGCATTCTATAGCATAAGAGAAAAGAAGGGTGAATCGGTATGGGGATGAAAATAGCATATGGCACTACAGGGAATTATATTAGAAAAGACATAGCAGTAGATGTTTGCGTGGTAAATAGGAATTAAAAAGGTGTAATTAAAAACTCAAGTAACTCAGACATACAAGAGTGCTGAGCTCAGGCAGGTACACAGTCTGATCAATGAGGTAAGATAAATGATTTTGAGAGACTAATCTACTGAAGGGATATATCTGAGTATCTGAGAGATAAGTGATAAAAGCCAGAGCAGCTCATTCCCATCCTAATTAATATAGCTAATGATAGTCACATACAGAAAGGCAAAATTTCCTCAGAATCCTTCCTTCATATGTCTCTCCTTAAATGGTGAAAATAATGGTCTGTTGCTATTCCATCCAGTTTCTTCAAGAGCTCCAAGAAATAGCAAGAGAAAAAAAAAAAGACTTTGGGGAAAACAGTTCACAACTCCAACATAAGAATTATAGTCAATATAAGAATATCTTGTTAGGAACTTTCTTTTCTTAGAGAGCTTATTCAAACTATTTTTTCTGTTTTCATATTTCAAAAGAACTCTCAATTGCTTGGTAAATGGTTTTGGCACAAACTATCACCCTTCTTTCCTTTTATTCTTTCCCACACAAACCGCATCTATTAATTTTGACATTTATCATAAGAATCATCCCACTACATTTCAATTTTGAGCATTAAAGAACAATGTATTTTCTCCATTACTCTCCCTAGCTTATGTTCATAACTTTCTCTTTAATAATATACAAAACCTTGTTCAAAATAAATCATTTTCTTACCTTAACCCACTGCCTTCTTTTTCAGGTCAAAACCACCAGTCAATATAGGTGAATTCTATTTTATAAATAAATTATATGTATATTACATATATGTAATCATACACATAAGCAATTATTGCACTCAAAGTAGCATGTTATATTATGTAGTACTAGAGGCCCAGTGTACAAAATCATGCACTCGGGGGTCTCTCTGCCCTGCCTGCACCCTCCTGCAGTCTGAGAGCCCTTGGGGGATGTCTGACTGACAGCTTAGTTGGATAGTGGGATATCCTTAGCACTGCCACTGAAGGTGAGAGAGGTTCCCCCACCGCTGCTGTTCTCCTATCAGTGAGCCTGGCTTCTGGCTGAGTGGCGTTTCCCCCTGTGGGAGCATACTGATGACCAGGGGACAGCTCCTGCATTGCGCATCTGCCCCCTGGTGGTCAGTGTTTGTCATAGCAACCAATCATTCTGCCATTTGGTCGATTTGCATATTAGCCTTTTATTATATAGGATAATATATATTAATGTTACTTATGTTTCCTTTAAATTTTTTCTTCAATATTTAAAAGCCACTTATCATATGTTCTGTTTAACATCTATAATATATACACTAGCAGCAAATATTTGTCTGATCTAATAAATAACTATTTCAGGTTTGGAAAATAAAGTATCTTCTGCATGTGTTTGAAAAATTGTCAGTTTACTTGCTTCCTAAATCAATTTGCTATGCAGGAAGCTCATTGAAACACTAATGATACCTCTACAAGAATTTCAGAAACTACTGAGAAAGTACAGACCAATGAATCTTACTTTCATGCTAGGAAAGTGGTTGGAGTCATAATAAATGTAAATTCAGTGTTTGCTGAAGCAGGCATAATCCATAAAGGAAAAGAAAGAAACATGGCAAGAAATCAGGTCTGACTACTTTGAGACATAAAATAAACATGTTGAAAACCAGCAGTGTGATTTATTTAGTTCCCAAAATCCTTTAATACTAGACTTTGATCTTCCTGTGTACTTCTATTTATGTTTGTAATTCAATGGTTACCTCGGTAATTAACATTTTTTGAATGTTCAAAAGATAGCTCTAGCCAGTGTGGCTCAGTTGGCTGAGCATTTTCCCATGCGTCAAAAGGACACCTGTTTGAATCCCAGTGAGGGCACATTGCAGGCTGATCCCCTGTAGGCAGGGCAGGGGTGGTGGTGGTGCAGGAGGCAGCTGACTGATGTATATATCTAACATCATTCTCCCGCTCGCTCTCCCTTCCTCTCTAAAGTCAATAAAAATGTCTTTAAAAAAAAAAGAGAAAATAAAATAAAATGGCAAGTGAGTTTCAATGTAAGCAAAAATTCTGTAATCTACATACAGTGAATGTTTATGAGTTATTCATTATGATGAAGTGTTGACTAGATGCATGATTTGTTCAATTGTACTTGTATCATGACTCTTGAAGAGTTTTATTGTTCTTTAAAATACTTCAATGTGGGCTACTAATGACAATTAGCCTGAAAGAAAAAGAAAGAGATAGGTATTCTTGGGCACAGTTTAGACAATGTAATCAATCATGCTCCTTGAAAGCTACCAAAAATGTGCTACAGATTTTTCCTCAAAGAGGATGATCCAATGCAGTGTTACCACCAAGGGGTCCAAAAAACAAACACCATGTGAGTTACCCTCAGGAAAGTTATTGAAAACCAACCAAGAGAACATTTACCCTAACAGAAACAAAAGTCCAAGTGGGCACAGGTGGAGGGTGAGAGCCACACAAAGGTAGTATAGCAGAGTTCTACAGAGAATACACACACACACACACACACACACACACACACACACACACATTTAAGGAATCAGCTCATACAATTGCAGAGGCTAACAAGTCTGAAATCCATAGGCCAGGCTTGCAGTCTGAAAACTCAAGTAAGATTTATTTTTTTTAATTAAAATTATTGGGTGACATTGGTTAATAAAATTATATAATTTTCAAGTGTATAATTCTATAATATGTTATTTGTATATCATATTTTGTGTTCACCACCCAAAGTCAAATCATGCTTTTTGTGATAGCATGGATAGACCTGGAGAGTATCATGCTATGAAATAAGCCAGTCAGAGGAAGATAAATACCATATGATTTCACTTATATGTGGAAGCTAGTGAACAAAATAAACTGATGGCAGGGGAAAAAAACACAGAAATAGAATCATAGATACAGAGAACAGACTGACCCTATTCTGGGAGAGGGGTGGAAACAGTAAAAGAATTAAGAAAAATAAGCTCATAGATACAACAGATACCAGCTTGGTGATTATAGAGGGGAAGGGAGTTGGGGGAGGTAGAAGAGGATAAGGGGGGATGATAAATAGTGACAGAGGAGACTTGATTTTGAGAAGGATTTCTATGTTACAGAAGGGGCAGAATTCCTTCTTCTCTGAGAAACCTCAGTTTTTGCTCTTAAGACCTTAGACTGATTGGATGAGGCTGATCCACATTTTGGAGGGCAATCTTTACTTACAGTTAATGATTGTAAATATTGATCAGATCTACAAAATGCCTTCACAGTGACATAGAGACTGGTGTTTGACTAAATAACCGGACAACCTAGACTAGCCAAATGGACGCATAAAAGTAACCACCACAGGAATTAAAAATAGTAAAGTGCCTTCTCTACAGAGATAAATAAAAGGGGAAGGGAAGCCTTGAAAAGATAAAGTGATATGATATGTGGTTTTGGGTCAGTTTCAGTGCCGTTTTGCAGAATTTTATATCTGTAATTTTAGAAAATTGCTAAAAGTCTATCAGATAATCAAGATGTTCTAAAACACTGATTGGTGATAAGACTAGGATCAATGAGTCCCAATCAATTTTGCTTTCGCTGCACAAAAAACAAATCCTAAAGCAGGATATAAAAGGAATATTCTCCAGAAAACTTGCTGTACAGACACTATTCATTTAGAGTAAGAATGAGCATATTGATATTTACAGGCTATTGTGCTCTGATTTCATCGAATAGCTGTGGCTGAAATGAATAATTCTGTGTCCCTGTTATAACCTATCAAGATCTCTCGACACCCGAGGCCCTATCTGTCTTTTCATGTAAACCAGGATTCTCAAAACAGACAAAATCCCTCTGTGGAAGAATATGAGGTCACGGCTTTATTTTTCCATTGCCAATTCTATCATATCCTCTTACTTTGCATTGCTTTAGTTGATACTTTAAATTATGTGATTTCTTTAATTTTCTAAGTCAGCTATCAGGGGTATCCGAGTTCCCTTTTTCAGAGCATCAAAGACATCTTGATTCCAAACTGATTCACTGCTTGTATCTACAAGTTTCTGGATTGTTCCTACTTATAATAACTAATTTTCTGCTCTTGAGTACCTGCCAGGTCCTCTTAAGTTCACTTGACTGGCTTCAAATGGCCTTGTCTTTCCTACTTCCATCCACACTACCTCATGCCATAGCCGATTGTCACTTACTTTAATGCAGTTACCCAGCTATCCCCCATCAATTCCTTCACTGATTAGTTCTTACAGAGCTTCCTACTGCTGGGAGATACTCTGCATGAAACAGACCCACTCTTTTGTCAGTATTATGCATAACATTTCATGCCTTATCAAAAGCAGCTATTTCTTCACGATGCCATGTATCCAATAGAACAATTTTTTCTGATCTTTGCCCTAATAATCTTCCCGTGAAAAACAAACAGTGAAAGGTTCTACCAGGCCTAACATGATTTCCCCAAACTATTCTGGAAATTGGATCATCCAGCATCGCCCAACAGAATTAGCCTTTGACTGCCAGAAATCTGGGTCAATCATGGCCCAGTTACATATCCTCGGGCAAGTGACCTAACTTCACCAAGCCTAAATCTTAAAATAAATACAATAATAATTTGTACTATCTCACAGGGTCATTTATCATCTTGGAACATATTTAATTTAATAATCATTCGGTGAGCATCTGTCCTAAATGCTATTCTAGAAATTAAGAGTTAGAAGGTGAACAAGATAATGTTCTTGTCCTTAGAAATCTATACAGTGATGGAAGACATAAAAATAAACAAACAAAAATCTATACGGTTTATATAAAGGGAGCTGTCACTGTTCTGTAGCAGAGAAGTCTTGGGAGAGGAGGAGGTGTGGCTTTTGATTGGTTGCGCAGAAAGTGATTTGTGGCTTACACCTGAAGAAGAAGAGGTATCCAGGCATGTTGAAAAGGAAAGAATATTTTGGGCAAAGAGGAGAGAAAGTTCAAAGTAGGAAGGTTCTTGGAAATAGATTATCAAGGGGACAGTGGCCAAGATGAGGTCTGAAATAAAGATAGGAGTCAGATGACATGGAAGTTTATAAGAAGTTTAGAGACAATTAAAGCATTTAATCTAGGAAGCAACATGTTGCAATTTGTATTTTTAAAAGATAATGCTGACAATTGCATATAAAATAAAATGAAGGAAAGCACAGCAGGACCAAGTAGGATGCTACAGCAACTGTGTAAATAGAAAATCATGCTGGCAGTAAAGAAAAGAGAAAAATCTACATTGAGATATATGTTAATACATAAAACAAGGAGCATCAGCATAATTGTACAGATTGCACACTGCACAAGTGTGCCATATCTAAGAGGACACCGATGACACTGCAGACACAAAAATGTTACATGTTTCCATCAATAAGAGTTGCTGATGGGTTGAATGGTAAAGATAAACTAGAGAGTGGGATCAAGGAAAAGACACATATTTCATCTTGAAATACTGTGTGAATGGTATTGGTTTTAACTATGACTGTGAACATCGTATAGAAATACTTTGGGGTTTGGCAAGATATATGAAGTAACAGTTTTGGATAATTTGGGAAGCCTATTAAATATCCAAGGAAGAAAGCCAAGTTGTTAAATACCTGAATCTGTAGGTAAGAACAGAAATCAGAATCTAAGAAAAAAAAAATGTGACAGTTATATGTTTACAGATTGTATTTGAACTATGAAATTGGTTTGGGTCACTTTAAGGAGACCACAGGAAGAAAAACAGGCCTATGACTGAGATCTGAGGCACTCAAACTCTACAGGTAGAAGATTCATGGAGGACACAACTAAAGGGAGTGGGGAAAATTGCCAGTTACGTAGCAGGGGAGGAGAAAACAATTTCAGGAGAAAGTCATTTCATAAAAACCCAAAAAGGAAAGTTTTTACAAAATGAGGGAATAGTTGAATGGCTTAAATGCCCGTCAAGTGAAATGAATACAGGAGCTGCCCTTTAAGTTTCACTAATATGGCAATTGGTAATTGCCACACTATGGCAGTGGGGCCTTAAGGAAAGAAGCCAAATTGGAGTGGGTTGAAGAGTAAGTAGGAGTAGGACTCAGGGATACAGTTTTGCCTACAGAAACAGCAAAGAATTGGAATGACAGCTAAGCAGAGGATATGGTTTTGAAGGAGGACTTTTGGAATTGTAATGGGAAACACTAGAGCAGGAGAGTACAAACGAAGGATCTGGGCCCTGATAGGAGAAAGGACATTTCTTCCATCATAAAAGGAGAGAACGCGGGGGATGGATGAAGATGAAGGTAAGTTTGTTGACTTGGTGATGAAAGAATGAAGCATTTGCCCTCTGCTTTCATTTGATCCATGAGGTACAAGGAAGGCTATCAGCTTTGATCTTGGGGAGTATGTGAGGTGTGGGAAGACTAAGGGGAAAGGAACTATTTCAAAATTGTTCTTTCCAAGAATGGTAAAGCACATTTACCATGGAAACCTAAAAGTATTGCTGGACATTATTAAATGTTGGGTAGGTTTGTGACCATTAAAGGAAAAACGAGTTACTTATGTGGGTGTTTGCTTGCTTTTCCACCAGAAGTTTAAATTGCTCTGTTGTGGGCATGGAAAAGCTGGGCAACTGGAACAAATAAAGTTAGATTTTTTACAAATGCATACAATGAGAAGAGAGAAGAGAAACACTGTTGAGAGTATCCATAAAGCAGTCACTGTAAACATAAACCTTGTAAACTCCATTGGATATGAATCAAGTATGAGCAGGAGAGGGTCGGTGGTTTTGTATAACTAGAATTTGCATGTGACATCATTCCAAGAGATGATTTTTCTTATTTTTTATTATTTTTTGAGAGAGAGAACGGGAGAAACATGAATTTGCTATTCCACTTATATATGCATTCATTGGTTGCCTCTAGCATGTGCCCTGACAGGAAATCAAACCTGCAACCTTAGCATATATGGCAGATGCTCTAACTGAGCTATCCAACCAGAGCTCCAAGAGATGATATTTTAGATTGGAAAAAGGAATCGCAGAGTCCAGATGGAAAGAGAATAGAGTTCATGTAAACCAGAGACAAAATCTGAAGCAGCTGAGCGGAAGCCTCTGGTCCCCACCGGAAGCACTGTTCTGAGAGTGGGGGTGGAGAGGCAGCATGACTGCAGGGAGCACGGGGCAGAGCTGAGCATAGAAGGCAGTCAGGCAGTTGGGGAGCACTGAGGGCCCAGCCCAGGTTAGGAGCCACCCATTTAGGCAGAACAAAATACTCAAAAATATGGTGTCTTTTCAGGCAGTGTGCCGTGTTCAAGATATTGGAATAAACAGGTGAATTTGATGCAATAGTAGGGATTTTAGGACAGGCTGGATGAAAGAACATTAAGCAAATATAAATTATGGTGATTATTCTTATTCTTATCACTGTGTTCACCCACCTGGGAATACCTTGGTAGAGCACAAGGAAGAGCCCTTGACTCCAACTCTATTTCCTGCTCAGCTTTCTAAGCTCTCCTCCCTTTGATCCCGCTCCTCCCAGGCACCGAGTCAGTAAATGCATTTCACAGCTGAAACAGCTCTGCTTGCTCCACAGCTCTCAGCCTAATTTGCTTTTGGTTAGCAACACGGGGATGTTTTCGCTCAGAAAATACAAATTCCAAAGTAGTCATACTTTTTCAACAGTTTAAATATAGACTTGCACGCAATATAATCACATTTTTGAACAGTTTTATGTCAGTTTCCTCACATAGTCAGAGTCTAAAAAATCATGTTCATCCGCTATAATCTTGTTCACCAAATTCTGTAATAGCCGAATTAAAGGGCACCCTGGGTAGGCTGGAAGCTGCGGTTATAAAACAACAACAGCCAAGTACTAATTTACACAGTAGGCAGTAAGCTCGTGAAACTCATTCCCCCAAAGGGCCCCAACGGGTGAAACAAGCCAAAATTATAGCTTTCTATAATTTTTTAGATGATAAACTCATAATAGGTTATTGAAGAAACTAGGATGTATGGTATGTAATCTAAACTCTTCTGAAGTTAAAATTATGGGGAACAAAATCAATTTCTGCCCCCACAAAAATTCTTATTCCCATAAAAGAAAAAGTTTGGGGTTAACCAAAGGCCCAAAGGATTGGTTTAGTTCCCTCTTTTCTGATGACACTTTACATTACAAATACATGCTAACAAAGACATACAACATGAATATTATACTATGCAAAATGCTACCACTTTAGATATTTGATTCTACCTTGGGTTACTTTAATCATACCCATAAAGAAAAGAGATGGAGATCTTTAATTTGAATAAAGCAAAATAAAAAGTTATTGACAAAAGAAGGTGGTTGAGTGAAATTGGCATAGATAAGTAACAATGGGCTATAATCTTGAAGATTGTTTTTTCACTCCTGAGAAAATCCTGCTGGGTAGGCTTTTAAAAGGAGGGGGGAAAAGGAAGTTAAAACATATGTGGAAAATATAATTGCCAAGGACTGCTGACAACATGACAGATTAAGTGGATGTAATTCCACACTCTGCTTCAAAACAAAACGGCTGTTAGATACAATGCAACAAATAGAAGTTAATACATAGCCAAGGCCAGGAAATAAAGGACAACAAGAAAGTGCTATAAATTATGAGGGAATTTAAAGCAGAACCCTAATTTGTTTCCTGGAACCTTATATATACACAACTGACTAGAACTGGGTTCTAATGCCATTGCAGGGACAAAATATAATTTTAGGTTCTGAAAAGCAAGAAATAATAAGAAATATCATTATGAAATAAGTAAATGAATAGATATATTTCAAAATGTAAGAACAAGACTCTGTAAAGGCTGTTTTATTTATCATCATCTTACATTCAAATTAATATATACAATAACCAGCATTCCTTCAAAACGATTAATATTGGACCCAATAGCTATAAAATACACAGTCTTTACCACTATGTATGACACATTTACATCTATATTTTCATATAAATCAGCAAACAAAAGAATTAAATTTGTTTTTAAATAGATACCATTCCATGGCATAAAAATGGTTTTTAAGTCATACATTTTTAAAAATATGTCTTCTGTTGTTTTAGATAGAGAGAGGGGAGGGGAGATGAAGAGAGAGGGAGAAACATCAACCTCTGACCCGGGAATTGAACCAATGACCATGATGACACCCAATCAACAAAGTCACATCCATCTGGGCTAAACTAATACATTTTATAAAAGAAGTACATAATCTATAGCCACAAAATATAAACATATCAGTAGAAGTGAAAGGCCTAAATAAAGTAGCATCATATAGGTTCATTAATTAGATAACTCATAAATTTGACAAATTTCCCAAATGAATCTATAGATTTAAAATGATCTTACTCAAAATATCAAGAGATTTCTTAAGGGAAATTAGCAATCAGATTCTAAAATGTATATGAAAATGCATAGAGGAAAACAATAACAAATGCATTCTTAGGGAAGAACAAAATAAACGTATCCTATTTGTTATCAATACAACTTTAAATTTTCAGCAATTCAGAACTTTGCTATCAGAGTTAAAAAAAAAAAGATAAATTGACTAATTAAATAGAACAGAAGGCTTAGACAGTAGCCAACTTGGAACCTCTCCAATGTAGATGTGAAACTTATTTTACAGCAAAGATGGCTCCCACTTGCAGTCTGTGCTGTTGATCTTTCAGTAAGTGGTGTTTACCAGATTTATAGACCATACATGAAAGGTAATTCTCAATGGTTTCTAGATGTAAATGTGACAAGTATTATAGTCATGTTTCTAAGTGGTAAAGTTGGAGAATATTTATGACATTACAATAAAAAATTCTTAAACAGGATACAAAATGCATTACTTATAAAGGAAGAGATTAATACATTGGTCTGTATTAAAATTAAGAACTCATGTTGATCAAATGGTGACATTTGCAACACATACAAGGTTAAACAAAAGTAGGTTTATGTTGTAAGTATGTGAAACACAGAGTTTATTCTTGTATTATTATTTGTTAATTGTTGCATTATTAATCATATTGACAACTGTGAACCTACTTTTGCTATATCCTGTATGATCAAAAAAGACTTTTTATATTCAGAATATAATAAAGAACATATATAAATTAATTAAAAAATAAAGATAATGCAACTGTTAAAAATAAGCAAGAAACTTGAATAGGCATATCATAAAAAGGGCATTTTAATTGTTAATAGACACGTTTGAAAGATGATGTAACTCATGAGAGGTCAGGGAAACACAAATTAAAACCATAATGGGATAACACCACACATACCAAATTGGCCAAAATTGTACAGAATGACCATAACCAATGTTGTTAACAGTTTGAAGTAATGAGGATACAAATGATCGATAGTGAAAATTTAAATTATAAAAAAAACACACATTGAAAACCACTTATTTTTAGACCAGTTAAAGGTTTACAGAAAGAAAAACATAAATAAAAAGAGCCAAGATTGCAGTGATTTCCAGTCAGGACACATTCAAGAAGCAACCAATGAATTCAGAGGTAGGTGGAGGGCAGATTGGTATTTCTCTTTCCCTAAAATCAATAAATTTAATTAATTTTAATGTGCAGAAAGTACAAAAAGGTATGTCAAAAACTAAACTGTTTAATTCATTTGGTTGTCTTATACCAATAACTAAACACCATGTATGTTGAATAGTACTTATGATAAATGACATCTTTGTCTTGTTCTGGACTTTAGTGGAAATGCTTCCAATCTTGCATTATCTTTTCTGTGGTTCTCTTATAGGTATATTTTACTTAAAGGCCATCTTTTTTCAGACTAAGGACACATTAGGTATAGTCCTACTTTGCTAGAAATTCATATTAAGAATTGATGCTTTCTTTCCTGCTTTTTTCAATATAGGGATAATTAATAAGAATAAGTTATTTTTGCATTTATAAGATGTATATGTCATGATATATTATTAGTCATAAGAGTAATTTGCTATGTTGTTGGATACTATTTGCCAATTGATTTTTTAGTATTTTGCATCTGCTTAAGTGGAATTAGCCTATAGTTTTCTTTTCTATTTTAAGGAATCTTCTTCATTGTAACATAACAAGTGATCTTTCTTTGTGGAAAAACTTTTGTCTTTCTAAACATCTTTGGGTTTTATTTTTATCCTTAACATTATGACATTTCACCACATTTGGTCAGTGGCTGTTTTCCTTCATTTATCAATGGTGCCATTTATTTTATGGTATGTTCAGCAAGATCTTTTACCAAAAATGTCTTGATTTCCTATTGATGTATCCATTTTACTCTGCTTTTAAACTGTTTTTTCATTATGTAGTACATTCGGTGAAATTCTTTTATCTTTCAGTCCATCTTTATCTTTTTTATATTCCATCTTTTAAAAATTTCAATTTTTCAGTTGTCATTTTTAATTTCCAGGAATTGTATGGATGCAAAGTCCTCCCAAATTTATCTGAAATTATTTACTACACTTAGTTGAAAATATTTTTCTTCTTGCTACACTAGTCCCGTTTCTCAGAAATTCATTCTTCTTTTATTGATTTTAGTACCCCTATTTCATGGAGTTGGTGTCAATCAAACCTTGGTGATTGAGTGCTTGTTTATCTTTGCATTTAAGATTCCCAATAGGCCTCATGAGGATATAGTTACAGGCTGTCTCTGATGGTTTGGGAAAGAGAATGTGATTTTCTGCATTGGAGTTGTTTGTATTTTTTCTTCAGTCTGAGAAAAGGGAATCTTTTATTTTTATAGGCCAGCAACTAACTATTGCCTTGCTCTAACTTTCTGTATGTAGTGCACATATTCATTAATTTAGTCTCAGTACAAATGCTCTTGACATGTGGGGTATAGCACAGTCAGAGGAAAAAGAGGAATCAGCACACCTAACTGTTACAAATGTAGTTCCATAGTTATTCATCATAAGGATTCTCTGACATCCACTTCTGCACCTCATATTCCCTCTGAGAAGCCTGTTCCCCTAAAAGCAATTCTTCCTTGGAGCAGTCTCTTCCTACAAGCACCATTTTGCTCCCCTAAGTTAGGCTAATGTCTGACTTTCAAGAATTTCTAAATCTATATAACGATAGAATCTGTTTTTTAAATCTCACATTAAAGTATTAGTACCAGTTTTAGATCTTTCTTTTCAGCTTACTTATTTCACTATCTTGTTCTGAGTCCTATTACACTTTGGGTTATTTCACTGGTAGGACCCAATAGCTTTACATTTCTCATTGGCACTTTAAAAACAACAACTAAACTGTCTATAAACAGCATTTATTTATAACTGTTGGTCCTTTTATTTCTTGAACCCATGTTCTGTATTTGACCACTGTAAATTATTGTGTACTTGAATAATTATGTAGAACCTATCATAAGATGCTTATAAACTCTAAATAAAACTCTAACTGCTAAATATGCAAAGCTTTCAAACATTAAAAGAAACATGACTCTTTTCAAGAAGAGTTTCCTGAAAAGAACTCTATAATAGCCTTTGGCTAAGTCTCAGATTCTTTAAAAAATAGGTTTTTTGTTGAGTTTTTAGAGAAAGAGGAAAAGAGAAAGACTAACATCACTAGAAAGACTAACAGCTGCCTCCTGCACCCTGCCCCTTCCCCACATCTCCACCTACTGGGAATCAAGCCTGCAACCCAGAAATGTGCCCTGACCAGAAATTGAACCAGCAACCCACTGGTGCATGGAACAACACTCAAGAAATTGAACTACTCAGGCCAGGGCTCTCAGATACTGTAGGAATCATGAGGCCCTGAAAATTCTTAAATGAGCATCTTTGCAGAGAGTATACATGCAAGGCATATAGTCCTACCGAATACTGACTTTTTATTATGTATGAGAAAAGAACTGTTGCTCTATTCCAAAATGTAACTCCAATAAGCAACTTATATTTCAAGTAAATCTATATTTTATTAAAATATCATGCCAAATATTAAACTGATTAATTTCATCCTCTTAACCATAGAATACTGGTACTGTAATGAGTTATGTAAAACTACTCTACCGTTCCAAACTCCAGGTTGACTTGCTGGGTCTCTAGTCTACCACGTATACCCAGCGTGTTGTATATATGTGATAAATATATACAACATGATGTTCTATATTAGATGTGCTTTTCTAAAATGAGGGAATATTTGTTTACATATAGATTTTCAATCAGGTCTTTATATTGCAGTTACCAAGAAGTTTATAAAAATACTGAGTTGTTAATATTTTAAAATTAAGAATTATTTTAAATTTAAGTTAAAAGTAGATACAATTTGGAGGTATGAAACTAAAGATATAAATGTGAATATTATTTTTTAAAGTGAAAGGTTTTCTATTTATTTGTAACATCTCACCCATATGCTTAAGCAGTACTTCACTGCCCTTGCTTTCCTACATACTTACCAGCTATGTAACCTCAGAAACATTGATTATCTTAAACAATACATGCTTCAATTGTCATATCATGAGAATCAAATCAGATAAAACATTAGGCACTTAGAACCATGCCTGACACATGTAAAGCCCTCAATAAGTATTAGCTACAATTATTTATTGTTATTCTCTCCCATTATTCTGTAAAAGAATCCCAGATTACAAAAAAAAATATTATTTTAAGCTAAACACTTTATGGTAAGATTTAAGGGGATAAAAAACACGTAGTATTATTGCTAACACACATTTTATGGTGATGGCATTGAAATATACAACACTCATTCCTTTTGTGTCAAGAGTTGTATGAAAATGATTTGCCAGGACTCACTTGATGATCTGTAAAGTTTTTATATCAGTAGCTGTATAATAAAGGTACTGCTTCAGTCAGACACAGCATCAAATTCTACCAGGATTAACTATTTGTGAAACAGTAAACTGGGGTCAGTGGGAAATGAAATTTCAAACTCAAGGAAACGGGAACAAGGGAAAATCATAACTCAGAACAGAGGCAAACCACTGGTGACACTGGGGCTGCAGGGTGGGCGATGGCAGGGAAGAAGTTCCAGGAGGAATGTTGAAAGTCCACAATCACTAAAGGTCAAAATAAAACTCACAGAGTATTTTAGCTCATAGAAGGCACAGCTCTCTCCCAGGCCCACATACTAGTATAGACTTAGGGAAGTGGATTCTTTATATATGTGCCACCGGATACATTGACTACTAGTATGCTCCTCCTAGCATATATACTTTGACAATTAAAAACTAATAGATAATTTATTATGGTTGGAAAATTAAAATACTAAGTAATCTGAATATCCAAATCAATATACTCCTTCTATTGAAAAAAGGGATGCCCAATGCCTAGAATGAGGATTAACTAATGTCTATAAATATGTCACATAGTAGGCACTCAAAATGAATAAATGAATGAATGAAAAGAATAAACAAAGGACCAAAACAACCAGTGGTGAAAGTGCTGTAATCATTTCTTCAGTATGAAATATACACTGAGTGGCCAGATTATTATGATCTCTGAACACATAATAATCTGGCCACTCAGTGTATATCCTATATAATAAAAGGCTAATATGTTAATTTACCCCTTGACCAGTAGTTCCACCAGCAGGCAGGCCAGCCAACTGCCTATGTCCCCTCCCCCTGGCCAGGCTGGCCAGACCCCACCCGTACATGAATTTATGCACCTGGCCTCTAAATATTTGAGTGGCCAGATTATTATGTGTTCAGAGATCAAAATAATCTGGCCACTCGGTGTATTACTTAGCTACAGAACTCGAAACATTCCTGCTACTTGAAATACAAATGCCAAATTCCATTTATTTGCTGATCTGCACTATTTGAGCTATGGCTCTTTAACTCTGAATTTAAGCATTCTCTTTTCTGGTTCTGTTTGGATCACAGTAATATTGACTCTTACCCACCGGAATCTACAATATTCTGAAACTGCCTCTTCAATATCTTTCTTGACACATTTTCAATTAGTTAGCTCACAGGCCCATCAGGATCCTTCTATAATTTTAGCTCTAACAGCAGAGAACTGACATCCTAATGGCACTTACCTGTTTGCATCTAAATAATAATAATACTTATTAGAGCATTATTATCTGCTACTAGAAATGCATTTTCTGAGCATGTTACTGCCTAATCTCTCTGAATTTCTTTGCAAATACAGTTTGGTGTTCCAATTGTTTGTCTTCCCTTAGTCATATGGCCCTTCTTGGTCCCTCATCCACCTCCTGATTCCCCTGGTTTAGGACTTTTACTCTGGCAACCCCAGTTCTCCAGGTGAGCAAGAATGCCTTTCACACTATTCTCTCCAGATGCCCAATTGAACATCACCCAGTGTCCCACATGCCAGTTACCTTTCTAATTCGAATTGCTGAGAGCTGAGCCCTCAATATTTTTTGCTTTATTTTTAAATTGATTTTAGAGAGAAAGAGAGGGAGAAAGAGAGAGAAACATCAATTGGCTGCCTCCTGTACACCTCCTACTGGATATCAAGCTGTTAATATATATTTCTACCAATTTACCATTTGTCATAGATATTGAAGAAATTTAGACTACACAAAAAATAAACCATAATGATATCTAACTATCAACCCTAAGATTACAATTTAAAAATCAACTGGATCAAACAAAAGCACAGAACATATTTCCTTATTTCTTAAAAATAAAAGTATACCTCATCCCTTTAAACATAGTTTGTCCACGTACACATATGCAACAAAGACCTGGAATAACATCAGGATCAAAATTTCACCGGAACTCTGCTTTGGACTACATGTGTGCACAAGATCATTGAATTAAGTCTCTATTTGTATTCTGGGCTCTATTAATCTAAGGAAGAAAAGCATCTAAAAAACACCCATCCTAGACCTTACATTAGATTAATGACCTTTATTCTTGACTGGTTTTTAGAACATCTTGGGAAGTTTTTGAGAAATAGCAATGCCCAAATTCTATCCAGACTTATTATATAAAAATATCTGAATGTGGGACTCAAACCTCAGTATTTTTTTAAAGAACCAAAAATAACTGTTATATACACCCAGGGTTAAGAACTGCTGCCATAGACAACCTTTCTATCTTTTGTTCCCTGCCCTGTCATGCCCTCACATGACTTACCCCCAAATCTGTCCTACTCTGCCCTCACAATACTTGACTTAACAGTCCTCTTGAGTGCATCTAATATCCAATACATTAGGCAAGTGTAACTCCTTCTAGAACCCCCAAGAGTAAGACCAATTTGTCCCACTTTGAAATTCCCAATAACACAGTATCAAAAAGGAAGAAAAGGAGGAGGAGGAGAAAGAGGAGGAGGAGGAGGAAATAGCTCAAATGTATTTGGATGGGAAATCACATTGCACCTGACTTTACCACTCTCTGTACCATTTTATCTTCTCTTCCCTTCATTTCCCTATTTTGCAGCCAGTTATTGTAGCCCTCCCCCCAATTCTTATCTTCTTAAATCACTTGTCTCTGGTTCTAACAGAAAATTACTTTTCTCCTTAGTTTCAGCTAAGAAATGATTCACTTTTATTGTAACCTCATTAGAAAAGTGGTAGCAATGGAAAAGAAAGCCAAAATGTTAAAATGCAAATTATTAAAACATAAAAGGTTTAATTAAAGATTGGTTTGCAATGACAATAATACAATGCAAAAGATCCAGTTCCTTTACTTGACTTACAATAAGACTCAGAGCCACCAGTTAGCGAGCATCTTCGGTGTGCCTGGCATTCTATCAGGAGCCCTAATCCTTATGGCATGACTGCATAGCCATCACCCCAGTTTTGTGATTGGTCGCATAGCTGAAAAGTGGCTGACTCATGATACAAATTTAGGTTTCTAATGCCAAGGCACATTCTCTTTTCCACTTATAAAGAATGAGCAAGCTGGTCTTGAACATGAGATGAATTGGTTTGGATCTATTCTCAGGGTTATGAGACCCACTCAGGATATACCATCTAATCTTTTTTGTAGAACCTCCATCCTTACTCTTCCCTCCTCATCGTCACCTTTGTCTCTCCAGCTCCTCAGACATTCTAGTTCCTGAGGCCAGTTCTGGTAACCACGCTTCTTCTGACTCCAAGTTTGTAGTTGTCTCCTTTCTCCTTCCACTTAGTAATTGAATTTATAATCATTATGGTTGTATAAGCTTAGAATAGCTTAACTATAACATCACTTATCTCAGTATTAAAAGGGCAGAGCTACTCTTACATATAATGTATGATGCATATGAAGTTTCTCTTATATCATAATTCTTTTAAAATAGAGTTGCATTGGTATTATTAGTTTTTTTCAAAATCTTAATATGCTTTACACAATTACGCTGCAAGATCCCTTTCAGGCAAGGATTTGGGTCATATGCTTTGGTTTTTAAATATTAGATGTATATAAATAAAGGCAAAATAAAATATGCTAAGTGAACTTAATCTATTTTAAGTAAAATATGAATTTCTAGGAGATATAAAAGGATACCAAAACTCAAATTCATGAGCCTGCATTTACTTACAAAAGCATAGTTTTTATCTTACCAAAGACAAAATTAGATAGCTACATGGTATGATACAATTAGAAAACAACAAGTCATCTGCTATTCAGAACACAATTGCCAAGTATACCAGGTAAAATGCATGCTGTGACCACTGTTGAAAGAGAATAAAGGAAAATAAGTGAGGCCACTTCCTCCTTATAAGGTTGAGATTTCAATCTCAGAAATAAAACAAAGTTTAACAAAAGAAGATGAAACACAAGAAGAGCTAGTGCACCAAGAAAATGCAGAGGGAAAATGCATTGAGACTCTTTAATTTAGCACAACAAGAAACACAAAATATGGATGCTTTAAACAGAGCAAGGGAGGAAATTTACAGGAAGATTTGGGATTCATGGCATCGGTGTTTTTGAATTCATCATCTTGTTTTCCAAGACAATTTCAGAACTAAAAAGAGGGTTGGGTGTAGCTATGGAAATTCGAGGGAGTCTTTCTCAATCCCTTTGCTTAGTGACCAAAGAAAAAGACCTTGAAGAGAGACCAAGAAATGTGGAGTTTGGCAGGATAATATACAGAGTGATAGATTGTGATGTCAGGAAAATTGTGCACTTAGATGCCCAGGGAAGCTATGCCTTATATCTCCCAGCTCTTTATTCCCATTTGGGGCTCTCAATTCTTTGAGAGTGAAATACAGTGCAGTACCTCATCATTTTGTCCAGGAATTCTTACAAAGGTCAAGGCAATAGAACCCAAGTCAGCTGGAGGAGCTCACAGACTCTAAGCTCTGATTATAAGGCCTTACATCTAACTCCAACTTCCCTTTGGCTTAGGTAGAAGTTGTTAGCATCTTTTGACGGGCAAAAGCTCACTCTCTATAAAAACACAAAGATACCAATGCAAACACACACACACACTGGAACTATTCTATAAAGACCAAGAGCTGCATTGCAGATACACAGGAGAGAGGTTGAGAGATTATCATAGCAAAAACTGTAGATACAAAGGGAAAAACAAATATATAACTAATAAAGCATACATAAGAATGCATCTCAAATTCATCCTAAAGTTCATCTTTCAAAATGTGAGGTTACCAGAGGTATCTCCCCAGTTAACCTGAGATGTTGTACAATAAATCAGGTTACTGTAAGGACACTGTGTTAATATTTGGTGGTTGGTTTTTGTTGATTGTGAAAATATCTTGCTTACAAAGAGATGCCAAGAGTCTCAAAATAGAAGTCAGGGTAGGAAAATAGTGGCAGGGGGAAATGCCTATCTCTAGATATAGAAGCCAATATTTTGCTCCCCATTAAGAACTGGTATTATTATAAACAAATAAAGGTTATCATTTTATTTTTTTATATATTTTTATTGATATTTTACAGAGAGAAAGGGAGAGAGAGAGCTAGAAACATCGATAAGAGAGAAACATCGACCAGCTGTCTCTTGCACACCCCCTAATGGGGATGTGCCCGCAACCAAGGTACATGCCCCTGACCGGAATCGAACCCGGGACCTTTCAGTCCGCAGACCGACGCTCTACCACTGAGCCAAACCGGTTTCAGCAAAGGTTATCATTTTAATAATGATCATATATGTTTATTGATTGCCAGTGTAGGAGACACCATTAAAGGGAAAAATATTATCCACATTCTCCTAAAATGTACAAATTTGCAGGCTTGAATATCTATAAAGTGATCTTCAACAAGAATAGCCAGCTACAGAACCCGCCCCTTATCTATACAAAATGAAACCACCATGAAGATGTTTATTTTCTAGGGGTGACAAATCAATTTGATTCATGTCAGGTGCCTATAGACCTGAGCCTGGCCAAGGTTTTAGGTGAACCCTATATACTTATTAAGCTTATGATATTCATTTTATTTGCATTTGTCAAATTACTCAACTAAGTTAACTCACTATAGAAATAAATATAGATGTATTATGCTGAAGACTATGCTGTATAGTTGTAAAACTGCTTTCATGTGAATAAAAGAAAATCATGTTATCATTTATCAAAATAGCAAAAGTAGGAAATAATTCTCAATGCTCTGCACAAAACCATACTATGTTTAACACAAATAATCAGAAATACCTGTATTTTATCATTTAGACATTCAAATGATAAAAGATTACAAAAAAATTAATAGGTTGCCACTAAGAGGTTTCCATGGTAAGCAAAGGCAAAACCAAAACTAATACATTTAATTAGCAAATAAATAATTTAATTTTTTTGTTCATAGCACAAAACTATATTTTTAGAGTAATAGGAAAGGTTAGAAGTAATCAAATCAAATAAAAACTCATGTCATTTTGATACTAAAATGTAAATATATAAAATAGTAAAAAGGACTTTAGATAATAGAAAAAGGACTCCAGGTCATATAACAATTTTGCTTCCATTGAAACTATAAATAAACTAGACCTCAAAACTTTAATTACTACTTCTATCACATTATTACTTATAAGACTACATTTTATATATTATAGATACAATGATGGTAAAAAAAGTTTATGATAAATTCCCAATTCCAATACATAACTTTTAAACACTTTTCTTAGAAGTCATTAAAATAAATAAAAGTTCTTATTTGCATTACCTAATAGCTTTTGAACACAAATAAAAGAATTTAGATTTAAATCTATACTAATAAAAGGGTAAACTGATAATTAGATTAGGAGACCTTCAGGACAAAGCCAATGTGGTGAGGCTGAGGCAAAGGTGGTTAGAGGTGATCAGGCCAGGAGGGGAGGCAGGCAGTTGGGGGTGAGCAAGCTGGCAGGGGGGCACAGCTGGGGGCAAGCAGTCTGGTAGGGGGGCAGTTGGGGGCAAGCAGGCCAGCAGGGAGGGCCGTTGGGGGTGATCAGGCCAACAAGGGGGTTAGTTGGGGGTGAGAAGGCCAGCGGTGGGTGGGGAAGTTGGGGGCGAGCAGGCTGGCATGGGGACTAGTTGGAGGTGAGCAGGCTGGGGGTGAGGGGAGTAGGGGAGGCAATCAGGTCAGCAGGCAGGTGAGTAGTTAGGAGCCAGCAGTCCCAGACTGCTGGTTTAAGCCTGATCCCTATTGGGGACATATCCCAAGGGGTCCCAGATTGGAGAAGGTGCAGACCCAGCTAAGGGACAACTCCCCCCATGCATGAATTTCATGCACTGGGCCACTAGTCTAATAATAATAAGAATGAATGGTATATGGAGATGTAATAAAATAACTTTCTACTAATCATTATATCATTTGTCTAGAAAAAATCATTATATTTTTTTAAAGTTAGAGGGTATGCTGAGATTTTTTTTTAACTTGGGGGCTCTTATTTCCATGATAACCTAAAAAAAATTAATGAGCACAATTAAATCATCTGCTGCAAGGCAATATGTGTGCCTTCAATAGCGCCTGTATTCACCATTCAAATGGCACCAAGAAGCACTAATTAGGTTGCAGTCCATGAGAAAAGCATGGACTAAAATAAAATAAAATACGAGCATTTGCACCATATGATGTCAAAGCACAAAAAGGGAGAATGTAGTTCCATTGAATTTAACAAAACGCACATAATGCCATTCACTTCCACAACCACGCAAATGGTTTCCACAGGGGATACCTTCAGACTTCAGTCACATTGAAATTATATTTCCAGTTTTTAGTGGTACAGTATTGGCATTGATACTATTTTCATCTGATTCCCAAATGTGTTTTGTTTTATACTCATAATAAGGTTTAAGCATATGAAGTTTATTATGTTTGTACATCTGTAAATAATAAAACTTAAGAAAAAATATTCACCAGTCATGATTCATGAAAAACTTTCTCTTTAAGTGGAGTTGCTATATGTGCTCTCATATGTTTCATCTCAAATCACAGATTATTTTTTAATCTCAATGGGAGCTTCATATATAATGCAATGTGTGAATGCACACACTTGTGCATTCACACATTGACATCAGTTTTTGCAGTACCAAAATAAACCATATAAGAATTAAAATATTTATTCATCATATAGACTAAAAGCATCTACTATCTAAAGGTAAATATAATAGCTTATGTTTTACTCATTTCTGGAAACTTCCACTTTCATAAAAAGGGCCAGATGAAAAATCCCTGGAAACTACTGATCTTTTTACAGTCTCCATAATTTTACCTTTCCCATAATGTCAGAGAGTTGGGATGATACACTATGTAGTCTTTTCATATTGGCTTCTTCTCACTTAGTAATATGCATTTAAGGTGTCTCCAGGTCTTTACATCCTCAGTAAATCTTTATTTTTATTTTTTTTATTTTTTTTACATTGTATGGATGTATCACAATTTATTTATGTATTTATCTATTGAAGAACATATTGGTTGCATCTAAGTTTTGAGATAATGAATAAACACCACTATAAACATCCAAGCTCATGGTTTTGTGTGGACATGTTTTCAGCTCCTTTGGTTAAATACCAAAGAGCATGATTGATGGATCATATAGTAAGAATATGTTTAGTTTTATAAGAGCCCACAAGACCATCTTGCAAAGTGTACCAATTTTGCTTTTCTACCAGCAATGAATGAGAGTTTCTATTGCTCCCCATTCTCAGCAGCACTTTAGGTTACCAAGGTTCCAGATTTTTGGCCATTATAATAAGTATACAGCAGTATCACCTTGCTGTTTTAACCCCCCAATGACATATGTTATAACGTATGTTTCATATGTTTATTTACCATCTGTATATCTTTTTTGGTGTTAAGGCCTTTGGCCCATTTTTAAATCTCATTGTTTGTTTTCTTATTTTTGAGTTTTGAGTTCTTTGTATATTTTAGTAGATGTGTCTTTGCCAATATTGTTTCCCAATCCATGGCTTGTCTTCCCATTCTCCTGTCATTGTCTTTCACAGAGCAGATTTTAATTTTAATGAAGTCCAGATTATCAGTTACTTCTTTCATGGGTCCTGCCTTTGTTTTGTTTCTAAAAAGTCATTTTTATATCCAAATTCATCTAGGTTTTATCCTATGTTATCTTCTAGGAGTTTTGTAGTTTTACATTTTACACTTAGCTCCATGATCCATTTTGAGTTAATGAAGGGTGTTAGATATCTGTGTGTTGATTCTTTTCATTATTTGTTTTAACTTATGGATGTCCAATTGTTCTACCACCATTTTCTAATAAGAGTTCTTTTGCTCTATTAGATTGCTTTGCTCCTTTGTCAAAGTTCAGTTGACTGTATTTATGTGGTTCAATTTTTGGGCTCTCTATTCTGCCTCATTTATCTCCTTGTCTATTCTTTTGCTAATACCACAATCTTGAATACAACAAAATAAATTATTCAAAGTTACTACAGTTTATCCCAGTTACTAAAAATGTTGACTTTAGAACACTATAGAGGCAGGACATGAATAGGGAATTAGAAGTGTAATTTTAGTAATTTATATTTATATTTCCAATATAAGTATGATCAAAGATGAAATGGAATCATTAATAGTAGAACTTGATCATGGAAGTGAAAAAAAATAGATGTGTGATAAAGACAAATAAAACTTTACTCAAGTGAAAGTATTACATAATTCTAAACTCAATCTTAAAAGGGAAATGTGCTTTTGTTTTAAAAGATGTTATCAATATTCATCATAATGTAATATAAAAGTAACATGGTATAATAATGGCTGAGAAGAAACATTTATTGGGTACATATTTTGTGGGAAGGTGCTTAGACTTCCCACACAACACTACAATATAGGCATTATTATCCCCAGAATACAAATGAGGAAAACAAGTTGAACTAGAATCATAAGAGCATAATTCTAGTTCAGGCTCTTCCAGTTATGAGCTCTGTATCTCTGGGGAAATCACAGCCTCTCTGAGGTTTCATTTCTTCACCTGTAGTATAAAGATGATACTTGCCCTGCTCACCTTCCACAGTTGTTTTGTGATGGCATTTAGATAACATCAAGAGCCTCCATGTTGCAGAAAGCACCACAAATATAGGGGTTTATTATAGCTATAAAAGTCACGCTGATAGAATCAACACAGGCAACAGCAAAGTGGTTAAGAGCTCAGCCCTGGACATCACACTAAGTGTCCATCTTGGCTATGTTATTTTTTTTCCCTGGCTAACCTTAGGAAAGCTGTTTAATCTCTTTGTACCTCAGTTTCAATGCTGCTAAAATCAGAATAACAATAATACCTATCTAATAAAATCATTGCTAGGATTAAATAATGCAACAATATTCAAATTTCTTAGAATATGTGAGCCATCCTAATTTCTATATGGAGAACCAATCTCTCGGCATCTTTGCCAATTTTCAATAATTGCTACATAATTTGTGTGTTAAGTTCTATTCATATCAATAAACATTTATTAAAAATCAACACTGAAAAATATTATGCTATATATTTTAGAAGATGTAGAGATATATAGAATAGGCTCTCTACATTTTGGTAGCTCAGCCTTCTGTGATTAATAAACATAAATAATCATACTAAAAGACAGAGTGTGATATATGGGAGTATCAGAGAAAAATCATTACTATATTTCAAGTAGAAACAAATATTTAATCAACTTCACTCCATTGAGTCAACCCAGCTCCTTGGTCCATGTTAATTGAGGGATAACATATAAAAAAGTATTTTTAAACTGGAGAATACAATAAAATGTATACTCAAAATATTTTGTCTTGTGTTTCAATATGAAATTAAGATGTAGCACTAGTAATTGAGTTATTCTCTGGAAATTAACATAACCGGCACATGGATTTGGAGTTAGTTTTTCCCAGAGTGCAGGTGCATCTCTGTGCTTCATTCATGTTCTCTTATTATTACCTCAGCCCCCAGGAAAGACAGGTATCGGTGCTTGGGATTCAGTCTTTCAGCATGGAACAACTCAAAGATAAAACACATGTTGGAGATTGAAGCTGAAACCTCATTTCTCTAAGTTGCTCCTCTGTAATCAATCTGTAGAATTCAGATGTCCACACACCACACTGAAAAGTTGCTCTTTTTCCTTTTGCCGTGCAAGGTCAGCAAGTATTTACTCTAGATCTATGAGGCTCAGATTGTACTCTTCAGCTCTTCATCAAAAATTCAATTAAACCATCAATAGCACCACTTCAATACCATCCCATTTATATTGCAGAGATAACCTTTTTTGGTCCTTTGTTGGAATTTTTTATTGTTAGCTACTACTTGAAACAAAATTTAAGCATCTCATCTAGATTTCTTCATTAACTAACCATTTAATTTGTCCTAGTCCTACAGTTTCTCTTCTTTTTAAAGTCATTCTGGACAAATTTTTATGGTGCTCATTGGTTTTCAAAGGACTTCCATTATGTTCAATTAGGTTTTCATTCAGTCACCAAGAAGCTAGACAGCTCAAATGAGTGAAAGCAAGAAATGATTGATTGATACCTAAACTATAGCAGGAATTTCTGATACTTCCATATATCACACTCTGTCTTTAAGTATCAGGAGTTATGTTTATTTTCTTTATGAGAACATGAGTCTGCAGAGTGCAGGAATTCTATCTGAGTTATCTTTGCATCCCTAATGAGCCAGTACATTACAAAGTGCAAGTAAGTTCATTACAATTCAGATCACAAACTTTTAGTGGTTACTTAATAAGAGCTTATTGAAAAAAAATCATACTCCACAATATGTCTCCCACCCACCTAAATTCCAATATTATCTCTTGATATCCTCCCATACATAGCCTACGCTCAAATGGATTCTAAACTGAGTTGTTTAAAGAACAAGAGACTATTTTGTTTCATCTCCAGACATTCTACATAAATATGTTGTAGGAAGAATTCAGAAATATTTGTGTACACAGTGTGGGTACAAAAGCAGTTGTTTCAAAAATTAGAAACTAATGCTCTTTTGTTTGCACAGAAAATAATACAATAGTTAATAAATAATACAAGAATAAACTGTTTTTTGCATATTTACAACTATAAATCTACTCTTGCCTCACTCTTTATGTACACATGTTAAGGTGATCTTGCAAACTCCAGAACAGGTAAAACTATTTTCTATTCTCCAAGGCCACTCTGCAGTTTCCTAAACCTAGGTGTTTTTGTGTGTGTTTTTTTTTTTTTAATTATGATTATTACTAGAAGCCTGATGAATGAAATTCATGCACTCTGGGGGGAGGGGGTTATTCAGCCTGGCCTGTGCCCTTTCTCAATCCAGGAGCCCTAAGGGATGTCCGACTGACAGCTTAGACAAGTGGGCCTAGGCTGTCAGTCAGATATCCTTAGCACTGCCACTGTGCTCTCCAGCAGTGAGCTGTGTTCAGGGCTTCTAGCTAAGCCACATTCCTCCTGTTGGAGCACACTGACCACCAGGGGGTAGCTACTTCCTTAAGCATCTGCCCCCTGGTGGTCAGTGCATGTCATCATGACTGGTCATTTTGCAGTTTGGTCAATTTGCATATTACCCTTTTATTATATAGGATTACCAACCTAGAGTGGTCAGTTTTTTCTCAGATCACTATTTCTCGATGCTCATCTTAATAACACCTCCTGCATAAAGCTTTCCTGATTTATTGCTTTTCTAAGAATGTCTATGACATTTTTCTTATACATTTTATACACTTGCCATAGTCTACCTTATAGGCATTTGAATGCTATCCCCATTAAAAAATATCACATAATAAATATAATCTCTTTAAAGTCAGGAACTATCTTAAACTTTTAAAAACTTTCTGATATACTCAGTAAAATGTTTAATATATTGATAGCAGTATAATGTTTAATATATAGATAGCTCATTGGAAAAAAATCAGTTGTTACACTGCCTTACATTGTTTAATTCCTAGAATTGTCCCTGTAATTTTCCACATTGAAGTTAGTAGCCGTCTCTACTCAGTTAACACAGCACATAAACCCTTACCGATCAAAAGATATAAGAAAGCTCCCAAACTCACCTTGAATGTGCCTTTCTTCTAAAGCAAATCTGTTGCACCACTAAATGCCAGCAGGCCTGCTTTGTTCCGCTGGGAGACATAAAGTTGGAAGTTTCTAATTACCAGCACAGCGGCACACTGCACAGCTTAGTTTTATGCAGCATGGCTACTCTGAACAAGTGAGAAATGTTAACAGGCAGAGTGGGATGACTATGCGGATGGGCATGACAGGAAGCGGCCCCTTTAGGAACTGCTATTGTTTGAGAAAGGGGGTCCTCATGGTGCCAAGCACAAGGCCTAGAAACTAGGTTCCTGGGCCACCCTGCCTAGTGGTGTTCAGTGCCTGAGGAGAGGGGCGGCCTGCTTGGCCAAGGTGGATTCTGACCCCCACTCCTCATTCATTGCAGCAAAGGCAATGAGCCTGAGGCTCAAGACAGGCTGTCCATGAACCTCTAATTATTTGTAAAAGTGTGATTAAGATATATTCTCATATATATATATATATATATATATATATATATATATATATATATCCATTTCAAAATAATAAATGTGCACATGCCTTTTAATATGGATATTACACATACAATTTGACTCAATAAAGTGTTTCATTATTTTTATGCAAAATCTCTATAATTTCAAAACTTCTGTACTGCCACATGATTCCAACAATTTAAAATTAATTGAGGAATGTTAAGATAGTCATGAATATTAAAAATACTGTGATAAATATGTGAATATCTATAAAATACTTAACAATTTTACCACTTATTAACTATTTTTTACTACTTATTGACTATTTATTTGTGTGCGCAGTGTTTGCATTCATTGTCTTACTTATTCCTCATAAGAACGTGAAAGAATCACAGAAATGTGAGCCCCCCGTAAGCCATGCCTGCAAGCCAGCTCATCATGCCCTGGACTTTTCCGTTATTTAAACCACAAAATTCTCTTTCTCCTTTGAGCCATTTGTGTTAGTTTTCCTCTTCCTGAAATCGAACCACCTGCTAGTGAAAGAGAGGAAAACTCAAGAAAATCATTAAGTTGTAAAGACTTCCTGATGCCCCTGATGCTCTGAGCTCCCTGGGTGGCAATTCACATCTTAGAATGTGGTCAATCACAAAAGTCTTATTTCTACTATAAGATTCAAAGTTCCTTGAGCTGAAGTTTCATATCTTATTTTTTTCCCCCATAGGTTCCAGTGGATCTAGAACTGTATCTTGGGTATATGCACTGCTCAAGAAGTGATTTGCCGATTAATAACTAATACTTTAAGAAGTAAACGCTTCTTAGCCGAAAGGATAAATGAGTTCTTGCTTAATTTTGTCCCTGATGCACTAAATCTCCTCTGATGACTCATGTTTGTCAACCAACTTGACAACACAGGAAAGTCTCCCCGTGCATTCTGCTCCTCTGAATCTGCCTCCCCAAAGAGGGTGGCCAGGGTATGTGACAGCACCCAACCTTCCCCGCACGCCAGAACTGTGACAGGTGCCACCCTACCCCTCACAGCCAGAGAACCAAAGGAAAGCAAGAACTAGTACACCAAAACCACGAGTGTCAGGGAAGCTGCCGGTGTCCTAACAGATCCAATGGGAGGCTTGTCTGCCTAATGCTGATAGCAGAGTCACCCTAAGGGGTCAGCAAACCTCCCCATCGAACCTCAGGAAAATGACAACAGAAACCCTTTTATAAGAGCAGAGATATAAAAGCCAAACTCGGTGAAATTAAATTACCTCACATGCTACCTCAGAAATTTAAAAAATCTCTACATTGACCTTTTTTTAAAAAAAGAATCATCCAGCATGGTTGTTTTGTTTTTTCCATCCCTTCCCTACCAACGTATAGAGACAAAGAATTGCTTGAGATTTATCAAGGAAAAGCACAGGAGGAAGCCGTACACAGTCCTGGTGTGCTTGCTCACCCGGGCAGAACTTTTCGTCTTGGTGGCTGCTTTTTCCTCTTTGCTGTCACTAAAGATTTAAATGTCTAAAGAGAATTTCATAAGCATACTTTCTCTTTATGATGCCTACGTTTCTAGAGTGTAAACAAAACATTTTTTTTCTGGGAAATAAAAAAGCTCTCAGTAAATTGATGGTCTGACAAATTATAATATATTGGGGGGGGGGGGAATAGCAAGTGCCGACTAGCTGCCCTCCACACACACACACACACACACAGTGGTTTTCAAAACACTCCTCCCTGTCATCAAAGATTTCACTCTAGTTTGACTGATTCTCTCTGTAATAAGGGGACTCATAACTTGATAACTTTCATCCACACACTTTACTCTTGACACTCCCAACACACACAATAATTTAAAGTCACAAATTAAAACAAATGTCTGTCCCTATGTTGATGATAAAGGACTTTCACCTTTTCCTCCAAAACTGATAGTGGGAAATGTCTGCCTCTGAACGGTCTCTCTCTGTACTTATTTTTTAGTAGCATCCTTACAGTCCTATTTAAAGAACATCCTTACATGTTCCCTGAATTAAACATAATTGATGTCAATGAAAAATCTAGTCAACGTTTGCCTAGGCAAACAATGTCTACATAAATGAATGCAAGTACAATGGTATCTTTAGAAATGAAACATAATTTATTCTATTAGACAAATTAGAAACACAATAAAATCTTACTGCTGATAGCACTGTCTATTTCCTTCTAGGAAGCAGTGAGATAAGCTAACCAAAACCAACTGGCTAAATTGGTTTTAAAATGTACAAACACCCCTTTCAAATGCTAATCACGCTATTTGCCTGTTCAAATTCACAATATTCTTGAGCATCTCACCTATCAACACAAACAATTGCCTATTGTTCCATAAAGAGAAGTGGCAAACGTTTTAGCTCAGGAGATCAGAAATGTGGTTTTGACCAGTATAGATATTGTCAAAAATAAAGAAAGTAAATCAAATTAGAGACATTAAAGAAAATGGGATTATTAAAATTTATTAAGGACTCAATACTTAAACACAGTGACTGAAAATGGTGCTGCATTTAACCAAACTTAACATTCAATAAATCCCAAACTGACCCAATGATGAAACTTCAAAACAAACAAAACAAAAACCTACTAACCTGCTCTACCTAATGGGGGGTTGGGAGGTGGGAAAATCCTAAGAAACATTTGTGAACTTCACAGTCCAGAGGCATGAGTTCACTGAAAACTGAGACATATCAATCACAAGGCCATAAAGCTCTTCATCCCACCCATAGCTTAAGGTCATATTACTAAATACATATCTACAGCAGTTCCCTTTATCTTGTATATCATCTCTGGTTATCAAAAAAATTATAAGGAGTAGTAAAAGACAAAAAAAAAAAAAAAAACTCACAATTTGAAGAGGCAGAGCAAGCATCAGAACCAGACATGGCTGGGGTGTTGAAATTATCAGAGCAAAATTTAAAACAACAATGACCAATGTATTAAAGGGCTCTAATGAATAAAGTAGACAGCATGCAGGAACAGATGGGTAATGTGCGCAAAGTGATGGAAATCCTAAGAAAGGACACACAAAATGCTAAAGTTCAAAAACAAAAATTAAAACACAGCTAAAGAAATAATATCTGGCCGAAACCAGTTTGGCTCAGTGGTAGAGCATCGGTTTACGGACTGAAAGGTCCTGGGTTCAATTCCAGTCAAGGGCATGTACACTGGTTGCGGGCACATCCCCGGTGGGGGGTGTGCAGGAGGCAGCTGGTCGATGTTTCTCTCTCATCGACGTTTTTAGCTCTCTATCTCTCTCCCTTCCTCTCTGTAAAATATCAATAAAATGTATTTTTTTTTAAAAGAAATAAACTCTGACGTTAAGCATACATAAAAAGAACCACTCAAAAACTGAAAATAAAAAAGAACAACAATGGACCAACATCAATAGAGTCAGCTGATCTTCAATAAAGGAGCAAAGGCAATATAATGAATGGAGCAAAGATAATCTTTACAGAAGATGAAGCTGGTCAAACTAGTCATGTATATGCCAAAAAAAAAAAAATCAAGACACAGACCTTAGACTTTTCACAAATATTGACTCAAAATGGATCAGAGTCCTCAATTTAAATTCAAAATTGTAAAATTCCTAGAGCATAACACAGAAGAAAACCTAGATGAACCTGGGTGTGGTGATGACTTTTTAGATGCAACACCAAAGGCATGATTTATGAAAGATGTAATAAACAAGCTAGACTTCATCAAGATTAAGTACTTCTGCTCTTTGAATGATAATCTCAAGAAAATGGGAAGACAAGCCATAGACTAGAGAACAATATTGGCAAAAGACACATCTGCTAAAGGACTATTGTCCAAAATATACAAAGAACTCAAAATTCAACAATAAGAAAACAAACAACCTGATTTTTAAAAAATGACCCAAATACCTTAACACACCCCTCAACAAGGAAGATATACAATGGCAGTTAAACACATAGAAAGATGCTACATAGCTGGTTGCTGTGGCTCAGTGGTTGAGCATCGACCTATGAACCAGGAAGTCACAGTTTGATTCCAGGTCAGGCTATATGCTTGGGTTGCAGGCTTGATCCCCAGTGTGGAGGATGCAGGTGGCAGTTAACCAATGACTCTTTATCATCACTGATATTTCTATCTATTTCTCCCTTTCTCTCTGAAATCAATAAAAATATTTTTTAAAATAATAATACATAAAAAGATACTCCATATCATACGTCAACCGAGAAATTAAAATAGGATGGAGATACTACCACACACTTATTAGAATGTCCAAAAATATGAACACTGACAACAACATCAAATGCTGGTGAAGATGGTTGCCACAAAAAACTCTCATTTATTGCTGGTGGGAATGCAAAATGGCACAGAGACTTTGCTAGGCAGTCTGGTGGTTTCATATAAAACGAAAAATATCTTACATTAAATTCAGCAATCATGCTCATTGTTATTTATCCAAGGACTTGAAAATTTATATCTACACAACAACCTGCACACAGATGCTTAAACAGCTTTCTTTATAACTGCTAAAATGTGGGAGTAATCAATATGCCCTTCAGTAGGTGAATAGGTAAATAAACTGTGATACTTTCCTATAATGGATTATTTTTCAACACTAAAAAGAAATGTTATTGGGCCATGAAAAGACCTATAAAAACCTCCAGTGCATTTTACTAAGTGCAAAGAGCCAAAATGAAATACACACACACACACACAAGCATTGTATGATTTCAACTATGAAATTCTGGAAGTCAAAACTATGGTGACAGCAAAATAAATCAGTAATGTCCAGGGGTTAAGGTTGCAGGGAAACATGAAAAGACAGAGTAGTGAGAGTTTTTAGGGTAATTAAAACACTCCATATGATTCTATAATGATAAATACATGTCATTTATACATTTGTCTAAACCACAGAATGTGCAAGAGTAAAAGTGAATCCTAGGATAAGTTATGGACTTTAGATTATTATAATTTAACTAGAGGTCTGGTGCATGAAAATTCATGCACTGGAGGAGGGGTCCCTCAGCCCAGCCTTCCCCCTCTTACAGTCTGGGAACCCTCAGGGGCAGAAGGCGGCCCAGTGATCAGGGGAAGGAGGTGCCCCATCACACCTCTGCTGCTGCCACTGCCTGCAGCACAAGCCTCGGCCGGCCCTGGTTACCTGAGCCCCGGGCAGCCCTGGGTGGCTGGGCAGCTGCCATCTGAGGCTTGCCTCATCTTCGGGCCGGCCCTGGGCAGTTGGGGGCTGGAAGACTCCAGAGGCAGGCACATGGGTATTCCTGGCTGTACAATGCGCCTACTGCCCCAGAGAGGATGAGGGGACTGGGTGCTGCCATCTTATGGCTGTGGTTGCTGACATCTTTGAGGGTGTGGCAGTCAATTAGCATATTCCCTCTTTGTTAGATAGGATAATAAAGGTTTATAAGTTCACTCTAGTGGTTAATGTTGATAATGGGGGAAGCTATGCATGTGGATAGAGAAAGGGGGTATTAAAAAGCTCTGTACCTTTCTCTCAATTTTTGCTGTGAACTTTAAACTGCTCTAACAATAAAAGTATTTTCTTTAAAAATAAAGTTATAGGCCTGGCCAGGTAGCATCAGCTGTTTGTAGCATCATCAAGATTGTGGGTTCCATCCCTAGTCAACCTTAAAACACTTGAGCATTTGAGGTAGGACAGGATGACACAGAAGCCCTCACACTTTCCTTCACAGTCTCCTCAAGACCCTTCCAATATCTATTGACGACCTCCTAAATCTATCGCCACTGGTTTTGGTGTTTGATTTCAATAGAGCCCCAATTCCAAATTCAGAATTCTGTTCCAGTTAGCATTGCTGCATAACAAGTGCCCCCAAAATTTAAAACAGCAAAAATCATTCTATTGTCTGCCATGGTTTCAGCTGGTCAGGAATTTGCAAAGGGCTCAGCTCAATAGTTATGAGTTGGGTTCTCTCATGTGATCACAACTGAGCCCTCCTACAGGTGGAACACTGAAAGCTAGAGTATCTGGGGATTTACCAAGCATCTTTTTGTCCCATTGTCTGAAGGTGTATCCCTGCCATCTCTCTCTTTTCATGAACTAGTTTTGGCTTCTTCACACACAGCAACCTTCAGGCAATTGGGACTATTTGCATTGCAGCTTAAAAGTTCCAAAACTAATGTTCCAATGAGCAATATGGAAACTATTGAGTTTTTGTGATGTAGCTTTAGAAATCATGTATTGTCACTTCTACAGCATTTCATCTGTTGCAAGCAAATCATAAAGTCACTCAGATTCCAGGGGAGGAAAATTAGACTCTAGATCTAGTGAAGAGGTTCTATAAATCCATATGGGGGAGAGATACTCTTGCAATCATCTTTGGAAACTAGAATTTGACATACAGTCTGACTGTGGAGGGTTTTGTTTGCAAGGCCTTCAAGTTTTATCACTTTTCCATATAGAATAGTTCTAAATTTCAGTGTTAAGACCAGCAGAAAGGTATATTACAAGTAATTTACTAAAATGATGGTTGAAATCATAAAAATTGAAATTAAATTATTTTAAAATAAAATAGAACTTATATAAAGTTATCACTATTATGACATCACATTCATTTACTTAGATATGTAAAAATAAAAAAAGAGGCGGGGGGATTACAGCAACCTAGTATGCTGTTTTACATTTTAAAAGCCAGTTTTGTATATTCCACAGCCTGATATGATTATATTTAGGGTGTGGTTATTGCCCCTCCAGGCTCCAGGGTGGAAATATACTGAAAACTGCTGTCATAGCCAATGAAAAGCCATTGAAAACATAAATGTCAATATCAAGTCCCTTTCTGACCTTAGCTGTGACCTCATTGAGGCTAAATATGATTTTATTCATTATTTTTGCTGCAATTGCTACAATTTATTTTACTGAAAGAGGCTATTATAAATCTTTTCTATTTTTCCCAAACCCTTAAATCACACTTTTTCAATAGATAGCTTCAACTCATTCTTTTTTCTCTACCCAGATTAACAGTAAACCATTAATCAATCAAAAAAGCTAGACACTTTACAGTTATCCTCACCTTTTCCAACTCCTCAACTTCTAAAAATATGTTCTTAATTCTTACATATTCTATATACAATATATTTTCTTGGTCCTCATAACTTGAGTTTAGTCCTTCCTCATCCTTTATTTGAATTATTCAATGAATATTTAGCTTGTCCTCTTAAGTCTCTGTTATTCAATCAATTATACTTGCTTCCTGGCAAAACAATTCACATTGTCTCCTTTACATGACACCAGTAAATTATAAAACTCGTTTATTTCATCTCAGACTTCTCAACCTATGAAATTCAGTAGTCCAGTTGTTGAATACCAGTGAGCATGAATTCTATTCTAAAGGTCAAAAAATAGTGTGTTTGTGGGAGGAGAAGGAAATAGGAATTAAAATCCTCACATTGGAAATAGGAATTGAAATCCAAAATAGTCATCTTAAGTATGGTAGAAATCATAGAGGAAATAATTATAAGATAATGTATGAGGCTTGTGATACGTCTAAAATTTCCCCTACTAGCAATCAATTTTACCAGTCTTCACATGATCTCACTCACGTGTGAAATCTAAAGGAAAAAAAATAGATGATGAACTGATAAACAGAATAGATCCAGAGACATAGAAGTATGGAACATACTGTTGAGTCTCAGAGAGAAAATGGAGGTGGGCGCATGGGAAGAGATTAACCAAAGAACTTGTATACATATGGGCATAACCCATGGACACAGACAATAGTGTGGTGAAGGCATGGGGTGGGGGGTGAGCTCAGGCTAGAAGGAGTCAATGGGGGGGGGGAAGAAGACACCTGTAATACTTTCAACAATAAAGATTTTTTTAAATAATAAGAAATGCATATTTTTTGAAATGTATGTTCAAATGCATAGTGACTCATTTTCTCATTCCTAATATTTCATCATTATATTTGCTAATATTTGTGTTTATATTTAAAACAATTATTTTTTTCAGGTAACACAGTTAATAGACAGTTCGGTCTATTTGTATGTTAGCCTTTTATTATATAGATAATTAAATTACATTCACATGCAATTATATGTAATATATAATATAGTGATTAATAAACCACCTGTCATTATTGAAACCTCTGAAGCTCAGTGAGGATTAGCATCATGCCCAGCATCAAATGTCGAATAATTTGTAGAGCCATCACTGAAGTCAACTTTCGGACACCATGTATTTAACGTTCCCTTCATCACACTACACTCTCACTAATGTGCAGTTTACGCCCATGAGTTAGGCAATGAAAACAGACAGACAGGGATACATTTTCAAGAGTAGTCCAAGTGAGGAAGAAAGTGGCAACAGTTCCGTGCAAAGTACACATAACAGCTTGAGCACGACACGACACTGATTAAAGCACATGACCGATCCCTGATGTGCTGAGATAACGGTTTTCCCCAGCTCTTCATCCAGACCAGGTGAAATTACCAATCTACACTGAATGGTAAGAGGTAGATGTTTATCAGAAGGAGACGTCAGTGAAGTAAATAGCTTATCCTGCATGGAGGTTGCCTGTAATCTCCAGAACACTAGAGTTCCAAAGTAAACATGACTTAGCTTCACACCTGTGCAACAAACCTGAGCAACGAGACATTTGCAAGGCAGCTACTGTCAAAAAGAAAAAGATATGCTTTATTCCTACTTCCCAACGAAAGCATCAGATGATATTTCAGCAACAAAAATAAGTAAATAAAATTTAAAACAGCACAGAGGTTGACATTTTTCTTCGAGGCATGATTGATTTTGATCCTGTTCTAGTTAGCATGGTTCTGCATCTATGCACAGTGCATCAGACCAAGCAAGATAACAAGCTCAGAATTTTTTAACTGAACATTTGATCTTATGGGTTTAATCCAATTTTTAAGGTACAATAATCCTAATTAAACTGTCAACACATTATATAACTAAGGTGTGAATTATAATAATATAAATAAGAGAATAAAGAACAAAAAATGATACCTATAATTTAGGGAGCCCTTATAGTATGGAGTTAAATACAATAAAATCCATAAATTGGTGAGAAATCCAAAATAAAAGAATAACTTTTGTGAATGTAAGATCTATTAGAGTATATCTGGACCATAAAAATTATTTTTTTTTGAAAAAAGAAAATAATGGAGGGGGAAGCTATAGATTAAAAGAGAGGGAGAAGATACAATTTTTAAAAATATATTTTATTGATATTTTACAGAGAGAAAGGGAGAGAGATAGAGAGCTAGAAATGTCAATGAGAGAGAAACATCGACCAGCTTCCTCTTGCACACCCCCTACCGGGGATGTGCCCGCAACCAATGTACATGCCCTTGACCGGAATCAAACCCGGGACCTTCCAGTCCGCAGACCAATGCTCTACCACTGAGCCAAACCAATTTCGGCTAGACTATTAAAATTCTTACTCAGGTATTCTAAAACAGAGCCATATCCCCACTTAGCAATGGCAAAAAACAAAACAAAAAACAAACAAACAAAAACCTAAAAATAAAGAATTCTGATATTTACTTTCCTAAACTGTTCTATAAGGAAGATGACATTATTCTATTAATTTTCATAGAGTTCTACATTTTAACCTACAAATAATACTTTTAACCTATATGAAATCCAACAAACACAGTACTGACTTCTAGGAGTCAGATGACAGCTTAGCTAAAGAACACAGGGCAGGCAGTTCACACTGAGAGAGAATCTAGCCCCACCCCAGGCCAACAACAGGGTGAGCCACGACTGTATCTTGAAATGAGTGTCGTGACCCATCAGAGCCTGGAACAGAATCTGCCTGCTCCCTAATAGGCTGATAAGAATTAATCGTACTCCGTTTTATAGAGAGGAGATAAAGATTGTAAAAAAAATAATGAGTCTTGAGCATATACATTTATATATTTTAATACTTTGCAAGTCACTAAGGTTGTAGTCAAATAGAACCATTTGTCCTCTCATTCCATTTCTCACTTCTCAGCATACTCCATTTCAGTGGTCAGAAAATGACTTTTGAAAATGGCATAAAACATTGAGGAAGCAACTTAACTACAAATAGTTATTTTGTTAGGGTGTACAGCCAGCTGAAAGAGACAGACTTAATATTCAGGGCCATTCTTCTGGGGGAGGGAGTTAACAACTACGTTAGGACTCAAGAAGAAATTGGCTAATTGAACTGGTATCTAACAAGCCAGCTTCTATAAAACCAAAAAATCCTATTGCCATAATAAAATGTTGCACAGATGTGCACTTTCTTCAACACTCCTTTTTCTGGATGTCAGTCCTTCCCTTAAGTATGTCTTTGATATGACAACATCAGGACATCTTGCTGCAAGGCAGAATGGTGTAGTGACTGGGCAGAGAGTGAGCTCTGACTTTAGGATGCCTTGGCTCAAATCAGGGCCCAAGCTTTGGAGGTGCAATATTGCCCAATACCTCTAACTCTCAGTTTCTTCACTGCTTGGTGTTTTGCTTTTTCATTTTCTTTTGTGTTCATCTCTGAAAGAGGGATAACAGTATTCATCTCAGGTTGGTCTACCAATGAATTTTTAAAGATCTATGTGGATTACTTACAGTCTTACCTGAAATAAGTGTTTAAGAAAGGCTATTTTTATTAATCTTGTTCACAAAAAGACTCCAGCTCTCAAAATGCATTTGGCCTAAAATCCATCATCACTCCCAAGTACTGCTTAACATGTCTACCACATGTTAAGCACTCGATCAGACTCAAGGCTTTCTCAGGCATTTGTACATGGAATTAAAAAACTGACCTTAGATATATTTGGAGTCTAGTATATCACCTGCTCGGTGTTTGTCAGTAACCTTAGGAGCAAAGCAAAGCAAAACAAAAAAGTTGTTTTGTTTTGTTTTTAATGTCAGCTGGCCCATTTTTGTGAATGAATATTGACATTAATATACTCACCTAGTTAAAAAAAAAACACACCTATACAACCAAGTCATTAGGTGAATCAAATATACCATACGTCTCCTTTTCCTTGACTTATAGCTATTATACAAAACATACATACAGTTTTCTAGGATGTGAGATAGATCCTAAGCCATTAAATGTTATAGGTTGTTGTTCTTTCCAATTAAATCACTGAGTTATCTGAAAAAAATTATAATACCTGTTCAATATTTAACATGTCTTGACAAGCCTGCTAGTCTAAGGATTTCACGGGTTACTGAACTACAAGTCTTTCCTTGTCTTTCTCTTTTTATTATACATATCAAGTACATGTCACCATCTGACATTAGAAATTATAAATGCTAATCGGTCACTTGGTACTCTATGTATCTAATCACAATATAATGCTCCACCTTATAATTTTACCTTGCTGGAAATTAATTGAAATGATCTGGTCTCTCTTACTTTTTTTTATCCAATGATTACATGCATATTTCTGACTAGAGAAAAACAGATCCAGTCATTCAACCTCCAGAGTTATTACTTAGTGTCTACTGTCTGCTAATTACATGGAGAAGGAACACACATAGAGAAAACAAAAGATCATTGATAAGAAAACATAATAAGGCAGAAAATCATATAGAAATTTCAAGGACGGCAAGCCCTCAAAAATGTTAGATTGGTCAGGGGGGTGGAAGGGTAGGAATTGTATGTCAGGAGGTAAGCTCTATCTTTTCTTATCTTATTTGGTTAGCAAGCTTATTAAGTATTATCATAGATACTCTCTGAATTAGTATGATTCAAGGAAACCCATAGAAATGTTTTCTGGCATCTAAAGCAATAACAGATGGCACACCTATCTATATGCGCATTAATGTGAGCTGATATATGCTTTCAGGAAATGAGGGTTATAAAGCGGTGTATGAACAGGGGGCCTTCCAATACTGTAATGCTCACTTAAACTCTTATTTCTTTTATAAATAATACATGGGTGTGTTTTCACATTTCTAAGAAGCAGCAACATTCTTTCCAGAAAAAATTAAGATAAGAACCTAGCAATATTTCAGACTGAAATACATATAAATTGATTCACCAAAAAACACAAATATTACAACTTGGATATTTAGTTTTCTCTGCAAATATTCCTTAAGCTTAGTCTGTTTGCATTATGCCATTCCTCAAATGATCATTCACCAAACGAAATCTCTTTTCCCAAAAAAGAAGTTTGACATTTATGTTCATATCATTTTATTTCCCTTAAGGAGCCAGATCTGTTTATAGACATCTCATTTAAGGAACATTCTAACATGATGTGGAAGGAATTAAGAATGAGGGAAATTGATCCAATTTAATTTAACATAAAATAAGCCAAGTGATTTATTATAGACAAATCTCCTCAGCTGTGAGTTGTTGTCCACTAAAAGAAGTTTCATATAAATTGTCACATGAATGGGAAGATGGAAAAATCTGGCAGACACAGCCACCACAATATTAACTTTTTCCATGAACAGTATATTGTATTCCTTCAACCAGGTGCATCTATGAGACGTCCTTCAAATGCAAATTACAAAAATATTCTCATATGTAAGTGAGAAGGTTAACTACCCACCAAGAGATTTGTGAAAGGATAAGAAGTCAAATTTTAAAAATGTGAACCGTAGGAACCCATCAATCTCTGATATTCTACTATATGGATTGAAATCTCCTCTATCACAAATATTGAGCCATAAACTCCAAAACATCCCAGTCAAATTGTACAGGAAATAATTTTTTTTAAAAAGTGAAGATTGTTCAAAGACATGGCTTCTCTAGTTTTTATCTATTTGGATGATAGAGTTGTCACTTTAAATTCTTTACAAGGTACATAAATATATTTATTCATTTTAGTAGCAAAATTATGTTAACATGGCAGTCAGGAGTCCTATATAAATAAATGGAAGAAACTCCAGACATTGGATTAGATCAAATGCTGATCATGGGAGCCACAGATCTACTTGATCCAGGCAAAGTAAGTTTACAAAGTGACAGTAAATTGAAAACTTTTATAGAAATTGGATACTTCCAGTATATTATATTTTACAAACAAAATTCATTCTCAGGATATTATGAAGTTAAAATAATGTTGATGATGATAAAGAAATTTGGTTAGACTATCCATTTCCTACTAATGTCCTAGCCAGGGTAAAAGACAAAATGAAGTCTTAGTAAAGACATTTTATACTTTCTCTAAAGTTCGATCTAACACCAGTTTGAAAATGATCTTCTGGATTAAGATCATGGGCACAGGAGACAAAAACCTCAAATTATAATCCTTACTAGGGGTGTATCTTTGGGCAACATCATCCTAACACCCAATATGCAGGGTTCCTGTTCTGGGCCCATGTCTATGAGACCTTAAACTTTAGAGTACTGTCCTTAAGATTGTCTAAGACTCCCATAGGTTGCCTGGAACTAGAACCTTCCAGAAAGGGTGGTCCACATCCAGACCAGTTCTGAGTGCTATCCACCAGAATTTCCCACCTCAAAGTTCCCCACACCATCACCCACTATCAGCATGTTTCCCTCCTTCAGGGAACTTCCCAACTCTTTACCATCACCCCCATCTTTAGCCCACATGTAGGGTGGGCCAACTGCCCCAGGTTGCTCCAGCACTGTCCATTGTTTTCTTCTAGGGCCAAAAGGCCAGTCTGGCTAGTAGATTGCTTTCAACTAATTTGATATGTTTCAAGTGATTTGAGATGTTTATATAGGTAAGACCCCAGAAAAAATATTTGCCTCCCCCCATGCACACACACACACACACACACACACACACACACACACACACAGAGAGACTCACATACACACTCTAGGGGATAGCCTGAACTTTTAGCAAATTGCTTAACCTTTCTAAACTTCCATTTCCTTGTTGGTTAAAGAGGAAAATAATACTTACATCACAATTTTTTTCTTATGATTCAATTGTGTAAAATATGTAAAGCACCCATTACAGTGTACTTAGTGTGGTCTGTCACTCTCATCCCACATTAAATGACAACCTAGGGTCACAGATTTGCATCCCACATGCAGAGGTGGTACACACAAATTGGCTAGCAAAGCACATTTCATTTGCAGGCATTTGCATGCCTCCAGATAGAGCAGGTACTCTTTCAGATTAGTAGGTGGCTTTAATCACCCTTTGTCTAATATTGGTCACATTAACAAAATTATGTTTTTTGTCACCCCCCCATAGGCATTTGGGTTTGTGGTTTTTATACCTCTACTTCTTTACCTTTTATCTTTATTTATTATTGAGGAATAGAAGGGCAAACAGTTTAACCTTTTGGCTAGTGACAGACACAGGTCCTTTTGCTTAGACAAACACTGCTACCCCAACACATGCCTCTCTCGGTATGTGGGCCTCTGCTGCCCCCAAGAGCCTCTGCTCATTTTACCCACTTTCCATGATTAGTATAGGCTATCCAAAACCATTAAGAATCCTTGTTCTGCACAGCCAGTTTGGTTCAGTGGATAGAGCGTCAGCCTACCGACTGAAAGGTCCCAGGTTTGATTCCGGTCAAGGGGATGTATCTTGGTTACAGGCAGTAGGAGTTGTAGCAGGAGGTGTGCAGGAGGCAGCTGATTGATGTTTCTCTCTCATCGATGTTTCTAACTCTCTATCCCTCTCTCTTCCTCTCTGTAAAAAATCAATAAAACATTTAAAAAGAATTTTTTAATCCCTTTTCTGACATGATGCATGGAATGAATGCAGTGCATGGAATATGTCCAGGTATAATTGTAAAGTTTCACTTTGTAAGGGGCAATAAATATCTATTCCCCACCTGAAAGTGTTCCTTTCATGAGATCTTTTGCACAGCACTACCAACACTGTCTTGGAAATATACCATCACTGTCTACTTATAGTCCTCGCTAAAGAGACACCACAGTCAGAGCCACATAATCCAGCCTGAGCCTTAGAAAAGGCTTCCCACAAGAATGATATCACACACTCATTATAATGGCAAATAAAAAACCTTGACAATGTCAAGGGTGTGGGGCACCTGGAAAGTTCATTATTACTTAAATGAATATAAAATGGTAGAGTTTCTTTGGAAAGCACTCATTATATAGAACAGTGTTTCCCAAACTTCTCTCATGATGAGAATCACCTGGTGGAGTTGTTAAAATACAGATTCCTGAATCCCAATTAAGAAATGCTAAACTAAAATTTTGGGGAACATATAGGTAAAATTGTATACTTAACTAGTGCTCTAAGCTTATATTATAGAAAAACAATTCTACTTCTAGGTATTCACCAAGAGAAATGAAAATATATGAACACCTATAAACAAACATTCAGACAACTTTATTGGAAATAGAAAAAAAAACAACAACTCAAATATCCTATAACAGGTAAATTGGAACATATTTATACCATGAAATACTAGTCATCAGTAAAAAGAAATGAGCTATTAAAACATACAATAACTTAATAGTAAGTGTATGTTAAAAGAATTTCACTAAGTGAATGGTGCTATGAACAAAATCATACATACCATATCAGTCCATTTAATATGAAACTCTAAAAATGACAAACCTAATATACAGTAAACAGATCAGTGGTGACCTGGGTCAAGGTGAGCTGGATTGAATGGGGAGAGATAGAGGGAAACTTTCGAAGGCGATGAACATGTTCTATATCTTTTTTGTGACAGCATTTACCCAGGGTTTTATTTTAGCCAAAACCAACTAATACATACTTAAAAAGATTCATTTCATTGGTTAAGTCAATAAAGTTGACTAATATAAACAAATAAATAGATATATACTAAATACCTGGTAACTTAAAAGGTCATAACTGACAACTCATAAACTCCACAAGATGAAGTTTCTTTGGCTTACCTCTCTGGAGCCCCTTTTAATGGAATTCTAATAGAAAAACACAATAACATGTCTCAACATGTTATTGGACAACAAAAATCAATTTTCAAAAATTTTTAACAAAGTGCGATACAGAACATTAGTGTCCCTCTATCTAAAAAAAAATATTTAGTTCCGTAGTTCTAATTTGTTCAGAGTATTCTTAGACGGTGAATCTTTATGCAGATATCATCCTTCCTAATAAAGAACCTATCTGAGTCATCACAAAAGCGAAAACAAAAACAAATTAATGTGGCAGAATGAAAAAGAGGCTGTACTAATGATGATTGTTAACACAACCGCTAAACAGATGCTCAGCTCTGCCCAGAATCAGCCTTACCATCAACGACATCTTGAGCCTTCCTCTCCTGGCTTTGGACCATCTGTCATTTGGCAGATCAGCCATATTCTGATACATCTATATTCAACCACTATTCTCAATCCCTGCGAGTATGCACTAATTCTAGGCAAGACCATGATTATCTATTTTAACATTTTGTTTTCCTTCGTTTCATTTAAAACCCTATCACATAAGGGAATATTTCAGTGGCAAATGCAGTCTAATTGCCTCTGGGAAGGTTTCCTTACCTTCTGGAAGCTTTTAGTAGCAATTCAATAGATTTTCAAGCCTTGCAGAGAAGAATACCATGTAATTTCCTTTAGCCAATAATGAAGATTCGCCGAGGATTCGCTTATGTAGAAGCCTCACAGATCTGAAGCATCTGTAGAACTTTTCTTGTTAGCTACATCTCCATCTCGGTCCTGAATATGAAATTTTAATTAATTATGGCCACATTCAGTTATCATTTTCCTACTTTCTAAATGTTGTATTTCATTTCTGAGAAATGGAAACAAGCCAGACCAGCATTGCTCAGTGGTTGAGCAGCAATCTATGCACCAAGAGGCTACCAGTTCAATTCCTGGCCAGGGCACACTCCTGGATTGTGGGCTCGTTCTCCAGCATGGGGCGTGATAGAGGCAGCCAATCCATGTTGATGTTTCTCATGGCTCTTTCGTTCTCTCTCTCTCTCCCTTTCCTTTCCTCTCTGCAAAAATCAACAAAAGCATATTTTACATTTTTTTAAAAAAAGAAATGGAAACAAAATTCTGTTTCTTGATCTTTGAAATAGTCCAGAGCACCTAGTTAATTTCCAAATCCATTTTTCTCAGTTGAGTAGGGAAAGAAAATGAAATAGAACCAGCTTGCTGAGCTAAACAGAAGAAGTTCAGAACCTAAATGAAGAGCTAAATGATCATTTCCAATACATCAGATCAACAAGTTCCTGGACAGCCTAGGGGAATTCTATACTTTAAACTTTTCTACTAAATGCCCCCTGAATAGGGCACCTAAGGTGAGGTGAGAAACATGGAGGCCATGTTTTATGTTCTTATATGGCTATTTCCAGGGGGTCCATTTTGTTGAAAGCAAACACATCAAGTTATTACTCTCTTGACAAGCTATCTCATTTCTACCCAGAGCAGTCAAATTACTTGATTTTAAAAATAAATTGAAAGGAGCTCTTTCATGGGATAAAACCAACTCAGTCTTAATTTAGAGATAAAAACAGATGCTATTGCCTGTGACTCACTGTTGACTCTCCTACTTGACCACATTTTTACTTTCAGGAGCCAAAGGTACCTTACTCTCTGCACAAATGCAAACATCTGAAATGACCCCAGATAGGCGGTTCTCAAACCAGGAAAACTACCTTCTTTCTTCTCCTGTGTCTGTCCCCTCCCCTTTTCAGTTTAGAGCGTTGTTTATCCTTCTGCCTCAGAATCGGCGGATGGAACTATCCCAAGGGGTAGAGTTGTGCTGCTAAAAGGATCACATAAGAGGCAGGGGCTGGTGCTCCCATCACTAGAGACCAGCCTCAGCTTTGATTTATTCGCAGCTCCTGGCACACTGACACTCACACCGTTAGTAAACAAAACGGCTAGCCAAGCATCAAGGCCATTCACATGTCAGAATGCTCTGCTTACCAAGAAATCACCTACTGTATCTGAGAGAACCTTTACACTAAAAACAAACATAACCGAATCAAAGGCAATAGATGTTTTAACTACACTTCCTCTGGAGAAAAGCCCTGTTCTCACTAAGCATGTAAACAGATGCATATTCCTGCCAGCACTTGGCAGAACAGCAGTGGCAGGTACTGGGGCCTCACCATCAGAAAAACATGAAGGTTAGCATAGCCTAATCCCGCCACATCCCGCTGTCCTTCTTTGGGCTTTTCCTCTTCTAAAGACCAAGTCAGGGAAAGTGAAAAGAAGGATATTTTTCTTTACTGCTGGAAATACAGTTTAAAGAATTTAAAAGCAGTTTCACACATTGGCCTAAAATCTGTTTTTGGCATTCTTTTTATTAAATAAAACAACATTCCATTTCAGTTTTCCACATTCCACTCTTAAACACAAACACTTAGTATGTATACACAGTGTTCAGGGAACCTCAGATATTGAGAACACACATGGTGTTTAATTCACATCCATGTGCAAACATGTATTTGACCTCTCAAGGTGTGTGAACTTTACAAAACAGTTATGATAAGTTATATTTACCTGTGAGCTTCTGACCCTGCTTCATTGCAAACATCACAAGTAAGGGACAGAGGACTCCTACCGTGCTTACTGCCCATGATACATACTAAATATTTATAATAAAACTGGAGAATCACTGGCCTTGATGTTGGCAACAAAACCAATTTAGAAAAAAAAAAAAAGACTTGGCTGATTAATTCTACAGTACAGAGTTGGCTTTTGGTGGCAATTTCAACATATAAGGATCAATGCCCTAAGAGAAATGTCACACTAAAATTAGTGCAATCATTCTCTTTAATAAGATACCCTTATTTTCTGTATGACTAAGTTTTAGGGAACAAAATTTTCTAAAGAGCCCAAAATTAGTATCAAATGATAAGTATCACAGACAAAAAGCTACAGGGTACATTTTTCTATAGCTGTGTGTGTGTGTGCGTGCGTGTGTGTGTGTGTGTGTGTGTGTGAGAGAGAGATCCATGCATTTTTGTACCTGTTTTTCTAACCTATGGCTAAGAGAACAATAACTAAATAGATTTTTTAAAGAATAATTATAACTGGTAAGACTCATGTCTTTACATGAGTAGAAAAAAAAGGGACGAATTTCCAAAGTCTTGTATTATAATTGTTCAATGTTGCTTTCTGTTTAAGGTTTTTATTATTGTATGGTCTTATTAAGTGTGAAGAAAAGTCAGAAGATGAAAATCTCAATCCATTACATTTCTTTAAATGTGTTATAGTGAAGGAGAAATGCCTCTCTCCTCATTTTTCTGCTCCCACACATGATTCAGTTCCCTAGTCCCCACCCTGTTCCTACTCAGACAGAGGACCCTCCCCTGATTCCTGTCCAAATACCCTCAACTTATTCAAAAACTAAAACAAAAAACAACAACTTCAAGAAATTCAAGAAATCATTCAACCTGATATCTTCCATTCTATCTACTCTAAATTTGCAAGTCCCCTGCTTGCAAAGCTTTTCCAACTGTTCAGGGATTTTAATCCACATTTGAAAAGAAGTCACAGCTTGTCCATGCGCTTAGCTGTACCTGAATTCACATGGATTCAGAAGCGCCTGGCAGTAGCATCCTTTTCCAGACAGGACAATTACCCATCAGTTCCCTTAACACTCACCGAGAGAGGAGGTCACCCACCCAAACCAGTGCCGCCCACCCTCTCCCTCTCCCCCTGGCTCTGGCAGCCCCCACACAGCTGCTCCACAGCTGCGAACTCTGACTCACACTCTCATTTCCACGAGCCCCAACTGCTTGCATTTCTCCTTCCCTTTTATCTGTTTTCGAAGAAGGCTGTGAGCAGAGCCTTCGTGTTCCTGTTTAGATCAGACACGTAAGTAAACACCTGTTTGGCGAGGGCACAGCAAAGCCTTCAATAGTCGTGTTGCCTAAAGGGCATCACCAAGTTCAGCTAAAGAGTTATTACAATGAAGATGACAAGACAACTTTCATACAGCCCATCAAACCACAAGACACCACTGCCCAAATCCACTTGCCTGCATTTTGTACAGAGGACAAAAGGCTGTTACTCAGAGAGATGTAGAAGGCAAGCACTTGCAAATAACGAATGGAAAGGTAAATCCGTGTTCTCACAACAGGGCACCATGGAGAAAATCACAGTCCTTTGCATGACAACTCTCTCTAAAGCAGGTAAAATGCTCTTTTGAAAATCTGCCCTAGAGAATTCAGGCTGTTTTCCTGAATCTCTCCCCTCCCAATCCACTTTGTACTTGTTACTAAAAATGAATATCCATACTAGATGTCCATATTTTTTTTTATTTGTGAAGAAAATCTCTCTTGATATCTTGATTGTCTACTTTATCCGTTCAGAACAGATCATTATCCATTTTCTTCCCTATCTTTCTTAAAGGGAAAATGAATGGTCCCTGTTTATTTTTCATGGTCTTTTTTGTGTCTTTTCTTTAAGGAAACCCTACTCCCCACTTATATAACACCAACACAATCTAACTTCATATAACACACTTTGTGTGTGTAGGTTCTTCACAAATATTTTGAAAAGCTTTTAGCCCTCCATCTGTTTTCATGTCCAAGGCCAAGTGCAGTGCTGCCTAGAATAATAAAGTCCATTTCTCTGTCCTGTAAATGTGCCCATTTTTCAGCCAGCGTGGCATGCAGGCAAGGGCTAATGGCCAGTCTGGAGCAATGGCATTTTGTCATGCCGAGAGTTAGCCGCAGGCAGCTCTTTTGCCAGATCAGCTCGGAACACACTGCCTTGCACTCTTCCCAAGTGTAATCACCTTTCCAAATGTCACAGTGCCTGACGTGTGGTCGGACAGGCAAGATGCCACCAGCCGGGCTCCCTGGACCGGCTCACACCACCAGTCCACTTTCTGGGAGGCTGGGTCATGTCACCTGGACAGTGTTCGCCTTCAGGTGACGCACAAACTGAATCTTACCCACTCATCCATTGGACAAATTCACATCCCTGCAGTCCAAGCATCCCCTCCAGGGCACGGCTCTGCTGATGCCAAACAACTCTGTTTATCTTTCCTCTTTCCACACAGCCAGCTCACTTCCTTACTTCTTCTACTAAAGCTCTGATGAAACTGGACTAGGGTATTTTTTTACTGCCATCCTTCCCCCTAACCCCTGGGTTTGCCCTCAGATTTCTTCTTAGGTTCTAATCTCATTGCTCCTCAGCACGACATGAAGGCTCAACGCTGTTTCCTCTGGTATATGCCCCCATTCTGTTCTCTTCCTTTATATCAAATCGCATTTGTCTGCCATTTCTGTTCCTGTGACTGCAGGGACCTTGACAGCCTTGTTTACAATTCATCCCCACTGCCTGGGAAGGTGCCTGGAATCTGCCAGTTCTCAACTGTTTGAAAATACCAGGTGAATAAGTGAGTGCATGGTAGCTTCTGGACCTATACCTTTTTTTTTTAATCCTCACCTGAGGGCATGTTTTTGATGTTTAGAGAGAGACGAGAGGAGAGAGAAAGATCAATGTGAAAGAGAAATATTGATCTGTTGCCTCCTGTACGTGCCCGGACTAGGGATTGAAACTGCAACCCATGTATGGGTCCTGATTGGGAATCAAACCCAACCAACTAAGCTACACGGTCAGGGCTGTACCTATATCTTATTCAAGTGTTTATGCCTGATTTACCCAAGGCAGTGAGCAATCATTATTTGAATCAATGATGAACTCAGTAAATTATGTTATCTGTTTATACTCTACAAATACAGTCAAATTATAAAGAACTTGTATGACCTATTTTCCCAAAACTTATAAGAATCACAGACATGGCGGAGTAGACTAAAGCATTAGGGATCAAGACTTTTAAGTACAACTTATTTTTAACTAGTAGTATCTTGAAAATATTGTACTGTGCCATGAAAAATTGCTCTGATGTATGTCCAGCAGCTAAACAAAAGCCCATACATATTCATACATGTACATCATTAAGTATGGAAAAATTAAATCATAGGTTATTCAGAGTAATTCAGTTTAGTTTTGCTTCACTTTAGTTTTGCTTCCAGTATTGCTTTCTACTTATACTTGCATTTTTAAAAATAATAATCAATTAGTCATAGTCAACATTTATGTGCAGAGACCATATTAGGCAGTATGGAGAAATGCAAAAGAAACAGCAGGGAGACAGATGGCTCCATGTAATATACATAATAAAACGCCCTGCTCTGCTCTGCTCTGCCTTACTTGGGCATTATGTGTTCAATCTGTAATGCTCTGTATGCTTTTGCATAGGTGAAGGTTTTTTTTTTTTCTTCTGATTGGGCCTGAAGTTCCTTGGCAACAAATACCTTGACTTTTAGTTGACTTCTTTTTATCACCATCTGTCATTCTTTCTGACCATATCACATCATACATTCATTTTTCAAATATTTACTGAGTATCTGCTAGGTGTCAGTTACTCGGCTAGGCCCAGGATATACAGAAGAGGGGAAAAAAAAGATAAAGTCCTGGCTATACTGGAGCAATACTGAATGTGTATGTGAAAGGAGGGGTGGAGCAAAGATTAAACAAGTAGACAAATAAATATAAAAAATGTAGTTGGAAAGGGTGCTATTAAAAACACAACAAATTAAGGGGTCAGAAACTGATAAGGTTATTTGAGATCAAATAGTAAGGAACATTTAGGCAAAAATCCGAATATATTGAGGAAAGCATTGAAAGATCTGAGAAGAAGAATGTTTCAGAGAGAACCAAAGGACAAAGGCTCTGAGGTGGTAAGGAGCCGGGTGAGTTCCAAGAACTTCAGAAAAGAGATGGAGCTAGCCGAAACTGGTTTGGCTCTGTGGATAGAGCACCAGCCTGAGGACTGAAAGGTCCTGGGTTCGATTCCGGTCAAGGGCATGTACCTGGGTTGCGGGCACATCCCCAGTAGGAAGTGTGCAAGCTGATCAATGATTCTCTCTCATCGATGTTTCTAACTCTCTATCCCTCTCTCTTCCTCCCTGTAAAAAAACCAATAAAATATATATATTTTTAAAAGAGGTGGAGCTAGAGCTGAGGGGGTGACGGGGGCAGCGGGGTATAAGATGGGGTTAGAAAGGGCCAGATCCTGTAAGGGCAACACAGTCGCTGGTAGGAGGCTTTGATTTTATACTCACAGAATAAGAAGCCTATGGAACGTTTTGAGCAAGAAAGTAACCATCTGATCTGTCAGAAGATAATTCTGGCTGCACATGGGCTCGCAAGTTACAAAAATGGGAGCTGAGAGATCAGTTGCCAGACCAGGTGGGCCCCTGAAGTGGTGAGAAGTGGTCAGAACTGAACCTATTTTGAAAGTAATGCCAGTCGGTATGAGTTGCTAATAGTTTGCACGAGAGTTGTGAGGGCGTAAGAAGGATTAAGGATGACTTCTGGGTTATGGGTCGGTACAGGGGTGAGTAGTGTTACAGTTATGAGATGGGGAAGACTGGGGAGAAGCCTGAAATGAGGCTCCCAAGAGCAGATGCCTCATAAATGGTGATTGGGTAACTGAAACACAGGAAAGTACGAGTTAATACCATCGCAAGCTGTTCAAATAAGTGATAATAAGTACATAGCCTCACATTCCAAATCTGTAGCATTTCAGAAAGTAGAAATAGTAATCATAGCAAGAACTAAGACAAAATAACATCCTGAGGAAAAAAAATCACCTTTAGAAAGTATAATTGAAATTGTTTCAGACAGTGTTTCCCAAACTTCTCTCACCATGAGAATCACCTGGTAGAGTTGTTAAAATACAGATTCCTGAATCCCAACTAAGAAGTGCTAAACTAGAATTTTGGGGAACATATAGGTAAATACTAGTTAAGTATACAATTGTATACTTAACTAAGCTTAGAGCACTAGTTAAGTATACAATTTTACCTATACATTCCCAAAAATTCTAGTTTAGCACTTCTTAGTTGGGATTCAGGAATCTGTATTTTAACAACTCCACCAGGTGCTTCTCATCATGAGAGAGTTTGGGAAACACTGGTTTCAGACAACAGTAGGAAGTTATCTTGAAATGTTATAGATTCTAACAGCTCTTACATTAATTTAGATTAGTTTGAAGTTCTTTGTTGAATAATCAGCAATTGTTAAGTTCATTTTCCTCTCACTTACTTAGCAGAAGACATTTCTGTTTAGTATTAGAGGAATTTCCAACCTCTAGATACTGTTTTCAGAGAAGTTAAATAATCAGACAAGCTAAATCATCTTTATTAATTGTCACGACGGTAATCAGTTGAGAACTTCCAACTTGACCTCTATGTAGGACTCCGAACAGATAAAGATTGGTTGCTATGGTATCTTAATAACGTAAATACCCATTCCATCAAGCCTTGATTTTGAAATTCATCTCGGAGTTTAATAGTGAAGTACCAGTTCCTTAATTGGTGAGGTTTGATTAATATGTCCTTTCTTACCTCCACATGGCCCATTTGCTGTAGGTTAAATTTATTTCATTTTTCAAGTTACTACAGTTTGGGGATTTCAGCTTTCCTCTTGTCTCTGATATAAAGTATCACACCTAAGCAACCTGCACTCATCTATTTTTAGCAGTATTCTAGCTGCCTCGATTCAAGACTCTAGACACTTAACAAAGCATTTTTGTGTCTGTATGTCCAAGACTAGACACTGGGGCAAGAAGCATCATTTCATTTGCACACATTTTTTTTTAGGAAGGGGAAAGTTTTTTGCTGTTTATTACTTAAGATTTGAAACTTTTACCATTACACTGCTCAGTAAACCCTAAGGATAGTTTTCAATTGGTCCAAGTTATAATAATCTTGTGGAGATATACTGCTGAGTTTCATGTTATTGAAAATGAAAAAAAAAGTCTACTCACAGTCCAAATACCAAATGCAACTTCACGTGGGGTCAGGCAGCATCAGTGTGCCACAGGCCTTTATCATAAATCAAATACCCTGGAACAAATTTGGAGAGTTGACTTCCCAAGTTTTCATATAATGAACTGTGATTTTTTCCTTTTTTTTTCTTTTTAGCACAGAGATGTAAATCGTACACCAATCTGAACACTTAGGGACCACATTTTCCTCCCTAGAACAAAAGCTAAGTTAATGTTAAGTGATTCAAAAAAAATACTACCATTGGCAGGGAATGGGGACTCTTTAGAACAGGGATGGGCAAACTTTTTGACTCGAGGGCCACAATGGGTTCTTAAACTGGACTGGAGGGCTGGAACAAAAGCAACCTGACCATGCTGGCACTCTCATCTTGGGCTGCTGGTGAAGGAGCAGAGGGAAGAGCAAGAGAACCCTCTGCTCTTTTGGCTCTGTGGGCCGGATAGAACAGCTGAATGGGCCGTATCTAGCCCGCGGGCTGTAGTTTGCCCATGGCTGCTAAGGCCTAGCTTCTGGTTGAGCAGATCTCCCCCTAAGAGAGCGCACTGAATATCAGGGGGCAACTATTGTGTTGAGCATCTACCCCCTGGTGATCAGTATGCATCATAGCGACCAGTTGTCCTGGTTGCTTAGCCTGTCTTCTAAGGGCCCGCTCCCTTTTGGCTGTTCTATCCAGCCCATGGAGCTGAAAGAGCAGAGGGTTCTCTTGCTCTCCCTCCGCTCCTTCACCAGCAGCCCAAGATGAGAGTGCCAGCATGGTCAGGTTGCTTTTGTTCTGGCCCTCTGGTCCAGTTTAAGAACCCATTGTGGCCCTCAAGTCAAAAAGTTTGCCCACCCCTGAGCTAGGGTCATGGCTAGTGAGCACAGCTATGGTGGCAGGAGCCTCTCCTGCCTCTGGGGCAGTGCTAAGGAGCAGCCAGCAGGCGGGAGTTAAGGAGAGCGCATCCCCTAGGGGTCTGGGACTGTGAGAGGGTGCAGGCTTGGCTGAGGGACACTCCCTTCCCCCCTCATGCACAAATTTCATGCACCAGGCCTCTAGTTTGTATACTAGTATATACACAACATATTGCCGGCTATTGGACTTGGGTTTAGCAACCTCTGTACCTGGGTTCTGACTAAGACAGGATTCAGAGACAAGACTCAAATACAAGCAAAAGTTTATTTAGAAATGAACAGAGGTAGAAGAAGTGAGCCTTGGAAAAAGTGAGCCAACTGGGCTGCGTGAGCTCAGGTAACAGGTTACAGAAGCAAAAGAGCCCTTGGAGCTTAGGAAAAATAAAGGCCGAGAGGGAGACAGAGACAAAGAGAAAGGGTTTCCTAGGAAGAAAATGGGGTGGGGAAAGGCGCAGGCTCAAAACAGAGAAAGAGCACACTGAGTCCTTTGTATTGGGGGTTTTATCTGGAGGTCTCAGGGAAGAATCTTAATAAAATATTCATCAGCTTTCCAGGTATGTCCCTTTGGGGTTGTGGTCTCCACTGATTGGAGGGAGGGGGAAGGAGTCATTAGTTATCATAGTTGGTCTTCATGCCAGCCATAGCATCACCCCGCCTGCCCTTGCTGCTTTTCTGGCCCTGGAGTTGAAACACAACTGGGGCCTAAATATTATCTCTAGTTTGACCAATTTGCTGTAGCCAGAACATCATTGTCCTGAGGGCTTAATGCTTAAGGAAGTGGTCATGCAAGGGCGTTTCCTCCTCTAAGGCAGTCTGACATCTGACTAGCAACATGCCAGGGAAGGAAGGGTCACCCTAGGGCTTTCCTTACGATTGTCAGTTGTTAGGTACCCAGGGCTTTCCACACCGGTGACGTTCGCATGTCTAACTGCCTACCATATCAGATGAAGTTATGGATATAGACATTAGATAGATGATTATGATAGATGATAGATAGATAGATAGATAGATAGATAGATAGATAGATAGATAGATATTAGCTTGCAGTCGATATGTAAATAATCATTAGTAATGGTTGAGAGGTGTTTCACAATTTTCCAACACACATTACATTCAGATATACATTGAAACATTTTTAAATGTGATTTTTTCCAAATTCACAGCTGTCCAATCTTCTAATTCACCTGTATAACAATTTATATTTCAAAAGTTATTGAGATAACTACTGAATGATGTAGGCTCACCATATTTATAAGTATAGCTCAAGCCTGGGTTTGAAAAAAATATTCGTAGGAGGAAAACAGACTACATCTGAATGAGTACAATTATGTGTTTCATTAGGCAAAGGCAAAAGGATCCATAAAATTCTGCTTTACTCTTCCAGATATTAAAGCCAGTGGACAGTTAAGCAGGATTTTGAGGTATTATCTTTCTAACTCCTGCCATGTGCTACAATCAAAACCTCTTCAGATCATTGTGACATGTGGTAGCATAAAATATGCATATTTATTTCAATGTAAACTAACTCTTATTTCTTTATAAATACTTATCAATTCAGAATAGTACTAGGAACATCTTTTTTTTAAAAGTCTACTCATTATAAGTTTTATTTTCCCTAACAATAAGGAAAAAATATGATTAACATCATATTAACCACAGACCCAAAGCTACAAATAGTAAAGGCTGCTATATTAAGTGAATGGTAACATTGAGATAAGGTAGTCATAACTGAAATCTTGAGACCTACCATAGGTTGCTGATTTAGCATGGGGATAACTTTTCAAGAATCATCATATTTTATAATTGAATAATTTTATTTCTTTGCCAGGATAGCCTCTTGGAATAAGCAGTGATGTCAGAAATTGGTTCAATCCTTGACAATTTCAAACCTCTAACCTGACGTCTCCCAAGGGATATTAGTTAAAAGAAAAAAGGGGAAGCAAGAAACAGTGTAATATTCTGACTTTCAGAAACTTCAAGTTTACAAGTGCTGCAGAAAATTCTAGATAAAGAAGTTGAGGTCAAGAATAGAGTACCGAGGCAAGGAAACCACTCAGAACCCAAGTCCCCTGCACAGCCAGACCTCAAGATATTCAAGAAGAATTAAGGCTTCCCTCCTGCAACCACAATCCACTCTGCCCTGCTCCCATTGGCACAATGTAAGCAGAAGACTCCATGAGACTTGGTTACACATTTATTCTTTGCCCTCTGTGATATAATTTCTTACAGCTTCTACAGCCTCAGGGGGCATATTATGGGGTATGTTTCTGTTACATTCCATTAGTCAAATAACAAGCCAAATCATGTGTGTGTGTGTGTGTGTGTGTGTGTGTGTGTGTGTGTGTGTGTGTGTTAATTTGAATAATCCCTATGTCCATATAGCATTTTAGCAAAGCACCTTAAAATATAGTATTAATTCCATGTGATCCTCACAACAATTTAGGCCAAGTATCAGAGTTCAGTACAATAAATAAAAACACGTTAAGGTGTGTTAAGAGAAATGAGTTCAATACAAGACATGAAATGTTTGCAAAATGATTACAAATCTAGAAGGAACCGGCTCCAGGCTGGGCCTTCAGGAATGACCCTGAACACCAAATGCCATAACACCAGAAGAGCAACTGATTCTGCTACAGTCGGAGAGAAGAATCAAGGGCCACCACTGGAGCTGTTCAGTAGAGAACATTCCGCTATGCCTGTGACCTGAGTGTGGGAAAGCATCAGTTCCTGTCACCTATGCCAGCTAGAGCTGGACGCTGGAACACTGTGGGGAAACCCACATCTTTGCAACCCGTTTTCTGCAAGAAAGGAAAGAAAATACAAAGCTGCAAGGAGATGGCTTCCACTAACGTTGTTGTCACAACCTGGTTATTAAAAGGAAAGAAGAAAAGGAAAGACTATATAGAGACATGCCATTTATACTGCTTTGCCAAAAGCTGCATTTAATTCTAAGTCCGTTCCCCGCTAATTGATGGGGGAAAGGACTGGACAAAGGCAGGTTAAGCACATTCCCCGTAAGGTCTGAATGACATGGAGCCTACCTGTCTGCCCGTCACAGCAGTGGCCAGAATGGGCGTGGCCTTGGAAAGCATGAAAAAACTAAAATTTAAACTTCCAAACATAGGAAGTTCCTCTCTCTGTCTCTCTCTCTCCCTCTCTTTATCTCTCTCTCTCTCTCTCTCTCTCTCTCTCTCTCTCTCACACACACACACACACACACACACACACACACACACCTCATGTCACACACACACACAAACACAAACACATACACATCTCTCCCATGTCTCTCATGCACACACACACAAACATACACACACACACACACACACACACACACACACACACACACACACATGCTGGGCTCTCTTGGGACTCCTCCCTTGGGCCCCGGGGGCTCACGGCCATGTTGGGCTCCACACATGGACTTTAATTGGCTTGGACTGGATGCTGAACCACAGGCCTGTGCGACCTAGAATGGGAACCTTGGACACGTGGCCCTCTTTCTGGCTCTGCTGAAACCCCCGTGGCACCTTTGCCAGGACTGGCTTAAGAGGCAGGAGACTCTGAAACCTGAGAAAGGTACCTCCACACTAATAAAATATTCTTTGCACATCCTCCTGTGGAGGTCTTAGAAAATTCATTTTCTGAAGATATAACAAGGACTTCATTCCCACCTGTGTCTGGGAAATCTGACCTGTTAATTCCTCCTGTATTACCACGTTACTTCCATTTTATAAATCTCAAATACTTCTAAATGATAGGATCTACTTTGCTTCCAAACATTAGCTGCAAGGGATCCTGGGATACATGGATTTTTTTTTAGCTTTTCAGCCCCTGCAGGACAAGGCAGGGTTACAAATGGATGCTGAGGCCTGGCCAACACGGCTCAGTGGTTGAGTGTCAATCTATGAACCAGGAGGTCATGGTTTGATTCTCAATCAGGGCACATGCCCAGGTTGTAGGCTCCCTAGTATGGGTTGTGCAGGAGGCAGCCAATCAATGATTCTCTCTCATAATTGATATTTCTATCTCTCTCCCTCTCCCTCTCTGAAATCAATAAGAATATATTTTTTTAAAAAAGAAAAAGAAATGGATGCTGAGCACAGACAACTATAGCCAACACAGGCAGGGGCTGGTACTTTCACTTCACAAAAGAGGAAATGAAAATCAGAAAAATTAAAGTGATTTGTACGCAGCTTCAATGTTAAATAAATTGACTCACCAGGGATAGAACCTAGAGGTTTCTAGGCCACATGCAGTGTACTTTTCATTTTACTATTCTAGACGGATGATAAGGATTATTAAAGTAGAAAAGAAATAAGTGATCATACTCTGTAAGGGGAACTAACATTTCCTGACATTTATTTGCTCATCTATCAGGCCATTATTATGATTCAAAGAGGTCAACTTAGGAAGAATATCTAGATACAGAGCACTCCTTCTCAATGGATGTCAAGCAGTTCGATAGAATTTAGGGTGAACCAAGCATGCAATTTGTGAGCTCTTGTCTTCCTTCAAAAATGCAAAAATCACTCAAAACCTAGAGACAGAAAAGGGCATCTAAAAGGACAGAATTCATGTTTATTATTTTTATTCCCCAGTAAAATCAAAAGCATATTTACAAAGATGTATAACATTTCAAGGAGTAAAAGAAACACTTATTTATGATATCCGAATTAAATCCAGAATTGCTATTTGAGCCAAAGATAATATAAACGTAAGTGGAATAAGCACTGGTGAAATTACCTCTTAAAGAGATACTAGCCTCAAAGATGTGACTATAAAATACATAATATAATTTGGCCCTCTTATCAACTTTCATCTACTTCTTAGTAATTGGTTCTTTTTTTAAAAAAAAAAGGAATTATTTTTCATATCTTTACCTGTAGATCTCAATTTAATCAAATGTGAAATTTTAGGTGAATTTTTAGCAGACCCAACCTCATCTGAAATTCACTAATAGGCATAAAGAAAACGGTTTTGGTGTCACTCTACACATCTTCAAGGTAGCAGCCAGTGCTCATTTTCGTGACTACCCCTTTAAAGGGAAGCACTTTGGAAGAGGTCTCCTGAGAGCACTTACAATAAATCTTTCCTGCTTTCTTTTAAGCAGAAAAGAAAAATCTACTTAAGACAATGCTCTAAGGCAAAATATTACCTGGCTTCAGATTCAAACTTTTCACTTATTAGGGAAGAAGTTACTGTCCTCAGGGGGTGCTGAAGCAGTCTATTCTGAAAAGTAGAAATGGAAAAGCTACTCTAGGTAAATGGCGTCTAACTCTGGCAAGAAACAAGTCCCTGCTCTGCCAACATACTCTCCCCTGAAAGCACCACCACTCTCTTCCTCAGGGAAGGTATATTAATTCTTCACTGAGAAGTAAAAGATGATGGAGAATTACAACAGCTTTTAGTGATTGGCTCCCCACAATGTGCCAGCCATGTTGGATACTTTACATACAGGGTGTCCCCAAAAAGTAGGCAACACTTTGAATAACTGCAAAGGCAGTGTTTATTACGTGCCTATCATTTTCACAATGGAGCTACCAGCTGTCAACATATATATACTTAATTTGGGACATCCTATCTATTATCGCCTTTCATCTTCAAAACATTACTATGAGCATTAATAATATCCGATTCCAGAAAGAAAACCAAGGCTCCGAGGAGCTAAACACGTGTCCAATGTCGCCCAGCTAGTGAGCATGGGAAGCAATATTCGAACTCTAGTCAATGGGCCTCAAAATTTGATTGCCGACCCTGACAGGAGAGCAATGAAAAATCCAGTAACTTGAGTTAAGGCTACTTTCTATTTCAAGGAGTTGCTCAAATAGAGACAGTCTGAGGCAAGCAATGCCGACTGGCACAATGACCAAAAACCTACACTCTGGAAAACTGCAACGCCACAGAAAAGGCTTTGCAATTCTACCCGAGTGTCTATGGCAATCAATGTAAAGGTTGTTCAAGTTCAGCAAACTTGCCTCTAGCAAAACACAAATAAATGTGTTCTACTTATGGGAATGGAAGGAGAGTGGAGATTCCTTTTTTCTCATTTGCACATCTCCCCTGTGTTTGAAGGTTCACAGTCAGAGTTCAGAGATGCATCACAGAAAGGCATGTGCAGCTATGAATAAACAAGTCATTCCTTACATGACAATCAACACCCGCTCCACTCATCGTTGAATCATTTTTTTTTCCTAAGACAAGATGGTTACTGATGCAGGAGCTCATTTCTAGTTATTCCTCATGCCAAAGGTATTTAGTCATTAACCCTTGTTTATGACTATTTGGATAAAAAATCATTTTCAAGTTATAACAGAGTCAAAAGCCAGTTAATTTATTTCAGTTTATTTCTTCTGCTATTTATGGGACAGGTGAATATTTTTGACTAGTAAAGTTCTTAAATTTTAACTGCATATTTTTTTTTCCTTTCTAGCACTATTTCTTCCACCAAATGTCTGTGACTTATTGTAATTCAGTCATTCAAAATCAGATGTGAAGTCAGAAGCATTGTAACTAAATTGTGTGGGAAGAAATACCCAGGGCTGTGATTATTCTTCAAGAAACATTTAGCTTCTCAGATGCCACATCACATTATAATTTCATTTTGCTTCCAAGTAGTGCTCACCTTAATTTTCTTTGACTTCTCTACTCTAACAGGTTACCTTGGCTCAGACTAGCACTAAGCAACAAGCTTTCTGGAAGCTTTTAGATGCCAGGACGCTGTGCAATCACCTTAACCAAGGATTCTTAATGACATTGGAACCTTTCTGCCATATCTCCTGCTTTGCCTGGGGACCATGGAGTCCCAGAGAACTGAATTTTTGACATGCTGAGGTGGATGTGCTAGGAAAAGGGGTTGTTAGGGTGACATAATGAGACTGAAAAAAATGTATTCTCTACCTAGAGCAATATTTCCCAAACTTTTGACATATGTGTACCCCTTCTATAATTTTCATAATGCTGAGTACCCCTCGTCAAAAAAATGGATGTATTTTAATAACAATCAAAATATATTTATTTTTTTTATTTTTTGGTACATACACAAAATAATAATAAACAAAAATAAAATTATTCATAATAAAATATAAATAAAAGTTGTATTATAAATAACACTTATTTGCACACCAGACCATCTCACGCCTCACAAGACTGTCTTGATTTGACTCATGAGAACGTAGAATTAGGCACAGCTAAGCACAGTACAGTGCATATCCTCACCAAACTCCGGAGCAACGCGTACCCCCACCAACCTCTTCCCGTCCCCCTGGGGGTATGCGTACCACACTTTAGGAAACACTGACCTAGAGCAATATTAAAAGGGAGTCCTTTTTTATGAATACAGTAGGAGATTGTCCTTGAAGTCACAACTATTGCATAGACAGCTCCTACCATCACCACTACCACCACCATCTCCGCCCCCACACCACCATGCTAATTATTTCCCATTTGCCATTTGCCATTCTCCCTAGACCTAGATCCATTCTCTGCCACATTCTATGTGTGCCAGAAAGGCTGATTCTCGCAAACTACGTTGCCTGGGCCAATGGGAAATCCAGTAGGAAATTAGAAAGAAAAAAAAAAATCCATTGGTGTAGCACAGTGGTTATTCATTGACCTATGAACCAGAAGATTCAATATTTGATTCCTAATCAGGTCACATGCCCAGGTTGCAGGCTTGATTTCCAGTGTAGGGCTTGCAGGAGGCAGCCAATCAATGCTCCTCTCTCTGTGTCCCTCTCTCTTCCTCTCTGAAATCAATTTAAAGAGAGAGAGATGTCAGGATTATTCATGGTTTGGTCATGCCTGTTTCAATCTAGGATTCTAAAAGTGACTGCAACTGGCCAGGCGAACTCTCTTCCAGGGATTTTGCTCTTGCAGAGGTGTGGGGAACTGTTCTTCCCCTCCAGGTTTAGGGATGTCAACACCTTCCCATGCTGCTAGTGTGAAGTACCTCAGCTTCTCTTATTCGTTACCTTACCCAGTGCCACACATCCCTGATGAGTACTTTCATTAAACCCTCCTCAGAATTCCATCAGCGTGCCTTCTGTCTCTTGCTGGGCCCCTGGCTGATACAGTAATTGGTTCCAGGAGTTGCTTCAAAACACACCTTCAGACTGAAATTCTAGTATTGATTTCACACATATTACTTTATAACATACAGATGACTCGGGTGGGAGGATAACCAGTGGAGGACAAGATTGGGGGAGATTAAGTATCTGTATCATTTAATCATTATGATGAGAAAGATGATTGGCTCCTTCTCACTCTACTGGGGAGCTCACAAAAAATAAAAAATAGAAGTTTAGTGCCTTGAATTTTCAACTCAAGTCATGATGGAAAACCGAAAAGGTTCTAATCAGCTTTAACCTGATGGCATAGGTTGCACAGATGCAATACTGATTAAATCTCTACATTCGGTGGGCTTTGAGGGTTCAGGTAAAGTTAGGATTAGCAGTCCACCTCACGTCTCAGGTTACTTTTGTAACCAGGGTTTTAACTGTAATTTGAGAGGCTTGTCATAATGAGGCAGTGCTTCAAAAAAGGGGAACTCTCTGAGACTTGAGATGAGGTCCTTAACTTGAACTCTGAAAAGCCATCTGAATTCTCTTCACTTGTTAAAGCAGTCCCTCCAGCCTGTGTGAGGAAACTACTTTCAATGGCTTCATCTGGAGCACTTGCCCAGCAAGGACATTCCCCTTCTCCTCAAGGTTAACCATCATTCATTGCTTCCACGGCCAGAAGGACTGTGTCAGAATATTCTCAAAGATAAGATAGGTTCTATACCAAAGGGGTGACAGGACATGGCCAGGTTTTACAGTCAGAGAATGAAAGAAGGGACAAAGCTGTTTAGAAATTGATTCTAAAGGAGCTAGGCCAGGGAGATAAAAACATGAGGTTGGCTGAAGATGAATTTGTCAATATGGGAAAACTTGCCTGTGATTCTTCCATAGATGCACGGAATCTGTTGAAATGCCTAAGGTAGGCTCTAATGGCTTGCTTGAAGCCTGGCCTCAATGGTAACCTACAGAAATTAGATTGAAATGCCAGGACTTCTCTGCAACAAAGATGAAAGAAATCAAAGGCAAGGGGAACTGGGAATCCTGGAGTGGATCTAGTTTGCATCAGCTGCCTTTCTCATACCTTCTGGAGGCATCAGAGGACTCCTTTCTTTCCCATTGTAATAAGAATCCTTATTATAGAGAAGCATCATACTCAGAGACAGAGAAGCATCCATCAGATTGTAAACCTCAGAGGGAAGGTAGGGGAAGGTGGGAGAGATCAACCAAAGGATTTGTATACATGCATATAAGCATAACCAATAGACACAGATACTAAGGGGGGGGTGAGGGCATGAGCAGGGAGGTGTGGGGGGCAATAAGGAGATAAGGACACATATGTAATCCCTTAATCAATAAAGGGGGGGGAGAATACTTGGGTAGTGAGCACCAGTATCCCAAAAAAGTACCATGTGGTTGCCATTTGTAGTAATAAAGCAGTGAGCTCCCTAATCTCAAGGAGAATGGTGGGGCCTTAGGGTAGTAGAGACCAGGTAGCAGAGCTCAGTTTAAGGGATGAGGTTGACACAATCACTGGAATAAGCCACAAAGAGAGATGGAAACTTGTGTTTTGATCAACATGGTTATATGGTTATGTCTAATATTCTTTGTGAGCATTTCAGGAATAAAATATATTGTCAGCCTTCTAAGATATTACTTAGTCTACATTATTAGACAAATCCTTTCTCTGGTAGGAAATTCCATAGTCAAAGTGCTTTAGTAGGAACTTATGACCTCGGTACTACCCAGTTCTCAAACCCAGAGCCTTTTGAGATGGAGGCTAATTTATTTTAAGGAGTCACCATAAAATGTGGACACAAAGCATACTGTAAATCTTCCTCCAAATTTTTCTCCAGAAGATCCATGGCCATTAAACAGGGTGACAGTGAACAGGGGAAGAGAAATAACTATATCACTGAAGAGTTATTAATTACTGGCCACAATTTAACGCTAATCAGTGTGAGCACAAAGTCAGAAAATAAATGGAGTGTTGGCCCATTTCCACCTATCTCAACAGGCTTCTGGTGGTTATTCCTGCTGTTCCTGATTGCATATTTGGAATAACCACACTTTACAATCAGAAACATCCTTATGTTGATTCTCTGGCCCAGGCAGTAAACATTATTATGGAGGGGAGAGCCAAATAGAGCCCCAGAAATTTCTTCTGTCAAATAGTAACCAGAAAGCAGTACCCAGGAAAAATTGCAGAAATGTGTGTGGTTATCAGAGTTTGAAAGGCAGGATAGTGATCCCTGTCCCATCGTGGATTAACTCTTCAGTTTGGCTGGAACAAAGGCCAAATGGATGCTTCAGAGTGGCCCTGAGTTGTTTGGTGCCACCAGCCACAGAGGCTGATCCAGATATCATGCCCTTACTGGAGCTAAACAACACGGCTGCTGGTTCTTGGAATGCACCTATCAATATAGAAAGCAGATGGTTTTGTTGGTGGTTTGTTTTGTTGTGTGTGTGTGTGTGTGTGTGTGTGTGTGTGTGTGTGTGTGTGTTTTCCTGTTGTGAATTAGTAAAGACAATCAGAAGAAGTCCATCTTTATCTAAATAGTAGTAACAGAATTATGCTTTGAGTTTCTTACCTCAGGACAACCTCAACTCCTGATCTCTGTCATAATTCAGAGGGATCTTGACCATATTGAGATCTCAGAAAATACCACTCTGATCCATTAGACTGAGGACATCATACTAATTGGACCTGGTCAGCAAAAGGTCACAGCACCTATATGTCTAAGCAAAACCATGTGTGCTACTGAGTAGAACATAAACCCCACAAATTGTAAACATTCTAGTAAGCCGTTGGTGTACAGCATGTGTGGACATCCCATAGAAAATGAGCAACAATTAACTGCACCCTGAGTTTGCTACTGTGATGAGCAATGTACCACATTTAGTGTAAGTCTTTTGTTTTGGAGGAAGTGTATATTACATTTGGGAACACTGCTGTAACCCATTTCCTGAGTAATCTACACGATAGGCATTTTAATTGTTGCCCAGAGAAAGGAAGGGCCAGGTTGCTGAACTTCAGCTGCATTTATGGCAGTCTGAAAGATGGTCCTAAAAGGAAATACTCCCACTAAACTTTCCTACTGCCTGGCAAATTTAAGATTAGCTAGTGCACAGTCATGTATGTGATTCAAAAAGGAAGGGAGGAAGGGAGGGAGGAAGGGAGGGAGGAAGGGGGAAGGGAGGGAGGGAGGGAGGGAGGGAGGGAGGGAGGGAGGGAGGGAAGGGAGAAAGACTCTACTATTGGATGGTTCTATTTCTCTGGAAGGAGGGAGGGAGGGAGAAAGGAGGGAGAAAGGAGGGAGAAAAAGGAGAAAGACCCTCCTATTGGATGGTTTTATTTCTCTGGAGTACCTAGACTGATACAGAGACAAACTGTTAAGGTGAACTCATCTAGGACCCAGAAGGAAGTGGGCCTATTTTTTAAGCCGCCTCAAACATTTATTTCAGAGAAAGTGTTAATTGCTCCCCAGATGTTGATTTCTGCTTTCAGTTGAAATGTATTGGGGCTTGGGGAAGGAGTTAAAGGGAAAGTATTATTTGTTTCTGTTCCTAACTTCCATGTGATGCGCTCTCTCCCCACTTGTGCTACTCGCATCATTTTTCTGTAGGCCAGTGGTATGCTGAACTACAAATATGAAAATGATGTTTTGGATCCAATAACATGAGCTGTTTCACTGGAGCCGAGATGGACTCTGGCACCTGGCACCCCTATGACCACAGTGCACCATCTCTAGGAGAGCTGGCAGCTGCCCTGGCAGTGAATAAACACAAACAGAAACAAATAGAAACTTCTGAGCTTCCTGTCTTCGAGCCTGGCTCCCTGATACAGTGTTCAAAGCTGGAGAACTGGCCAACTGCCTCTTAGTTTTAGGAAAGAAAAAAAAAGATTAAAATCTACTGAAAAAATGCAGGGGTTGGAGCCTCCCCTTAATTGTTCAAACTAAAACAAATGTATTTAAACCTTAAGGTAGCCTACCACAGTATATGTAATAAAGCACTCCAAATTAACAACAACAAAAAAAGTTAAATAACGTTTCAATATCATTAAGCAAAAATACCTCATTGTGGGTTTACTAAGACAGTGACTGCTAAGGTGCTTTTGCAACTTCTTAAATACAGAAACAGAAGCCAGGAACCTTTAATTCACACCAAGAGCATGGGACTGTTATGATTCAAGTCATTCTGAGTTAGATATGCATAGACTAGAGATAGACTCTATTTTATGCTCCAACCTTTTGGATACAGGAAAAGAACCAATACAGCTTGGCTTCAGCAAAAAGGGCTCTACATCTGCTCTCATTATGCTGGGCGGGGGCAGAGGGAAGGGAGTGAGGTAGCTGTGGAATCAGAAAGTGGATCATTGTTAGGATCTGGGACAGTTAGTTTCTCTCTCTCTCTCTCTCTCTCTCTCTCTCTCTCTCTCTCTCTCTCTTTCTCTCTCTCTCTCTCTGACTGACGTGTCTCCCTCTATTTCTGTATTTCTCTGTATGTGTGTCTGTCTCTCTTCATGGCTGTCACTCTGACTGCTTTTGTCTCTGTCCCTTATGCCACAAGGTCTTATCCTTGCTTCTGTCTTCATGTCTATTATTTTTGCTCTGTGTTTGCCCAGATTTATCTACTCGTTTACACATGAATTCCAGTTCTGACTTAAGATCCTTTATAAATTTAGCCTGGACAGTGTAGCTCAATAGTTGAGCATCAACCCATGAATCAGGAGGTCATGGTTCAATTCCTGGTCAGGGCACATGCCCAGGTTGTAGGCTCAATTTCTAGTAGGAGGTATGCAGGAGAGAGATGATAGATACTTCTCTCTCATCCATGTTTCTATCTTTCTGTCCCTCTGCTTTCCTCTCTCTCTAAAATCAATACACATTTTAAAAATATCATTTATACTTTTAAATGTTAAATAGGGAAAGATTCTGTATCCCAATTCCAGATTGCTAGGAGAGAACCTATTTGACCAAACAGATCATTGATATCAAGCTGTAGCTGGTTCTAATGAGTGTTACATGGGTGACATCCCATTCAGCTGAGGCTTAGAACACACCTTCTGAGAAGGATGTGTCTATTACAGGAAATATGTGTACTTACCTGATTTATTAAGGGCCCAGAACATCAGTTTCTCCTAGCAACTACTCATTAAGGTACTTGAAATATCCAGTTGATTTTTGACTTCAAGGCTAGTGTCCAAAACCAATCTAGGAAATTATACCATGGGACAAAAAGAAAAGGCATTTAAAAATACAAAAGAGCCCTTGACATTTCCATTCACAAGGGCTAATGTACTATTCCACCAACAGGCAGGCAGCTCTTAGAGACACCCACTCGAAACACTTCAAAGGAGGACTGTGGTGGTTTCCAGAGAGAAAGGGGGTGGAGGAGAAGTAAAAAGGGTAAAAGAGGGCCAAATGTATGGTGTAGGAAGGAGACTTGACCTTGGGTAGTGAACACAAAATACAATATGCAGATGGTGTATTATAGAATTGTACTCTTGAAATATATATAATGGTATTAATGAATGTCATCCCCAATAAATTTAGTAAATTTTAAAGGAGTACCAAATATCAAGAGTTTGGATGGAGATCCCAGCCACCAAAGAATATGTCTTTTCCTGGCAACTTTTTCTAAGAAAGAAGCATGGGTAAGAATATCTGTTCCTAAAAAATTAAATATAACAGTACATAATTCTTCTAATATCACTGCCCTCTTTAGTACTTTATCATACATACAAGTAGAAGCACTAGGATTGCTTTAATCATAAAAAATGTAAAAAGTGAAATTATATCCTCACAAAAAATTTAATGTTTATAGACACAGGTAGGATGCGGTGTAAAGTTTGTACACAAAATGTATATATAATATTAGAGAGGAGGAAAGATGGTATTAAAATCAATATGTAGGAAAAGCATAAAGTTCAATCTAAGCTTTAACAAGGAGCTGAAAATTTGGAGGTAATGGATGGGGCTATTCAAATGAGATAACTCCTTTTGTAAAAGCTGGACTGAGTCTCTCAACAAATAAAATGGCACTGGGAGAAAAAGGACAAAAAAATATATGCTAAGCGTATTGGTAAGAGAAGGAAGAAAGGTTGGAATGGAGAGTGTAGAGCAAAATCAGTGATTTCATTTGGTAGCGAGCAAGGTGCTAAGGAGTGGAGTTTGAACAAAGCACTACCTGGTGTTTCCCCTGAAGGGGATCAAGAGACCAGACATTAAGTCAGCATTTGGTAAATTAGTTTGGAAAAATTGAATGATGGCGTGTACAAGGATTATAACCTTGTCCTGTTCTAGTAAGCATGGTGCTTTTCAGTGCAAAAACATACCTAATCATCCCAGGACCGGGAGATCTACATGGTGCATTCCCGTCTCCTCACCTTCCACAGCTGCCTCACACATCACCCTCATCCACCACGGACATTCACCTCTCCTGGACACTGACTTCCTAATTCTGGAAAGAGAGATATTTTAGCTAAACAGGACACAGGAGCCACTCCCTAGACCTCATGCCCCCTGCCCTAAACAGAACTCTTCTGACGTGGCAATGTAGGGCAAGGCCAAAAGAGTCTCCATGTGTACAGGGATGAAAATGTAGAAGAGGCACCTTGAGGGTCAGAAGGGGGAGAGAGGATGGCACAGAAAATAAACAACCATGTGAGAGAGAGAGAGGAGGAGGAAAGGGATTAGGCACTGCTCAGAGGATACACTGAGAAAACCAGACTTTGAGGGTGACTTGAGGACAAATGAGAATCATGATGTCAAAAATGAAATGGGGAGAATAAGAAGGACACGGGAGAAACACTTGCGAAAATAAAAAGAGAGTGTGGAATCAGAAAAGTTAATTAAAAATAAAACAAAACAGAAAACAATGGAGATACAAGGAAATCAACAGAAAAGCAAAGCAAGTGAGCTGAGGAAGAGAATAAGAGAGCAATCTCTATTTGTGAGTCCTTTTGGCCATGGCTAGCCAAGGTCACTGTTACAAATCTACATTTCACGGGACTAATCAATGAGAGAGAGAGAGAGAGAGAGAGAGAGAGAGAGAGAGAGAGAGAGAGAGAGAAATATCTGCATAGAAACCTAGGATAAGGTTTTGAGTATTGGGATTTTAGTTCATCTTTGCTAACCAATTAGAAGACCATCAAAATACTTTTTTTAAAATTATGCAGTCATAAAATTTGTTTGCATTTAGAAACTAACCACCTTTTAAAATACATGTTATTAAGTGAAATGAAGAGTCTGTCCTTCCACATGTGACCAATAATTTGCTTATAAACTCTAAGGCTTCATACGAGTGTAGCCTAAATAATGCATTAATTTTCTAAGAGAAACAAATCAAAAGGACCTTAAAGGAATGAAAAATCTCATAGTGATAATAACCCAAGAGTCTTCTTCAACCTCTTCATCATTAATCTAAACACAATTACCAATGGCAGAATGCTCCATAGGAGCTATGGGAAAACAACTTTTAGCCTGTGATCTTGTTCCCTCTGACAAAAGAAAATTTTAATAAAGGAGAATGATAAAATTTTCTCAACAAGCATATGCATTATTGATTATATCATTCATCTTCTATCTAGAGTTAAGTGCTGTCTCAGACGGATTATATTCATACGTTATGCTCTCAGTGTTGTGTCTTACATGTGATATTTAATGAGTCCTTCTGGGTACCTTTCAAGATTTATCTGTAAGAGATAGTACACTGATAACTTTTATTTCCCTATTATGTAACCAACAGTACAGCATCAACACTGAGTAATCATTTAAAAGCTGAGAGCCACATTTACTCCAAAAGCCCAGCTGAAAGATAATCTACAAAGTTGTTTACAAGGTTCTTCCCACTCTGTTCTTATTTTATTGCTCAACTATTTAAAATGGGAGTTGAAAATGTCTCAAAGAATCCCTTGCGGATATGAAGATTAATAGGTTTCAGACTTTGTTGACGCACCGGTGTTCATCTTTTAGAAAACCCATTCAGATAAGAACTTGATTGATTGGGGGTGTAGCAGTCCATTATGTTCTCAGAGACTGTGACACCCAGGGAGGTGGGTAGACAGAGGGCCAGAGAATCCTGGCAAACCAACGACACACCCTCCATGCTCCTGGGAGACTTTGATGTGATGGCTCCCATTTCTTCTTGTCAATCATTTTAGTCTACGCGATGGACTGAATGGATGTGTCTTCCCCAAGTTCACATATTAAAACCTAATGCTCAGTATAAAGCTATTAGGAGGTGGGTGTCTTTGGGAGTGTTTAGGTTATTAGGGCAAAGCTCCCATAAGTAGGATTACTGTTCGAACAAAAGAGATCTTGATCTAAAGAAGTCACATTTGTCATATTTTTAAAAATATATATAATACCTTATCTATTTTTAAATGGAGGACGCCTATCATCGCTTCACCATTTCTTGATGGACTATAACCATCAACTATTATGCCATGCATCAATGGAACCAGTCTTCTGTTTGGTTTTGGGATCACTGCTCTTGTCGTCATGGCTCTATTACTACCTTACAGCTTTCTAGCTTGTTTGTGTGTTTTTTTTCTAATTCCAATTAATCATGGGATGAGACTTGAGAATAAGCTCATTAATTAACATGTACATGTCAAATAAGGCTCAATAAATCTGTGAGGGAAGTATTTGAATCAGTAAATATCTATTGATTTTATATATCATTTCCCTATACATGAACTTATATAAAAGCCTATAGATAAGTATTAGTATCATATTATATTACAGAAAAAGAAACTGAGAGTTGGAGAAGTGAAATAGCTTATCCAATAATATTTAGCTTTAAAATTGTAGCATAAAAGCTCAAACCCAATTCTTCTTGCAAATCAACTCTAAGTACCATGTTAAAAGCAATTTCAAGATTTTTGTTTGTTTGTTTGCTTACTTACTTGCTTATTCCTGACTGAGGAATTGCATCCAGAGCAAAGTTCCCTAAACATGTTTCATTAAACACAAATGATACAAGACGTGTTATCCAATGAAAGAGGAAAACACAATCAAACAACTTGCTTTACTATAGGACTCCTCAGAGAATTTACTCTGCTAACATACTCCATAGATCTCAAAAAGTAGCAGCTCCATAACTAGTTGGACCTCGAGATGACTCTGTGTAACGGACATGTCTTCAGACTTCTAAGGAACAAAGTGCAGAAAATAATGTCCTGGTCAGGGAGGGTGTTTGCCAGACCAAGTAAGTGAGGGCTGAGAGTCTTGATCTTTGCACTCCCTTCTCTTGCTGTCTGTTACTATAACAGAGATTAAGATATAAATTCTGGGAAAGCTTATGTAAACAATTATCTTTTGATAATATAGAATTACTTCTAATAAAAGGGGTAGGTAAATCTTTTAGATATAGTTTCAGAATACACCCATAAACTATTTATGGATATAAATTGGAACCTCTTATACTGGATTCAGAATTAAACCACACACCATGACAGACCACAGCACAGTTGTACCACAACCTCACCCTGAGAAACAGTGTTTTTAGCTCTTCATGGTCTCCATAATACCCAAGATAATCCAATGACGTCTTCCTTCACAAATTGTACGTAATCAAAACATTTGAGCAATTCTTCAAACATCAACAAATAATTTTAAAGTGTAACTAAATTTGTTTGTAGTTTATTAAAATGTTTCATGAAATAGCACCATTTTAGAATAATTACAGAGAAGGTCCTTAGATAGCCCACAAATATAAGATTCTTTCCCTAAACTGCCTCTTGCTAAGGTTCTGCATCATGAAAATCCTCTTGGCAACATGTTGCCTTTAGCATCTGCGAGTGAAAATTTTGCTAGGCATTTTATCTTTATTGTCTTATTTAATATTTAAAACAGCCCCACAAAGTAAGTACATTAACATAATAAAATTGAAGTTAAGAGAGATTAATTAAATTTCTTAAGGAGGCAGAGCTAGGATTGAAAGCCAGGCTGCTTGATTACAAAGATTTATACTTAACGCACCTCTCTCTATCTTATGCATCTTCAGTTACTGCTTCATATACTAAACATATCTAAAATTCTCTTGTTCTGATTTAAATCATACAGAACCCATAGAAGGTTTAGAAAGAAGAATGTATTCTCAGTAAGATTCCTCTATTTTTACCTTAGCAAGCTTCTTATAGCTAAAAAAGCATCCCTTCATTAGCTATGACCCCTCTGCATGACATCTCATGATTCCTTCTTATCTACTGACATTTCTGCTGTCTCATCAAGACCTATACAAATGGCACTTAAGTATAATTAAATAAAATACAAGCTAAACCCCAAATATAAACCAATGATATATATGTGAATGGTGAAGCAAGCCAAGTCTAAAAACCATGATAGCTTTACCAGAAAACTATTAGATACTCAATATGCAATTCTGGATTTTGTATAAATTAATTTTAATTCAGAAGTCAATAAAAGGGAGAAGGAATCATAGCACTACTTTGGCTTTCAGTACAGAAAAAGTTGGAAGTGATCTAGAAGGGCATCCTCTCAATCAATGAAACCACAATTATTTATTGAACATGTACCACCACTACCACTAAACCACAATGTTTAGAATCCCAACCCTTGAATTATCAATTGGGGTTAAAGCGTGACCAGAGAATGAATATGTGTAAGTATGAATATATATTACTTGGAGAGAGGATAGCAGTAACTGCTCAGAAACTATTATAATCGCAAGGTATAATGCAGAGACCCTAGGGGATAGAATGAAAGACAAGTAAATTGTGATTGATTCTGGAGAAGTCACGTCAATGGAATGAAACCCTGTAGGGCCAAAGATATACCAGAGCTGTGGCGCTTCCTTCCAGAAGGTAGTGGCATACTGGGTACTAAGGAAGGAAGTAAAAGGATAGTGTTGAGACAGAATATTGGGGCCACACAGCAAGTTCACCTACAACTAATGAGATACTTTTTGTGCTCCATTTGTCCAAGTAAGTTGGTGATCCTTTTCAATATAAAATACCGGGGAATAATGGAAGGAGGGAGGGAGGGATAGGGGCCACGGGAGGTTCAAAGGGATAGAGGGAAAGAGAAGGATGCTAAAATGGGGTGAGGCCAGGGAAATAGTTAAATAAAAAGAAGAAATACAATGTGAGAGTGAGGGGAGTTTAAAAGGAGGAGTTAATAAGAAAATTAAGTACTCGGTGATTTTTTTTTAAATGTAGTCGAACATCCCCTGAGGGCTCCCGGACTGTGAAAGGGCGCAGGGTTGGCTGAAGTCCTATCTCCACCCCCGCCCACTCAGTACACAAACTGCATGCACCAGGCCTCTAGTTTACCAATGAAGGTGAAATGCATAATAATCATATTGTAAATTCCATTCCAGAACTTTATGGTGGGTTGCTGTTTCTTATAAAATCCACTATCAGTTGTTGTTTTTTATTCTGTCCCCAAAAATAGTTCCACAAAATTGGACTATGTTTAAATGCTGGATTACAATCAGATTAAAACAGAAGTTGCTTGTATCCCTGACAAATGAGTATAGCTCTGACATAAATGTTGGCTGATATTTCCTTTTATATTATAGAATGAACCTAAAGTGAAGCTGCTAGGATGTATGTATGTCAGACTTCACTCAATTTTCAATGGCATGAGCAAAAACTTCTTTGCTGAATCAAATAGTAGTTTTCAAATACTAGAAGAATACTGTATCAATTTTATGTGCTATTCACAGTGTAACTGCTATATACATACACAATTTTAAGTGTAACATGTTATTAATACTTTCTCCATCATTTTTAAGTCTAGACAATGAACAAAACAATAATTTGCAGCATTTGTGATTTTCATAGTGTACTTCCATCATGTTGATTCCAAACCAACAAGGCAGATAACATTACACACTATTTTCACAATTCATATGCCATAGATGTAAATAACATCCAAAGCATAGATAGTACTAAAATAATTAAGAAGTGACAAGTCTTAAATCTTTATTACCTTTGTCTTTTAACATAGTGTTCAATTATAAGTTTACATAAATTAATTTTTTAATAATGGCTATTTAACAAACAGTAAAACTGCTGTAAATTTAACAATTGGCTCCTGAGACCTAGAAGCTACTTTCTAGAGGGAAAATTAAAACATCTCTGAAAGTATAAGGCAATTGTAACACATTTATATTTCTCTACATTGATGTTTTACCCTTAAAACTCACCAATTCCGTGAAGAACTGTAAATGTTTGGAAACACTACTTTCGGTTTTATTTTACTACCTAACTCCATGTATCCCTGTTTCTAAGGGCCCATTCCTTACTCCTAACTGGTCCTCCAAATTACCTCTTCCTCCTATAGGTCTGCCTCTAGCCACAGAGCTCCCAAACCACATTCTCAGCCCATCTCAGAACATCTGCTTTCAACTCAAGCAAAAAGAAAACTAAAATCAAATAATAATAATAATAATAATAAACATTCTATACAAATAGGAATCATTTTATATACAAGTGAATGGGAAAACTGCTTGACTTTCACAGAATTAGGCACAGAAGTGAAAAATGCCACCTGGTTAATTCCTCAGACAATGTGAGCCCTTGCTGGAAATTATTTATTACACAATAAAAAAGAACAGGATGCTCTTTATAAAATATGTTTTTCTCTTAAGAACTCAAATTGTAAGCCTCTACCACTGACAAGGTGGCATTTTTAGATTAAGCCATGAGAAATCTAGCATGATTTACAAATACAACAGCCCAGGAATAGAAGCCTCCCTGCCATCCGTGATTGGCATCGTTATTATAGATTCCATTATATTCTTATCTCACTGTCCAACAAAGCTATTCATTCAGCAACTAAGCTCGAGTCAAAGACAAGGCAGAGTCTACTTATTTGCAGGGGGGAAGAAATTGCTTTTGAAAAACACAGTCTCATTGCTCAGGCAGAACCAAGAGTGTACATGACATGGTACAAGGTGCTTATGATAGAAGGTGGCAAGAAATGAAGTCGAAACAGACGTACCAGCTGAGAAGGTGTTTAATCTCCGAGGTGTGAGGTATTACATTCTAGCGCTCTCTCTGACTGACACCAGCCATGAAGGGAAAAACTATCTAAAACATGCGGGGAAAAGTACACTCAGGCCCCTTTGATGTGTGTGTTGGCAAAGCATTTCAGCTTTCATCTCCAGTCTTTAATAAAAAATAAAAAAAAGCTGAAGTTTCTGGTTTCTACATAAAGGAAGCTAAGACATTGCTGAGTAGGGCCTATCACACACACAAAAATGCAACCTTACTTCAATGTATGTCTGGAAATATTCATCTCAACGCTCTCTCTCTCTCTCTCTCTCTCTCTCTCTCTCTCTCTCTCTCTCTCACACACACACACACACACACACACACACACACACACACACCCCTTAGAACTATCTTATAGGTAATTCCATGGGTGCTTTCAACAAGGCCTATCCTTTTCAAATGGAAATCTAATGAAATCTTGCAAATGCTTATATTCTAAATATTGAGGGAAGTAGAATGGCCCCTCTTTTGCCACAGGACAGACACTGGAGGTTATATGCATGACTGTGATGAGGACAATACAGGTCTCTGTGCCTGAGGAATGATCAATAAAACACATAACTGACTTTCAGCAGGTGAGAGGGGCAGACACAGTAGCGGCTAACAAAGAAGATTCTGTCAGTGATTCATGTACTTCCAACTGCCCGGGGCCTCCAAATCCATACGAACAGCAAGGGCTTGTCAGGGGCTATGTGTGAGGTAGATAAATCTTAACATCACAGGATCCAAGCCCCAATCCCATTAGTCTTCCTGAGAAACCACACAGCCCAGGTCTGTAGAGCGCAAGTCCTTCTCCATCCCACCTCTGACCAATGAAGCACGCATGGGCTACCCCACTCCTCTGGCACTGCTACCTCACACCATCCCTACTACGTGCTAATGGGGAAAACCTAGAAAGCATTCAAAGGTATTTGTGCTTTTTGAGCACACGTTTACCCAAGATAACTGAATAGAATCGCAAGAACTAATAATTGGGACCAAAATCTGCGATACCCCTAAACCAGATCCATCCAAAAGGAATCTCCTCAACTGCCTTTCACACTGATAAGGACTCTGCTTCAGTATCTGTTCACTGCATGCATCTAGGCATGCAGTCATGATGATGGGTCACATCTGGGCCACTGTAGATTTTAAGAAAATTCATCTTACCTTGAGTTGACATCTGGTTCCCTGTGGTTTTCACCTGGAGATTCTGGCTGGTCCTAGGGAGATACAAGAGGTATTTGTATAGGTGATAAAGTCAATGGTTTCTTATAGTTTTTAGTTCTAGAAAGTTCTTAGCATTGATATTTACGTATTGTATATAAACACCCAATTTTCAGGACTTATTGATATGCTCTTTTAGAAAAGTATCAGTCTCTTTATTGCCTCAAAACTAATCATGACTTCTTACATTTTACTGATGGAATTTTTACCTCTGTTTTTCTCTTAAAAAGGTCAATGTCTTTTACTGTTTTATCCTGCATTTCAAACTTTAATTCTACTTTTCCAGTTGGAAAACTAATATGTTTGCTATTGAATATGGAAGGGAAATAGAGAAGTTTTAATATCGAGTAATACAGTATCCTGGGAAACAGTGGTGTGCCTCTTCCTTGTCCTTGCTCCCCACATTCTCTGGCAGTCTTTACCCATCCTCTCCTATTCTAGCCTTTGCCAGTTTGCATATTCTTCCACACCTCTGCCACTCTTCTGCAGGCATGTGGCATTGCCTTTTTCGTTCCATCTTCTGGGTCCTTTAGAACCTGAATTCATCACAGCATTTTTGAGAACTGTTATTGAGTTTGTTGTTGTTATTTATCCTTTACTTTTCTGCCAAGAAGAATTAGGAATTTTACTATCAGCTTTTCATACTTTTCATTTTTAGAGGACCTAAGCTTTCTTTAAGAGTATCCCATTTTGTGTTGTGCCTCTCTCTCACCACGACCTTTCCTGACCAACTTTTGGAACCCAGTTTATGTAAAATGTAGAGGTATGCTTAACTGGGACTGATATTTCTTTCTTACACATCCTGAGACATGTTCACCCAAGATTCCTATCGTTTATACATTTCAACTTCAAAATCGCTTTATCCCATCCAAGCACTAAAGTCTTTTTTTAAAAATTTTATTTTATTAGGGTATTTTTGTGTACATAGTTTACCATTGCCCCCCGCCCCCCACCTCCAATTTATGCCCTCCCTCCCCAGAGTTCTGTGTTCATTGGTTGTACTTATGTTCATGCATACCAGTCCCTCGGTTGTTCTCCTATCTCCCCCCAGGTCTCCTTCCCCTCCCCGCTGTCATTTGACAATCTGCTTGTTTTATGGTGACTATCTCAGGACCATATGAATAGAGTCCGCTCCTCCTCTGGTTTTCACCGCCCCTTTCCCTGGGTCCCACTGCTTCCCCTGGGAGCACCGGGGCACACTGCACCCTGGGACATTCGGCTCACCTGGGGCACTCGGCCCCATGGGACACACGGCTCACCCGGGGCACTAAAGTCTTGGCAGAGCTCTGTGATATGACTATCTCTGTTAGAATTAGAATTCAGATATTAAAGGATTTTAGGAATACACATACTAATGCATATAATTAAATTAAGAGATGAAATGCCAAAACCAGTTTGGCTCAGTGGAAGAGCGTTGGCCTGCAAACTGAAAGGTCCTGGGTTCAATTCCAGTCAAGGGCATGTACCTTGGTTGCGGGCACAACCCCCTTTGGGGGGGGGTGCAAGAGGCAGCTGATCCATGATTCTCTCTCATCGATGTTTCTGGCTCTCTATCTATCTCTCTTCCTCTCTGTAAGAAATCAATAAAATATTTTTTAAATTTTTTAAAAAAAATTTTAAAAAAGAGATGAAGTAACTTTTTCTGACAGACAATAAATCTGATGATTAGCTGATTGGTTTGATATAAGAACTGATTTTGTCAAATAAGTAAAATAAATATTGAGCATAAATTAGCACATTCTGTAGTTCTGAGATTTTAACTATAATACATTTAAAGTATCTGAAAAGAAAGCATTTTATAAAAACTATTGACAAACATGTACCAAAATTAATAATAGCTATTGAATACATTTCAGGAAAGCCTTTTTGGTATACTTCCTATAAATTGAGGGGAAAAATGACTCCAGTGACAGGGTAACAAATCTCTTTGCAAGTCAGGATCCAAACTGAAGGGAACTTAATTGAATTGTCAGCTGATAGATTAATAAAAATATATTTGATGATAGATCACCATATGAATTTTTGACACAAACTTGGAAGGAGTGCAAAGAACTGAGTGATATTACTATACTAAAACTCCTTCCATTTCTACCTCTTTACATATGATAACATTTTCTCAGTGCTCACATATATTTAAATATAAAAATACAATTGGCAAGAAATATTCAAAGTGATGAAAAGCAAGGACTTACAACCACAAAATCTCTACCAAAGCTATTATTTAAAATGGAAGGACAGATAAAGAACTTCCCAGATAAGAAAAAGCTAAAGGAGTTCATCACCATCAAACCAGTGTTACATAAAAGATTAAATGATCTTTAAGAAGAAGAAAAAGACATAATAAAAAATGAAATATCAATAAATAAATATCTATCAAAATATTGACATTTGTTTTTTATGAGTTTATTTGAGACAAACTGATGACATGCTGAGAAACAGGATCTCAAATGCTTTAACATTTAAAAATTTTCGTAAAATTGCATTTCTTTTTTAAATATAGACAGAAGGAATCCAAATACTATTGCAATTTGATGCCACTGTCACTCACATCCTTCATCACGACCACTGCTTCTGCAGCATCACTTCTCTCCTCTGCTCCTATTAACCTCTTCTGGGTGTTTCCTACTGTGCTTCGGCCATCAAATAAAGAGACTACCACATTCAATGTTTTCCAAACTTATCTTTTAAATTATGTTTCTTTTGAATCATACACCCTGAATAAAGCACAAAGACCTATCCATCTTTTCTAACTAGTGAGCACATCTACCCTCTCAAATTTTGGTAGTAACTATGAATTTTCATTTACTTTGTGTTTATATCTATTTTCTACTTACAACATACCTAGCACATAGGTGATTCTCAGTAAATGTTTGCTATTATAGATACAACTAGAGGCCCGGTGCGCAAAAATCGTGCACTGGTCCCTCAGCCTGGCCTGTGATCGGGCCTAAGCTGGCAGTCAGATATCCTTGCTCCTTACCACCCACATGCAGCTGCTAAGCAGCTCCCCTGTGGGCGCACACTGACCACCAGGGGGCAGGTCCTGTGTGGAGCTGGGGAGGGACACAGGAGGGCTCCAGAACATTTCTGACCCATCTCTCTCAGTCCCAATTGGCCGGATCCAAGCAGCAAGCTAACTTACCAGTCAGAGTGTCTGCCCCCTATTGGTCAGTGCAAGTCATAGTGACTGTTTGACTGGCTGACTGTCTGCCTCCTGGTGGTCAGTGCACATCATGGAGAGTGGTTGAATGGCCTTAGCATATCATTAGCATAGTATGCTTTGCTTGGTTAAACAGCCAATTGTATACTTAGTCTATTAGGCTTTTATTATATAGGATATCGTCTTCCTTGATAAATGTGTCAAGTATACTCTATTATTAATTTTATACACATTGATATATTGATATATATATATAATTTTAAGAAAAATTTCAGTTATTTTTTAGGAATACTAGCTGACTTGCTAGTTTTTAATTTTTATTTAGACATTTTTCTTTTCTACCTCAGATAGCTACTTAAAATATGTATTCAGAATTGGGATATTATCTAAATCATTATAGAAAGTATATACTAAAAAATAAATAAATAATCTTCATTTTATGGTTGTAGTGTAATCACAGAATGATTTTTTACCTAATCTTAAATATATAAAAATTTAATGACCAAGCTAGCCCTGGAAGCTAGATAGAATGGTTTCTTTAGCTGTCTCCTCTAGAAAATGAAGACATGATCACTGTTAGTTCACTCTCTAGTTATCCCTCTCTTGCTTCAACTTGCTAGCTTTTGTCATCATATACCATTGCTTTTCCATTATCAACATTTATAACACTTATATTATTTCATGACTATAATTCTCATTTTTATAACTAAATAAAAATAATTTTAAAGATTGAAAACCATTAATATTGTGTAAATATTAGTCACTGCAGAACCTAGTATAGTACCTGAACAAATACAACAAATTAATAAATAAGTAAATAAATAAATAAACTGATTTTATTCTGAACTCAGTGCTCCTTGAAGAATATTGAAGGCTCACAGTCAAATCTGTTATCTATTTTAAACTTTCAGTTACTCAATGTGCTTCATTTATCTAGGGTGAATTTGTTAGCTTGTGTGTTTTCCCTTGAAAATCTAACATTTTCCCCTACTTACACATTTATTTTCTTATTTAGAAAAAAAATCTGCCTCCTTGGCCAAATAACTAAGTCATCCAGCTTCTTAATCAATAAAATATGTTGAATGGAATATTGTTTTCTTGAAAACAATCTTCTTGGAGACCTGCTGCTATATTTTTTAACTCAGTGCATGTTTTTTACCCTGACATTTCTTTTTATAGTATTCCAAGTTGTTGTTTTATTTCTATGCTGTTCTTTTGCTTGGTTTCCATTTATGTTTTGTTGGAGAATATTCTTAAATTATTTTCAGTTGATAGTAAGTAAAATTCTCTCATGCTTGAATATGTTCTTCCTTTTACCATCACACTTGACTAATAGACTAGCTGGGATAAGATTTTTAGGTTCAAAATAATTTTTCTCAGAATTTAAAAACTTTGCTTCTTGACTTTCAATATATATTTCTGGTAAGAAACCTAACAATGATCAAATTATTATCTCATTGAAAATTGTTTTATTTTTTTCTGGAAGTTTTTAAGGTCTTCTTTTTGTTTTCATCCTGAATCTTCATTAAGATAGGCCCAAACTGGATACAGCTTCATTCATTCTATTCTGTCTTTAATCAACTCATATATTTTCTTCATCTCGGTGAAATCCTTTTGGATTATTTCCTTCTATCCATTGCCTCTGTTCCCATCTTTATATAAATCCTATCAGACATATTGGACCTCCTAAATTGGCTTCTATGCCTTATTTTTTCTTTGTCTTTTTTTTTTTTTACAATACTATTTATTTCCAAACTTTATTTTCCAACCCTTTCATCTTCATTTTTATTTTACGGGTCATATCTGTAATTTATAATAATTATTTATTGTCCTCTGGTTGATTCTTTTACATAGCAGTAAGTTCTATGAGTAACCTATTTTATGAAATATTCCAAATATACAAATTAGAACTTTTATAAAGCTCTCTTTTTTTACACGAAAAATATTATTAGTTGTTTCTATTTAACTGTTTCTTTTTCTTTTATGCTCTTCATATTACTCAAATGTAGGTACATTCCTAATTTCACACTTGTATTTATGAATTTAATATTAAGCTTATAAATCAGTCATCAAACTTTGACCCCCCACCCCAGGATATTTCATAGTTCTGCTATTCCAAAAGACTTTTTCATAAACCTAAAAACCAGCTGCTTATAAACGCTTAGGCATGAAAGCCCTAAGTAACCATTCTATGGACATTAATCATAGTAGCCCTACAATTTAAAAGGTAATAATGCTGGAACTATATTAGATGCTTTTACACAATGGCTACAAGTGGGAATGTAAAATAGCTAACCTCTGGAGATATAGCTAAAAAGGAAGATCACCACTGAGGTGATAGAATGAATAAGATAATCAATCTGCCTCATTCATCAAGGATATTTACCTGCCATAATTCTACCAATTTTGTTCTTTTTCTTAAAATATTCTTAATTCAGAATAAAGATAGTAGGTAGTAAATAACATAGATTGGTATTCTCAATACTTGTGTTCTAAGCCTATGTCTGCCTCCAACTAGTCATGAACCTCCCTTGGATCATAGCATGATGATGCTTAAGGTGCTGCCCATCCTACTATTCTACAATATTAGAAATTAAAGTGTCCATAAATTAATTTTCTGATCCTAGGAGACTATGATAAAATCAAATATTACTATATAAATCACATATCAATGCATATAACATATATATATATATATATATATATATATATATATATATATATTCAAAAGGAACTATATTTAGTGCTAACAATAATCCTTCTCTCCAGAATTATGTGACTGGTCTCCACATAAAATTTTTATCCTATACGACATACTGATGAGTTTTTAAGCACAAAGAACTCTGAGGAATACTGGAATATACTAGTATTTAATCAATAATATGAACCTAAAGTAGAGCTTTTCCCAATGAAACATCCATTTTAATATACAGCTTTTGTTTTTCTTCCTAAATAAATCTCACATCATCCAACTCAGCAAACTCACCTTAAACATATTTTTGGTTCAGTCACAAGGATAATCCTACCTCTGTCAGTATTCATTGGTTTGACTACTACCTAACCCTGTTGTTATAGGTCATCTTTCTCACCTTAGATCCAATCACTCTCTTTAAAAAAAAAAGATGCAGGAGAGGAGAAAATGGCGGAAGAGCAGATGGGCGGTTTCTGAGTCTTGTCCCGAGGAAGAGAGAGAGAGCAGCTGAGGATCGCGCTAGGAGTGCTCGTCAACAAGCCAGGAGACTGGCAAACACCAGAGGAAATTTGGGGTCTGCTGATCAGGGAGCCACCAACAGTTGACCACCCACAGCTGGGTCCCTTACCGGAGATACTTGCCGGCGCAGACGGGAAATCTCGCCATCTTGGAAGGGAGGAGGTTCGAGTCGGAGGCCTGATTATCCCCAGCCCCAAGGAACACCAAATGAACATAGTCGGCGCGAACCCTTGATCTCAGAGGAGCTCAGATTTCACAGCGATCCGGTGGGTGAGTTCCCCTTGGACCGGTAGTTCTGACTGAGTTCCACTCGGCGCAGCAACACCCCCCCCCTCCCTGCGCACCAGCTCGCGCAGCGCACAGAGGCTGAGGGACTGGTCGTGGATTACAGGCTTTTCAGCTGGAGGCGCGCCTGTCTGTGGACAGGGCTCCTAAGACTAGGGATATCTAAGGAGCAGCACAGCTGGATCTGAGTCCAAGAAGTAGCCGCAGAATTACAGGGGAGTGCAGCCAGCTCCGGACCGCCCCACCCCCAGCCATCAAAGACACAGAGAAGGGGAAAAAGATAGAAAGGCTTTAGAGTCCTGGAAGTCATCCAGAAACACTGCCACCCAGAGGCTAAAGCACATAGGGTCTCTAGATTGGCTTAAAAATCAGGTCTTGTAATCAACACGGAGGAACGGTGAAACACAGTGAACTGCAACTACCGCCCAGACAGGGAACAGGCGTGCGAGACATAGCAACACAGAAAGTGAATGACCTTCATTACTGAAAATTTTGTTTAATTTTTAATTTTCAATTTTTATTTTTTTAACTGTTGAATTTTTGTTTTTTACCTACTTTAATTGCAAAGTTTACTCAAGAAATTTTTTTCATCTGCCATCACTAGATTTTACCTTTTTAATTAATTCATTTTTATAGGTAATCAACATTATTACTACTACTATTTTACCTTTTTATCTTTTTTATCTTATTTTCTTTTGTTTATTTTTATTACTACTTTTTAAGTGTCATATTATAATCCTTTTTTTTGCTTTCTTTTTTTTTTCCTTTTTCCTCTATTTCTTTTTTTCTCTATTTCCCCCTTCGGGATTACTATTCTAAAAACTATTCATACCTTGCCTTCTCCAACGCTCTATTCTATCTCAAACCTACCTTTATGACATCTCTCTATTCCTAACCCTTTACCTTTGGTGTCCTGCTTATCTTAACCCTTTACTGCTATAGATTTTCCTTACTCTTTCTGTTTACCCTCTCCAAAATTTTCACCTGACCTGTGTATATATAATTCCCAACCCCCTGCTCCAATCCCATTCACACCTACCTTGTCACTGCCCCCCCACCAAAAAAAAAAAAAGCCTTCTCTCTACCCCTTTGTTGTTGTATGTTGAATGCTAACTATATCAAAGGTTTATGCTTTTTTTTGTGTGTATAAGATTGGTTTGCTTATTCTTTTTATTGGATTGTATGTTCTTGTTATCTGGGTTCTAGACACCTTTATTGGAGGATATTAATATTGCAAACACACTTCTGTCCAGTGCCTTGTGTGTTGTACCTGGTTGTGTTGTATTTTGTGCCTTTAAATCAAAGCAGGAGGGAGAGAAATACGTAACCAGGCACCCTACAAAGAGAGATCATGGGGAGACTAAGAAACAACCCGCCTGTGAAAGAAAATCAACCATCACCAGAAAATGAAGTAAACGAGTTAGAGGCAAGCAACCTACCAGAGCAAGAATTCAGAGTAATGATCATAAGTTGGCTAAAAAGAATGGAAGACAAATTTGACAATATGAATAAGACCCAAGAGGAAATGAAGAAGACCCAAGAGGAAATGAAGGTGACCCAAGAAGAAATGAAAAATGACATCGCTACTATGAAGAACTCAATAGAAAGCATCAAGAGTAGACTAGATGAAGCAGAAGACCACATCAGTGAGCTAGAAGACAAAATGGAAAAAAATACCCAATTACAGCAGTTGCTAGAAAAAAAAAATAAAAAAACAGGAGGAGAGCCTAAGGGAGCTTTGGGACAATACAAAACAAAACAATATTAGAATAATAGGGGTTCCAGAAGGAAAGGAAACTGAGCAAGATATGGAAAAAGTATTTCAAGAAATAATGACAGAAAACTTTCCTGAGATAGAGAAGAAAAAACCAACACAAATCCAAGATGCTCGAAGGGTCCCCAACAAAATGAACCCCCAAAGATCAACACCCAGACACATTATAATTAAACTGGCAAAAAACATCGACAAAACCAGAATCTTAAAAGCAGCCAGAGAGAGACAGAAAGTTACATATAAAGGAAACCCCATCAGACTAGCAACTGATTTCTCAACAGAAACTCATCAGGCCAGAAGGGAATGGGATGACATATACAAAGTCATGCAAAGGAAGGGTCTGAACCCAAGAATACTGTACCCCGCAAGGCTGTCAATCAAAATTGAAGGTGTAATCAGGAGCTTCACCGACAAAAACAGACTAAAGGAATTTATCTCCAACAAACCAGCAATGCAAGAAATGCTAAAGGGTCTACTGTAATAATAAAGAAATAGGAAGTGAAGAAGGAACACAGGGGGATAGAATAAAAATGGCATCAAATACCTACCTTTCAATAATTACGTTAAATGTAAATGGTTTAAATGCTCCAATTAAAAGACATAGGGTAACAGAATGGATAAGAAAGCAAAACCCGTTCATCTGCTGTCTACAAGAAACCCACCTCAGAAAAACAGACGCCCACAGACTGAAGGTGAAAGGATGGAAAAATATTTTCCAGGCAAACGGAAACGAAAAAAAAGCTGGGGTAGCAATACTTATATCTGACAAACTAGATCTCAAAGTGAAGGACATAACAAGAGATAAGGAAGGCCACTTCATAATACTAAAGGGTGTAATCCAACAAGAAGAAATAACCCTGGTAAACATATATGCACCCAATTTGGGAGCACCCAAATACATAAAGAAACTGCTGGAGGACATTAAGGGACAGATTAATAGCAATGCAATCATAGTAGGAGATTTTAATACTCCATTGTCACCTCTGGACAAATCATCTAAACAAAAAATCAGTAAAGAAACGTCAATTCTAAATGACGTATTAGACCAGATGGAATTAATTGACATCTTCAGAACATTTCATCCCAAAGCCACAGAATATACATTCTTCTCAAGTGCACACGGGTCATTCTCAAAGATAGACCACATATTGGGACATAGGCAAAGTCTCTTCAAATTCAAGAAGATAGAAATCTTATCAAGCATTTTCTCAGATCACAGTGCCATAAAATTGGAAATCAACTACAATAATAATAAGCCAAAGAAATTAAACACATGGAGACTAAATAGCATGCTATTGAACAAAAACTGGGTTACCAGAGAAATCAAGGAAGAAATCAAAAACATCATGGCAACTAATGACAATGAAAACACAACAATCCAAAATCTATGGGACACAGTAAAAGCTGTTTTGAGAGGGAAGTTCATATCCCTACAAGCCTATTGCAAAAAACAAGAAAGAATGGTAACAAATTATCTTACCCTACAACTCAAACAGTTAGAAAAAGAACAGCAAGAAAGGCCCACTGTAAGCAGAAGGAAGGAAATAATAAAAATCAGAGCGGAGATTAACGACATAGACACCAAAGACACAATACATAAGATCAACAAAACCAAGAGCTGGTTCTTTGAAAGGATTAACAAGATTGATGAGCCTCTAGCCAGGCTAACCAAGAAACAAAGAGAGAGGACCCAAATAAACAAAATTAGAAATGAAAGAGGTGAAATAACAACAGACCCCGCCGAAATACAAAGGATTGTTACAAAATACTATGAACAACTCTATTCCAACAAACTGGACAACCTGGAGGAAATGGACATATTCCTAGAAAAATACAACCTTCCAAAACTCAATCAGGAAGAATCTAAAAATCTCAATAGACCAGTAACTTGGGAAGAAATTGAAGCAGTCATCAAAAAGCTTCCAGCAAACAAAAGCCCAGGGCCAGATGGCTTCACAGGAGAGTTTTACCAAACATTCAAGGAAGACCTAAAACCTATCCTCTTCAGACTTTTCCAAAAAATTCAAGAGGAAGGAACACTGCCAAACTCCTTTTATGAAGCCAGCATCACCCTAATACCAAAACCAGATAAAGACAACTCAATGAAAGAGAATTACAGGCCAATATCCCTCATGAACATAGATGCCAAAATCCTCAACAAAATTCTAGCCAATCGGCTCCAGCAGTACATCAGGAAGATCATACACCATGACCAAGTAGGTTTTATACCAGGAATGCAAGGATGGTACAATATTCGCAAATCAATAAACGTGATACATCACATAAACAAATTGAGAGATAAAAATCATATGGTCATATCTATCGATGCAGAAAAGGCATTTGATAAAATCCAACACCCTTTCCTGATAAAAACTCTCAACAAGGTGGGAGTACAAGGATCATACCTCAACATAATAAAAGCTATATATGATAAACCCACAGCCAACATCATGCTCAATGGGCAAAAACTAAAACCATTCCCTCTAAGAACAGGAACAAGACAGGGATGCCCACTCTCACCACTCCTCTTTGACATAGTACTGGAAGTACTCGCCATCGCAATTAGACAAGAAGAGGAAATAAAAGGCATCAAAATCGGAAAAGAAGAAGTAAAGCTGTCACTATTTGCAGATGACATGATATTGTACATAAAAAACCCAAGAGACTCCATCAAAAAGCTAATAGACTTAATAAACGAATTTGGCAATGTAGCAGGATACAAAATAAATGCCAAGAAATCAATGGCATTTCTCTACACCAATAGTGAACTTACAGAAACAGAGACTAAAAAAGCAATCCCGTTTACCATCGCACCAAAAAAATTAAGATACCTAGGAATAAACTTAACCAAGGAGGTAAAAGACCTATATGCAGAAAACTACAGGACACTGAAAAAAGAAATAGAGAAAGATGTAAACAGATGGAAGAACATACCATGTTCATGGATTGGTAGAATCAACATCATCAAAATGTCCATACTTCACAAAGCAATATATAAGTTCAATGCACTCCCCATGAAAATACCATGGACATACTTCACAGACCTAGAAAGAACTCTCCAAAAATTCATTTGGAACAATAAAAGACCCCGAATAGCCTCAGCAATCTTGAGAAATAAGAGTAAAGTAGGAGGAATCTCAATACCAGATTTCAAGCTGTATTACAAAGCAACTGTTCTCAAAACAGCCTGGTACTGGCACAAGAACAGACATATGGATCAATGGAATAGATTAGAGAATCCAGACATCAACCCAAATCAATATGCTCAATTAATATTTGACAAAGGAGGCACGAACATACAATGGAGTCAAGACAGTCTTTTTAATAAATGGTGTTGGGAAAATTGGACAGATACATGCAAAAGAATGAAACTAGATCACCAACTTACACCATACACAAAAATAAACTCAAAATGGATACAGGACTTAAACATAAGACGGGAAACCATAAAAATACTAGAGGCATCCACAGGCAGCAAAATCTCAGACATATGCCTAAAGAACTTCTTCACTGATACTAACCCTAGGGCAATGGAAGCTAAAGAGAAAATAAACTAATGGGACTACATCAAAATAAAAAGCTTTTTTACGTCAAAAGAAACCATCAACAAAACAACAAGAAAACCCACTGTATGGGAGAACATATTTGCAAACGATATCTCTGATAAAGGTTTAATCTCCAACATCTACAGACAGCTTATACAACTCAATAAAAGGAAAATGAATGAGCCAATTAAAAAATGGGCAATGGACCTAAATAGAATCCTCTCAAAAGAAGACAGAAGGAAGGCCAAGAGGCACATGAAAACATGCTCCAAGTCACTAATTATCCGAGAGATGCAAATCAAAACAACAATGCGGTACCATCTCACACCTGTCAGAATGGCCAACATCAACAAAACAACAAACAACAAATGTTGGCGAGGTTGTGGAGAAAAAGGAACCCTCGTGCACTGCTGGTGGGATTGTAGGTTGGTGCAACCACTGTGGAAAACAGTATGGAGCTTCCTCAAAAAACTGAAAATGGAACTCCCATTTGACCCAGTAATCCCACTACTAGGAATATACCCCAAGAAACTAGAAAGACCAATCAGAAAGGATATATGCACCCCTATGTTCATAGCAGCACAATTTACAATAGCTAGGATTTGGAAACAGCCTAGGTGCCCGTCAGCAGATGAATGGATCAGAAAACTATGGTACATCTACACCATGGAATACTATGCTGCCATAAAAAGGAAGGAATTCTCATCATTTGCAGTAACTTGGATGGAATTGGAGAGCATCATGCTGAGTGAAATAAACCAGTCAATGAAAGAGAAACACTACATGACCTCACTCATTTATGGATATTAAAGATCATTATAAACGAATGAACAGAAAGATTGATATAGTGACAGTAAAACAACAGGCAGTCTGTCAAATGACAGCGGGGGGGGGGGGGGAGGGTAGGGAGATCTGGGGGAGATAAGAGATCAACCAAAGGACTGGTATGCTTGCATATAAGAATAACCAATGGACACAAAACTCTGGGGAGGGAGGGCATCTATGGGGGGGAGGGGGCAATGATAAGCTATGTATACAGATAATACCTTAATAAAAAAATAATTAAAAAAAAATATAAATAAATAAAAAAAATAAAAAAACAAAACAAAAAAAAATGCAGCGCCTTTCACATTCTTATCAATCAAGAAATAGATTTAATCTTTATAATTGACAAATATGTATATGACATGCACAAAGGGAAAAAATATATCATACTTACAATTTGCCACAAATGCAGTTTAATATATGCCAATATTATTGAATATATACATATTTTAGTTATTTAATAAGAACACTTTGCAATTTCATAATGTGAGTTATGATCTGCAGACCTCAAATAGAGTTCCTCATTTGAGTTTTCTAATTAGTTTGGGACATAAAGACAAAGATAATCCTTGTTTGACAGATGGAGGAGGTGAGGCAAGAAGGTATAGAAGGATAAATTACAGTTACACACCAGTGTGACTAAAGTCAATCTCATTAACATTTGCAGCATCTTCCCAGTACCAATTTTGTGTTATAATTTTCATCTTTTTTTTTAATATCAGCTCAACTGTTTCTACAATCTTTTTTCTCAACTGTTTCTATTTGTTAAGCCACACAAATCAGCTTCTACCATGTATTAAACTTTGTGCTAGACACTAGGGCTACAATGGCATACAAAAGTGTGGTCTTTGCCTTCATGGAGCTTGGTCCAATAATGAAAAGACATTAATCAAAGCATCATAAAAAAAAACAGACTGGTATGACAACTGTGGCAAATCCTGCAAAGTAGAAGCACCCAGTGTCATCAGTCCCCTACTCGGGAGATTTGACCTGAGTCAGAGGGGTCAGAGAAGTCCATCACGAAAGAGTAACCTTTGAGTTTTGGTTGAACAGTGAGGCAGTTTATTAGATGAGAAGAGAAAGAGAAGACACATGCAAAGACATTTAGTAGGAGGAAGCCTGGCAAGTGGGGACCAAGGAAAGAAGCTCAATGTGAATTGAATCAGTGCAGTGGGAAAAACACAGTTTGAGATGTGGCATGAGAAGAAACAGAGGCCAGGCTCTATGGAGCTTAAAAGACAAGGTTAATAAGTTTCATCTTTATCCACGAAGCAATGAGGCCTGCCTGGCATGGCTCAGTGGTTGAGCGTTGACCTATGAACCAGGAGGTCACAATTTGATCCTGGTTAGGGCACATGTCCTGGTTGTGGGTTCCATCCCTAGTGTGGGGTATGCAGGAGGCAGCTGATCAATGATTCTCTCTCATCATTGATATTTCTATCTCTCTCCATTGCTGAAATCAATGTGTGTGGTTTGTGTGTATATATACATATATTAAAAAACTAAAAGCAATGGGATTTGTTATTTGATTTATATGAAATATACAGAATAGGCAAAGTATATTAGTGGTTGTCAGGGGCTGGGGAAGGGGATAATGGTGTGTGACTACCAATGCACACAAGGTTTCTTTTAGGGAAGATAAAAAATATTCTAAAATTAGATAGTGATGATCATCACACAACTCTGAGTATAGTAAAAACTACTGAATTGCACACTTTTAAAGGGTAAATTTTATGATATGTAAATTATATCTTCATGACGTTATTATTAAAAACTGTCAATGGAAAAGTATGAAAAGGTTTAAGAAAACCTCAATAGTATTAGAGTTTTAAAATGATCACTGCCAGAGTGGCTTCAGAGTGAAAAAAACACTAAATTCAGGAGTGGAGAAAGGAAGTTATTGTAATAATCCAAGTGATAGAAATGTATAAAGGAGAACTAATAGGGCTTAATGATAGGTTTGGTATTGAAGACTAATAAAAAGTGGTCAAAGGATGGCCCCTCGTGTTCTAGCTCAAACAAAAGAGTGGGTGTCGATATCACTCACTGACCTGGTGGTACTGGAGGATGATCAGATTTTTGAAAGGAAAAGGGGAGATATTGAGTTCAGTCTTTTATTATGTTGAGGTTGAGGTTCCTAGGAGAGATGTCAAATAAAAATTAGGATATAGGGACCTATAACTCAGAATAGAGTACTTAGTAAAGAGTAAACGTATGAGTCTTCTGCAGATAAATTAAAATAATAAACATGGATACAGAGAAATAATCTGGGAAGAGAATATAGGGTGGTAAGAGTTGAGGGCTAGGACTAACCCTCTATGAACATCAAATCATTGGCCAAATAGATAGCAGAAGTCTGCAATGGAAAAATAAAAATAAACAGAAGCCAGAGTAATGAGGGGAAACCAGAAGAGGTTCTGACAAAGAGGCCACAGAGAGCGTCGGAAAGGCCACTGTGACAGCCCTACACCACGTGTTGCATTGTTGCTTATCTACTTCTCCCACCAGTGTATGAGTTTTGAAAGGCAGTCATGTGTTCTTACTGCATTTTGCTCACTACTTGGCCCATAGCAAGCAGCCAGTAAATGTGTGTGTTTTGCAATTGGATGTTGAAATGTATTATTTGGTAAAAAAAAAAAATGTTACATTGCAACCCATTTTTTTTTTGAAAATGCCTTTGGGACAAGAAAATAGCTCATAATTTTATGGTAGAAAAATGTTGATGCGACAGACAAAGAGAAAATTTGTCATTTTCTGATTAAACAATGTGGTACCTCTCGGTCCACAGCAGAATGCAAGTGCGTGACCTACACAGAGCTTAGAGAAAATGACTGGCAGTGGCAATAAGCTAGCAACAATTGTACTAAAAGGTAGAAATGCATGCGCAATAAAACTGAGGCTGAAATAAAATGAAGGAGTCTGAAGGGATACACAGCCAACACATTTTCAGAGCTGGGTCTTTTATGGAAATTGACAGCCAAGCGATTGAGCAAAAACAAAATTCAAGGAGGCTGAGGAATAGAGAATCTGTGAACCATGGCTGTAATTTGGCTCCAACCCACCCAAGACTCAGAAAGATTTGATGAATTTCTAGAGAGCAATATTGTTAATAAACATGCTTACTTGTAGGAAAAGTGCATAAAAATCATCATTAGTATATTAATAATTACACATACATGAACATACCAAAGTTAACTACTTAGTGACTATGTAAGATACATACATCTTTAATTTGATTCCTTTGTTTTCTAAGTTCCAGAAGCTTGTGGAAAGCCTACGGACCATGCATATGATGCCCAAGCAGGGACTTCCTAAGGTTGGATACACTCAACTGCAAAACATCTTCATAGAGACAATGAGAAATTTGGGGTATGGCAGAGTAACTGAGTCTTACTCAGTGCCAGCTGCCAGCTAATACTACTCTGGGAATAACAGATGTTGGGAAACTCCTCAGGGGACTATTGGGGCAGTGTTCACTGCTGTTCATTTGCATAATGCAATGAATATTTTTGGTGGCTACAGAGTACCCTAAACTTTTCTGCACTGATGTTAAATGAGAATGTTTGAAACCTATTTATAGCTGAACCAAAATTTTCACCTTAACCAAATTTGCTTGAGCAGTCCTTGTCAGTTGGGGCTTGGCAATTTAAAAAAAAAAAAAAATCTATGATCTACATTCAGAAAATCCATCATGTCCTTCTACCTCATTCTAACCTTGTCTCAAAAGTTTCAGAAATCACACATTACAATAAGGAATTTAAAGATTCCTGTAAGCCTAATCTTATCTTTTCTAGCTTTCCCTCATCATTTCATATATTTCTTTGCCTTATCTCTTTTGTCCCTAGAGGGTTGTAATATATATATTAGAGGCCCATTGAAGGAAATTTATGCACTGGGAGGGGGCTGTTCCCTCAGCCCAGCCTACCCTGTCTCACAGTCTGGGAGCCCTTAGGGGATGTCCTACTGATGGCTTAGGCTTGCTCCCTGTGGGGAATGGGCCTAAACCACAGTCTGATCTCCCTCTGCAGGAGGTAACCAGGCTGATCAGGGAAAGGCACAACCCTCATCACCCCACTGCTGCTGCCACTGCTGGCTGCCACAGCCACCAATGTGTTTTCATCAACACAGACCCCAGTCCCTTCCCCATGAAAAAATAACAACTTTCTTTAGGCATTTTCAAAATGTCTTTCAAAGGATATGACCTTCCTTCCTTCCTTCCTTCCTTCCTTCCTTCCTTCCTTCCTTCCTTCCTTCCTTCCTTCCTTCCTCCCTCCCTCCCTCCCTCCCTCCCTCCCTCCCTCCCTCCCTCCCTCCCTCTTTCTTTCTTTCTTTCTTTCTTTCTTTCTTTCTTTCTTTCTTTCTTTCTTTCTTCCTTCCTTCCTTCCTTCCTTCCTTCCTTCCTTCCTTCCTTCCTTCCTTTCTTTCTTTCTTTCATCTTTACCTTAGGAGGATATTTTTCCATTGATTTTTAAAGAGTGTGGAAGAGAAAGGGAAAGACAGAGATAAACATCAATGTGCAAGGGACACTTCAATTGGTTGCCTTCTGCATGAGCCCTGACCTGGGCCCCAACCATGGAGGAGCCTAGGTATATGTCCTTGATCAGAATCAAACCTGGACCCTAGGTCCACAGGCCAAGGCTCTATCCACTGAGCAAACTGGCTAGGGCAGAATATGACATTTCTTAGCTCCTCTAGCAGTGGACCTTTATTTTTTCTTGCAGGAGTGAGGTGAAAAAATTCTAGATTACCTTATTGGATTTTTATTACCCAAGTTACTAAGAAAACTGCCAGTTGCATACAGGGGGCTTAGCCAATGAGCGATCAGAAAAGGTGTTTCCTCTGCAGCTCACGTGCAGAGGACTGCTGGTGCACTCCCCCGCCTGTGTCTGTTCAGGGCTGCCCCAGACCCCCCTGCCCCACTTCCTGTGTCCACTCCAGGACCCCCCAAGCCAGTGTAGCGGCTTGGACCACTCCAGGCCCCCCATCTCCCCCTGCCTGTATCTGCTCCTGGGCTGCGTAAGCCAGCGCAGCACCTCGAGCAGGCCCTCGTCTCTATCTCCATTGCCGCTCTGGGACTCACTTGATTGTGCAGACGCCTTCTGACCAGCCATGACTGTTAACAATGTCCTGACCTAATTTGCATATCACCCCTCTCTCTCTCTCTCTCTCTCTCTCTCTCTCTCTATATATATATATATATATATATATATATATATATACTCTATAGATAGATATAGATAGAGATAGATAAATTCCTACTAGCTTTATTTTTAAACCTTTTAGATAAGCACTAACTTGCAAAACTTATTCTTCTTATATTAAAACTCATCGATAACCCTCCCATTAATATTCCTTCATCATCCTTTCCATTTGTAAGCATATTTCAATAATAATATCTTCTATACTTTTCTGTTATCCTGCAGCAGTAAGAGTTTTTTTTTTAAATATAAAATCTTTGTTTCTCATCATTTTCTTCTGTCGCCCATGCTGTGGATATTTTGTTTCTAATACTACTAGCCTACAGGCACAGATACTCAATAATTTTCATTTCCTTTTCTTGCCTTTGTCCAAACTTTTGTAGATTATCATTTGTTCTCCAATTTTTCCCAATAAGAAAACATAAAAGTTAAGATATGTCATTCAGTTTATTTTTTCTGTGGAAAACTTAGAAACTTAATCCCCCAAAGCAAATATTCTTAAATTTGTGTTCTGGTCAGTTTTCCTGGCTGTCGGGTCCATCACTGTAACTTGACGACGTGTTTGCTGTGGCTACTGACCAGTCTTTCCTTCTCTTGCCAAAGGTCCAAATGCCAGTCAGACCTGGAAACTATTGATTTCAGCCACTGTGGCTCTGACAGAGTAGCCAACAGGCTGCTCTGTACAAATACCTCCAGGGCAGAGTCAGCAGGAGAGGGGCTACAAGTCACTACCTCCACAACATGCTCCACAAAACCAGGTCAATCAGCAACTAGTCTGGGGAAGTCCTGTGCGCCATCTTCCCAAAGATAACCCAAGTAAATAAACCTAAGACTCTGAGAAGTACAGCAATGAAGAACCGTATCGCACTTTGTTTAACCTTGAGTTTCCTACTCTTCTTCATTTGAGAACATTTTTTGTGTTGCGCACTTGTGTAAAAACTATCAGCATTCGGTGAATTGAGTTTCCAAGAATGATCCTCCGGAAACCTTTAGATTGAAAACCAAGACTAATCCTTATGCATCTGAGGTGAATAACCTGTAGACTACCAGGGAAACCTTCCTAGGACAAGGTTTTCTCACCCTGCTTTTCTATAAAAGGTTTCATTTTATTAAGCAAGTCTCCATTTTTCAAAGTGCTCTCTTCATACCCAAAATTTTGGATTCTGCAGTCATCACATCAGTGTTAAAATTCCAACTCTATTATTTACCAAACACAGGGTAATTAATTCAATGCCAGTTAGCCTCAACTTGCTCATCTGTAGAACCAATATGAGATCTCCCCTAAGCCTAGGGCAAAAGTAGAAAAGTATATATAAAAGCCTAAGTGACTGTTCAACCAATTGCTATGATACACACTGACCACCAGGGGGAAGATGCTCAATGCACAGGATCAGGCTCCTTCCTTTCTGGATTGGGCCTGTAAGGATCAGGCCAAAAACCACTCTCCAACATCCCCTGAGGGACGCCAGATTGTGAGAGGGTACATGCCAAGCAGATGGACCCCAGCAGTGCATGAATCCATGCACCAGGCCTCTAGTTTACTATATGTCTAAATACTTGGAAATTATTGAATAAGCTATATACCTGGCCTATTTTCTAGTCAGTCTCCCTCTCCTACCAGCCCCCAGGCCTACTCCCCTGGAATCTTCTCACCACTCAGAGGCCAGGGAGCTACTTTGCTCTCCCTCGGCCTGCAAGTGGCCGCTGCGAGCCTGATTGGAAGTGTGGGTCTGCTGTGGCAGAGCAGGATTGAAGCTTCCCAAGCCTCCTGGATGATGATTAGAGTGCCAGAGGTACTTCATTCAGACTCAGGACTTACAAGCAACTCTAAGTACCTACCAAAACTTGATCATTCAACCAGAGTGGGTGAGGTAGAGATAAAGAAAAAGCAACTACTACATTTGGGGATCTTGGACTGTCTACATACTTATTTTGGATATTTGGGACAGTTGGATATAACCAATTCTTTCTCTAGTTTTCCAGGGCAGAAGATGTCACTCACACACACACACACACACACACACACAGAGAGAGAGAGAGAGAGAGAGAGAGAGAGAGAGCTCAATCCAGTATCCATTAGCCTAGTACAGTCATTTAAGCTAATGCTTTTATTGCCCATAATTCTTATTTAGTAAAGTTAATTCCAAACTGAGAAAGAGAGAGAGAGAACTTTTAGCTTGAAAAAGAAAACAATTTTTGTGTGCTTCAATATCAATGATTTACAGTGTCCTCTAAAGCAAAGCTGACCAAGGACCCCATTTTACTCATTTCTGGGGGCAAGAATGGTTGATATAATTGTTCCCATCTCATAGCATTATGTGGGAATTAGGTATAGTAATTATGTGAGCTCTGTATTAGGCCTTTATCAAAATCAGGAGTAATTTATCTGAGCTTGGCTTCTAATTCTTATTCAGAGAAATTAAGCTATATTTTCAGAAGATGAACAAACCTGGAGACCAATCAGAGTGTTATTCCACTGATCACATCCTTTCAATACATTCAGACTCTATAGCATTCTATTGGACTCTGTGCTTGAAAGATGATCAGTTTTCTCATATATTCAAGAGTAACTATCTCTAATCCTTGAACAAGCATTGAGAATTCTACTTTCAAATGATTGTCTGCATAACCTCTATCTAAGAAATGATAGGCAGAGGTGGCATTTAATCAACCATGTTATTTCACATGGAATAGTTTTAAACAACAGTCTCTCCCTTATCTTTCATATTAATTAGATGTAGGTTGGCTCAATTTTTAATAGTGTATGAAACTTTATAAATATCATTGTAACAGTGATCCCAAATGAATCTTTCTGAGAAACAAACACACAGATATTGATAGGACTGCCTTTATTAATCTTTTTTTATTAAAGCTTTGATGGGGCTCTGGCTGGAGTGGCTCTGTGGCTAGCGCGTCAGCCTGAGGACCAAAGGGTCCCAGGTTCAATTCCCAGTGAAGGGCATGTACCTTGGTTGCAGGTAGAGGCACTTGCAAGAGGCAACAAATTCGTATGTCTCTCTCGCATCAATATTTCTGTCCCTCTCTCACCCATCACATTCCCTTTCACTTTCTCTAGAAATCAATGGAAAAATTATCTTCGGGGGAGTGGGGGGAAGGAGGATTAAAAAAAAAATTGGGGACTGAATTGTTAATCTCATATAAGAGAAGAAAAACTAATTAACTGTAGATTGTGAATATTGCAGGGCTTCAGGTCTCTGAAATGGAATTTAACCAAGGATATTTTGAAAAAATGGATATTATGATATGCTAGTATATACAGGATGTCACCCCAAAAATGTATATATGCTTTGAATAGTTATTAATTCCAGTGGGTTAAATCTGAAAAGAAAGAACCATCAATTGAGCTATCAGAAAAAAAAGTATGTATACACTTTTAGGGGACACTCTGAGGCAAAAGTAGTTTTACAATTGCATGGGAAACAGTTGATTTTTGTATTATTATTAATTACATACTATTTTCTATAGAAACAACTGTAAAGTTACTTTTGCCCCATTCTAAACATGTGTACAGACTTTAACAGCTGAGAGCTCAATTTTGAAAATGAAATGTATTTTAATAGACACTGCCATTATTATTATTCAAAATCCGTGTATACATTTTGGGGAGAACACCCTATATATGTTCACTTCTATTTTTACCATTTTTTTGTTCTCAAATTTTAATGTCATATTTGCTTATTTTGTCTTGCTACTAACATTATAAATTACTTGAAAAGAGAGAACAGATATCAAATGACTTTGATCCCCCCAATGAACCTAACATAGTGCTAATGGCTTCCCTTGACCACAGAAGAGCTAGTTACTATGTGATGAACCTCCAAGGTCCACATAATTGATCAGTGCCCAGACTAATCTCCATTTTTAATCTGGAAGAAAGGTTAGACAATGACTCAAGCTCTTTGAGCTCTGTTTTGTCCAACATGCTGTCAGACACCTGACCAATACAGAGAAATGAACTAGGTAATGTGAACCCTCAACTAATTAAAGGGTTTAAGGTCTATGTGTTCCCACAATGAATAATTAACAGAAGCAATTTGAGAGGCTCACCCATGCTAATGTGTTAGGAGCTGCAGTTGGATTTGATTTCTCTTCTGTGTTTCCTTTGAATGCATTCACACATCAACCACCATCCTTTTTTATTTTTATTTTTTATTGATTAAGGTATTATATATGTGCCCTTATCTCCCCAGTGACCCCCAAGTCTCCACTCATGCCCTCACCCCTGATGTCTGTGTTCATTGGTTATGCTTCTATGCATGCATACAAGTCCTTTGGTTGATCTCTCCCCCTCACCCCCACTTTCCCCTACCTTCCCTCTGAGGTTTGATTGTCTGTTTGATGCTTCTGTGTCTTTGGATCTGTTTTTGTCCATCCGTTTATGTTGTTCCATTATATTCCACAAATGAGTGAGATCGTATGATATTTATTTTTCTCTGACTGGCTTATTTCACTTAGCATAATTCACCATCCTTTATACTATGTTTATAGATATGTCATATCTGGAACCTCTGAGGTGGAAATTATGACAGTTGTTCTAGAAGCAGTGACTGGGAGATAATTAAAAAATAATGAACAAGAATAATTAGCATGGGGCCAAGAGAGGACAGCTTTCATTTTATAGGCTAGTGTGAGGTAACTAAATGTGTATAGAACACAACCTATAAAAGTACCCATGGAAGAAACTACCTGTTTTCATTATTTTTTTTTCCTGCTTCCTTTCCCCACTGAAGGTCAGCTGTGATCCTTGCTGCTTTTTGAAAAATGCCACCCGGCATCACTCACAGCATCTCTCTATTTGACTGTGGATATGACCGCACAACTCAAATGAAAACACAGGAGAGGACCATCAGGGCCTGACAGCAGCCTGCCTCCGGGCTAGTGTTTTAGGTGATTGCTTTGGCCCCGGCTAAGGAAAAAAGAAAGGAAAAGCAAAAGACACCAAGCAACAACAGGGTTTTTACTTGTCTTTGCCTATTGTGTTTTACTTTCCCGAGAGCAAGGCTAAACTATATGTGGGTAAAAGAACAGAGGTGTTAACACTCCTTGTAGCCAGTAAGCTGTTTCCAGCACTGATTGTCTTATAATTGGACAAGACAGCATACAATCTTATCCAGCAATTTCCCTGCTACAGGGAAGCTGCACACACTTCAGAATGGTCCCCTGCCGAGAGAGCAGCCCTTAGCTAAGCAAGTCAGTCAGCCGGGCGGAGCGAGCTCTGCAGTCGGCTCGTCCAGGCTGAAACACTAGTCTTCATCACTTACTAGTACTAGTTGTGTGGCCTTGAGCAAAATACTTTCTCTCTCTGACCAAAACTGTCGTTCTTCTAAGTGGTGATAGTAATACCTGCTGGACCTGGTATTTGTATCATCATTTATTCAAATACTACTCTCTCTCTCTTTTTTTTTTAACAATACTTGTTATTATCAGGTTACTTAACCTCTTTGAACCTGCTCCCCCACCTGCAAAATGTAGGTACCTCATAGATTTAGTATGAGAATCAAATGAGGTCCTTGAGAAACGTTAGCTATCAGGATATAGCATTTTCTCAAAACCCACTGAGTAAAAAACTGGAATATTAGAACGCATCCAAAATATTGATTTACATTTATTGACATAAGAAAAAGGGGGGGAAAAGCTATGCTACAGCTGATAGATATAGGCATCAGGACAGTGGTCTGTGTGTATTCCAAGGATCCAAATAGAGCAGCCCTCAGCTATTTTTGTTTGATGTTCAGTTGCACTTTGTCTTGCTTGTTTCCTGATTTTTAACATATGCAGGGCAACAAGCTGCCTCCTAAGCAGTGGATATTTGGAAAGGCATGTAAGTATAATTAACACATCATCACACAATTCTTCCCCTCTCGGAACTTGATAGCACTGGGGAACAAGGAAATAGAATAAATGAAGTGGGCAAAGCCTTTAACGGTGATTGTAATGGTAGGCAAGAAATCATTTGTGATGATTTGGATTCTTCAGATGAGCTTTTCGGATGTAATTTGCCTAGAGAGCATTTGAGATGGAAAATGGAGAACAGGTGGGCAATTACATCAGAGGGTATGAAAATGGCTGACCTGTCTGAAATTAACATCACAAAGAGTTTATGGAAAACTGTATTAATCATATCAGGAAACATACAACCAGGAGCCATGGTTGTCCTGGAGTTACTGGGTTTTAACAGAACCAGTCTTAGCTTGCAGAGCGTGAAAAGCTTTACCAGGCTCTGTGATATCTTTTAGCACGATGGTACATTCCTGTAACAAGAATTTTTAAGCACATACACTATGCCAGCCATTGCCTTCCTGGACTATCTCAAGTCTAACTCAAATAAATAAACATTAAGGAAGTCTTATATAGATTAAAACCCCCAACACCATAGCCACCTATATCTCATATTAAACAGTAGAGATATTATCAGAGAGGGAGAGATTAAAAATGCAAATGAGTATTTTTCCCTTTAAATAGGACATGCTTGCCATTGGTGGTTTCAGGAAGTTACTTTTTCTTGTGAATTTTTGGCACCTTGTCATACAGCATAACCCATTAGCTCTGAATAAGCCCCAGAGAGGTCTGATCGTTCCCAACTTGTCAGAACCAAGAATAATTCTCACATCCTTCCATGACCAAAAATGTTGTGTAAATATTGCAGCTCAGATGATGTCAACTAAACTTTCATTTCAGTGCTTGGCATATATTGCGCAAACATTTATTGACTGAAGGTTATAATATATATAGAAGAGGATGAAGGAAGTGTGTGGATGATAAGGACATATTTTCAGAGGAACAAAAGAAGGAATACAGAGTTAGGCAGGCTGGCTGCCTCCATAAAATGGGTGTTCCTCATAGTTCATTCCAATTCTAAAACTCTCCCTTTCAAAACACCCACAACTGTTAGATAAAAGAGAGCTAACAGTTGGAGGGCATTAAAGCTGATTACCAATAGATTGCATTAAACATGCAAAGCAATTAGGAACCACTGAAGAGTATTAACATGATGGGCTGATGCTTTGTGTACCAATCATAATTCTGAATCTGTGAATGTTAACTCCATATGCAGCCAGCCTTAGACACTGTGACTCAGGACTTCAAGGATGGTATTTGTCAATACCCTTCACACCATGCTCTGTTGGACTGAAAATCTCCAGGCCTCTACCTGTCCAACTAACTGGCTGCCTCCCACTTTGCTAGTAGTCTACTATGATTTGCTGAGAACTATAAGCAGAACAGTTTTCTACTGAAGTCACTAAATTGCTGATTTCTCATCTCATAGAATCTTTAATACTGCCAAATAACCCATCTGTCTGTCTACATTTATCTTTAGCTCCCATTTTCCTCGGCTATTAGTACAAAATTCCATTTAAGTACCTTCTGCCATCACTTCCCTCTTCATTCTCAGATGACTATGGCTTTCTTGCTTACAAGTTAAGGAAAGCTGATGAGAACACACCCAATTCCATTTGTCCATCCTGATATCACAGATATCCTCTCTTTTCTTCCCTCCTTTCTTCCTACCTGGGTTGGAGGTGTTCCTTGTTCATTCCATGCTAATCCTTCAACTGGTATCTACTCCCTGGTAAATGACTATCAATAATTCTATCTCTCTCTTGTATTTCAGCATTTTTGTGTTTAGTATAAGTATGTTCAAATTTCTCCTTATTAAAAAAAAGTCATAGCTTTTAATCCCTTAATATCTTAACACTTATGTGAACAATTGCCATTTTAAGAGATTTTCTTCACTGTAAAAGTGGCAATGCTGATTGGCTTAAATTAATCAATATGTTTTTACTTAATAAAATATAAATTCTCTAGTAGAAGGCAATGAGAAATAGAATGTGCTTCTCAATGTCCTCTATTCTGCTTTCTTCCTCATCTCCTACCCATCTCCCTTAGGCACCCTGTGAAATACCAAACTATATCACCCAACATTCCATATTAGCACTCTGTGTTACAATGTGTTTTGCTCTTCCTGGAATTTAATCCAGGTTATAAAACAGTGGTTTGGGGTAATTCTACTCAGAATGAAATGATGGGTAAGGCAGCCATCCGACTTGTTCATTGTAGCTGTAAAGTTATCCTATAGGCAATAGTAATTACTAAATCTTTGCCAACAGGGCAGTAATATTGGGTTTTAGTGTAGATCATCTTATCTGAGAGGAAATTGAAAGAGGACAATTATCCAGAAGAGTCAAACCAGTTAGAATTTTGCTAAAGTTGTCTGAAGGAGAGCTGATGGGGGCCTGAAATAGAGGTCTAGCCATTGAAATGTACCTCAAAGGGTGATATCAGAGAGGTCAGAGTTAAAAGGGACAACATATCTTCACTATATAGAGAAACCAACAATACAGAGTCCAGCATGAGAGTCTAAATGACCCTGGCATAGGCTAAAAATGTGGCCATTGGATTTTATAATTAAGGAACCATTTTTAACCTAAACAGCAGCAGCTATAATAGCTTAGAAGCAGAAATAATGCAGAGTTGAGGAGTGAATGGGAGACAGGGAGCGAGTCAGTGAGTGGAGAGTATTTTCAAGAATCCTATATAATAAAAGCATAATATGCAAATTGACTGAATGGTGGAATGAACAGCTGGGGGTGGGGGGCAGGGCCAACGAGCAGGCAGTGACAGGCCAGCTAAGGCACATGGACAGTGATGGGGGAAAAGAGGATGGCAGTGACCAGCAGTAGTGGAGGGGGATATTACCCTACCCAGTCGCCTCCCACAGAGGAGCAGGCCTAAGCCATCAGTTGGACACCCCTGAGGGTTCCTGAACTGTGAGAGAGCACAGGCCAGGCTGAGGGATCTCTCCTCATTCCTCCACCCCACCCCCCAGCCTGAGTACACAAATTTTCATGCACTGGGTCTCTAGTTTTAAATAAAAGGGAAGTATAATAGACTAGATAAGTCTAGAAGCTCAATAAAGTCAAAGGGTGATAAAGAGATTTATATATTCATAGGCTGATGGAGAGCTTGAAAAACTTTTTCTTAGAAGATCATATAGTAAATATTTTAGGCTTAGAGGCCACAAGGTCTGTGTTGCAACTCTTCATCTCTGCTCTAGTAGCACAAAGCAGCTAGAAACAAAATATGAACAAAAGGTAGCTGTGTCCCTACAACTTTATTTACCAAAAAATAAAATAAAATGAGTGGAAGCAGGCCTCTGGCAGTAGTTTGTTGGCCCCTAAGTGACCTATGACAGACAGAAGGGTGGGATCCAGGGCAAAGGTTGACATTAAACAAGAGTAAAAGGTAATAATGATGTATACCTGTCTAGAGACTGGCTTAGCATTAACTAAAAACTTGAACACATCATTAAAATAGCAATTCAATCTTCTAAAATTATGAAGAGGCATATATAAAAAGTGAACTGAGCCGAAACCAGTTTGGCTCAGTGGGTAGAGCATCGGTCTACAGACTGAAAGTTCTCAGGTTTGATTTGGGTCAAGGGCATGTACCTTGGTTGTGGGCACATCCTCGGTAGGGGGTGTGCAGGAGGCAGCTGATCGATGTCTCTCTCTCATTGATGTTTCTAGCTCTCTATCCCTCTCCCTTCCTCTCTGTAAAAAATCAATAAAATACACTTTAAAAAAAAGTGAACTGAGCTGCATCTAAAAAAGCTTTTGATACAGCTCTAAATAAAGAAATATTTACTAAGTTGTACTAAAATAGTTTGGATATTTTAAATTCTCAATCATGATCTATTTAGTATCAACTGTTGGAAACTGTGAAGTAGCATTAATGACAGCAGCAAGGACCTCCCTCTTACATGATGCCTGAATTTGGTAGAACACAAACTCATCACTGCCTGCTCTAAAAGTAAGGTCTGATTTAAAAGAAGGATGGCATTATTCTCTTTCAACCCTAGATCTACAGATATCTTACTTGAAATGCTGATTGTGGGATTCTGACTTATTTCCATGACTAAAGCAATGTGATTAAGTGCCTATAGGCTTTAGGTAATCACCCATGGTTTTTGATTCTTAAAATCAGGTCAGAGCTACAATCAATGAAGCTCTCTCCTAACACTATTGACTGCTTAAGGAATCTGGACAGCACAGCACCCAAAAACAAGAACTGCAGTCATGCTGTGTAAAAAGCCTTTGAAGCTAGTTTCCTTTTCAGAGCTTCAACAATATGACAATGAAGAGCTGGCATGATGTAGATGTTCACACACTAATGCACAATGTACAGGGGCATGTTTGTAGGACAAAGTGGGGTGATTCTATATGCTATTGATTTTATAATGATAGCAATGGTCTTTCATTGAGAAAAGGACATTCTTTATAAAAAAAATATTTTTGTTGACTTCAGAGAGGAAGGGAGAGGGAGGGAGATAGAAACATCAATGATAAAAGAATCGTTGATTTGCTGCCTTCTTCTGGGGATTAAGCCTGCAACCCCAGGCATGAGCCCTGACCTCCTAGTTCATATGTTAACACTCAACCACTGAGCTACACTGGCTGGGCAGATGCGTACACTCTTTAAGCTCATCATCACTAGAATGTCTGGACTTCAGTAGCTTTTCCTACCCAACCAAAATTTGCTAGGTGAGTTATTTTTGCCAACTCAAATCATGTGAATAGTATTATTAATATATCCTAAAAACATGTCTAGCAAGGCAAACTTCTCTCCTGAAAATAAACTGTAAAAACTGGTTGGATAATAGAGTTCTTTGTTCACACACTCACTCATCCACCCACTCACCCATGGAGGTGGGGTGCAGAGGAGAAGGGTGATGGATATTTAGTGGCAAAAATCAGTGATGCCAGAGTTTTAAAACGTCCTAGTGTCTGTCAGGGGAGACACTGAAGATTTTAACTCCTCTCTAAGACTGTTCTGCTGAATGGCTCTAGGGAAAAGCAATAGGCAGCCCTTCTCTGCTGTAGATGAGAGAAAATAGAAAAAGAAAAAAAAATGTGATAGGGAGCAGAGATGTGAGGGTGTGGGAGAAACAGGCAAACAAATAAATCTCTTGGTAGTATTTTGGGTTGATAGGTAGTACTTCACCCTGACGCATTTCTCAAAAGTCCACATGTGCAGTTTCACCAAAGAGCCTTCAGAAATAGAAACCCTTCAGAAATAGAAGAAAAGTAGCAAAGAGCCTAATGATGAAAAAGGAAAGGGAGTGTTTTGAACCAATTTCAGATTATCAGAACAACACCACAGAAAGGATCATGAGTTCTTGCATCCCTACAAGGTCCAGGTAAATGGGCATTTTTCATGGCCTCATCCTTCTGGCATTTTATCTGGTTGGCTGGAAGATTGAATAACAAACATCCCTGCTGGGAATATTATCTGTTCCAGAAACCATAGAGCAACAAACATTATGGCCAGTCCACTAAGCCACATGCTAGGAAAACCTGGACTTACTCTAAGGCTGGATTTCCTCAATGCTCAGAATCTGAACCCAGCTGTAAGCATCCATTCAACGGTGTTATCTCCCTAAAATCAGAAATCCACTGGGATACAAAACCAAAATCACAGTTCTAAATGAAAACCTCCACTGCAACCAAAATAACTTCATCATTCCCATTCAAAAAAAAGTCAGTGTCATGCTATCATTTTTAACAAATAGCTTGCCTTTCTAAGACACTATCTTTTACCTCAGTGCTTTTGCATTGCATCATATATATACACTTACCTCTTTCAAAAGTTGCTACTTCTGTGTGAGCTATAGTTTAAAGGCTGTTTAAGCAAATAATCAAAAAACAAGTGTTTTGAATCCTCTTCTACTTGTTCTTTGAGGACCCAAGCATCCCACAAACTCCTTGGCAAATGTTCTAGGAGTCATTTTCACACATAAAGCAAGAACTAATTAAGTCTCTCACCCATAACTATTTCTCTGTCCTGCTTTAGGTCGCCATTGATTATGTTCTGTGTAGTCAACAGCAAAAGTGGTAGCTATCCTGCCCCAGTTCTCTAAAGGCCTGCCCACCAGCACTGCTGATTACGACCCCCATGTCTGCTAATGCCTGCCATAGGCACTGCTCTTTCAGATACTCTCGTCAGCATCAGGAATGATGCTGAAGTCAACACTATCTCTGACACCTAATATTAGTCCACCTTCACTAATACCAGCACTTTTTTCCCTCACACTACCATCCCCAGTGCTACAAATGCCCTTGTCAAGACAGCAACCATTATGGCCAATATTGCTACCAAGCCTGGATTACGACTGTCACCCTTCTGATGCCCAATGTTGACTTTATCATGACATCAATAAATAGTTAATTTTTAACCCCAGTCTCTCTTTATTGTATCCCTCTTAGGGTAGAACCAAGGCAAGTCTACTCAGTGTGGACTGACAGATGGCTGTATGACCAACCTGGTTGCTCCAGAAAAAAATTCTAGGACACATCCTTAAGGACACTTCTACCTATCCAAAACGTCATTAAAGCTACTAATACTTCCAGAGCATAGCCAAAATCCAACTACTTCCCTCAATTTCTAACTCTACTACTCTTATTCAAGCCATGATCAGCTTTAGTCTAAACTCTGAAATAACCTCCATTCTTGCCTTCCTGCAATCCATTCTTCATATGTCATCCTGAGAGAGAATTTTATAAAGATAACTCAGATCCTGTCACTCCCTTGCTTAAAAGCCCTACAACGTTTCCAGCCTCGTTCTAGCTTATGAAGTTCCATGTGATGTGCCCAGCTAAGCTCTCCAACTTCATGCCATTGCTGACTATGCCAGTATGTCAGCAGCCATTTTGGCCTTCTCTCTGTTCCCCAAACACACTAAGCTCATTCCATCCTCCGAGTCTTTGCATGAGATATTTCTTTTGCTTAAACTATTACCCCCTAATATTTGTGTGGCTCCCTTTTTCTCAGAGAACTGTTCCCTGACCAGCTGAGCCAAAAAAAGCTTCCCACCATTGTCCTTTTATTGTATTTTAATGAAATTCACTAAAAAGCTGCATTTCACAGAAAAGCACTTATCAATTTTTCTTACTTATCCAAATGCTTGAGCGATGATTACCAAAACTGATCTCACATATATATTAATGTGAAATAAAATCTTCAACCACAAAATCTATAGGAGTATTTAAACAACTGGCTTCAGAGAAAAACTGCACCCTGATGCCCCCAAAAGTCACAAATCCATAATTGACATGTCCAGTTCCAGATTATATAAAAACTCAGAAATTTAATCAACATTAAAATATTTCTGCCCCTCTTAGGTCTGCTGCAAGAATTCTATTCTTCCTTTTTCACTAGATTCCTATCCCCTCTACCATTTCTTCCACTCTTTGCTCCTAGCTGCAGCTTCCAGCACTTTCCATAGTTGAGGAGAAGAGGAGAAAGAAATGAGGAAAACCCTTCCGTACCAGCGTCATCTGGCTTGGTTTCCTCTGGCCCTGCCAGGTATTTTAAGACCTCCCTTCCTCTCCTGGGCACTTTAATGGTTTACTCAAAATCTGAACCATCCCAACCAGGTTGGCACGACTCAGTGGTTGAACATCGATCTATGAACCAGGAGGCTATGGTTCAATTTCTGGTCAGGGCACATGCCAAGGTTACAGGCTCAATCCTCAGTGTGGGTGTGCAGGAGGCAGCCGAACAGTCATTCTCTCTCATCGTTGATGTTTCTATCTCTCCCTCTCTGTTCCCCTCTGAAAACAGTAATATATATGTGTGTGTGTGTGTGTGTGTGTGTGTGTGTGTGTGTGTATGCATGTATATATATGTATGTATGTATATATATGTGTGTATATATATATAATTTTTTTTAAATACAACCACCCCTATATCTCCCTTATAATCCCCTGACATAAATATTCACCCTCCGTCTTGACACTAAGTTCCCCGGTGGCCCACGTCTTAGGCAATAGGCCTCTAATCAGATTCTTTCTTTCAAAGTGTTCTAATTCCCTCAGAAATGCCTTAATAGTCTCTGAGATGGGTCAGGCTCTCTTGGGTCTCTACACCAGTGCTCTTTCTCTCTCTCCTTTTTACACTGGGTGAGGCTGGGTATGGTTCTTAACTCCTTCATCATCTTACTTTGGGGTCTAGCACCTCACTTTGAAATGTAAAGGTGTTTGAGACTCCTTATCATGGGATCAGCTAAAGAGAATTTTATATATTTTTGCATGTATGAAAATATACAGATTCCATTATTCAAGCCCTCTTCTAGGAAAGATTCTCCACATAGGGTTAGTATGTCACTATTCATAGTACTGGTTTAGGCAATGAAGAGAACAGGAACTATGCAGAGTGAATATGTATTAAGCCTTATGTCATAGCCCAGCATCTGCAGTCCTGCTTCATAGATAGTCACTCATGTGGCAAGTCTAGATTAATAAAGTTGCAGAAAAAAATGATGATTTGCTCCATTTGGTAATGAACATTAGTCCATGAGTCCATGAAGAAGAGTATATTTTTAATAAACATTTGAACACTTAAGGTTTATTACATGCCCCAATTGAACAGAGTTATACTACCATCCAGATAAGAATAAAGAATGAACTGTTAAAGATACTCAACCCACTATTTCCATAGACCAGGATGGGTTTGTTGATGTCATTTATAATAATACACACACTTCACACATTTTCAAACACCTCCAGAGGAACTCAGAGTCCCCCAGTAAAAATCCTTATCAATCCCCAACATTGCTGAGCATTGGCCAGGGAAGCATTAAATTTCTAGTGCCAGAATTAATGCCAGATTACAGTCACCCGGGCATTGTCCTTGCTGATTTATTATGTCATGTAGGACAGTAATGAGACTGTTTCCTCCCCTTGGGCCAGTTGAAAACTCCTAATTCTTTGTTCCCGTGACACATTTTTCTTGTATGGGGCAGTCAGTGAAAGGAAAAAAAAAAAGGCAACTGATAATGCCTTTGATGTAAATCCCAGGTATTCTCTATTTCACCCAAACCAACCTAGATGACCATCATGGAGAAAAGTTAGAATTGCACGTAAAATAAAACAAAAAACCTAACAAAATAAAATAAAATAAAGCCATAAAATAAAATAAAGCCAAAACAAAATAAAACCTAACAAAATAAAATAAAATAAAGCCATTAATACCTCACACAAGGAAGAAAAAATATCTGAAAAAAAATGTGCCTAGTATTTTTAAACCATCCTGATGGGACTTAAATAACCTTTTGCCATAGATAGACTGGTTCCCTTACTAGCCATGTAATCTTGAACCTAAGTTTCCTCAAATATGAAGTAAGCTAGTACTATTTACTGCTTATGGTTGATTTAAAATTTGAATGATTTACATTAGATTTTAGAGTGCATAAGAACTTAATGAGTGAGAAAAAATGGTTGGTTTTTTTGGTTGGTTTTTTTTTTGTCAGAAGATTTTTTTAACTCGATTTCCAACTGGTTTTACTCTCCCTTATAGTTTAGATATCCTACATGAGTGTGGCTTAATAGGAATCTGGCACAGAGAAAGGTCTGGAACCTCATTTCATAATTCCTATAGTTGTTCTACATCTGAGCCATGACCTCTTTACCAACACCCATACAGGCACCTAAGTAGTAGATTGAAGAGTCTATAAGATACCTTTTTTTTTGTAGACTCAGTGTCACATCTCAAGAAAATGAGCCTACCTGATTAGCACTTCTTGCTACTGGCAATAAAAAATGACAACCTTATCTATATGATTATTTTTATATAAAACACTAATATTGGCTCTCGTGGGTAAAATGAAAGACATTTGTTTTTTGTTTCTAATGCCTTTCTTAGAATAAAATGAGAGGCGGGGAAGAAAAATCAATGCTTCAGGCTAATCTGCTGAATAGCTTGTAGCCGTCTAGGAGAAACAGGCCTGGAGGCCAGCCCCTTTGCTTGGCGTGTTCAGAGTCTCATTGCAAATCACTGCGCCTGTGAACCTGCATCTGACTGCTGAGCAGGCCCCGCCTGCAGCTCTAAAGAGATCAGCCACGAAGGCGTGGATTAGAAGTTCTTGGAAGACAGTTAAGCCTTTGCCATGTTGTTAATAAGCATTTTCATATGGAGTGACTGGAGAGCATGAAACAATGACTACAAGCCCCAGTAGGCTGTCAAACATTAAGCCCACATGGGTGAGTTCACCCTGTTTACGTTGCTTTGATATACAGCCAGAGGAGGACCAGGCAGGAGCCATAAATTCAAATAAGCTTTCTAAAGCCTTCTCAATTGATCACGACATAAAAAGACACAGAGCAATTGTATAATCACCTCACACACAGGTAACTAAATATATTGCCCTTTCCAAATTCATTGATGTAAAACATGGAGCTTTGTCTCCCCAGCTAATGGTTGAGAGCAGTTTTATAATGCTTTCTTGTGAACTTAATACCCAACAAATAAATGACAGTCCCGGAATCAGCCCCTAGGGTCAGACAGTAACATCTATACAATTAAATCTGCTCGTGGTAAAATAACTAGTAAAAGTGAAGTGGAATTCAAGCCTTATTAGCACTTCTGTCCTTACATATATACTAAACTTTTATGTGAAGGTCAAAGGAAATGAGACTTTTTCTCCTAAATAGTTTGTCCTCTTATGTCACATTAAACTATATAAACCTGATTCATGAGGTGACATAAACCGAGGCAATGAATTCTGAATTCACAATCAATAACTCCTAAATCTGCATATACAAATGAGGGGCAGCGTGGCAATGGGGGACAGAAATCATCACCATATCAAGAACTTTCAACCAAGATTATGCTACCCAGCAAAGTTATTCAGAATTGAAGAGTAGATAAAAAGCTTCACAGATCAGAAAAAACTAAAGAAGTACATTACCACCAAACCAGTATTATATGAAATGCTAAAAGGTGTTCTTTAAAAAGAGGAAAAAGAAGAAAAAAGTAAAGATAAAATTTATGAACAACAAATGCATGTCTATCAACAAGTGAATCTAAAAGTCAAGTGAATTAAAAATCTTTGAAGAACAGAATAAACTAGTGAATATAATAGAATCAGGGGCACAGAATGGGAGGGGATTGATAATTCTCAGGGAGAAAGGGGTGTCTGTGTGGGGGGTATGGGAAGAAACTGGACAAAAATCATATACCTATGGATGTGGACAGCAGGGGCAGGGCAGAGAGTGGAGTGGGGACCAAATGGAGGGGAGCTATGGGAGAGGGAGGAGAAACAATTGTAATAATCTGAGCAATAAATATTTATTTTTAAAAAAGAAAAAAGAAAGAAATTATCACCATATCTAAATAGGGAAGTAGGTAGATGCCAGATACTACTTTCCTAGGGTAATCATTATATGTGGTAACAGGGGCCAATATAAAGTTAAAGTCAGAATTTTAACCAAAGAACTTGTATGCATAACCCACAGACAGACAATAGTGTGGTGAAGACCTGGAAGGAGAGACAGCAGGGTGGAGGGAGTTATGAGGGTGGGAGTGGAATAAATAAATAAAATAAATTCTGGGTTTTACACTCGATTCCACAGTCCATACACAGAACTTGTATTGCCATTAAGAATAATATTATCCCATCCCTTGCTTGGGGTTACTCAAAAGGAGAAAAAAATAATTCCATCTTATAGATATTTCCAAATGCTTACTTAATACATTTCTTCATATGACTGTCAACAGAGAAATAGGCACCCTCAGAAATCTCCTGTTTGTATAAGTATCTTTTGTTTCAGATTCTCCATGTTTTCAGCAAGTGTGGGTTTCATAACAGTTAAATTTCAAAGTCAGTGGAACTCACTTAAAATGGATGATCACCACAATTTGTTACCGTCTATGTTTATCACTGTAGGAGTGACTCCTGTACAGAGAGAGGTTTTTCTGTTTTTCACTGAACCTTCTTAATTTCCTATTGGTTAATGAGAATATTTTAATAATATATTTTGTGTTAACAAAGTTAGATTGTGAAGGAAAAATATTTTTGACCATGCATTTTTCTGCAGCTAAGAAGTCTCCTGAGTTGGCAAGCTTGTGGGCAATTTAATTTGATGAGCAACAAGAAATATCAGAATGTTAGACCTACAATGTTCATCAGTGACTTAAATTTTCACAATTCTATAAGTTAAACCTTATTATTCCCCCATTTTACCCAGTTTACAGTTGAAGAAGTTAAAACTCCAAAATAAGACAAAGTTATTAACATCTGACAGAACTAGGACAGTGTCTTGACCTTGTGTTCTCAGTCACTGTTCTGCCCTAAAAGAAGGGCAAGCAACCAAGAGCCCCCACTTGTCAACATTGGTTTCTCCTATGTGTCACACAACATAGGAAAAGTAGGCATTTCTGGAATCACGAGAAAGCTCACAGTAGAGGACACATACCTGTAACATGATGAAGAACCTTAACAGATTTCTAAATTTCACTTTCAGAACCTTATGTTTCTGGAGGAGCAAATGCTAAAAGCTATTAGAAACATAGGAAACCCTCCCAGCTGGCATGGCTCAGTGATTGAGCATCCACCTATGAACCAGGAGCTCATGGTTTGATTATCAGTCAGGGCATATGCCCGGGCTGCAACTCTGTTCCCAGTATGGGGCAAACAGGAGGCAGGTGATTAATGATTCTCTCTCATCCTTGATGTTTCTTTCTCTCTCTCTCTCTCTCTCTCTCTCTCTCTCTCTCTCTCTCTCTCTCTCTCTTTCTTCTTCTTCTTCTTCTTCTTCTTCTTCTTCTTCTTCTTCTTCTTCTTCTTCTTATTCTTTTCTTCTCCTTTCCTCTCTGAAATCAACAATAATACATTTTAAAAAATAAAAAGAGCCAAAACTGGTTTGGCTCAGTGGATAGAGCGCTGGCCTGTGGACTGAAAGGTCCTGGGTTCGATTTCAGTAAAGGGCATGCACATTGGTTGCAGACACATCCCCAGTGGAGAGTGTGCAGGAGGCAGCTGATCGATGATTCTCTCATCGATGCTTCTAACCCTTATCCCTCTCTCTTCCTCTCTGAAAACAAATCAATAAAATATATTTTTTAAAAAGAAAAAGAAAAAAAACATAGGAAACCTGTATGCATGTATAAAATAGTAACATTGATAATACATTAGATCTACATGAGATCTAGAGCTCTGCTTATCATGCTCCACAATCTATCCATAGGAATGCTTATCACAGTGCCTGACACTGCAAAACAGCATGCTCTCAATAACTCTTTATTGAATGATTATGATTATGACCATTAACATTAAAAGCTGAAATCAGAGAATCCTACCAAAGAGTTTGATTTTCATGTTTGCTGAGAATTTTTCTTAAAACCAAGATGTGAAAATATCAAAGAATTTTGTTTTCTTCATATAAAAAATAATTGTGATAAACACATGAAAACTGCAGGCTCAGCAGAAAGATTAATATCAAATTCCAGAAAGAGCTGGCAGCCAAATTTGTCCATATTTGGGGAGTAACATACAATTAAAATTCTCCCCCAAGGAGAAATTAGATACAGCTTGTAGGCTATTACAGGAAATTGCTGCCATAGCTTTTCCAATTACAGATTAAGTATCAATCATTTAGCAAGCCAGAAATGACACCAAACTTACACTAATACCATATCAAATGATGTAAATTCTATTTTAGATATATTTGGACATTTTAGCTTGATTCTTTAAAATTTGTCATAAAAGCTTAATATTCTACCTCCCAAACTTAATATAAATAAAGCCATTCCCAATACCTAGATGTACTATATCCATTAACCATTATTTGCATTCTCTGACATTCTCATAATCTACAACCCTAAAGAACAAAGTCAAATTGCAAGAAAACAAGTTAATGTCACACTAGTTGAGAAAATCATTTCTGCTGACTCCAAAACTCAGAAGAAATTTAGTTCAGTTTCATAAACAACAAAGGAAACTGATGTTCTGAATGACCACCATGAATCATTATTGTGTTATACTTTTTAAAAAGGAATTCAATTGTGTTCAGTACATCTTACTTAGTCACTCAAGTGGACGTACTTTTTTTTATTTCCATTGACATAAAATGATTATAAGTTTGAGCAGTAATTAATCAGAAAATTCAATGAACCCAAAACTCCTGTTCTCTAAGACTTTCATTAAGCTTTTATTAAAAAGTCAGAAATAACATAATAAAGAAGAAAATTAAATAAAATGGCTCAATAACTTTGTAATAATTATACCATACCATTCTAGTAAAGGATTTTTTAAACTAAATTATCAAAACCTATTTTAAGCACTTCACTTTTAGTGTCCAAGACCAAAATGGTTTTGACCTTCTAAAAAACAATGTGCATATCTTGAAGGACATAGAGTCACTTTGGCTTTACTTTGATATGTTAAAGGATGCTGAGATGCTCATAGATAAAGTTGCACATGTTAACGAATGTTCTCTTATAGTTGGCTTCCAGCTTATTAGGCTAGAGTTCTCTGTACAATTTTTATCTCGCAATCTCATTTCTTCAAGATATTTTTGCTACTCCATATTCCAACTGTTTTTTCTGTGAAAGCTGTGATAAGATTTCAAAACAAGTGAGGAAAACACATTCTCTCTACTAATTAAAATGAAGCACACTTGGCCCTTGACATTTATATCAGATGGTTCCTGGAACTTTTCACAATCTCAGACTTTAAAATATCATAGAGCAATCAAAATTTGGCATAAAAATTGGTCACCACGATGATGGTGATGGTTAGATTGTCTACTGGGCTCAAACATTGGCTCTCAGGTGACTTTTCCCAATCACTATACCAACTTCAAAGAATTCATGAGTCAAATGTCTTGTGATGTTTGTTATCATTGAAGTTTGCCTCAACTCAAGTGAGGCAAACTTCAATGATAACAAACTTCACAAGACATGTCCTCAACAAAAAGAGACTATGACCTCAACAACAACAACAAAAGAAAAAACAAGTATAAAATTTTAATGCATTACAGGAATGCAAGACTTTTTTAAGATCCCAAAATTAGGGTATCTCATGCCATGAACAGAATAAATAATTTTAAAGTTAATATAGTCATCTCAAAGAATGACAAAATGTCTTTTGATAAAATTCAATATTCAGTTTTCATAAAAGAAATGCATAGACTAAAAAACAGATGGAAACTCCCTTAATATTATAAAGGTCATTTTAAAAACAACAATAAATATCATACTTAATGTGAAATATTGAGCTCTTCAATATTGAGATCAATAAAGAAATAAGGGTACATGTTATCATCACTTAAATTTAGCATTGTACTGGAACTCCTAGCCAGTACAGGAGGGTGAAGAAGAAAGTATAATTATAAAAACAGAAGTAAATATATCATTATTCACAGAAAATCTAAATATCTATAAAGAAACTATTAAAATGGATAAGTGAGTCTAACAAAATAATTTCATTTCTTATTTAAATACTAGAGGCCCATTGCATGAAGATTTGTGCAACAGACCTTCTTTCCACTGGCTGCTGGCACCAGTTTTCCTTCCGCATCCAGGACCCAGATCTTTGCTCTAGTTGCAGCGGGGAAGCCAAGCTTCTTCAGTCTTCAGTCATCTTCAGTCTTCAGTCTTTGCTCTGCACTTGCGTATGTGAATTAACCTGCCATCTTTATTGGTTTAATTTGCATATTCACTCCTGATTGGCTGGTGTGTATTGTGGAGGTATGGTCATTTTGCATATTTCTCTTTTATTCATGTAGATTAACAAAAAATAAAACATTAATGATAAAATTTTGAATAAGATAAAAATATTAAAATGCCTAGGTAATAACTAATAGCCACAAATGTGTAAAACTTCTATGCATAAAAGTATAAAATATTATTGAGGAAAAATTAGAGAAAATAAAGAGAAATATATTATTTTTCATGGATTGGAAAATGATTGTTTTTCTCAAATTGATCCATAGACATAATTACAATATCTATCAAAATCTAAAAAGGTTTCTTGTATTTCTCAAATTGATCCATAGATCATTACAATATCTATCAAAATCTAAAAAGATTTCTTTTTTGTATGTTGGTCTTCTTTAATTGTATTTTTATTGATTTCAGAGAGGAAGGAAGAGGGAGAGAGAGAAACATCAATGATGAGAATTGATTGTCTGCCTCCTGCATGCCCCCTAATGGGGATCAAGCCCACAATCCAGCATGTGCTTTGACTGGGAATTGAACCATTACCTCCTGGTTCATAGGTCAATGCTCAAACACTGAGAAACACCAGCCAGGCTATATGTTGATCTTGACATGCTAAATTTAAAATTTAAGTAGGGTAATCAAGACTCTCATGGAGAAAAATAAAAATAAGGGAGAACTTTATCTACTGGACATCAAGATTTATCATAAATTTCTGTTGACTAAGATAGGATGGTATTGAATAAGAATTTTAAGATAATTTAGCTATTGGAATAGAATAGGGAGCCTGAGACATAATATATTTATGGCTGATTTATAATAACGTAGCTCTGTAAACGAAGGGGACAGATTTTGGAAGTACTAGGCCAATTGGGTATCTATACAAAGAAAATGATTATTGCTACACATTTAACACAAAAATTAACTATGAGCAAATATAAATTTAAATTAGAAAGCTAAAACAATAAAACATCAATATAATAAAGAATATACTCATGATCTCAGTTTAGATAAAAAGACACCTAAAGCATCAACTATAAGGAAAACAATGATAAAGTTGAATATGTATCAAATCAATGAGAAGTCAAGTCACAAAATAGGAGAATACACTTGCAACACATTTAACAACACAGAGTTCACATAAAAAAATTAAAAACTCATGAATCAATAAGAAAAACACATTCAAGAGAAGCAGGCAAGAGATTTTAACTGGCACTTCAGGGAACCAAATGATTAATAGGCTTAGGAAATGCAGCTCAACTTCAATAGGAACTAGGTACATACAAATTAAAAACCCAGTGAAATAATTCTAGTTATCTGCTAGAATGGCTAAAATTAAAATACCAACTATAGCACATGAGGCCGAACCTGTCTACTTATACACAGTTCCTGGGAGTGTCAATTGGTATAACTGCTGTATTAGTTTTCTTTGCTGCATAACCAAGTCCCCCAAATTTAACAGCTTAAAACAACACACATTTGTCATCTCACAGTGTCTGTCGGTCAGATTATCTTATAGTTTCTATAGAGCTGACTCAGTTTTGCTGAGTTCTTTATGAGTCTAGACTGGGAAAATGTCTTCCAAATCATTCAGGCTGTTGGCAGAATTCATTTCCATGTAGACAAAGGTCTCTGTTGTCTTACTGGCTCTCAGCTGGGCACTTCTCTCAAGTCAAAGAACCTACCCACAGTTCTGTGTCACATGGTCCTCTCTCTAGGCCCTCTCAAAATATTACAGTATACTTTTAAGCCAGGTCATCTCTTGCCCCAGTCTGCAGTCTGCTGGGACAGAGTCTTTTGTAACACAGCACAGTCATATCACCTTTGCTATATAGCATAATCTAACCAAGGAACTGCCATTTGCCATGTCACATTGGTTAAAAGCAAGTCACAGGTTCTGCTCGCACTCAAGGAAAAATTACACAAGGCATGCACACCAGGAAGTAGAATATAATGGGAGTCACCCTAGAGCCAAATTATTTTGAAAAATATGTTGCTAGTATCCACAAAAGCTGAACCAATACCCTTTGACCCAGAAATTCTAGTCCTCAGAAATGCAAATACATGCTCACAAAAGATATACGTATATATACATATATCTTTTGTGAGCATGTATTTGCATATATATGTCTTTGAGCTGTTTCCTATTTTTGAGTATGAATTATACTCAAAAATAGGAAACAGCTCAAAGGTCCCTCAAATAAAATAGACAAATAGATTGTATAGTCACATAAATGCTTACAGCAATGAAAATGAGCAAAACAAAGTAAGTAAGCCTCACAAACTTTTCATGTTGAGATAAGCCAGATACACACACACACACACACACACACACACACACACACACACTGGTTCCATTTTTGAGAAGTCAAAAGTAAATAAAAGTAAACAATCAGGGATCTGAGCTTGGAGATAAAACACAGAAATAGATTAGTATAAAAGTCAAGAAAATGACTACCATCAGGGAAGTTAGCCACTGAGAGAGCATCTGAGGAGGCCCCTGGGTATGTGTCTATGTATTTGGAACCACTTGGTGTTTTCTTTGTTATAGAGCATTGATATGTGCATCCTAGGTTTGTGCAATTTTATGCATATATATATATATATATATATATATATATATATGCAATATTTCATAGGTTTAAGCAGCTCAAAAGCACCGTATCATAGTGAAAATATTTTCTAACTGCCAAACTGGAATGTAAGCTCCATTAGAACAATACTTATCTGTTTTGACAACTACTGTATTCTCTGCAACTATAAAAATGTTTGTTATAATACTGTTGAATAAGTGAACAAATGAAAGCCCAAATTAATCCAATATCTGTTTCTAACCAGATCTATCATTTCTAGGTTAACCACATTAACCCAGTTTCTCCAGTTTATGTGTCTCTTCCTCATTTGTAAAATGAGGAAAGTTTATTCTCTGTCTTACCAGGCTGTTGAGGGGTCTAAATGAGACATTTAAATCTTAGATGACAGCTTTTAAAAATGGGGGAAATTATTCTTGACAGAAGGATCCAGATAGTAACACCTTAATTAACCAGGATGATTGAAGAATGGATGAATTTTTTGTTTCATTCTATACTTTATAACTGAGTAATACTCTAAACTGGATTAGATATGTTTTTTCTGCCTTGTGGAAGAACAAGCTGAACAGAAATTTTATGGAAAAATTGACCAAGTGCCTTGGTTGTCATATTAATGTTGTATTGCTGCATAACAAAGCACCACAAACTTACAGCGGAAAACAACACAAATGTATTAGCTCAGTCCTGCAGGTCAGAACTCTGGTGTGTCACAGCTGCATGCTTTGCTTAGAATGGCCGAGGTCCAAATCAAGAGGTCAGTCATACAGAGTTTTTGCCTGAAGGTTTTGAGGAACAATTTCTTTCCAAGCTGATTCTCTTTGTTGGCAGAATTGAATTCCTTCCTTTTTGTAGGACTGAGATCTTCATTTCCTTACTGGCTGTTACTGGGGTTTGCTCTCCTATGATTAGGTTGGGCCACTAGATAAACTCCCTTAAGACTAACATTGCCATAGCAACATACACATGTGTAAAATCCATCACATTCCCTGCCCCAGGGATAATGCAGGGCATGAACACCAGGGGAGTGGGAAATCTTGAGGGCCACCTTTATGTTTGCCTACTACAAGTGTTATTATCAGTGGTTAATGAAAGAAAACATGGAAGACCTTTGACTGAATACTACGATGTTTAATAAATATTACTCTTAAAAAAGCAAACTATTGGTACCAATTGACTTTCTCGTGCTTTTTGTAGCTCTGCTATGGTGCATGTCAAACTTATGGATTACAAACTTTTAGTGGGTCATGGAATCAGTCCAATGGGTTGCAATCAATTTATTTTTTTAATTGAAATAATAAAATAGAAAAAAAGAGAAATATCACAGAGCAACTTAGCATGATTTTAAGTGTGATCAAGAGTTCATTTAAAATATTAAAATCAATCCAAAAATATGTCTCAGGTGGACATAAATCCTCTAGAATCAAATTATTTTTAGTTATATGCATATGCATCTATCCAAGGAAATATATATAGTTATACAGATATATAGATATATACATATATACAGATATATATAGATAGATAGATAGATAGATAGATGTATATATAAATATATCTACTAGTATGTATATACATATATTAGAGGCCCAATGCACAAAATTCATGGAAGGGGCTCAGTCCTTGCAGCAACCGCAGCTCTCTGGTCTAATTAGCATATTATGCATTTATTATTATAGATATATATAAAAGGCTAACATGCTAAGTGTCTCTCCAACCATCTGACTGGTCACTATGACATGCAATGACCACCAGGGAGCAGACACTCAGCATAGGAGCTGCTTGGACACACACTGGCCACTTACAAAGAAATGGCACCGCAGACTTGGCACAGACAAAGCAACACTCAGCTTCCCCCAAGTGGGACACAGGCCCCACCACCCCAGAATGATACCCCATCAAATTGCAGCCAACGCTGCTGAGACTCCATGGCGCAAAATGCAGCCCACAGCCTGGCCCAGCCCAGAAACAGTGACTTTGGGCACTGGGTATTGATGTCACATAGCAACACCCAGCTTCCTCTCCCTAGCGATTAGCCTCCTTGGAATTTCTTCAGCCCAAGAACATGACTTGCTTTATAGCTAGAGTCAAACATTTTACACTTTAATCAAATGTCTGTGAAGCATTTTCCCATGCCTCATCTCATTTGATTCTCATAGAAGTCCTGGAGTAGATAGATAGGAGACTCCGTAGAATCTTATTTTCTTTTCATTAGACAGAAAAATGGAGATTGAAAAAGTTTAGGAGCTTGACCCAACAGAAAAGAAGTAAGAAGTGGTGGACCTTGAAAATAACTTCACATTTTCTCTTGCACAGAATATAGTCAAACACTGCTTCAGCAAAATATTTCAACCTTTGTTCCTTTTGCATTATCTACAATAATAATCTGTTTCATGTTGATATTTACTGCTGTGTTTTTGACAATTACCTAAAAGAGAATTTGAGGTGCTTCACTGGGCTGGAAAAAGTTTAGCTAAATCAGAAAAGAGGTCTAATTAAGCAAATTTATCTATGTATATAAAGGGCTAAATTGATTCGCACCTGTGCAATACATATAACGCTCTCGCTGGTGAATCACACGCATGTGTTTCAATCTGTCATCGTCAATCGTGAATTTGGTTGACACTTCTATTATAGAGAAAGGGCAAAGAGTGAGATTAAGGTATTTCTTCTAATTAATTTCCTTTCAATGTGCATGTGTCCGTGCACCAGACCACTAGTATAAACATAATTATCAGAAAGCTTTGAAAGCCACTAATCTTGATTACAGAGAACTCTTTTACTAACATGCAATTATCAAAGTTTTTACTTCAGTAAGTATTACCCTTAGAGTCAAGTCTAGCACTATTTTGTATTATTCTGTAAAGAACATTCAAGAATTCTAAAATTCTGTAGTTTATAGTATTAAATCCTCCTAGAAAAAGTAAATGATTTCTTAATCTTTAATATATAACTTTTGAAGCGTCAGTTTTCATATCCTTTCACATCAGTCAGGTAAGTCTTCAAGACATATCCATATTTGGCCTCTTTAAATACATTGATTTTAAGTTATCTTTAAATAAGCAAGCATTTTTATTCCTACAAGCAGTATCATTTTTCCATACCATTTCTTTGTCTTTGGAATGTCTTTGGACATTCGTTATTAGTGATAGGTGCTTAGGAACCAAGTGTTCTATGAACTTGTCTGTCCATAGAAATCTGGGTAACAGCCTAATTCCCCACGCAATCATAATCATGGCAATTTACCTGACAGTTACTGTGGGCTTCCCCCACGCACCAGCATGGGGCTGAACACTGGAGATTCAAAGATGAATAAAACTAGTCCCAGTGCTCAAAGCATTTATACATTTCCAACCCTAGAATATATTGTCAATGTTCTTTTTTTATTTCTGTTTTAATTTCTGTTCCTTCTGTTCAGAATGTTTGCTTTCCTCTCAAGTCTACTTGTGTCTCATTGAATATGCTGTCATCTGCTTTATTTTCCTGTAGGGAAGATTTGGATTTTAAGCAAATGATCAAGATATTTGTATTTATAAAGTTCTCCCAAACTTCATTGCCTGCAGTACTTCAGTATAGATTTCAAAATCAACAAGCACGCCATTATTTTCCAAAATATTAATAATGAATTTTTAATGTGAAGTGATATAACATTACCTTTCACCTTTAGGTATTGGTTTTATTCCAGGATTCACTTAAAATTAGACCAGAAAGTAGCTAAATGGAATGGGAAACCTCAATTATCATGTTAATTTTTGCAAAGAAATATTGAATTGAAGCCTTCTTTGAAAGTGAGAGTATAATAAAATGAGAATTATTTCATACTCATTGTGTGTGTTTATGGGTTTGTACATATAAGGAAAGAGTAATACTTTTACCACATGTCAAAAAAAGAGTCAGTCATCAATGTCTGGCTAAATAATATATTAAAAATTCAGCTAAAAACTAAAAAATAAGACTAATGCACACAAGGCAATAAATTGAAATCTATTTAACAGTTGGTCACCACAACTGGAATTATAACACAGTTATCTCTGTGTATGTCATGCACCCCTGAGTCAGCTCTGACTCCTGGCGACCCTATGAATGAATGGCGACCCTACTCTAATGAATGAGTAACGCCCAGCGTCCTGTCCTCAACACCCCTAATCAGCTCCTGTAGACCTCTGCTTATGGCTTCTTTTATGAAGTCAATCCAGTTCATATTCAGTCTTTCCCCGTCTATTTTTTCCAGTATTATTGTCTTTTTCAAAGAACCCTGCTATCATATGATGTGCCCAAGTAAGAATAGCATGAGTTTCATCATTTTTGCCTCCAGCAATGTTTTAGGCTTAATTTGGGATCCACTTGTTCATCATTATGGTGCTCCAGGGTTTCTGTAGAGCTCTTTTTCAACACCATATTTCAAATGAATCACTTTTATTTTCTATCAGCCTTCTTTACTGCCCAACTTTTGCATCTGTACATAGTAACTGGGAATATGAGGGTGTGGGTATCTAAGGACACATCTTTGCTCTTGATGATCTTTCCCAATTCTTCCAGGGCTGCCTTTTTCATTTTCCACTTTTTCTTGGTTTCTTGGCTGCAGTCTCTGAATCGATGACTGAACCACAGTAAACAAAATCTTGAACAACTTCAAGGTCTTCATTGTCTATGTTAAAATTTTGTACTTCTTTTGTAGTCATGATTTTTGTCTTCTTGATGTTCAAATGCCAACCCACATTGGCACTTTCTGTGTCACTCTAATCAGATATATCTAACCCTACTTTATCCCACTCACTGAACCAGAGAAGCGAGTTGAGGTTTTGCTACTAGGTAAGTCAAAGAAAAATAAAGACATTAGAACAGATTTCTTCCCCAGAGAAGAGCTTGCCTAAGGTGTTCACACATCCAGCCGCTGAAATTGAATCATTAATGTAGCACATTGCCAAAGAGATGAGAGGCAGCGACTTGACATAGGTTAGTTAGATCTCAGGAGAAAAACCAACATAATCAAAGTCCTGTCAGAATAAGAGACAGGAACCAGAGGACAATATGAGTGTTAGTTTTTACACAAAGGAAAATATGTCTATTTATCAGTTCCTACTTACTTAGTCTTCTCATCTTCTCTACCACCGCCAACCACATCAAGATGACTGATGTAGTAAAAATTTTTTTAAAAATAAAGGATGGTTAGAATGGCAAAGACTGACATAATTGCTAGTGAAGAAGGATGGATTTTTGAAAGGCAGTTCTAACATTTTGTTTCAATATATAGCAAAATAATGTTACTGACAAGATAGGTAAAAAGGCCTACAGAAGACAATGTGAAGAAGGACCAGGCACTAGTGAAAGTGGAGTCACAGAGTTAAATACCTGCAAGGCTGCTCAGAAAGTAAGAAATGAAGCCGGTCTGACATAAGACCAGCGGGAATGGCACACATTGGAAAGCACCTGCTCTGCTTCAATATGAGCACTGCTCTACTCCATCAAGCCATAGCCGTGAGGGAAGTGGGAACAGCGGTACCAGGTCTAATTTTTCAATAAAATCTGAAGATCCGAACTTTTGCGTTAATGTTCCCATTTTTTTTCAAATGGAAAAGGACAAACAAAAATGAAGCATTAGCCATTTTAATCTGAACATCTGCTTGAGGAGGAAATAATTACAAGATACAAAAAGAAAGGTTTGCTCTGTAATTTGGCTAATAATAACAAAAATGTGACATAGTTCTGGAAACACTATTATTTATCATCATTAGCTCTGGAAACTTGATTCTGTTTAGCTTACCCTTTTAGTTAATGTTAAAAAAAAAAATACACAAAACTGCCCTGAGAGGGCAATATTTGTCAACAGAAAGGACCTGAAGGTCACCAGGGCCTGGGGTTAACGTGGCTATCAGTCTCAATGTCCAACAAGGCATTGGAGCAAAACCAGGCATTATAAATTAAAAACTTTTTTAGAAAAGGCCATTGCTCAATTCCCTAACCTTGGTGCGTAGCCTTAAGAGTAGAGGAAATATGACTTTAATATCTTTCTCCCACATAAATGTCACTCAAGTGTATCAGCATATTTAAAAGGTATGTTTGTGTTACTTTCAGTCCCTGTATGGCCTGAAATGTCAGCACATAGTCAATAGCTCATTTCCTATTGATATTTATAACTAATTTTTAAAAATGAAACCAAAGATTCATTTTTACAACTCCCTTCCTCTCCATTAGAACAAATCCTGCCTTGGGTTCTGTACACACCTCCTGATCAATCGGATGTCTTTCCTGATCACCCACTGATCATATCAGCATGACCTGAGTTGTTTCTCAATCTTCAAAGCCGATGCAGACTGAGACTGTGTTCTCCTTAACGGAGTTCTTTCATTATTCTTCACAGAGTTCTCTTTCCTCAGTCCATCACAGAGCAACTTAACATTCTCTCAACACAGTTGATTTGCAGTGAAGTTCACCTCAGTCTTTAAACAGCGTTAGCCTTTGTCCATGAAGCCAGATAACACCAGCATCATAGCTAAAGCTTGCTAAATAGTGTAATTTGACCGCAATAGCTGACCTGAATTTCAAGTACATAACGGCAAGATTATCCTGACACTAGTTAAATTTACCCTAGCCTTTTCATAAGTTCATGTGACTTTATTCTGTTTTGGCAAAAGAGACACTGACCATTTTCTATTATTTTTTTTAGTAGTAAAATTTCTCCTTTCATAACAGTATGGTTCCAAGAGAAGGAAATCTCAATTGATATTTTTACTGTGTTCCGAGTGAAGATTTGTCAGATATGAAATATTAAAAGTTGTAGTCAGAACAAAGAAAGTGCAACACATAAAGAAAAATGACACTTCACTGAAGCTCACCTAACAGTAGCACATATCTCCTTCTAAAGAAAATGAAATTGGCAAATGTGCCTCAATATCAAGCACTGGGTAACACAGCGGATTGCAATGGGCTCTCCCTGGGTATTATTCACTTTCTTCTTCAAGGATTGTGAGTGAAGTCTAGTAGATTCTTTCAGGCTATCAATCCCAGTAACTCCTCTTTGGTGAGTTTAAAAAGTAATTGCAGATATATATAGCAGATAATATAAATGGAAAAGTGGATGAGAGTAATTCGCTACAAATCAATCATCATTTTTTCTACAGTACAAAATGTAAAAATTATGGATAGTATACAAAAATAGAGATGCACATAGGGATATTATATGTGAGTGTGGAAAATTATAGGAAATGAAATATTACAGAAATGTATGAAAGGAAAAAATGGTTGCAGAGAGAACAGAGTTTCAGGGGAAAGAGAGAGAATGTAAAATTAAAATAAAAAAAGATGAAAATGTGATCTTCTTCTCAGAAGGAAGTTTGCAGGTGTGAGACAGCCAGGATTCTACAGAATACTGCATATGTAAGGTTGATGGGTTCCCAAGAGAAGGTGAGAGGCCCCATCACCAACTCCCAGAAGATGGGAAGAGGGGGATCTTATCATATAGAACCAGGACAATCTGCAGCATCAAGATGGTATCATGAGGAAAAATCTCCCATTCAGAGCTAGCCTAAGGATATGTACCCATTTAAGAGTTCACTAATATATTTGATTGGGAATGGGGAAATGGAAGTTTTTCTGCTCCCTACCATATTTTAAGCCAAATTTTAAATATCATATTTTGTTCTATTTTTAGTTATTGTATGCCAGGAACATCTGTTGAGGTTGGTATTCATTTTATTGTAATGAAAGTAAAAATAATTGCTATTTATTTGATTGTAATAAAAGACCTTGTTTCTTTCATTAAAAACTTAAGCACATAAGGAATATACATCAAAGTATCACATTTATAACTCATAAAGACTGACCTGAGTTGCAGGACATAGCTTATTGTGAACCATGCTAACACTACTACTACAGGTAATATTAGACTGTGGAAGGCCTCCTAACTCTAAGTGGAATGGTTGATAACTACTGCTTCATTGACCAGCTAGCCCCTAACAGGAAAATAAAAAATAAAAAAAGACACAAAATGAGATAAACATGATGAGTTCATTCTTACCAAAGTCTCTAATCAGATAACGCACCCTTTCTTGCTAGGAATGAAGTGAGTATGGAATTGGAAATCCTCTAGGAGCTTTATACTAATCCAGCTCTCTTACCATGAACCTATATTCAAGATACTGATGTAAGAAAATCACATATTTGAAAAATAACTGCTACTCATTTGATTGTAATAGACATTTCCACATGTTATAAATAATAGAATTTTGATAAGATTCTTTATTCAGGCCTTTGGTTCAGTAAATAGAGAGGGGGGAATTGCACATATTAAAAAAAAAAGATGACTAATATGCCACATAAAAGAAGTTTAGAAAAGTTTACCTGTTTTTTAATAATTAAATGTTGGAATTTCTTAATTACTGCTAATTCTCCTTGAAGTCATAAATTTTATAATTCAGTTTAAGAAAAATTATCACCATTTTGCTGGGTCATTGCACCAACTGATGACTACCTAATCTCATAAAGAAAAACTCTGATAAGAGAATTGTGTCCTAATTTTCCCTGATAACCTTACAAAGTTAGATAAATTTAAAAGTTATGATTTTTTTTAAATATAAGGAGTCAACTTGTAACAGAAGAAAGAACATTGATTCGTTGCAAAGAGTCCTTTATTCTAGCCTCATATCTCCCACTTCCTTGTGCTATGGCACTGTAGGAGCTGGACAAAGTGGTTTTTGGGGGTTCTTTCAAATCTAAAGTGTCAATCTATTATCCATAATCACTTCTAAAGTTATTAAAAAATTTTAAGTATGTATGAAACAAGTTAAAACTATTTGAAATACCTTCATATTTGATTCTCTCTTTCTTAATATTGTTTTTCTAGATTCCTATACTAGTCCTAAATTAGATATGCATTAAATAGGCTAGACTGGATACTATATTCTATATGGGAATAGCAATACAGATTATCAAGTTCTTGAGTCATCATCTCTTAATATTTTTTCCAACGGTAAATGCGTACCCTGTCTTTGATGCATACTTATGAAAAACTGTATTCTTTCTTAACAATAATCCTATTTACACAGCAAGGGATGTCAATGCTGAAAATGTGCACCAAACTAAATACAAGCCTGAGCATGCCATTATATGAGGAATTATGTAATTGAGTGATCAATAAAAATGTGTTGTCAACTCATAAGTTGATTGTTAAAATTGAATAAGCACTCAGAGAGAACTAGGTATTAAATAAATATGAATACGAATATTAAATTATCCCTGTTACACTGCAAGAACGTTTGACAATAAGGATTTACCTTCTTCAAATATTTAGAGAGCATAAATTGATTAAAATGAAAATGAAGTGCAAAGCTAAACAAACAGCCAAACAAGACAATAAGTACGCAATACATAAGGTTACAGGAAGTTTGGGGGTCACAACATTTGGAACTTGCCGTGGCTTCTATTAGCATTTCCGTTGACAACAGTCAGCAAACATAGACATGGGCCTCTCCAATAACACACTGTCGATGCTATACATAGCTTTTCTTTTTTTTTTTTTGTAAAGTGAGTCACCTATTTTATGATGTTCTCAGTGCAGAACTTCAGTGACCTTATTCCCAGAACACACTTAATTTTCTTGCCACCAAGACTTCCCCAACTTGGTCTATTATTAATGATCATATTAAACTCGTGGGCATTGTTGTAACAAGATAAAGTGGAGTCATTTTGCTTTGATTATTTTCCCCCTCACATAATATGAACTTCAAGCAAATATTTGTACTTTAGATCTATAAAATTAAGATATTTGTATGGGGCCAGTATTCTATATTCACTTGATAAAAATTGAGCAGAATGTTTATGACTATACAATATTTGAAGGATAAAAATGTCTTATTAATTAGCCTGGGTGCACAAATTATTGTGGGTCTTAATGTAGGCAGACAGAATGTTCTCATAACACATCCTGTTGGTACCTCACTTGGCTAAGCTACTGCTGCTCTCTGATTTTGGACTTCTCCACATGGAGAGGCTGGTAAGTCTGAGAAGAGCTGATCAAGTAGTTGCCACCTGGAAGATCATTTGACTCAACCGGCAGTGCTGAGTAAGCGTGTTTTATCTCCCTCCCCCAGTACTGTGCTCAGCACCAGAAACTGGGTGGAGATGCTTACTAATGAGCACCCAGTCCTTTGGGATGATTGAAGACAAGGTGGAGGCCAAAGGAGTTTGGGTGCCATTTTGAAGAGAATACTGATGCTCGTGGATTGCTTGTATGACCCTCTCCCTTGTAGCTGAAAAGAATTATTTCCTCTCTGTTCCTAATGCTACTCAGAATGCAGACTCTGTAATAAGCGAAATTATATATACCCAAAGAACAGTTACTCTAATAAGCTTATTAGTATACTTTGGCAATTAATATTATATGTAATGGTGCGAATGTCCAAAAAAATGTGATGCTTTTTTTATAGTTTAACAGGCCCTTAATGAAGACCAGATAAGCTAGAGAGCTCTCACGGTGCATCAATTGAATTTAAATTAGGAGAAAAAAACAGAGTTAGCCTCTTAATAGCCTTGGCCAGTTCATAGAAAATGTTGCTGAAGTCATCCTAAATTTATTATAATGGAATGGACTGGGTGAGTCAGCATGTTTGTCATCCCCAGGAGCAGAAGCAGTGCACTATTCCCCTCTCATGATACAGTAAAGGAGCTAAAGTCCTGGAACGCTTGCTGGGAAAACGAATTCTTTTCCAAAATCTCTGCTCTTCATTTTAAAACTTTGTTCCAAACTTGCTTAAAAACAGTTTAGTGGGTCTTATCATTTACACACCGAAGAAAAATGGTATTCAATTCTTCTTTGGGTGCCTTTCCAATATGAAAATGTACCTTTCACCAGTTGTCTTAGCTAGCCTCCAGATCTTTGCAAATTAAATAAAACAGTACATTCAATCCTTTGGTCTATTTTGAAAAAATTAAGTCTAACTTGCACACTAAATGTAACATTAAGGCCCCATATACGTACAGGTTGCTATCAGTCAGCCTAGGCTGAGTTGCATGTGTTAACAAACCATCACAAGCTCTCGTGGCTCACAACAAAAGCTTTGTTTTATTGTGTTGTTCCTCTCATTCATACCACAAAACCCATTATGGTTCTGCTGAATAGTATCTTCCCAACACCATTCAGGCCGACAGAGTAACCTCTATGGGATGTTGTCCATCTTGTAGTGAAGCATACTCTGGCTTAACGTTCCCACTTGAAAGTGACAAACATCACTTTTGTTCACATTTTCTTAGCCAAACAGAACGTCATCTTGCCAAAGTCTAGCATCAATGAGATTCAGATATATAACCTTTCCACAGGGAGATACATGACATGAAGGGGCACAGCAAGAAGGACAGAAAAAAAAAAATTAAACCTTTCTGTTCCTAATGCTACTCAGATTCACAAATAATTAGCACCCTCTGCTCCATATATAGAGTATAACAATTCCCATCCTATCTCCACAAGGAGGCCATCTATAACTTTCATCATCCCATCAAAGTATGAGGCACACATTCTCATGAGAATGTTTATACTAGGTGTACATGTGCCTCTTCTGGAATCGAAGTTCCAGAACTGAAGAAGGTAGTAATCAGGCCCTCCCTAACCCACCTCCATTAATAAACACAGGCAGAAGGGTAGATAGATGCAGCCATTTTTCTAATGATTTTAAAATCCTGCTGGCAGACATTGTAAGGAGCCTACCTTATAAGCAGTGTTATGAACTGAACGTTTGTGTTCCATCAAAATTTACACCTTGAAGCCCTAACTGGCAATATTTGGAGATGTGGCCTTTATAAAGGAATTAAGGTTAAATAGGGTAATAAGGTTGGGGCCTTGATTCAAGAGAATTAGCATCCATATAAGAAGAGCACCTGAGCACTCTCTGTTCTCTCTCTCTCCACATAAGCACACAGGGGAAAAGTAGCTGTCTGCAAGCCAGGAAGGGAGTTCTCGCCAGAAAGGGACCATGCTGGCACCCTCATCTCAGATTTGCAGCCTCCAGAACTGTGAGAATACAATTTATGTTGCTTAAGCCTTCAAGTCCGGGTCATTTTGTTATGGCAGCCCTAGGAGACCAACCCAGCAGGGCCGGTTTCCAGATTAATCCCTATTTCCTCTGCAGGAGCAGATCTCTATTCCATTGTTGTCCACAGCCCTTGGTTCGGCCCTCTGGGAGGTCTTTTTCTATTATCTCCCTGACCTCCTTAGGAGGACATTACTGGAAATGACCGTCTTAGAATCTGAGAACATTTCACATCCTGTTCCCTGCCCATAAAAGATTGGAAGCCTAAAGGTCATATTAAGTTTTGAAAATTAAATCTCTTTTAGGTAAGGCTAGTGGATGGGTCACACAAATCTATATTTAAAAAAAACAACAACATAGTTTCTTGTATATCTGACTTATATCAGCACATGTGCCAAGAACTACAATCACAGTTCTTTTTCAAACATGCCTCCACTCCAGACCAGGCGTCTCAGGTCTATGCAAGAGCCATGATCTTGGTTGCTTCTGGGAAATTGTATCCAGTTGGGAGAGCTTAGTGGGTATCACCTTTGTCAATTTGAACATTTTTACAATGATACTTATGGCCACTCCCTTTCTTTTGTTCAAATGATGTTGTCTGCTTTAATTACCCATGTTGCTGTGAGGCCTTCGCCACTTTGCCTTTTAACAGTTGGAGCTTGTTTGATACCACATGTGGGCTATTCTTGTCCCTGTTCAGCAACTTATAATGAAAAAAGAGATGAGCTCAGGAAAAAAAATTGTTTGTTTGCAAGCAGAAATGAAAGGGAACAGAGTCAGAAAAGAAATAAAAAGCTTCTTCTTATAGCAACACCTATCAGTTTTGCTCATATTTCATTGACCAAAGCAAAACATGCCCAATCTTATATCAGCAGAAAAGGGAACTATAAATCCTTCCTTTGGAAGAAATGTTGGAGCAATAGAACAGTCCACCACAAGGCTTTACAATATCTACATAAAATTTTCATTGTGCACATATATCATTCCTGTGAAATGGGTAGAAAAAAGTAGGTAGTGTTACTAGCCTCATTCTCCAGAATATAAAATGGAAGTTCGTGGAAATTTAAATCATAACTAACTTTGAAGAAACTAATGAGACAAAAAAAAATAGTCAACCTACAACTTCATATTCCTGACTTTTAATGGGACACTCTTTCTACCACTCTGGTACTCATGAAATACAAAGGTTACAGAATGCTGGTACACAAACACAAATGCCCCCAGGAGACAGGGATCACATGATAGGAATAACGTTTGAACACCAAAAAGCTCTGTGTTCCAGGCCCAACTCTCTTACACACTAGCTTTGTGAGCCTCAGCAAATCTCTTTCTTTTTTAAAAAAATTCTTACCTGAGGATATTTTTCCATTTTTTAGAGAGAGTGGAAGGGAGAAAGAGAGACAGAGAGAGAAACATCGATGTGAATGATATAGATCTATTGACTGCCTTCCCACATGACCCGACCAGGGTCAGGGATCGAGCCTGCAACTGAGGTACATGACCTTGACCAGAATTGAACCTGGGACCCTTCAGTCTGCAGGCTGATGCTCTTCCCATTGAGCCGAACCAGCTAGGGCTCAGCAAATCTCTTAAACTCCCTGTAATTAGTTTCTTCATTTGTAAACTGGAAATTGTTTTTTATTTAATGCAGATACTATATTTAATGCAAATATGTGCACTAAACTAGTCTATGAGATCACAGATACTAGTGTAGTGCATACATTTGATACTTCATTAAATATAAGACCCAGAATATGAAAAAGAAGAATGAAAAGCAAGATGAAAGTACAAAATAGGCATATTGTCCTGGGCATTTTCATCTCAGTTATATCCCTATTTCTCTATATAGAGAGTGATCCTTTTTATAAAATGAACACATAATCTATGCACTTGCATAACTTATGCAATTAACATGAAGCATAAAGAGCAGCCATTTAAAATTCCTAACCTTTTACACAGGCAGCAAAAACATAAAATTTAGGATATAACAAAGATTAGAATAAGGCAGCACTAGATGCACATTTGATTCTATGTCATTAAATATACATTGGTTTTATTAGAGAATGCATTGTTTTCTATATGAAATGGGAATGGTATTATTGTTTTCACTTTCCAGATAAAATAACTTTTGATCCAATTAAGTTGCTTACATGTTAAGCTCTTGGACTTTGAAACCACTGTGTGCTGAAAACTCAAAAATTCTTATTCTAGATAATCATATTTCATGGTCTTCGGCACAACTGATATGAAAAAATTACTTGCGGCTCCATTTCTCATCAATTCTTTTCAAGTACACGTATTTCATCACGTCAATCTCACATGAAGCCAGAGCAAGTGACTCTTTTTACTATCCCAACACATTCTGTTCCATCATTGAAATATCAGTACACAGGGCTTTAAATCTCAAGCGCATGCCTTTTCCTGGATTCATAATGTTCAATGTGATTTCTTAAATATAATATGCAAAAGAGTATTCCACTCTTACTGTGAAATCCAAATTCGAACCACCACGTAATGATGGGAACATTTTAACAACTACCAATGTCCCATGACTACTGAGTATGGACGTTTATGCTCCGGTTCAGCTGAAACTCATAGGACCAAAAATCACACACGCTTCCATACAAAGGAAATCGTCCAGGAACATAAACCCCTAAGCATCAGGCAAATCTTAAGTAGAAGCCATTTCAAAGCTTCAAAAATCACCACCATTAAGTTAGAAATAGGATCTACTTAGAGAGCCGTGTCAGGGTCGGCATCAATCCAGTGAGATGACAGAAAACCTTCCCACTCAGTGAATCCTGCTAAAGAAAATGCACTCTTCCAGAACGAGAGTCCGCACACAGTATAATAAGGATCAGTAACTCTACTCACAACATTAGGGAAAGAACACTGGCAAACACGGAGGGCTCCTCAAGTGGCATGTGAGAGAGAGGAATGACAACATGCAACATATGCACCAAATAATGAAGTAAAATGGACTTATCTGGGGAAAATGTTCTCTCCTTTTGTGGTAACTAATTAAATGTTCACCTTTTAAAAAGTAAAATCTTGCCAAAACCGGTTTGGCTCAGTGGATAGAGCATCGGCCTGCGGACTGGAAGATCCCAGGTTTGATTCCGGTCAAGGGCATGTACCTTGGTTGCGGGCACATTCCCAGTAGGGGGTGTGCAAGAGGCAGCTGATCGATGATTCTCTCTCATTGATGTTTACAACTTTCTATCCCTCTCTCTTCCTCTCTGTAAACAATCAATAAAAATATTTTTTAAAAGGAAAAAAGCAAAATCTTACTCAACCTTTAACTAGTTGAAATGTAATGATAAAATATCATTTTTTACCTATCATTCGTGCAAAAATTAAAAAGAGCTATGGATCCCCATGCTGGTGAATGTGAAAAAACAACAACAAAAAAAACAAACAAACCAGGATTCTGGTACCTGGAATATAAATTGGACAAGCTTTCCACACGGCAATGTTGCACTGTATCCCAACAATCTAAACATGCATGGTCATAACAATTTCACTTTTGGATTTCTCATATGGAAACAAACCAAAAAAATGCAAAGATACATGTCAATGTGAAGTTCAGGTTGGGCATTGTTTCATTAGTGAAATCTGAAACAACCTAAAAGTTTCTAATAAAGAATTTCATATATATATTCTATATGGGAATATATATATGAAATATATATATATATATATATATATATATATATATATATATATATATACTTTTATATATATATAAAATGTTTTTACTGATTTGTAAGAGAGGAAGGGAAACAGGGAGAGAGAAACATCCATTGGCTGCCTCCTGCATGCCTCCTACTGGAGACCGAGCCTGCAACCCAGGCATGTGCCCTGATCAGGAATCCAACCAGTGTCCTTTGGTGCATGACCGGACAATCAACCAACTGAACCACACGGGCCAGGGCCAATAAAGAGTTTTTCAAATAAATGAAGAGTACAGTTATACAGCTCTCTGTCTTCTCTGCGGTGGGAGCAGCTCTCCTCATCCCCTGAAAATGTACGCCTGCGCCAAGTTAGTCTCCGCCCCCTCCTTGGTCAGGACCACCTCTCAGCGGAGCTGAAACAACCCACCGCACTGACAGATGGGAGCCTCAGCAGCTTGGCCGCACCATGTCCCCTCACCTCGCTTATTTCTAGCCGCAGCTTCCAAACCAGCGCCTTTTCAGGGGACATAGACACAGCCGCCAAGTTCCTTGGAGCTGAGGCTGCCACAGCAGAGGTGGCAGGCTCTGGGGCTGGAGTTGCAACTGTGTTGGGAGCCTCATCATTGCTTATCCCAGAAACCCTTCTCTGAGGCAACAGCTCTTCTCCTATGGCATTCTGGGATTTGCCCTCTCAGAGGCCCTGGGGCTCCTTTCCCTGATAGTGGCCTTTCTCATCCTTCTCTCTATAGGAAGGAGCTGTCTCCACCTCCCAGAGTTCTTTTTCTTGTTATCCTGTATGTTCCTTTTCTTGCACCTCCCCAGGCAGCCTGGGGAAGGGGGTTGGCTCAGGGTTTGACAGAGGGAAGATAAATAAATACTGTATTAAGAATAAGGGAAAAAAAGATATATCCAGACATATATCCAGACATATACTGTGTAGCCATTAGAAAGGATCAGGTAATTGGTTATATTAGTTTATCATTTTCTAAAAGGAGATTATAGGTCAGTATGCATTAATAAAAAATATACATACTTGAATGTGCAATGCAGGATGCTGGAAAGAAAAACACTTTCCTTATAATTGTTCATCTCTAAAAAGTGGGATTGCTGGGCTTCTAAGAAGCTCCACACTTTTGCAGACCTGAAGATTAGACCAAAGCAACCGAAAGGCCACATGGGGCAAGGTAAGATGTCCATGCATGCACACACATGCTGCTGGTCATTTTATTATTGAGTATTTTACATCAGATATTTCTAGATGCTTTGGGTACATTTGTGATATAATGAGTTCATTGGCAGGGAAATAATGTACAAGTTCAAGATCACCTAACATTTTATTTTATACTACCATCAGTGAGTTACCATTTGGGGCAAATGATAGAAAGATTATCCAAGTTGGTACACACTATATATTAATAAAATACATCACCCTTGTACCTGACAGCACTATCTCTCATAAACTTTCCTTTCCTGAATGTGGGAATGACACTCAGCGAGACGTGGAACTATTCTTTTTTTAAAATATATATTTATTGATTTCAGAAAGGCAGGAAAAGGATGAGAAAGATAGAAACATCAGTGATAAGAGAGAATCATCGATTGGCTGCCTTCTGCACACCCCACACTGGGGATCCAGCCCACAACCCAGGCATTTGCCGTGAACAGGAATTGAACTGTGACTTCTTGGCTCATAGGTTAATGCTCAACCACTGAGCCAAGCCCACTGGGCAGACCTATTCTTTATTTTATTATTTTTTAATATATTTTATTGGTTTGTTACAGAGAGGAAGAGAGAGGGATAGAGAGTTAGAAACATCAATGAGGGAGAATCATCGATCAGCTGCCTCTTGCACATTCCCTACTGGGAATGTGCTCACAACCAAGGTACATGCCCTTGACTGGAATCAAACCTGGGACCTTTCAGTCCACAGGCTGATGCTCTATCCACTGAGCCAAACCAGTTTTGGCCAGACCTATTCTTTAATACAGGCAACTAAAAGGGTAAAACAGGCACCCACACACCGGGCCCGGATGATTACAAGTCCTTTCAAAGTTTTAGGTTGCAATTTCTACTAACAACTCTTCTCCGTGTCTCTCTATCTCATTGTCACTTTCTTTCTCTGTGATATAAGCAATACTGCTGCAGCTGAAATTGGCTTTCCAGCTCTCAACTATAGCTTATCTTTATTCTTAAAAGTTAAAAATGACACAATATAGATTCCACGTTTCCTCCCCAGCTCTAAAGAGAAGAGATCAGTGAGCAAACTTCAAACACACAGGAGGTAAGATCAGACAGAAGAAGACCCCATGCAGAGGTACAAGAGATCCTCTCCTTTTGTCAGAGATGTTTCAGCACACATCTCCACCTCCTCCTCTGTGAACCTGATGAATGTCTTACCTGTGTCACTCATACAGTGATCCTGAGAGAAAGGTTCTGGCAGACCCACTCTGAGATGTGAATACAGTACCTCCGAAAATAAGCATTATTTTGCTTTATCTCATTAATCTTGGCCATTTCTTCCTTCCCTTCAGCCAGCCTGACTCAGAGAGGCAAGTACTTTATCCATGTGACACAGAGTTACAGGGACATTGCCACTCAGACTTTGCAAGTGAGTCTTTTCCATTTTCTGACAACCATTTATCTCTCCGCCATCAGGCAATATCTAAAAATGTTTATGTGTGTGTTTTATCTTAAAGATGAGTTCCTGCTGAGTCTCAGGGCCTGTCAATATATTTTTATGCTTGAAGGGAGAGGGATAGAGAGTTAGAAACATCGATGAGGGAGAATCATCTTTCCAAAGCAGCCACATTTTCTTTTCTAAGGTCATACTATCACTTAAAACAATTATCCACACCTTTGGCAAGCTACTGTCTTCCCCTCCCCCTGTTCACAACATGACCTCATTCGTAACTCACCAAAATGTGTTTTAAATGAACTAAACATCAAATGAATTAAAAATGTAATGCTCCAAGCAGACAGGAAAATTGCAAAATCATTCTTAGCTTTAAATAATCACAAGTAACAAAATAATAATTATTAACGTCGAATGTCTCATTTCAAATTCCCCCTTCTAAATTTTCAGTTTTATACTTTTTTTTAAAGATATATACCAAAAGGCATCTAATGTTTACAAGCCTTTCCTACATTCCAACTTTTAAAATTATTCTCATTTCTCCCTACCCATTTTTGTGTCCTCTTCACTGTAATCTGCCTTCGCCTTCTTATTGACCTCTACACTTATTTGTAAACTACAGCATTTTTGCTACTTCGGGGGATTTTCATCCATGTATTGATGATTCTTTGCTGTTCAGCTTGTATCTTAATGAGACTCCATAAACTCCTTATTTGTTGCTATAGTCTACTTTATTTCCCCCACAATATTAGATATGTCCAAAAATCTTTTTGCTCTCTGTGACATGTCCAAACCTTGACTGACCAGGTTTTCCCTTCATTCAAAAGATTTTCTATCAACCCCTCAACTCAATTCAACTTAAACCTAGAGTTTGTTATGTGTAAAGTTTCCTATAAGATCCACTGTGGCAAACACTTCCTTTTCCCTACAGCTTCTATTTTCCACTTATCCAACAGATCTCTCCTCCCTTCACCCTGCTCTGTGCAACTGAGAGCTGATCACCAACAGGCTAGGCTCCCTTGCCCTCTGACTTCTAGCTGGGGGGTCATTCAAGGAGAAGCATTAGCAAGGGATTGGAGGGTAGGAGAGAAGTAAAGTTAAAGACATGCCTTAGTCAGTTTGGCTCAGTGAATAGAGCATTGGCCCCACAACTGAAGGGTCCTGGGTTTGATTCCGTACCTCAGTTACAAGTTTATCCCCTGGCCTGATGTGTGAGTGTGTGTGTGTGTGTGTGTGTGTGTGTGTGTGTGTGTGTGTGTACACCGGAGGCAACCAATAGATGTGTCTCTCTTATTCCATTTCTCTCTGTGTGTCTCTCCCTCTCCTTTTCACTTTCACACACAGACACACACACAAGGATATCCTTGGGTCAGGATTAACAAAAATAAAATAAAGTTGAGGTCATTATTCGTCTGGCTCCATTTTCTGATCTCCATGTATTGGCGGGTCCCTCCAGGGGACATTCTCCAAGTGACTACCCTTCCCCAGATCTGGCAACCAATTCCTCCATTGCCACTTCAGATCTAGAGATAGATAGAAATAGCTCCTCATTTTGCTAACAGTGGGGTTCTGAACTACCTCTTGTTAGCTCCACTGGGCACTTGGAACATTTTAGTAGGTGATCCCTTTGTTAAACTTCTCTCACTGTACCCAAATCGAATGTGCTTCTAAATGCTACAGCTTCTTAAAGACCTTTGAAAATTCCAAAGTTCAAATCCATGACCTTTTATTGTGTGCATGTAGGTAATTTATCATCTTTTCCAGTTTTGATTCAGTTATTACTCTTTTCTAAATTTGTGTATTTTATGTACAATTTTCTGTTTAAAACCTGTGCTGGATTATTGTGGAAAATCTGAAAATTGTGAAGAAAAATACCTTTACAATGTTCACTGCTTGACCCTTTATGGAAGAAGTGTGCTGACCCTATTCTAGATCATAGGTCTATGTACTAGATTTAGGTCATCATAAAGATATTTGTAAGTTTGAGTCCTGCAGGAAATAGAAAACCAGAAAGTATAGGAAGTCAAGAGATGTACTGGGCAGATAGGGAGCAAGAGTTGGCAGGGGAAACCTTCAAACAAAGATGCAAGGCTGACATCTGTGCACAGAGAAAAGGGAGGAGGGAGCATTCATTAGGAAAAGTCTCAGGCAACAGTGTAGCTTTGAGGAAGTCTTAGCCAGACCAACCAATTCAACCACAGAGGAGCCCTGCATTGGGCAGAAACGGCCAGGCCCTGTCGCCCCATCATGCTCTGGCATCCACTGGAAGCAGCTCACGGGAAGCATGGCCTCCACATGAATGCAGCAGATCACAAAAGCACATCATACCAGTTCCTCCACCAAACTCAGGTCCATCTCTCTGCTGCCTCTCCTGCTTTACTACTTTCATACTCTAGAATTCAATTTTTTTATCACTGGCAACCAATTTAAATTTACATATATTAGAGACCACCATAACGAGTTATTATGAAGAAGCAAGACAGACCCCTTCAACATTTGTGCTATGGATTTTGTACTTAAACCATATTGTTGTTTCCCTCTAAAGAGCAAAAAGCCTTTAAATTCAGAAATCATGGACTATTTTTGCTCTTTATATTTAAAGATAAAGCTGCTTCCAAGATCACTCACAGCTAGGGGCCCTCGGATGACTAATACGTGAGCCGGAATCACTCAGGATCATATAACAACCTTCCCCAGGGCCTGTCATTATTCAGGAGTCCACGTTGGATTCCTCACTTCTGATTGACACATGTCATCACACTGCCACAACCAGTGGTCGCCAACCGGTGGTCTGGGGACCACTGATGGTCCGTGAGGTCCGAAAGGTTGGCAACCGCTGCCGAGCAGACACACACACACACACACACACACACACACACACACACACACACACGTATTCTATTGCATATCTCTTCACTATGTCATAACCATTCTTATGCTTTACCACCTCGCTGGACCTGGGACCCTCCCCTTGCCTACACGATGTCTCCTCTCCCCTAGAAGCCCAGCCCATCTTCCAAGTTTCTATTCAAGCTCTGCTTGCTCAATGCTCCTTCCCTGACTACTCCAGCTCTCAGATTTTTCTATCCCTGACCTTCTAGAGCTCTTTCACACACCACTGTTCATTTTTGCCTTCTATGTATATGTCTTGCTTCACCAGGAAGAATTCATTTCCTTATGATGAGAGACTGTTCTTTGAACTGCCTCTGTACCTCTCCCAGCATCTAGCTAGCTCTCCTATATACTTACCTAGGTAGAATACCTTTCCTTCAAACCCCATGACCTTTCTTCAAGGCTCATTTCAAATTCCACATTCTCTAAGTATTCTTTCTGAGTTCAGATTGAAATTGCTCATGTCTTGCTCTGCACTGCCATAGCACTCTGCTTGTACTTTTAATATATAACCCTTTCTTCTGTGACACATAATCAGGTGCTTGTGTACTTTTCTTCTCTACTCTCATTAGGTTATAAGATCTTAGAAGGCATATCCGTCTTGGTAGCCTTTGTTGTGTTCTGTGCTCTGCTTGAGCCCGGCCCTTGGCTTTTCATTGCATGAAGGAGTGGATGAAGAAAAAAAATGGTAGTGATTGAAACTTGGTACAGAAGAGGTAACGTGAAAGAAAATGTGACCAATAATGGGAAGAAGCCTCAAGGAGGTCTCAGTGCTACCACCGACTAGCTGTGGGATCTGGGAAAGTGAAGTCACTGCTTTAAACATGAATTTTATCATCTGTAAAAATGTGTGGGTGTACTAAATGTTAATAAATAGCATGCTTTATAACACAAACTCTGCAGTATTTGATCTCAATGTCGCCAATTACCACTTGGGAAAGTAACCAAACTATTTCAAGTTTACTTTCTCATTTGTAAAATAATTAGAATACAAAATGATAGCCTACCTCATAGTGTTATTCTGAAGCTTTAATAAAATGATGTCTATAATGAACTTAGAAAAGACCTAGAATTAGAGAGCTTGGTTTGCCTGGTAGTTGGCAGTATTACTACTATTATTATCATTATTGTTGTTGTTATTATTATTTTTATTATCAGGATCCCTTTCATGTTTAAAAATCAGTGATTCTATAATGGCACTTTCAATGGCATCATCAATCCCTGAACAAATGCTTTTCTTGAAGACTCAAGTCAATACTGAACTGATCATTTGTCTAACTGACTATTAACATAAATAGATGTTCTGGTGATGATTTATAATTTTTAAGCAGTTGGTTGACTACAATGAGAAGCTTATAAGAAAATTAAAATAAATTTAAACATCAGCAGCTAGTCTTAAATATTCTAGCAAATCAAAGAGGCTGACCAAAATGACCACAATCATACTAATTTAAGAATCCATGTTGATGGTAGCATACCACAATATGTTGAATCAACTGATTTGGGTTCAAATTTCAGATCTACAATTATTGCTATGGGAACTGGGATCTTGCACAAATTGTGAAGCTCTTTCAGTTACAGTTTCTTCATCTGCAAAATGTGATAGCAGTTATTGCAAATTCAAAAAGTTATGAGCATTAATTTAACACATGTAATGGGTATCTGGCATATAGCAATCACTCAATATATGTTGGCTATTATCATTATTCATGCATGTACTCTTCCTGCAAAGCCTTACAAATAGAAGATATTATCATTATTGCTACCATCATAGCTCATGCAAGACTGTTGTGTGGGAATGCTAATTAGAGAAGGAAATACATATCAGAACAAGAAGTAGAAAGAATCGAGGTTAGATTACAGAAACAGAAGTTAAATTAGTAGATTCAGGAAAATTTTTGCAAATTATATAGACCTTGAAGTGAAGTGGAAAAAGAAAGAAGAAAAACAGATCCCCAGGCAGGCCCTGAGGAGGGATTGAGAACAAACAAGGAGCGAGCAGGGAATGCATTTGCACTTTTTAAATAACCTCAGGCCAAGCTGCTTGGTGCATATGCCATTGCTGGTTTTCCTGCTCTAGCATCACACCTATGTCACCCACATTAGAATAATAAAATATACATGCAAATGAGTAATCATGGCTGACATAAGCATAGTTCTTTGAGAATCATCTAGGAAGCACACCTGGAAGAATCTGTGTCTCAAAGAATGACGTCATGAAAAAGAAGAATAAGGCATATTAGAAAAGGTTACGTTGAGCCTGTTATTAGAGAGTATCTTGAGTCTACTTACAGTATTTGCCAGCGTATAAGACGATTTTTTTTGGCCCTGAAAAATATGCCTCCAAGTGGGGGGTAGTCTTATATGGCGAGTATATAACAAACTCTGTATTTTAAGTGGAAATGTTAGGGGGTCGTCTTGTACGCCCAGTCGTCTTATACGCCGGCAAATACGTATTTTTTCAGGGCCAAAAAATCGTCTTATATGCCAGCAAATATGGTACCTATAGTTCCTTCCAAATACTTCGGTTGGCATCGGCATTAAGCAATAAATCCCAAGTTGTATTTGCCCATGTTGATGATTAGACATCAACACAAATGTCAAAGTCACACAATTGAAGGAAAGTAGATGTTCGCTCTTTATTGCTTGTCTGCCCTTCCAAACCCCCTCACCATAACCCACCTCCACCATATGTCCAGGGTTGATTGCAGCCAGGAATAAGAGAGAAAGGCTCCCTATAACCTAATTACGTATGGTCCTCTGAAAGGGTAGGAAAGATTAACAAAAAAACCAAGGCCACTGATCATGTCTTCATCTAGTTTCCCAAACTAGGTCACCAAAAACAAAAATCCGCATGATACGTGTGGCAAATTAATTTTAATTGAGAATAATTGTTAAGCTCTTCAAATAAGAGTGGGTGCTATTTGCATACAGTTTTAAGGATAAAACAGGAGATTTCAAGAAACTTCCCATTTGCATAGGACCATTCTAGACTATACTCTCTCTCTCTGCCAAACCTCTTTTCTCCCTCTACGTTCTCCTCTCAGATTCCTGAGTAAGTGTGTGATTTTGCTCTACTAAGGCACTTTGGTAGAAAAGTTTAAGAACCATAAAGATTTTGTTTCCTTCGCATTATATAGATAGATATCCTTGGATGAATGTGTTGGTGCAGAATGAAAAGTTTCTCACTTCCCACACGGTGTGTTGTTTTTTTTTAATAAGCACCAGCTCAAAAGCTTTTTCCTCTACCCCAAGGCTCTGCAGCTCTGCATCTGTCACTACCTTTGTGTTACTACATTTGTAAATTCCCTCTTTTGAAAGTCACAATCTGTCCTTCACCAAACACACTATCTAGCAGCTTCCCTGATGAGAGTATATAAATCTCACTGTTTTGCTTTCCTGATTAGACAAAGGCGAATGTAATACTCCTTACCTGCTTCTCCCCTCAGTGCGATGGAAAATGGCTGGGGTTACCCACGTGTCAGGAGCCACTTGTGCGGCGCTGGCTGTCCTGCTTCTGTCCTGCTGCCTGGCTGTGATCTTCCCCAGAGTTTCTCCCTTCTCCTAATGACTTCCCAGGGTTTGGTCCAGAGAAATCATGCCGTCAAGCTGCAGTCCATTTTGTAAGCATGTAGTCATTTTGGGTTTTTCAACCAATAAAGCACTCCAGACAGTCTTCCCTTTTAACCCAATATTTAGATTATATGAATTTGGTGCTTTTGATATAAAAGAGCATAAACTAAGTCATAAATATGGACTTCCCTCAAAGTACCTAACTTTTTAAAACATATATATATATATTATTACTGATTTTTTACAGAGAGGAAGAGAGAGGGATAGACAGACAGAAGCATCGATGAGAGAGAATCACTGATCAGCTGCCTCTTGCACACCCCCCACTGGGGATGTGCCCGCAACCAAGGTACATGCCCCTGACCGGAATCGAACCTGGGACCTTTCAGTCCCCAGTCCGATACTCTATCCACTGAGCTAAACCGGTTTTGGCCCTAACTTATTTTTTTAATCCTCATCCAAGGATACTTTCCTTTATTTTGTTTTGGGGGTTGTTTTTTTTTGTTTTGTTTTTTTTAGATAAAAGTGGAAAGGAGGGAGCGAGGGAGGGGAGAAGAGACAGAGACAGAGAGAGAGAGAGAGTCAGAGAGAGAAACACTGGTATGAGAGATGCATTGAGGGGTTGCCTCCTGCATGTGCCTGTGAATGGACTACAACCCAGGTATGAGCCCTTGACCAGGAATCGAACCTGTGATCCTTTGGTATGCAGGCCGACACTCTAGCCACTGAGTCCACTGGCCAGGGCAAAGTACTTAACTTTTATGGCCAGTTTCTACCTACTTATGGTGGCTCTTAAAATTATTATAAATAGTTGTATATATGTTTTAATTTTGCTGAGAATTTATCACTGATATCTGCAGGAGAGTTTTTTTTTAATATATTTTTATTTCAGAGAGGAAGGGGAAGGGAAGGGTAGATAGAAATATCAATGATGAGAAAGAATCGTTGATCAGCTTCCTCCTGCATACCCCCTACTGGGGATCAAGCCTGCAACCTGGGCATGTGCTCTTCTGGAACCCAGAACCCTTCATCCACTGAGCCCAACAGGGAGGACTGCAGGAGAGTTCTTCTGATAATCTACTCTCCCATTACTGACCAGCAATTTCCTTTAATATTTTTTTTTCATTTCATGACAGTGACTTGGTGAAACAAATAAAGAGCATTCCCTTCTCTAGTATCTAGTATACAGTAACCTTTATATTGTCATAAAAGTTTGGAGTGGGTGAGATCAAGGGGCACTGGTTAAGAACATAATGTGACTTTCAAAATAAGGAGATTTACAAATGTAGCAACCCAGAGGGGTACAGTTTGTTCTGCTGGTTTATTTTTCAAACAAGAAAATTTGAACATTAACATGTTCAAATACCTTTTCCTGCCAAGTCAACAACATCATCAAATAGATTAACAAGGTGAAAGAGCACTCGGGGGATTCTAAGGCGAACTAAATAACACCCTTATGCATAAAGACTGTTAAATAAATGAAAATCATCTCTCGGGCAAATAGAGCTGGTCCCCAACATCAATTTAATCCATTCTGCCTAAAAATAAGGTTATTTTCTTCTCTTTAAGATATTCAAATTCTTGCTCCCACTGGTTGCTTTGGCAATATTTTTTTTTCTTCTCCCAGTTGGGTCTGAGGCAGCAATGAAACAGAAGAGAAAAAGAAGGCCATGAGTTTGAACTTGGGAACAAGGTTCCAGGTTAATCACCCTTGGAAAGGTGTTGCAGGAAGCTGAGTCAGAGCTGTTCCCATCATCACCGAGCCATCACCCCATGGTGCAGGTAGGACAGAAGGCAGAAACACGGTGACACAATATCCACACTCGTTAAAGATCAATAGATGGTTTTAAACACAAATAGCTAATGAATGTTTTTTGGTGAAAGCAAGGGGCATGAATAAGAGTGTTATCATAGGTGAATTTGGTACCTAAAATAGAGAAAATACACTGAATGGCCAGATTATTATGATCTCTGAACGCATAATAATCTGGCCACTCAGTGTGTGTGTGTGTGTGTGTGTGTGTGTGTGTGTGTGTGTGTGTGTAGAGGCCCGGAGCATGAATTTGGACAGTCTGCCTGCTGGTCAAACTCCTGGTCAAGGGGACAATTTGCATATTAGCCTTTTATTACATAGAATATACACTGAGCAGCTAGATTATTATGCATTCAGAGATCATAATAATCTGGCCACTCAGTGTATGGTGCAGGACACATAAAACAAAAGCATTTTCAATGCTGGAGATAACATTGTTTCAGACCTCCTGCCTTTAAATCCTAGAACCATCATCTTCCAGTCATATGATTTGGGGAAAGTTGTTTAATCTACCTGTGCTACGACATCTTGGAACAGGGTGTGGTGACAGGACCAGGACTCAGTCTCCAGATATCTCAGTTCACTCACTGACAGGTGCCTGAGTCCCCATGCTATTCGGCCTTTTCAATTCCACACTGGCCATTTCAGACTTTCCTTCCAATACTCTTACCGTATTTCCCATTATTTTATTCTCTGCAGGCTCTCCTGAATTATGCTTAAATATTTCCAGTTCCTTTTAAAACCTAAACCACATGGACTTTCAAGCCAGTCAGTCTACCTTCATCCCAAAGGCTGATGCTCTCAGGAAACCATTGGTCCATTTGAAACTTTCTGTATCCCAACAGATGTTTCGTGCTTATTTATGTAAGTAACCAAACACTCCCGCTATCAGCACTTTACCAGCACTCTATCTAAGTATTCCATGTTCCTACTTTGCTAAAGGCGATATAAAAAAAATGGCACTGAAAACACAAATAAAGGGAAATAAACCCAAAAGTGTCTTTTGATAGCTTACAAAACCTGTTCGGAAGAGCGGGCACTTTTAATTAGGAATGCTGCAAGCCTGCAGGAGCAGCAAAATGGGATTCCTTCGAACATAATAGGATGTGCTGATTCACAGGCAGGAGCGTTAAAACCTGGAATCTGCCTATCTGCACCAGCGGTTCCGGCCCTTCCAATTTCATTTCTGAAAGATCAGCCTTAATGGGAACCTTTATACCAAGCTTGGACTCTTCGAGAGGAAAAGCGGACCTAACTTTTCAGTGTGCGAGACAGTGTAATTGTGTGATTCTTATTTAGTGGTAAAGAGCATCACAGTGTTCCCTCATCCACAAAGCTCTTCCTTGTCCATCCAGGATCTTGAGGACTGTGCATGTTTCCCGTTGGTTAGAATCCTTTAGGCCTATATGACAAATAATTTGAAATGTTCAACACACCAGCGTGTAGAACAAATTGTTGGGTGTATTTTGCAAAGGAGACCATAAAGGGAAGAGGTACTTGTCTTAAGAGAAATCAAGGAAAGTGTTTTTTCTTACATGCTTAGGTTCACATTGCTCGGGGGGGTCTATGCCTCACTTGAGTTGTTCCTGGGAAATAATTCCCAACACAGATATACAGAGTCACTGCCGGTCTGGTATCAGACTTAGAACGTGAGGTGTAACTTCCACAAGGCAAATTATCTTCGGGGAACGCTGGCATCAACAGGCCATCTCCGATGTTAAAGTTACATTGCAATCTTCATCTGAGCTCCCCCAGGAGAAGCAGGAAAAACCACACTGCGCCTCTGACCAAGAGCACTAAAAGGCAACCTGTAGTGTTTGGATGTTTCCAATAAACGCAAAGACAAGTTCCTACAAGGCAAGCACTTGCTCATGCCTAAGAGACCAGCCTCTATGGATTGCAATAGAAGCACCAGAGGTCAATCACAACATACTTCAATTTTAGTGGTTTCTAACAGTGGCTTAAGAGGATTCCTGGATACAATCAAAACCACAAGCAAAACATGGTACCCTAAATGACTCTTCTTCCTCTGCCATGTGAACCCACTGTGACGGTTAATTTTGTGGGTCAACTTCTGAAAGAGAAAAACAGACTAAATATAAATAACGGAAAGTTTTAATTAGCTGGGTCCTACTTAATCCAGGTTTTATTCATTTTTAAACCATTTCATTACAAACTGTTAATTGGCATGACTGTTTTAGAGCTTATTCCATATGGTGCCTTCAGTTCTCTAAGCTGAATTGATCTCAAAATGAAGAACTCTTTGAATTCAAAGAGATATACTCGGTTCTTAGAACTAAGATGTCATTTTGGTCTCCCGTGTTTTTGAGGTAGTGTCTTTTCCTATATTTTTATTTTTAAAAATCCAATTTGAGCTTCTTGCCTCATGTCCTCATCTCATAAAGCATTTTTTAAATGAGAAAAAATATATATATTTCCCTCAAAAACCTCACTCATAATGCTGCCAATGGGGCTTTCATTTTACTGGTTGCCTGGCTGACTAGTATATTGGAAATAAGCGAAGATGGGAAAATAACAAGGAGCTAGTTTCTGCTGAGAGGAACAAATTCTGCAGTTATGAAGTTGTAAGGAAAAGCACAATGAAAAATCATCTTAGTATCACAGGAGAAAGCAGTTCTCAGCAGTAAAGCAGTAACAAAGGACCAAAAATCTTAGGGAACACTCAAAATAGGCAGCAATAGCATGAAAGCATTACAATATTTTAAATTGCAAGGTGACATGAATGCTAGAGGCTCTGTCTTGAGAGCTCTTAAGATTAGGTCTCAGATATGTTTTATTTGCTTTTCCTTTTTTCTTCCTTCCTCTGGGTGATTATCTCATCTATATAGACCTTTCACCTTTATATCACAGCAACAGGGAAAGACAAGATGTTCATTAATAAAGATTCTTTTTGTATTTCCACTATGAAGAATAATCATATGTTAGCATATGATGGGAACTTATGAGTTAAAATATTTACATGGCAGTCTCTCCGCTGTAAAGTGAGGCTTTAAAATGCAAAATGATTACAGGAATAAAGTAGATTTTTAAATATATATTTTTATTGATTTCAGAGAGAGGAAAAGAGTGGGAAAGAGAGATATAAACATCAATGATGAGAGAGAACCACTGATCGGCTGCCTCCTGCACGCCCCCTATTGGACATTGAGCCCACAACTCTGGCATGTGCTCTGACCGGAAATGAACCGTGACCTCCTGGTTCATAAGTCAATGCTCAACCACTGAGCTCACACTGGCCAGGCAGAATTGACTAGATGTTTTTATATGAAGCAAATATATTTCAAATTTTGATAATAGAATAAGCAAAGCAATTAATTTTTTAAAAATGGGACAATTGGCAATTCTGCTTGACTTTATATTTTATATCAGTTATTCCATACAAAACAAGGAGAATATTGCTGTTCATATGCTTTTCAAATAGCTACAAACAGGAAGTGTAGGCCACATGATGCTTCTTCCTACATGCACACAAAGGCAATGGCAATGACATGACAGCAATAGAGGCTTTTCGTTGGGTAGTATCTGTGTTTAAGATACTAAAAGTGCTCTTGGATGACACATTAACCAAAGATACTTTAATAACATTTTACAAGCTGGGCAGGTGTCAAGGATCATCTTTATTTTACGGATGAGAAAATGGAGCAGACACGGTTCTGTGAGTGAGCCAAGATCAAATGTCAGTAAACAAACAATCTCAAAATCAGAGCCTTTCTAGTCTCAATTGACAGTCCCAGCCCAAAAGGTCAATTCTCTGAGTATTAAGTGAGAGAATCACCAAGAGCATTAAGGCTTAAGGTTTATAGGCTCTGAGTTTAGTTCTATTTTTTTTTTGTCTTGAGATCTTTTGTTTTCCAAGGCAAAATTAGAATATTTTTCCCATTTGTTTAATTAGAACATTAAACATGTTTAATTAGAACATCATCCATGTTCTAAATCCATGTTAAAAATTTCCATGTTTAATTAGAACATCATCTGAAAGTTCTAATTAAATACTAGTTATCTGCAAGGGGGGGAAAAATTTCCAAATGTGTATGACTCAGTTAAACTCATATCCGCTTTATTTTCTTTTTTAAATATATTTTATTGATTTTTTTACAGAGAGGAAGAGAGAGGTATAGAGAGTTAGAAACATCGATGAGAGAGAAGTATCGATCAGCTGCCTCTTGCACACCCCCTACTGGGGATGTGCCCGCAACCAAGGTACATGCCCTTGACCAGAATCGAAACCAGGACCTTTCAGTCCGCAGGCCGATGCTCTATCCACTGAGCCAAACCGGTTTGGGCTCATTTCCGCTTTACAACTAATTCCTTACTCCGCAGTTAGCACATACATGTGTTAGGCTGATGTAAGGAAGGCGTTTTAAGGTAAGCCTCTGAGAGAAATTGCAAACCTCCCAGAAAGCAGTCCACATGCATCAACACTTTCTTCCCTTGCAGATTCTGAGCTCTAAAATCCCATTCAAAGGAATCATTTGTGCTTTTGACATTAACGGCAAGACAGGTTCAAGCCTTTATAAATGAAGAAAATAGCTATGAGGATTTTGCTGTGTAGAATTGTAGCTATTACAGATTTTCAATTAACCTTTGTGCCTACTTGGCAAACACTGTAATGGTCAGACTCCGGTGCCACAGACTATGTCACAGTGTACAAGACACAGCTAAAGATTTAACCAAGACCTAAAGACAATTCCCTCAAGGAAAAAAAATATATATATATAAAAATCATCCTAATTGCTTACTTGTATAGAGCTGTTGATCGATAAAGGAAAAGTTTTCTGCTTCTGATAAATGCTTGTTAGAATCTATACAGTATTAAATATCATTCATTTATCCAATCATTCATCATCAAATAACATTGTAATCCGAGTATAAGCAGGGTATTGAGCTTAGGTACTGTACAAATCACATGAAGAAGACATAATCCTTTTCCTTCCAGAGCTCAAATGAATGTTAACACTGTTAAATGTATTGAAAGCCACACATCTGTACAATAAGCAAACAAATGACACTAGGAAGGATATGAAACATTCTTTTCTTTCTTTTCAAAGCTACTTATCTGTATCTGAATATATTTATCCCTAAATCTGTGCATAAGAGAAAGAGAAATGGCTCTTTCCTGCTATAAGGTGTTAGTTCTTAAATTTACTCTTTTCCAGTGTCAAGAAAGATCAAAATGAAGCACCAGGGACACGCAGGGAACTGCAAGGTAGGCAACGCCTTTGATAATTTCTAGATCCGCCTTATCAGCCAGGCAGAGAAAGGCATTCTTTTCTCTGGAAGTCATCTTCCCCTGAGTCTCAGAATCCATTTGATTACCGTTAAGGTATCTGATGCATCCACTTGAGACTCTGGGCTCCAGAGCTCTTCTATGCCGATAAAGTGCTCCTCTCCTTTGATATACGAGGAAATGGCTTCCCTTCTCATTCTCCATTATTTCCTAAAGAACCCATTTTACTTAAAAGAATGTTCCATCCAGATACTAAATCAACAGATTGGGTAATAATCTCTTAATAGGCGGGGCGGGGGGGGGGCTGTTTATATAAAGAATGCAAGCGTTCCTAAGCAGGAAGTTACTGCAAGGGAAGAAAGAGTGAGAAGCACTATGTGTCCTAACTAAATCAAGCTCATTTCAGAAAGCAGAAAAAATCATCAAGAGCTTCATAACAAGAAACAGTTCCAGAAAAACAAAATGTTCTGAAAAAGTGTAGAAGGAGGCAATTCCAAAAGCATAATGATAAAAGACCCTCTGCTAATCCACCGGCTATTGTACCACTGACTCAGGAAGAAGGCAGGCAAGACATCAAAAGATGGATCTGCCAAGAGCAGATGCTAAACCAGACCTGAGGGTATTAGGAGACACGCTCAGCCCAGAAAACACTGTGTCTCTGTGGGAAACCAGAGGTGGGCTACGGGGAGTTGAGGGAAAGGTGAGTCCTATCAATATTTTTCCACTCTTTCCCCCTCTTCCCACTATATAATGTCCTTCTTCCACACAGAGTAGATCTCACCAGGACATAAATGTGCTCAGATGTGGGACTGCTGGGTGAGTATTTAGAGGGACTCCTGCCAAAATTAGCATAGAACTTTAGGTCTTGAAGACAAGAATATTGCAAAAATTGCTTTGTTTATGCAACTTTATATAAATTATGTCAATATCGCCCTAGCTGGTTTGGCTCAGTGGATAGAGCATCAGCCTTCGGACTGAAGGGTCCCAGGTTCGATTCCGGCCAAGGGCACATGCCTGGGTTGCCTGCAGAGGCAGACAATCCATGATTCTCTCTCATCATTGATGTTTCTATCTCTCCCTCTACCTTCCTCTCTAAAAATCAATAAAATATATTTTAAATAATAATAATAAATTATATCAGTATCAACTTTATATATATTAAATATATAAGTATATAAATTATTAAAATACATTATATAGTTTGAAGACTTAATACAAAAAATAAAATAAGTAAGATATCTCAATTATTTTATATAGTTTCTATCCTGAAATGATAATATTTGAATATTTGGGGCAAAATAAAATGTAGTGTAAAAGTTAGTTTCACTTGTTTCTTTTTTTACGGTAACTATTAGACAATTTAAAATTACATATCTGGCTTGAAGTGTATTTGCATTGAACAGCGCTGGTTTGGACCAACTGCTCATTAAATCAGCTGAGTATACTAGCAGCCCTAGCTGGTTTGGCTCAGTGGATAGAGCACTGGCCTGTGGACCTGGTCAGGGCTCATACAGGAGGCAATTAATCGATGTGTTTCTCTCACATCAATGTTTCTCTCTGTCTTCCTTCTATCTTCTACTCTCTCTCTAAAGTCAATGGAAAAAATATGCTCAGGTGAGGATTTCACAAAACAAAAATTGGCTTAGTATGTTTTAAGAGTTATATCATTTTTTATGAGAATTTACCCCCAAACAATCCTAAATTAGTTTTTTAATCTGAGTCTCCTACCACAAAAGGGAAAAGTCCTGGGTGCTTTTTTCCCTTACAGAAAATGCTGTTGGAAAATCTCTCTTTCCTGGTAGGAACACAGACTCAGATACAACAAAGCTAAACAGGAAGAAGTGCTTAGTCTCCTCACTCTACTCCAACATTTGCATCTGATAATGCATTCCCAACATTATTTCCGCAGCTTGTCTCATGCTGAAACTCTTTCTGTTAAAAAGCCTCCTGAATGAAATAAAGAGAGCAGATGAATGAATAAAACAGATTAGGATGTTTATTTCCCTTCCTCTTTTGTTAGCTACAAAATGTACCATATGGACATATCACAATGAGCCTTACAGAAATGTGAATCTCTTATAAAGTTTTTTTTTTTTTAATGACATAAAGCATTCATGATGAATGAACTTTGGGCATTAAGTGATGAGTGAGGTTTTTAATTACCATCCTTTCAGAAGTTATATGCTAGTAAAATAAGCATCTAAGTTCTGTTTAAGTGGCTCAGACCTTCAGGTTTTCTAAAAAATCTAATGCCTCTATACCAGGGGTGGGCAAACTTTTTGATTCGAGGGCCACAATGGGTTCTTAAACTGGATCGGAGGGCCGGAACAAAAGCATGGATGGAGTGTTTATGTGAACTAATATAAATTCAAAGTAAACATCATTACATAAAAGGGTACTGTCTTTTTTATTTTTATTTATTTCAATAGTTTAGAACAACCATTTGGCCCGCGGGCCGTAGTTTGCCTACGCCTGCTCTATACAATCTTATAGAGAAGTAAAACCTACACATCCAGTGTTTACATGTGAAAAGATTTTAGAGATTGTCAAATTGATATTTTAATCAACTATTTTAGAGTAACTTGGCTAAGGAAACTAATGAACTTTACTTTGATCTTTAAAAATACTGTATTTCTAACTTGTTTGAGTAAATGCTATCATTGCTTAAGAATACTGCTAAAATAATGCTATTATGATCCTGTGGAAGACAATAGTTGGCCAAATATTTATTAAATCAAAGATTAATTGGGCACTTTATTTTTAATAATCAAGTGGGGGGGAAATGAAGTAAAAAGACAAAGACCTAATTCTTTAGGTATTACAACATAGTCCTGGATATTAGAAATTCATATGTAGAAAATTTATATGTTAGAATTTCTAGGCTTTAAAGACAAAACAAGGAATAAAAATAAAAATAATAGAAAGTGTCCACATAAGCTAAAACACAAGATAATAAGGAAAATATTGACCTATAAAAATAACAAATGCTAATATGTTTCAAATAGGGCCAGTTTAATTACTATAGTTCAGATTCAAATATGGCTTTACATCTGTTTCTGGTAATATGACAAACTAAGTACTAGAAACAACTTCTAGCTGAAAATAATTAATAATCTAGATATAATAAATATTTGGCCACGGCCGGTTTGGCTCAGTGGATAGAGCCAAAGACTGTGGACTCAAGGGTCCCGGGTTCGGTTACGGTCAAGGGCATGTGCCTTGGTTGTGGGCACATCCCCGGTGGGGGGTGTCCAGGAGGTGGCTGATCAATGACTCTCATCGATGTTTCTGGCTCTCTATCTCTCTCCCTTCCTCTCTGTGAAAGGTCAATAAAATACTTTTAAAAATAAAAATAAATAAAAAATAGATATAATAAATATTTGTAAATGTTTTTAAAAGAAACAATAAGATGGCAAAAAGAAAAGCAATTATCAAGGAAAAATATATAATTGAAAATTAGAAACCAAAGAAGTAACCGGAACTCTCAAGCCATCTTTCTATCTGAGATAATTTGCCTAACCAGGTAAATTTAGGCTTCAATTGTCATAGATTCTTGTATATTAAAAGTTGTAACTCCAAAGAGATGAACCATCAGTGTAACAGCAAACCAAAATTCACTCTCTCCCCAAACCTTCCCCTCCCTTGCCACTCCAGAGCTCTGCAAAGAAATTTGTGTGTCTCAGAAGTTAGTGGGGAACAGAGGGGAAAGATCACTGGAAACTTGGGAGCATAAGCCACACCTCACCAATATCCACAGGAGAAATTTCACTCCATTAGTGCTTTAAAAAGTTTCAAGTTAAGTATGATCCTATATAATAAAAGCCTAATATGGTGTCTGATCGTCCATTTAACCAATCAAAGAGTAATATGCTAATGGTATGCTAAGGCCACTCAACTGCTAGCTATTACGTGCACTGACCATCACGGTTCAGATAGTCAACCAGTCGTCTGTCAACCAGTCGCTATGACATGCACTGACCACCAGGGGGCAGATGCTCTGGCCAGTAGGTTAGTTTGCTGCTGTGGTCTGGCCAATTGGGATTGAGTGAGATGGGCCAGACATGCCCTGGAGCCCTCCTATGGTCCCTCCTCAGCTGGCCAACCTCCAACGTGCTTCTCTAGCCCCGATCATGCACTGGTAGAGTCCCTCAGCCTGGCCTGCACTATCTCACAATCTGGGACCCCTCGGGGAATGTGGGAGAGCCAGTTTTGGCTCAATCCTGCAGGCCAGGCTGAGGTACCCCACCGGGGTACGAATTTGTGCACCAGGCCTCTAGTAATTAGACATTATCAATTGTTGTCTAACAGAAGCAAATGAAAATCCTCCCAAAAGAAAATTCTTTCATTTCAAAGAATATAGTCAGCTCATGAACTAAAAACAAAGAAAAATAGACTCCATGATCAAGAAACAATGGAAATAAAACAGAATTTAAAAGGACTTCAGATAAGGAGGAAATTTTCTGACACGGACTCTCAAATTATTATGTCTAAGATGTTTAAAGAAACATTTTAAAGCCAGAATATAGGTGTTAGATGGACAAAATGTATTTAAAACAAACCAAATATATTTTCTAGAGTTGAAATTTCAAAACACAGTCTATAGATTTAATAACACGTAAGTGAGGAGAGAACTTATAAATTCCAAAATAGATATGAAGAAATCACCAAGATTATTAGGCAGCATAAAAAGAAAGAGATGAGAAACTAAAAAGAAGGTTAAGAGATTTAAATCATTAAAGTGGAAAAGCATTACATGCATCTGTTTGGAATTCAAAACTGAGACATAGATAGATGAGGTAATATTAAGTGGATTGGTGGTTGAAAATTATCCAGAACCATTGAAGCACTCAGATTAACAGATCCAAAAAGCTCAACAAAACTATGCCTACACATATTATTGTAAACCTGTTGAAGATCAAAACAAGAAAATGACTTTAAAAGTAGGCAGAGGGAGAAGACCAACTGCCTTCGAAGAAGCAACAAGACTGACACCCAGCTTCTTGGAAGCCTTAAACTTAGACTGATGCATTTAGTATATTAAGAGAAAATTATAGAATGGTATATCTAGCAAAAAATATCTATCAAGAGACAAAGTAGTACATTTTTATGAAAACAGAATCCCAGAATATTTATGCTCAACTGTTCTTCACTAGAACAATTTGAAGAATACATTTCAGAAGCAAGGCAAGTGACTCCAGAAAGACAGCCTGAGTTCTAAGAACTAAAAAACATAGGAATCCATTATTACAGTTAAATAAATGTTACTATTCAAAAGTATGTCAACGATGTTTTATAGAATAAACAAAGCCATTAAAATATACAACCACACAAAAAATAGAGGGTGAACAGGGTTAAGTGTCTAAGACCTTTTGTGCTGTTTAAGAGAGCAGAAGAGGGAAATTTAAACTTTGATAAGCGAAGCATGCATATTGCCAATACAAAAAAGAAGAAGAATAGAAATGGAGTGCATGATTTCTAAATGGGTAGATTTAAAAAGGAAAAAAATTAGTCAATTAATATAATAAAAAACTAAAAAAGAGAGAGAAATATATAAAAAGGGATAAGAAACAGCTTTAACCTTACAAACAAACAATGTCAGAACTACCACGAGAAATGGAAAAGGAGGGTCTCTGTCTCACAGCCTAGCCCACTCTAACTGGAATCCCCACACAGCAGGTTAAATTCATTCTAGAGAACAGGAGTAATCAAGTATTGGAGACCCTTTTTCACACACAAAAATAATGGTGTATTGTCACATCAGCCACCTGTTCATCTCTTCAACCCCTCTGTGGGTCCAAGCAGGTGCTTTAAGGTGTCAAATTGGCAGAAGTAGGAATGGGGGATAGGAAATGAAGAGGAACAGCATGGGAAACCAGCTGTGCCCAACACTCACTGCACATTTCACTGCTACAGAGTATGGGGCTTAGTGAAATTTTAAAAAAAAATGCAGTAGACATTTCCACAAATATGAATAACATCTGTTAAGATCATGGCATTTCCTACAGAAAGCACAATGGTAAGAATCATAGAATGCTCCCATTAGAATATTCCCATGAGTCAGTCACTCAGAAACAAACCTTCACCCCCAGAAGTTAATCTCCAGGATAATTGCTCAGTACTGGTTCTTGGCATTGGGCTTTCTTAGGGTTGCCTAGACTCTCCTGTGAGCTCTAATAAAAATATGCCAGGGGCTGATCATAGCTTTTTCTTGGCCTGGGAGAAGTGTTAAGAGAACAAAGGAAATGTTCTCCTTACCAACCAGCAGACACTAGGAAAGTATGGGAGCCAGACAAAGGTCTCATCTCCAGGTTTTAAGTAGTCTCAGAGGCAAAAGGTAAATGAAACAGTCCTTTAATTAGCCAGTGGTATATTCACAGAGACAGTATCTCTAGACAGGACATCAAAAGATTCCACAGATTTTTCTCTCTGCTCCCACCATCATCCTTTTGAATGTGGCTTTCACATGACAGTATGAGTGGACCAAACTACAAGCTACAGCTCTCAAATATACCACCAACAGGGGGCGTCCAAGGATAATCCTGGACCTAAATAAGATTATGGGGCCAAATTTCTCTCTCAATGACGGTCTTCCACAATCTACCTTGCCCTAGTCATCAAGACAAGGATATTTATGTAACACCAGACACGTGAAGAAAAGAGGTCTACCCTTACTGACATGATTCCAATGGCAGGCAAAGGCAGAACCAAGCCTGGTAGAGATTCTCTCTCCTGGCATCACTACCAGGAAACCACAGGAGAGACAGCTGTATTATTAAAGGATTTTATCTGAAGTCTAAAAATATCGATCACATGGACTGTGCGTAGTCCTCCTTAGCGGAAGACCTTTTATTCCAGGCTATAATCTAAAAGGCCTAAGACTTCACTGCCTGCACTGCTGGAAGCTTTTCCATTGAACCTCATGATTTAAAAAATAAAACAAAAAACAACTCTACATTTTGGTTTTCATCTCCTCAGCAGAGCTAATTATCCCATCAGCCTGTGGAGAAGTGGGAGGTTATTGTTCATGGAACGATGAAAGAGCATAGCATAATGCAAATGAGAAGCTTGAAGTCTGCTTCGCCAGTTAAAGCTTATCCTGGAAAATCCTCATTCTCAGAGAAATAAAAAAAGGGGGGGGAGGGTGTACACTGTGACCTTTATATAGAAAGTTTTGAGAAGAATATTAGCACTACATTTAAGGGAAGCAAGAAATAGCTATTCAACTCAACGCCTCCCTCCATCATTCCAAGGCCACCTTTTAAGGACACTGTGTTGTTATGAAACAGAATACATGTTTTCTGCCTGTCTGATCTAGAGAGGTATGTTGGTCCACGGATCGATAGCTACTGCCTAGAATGTACTGACTGAACTTTGCTGTTGATGTTATGAAAATTGCTGAAGGTATGTTAGTCATCTAGCATGTAAGCAGAGTCACATTTCCTCCTCCTGCATACACTCTCAAATAGCCCCTTAGCATGGAAGTTAGGCGGCAGAGAGCCTCTACTAAGAAGTGGGGAGCCAGCTAGAAGTACCAGGAAGAGAAAGAAGGAAAATTCATCGCAGCTTCAGAGTAATCCTTGGGGTGTTCCAGGAATTCTCCCTGTTTTTCAAAAACAGTGAATAATTCATTTGATTTCAGACCATCTACATCCTGGGGTAGGTCTTATCTATCACATTTCTTGCTTTCTGGAGAATATCAAATACAAGTCTCAAGATAGGAGTACATGAAGGGAGAGTCTTCCCCTTTTTTAAGATCAAATGTACTTGGAAGAATTTTACATGTTGGGGCAGATTAAGGAGCAGCCAGAAACCAGGAGCCCACGTGGAGTGCCTCCGTTGTTGCAGAGGTGAGGAGAAAGTCACAGGAGACACATGAGAGTTACAGCAGGCCCAGAAATAATGGATTCTTAAATGCTTCCCGCTCCACCTGAAATAAGTGCCTCCCTGAGGTCTCTCCCTACTCACCAGACAGCTTTTTCCACTGCAGTGTTATCTCTCTCCTAACCTCAACCCTTCCTATTTCCAAGTGGCTTTCTAATACCCTCTACTTAGATAAATCATGAGACTACAGTAGCAACAACAAACAAGATTTAGGGAAAAACAAAAACAAAAGCAAAAAACTATCCAATTTCCCAAGTTGGAAACTACAGCCCAGCCAGCCTCTTTTTCTTACATCTTAGAACTAAACAATCACTAAGTCTAGTCAATTCTACCTTCAAAATATCTCTGATATTAATCAAATTTCTGGAGAGTAGAACGTTTTCTGAATGTTAATGATATGTTCTAAGACTCAACCGACCTCAGAATCCCAGTTTAGGTTACCTAGGAGATCCTCCTACATTTACCTGAAACATTGATACATGAAAAAGAAGAAAAAGAAAATGAAAAGATTTCTGAAAAGTCATTAGATCATTTGCATTTTAAAAAATAATTAAAGGAAATTGTGTATGTTTTCACATATATGAAACAATATTGGAAAACTAGAGGCTGGTGCACAAAATTCCTGCACAGGGGGAGGGAGTGTCCCTCAGTCCAGCCTGCACCCTCTCCAATCTGGGACCCTCACAATCCAGGAAAGGCTCCCAACCACTCACCTGCCTGCCTGCCCCCTGATTGCCCTAAATGCTTCTGCCTGCCAACCTGATCACCCCATAACAACCACCCCCCTCCAGCATGATTGATGCCTAACTGCTACCCTGCTGGCCCAATTGCCCCAACTCCTCTCCCCTGAAGGCCTGCCCCCCACTTTCCCTCCCCTGCTGGCCTGGTTCCCCCCAACTGTCCTCCCCTGCAGGCCTGGTTGCCCCCAACCCTCCCCTGCAGGGCTGGTCCCCCTCAACTGCTCTCCCTTGCAGGCCTGGTCCCTCCCAACTGCCCTCCCCTGCTGGCCATCTTGTGGGAGCCATCTTTGACCACATAGGGTGGTCATCTTGTGTGTTGGAGTCATGGTTAATTTGCATATTACCTCTTTATTATATAAGAAATTATAATTTTAAAAAACCAATGAATTAATGGCAAAGAATGTGAATAAATTATTTTAAAATTGGAAATGCAAATGAAATAAAATAGGGAGAAATGTTCAGACTCATTGACTCATTATTAATGAAAGAATTGTAATTTAAAATTGCAATGTGGTTTTTTTCTATGAAATTCCTAAGATTTTTAAAATTTATCTTTATTGTTGAAAATTATAAAGATGTACCCTATCCTCTTTTTTTTTTCACCTTATCCCTCCATAGCTCTGTTTTCCTCAACCCAAGCAGCCTCTAAACTAGACTAGCTGCACTGCAGCTTCATAAATGTGTCGGTCTCACACCTTGATTCTTAGGCCCTCACACCTTGAATTCACTTATTAACTTATCCAAAAAATACACAGTAGGTAACCACCTCATGCCAGACATTGTACTAAGAATTTGCTCCTTAAAAATAAATCACACCCATCAACTTTCAGGAGTTCAATTCAGCAGAGTGCATCAGACATATGTAAACATTAAGTTCTAAAATATGGTGTAGGTGCTATTATAAAATCTTGCACCGGGTACCAAATTGGAAGGGGTCAATTTTACTGGAAGCTCGGGAAAGATTTCATAGTCGAAGGCACCCCAGATTCCTAAACTTGAACAGATGTACCACTTCCCTGCCCCTTCTCCCCTTCATTGGCTGTCCAATAAAATTCAATGCTTTCTTCAAGGACCAATACCCCAGACCTCAGCAAACCATCTCTGTTACTCCATGATCCATGAATGGTTCAAGCACCTCACTGTTGACACCTCTTTGCCTGTGCTATGAGACTAACACAGGTATCTCTTCTCATACTGCCCGCCCCGTGCCAGACTGGCACATTCGGCATAATCTTCATGCTGGAAGTGTTCACCCAAGGGTCCCGTTGTTTATAAAAGGCTTTCTAACTTTACAAAGGCCTTTTCTCACGTTACCTTATTTAAGCTCATATGTGGTTATTTCCGTTCCACAGATATGTAAATTAACCACGGATGGTGGAAAGCTGCCCTCAGTTTCACCGCGAGAGAGTGACCTGCGGTGCACAGGCAAGGAAGGACGGAAGGACGGGGTGACCCGCTCTTGGCGAGTGGTTCTCCTGGGCCATGGCTCTTCCCCATCAGTACAGGTCGCACATCACACGTGGTCATATTGCCTTCTTTCCTCAAACGATGCTTCAATTTCTGGAATCTCCTTTATTCTCCACACCTGCAGCACACATTTCTGTAGAGGACATAACTAAATGTCTGCATACTGCTGTGTGGCAGCACCACATGGATGTGACAAGAGCCACAGGTAAGGAAGTTTCAGCTATAAAGGTCAAGGTGATTCCAAACCCCCGGGGCCACAGCTGGAGTCCCTTTTAGCTCTCATCCGCTGGTGACCGCCCTCCACCGCAATGCCTCTGTCAACTGCTGATGTCTTGGTATAATCACTAATTTATTATCAAAGTACCCTTTAGCTATAATGACTTCTCTGATACCAGTTTTTCTCTCCATCAATATTTATTGCATTTTACTGCAGCAGTTTCCATTAGGAAACACAAACAGGAATCAATATTAAGATCACTCTCTAGGAGCACTATGTCGTCTACCCTGCCGCTCCTTAATAAGTGATTTTTTTAAATCAAATACAATCTGCTGTCTCCTAAAACCTCAGTGATACACTCAGCCCCTAGAGCAGTGGTTCTCAACCTTCCTAATGCCACAACCCTTTAATACAGTTCCTCATGCTGTGGTGACCCCCAGTCATAAAATTATTTTTGTTGCTACTCCATAACTGTAATTTTGCTACTGTTATGAATCGTAATGTAAATATTTGTGTTTTCCGATGGTCTTAGGTGACCCTGCTAGTGGTTCTCAACCTGTGGGTCTACAGCAGTGGTTCTGAATCTGCAGGTCACGACCCACCGTTTGAGGGTTGCCTAAGACCATTGGAAAACACAGATATTTACATTACAATGCATTAGCAGTAGCAAAATTACAGTTATGAAGTGGCAACGAAAATAATTTTATGGTTGGGGGTCACCGCATGAGGAACTGTATTAAAGGGTTGTGGCATTAGAAAGGTTGAAAACCATTACCCTAGAACAGTGTTTCCCAAGCTTTTGACATATGTGTACCCCTTCTATAATTTTTGTAATGCTAAGTACCCCTAGTCAAAAAAAATGGATGTATTTTAATAACAATCAAAATATTTTTATTTTTTTGGTACATACACAAAATAATAATAAACGAAAAATAAAATTATTCATAATAAAATATAAATAAAGTTATATTATAAATAACATTTATTTGCACACCGGACCATCTCACGCCTCACAAGACTGTCTTGACTCATGAGAACGTAGAATTAGGCACAGCTAAGCACAGTGCAGTGCATATCCCCACCAAACTCCGGTGCAACGCGTACCCCCACCAAACTCTTCCCGTACCCCTGGGGGTGCGCGTACCACACTTTGGGAAACACTGCCCTAGAAGATGCTCCCATTTTAAAAGTAAGTCAATGCCCCCAGGGGGCTGCATTTCGGTGTAATACCTCACATCATGCATGGCCACCATGCCTATCAAACCTGCTTTAAAAAGGAAAAGACACTGGCACCTCTCTCTACATCTGGAAGACCCATGTCATTATTTTCCCAGGAGTTATTTCCTTGGTGAGAATGAGGCCAAAAAGCAGTGTAGGATGAGAGCAGAGTTTCCCCAGCACCTGAGTTCCAGGACGTTTTACACCCTGAAGTCTAGTAAAGGCTGTCCGGTCTGAATAAGGCACCGGGACCCCGGTCCCTAAGTGGCACCGGACACCTGTGCTGAGAGCGCCGCCCGCACCTGCAGCTGGTGCCTGAGCACCTGGCAGCACCACGTGCAGAGCTCCGGGTAGCAACCAGGAGAGCCGCGCAGCTGTCCCAGAATTAATATCCATACGACGGGGTCTGCAGGGTACCCCATAGAGCTGCGGAAAGATGAGACGCAGCCACCGGTTGTCAGAGCTCATTAACCCGCCCTGGTCTCGCAGATGCGTGGCTAACCAGCCATCAGCGGGGCTGTGAGTTCTTCTCAGGACGGCTGCCTCTGGGGACTTCTCCCTGCCTGGATGTAGCTTCCCTCCCTTTTTCTCTGTCTTTCCGCCTTTATCCTGCCCCTCCACACCACCATTTCATTTTTCCTTGGTTTCACACTAGTACTGAAACCTCTGCCCTGTGAGAGGGTTCTGCAGGAACAAGCAAGGGAAGTCTCTCTCTGCCCAGTCTTAGCTTGTCTGCAGGGGCAGGACTCACAGCCTGGGGGACTGGGAAAGAGAGGCAGAGCAGGGTGAATAGGTGGGGGTGGGAGTGGGGGTGGGGGCTGAGTGGAAGAGTAGCACCCAGCAGGCACAAATATTGCAGCAGATCGTCTCCTCTGCACAGATGTAGTGTCACCCATACAGTGACCCTGGGCAGCCAGTCAGCCACACAGCGCTATCTGGCAACAAGGCAGATTGGAGCTGCCCATTCTGGCTGGCCACACTGCGTCTTCCTTCAGGGCTGGCACCCTTCCCAACGCGCAGCTTGGAACTGGGCTTGCAGGTCAGCTGGCCTCACCCTGCTCACCAGTGGAGCCCAGTGGGGCACGCCATGCCAGTGTGCCAACCAGGTCCCCCAGGGGAGGCTGGATGGGCGTGGAGAGTCCTTCCCGGGCTCGGTCCCTGGGCCCCCAAACAGCCCCTCCTGTGGCACTCACTGGAGGGCCTGGGATTCCCAGCAGCGGCCCTCCACGGGGCTGTTCCGAGATCAATATGTAGTCATACTGCAGGAAACCATCCTATTCTTTGAATGGGAAATTAGTACATTTGATGTTGTTGTTGTTGTTGTTGTTGTTGTTGTTGTTGTTGTTGTTGTTGTTTTAAAATCTGTGCAATAGAATCAGAGCAAGCCTGAGGACTGGTGATTGATTACCTCCTTAAGTGCATGTCCAGGATGCAAAACCTCCCCCGAAAGCCCTCAAAAGCCATCTGGGGAGGGAAAAGGAAACCGTGTTCTAGGAAAAGGACTGCGGATGTTATCATGCTGCCTGGCTTCCTGGCAGACAGGGGCCGGGCCTAACGCCCCAATGCCCTGGTAGGCCAGGCAGCCGCTTCCGGTCCTTTGCCTTTGGGGACCCGAATGAAAGCAGACTGTGGAGTCACAAGGAAAAGCCATTTCCCCAACCCAATTCACACGCATCCCAAGCCCCTGGCCCTCCCCAGGCCATCGGAGACTCTATGTTTATTGATGAGAGTGCTTCGGCCTCATCAGTATTCAAATCAGGAGGTCTGGCTGATTTGAAACCCAATGCTACCTACACTGTGGCTTTAGAAAATGTTTTCAAAATGAAACTTTACCAAGAGCACAAAAATAACAAGCATGAAGGAACAGGAGGTGGTGCAAAGACGACGGAGAAAAAAAAGGGGGAAATGCCAGTGATTACTCAGGAAAAAACTCTTTGGAAAAACATCCCGGGCAGAAACAGTTTCTGCTGATGTGTCACGTTTTTTCTGCAAGTTTTCTCGGAGGCATCAGCGTCTCTTTAAAGGAACATTTGTCGGGAAGGGTGAGCTGGGAATGTGTCATCTTAATTATTACACGAGTAACCTTCGGATTCAAGATGATTTTTTGATTCACCCACTGAGCGTAATACTTGAGAGCTAACCAAACTCTTTTAAAAACATAACCAAGATTTTCTGCTCCCGTGACTTCCAATCCAAATAGCCTCGCAATGCTGGGACAGAGATAAGTCTACCCGTTAAACTCTATTCTCTCAACCATGAAAAAAAAAATCAATAGAAAATTGTTGCCAGTGTGATGAGAGTGAGGATAAGAGTGTCGCCGGGGCTGGCTGTCACAGATGGGCAGGTTAAGTCTCTTGCAGGTATCTGTAATCATGGGAGAATTCTAATGCCCTTCAAGTCCTCCGTAAGCTGAGCAATCTGCAGGGAGAGAAACATCTGGAGAAATGCTGTAGCTTCTTCCTCTATTCATTTCTCCAACTGCTGCGACCCTCCCTTTCCAAGTCCATGATACAAGGATTGGGAAGCCATGAGACTCGGGGGCCTGTATTCACATTAGTTCATGAATTTGAATCACATGAATTACTTTAATGGGGCTAGAGGACACCAGCCATGCAGAAAATGTCTGTGTTTAGGACTGCATCGAGCCCCTCGGCAGGCACGAGGACCAGCGTCAGGCGGGGGACCAGCAGTGCCATGAACAGGTGTAAGAGGTGAATTAAAAGGATGCTCTGTGGCTGCAGGGAGGAAGCAGGGAGCAAGTCTATAGGTGCATGAACATCGCCATGGGAGAGCTAGCCAAGTGTGAGGAGGAGGAATCCAAATGCAAACTAAATTGCACTGTTAGCATCCTAAAAGGCAGACATTGAGTCTTTAACATACTAAGTTTCTAAGGATTCCATGAAGCAGAACCCAAAATGGCAGAGAAGAGGGAAATGTGAACCCACCATGGTCTAGAAAGGGCACTAAATTCTATTAGGGACAATTTCAAACTACCTTTGAACTCTCCGGATTTAGCTTAAAAATCAATGCAAGTAAGCACTATACCCCGGAATGAATCTTTATTGATTGTAAGAGAAAGTCATTTGAAAACTGTTTTTCATAGAATAAACTTTGGGTGTTCATCCTGTGTGCACGGAGGATAGATACCCCACTGCCCGTCTGAGAAGCAGAGTTCTAACCGATTTGGACTCATTCTTTAAGACAAAACGTGAGGTAAGTAACACATCAATGGTTTAATTTTCTCCTTAACAATATGTTTTTGAAAAGTATTTAAAAAAAAAAAAGATTTGCCATCATGTAGAAAAAAAAATCTGCTCAAGTGATTCACAGATTACTATCCCTTGAGTGTCAGGCTTCACAAAATAACATAGGCTGGGTGGCTTAAAAAAAGATTCCTTTTCTCAGAGTTCTGGAGGCTGGAAGTTTCCATATAAAGATCCAGCAGGGTTCATTTTCCGGTGAGAACTTTCTTCCTGGTTTACAGACTGGCACCTTCTCAGTGTTTTCACATGGTGGAGAGAGAACATCGGGGCCCACCCTTATGACCTCATTAACCCTTCCTTACCTCTCTATAAATCCTATCTCCACGCACAGACACATTGGGGGGTTAAGGCTTCAACATAGGAAGTATGGGGGACACATCTCCTGCAAGCAGAACACGGTAGAGAAAATGTTATGAAGGCAGATGAAACTTAAAAGTGTGTCATGTCAGTAGCCATTATTGTAGTATTTAAAAGCTACTGTCTGATGCAGAGAACTCATTCACGGCACTGAAGGATAAGTGAAGTTCCAGCGTGAATCCTCATTGTTTCTCCATCATCTTAGTCATTAACATAAACATTACTCTTGTGACTATCCTCATCCATCAACCACAGTTATAGGTTGGCTACGGGTATAAAAGTTGGACAAAAATCAATGAAAGTATTTTATGAGAATCAATCTGCTATATAAAATTCCAATAAAGAGCAGTGTATAGAATATTAGTAGGAGTAAGTTTAGTGCTACATATCCTTTATGTTATAAAAAAGTGTGTGTATGTGTGTGTGTGTGTGTGTGTGTGTGTGTGTGTATGTGTGATGGCAGGGATGAAGGAAGGGGAGCCAGTTGTAACACACTTGCCAGCACACCACTCTCACAGCCCTTACTTTATAAAGAAGAGACATATACCAAAGACGCATAGTGTCAGCTCCCCTGGTGACACCTCTCAGTTTTGCCTACACAGGATCTTTCCCCAGTTCTACTGGTAAGACACTCTGATTTTCCTTTCATTTCCGCTGTTGTCGGTGAACAAGTATGCATTGCTTTATCTTATGAAATAAAGATAATGCAACATACCACTATCCTCTCTGAACAGACAAGGAAACCACAGCTCATAATGTGACTGTCTACATTCCACACAGGCAAGGAATGGTAGGCTGAGCCTTGAACTCCGGTCCCCTGGTCCTTTCATTCTTACCCGCCTTCGTTGCTGTGTCCTGTTGGCTGTAACGTGGCACACCTGACTGTCTTGCCCATCTGACTTGGACATACTTCTCTGCGCTCTCTATGCTACACAAACTCTCACCAGGCTCCTGCCCGAGTCCCAACCATAGCCTTGGCCGTCCACTCACACTCCCAGTCCTACATGGAGACAGGGTGATGGCGCTAACGAACCAAGCTTCCTGGTCACATTTCCCAAGTTGCAAGCTGAGATGCTGAGACGGGACTTCTCCCAGCCCATGTACAGCAGCACGCCTCTGCCTGCCTGGCTCTACACACAGTGAAGTTTCAGCATGGCAGAGTGAAGGAACCAAATCAAAAGTGACCATTTCCTGCCAAGCTGGCATGGTTCAGTGGTTGAGTATGGACCAGGTCACCATTTGATTCCTGGTCAGGGCTCAATCCCCAGTGTAGGACATGTAGAAGGCAGTTGGTCAATGATTCTCATCATTAGTCTCCTCTCTCTCTCTCTCTCTCTCTCTCTCTCTCTTTCTCTCTCTAAATAATATATTTATTATATATGAAATAAATAAATATATTTTTAAATAACCATTTCCTAATTATATAGATCTTGCCCTAATTTTCAGGACCCTCCCATAACCAAAACAGGTAAGGTACTCAATTCTAAATTAGAGGATTTCTTTGCTAAAGCTGTCTTTGAGTAAATAGCTGGAAAAAGGAAAAAGGAAACAGGACCTTTAGTAGACAGTGATTAGGCACACACTAATGGAGAGGGAAGGCCAACAAGGCTTCCAGATACTCCACCCAATCACTTCTCCTGGGCTGACAACACTCACCTTGCTTAGTTTCTCTACAGCTTTCGTTTATTGATTTGCTCATTCATTCGCTATGCATTCACTCAACTAATACTTGTTGCTTAAGGGTTATACATATATGTATTTATTTCACACACTTTTATTCAATTAATTACTGTTAACACTTACTTCTGTGATACTACTGATGTTTCACACTTATATGATTTATTTCCATGAGGAGGAATTGGTGAGCTGACATTTGAAGGGGAAAGAAAGGGAACAGTGAGTGAGGCAGGAAGATAGAAAACAAGTGAGAAATGAGAAAGAAAATCAATATTTATTTAGCTACCATGTCCCAAGAATTGCAAGAAACAGTGACATGGGTTCAAGCCCTTGCTTTGCAGTTTAAAAGCAGATGATTTGAGACTGGTTCAGATCCTCTCTAAAGCTTAGTGTCTTTAGCTGTAAAGGAGAAATAACAAAAGTGCCCACTTTTTAGATATATGGTGAAGATTAAATGAGATAATGCATATAAAAAGTGTCTTGCAAATCGTAACACAGTAAATAAATGTTAATTGTGGTTTTTATTATCTGTAGCTTCTTTTTGTCCCATTAGCTTGAAATTAAAGGGCATGAATCATTGCCATAATCTCCTTTGTATACACTAGACATTTGAATGGTTGACCGATTTGACCAGTGAGGGGAGAATAGCAAACCTAGTTCAACCTGAGAAAGATAACATTAGCTAAAGAGGCGGAATCAGCTTCGCATAGAGACAAACATCGCTATGCTTTCTAGAGGCAACCTAAAGCTCCCCTGAGCTTAAATAACAATCTCTATTTCCTGTTTCCTGCCAAAAAATTTCATTATATAAAAATTTTCATTGCCCCTTCAAGTGATATCTCTGATTCCTCTATTATAAAAATATCTCTGGAAAGGTATCTTATCCACCACTTTGTTCTTTATATTTTTTACTGATTTCAGAGATGAAGGGAGGGGGAGAGAGAAATAGAAACATTGATGAGAGAGAATCATTGGTCAGCTGACTCCTGCATGCTCCCCATTGGGAATGGAGCTGACAACCCAGCATGTGCCCTGACTGGGATTTGAACTGTGACCTCCTGGTTCATAGGTTGACACAAAACCACTAGGCACACCAACTGGACTCTAGTATTTCTTTTGATTTGCAAGTCAGATCTGTGAAGAATCAGGAAGACAGTCTTGGTGAAGTGGGGCCCAAGGACCCTTGGCTATCCCAGAACAAAAAGGAGGGAATGCTAACTGGGAAGGCTGGTAACCAAGACAACAGCTGTCCACTTCACATTTTTGCTTACAGTTGGTTTCCATCCGTAACTTCACTGACTTTTAGTGAAAGTCTCCACTTTATAAGCTCACATACTTCTGGAAATTTCTTGAATTATAAAATATATTTCTCATTTGTGTAAAGTTTTTGAATAAAAATGGTTATTTGCAAGTTCCCCAGTCGGGGTTACCCACTTTTTAAAAAATGTAATGCAATACCTACTGAAGTGAGAAAAGTTCCTGAGGTTTTTATTAGCGCTGTGGTTATTAGTTGAAAACTTCAGACTTGTCACTGTCAAAAGGTTCTCACTAAGCTGAATGCACATTTGAGAACTCTCTTCTACCCACTCTGTAAAACTTAAAACTTGGATCTCTGTTCCTAAGACAGGCCCTACCTGTTTGTCACACGCATATTCATTCGTTACTATTTTCACCCAGTAGAGTTTTTTTTTTCTTAAGCAAATCAACAATTCTTTAAAATTACACACTTAGCCAGAAACACAAGGAACAAAGTCAAATATAAAGGAATTTGATTGCCAGTCTTGACAAGGTTTTCTTTTTGAAGTTTATATATTTATTTTCAAGGAAGAATATAAAAGATCTGATATTGTAAAATGATTAAGACTCTAGAGGCAGACAAAATAGTTTGAAATCCCAATTCTGTTTGTTTGAGCTACTTAGTATTAAAGAAGCTTCTTAAATTGTCTATGCTTTAGTTTACTCATTTATAAAATGGATATAAAGTACTTATTCATAGATTTATTGTGAAGTTTAGATAAGAGAATGCATATAAAAATGTACATAGTGTCATCACATACATGTATTTCAATCATTTTTAGCTTTAAATGTTGTTGTTATTTTTATTATTAAAGAATGGGAAAGAAGTGAATTTTCTGGGTGGAATGCCTTACAAAATGGGAACAAAAATAGCCCCCAAAATAGCTACTTAACTCCTGCAGTCATGTGAAGAGAAGAGGGAAGATATATCTCTACCACATCTTAAAATTTAAAAATCATATTTCAAATTGACAGGCTCAATCATGCACTCCTCCAACTATGCAGGATGGAACAAAAGGAGAATGTTAAACACAAGTTAAAAACAGGAGTCACACCAACTACAACATTTTCTCAAAAAAATGTGTTTTTTTAAACTGTCAAAAAGTTTCATATGTTGATAATTGTGGGAACTTCATAGATCTAATAATCTCATATTTGAAAATTAACCAATATATTTCCAATCTTGTCAGAGTTAACATATATCTTTATGGTACACTATAAAGACCATAAGAATTCTAAGGATCCCAGATAGCAATTGCTTTTATGAATGAGCATTTTAAAGAGATTTACACATGTATGAGTAAGACACCTCAACCTGGCTTAAGAGAACTAGCTAAAGGATACCTAGCTAAGGATCAAAACTTGTTCTAAAAAATATCAGAGTCGTCTACTAAGAATATAGGCCTACAAATTATTACAGAGAATCTCTGAAAGAAAATTTCTCATCTTACAATCCAAATTCTCAGACAGAAATTCAGCAGAAGTCTAATGCTATGATTTGATGATATACCCCAAAATGGAACTTTTAGACTATTGCTGATAGGTGAGTATTCTGGCCAATAAATTACTTGACAGTGTATAAAATAGCAAAGTTCAATGCCTAATAAAACAAATGTTACAATTCAGTTGAGAAATATACAAGGAGTGCAGTAAGGGCTAAAAGATTATAAAGTTTCTCTGCCACCCCCCTTATCCAGTCACTGAGTGAGGTTAATTGTATTTCCTATGGAATTCTCTAAATTCTCTTGCTTCCCATTGTCATTACCACTGCTTTTTTTTCTGTCCCTAAGCTTCGCTCAACTGAAGTGAGATACAAGGACAGGTAAGGACAGAAGGAAAGCCATCTTTCCTTATCTATCCCTTTCCTCCAGCCTTGCCCTGCCATCCCACTAAAATGCAAGCTAGATGTTGCCATTCCTTGCCTGGAATCCTCCAATAGCTCTCAGAGCCATTAAGAAAAAGAAAAGCTGACTGGCATGGCAGCCAAGGTCACTGTCTCTCGTCATCCTTTTCCCCACTCCTCCTACACACTTGCTTGGTAGCCGATCGTGAATGTGTCTAAGGCACAGAACATGCCCTGTTGACTCATGCCTCTCCTCTCTGTCTTGGCAGATACAATTCCCTCTGCCTGAATTATTATCTGTATAAAAACTCCCACTCATCCTTCAAATTTCAACTCAAATGTTGTCTCTTTCTATTACCTGCTCTTTTCTATCTGCCCTCATTTTACTTTGCATATATCTATGAGAGCTGCTTATCTTACTTTGCAAAACGACTTGTTTGCCAGTATGCATTACTGCAAAGCCCTCCAATCCTTGGTATCATGGATTGCATGTATATTTCCATGTATACAGCGCCAGGCCTAAAGTAAGAACACATGGAAGAAACAATGGAAAGAAAAAAGGAAGAGAGACAAGGAAGATTTTTAAAATCAATGAAGGAGGAAAAATATGCTTAAAGAGTTAGGCTGTTTATCAATGACAGCTTCTGGGATTAAGAAAGAAGACAAATAGGTGGCTGGATAGATTACAGATAAATATTGATAGTAGGTAGGCAATTAGATAAAAGATATTCAATTGATAATAAGAAAAGTGAAAATGATCTCGAAGTTAAATGTCACTTTATTGACCTTTTTTAGAATTTATCAGTAAAAATTCCTAAAACTTCATACATTGACCTTTATGGACAGAAAGAAAAAGGATATATTCCAAAAGACAAATAGTAGAAAAAATAGCTCCAAAGTGCTTGGGAATAGAAATAAAACTGGTTATCTCTAGTAAGTCCAAGTAAATAAAGTTTAGAATTTCAACAGATATAATCTGATAAAGCAATGATCTCGCTTCAGTTGAAATGTATTATTTACCTTATATATCTTTATCCTCTTAGGAACAGAATTTGGTACAGAAATTATAACTTTGTCTTTCAAAATCAGAAACTGGTTGTAGAAGTGCTGGTCTATGTTGAGAAACAAGCCTGGCTTTGTGAGGGAGATTGTCAATTAAAAGAATTATTTGTGCCTTTATTTCTATTTTACAGAGTTTCTTCTACTGTTAGGATCCCCTTAACCAAATAGTAAGGACATGTTATTTATTTTATTAATTCTCTTTTCTATAATTTTGTTTACTATATTAAAAAAAATAATAATGCTAAACATTTTAGTCAACCTTGAATTAAGAATTACCGTCATGCTGGAACCAGTTTGGCTCAGCGGATAGAGCATCAGCCTGCAGACTGAAGGGTTCTGGGTTCGATTCCGGTCAAGGGCATGTACCTTGGTTGCAGGCACATCCCTAGTGGGGGGTATGCAGGAGGCAGCTGATCCATGTCTCTCTCTCATCAATGTTTCTAACTCTCTGTAAAAAATCAATAAAATATATATTTTTTTAAAAAGAATTACCGTCATTATTCTGAAGTTTAAAATTTAACTTCAGATGTTTCATGGGTATAGAGAAGGAGAATATCATAAAGATTTAAGCTATCTTTCTAAAGATTTCAATATTTAGTTCAAGTCTATCAATATGGTATCTGGCCTTAAGAAGTGTACAATCTAGAAAAGATAAGGCATATACATAAGTCATCATAATGCAAAAGAAAACTAATATCCATATTATCTATTTATATATATATATAAAAGCCTAAGTGACCTCCTGACCATTGGACTATTCAACTGGTAGCTATGGTGCACACTGACCACCAGGGGGCAGACGCTCAGTGCACGGGCATGGAACATGGAACAGACTGATGAATCTCAGAGGGAAGGGGGATGGGAGGAAGGGTGGGATTCATGCACCAGTTGGGTCCCTCTGCCTGGCCTGCAAGGATCAGGCCAAAACCAGCAGTTGGACATCCCCTGAGGGGTCCCAAATTGCAAGAGGGCTCAGGCCAGGTCAAGGGATCACACCAGTGCATGAATCCATGCACTGGGCCTCTAGTAGAGATATAACTAAATATGTTATAGAACCACAGAAGAGAGAACAACTAATTGAATCTGAAAAAAAATAAGAATTATGTATACAAAATCATGTGAAAGATAATGATGATGCATTCCCTAAAATTTTATAACTTGATTTATATATCAAGACAGTAAGCTTCTAGCATTGCTCTTTGTGGCTAGTACTTAACTGAGATATTTCCTCCATAAATTTGGTATAAGATGGCATATTGGCTGGCTAAAACAGAAGCACACCACTCCATGGATCATTTTCCCTTTCCTATCTGGACCTATATACTTAGATGTGTTTGGGGGGTTAAGTTTCAGAACTAGAAAAAGGGAGGATATGTTTGTCTTTGAGAACAGACACAGTAGATAAAAGTGGAAAACACAGTATATTTACAGCCTGCCTGGACTGTGGGTTGATTTTAAACTATGTTTCAAAGTAACAACAACAAAAGAAAACCCTCATAATTGTTTTTTCCTAAGAGACTTACTGATATTCTGGGCATGTGGCAATAGAAGAAACCCAATAGACTCTTTCATAATTAGCTATGGGCACAAGCAGAAATGCTTTAGATATATATATATTTTTTTTAAAGTAGCCTGGAGTTTGTAAGAATGCTGTTTGTTCTACACCAACCACTCCACATAGAACTTGTCAGTTGGTTCTACCTTGCCCAGAACAAGTTGTAGGTTCACCTTAAATACAGACTGGTGTTTTTAGGAAAGAAAAAACAGCAGCAATTCTCTGGAGCTGAAAAAGATGGGCAAGATGCCACATTGCAGTTCCAGAAGACTGAATTAATGTAACTTTTTGCAAAGTCCTGTTTGGGGAATGCAGGAAGTTGCTGAAATGCCTTTTAGAGATTGCTAGTTCTGACACTTGGGCCAGTGGTCTCAAGACTCCTTTTGTAGGCATGGGTCCATTTGCTGTGGGACACTAGCCTGATCTCAGAGTCGGGCAGACCTGGGTTCCAATCTCATTGTTACCATCTATTTGCTGGAAATTTGTAGTATTAGTTAACGTGCTGACATTTTAATTCATAAAGCACAGCTTTTTAAAGATAGAAGCTATTCTTTCAATTACCTCATCGAGCCTTGAGTTTACAAATTAAGAAAATGTGGCCTAGAAGAGTCACAAGTTCTCCAGAGTCACACAGGTACAGTAGCCCCCTCCCACCCCTTATTCATGGCTTCACTTTCCACACTTTCAGTTACCTGGAGTCAATGGTGGTCTGAAAATATTAAATGGAAAATTCCAAAAATAAACAGTTTAGGAGTTTTAATTTGTGCTGTTCAGAGCAGCATGATGGAATCTCGCACCACCCCACGCAAGATGCTATCTTTCCTTTGTCCAGTGTCTCCACGCTGCCCACCCATTAGCCACGTGGTAGCCATCATCTTGGCTCTCAGATCGACTCTCATGATACTGCAGTGCTTGTGTTCAAGTAACTCCCTTACTTTTCTTAATAGTAGCCACACAGTGGAAGAGTAGTGATGCTAGCAACTGGGGATAATCCAGAGAAGAGCCATTAAGTATTTCCATTAAGTGAAAAGGTGAATATAGTACATTAGGATACTTTGAGACCACATTCACATAAATCTTATTACAGTATATTGTTATAGTTGCTCTATTTCATTATTATTGTTCCTAATTTATAATCTGTACCTAATTTATAAACTTACTATAGATATGTATGTATAGGACATCTATACTAATAAAAGGGTAATGTGCTAATTAGACCAAGTTGACCGGCCATCTTCTAGACATCCAACTTCCTTCTAGACAAAGCCACGATGGTGAGGGCCGAGGCAGAGGCAGTTAGGGGTGATCAGGCCAGCAGGGGAGAACAGTTAGGGATGAGATCAGGTTGGAAGGGAGTTAGGGGCAATCAGGCCAGCAGGGAAGGGCAGTTTGTGGGGAGATCACACAGGCAGGGGAGGGCAGTTTGGGGGGAGATAAGACTGGCAGGGGAGGGTAGTTGGGGGTGACCAGGATGGCAGGGGAGGACAGTTGGGGGCATTAGACAGGCAGGTGAGTGGTTAGGAGCCAGCGGTCCTGAATTGTGAGAGGCATATCTAACTACCGGTTTAGGCTCGATCCAATAAGCAGTTGGACATCCCCCGAGGGGTGCCGGATTGGAGAGGGCGCTGGCCTGGCCGAGGGATACCCCTCCCTGCCCCGTGCACAAATTTCATGCACCAAGCCTCTAGTTGTGTATATAAGATCCAGAACTACCCACAATCTTAGGAATTCACTGGGAGGTCCAGAAATGTATCCCCCTTGGATAAGGCCGGAGGGGGTAGGGGCAGTAGGTATGTAATTGGTAGAAGAGCAGAGTAAGAATTCAAGGCATCTATTGTTCTTCCTATTTCCAGTTTGTGTCTTGTATTCCAAAAGATATATTAGTTTTTAATGTAGCTTTTCACACTTAAAAACCATGGATTTGTGTAAACAACCTAAATCCAGGATTCCATGTGACTTGGGCTCAATTCAAAGTCACATTCAAAGCAGCACAGCCCAACTAAGAGTGATTTAAAAGGAATCATAGTCTTCACTTGCATATCAAATAATATTTCAGTGATTTAATTTATAACCCACAACAATATAATACAAACCTTTTTTTTTCCTCTTCCATTTTTCTTGCAGTGCAACTATTCTCTATGTCAAGCCCATGAACCCAGAAAACCTTTGAATGCTATTACAAAAATTATTCAGGCACATGGCCCTTCTGTTTTCTGTCTCTTTCTCTGCCTCATTTCCTGCACTTCACTAAATATCACTTCCAGGACAGGAAGAGACCAAGAAGACTTGAGTTCCCACCTATTTCTGCCCAGAGAGAATCATCAATGATAAAAGACAAATCACTGAGTGGCTGCTTCCTGCACGCCCTACACTGGGGGCTGAGCCTGCAACCCAGGCAGGTGCCCTAACCAGGAACTGAACTGTGACCTTCTGGTTCATTGGTTGATGCCCAACCATTGAGCCATGCTGGTCAGGCCAGTGGCACCCTTTATGTCAAGCTCTCCTGGTATACCTTCTCCACCCACTTCCCCTCAAAACTAATGCCTTTCTCATGAGACATTCTTGTGAGAACTTTCTGATAAGTTGTTTACCTCATCACAATTTCAAATTTAACCGAACTGTTACATAAAACTAGAAGTTTTGCCTTATGTTCCTAAAAAAAAATGCTTCAAATTTAGTAGCTAGAAAACTAAACATTTTGTGCTCTTTGAGACTCTAGCAATATCGTGCAATTACCCACATTCCTTTGATGAAAGAAAATCTCAGAAAGGGTAATCCTTTTCATCTGAATTTACTCCTTTAGAAGAAACTCACAAGAACTAGTGAGGGAGGAAGACAGCCATTTAGGTAAATTGATTAAATTGTAAATCAGTGGGTTTACCATTGTTGCAACTCCATCATCCTTACATCTTGGTTATAAAAATGCTCGTAAACCATTTGTGATTTATATATCAACATAAAAGAGCAATACTGAATCACAACAGATAGAGCAATGATAAGAAATAGAAGATTATATTCAGATAAGAGTAAAATTATCTGAGGAAGCTCTTTCTCTTTCAGCTCAAATCTAAAAGGCTTATTCTATGATCAAAGGATAAGATGCAGAGAAATAGCTGGAGGATCTAGCCAGACTCTGGTGGTGCTCTTTTTGTTTGGATACATAAATATTAATATCACTTATTGGTTCTATAATTTAGGCTTCTGATAAGTTTTATCTTCCACTTACACTTTAAAACACATGGCTTAAAAGCTCTTAGCCAGGCCCATGTAATTAGTATACAGAATGATATCTAGCCCTCTTGTACCAACAGCTTTACATTTATTGAAAATGGAAATATTAGTTAGAACACTCAGTACAAAGATTAATCAAGGACTTGCTTTCTAATTTTTTACAAACAATGGAATGCAGTGTTTCCTCTTAGGAAGATTTCAATACTCTTCAGTTTTCAAGTGGGTGAAAATACTGCCCCAGGAGTATTGGACCGCTTCAGTTACAATACATAGTTTTATATCCATTAACTTTTCAAAGTGCTATATATTTTATAGCTGCTAAAAGAATAAAGAAGCACAGAGCCCAAGAAGGAGTGGGGGGGAGCCATGAGAGGAAAAAGAATAGTAGAGCATGAAACTGATGCTAAGCCCTCTGACCTACTAATGGATTCTTGAAGAAAGACTCTGAGGTGATTAATTCCAATGGAAAATGAAGTGCAGCCCTGAGCTCTTGTTGAACACTCTCATTGTAAAGTAATGGGAGCTATTTTCTCAGTAAATGGGTTGCCAAAAGTCAAGAGGACTAATCCTCAACCCTTCCCCATGAACAATTTATAATTGTTCAAGTATAGACTCCCTCCTCCTCCATGGCCTCTTCATTTACCTTCTCTTTCTCCCTCCATTGTTCTGCACCTTTAGGAGCACAGCTAGCTCATTGAAGCTTGAAGACAAAAAATAGCCTAACTGCAGCAACCATGGGTCTGGCACACCGAAGCAAAACGAAAACCCCATGTCCACCGGCATAATGGCCCTTCCAGTCCTGTGCTGCTTGGCCACCGTGCTCAAAGGATGCAGAGTGGTGACTGTGAGACGTAACATTTGATAAACATCAAGGTACTGGTGTGCATTAATAGGCATAGGAACGAAATTCTTGTGAGTGCTGAGGTTCTTACTATGGATAGTTTCTTACCCTTGGGTGACCTTTTAGCAGTGAAAATTGGATGGATAAAGTATCCATACTAAAGCTACATCCATCTTGTTCCCCGCTGGGTCCTGCTGGCATGAGATGGTACCCTGCAGCTCTTCCTTCGGTCTCATTGTTCCTGAGGGGGTGTGGAGGCTCAGCCAGGCCCCACTAGGCCTACCAACACCACCCTTCTAGGGGGAATCGGATCGCCTTCTGCTGTCATTAGGCCGGGGCAGAAGGTCTACTTCCGACAGCCTCACTGATGCTACCCAGCAAGAGAATCAAGGTGACTGTCTGCTTCTGCCTGGAGGGGAATGGCCCGTGACCTGCCCTCGTCATCTTGTGAATAATACCCCACCAGCAAGGGAATCCGTAACTGCCTCCTGCCTCTGCTGGGTGGCAACGGAAGAGCAGTGCCTGCTGGACATTTCATACGAATAGGATACAAAGCCAGTCTTTAGTGACTGCCTTCTTTCACTTAGTGTGATGTTTCCAAGGCTTATCCCTAGTGTCGCATGCATCAATATTTCAATTTTGTTTACCCATTCATCAATTGAAGGGATTTATGTTTCCTTTTTATTTTATTTTATTTTATTTTATTTTTGGTTACTACTAAAACTACTATGAACATTTGTGTACAGGTTTTTTTTTCTTTTGGGACATAGGTCTTCATTTCTCTTGGATACATACCTGGAAATAGAATTGCTTGGTTTCATGGTAAACGAAATTAACAATTTCCCCTTGTTCTATGCAATAATTTAAGCTCTTTGCAGAGCATCTGTTTGGAGCGAAACTTGTATGATTATTAGACCACTACTTGGTCTGGGTGAATTTTGTTATTTTGTTTTTGCCTTTTCCTCTTAGTACAAATATCTATAAAATATCTAGAAAATTTGGGGTTCATGCATATACTTGTGTCATGAGTGTAAAATTCCACTGTCAAGGTTCTCCAGGGAAACAGAATGAATCAACAGGATACATTATGCGGAGAGTTTTTGTAGGATTTGGCTCTTGTGGTTACAGAGGCCAAGAAGTCCCACCGCGTGCCGTCTGCAAGCTGGAGAAGCAGGCATGCTTGTGGTGTCATTCAGGCTGAGCCCAAAACCTGAGAATTCAGGGGCTGATGATGTAAGTTCAGTTTGATTCTGAAAGCCTGAAGACCAGGAGTGCCGATGGATGTCTGAGAGCAGAAGAGAGCACACCTCAGCTCAAACAGAGAGAGAGTTCCCCTTTCTCAGCTTTTGTGTTCTATTTTTTCTCATCTACTGATTCAAATGTTAATCTCTTCCCAAAACACCCTCACAGGCAAATGCAGAGATAGTTTTTACCAGTTTTCTGGACACCCATTAGCCAGTCAAAGTTGACCCATAAGATTAACCATTATAAGAAGCCCATATATAGCCCTCACAGATGCTTATATTTAGGAAAATATCAAATCTTTACACTAAATCACACTCTATCTGAGCTAGATCTGGAGTTCAAGAGGGCTGCAAAGAATTTTCTGGAGTGTCCTGGATGCTTCTTGTGCATTGCATGAGACCTCTGCCAAAATCTTCCCATGAATCATGGTGAGCTACCAAACCATGCCGTGTTAACAGTTCTCTGTCACATCAGAGATAATAGATTTGGAAAATAGTAAAGGAAAGTGATCAATATTCTATCATGTTTCATGCTGTTTGATTTTTTAGAAAAATAAATGCCAACTAAACTGCTTTAAAAATGAGATGCACTCAAGGAAAAAATACCTAACACTGGGACCCAAAAATCATTTCCTAAAACAATTTTATAGGAGCATAAAATTCTAGCATTATAGCATAATGTGTAATACAATTTTTATAGTGTGGAGTATTAGCTTAGGCATTATACTTTGTTCAGTAATAGCTTATTGAATATATAGCATGTGAGGAGATAATAATAAAATCAGGAACATTGTAAAACATAGATTTGAAGGTGTATGCAGACCCTCCTCACCCTGAGATTTTACAAGCACGGTTAATCAGACAGTATTTTAGGATGGCTTGTCCTCAGTTTTGTAATTTATTGATCAGAGATTAGATAAACTACAAAACAAACTAATTAGCTGAGCTCCGAGAAAGCAAACTCTATTTGAGATGTAATATGCTTAGTATTCTGGGGTTGCAATTACTAAATATTATAGAACAAATTATGTAAAAATAATTTCAGTATATTTCATTAGGAGTATGCTTTTTCAATTTCTCAAAAGAATCCTACACACAATATTTGGCTGACCAATTAACTTGCACTTAACTATCTACTTTAGAGATGTTAAAGAAGAAGAATAAAGAAGTAACTAGTGTTTGAACAGGAGCTCCTTTAAGAGGAATAGCTCATGGATTGCTAGTGGCATAAATGTGGCAGGGGACATGCATCCCTTTGTCACTGGTCTTGAGAGTAAAAGGATGGAGTGCAGACACAATAGCCTGGAAATTGTAGGTAGGGCCCTGGCCATTTTTTTTAGAGAATATATTCATTAAGGAAATTTTAAAATAACAGCAAATCATACTAAAAAAATTAAAATTACTTATAATCTTGTCCAGGCACATATTACTATCAAAATTGATTTCCCAACTGTTTTTCAGTACGTGCAATACAAGCAAAATGTACAATACGTTTTACAGAATGGCCCCATGCCATTGTCACCTGGGCCCGGTAACGTTCGGCTTAACTCTGAGCAGCAATGAAGCCCCTCCCATCTTTGACACCACACAACTCCAAAGGGTCACTCCTCAGGCTTGTGGGTCTATAAGGAAAGATGTCATTGTGAATAAAGGAAGAATTTGGAATGCCAGCAAGGGCTGAGCTGTAAGTTTTGAATTATTATCATTTCAGTTATAATAAGTAATACTTTGCAAACCCAAGGTATGAAAAGATATAACCTCCATTATACTGTATTTCATTGAATTTAAAACCCCATCATTTGTAAGAAGCACCATTTTACATAACATTAAGAAAGAAAAATCACTGCCAGCTAAACGATAATATTTGGGTTGCATGCTGCATCTCAGTTTCAGTTATGTTAAAATGTGAACACAAAATGTGTGTCTTGCCATCAGTAAACTAAGGTAACTCTAGAATTGTACTTAATTCTCAAAACCCATTTTTACTATACCCAGTACCTTGATCTCATCATTCAAAGTCAACTCTGCCTTTCCTTGATTTTATTCGGTCTCATTGAGGTAAGCATTCAAGTCAGAATTTTCCTGGAGATAGTTCAGAGGGGAGGATCGGCTTTCTTAGTTCACTAGGAAATGCAGTGTGTTCCGCACAGTCCTCCTGGGGCCACAGAAGCCCCAGCTGGGATGTAGCTCCATCTCCTGTGGACATCTGTAGCCCCTCATGGCCTCTGTTCTCCTGGCCTACGTGTTCTGTGCCCAGCAGGACCAAACTGCAAGCTTCCTCCAAGTCAACCAGCCCTCTGGCCATCACTCAAAAAGTCAAGGGCCTCCCTGCTGCTTTTCCCACCCTGTAGAGAGATGTAGGCCCATCTGCTTATGCATCTTCCTCGACTAGGGCCACGTTGCTGCTCTGGCTCAAAGATGGACTCGTGGCTTCTCAGTGAGACTTATAGTTTCTCCTGATAACAAACTGGGTAGGAAGGTGTAGAGGCCTCTACATATAGAGAACCCCAAACTTACTTACTTACATTATCCCTCCCATCACAAAGGACTTCAATCCCCGGGATGAGCCAGGTCCATACCCTTTCTGGGGGATTTACAACAACGAATTTTGTTCTCCTCTTTCTCAACTTCATTCCTTCCCTGGTCGACTGATTTTCATCTTTATTCCCAAAGGCAGGAAACTCTGGCTAAGTGTTCTGACTAACCTATTGTTTATGCCAGAGTCATGGCTTCTGATGATATACAGATGTCTTCTTAGGAGTTCAAATGCCAAGAACTTGACTGTTTTCTTGCTCTGGTTAATCCCTCACCATGAAGGCAACTCATGCATAAAGCTGAGGGAGAAGGAGCAAGAGTGCTGAGCAGTGGGAACAAGGAAAAGAAATCTTAACATGTCGCCCTAACCAGCTTGGCTCGGTGGATAGAGCATCAGCCTGTGGAATGAAGAGTCCCAGGTTCGATTCATGTCAAGGGCATGTACCTTGGTTGTGGGCACATCCCCAGTTGGGGGTGTGCAGGAGGCAGCTGATCAATGTTTCTAACTCTCTATTCCTCTCCCTTCCTCTCTGTAAAAAAATCAATAAAATATATTTTAAAAAGAAAGAAAGAAATCTTAACATGTCAAAATGCCGTACCACTCAAACAGTGATTCAGTGATACCTGGTCCCATTCCTCTTAAAATACCTGAAGGGGTGAAGCTTCTGCTTTCTCAGTACTAAACATGTAACCATTATCTTGGGTTAAATTTTCTGGGCAGGTACTTTTTAGAGGAAGTTGTAGGGCTAGTAAAGCACTAAACATTACTTCAAAGATGAACTCTAAGCCCATTGGGTTTTTTGGTGTTTTTTTTTTAATATGTTTTATTGATTTTTTACAGAGAGGAAGAGAAAGGGATAGAAATCTAGAAACATCAATGAGAGAGAATCATCAATCAGCTGCCTCCTGCACACCCCCCACCGGGGATGTGCCCGCAACCAAGGTACATGCTCTTGACCAGAATCGAACCCGGGACCCTTCAGTCCGAAAGCCAACGCTCTATCCACTAAGCCAAACTGGTTTGGGCTCCAAGCCCATTGTTGACCTAACTGGTGCAGCAATAGAGATAAACACCAGTGTATTTTAGGATTCATCTCAGCATTGTCGGCAACAGGCAATGGAACCCTAGGCAGCCACCCTTCACCGCCTACTTCAAGAACTACTGTGCCCCCTCTGAGAGAAGATGAGCGGAACAGGCCAAAGCCAGTAGCCCACAGTATTGACTCCAAAGTCCTCTCCATTGCACTAAAATACCAATTCCCAGCATTTGAGATTGTAGTGAATTAATGACAAAAATTGCCCCAACTGTCCACTCTTTTTAATCCATGCCTTTGAAATATGAGTTTTAAATTCCTCCTAGGGGGTGAAATCTATTCCCCATTTCTGGCATCTAGGTTGGCCTTATGACTTGGTGTGGCCAATAGAAAGGGCAGAAGTGGCAGTGTGCCGACTTCTGAACTTAGACTTCCAAGATCTTGCACATCTCTGCTTTTTCTCTCTGAAAAATCTGCCCAGCGCCATGAGAGCACTCCTGTGGTAGCTGCCAGGTAATGACTTGCCCCATCAGCTGAAAGCAACTGACTCCTAGACATTTTATTGCAGACAGCCCCAAGGCATCTGCTGAATGACTCACACACTTGATTAAGCCCAGCAAAAATCAAAACTGCCGAGCTGACCCATAGACTCAGGAACAATAATGAATCATGTATGGCTTTTACTATTACCTTTTGGGGTGGCTTATTATGCAATAATATATAAAGGCTATAGAATTTAGTCCTAAGAGAGGATGTGCTTTTAAAAATAGATAAGACATACATCATTGACTTGAGGACATGGGTAGTAGCAGAGACTGGAAAATAGAGAGCAAACTGTTGGCAAATGCTGGGACAATTGTGAAGACATCATACTGGAGGATTGAAAATATGGTGACCTGTGGTATGGAGCAGCAAAACATTCAACAAAAATGGTAGTCTGGCCTACTTGGACAATAAAAAATGTAGCTAGTGAACTTTTGGATTTGACTGAGGATATTTTCAGATAAAGTGTTAAAAGTGGCAGTTTGGCTCAGTGGTTGAGCATCGACCTCTGAGCCAGGAGTTCACGGTTCAATTCCCAGTTAGGACACATGTCCTGGTTTCAAGCTCAATCTCCAGTATGGGACGTGCAGGAGGCAGCTGATCAATGATTTTCCCTCATCACTGATGTTTCTATTTGTCTCTCTCCCTCTACCTTCCTCTCTGAAATCAATAAAAATGTATTTTTAAAAAAATCATAGCTTTAAAAAAATAAACAAATAAAAATAAAATGTTAGAAGTGTTCTAACTGCATAAAATAGGATATAATAATAATAAAGGTAAATAACTGACCAGTTGAAAAGCAGAACTTGGAGAAAATATCATGGGCCTTAATTTACTGAGTTGGAACATAAAACTGTTTCTCATCACCAGTGTCCCCACCTGAGGACAACGGTGAAATCAAGGGTTAATATCTCTGGAAGAATTAAGTGCTACCTAACAGGCTCTCTAATTTAGACGAAATATCTTATGTGAATCTGCACCGTGTGGTTTCACAAGCTATCTCAAAGTAGCAGCAAGTCTAGGGAAAGAGAAATGTTTGGGTTTTATCAATGGAGTGGACTTTTTTTATTCTGCTCATATAAAGATCACAAAGTTTTTCATTAGTAACTTGTAAACATACCACTAGCCTAAACTAAAAGGGACAGATTGTTCAAATTGTAAAAAGATCTTAACCTTCAAGTTGATATAGGAAGGAAGCAGGCTAGAAATGTGAATCTGCTGTCAAAGATGGGTTGTTTCCTCCGAAGTAGCCAAGAGGGTTATAGGCAAGGAAAGATGAGTGGGTAGAACAAAAAGTGATAAAAAGCTGAGGACTGCAGAGCCACTGCTGGGAAGCAATGGAGACAAATGGGCTGAGAAGACACTCCAGGGAGAAAAACGTAGGTCTAATCAAGGATCATTCCCGACCCCACAAGAGAAAGGCCTGGCAATATATTCCCAACTGGGTGTCAGAACTGCTGCAAACCAGTGGCTACTATGTGCTCCCCATTTGTCTGTCTGAGGGCGTGTTGTCTGCAGTTAGCTTCTTGATATGTTGAGTATGTGTGAGGCAATTAGCATGTTATTTTAGGTCCTAGGTCTCTGGATCATAAGAAGCTATATCTAAAGAGCTATATTAAACCTGATTGAACGCTTTAAATTCTGGAATTCAAGCTTGATGTCATAATTGACTGAAGTTTTTGGAGACCCCAGGATGAGGAGGTAGGAGAGAGTCTCAATTAAATGACCCCAATTCCCTCCTCACCCTCCTTTATCAATGCGATTTTGGAGCTCTTCCCATCAGGAGGTAGACTCTACTCTTCCTGTTGACTTGCTCTATCTGGCCAATGGGTTATGGCCCAAGGAAACGTTGGTCAATGTTGTACCTGGGCTGCAAGAGTTCTTCAAATCACACACTTTATCTCCCCAGCGACCAATGCTACTGGAAACAATGATGCTGACAATGTCTTATATTTTCAAAGATCAATGATGATTTTGAGGAAATGGTATTTTAGTGTTTACTTTTAGTTTTTAGTATTTTCTTATTCTTATTTTAGGCCTTTACACTATAAGTCAACCTGGTAGCTGACCAGCTTGAGGCACCACACTTAGAATAACCTGTCGACTTTGACTTAACCTAGGCCATGTGCTTTCTATCTCTTCTGCTATGATACCCCTTTCAGGAAGCACCATCGTCCCTCATAGAATTAATCCCCTCACAAGACCCGCAGTTGTTCAGACACACAAAGGTAGGCCTTAATTCAAACATATAGCTTGGACTCAAGCAGGTCTCTCCTCTATTTCTGTAACATTTTAAATAAAAATCAATATAAGAAAGTGCCTTATAAAATTCACTATTCATAAGAAAGCCTATCCATCATGAGTTTACTATGTGCAAAACATCTTAAAGGGCTTCATAGACATCATCCAGTTGGTCACTTTTTCAAATGAGAAGAATGAGATTTAGGAAAATATTTAGTAACTTGACCAAAGTCAATAGTTAGCCAGGCCTGCTTGACACTAAAACTCTTGTTCTTGATCACCGTAACCTAAAGAAGGAAGGGGCATCTACACAACATGAAAAGCACTGATCTTCATTCACTTAATGAGTACTGATTAAATTCTTATCTATGATTTAAAGTGCTATACGCTTCGAAAACAATGATGAACAAGATTGCCTGTGCCACCCTAGCCAGTTTTGCTCAGTGGTTAGAGGATCAGCCCACGGATTGAAGGGTTGCAGGTTTGATTCTGGTCAAGGGCACCTACCTCAGTTGCAGGCTTGATCCCCAGTCCCAATTGGGGCCACATGTGGGAGGCAACCAATTGATGTGCCTTTCTCACATCAATGTTTCTCTCTTTGTGTCTCTCCCCCTTCCATTCTCTCTCTAAAACAAACAACAAAAAATGATGGCCTGTGCCTTCATAAGCTTACACTCAATTTTTCTCCCATCCTTTTTGGCACATAATCCAAGACCAACAGATGCAACTTCAGAAGAAGGGAAGTACATGGATCTAAATCCAGACTATCTTCAAAGGGCAATGAGGCATCTCATCTGTAAAGAAGCATATGCTCTTTGAACTTTTCTGGAAGGCATAGAGTAAACCGTGATCACCATCATCACACTCTTTTTCCATGAGATTTAGTTGGTGTAAGGTGCAACACAGAAATGAATCTGAGTTATAAGTTAGCATACTTCTAAAGAAACTCAATCCTTTTTTTTAGAAAATAAATAAATAAATAATGTCAAACGTTGATTAATAAACAGAATCATCTACAGCATGATAAGCTCATAATATAATTCCAAAATAAATCCATTTCTGTAATATCTGCAAAATAATTTGAACATACTATTTTTAAAAAACAAGATACTATCTTTAAAAATAAACCCTCAAGGAATCTCATACTTGATGTATTTTCCAAATTCTAAAGTTTCTTAAACTTTCCCTTGAAAGCCGAAACCGGTTTGGCTCAGTGGTAGAGCGTCGATCTGCAGACTGGGGGGTCCCAGGTTCGATTCCGGTCAAGGGCATGTACATTGGTTGCGGGCAGCTGGTCGATGTTTCTCTCTCATCGACGTTTCTAGCTCTCTATCTCTCTCCCTTTCTCTCTGTAAAATATCAATAAAATACATTTAAAAAAAACTTTCCCTTGAAAGGGTGAACAGAAAAAGCCAACACTGTTTCTCCCCTGCAGAAATATTGGGTATTGCCTTTAATTACTGGTAATCTATATAATATCTTAAGGACTAACTTTATGCCCCAAATGGAACTTAGGTGAAGGAGTGAGAATAAATCTGCATGATCTGCAAAATAAAATGAAAAACTTAAGCCACAATGACTCCATAAGATGTACAAAGACAATAACCAAATGGAGGCTTTCCGTGACTTCTCTTTTACTTCAGGAGAATGGTAGGAATAGGAGGAAATTCCCTGCTGGCCTGAAAGTCAGAGACCCATACTTCATGTTCTTTCAGTTAGAGAGAGCTGCCCTGTTATCATATTATGACTAAAATTAGAATGAAGAAAAGAGTGTAAAAATGAATTTATTTATATAGAGGACCAAAATCTATGATGCAACCAAGTGAGATTGGCTGAGTGACTTATGATGAGTAAAACTAGGGCAAGCAATAATGCAGAAAGGACCCCATAGATCGCTCTACATTTTTGTAATTTAAGCATGAGATTCTTCTGAAGAAAGGGCTTTCATTAATGTAAGAGAAGGTAAAAGACTAGTTTTCTTTGTACTAGTCCAGTGTATAGTAAACATTTAGCCTCCATGGTATGATTTGAAGGGCTTATCATTCTCACCACCAAAACCAATACCTAAAATCCCACTATATCAGTTCAGCTCTTTGAATTAGGTTGGATTTTTTGTTGTGGTGGTTGTCTTAAAAACAAACAAACAAAAAAACAAAACAAAAAAAAAAAAAACACCTTCCACTTTTAGTTTTCAATTAAAATTTACATTTAATATTATTTTGTTTTAGTTTCAGGTGTAAAACATAGTAGTTAGATAATGACATACTTTACAAAGTGTTCCCCCAACACCCTTCCATTGCCAGTAGGATTTTGATTTTGAATGTACCATAGTTATTTGTGGCCTAGCTTGCTGTAATGTAATGGCCATTGACATTGATTAATTTCTCATTTTCACAGAATTTTGCATGTGTTTGCATTAGAGTACTTGAAATGATTGATTAAGAAAGAGTGCAAGTGTGATTTTGAAAATTAGATATGAAAATACAGGAAAAGTTACTAAGTTTTGAGTGAAAATAGCCTCACTTGCAATGGTTATGCTATCCATTCCTCCCCTTTCAAAAATATAAACCTATTCCATTTTTAATTATATAATGTTAGGGAAATACATTAGGCATTGTATTCTCATATCTACACCAAAGCTTAATAATCATAATAAATAGGCAATGTTTTCACCTACAGGATAAAAGGTTTCCATTTGGAAGCCGAAGTCAATATTTCTTCTTTATTTTTGAGACTTCATTAAGAACCAACCACTGCGAGGCACATCAGAGAGTACAAGATCATACGTGGGCCCTGACCTCAAGGAACCACCAGTCTTCTGACGGAGACAGTCACATAAATTCAAGTAGCTCTAAGGCAGGACAGACGATGACTAATGCATTGGGAAAAGTAAAAACAAATGTTAACAGAGAAGACTAGAAATACAAATTACTTTAAAGTTGGTGCAGTAGAAAGATCTTGTATAAAGGGTGAAATATGCAGAAAAATCTACTCTGTGCCAGAGCAAGATGGGAATAAATAAGGCAATACTTGTATTTATTTAAAAAAAAAAAAAAAAAAAGATCACAGGCTATCAAGGGACCAAGCCTTGAAAGCAGTGGAGCAGGCCAACGTGGCACAGTGATGGTGGAACAGATTACAGTGCCATGGAAGAACACAGAAGGAGGCTCCTTCCAGACAGTATCGGCCTTGAAGTAGACATATTTCACCGGGTCATGAAGAAGGGTGAAGGACATCCCAGGCAGCAGAGTTAGAGTATCACATGATGGAGGAACTGCTCTAACAGAAGGCTCTGAATTTCCCAAGTGGTAGAGATTTCAAAAACAAGAGGATAAAAACCAGCATTTCTTTTAGTTATTTTTTTCTTCAAAAGAATGATTTATAAACTGGAAGACAACTATTAACTTCACTTTCTGGCCCTGGAAGTCCCTTCTAATGCAATGATAGATGAGCAGAAAAACGAATGAAGTGAACCAGATAAATATCCAGGAAAAGAGTACTACAGACAGCAAGAATGGCATGTGCAAAGGCCCTGAGGTGGAACATGTACCTTTGTTCCAAGAACAGCAAAGTCAATAGAATTGGATAGTGATGAGCAAGAGGAGAAGTGGAGGGCAAAGTCAGAGATTAGCCAGGAGCCAGATAGGGGCTTATAGGCTATGGGAACGAATTTGCACTTTATGCTAAGTATGATGAGAAGGCAGTGAGGATCTTCCCAATCCTCATGGTGTGAGGAAAATAGAGGAACCAAAGATGACTGCAACGTTTTGGGCCTGAGTCTCAGGATAAATAGAGGTACCATTTACTATTCTGAGAAAAATCATGGGATAAACCCATGTGGGCTGGAATGAGGAAGGGAATCAACCATCAGTGAGTGCTTATATCACAATGTGGGCGCTTACTGTCTTTATATACCCTTGTCTTTCAGAGTTTTCCTCCTAAATGTGCATGTACAATGAATTTCCAATTATTTTGGTCAAAGGAGACAAGTGATGATAAGTGCAATCCAAACCCTATTTACATTTTATGCAGCTTGATTTGAGACACCATTTTGAGGTAGGCAACATTTATGAAGTTTTCCAGCCTCCAAGTTTGACTCTTCCAGATTCCATCTCAAACTTCCTTCTCCACACTGCCCTCAGATTTCCTTTAAAGACATGCAGTACCCTTTCTTTTTCTAGTTCTCATTCTCTCTCTCTCTCTCTCTCTCTCTCTCTCTCTCTCTCTCTCTCTCTCTTCCCCCCCCTCTCTCTCTCTCTCTCACACACACACACACACACACTCACACATACACACACACGCACACACACACATTCATCTCCACCCATGTGACTAGGGAAATTCAGGGATCAGTCCAGAATGAATTGTACCCAATATATAATATCCCCCTGCTATGCTTGTTGTTTACAGCTTGTCTCTAATCATGTGATAAACATTCCTGTTCCCTATTTAATCCTGCTCTTAAGGGAATGTCAAGCATCTAATGAAGTGCCCTTATGTTTAGACACTTACATATTTCACCTATACATGAAAGATGATATAAAGTTGTTAGCAATGTAACAACATAGTGTTCTACTTGCCCAAGAAAAAAAGGCAAGTAGAACATCCCCATCCTGGAAAAGTTCTAGAATAAAGCAATCTGCTGGAGAAGAAATAGTTACCTCTCAGCTGCCGCATGATGAATGCAGCTTGTGCATAACAGAACATTGTCAGAAGTGGTGGGATCAATGTCAGTTGACCAAACTGATAATCAGAACAAGTGACCTTAAGGCAAGTACCCTGGAGCATACAGTAAAGCAAAGAACATAACTCTAGTAAATCTAGACCAGGGGTGGACAAACTTTTTGACTCGAGGGCCACAATGGGTTCTTAAAATGGACAGGAGGGCCGGGACAAAAGCAACCTGACCATGCTGGCACTCTCATCTTGGGCTGCTGGTGAAGGAGCGGAGGGGAGAGCAAGAGAACCCTCCGCTCTTTTGGCTCCTCGGGCCGGATAGAACAGCCGAACGGGCCGTAGTTTGCCCAGAGCTGATCTAGAAAGAGCACAGAGATATCAGAAAGAATTTCTAAGAAGAGCAGCCACCCACAAAACCACAGCCCCATGTTCACATGTACGGGCAAATGATTTAAATGGTCCAAGACCAAGAGAAGATGAATGCCTATTGCTAAGTATTCTTTACCCCAAGCTAAATATTTCTCAAAGTCTAAGTTCTTTGAACTCCTCATAGCTGATGGCCTTTATCTAATCCTTAATAAATATAATAAGAAAGAAAGAAAGAAAGATAGGCAGGATACAATTTTTCATTTCTACATATTAGTTGCTATTTCTTTCAATATTAATATCCTATTATCTTTTGGAGAAATGTAAATGAGCCTTTCCCCTGCTTGTTTGATTTTTATGTATCCCTGGACTCCAGTAAATGGATATTTTTCTATTTTTCTAGGAAGAATATATGTGTGCACAGATTAAAATGTGTCCTAACAGAAAATCAATCTCTCTAATAGCATCTTACTTAGTATTGAAAGGATCAGAGAGCTATAAAACAGAGAACTCCCCAAACAATGAAGTATTTACACCTTCTGTGGAGGCAAACAGAAAATAACTTTAAAGACGCTGAGATTAACTTGTCACTCTTAACCCAAAGAAAGCCTATTTGGTTAGGTCACCAACCCTCAGTAGAAAATAAAGCCATACAACTTTACTACAGCAGCCAAGCTTTGAGGGCCAGGCTGAAGTACAAAGTCAACAATGAATAAATGATATCAAGACCATGACAAATATCTATCAACAATAATCTGTTCCTATCTAAATCTCAAAGCCAGTGTGACTTCGTGAAGGTTAATCTCATGACCTGAGGGGTAACTGCATTATGAATTTGCATAGTTTTAGGACCATGGCCTAAAACTCCTAAACTCCTAGAAGCTCTGCCTAGAAAATGGCATTATGGGAATTTGTTTCCTATACAGATAGATAGATGGATAGATATAGATAGATAGATAGATAGATATAAATATAGATATACACATATAGATATTTTAGAAATATCCTATATAATAAAGAGCTAATATGCTAATTAGACTAGACAGTAGAATGACCTTCCAGAAACACCAGTGGATGGGGCTGTAAGGGCCGAGACCCTTGCACAAATTTCATGCATTAGGCCTCTAGTATTATATAAATATCCACAAATGTTTATATATGTTACTTATACACACACACACACACACACACATTAACCCTTATATAAGACTAGAGTCCGAGCACTGGTAGGGTCCCTAGTGGATACTACCACCTTTCCCCTGGCCGACCCTGCCCCCTGGTCAAACTCCCGGTGATCTAGTCGAGAGGACAATTTGCATACTACGCTTTTATTATATAGGATAATCCTTGAGATAAATTCTCCAAATGTAGATTATACATGTGTAATAATTTTATCTCAAAAGTGCATGTGTTTTGGTTTTTGTATCAACTACAGAATAAGGAATATGAACATGATCATGTTATCATTTAGATATTAGAAAACTTAGAAAATTCTCAATTATACTCGCGGTTCTTGACCTATGTTGTCTGTGAAATGTTCTCCCATCTCAAATGTCCTCAGCCTCATTATTTAGGTCTTGATATGTTATATATTTGTGAATAAGTATATGCAATTATAATAAAAATAGGGTAGTATCTAGCTATTCTTTACTTACATTTTATATTGAAAGTTGTGTGCTCTTACTCATGGGACATGTGAGAATGATTTTGATGAAGAAGGGGCCTAGGCACAGGACACAAAAGAGCCAACATGCAGACAGAGGTGGCAGGTGCTGACACCATTCTTTTTTGTCACATTAATCACCAGTCAACTTTATCCAGGATAGGACTCTGATCCTGAATAGGCTCGGGGTAGGTGGAGAAAAAGAAACGAAAGGAGAGGAGCTCCTTTGAGTCAAGTGATTGCCGAATGGGACCTGAAAAGTCAGTTGCCCCTAACAGTGTATGAGCAGCTCTGGAGTGGTTCCAGATCTGGAGCGGTTCCAGATGGCCACCAAAGAACAGGCAGAACCCTGCAGCTCTAGACTCTTCAGTATCCTGAATTCACTATCCTGGAGAGGATCATGGATCAGCTTCTTTGGCTCAAAGAGGGGTAGGTACACTCCAGAGTTTTACTCCACAAGGGACCTGGAGGTAGACCAACAAGCACTCAGATAATACTACTTGCCATTCTTTATTATCTCACAAGAATTATCCTGCCAATAGTAGAATATACTTCACATTTGTTATGTGAGATCAATTCAGTTACAACGACTCAGCTCAGATTACATCCAAAATACCTTCATAAGCCACTGCAACTCATGGTTGATCTTAATCAACTTCAGGTTCCTGTCTTAGTTGGCCAAGCCCTGGGGACACTCTGGGACCTTGAAGACCAACACAGAGAAAGAGCGGAGGGAATGTAATAGTAAGGTGAGGCCACTGGGAAGAGCTCAGCAGTCTGCTGAAGCACAGTACACCTAACTATGGCCTAGGCATGCTGCAACCTTATTGAAAATTTCACTTGAAGGGGTAGGAAGACACACATACCCTGTTTCCCCGAAAATAAGACAGTGTCTTATATTAATTTTTGCTCCCAAAGATGCACTAGGTCTTATTTTCAGGGGATGTCTTATTTTTCCATGAAGAAGAATATAGTACACACTTATAGTTAAATTAAAATAAAGGAAATTTATTACCTGTATATGGTACGGTAGTACGGTAGTTGTCAACACAAACCAGACAAACTGTGAATCCTACAGTATCAAGAATTTACTCATTTATTCAATGACAATCATGTCATCATCTTCTGGAACATCACCATAACAATCCAATTCCTTAATTTCCTGGTGAATTTCTTGTGACTCCATTTCTTTCAGAATCAGTGGACCAAATCTCTCATGTTTAGTAATAGCACTGTCTTGAAATGAGTACTTCTTGTCAAGGTAGCCTGCTCGCAGTGCATTTGTAATGCAACTGTCAGTGATTTTCTCCCATGAATTCTTCACCCAAGTCACAACTTCTTGCAGTTTAGGTTTCACAAAGTTTCCACCCTGATTTCTCTCCATTCACACAGCAGTGACGTCAGGACTCCGAGTAACATCACTGGTTGCCAGACACCAGTCAAGGTGGCCCTAGCGACCAGTTTATGGTAAATTAATTTTCATTCTGAGACAGTCTGGGGGCCTTATTTTTGGGGGGATGCCTTATCTTTCACTCAGAAGGAAACTTGTAAGCAGGTCTTATTTTCAGAGGATGTCTTATTTTCGGGGAAACATGGTAGAACAATGTCTAGTCAGTGGGAAAATTGTCCAGCCAAGTAAAGCAAACTAAGATTAGTTCTATTCAAGTTTCTTTAATGGGTGGCAGAATCAAGACCCAGAACCAGGGGGGTGGGGGAGAAGGCTGGTAAGAGCTTGAAATAAGGTTCAGTCCCAGCCAACTCCATGATCTCTGCAGAATTCAGTCTCCACAGAAAAGTAGCAGGGGAGCCACATTCCCACAGCCCATCAAATAGAAGATCCACACTTGTGGCCACACTGACTTGTGGGATGACCAGGAAATCAAAGTGAAGATGCAGATCTTTGCTTAGCCAGTGAGACCTTGAATCTTTGTCACGTACCAGACAAGGAGAGTGAGGAGAGAGGTTATTTACAGATCATTTCCTCCAGTGGGAAGAAGAGCCTTAGTGTATTGCTAGTCAGGCTTCCGCTGAGTTAGGAACCAAGCAAGACTGCACTAGCCTGTGGCTAGCAGGCTGAACACCCAGAGTCACACTTCCTTCCTGCTGTCCGGTCCTGCCAGAGTCACCTGCACAGAGAGAGTGAAGGCAGCCCTGCAGATGCACAGGGCGCATCCCAGAGGGAAGATCACCGTGCAGCCTGAAGGAAGATGGATCAGTTCAGGAGCTCAGAGCTGGAAGAAGAAAATGACCTTCCTAACATAATCATATATTGAATTTCAGGCTACATTGATGCTTGCAAGGATAATGTTATCATAATGTTTACAAATAACTTTCAGAAACCTTTATTCTCCCTTCAGAAACTTTCTTATCTAAATATTTTATATAAGCCCTTTATTTTTGAAAAAAATCCAGCATTTTTATAGTACCTCAGCTTCATGGATTTTAAAATAGATGCTGTTTGAGTTAATGAAAATCCTCAGATGAAACTTATTAAATTATTTTAAGGTACTTTATACGGCTTATAGAAAACTGCCATTTTCCCCTCAGGATAGTCTACTTCCCTCTAGTTTTGCATAATAATACTTGTAATGAGCAAATTCTGGCATTATAAATCCTTGCATCCCTTTGAAACAAAACCAATCAGTTGTCTTCCTCAACTACAATGTATTGAATTGCTATTCTGTGGTCTATTATAAGCCAGAATACAAATTAAACCAAAATTAACCATATGCAAAAGCTATTGCAAAAGAGTTTATAAACTTACCACCTGCCATTTTCAAAAAGTAACAAGAACTCACACAAAAAGGGAAATATAACATGAAAACCATTATAGTGAGTATCTTACCTAATAGAAAAACATGTAAGTTGACTATAGCTCCGCTACACCCACAGCCAATCAGGAGTGAATATGCAAATTAGTCCAACAAAGATGACAGGTTAATTTGCATATACAGGCACAGAGTGGCTGGACAGGGTGGGTGCCTGCTATGAGGGGGAGGGCGGTGGAAGGATCTACAGGAGTGGTGCTCTAGCAGGAATGGGAACTTGGCAGCTCCCGGTCGGCCAGGAGTGAAGCCAGGGGAAGGAAGGCCTATTCTTGCACAAATATCATGCAATGGGACTCTAGTCTTTTTATAATTAACTATTGACTTCAGCTATCTAATATTGTAACTAAATTATGACATATCATATTTAGAAGTAATGTTTTTTATTCTTTTTTTTTTAATGCACACCATAAGCATTTTTTTATAAGAGTCTGAAAAAGGGCCAGAACCATCTGGTCTACCTCAATGTATGTTCTCCCTCTTTTTCTCAGAAAACAATTAGAGGAAAAGTTATAAGTGAACTTCCCAGGCTCATACACCAGAGCTGGCTTCTTGGGAATGCAGCCTGTGCACAGGGCACCACACTTAGAAAGGCCTGCACTGGGTTTAATGCTTTGCTGCCACCATATTGAAATTCTTAGTATCTCTTGAACAGAGGGTCCTGCAATCTCATTTTTCACTGGCCCCACAAATATGTAACCAACTCTGCATACAGAGAGGCCTATTAACCAAGGAATATCATCTCAATTGTCACAGGATTTCACATGTCTCTGGTGCATAATATACAAACAGGGTACGTCCATGGAATGATTTAAGTCAAATTTATTCCCTCGTTTCCAAGACACATTTTAATCTCAAGAGCTGATTTTTTTTAAAGTAATTCTTGGTAGGGGAAGGGAGGGAATCAGAGGAGGAAATCCTCCCCATTGATAATCCTTTCCCATATCAGCCTGGACATATTATTATTATTCCCTTCTCTTTTTCAACAGGTAATAGTCAATACTTATTCATCTCTACTGTGTGGAAACAGGGTTGTCCTGGTGTCCATATTGACAAGAGCACCTCCTGAACCCTGAGAGGCCCAGGCAGGCCACCACGGCTCCTTTGCCATAAAGACTTCTTTAAGGAAACACAAAAGATAACTTGGTAATTATACTGTTACTTCTTTGAGGCCCTTGAGCCTTCACACTGTTCACTCCAGAAAAGCAGTGAGTCATCCCGTTTCATAAAGAACTAGAAAAGCGATCTGACTTCAGCAAGGTTGCATGGGAGATGCCATTCATTGGCACTTATGTAGGTAGGTCTTGGGATTCCTGCCCAATCCATGGTGTCTTACCTGTTACAGCACAGCATCTACTGTAGGGGTGGGCCCAGGTGGCCATGGTTTTAACATATGCCCCTGCTCCTATGGCCATAGGTGACAGGGCAACACCTGGGCAATAGTCTGAAGGTGAGCTTCTTCCCCGAGACTCTGAACTAAAACCTACAGAGCCAGAGTCAGAGAGGGGGAGCTTCCAAGGAAAGCTCATGCAGAGATGGAGCTAGAGGGACCACTTCTGACCATGAGTGCCCCAATGGTTAAGTCACAGAAAGCCAAATTGCGCTGTTAAACAAGAAAATCGAGCAAATGTGCCAAGAAAGCAAAAGCCAGCTACCCCAGAGAGAGTAACTGTCTCTATTCCTAACAGCTTTTCAGTTTCCAACCCCATTCTCGCAAGGCCCGGCTTGTTTTCATGTTCCTTATATGAAATAAAAATTCACTGAGCTAGCCTAAGTACGTTTTGTTTCTTGCAATCAAACGTCTAGTACAGCATCCCTGAAGAATGTATTCCAAGTTATTTGATAACACTTACTGGGAAATTGAATCACCAAACCCTTGGAGTCACTTAAGACAAAACCATCTTAGGTTGGCTGTAAGAGCTGTCATTAAATTGGAAAAGAAATTATTCTCTCAACCTAAAGAGAAACAGAGTCAATTCTAACATGAGCTGAAAATCTTTGCTTCTTTCTTGTGCCTATTCCGGCTGTTCCAAATCCCTCGCCCCAGTGCTTATAGACTGCTCTGTTCCTTTCCTATAGCTCAACAGAGGCTGTGAGGCCCAGCCCTCCCTAGAACTCACAGTCCCAGAATTTGGGTAGCTGCAGCCAGAGCACCAGCATAAAAACCATGACAATGATACCAATTACCCAGAAGTGCCCAGAACCCAGGAGGAAGAAAAAAATCTCAAGAACAGGAACAAAACCAAGCAGAGGCCTTTATTCAAAAACCCTTCCAATGTTCCCCCATGACCTAAGCAAGGAGTATTTATCTATGCCAGTGCTCTTGATGGCTCTGGGTTAAATTTTTAAGACCTTAGCTCTAAGACTTCTTATTATTTTTTCATACTGCTTCATTTATCTTCCCAATGAACTTTCAAAGGCAAGATAATGCCAAGAATTATCTTTTATCTTGCTCAACATTTGGCACAATACTGGACACATACAAACTATTTAAAAATACTTACTCAACTGAATTAATTGAATGAATATCTTATCAAATAAGGTTAATAAATTTCTATTTATCGTAAGGTGGAATCTAGCCCAGTATCTTGTTGGATAAAAAGGAAAAAAAGTGTAAAGCACAAGGGAAAATGCTTCACCTACCCTAACCTCTACACTTCAATTGATTTTCAAGTCTTTGTTGAATTTTCCCCCCAATATTATTTAAGACTTTTTCACCACATGGATTTCTGCCAGGCCAAGCTTGAAACACATTATTTCAGCCCAGTTGAAGTCACACACACACACACACACACACACACACAGGTTTTTGCCCAGATCAGATTTTTGTTTGAGTTTTCCCTTAGCACAAAACATAGCACCTTACATAGTTGTATATACATACTAAACACTTAATAAATGTTTTGCTATTTTAAGTAGTTGGCTGTCCCTAGAAAGTCTTCAGACTAGCCCAAGGATAGGACTAAGGATACAAATAAAATTTGAAGGACTATTTTTGAGAAAATGGCTAGAATAGGGATGCCAATAGCCATTGCTCCTTTTCCTCAACTACAGTGTTTGACTGTGTCCTTGAAAACTGAGTTCCTTCATGTTTTCCTGTGGTGTGTACCTGACTGACCCCTGAGATCTGACCGCGTGAACTGCAGCCTAGTAGGTCATGCCAAGCCACGGTGAGGTCCCTCCTTGCCTGCCTTGCCTCTCATTTGATTTGCTGCATCCTTTGCCTCCTGGCCCAGAATAAACTAAATTCTTCTTACTCATGTGGCAGGACTCTGGGGCTCTGGGTTCTAAGTTACACTTTGTTATTATTCACTTGAATGTCTAATACTTAGCTGTTCCATGCCCAGCCCCATCTGGCCTATACCAACCCTGGGACTATCTGTCCTTCCTTTTCTTCTTTCCCTCTTAACTAGCCATGCTCCCTTTTAACGAGCATTAAATGAGAATTTACTATGACCCTGAAGAAGGGAGGCTAGAATAAGACAGAGTTTCTGATTTGAAGGAGCCATAATTCAGGAAAGGGGATTGTCAGTTAAGTAAGCAATTGAAATACACAACAAGAAACTGATTTTTCTAGGTATATATGGAATAAAGGGTTTTATTCTTTTGGGAGGAGTCAAGGTATGATGAGGTGATGCCTGAGCTAAATTTTGAGCACTACTGATTATATTGCCCAAATGGTATGCTATCAACCAATGTTTTCATACACTGCTTCTAAGAAAACGAAGACCTATAAAGTTAGATTTACACTCCAGAAATTGTACTCAAGTGGCTGAATTTTCAGACAGCGTGGAGAGTGCCACGTTCAGGCCTGCTCCTGGGTCTGTTCTTTCTACAGTCTTCCCTTCAAAGGTCCAGTCTTCCCTTCAAAGGTCCAAAAGCTACCTTCCTTTCCTCCCATCGGCTCGAGGCCTCCTGCCTTTGGCGGTTTGTGAAAGGTGTTGCAGGCAGACCTGGAGCCGGGACGCTTTCCGTGGCAAACTTGGAGTGTGTCTGATTCTGTCTTATAGCTTAACGTCCCTTTTTGTCCCCCATATTACAGCATTAGGGCCACAGGCCTTCTATAATATAGATGACAAAGGGATAAATTCATCAAGAAGCTTTAACTATCATAAATAGTTATACACACAACATTGGGGCACCTAAATATATGAAGCATCTACAGACAGAACTAAAAAACTAAACTGGAGTGTAATAATAGTCGGGAGCTTTAATTACCTATGATCAACAATAGATAGGACATCCAGACAGAGCAGCATTAAGGAAATATGGAATTTGAACACTACAGACTTAAGGGACCCAACCAACATATACAGAACATTTCATCTGATACCAGCAAAACGCAAATTCTTCTCAAGTGCACATCAAACATTTTCTAGGATAGATCATACATTAGTTCACAAAACAAGTTTCAATAAATTCAAGAAGATAGAAATTATATCAAGTATCTTTTCCAAAGACACTGGTATGAAATCAACAACAGGAGGAAAGCTGGAAAATTTGCAATTATTTGGCAATTAAACAATAAGCTCCTCAGCATCTGACGGATCAAAGAAGAAATCAAAAGAGAAACCAAAGAAATAAAAAGAAGAAAACAGAGGGGAAAAGCTGCTCCTTGGTCTTGGCAAGGTTTTTTGGATACGAAGCCAAAAGCACAAGCAAAAATAAATAAGTGAGGCCACATCAAGCCGAAACACTTCCACCCAGCAAAATAAATAATCAAGAAAATTGAAAGATAACATATAGAATATAAGAAAGTACTTGCAAGTAATATTTCTGAAAATGGGTTGATATCCAAAATCTATAAGGACCTCATACAATTCAATAAAAAAGGAAAACACCCTGATTTAAAATTGAGAAAAGAATCTGGATAGACATTTTTTCCAAACAATGGCTGTCAAGTACATGAAAAAGTGCTCAACGTCACTAATCATTAGGAAAATATAAATGTCCCATGTGGAACAAGCTGCCAGTCACAACTTACCTTCTAGAACCTTTCCGTAAGGTATGCTCCTGGGAGTTGATTGACAGGTGGCATCTGGAATCTGCATACTCAGCCTCAACTCTTATCAATAGCCCTAGGAGCTCAGCATTCCTATCTTCATGGTAGCAAGTTAACTGACTTTCCCCATTTATAATTGGCGCTCAGAGCCCCTAACATTCTTGTCTCTGCCTTCCTAGTTCTGAGCCTCTGAACAGGAATCTTCTTTGGTCCTTATTATCTTACATTACTAGACCATTTGTCTGAAACACCTTACTGTGCACATCCTAGTGAAATGTTTCTTCCTGGAAATCGGGCTATCTGGAAATTACCATATTATTCAGCTAATTCATCACATTCCTGTTTTCTGTTCATTTAGAGAGAGTACTAACATCTCATACCACTCCAGACGCCCCCCTCCCCCCCAAAAATGTTTCTACATAGCTTATCCTCCCTCTGAACTTCAAACAAGAATTCTGTGCAGGTGTCACAGCTTACCGATTTTCTATCTCCAATTCCCTCCTCTTCTGAAAAATTGAAGTCCTCTATTTGCTTTAAATAGTAATTTTATCAACAAACACAGCCATGCAATTCCTTTAATTTAGGCTATTAGATGCAGTGCACAAGGCTCCCAAGAGGAAAGAAAATACATTTTGCTTCCCCAAAACTCACTTCCAGCACAGGCAATCAAGGCTAAAGTATTTTAAACCTGCATGCACTTGAAACTACATCCATCAGAGGGTATCAGCCAACCGTCAGGTCTATAATTTTCCTAGCTTTGCCTATTGACCTGGTAGCATTTGGACTCCTTTCTAAACTCCTGGGCTCTTCTATTTTGCTAGAAGCCCGATGCACAAAATTCATGCAAGGGGCTTGGCCCTCCCAGCCCCGGCTTCATCCAGAAGGACATCCAGAAGGTCATCCAACTGTCCAGTCTAATTAGCATATTATGCTTTTATTATTATAGATTCTTTCCAGACACATTCACCCCCATATATACCCATCAAATGTTTTCACCTCTTTATTGTGTTACTTCACTATAATAGACTCTACTATATTAGTCTGCTTCATGATTTTGGTTCCCTGGCCAAACAATAACTACCCTCTAGGACTTCTCTACCACACTCCTTTCCTTTTCACCTTTTTAAATTTTTATTTTATTTTTAAGTTATTGAGGGTGACAATGGTTGATAAAATCATACAGGTTTCTAGTGTACAACTCTACAACACACCATCTGCATACTGTGTACTGCACTCGCCACTCAAAGTCGTCCGTTTCCGCCACCATTTTCCCCCTTTGCTCTCTTCTGTCTCCCTTTCCCCCCTTTCCCTCTGGTAATCACCATACTATTGTCTGGGTCTGGCTTTGTTTTGCTGTTGTTGTTGATGAGTCCCTTCATCTTTTTCACCCAATGCCCCTCCCCTCTGGCAGCTGTCAGTTTGTTCAGTGTATCTATGAGTCTGTTTCTATTTTGTCTCCTAGGGGAGGTTTCCATTAAATTCCACATATGAGTGAAATCATCTGGCATTTGTCTTTCTCTGGCTCATTTCACTTAGCAGAATGCTATTCAGGTCCGTCCATGCTGTCGCAAAAGGTAAGATGTCCTTTTTGTGGCAGAGTAGTATTCCATTATGCAAACGGGTTTCCAGTGCACAACTCTACAGCACATCATCTGCACGCTGCATCACAGCTTTTTTATATACCTATATACTGATGGCACTTGGGCTGCTTCCAAATCTTGGCTATCACAAATAACTCTGCAATGAACATGGGGGTGTACATATTCTTTCAAATTAGTGGAATTGCTGGACCATCTGGCAGTTCCATTTTTAATTTTTTTGAGGAAACTAGGTCTTTTTTTTTTCCAGAATGGTTGCACCAACAGTGCACAAGAGTTTCCTTTTCTCTACATCCTCACCAGCACTTGTTGTTTGTTGTCTTATCTATGACAGCCACTAAGACTTGTGTGAGGTGATATCTCATTGTGGTTTTCATTTGCATTTCTCTAATGGTTAGTGGACTTGAGCATCTTCATATGTCTATTGGCCATCTGTATTCTCTCCTTGGAGAAGTAACAATTCAGGTCCTTTGCCCATTTTTGAATTGGGTTGTTTGTTTTCTTGGTCTATAGAAAAACCCTAAAATTTTGAATAATTTGATTATGGAGAATTTTCAATTTCTTCTGAAGGTTTCATATCATTAGAAAATTTGACCTAAAAATGTGAAGGTCAATGTTGAGTTTGCCTTTTTATAAACTTTTCACAAAAATGCAGTTAGTGAAAACTACTAGGCCTGATAATGAATTCAGTAAAAGTAACAGGATACAAAATAAATATCCAGAAACCAGTGGCATTTTTGTACACTATCAGAAAGAGAAACGAGGAAAACAGTCCCATTTATAAAATCTCTTCACCTGTAAATAGCATACCCTGCTTTCCCATGAACACTAGAGGGGCAAAGACAAGGGTCTTGAGTTTGAGCAGATCTAGGACCAAGCCCCGAGATGAGATGAGTAGCACTGGGCAATTGATGTAACCCTTTGAGCCTTCATCCCCTCATCTAGAAAATGGGATTCGTAACACTTACCTGAGAGCGTTGTGGAGAAAACAAATGAGATGATTTATGTAAAACACCTGGCTCAGCGCCTGGTGAAATTAAAGAGAAAAGGATGAGTCTTTTGAAATGTAATTCTCCAGATGTGGTTTTATAACTCAGTTGGTTGCTCATGACTAATAGAGGATTTGTTTAAAGCTCCTAGATGCACTTCCCCAGATGCTATGTGATTCATTTCTGGAAACAGTCTACAACTAATCAAAATTTTTAAAAAAATTGGGGTAATGTGTGTTAGAGTGACTGAAATGTGATTTCATGATTCTGCAGGTAACACTGAACCTTGCTCAGCTCTGCTTGTCTCAATCCTGCCTTGTCTCAGACTTCACTTGCTCTCTCACGTAGTATTCCTCTAGCTCATTCCTCCCCGGGTTAATTCAGGACAGCAATTACGTCTTCAATGTCTTTGTTTTTGTATTATAAAAGCACATTAAAAAAGCATTTCTTTCCAATTCCAACCTCAAATTGCCCAATGCTCTCAATACATTGTTTTCTACAGTGTTTATTCTTGGAACAAATCTTGTTTTTATGCTAAACTCTCAAATGAAAGTGACCTGTCCAAAATCATAAAATAAAAATAAATGTATAAGAATCAATTGTCAATTCAATTGGTTTTAGAATTGAAGATACCTTTCTCCAACTTGGCTCTGTGATTCAGGCTAGGGGTCTAGAACAAGGGGCTGGCAATACTTCCAATTCACGCATAAATCTCCATGTTGTTTGTCTGCTTTTATCAGTCATTAGGGTTTGATAAAAAATTCATCATCTTTAATATTTGGTCAAATAAACTTATATGTAGAATGGATACAAGGTATAATTAACTCATTTCATCTCTAACCAAAAGAGGCTTTCTATTCAGTCAGCTATAGAGGAAATGTTATTCAAGTGTAGGGGTTACCTACCAAATTTAATTTGCTTCCACGTGAAGAACTGTACTTAACTACTAAAAACACTGTAGCAAGCAAATTTAAATGACTTGCTGTATGTAAGTTCATTTAGGAGTGTTTTCATAGTAAATATTCTTTAAATGTCTAAAGAATGAACTCCATTTTTATAAAAACAAACAAACTTATACTGGATAAATAAAAAGGCAAATTCAACATTGACCTTCACTTCTAATGATATGAAAACCTTAGAAGAAAATTAAAATTCTCCATAATCAAACAATTCAAATTTTTTCATTAACATTTTGATGTATCTCCTTCCATTCTTTTTCTCTATTCACTTTTAGAAACATTGCAATTATATGACTACTTATTTTTATATCTTATTTACTTATATCTGTTTTTCTATCAATGTGTCATTATAACCTGAATACTCTGCATATCATTAAACGCTCTTTGTAAACACAATTTTAATAATTCCATCATATTATCTATAATTTATTTAACGATGATTAAGATACTTTCAATAGTTTTCTCTTTTATAATTATTTTATGCATTTAAATTTATAATTAATTTCTGATTATCCCCTCAGTGTAGAGTCAGAGAACATACAGGGTCAGGCAAAAGTAGGTTTACAGCCCTGGCTGGTGTGGCTCAGGTGGTTGGAGCATCATCCTGTTCACCGAAATATTGCTAGTTTGATTCCTGACCAGGATACATACCTAAGTTACAGGTCTGATCTCCAAAAGAGGCACGTTCAGGAGGCAACCAGTCAATGTTTCTCTCTCACATTAATGTTTATTTCTCACCTCCCTCCCTTATTCTTTAAAATCAATAAAAACATATTCTAAGGTGAGAATTTTTTTAAGTAAGTTTACAGTTGTGAGTACACCTTGGCATCTCACCTGGGTCCTCCGCCCACTGGTTTCCAGATTTAGGGAGGCTCCTGATTTCAGCTATTCATCTAAGACGCGGTACCTTTGTACAATGAAATACTATACAGCTGTATAAAAGAAGAATCCCTTACCCTTTGAAACAGCGTGGAGGGACCTGGGAAGTATTATGCTAAACAAAATAAGCCAGCCAGAGAAATATAAGTATCACATGATCTCACTCATTTGTGGACTCTAAAGAACAACTCAAACTGATGAACAAAAAAGATCCAGAGACATAGAAGCATGGAACAGACTGTCGAATCTCAGAGGGAACGTGGGGATTGGGTGGAAGGGTGGTAGAATTAACCAAAGATCTTATATGCATATATGCATAAGCCATGGATCAGACAATAGTGTGGTGAAGACCTAAGGTGGAGGGGTGGGTTAGAACTAGAAGGGGTTCATGGGGGTAAAAGGGGAACATGTGTAATACTTTCAACAATAAAGATACATTTTTAAGTGTAGGTTTACAGTTGTAAGTACACAAAACACAGTTTATTCTTGTATTATCTTTTATTGATTATATTACTTTCCTTATGAAAAACTATAAGCCTACTTTTGCCCCATTCTTGATATTATAGCATGATGGTTAAAAGTACAAAGCGTGAATTTTAAAGTTAGTCACACTATAGATGGAACCCTGAATTCACCAAAGTTATGAGACTGATGTTTTAGGGCACATTACTTAACCTGACTTTCTGTCTTCATCTCTAGAGCAGGAATAATAAACACTTCATGAGGAGTAGTCCAAGGATTACATGATATAACATGTGTGCATAAGGCATGGTGGCTAAAACTTGAATCTACCAGTTCTGCCAAGGACTAGTTGTGTGATCCTGGCTTAATCTCCTTATGCTTTAGTTTCCTCATCTTTATAATGGAGAAAATGATAGTGCCTACCTCATAGGGCTATTGTGAGACAAAAATGGGATAACAAACAACCCAGGGCCTGGCAGATAAATACGGTATCACTGTGGCCATTGCTAGTTTTCCAGTCCTGGCAGATGTAAGCACTCCACTATTATAATAATTATTTATTGTTGTGAGTTTCTTTCTAGGAAGATTGTACATATTCACTTACAGCCACATTAAAATGCTTCCTTCATTCCATACAACAACAAAACAACCTCTTGTAGCCATTTGAGGGATTATACAGCTTAACTTGCCAGCTATGCTTAGGATAATGGGACCCTTCAGGAAAAGAAATATCTGAGAGTTCGTCCTACCCAATCATTTTACTGCATTTGATCATCCTTCTTTTTAAAAGATAAGATTAGTTTATTTTAAAAATTCAAACCCAGTAAGTCAAACATTTTTTTAAATATATTTTACAAAGAGGAAGGGAGAGAGATAGAGAGCTAGAAACGTCGATGAGAGAGAAACATCGACCAGCTGTCTCTTGCACACCCCCTACCGGGGATGCGCCCGCAACCAGTGTACATGCCCTTGACCGGAATCAAACTCGGGACCTTTCAGTCCGCAGACCGACACTCTATCCACTGAGTCAAACCAGTTTTGGCATAAGTCAAACATTTTTAAAAAGCCACTGACCCCTTTCCACAAGTTTATTCTTCTCGTTGGGCACATCACCCCCCCACAGGAGGTCCTACGTATGTATAGGTTACTAAACAGGCATTGATTGCTACCTACTTTGTGGTTTCCAATGCAGGATAAAATTAAGTATCTTTCATGGATTTGTGCCAGAAGACCGTGTTTGAAATATTAGTTGATACTCCCTCTCCCCAATATTTTATTTCTCCCTTTACCCTCCCTTCCTCACCCACCCTTCAGTCACCAAGCAGCAGCTGCAAAATACATGTGTTGAACCAGTCTGAGGTACTTTGACAAAAAAAAAAAAAACTTGAATCTATGCCATTCAAGAATTTATTCTCTAAACTTTCTAACTGCCCACCTAATAAAAGCTCTAAATTCACATCATTATTTTAATTTCTCTTCTGCAATGATGCATTGTGTTCTCGTTGACCAACCTGTCTTTCCTAACAGGGGGCTCACTCCCTTGCTTTCCTTCGCCAGCCAACAAATAGTGACGCCTAGACCTGCACCCCAGCCCCTCCTCACCCCCACCTTGCCTCGTTACTGTCAACTGTGGTCCTTAGAGAGCCAGAAAGAGACTAAACTGCAAACTACCACATTTCCCCGAAAATATGACCTACTTACAGGTTTCCTTCTGAGTGAAATATAAGGCATCCCATCGAAAATAAGGCCCCCAGGCTCTGTCTCAGAATGAAAATTAATTTACCATAAACTGGTCACTAGGGCCGCCCTGACTGGCGTCTAACAACCAGTGACGTTACGGAGTCCTGACGTCACTGCTGTGTGAATGGAGAGAAATCAGCGTGGAAACTTTGTGAAACCTAAACTGCAACAAGTTGTGACTTGGGTGAAGAATTCATGGGAGAAAATCACTGACAGTTGCATTGCAAATGCACTGCGAGCAAGCTACCTTGACAAGAAGTACTCATTTCAAGACAGTGCTATTGCTAAACATGAGAGATTTGGTCCACTGATTCTGAAAGAAATGGAGTCTCAAGAAATTCACCAGGAAATTCAGGAATTGGATTGTTATGATGATGTTCCAGAAGATGATGACATGATTGTCATTGAATAAATAAGTAAATTCTTGATACTGTAGGATTCACAGTTTGTCTGGTTTGTGTTGACAGCTACCGTACTACTGTACCATATACAAGTAATAAATGTCCTTTATTTTCATTTAACAATAAATGTGTACCGTATTCTTCTTCATGGAAAAATAAGATATCTTCTGAAAATAAGACCTAGTGCATCTTTGGGAGCAAAAATTAATATAAGACACTGTCTTATTTTCAGGAAAGCAGGGTATATATATGCATGGGAAGGAGAGGGTACAATGTGGAGATAACACTTACAGGATTTTAATCATGGCAAAGCATTAGCTGGCGGCTGAGTAAAAGGAGAAGCTCTACCATTTCACTGGAAGGGAGGGGGGCTCCCGGCTAAGCTGCTCTGTATTTCAGGGGTCCTTCTATGTGACCTCCCACAGCATCTTCCTTCCTGTGAGGTTCCCTCCCTGGAGCTAGAAGGCTAGAGAAATTTTTATAGAAAAAATAATTAAGCTTTCTCACAGAGCAAATCCCCCAAAGTAATTTATCATTTAAAAAAAATCTAAGCCAACCTTTTTTCTACCCCAAAGTACTAATTTAATTTTACAACTGAACAGCTTTAGGGGTCCCGGGAGCGGGGTCGGGGAAGAGGGGAGGGCCTGCCTCTTTGATCCTATGTGCGCCTCCTGCTAATACAGGTTTGCTTCATGCAGAGAGCGACTTTGTACATCGTGTAGTTTGGTTTTAAATGCGACAAATAATAAACCTTAAGCCACTTAGACTGGGAGAGTCTGTTTTGCTAATCATTGGTTTTAGTTCTCTTTCTCCCTCTAAGGTAAGGAAAGGAGGGGTAATTTCTCAGGGCAGGATTCAATGCCAGGTGTCAAATGGCTGGCATTCGGTACATTTTAAACGCACGTATTTATAAACTGCAAAGGTCGTATTCACTTATTTCCCTCCTTTCTCTCTTCTCTAGTCTCACCCACATGGTATGGTGAACCATGTCCACCCAAAACAGCGGACAGGTGAAATGTTAACGTGAGAGATTGTACTGACTTTACTTGGGAAAATAATTTTTGAAATATTACTGATACGCTGTGCCAGGCATTTTGATACCTTTTGCTGCAAAGCAGAACTGCATATTCAAAAATACGTGTAATCCATTTCAAAGGTTAATGTATGCCTCTGATAGCTGGTTGTTAAAGGCGAATCACAACTGAACAATGAACTCAACACTAGGGCTAGGCTACAGGGAATCCTGATGTGGCAATCCTGACGTTGCTATTTGGATGCGGCACTGTGGATGCAGACTCACTGACACCATCTGTCCAAATGATAATCCACTGTCTTATGCTGCCAAGCAATTCATGCGACCCATCTCTCTGACCCTCATGCAAGCCTTAACCCTTCCCCTGATTACAAGGCATTTCACTACCAAATTTATCCATGAGTTCACTGTTTACATTTATAAAAATTCTCATAATTATTTTACTCTTAGAAAAAAATCAAACATTGATCTAAATTTAATCTTTGAGATGAAGTTTAACCTCTAAACGTTATGTCATCTAGCCATCAAACAATCATTAAGAAGGAGTTTTACATTAACCAGGAAGTACATACTTTGCTGAATTGTGAGAGGACTGTATAGAGTTCGCTGAGATTTTTCTGGACACTTAGGAACTGAGAATACATTTTGGAAGCTGCCAAAAGAAAAGGTGTCCATACTCTAGATTTTCAAATGGAAAACAAAACAAATGGAAAACAAAGCAGAAGAAGCAATTTCCTAGTTGACCTTGAGAGTGTAGTCACTGAAACAGCACTGCATATAGAATAATCAAGATCCACATGAAGTCTCAGAGATTAATTGAATAGGAATACTTGGCTTAGCATGATAAACTGCCCTTTCTGAGGTGAGTACGTCTGGCAGAACTCCCATTTCATGTGATTCACCTATGTAGCAGCTTTAAATTGCAGTCAGAAAACTCAGGTGTGCATAACACGCTAATTTCTTTACAACCTTATAAACTGTGTGCCACTCACACGCCCTCATTTTTGCTCAATCTTGCCAAGTCATGGTACCTCGGTCACTTCTACTCTAGTTATCCAGTTATCAGCCCGCTTTGTCCCAATTGTGCGTCTTCCTTTGGTCCACCAGCCCTCTAGTCACCTCTACATTGACCTCTGCAGACCTTCCATGAGTAAACCAGTATTATGAAGATACTGAAATGGGAGGGAGAGGAAATAACAGAATACAGGGCTAGGAAATCAAGTGGCAAAAGAGAAAAGCAGACATTGGGGGAGTGGCTGAGCCTGGTGAAAGGCATAGACTCCGGGAAATTTCTTTTTTTTTAATATATTTTGTTGACATTTTACAGAGAGGAAAGGAGAGGAATAGAGAGCTAGAAACATGGATGAGAGAGAAACACCGACCAGCTGCCTCCTGCACACACCCTACCGGGGATGCGCCCGCAACCAATGTACATGCCCTTGACCGGAATCAAACCCAGGACCTTTCAGTCCGCAGACCAACGCTCTACCGCTGAGCCAAACGGGTTTTGGCAGACTTCAGCAAATCTCATGGACAGGTAGCTGAAGCCCCCAGGGCTCCTCCCGGGCCTGACCTGCTGGTGCATCCTAAAGCCCGTATGTTGGATTTTCCCTTCCATCTTTGCCCCCTGAACTTGAACCGTCATTAGTGGGGACAAGTTAAATCTCTATTCTTTGCAACCATGAAAAGAAAAAGAAAAACTGTTAGGGAATCTATCTTGAAATAAAAAACCAGATCCTTAAAAACATCAAACCACTTTTCCACAGAACCACCCACGATTGTCCTAATAGAGCTTCACAGCCATGAAGACAAATTTGCATGCATGTGTGTTTGTGCATGTGTATGTGCAGCCCACATTGTAGGAGGAAAAATTCAGATAATTGTCCTATATATAAAACATATTTTATCTAATTCAAGACAAAATTCTTCTAATAATGTATCTCTGAGTGTTTTAAAATCCAATTTTCCATTCTTCAGCCTAGTTAAAGCCATTGTGTGATAAAGAGGGGGGAAAAACATAAAATTGGGCATCTATATCATACATGCAAAATCATGCAGCCCCGCCCACCTACACATGCCCCTCCCTCCAGCCTGCTACCCTGCCATGCTCACAGCCCCGCCCACTCATGCCCACCCACTCACACAGCCTCCTGGTCACCAGTCTTTGGTCGTTTTGCTGTTATGGCTTCACAACCCAGGGGTTTTTATAATAGAGATTTGTTGTTATCAACCAACCTCAGAAAGACACACACACACACACACAAAACACACACACAAAACACACACACACACACACACACCTTAATTTCTAAGGTTATTCTACAATAAGAAAAGAATATAAAATTTTTAAATCCTGTTAAACTTAAGCAAAATTTCAATACATATTTGAAAATATTATAACTTTCAGAAGTATATATTTAAATTTACTAATTCCTGCTTATAACTAAAAATGAATATAAAAACATCTCAACAAAATATGGCATATACCATTAGTAATTTGGATTCTATTTTGATAAAAATGTTATAACAGTGCATAGGGTAAGTTCAAAGTGTTTCCATTAGTTTCTAAAAATTTTTGAAAGTGGCATGTTTCATATTATTACTTTATATATCTTTTCTCTTTTTCCGGTTAAAAGATCATATAGATAATGATACTTTAAATACTTTAGACTATGTAACATTGTTAATATTTCAATAGCCTTTCCACATTCTCTTTGCATAATTTTTAAATATTCTTGCATATCCATACTGTTAAGGGTTTATATTTATGCCAAGTTGTGAATTAACACCTACTAGATATTAATTATAATGCTCTGTATAAATGCCATCATTGTTGTTACTAAAATCTGATTTTTGTCACACAATTTCATTTACAATACTAACACATTCCTTTAGATGTTTATAAAGAAATTACTTTTAAATTGAGAAGCATTTCTAAAAATGCTGGGAACAAAAGGTAAATGCAGTGAGAAAATAATTAATATTCTTGTATCATCCTTGCTACTTGAATATCTGGTTTAAGCATTTCTATACCTGACACACTAATTTAGCTACATTCCAGCCAAACCAGCACTGCGGTAATAGAATATTGATTATACATGTTCAAAGACAAAGAACTTATGTTGCTGCACTTTTTATACATGCATGATAGTGCAGCACAATATTCATGTCGATAATTTTCACAAAATGACCCCCACTGCCACTGTGCTCAGTGGCAATTTAATTATGAAATAGTCAATCTTTTGATTAAGCACTTTCTCTTACATCCACCTAAAATATACGTAACCATGCTGGACTTGGAAGATTCCAGTGTAAAAGCTCAGTGGAAATATACTTACCATGTCCATTTAAGTATGGGTTTTTTCCCTAGTTTTTATTATCATGATTTGATTTCTCATCATGAATGTTTGAGAAAACTTTCTCATGGAGATTCTAATCTCACAGGGATCAAATATTAACTCCATATATTCCATTTTCCAGCACACGTAAAAAGTTAAGAGTAGTTTCATCAAGGTGGTAAAATACAGTTTTAAAAAGAATCCTTTCATGGCCCGTTCTTATGGATACAGTGTTGATACCCTTTTCAGAAATAGTCACCCAGAAAAGAATGAAGAGAAGACATTTTATTTATTTGGAAATACAAATATTAGACCTAATGTGAATTGTTAATAAAAACCGGAAAGTAATTTTGGCATCAATAAGTCATTATTAATATGTTGTTTTGAGAGAATTAAGAAGTGAGGAATGAGGAACAGAAATGGTATCTTTATAAATTTAAGAGTTGAAAAGGTCATCAAAAGTTATCTACCAGGTGTACCAGTCATTAATGCAGATTTTTTTTCAATAGATGGAGTTACACAAATGTTGATATATATGCAGTTTGGTATGTATGCCATCACTTTGTATTGACAACAAGCTTCAAAACTTCATATGTCAAACTTTCTGAAGGTGTTAACATCATAGACATTTTTATACTTAAAAATATCAAATTTTGTGCCCCCAAAAAAGAGAGCATTTGTGGGAAGTTTTAATTCATCACTTTATTTTGAAGTAAAAGTGTTGCTGAGTACTTCAGGAAGCTTATGGTGAACATGCTCCATCTCAAGATACTTGTGAACGCTGGTTTAAACTCCTTAAAAGTGATGATTTCGATGTGAAAGACAAAGAACATCCCAGTCAATCAAAAAAGTTGGAAGACCAACAATTACAAGCATTATTGGATGAAGATGTGTGCCAAACTCAAAAACAACTTGCAGAAAGATTAAACGTTGCTCAGCAAACAATTTCCAATTGTTTACAAGCGATGGGAAAAATTTAAAGGAAGGAAAATGGGTGCCACATCAACTGAACGAAAGACAAATGGAAAGTCATCAGTAAAATATTGCTTTAATGGCACAAAAGCCTTTTTTGCATCGAATTGTGTGTGACTAGTGATAAAAAGTGCACTTATTTTGAGAATCCCAAACAGAACAAATCATGGATTGATCCAGGTCAACCATCAACATGGACTGCAAGGCCAAATCACTTTGGAAAAAAGACAAAGCTCTGCGTTTGGTGGGATCAGGTAGGTGTGGTGTATTATGATCTTCTAAAACCAGGTGAAACTGTTAATACTGATTGCTACCAACAACAAATAATCCATTTGAACCACGCTTTGATCATGAAATGACCAGAACGTAGCAGAAGACATGGCAAAGTAATTTTGCTTTATGGTGATGCACCATCACACACTTCAAAACCAGATAAAGACAAATTAAAAGATCTTGCCTGGGAAGTATTAACCCACCTGTGGTATTCACCAGACCTTGCTCCTTCAGATTGCCACTTGTTCCAATCGATGGCACACGCACTTTCTGAGCAGCACTTCAAAGTATACAAAGAAGTGGAAAATTGGGTCTCTGAATGGTTTGTCTTAAAACAAGAAAAGTTCTATTGGGATGGTATTCACAAATCACCTGAAAGATGGGGGAAATGTGTAGCTAGCAATGAACATTACTTTGAATACAGCACTTTTGATATTTCTCTTGAAATTATCGTGTTTTCTTTTATTACAAAATCCGCATTATTAACCAGTACATCTGGTAAACAACCTGCCGCCCAGAATGAGTCTCTTTCCCCACTTCCCTGGCAGATGATTACTCAGCATCTGCTTAAATATATCCAGGACAGCTATTTCATGAACGTGTCATTTCCTTTATTAAGACAAAACCTACTTATTTGTATTAATCTGTGTCCTATACTACTGGTGAGAGTCTAAAAGGGTACCAGTTTTCTGAAGTTTATTTTGGCAAAACAAATCACAAAACTCTACATGTATCTATTAATTGGCTCTATGGTTCAAGTTACAGGGCTTTATCCTAAGAAAATAATCAGCTATATATAAGAAATGTATTAAAAATTATACATATATATCCCATATCCCATATACATAGGAAATTACTTTTAATAAATTTACATATATATGAAATTTATTTGATTTGTTACTTAAAAGTGTGAAAATTGGGAAACAAATCAAAGTTAAAGAATGGACAGTTATTGAAGTAACTTGTGATAAATCCATACAAAGGAATATCAGGCTATCACCACAAATCATGTTGTACATAAATGGACTCACAATATACTTTAATGACATAATGTATATAAAACATTTAGTAGACTTTCTGGTATAAAGAAAACAAAAGATAAATATTAAATTATGTATTATTACTTTTTTAAATTGACAATAAAAATATTCAATATAACATTCATTTAAAAATATATACACATCCCTGGCCAGTGTGGCTCAGTTGGTTGGGCATCATCCTGTGCACCTGAAAGGTTGCCGGTTCGATCCCCAGTCATGGTGTGCAGGAGGCTGTCAACCAGTGTTTTGCACCCACATGGATGTTTCTCTCTCTCCCTCTCTTTTCCTTTCTATACAAAAATCAATTTTTAAAAAATTAAATACATATACATACAAGTATATATGACCTATAAGTAATATATGACAAAATATTATTAAATTTGTATTCAAATGGTGAGATTAGATGATATACTTTTGCTTCCCTTCTTGTTTTGGTTTACCAAGTTTTTTGCATTGGGTATACATTCCTCTTGCAGTCTAAAAACTAAATGTTATTTTAAATATATGTATTCACTATTTAATGAATGCCTACTCTCTGCCGGATATGAATGAACAGAGCTTACATTTCATTATATAACCACAATGTATACTGATTATGAATGAATCTGTATATTCGGTAAGTACAAATAAATCATAAACAAGAATATGCTAGTATACCAATTTCATGATGGTGGAAATTTCTGGAAAGGAAGAGAAGGTAATGAAGTTGTGGATGATTAAACATAAATTTAAATTGTGTCCATAAAGTTTAATTTCTTTAAAAGATAAAGAAGATATCTAAAGCAAATGGTACGGTGCCACTGTTTTTCAGTACCAGTGGTAAGTAGGGTCATCCTGGATTTATTTTTTAAAGAATAGAAAACTACAATCAATCCATGTGTCCATTAACAACAGAATGGATAAATAAACTGTGGTATTTTTAAATACTATTAGTGAGATATAATTAACATACCAAAACATTTACTCAACTTAAAATTTGCAATTCAATGATTTTTAGTAAATGTCTAAGGTTGTGTAACTAATCATTGTAGTCTAGTTTTAGAACATTTTCATTACCCCAATAAGGTCTTCGTGTCCTTTTTACAATTAATCCCTGTTCTCGCCCTCAATTCTAAGCAATCATTAATCTACTTTCTTTCTCTATAGATTTGCCTAATTGTGGTATTTTCTTACAACAGAAGCAAATTACAGTATTATTCTTATAAAGAAAAAATACAGCTACCCTCAACAACAATGATGAATCTCACAGATAAAACATTGGGTGTAGGTAGACAAACAAAAAATAGTTTATGCTATATGATTCCATTAATAAATGTTCAAGGAGAGCAAACACAATTCCACAGTGACAAAATCAGAATAATGGTTATCATTAGAGGGGTATTGACTTGGAAGGGAAAGGAGGGAGACTTCTAAAGTGCTGCAAATATTCTATCAGTTATCTGTTACCTGGGTGTATACTGTAAGTGAAAATTAATAAATCAATTCATTTAAATGTCTTTAATTTTATACCCCAATACAGATTTTTTAAAATAATACCACACCCATATGAATTTTTTTTTGTCTTAAACCCTTGCTTACCTCATCATTTCCCCTCTTCCCTTTCCGTTCTGTTTCTCACATCATTGCCAAGTTGAACCTGAAGTTTCTGATAAATGTTACTAAAATCATTCAATTATTTAGTTAAAAGACTTAGGAAAAGACAAAGCAAAAGTCATAAACTCATCTTTGCTTTCTCTTCTCTACTGGCCTACATTTTCAAAGTGGTGCTCTATGATAATAGATTACTCATGAGAAGAGGAAACAGGTTAGTAGGACAATAAAGCAATAATGAAAACCAGAATAAAACACCTACTTTGGCTAAAAATAGCTATAAAAGCAGTGCCACAGCCAAACTGTTATAGCTTTCTTAAAAATGGAAGGAGGGGAGGAAGGAAGGAAGGAAGGAAGGAAGGAAGGAAGGAAGGAAGGAAGGGAGGGAGGGAGGGAGGGAGGGAGGGAGGGAGGAAAGGAGGGAGGGAGGGAGGAAAGGAGGGAGGGAGGGAGGAAAGGAGGGAGGGAGGGAGGGAGGAAAAGGAAAGTAAAGGAAGGAAAGGGAAGGGAGGGAAGGGAAAGAGGGAAGGAGGAAAGGAAGGAGGGAGGGAGGGAGGCAGGCAGGCAGGCAGGCAGGCAGAGAGGAGATAGATGGGCTTGCCATCCAAGCTGTTCAATTATATAAACTTTACATGCCTTAAAGTGTCAAATGGGTCAAGTAGAAAGATAACAAGATTAAACTAATTTTCCTTGGGAAAACCACATTCTACACACATCCTACTTAGATTTCAAAAGTCTAGTGTTTGAATATTACAAAATACCTGATATTCAAAAATCAACAATGTAATGCCGAGCAATACCTCTGTGGTATCTGTTTATGCTATATAAGGTGTGCCTGGACAGTGTGCTTCAATATTCCGTCAGTCATAGTAACCCTGCACTACAAGCACACCTCTAAAACACTAACTAAACTCGGGGCAATGACACCATTTATTCCATAGCCACAATCTCTAGGGAATTCCAAGGGACTGAAATAAGTTAATCAACCCCTATCGCAAACCTATGCATTATAGTGTTTATCACATATAGCTACTGTTCATTTGAGGAAACTGTCAGAGAGCACTGTTTAGTGACTTGTCAACGTTTTCGTAGCATCACTTCAATATCATTCTTTAATAATGTTGCTATTTTCAGAAGCGAGTTATGCAACTACTCAGTAGCTAATCGAAAAATAATTCTCAGGCCCTTTTACTCGTAAACTAGAGTACCCTCTCCTTGCTTCAAAGCTGTGCTCTTTCTCAGTCTATACCCGTTTCTAGATTAAAATCAAAATATAAAATCAGGCCATCAGCGTCTACTCAACAATGATAATCCCAAGTATCTGAAATCCCAAATAATCCCATTATTGAGGTATTAATCACCAATATTTTAGTTGCAAGTGACAAAAAAATCAGTAGCAATTCAATCTAGCTTTAAAAAAAAAAAAAAGGAGGAACTAATCTATATGTATAAAAGCCTAAGCAGATGAACAACTGAATGACTGGTCACTATGATGCTCAACACAGGAGCTGCCCCCTGGTGGTGAGTACACTTCCAGAGTGGGAGCGCCACTCAGCTAGTGTGCGCAGCTGCAGCTGCGTGAGCCTCTCCTGCCTCCACAGCAGCACTAATGAAGGCAGCAGCAACAGGCACAGTGGGGCCAGGATGAGCAGGAGCAGTGCCTGGACCCAGCTTGGGCTCCTCCCCAGCCAGATGCTGCTTCATTCCCTCTTACATCTCTTGGGGGATGTCAGACTAAAGGGATTTGGCTGAAACCTGCAATCTAACATCCCCCAAGCGGCCTCAGATTGCAAGAGGGTACAAGCCAGGCCGAGGGACCCCACCGGTGCACGAATCCGTGCACCGGGCACCTAGTTTATTGGATAAGTATCTAAAAGTTGAAGGTTTAGTACTGATTTCAGGCTTACCTAGATTCAGGTCTTCGACCTCATCTCTTTGTATGCTGACTTCAAATCTCTTTTACAAAAGCAAAGAGCCTGACTTCAAATAAGCTCCAACTTGTATTTTCAATACAGTTCATCATCCAACAGACACTAGTACCTTTCCTTCCCTTCCCCAATCTCAACCCAAGGACTGACATCAAATCTTAGGAAAAATTCAACCTAGTTTTGAGTTTTTAGCACGTAACTATTATTGGGGGAAAAAATCACAAAGATCAAGGGGGAAGAACAAGTGGTTGGCCATTCTGGTCACAACCCACCCCTGAGGCAGAAAAGAGGGAACTCATGACATAGAACTCCCTTAGGACTACATGGAGTTGAGAAAAGTATGTTTCAAAAGAACACCCGTGTGCTGGTACTGACAGGGGAAAAAAAGGGTGAGGAAGCCAACACAATGGATGTCCACTATTGTCATCACACGTATGGGCTAATGCAGCAGAGGTTTTCTGGCAAGCAGAATGTGTATTTCTGGTCTTCGCCAGCACAGCAATAAAAATTTTACTGTTGTTAGCCTTCGAGAAACCTGAAAGCCATTTGAGAGGTTCAAATGTAGGGAAGAAAAAAAAGATAACATTTATTGCTTCATAAACTTGGTAATAAAAATTCCTTTAGGAAAATGTTATTCCCCCATCTATCCTGCATACATGGCAGTTGATATGACCTATGCTTTTAAATATGGATATTTTGACTTGACTGAACCAAAATGATAACCAAAAGGTGTAAAAATACCGGGGTGTATTTTTGTTGCTTTAATGATGTGGTAAGTCAAACTAATGCCTCCGAACTTTATCCCATCTTCCAACTCTGCTGCACCTGAGGAAGGTGGACCAGTTGGGTGAAGCAGAAGGATGGGCTGGCAGTGTCTGCTCTGCACAATAATTGATGCTCAAAATCATGAACAAAAATACTAGGAGGAAATTTAGGTAACTATTCCTCTAATTATAAAGTTGGCATGTCAATATATTTTTAAACCCCTAGCCGGTTTTGCTCAGTGGATAGAGCGCTGGCCTGCAAACCAAAGGATCCTGGGTTCGATTCTGGACAAGGGCATATACTTTGGTTGCAGGCTCCTTCCTGGCCCAGTCCCTGATTGGGGAGTGTGCAGGAGGCAATCAATTGATGTTTCTGTCTTTCCCTCTCTTCGACTCTCTCTCTCTCTCTCTCTCTCTCTCTCTCTCTCTATATATATATATATATATATATATATATATATATATATATTTAATATTTAAAATATCTAACCCAAAAATCATAAAGGGAAAATGGCTAGGTTGGACTGCCACAGAGAACATAATCACTAACAATGTTACAAGAAAATGGAAAACTAGTAAAAATATTTGGAACATATATAATGAACAGAGGATTAATATTTTTAATATAAGGGCTTTAAAAATCAATAAAAGACAAATGCAGCAATAAAAAAATAGTAAAGGAATATGTAAAAGTAATTCCAAAAGAAGTAAATGAAAAAATATAGTCCAATGACATGTGAAGAGATGTTTAAATTCATTATTAATAAATGAAATAAAAATTAAGCAAATTTGACTCTATATTGCCAAATATTAAAACACTTAATAACATCCACTGCTATTAGATATTTAGATTGGCATAGCCTTTCAGAAAAGCCATTTGGCATTAAGTATGATTTTAAATTTTAACTGTATATTCCTCTTGACCTAGCACTCCTGCTTCCAAAACCTACAACAAGGGAGAAAAGAGAATCAGGTGAAAGGATTGTTAGTCTATTTATGTATTCATTTGAGTATATATGTTTCAGAGTAAGTTGTGTAAAAAGATTTGGAGACCATACTATTTACAATAATGAACAATTTAATCCCTAAGTGCCTAATAACAATGAACTAATAAAATAAGCTAAAAGTCATTCTTTAAAATGGATCCCCCCAAAATTATATACGATTGTGTTGAACTCTATGTAGAGATTTTAAAAGATGCCCTTATAGTCTAAGTGATTTTGGCCTTTTCTTTGCCAGGTTTCATTTTAAATATACATATGACTGTGAGGTCAAGATTCAGACCCTATAATCTCCTTGCCTTTTTCTTACTCCTCTTTTGGGGGGATGCTTTATTTTTTAGCAAACTAATTTGTATAATTGGTTAGTTTGTATAATTTGTCAAAATGTACCCCTGCAAACAACTATAGCTAAAATGTTGTGTCAGTATGTCCTCTATTTGTTAAAACAATTTTATTCACTTTTTGCATCTATTGTCTCATTTCTGCTAGCCAGAAATTTCCTAAACTGTGCCATGACATTGTTATTACATGAAACAAAATAATATATATGAGAAACACTAGATAAGCAAAATTAGACAGATTTCATTGCTTCAGACCTTCTCAGAATGTTAAATAGACCAACATAATCCTATCTAATAAAAGAGTAATATGCAAATTGACCATCACTCCAACACACAAGTTGACCACCCCCATGTGAACACAAGATGGCTGCCATAAGATGGCTGGCGGGGGAGGGCAGTTAGGGGTGACTAGACCTTCAGGGAAGGGCAGTTGCAGAGAGGACCAGGCCTGCAGGGGAGGGCAGTTGGAGTAACCAGGCCAGCAGGGAAGGGCAGTTGGGGGCAATTGGGCCAGCAGGGGAGCAGTTAGGCATTTTTCAGGCTGACAGGGGAGTGATTAGGGATGATCAGGCTGTCAAGCAGAAGCAGTTAGGGGCAATCAGGCAGGCAGACAAGTGGTTGGGAGGCAGCAGTCCTGGATTGTGAGAGGGATGTCCCAGATTAGAGAGGTGCAGGCTGGGCTTTGGGACACCCCCTTACCCCCGTGCATGAATACCATGCATCAGGCCTCACAACTCCATTTACAAATAGGTTCCTCCTGCGATACAGTTCACTTCATATTCTGAGCCAGTCATTATTAAATCAAGATCATCAAGAATGGCTATCATCAACAAATCAAATGACAAGTGCTGGCGAGGATGTGGAGAAAAAAAGAATACTCCTGCATTGCTGGTAGGAATGCAATCTGGTGCAACCACTGTGGAAAACAGTATGGTGTTTCCTCAAAAAATTAAAAATGGAACTCCCATTTGACCCAATAAACCCACTTCTAGGAATATATCCCAAGAAATCAGTAACACCAATCAGAAATAATATATGTATCCCTATGTTCACAACAGCACAATTTATAATAGCTAGGATTTGGAAATAGCCTAAGTGCCTATCAACAGATGAGCGGATTAAAAACCTGTGGCACATCTACACAATGGAACACTTCGCTGCAGTGAAAAAAGAACTCTTACCATTGTCAACAGCATGGATGGACCTGGAGAGCATTATGCTAAGTGAAGTAAGCCAGTCAGAGAAAGATAAATATCACATGATTTCATTCATTTATGGAATATAATGAACAACATAAACTGTTGAACAAAAATAGATCCAGGAATATAGAAACATGGAAGAGATCATCATAACCTCAGAGGGGAGGCAGGGGAGTGTGAGAGGGGAGAGTAAGAGATCAACTAAAGGACTTGTATGCATGCACATAAGCATAACCAATGGACACAGTCAGTAGGGGTGTGAGGGCATGTGCTAGGGGTGGGGGAGCAGGAGCAGGCAGGGAGAAGTCAATGGGGGGGAAGGAAACATGTAATACTTTCAACAATAGAGAATTTAATTTTTTTAAAGATCATCAACAAGCTGTGCTGAATGGCTGCAGATGGAACACTTTTTTTTCCCCAGTTCTCATCTCACTATTATCTGTCCTCAATTTTTGACAAGTTGGACCTCTAGATCTTTGAAAGAGCCTTCTTCCTTGGTTTTTCTCTGTTGATCTCAAGACTTTCTCATTTAGCTTCCTTGGCAGTTTCTGTTTCATTGTTGGCTGCCTCTGCTCATTTTGCTTCATAAATGTTGATTTTCCCTGGAGATTCTCTCTGGCAACCACCCTTTGACACCAGATACTCCCTGGGTGATCTCATTCTCGCCTACAATTTCAACAAGCAGCTCTCATAAGCTCATGATTTATAAGTCATGAGGAACCTTTGGCCAGCATCTATCTTCTAGGGTTGATGTTTACGTAAACTGCCCTCCTTAATCTCTCCCAGGAAGCCCTGCAGGCACATCAAACGGAATACATCCAAAACGGAAAAGTATTTTTCTTCGCCCGCAAAAAACATTGTTTCCTACATCAACAAATAATGGCACTCATCCATCCAGCTTCCAGAGCCTTCACTATTTCTCTCCCTCACACACCAAGCCATTAATAATCAATTCCTATTGATTTGTCTTCTTAATATCGCCCCAAAGATCTACATCCCCCCATCTGGATGACCATTATGTCAGTGCTCAACATCTTCATTTGTCACCTAAATTACTGCAGAGTTAGCACTCAAATTTTGCTGATTAAATGATTTCCCTTAAGTCTTGTCCCTTCCCATTCATTCTTCTACCTGCCCATGGTCATCATTCTAAAACAAATTATATCATTTCATCTCATCTTGAAAGGCACTGCTGCCCCAAAGAATACAAACAAATTTCATTATGCAGATCCATTCATGAGCTGACTCTTGCTCGTCTCTCTAACCCAGGGGTGGCAAACTTTTTGACTCGAGGGCCACAATGTGTTCTTAAACTGGACCAGAGGGCCGGAACAAAAGCAACCTGACCATGTTGGCACTCTCATCTTGGGCTGCTGGTGAAGGAGCAGAGGGGAGAGCAAGAGAAACCTCCTTCGCTCTTTCAGCTCCGTGGGCCAGATAGAACAGCCGAACGGGCCGGTCGGCCCGTGGGCCATAGTTTGCCCACGGCTGCTCTAACTTCACCCATCACCACTCCCCAACTCAAAGAATATCCTCCAGACAGTCAAGCTGCACCTGAACAATGTGCAGCTTCTTAAATGATACCAGAATCACTTTTCTCCCCTTTCTTCCTTACCAAACCTCATCTGGACCTAATTCTTACTCCACATTCAAGATTCAACTACAATGTCATCTTCTTAGGAAATGTTCCAATTTGCCAAAATTGGATTGGATGCCCTTTTTATAGGACTCCACATTACCCTATTCATTTTTTTATTATGACATATATCACACTGATGAGTTTTCCTGATGACTTACTTGACTGTAGTATCTTTAAAGCCAAGATCTATATGACTTATGCATCAAGTTGTGCTCAAAAATAGCTCAGGATCTGACACATAATAGGCCATCCAGATTTAAGGTTCCCATCCGTATAATAGAGACATTGCACTGCCAACTAAACAGAATTATCAGAGGATCGAATATAGAGTTGCCAAATAAAATGCAGGGCATCTAGAAATAAATTTTAGTATGTCTCATGAAATATTTGGAACATATTTACACACACAAAAAAAATGTTTGTGTCTAGAATTCAAATGTAACTGGATATTCTATTTTCCCCCAAATCTGGCAACCCTAATAAAATAAGATTTTATATCTATGAAAGTGCTTTACAATCTATAAAAATTTCTACAACCCGACCAGTGTGGCTCAGAGGTTGAGCATTGATCTGTGAACCAGGAGGTGACAGTTCGAGTCCCAATCAGGGCAAATGCCCAGGTTGCAGGCTCAATCCCCAGTAGGGGGCAAGTATGAGGCAGCTGACAAATGTTTCTCTCTCATCATTGATATTTCTTTCTCTCTCTCCCTTTCCCTTCCTCTCTGATATTAATAAAAATGTGAAAATAAATAAAAGTTTCTACAAAAATGTAAGCAAATGGAAGTTTTATCTTTCAAAAAATCCATTACAGCTTTGACATGAATGAGAGAAGTTTCCATGTTAAGCTTCTGTGATTTTCATCCTTTTTTAACAAATCTTGCTATGTGAATTTATTTGTTCTTCTTAAACTTAAAATATATTTTTTTCTATGAAAACAAAAGTAAGTTCTTGGGCAACCAAGGTGTATGTTGACCACCACCATTACACTAAAGAAGACTGGGAGCAAGAGAAGAGAGCGACGAAGGAAAAGAAAGAGGCACTTAACACTGTAGTTTCAAGAGATAAAGTCCTGAGGTTTTATCTTCTTTTAGCACTATATCTACAAGTACTACCCTATGCTTGGAACTCACTGGTCTTCACTGATTAATCTAAATAAAGTAGTGAGCCACAAATTTTCTAATAACCCACTTGATTTAAGGTGTAAAAAGCATCAGTATAAATGAGGAAGTACCTGGCCTGGAGAGAGCGAAGATGCCTAAACCCTCAGCTCACTCTTGTGTATCGCCAGCCCGAGCATCCATTTCCTCATCTTTAAGAAACACAGTACAGTCCTGGCTGGGTAGGAGTATCATTCTATACACCAAAGCTGCTTCAGGTTCAGTCCCCGGTTAGAGTGGGTACAGGAGGCAAACTGGCCAATGTTTCCTTCTCATCTCTCTCTCTCTCTCTCCCTCTCTCTCTCCCTCTCTCTCTCTCTCTCTCTCTCTCCACACACACACACACACACACACACACACACACACACACTTCCTCTCTCTCAAATCAATAAAAACATCTTCAGGTGAGGATTAAAAACAAAAAAGAAGAAGCACACCACCAATTCAGGTGATATCTAAATTTCAACATAGCTCTAATGCTCTGAAATTTTATGCAATAGTCACTGATATATACTGCTATGAATGTAAGTAGAAATAAAAGATTTAAATGTCTTATTTGTGTATGAATTCATCAAATGAAATTTATAACTTGTTAATCTGTTATGTAAGTCTAGTCCACCCACAGACAGCAAGGAAGGCGAACCACGTTTTAGTGGTAGTAGAATCAGGTTTGGAGTTTCACTGAAGTTACAGGAGATCCACAGTTGGCTCTGTTCAGACAGAAGGATCTACACAAAGTTTTGCCTCTCCTTCCCCTTCCTCATGCCGACAGAAGAGACTAATTGGGAACTGATCTTAAATGTCACAAGTGCTGGGACATCAGGAACAAGAACAATTATCAGAATCACTGGACTGCAAGAGATTTAAGAAGTTACTCCAGCAGACACAAATCACCCTGATAAACAGATTGCCCTGCAAATAGCCAAGTTAAAGGACAGATGCTCTTGTTTTGCACACACCAATCCCACAGAGGTGGCTCCCAAACATAGCTGACCTTAAGTGTGTGAGTGAAGGAAACAGTTTGCTCCGCTCACCCTTCCTATGTGCTTCCCTCCACCTTCGGGCACTGAGCCCTCCCAGCCTCAGAATGCATGCATGGGCTAGGGGGAGAGGGGGGTAATCCAGAGAGCTTTGAGGGCTCATGCGGTGAGGCCTGACACCTGGGAATGAGAGGGAGTTAGTCAATAAAGGAGGGACGCATTGGAGGAACATTATTGTTCAAGAAACTGTTCACCTCTGCGGCATCTCATGGGAACTGCACCCTCCCCTGGGCTGGCATGGGCGGCTCCACCAGGCAGCTGCCTTCCTCTTAAACAGGCCTGCTTTGGGGCCATAGTGATTGCCCAGGTGGCAAGTGTTCCAAGATGCGCCAGTCATCCTCCTCCTCCTCCACGATTGTCTAAATGAGAAGGAAGTGAATAGAATCCATAGATCTCTCGTGGTGCAGCAAGGAGAATGTCAGGCAATAAGATGTAGGCAGCCACATTCAAGGCCACGTGGAAGAAACGAAGTACAGAAAAATGAATGCAGCCAACACACGGACAAAAGAGATCAGAGGCAGCCGGCTCCGCCTTTGCTCTCTTCGGGGCCTGGTTCCGCTGTGGCCCCGCCCTTCCCTGCCTCCCCAATGTCTGTGAGCCAGTCGCCCACTCCCTTAATTCCCCAGGTTTTTCACATGGAGTCTTTGCCAATGTGAAACCACTATTTATCACATTAAAAAAAAAAAACTGAGGGAAGAACATTTGCAAAGGCAAGAAGCAGTGACATAACTGATCAAATGTCTAATTAGGGCCCCCGTCTCTGCGTCTCCCTAAGACGGGGACAATATGCCCCATTATAACAATGCAGGCAGAGTCTGCTTTTTCTCTAATGATTTATGGCATCATTAATTTGTGAGAGGCCTTTTTATGAGCACAAGAGAAAAGTCTGAATTACAGCGAGGGAAGCCTTGATAAGTAATGTATCTGGTATTGATTATACTCTCATGGATATTTGATCTGGGGTTTATAATTCAGCTATGCACCATTTCAGGAGGGTGGAGCTGAGATTTTACCGCCCCGCAGACAGAATTATGAACTCGTGCCCAGGCCTTGCGTCCTGAGAAGAGAAGCGTGCCCACGCTGGCTCCGGAGGCGCTGCGTGATCAAGTCTTCCTCTGGGAGATTCACTGGGCTTATTAACCCGTAGGAGCAGTATCAGTAAATAAATCTGCTTAATTTGTCTAACAGTTAAACAAACAAAACGTATTTGCACAAGGAAAGATTTGCTTTGTTCTTCCCCCATTTAACAAACCCCAAAGCAGTTTTCCCTCAACACCAGGAAGAATTTTAAGACCACCAAGGGAAGCATACTGTGCAGGCAGGTACTGAAGATTTTAGGGAGTTTCACCCACGCTGTTGTCATAGACGTTTAATGGCAAATTATTATAATGTATATGTACCATAGACTCATAGGAGATTTTCTTTTATCCCCACCTAAGGACATGCTTAGAAAAAAGAATGGAGAGAGATGGAGAGAGAGAGAGAGAGAGAGAGAGAGAGAGAGAGAGAGAGAGAGAGAGAATATAGAGAGAGAAACATCAATGTGAGAGAGAAATATCAAAAGGCTGCCTCCTGAACACAACCAAATCTGGTGTCTAGCCCGCCCACACCCAGGTATGTGCCCTGACCAGAAATCGAACAGGCAATTTTCAATGCACAGAACAATGCTCAATCAACTGAGCCACTCTGGCTGGGCAATCATAGGCAGATTTTAAAGAGATTTGAGCAGGCTTTTTTCAAGTATATTTTGGTTATGCTAATAGTACTGTCACTTAAGGTTAATGACTGATTGAAAATTTTGTCTCCCATTTTTACCAGACCACAGTAAGCCCAAGTAGGCAGATGGAAGGCATGAGGCACAGTAGTGTTACCTTCCCTCTCAGACCAGGAGGAAACAAAACATCCCACACGGGGAAGAGGCAGCTAGCTCTGTTGAGTGAGAGAGCAAGTTGCAAAGCCACCAAAGGCAAGACAGAGGGGATGAGGGTCCCAAATTTGGTCCCAAAATAAGGGGGAAGCCCCAGCTGGTTTGGCTCAGTGGATAGAACACCGGCCTGCGGACTGAAGGGTCCTGGGTTCGATTCCAGTCAAGGGCACATGCCTGAGTTGTGATCCCCAGTATGGGGCGTACAGGAAGCAGTGAATCAATGATTCTCTCTCATCAGTGACGTTTCTATCTCACTCTCCCTCCCTCTCTGAAATCAATAAAAATATATTTTAAAAAATAAATAAGGGTGAAGACAGGAGCATGAATACAAAAGATCAAATGACTGCTGACTGCTTTAGCCTAGGAGGCGGTGAGGGAGAAGCGTGGATAACGACCGGATTTCGGGTGGACTGAAGCCCAAATGAGCAACTTCTCATTCCTGTCAGGGCAGAGATTCGGTCTGAGTCAAGTGTCAGAGAAAGGCGGCATTCTCTGCTTCCTGCTGGACCAGCTGCTTTTGGGGATGCCCTCCCACTATAATACGATTCTAGAGCTCCAAGGGCATTTAAATCAGCTCAAGGTGACAGAAACAAGTGCGCGTAAGAAACCTACTTATTCACAGATAAGCACATCTGCCCAAGTGTGGCGAATCGTTTAGAATCATTTGAAACTAAATGAACTGTCAATACACACCGGACGATCGCTCTGAAGATAAAAATGGTGAAGGTAGCCCTGCCTCACCTAGGCAGAATAAATACAGAATTAAATCCACCAGAAGACACTTAATACGTCTTAAAGTGACACGTTGGCTTTGACAACGTGAGGGATGAAAGATTAATTCTCCTCTGAAGAGGGGTTTGTCACATAAAAGCCAGTAGTACTGATCATTAGAAATAATTACAAATGGGTACATAAATAGATTCAAAGAACTGTATAAATAAGAACTTTAAAAAATTCATGAGCTGCCATCCTTCACTAAACTGTATATAATTTGGCAATATTTTAATAACTTGACAGCACTATAATACAATCCGGGTTTCTAGAATAAATCACTTCTGGTTTTCACTGCTGCAAACATAAACCAAAGCTCTTTCTGATCCCACTCAGCTTTATTCAAACACAGGAAAGGCTGTATTCAACCACATCCAGAATGTAATGGAATAATTCGAGGATAAATTCGAGAGTAAAGATGTTATCTTTATTATTTTCTAAATAAATCTTATAAATAGGTTGTAGTTCTTAGTTATTTTATGCGAGCCTCAAAATTGCTTATATTCTCCTGTTTTACCTCCTTCGGCATTACCTTGAATTCCCAGGGAATGCATGACTTAAGTAAAAATGCATTTTTCTGTGAATGCTTTCCTGTGAATTAGGTACCCATGTATATTTTGTTCAAATTTCAGTTCCCTTTGATCTGCCCTTAACTTATAAGAACAATAAATTCTTTGTGAAATAACTTCACTTATTTTCCTACTAATGCAGATTTAGGGATAATCAATTCTTTACCAGCTCTCAATAAGATAAAACATATGACATTAAAGAGTAATTTGGATATTTTACTGACTTTATATTTTGGCAATGTTTCATGCCTCATTTGCCTGCAAGCTCATTAGATTAGTGCAACTCCACGTTTTAATGCAAATAGGTTCAGACTTATTTTTCCAAGTAAGTTGAGCCCTGCTTCTTTTCTGTATGTTCATGCCTGAGTTAATAAACTGCAAACTTCCCCTCTTCCGTTTGCTCTGTTTTCCTTTCTATACCATTTGTCGGAGGTTCTCCATTTTAACGAGAGAGGGAGGAGATGAAAGGCAAATTAATCCCCTGGGGCGTGTGAAATAAATTTGGCCTGTCTACAATGTGCAATCTCAATCATTTCTTATATTTTACTGAGCCTTCAACTCGTGACAAGTGTATGCGCTAAAACCAACATACCAATGAGGAAGAAACCAGAAAACAGTGATTGGAGGTGGCAAGGACAGCCATGGAGATTACATCCTCTCGGCCTGTAGGATCCCTACAGCTTTGTGGGCTGGAAGACTAGTAAGGCTCCACGCCCCAGGATGACCCAAGAAGATCTCCAAATTTCTCCTTAGGACCCTACAGAGGGTGTGTTTTCAAAACCTGAGCTGCATATTGAACGTCCTCCTGGTCAGCCAGCTCCATCCTCCTTATAACGAGGTTACACTTGAATATAACTAAAACACACTTTCTTACAGAGGAATTTTTAGATCAGGAGAAATCCAAGTTTCATCTCAATGAGTCTTGCTGTCTGGTCATTGGTCTTGTTCTTCGGCATTTTGGAGGCATTTGAGAGTCGCCTTGGTTATGAAGGTTTAAGTGAGCCTACAGATTACTTATCTCCCCCCCCACCCGCTATGTTTTAATCATTAACATATAAAAGTCAATTGCATACCTTCTTCAGTATCTGAACTACCTTCTCATTTCTTTGCCAAGTCTACAAATCCTTCACCACCTCTCAGCCTTCGTCTGCCCCAGCTCTTGATGGAGGTCTCACCCTTGTGCTCTCAGCTCAGTGCTCTCACCTCATCCCAACCACAGCAGGAAGTACTGCTTGATCCCTGTAGCCAATAGTCATATGCCACCTCCCCTTGCAGTCCTCTTTGCATTGTGTGATTTTCCACGTGGTATGGTGTAGCTCCCCCAAAAGAAAGCCTGTGTCTGTGATATCTCTGTCCTACCTATACACTCAACAGTGCCCTCCAAGAAGTATGGGCTCAGTAAGTTCTTGTTCGTTTGTTTATATCCCTTATGTCAGAGACACTATTCACACAAAACTAGAGCATGAAGCTTTGTACATTTCCTCCCCATGCTGCGTTAAATTCATCTGTCATCCACACTCATATTCTTTTTCCAAATCAGCTTTTTTTTCCAAATCAGATTTTGTTTTCAAAATCAGATTTTTTTTTCCAAATCAGATTTTTTTCCCATGGACATTTCAAGAACCAACCCAATTTCACCACAGTTCTAAAAACTGAACTTTGACTACTATAACTTTACCAGTCCCTAAGGAAAGCTTCAAAAAGCCCTTTCCATTCAAATGTCCCAGTATCTTTTTTTCCCATTGGGGGCGGGAGGGGGGGTCACTAAACTTGTGGAAATCTCTAGTCATTTTTATATTTTAGTCATTCTTGATTTTCCACTGCCCCCCCCTACAGTTATCCTACAAGTAGGAAAACTACAAAATTCCATTCAAAATTTTTATCATCAGTTTAATCCTGCCACGTGCAGCCCACTGTGGTTTAATAGTTCTGGTTCTTTCAGATGATGCAGCCAAGGATAGCCACAAGATGGGACACAAGAGAGGCACAGAAAAACAAAGTCACACTCACAGGTCTAGGTGAGGGGGGTGGGGGGTCGCTGCATGCCACACAGAGTCACAGGGGAACCCCAGGTTCTGGGCAGGTGCAGAAGACAGGAGCAGGGGGAATGTTTAGGCCAACACCTTCATTTGGTGTTTCTTTAGGAAAGTCACAGTAAGCAGGGTAAATAGCATAGGACAGGTTGGTTTGAATTATTTCAGTGGACTTTAAGCTACAGGGTGGCCTCTAGTTGCCTAGTTCCTGGCCCTGGGATGATAAAGACCAAGGAACATTGCCTCTGGGGTGAATGGCCAGGCAGAGGAGGGGAAGCTCTAGATGGGTCAACCTACATCACCAAAGGCATGAGTCCTCGCTGTCTGAGAACTGGCCAGCCCCAGGAGGAGCAGGCTCTCCTCAGCCCAAAAGATTATTTCTTTTAAGATATCAAAAGATCATAATATACAGAATATAAAAAATAAACATCCAATACATTCAGGAGCACACCTCAGCGCAGGAGACGGGCACCAGCACAGTCTGGTGCGCACGGAGCTGGACTCTGGACTCAGATGGCCTGGCTCAAATGGCAGCTTACTATCTGTGGGATGGTGGCAAGTTACTTCATCTCTCTGCAGATCACCTTCCTCCAGACAATGAAGCCAAACCCTAGAGTTGTCTGTAGGATTACGTGAGCCAATGTATATAAAGCAGTCTAACAACTGTACCCACAGAGACAGCGATTTTTTTTAAAAAAATGATAAAACTATGTGTGTTAAAGGGGGAATTGGATTTTATTCAGAAGTTTAAAGGAAGAACTGAGCCAGGCACCAGGGGCAAAAAGTAGCCCCAAACTAACAACTCCACAGGATCCAGCAGGGAGCCCTCAGTCAAAATTCCCCAAAGAATTACTTTGGCCCTCAAAAAATGTTGTCCCCAAAAGAATACCTTTTAGCAGTTGTTTGTTTTTTTTGAATGCCTTCATATGCCTACCTACATATGGTACTATGGTGGACAGAGTCTACTCTTTTTATGTGTGAATAAGGAAATTAAATCTCAGTGAGGTTCTCATGAATGGTCCCCATCGCTAGTAAATGGCCCTCGCAAACCAGAGCTGTCTGAACACTTGTCTCAGGACTCTCTGCACCACACCAAGCAGATTCAAACAAAACATTTCTTCCCATTTAGATCATTGAGTTCCTAGAGCTCTGCTGGCCAATATTATAACCACTAGCCACGTGTGGCCATTGAGCACTGGACATGGGGCTGCCACTGCATGTTGAAGTGAAAATACTTCGTATATACATAAAATGTATTATAAAAATTAACTTCCATGTTTTTTTATGTTCCACTAGAAATCTCTTAAATGCAGCAAGCACTGAGCTACGTAAGTCACTGTCATCTGAAAAGTATGCTCCCTCCTCACACCTTTGTGCCGAGTGCTCTTCATTGCTGCAGTAATACTCAAGTCAATATGACTGAGACATAACCCTCTGAAGCCAATTAATCAGTAGAGCCTTTGGAAGAAGCAACTGTCTCCCACCATATACACTTCAACAAAGCAGATTGGTATTTCCCTGTACCTACTACAGCTTGGTGGTTATTATAGCCCCGGGGAGTAGCGTTTGCACAATGCTTGAGAGACTAATGCAGGGCTGTTACTAAGATGATTTCTTTCCAGTTAACATAAGCAATATGAGACGGTGAGTGTTAATCTCTTCCAAATTATTATCATGAAGAAGAGTGTCGGGAAAAAATTGAGTATTTCACAGAAAGGTTAAGTACTGTTCACGAAGTTAATTTCACTCGGTATCTCCATGCCAGTCTTCTTTCTGACTCAAGAACCGATCGCTAGGAGCTCTTTGAAGTTCTGTAGGTAGATGTAACAGAAATGAATTATGACATTTTCCCCCTGCTAACTTAGCATTGAAATGTTCACAATGTCAAGTGGGAAATTAATAGTTACACTACTTTTTAACACTGGATGTCTGTCAAACAGAACAAAGCCATGTCAAGCAGAAGCAAAGTACAAAGATGGAAGCATTTGTGACACCATCTCTGTTCTATGCATGGAACAGAAAATCAAAGACAAGATCGATATGTCCTCTCTATAGATATTACACACAGCATACTAGTGTGATAGGACAAATTAATTTACCGTTCAGCCTGCCTTTATGTATCAAGAAATAAATTTTGTCACATTAAAATGTAGAGAGATTTAAGTCAAATAAGGGTAAAAAAATCTCAGGTTGGAAATCAAATTTCTATAACATAGATTCATCCTTACCTGTATACTATATCCACACTCACACTAATAAGAACAAGTCAAGTCAAATTTCTAGTTACAATAAAGGAATTCAAAACCTTGATGCTTTAGGTTAGCTCTTCACACCAGAGTGCCATGGCCCCTCATAGTTTGGCAAAAAGGTAATCAAGCCAGTTGCCAACTTAAAAGTGTTTCACTATAAAGATTATATACTCAAGGGTTTTATGAAAATACTAGAGGCCCATTGAATGAAATTTGTGAACTGGTAGAGTCCCTAATGGCTGCCCACTGCTGGCCAGAGCCTCCCTCCCTTCCCTGGCCAGCCCTGCCCCTGGTCAAACTCCTGGATGAACTCCAGGTTGAGGAGACAATTTGCATACTACGCTTTTCTTATATAGAGTAGATAGGATAGACAGGTTTATTCATAAATAAGTATCCCCTATGTAATTTGATTTGTGAGCAACCAGAAAGATCTCTTCACTGAAAGATATTTTATCAATGGATTCTGAAACTCCCTCCTTAATAAAAGTGATCCATAAAATTCTTATCCCTGTCACAGTATTTTGGGAATAAATCTAATTCGCTTACTTATCAGGGTGGTTGTTATCAGGAAGCCTCTTTCATGATCTGGAGTAGAAAAGGGAAGGAGGTAGACAAAATCTACAGGAAGTGGGATATCATTTCAAGAGGGGGCTAGAAGTAGGCTCAGAATGTAACTAAAAAATAATAAAAATTTAAAATCATTCCTCAATATTTTCCTCAGTAAAAAAAAAAAAAAAGTAATAGTCTTGAAAAGATGGCCAGGGTCTCAGGTTCACCCTGTTTGAATCATATGAAAGACAAACGTATACTTGGCATTGATCATGGACTTGAACTCCAATAGATCATCCCCTTAAATCTCTGATGTTAAATGTTTTGTTTTGTGTTAAGAATACCAAAGAGCTCAGTGCTGTAAAGGAAATTCACCTGGGTAACAGTGTCTAGATGCCAAGAGTCTCTGCGCCCTGCTTTATCACCAGCTGAAAAGCCAATAAGTCTTAATTGTCTCTGAACAATCTCCAGCTGTGTAACCTTCCTCCATGCAGAATCTTTATAAAAAGAAAGGCCCATAAAGTAGTTTTCTGAGCGCCGTATTTATGCTGAGATTTAAATTTCAATTACAAAGAGAAATTATATCTCCCATTTGATGCAAATGCATTTGAACATGTTATGACTATAAAAGCAAAACCTGCTTAATCCTCTCATAAACTTGGTAATTGTATAAAACTCATATTGTTTCCTATAAAGAAAATGTGAATGACAATCAGCATTCTAAACAGGAGCTTAAGTCAGAAACACAACACTTCATAATATTCTCAGTGTTTTCTCCTTCCATTTACTCTGCATAACAAGCAGAGTGAAATATGCCCTCGTATTTTAAAAGTGAAAATAGGAGTTTATTATTATTCTACAATTTCTGGATCTCACAGACTTAATGTTCTACACAAAAGGCATTTGGAACTGTATTTTGTACTTTTTTAAGTGAGCACACTGATATTTCCTTAAGCCTACCCTTGCCTGCAATATAAACCTAAACACTTTAAAAACAACAGCCCTCGCTGGTTTGGCTCAGTGGATAGAGTGTCAGCCTGCAGACTGAAGGATCCTGAGTTCAATTCCTGTCAAGGGCATGTACCTAGGTGGCAGGCTGGATCCCCAGTTCCAGTCGGGGGCATGTGCAGGAGGCAACCAATCCGTGTGTTTTTCTCACTGTCTCTCTCCTTCCCTTCCACTCCTAAAAATCAATGGGAAAATATCCTCAGGTGATGATTAACAAAACTAAAATATCTAAAAACTGCAAAACACTTCTTTCAGTGCTTCAAATAATCCAATTGTTATAGAAATCTAAGCACCCCTCAGTCCCCTTCTAATCACAAATCACACTGGAGCACTTTGGCTGGAAATAATGTGCCACTATCCCTAGGCCCCCACCTGTCAATATCCCCTAAATAGGAAAGACCACAATTCCAGAGGAGATGGAAAGAATTTGCATTATGAGCTGGTTGGAGACCCCCTCTCCAGAGGAACTGAGATTGCCCTGGAAACAGATTTGACAGTCCCTTTATCCCACATCCATAAACTCAAATCCATTCTTCTGTTAGAGACACATTCCTTCCCTCAGCACTCACTTTCCTTGCCCCCCACCCCCCAGTACAGGAAACTCCTCAGCCACATCCATTCCTTCCATCTTCCTGCTTCAATGGCGGACAGGGTTCAGAGGATGTTTCAGATGCGCAGGAAGGGAGGGAGGAGCCAAGAAGATTAAGAATGAAAGCAAGCAGAAACCCGTTTGGCTCAGTGGATAGAGCATCAGCCTGCTCTATCAAAGGTCCCAGGTTCGATTCCAGTCAAGGGCATGTACATCGGTTGTGGGCACATCCCCGGTAGGGGGTGTGCAAGAGGCAGCTGGTCTGTGTTTCTCTCTCATCGATGTTTCTAGCTCTCTATCTCTCTCCCTTCCTCTCTGTAAAAAACCAATAAAATATATTTTTTTAAAAGAATGAAAGCAAAAGAGTTTTCTACCAAACCTCAATGTATTTACCACAGAAATATTCAGTTTGGTATAAAGAATTATAATATGTATTCATATTCATGTTTTAAGAAAGTCTTCTGAACAATATACCTGTGGCATATAATACAACAGGATATTAATAAGCAAGCTAAAAATAGTATCTGTTGTACTGCCTTGCGCATTAATGTCTAAGGAGAGCACAAGCTCTCCTTCTGAGAAATCATGGCGTTATCTTTGGCTCAAAACTGGAAGGCCTGGGGGGAACCTGCCATTCACCGACTCTGTTACAAAGAGAATTCTGCACATTGTGCCAAGACATTATGCAGTAGGTGGTATTAACATGGGAAGCTTTTATTGTGAGAAAGTAGAAACCCCATTACCTCCAAGGCTAATAACTGCAGCCTGTAATATGAAGTCCTATTTTAGCAGACCTTTGTATATTTTTAAAGAATAAGATCATTTGTCTCTCCTTCTATGAACAGGGCCAAACAATCCATTGCCAAATGCCTTTTCTTTTTTGTTCTATTCCCTCAAAAAGAGAGAGAGAGAGAGAGAGAGAGAGAGAGAGAGAGCCAGTGAGAGAGAGAGAGAGCAATAATAATAGTCCTATAAGGTTGAGTCCACATGAATAGACTAAATGCCCAAGAATGGAACTTTCTTCACCAGGGAAAGAACCTCCCGGCACTGCTGGCAGAGATTAATATCCGGGAGTACGTAGACCACAGACCATTTGATAAATTTTGTTTCAAACATTGTCCCTAAAGAATGATTTCAACAGAACCAGAACAAAATCCATCCCTTGTCATTTGTAGACCCACCATGTAAATCGGCTTTTGCAGAAATGCACGGGCCTCGGGGAATGATTAGAAACTGATGAACAGGGATGTGTCTGATAGCGCTGAGCCAGGCAGGGGGGACCTGCACTCCGGCCCCAACCACTGCGCAGCCCGGGAGCCAGAGGAAGCGCGCTGAACTGAGCTTAGGGCGCTGATGCTGCAGGCTGCGAGCCACGCGTGGCTCTCTGTTGTTTTGCTGTATTCTTGCCCAGAGAAAACAGGAAAGCACTCAGTAAACACTCATTGACCAGCTCTGCAAACCCTCTCATACCCTTACTGGGACACTGTGTGTCCTGGGGACGTGTGAAGGGACATGAGAGTGATGTACCCGGACTTCATTCTCTGTGTTCCGAAGGACATGCATGTTCTTGTGGCCCATCATGGGCTCCTGTATAGCCCCAACTCTAAAGAAGGGGGTGATTCCAGTCTGCAGAGATAGAGCTACTAAGACAATCAATTGAGCACATGCTGCTCAAGCCATCCCCTGGAACAGCACTGAGTGAGGAGCCTTTGTTTTGAAGCTCTGGGAGAACAAGAGCAGGATGGGCTGGGAGGAATGTCAACCTCGCAATGAAATAACCACGTACATCTACCATGGTTAACGCAACTGTAAACTCACAGAGCAAAATACAAAGAGCATCCACAGAAATGGCACTTTGGACCTACAGTGTAGCTGCCAATCATTTTTCAATAAGATACTGATAAAATCCTAGCTATATAAGGCTAGGGCAGTGGTCGGCAAACTCATTAGTTAACAGAGCCACATATCAACAGTACAACGATTGAAATTTCTTTTGAGAGCCAATTTTTTTAAACTTAAACTTCTAACACCACTTCTTCAAAACAGACTTGCCCAGGCCGTGGTATTTTGTGGAAGAGCCACACTCCAGGGGCCAAAGAGCCACTTGTGGCTCAAGAGCCATAGTTTGCTGACCATGGGCCTAAGATAATGTTTCTGTCCTTGTCATGAACAAGATCTTTATCGCCCAAACTTGTGTTTAAATTAACATCAGCATTAAATACTGCCCAAAAAACTGTTCTAATTCTAAAGAACACAGCTTTCCCCCAACTCCCTCCACAGCGGCTTGATTCTAGGCCCAGTTTCTTGTTTCTAACAGGTTTCTGACTGCGTTGAGAGCTCTGCCCTGATGCCAATGACTGCCTACAGTGCTAACAGCATTCCTAATCTCTGGCAGCCTTTTTATCCAACATGGAACCTGCTGGTTTGAGATCCAGCCTCAATCTAGACTGACTCTTGGTGCCAAAACATGGCTACCTCATAAATTCCAGTATCATGGAAACCAAAATCTTCAACCCCAATCACGCAGTCAGAATTCTTAGGTACCAATATGCGGTCTTGCCTCCTTGAGTGATGTGGATGCTGTGGATGCCCTCCTATGTCTCTGCTGGCCCAAACCATCCAGCCCTCCTACAAAGTCAGTCCTCGCATCCCTGGTCCTGCCCTTTGCTCTCCCCCTCTTCTTTCCCTCGCACTCCAGCTCCTGAGAAAGTCAGCATGGGTTATAACTAAGACACTGGGAGAATGTTAGTTTCCAAGAGTGAAAAACAGGTTTCAGATTTCAGATATACAGCATTTCTGGTGGTGACAATAAGGTCTGGAGTTGAATATCTTTTGTGTGGAGTCAAGGAACTTAAAGGTAAGCCTGTAACAAAGCTGTCTGCACAAATGCTGAGCTTCCCCCTGCCCACCCACTCCCCTCAACCCCCTCTTCCTGTCACATTAGAAGTGTGAAAGAGCCGAAACCGGTTTGGCTCAGTGGATTGAGCGTCGGTCTGTGGACTGAGGGGTCCCAGGTTCGATTCCGGTCAAGGGCATGTACCTTGGTTGCGGGCACATCCCCAGTAGGGGGTGTGCAGGAGGAGGCAGCTGGTCGATGTTTCTCTCTCATCGACGTTTCTAGCTCTCTATCTCTCTCCCTTCCTCTCTGTGGAAAATCAATAAAATATATATTAAAAAAAAAAAAGAAGTATGAAAGAAAGGAAGACAATAACAGTCAAATGGTCAGAGGTAGAGAGATATGGCCTGGACATTGCTGAGTAGAGTAGGGTGAATTCTAAGATGGCCCCATGATTTCTACTCCTGGTGTCTGTCCTATGGTGTTACATTACATAGCATAAGGGATATGCAGGTATATTTAAGTGTATTACTCAGCTGACCTTAAAATAGGATGGCTATTCAGATGAGCCCTCTAAGAAAACGGAAAGTCTTCTCCAGCCAGTCACGGAAGAGGAAGTCAGAGAGTAGAGGGACACGGGACTCTGCACATAAACAGTTCCCTGTTTCTGGCCTGAGGAGGAGGGAGCCAAAGGAGAAGACCTGAGAACAGCCTCTACGTGGTGAGATTAGCTCACTCCTGATAGGCAGCCAGAGAACAGGTTCTCAGTCCTACAGCCAAACGGAAATGAATTCTATTAACATAAGAGTGAATCTAGAAGCGTATCTTTTCCCCAGAACCTCCAGAAAAGAGCTCAGCCCGGACAAAACTGATTGTTTAGAATATATTTTTATTGATTTCAGAAAGGAAAGAGAGGGAGAGAGAAGCATCAATGATGAGAGAGTATCACTGAATGGCTACCTTCTGCGTACCCCCCACTGGGGATCAAGTCCACAACCTGGGCATGTGCTCTGGCGGAGAATCAAACCATGAACTCCTGGTTCATAGGTCCACCCTCAACCACTGAACCACACCAGCCAGGTGCAGACAACACTGATTTTGGCTTTGTGAGACACTGAGCAGAGAACCCCATCAAGTTTACCCAGGCTTTGACCTACAGAATTGTGTGTCAATGAACGGGCTATTTTAAGCACTAAGTTGGTGGTAATTTGTTATGCAGTGATAGTGCAATGATACAGTAGGTGACAGTGCTGAGGTTTTATAAGAAGCTGACATGAGCAAATGGTATGAGTCTCACAGAGTAGGACAGCAAGATATTTAGTAGTACCACAGATGATCCTACTATGATATCAGTAATGAAAACCTCTGTCCCAGAGGTTATATGCTTTATATGCAGGTGTTACAGATCTTACACAGTTATAATCACCAATATACATTAAAACTGAACATTAATATGAGATATTAAGATGTAGAATGTATTCTAGCCATGTCACAAATTTTTAATCATCACCGGTTAATTTTTAAGAAATAAAATTAGTTTTATGAGTCTTGGTCTATTTATACTATTATGGACTAACTTCATTTCAAATATAAATTGTGGTAGATAAGTGTCTAGACATACAGATTCATAAAATTAATGAGTTTTCAGCATTTTATCAGTACTCATATCTTCTCATCAAATAGATTACTAGCTATTTCATGAACTATATATTAGTAAAACAATTTTAATTTATCATTTAATGATCTTGTTTCTATAATAAATCTAAATTAATTTAGAGAAAATATCACCTTATAAATTGACTAATTAAATCAATTATAATTTTAATGTTAAATTATTACAAGTTGTATATAAAGATCATATTTTATAATTTTTAGTAGAAACAGAAAGGTATTTCTTATAATTGTTGTGATATAAAGAAGCATCTGATAAAATGAATAGAATTTTTATATGGATTTAGTGTTGTAAGTGAACCAAACAAAACCATTATCTCAATGACTTAAAATGTATAGGACTTTTAAATCTCTACAATTAGAAAATGTCAAGTTGCCCTTAGAAATAGCCTGACATATGAGTAATAAATAGTCACTTCTGAGTTTACTTGCTATTCACTTATTCAGATATTTGCAGTAAACCCTGTTTTAGAATTCACTGCATAATTAGAATTTTCTTATTTCCTGGCTATGAGATTTAAGCCCTTCTGAAAAATGTGTACTTTAATTTTCTCCTATAGTCATAGATGAAAAGGCGCCTCATGGAGCTTTGTCAACTTGAATACTTGAAAATGCTAAGTGATTGTAATTGAGACTATGACTAACCTACAAGGATAAATGAGGATATGGATATCTTAAAGCATGAAGAGAATTTAAGAGCCAGAGCAAGAACATAGATAGGGTAATATGCATATGATAACAAGGAAGGTAAGAAAAATAAAATAAAGAAGGAAAAAGACCTGAAGAAAATATAACAAAATATTATCCTTTTGTGCAATAAAGCAAATAAAAGAAATGAAAGGCATAAAGATTCAAAGGGTATTATAAAAATGCCATTTTCAGATGAAATTATTTTCTTGTAGAAAATCCTATGAAATGTACAAAGCAACTAGAAGTAGCAAATGAATTTGGCTGTTATAAGATTCAAGGTCAGAATCTTAAAAAATTCAGTTGTGTTTCTATACACTGGGAACAAATAATTGAATAGTGAAATTTAAATGGCAATTTCATTTATAACAGTATCAGAAACAACATCCACACTGACCAAAAAAAAAACTGTTTAAAAATTATTGAAGATCTAAATAAAAAGAGCTATAGCATAGTATTAGATTGGAAGAATTGATATTAAGGTGTCAATTCTCCCTAAATTAATTCACAGATTCAATGTAATCCTAATCATAATCACAACAGATTCTTATAGACCCTTGCAAGCCAATTCTAACATTTATCCTGGAAGAACAATGTTTCTCAATAGCCAAAACAATCTTGGGGGGCATGGGGGACACAAAACCTGGAGGGCTTAGACTAGGTAACCTCAAGACTTCATCAAAAACTACAGTAATCAAGACAGAGTGGTACTGGCATAAGGACAGACAAGTAGATCAATGTAACAGAATGGAAAATTTGGAAATAGATTACAGTTAAAACATTCTATTGATTTTCAACAAAGACACCAATGCAACTTTAATGGGAAAACAAAATCTCAATAAATGGTTCTGTGGCAACTAGATATCCATGAGAAAGAGAAATTAAAATTACCCTGACCTCCTCTCTAAATCTATATACAAAAATTAGTGAATTTGGACTAAAAGTAGAAACTAAAAGTTTAAATCATCTAAAAGAAAACATGAAAGAATATATTTATAAATTGGGATAGGCAAAAAATAAAAATGGAAGTCACATTTCCGGGAAAAATATTTACAGTGCATATCTGACAAGGGACTTGTATCTAAAATGTAAAGAACTACAACTCAGGAATAAAGAGACAACCAATAAAACAGACAAAGAAGAAAAAAGAAACAGGAAACAACCAAAGACTTGAATAGACACTTCAAATGAGAAGAAATCCATGCGTCCAATAAGTGTTCAACATCTTTAGTCAGAGGAGAAATGCAAACTAAAACTACTGGTGTGACTAAAACAAAAGACCGACAATACCTAATGTTAGGGAGGATGTGAATCAACTAGAACTCCTGCACATTGCTGGTGGGAGGGTAAAATGCTACAGTCACTTGGGAAAGAAATCTGGCATTTTCACATCCACCTACCCTCTGATTCAGCAATCCCACTCCTAAATAATTACTCCAAAAAGAGAGAGAGAGAGATAAAAAACATATTCCAGAAGAGAATTTATATAAGAATTTCACAGTAGCCTTAACTAGAAACAATCTAAATGTCACCCATTAGCAGGGAGAAGGAACAAATTAAATGAAATAGTGCCCATCAATGAAAAGAGACACACATTATTGTAATACTAGAGGCCCAGTGCACAAAATTTGTGCACTGATAGGGTCCCTAGCAACTGCCAGCTGCTGGCTGATTGGGGCCTGCCTCCCTTCCCCTTGGTCAAACTCCCAGACAACTCAGTCGAGTAGACAATTTGCATACTACACTTTTATTATATAGGATGTACCAACACAGATGACTTTTTTTTAATATATTTATTTTTTATAGAGAGGAAGAGAGAGGAATAGAGAGTTAGAAACATCAGTGAAAGAGAAACATTGATCAGCTGCCTCTTGCATACCTCCCATCAGGGATGTGCCTACAAACCAAGGTACATGCCCTTGACCAGAATCGAACCGGAGACCCTTCAGTCCGCAGGCTGATACTCTACCCTCTGAGCCAAACCGGTTTCAGCCTAACACAAATGACTTTAGAAAACATTAGGATGAGTGAAGAAAGGTCAATACAAAGGGTGTGTACCATGTGATTTAATTTATATGTGATTTAATTTAATTTACCCAGGCTAAACTAACTTGTGGTGAGAAAAAAATTAGAACATCAGAATGTTTGCCTCTTGCAGGTGGAGTGAATGAATAAAATAGTGGCTTAGAAAACGTTTGGGACTCATGGGATTATTGCATATCTTGTTTGGGGTGGTTGTTAAAAGGGGATAATTGTCAAAATTTCTCATAGTGAGCACTGAAGATCTATGCACGTTACTGTATATAAATTATAGCTGCCATGCCAAGAAGAAGGCTGTAAGAAAATGTGACAATGTCACCCTTTGTTCATGCTAATTGTTGGATATGCGGCAAAGAATTATTCCCCACATTTTCTTGGACTTACAAAAACCTCCAAAATATTTTCAAGTTAAAATGCTTTTAAAAATATATCTAAGTCAAATAAATACTTCCTGCTCTTCAGGAGCTTGCAAAATAACGCAGAGCCAGACAAGTAAATAAATATTTGCAAGGCACAAGGATCATTATGACAGCCAAGACTTTGTGTCTCATCTTTCTGAGGCACCAGTGTATTGGGGACACAAAAGAGTGGATCTGAAACGAGAGGCATCCTCAGAGCTCATTGGGGATGTACAAGAGCGCCTGACCCTTTGTCGTGGGCCATCAAAACACACAGGGAGCAAATGATACTAGTAAATATTGAGACTTTACTTCTTTTAACATAGGTGACATTTCCATGTTTACAGGATACGCTCCCTTTTAATAAGCCAGAAACAGGTGAGCTCAGCACCTGGCTGCAAAAAATAACGGGTAAAAATAGGCCAGGACCAGGTGGCACGTGCTGAATATAGCGCTATGTGAAACCACGTCGCAAATCACACAGGTGATGAGCTCGCTTTTCATTCAGCTCGTCCCGGGCTCCAAAACTGCTCTTCTCTGAGCTCCAAGGTCACACAGCAAACGTCTTTCACTCTTAACAGTGTGCCAACAACTGAGTTCCTACTGCTGACGGGGGGGGGGGGGAGAACCCCTACCCACCAAAATTGTGCGTGGGTGTGCTTTGGTCGGAGGTACACCCAGCCTTCATCCAGTCACAGGTGGAAGTGTTTCCTTGAGCTAAATGCCAACTTCACTTCTATTCCCCGGGGTGTTTCAAGTACCGTTTCTAGTTGAAACTACTCCATCAGAGAACTCAGTACCTGAGCAATCCTGCCTTGGTGCCTTTTTGACATCACCTGCCATGAACTGCGCAGAATCGTGTCAGATTAGTTTTGGGAATAGGCTTTGAGGACATTGTCCACAACATCACAAGGTTCCATGTACGAAGATTTACAGCAGAACCCACCCCAAGGTCCCAGTGTTGGGGACACTGTGCCACCTCTGAACAGTGTTTTGATGACACATGAATCCTTCAATAGGATGTAATCTTCTCTTTGCTTTAGCCACTAAAAAAAAAAAATTAAATTTGCAATTTAGTTCTGCCATTTTCCATAAACTTTATTGTATGATGTATTTTTATCTATGTATTTTATCATGACATATTACTGTATTCATTTCTGCAAGCTTCCTGAAATCCTTTTTGGAGAAAATAAGATTATAAATAATTATATTTAGAAATTCATCAGTCATACTAGTATGGCTGTTTTTATTTATTTATACCCATATCTACTTCCAAACAGGATTTGGAATGTCTCCATTAGGTACAGCTAAAAAATAAATTGAAATGTAGATTGTATTTACCTCAGTTTCATTTTGCTGCATGGAGATATGACATAGGTATGGACCATTTTGGTGAATACTAAGATACTGCAGTAAAGTAATAAATTATTCAAAGCAGAGAGATAATTTAAAATATAAATTGGAGCTGAAATCAGTTTGGCTCAATGGATAGAGCATCGGTCAGTGGACTCAAGAGTCCCGGGTTCGATTCCAGTCAAGGGCATGTACATTGGTTGCGGGCATATCCCCTGTAGGGGATGTGCAGGAGGCAGCTGGTCGATGTTTCTCTCTCATTGATGTTTCTAGCTCTCTATACCTCTCCCTTCCTCTCTGTAAAAAATCAATAAAATATATTTTAAATAAATAAATAAATATAAATTGGGCTTTATTTAATGCATAGAGGTAATTTAAGGAATTGGGGGTTTTCTTAGGATAATCAGGACAGAAATGGGGATATTTTTTAAATATATATATTTTATTGATTTTTATGGAGAGGAAAAGAGAGAAACATCGATGAGAGAGAAACTTCGACCAGCTGCCTCCTGCACACCTCCTACTGAGATGTGCCCACAACCAAAGTACATGCCCTTGGCCGGAATCGAACCTGGGACCCTTCAATCTGCAGGCTGACACTCTATCCACTGAACTGAGCCAAACTGGTTAGGGTAAGAAATAGGGATATCTTTTCGGATACCTCTGTGCACGGACAAATGGCATTGGATATCAGACAAGCCACCTTCCAATAACTTGAGAGAGAGAATGCCCCAGATTTTAGTCATGAGCCTGAAGGATATGGGAAGAACTCCCAGATTCATAAGATTAGAGGTCTACCATCGCAGAAGCATAGGAGATTGAAATGGAAATTACAGTTTCAGAAAAATAAAGCTCTATGACCTGCACACTATAATCTGTATTCGTGTTAAATCTGATCATATGAAGCAGGATGATATGTTTTTTTCTGTATGTATGCATATGCCTAGTTGCATGAATTATATATGCGCATTTCTCTGAGCAAAACTGGTAGGAAAGACAGAAACCAGTTTGTGTATAAAAGCTATATTTTACAAAATAACTTCCTATACATTTTCCTGTGGGATTAAAATTATCATTATTTTGTTGTTGTTGTTTTCATCAAAAAGGTGAAGTGGTTCATTTTATGTAACACAGTTATTTTTAAGTAAATATTAGGAATATTAATCAGAACATTTAAAGTAATTGATATGGTGTATTTCTCCATGGATATTTCTCCATATAGAAAATATTTTACTTTAACTTCAAAGCATTTCTTTGTTTGTTTGTTTTGGGATGAAAAGTTGTGCTCTAAAATGCTTAAAAGAATATTGTAGTTGATACAGTGGGCCTATGATAATGAAATGATCAAAATACTCTACATACTGTTTGACCTTGGCCGTTAAAATGTATTGCTTAATATACGGCATGGTTTTACCATAATGAGCCATTTCTGTTTGCCCTTTTTTTTTTTTACTGTCACCTCCTCTTTGAGAAATATGACCCACTTTTGAATCTCACATATGGAGTAGATAAATTCTTTATTGTGGCAATTGTATCTAACTGCTTCTTTCTCTCCTGAAATCATGAGTCGCATAAATTATTCTAAACCACCGAAACTGTTTTTTGGCTCAGTAGATAGAGCGTCAGCCTGCAGACTGAAAGGTCCCAGGTTCGATTCTGGTCAAGGGCATGTACCTTGGTAGCGGGCACATCCCCAGCAGGGGTGTGTGCAGGAGGCAGCTGATCAATGTTTCTAACTCTCTCTCTCCCTTCCTCTCTGTAAAAAATAATATATATATATATATATATATATATATATATATATATATATTTTAAATTATTCTAAACCATTTGCAGGAACTGGTTTTGTGTGTTCTCAAGACCCAGAAATAGATCTCACAACTAGAACTGTCACCTCGACCCATCAGTGAGTCCTCCACCTGATCCAGCCCATGGATGTGTCTACCTGCTTCCTGGCGCTGGGTTTGGATTTCCATCACCGGACTTTCCCTCTTAATTTATGTCACAATCTCCTGTCTCCACAAGCACCTTCTAACGTGGACTGCACACTCCTTGAGGGCAGTAACAGTGACACTTCATGTTTGCATCCCCCTCGGTAACCAGCACGGCTTTGTGCAGAACCGTCCTTAAAAAGCAGGCACTGGATTGAAACATGGCACAGTCTGACCTAAAGGGAGAGCCGAGTCACCCACGGTCTCATTTACAGCAATTCGTGTAGGTAAACAGCCAACAGGTCAGCCAGGAACTGGCACGGTGCCGGAGCCGTGGAAAGCACCACCCTACCTGTTCATGTTTTCCTCTCCGCTGCCTGCCACGCATCTTAATTGACTGCGGTGCCAAGGCTCGGATGGACTGTCCTTGGCATCAGCCCGTGGCCATCTGTCCTGCCAGGCTGTGAATGGCAGCAGGTCAAGCGATCCAGGCGTGGAGCCAACACCAGGAAACCAGGATAGAGACAGAACACGAGGGCCACGACAGTCATGGGGTTGGTCAAAAGTTATTAAACAAATAAAAAATCAAAGAGACACTGACAGCCGAGGCCAGAGAATGATAAAAGGCCCACCGATGAGCAAATGGGAAATCAGCTGAAGCCGAAGCTTGGCCCCGCGTGGAAGCTCACTATGGCCAAATGAGGTCACACACACAGATGGAGAGATAGACGGACAGGATTGAGAAAGGGTGCTTGTCATATAATTTTAAATAGCAATCCCATGACCAAACCTAGTAGAGCATTTTGAGCCAAACGAGTCTTCTTCTTTTTTTATAAGCCTTGTAATATCTTACGGGAAGCACAATTATATTGCATTGTGTTACTGTCTAATAAAACATTCATTTGTTAAAGTTCAACATTTAAAAGAGTCCTCACACCTGCTAAACTATTTTGGATTTTCTTCTGTTTTGTAACGGTATCAGGAGCCTCCAAAAATGTAAGGTACCTGACTTTAGTGGTACTTAAGAGAGCCCATCCTATGCATGGCTTTGATCGTATTGACAAAGCAACATCCAAGCAAACTAGAATTCAACCGGCTCTTGCCTCAGCGAGGCCTGCTTCCTAAGGCCTTCAACGACCTGGCTCCAACTTACTTTTCCAACCTTAACTCATACTGTTGGTAAAGAATAAAGCTACACCTCCCTACGTCCCCTCCCCGACGGCAGAAACAGAGGAGCTTCCCAGAGCTCTGAGTAAGTCTGAGCCTTCCCCAGCTCCCCCACCATGGGCAGGGATACGGAGACGGCCTCAGTCCCTGCATGTTCCTAGCAAGACTTCCACCCTTTCTTTCCTCCACCCCCCACAGCCCTGCCCCCACCATATGCCTCTGGGGCCAGCCTCACCTGCCCCTGTATCTCTGTGTACACACGGCAGAGAAACCGGCTCAGACCCCCAGCTCTTAGATTCCTCCCCAGAATCGTGACCCTCTACCATCCGACTGCCTTGCCCTCTCCCAGTGTTTCTCTGCGATACCTGCCATAAGATATTTTTCTGATTGTGTGGCTGTCCAACGTCCTTCGCTAGAACACAGGCTCTATGAGGACAGAACGTTTGTCTGGTTTCCTGCCAGCGTGCACTCCGCAGAGAACAAGGCCTGGAACAAAGCAGGCACACACACACAATATTGCTCTAATGAATGAGAAGGGGGAAAAACAATCGGAACAGTCTGCTCTGCAGGCCCCATCAGACAAACAGGACACTGTCCCACCACTCTGTTCCAACAGTCCCCGATGCTGAGCGGGCATCGGGTCTTCCTCTGCAAATCCTACCTGTCAAGGCCCATCCCATCGGCCACCCCTGCTCCTCTGGAAGGCTCTCTCAGCCCTCTCTCTCCAGCTGCAGGTGCCTCGTCCCCCTCTGCCCTGCCTGCCGGGGCACGTGCTGTCACTGAGCCATGAGGCACACTGCCGGGCCAGCTCTGCACAGCTACGTGGACCCCTGTCTACCTCTTCTGTGGTTGGTTAACTCATCGCTTCTCATTTGCCTTCTAAGCTGGAGTGTACCATGATCAGAGCAGGAATCTCAGTGTTATGCTTCCTTGTTTGCGCTGCAGGGCCTTCCATGAAACAGAAGTTCAGCAGCTCATTGTAGAATGAGTGATTGAAATAATTTAGACTTAAAGGTCAAACAAGTATAATTCTCAGTTATCTATTGTAAGGATGGGACGGGAGCTTCTCTTTCTTGTTGTTTGCCTTTTTATAAAAAAACCAAATAATCGATGATGTGAGAGTATTTCAGAAAGTGTGTCATTAGATAGGAAGAGTGGCCGAAACCGGTTTGGCTCAGCGGATAGAGCCCCTAGCAACCATACCTCTGCTTTCTGTTTATGTATTCATTCTTAAAGTTATTGGCCTTTCTCATGTTCATTCAGTAGAAGTTTATTTAGGATCTACTCTGTTCGGGGGCACTGTGCCAGACGCTAAGAATAGAATATGAGTAAGACACAAGGAGTAAGGATCACAGTGTGATTCAATATATTCTTCTTGCCTCCATGGACTGCAGAGGAAGGTGAGTGTGAACTGGCCTACACAGGTCAGTAAAAGCTACCTTTTGTCAGGAGATGATGTCTGAATGAAGTCTTCAGGGCAATCATCAAGTGGCCCAGTAGCCCACATGGTCCAGAAAAGGAAGAAAATCACAGACAAATATATATATATATATATTAGAGGCCTGGTGCACAAAGTTCGTGTATGGGAGGGCGGGGCGGGGGGGGGCTCCCCCCTCAGCCCAGCCTGCACCCTCTCTAATCAGGGATCCTTTGGTCCCTTGGGGGATGTCCAACTGCTGGGATTGGGCCTAAACCAGCAGTCAAACATCCCTCTCGCAATCTGGGACCGCTGGCTCCTAATTGCTCACCTGCCTGCCTGCCTGATTGCCCCTAACAACTCCTCTGCCTGCCTGATCACCACTAACTTCTCTGCCTGCCTGCTTGATTGCCCCTAACTGCCTCTGCCTGCCTGCCTGATTTGCTACCCAACTGCTCTCCCCTGCTAGCCTGGTCACCCCCAACGGCCCTCCCCTGCCAACCTGATCTTGCCTCAATGTCCCTCCCCTGCCAGCCTGATCTTGTTCCAATGGCCTACAACAGAGGGCAGTTGGGGGCAAGATCAGGCCTGGTCGCCCCCAACTGCCCTCCCCTGCTTGCCTGATCTCGCCCCCAACTGCCCTCTCTTGCCAGCCCAATCACCCCTAACTGCCTCTGCCTCAGCCCCCACCACCACGGCTTTGTCCCGAAGGAAGTCGGATGTCCAGAAGATGGCCGGTCAACCCAGTCTGATTAGCATATTACCCTTTCATTAGTATAGATATGCAAAAAGACAGAAACAGAAGGACAGGTCACTTTGTGTACTAGACCATATACAGCTATAGCTTTACTGAGACCCAGTAAACACTAATACTTGTGGGTGGTGAGAAAATTCTGTGTGGGAGCTGTATTACTAGATTGCCAATATCATTAATTAATTATTGTTCTTTGTTTATTTTTCATTACAGAAAGAAAAATAGGAGTTCTGCAGACCTATTCATTCTGAATAAACTCAGTTTGGTTTTCCTATTTTTGCTGAGGAATTAATGTTTGTCCTAGTCAGAAAAATGTCCCTCCCTGCTACCTCTGTGTTGGATAAACACTATACAGAGTTGAAGTTCAGACCCCACAGGTCCAAGGGAATGCACTTTTTCAACCTCAGGGGACATCTTATTTGACCAACAATCTAGGCCAATTTTTGAAATGTTATACACATCTGCATTAAGCAGGAGGAAGAAATTCTCTTTCAGTTCGCCATATAATCCAAACAAAAAAATCCATACATGATCATTTTTTTCTTACTAAATACTGTTTAAAGTGCATTATGATATGAAAGAACATTTTTTTTCTATATGCCAACCACAGCTGAAAAAGTAAAAGTTTCCACTTGTCTACAGCTTTCGAGCATTCAAAGCACTTTTACATACTGCTCATTTGAACCTCAGAACAACCTTGGCGTATTATCCCTACTTCTGCAGAGAAGGAAACCAACGCTGAAAGTAAGTAGCTGACCCAAACTCACGTAAGTATGATGACTAAAAGAGGCTGCTTAGGAGCTCATTTAGCCACCAGCTAGCCTGAGAAGCCTTCTGAACAGTCTCATTCAAGACTGGACTAATTGTCCTTTCTTAGGTTTCCCGTTGCCCCGTGCCTATCCCTCCCAAAGCACTCGTTTCCGGCTCTTCTCAAGCTTCAAGGGGCATGAAAACCACCTGGAGGCCTGTTAACACGTCCACCATGACTCCTTGATTTGGGAGTGGGGCTGAGATACCGCATTTCTAACAAGATCTGAGTGATACCCGTCTGGTCTAAAGCATTCCAGTACATCATTACAGCCTGTTGTTTGTTTGTTTGTTTGTTTGTTTGTTTGTTTTTAATTCTCCTGCACTGCAGTGCATGTTCCAATAAGGTCATGAACTATGCATTTTTAATCATAGCATTCCCAGCATTTAGCTCATATCAACAATCAAAATTCAAAAAGTCTCAGTAAATATGAAATGAATGGATAAGTAAGTAAACAAGTACATGAAACCCATAGTTGCTAACCTATCGTTGTTTCCATTATGTCATGCTGTATCTCAAAAGCATGGCCCAGACTCAGTATCTCAGTGGCTGACCACATTAAAGAGGGTTTTCCTCGCTCACCTAAGGACACGAAAGCTCCCGCTGGGGGCAGCAGAGGGGAGGCTGGGCCTGCTCTGCTCCACGCAGTCATTCAGAATCCACGCTGACAGAGGCTATGCCCACTGCAGTCTGAGACTTTCAAGGTCACCCTCAAGGTCAATATCTAAGCGGCACGTGATGCCTGGAAATCACCCATCACTTCTGCCTCTCATCGGAGAGAATCTGAGAAATGTAGTCACCCTCTACCCACAACACGGAGAAGACACAGCCCCTCTGTTCATGGCTGCCCACAGCCCTTTGAAGGCGCTCCAACTTCCCAAGACTCTATAGCAAAATCTCCTGAAATTCCTTTACCCCAAACCAGCTCCCTCTCTTCACTCCCTACCCGGCTTTCAGTGCATATTTCAAAAGATGCTGTTTCTGCAGGTTTTTTCAGATCTCCCCAACAAATACGTTATCCACCCCCCCCCCCTTTTTTTCAAATCTTTCTAATACATTTTACTTTTCTAATCATCTCTAACACATTCTATGGTGCATCTTTATTAGGGTGTACTTATAAGTTCCTAAAGAGCAGGAACTAACTATACCTGAATCATTTCGATAACCCTCTCAGCGCCTCATACAGAACAGTAATTCAGTAAATAGTGCCATCCGTAAGGTGAACTGAAAGCACATAGAATAAATATATAGAACTCATCTGGTAACAACCTTGCTCTGTGTTTTTCCACAGAGGAGACAGCTATAACTCCACAAGCGAACGAAACTAGAATGACTGCCCGTCCTCAAACGCTACAGACACAGCCAGAGCCGTGGCATAAAATGAAATACTTCTGGTTCATATACTTCCACCGAGCAACACTGCGCTTTACACACTCCTCCTTTAATGGTGCAGACATACACTTTTTTAACATCACACGGAGACTCATAACCTTCGGAAGACAGCATGAATCAGCTGCCTGCGCCGCAAAGAGAATATAAAATGCCATCAAGAATGTCCTAACCGAAACAGTAAACTTTTAAAGTACAAACAATTCATCCGTTAGCAGCCTGGCATTTGGCTGTCTGGGAAGGAAATGGGTGAGAGGGATATCGGTAAAGAGACCCCATTCCATTACCTGTGGAAGTGGGACGTTTTCAATCACCCGTCTGCAGCCGGCGCAGGCCAGCGGTGCGGGGCCGGCCTTTCCGCAGCGGGCACTGCGTGGGCGATGCCCGGGTGGGTGCCCACAGGAAGACGTTCCCATCCCCGGCCCTAGAATCTGTACTAACTTCCTTAGGCTGCGCCGATGTGGCCCTCACTCACCACCGGATGGGGCCCGGGTTCTTAGATATGCAATCTATAAAAGAATGTCCTTAAGAACATAAATCTGAAAACAAATATGTGCTCCATTGCATACCTTCTGGCGTTTCAGAGCCTTGCCAAGAGGGTCTGTCTGGTTTGCTCCAGGAAACTCGGCCTCTGAGCTCAAGGGCTCACCCAGAGACGCTGTTTCTGCTCCGGCTTTTCACCTGAAGTCCGGAACCAGCAGCTTCCTGCAGCTCAAACTTTCGCCTCGGAGGGAGCAGCAGCGAGGAGGGGAGCCAGAGGCTCTTCCCATGAGCTGGGATCCTCTTCGTTCCGATGCTTCCCTGTTGCTTCCTGACTGGCCCCGCTCACAAGGGCAGGGAGAGGCTGGGGAAGGCAGGCCAGCCACGTGGGGAGGTGGCATCTCTCACAAGCAAGGGGACCCCCGTGCCAGGCTTGTGCTAGGAGCTGCAAGCCGGTAGATCTGCGCGTCCACCTGGCACAGTCTTGGAAGTTTATGTGGAGGCATTAGCTGGGCGCAGCCCCGTTTACTGTCCAGACGTCTCGGCAGCACATTACTCTGTCAAGGTAGCATCCCGGGGGAAAAGCAACAGCTCCAGAAGAGAGGGTGTCAGGCCTCCGACTGCCTGGTCCAGCTCACGGGTCCAACAGCCCTCAGGTCCCCTCGGCGATTCCCCTACAAACACTCACCCCTCATCCTCCAATCTCCCCAGCTGCAGGGCCTTGATAAGTCAGGAGTTCGAATCCTGAGGCTCTTATTGGGAAAACGTGTTCCTTGTTTTGCGATGCCTCATCTGAACCTTGTTTCCCGGTGCAGGGGCCTACGCTGTGGCTGTGGCATCGCCCCGAGGCGGCCAGGTAGCTGCCAACTGAGTGGCCTCCGTGCTAATGAGGCCCTTGCTGGCCATCCCCAGCGCAGGGTGCAGAAGGGGTGGGTGCAGTTGAGTGGTGTCCACAAGGGGTGGGGTTTTGGAGGAGGTCATCCAGAGAGCATGATCTGTTTGACCCCAGAGCTATTGTAGACTCCTCAGCCCCCCTCCCCTGTCCCTGGCATGTACCTCTGGCCACCGTTCCCACAGAGGAACCATTTTTAATAGCACGGCCTGGAGAAAGAAAGGTGTTGTCGAGGCCACGGGCTGGTATATGCCGCGGAGTCCAGTGCATGCCTCTGGAGAGCTTTTGAAGATTCTGGCCCGCAGGTGCAGAGATCTGTTTACTCACGTTGGCGCCCAAGGCAAGCCTGGTGTGTGAGTCTCCTGCTGCTTAAAACCGCCACCTGCCAACCTGGAGTGGTCTGTTTTCTTTGGGGTTCTTTTTTTTAAAATATATTTTATTGATTTTTTACAGAGAGGAAGGGAGAGAGATAGAGAGTTAGAAACATTGATGAGAGAGAATCATTGATCAGCTGCCTCCTGCACACTCCCCACTGGGGATGTGCCCGCAACCAATGTACAAGCCCTTGAGCGGAATCGAACCCAGGACCTTTCAGTCCGCAGGCCAACGCTCTATCCACTGAGCCAAACCGGTTTCAGCTTTGGGGTTCTCCTTGCCCTCTGTGTACCGAGGACCAGTTTCAGATTTCACCTGGGAAATGTCTGACGTCATAAACCAACATTCCTGCCACCATCACACACCAACCAACCGTAAAGCAAGTGGGTGCAGAAGAATAAAGGGGGGAGGGGAGTAAGCTTAAGGAGCATTTCTTGCTGGAAAAGAGGGGAAAATAGGATCAGACTAAGAACTCCACAGCTTAAACACTGAAAAAATTAGAGGACATTCAATTACATCCAATAAGTGTCAAGGAGTATCCACAAAGTTCTGGTTTCTCATGTTGATTATTTTTACCTTTATCGCTTAACAGAGAAATATAAAATATGGAACTTTTTCCAAAGAATTTTAGATACTATTTTACGGTTCTCCTAAGACTAGGCTTTCTTAGTAAGTAGTCCCAGGAGCTTCAGGAAGTAGTCACACCTAATTCTGTGGCCATCACCTCAAAATGTAGGATTTCTGGGAGTTATGACAGGTAATCAAGCAAACTGAACTGAATTAAGCTTAATAGTTAATTTATCAATTAAACTTACATTAAATGGGCATTTAAGATCTTCCACGTGATCACGTTGAATCTTGCAGGGCACACATAGTTAAGTAAAGCAGTAGGCCTTACCTTCAGGAAGTTAATTATCTGGGGAACTTTTGTCATGGTTTTTGAGTGAGGATGGCAGTAGAAAAAGATTTACAAAGTACAAAAACAATCATAGGACATGAAGAAAAAAAAAGTTCCAAAAGAAAGAGGAGCAGCTGAGGGATCAGAGGAGGAAGAGAAGATAATTGGTTGAAAGGAGGAAGAAGAGAGATTATAAATGGGCATGGTTAGAAAAGAGACTTAAAGACTTGAAGAACGGCCTAGCCAGTGTAGCTCAGTGGTTGAACATTGTCCCATGAACCAGGAGGACTCAGTTCAATCCCTGGTCAGGCACCTGCCCATGTTGCAGGCTCAATCCCCAATAGGGGCATGCAGGAGCCAACCTATTGATGACGCTCCCTTCCTCTCCCTTCCTCTCTCTGAAATCAATAAAAACATATATATTTTTAAATGACTTAAAGGATAGCTAGTGTTTTGTCAAAGGTAACAGGGTGAGGAAAGTTGATGTAAAAGGACAGCATAAACAATAGCATTCATCACCATCATCATGCCTGGCATTTACTGAGTACCCACTCTGTGTTAGGCACTGTGCTTGGTCCCTCACCTGGCTTTCCTCCTGTAATCTCCATTGCAATCAGGAGTCTATTCTTTGCATTTTACAAAAGAGGAAACATAAACTCTTATTACTTGCTCGGGACCATATAGCTAAAAGTAGCGCAATCTGAAACTGAGAGCAGCAGTTCAGGTAACGGCAAGAAATGTAGTTTGAATAGAGTACTTAGTGCATATGAATAAATAAAAGGAACTAAGTCTCACAATGGGGGGGTCAGAATTTCCCAAGTCTCCGAGTGCCGAATTAAGGACTTCGGGCTTAGTGGACAGGCAACGGGCAGCCCCTAAAAAGGTTTTGAGTGCGTTTTGACATTGCCCAAGCTAATCGCATTACGAAGACCTGCTGGAGGGGAGGGAACAAGAGGAGCTGTAAGACCAAGAAATCATTGTCAATATTTTAGGTAAGAAGCAAACGTAGAGCAAAGGCCTTGATAATGACATGAGGTAAGAGATAGGGTAAACATAAGAAGGTCAAATCAATACAATTTGTCAACTAATTGAGTTCTAGAAATGTTAGAGAAAATAGGAAGTGAACAGTGACTTCTAGATTTGGGGTCAGGGGCTGAAGTGACGGTTTCAGAAAGAAATAGCTAAGAAAATTTGAAAGCCTCCTCCTCCTGCTTCCCCTCCTACTTCTGCTGCTCTTCCTCCTTCTGTTTCTCCTCATCATCATCACCACCACCACCATCGCCATCACAGCAGTCTACAAGTGGTGACACTTAGTCTGTGCCAGACTGCATCTTACACATATTAACCAGAGCAACACTGAAAGCCAGCTCATGAAATACACACTGACAACATCCTCATTTTGTAAATAAGGAAATGGAGAGACAGATAGGCAAATGACTTGCCCGAGGTCACAACATTAATAAAAATGCGGTGAAGCCTGAATCATAAACCCAGGCATTCTGGCTCCAGAGTCCACCTTGAAACTTTTTTAAAAAATATATTTTTATTGATTTCAGAGAGGAAGGGAGAGAGAGAGAGAGAGATAGAAACATCAATGATGAGAGAGAATCATTGATCGGCTGCCTCCTGCATGCCCCCATATGGGGGGATTGAACCTGAAACCCAAGCATGTACCCTTGACGGGAATCGAACCCAGGACCCTTCAATCCGCAGGCCGATGCTCCATCCGCTGAGCCAAACCAGCTAGGGCACCTTGAAACTTTTTAAACTGAGTGATGGATGGACATTGAAATGTTATTGTTGGAAAGCTTTTTTATTGGTGCTTCTCAAAAGTGTGCATAAGGAAAATTAGGATTAATAAACAGTCTCACAGTTTCTGGGAGGACGTCTATCCATGATGGTACAGACAGACTATCAGTCCTGAAGCCTTCCTGCTTTTCTCCTCTCACAGGGGGCTGGGATCCCATCCGCTTGTCCCTTGCAGCGCTGCATTAACTTTTCAGAGGCCGCCTGCTAGGATCTGTCGCCCCAGTCTGTGTAATCCCCATTCCGCCCTTTGTAAGTAAAACAGATATTCTCTCCTTTGCAGACAGACTCTCTGACCTTGTGCACTTTCCCTTCTTCTGATCTCACACATCCGCACACTGTCTGATGCAGCCTGTGTTTCTTCTCCTGAACAAGGCAATTGGCAAATATTTACACAGCGCTTTGCATGTGGCGCGGAACTCGGCTCTTGCTGTGGTGCTGGCTACAGAGGAACTGTTTTCATTTTGCTCAATTACAGTCTCCTCCAGCGTCTCGGTGTGATGCATTTATTTGATTTCCTTGTTTCTCTTTTCCTGGTTCCCAAACAACCCAGTTGAACCACCTGGGATCAGGGGGAAGGGCCACTGAAAAGGAAGCCACGCCCACGGAGAAAAGGGCAGGAAAAGGGCCAGGTGGTCAGGTGAGACGCCCCAATGGCTCCCTGGGCCTGGCCTCTTGGCTCCAGGGAATGCCCAGTGAGCTGGCCAGGTGCGGGGGACGCAAGGACAGCATTGCACATCCCTCTGGCTCGGTCTGGCCATTGCACAGGACTCCAGGCCCACGGGCTACAGGCCGTTCAGCACCCACCAAATGAGCTTTAGGACGTTCCCCCAAAATCTACTGATACATTTTTTTAAACATACAGAAAAGTTGGAAAATTGTTATATTGATCATAAGTGTTCTTACTGGCTAAATTCAATAACTGTTAACATTTTTAACAAGTTACTATGGCCAAAACCGGTTTGGCTCAGTGGATAGAGCGTCAGCCTGCAGACTGAAAGGTCCCAGGTTCGATTCCGGTCAAGGGCATGTACCTTGGTTGTGGGCACATCCCCAGTAGGGGGTGTGCAGGAGGCAGCTGATCGATGTTTCTCTACCATCGATGTTTCTAACTTTCTATCCCTCTCCCTTCCTCTCTGTAAAAAAAATCAATAAAGATATATTTTTTAAAAGTTACTATGTTTATCTATGTGTATCCACATACATAAGTATATATTTATATGTGTGTATATATTTGTTCTACTGAACCATTTGAAAATACCTTACCAATATTATAGCACTTTATTCAAAAGCACTTCAGTTTGCCTCTAATAGAAATTAAGAGTTTTCTTTAAAGAACATACCATGATACCTCAAAAACCAGGGGGGAGAGGTGGGAAGAGATCAACCAAAAAACGTGTATGCATATACAATATCGTGCTCGGCACATTGTGTATATTCAATAAATGCTAGCAACTTTTATTTCAGTCCCAGCCTGCTCACGCTCCAGCAGTGACGTATGGATACCCTGACTGAGCCAGCGGGAGACTAGACCAGCAGATGGGTGGGGAGCCATTAGACGCTTTTGCCCTGAGAGTGGTTAAGCGATCACAAGGTTAGTTTGTAAAATTTTCCTGAATCTGCCCCATAACCACCTAAGGTCTGAAAACCAGATGGTGGATGTATCTGCTATGTTAGGACAAAGGAGCACAGTACATTTGTAAATGTGTGTGTAAGCCATCTTCTGTGGAGGATCTCTGTAGGTGCTTCCTTCCAGGTCTGTCCCTGTCTCTACTCACAACATTTATTAGGCGCCTCCTGTATTCCTGTCATTGAGCATAACAGCAGACGGACCAGTAACGAGCCTGTGCCAAGTGCCAGAGTTCTCTTCTCCCACATATTTATGTCACTTAGTCTTCACCAATGCCTGAAATACATACTATGTTATCCTAATTCTAAAGATTAGGAAACTGAGACACAAAGAGCTTAAGTCAGGTTTTAAAGTCACACTGATAAATATTAATGGCTTAGCCCTTGTTCTCAGGATGCTTACAGCCTGCAGAATAGAAGGGTTTTTCGAAACACCTTACACTCTATTAGATGTAATACTATCTGAGAGCTGGCAAGCATCCAGGTAATCAGAAATTAGTTTGATATACCATTTTAATTTAAGCATTTGCAATCATGTGTCTCTAGCATTCCTGGTGGGTGTCTCATTATTTATCTACACAAGAAATATAATAAGCTTCTTGTCCAAGTAAATGTGACAGCCTTTGGTAGGTTAACCTGGAGCTCTTTTAAAAAATCTATTAGAGATACTAATATAACTCTGTTCTAAAATGTAAAAATGTGAAGTGCGCTAATTACAAGTGGAAGTAGGTTACCTGACAATTTTGTTAGAGGTGGCATTAAGAAAGCTGAAATATTGTGTATTCCATTAGCAATACACCAGCATAAACAAAGTTCGTTAAGAATGACTAAAATATAAAACATAACATGTCAGAGAATATTTCACTACTATAAAAAAACTAAAATTAAGTGCAATGACTATGAACATATGATTCAGAATGTTTCTAATTAAATTGCAATCATATTAGGAATATTATTCTACCAAGCATGCATGCAGCATGAAGATTTCCACATTGAGGATGTGGTGGTTGTTGACATAATGGGTGGGTCCAAGGAGACTACATCTGTCTTTGGACTTTAAACTGCCAGTGGTACATTTTTAAGATGTAATATAAATATTGCTTTAAAGAAGGTCGTTCTCAAGAAACCACAGTCATGCGTGAAGGAAATACGCCTGGAGCAGTAGAATATAGCTTCCCGGAGTTAAAAAGGATCTTGAAGTTTCCTTTGGACTTTGGGTAGAGAACTTAAATCAACCAATAAATTATAACAAACAATCATCTGAGCATCTTCTCCGTGTAGGAATCTGCACACAGGGCTTAGATGCCTCACCATAACATATTAAAATTTTGTTTTTTTGTATGTGTGTTGTGTGCTTTTTAACATTCCTACCACCCCTCCCAACACACACACACACACACACACACACACACAAAAAAAAAAAAAAAAAAAAACTAGAATATACTACAAAGAAAATATATTTTTCCCTCTGTTTAGTATCTAGAAGAATGCCCATATTTTTTAAATCCTTACCTGAGGATATGTTTTTATTGACTGTTAGAGAGAAAGAGGGAGGGAGGGAGAGAGAGACAGAGAGAGAGAGAGAGAGAGAGAGAGAGAGAGAGAGAGAGGGAGAGAGAGACATGCATGTGAGAGGAATACCTATCAGTTGCCTCCTGTATACACCCCAACCCAGGATGGAACTGGCAACCTAGGTATGTGCTCTGATTGGGAATAGAACCCACAACCTTTTGGTGTAGGGATAAGGCTCCAACTAGCTGAGCCACCCGGCTAGCGCAAGAGTGCCCATATTTTGTGGTCAATACATAATCAATAGATGAATAAATAAAATGAAAGCATGTAAGACACAGTCTTTGCCTCTATAAGGAGGCAGCATGAGATAGAAGAAAGAGAACTGAACAGGGAGTTCAGAGACCTGGTTCTCTCCTTGGCATGGCCAGTGATTGACTTGTCAGCCTCAATCAGAGGACCTTATATTGCTCAGGGGTAAAGCAGGTGAACTATCTCTGTTGTTTGTCAGGGTGTGGAACCTCTCCCTGGCCCATGACCAAATCAAGCCCATCGGATTTCATCAGCTGTATAGCACATTTCCTAAAATTAGGCATCAACTGGGTATCTCCTAATGTGCCTAAAGAAAGTGCATCAAATCCGATTTGTTTCCCAGAGTGCACTTGGTGGTATTGACACCCCAACAGCACCTTTCTCCTCTGAGTCTGTTACTTGGAGCAGGAGGCCTCTCTCCAGGTGCTAGGCCAGGAGTTGGGGTGCACTGGATAGGGAGTGGATGGGACAAGATGGGGGGGGGGGGGCAGGAAGAGCTGGCAGTGTCCTCGGGGCCTAGGGGCAGGGAAAGCAAAGGCTGACAGCTTCTGCACACATCTAGAAATGTGTTCTGAACAGGAGCCTGGCTGCAGGCAAGCCACACTCTGAGGCTGGAGTGTGACCTGCAAAAGACGGGATACGCAGAAGAACATTCTGGGCTTTCCTTTCACTTTTTTCTCCCTGGGCCTGCTTCCTCTCCTCTCACTAATTTTGTCTCCCTCCTTCCAGGCATCTCTCCAGATGGCAGAACCATGTCCTTCCTGCCCTTTTCCCTCCCTCATTTCCCCTCTCTCATTCCTTTCATTCTTCCTCAAAAGGCCAGAATATACATTTTTAATTGCTTTTATGTATTAAATCAAATAGTATGTCTACTTTCATTTTTAAAGAAAAAAAAATGGAGTAATTTAAAATGTATACTTTTTCTTCCCTTACAAAAAAAAAGGGGGGGGTGCCAAAGTTTGTTTTAAATTGTTCTTTACACATCCATGGCCTGAGATTATTTTTAGGTCAAAGACTCCCCAAAATAGATTCCACATGAGACTTTTAGAAGCCCTGCTTTCTAAAATTTTTGTCCTTAAGCTGTGGCTTCTTTTTCCCTTGACTTCAGAGGAAAAAGTATATAATTTGAGTCTGTGTGAAGAAGTGTTACTTCCAGAAGCTAGCTGCTCTCTGGACCAGACCAGGAGAGACACACTCCCCTGCTCTCACACCTCACACTGGCCCAAGCAGGGGTATGCTGGACACGAAATGGACACTGTCTTTAGAAGGTGACGAATTCATCTCTGTTAAGACAAATGCCTCATTCTCTGATCTCTTCAATGTCTTAGACGAGGAAGGACTTAGGACTCACCAAGGAAGGCCTACCTTGGGTCTGAGGTCAATGAATGGTCTTATGCATGGACTTCCTGGATTGTTTATTTAGAGCAGGTATTTCTTAAAAACAAAGACAGGGGTAATGTGCTCGGGATCTGGGTTCCCAGACAAACACCATAACCTCATTCCAAACTAATATGTCTTTTTGGGCTCCCTTTATTAAGTCCAAACTATGTGGCAATTATTATATAACCTTATGTAATTCACTTCATTCATTCACTCTCTCAACTACCATTATTTCTACTCTAGAGATAAGAGAAATGAGGCTTGGGAGGGCCAATAATTGACCCAAGTTAGCAAATTGATAAATGTTAGAGATGAGATTTTAACACCAAATTCCATGTTCTCCCCACACACTATATTTTTCATTTAAAATAATTGACCTTTCCTGCCCCTTCCTAAAATTAGAGATTCCATGATCTCTATAATATTAGCATTTTCATAAATTTCAAACAATAGAATATCCTGTTCTTTGTCAGATGTCTTTATTCAAGTTCATTTTAATCTCCCAATCTGTGCTCTTTCCAAAAAAAAAGAAAGAAAAAGTTTTCTCAGCTCATGCTAAGAACCTTGCTTTCCACTGTGGTGATTTTTTTGTATAGCAAGTGCTTTCTCTGGCTAAATCAGGTGCCATACTATTATTCACGTAAGCATGCTGACCTGGGCACAGGGCACAATCCACGGTAGATTTGAAAAATGTGCGAAGAGGTCAATTGGATCTGGGAGTCCAGGGAGCGTGAGACGTAACGGGCATGAATCAACCAGAGAGGAGTCGGGTGTGTTTTCAGGTTTGCCAAGTAGAATGTGGTCAGATTAGGAATGACACTGAAAGCCATGCGCCATGCATACAGTGTAAACTTGATGTTCCAGGCAAGAGGAAGCCCATTCAGATAGTTTTTTTTATATACATTTTATTGATTTTTTTATAGAGAGGAAGAGAGAGGGATAGAGAGTTAGAAACCTTGATGAGAGAGAATCATCGATCAGCTGCTTCTTGCACACCCCCTCCTGGGGATGTGCCCACAGCCAAGGTACATGCCCTTGACCGTAATCGAACCTGGGACCTTTCAGTCGGCAGGCTGACGCTCTACCCACTGAGCCAAACCGGTTTCGGCAACCATTAAGATAGTTGGTTGGCTGTGTGGCAATAAGAAAAGCAACAATTCAGAAAGACCTCCCTCCCTGCGGTGCAGGACGGACCACAGCTGGAAAGAGAATGGGCCCAGATGCACCAGCCAAATCCGAGCATGAGCTAATGAGGCTCAGACAGGAAGCCGGGAAGAAACAACAACGATATCTCAACACTGAACTAAGCTGCATTATGTTTCATTAAGGCAATTATCTGTTTGAATTACCTAGAGAGCTTGAGTGGTGTTTTAGTTGCTGATGTGTTTAATAATGAGAAGAAAAAAACTAATATATTACGCTTAATATTTTCTTCTCAAATCCTTGCTGGTTTTTTTTTCCTCTTTAATACACTGGAACCATTGTATTCTTGACAATATACCAATATGTGTCCTTTTTTAAAAAAAATTCTTGGGAGAAAACTCGAGTTTTCATTACGAGTTGATAAACAGGTGCAGCTGGCAAGGGGTAGCTGGCACAGAAGACCTGGGTTTGGTCCCAGGCCTGCCAATTAGAAGCTGTGTGGCTCTAAGCAATGTGTCTCCCATCCTGAACTTCCATTTCCTCAACTGCAGAATGAAGAGTGCAATGCCTTCTAATCTACAAGAATACGATAAAATTTAAATGGAAAAAGTACACGAAAGCACTTCATACATTTTACAGTGCAATGTGAGTGCAGAATTTTCTTTTTTGTACACTATTATGCATAAATTAAAACTAAAACTTGCACTCCTTCAAAGTAAAACTTCATTTAAAAAATCTCTACAGTCGCTTATTTCCTGCCGGTATTGTGGTGTACCCAGCAGCAGAAAATGGCAGGAAGTGGCATCAGACAAGCAGGTGACATCCGAAATGCTGCCAATCAAGAATAGGACCACAGTCCTGGCTGGGTGGCTCAGTTGATCAGAGCTTTGTCTTGTAAGCAAGAGATTTCAGATTTGATTCCCAGTCAGGACACTTAAATAAATTGTGGGTTCTTCCGGAAACACATCATTATCTCATTAATAAGAAAGGTGTGGACAAGGAACCCGGGAGGCTGGTCAACCTTGAAGCTCTGAAAGATCAGAGCCAACCACTCCCTGTCTAATTAAGACAATGGCAACTGAGGCAACTTCCTCACCAAATAGTCATGTAAATCCTTACAGAGAAGATAATCTGCTGCTACTGGAATTACCTGCCTAAGGGCAATGGGTGTATCCCAAACCTGAATAAAGGGATGGCAAGGCCGAAGCAAGGCGGCAGTCCTCCCACTTGAGGTGGGCTCCCACCTGGCCCCCAATATTCCCAAATTAATACTTTTCTAGTCTTTTTTCATTCTCCAGAACTGGAACCCTGAACCATGCTGGATGTAAAAGGGATTCCCACAGGTGGGATCCCCAGTCAGGGGCTTACAGAAGTTAATTGAGCCGAATCCGGTTTGGCTCAGTGGTGGAGCGTCGGTCTGCGGACTGAAAGGTCCCGGGTTCGATTCCGGTCAAGGGCATGTACATTGGTTGCGGGCACATCCCCGGTAGGGGGTGTGCAAGAGGCAGTTGGTCGATGTTTCTCTCTCATCGATGTTTCTAGCTCTCTATTTCTCTCCCTTCCTCTCTGTAAAATATCAATGAAATATATTTTTTTAAAAAGAAGTTAATTGACCCATGTTTCTCTCTCTCTCTCTCTCTCTCTCTCTCTCTCTCTCTCTCTCTCCAATTAATAAAAAAGCAAACATATCCTCAGATAAGGATTTTACAAACTAAAAAAGAAGACTAGGACCCCAGGTAGGTCTGATGAACAGCACCCATGATGCTTGACAAACAGGAAGCACATCAGGTCTTGGGGAAAGAGCTGGGCATCAGAAACATCGGGGGCCGGGATCCAGGGCTCAGCCCGAGGGGGATTCGCCAGGATGAAGCCAGACCCCAATTTCAGAGAAACTTAGAGACAGAAAAACCGAGGCAGCAGCACACACACGAAGACAAAACCAGAGAGAGCTGTGTGACCAGAGAGGAGTTACGAGGAAAGAATTTGGCATAAGGAACGAGGTGACAATTTTGCTATGGAACCAGGGTTTAAGAGGGGAGCCCGGCAGCCCTGAGAACAATACAACGCTGAGCTGCGGGCGGCGCTGTCCTGAGCTTCTGGGTATGTCCCCTCCGCTGGCCAGGTTGATGTGCTTTGAAATGCAAGTGCAGGAGGTTAGAGTTGTACCTATTCCATTTCTCTTGTTTCTTGTGGCTCATCAGTCCAGCTTGTCAGTATCTTTTGGAATCTTGGCACTGTCATCCCAGTAATTAGTCCTAGCTCTCAGCTTCGTGTCCACCGCAGATTAGAAGAGTGGGCTTTTCATGCTTTGCTGCTAGTTTATTAAAAGTTTGATAGAGCCCGGTGGCACGTCCCTAAAAGCTTCCTCTAGGAGACAGCCGGCTTCAGAGCCAATTAAGATACTCGCAGTGAGCCCATTTCTTCACCTCCCAGCAAGAGCATCCAAAGAGGACTAAGGGAAGGGGCAGCACCTCCACCCCGCCACCGGCCTGGGGACACAGGCCTGGCTTGGGAGTTCCTCCACCTTCATAGCCAAGCCCATAAAAATCCCCATTCTCTGTCTTCACTTTCTTACATCTCTCATCACTCATTCGGCTGCCACAATTGGCATCTGTCCTCAACACTCCACTATACTGCCTTGCTAAGATCATCCATGATCCAATGCGGAAGGCAGTGGGCTCTGCGGGTCTCATTTTGTCCATCTCTGTCTTGTTTGTGAGATTCTCACTTCCCTTGATTTTTATATAGCCACCCTTCATGATGCCGCTCCTTCCTTCCTGCTAATTCTGTCTCAGTCTCTCTAACTGGCTCCTCCCCCAACTACTGTCCTCCATGATTGGCTTTTATTTCTTCTCAAGTGGCCTCAGCTTTACCTACCACCTGTCCACGTTCCCAGACAGGAACACTGTGGAGCTCCAGGCATCTCCAAGTGACAATTACATTTCCCAACTCTGAAGACCCAGACTCAAAGTCAACACACCCCAAAGGCCACACTCATGGTGCGCCACACTCATAGAGCTGTTTCTCCTTCTCAGTTCCCAAATAGACTGGGAGCTCTTGAGGTCAGAGTCATGGTTCTCCCATACCTGGCCTCAGAGCCAGTTAGCACTTAATTAGTGTGTGTATTTAGTGAACACATTAATCAACAAAGTGAATGATGTCATGTGATCTAGTAACTTTTATAAAAGGAAATTTAAGAACTCTCATAGGAAAGAGGAAATGAATTACTTTCTAAATGCATACTGTTAGTCAAAGTCATCACTTCTAGAATCTAGATCGTAACTTCAAATTCACTAGTCTTTAGCACTTGAAATCCACCTTTTCCCTTATTAATCATTAGGATATTTACCCATTCCAAACTTTGGATACCTCTCTTCATAAATCCTACAAAATTACCACAACAAGTAAGCACTTCAATTCTGCTAGAATAGGTTTCTATTCCTTTTTAACTGTGTTTGCTCTGCCATTTTCATTTTGAAGATCATTCTCCTTGATGGGAAAGACGGAGGTGAAATCAAAGTTGAGTAGTTTTGTTCTCTGGGTCACTTAGCCTTTCACCACTCATCCCTGTGGCATCAAGCCTTTACCTCGTCCTGATTTTTTAGTTCAAAATAGAGTTTCCAATGTCCTTTCTATCATCTTGAGCATTTTTTATCATGATAATGCTTAGACTGTGAATGCTAAAAAGGGCTAATTCCAATGTAACCCTGATATTTGGGGCTAGTGACCTGAATCCATGCCAGCACGCTCAGTGTATATTCTTGATAACCTATAATTAAGTCACTACCTCCTTCCCAGATACTGGTCTTGCCGAACCTGTTACTGTGAACAGTGCACTGCCCTGTTATTAATAACCCTTGAAGGGTTATTAACGCTGGTGCCAAGCCAGACCATCAGATATGGCCTGGAGACCACCAAACCTGGGGGCATTCTTGGAAGACCCACAAAAAACAAAAACAAAAAAACAAAACTAGAAGCATAATCCATATTTGCAGGACAAAGACAACAGGCAGATATAAAAAGAAGCTCCATGCATGTTTCTACACTCAGATTTGGAAAGTCATTCCCTGAGTCCACCAGTGTATTAAACAGTGTCGTCCTCTTCTTTAAAAGCATCGCTTGGGCCGTGTGCCCCAGGTGAGCCATGTGTCCCAGGGGGCCAGGTGTCCCGGGCGAGCCCTGTGTCCCAGGGGGCGGTGAGAACCAGAGGAGGAGCGGACTCTATTCATGTGGAACTGGGATAGTCACCATAAAACAAGCAGACTGCCAAGTGAGGAGCGGATTCTATTCATGTGGTTCTGAGATAGTCACCATAAAACAAGCAGATTGTCAAATGACAGCAGGGAGGGGAAGGAGACCTGGGGAGAGATAAGAGAACAACTGAAGGACTGGTATGCATGAATATAAGTACAACCAACGAACACAGAACTCTGGGGATGGAGAGCATGAATGGGAGGGGGGGGGCAATGGTAAGCTATGTTCACATATAATACCTTAATAAAAAATAAAAATAAAATTTTAAAAAAGCATCACTTGGTTTTTCTTTGGTCATCTGCAACAAGACTCGCTGATCGTATTACTGCATTTTTATCCACTTTAGGAATATTCGTTCTTGACAATGAGCCCCTCCTCAATGTCTTGTATCTGGGCCAAAAGAGAGCAGGTAGGGACCCGGACTGAGAACAGAGCAGGTGTCCCCGGCCCTGGGGAGGACCGAGGAATACAAGCGGCACGACAGGTATCAGAAGGACACACGCTTTGAGCACCAGGTCTCAGGAACAACATAAACAAGCCCTGGGCTGGCCAGATGTCTCCTGTTGAACCAGGCAGTCAAGCATGTTGGCTTCTTATCTGATAACATGCACATTTCAAATCTGTTGTTATTTTAATTTCAGATTTGCCTTATCTTAATTCCAGATTGCTATTTAATCAGCAGTGGTTTGGAACATTTCAGCTTTTAGTTTCCTACAAAGTTAAGTATTTAATGATCTGTAAACAAACACTTGAGAAGATGCTACTTAGAGAGCCTCTAATCCCTCTGTACTTTGTTAAATGAATTTACTCCCGAATGTATCTTCTGATTTTCATTCTGCTACTAATATGAAGAAAAAATTTTAAAAAGACAGGATCCGGGGATGGTGGAGGTTAAATATTTTAGGGGTTTTTTTTCCCCAAGTTCCAAATAGGGGTAGTCTTTTGGTGGAAGCTCCTTGGCCATCATAGTGGGGAGGGAGGGTAGAGAAAGGAAAAAAGAAAGCAGGAGGTGAGAGAGAACAGGATTAGGATCACAGCAGGATCTGGGGGGAGAAGAAGAAGCCATGTAAGTATAGGTTAAAATCTAAGAAGAGAAACTCCAAGAAGAAATTACAGAGAAAGGTGGGAGGAGACTGTGATTAAGACAACTGCTTATTCTCTGCACTCACTCCAGATTCCAGAAATGGGGTCAAAACTTTGCAAGTGGTGATTCTTGGAGCACATCCTTGTGAAATATGCATTCATTCCTGAGACCTGATTTCTTCAGGATTTTTAATTTTACCAATCATAAGAATAAAAACTATTTCTTACAGGACTGTCAGATTTTCTTTTCTTTCGATAACCACTTGTGCCTCGTGGGTCCCTTCTAGAATCTCAGATTTGGGGATTTGGGATTTTGAGAAATCTGCCTCTCCCTAGAAGTTAGTGTTCTTCCCCCTGGCTAATGTACACTGAGTGGCCAGATTATTATGATCTCTGAACACATAATAATCTGGCCACTCAGTACATATATATATATACACATATATTTTAGAAGCCTGATGCATGAATTTGTGCATGGGTGGGGTCCGGCTAGCCTGGCCAGAGGGAGGGAACATGGGCGGTTGGCCAGACTGCCTGCTGGTCAAACTCCTGGTTGAGGGTACAATTTGCATATTAGCCTTTTATTATATAGGATATACACTGAGTGGCCAGATTATTATGCACTCAGAGATCATAATAACCTGGCCACGCAGTGTATATAGCATACCAGTCACCTCCATTTCAGCAAGTTATCTTCCCTATTCATCCAAATTAGGTCCAGAGCAGCAGTTCCTCTTTTCACTTCCAAGAAATGAAACTGTCAGGATGGCAAGTCAAATTCCCTCAGATGTTCTTCTTCCAGTGTTTTGCCATCATTGTCTCATTTGAAAATCTGTCATGATGATGTTTTAGCTGCAGGCCCCCAACATGTTTCCATCTAATTCCCCACTTGAGATCACAGAAGCAGAAACAGATCCCCAGCACTTCCCAGTTGACTGTGACCACAGAGCCATCCCCATGCGGTCACACCACCAAGGAGACCTCCATGGCCTGGGCAGTGAAAACAGTTGGTCTCTGAAGACCATGCAATGGGAAAGGCAGAAGTCAAAGGGAGCACAAAACTGGAAGTGGAGAGGTGTGCAAACACTCCAAATGCCTGGTAGGGAGTGTGCAAAATATCAAACAGGATGTGCTTTCCAAATGGTGGGAGCCAACATTTAAGTGTGGAGCAAAGAGTTCATGAAAAAAAAATTATATACATATATATCAAGTGTGCCTTTTGAACGGCAACAATTGGGCTTTAAAAAAATTGTGCTACAAAATGCATAGATTCAATACCTATCTGAACTGTATAATAATTTAACAGTTCTCCAATTCCAAGCTACAATTCCCATTAGAGTAATGGTCTCACTATTATCACTTCTGTTGAAGTCTGCCCAATAGGTTCAAAAGATTTCTGGTTCTCTAACACTACAGAGTAAGATGTTTTCATTTGGTAATTTTTGCAGCAATAGAGTCCTAATATCCAATGGTCTGTAACTTTCAAGTGGTGTGACTCTTTGAACCCACTTTTCTAAGGACACTGAGCACTTCCTGTGCTGGTTTGCCTACTCCTGACCTCCACCTTCCTCTGTCCCTCAGGGGAGATGGTGGGCACCGAGTAAGCCACCAGGAGGCCTGGCAAAGGCTGAGTGTTGCCATGGATGGACCAGCTTTCCCGAGGCTCCTCCTGCTGTCGGCGTGCTTTGGGAAGGATGATCTGGTGGCCATGTCCCCGCTGTCAGGAAAGCTAAGCACAAGGGAAGGTCATGAAAGGCAAAAAATGGGAGTGGCACCTTGGTTCAATCTTTCTCACAAATTGTCACCGAGACACACAAGCCATAAAGCTGCATTTGAGTCGGTGACAATGAAAGCTAAATGCATGGAAATGATTTTGAAGTGTTCTTTATAGAGTAAAAAAAAAAAAAAAAAAAAAATAGGACTTAAAATGGGTCCTGAGTAAATGAATGGGAGAGCTCCTCTCTATAAATCTCTTTGTTTCCCGGGCTCTTCTCTATAAATCTCTTTGTTTCCAGGTTCCTACAAAATGCTAGAATTCTACATTTAGTACGCTGATGCTCAGGACCATGAATGGAACAAAGGAGAGAAGAGAAAATGCATTTTGTTTTCCTACCAACCCCCTTTCCCTTAGCTTTAACCCTTGGGGCTGTGGCTGGTTATGGGAGTGGGCAGTTGATAAGCTACTGGATGAAGAACAAAGAGAAATGAACTCTGATGCTAAGCAAAGGTGAAGGTTAACCATGAGTGCAGAACATGTTTATCAAAGGGGAGCAATCATCCTAGATAGGGTATGATTCTGACACCAACTCCAATGTGGGGGCTTTCCTACAGTACCAAGTAAGCCTCGGATACCATTGTGTGTCCTACAATTCAACTCAATTCTGATACTGTCAACCTGGAGAGCATCAGATCCCACAGGTTAAGGGTTTGGTCCCACAAGAGTGCCCTCCACTTCAGATGTCAATTGCAAATCCAGGTTGTCACCTATGCTTCTAACCTACCAGCTATAAATCAGGGGTCCCAACAACGCCTTCCTTGGATTTGGTTAATTTGCTAGAGTTTTACTCATTGCCTCATAGAACTTAGAGAAACGTTTAATTATTACCAGATTACTAGTTTGTTATAAAAGAATATAACTCAAGAGCAATCAGAGGTAAGATGCAGAGGGCAAAATGTGGGGAGAGGGTGCAGAGATCCCACTCCCTTCCTTCAAGGGCCTCCCTCCCCCAGCATCTCCCCTGGAGCACCAACCTGGAAGCTCTTTGAACCTCATCCTTTGGGTTTTTCATGGAAACTTCTTTATGAAGATATGGTTGAATAACAGGTCATTGGTGATTGAACTTACCCTCTAGGCCAGCAGTGGGCAAACTACGGCCCTCGGGCCAGATCCGGCCCGTTCGGCTGTTCTATCCGTCCCACAGAGCCGAAAGAGCGGAGGGTTCTCTTGCTCTTCCCTCCACTCCTTCACCAGCAGCCCAAGATGAGAGTGCCAGCATGGTCAGGTTGCTTTTGTTCTGGTCCTCTGGTCCAGTTTAAGAACCCATCGTGGCCCTTGAGTCAAAAAGTTTGCCCACCCCTGCTCTAGGTCCTCTTGCCTTCTTGGGGGGTTGGGGAGGTATTGAAAGTTCCAACCCCCTAATCATCTAGTAGGTTCTACTGGCAACCAGCACCCATTCTTAGGTTTCCTAAAGGCTTTCCTAAAGTCACTTCATTTACATAACAAAATGCACCCCCAGTACACTTAGGAAATTCCAAAAGTTTTAGGAGCTTTGTGCCAGAAATGGGGATGAACACCAAATATGTATTTCTTACTATAAATCACATATGGACTTGCTGGAGAGTAAGGGGAGCTCTAAAGGGTTGTGACCAAGGCCAGGTGGAAAAATGATGGATCTGAAGCTGGAAGTCAATCCGAAAGAATGAGGACAAGACCAAGAGAGTGAGTACAGGAGACTGAGCCCTAAAAATGTCCCCTGACACATTGCCACAGGGAAAGGATGTGAGGGTCCATGTGCTTTCTTAGGTAGGAGGTTGTGGGGGTCGTTAAAGGGCATCATGCGTCTCAGGACATTTTTAGAATCAGACTCCCAGTTCTTCACATGCTGACATCATCATGTGAGCACAAGGGGTGTGTGTGTGTGTGTGTGTGTGTGTGTGTGTGTGTGTGTGTTGAGAAGGATGTTTCTACCTGGTCCCTTAAGGATTCACAATAGCAACTAACGGTCTCCCCAAGTAGGCAAGCCATTCATTCTATTTACCTGAGCATAAAATAAGGCCCAGAACTGGACTGGAATAAATGCTGTTCTTCACGTCAGTAATTCATGCTCAGGGAATGTGTTTTGTTCAGCAAGAGCAGAAAAGTGAGCTAAATAAGGGCTCCTTTTCTATAGGGTTTATGACATTTGGAGAATTATGTAGGTTATTCTTAATGTCAAATAAGCATCCTCTTAAAAAAGAAGAAGAAAAGGAAAATGCTCTGAAGGGACCTGAAACACACATATGTGGAACATTCCCATATCTGCCTAACTGATGTGAGTCACGGAAAAGGGATGATGTGGAAATAAAACGGGAAACAAACAAAACCATTTACAACACATGAAAACGGGCAGGCGAGAAGACTGGCACACGCGGGGTGTAGGAAGAGAGTGCGTTTGTGCCTAAAGCTTCCGGCGAGTCGTTCAAGAACACCTCACCCTTGGAGGAAGGTTCCCTTTAATTCTGTCAAGGTTGGTGTCTGCATGGGTTACGTGCCAAGTAATCGTCCGGTCTCAAGTTCACAGTGTTGTGAGGCTATTTTAAAGATGAATGGGAACATAAAACATATTTTGTCCTATTCTCCACTTTAAATGTGTCTCTGGAACAAAACTTGTACTTGAAATGAAATGGAGAGATGTGATTTTTATGAGTTATAGGGGAGTGTGTTTTCTCCCTTCACACCACTGACAGTAGAACAAAAACATTTAGAGAAAGACAGCCCAATGTCATGGGCGTATCTGGACATTTGTTCTTGCCGCGGTACACAAGGGACTTAGGGATCCCCCTCCCTGACTAAAAACAGGACATTACTGAAGCTCTGCCATCACACTCCAATGCCTTTCAGTAGCTAAAAGAATTTTGCATTTCTTCCCATAGGAACTGTAAACTCAGAAAGATTCATCTGCAACACACTCTATCAATAGACGGTATCCGTTTTCCTTTCTGAAATAGTTACCTTGAAAAAATGCCTGCGAGGAAAAAGAGAAAGGTAAAAAGAGGGTCTTTATTTATGAGTTGTTCTTTTTTTTATTTTAAATTCATACTGTTTATTCGGGCTATTTCCAAAACCAGGCAAATCATCATAATCTTCCTAACAGAGATACACAATGCCACCACAGAATGACTGTTTTCCTAAACCCGTGAAAAGCCAAGATTTCATTAGACGCTGAGATAAATCATCTGTATGTGCTCATAGGTGCACCCTGGCAATTCCTTTTGAATTTCAAGGTTATAAATAATTCCCAGACTCGAGTGTGTGCTGGTATTTTAATGTGGATTCTTTGCACTACTGGGCTGGTGTCATTTCTTTCGATTCAGTCATTATCTCTGACAGGCTGGTTCTAGTCCACTCGGGATGCTGATGGGAGCCCAGCCATCATCCGCCCTAAGAGTATCAATTATGTGTTGAAAGCACACAATTTGATTCATGCAGAAACCACTGTACACGCACCATGGTGTTTTCATAAAAACTCCTTTATTTACTCTAAACAGTGCTGTGCCTCTTGGTGTTCGGTCATCGTGCAACTGTTTAACCTTCTTAAGTCTCTTTGAGAAATCTGAAAGGACAAAAAGGAAACCCTCAGCTCAAGATTGCATTTTTTTGTTGTTCTTATAAACATCAGCTCCTCTATGGACAGCTGACATGAGGCGAAGCTTCAAGGCCGCAGCCTAACATGCCATAAATACTGTGTGAAGGGACGGCTTTCAGCCAGGTCTGATCGATCACAGAGCCCAGGAACTCTGCTGGCTGCTGTGTGCCTCACCAGTTTCTCTCCTCGTGAGTCTCTGAGAGGAGCCTGGGCGGCGGTCCCCGGTGGATTTCCTGGTTAAGGCCAGTTAGCAAGGGGTTCTGACAGTAGAAGCTGGACTTTCTCTCTCTCTCTCTCTCTCTCTCTCTCTCTCTCACACACACACACACACACACACACACACACACACACACACACAGCATCACTCCTTCACTCAGGACACTCAGGACTCAGGCCTGAGTCAGCTCTGCTCCCCAGGCTGCCTGATTTCTGGGAGAAAAAAAAAAAAACTCAAATGAGCTCAATATCTGCCCCAACCATCAGAAACAAAGCAAAAAAAGCCTGCCTTTCTCTATCCCTTGTTGTTGTTGCTGTTGTTGTTGTTGTTAATCCTCACCAGAGGATATTTTTCCACTGACTTTTAGGGAGAGTGGAAGAGAGAAGGAAAGGCAGAGAGAAACATCCATGTGAGAGAAACACATCAGTTGGTTGCCTCCTGTGTATCCCCAGTCACGGCCTGGGCCGAGAAGGAGCTTGCAACTAAGGTACATGCCTTGACCAGAATCGAACCCAGGACCCTTTGGTCTGCAGGCCGGCGCTCTATCCACTGAGCCAAACCAGCGAGGGCTCAATCCCCTTTTCAATAGAATCATGGTGGTCCATGTCCACCCACACTGCTCAAGCCCTCTGATCCTATAGACTAGTGTTTCCCAAACTTTTGACATATGTGTACCCCTTCTATAATTTTGGTAATGCTGAGTACCCCTCGTCAAAAAAAATGGATGTATTTTAATAACAATCAAAATATTTTTATTTTTATTTTTTTGGTACATACACAAAATAATAATAAATAATAAATAGAATTATTCATAATAAAATATAAATAAAAGTTATATTATAAATAACATTTATTTGCACACCGGACCATCTCACGCCTCACAAGACTGTCTTGACTTGACTCATGAGAACGTAGAATTAGGCGCAGCTAAGCACGGTGCAGTGCATGTCCCCACCGAACTCCGGTGCAACGTGTACTCCCACCCAACTCTTCCCGTACCCCTGGGGGTATGCGTACCACACTTTGGGAAACACTGCAAACCACCTGCATCTTCTTCATACCCATGAGCTCACCCACAAGCACAAACACACTTGCTCAGAGAGGCTTGCGGGGGTGGGGGTGGGAGTGGGGGCGGGGGCAGGGGCGGTACTTCCCTCCTGGTGCCCACAGTTCCTAGTGGACAGAGACAGCAACAAGGATGCAAAATGACTTCATCTTCCCAGACCAACCCCAACGCCCTTAGGTCAGTGGGCAGGGCACACGTGTCTGCATGGGGCCTTCCATGCGGGAGCCTGAGCCCCGAGCTTCCCCAGACATACACCCATCGAGAAAGAATGACCCAGCTGGCCAGTGGGGCATACAGATAACAATTGAGATACAGTTGAGAACTGCTCTGTGCGGGCTGATTATCCACGGGGTACCATGCTCTGCCAGGACCAGTGTAGGAGAGGGGGCTGTCCTCCCCACCCCCACCCCCTGCCGTTCTTCTAGGATCAGTTGTGTCAGCTCCTGTAGAAAACTCCTCATTAAAAATAGCCCAAACCAGAAACCGATGCCACACAGGAGAGAAGACTCTGAGAATGCTTGTTTATACACCCATCCTTGGTGGTCTAAGGCACAGGTTTGCTTGGATCTGCTCACCATACCTCTTAGGGTGGATTTCGAAAAATGGTCCAATGGTTTGGGTCATTTCCCCACACTTCAACTCTTCAAAATAATAATAATAAAAAAATAACAACTTCAATATCTTTGTGAAAAATTCCTGTGTTTTTATAGGCATACCTGTACATTGTTTTAAATTTAAGATCATACTACACATGCTTTAAGTTTTTTCACTTACATATTTTATTTTTTTCATTAAATATCCTTTGATAATACTTTCAAAAATAAATTATTCTTTGACACCTTTGGGGGCATTTATTAATTTAATTAAACATTAAATCTAGATGTAATTGGGGACAAATAGATGTGTGGCATGGATCTGATAAAGCCAACTGAAGTCCAGATCCCACCTTGCACCAAGGAGACTTTACTTTTCTCTCTTTTATCACCAATGTTTACTATTTATATGCAGATTTCTTCATTCTCACCGATGGCCTCCAATTCTTGAAAACTTATGTTCTGGGCTTTATTAAGTCTAGGGGTCATAGTGTCTGGCTGAGTGTGAAATAGTATTTATCTCATTTGTAAAAACACACACATCTTAACTGATGCAGAACTGCAGCCACACTTGCTGTTAGACACTCCATGTAACCCTGGCGATGTATTCAGTTCTAATGTTTAAGCTAACAGAGCATGAGCAGAGTTTGTAATTTTTAGCCTTCCCTTTCTAATCATCTTGTGAAAACGTTTGTCAAGAGAAAAACACAACACAGTATTGTTCACAGAAGCAGTCATTTGGGCACGAAAGGATTTTTTGACTGTCCTTGTCCATTAACTCTGCAGACCAGAAACAATTGTAGGCTAAGCCAATGTCCCTAGGCTGGCAATGCTTACACAGAACCTTCTCCTCAGCACCACCATCGGATTCGGGGGGTTTGTAGAAAGCTTCCTAACAGATCAAACCATAATTTAAACTTTAAAAAACGTAATGGAATAATACTCCCTTAAGATGATTTGCAAACAGATTCTCCGGCTAGAGAAAGAAAAATCTCCCTCCCATACATTGATGACATCGTTTTATTGACATGAACTAACAGCAGAAGTTAATTGGTTTAGCTGTCTAATGATTGTTAAAAAGAATAGGTTATGACCAATAATTCTGAAAGTAAAAATCATCATGTTTGACAGCTGTTCCCCGGTTCAATTTGTTTATACTTAATAATTCCATCTAACAAATCATTTCCGTGGCTACTTAGGACCTTAGCAGTTTCAGTGGGAAGCTCTTTTGCCAAACCAGATGTTTCTTGGGCAAACTACTAAAAACTCTCTGTGACTGACAGATAATTGGCCACTCCTCTTTTGAAAATATTCCAAGATATATCTACCACATTCTATAGTAGAGAGCTTTGAGACATTGATAATTCATTTGTTTTTATAAATGAATGTAGAGGGGCTTTCTATTTTTTTTAATTTATTAAGGTATTATATGTGTACAAAGCTTACCATTGCCCCCCCCACCTCCCATTCATGCCCTCCCTCCCCAGAGTTCTGTGTTCGTTGGTTGTACTTATGTTCATGCATACCAGTCCTTCGGTTGATCTCTTATCTCCCCCCAGGTCTCCTTCCCATCCCTGCTGTCATTTGACAGTCTGCTTGTTTTATGGTGACTATCTCAGGATCACATGAATAGAATCCACTCCTCATTTGGCAGTCTGCATGTTTTATGGTGGCTATCTCAGGACCACAGGAATAGAATCCGCTCCTCCTCTGGTTCACACCGCCCCTCTCCCTGGGTCCCACTGTTTCCCTGGGGCACACGGCTCTCCCGGGGCACACGGCCCCCTGGGGCTTTCTATTTTTTTTTTTTTTAAATATTCCATATCCCGCCCAAAGATCTTTGGAGCCATCTCAGTGGAGAGTTGAAAGGGTCATCCATTCATCCGTGAGTTCTAATTTGGCTTCCAATAGGAACATCAAAAATGAGCCTGGCTGATAATGGAGGAAGATGAGATTAGGAGAGATTTCTAGAGAAAGTGACCCCTGATTTGATTCTGAAGGACAAGTAAGGATTAAGAGAAAAAGTGGTGGAGAAGGAACAGAAGCGTTCACACCCACTCTCTCCCCACAGAGCAGGAATAGTCCCCTCCTGCGTGGAAACATAAGGACAGGAAACGAAAGCTCCTCCCCCGACAAAGGGCAGCTCCCTGTGAGCAGAACAAGTAGAAAATAATCTAAAACTATGTCAGCTAAGAATTTTTGGAGCGAGAGAAATGTACCTTAAATGTGTCAAATAGATGCTGTATGGAAGAAAAAATATGGCACTTCTGTGCATAGCCCAGGCTAGAGAATAGGGCCAAGACGTGAAAATAAGACAGAGTGGCCAACTGTCCTGGTTTGCAGGGGATGAGGGGTACCCCAAAATGAGGAATATTTTCTTAAATGCAGGACATTGCCGGGCAAACAGGAACAGTTGGTCAGCTGGGATGACAGAGCCCAGTTTTAATTAAAGAAAGACACCTTTTAACAGTCACAGCTGCCCAATGGGAGGTAACAAGTTTGCTCTCACTGGAGAGACTCAAACTCAGCTCGGCAGGAGGCTGCCAATAAAAGGAAGGTGAGAGTTAATAACGTTCCAAGACAAACCCAGTATGTGAAATGAAGAGATCAAGTCCATGAGCCAGCAAGGAAAAGAGTTCCTGTACTTTCAGACGCGCCTCATAGTCTCAGTATTCATAGTTTTTTGTTCTGTTTTTTTTCCTCATGGTTGACGGCCTGCTTACAGCTTCAAGCCAGTCATAAGGACAGGCTGGTGCCCCGCCCGAGGGCCAGCCTGGGACCTCAAGTAAAAGAGAATAACCAGGCTCTGCTCACCTTGAAGGAGGCAAAGCACACTGCATCCTGGCCTTTCAGAATCTCATTGGAATATAAGCATTATCAAATTAATCATTGATTTATTTTTGGCATCTACCTAATAACCTTCTTCTAAGAAACGTATTTGTTATGTATTTCATATAAATATGTACAATGTGCATATAATAGGGCCAATGTGTATATAATAGGGCCATATTATATGCACACATTTACAGTTTAAGGGGGAATGAAGAAAAATTTAGCTCTAATTCCAACCTCAGTTCTCCCCTATTCTGTTTTTCCACCCACCCACCCCATGCCTAAACACACACACACATTTATAATTTTCTTCTCTTAGAAACTGCATTACAAGTAACATGCTCTCTACAAAGGACTTGATTCTACTTGCCTTAGCAGACTATGGTTGAATTAAACAGTGTTTGGGCTGGAAAAGGGAAGTTAGTTCACTCGCGCCACTCTCTCAGTTCCCTCTTAAAGTAATTTATTGAGGGCCTGCTTTATTTTGGGAGACGTGAGGTAGAAAAACACCATAAAGGATATGGTCTGTGTTATCACAAACTTGTGAGATTAGCAAAATGCCCTTCTGACAATTAAATAAGTCCCTAGTTCGTGGCTAATGATGCCCTCTATACACCTTTAAGCGTGGGGACCCAGGGCGGGGATGAGTTACAGCTGTAGGGTCCAGAGCCTCTGTTTAGTTTGCAGGAGACTGGACTGGTCCACCGTTATAAGAACTTACGGTTGGAATGACTATGCTAGCATGTGCTCACTTTCTCAGGATAGCCCAGTTTACTCATGTTATCCTAGCATAATTAATAGCATCCAACTGTGGGTGGTAAGGTAAATGATTACCCAACACGTGGTACCTGTTTGGGGCAAGGTCAAAGTGGGGGCTGAAATTGCATAGCCAGTGGCATTTGCCTACCCCTCTGGGTCTTTTTGTGTGTTTGGTTTCTAACATACACCCATACTGAGTTCAGGTCTCTTAACAGATGGGTATGTATATATGGCAATATTTTTTATTATCATTAAATCAGAATTTAAGGGAATTTATGAGCACTTAAGGAAAAAAATTGTTTTTCTGTAATAAAATAAGAATTCAAAATGTTTCCCAACAAGACCTTTGTGGGCTTTGTTCTGTTTTCATGTTTGTTTAACAACAGGAAAATGGAAAATAATGACTGACCAGCAGGGGTGATTTTTTAAGTTTAGATATTCTTTTTGGCACCATTGCTAATCTGTCCTGTCAAACTACACTAGCCGAACCCACCCTAGAAAAACATAAAGGTTGAGATTCTGGTAGGAATATTTATCCTCCTTTTCCCGACCAGCAAGCTTCACTGAGTGACCACGGTTGTTGAGTTGCTAGATGACTAAAGTCAAGTCTGCAAACAACTGTGACTCAAGCACTTAAGATTTCAGAAAACTGGAGATAAGATCTCAGACTTAGCCAGCTGGCCCCAAACGGGTAAATGTTCCAGACCTATAGAGCAAGTGTGAGATTGAGCCATTCCCAAGCTGGCTCAGAGATGCCACCAGTCACCACCAACACAGTAACCTGTAATGAATGTTTAAGGAAGATCTTTTAAAACTGAGGATCATACTGAAAAAGAAAAGACTAGAAATGTGTAGTCAGAATGGCATGGAGGGCTGGGGAAGACAAGGGGGAGGAAGAGCAATCGGAAGCATATACCCCAAATGAGGCTCATCCTATGTGGGACTCAGACCCTTTCCAAGAATGAGGGCAGCCCACCAGGAAGTCTCCTTGACCGAGGGACTAGACAGCTATACTAACAGGAGGCAGAGTCAGACTGACAAACTCCATCCAGTTAACAAAAGCTTTGTTGTTGGAGGAGAGAGAAGATCCTAAATATAGCATTGTGTCTGTCACTCAAGAAATCCTATTGAGTATCTGTGATGTGCCAGGCACTGTTCTAGGTGGGGGCAGGAGATACACAGTCAACAAATGCACACATAAATGCACCAGATAAATTCAGAGAAGTGCCAAGAGGAAAATAAAGCAGAGTGATGTGATGGCTCCATTATGGGGGGAAGGGAGGGACTATTTCAGCTGAAGTCATCAGAGAAGGTCTCTCTAAAGAGATGCAATCTGAATGAAAAAGGGAGTCATCTTGGGAGTGAATCAGCTGAGATAAGATAGCATCCGTTGCATGTGACTGCACGGAATTCACTGACTCTACAAAAGCAGTTTCCTTAGCGAAGAGGTTTAGAAGCCCAGTAGGAGCAGGACTGGTGAGGTGAGGATACAGTAAATGTGGGGTAAGGACGTGGAGGCAGAGATTGCAGATAACGGTCCACTTGAAAGCTAAGCTTCCTAGAAATTGAAAGGATATGAGCAACCGCAGGCGAGTTCCATCCTGGAACATTGCTGAGAGGCAGAGGCCGACGTGCAGAAAAGAGAAGAAGGAGAGTTCTTACAAAACCAGCAGAGAATCAGGCCAGAACACACGCTGAGGCTGGTCTTGGACAAGAAAAGCGATACTTCCTCTGTATTAACAGGAAGAGAGGAAAGGAAGAGACTAGCGCTGGGCTGGTTTCATAGGTCTGAGAATGGGAAGTGGAAGGGTTTTCCATCTCATTACTCTATTTTCTTCTTTTTTTAAAATATGTTTTTATTGGTTTTAGAGAGGAGGGGAGAGGGAGAGAGGCAGAAACATTAATGAGAGAGAAACATTGACGGCTGCCTCCTGCATGCCCCTGCACTGGAGATCAAGCCCAGGAATCGACATCTTGGTGCATGGTTCAATGCTCAGCCACTGAGCCACATGGGCAGAGTCCTCTATTTTCTTAAATGACATAAAATACAAGGTCATTAGGGAGAGTGAGAGCTAAGGGAAGGTGTACAAGAGGGGAGGGGAGAAAAGAAAAGTATAAAATAATTATCTTGAGAGTTGTTATGTTTTTTAGGGAAACACTATTCTGTCATATGGAGCCAACTGCCTACTTAAGACACTTAAATATAATGATTAATTTATCTAATAAAAAAAATCAAGCAGCCTCGTTATTGATTTTTCTCCAACTCTCCACAATTGTTCAGATGTAGGTACAAAGAAGGTAGATAGCTGGACTCAACCAGCATTAAAGTTCTCCAGTTAAGCCCTAACCGGTTTGGTTCAGTGGATAGAGCATCGGACTGCAGACTCAAGGGTCCCAGGTTCAATTCTAGTCAAGGGCATGTACCTTGGTTGCGGGCACATCCCCAGTAGGGAGGTGTGCAGGAGGCAGCTAATTGATGTTTCTCTCTCATTGATGTTTCTAACTCTCTCTCCCTCTCCCTTCCTCTCTGTAAAAAAAAAAAAAAAAAAAACCAATAAAATATATTTTAATTAATTAAAGTTCTCCAGTTGAGTGTTAGAGGCAGAGATGTGAATAAGGGAATTTGGATTCTCTATTAGGACATGATAATGATTTGAAAAATCTAAGCTGGACAAAAAGACAAGTGGAAGATAGTTGGTAGAGAATGAAATTGTGGTGATAATTATGGTAATAATGGGTGTCTCAGTGAGGAGGTACCCAAGTGTCAGTGGCTGTGGTGACACGGTGAGATATGAGTGAGCGCTTCAGAGGCAGTGCAGGATGCAGGGTGTGTTATGCAGTGAGTGGCAGAGGTAATGTGAAGAAGGTAGGAGTTTTAGCAGAGGAGACAAAGGAAATAAGAGTGAGTGGAGAATGACGATGCACTATGGAGAATGACCACATACACTGTGAGAAAGCCTAGAGAACTGAAGTGGAATTGGCTTCAAAAACTGTGAGCCGGGGCTATAATTACTGGGTGAGGGATGGTCAGCAGAATGTCGCCTGGCCATGCATGAGGATTAAGAAGCTGTGCTCCAGAGCCAGACTGCCAGGGTTTGATCCCAGCTCTTCCACCTCACACAAGGCCTCCTGGAAAAACAAAAATAACAGCAAACACTTGTATAGTATTTACTGAGCACTTTACATATTTTTAGACCTCACAATGGATATTTTGACACTCAAATCCATGTATACAGGCATGAACACGTCCCCTAGCCTCTGTAAAGCTAATAATGATATGGTAATGACAGTTTCTATCTTACGGAGCTATTGTGTGTATTCAGTGAAACAATATGTGCAAAGTGATTAGCATACTCCTGGCTCAGTAGAAGTGTTCAATAAATGCTAACTGATATTGTTAGATGAGGAGAAAAGGATTAGCTGCAAAGGAGCAGAGCGTTAGCGAGAAGGAATAGTGCTCTGAAGGCCACATTGGGAAGCAAGGACCCCTACCCACTTCTGGCCGTGAAGAACATGCAACATGAGACAAACAAACAGATCAAATAAAAATAAAATCCTGGCAGGGAGCATCCACCTCGCTGTCAGGCAAGAAAGGGAACAAGAGAATGGAGTCAGAGGAAAAGGCTACAAATATTGGAGAGTTTGCTACCCAAGAAAGAGGAACTTTAGAGCATGGAGCAAGAGTGAAGGTAATGGAGGATGATTGGCTGGAAGAGAAATGTATAGGGGAGTGTGAGTGGGGCTGGGAGTCCAGTAGAACCTCATCTCACTCACACACACAAACACACACACACACACACACACACACACACAGAAACAATACAAACACACACACACACACACACACACACACACACACACACACACCCCTGACCGCTAACCCTTGAGGAAGCTGTGACGCCTCACTTTGGTCACATGGTTTATGAAAGCAATGCCCATAAAATGACAGCCGTCCAAAGAGGAAAGGCAACTTGGAAAAACAGGAAACAGGCGGCCTATTTTCAAAGAACAGTGTAAGTGAAAATGTGACCAAGCAAGAGTTAGCCTTGCATCCAGCAGACATTTTTTGAGCATTTACTACATGCCAAAGCCTAAGCTAGGAGCACACATGTTTATTATCTCTTTTAACCCTCACCACCAAAAATCAAACAGTTTTAAGATTGTAAAGTTATTAAGTCTCTACAGTCCTAATACAGAGTAGATTACTGGATAGAGAAGCTGGAATATTCTGCTGGAATATTTCAGAATCCTCCACCTGTTTGTCACTGATGGTGTAAGGATTACCTTGAAGGAGACAAGTCAGACACACCTACCTATATTTTTTTTCCCTCTGCTCCTTCCTTTAGTCTTCCTCAGTGGTTCTCAAAGAATTGCTGTAGAGAACTATACCCTCAACACCATGTAAACAATTCTGTATGAATAATTTAAAAGATTTTTCCAGAGTAATTCTGCTTTTGCCTCAAACACTAACTGTAGAGCCCAACTTCCAAGTAAGATGTAGGTACCTCTGTTCAAGAATTTATTGGTAGATGGAGAGGCTTGCATTTTGAATTACAAGTCATAAAGCAGGGACAACAGGCAAAATGGATTGTGTCTAGACCCATCTCCAGTGGTTCCACAGCTGGTTGCACTAAAATCTCTTTTAAACATTGGGTCACAAGGCAATGGTACTTAGGCAACTTTCTAACACAGCATTACATCCAAAATAAAGAGAGGATGTCTTTCCAAGCTGACTTACAGAAGATAAATCTTGGAAGTGCATTGGATGGAGGAGGGAAACAGAGGTGGGAGGACCTGGGAGAGTGAGAATGAGGTTTCTCACTCTTCCATACAGGGTAGGGCGAAATTAAGTTTCCACGTGAACACACAAAACACAGAGTTTATTCTTGTATTATTATGTGTTGTATTTTTTTCTACATGATATACACACGCACACACAATTCTTGATGAAAAAGAATTGATACAGGGATAGACTCCTGCATGATCAGGTAGGACAAGTTACAGATGAAAATTCTCAGAAGCAAGTGGAATAGTCGGGTGATGGATTTTAGAAGGATTTGTGTGTGTTTTGGTTGCTATTTATATTTTGTTACTGTTAACTTTTGAATTTTTTATATTAAAGCATCATTAATATATCAGTTTTTCTGTTTTTTCAAATTTACTTTAAATTATAAAATTTTTGCCATTCACAGAAGTCTGATAATGTCTAAAGAACAGACATATATATGACTGAATACAACTGCAGCACCCAGAAATGTGTTTCTAGACCCCTAACAATTGAAGAAGGTCAAAATTATTCGTTGATTTATACACAATTCCAGGTAAGAGAGGCAAAAGTCAACCCCATTGTCTAAGATTAAGAAGACAAAAACATGTGGGGTTACAGGATTGGTTTACTTTTCAACCATTACATTTCACAAGATAGCGACAACATTAAAATGGCAATTGAAATTCATCTGTGGTTGATAAACTTAGTAAAGAATTTCAGAGAATATATTCTAAGAAAGTATGTTCTTCCTTTGGTTTTTAAAACTATATAGCTACAAAGATGCTTAGTTTGTTCTTTGTTAATAGTGAACTCATATGACAGTAATATTTTTAAAAATATTGCCAATTACAGTAAAGCCAGGGGAATTCTAATTTTTCTGAAAGAATATCTTAGGAAAAGGTACATTACAATGAATCAACTTTTATGAACATTATACCACTGAAAATAGATTAACAAGCAAGATTGCTTCATATGTTATTATCACCGGATCTTGCATCTTTATATTTAATGGTGTTGACGCACATATATTTACTTGAAATATGTGTGGCTAGAAGACACGGCCTTAATTTCTAAAGTATACTTTAGACATAAAATGCTATACTTAGGAAATTCTACTGTCAAAACCTTTCAGAAAGAAAATGAGAAATCATCATCACGATTTATTCTATTTTCTAGATAATGAAATTGAGTGGCTTTCTCAAAGCTCAGTGTAAGCTACAGCAGATTCTCAGAGTTATTTGGCTCCAAGGAAACACTTAATTCTCTTTCCATTTTCATCCATTCTTTTTCCATTTATTGAGCACCAACTCTCTATCAGTTACTGCATTTCCAGATACTGAGGAATCAGAGATAAAGGTCCCCTGACCTCCAGGTGTTTGAAGAGGAAAATAATTTCAATATAAATGAAAAAGTTCTGGGCGTTAAGCACAGGGTTTTAAATGAGCTCTCAGAACAGATGACTGAACCACTGAGACATTTATTTTGAGGAGCTGATTTCTGAAAGATCCACGAGTATGAAAGGGACAGGAAGATGTACCAAACAGCAGTAATAGGATTTGCAAAGATGCATAGACATAGACAGAAGTCTTGGCCCTTCCCAAATGCGGGGGAGGGGGGGGGGAGGCATTTATTATGATTTGAGTAAAGACAGCAAGAAATAAATGGCAGAGAGTTGTAAGAGAAGAGTTTAGAGTCATAAAGGGGCCAAATTAAAAACCCTCTTTATTTTTGAAGACATTAAAAATGTTAAACTGAAATGATATGATCTGATTCATGTGTTAAAAACATCACTATGTTTTAAGGTGAAGAATGTTTTTTTTTATTAGATCAGGGCTGGATTTAGAAAGAGTAGTATGGTGACTATTATTTAAAGATAACAATGGTCAAGTGAACAAGAATTCTGAAGATATTAAAGATATAAAATTGATAAAAAAAAATAAAAAAAAACTCTGCCACTAGTTAGACATGATCTGAAGGGGAAAGTTGAAACCTAGACTGTGTCCAAAGTTTATCTTGGACAAGGCTATCTGCTGGTCCACTGAACAAGAGAGAACACAAAAGAAAACCAGATTCAGTAGAGATAACAGTTTAACCAAGTTCCGTTGAGGTGCCTGTGACACAGTAAGGGCAGAGTTCAGGTAAGAAATCTGGGTTGCAACGTGGGCCTGAGGTTCATCAGCATGTAGGTCATATAACTGAAGCCAGCCAAGGAGAAAGACCTTGCATAGAAAGTATGTGGATCAAGGAGTGAAAAGGCCTGCACATGATCTGCTAAGGAGTACCAAGGTTTAAGGAAAGGTAAAGGAAGCTAGGAAGTGAAACGACATCCCGAAAACCATGGAAGGTAAGTATAATGAAGGGCGAAATGTTCCATAGACAAAGTGTATGGTGATACTGAACACTGAGGAGAGATGCATTTAGCAACCAGGACCCTGATGATATGGAAAGAGAATTTTTAATTAAGTGATAGGGGTGAATTGCATGGTACAAAAAGTGATGAAGAGGTCTTGGAGACAAGTGTCTTCTGGGGAGAATTTCAGCTATAAATGAATTAAAAAATAACCTAGTAGATAGAGATGCTGGAGAGTCAGGGAGGGTTGTGGGAGTGTGGTTTTGTGAGTGTGTTTGTTTTTCCTTTGTTTGATGGAGACTTCAGTGGGTTTATATGCCCAGGAGGAAATCTTCAGAGGAGAAAGATATAGGAGGAAGGGGAGAATCACATACAAGAGAATCACAACTACTCAAAAAGGAGTGGTATCAACTGAACAGATGGAGATTAAATTTCTGACAGTAGAAAAAATTAATTCCTCTAAAATGGAAGGAGTAAGTCACATCCTCGTCTAGAGAGTGTTATCTTAGTAAAAGGGGGGACAGAAAGAAACAGAAAGTAGACCGGCTGGCATGGCTCAGTAGTTGAGCATCGACCTCAGAACCAAGAAGTCATGGTTAGATTACTAGTCAGGGCACATGCCCAGGTTGCAGGCTCAATCCCCAGTGTGAGGCATGCAGGAGGCAGCTAAGCAATAATTCTCTCTCATCATAGATCTTTCTATCTCTCTCTCCCTCTCCCTTTCTTCTCTGAAATCAATAAAGATATTAAAAAAAAAGAAATAGGAAGCTAAGGAAGCTAAGGAAATTGCCTCTGTGGTTCAGGAGGTAAAATCACCTGCTGAGAGGTCTGAGGAGGCCCATACGCCTGCGGAAGAATGGTAAAGGTCTGAAATAGCTTACGTATTTATGGACGGGCTCCTTTGATTATTGGCAAATAGCCTACTAGAAAAACTACTAATTTCACAATTAAAAACTTTTGTCAGAAATGGCAGACTTAAAAGGACATTATAAACTGGTGAACAAAAAGATAGATACAGAGACAGTAAAGCATCAAACAGACTGTCGAATTATATCGGGAAGGTTAGAGAGAGGTGGGGGAGAGAAGAGATCAACCGAAGGACTTGTATGCATGCATATAAGCATAACCAATGGAACCAAAACACTAGGGGGTGAGGGCATGTATGGGAGTGGGGGGGGGGCAATGGTAAGATATGTACACATATAATACCTTAATTTAAAAAAATGGGGGGGGGTAAAATGAAAGACTTAAAAGCTACATTTTTCACTCCCCTAACTTTATTTTTCTTAACTTTGTTGTTTTCTGCCAATAAGTGGCACCAGCACTCTAAGGATATTCTACACAATCAGCCACGTGCTTTCCACCTGGCAAATTGCAACAGCCATAAAAACTATTGTCCCAATATAGTTACCTTATGTTCCCATTTACCATAAATTCCAAAGTTTTCCAAGTCAATGGAATTCCTTTCTAATACCAGTGTTGCGAGACGGGCCTCATATTATTTCAAGAGGAGAACTGTATAAATTTAGTTTTTACATGAAGAAAACACGACGTAACCATAATATCATTAAATCCTTACAGAGAGCTGTGTCCTAATAAACTTTCACTTGTAGTCTTTTCCTATTATCCTGTCATTTTTAAAAATTCCACTTTAATTGCATTTTTTATTATCTGTGAGGGAAGAATAAAAATAAATGACATGATTTAGACACAGCAGTAGTTCAGCTTAGATTGCAGATTGGTGATACATAATTGAGGTCATTGAAATATGCGAGATGAGTGAGATTTAAGAAAACAAATAAACAAAACAAAAAAAACCTGCATTTCATGTATGGTAAATAGTTGAGTTCCTATGAAGTCACATTTCTAAGCCAAAAGTAATTATCTAAATCTGAGCGAGAACTTTGTGGATGTCTCCCAATCGTTCATTGAGAATGTAAATGCAACGCACTGTAAATTTCTATCGCCTACAAAGATTGAGCTGGACATTTCTCAAAGTAATAAATTTGCTCTATCTATATATTTTTTTAATAATCTGTTTCATTCCTATAAAGGACAAATAGCTACCGAGAATGACAAAAGATCAGTCAATCAGATTAGTGCTGGTACAAAATAACTCTGCTGTGCCGAGTAAGGACTGCTGTTAGATATATCATCTGGAACTTGGTTCCACCCTCCAAAGCACTTCTATAACCAGACCACATCAGGCCTTTCATTGTACAACGGTCAAGGATTAGTCGTTGGCAAAAATTTTTAAACATTTAACCCAGGGCCACTCTCTAGCATTTACAAGAATTGTACTAAATTGACGAACAGAAAGCCTACACACACAATCTCCTAATTCTAGCGCTGTGCCTGCGAATAGAAAGTATATTTGTAATTGTAAAATGGGCAACCAGCTGATGAACTTGACCTGTTAAATACTAATGCAGAGCTTCAACAATATAGTTCATTTCAATTAAAATTCCATTTTTCCTCCCTAGCTTTCATTATTTAGAAATGTAAGATACTTTATGGGATGTCAAAGCAATAATTTTAAAAACTTGAAAGCAAAAATGAAAAGGGGATGGGAGTTTATCTCCGTGTTTTCTCTTCCCAACCTCTACATTCCAGAAGATCAAGGGGCTGTGCTTTGGGTTTGTTTTATAACACTAACTGTAAAGTATGGGCTCTCCTTTATATTTCTAAAGCTGTTGTAAAGGCATGCCATTTAAACCTCTGCCTGGTAGCAATGCCACAAAACACTGGGCAAACATTCAGAAGAACACACAACAGAGGGAAAGGTAACTGGTTCAAAGAAAGACAATTACTATTCAGTTTTGGATTAAAATAACATTTAAGATTAGTTCTTTGCTGTTGTTTGTTTTTGTTTAAAAAATATTTTTATTGATTTCAGAGACGAGGGGAGAGGAAGAAAGAGATAGAAACATCAATGATAGAAACATCAATGAACTATTCATTGGCTGCCTCCTGCAAGCCCCCAACTGGGGATCAAGCCTGCAACCCAAGCATGTGCCCTGACTGGGAATCAAACTGTGAACTCCTGGTTCATAGCCAAACGTGATGGCTTTTGGCTATGAACTCAACCACTGACCCATGCCAGCCGGGCTGCTCTAACTAATTGAGCTAGTTTGCCATCATACACTATTACTTTTTAATTTTTATATGCTTAATTGAGTCAAAAATGTACCATTTTTAAGTGTAGAGTTTAGTAGTGTTGAGTACATTCAAATTGTTGTGCAACAGATCTCTAGAACTTTTTCTTCTTATAAAACCGAAACTCTGTACTCACTAAACAACTTCCCCTTTCTCCCCCCAACCGAAACCCCTGGCAACTCCATTCCACTCTTCCTTTGAGTTTGACAAGTGATCTCATGTCAGTGGGATCCTGCATTATCTTTTTGTGACTGGCTTATTTCACTGAGCATAAAGTGAAATAAGGTTTACCCATGTTGTAACATGTGACAACACGTTCTTTTTAAGGCTGAAAACATTTGATTGTATGCATACAGTACATCTTTATCCGTTCATGCCTTAATGGACATGTAAGTGGCTTCCACCCCTGGGCTATTAAAAATACTACCACTATGAACAAATACTACCACTATACACAAATATCTCTGAGATCTGACTGGAGTTTACCTTTTTATAACCAAACTATTGGCCTGGTGTACAGAATTCGTGCATGGGGGGAGGGGGCTCCCTCAGCCCAGCCTGCACCCTCTCCAATTGGGGACCCCTTGTTTGATATCTGACTGCCACAGGGATCGGGCCTAAACCAGCAATTGGACATCCTTCTCCCAACCTGCAACCACTGGCTCCTAACTGCTCACCTGTCTGCCTGCCTGATTGCCCCTAACTACCCTCCCCTGCTGACCTGATCTCACCCCAACTGTTCTCTCTGCCCTGGCCTTCACTACCATGGCTTTGTCCAGAAGGAAGTTAGATGTCTGAAATATGGACAGTCTACCCGGTCTAATTAGCATATTACCCTTTTATTAGTATAGATAGATTATATAGGATAGGATTGCTTAAATGGGGGGAGTGTTTTTCAGCAGGAGGAGATGCTCTTGGCAGAAAAAATACATAATCTGTATATCTCAACTGATAGCCAGCCATATACACTATACTGCCAAACCAGTCATTAAAAAATTGAATCGCTTTCTTACACCTTACACCAAAGAGCTGTTGCCCTTAAAAACCGCTCTGCAGCCCCCACCTTCACAGTTCACCCAGATTAGGTTCTGATTGGTTGGTTTCTATGCCAGTCAGTGTCAAAAGCTCCACCTCCTAGGCAACCATTGGCTACTCGCAGTTCATGCAGATTTGTTTCTGACTGGTCAGTTTCTATGCCAGTCAGTGTCAAAAGCCCCACCTCCTAGGCAGCCATTGGCTCCTTGCAGTTCATCCAGATTTGGTTCTGATTGGTCGGTTTTTATGCCAGTCAGTGTCTCTGGGCCTATCAATGGGCCTGTTCAGAGAGGTGGGGCTCATCAGCAGCCCCAGCAGAGGCCAGAGAGAAAGAAAGGCATGGCTGCTGGCCAGACCCAGAGCAAAAGAGAGAGGCAAGGGCTGATCAACAGCTTCCATGGAGGCTATGGATCAGACCCTGCTTCTCTCTCCAGGCTTCTGTTCCAGCCTGATCTGCAGCCCCCTCTGCAGTCAGTGCTGGGTCAGGATGCCCATAGCAGCAGTGGTCACCAGTCAAAGCAACCCATCACTGACTTCCAGTCAGTCCAGCCTTTGGTCGTTTTGGATGTTACAGACCCTGGGTTTTTATATATTAGGATAAGTATAGCCTACTAACACCTGTTTACAAAATACACAACATTGTATTTATTCTTTAATAACCAGATAGATCTTTTGTAGAGAAAGGGCCCAACAAAATTATGAATAACTGTGCACACAAACCATGTTCACTTATGTGACTGGGCAACAAGATCAAAAACCATAAGAACATCCCAGATGTTCATGAGGTTGTGTGTGTTTGAGTCGTTTAAGGCCCTGGCCCAGTTGTTTGACTCGCTTTAGCAATCAAGGCAATTAGTGCAGTTCCATTTGTTTCTCTGGCCTTTCCTCCTGGCAGAGCAGATGCCCGGATGTCGTTCTGGGAAAGGTTCCGATGTGGCTGGCATTTAAGGGCTGGTTACAGCAGCAGCACTGAGAGGCTGCCCCCTCCCAGAGTTCAGAGGCAGACAAATCAAGAGGGAAACACGGACAGAGGAGAAGAGGCTCCCGGGAAATCATTTATACCCTTTGTCTTTAGGACCTGACTTCTGCATATATATGTTCTCATTCTTCTCTAAAAGAACGTATCAAATGTCATGAGAAAGTTCTCATTTATTTGGCCATGTTAGCCTTTGAGTTTGACATGCTTGAACTAACACTACTCAAAAATCTACAGGAGGTATGAGGACGCCATCTTTTTTGATTTGTCAGGATGTTAAGGGATTTGGAGAAAACTGAAACTGCTTTCAGAACAGTGTTACCACCCTTTAGCAGGTCTAATTAGTTAGCAATTATGGGATTCATTGCTCTGACTTAATGGGAGACAACGAATAAAAAGAAAATAAATATGCCAGAATGAATGAAAACCATGAGGATTCTTAAATTAATATTTTAGGCACATTTTCAAATATTTATCTTGGTGATAACACAAAACTGCCTAATATATTTTACATAAAACATTTTAAATTATGGATGCTTCTTTTTTCCCCCTACTTGATATTACAGCCAGGAATTCTGTTTTAAGTCTTTTAACAAGCAAAGCTGCCCAAGAATATGATATCTCAAATTTATATGCCAGTGGTTTTCTGGCTTTGCAAACTTGGTGAAAGAATTCAATGGTTATTTGTTAAAAGGTTGATTCAGGGGTCTTGGCGTATCTGATATAATAGGTATCTGACTTATTTGCATAATACCAAGTGATTCTTAGGCAAATGGTCTAGGAAGCAGGACTGGTTATATAATTTGTGGAGCCCAGCAAAATGAAAATGTGGGCCTTTTGTTCAAAAATAATAATTTCAGCATGGTGACAGCATAGTGTTAAACCAAGCATGAGGCCTTTCTAATGCGGGCCCTTAAGTGACTGCATAGGCCACATGCCATGAAGCCAGGCCTGTGGGGAGTTTAGAAGCACTGCCTCAGGAAAGTGGAAGCCAGGAAGCCTCAGGTGTCTCCAGAACCCTTAGATCAGTGGTCGGCAAACTCATTATTCAACAGAGCCAAATATCCACAGTACAACAATTGAAATTTCTTTTGAGAGTCAAGTTTTTTAAACTTAAACTTCTTCTAATGCCACTTCTTCAAAATAGAGTTGGCCAGGCCATGGTATTTTGTGGAAGAGCCACACTCAAGGGGCCAAAGAGTTGCATGTGGCTCGCGAGCTGCAGTTTGCCGACCACAGCCTTAGGAGTCAGAGAACCTACCTCCACTGGGCCCAAAACAAGCACTAACCCAGAAGAAATGGTCCAAAATGGTTTCTCTTTCTCAGAAATCCTTGAGGAATGAGGCCTTCTTCAAGAATGGAAGAATGCCATTTTAATTCCTGTGTTTTGGAAAATTCAAGAAAGAGTCAAATGTCGATAGCCTGATTTGGTGCAAATTTGCTTATTTCCATTTTTCTCTTTGATAGCTCTTCTGCAGTTCTTTCGCATCCATGAGGCCATTCTGAAGTGTAAAAAGAGACAGAGGATTCAAAGGACAATATGCTATGAGCTTTTTCTCCAGCTGCACATGATCCTAGTCATAGGCCCCACATGAGGAAAGGGACAGAGCAGAAAATGACTTGGAACCAGGATGCCTGTGCTTCCTCAAGACTATCTGTCCGGAGGCATTCTGCCTGGAGGCATTTCCTCCGGGTTCAAAACTCCGGCCCAGAGTTGTGGCCCTCTCCCCAAGATAAGAGAGGAGTCCTTTTACTGGACACAGAGGTCAGATTAGAACGCAACAGAAGGGTCTGAGCTAAAATGGTTGTGTCCTGCAATTGGCCCACAGGGGCCTCAGACTTGCTCTCTGAGCTGGGGAGGCCACAGAAAATGTGTGTACTCAGATTACATAACTCAGAACAAAATGAGCACGAGGGACACCAAGCCCAGCACAGGGATTGCAACACAGAGCCCAGTGCCCTGAACGGAAAGTAGCAGCACTGTCAGTAGAAAATTTACTGAGGCAAGTTGGCAAGTTATTATACTAAACCAATCATGAAGGGAAAACCGGTAGGAAAATTAAAATTCTCTATCAATGGTGAGTAGGTATTTTATCAGGAATACAAAGAAAAGAGAGCCCTGGCCAGAACTCAGAATTGGCCTTTAGCCCTAGGGAGAGAAAGAGAGAGACAGAGACAGAGAAAGAGAAAGAGAGAGAGAGAGATTGAGAGAAAGAGAGAGTGAAGGAGAGAGAGCGGGGTGATTGATTGATGATTAATTGATAGGTCATAGACACACAGACAAGTGGGTAGGTAGATGATGATAGATAGATAGATAGATAGATAGATAGATAGATAGATAGATAATAGATAGGCAGATAATCTGCCTTATCTTAAAAAGATAGTAGTATAAATAAGACATTTTTATTGTACATATTGCAATGAATTCTCAAGTAAATTTTTTGTATTCTGATGTCCTGAATTTAAAAGAAAAAAAGGCCCTCGAGAATTATAAATGGGCAAATTAAACCAAATGGACCTTACAGACTGTATCATGCTCTTAGTTCCTAATTGGGGAATTAAGTTTTCCAGGTCACAAGTTGCAAATATATTGCTGCTGCACCATTAATTAACTCAAACCAGGTATAGTTCTGATTGAGAATGTCTAGTTTACTTCACTCTGCAAACTGTGTTAAAAGTAAAACATCCTGATTTGGGTTTACCAAGGCAAGTCTTTAAAATATCGGCATCAAATAGTAAATGTATGCAATATAAGTCAGTGAGACAAAAAGAGTGGGAGTGGTAGAGAGAATAAAGCATTAACGTTACATTGAAATGCGGACATAAAAGGGAATTATAATATTTAAAAATCCCATGTTATTCTCCTTGAATATAGGCTTCAAAACTCTACCTTACTATGTTATTCATTAGGAGCAAGTATTCCATTAGAAATGAGTATTTGGGGTTTCACAAAACCCTAGTCAAGTCATGTAATTTTTCTGAACTTCTGTCTCCTCATCAATAAAATGGAAATAACCTTTGAAATTATTAAGATCCAAGTAAATAATGTATGAGTTGTGGTCTTTCAAGTTTCCGGGCAAAGGGATGCCTATTCCGATTGCTTCCGTGTTCACAGCCACAGTAGCAGGCAGGCCCCTCGGAGGGAGAAACAGCTGACTTCTCAACACTGAGAGCCCCTGCTCCCTCCTCTAGCAAAATCCCCAGAAATTTCCCCCCAAAGCTAGCCCTTGTTGGATCTCTTCCTTCTCCTCTTCCTTTCTTCCTATCCTGAATCTATTTATTTTTTTATCCTGAAGAAATTTTATGATCTTTCCAACTTAAATCAGGGAAAACTTCTGCTTTCCTCTTTTACAGGTTTTCCCCATTCTGTGCAAAGGCCCAGGAATGACCTAGCCCAGGGGTCGGCAAACTTATTAGCCAACAGAGCCAAATACCAACAGTACAACAATTGAAATTTCTTTTGAAAGCCAAATTTTTTAGACTTAAACTTCTTCTAATGCCACTTCTTCAAAATAGACTCGCAGCAGGCCGTGGTATTTTGTGGAAAAGCCACACTCAAGGGGCCAAAGAGCTGCATGTGGCTCGCGAGTCGCAGTTTGCCAACCACGGACCTAGCCAATGCAACACGGCAGAAAGGAACTGGAGAACTGGAGGAGATGCTTAGGTCAATTATTCTCTCCATCTTGGTCATCCTATTTTTCCATTTGTAATTGATGACCCTACACCTTTAGATGTCCTAGAGCAGGGGTGGGGAACCTTTGGTCTGCCAAGGGCCATTTGGATATTTATCACATCATTCACGGGCCATTCAAAATTATCAACTTAAAAATTAGCCTGCTGTATTTGGTCAAATATTTAATTAGCTCACCCCTAATGCCTTGGCAGGGCCAGACCAGAAGATTTTGAGGGACTTTTATGGACACTCCCCACCCTTGCCTAGAGCATGGAAAAAGGCTTTCGTCCTATGTCTTTACAGGCCCAGGGAACAAAGGTCACCACTGGAAGTTTAGCTTAAAGAATATTCTTGCTCAGCCAGTGTGGTTCAGTGGTAGAGAAATGACCCATGAACCAAAAGGTCACTGGTTGGCTTCCTGGTCAGGGCACATGCCTGGGTTGCAGGCTGGATTCCCGGTAGGGGGCGTGCAGGAGGCAGTAGATCAATGTTTCTCTCTCATCAATGTTTCTAACTCTCTATCCCTCTCCCCTCCTCTCTCTCTAAATATATATATTTAAAGAAAATATTTTTTTTAAAGAATCTTTCTTCAAAGCCTGGCTTGAGAAGCAGAAAGTTTTATTTCCAGCCCAGTTTCACATTTATGGACCCCAACAAAAATATGGCTCAGACTTCGTGTTTTGTTGATGTGTTTCAGAAATCTTATTGTGCAAGTAGTTTATTTGAGAAACTGTTCTCTTTCTATTGCATTTGTCCTTTCTACAGGGGAAAAGCAGCGGGCCTTGTCTCTTTCGTGTCTTAAACAAGAACAAATAACATAAGTTAGAAAACCTCAAGCTGCCAGTCAGGTCTTTAGCAAGCTTACCAAACAGCCAGTTGGCACACTAAAATGTTTACCCAATTTTCAGGGAAGACAAACTAGACAAAGCAAAGCAAATAGGTTTATTAAATGTGTTGTGAAAGATAATGAAAGCATTTTATGTTTATTTATATTTGAGGACTTCATGTCTAATATTTCCTAATCTAAACTTAAACTCGCCAAAACCCCCATTCCACAAATTTAAGTCTTCATTTTTATTTTTCCTATGAAGAAGGCAATTCCCAAATTGATCCTGTATTGTATAGACCAAGTTTACTACTGACAAAAAGACACACGCATTCGTGTAAGAGAAATAAAAAGGTAGACTAAAACGAACACATTGAGGTATACGGTGAATAAATCTGCATAGCATTCGCCTATTTGTTTTTTGTTTTTGTTTTTTTAGATGGGATAAGAAGTAAGTTCATCAGAGGCGTGTGTATAGGGCTCTCTCCTCTTCCAGTTCATTGTGTAATGGTTTATTTTCAGAAACTCACAAGACTTGCAGGTCCCCATGACACAAAACACCAGACACCAGACACCATTCCATCCTCCTCATTTTCCTGCTTAACATCCCTGAGTAGAGGGGATGGTCCCCCTAGGCTGCTTGGCCTCCAGGCTGCCTTTCCCATCACGGGAGCTCCACCTGGCAGGAGGGGAGATCCACAGGGAGTCCCAGCAGCGGGAGCCGGCCCCCGTTCCCCTCTATCCTCCTGTTCACTATTTTCTCTCCACTTTAGTTCATGGCAATGCCATCTTTATAAGTGCTTTGCCACAAACACGGGGCATTTTTTAAAAATATATTTTATTGATATTTTACAGAGAGGAAGAGAAAGGGATAGAGAGTTAGAAACATTGATGAGAGCGAATCATCAATCAGCTGCCTCTTGCACACCCCCTACTGGGGATGTGCCCTCAACCAAGGTGCATGCCCTTGACCGGAATCGAACCCAGGACCTTTCAGTCCGAAGGCCGACGCTCTATCCACTGAGCCAAACCGGTTTCAGCAACACAGGGCATTTTTGATGCCTTTCTAATAAAAGTTTTTAAGGCTATGTATTTTCCTCTTGTAACGCCTTAGCTGCTTCTCATAAATTTAGGAAGAGAGTGCCTTTGCTATCATTCAGTTTTATATACTTTCTATTTTTCCTCTGACTTTTTCTTTGATATACGGGTTATTTAGAAATATGGTGGTGTATGTGGTTTTTTTGTCTTTTGTTTTTACTTTCTGGGGTACAGAATTTTTTTGACAGATAATCTTTTTATTAGAATTTTCTAGCTTTGTTTTATTTGGTCATATAACACAGTCTGAAAAATTCCAATCTTTAGAAAATTGATAACACTTTGCTTGGCTATTTTCATGGTCGTTTATGTTTTGTAGTACATTAGAGGCCCAGTGCACAAAATTTGTGCATTGTGGGGAGGAGGGTCCCTCAGCACAGCCTGTGCCCTCTCACAGTCCGGGAGGCCTGCAATCAATCACCCATTGAAGAGCAAGGCTGGGGCTCCTTGATGGATCGCCCCTCTGAGGGAGGCCCTGTCCACCCACCACAGCCTGCAGGTCGGTGGCCTGAGCCTCCCTCTGCAGGGCTATCATAGGCTGATGGCTGGGCCCAAACAGTCGCATCACATCTGCCTTGGCTGGCCTGGCACCGGTGGGTGTCATAGCGTGGTGGAAGGTCATTTGGCTGTCCAATCTAATTAGCATATTACGCTTTTATTATTACAGATTGTATGTCTTGTTTTCATCATTAGAATTAAGCTCCCTGAAGACAACAGCTTTGTTTTGTTCACCCATGTGTCTCCAGTGCCTAGAGCAGCGGTGGCCGGCATACAGAAATGGCTTAGGAGGAAAACTGCCTCTGAATAATGGCCAGCATTAATTCCGACAGTCATCATTATCAAACAAATTCTGGAAAAGAAAATCCAGGGGATGCTGGAAAAAATTCAAGAGTAATACACAAATTTGGCAATCTTGAATTTGCAATTTCTTTCCTATTAATCCAAATACACCCGTTTTTAATTTCAAAACTCTAATTAAAGTTCCACCTCAGGGCAAGATAGGATAAAGAACAAGGGACAAAAAAGGCTTTTTCTTCTTAATTGTCCTTCATCTTCCCCCAAACTCCCACATTTCCTGAGCACGCAAAGGCTTTAGGAAGGAGGGTGGGAGAGGAAGAGGAAGTGCTAAACTTCCTTAAAGAAGTTAGGCTCTGCCTCCCGCTCCTACTCCCACCGCCATAACCCAAGCAGCACAAACACATTTTAGAGTCCAAGAAATTGGGAAATGCATAAAGTCTATATAGCTGGTCCCTCTCTGAATGGCTTGTCCAATTATTTTATCCACTCAACTAACTAGGAATTAGGGGGTGACCAGAAGCCTGGACTCCCGGACCCGGCCAAAGGACCCAGCACCAAGGCCCTCTGCACCTGGCATCTCCCCTCATCTTTTCCATACTCCGCATCCCCTGCTTGGACAGGAATCTTACTCAGAATCATATTGTTAGCCCCTAGTTTATACTTAATGTATTTGGCTTACCCCATGTTTAGTCATCATTTCCTGTGGCGCATAGAGGTGAATTTATGCTATATTAAATTCTGTCTAATGCAAACAGTTTTCATTCTGTATTTTTTCACCCACAAAAAAAATCCACCCTTCTAACCAAAGAAGAAATCATTATAATCTGTTACATTTGGGGTGGAGCTCTACGAGCAAGAATTATCTCCCTAATTCCTTTTACTACACCGTGTTACATAATTTATATATTTTTAAAGTATTATGTAGAATAACTGCAAGAAATAAAGGTACCAAGTTTGCACTGGAATCCAGTTTTTACCTATACTCCAGGAATATTCATGATGACAATAGAAGTTAGTATTTTGACTATTGTAGTCTTTATATATAAATTGTCTAAAACCATCCTTTTATAATCCACCATCTAATGATAAAATTATTTTCAAGATTAAAGCACTTTGTCGTTTATATAAAGCACTTATCATATAAGTATTAAGAAATATTAGATTTGTCAATTAGTAATGGCATCACATGTACATATAGATGTATCTTTCTTATGCAGAATATTGTAGTATGATTCTGAAGACACTCCTTCCAGTTTTTACAAACCAAAATTATAAGGAATGACCAGTCAAAACAATATACAATGGAAGACATAGGGTAGAGCATGTCTTTTTTAGAAACAACAACTATTTTATTATTTTGTCAGTTTATTTGACAGTAAGAGAACAATAGAAACATCTTTCATTCATCCAACAAGTATACATTGAGCATCTGTTATAGGCCAGGTGCTGGAACATAGTGGCAAACAATGCGGGCAGGGTCCCTGTCCCCACTGAGCATGCATCTATTACAAAAGAGAAATATTAAGCATATGTACAAATGTGATGAGTATTAAGAAGGAAAAACAAAAGCAAGTAACAGGCCCCAAAACTAGAATTGATCTGGGTTGACAAAGCCTTCTTTGAAGAAACGACATGACTTCATATTTTATCTACATATATACAATTTCATTCCTTTAGAGGTTTTGAAATAATAGGGACTGGAATTTCTAACTGACATAGGTGCATATAATAATTGTAGTCAACATCATAAGCAATAGTGTTTTGTTTTAATTACCTTTGGAAACTTCTTAAATTATCCCCAAGTATATGTAGTGATATTTACATGCTATTGACAACATTGAACTTTAATTGCGCCCTGTACTCTTGGAAACCACCATAGTTAACAAACCCATTCCCCCCTCCCCTGAGACACACACACACACACACACACACACACACACACACACACACACACACACACTGTGTTCCAGGAAATGACTCACCATGAAGAACAACCCTTTCCTATAGGATTGAGATAAGAATTAGAGATGCTCTCCAGCAACCCTCATTGAGATGAGACACAGACCCTCCAAATTCCCACTCTGCTTCAAAAATGATTAGCTGAACTGCTCAGTCCACTAATCAATGTGTACCAAATTCTTTTTTTTTTAAAGTTGTATTTATTTCAGAGACAGGAAGTGTGTGTGGGAGAGAGAGAGAGAGAGAGAGAGAGAGAGAGAGAGAGAGAGAGAGAGAGAGATATCAATGATGAGAGAGCATCATTGATCAACTGCCTCCTGGGGATGGAGCCTGCAACCTGGGCATGTGATCTGACTGAAAATTAAACCATTAACTACTAGTTCATAGGTCAATGCTCAACCACTGAGCCACACCAGCCCAGCCCAAATGCTTTTTAACCACATTTTGGTTCAGTGTCTCTCCTTGCCCAAGGTTCCTGAACTCAGGCTCCTCCTCAGCCTGAGCCATCTCATAACCTTGCTCAACCAGGCTGGTCTCAGCGTGAACCCTCCCTCTGAACTCCTAGCAGATTGTGCCTCTCTCTCATCCCACTTCTCTCCACCTAGATATTTCCAGCCCCATTTCTTCCTTTCTATACAATTAAAAACCAACCTTCCTGTCTCACTCTTCAGGCGCTTGTCCTTCCTCACCCTGCAGAACCCTTTCAAATAAAGTCTCTCCTTCCTAAGTCCAAATGAGTGTTCTTTTTTTTTTATTTGACACTAAACACTGGAAACAAACACAACAAGTATAATTCACTCCTTTTTACTCCAGCATTGGAAGAGTTTAATGTGTTCTCAGTTGAACAGATAAAATATGTATTTGGTAACAGGGCACAAAACTAAGTGCCTTCAAACACTATAGTCACAAAGCAAGAGGCATCACCAGAGCCCTGAGAGTAACTGAGACCCAAGTGACAGCAAAGATCTGTCTTTCGTCCCAAGCTCAGGCCAAAACATGTGCTCACTGAGTGGAATGGCTGCATAATTTTTTCTTCCTCTTCTTTTCTTTCGTTTTTTTTTTTTTTTTTTTTTTTTTGTCCTGCATACATACAGCTGAATTTAGTAAGTGAAATGCAAATGTCTCTCCCATACTCTAAACCACTACAATAGGAAGGAAGACCAAAGAAAGGAAGTATAATAAATCTCACTATCAGGAGTCTTTAGAGGATGCGTCAGTCTGAAACATTGAAGATTTGCTCACTTAAATCTCTTTATGGGAATCTTTCTGAATTGTATCGCATATTTTATTGCTTTCTTAAACAAAGTACTCTAAATATAACTTAACCTTTTCTTGGATGATGTATAATGGTCTTTATTTTAAAATGAAATTCCACTCTAGTGTAGAGCAATGATGACTGCATGATCTACTATGGAGCATGGAACTGTATATTACTTAACTTTTGGAGTTCTCTCCCTCTTTCTCCTCCTCCTTCTCCTCTTCTCTTCCTCCTCCTCCTCCTCCTCACTTCTCTTCTTTTACTACTCCCTCTTTTCTGTTACAAAAGAGCCAAGATTGTGTGGTGTGTATGTGTGTTTTTTTGTTGTTGTTGTTGTTTTTACCTCATTGTATCAGTCTGTGACCAGAACCTCTTCCAAATGATGCTTTTCATATGCTACTAGAGGCCTGATGCATGAAATTCATACACAGGTGGGGTCTCCAGGCCTGGCCATCGATCAGGGTTTATCTGTGGGGTGACTGGCAGGGCAATCAGGGGGCCCTGCTGGCACCTGCCTTGGCTGGCCGGGGGCCTGTGGGCTGGGGGCAGCTCCTGTGTTAAGCATCTACCCCCTGGTGGTCAGTGCGAATCATAGAGACAGGTCATTGCACCCTTTGGTTGATTTGCATATTAGGCTTTTATTATATAGGATAGATTCCAGGGGTAGGGATGGGGGTGGAGGGGGAAGAATGACAAAAATGCCCATACTTCTAGGACCAGTTCCAGACCCTTCCACCCTGGGGGAGGGCTCCAGGAGCTTTTCTACCTCAGACACTATTTACCTCTGGGTAAACTGCATAAGCTTTAGCATTTTGATCTTTTTTTGTTTCCACCTTAGCTGTGCAGAGCTCTCTTTCCTGACTTTGGGCCATGTTCCAGCTGTCAAAAGGTAAAACATACAGGGAAGAACATCTTAGAAGAGCATGACGAAGGCTTTTTGGGGGAGAAGGGGAGAATTGGAAGGGGCAGTCTGACAAATCATGTGAAACAATTGGATTGGAAAGAACAATTCCCTCTCAGGGAATACAATTGCCAGACCAGCTTTATTTTTTTAAACAGATAGAAGAATCTGGAAGTATGATTTAATGGAAAGGAACAGCGAACTCAGTTCAGTCTAAAGACCTGTCATGTATTAGCCGCATGACCTTAAATAAATGATGTATCTATACTAATTTTTTAGTTTCTCAACTATAAAATAGAAATGGGAATACTTGCTCTACCTATATGACAATTTTTCTGCCAAGATTAAGAAAAAAAAGTAACATATTTTTGAAATGGCTTATGAGCTGTAAAAGTATTAAAAGTGAATAGACTGTCCAGCTAAACTATCTGTCAGGGGTAAATTCTCTATCCACAAGTTTTCTCTGAGTCAAGCCTACTCCATGACAGTTCCCCTAAATTTTCTTTTTTTTTTAAAATATATTTTATTGATATTTTATAGAGAGGAAGAAAGAGAGATAGAGAGCTAGAAACGTCGATGAGAGAGAAACATCGACCAGCTGCCTCCTGCACACCCGCCACTAGGGATGTGCCCGCAACCAAGGTACATGCCCCTGACTGGAATCGAACCCGGGACCTTTCAGTCCGCAGACCGACACTCTACCACTGAGCCAAACCGGTTTCGGCATCCCCTAAATTTTCTAATGACACTAAGCAATTAGAACCGTGCTTCTTAAACAGTACCCAACACGAACCATGTTAAAATGCATTGTTAGGTGCAGATTCAGATTTAGAAGGCTGGAATAGGTTGGAAATTTTGCTTTTCTAACGAACTTCCAGGCCAGGAGATACAACTGACCCAGAAACAACTTGGTGCTCACCTGAAAATTTGTTTGAACTGCCGAACCCCGAGCCTCACCCGGACCTACAGAACCCGGATCCACATTTAACAAGATGGCCAGGGAGTCACGTCGACCTTGAAGTTTAAGAAGCATGTTCATGGCCTTTGGCAGTGATTCTCAAAGTTAAAAATGCAAATTCTCAACCCTTACCCCACTCAGACTTGCTGAGGCCTCAGACAGAAATGAAGGACAGGTCTTTGGAAACTGGAAGAAAAGCAATCCTTCTTATAAAGTAGTGAAGAACTGGGCTGAATTGTATCCTATTATTTTGTGGAAGGTACAACTTTTGAGCAATACAATTATACACAAGCAAAGATTTCTAAAAAGGATTGGGTCCTTTTTATTGCTTTAGTAAGATAATGAGAGGTGAGAGATGGATTAAAGAAATATTTTTTTTAATCCTCACCAGAGGATATTTTTTCCATTGATTTTTTAGAGAGTGGAAGGGAGAGGGAGAGACAGAAAAACACTGATGTGAGAAAGACACATGGATTGGTTGCCTCCCACATGCCCCGAACCAGAGCTAGGCACTGGCAACCAAGGTATGTGCCCTTGACAGGAATCAAACCCAGGACCCCAGATTCCACAGGCGGACTCTCTGTCCACTGAGCCACATCTGCTAGGGGTAAAGAAATAACTTTAAACATAAAAGAACCAGAACTTGGAGATTTGGAACATTGTAAGGAGAGAGAGAGAGAGAGAGAGAGAGAGAGAGAGAGAGAGAGAGAGAGAGACATTTGATAAAGAGATGCTGGATAGGACTCATGGATTTAATCAGCCATTTCCGCAGAAGCCAGGACTAGGAATGGGATTACTTATACCAGCAGAGATACTGCCAGTTTTACCAAAGGGGGCTGAGAAAGTGAGGCAGAGGAAAGAAGGCTCTAAGAGTGCTTGCATTCTAGAGGATGGGTCCATAGAGTGTTTGGCTGTGAACATGCTTTATCCTTCAAGAAAAGGGAAGAAGGACCCCCAAGGTGATTCAGAGATCATCCCAGTTATCAGAGGGCCAGAGGGCGCTGCCTGACAGAGCCCAGAGGATGTGACCTCTGCCTAGGGTCGGGAAGGTAGGGCATCAAACCACAGAGGATTATTCCTAAGAGTTAAAATCTAACAGAATTTGCCCTGTAAGGTTTGGGACTTGACTGGGATTCGCCATCCCTTCTTTCCTCTCCCTATGTCTCTCTTTGGAATGAGACTATCTACCCCAGACCTGTCCTACCATCATATTTGGATACACATAATTTGCTTGATTTCACAGGTTCAGAACTGGAGGGGCTGTCATATCTCCAGTCTCATCCATATCTGAATTCAATATTTAGATGAAACTTCAGACTTTAGACTTGCCAGTTCATGCTGGAATGGGTTGAGACTCTGGGGCTGTCGCGATGGAATAGTGTTTTGCATGCATTAAGGACATGAGTTCTGGAGGACCGGGAGCAGAATGGATTGTGTTCCTACAAATCTATCTGTTGAAGCCCTAACCCCAATGTAGCTCTATTTAGAAATGAGGTCTTTAGTGGGTAGCTAATGTTAAATGAGGTTGCCAGGGCGGGGTGGTCTTATAAAAAGAGGGAGCCATCCACCCTCCTGCCCCATACCCTGCCCATGCACCACAGAAAGGCCATGTGAGGACACAATAAAAAGCCAGCTGTCTGAAAGCCAGGAGAGCTCTCACCAGGAAATAAATCAGCCAGCATCTTGAACTTGGACTTCCCAGGCGCCAGACCTGTGAGGAATGAATGTCTGTATTTAAAATGCCCAGCTGGTGGTCGTTTGTTAGCAGTCTGAGCAGAGAGCATCAGACGGCATTCATGAGGAAAGGACCTATGACAGAAGATGTGAAGGAAGGATGATTAGGAGTTAACGAGGTGAAGGGTGATGGGGGGAAAGGGAAGTGCAGAGAGAGGGAACAGCATATGCAGAGGCCAGGCGGTAGGAAGCAGTGAGGCAATTTCCCAGGTGACTGAGAGAGAGAGAGGATTTAACAGGCTAGTGGGGCTGTGTGTAACAGTATTAAATTTTACGTTTAGAAAAGAATAGATTAGAAGGGATGGAAAAGTATGGGTAGACCAAGAATGTTGCTATAGTCCAGATAAGGTATCATGGAGGCTCAGCCTAGGGTATCAGTGTTGATGTTGGTAGAGCTGGAGAGAAGTGGATAGAGTCAAAGGGATATTTAGGAAGGGGGAAAAACAATCAATGAAACTTCGTGATGGATTAGATGTGGGATTGAGAGCGAGGGGTTGTCAAGGACGTGCCTTGGGCTTTTGGCTTGTTCAACTCAATAAATAACGGTGCCATTCATTGAGACGGGAGATATTAGAACAGGACCAGGATTATGGAGAAAAGAGCATTAGCATTTAAATTCTGTTTCTATTAGGATACAAATAGCATGTGCAAGTAATATTAATGAACTCTAGTGCGTGAAGAGGAGAAATGCTATCAAGAGCTCACCAAATCAAAGGATGCGGAAACCCGAGGCCTGGACACCAGGCAGAAGCCACAGCAGGTCTAGATGTCCAAGAAGAGGGGGCATAAGAAGTCTTTGGGCACAGGTCATGGGGCCAGAGCACCTCTGCCTCTGCAGGAATCATGCCACTATACCAAAGATGAATCCCCATCCTATGGTCATTGATGTGCTCTAATTTCAAATTTGTACTCCTGGGATGCAGTGTCTGATTGTATGCCCAAATCTTGTCTTCCAAGAGCAGGGGAAGACAAGAACTGACACCTTCAATGTCACTGTAGGAGGCGGGGCACTTTTCCTTTCCAAGACAATGTTCTCTGGGGAATGCACCAAATAGGAATGTACAAATAGGAATGTCATTAAATGGTGGACTGAAATAAAATGGGGGGAAAAGGAAACCACAGTCCACACCTCTGGCAGACTAACATTCACTTGTATATTTCTTTCCAAAATTATACTTCCTCTCAAATTTTCCCTCCTAACATAGTGCATATATTACTTGTACCACAAAAAAATGCACTCCTTTTCCAAATGAAAACAATCTCAGATCTCATCAGCTACTCTATGTCCTCAAAGGTTTACAAACTCCAAGTAACATATCCCTTCCTCCTCTAGCTTTATTGTAATATATATTCTATGGCCTAGAGGATAAATTTTAAAGTTGACCACCATTAATAACCCACATACGTCACACTCTAGTATGGAGTGTAGAGAAGGAATTCTTCATCAGTCCTGTAGCTTTTAGCTAGAGTAATAAAATGATCTTAATGGACTGTTCCTCTATTTCAAGCTGAAGGACTCCACAATCAAATTAGTCACTGACACAGTCAGCCTGTTTCATACCCTGCTACCATTCTTCTAGTGGCGTGTGACCCTATCTACCTTCCACAGCCTTAGGGACTCACAGCTCCTACTGAAATTATTCTATTTCATTTTCTCCCACAGCCTCCAGAGAATAGTTATTACACCTTTTTGTTTTGTTTTGGTTTTTTGTGTGTTTTTTTTTGTAGCGTGCCGGAGCTTCATTCACAATGGGTGTCTCAAAACCCAAGTGAATGGGATTGTCGTCTGGGCCCGCTGGAGGAATACACTTATTGGATGGTCAAATCCAGTCACTCCAATCTCCCAATGTTTTCTCCACATTATTCTACATTCTTTCTCTACATTATCATTCTCAACCTTTCTGACATCTCAAGTTCATTTGTAAGTGTTAACCAGTCCAGCGTCTTACCACCACCTGCCATCAGGAATCTCGATGTGAATTTATAGCAGTACATTCATTCAGTCTAATCTAAAGTTATGTTTTCCACATTTGGTCATATGTCCTAAAATTTTATTCTTCATGTGTTCTCCAAATGACTGCTGATATAAATTGATAAAGTCCTAAAATCTTCGGATGTCTAAGCTTTCTCCTCTCAGGTTTTACTCTTATAATTGGTGACCTGGGGCTTCCTGGGTCCTAACTCTGGGTACAAGTCTGCAAATAATTCTAGTTTCCCCCGAGCAGCATAAACACCTCATTTAAAGGAATAAGAGTCACATGTTGATTTCATGAACCTTATCCTTCTAATAAATCCCTCCTCCTCTCTTACTTTTGGCTGGAGGAGATGAGTATTGCTTTCTATTATTTGCAATCAAAATCATCTTTACTAATAAAAGATACTGGAATAAGGAAGTAGGGTGTTACAGAGAACCAGGAATCTATATTATTATAGATTAAGGAAATGATATTGCCGGAGAGCAGGCACTAAAAAAGGACATGTTTGTGTTCCCCAGAATTGGGGTTTTGCCAGAGAAGTGTGACAAGAAGACACAGGGACAAAGGGCTTCGTATGTAGGCAAAACATCTGTTAAAATTATGAACCACAGAATCGACACAGGTTCGAGGTGAAGGGCAGGTGAAAAAGAATTTTTAAGAAGACTGTTGAGATAACTTTAGGAACTAGAAATTAAGTTTTGGCCAAAACATCTTTCACACACACACACACACACACACACACACACACACTTTTAAAAAAAAAAGTTTACATAATCACTCTTCACGTACTAAATAAAGGAAATGAGATTAAATAGAAAATAATAAGGGTTCCTTTTACTTTATGTCCTAATTTCAATACATTGTTTCCATCATGTTCTGAAAACTGCTGCAATTCTACCTTTGCATTTCAGATTTCAAAGTCCCTTATTTTGCTACAGGTGATACATAAACAGCAGGCACTTATGCAATGACAAAGGACTTTGTTTTTGCTTAAAGATTGATGGCTCAAATGTCATGTAAGGCTGATGTAGGGCAGTGCCCGGAGCTGAATTCTTATCTTTTGGAAAGACCAGCAACACTGAAGGGAGAAATTAACAAGGACAAAATCTATTTTGAGAGATGGAAAGAATTAATGAGCCAGTTTCTTCTCACTGTATATAGCATATGAGGGGGGAGGCAAAACAAAACAAAACAACAAACAACAACAAAAAACCAACCAAACATTTTAAATTTAACTAAAAACTTCAAAACAAAGGGGAAAGCAAACCATAATCAAAACTGAAGAGAAGCTACATCTTCTAGTCAACCAAGCAGGGTTGTATAATTTGACTCTAACAGGCATAGAAAAAGAAGAACCCACACTAAGAGATCCTCTTTGACTAGCTAACATATTCTCTCTACATGCCCAGTGTTTGTGGTTTGAAAAAGAAATTGCTCCTGATTGTTTAGATCAGTGGTTCTCAACCTTTTTAATGCCTCGACCCTTTAACACAGCTCCGCGTGTTGTGGTGACCCCCAACCATAAAATTATTTTCGTTGCTACTTCATAACTGTAATTTTGCTACTGTTATGTCGAGACCATCGGAAAGCACAGGTATTTACATTGCGATTCATAACAGTAGCAAAATTACAGTTATGAAGTAGCAATGAAAATAATTTTATGGTTGGGGGTCACCACAACATGAGGAACGATATTAAAGGGTGGAGGCATTAGAAAGGTTGAGAACCACTGGTTTAGATGGTTTACATTTATGGGTTTAAATTTTTTTTGTCTTTATGTGTGTGTGTTTTAATGACAAGGAAGGTATAAAAGGAGATTACATGTGATTATTTCTATGTGGTGGGAATAGTTGGTGTCTTTTTTCTTAATGTGCCTTTCCCCCAAATTTTTATAAAAACATGTCTCTGCAGTAAAAGAAAAAGTTACCACAGTTTAACGATTTGGCGTCAAGTGAAAGTCGAGAAATAGACGGTCAGCATAAACAGAAAACTGTGGTGATTAGAAAGAGGAAATCAATGATAAAACCTCTTTCGTTTCCCATTTATTACTATGGTTAAAAATGAGGAAGTTGAGAGGTTTAGCAAAAGCATTACCCAAACCCATCTATCTTAAAGGTTAATTTAAAAAGAGAGATATTAGTTTCCACGACAAACTTGTTAATGGTGACACATCGGAGAAGGAAGTAAATCCAGAGACAATGTTTATTTGAACAGTATAGACAGCCTATTAGTTAATTGGAAAGTTTCACAAAGTTACTAACTTTCTTCTTATACTAATTTATTCTGCCCTATGAACACCAAAGGGGCAAAAGAAATTAGCTATAGGTTTACGTAAGCAACTAAAATCTTTATAATGGCTACTTTTAAGACTAGAAATTAATTTCTTGATAAGGATACGTGTGGGTTTTTATATTAAAAGTAGCATATAAATTTAAAAAAAATAAAAAGAATGTAAAATGATGGCACTGCTAGGGGCTTGACAGTTTCATTCCTTGTAGGTTACTATTCAACAGATATATATCATAGTTGTAGAATGCAGTACAACCATTTACTATTTGGGGGAAAGTAGGGAATCTAATAATCTCAGTGGATGTTCAAAACTGTTTATAATCTAAGAGCCAGATTAAGTATCTCAAACTCAACACATCCCAAGAACAGAAAGCCTATATGACACCTTGCCAGTTGCAGACCATTAAGTCTAATAGACATATGGGTCACCGATTCGGAATTCTTTCCTTCCCTTTCCTATGTTAATTTCAGTATGTCCGTCTCATTCCCACAGTCTGACCTGTATTAATTACATTAGAAAAGAATAGACCACTAACCACACATTCAGTAGCTATTTGTTCAGGTACTATCAGCAACTCATATCGGCTTTTACCTTGGCTCCTCAATGAATCCATATATTGTAAGAGAATGCTCTTCCTGACCTTGAAAAACAAGGTCACTGGACAAGGAATCACCAGGGACTTCCCATCCTTTTACAGAGACCAGGGCTACGACAGAGTTCTGCCCGAAGGACAATGGGAAAGACTGAACAAGCCGTGCAAACAGCACATTTATTTTGCAATGAAATTGGGAAGCAAAGTGCTGTCGTGTCATAGTTGCAGATAGTTTGTCCAAAAATAAGAATAAGAACATGTGGTTTCATTTCATTTTTATTTCCTAAAAAACAAAAAAAAATTAATTGGGCAGAATAATGTATCATAACTTTTCTTTTTCTGAGCTTGTTTTTTTTTTCCCCCTGGAAAAGCATATGATCTTTTATGGGACAGAGAATGGAGAGAGAAAAATATTTTTAAAGGAAGAATATTTTTTTAAATGCATCTAGTGAATCAAAAGCTAAAGAAAAACATTGCATCTGTCTCCAGTCATCGAAAGAAAGTGTTCCCTTTAGTTTCCAACTCAGTTGAAATAGTAAATCCTCCTCAAGTCCTAAAGTTCAAACATTTCAATTTAAATTCTTTATTGATTAAAGTATTACATGTCTCCTTTTTCCTCCATTGACCTCTCCCCAGCCACTCCCACCCCCTAGCACATGCCCTCACCCCCACTCTCTGTGCCCATTGGTTTTCTTATAAGCATACATACAGGTCCTTTGGTTGATCTCTTACTCCTTCAAACACTTTAGGAACACAGGGTTCCTGAAGCTCGTTGTTGGCATTCTCTGCCCAGCCTTTCTGCCTGAACCCTTGGTTTCCTGATTCTTCAAGCGCTGAGTGGTAGTCTCCTTTTCATTTTGAAAATTTGCCATCATTCACATTTTCTCAAGGCTATAAAGTTGGTTAGTTGGTAAATTGTTGTTATATATATTATAACAACTATATATATATATATATATATATATATATATATATATATATATATATATAGTAGAGAGCCCAACCAGCCTGGCTTAGTGGCTGAGCGTTGACCTATGAACCAGGAGGTCACGGTTTGATTCCAGTCAGGGCACATGCCCAGGTTGCAGGCTCCATCCCCAGTGTACGGCCTGCAGGAGGCAGCCAATCAATGATTCTCTCTCATCACTGATGTTTCCGTCTCTCTCTCCCTCTCCCTTCCTCTCTGAAATCAATAAAAATATATTTTTAAAAAATAGAACATTTGAGGACACTTTCCGTCTCAAACCTGGGGCCGCCCCCACCTCGCCCCTACCATCGCTCCTTCTCCAGGGCTTATTATGTAAACAGAGGCCAGAATTTGAGAAGTGAAAACCATAGGAAGAACCACATAATGCAAAATTCCTTCCCTGCCACCATTTTATGTTTCTTTTCCTCATAAGGATCCCATAGTCACTGTTCCCTCACGACTCTGACATTAATTCCCTTGTTAGGGGAGGGGAGAGATTGGGTTACATTTCTTGAATGCCCGTTGTGCCAGAGACATTACTCACATCATTTAATCTGAGGGCCACCGCAATGTTCTGGATGAAGAATGAGAGATCCAGAAGATAGGTGACTTATGACCCATGGTGATCACAGCCAAGGACATGCATGTCCTCCATAATAAATCACTCTTGCAGGCCAACCCTGGCCCAGTCACCGCAGGAAAATCTCTCTCTGGGCTTACTGCTTTCAGTCTCTTTTTTAACCAAATAATAACAAAACACAACAAAGGCACTATAAGGAGAGGACCAGTGATATACTTGAGACCAAAAGAGAGCTATACTGAGGGCGGGAAACCTATTCCTGAAAACTTCTGACCTTGAAAGTTAGTTTGGAATCTTTCTGAAACGACCATTGTATCTACCCTTCAACTAAGCAAATTGGTTTGTCCTCAGGCTCTGACATTTGAGATAAATAAAACACTTTCTAACTTGATGCTACTTTGATTAGTTGCGTTGCGACAGTATTTTCCCCAACATTTTATTCTTCCCTACGGTCTTAGATCTTTGTAGAGCAGACTAGCAACCCAAAGCACCATGCACAACTTTATTTCTATGGAGAGAAATCTCTCAAAGTTCCAAAGAGCTCATGCATAAATACTGGGTGGGAGACACTGTTTTTAGGTTGGGGACTGCCCGTATATATGAAATGAATGTTCAAAACAAAGCAAAACAAAACAAAAAGATCTTTCAAGCAGAGACAGAGGGGGCTGATTAATTCAGCCTCTTACTCAGCAAAACACACACACACCCACACACACACACACACACACACACACACGCACACACGTGATTGGAGTTCTAAAACAATAATACGCTACTTAGGCAGTTCCAAAGTAAATCAAGAGGTGGAGTAGAGAATCAGAGATAGGATGGTAACCCCTCCTACGACCACAAATATTATTGATAGTTTATTTTAAAACTTTGGTTAATTCCCATCTTAATTAACTTCATATAAAATTCAGAGTTGCCCATTAAAGTATTGAAATGTCAAGATTAGTATTCACAGTGAACTATTTTTTGCATGTTACATTTTGGTGTTTAAAAAATAAAAGCCATAACCTATTTATGACCTGGAATGGAATTTGAAGACAATTAGAAAATCAACTATAGGAAGACTTGAAGAGAAATCTAACCTGTTAGAGAATTTCAGTAGTTAATTATTATACATATGTGTTCAATGTGTTACTTTATTAGATTACTTTTTATTTTTAAATTAAATAAGGAAGATTCTCAAAAGACTTCTCCCATAAAGTTCTACTGAGTACCTTCAAGAAAATTCTTAATAAGAAATAACTTTACACTTTAATGTTTGAGAACTTATGTTCCTAAAAATATTCATTCACCCATTTTTATGAAAATATTATCATTTTTCCATCTATAACCCTGTTTATAATTGCTACTATATTTAATTTTATGCACGTTCATGTAAAAGTTAAATATACGCTTTGTTAAAAGTAATTTTAAAATCAGAGAAATCGAAGCAGCCAAACAAATGAGGGATTTCTTTATATTTTGAGGGGATATGTCTAACCAAAGTCAGATTTTTAAAGGTTACTAGATTCTAAAGATTTTTATCTTGAACTCAAAAATTTACAAATTGTCAAGGAACGATATAGAGCTAAAAATAATTGGAAAAGGAAAAAGTAAGAATTAAGTTTACAAGTAAACTTGCCAAAGATACAAAGGAGTCATACTTCAGGACTGGCTGGCCAAATAAGAGAACACAGCCAGCCTTTACACAGAAAAACCACACAAAATTACTAAGGCTGCTAAGTTTACATTAGACTACTCATAAGGAGAAAACACTAACTTCATCACAATCATGCAGTCACAGAAATCACGACAGATCTTCAGGGAAACGTGGTGGGGGAGACACTGGATTTAAGATAATAGTCAAGTTTTTATTGTTTGGAGACCAGAATCAGTCAGCTTTATTTTGGCTTTATCTCAGGACACAACGTACTATTTTTCTGTTTGTTTGTTTAACTGTAGAATGTGAAGTGCTTATGGCATTGAAATCAGGGTAAAATGTCATAGTTTGCAATACACATTTTTATTTATCGACCTTTCTGTACTCCTCCCTTACTGTGAACACCCAGCACTTGTATGGTTAAAGGGTTTCACATGGTTAATTTATTGGTCTTTCCTTTGTGAGTTTTTTTTTAACCTCATGTAGCCAAATGCAAGCACCTCACATATTCTTCATCCTACTAACACAGATGGGCACCCTTCAGTACATATGCCATAATCAACCACCAACGCTAACTTCTTGTTTAACAAAGTCTTAAAGCCAGGTTATACTTATAATAAGTCTCAGTTTATAAGAAATATAGGTAAAAAGAAAGCAATCTTGAAATAAGCTTCACAAAGGTGAATAGAAATAAACAGAGCAGTCGTTTTAAAATATTTAAACACAACATAGAGAAATCAAATTTAAGGGGTTTTGCCCCATCCTCCCCTCTCCCCCTTTTTCCCTATTGATTCTAGAGAGGGAGGCAGGGGCAGAGAGAGAGAGAGCGAGAGCGAGAGCGAGAGCGAGAGCGAGAGCGAGAGCGAGAGCGAGAGCGAGAGAGAGAGAGAGAGAGAGAGAGAGAGAGAGATCAACGTGAGAGAGACACATCTCTGGGCTGCCTCCAGCACAATACCAGCCCCTAGGTGCATGGATGATACTCTAACCAACCCAGCCACACTGGCCAGGGCAAAGTTAGTTTTTTAGGGGGAAAATCATCTTTAATGTTTCAACTATAGGCGATGGTTTAAATGTCCAAAGAGGTTTGATATTACAATTAAAGAGTGCCAGAAATAAAAATTAGGTCTGTAACCTCTCATTGCCATTTCATGACACACCCAAAAGTAGATCTTAGGCATGGAACAGACTGACATAGCTTGATGTGGGGATGGGGGGATGAGGAGAGATAAACCAGAGAATTTACATATTTGTATGCATAGCCCATGGACACAGACAGGGTGGTGGAGACCTGGGGGGAGTGGTTAGGAGGGATGGAGGAGGGTAAAGGGAAAGAGGGGAGGAGGGAGAATGGAAAACATCTGTAGCACTGTCTATAATAAAAAAATATATTGAAAATAAAATAATAAAACAAAAAAAGTAGATCTTATCGCTTTCCTGGAATACTTACAGATGAAGAATTATATTAATTATAAATCAAAGTGTCTAAATGTTTTTTGTGGCTATAATAAATAATTCCAACCTTAAAACAAATAGTTAAAATAATAAATCATTCTCAAAGAAATTTATTTTTAGGGCAATTAACCCTACCTGTTATTATCTATCCATGAGGTAACTCAGTTTTAAGGCTGATGTTGAAAACAACATTATTTCACAAGGATTCAAACTTTTCAATCTACCCACAACTTTGAAAGAAAAATCACCCTTCCATCATTTTTAAAAAATAAATCGTTATTTTCTTTACAATCCTCCTAACGTTTGTCACCTTGCTTGGATATGCTGCACTCTTCTGGGCATAGAATTTCATAGCAGTTATCAAAATAATCGAGCTATAAAGGTTGGTTTTATCAGACAATAATTTCCCATGGACAGGAACTTTGGAGGTATGGCTCATCTCACACAAAGCAAATGTACAGTAAACAATGATGGTCAAAATGAATACTTAAATTAAAAGTGTCATACTAATCTCTTATTTACCTTTACATTTTCTCCTAGTCTAACCATCATAGTAGTGTGGGCACTTTCCTGAAAGGGGCCAGCTGTTTGCTTTGTTAGAAGACATCAAGCAGAAACCGAGCTCAAATCACGTATCGGGGAGGGGTGAGGGGTAGGACGAGGCTGCTGAGAACTGGCTTTCAGAAATCAGTCAACTTTCCCCTCCCCGATAACCCTTTCTCTGCGGAGCAACAGGGGCATGTTACCAACATGGTTTGGAAAATAAAACTGTCTTGAGAACGATCCCTTTTGGACCCAGTCCTTCCTTCCGTGGAGGTGGTCAAACCCAAGACTTCATCTCAACACGGTGCTCGAATTTATTACTTGAAGCCCTGGCAACAGAAAGCTGTCTTCTTTAAATGGAAAATGTGACAACTTCTGTGAGGCAAACGCATTTCGGAGTGGGAGTGGGTGGGAGAGGCACAGACTTTCTTCTCTTTTTTCTCCCCCCAAGGGGGAGAGGATGCCTGGGAGGAATCCTGAGCAGCCACAGCAGCACCGGAGCCGCTGGGGATGGCAGACCGGGCGGCGCCCCGGCGCCCCGGCCGCAGCTCCTCGCCCCGGGACGCTCGGATGCCTCGCTGCGGGGCGGCGGCGGCGCCCCAGCCTCGGGTAAAAAGAGGGGATCTGATGGAAAAAGACGCGCTTCCCAACGCCCCAGGGTCCGGGATCCCCTGGGAGACCCTGCCCGGGCCCGCACCCCCTTGGGTCAAGCTCCCACTGGACTCCTCTCTGCACGGGTCCGAGGTGCGGTCCGGGCGGTCCCGCGCCAGCCCGGGGACCTCTCGGAGGTCTCGGGAACCCCCAATGCCCCGGGTCCGAGGCCAGCAGCGCAGGATGCACTCCCCGAACCCCACCCTCCGCCCCGCGCCGCGGGCCTCCGAGCTGCCCCCGCGCCCCCCGCACCCCCCATGCACCCCGTGCACCGCCTCCGCCGCCGGCCGCGCGCCCCGGGGCCCGGGACCTCCCGCCCCGCCCCCGGCCGGGCCCCCGCGGGCCGCGCTTCCCGTAAACTCCCGGCCCCGCCCGGCGCCCTCCGCCTCCGCCCCGCCCCCGGGGGCCCTGAGCGGCGCGCCATTGGCCCGGCCGCGCCGTCACTCAGCGGGCGCGGCCCCGCCCCCGTTTCCGACCGCCGGGGCGCCGGGCGGCGCGGCCAGTGCTCGCGGGGCCGCGGCGGAGGGCGGCGTGCAGCTCCGCGCGCTCCCGGGTCGGCGCTCGAGCGAGCCAGCGGGGCGCACGGTCGGTCGGTCGGTCGGTCGGGGCTGCGGGCTCTGCCGGGCTGCAAGCTCCGCCGCCGCCGCCGCCGCCTGCGAAGCCGAGGCAGCTCGTCCCGGTCCGAGATGGGGCGGGAGCGCAGTTGACGAGTCCCCCCTCCGTCCATCCATCCATCCATCCGCGCTGCGCCCCTCCGGCCCCGGGGGCGCTCACCCTCCGCGGGAGCTGCCCGCGCGACCGCGCTCCAGGTGCGCACCGGACACCTCTCCGCTCCCCGCCCTCCCCGGCCCCCGGGACCCCAAAACTTGCCCCCAAGTCCAGCGCCTGGACTCCGGAGGGCGGTGCCCCGAGCCCGGCCGGCGATCCCGCGCCCCGGGGAGCCGTCCCGGAGGCTCCCGCGGCCGTCGGAGGGCGGGGACCCCTCCGGAAACTTTACCGCCGCCGCCGCCCCGGCGGTGACCGCGTCTCCCCGCTTCTCTCCGCAGGCGCTGCCGCGGGGCGCCGGCCCGGTCGCCTTCGGAGCCGCCCGCCCGGGGAGAGGAGCCCGCGGGCAGCAGCGGCTCGCCGCGGGGGTCCCCGCAGCCCGGCCCGGGGGCGCGGGCGGCCTGGATGCGCCGGACCCCGCCCCGCAGCCGCGGGCGCCGGGCGGCGGCGGCGAAGTTTGGCTGCTGAGCGGCGGGGCGCGGGGCCCGGGCGCGGGGGCGGGCGGCGCGGCGATGCCGGTGGGGGGCCTGTTGCCGCTGTTCGGCGGCCCCGCGGGCGGGGGGCTCGGCGGCGGCGGCTCCGGGAGCGGCGGCGGGAGCGGCGGCGGCGGCGGCAGGAAGGGGTCGGGCCCCTCCGCCTTCCGCCTGACGGAGAAGTTCGTGCTGCTGCTGGTGTTCAGCGCCTTCATCACGCTCTGCTTCGGCGCGATCTTCTTCCTGCCCGACTCGTCCAAGCTGCTCAGCGGGGTCCTGTTCCACTCGGGCCCCGCCCTGCAGCCGCCCGCCGGCCCCGCCGCCGACCGCAAGCCGGGGCCCGGGGCGCGCGGCGGCGGCGGCGAGGGGGGCGCGCCCCCCGGGGACCCCGGCGCCGGCCCGGAGGACCCCCTGGCCCGCATCCGCGAGAACCACGAGCGGGCTCTGCGCGAAGCCAAGGAGACGCTGCAGAAGCTGCCCGAGGAGATCCAGAGGGACATCCTGCTGGAGAAGGAGAAGGTGGCCCAGGACCAGCTGCGCGGCCGGGCGGCGTACCGGGGGCTGCCTCCCGTGCGCTTCGTGCCGCCCGTGGGCACCGTGGACCGGGAGCCGGCCGAGGCCGCCGTCCGGGAGAAGAGGGCGAAGATCAAGGAGGTGAGTGCCCGGGGCACGGGGCTTGGAGATGCCTCCCCCCCCCCATACACACACACACACACACACACACACACACACACCCGCCGTGTTGTGTCAGGGAGGAAACGGCCAACCTTGGAAACTATTCACGCTGGAACATGACAGTGTGGAGGGGGCAGGGGGTGGACCACCTCCGCCAGGTGTGGTGCCCAAGCCTCTTTCACTTCCCCCTTTTTTCAGGGGATCGTGTGATCCATGCGGCCAGTGGCTCCCCGAGGTTGCATTCCGTTGCTTCTCACTTGCACGCCCCGGTGAGCTTAGGCCACAGGAGGGAGGCGTGAACTGCAGGGGCAGGTGGTGTGCAAAACTGCTTCTTTTTATTTCCACCCCCACTGGCTGAGACTGGGAATTGTCTCTCCGAGAGAGAGCCGCGGCCTTGGAGGTCCCCAACGGCCCCGGTAAGGTTTGGCCGTGGCTTTGAAATGAAGCCAATGTCAACACGGAGCTTCAATCACACGTTCTCCGCACAGCTAGCCCGCCCCAGCCCCCCAGCCCGCAGGCATGCGGCCCGGGCTGCCAGGTGGCATCCTGCGTGTGTGCGTGTGTGTGTGTGCATGTGTGTGCTTTCAGACTATCAAGGTGAAACTGGAGAACTTGCTACCATTGGGGGAGGGGGTGTTTAACTTTTTTAAAAAACAAAATGAAAAATGGAAAAAGCCAAACCTACTGGCTCTTGCGTTGGTGGTGTGGTCAGAAAAAGAAGTATTTCGTGTGACGCAACAGGTTTGCCCCTACGGCGGCGCAGGGATGACAGGCTCAACTTGGGAAAAACGTGGACTTCGATGAATAAGTCTTTCCTGATTCTCTCTCGTTATTTTCTTTTTATTTTTCTTTTTTATAAATATATTGTATTGATTTTTCACAGAGAGGAAGGTAGAGGGACAGAGAGTCAGAAACATCAGTCAGCTGCCCCCTGCACCCCCCCTACTGGGGATGTGCCCACAACCAATGTACATGCCCCGGACCGGAATCGAACCCGGGACATCTTCAGTCCACAGACCGACGCTCCACTGAGCCAAACCGGTTTTGGCTCTCTCGTTATTTTCATTTAGAACTTGTAACGTGTGGCTGGCTCATGACTGGCTTAAAGCTGAAGGGGATGTTAAAATAATGTTAGAGATGAACGTGGAAGGGCCCAGAGCCTGCTGTTGATGGAGTCAGGACTTCACCCCTGGACTTCTCCCTGTCACCCGCGTCACCTGCGGCCAGGCCTGTGGACCTGTCTCCTTCCACAGCTGGTCTCCCGTGTGAAATTATTACCAGTCAGGGCTTTGACACGGTCCAAGAAATGTTGGAACCATATAAAAAAAACCATGTCATCTCACATCTTGATTCAGATTGCTGAAATACATTATGATTGGAAGTCATGTTTTTGTCATTTTAAAAAATCTCAGAGTCTCTGAATATGCATTAGGGGTTCTGACATGGGTAGGCAATCAGCAGAGAAAGCTCCCCGGAACTCCCAGTTTCAGACAGAAGGGAGAATTCTGAGGTATTTAGCTCGAGTGGCTACAGAATGGAACAAGCTCCATTGTCATAGGGTTTGTGACTTTCCTGCGAGACGGGATGGCTTCGGTTAAGCTGTGCGAGAGCACGTTAAAGCGGGTTCGGGCCCCTCTGAGTCTCCCTCCCCAGCCTGCCTTCCTCCCCCCCCCCCCCCCCCCCCGTGCGGACAGCTTCCCTCCACAGCCCTTCAGCTGTCTGCTCTGAGACCCTCCTCGGGCATAGAAGCCCCAGACTGGCCGGAATGGATTTGTACTCACTCCCCCGACGACTTCTGTCCCGCAGTTTCCCTCCCCCATGAAAATCTAGCAGGGCTGCGGAACTAGGAAGATGAAAAAAGCTCTACTTCTCACCATCCGTCTCCCTCCCCTCTCCACCCCCAGCCTCCTTAGAAATAGCCCACCAAGACCCATAGGTACGTAAGTTCACCCGAAATCTGCCCCTCCCTGCTCAGGTGTTTCCTAAGTTTGAAGCACTGTAATTGGCACGTCTCGTGCTTCTAATTTCCTACGAGCTGCCAGTGCAGCCCATTGCTGTCCAAGGAAATTACTTTAAAAGACTAAAGACGTATGGGTGTGAAAAGGCTATTGGGACTGACCAATAGTGATTCCCGTGCAGTCAGAGCAGAAGCACAGTAGCGGTCCTATTAGCAGCGTGCATAGCTGTTCCTGTTAGGCTCCTGCTATCTGTGTCTCCAAATCAAAAGGTCTTCATTCACCATGTAGAGGGAATTTAGGTTGCCCTCCGTGTCCCCATGGTGCCAATCTGTGTTAGCACCTAGATGTTTTGAAATCGCCCAGCCTTGCATAACGTGGTGGAACTAAATGTGTTCTTTATATTCCATGTGGTGAGAATTAAAAAAAAAAAAAAAAAAAAGGCCAGCATAATTAGTTTCAGTAGTTAGTCAAAGTCTAACGGGAAGAAATGGATTATGGTTTCTCATCAGATTAGTTCAGGCAGATGTGATCCTCTGTAAGTAAAAATAAAAAAGTAACTCATGCTAGTCTAAAAACTGGGCTGTGAATGTTGAGTTTCAGAGAGAAAAGAGTGGTTGCCCGTTGTGAAGAGGGCACTGGACTTTTAACTTTACACTGAGATTCCGTTCCAGGTGCCTCTATGGCCTGCTTGGCTTCAACCAATGGATCTTTGCCCTGGTTTTGACCTTGACCGGTCCTGTGTTTTATAGTTCTCTCTGCATACTTAGGCTCCCTGTTGCACCTAAATGTACTAATAGTTTTGTAGTAAAATTAAAAGATATATAGGCGAGTCTAATATTTGGGGAGCTTAGACTGTAATTACTGAGCCAAACTTTTATTTGGTTTTAAGACAGCCAATACTATGTTTGTATTGCCCACACCGTTATGTTACCTGTACTGTGGTAAATCTTTAACAAGTTTGTGCCCAGAGAAGACAGTCTGTGGTTTCACAGAGGACATTGCCTCGTGCACTTCACAAAAGGGCATTATCTGCTTTCCGGTACGTAAGATGGATGGTCAATCTTGGCGTGAAACTTAAAATTGAAGTTGACACACACACACACACACACACACACACACACACACACACCCATGGTAAGTTTGTAAATAAATGAATTCTGAAATTTCCCTGAAACTTATAAGACATATATAGTATATATTTTCCTGAGTTTGATCTTTTAAAAATTGTACTCAAGTTGTCCTTAGCTTTAAAAGCAGTATTAGAATAATAAAGCACAGAAGTTAGAAAATTTGTCAACTTTTCAAAAAAGTAGGGTGATTTTTTTTTTGGGGGGGGGAATTCCTACCAACCTAAATGGGGTGGGGGTTGGGGCCCATTGGCCATTTTGGGGTCTATCAGGTAAGGTCCTATCAGCGGTGGGGTTACTATTGACTTATAAACAGGCTCTATGTTTTTATTTTATTTTTTTATTGCAGAACTATTTATATAATTATATGTTTAGAAATATTTTCATATTAATGGCTGATAGCTAAACTATATTTTTATACCTTGCACTAGCTTTAGATTGTTCTTGAATCTATAATTTATGTAAACGGTTAACACTTAACCCTTTTATTAAAGATCAGACATAGGAATAATCTACCTCGGCAGATTAAAACAAACTTTTATTTTGAAAGTTAATTTTCCAATTTACTTGTATGGGTAGTTCTGGTGTGGAAAACGACCTTTGCAAAATCATAGAAGCCGCACTTGGAAGACCTGACCCTGAAGGAGCTTACTGAGTACCCTTGGGTTGTTACCTGGCTGCTTTGCTCTCTCTGCTCTGAACACACACACTGAATCCGGGCAAATGCAAATGTCCCCACTCAGGACCGTTCCCAGAACAGGCACATCGTGGAGTGTCTGGGAAGGGCTCTCTCTCGAACAAGCAGACGAATAAATTTGGATTTCAACAGTGTAAGCACCGGAGTAGACACTGACTATTGAACATTAATATAGGAAAGCAATAAAAGATTGTTTTTGGGTAGGCAATTATGTTCAGCTTAATTTATCTGTAAACTATCGGCAATCTGTTTGAGAGGAGTACTCTGTCTTCCTCTTATCAGGTAACTTAAGACTCATATAAATGGGCTGTATTGAGGACTTAGAATCTAGTTAAGGGTGTGAAAAGAGGTAAATGCATGTTTTGAGTTACTGCATCTGCATTTCTTACGTGAGCTACTGAAGGAAACCATCTGGAGAAATGCGTCCTAGTGTTTCACAGGTGTAAAGAATGCCTTTGCGTGAGACCTGAACCTGTGGGAATTCAGGGGAGAATCTCCATATATCTGTATCAAACTATCTCCTAATTTATGGAAGGACAAATTCTTTATTTGAGTGAGTTTAAAAGATGTGCCTCGAGGTCAGAGGGAGGGAATACCCACAGGTCTGTGTGAGTGAGGAGGACTGAGCTTGCATGCCTACCTCAGAGGTGTCACCGGTTAAGTTCCAGAGCACTCACTGCCGTAAAATGAGATTCTCGATAAAGTGAGTTGTAATCTTTTTGCTGGTGGAGGGTCTTGCTTTCAGATTGTTAAAAGGGGGGGTGGGGCAACATCTGTGGAGTGTAATAAAGCAAAATGCGATAAAATGAGGCAGATCAAAACTGCCCTGGAGCCTGCTTCTACCCCTAGGGCAGAGGAGAACCGGTGGCCTTTTACGTTCTTCATAACCTATACCACCATAGAAATGTATGCGTTTGTCAAAGATCAGTTTTGATTGGTCACAACAGAAGCAGCCATTCTGGGAGCTCCAGAGATACTATGAAATGCCTTCCTCATAAGCAGACAAAAACGATAAAGGAGAAACCAGTGTTTGATAGCTTAAAAAAGTTCTTTCTTTGGGGAGACTTAAGTCTTGACTTTCCTTAGCCTGGTGGCTTGCTTAGTATTAAGTAATTGAACTATACCTCTAACACCCCCCCCCAACAACCCTCCCCTCCCCGCAACCCTTCATTCCGAAATCTGTTTAGAGGTCCTCTACACAAACTCTGCAAATTAATTTTTCTGTCACCAACAATATGCCCTAAAAATTACAGCTCTGCTATTTATTTTATTTATTTTAATATATTTTATTGATTTTTTTACAGAGAGGAAGAGAGAGGGATAGAGAGTTAGAAACATCAATGAAAGAGAATCATTGATCAGCTGCCTCTTGCACATCTCCTACTGGGGATGTGCCCGCAACCAAGGTACATGCCCTTGACCGGAATTGAACCTGGGACCTTTCAGTCCACAGGCTGACGCTCTATCCACTGAGCCAAACCGGTTTCGGCTACAGCTCTGCTCTTTAAAAGTAAACATATGCGCTAAGTCATGAAGTATCATATCTGGATGAGACCTTAGAGGTAGCTCAGCTGTTCATTTTACCCTAAAGGCCACCGGTGCACTGAGATTGTTCTGGAAGCCATGTTGCCAGTCAGTGTAGAATTGAGTTGAGAGCGGACACCCCATCCTTGGTGAGTGTTGCTCACTCTCCTATCATAGAGCGCATCCTAAGTAACATGCCAAAGAAGTGTTCTTTTAATGCAGAGTACAAAGCACACACACCATGTAATTCTTCAGAAATATCAAATCGACCTCATATTCTTGTTACGTTATGTTACCTACAGTAATTTTTTTTTAATCTTACTACTGGCATGATTTAGAAGATTTCAGCTTTTTTAAGCTGCCCAGGGAAAGTTTGATAGGCATTTCATCCTATTTATAAACATCTCTGCAGGAAGCATAGCATATCTAATCATCCAACTGGGCACTCTTTCCAAGGAGACGGGAGGGAGGAAAATGGAAGGGAGAAAAGCAGATAGGAGGGATCGCCTAGAGAAGAAGGCAGTGACAGGGGGGTGGGGGGGAGAGCTATTTCAAACTATCAATGTACATATTCTTTTATTTGTAATCATTTTTTAATTATAGTGGACAAACAATATTGTATTAGTTTCAGGTGTGCGGCACAGCGATTAGACATTTACAAGCCCGACAACGTGGCCGCCGTGATAAGACTAGTACCCACCTGCCACCATTCATACTTATTACAGTGTTATTGACAGTATTCTCTGTGCGGGCCTCACATCCCCGTGGCTTGTTCTTACCTTGCAGTTCATACCTCCCAGCTGTCCTCCCCTTTTCCCCCCTCTCCTCCCTTCTCCTCCCCTCCGGCAGCATCTTGGGTGGGTCTCTCTCTGTGAGTTGGTTCTGTTTTGTTTGTTCCGTTGTTTTTTAATCTTCTACAAGTAAGTGAACCCATTCCGAATTTTTCCTCTTCTGATTTATTTCACTTAACATAATAACCTCTAGGCCCGTCCATGTTGTCCCAGGTAGGAAGATGTTCTTTTTTTTACATAACTGAGTAACATTCCAGTGTGTGTGTGTACCACTTTTTGCTACATATTCTTTTGACATTGTACTATGCGTAACAGAAGAACTGATAGCTAACCTGAAGGACTACATTTTTTAAAAAAGTAGTCAGACATTCAAAATTACACCAATCTTGCCGTAACTGGTTTGGCTCAGTGGATAGAGTGTTGCCCTGCGGACCAAAGGGTCCCAGGTTCGATTCCGATCAGGGGCACGTACCTTGGTTGTGGGCACATCCCCAGTGGGGGGTGCGCAGGAGGCAGCTGATTGATGTTTCTAACTCTTATCTCTCTCCCTTCCTCTCTGTAAAAAAAAAAAAAAAAATCAATAAAAATAGATTTTTAAAAATTACACCAATCTATATATTCCTCATTCTAGGAGCGCACAGCTCTCTTCGCCCAGATAGGTCCTGAGATTCTCCGATGCCCTCACTTTTCCCTGCGCCATCATTTGTAGCAACGTGGTGGTAAGCAGGGCTGGTTCTGAAGTCAGATGCATGCCCTGGGTCTGAGTTGGGCCTCTTTCATTTACAAGGTTTGTGACCTTAAGTAAGTTGTTTTTGTTTTGGGGTTTGTTTGTTTGTTTGTTTTTGTTTGTGTGTTTATTTGTTTTTTATCTTGCAGAGCTTCATTTTCTCATTTGTAAGAGGGGGGTAATAAGAGCACCCATTTTTGTTGGGTCAGAAGGCTTGAATGTGACCCTCCACACACAACACTTAGAATCTGGTATCAGGCTTGTAGGGAGTGCATAATAAATGCTACTAGCTGTTATTACTGTTTCAGTTATTGCCTAAGGCTGTTAAGCCAAGATTATGCTGTTTCATATTCTGTTTGATAGACCAGGGAGGTGGGTAATTAAGTTTCAAAAAATTTTATCAAAAACAACTTCAAATAAGTGTGCTGCTTAACGGGATCACAATGATCTTTGCGAACAGCTCTACCTTTATTGTGGTGCTGTCCGCTCTGATTTTCTCAGATTTCCGCCACATTTCAAAGGACTTTAGGTATCTTTAAAAGCATCTGCTTCTTCAGCTTGTGTACTTCAAAATATGTGGCAAACAATTGATTCTGTCTCTTCCTCGCAGTCTAATGTGCTTGTTTCTGAAGTACCATCTTCCGAGAGGGATCGCCGTTGCGGAGTTATCTCCTCAAACATGGAAATTGTTCCCCAAAATAGAGAAAGCGGTTGAGTTAAGTGCATTGTCATCTGTTTTTGTCTTTGGAGGGATGTTTTGTAAGAAGAGAGGGGAAAATTATTTCAGACTCGGCACACATTTATATAATTATGATCAATCCCAGAATCAGAGCTCAGTCTGTCACTTGATGAGTCAAAGTTCATATACAGCAGTTGTACTTTATAACTCAGTGATCTGGGGCCTTTTCTGAGAGCTTTGAGTTGAGCTTGACTAGGCTCAGCCTGTGCCATCTCAACCCCAACGGCTCGACTCCACCTCCTGCTCGGGCCTGGTGACAGGCTGGCACCGGAGCTCTCTGAGGTCTTCCTAAGAGGAGGTGACACATCCTTGCTGGGGAAGGTACATCCTGAGAAAGCAAGCCCGGCTAATTCCTTGGCTCTGAGTGCAGCAGCTCTGCCCCAGCCCCGCTGAGTCCTGATAAAGACTTCTGAGATCAGAAGGTGCTTATAAAGAAAACCTAATGAGATTAAGGTTTAAGAGCATTTCAGGGGCGAAGCCGTCCTTTGTGTCTGGGATCCTCTGGCAGTTGCTTTGGGTACTTCAGAACGCAGCAGGCCCGCGGATAATTCGGAGCAGAGATAATAAAGTTAAAAGGCCCAGGTAGGTATCCTTTGTAGCGGCTTGGCATTTGTAACCGAATTGCCTTTCTCGCTTCCTTTTTTCTGGCTCTTACACTTAGCAGAGGCTCAGTCCCTGATTTTCTCCACTACTTTCTGGTCGCTCTTGCCCACGGCCTCTCATCCGGAGACACTCAGGCCACCGTACGTGGACGTCCAGTTGGAGTTTTCCACGTGTTTGCATGTGGGCCTCCCATCCATGATCCTGCCTCCAGTTTCCGGCGTGAGGGAGGCCTGGATGGACGGGAGGGGCGGGAAACTGGTGAAGGACACCCAGTTCTGCACGGAGAGGTTACGGGCAGCGCTGAGACGGTCTCTGTTGCGACCCCGGTGGGGATGCCCGTTCGCCTAGGCCCGGCGTTTACCGGAAAGGGTGTGGCAAGAATTGGTGTCCCCTGGCCGTGAGTGTTTGGGACATGAGCTCACACCCTCCAGAGACATGAGCTGTTGCTGACATCTCCGTATCTGCCAAACCCTTCCCCACTGGTGGCCTTTTAAAGTCCTGTGGAGAACACATGAGTCAGGACATAGAAGGCCGGAGCTCCTGGCCCCCCAGCCGGTGGCCGTGCCAGCTTTCCTGAGCTGATGCTTCAGGGGGCCGGACTGTCTGCCCCTAGTTCCTCTTCACAGGAGTGTGTGCTGGAATACTACTAGGGGCGGGCGTTGTCTCACGGAGTCCGTGTGTCAGGGCAGAAGGCAGGCAGAGGACAGGCCTGGGGAGGGAGGGAGGCAGCACGGGAGTATGTGCCCAGACTCCAAACCTCATTCCCAGAAATTGCACCATCAGGCCTCCCTTTCGCTGATGGACTGCTTCTGAAAGGCTGCCGTTAGAAGTATATCTCTAACGCGGCCCAGCGGAAATTGTTATGCTGTGAGTTCTGTGCTAGCGAGGGGGAGAGTGTGTTTGTAGAAGAAATAAGCATCTTTCATTGTGTTATTTCATTATGGACAAATGCTTGCGTGGGCAAGAACCTTTTAAAAGTACTCAAGAGTAGGAAAAAGCAAAAAAAAAAAATTCATTCGGTCTGTCACTCAGTCTCAGTAGCACAACCCACCCCAACATATTTCTTTCTACAGTTGCAGACACACACACACACACACACACACACACACACACACACACACACACGTTATTTTCATTTTCTTTTAATGTGTCATTGTACGATAATATAACATGAAAAAAGCATCCTAGTTTTTTTTTTTAACCATTCCCTTGGTCCTGTACAATTAGATTATTTACAGGTTTTTTTGTTTTTATAAAAATTGCTGGGATAAACACCTTTGTCCATTAACTTTTCACCTCATTTTTCATTGCCAGCACATCCATAAATAGCACTTCCGTTTAAATTCCTAAAAGGGGAAATGCATGGGTCAGAGGATCATTGTACATTTTGAGGAATTACTTTCCAAAAACAATGTACACTTCCTCCAATAATATAATGAATGTAGCTGTTGAGTCTTCATTGCTTTCAGAGGTGATAGAACCTATCTTGTATATTTAATTTGCCTAGGAGCAACATTTCTCTTGTGTTGGTTAACTAACCACATTTCCTCGTTGTGAATTGCATACTACCAGGAAGTTTTCAAAGGGGCAGGATTGGGAAGAAGGCAGAGCGTGGAGGCCTTTTGGGTGGAATATCAGAGAATATGGCTCCAACCTGTCTTAAGGGATATGGACTCTCGAAGGAGGCACAGTCCTGAAAAGCAACAGAGAGCATCTTATTTTCAAAAACTTACAAGCCCAGCCACTGTAGCTCAGTGGTTGAGCATCAGCCTATGAGCCAGGAGGTCATGGTTCCATTCCCATCAGGGCACATGCCTGATTGCAGGTTCCATCCCCAGTGTGGGGCATGCAGGAGGCAGCTGATCTATGATTCTCTCTCATCATTGATGTTTCTATCTCTCTCCTTCCTTCTCTGAGGTCAATAAAAATTACTTTAAAAAAAATTTTGCTCTTGTCTGGGTTGGGACCTAGGATAGAAAGTAGTCTTTATTGACAGGAGCACAGCCTCCTCTTTATTGGGATATGCTCAAGATCCCCAATGGCTGCCTGAAACGGTGACTAACACCAAACGCTATGTATACTGTGCTTTTTCCTAGACATACATACCTTTTTAACTTGAAGCACTGTACGGTTCTTTTTGCCACATTCGAATTGCCAGCATCACTACTTTTGTGCTTTGGGGCCATCATCTATATCTATCTATCTATCTATCTATCTATCTATCTATCTATCAGTCATCTATCTGTCTGTCTGTCTGTCTGTCTATCTATCTATCTATCTATCTGGCTAATATGCAAAGTGTCCCCACAGGAGTTCCACTGGGAGTTCTATCACTTGCTATTACGTGTGCTGACCACCTGGGGGCAGTGCGGAATGAAGGAAGCCCCCCCTTTCCCCCCTCCTCCCCACCCGCCAGCAACCAGAGAAGGGAGGCCTCAGCTGGCAGCTGGAAGGCCCCAAAAGGCTCTGATCACCGGCCCTGATCTCCGTCCAGGCCTATGGACCCTACCCATGCACGAATTTTGTGCACCAGGCTCTGGTTAAATAATATAAGGGTTTCTTGAACACAAGCACTGCAATACAGCAACAGTTATTCTAAGAACCCAGGGGGCTACTTAGTGACTAACCGTGGGTCAGGGGGCGTATACAGCCCAGATACCCTGGACAAATGGATGGTTCACACCAGGGTTAGTGCAGGTTAGGCGTTTTATCATTTTATCACACTGCTCAGAATGGCACACCATTTAAAACTTATAAACTGTTTATTTCAGGAATTTTCCATTTAATATTTTTGAACTGCAGTTGGCCTTGAGTAACTGAAACTACAGATAACGGAGGACTACCAAAAACATCTCATGTCAGCGAAGCTTCCGTTGGCTTATCTTCACTGTTAAGTAATAGTTGGTGTTTTTGCATCAGATGTTTAAGGAAGGGATGGCGTCTCTGGAGATCTGCAGAAAGGATGAGGGAGGGTCTTTCTCTTTTTCAAATTCATTAGAATGGTTTTCTGTTATTTCAAAGTGATAGTTGAAGATCAAAAGTTGTCCTCATAGAATTTCAGAAGTGATGTTAGTAATACCAGAAAATTGGCAAGTCTTACAAAGTTAAATTTTTAAAGAGAAAATTAACCAAAAGAAAATCATTCATAAGAATTCATAGCAGTAACTGTGAACACCTTTATGTGTGAAGGGGCAAGCCAATCTTTTGTATGTTAGAAGCCATTAGTTTTTCAAATAGGATAAATGTACTTTTTATCTAAAGCGTTTATTTTAGAATAAAAGACAAGCATGATTTGTTTATGAAGTTAGGGCGTGTTATTTTCTATTTTACTTTTTGCTATTTCCTCCTAATAACGTGGTTTTAGACCTGCTTTTTTAGGATGGCAAAGAGGTACATATTTCAAAATGCATTTGTAGTCTGACCTTGGTTAGTTCATAAAAGTCTTCTTAATGTCAGAACTGTTTAAATTTGGCTTTGAGACTACATTAACATGGTGAATAACAATGGACATAATATATTACATTATTTTTATACAGTGTGGTTTGAGATAATAATTTTAGAATATTTAGGATGCTGTTCTCTAAGGTGTGTTACTTCTGCAGTCACGGTGGCATATGAAATGGCAGCTACAGGTTTTCAATTCCTAGTTAGAAATGCCTCCAACAGTTCACACTGTGTTTTCAGGAGTTATTAGCCCGAGTCAGCAATTTCACAAGGTATTCTTAATAAGTCTAAAAGGAATTTTATGTAGTTCGAAAGCGTGTTTTATAATTGGCATGCGTTAATACGTTGCGCACATTCACTCCTATTAAGCATTTCGGTTAGTCTTCATTACCTAATCCTCCCAGGGGTTGCTTAGCCTAGAGTGTGTGATGAAGAATTCAGTAGCTTAGGGGGAAAAAAAAGAAAAAAAAAGTGGGGGTTGGTCAGTATGAGGAGCATAAAAAATGAAGATGATTCATTAACTACTATTGAAAGCTGCCTTAGCAGCCAGGGTGAGTAAAAAGCCTGCTTAATGAAGTGTTCTATCAGCAATAAGGTAGAATGGTAGCATAGCTTGGAAGGGCTCCTGTTATTTCTGCCTCCGGGAGTCCAGAATCCCCGGGACACTGGCTCTTCCCAGCCCCGCGTCCGCCCCGGAGCCACCGAGCTGAGCCGGAGAAAGAGCTTTCCCCTTATCTGTCCACCCGGGCGCTAGCCCTGGGCCTTGCCCATCATGTGACCCAGTAAATATTTGTGGAGTGAATGTGCTTTTTAAAGCAAACATGTGCAGAGGTTGAGTGTGACAGCCCCCGCCTTTACGTAATCACGCAATGCAGAGATAGAATCCAGCCCTCCTGAGAGCCGCTTCCACCAGCCCCGTGGCCCGCAGCCCTTGTCTTCTGAGGGGACGCTTGACTTCTGTTTTGTTTGTTTTTTCATTTCATTTCATTTTATTATTATTTTTTAAAATATATTTTATTGATTTTTCACAGAGAGGAAGGGAGAGGGATAGAGAGCTAGAAACATTGATGAGTGAGAAACACTGATCAGCTGCCTCCTGCCCACTCCCTAATGGGGATGTGCCTGCAACCAAGGTACATGCCCTGGACCGGAATCGAACCTGGGACCTTTCAGTCCGCAGACCGATGCTCTATCCACTGAGCTAAACTGGTTTTGGCAGGGTTTTTTTTTGTGTGTTTTTTTTTTTCATTTTAAAATGTACTTTTTATTGTTGACAGTATTATAAATATCTCCCTTTTCCTCCCCCCCCCCCTATCTTCCCAGCCCCTCCCCCCCCCCTCAGGTTTTCACTACCCTATCGCCCATGCCCGTGGGCTATGTATATCAGTATATGAGCTCTTTGGTTTATGACACTTGACTGTTGATAACAATCAACAGTGACTCAGAACTGCATCAGGTTAGTGAATCAAGGCTCTATCCATGTAGGAAACACCTTTTCCTGTTTTAAAGTTGCTTTCAGAATGATTTATAAAGTGGAGAGCGTGTTCATTTTCTCCCATGACTTGTAAACTGGCTCCTATGCAGGTGGCTCCTACAATACCTTTGGGCCCCTGTCATAGAGCAGAAGTAAACGTAGGTACTGGGGAGATGCCATTCCTTGCATGTAAAAGTTCTGTTTCCTGTCAGGGTTTGCCTGCTTTGTTTTCGGGTTCAATAGCCCACCCTTAGCCATGGATTTGCTTCCTGCGGTTGCAGTTACCTGTGGCCAACCGTGGTCTGAAGGTATCAAACGGACATTTTCAGAAGTGAACAGCCCAGACGTTTGAAAGCGTGTGTTCTCCTGAGCAGCAGGAGGAGATCTCCGCTGTCCCTGTGGGGCGGGAGTCCTCCCCTGGTCCAGGGCCTCCGTGCGGTCCGTGCTCCCCCCCCCCCCCGGTTAGTCATGCGGAAAGCACCCTGGTTATCTGATCGGCTTGTCCTGTGGGCCCTGCTTGTGTGCAAGGAACCCTGGTAGCCAGAAGGTCCGAGAAAGCCAAATGCTGTGTCACAGTCTCCGTGCCATTCACCTCTCGCCCCCTGTCCCATAGGCGTGGTGTCACACCCCTCACATCATCGCAAGAAGGATGAGGACAGTGCAGTAGGGACTTTCGCGAGACCACGTCCACGTGCCTTTTGTGGCCGCATATTGTTATATTTGATTACTAGTTGTTGGTAATCTTGCTGTGGCTGATTTAGAAATTCAACTTTATTACGGGTAGGCATGTGTAGGCAGACACATAGTGGACGTAGAACTTGGATTCTCTGTGGCTTCAGGCACCCACTGAGGGTTTTCAAATAGATCCACTGTGGATCAGAGAGCTCTGCTGATTTTAATTTGGGCAAAGTTCTCATTTACTTCTGTCCATTATTATCTAGGAATTGGACTACGTTTAATAAGGACCACTTTTTATTTTTGTTTTACATTTCAATTTTATATACGATACACCTCATTAAAGGTGTGTGATTTTCCTATCCTAGAGAAAAACTTTTGAGGGACAATGGCGTTTTCATAAGTAATGCTAACGATACTATACTGAAATGGAAAGTCACAGGTTAAGTGTTATTTTTCATAAGAGAAACCAGAACTTAATAAAAACATCCTCTGAAGGAAGGTATATTTGGAGAAAGAATTCTGTTTCCCAATTTAATATTGTTACCTCCTGAAAAGTGCTATCTCAAAATAAATATTTGCACAGTACAAACTATGAATTTTATGAATTTGCAAATGGTCCCTTTTCAAATCCATTCTGCAGATCTCTTTTGGATTAACCTTCTTAAAATATCACTTCTCTCCTGTTGCCCAGATCAGAGGTTCAGTGGTCCTTCGTTTCCTATGGAGTCAGCTACTCAAAGAGTCCCCTGGCGGGCATGGTTCCTGGCAGATTGCTGGGCTCTGCCCCACGTTCCCATTCAGTGGGTGTGAGTGGGTCACAGGATTTGTGTTTTTAACTTGCTCTTGGGTGATGCCGACACTGCTGGCCCAGCGACTAAAGTTTGAAAAGCATTACTCTGGAATGAAGTTCCAGATGCTTAAGCTGACATTCCTCATCTACAGACCTGCCTTGGTTTGCTCCTTGAGTCCTCTCTCTCTTTCTGCTTTAAAAACACATTTTTATCGATTTCTGACCAGAAGGGAGAAGGAGAGAGAGAAAGAGAAACATCAATGATGAGAGAGAATCACTGGTTGGCTGTCTCCTGCGTGCACCGCCCTGAGACCCCGGCATGTGCCTCGACCGGGGATCAAACTGTGGCCTCTTGGTTCACAGGTCTGTGCTCGACCGCTGAGCCACGCCAGCCCGGTCAGTCCTGTCTCTTAAGTTAGAAGGGACTCTGCTTCAACTAACTTGCAGAGTCACTGTCTTCAAAGCTCACCAAATTTACAGCTTTGCCTTGCTTCATTCCTCTCAGCTGGAGTGTCTTCTCACCTGCTCAAAATCCACGATCTTCATGAAGTTTCCTCTCACATTCCCAACCTTTTCTGATCTCTCCCTTCAGCAAATGCCCCTGGCATTTATTATTTGTATTTGGCCTGTGTGTGGCTAATTTTATATATTATACTAGAGGCCCGGTGCATGAAAATCTGTGCACTCAGAGGGGAGGGTGACCTTCAGCCCAGCCTGCACCCCCTCACAATCTGGGACCCCTCAGGGAGGGTCCCGAGGCCTGTCCTGAGACCAGGGTCTATTGGAGCTTTTCTCTCCCCAGGCTGCAGGCAGCTGGCCCCACCCCCACCACTGCCACTGCTTGTCATCTGTGCAGCGCTGCCCCCCTTCCCAGCCACCCCTGGCCTCCCTCTGCAGGTGACAGGCTGGGGTGCAATGGCTTGGCTGGCCTGTGCCGCCCTCTTTTTTCCTGGGGGACAGGGAGGGGCGCCTCAGGGGGCAGCCCTGCGAGAGGCTGTCTGCCTACCTGATCTCCCCTAACGGCTTGCCTACCTACCTGATCACTCCTAACCTCTGGTCTGCCTACCTGATTACCCCTAACCACTTTGCCTGCCTGCCTGATTGCCCCTAACCGCTGGCCTGCCTACCTAATCTCCCCTAATCACTACCTGATCACTTCTAACTGCTGGTCTGCCTGCCTAATTAATTGCCCCTTAACGCTTGCTTGGGGGCGGGGCCAGCCCTGACTTCCAGGGGTCAGCCTCCGGTCATTATGACCCAGGGTTTTTATATATTAGGATTGTCTTCCAAGCAGACCCTCTAAGTGTGGAGACACCTTTTCCTTGAAAATATCTTACAGGTTCATGGCCCAGCATGTAAAGTGGAAGGCAATTTGTCTTAAATATAACCAAAATAAGACATAGTCGAAGCGTGTCACCAAAATGTAGTCAAGGACCAGCATTGTGGCAGAGGGGAAACCCTTCTGAGACTCCCTCTGCACGTCGGGGAAGTGGAGCTAATAATGCTCTTGCAGAGTTGTTGCAAGAATTAAAGTAGAAAATATATATGTGACTCAGCACTCTGCCTGGCATGTAGCACATCCAATAAACAGTATTTATTTCTTAGCAGCTGGGGGCTGACTGGAATGACAGCTTGGGCTTTTCTTAAGAAAAGGCGTTGTTCATAAGTAATTGGATTCAAGAAGTCATTTCCAGGAAAGGAAGTTTTGGCTGCGGGATTGCCGTGTTCCACAGCAGTTTGTATTGCTGCTGCCACCCCCCTTTGCTGTTGCCCAAGTCCCTGCTTCCTGTGGCAGGAAAGGAAGGAAGCATTCTTTTGCCTTGTTTCAACTGTTAACTCACAGACGTGATGCTCATCCTTAGGAGAAGCAGTGCCCAGTTACATCTGGCTTCCTGGCCTGCTGTCACTCAAACACTTAGATTCTTTTATCATCATCATCATCATCATCATTATTATTATTTTGACATGATGGGGATTTGGGAGGGAGGGGACAGAAGAATGAAATCTGGAAGAACACCTTAGGGGCAAAGAAAGAAATATGTGTGAGTGCAAAAGCTGAAATGTTTCCTTCAGAGATCGCTGCGGGTGTAAATATAGCTCACTAATTAGGCATATGGTGCTTTCATTTAGGAAGTGTCTGCGCTCTACACCCTTTGTGATAAGATCCGTTGAATATTAGAGCCGCAGCTTTAACCACGCTGGGAGCAGAGATTCCCAATGCATTTAAAACAAGAATCGAAGAGTGAAATGGAAAACGGGAGTTAATAATTTGTCCTTTGGTTGGTTTTAATCTGCTCTTTATTAACTTTGTAGTTTATGCCTAGAGGATTAGATTTGGAAACAGAACAACGAATGTTCTTAAAGGTTTACTTCTTTTTATCGCAACGTTATATTCGTAAAGGCTTTCTGAAGAACATTTTGACTGAATTTAGTCTTAATGTAAGAGATGACGATGACACGTTGTTCTGACTCAGCCTAAAATATCAGAAAGCCTTTGATCTATGATGTTATTTTGAACTTTTGAGTTGTTTCCTGTCAGATTTCAATGTGAGATTGTTGTTTAATAAAAACTGATTAATAGAGAGAGGTAAAGGTATTCTTTCCTGGCTACCCGTATGTTTTCGTCTTCTTCTTTTTTGTGTGTGTTTTTTTTTTTTCCTAGCCCTCCCCCCTTCTTTAAGCCCCACCCCATCTCTTGTTTTCAATATTAGAATTTTAAATCTGCTTGCCATTTAGGAAAATAAGAAAAGTACAAATCAAAGGGTGTTTTTATTTCCCATGCCTTGTGAAATGTTTCTAAGATTGATTGAACACAAATGGACAATTGTAATTTTATAAATAGAAAGAATCCTATTTTAAGGTATGTATTCCAAGATGAACTGATGAATAGAAATTTTAAAACAGCTGCCCTCAGGGGAGTGGGGGGGGGGGGAAGGTTCTGTTCTGTTCACCTCTCCCTTTCTCAGCGCGTCTTTAATGCAGTGCCGTTAGACTATGCCTGGAAGTCATGTATTTGCTTCTGTGGTTGTAGTTCTCCACCCACCTGTGATCTAGAGAATTACATGCTAGATTTCCATAAGGTAAAGCCACAAGAATTTTGTAATCTCAGTTTTGGGGACTAGGAAAAAGTTTGGCAAACTATACTACCAGGTCTGTGTTAACCTGGTATAGATTCCTCATTAAGGAAGATTACTCTGGATGCTTGTGTTCCTGAGGAGTCAAAAGTTTTGACCTAAACCCTCTACTTTAACTTTGATGTGGTAAGTGAGGTTTAGGGTTTTATAATCATACTAGAGGCCTGATTCATGAAATTCGTGCAAGAGTAGGCCTTCCTTCCCCCAGCTGCCGGCACCGGCTTCCCTCTGGCACCCGGGACCCGGGCTTCCCTCGCAGCCCCGGCTTTGTACAGAAGGACGTCCGGAAGGATGTCCGGTCTAATTAGCATATTACGCTTTTATTATTATGGACTAGAGGCCTGATGCATGAAATTCGTGCAAGGGGCTTGGCCCTCGCAGCCCCAGCTTCGTCGGCTGGCCGGTCTAATTAGCATATTATGCTTTTATTATTATAGATATGCCAGAGATAATCAAGTATTTGGCTTATTTATCGGTCTTTTTCTGCCATACTTTTCTACTCATTCCTGTTCATCGTCTTCCACCTGCTTGCGTTTTCTCTCAGAGAGGTGATGCGAAGGACACCAAGGGAGAGAGGAGAGCAGCAGAAGTGGGATTATATACATATCACATGTGTCAGATTCCGTGGTGATCCAGGGATGACTGGTGAGCAGGGACTGAGCAGCCCTCTTGCCCCCAGGACCCGTGAGAGGTGAATTCCAGACGCTGGCACTGACGGATCACCTCTCCCCTCACCGCTGGGCACTGGCTGCCGCGCTTTAGAATTCCTGGGAGGGAGGGCTGTCTCCTTACGTGATTGGTTACTGTATTTGCTGGCCTTGGGTTCTCAATGGGATTGCTCAAAGGCTGTCTCAGGAAGGAAAAGCCTTTGATGGATCTGAAATCTCATTCATCACCCTAGAGTCCCCAAGGTTTCCCAACACATGGGGGAGTTCACAGAGAGCACTTTCAGGGGCTGATCGGAGGTGGTGAACCACACCGACGGGAGGGAAGAGTGTTCCTCCACCTCTCCGCGAGATCACTGCCCCCGTTCCTCGCCCTGGAGTACCCCGATTTCACCACCCCAGGGGCACAGAACAGTGCATGGGCGTGAGTGTCTGCGTATGTAATGCACCCCAGGGTTCTCCATCTTTATATAACAAGACCTTAAGTTAGATATTTCTTTTGTAAACAGAATTTTTTTGCCTTAAGATTTTTCTTTTTTAATTCTCACCCGAGGATATTTTTTTCATTGATTTTTAGAGAGTTGAAGGGAGAAGGAGAGACAGAGAAAGAGAAACATGGATGTGAGAGACATCGATTGGTTGCCTCCTGTATATACCTGATCGAGCCTGTCATTGTGGGACATGACCTTGTCAGGGAATCGAACCTGGGACCCTTCAGTTCTCGGGCTAGGGCTCTATCCACTGAGCAAAACTGGCTAGAGAAGATTTTTATTCCTCAATTGACTCGTAAACCTCAGTTATGTGTTTGCGGGTATATTTGGTTTATGACAATAACAATAACAGAGCCCGATGACTTTTTCTTTTTCTTTAGGTTTAAAATAGAGGCGGTCGGTTAAGACCACACGTTTAATAAGGAATATAGCTCAGTTATGCTCTAAAATATGCTTGTATGCTCCTCCCAAGAGAACGTGTGTTATTCTTCTTGTTGGGAGAATAGTCTCCTTAGGATTGATCTAAGTATAATTAAAGCAACCAAGAACTAGATGTTTGCACTTTCATCTTTGCACAGATTTTTTTTTTCTTCTCCTTTACAGTTTTAGTTCTGGAGGGATGAAAGTGTGAAAATAATTACAGCATACCATTTGCTGCGTGTTTAACTTCTTGTCAGGCACTGTGCTAACAACGTTATATACATAATCTCATTTAATTTTCAGAACAACACTATGGATTCAGTGTTATTTGCCCCGTTCGCTTGAGGCCAGGAGGGTCAAGCAAATTGCCTTTTGCTACAGGCAAGGGTACAGGGCTTCTGGGTGCCTCCCCTAGGGTTTGACCTTGGGCCCCCCTCTTCCTCCCCCTGCACCCACTCCCGGTGGACACCCCTGAGCCCCCACCAGCCCCTGCCTGGCCCTCTGACGCTCTCACCCACCTCACTTAGAGAACGGGACTCCTGTCTGAGGTATTTCTTTGCCAGAGAAATATAAGGGGGCTGGAGTGTTGGCACTATTTCCATCTCGGCTTGTGGCAACCAACATACTGGATGTTTCTTAAGCTTAACTCTGAAAGTAAAACCCATGATCAGTTTCTTTGGAAAAGCTTCTCTTCAGAGTAATATTGTGTGCAACAGCAAGTTCACTTTTATCATTGTGTGTGAATAAATGTGTATACACCTTGATGCTGTGCATAGACACAATATACACATTATTGTGTGTGTGTATATAATTATCTAAAATAATGCTTTAAGCATTCATGAAAGTAATTGGGGGTGGGGGGAGTCCTGGAAAGTTGTTTAAATCAAACTGAAGAGAAAGAAAAGAGTCTCTAAAAGAAACTCTAAATTTGGTTCCTTTCCTCCCCCTAGTCTTTGGGCCAATAGAACTCCTCAATTTTAGAGGAAATAATCTTGCAATTATTTAATTATTAAGCAAGACATTTCATAAAGGAAGACCACAGTCACATCAGTGAAATGTGAGTTTTAAATTCATAATGAGGTACGTTACCGAAAGAGATTCTGTGAGTCAAAGTAATACACTGATTCTGAGGAGACACCCATGTTTTCTATGGATGTGACAACAAACGCATATTGAACTGGTCCTAAGCCATTACTCTTTCTAATGTATATGCAAATGGGAAATTCATTAATCATTCATATTCAGACGCTTAAAATCATAATCTTAGTATTATTTTTCTTTAGTAACTCAAATGAAGAAACATTTCCCGTAGTCCTTCCAGAAATATTTAGGGGCCCCGCCCTGGGACACTGGAGCAATAACAGTAACAGCTGCCAACCCAGAATCCTGAGGGACAGGGAGTGGAAAGCCAGTGGGAAGTCATATGGTTTTTGTCCTTTTCTCTCTGACTTATCTCACTGGTGCCCTCAAGACCCACCCATCTTGTTGCAAAACGTGGAATAGAAAACAAATGGGTAATGAACACACAAAACAAAACAAACTCACAGACACAGACAACGGAATGGAGGCTACCAGAGGGAAAAGGGGGTGGAGTGAGCAGAACAGGTAAAGCAAATGGAGTCAAATATAAGGCAACAAAATGGACACTAGACTTCTGGTGGTGAGCACGCCATGGAGTACACAGATATCAGATTATAATGTTGCACGCCTGAAATGTTATTAACCGGTCTTCCCACAATAAAAATAAATAGAGAATTTTTTTTAAGTCAGTGTGATGATTGCTTTAGCAGGGGAAGTGCAGGATGCGATGGAGAGTGTGATGGGGATGGTTAGCTCAGATTTGGGGATTTGGGAACACTTTCAGAAGGTAGTCAAGTGTCAGAGGAACCTGAAGAGGCCAGAAGGTTCCAGCAGATTGCCCAGGGACACCGTAGGGGTGGGAGTGAGCCGGCTGAAGGGCGGGATTAGGAAGGGTGCAGAGACAAATGGCCTGTGTGAGGCTCTAAGAGAAGCCAAAGAACCAAACCAGGGGCGTGCGGGCAAGAAGGCATTTAGGCTTTATCTTGTGATCCCCGGGAGCCAGGCATCAAAGGTGCATTTTTGGGATAAGACTGGAGTCAGGGACACCTGTGAAAAGACTCTGCAGTAATTCAGGTGAGACGTGATGATGACCCAAATGCAGAAAGGTAGCGTGGGGATTAAGAAAGATCCTTGAGCCAAAACCGGTTTGGCTCAGTGGATAGAGCGTCGGCCTGCGGACTGAAAGGTCCCAGGTTCGATTCCGGTCAGGGGCATGTACCTTGGTTGCAGGCACATTCCCACTTGGGGGTGTGCAAGAGGCAGCTGGTTGATGATTCTCTCTCATCGACGTTTCTAACTCTCTATCCCTCACTCTTCCTCTCTGTAAGAAATCAATAAAATATACTTAAAAAAAAAGAAAAAAGAAAAGAAAGACCCTTGAAATATTTACAAAATAACATTCACAGGCCAGGCAGCATGGCTCTGTGGTCGAGCGCCTGTGGTCACAGTTCGATTCCTGGTCAGGGCATATGCCCGGGTTGCTATCTCGATCCCCAGTGAGGGGTGTGCAGGAGGCAGTCAGTCAGTGATCCTCGTTCTCCCTCTCTCTCTCTCTCTCTGAAACCGATAAAAATGTATTAAAAAAAAAATAACATTCACAGAACCTTGTGAGCACTTGCATGAAATGAGAAGGAGGAAATGGAGTCAAAGACAGTGCTGAGGTTCTTGGTTTGTGCCAGGGGTTGGTGAAGGTGGGTACCCAGGTGAAAGAGGGGAGAGGAAAGGTATGACCGATTTCGTTAGAGGTGTTTTGCTTCAGATGAGAAAAATGCCCAAGAGCAGAGACTCCCTCGTAGGCAGTTGGAAATACACAGGAAGCACCGCAAAGAGAGGCCTCAACTGAAGGCGCCCGTCTGAAGACCGTCACGCTGTGCAAGTAAACCAGCTCCCGCAGAAGTGGTGTCCTATTGAGAGACAGCCTACACCCAAGGAGCATCGGTGATAAGGGGTGTGCAGAGTAAGAGACAGGAGCCATCGTGAGCCTGGCGAGTAATTCGCAGAGCGTGGTGCCCGGGAGCGTTTGGGGATATTGAATATTTTAAGGAGAGAGTCTCAGCACTGTCAAATGCTGCTGAAAGGCAAGAGAAGGAATGAGAACCGGCCTTTGGGTTTGGTAACAGGCAGGCAGAAAGTGCCTCCTGCCGGGGCGGGGGTAGTGGGACACCTCTCTGGTGGGAACCGCAGTGCAGTGGGACAAGGAGGTCCAGAGACGGCGCTTTGCAGAAGGCCTCCGTGGGCGCGATGGCCAGATGGATGGCAGCTGCCAGGTGACGGGGCAACAAGAAGACTGAGTAGAGAAGCTGGCGGCCTGCTGGACCCCTCTGAGCACAGGGGGACGGGGGGGGGGCGGGGGGGGGGGAGGCAACCACGGATGGTGACGGTTCCACCTACTGGTTGGTTTGATTTTTTCTTTAGCACTATTCAGCCACTCTGGTATGTGGAGAAGGCAGACAAGTAGATTGACCTCGTCTTGGGTTTTTCCCCCGCTAAATTTGGAACAGAGAGAAGGCACATGGTCCAAAGTGCTACTTTTGAGAATGTGGTACAAGGATCACTGGTGTGTGAGAGTGCAGACCCACTGGACTTGAGCTAAAGAAATTGGGGAGGAATAGTTCTTATAAAGATAAGAGGGGCGTGTCTCATGGATCCAGGTGGAGAAGGACAGAAAGACCTCACAGCACCCGCCAGGCGCCCGGAGCCGGCACTGCGGGGCTCCAGTTCCCCAGGCTGAGCTAGTTCATCTTTGTCTATATACACACCTGCTCTCTCCCTCCTCTGCAAACAAACCCCTTACAAATCAGCCCTCTGGTTGACACGGCTAATGAGTTTAACTACTAATAGAGGTTGTTTTAGAAAGCATCTCTGAGACCCCATTCCAAATCCCCAGCACGGAGGGTCTGACCCAGCTGTAGTTAGGTGTGTAATTAGCTATGGCCATGGGAAGGCGCATTGATTTTTAGGACCAGTGTGGCCGGCACCGCGCCTCTGAGCGCTGGAGAGGAGAGGGTTGCAGGCTGCTATCTCTGCTGCACCAGCTGCCTTAAATCATTGCAGGTTTCCGTGTTGGGTTCTGGTATGTAGTCCCTAGAGGAAGTTCTGCCCTCCTGAAATGACTGTTCGCCAGCATTCGCATTTACATATTGCCCCATTAACTGGGACACAAACACACCTGCCAAGTATCAGTTCAAGACCCGAACACACCTGTGCTGAGATGTTCACTCTTAATAACCAACCGGATTGCTGATGCTTCACAGCGGGATGAGGTCCAAACACTTTCATTCCAACGGTGACCAATTACAACAGTCACAAGCACACACAAAATTTGACTTCAAATCTGCAAAGGAAGCAGGCCTTAACATTCATCTTTTGAAATCCTGCCTGTCCATCAAGATTCAAAATCTCATCAGTGGCACAAATTCTTGTTTCTGTCTCCCTTCGGCGTTAAAGCATTGGCCCCTCTGGACTTTCATGGCTTGCTTTGTTTAATCCTCTGTCATGTATTTAACACATTTTTACTGTTAAAGGCAGGGAGAGGGAAGAACTTGCGGCTTTGTCACTTAGATAACAGCCCGACCTTGTGCAAGTACACATGCCTCTCTCCTCTGGAGAAGGGACGGTAATGCCTACCTCCCGGTGGCTGACGGGAGCCATGGAGTGAGTGGATGCAAAACTGTTTACTTCCCCTCTGATGCACACATTAGTTACTTAGGAAAACAGCCTGGGGGTGAAAGGCCAGTCTCTAAACCCCATCTGCCACGGGGTAATTCCCGGCATAGCCGCGGCTGAGCGTCTGTCGTGCTTCCTTGTCCCAGGAATGCTGTGAACTGGGTTAGTTTCCTGTCGCCGTTGTAACACGTTATCATGAAAAAACAGCAGCACAGGACAAGTTAAAGTTCCCAGTTCTGTGGGTCAGAGTCTGAGTGGGCTTGTTTGGTTTCTCTGTGTGGAGGGTCTCATAAAACCGAAAATCAAGGAATCACCAGGCCTGGCTTCTTACCTGGAGGTCCCAGAGGACAATCCGCGTGGAGGCCCACGCAGGTCGCTGGCGGAGTTTAGTTCCTCACAGCTCCAGGGTCCTGTCTCTTCCTGCCTGTCCACCTGGAGCCTCTCCCCTCCCAGGCTGCGCACATTGGCGTTCACAGCCCCTGCTTTTTCACCCCGGCAGCCCCCCAGGCAGCACAGCGCCCGCGGCTGCACCCCTGGTCTCCCTCCTGCTGAGCCCCCTCTGCCTCCAGACACACTGCAGTCTGCTCTGGAGAGCCGGGTGACCGGATTGGGGCCCCCTGGAGAGGCCAGGCAGACCTCTGCGTTTTAAGGTCACCTTAATTATCCGCGTGCAACTTCCATGGCGTTTCCATTACATCTGCAGACTCCCTTTTTGCCACTTAAGTGAACATATTCTCAGGTCCAGGGATTGGGGCGTGGACATCTTTGGTGGGGCTGGGAGGGTGGGGCGAGCAGTACTTAATGTCTGTCAATACGACGCGTGTGATGCCGTGTGGGAAGCCAGGGGCAGCCCCTGGCGGCCAAGAGCTACTCAACAGCCATTGAGAATTGTGAGGCCTGTCCCGGTGGTTTGTGTGACCAGCCAAACTGTTCCCCAGGAGGTATTTTGTGCCACGGAAGACTAATAGGGGTAACTCACACCAAAAGAAGCCAGATTTTACAGTAATTTCTTTGGATGAGCAACTATAATTACTACATGCAGGTAAACAGGGGAGAGACACCAAAAATGTATTACCATGTAGAGGATGTCTCTCTATATAAAAGGCTAATGTGCTAAGCATCTGACTGTCCAACCAGTCGCTATGACGTGCACTGACCAGTAGGGGGCAGATGCTCAATGCAGGTGCTGCTGTGACACGCACAGAGATATGCCATGGATGGGGTCTGTTAGATGTCAGTCCGGACCTTGGGTCCTTGCCAGTGAAGTTCAGAGGTGACTAGTTAGCTGCTGGGAGGATGCCCTAAGTGGGGCTAAGAAAGCAGGAAGAATGGACAGATCTCTCATAAATCCCAATAGAGCACGCCGGGAAAAGGCAAAATCTTCTTCTGGTTCAGAGAAGCATTTTTAACAAGGATATTTTAAATCAAGTTAGTGAGTCCTAGCCAAGGACAGTCTTTTATATTCAGTACTGGGAAGATAGTTGTTGTCAGTGGAAGAAGGTCATACCCCACTCTATTTGGAACAACAGTCTGGTTTCCAGAAAGAAAAGATGTGGAATTCTAATATTGTTCAAACAGTGAGAAGAAAATACACAATATAAGAGAGTCAGTTTCTAAGGAAATTGACCATTGAAGATCACAAGTATACTGAATTATTTTAAGCAAGATTTGGTAAAACAAAGGTGGAGAAAGTTGTATTCTTTAATATTGATGGAGAGAAAAAATTTACTTGAATAACTTATCCCATTTTGAACAAATACTCTACTTTTTTCAAGCAAAGTGGAGGAAAACAACTCATTGTTCCCTGAAGTTACTGCTTAATACGTAAACCGAGGAACCCTGATTACTTGCATCTTCTCTTTTTAACCTTTTGTGCCCTGTCCCCCAACCCCATCAGTCATATAAGGCTTGAACAGAGGACTGGGCTACTGTAAATTCATTGATAAATCATTTGTTGTTATACAACTCTTCTGATCAAGCCTTTCCAGCAGTTTCAGCCACCAAATAATATTATGAAAAGAAATAATGCAGAAGAAAAACTTCCTATATTTCCCCAAATTGGGAATATGGTGTAGGTCCAATTTTGATATGATCACTCATTTAAAACACAACAACTAGCCGAAACCGGTTTGGCTCAGTGGCTAGAGTGTCGGCCTGCAGACCGAAAGGTCACGGGTTCATCCAGTCAAAGGGCATGTACCCTGGTTGCGGGCACATCCCCAGTTAGGGGGTGTGCAAGAGGCAGCTGATGGATGTTTCTAACTCTCTATCCCTCTCTCTTCCTTTCTGTAAAAAAAAGCAATAAAATATATTTTTTAAAAACACAAACATAACAACTACAGAGAGCTACTTAGATGTTTAATACAGTATTGGTTGGTAGTTGATGAGTTCAGTAACACGATAACCTTAGTTTGTACTTAAAACACAACTGGAGACAGGGGGTCACCCTCTCCTCCCTCGGGTGATGCCTCTAATGTTCTCCTGGGTCTACTTTACACTCATTTATGGGAGCGGAGCAGCCTCTGAGACAGCACACCTGCCTGCATCACCTTCATTCAAGGCCGGAGGAAGAGGGAAAGCAGGGCGGCCAGCCAACCTGGGCTCATCGGCCTGCGCTCTGTCACTGAGCCACCTCTAACTACAGACAGGCTTAGAAGCACGCATTTGGCTTTGGCAGTGTCTGTTGCAGGGACAAGCGAAGGAGAAGGAGATTTGGGTGTGGGGGTGAATCAATCTATAGTATCTGTCATTTGTAGACTGCATACTCATTCTTCCCCATTTTTATAATTGTTTTGCAACTTGGTGTCTTCTTTTGGAGTAGTAAAATAATTTGACCTCTGCTGATAAAGTTGGCATCTTTTCTTTTTATCCTTAAATTTATGAACATCTTCGCCTGATTTGTAAGCTGTAAAATAACTGAACCAAATTGGAACTCATTGTACCCAAAGCTGATACTAAGAGCCCAGTCTACTTTGACAGGTCACTGAGTTCCACGTACATTTAATGCCCAGGGCTTGCCACCCAGCAACTGGAGAGTAAATGATAATTATCTTTTAACACCGTTTGAAAAGTAATTCAGGATTTATCATACTTTATAGGTCTAATAGAGTGGTTAGAGTAATGCATTTTCAGACCCAGAAAATATTTGCCATCACTTATGGAATATTTCAGATGTTCTTCAGTTCATAGGAAATATTAGTTTATGGGGTGGTAATGATATAAGCTTATTAGATGTTAATGTTTACCTTAAAAATATGGTACAAGATACAGTACAAGGTAAGTGTTTTTCACCTTTAGTAATGACCTTAGTAATATAGAACTCTAAGTGAAACTGTAGTAGAAAGACCATTGGAAAGTAATCAATATATCTGTACTTTTTTCTTTCTTTCTTTCTTTTTTTTTACAGTTGTTTAGCAAGAAATCTGATGTTGTTATTTTAGGGGTAGTTTATAGAGTGTTGCTGACATTTAAAGTCATATTGAGCAATATATCTTTTTTCAATAGCCAGAAAACAAAATTATTAATGTGTTGGGTTGGTGATAAAATTCCATCTATAAAACCAACAATAAAGGTTATGAGCTAACACTATAGGATACTCAAATAAAAATGAACAAATATCTCCCAAAGGAAGGAACTTTTAGTTATTACACTTTATGTAAAGCAAAAATCTTTTTTCAACCTACATAAGGTATCTTTGTCCTGCAGGGCATTAGAAGCAAGAGATATTCTCATTTTCATGTCAGTCCCTTCATCTACCAATGTATTTAATGTCTCTCTGCTGTATCAGCAAGGCTTAGAAATACAGGAAACACACAGAGATGTGTAACAATAACACGCGGGTTAACGGTTTACTTGGAAACTCATCGGGAAGTCAACTTCCCCAGATTGCATGGGTCACATGTTCAGCTCAGGGCAGTGTAGAAGACAGCAGGTTTTAGGCATCAGAGCCAGCCTCCACCCATATGCTCCAGATCTGACCCGAGGAAGATTATGTAACTTTTCGATTTTCTCATCTGTACAAGGAAGTCTCCGTGGGGAGACTGCTTTCCTTGCAGGGTTCTTAAGGGACTGAAAGAATGTGTAACTAGTTTACATATTTCCTGACATGTAAGTGTTCCATACATGATGGCTCTTCCCATTTTTAGGAATTATAATTTAGTGTCCTTTTGTGACATACCAGTCATGGATTTTATTTTACTTTTTCCAATCAGGGATTTTAAATCTTATAGAATCACTAATTACTACTCCAAGATTATACTTAGGATCCAGCATTTTTGTTATTCAGTACTAGAGGCAGAGCACATGACATTTGTGTGTTTTGGGGGGAGGGGGGGTTCCCTTCAGCCTGGCCTGCGCTCTCTTGCAGTCCAAGAGCAGCCAGCAGTCGGACATCCTTAGTGCTGCTGTGGAGGTGGGAGAGGCTCGCCAACCATGAGCCTGGCTTCTGGCTGAAGGGCACTCCCCATGTGCAAGTGCACTGACCGCCAGAGGTCAGCCCCTGCGTTGAGCATCTTTCCCCCTGGTGGTCAGTGTGTGTCATAGCAACCGGTAGTTCCGCTGTTATGTTGATTTGCATATTAGCCTTTTATTATATAGGATACATAAGTACTGCACTCCTTCATGAGCAAATTTTAAGAGACCACCACCTTTTTAAACAATATTTTTATTATTCCTATTCCTAATAATAATGTCTAAAAACTGTTGCCTGCAGTATACAAAAAGGGTTACTTGCAGAAAATCTTATAAAATCATGGATTCTGGAATGACAGTGGGCTTCCTGATTATTTCAGAAGTTGGAAAAAACTAGAAGGGATCAATAGGGGAAAAGGAGGACATATGTCATACTTTCAACAGTAAGAACGAAAAGTAAAAGCACAACCTTTCCCTGTGGCATTTTATAGTCAATATATTTTTTATGAACTCTGCCTTCGCATAGCAATAACTTACAAAATTACTGATAATCGTTTAGTTAAGAGAATAGTAATTTCTGGCTTTACTTTGTAAAGGAAAACACCTGTGCCCTGTTTGGTAAAAGCTTTATTCAAAATTGCCAAAACTTGGAAGCCACCAAGTTATCACTGAGAAGGTGAATGGATAAAACAACTGTGGTTCATCCAGGCAAGCAAATGTTATATAATCTAAAAAAAAAAAAAAAAAAAAAAAAAAAAAAAAAAAAAAATTAACTATCAAGCCCTGAAAATTTAGACATGGAAGAACCTTAAGTTTATGTTTACTCAGTGAAAGAAACGGATCTGAAAGGGCTACATACTATGTTTTCAATTCTATGACCTTCTGGACAAGGCGGCACTATGGAGACAGTCAAAAGATCAGTGGTTGGCCAAAACCAGTTTGGCTCAGTGGATAGAGCGTCGGCCTGCGGACTGAAAGGTCCTGGGTTCAATTCCGGTCAAGGGCATGTACTGTGGTTGCGGGCACATCCCCGGTGGGAGGTGTGCAGGAGGCAGCTGGTCAATGTTTCTCTCTCATCGATGTTTCTGTCTATCCCTCTCTCTTCCTCTCTGTAAAAAATCAATAATATATATATATTAAAAATCAGTGGTTGTGGGGAGAAAGTGAGAGGTGGATAGGCCGAGCACAGAGGATTTTTAGGGAAGTGAATTTATTCTGGATGATATTATAGTGCTGTGGACACAAGTCATTATACATTGGCCAAAACCCATAGTATGTAGCACAACAAGAGTGAGCTGTGATATGAACTGTGGTCTTGGGGTGATAGTAGTAATGATGCTCCATGGAGGTCCACGGTAGCACAGGACCTCCTGGTATGTGATGTTGAGAGTGGGGGAGGTTGTGTTCCAGCGACGCATGAATGGGAAATCTTTGTACTTCATGCAAAAATCAGTTTTGCTTTGAACTTAAAACTGCCCTAAAAATTGAGTCTATTTAAAGAACACACACACAAAAGGAAAGAAACACATGTACTCTGTGATGCTCTTGATAACTGAAGCAGAACGGGACTCGACTCTCTGGGGCTCTCGTTGGTTTGCTAAAAAAATAAATAAATAAAAATAACAAAATAGAGGGAGAGAAAGAGGGAAGAAAAGAGCATAATTTACAAAGGTAAAACCTCTGCTGGCTTTTCTTTGTTTTTATAAAATTCAAACGGATTCGTTTTCATTTAACATTAGTTATGTTCAAACGTCATAGAGTCTGTAAAGTTTTGAAAAGAGAATGTTAAAGAACAAATAAAAAGTTATTAGTCTTCATGAAGATGTAGCTATAAACAAAAGAGAGCACATTTCAGTTCTAAAAAAATCATGTGTTGGTATTGCAAAAAATATATATGCAGTGAAAATAGGAAGCTGTAGAATAACATGCATCAGGGGAAAGGAGGCTTGGACTTGCCTTTTAATTATAAATATGAAAACAAACAAACAAACAAACAAAAAACATGTTTTGAGATGAGATAGTTTATACTCCATGAGGATAATATGTGTTTTCCATGGGGTAATTTTCTACAAATCCTTTTCAGAATAAAGGGGACCTTGTGTATCTCAACTGGGGGGTACCATTTTCTCTTGATAGCTGGAAAGATCGGAGCTGCTGCTGTGTCCCAGGTTCGGAAAAGCCCTACAGAGTCTTTGCCTGGGGACTAGTGAGGAGGATCTGCTGGCCTCCCACTGACCACAGAGGTCTCCGCAGGGGTAATCTAAAGAGAGCAGTTTTAGGTCAATTAAAAATCAACAAATAGCCCTCACTGGTTTGGCTCAGTAGATGGAGTGTTGGCATGCAGACTGAAAGGTCCCAGGTTCAATTTCTGTCAAGTGCATGTACCTTGGTTATGGGCACATCCCCAGTACGGGGTGTGCAGGAGGCAGCTGGTCAATATTTCTCTCTCATCAATGTTTCTGACTATCCCTCTCTCTTCCTCTCTGTAAAAAATCAATAAAATAAGTAAATAAGTAAATAAATCAATAAATACACAGACCAAAAACCCTAACGCTGAACGTTTGTACTCCAGTGACACTTTTATGAAAGGAGACCATAGTCATTAGCCACCGGACAGATTGTTTTTGGTGACTACTACTTCTTCTTCTTCTTCTTCTTCTTCTTCTTCTTCTTCTTCTTCTTCTTCTTCTTCTTCTTCTTCTTCTTTACTTTCTGCTCCTTCTTTATTGGCAATAGGAAGTGTCAGTTTTGGCCCAGGATTATTGATTTATAGCAAGGCTAATAAGAAAGAAGCCTAGGCCAGATCGTTTTGATGAGGAAATAACAAGTGCTAGACCCTTCTCAGCAGTAGTGCTGCTTTCCAAAACAGGGATGTACTAGATATTCACCCAAGAACCATCCTTTGTCTAACTCTGACTTCTGAGATGCTAAATGACTATCCTTTAGACTATTTCATGGGCATGTACTACATTTTCCTTTAGTTCTGGGGTTGTTTCATGGCTTGGGATTTTCATTGTATGTGTTTGCTTGCTTTTTGCCCTCTACCCTCCTGCATTTGACACCAGTACAGAAGTTTCCTAAAATAATGTCAGCATTTGATCACAAAGCAAGAGAACAATTAAACAGCATATGATCCAGTCCCCTGAGCCAGACCTAGAAAAACTGCCTTTTTCTTAGGAAAGGTACTTCTTAGAAACAGGACAACCTGTCCTCTACAGGTAGCAATTAACCAGAGTTCTCATTTTATTTTTTTAAACTGGCTTTATCAGGCATTCCGACTCTTTTTCCAAAGAGAGGCTGCTGCGGACCACTCTTCACTCAGTGGAGAGTCAACGCTCAGTGCCCATCAAGGTTCATATAATAGCATTAAACAATGATGTATCTCCTGCTCTCTGAAAAAAAACTCATGTATTCTAAAATTGTGTGTGGGAGAGTCCAGGACATCTGAACCCGAAGAAGACAAGCCCACGTGGTTAAGAGGCAGCCTGCAGGACTTGCTCACAAACAGATTGTCCACCCAGAGATAAGAGGAATGAAAAGCTGGCCAATGCTAGCTGCAGTGATGACGCTGAGGCTCAGGAGATGCCACAGGTGAAGAGAGCAGGGGCTGGTGCAGCTAGGAGCTGTGTGTGAAGGAGAGGGAGCGTGGTTCTCTCTGCTTCCAGTGGCAGGGAGGTCGGAGGGGAGCAGAGCCATCGTCTCTGCCCAAGTAGACTCTAGGACAGCTGTGGGCAAACTGCGGCCCGCGGGCCAGATTCCGCCCGTTCGGCTCTTCTATCGGGCCCGCAGAGCTGAAAGAGCAGAGGGTTCTCTTGCTCTCCCCTCCGCTCCTTCACCAGCAGCCCAAGATGAGATGCCAGCATGGTCAGGTTGCTTTTGTTCCGGCTCTCCATTCCAGTTTAAGGACCCATGTGGCCCTCAAGTCAAAAAGTTTGCCCACCCTGCCTAGGGTCAGGAGGAGAGGAGCTGGGGACAGAGCTGGCCAGAGCCGAGGCGGAGGGGAAGCAAGGTCGTGAGAGCTGAAGGATGGGAGTCAGGGAGGGAGAGGAGGCGCCTCCTGAGCCAGCTCACACTCGCCATGGGGTGTGTGCTGCCTGGTGTCAGGCTCAGCCTGTCTCCGTGGACCCCAGTAGGGCTGCCTTCTGTGCGTGGAGCAGCAGCAGAGCTCCGAGGCTGCAGCTAACTGTCTTCAAGGTTTGCCAGCAGCAACACTGTCAGGGCTCCCGAAGGGATGGAGTGGAAAGAATCGGAAAGGGAGCGTCCACAGCCTTGCTCTTCCTCTGCCCTATGTTGGGCCTCAGCTTCCTCATCTGTAAGGTGGGGTAGTGATACCCTGGAAGGATGGGACAAGGATTAAGTGTGTGATAAGTTTCTTCGACTTTCCCTCCCAGTGCCTGGTGAGAGGTGTCTGATGGTGAGATTACTTTCTCCTCGGCAGCTCCTGTGGTTGCATTTGCAGAACAGAGCATGTAGACTTCTACAGGCTTTCTGAAGTGTGCAAACTGCCGCTCACCCAGAAATCCTGAGAAGGGTGTGCATAATGCTTCCTTGTATCTCAAATCTCCAGGACCCCATTGATTTTTGGCAGAGAGAGAGAGAGCAGGAACAGTGGGTCAGGGCAGTCCCGCAGCGGGCACTGAGGGCAGCCTGTGCCACAAGTCTGGGCACTGCTGGCTGAGCCGTGGCCCGCAGGCTGGAGGGGAGCGACATGCCCAGAGGCCTAAACACAGAGCGGTCAGTCTAGACACGTGCCTGTAAACCAGGGGTTGCAGTACAGACTGCTGGTCTGTGGGCTGTCTGTGGCTCACAGACAGGAGTTTTATCCTTAGCTAGCATATTATTTTTTCCCAGACCCGTTGAACACAAGCTTGTGTTTTTGTCATAGCCTTTTTCAAAAATGGCTTTGGTCAGGGCCTTCATTTGTGCCAAATTCCCTGTCATTTCCAGTTGCCCTAGACCTGGTCATTCCATTTCTGTGTGGTCCTTGAGTCTTTCAGCCCCTCTTTCTAGCCCAAGTCAAAGCAGGAAACAAGCCAGAGAGCCGGTGTTCTATCCCTCTATCCTGGGGTTGCCGGGCCAAATGCAGGACTCTGTTAACTTTGCCTGTCAGATAAACAGAAATGCTTTTATTTTAGTACTAGAGGCCCGGTGCATGAAATTCCGAAATCCTGACCTGCACTCTCTCGCAATCCAGGACCCTTCAGGGGGATGTCTGACTGCTGGTTGATTGGGCCTAAACCAGCAGTTGGACATTCCTCTTGCAATCTGGGACCACTGGTTCCTAACCACTTGCCTACACGCTGATCGCCCCTAATTGCCTCTGCCTTGGTCCCCGCCACCAGGGCTTAGTCCGGAATGACATCTGGAAGGTTGTTCGGCTATCTGGTCTAATTAGCATATTATGCTTTTATTATTATTGATAAGTATGTCCCATGCAATCTTTTTATTTCCTAAATCTGGCACCCCGCTTTATCATTTATAATTCGTACCCTGCCACCATTTACCACTTATTGAATGATAAAGAACTCAGTAAGTGGTCAATGTCATCACAACATTGGGGAAAAGCATCTTGGAAACAGAACACGTTGGCCACCTTGGAGAAAGAGAGAGAGAATTAATATACTATGTCAGTGTTTGGATGCGATAGCTTGATCAAGGTGCATCAGTGTTTTAATCTGATATGGGGTAAAGTTGGAAACTGTCGTGGCTGGAGGCATTTTTCTCAGTGTGATGACAGATAAGAAGGTAACTAGACTGAGGCCTTGCTCAGTGAAAAAACTGTGTCAAGAGGAGATCATTCCCGAGACTGTCGTAGGTGGCATCTTGATGTCTTCAAGTGAGAGGATGCTAAACACGTAATTCTGATAGACTCCAGGCCTGCAGATGCAGTGTCCCACCAAGCTCTGCATTCTGTCACCTCTAGGTGAACTTGGTCTCTTGCCTCTCCTGTCTTGTTTGTTGACTTCTCCCTGCCCACTCTGAGTGTAGGTACAGGTGCTCTCTCCTCTGGCTGTTCTCCCTTATCCCTCCGAGCCCTGTGACCTGGGGGACAGTGAGGAGGTGGCCTGGAGGAAAGCCAAGAACACTCCTTGGACATCTTCTACCAGACACGGGCATCATCAGATGTGATCTCCAGACCGTGCTGTGAGGAGGATGGTATTCTTTGCTTTATTTAGGCTTTATTTTTTAGACCAGTTTTAGGATCAAAGCAAACTTGAGTGGGAAGTATGGAGAACTGCTGTGTATCCCTGCCCCCAACACATCCCCACCCACCCCCACTATTAACATCATGTACCACAGTGGTGTGCTTGTTAGCATTAATTACTGCTTTTTAAAGATGAAAAAACTAAGGGTTTGAGAGGTCAGAACTGTGACCGGCCTCAGCCCATGTGACAGCTGTCCTCAGCACCAGGTCTCTCCCTGGCCCAGTATTCCTGCTGGTCCCCTCACTCTTCATTTCCACAGGGAAACGTGGGTAGTGGGAGAGCATCAGAAAAATGGTGGCTAAACTGTTGTCTGATATTCACATATCCAGAAATTCTTTTCCAATGGAAAGTGAGGGTTAGGGTAAGCTCTGGCTTGATTCCCTCAATTTACCCCCCCCCCTTCTCTATTTGCTAGTTCTACCAAAGATTTTTAAAACGTTGGTACAATGATACTAAAAAGTGTTCTGTGTTGAGGTTTTATTTGAAAGCTCCAGAAGTTACTTTCATCTGACAATCAAGTCATTTCAGGCAAAGTTTGGTGAACACTACTCTCAGGGTTTTAAAATTAGTTGTTGTTGTTTTTTTTTCCAACGCATTAACTGTAAGTATAATTTTGAGAGCAAAGGCCATCAATTTCCACTTCAGCAATCAGGGAGGTTGATTGACCTGCCACCCTAGACCTCCCTGAACCCAGACACAGCCCTTCATGTCCTTCAGAGCAGCAGGGATGTGTCACCGGACTGAAGACCTTCTCTTTAGAGTCAAAAGACAAGCAGTTACATAAATGAACCAGAGATGGCCCTCGGCCTTAGACCTCTATCTGGGTTGCTCATGCCGTCACTGCAGGCTGAGACTTGTGAGCTCCAAACCCGGCTGGCATCAAATTCAAATTTTCACACATCCACTTATTTTTAAAGTAGCCCGAACAAGCAGCTCTCTAGCCATGTAGTGCCTGCCTGCTTTTCACCCCCGAGGAACCATACCCAGCATTTGCTGGCGCTTGATAAGAAAAGGGCCTTGTGATTATAACACTTCAAGCTGCTGCTGCCCTTTAGTCTTCTGACCCAGAGAGTGCCCACCATACCTGCAAGTGACATGGCTTACACCTGTCAGCCCCCTCTCTCTGGGATGATGGCTCCTCCCCCTAATCCTCTGGGCAGCCTCATGCTGGGAGGGACTTCCTCTCCCGCAGCCTTGTCCAAGCACCACCCAGTGTAGCCTGCTGTATGTGACTTACCCTCATGGGCATCTCTCCCGGTCCCCCGCCCCCTGCCCCCCGCCTAGATTGGTCCCCAAATCCATCAGGCATAGCCCCTACACAAGCATACCTGGCACAGCCAAGCTTTTGAGAAAGCCAATATGTAATAAGCTTTCAGAACCAACGTTGCTCCATCCTGTCTTACGTCTGGAGAAGACCTTTTGTAGAAAAGGTCTCCAGGTCTTTCTCCCTCCACCTTTGGATACCAGATAATTGTACATATTTACAAAAAGTTATGCACTATATAGTTTGTCTGGTTTTGTTTAGGTGAGCCCCTCTTGTTTATCCTGTCTGTGAGCTCCAGGAGAAAGTAGGAAGCTCTTTCGCATTGCCAAGATCAGAGACACGCTTGAGTTTTTAACAGAAATAATCATAATGCCTGTTATTTACCAAGCACCTACAATGAAATGTGTAAGCACTTTTACATGCATTATTTCACTTAATCATCAGAGTCACCACTGAGCCTGGTATTCTTGATTATTTACATTCTGTGGGAGCTGAGAGTGGACTCGGAGAGATTAATCGCCTCACTCAGGGTCAGTGATTTGAGAGCTCAGATAAGAACCCAGTTTGTCAGCTGCCTGCGCCTACGTCCTGCGCTTCTTCATTCCTCCTCGGCCCGTGACAGGATTTCTCTACGAGGACCCACGGGGAAGAGAGTAAACAGTCTCAGTAGCAAAGGGCCATGTTTCAGGGAGTGGAGCTGAGATAATCCGTCCACATTCAGACCACAAACAGCGTTGGTCCCCACAGCCGCTCTGCAGGCCTAGCGTGATCCCCCGTGTCTGCCTCCCAGCCGCCTCTTACTTTCCCTCCTTGCCTTTGGTCTCATAGTTTCTCCTCCTGCTTCCAGCTGCCCATGGCTCCTTTTATGACTTTCTTTTCTTGGTTTATTTCTAGTTATCTGCTTCCGCATCACTTTGGCCTCCGGATTCTCTGAGAATGTCTCCCAGTTACACTCCCATATGTAGGGTGGGTGGTTAGATTGGCCCATGCAGGGGAGGGAGCGTCACACAGTGGATCTCACGGCAGCTCTCAGGCGCCTGCCTTGGGTCAGGCACCAGGCCCTGCGTCAGGCAGCTGGGGCCAGGGACCCAGATGGCGCTGTATAAACTATGGACATTATGTAAGACCCAACAGGAAGGGGCTGTAAATGAGACTTGAACATATAGCCATGAAAGTCAAAAGTTGTGTGAGTTTAAGTTGAAATTTCTTTTTTTTTAAACTTTCATTTTAAAAAATTAAGTATAGTTGGTATACACTATTATATTACTTAATATTGGTTTCAGGTGTAAAATTGATTTGACATTTTTATACCTTATGTAAGCATCCCACTGGCTAGCAGTGATCATCTGTCTCCATGCAAACTTATCACAATATGATTGACTATATTCCCCTTCACCTTTTTCACCCATCCCTCTGGCAACCATTTCTGTGGTCTCTGTTGCTGTTTTTATTGTATTCATTTGTGTGTATGATTTTAGATTCCACATATAAATGAAACTATACCGTGTTTGTCTTTCTCTGGTTGATTTATTTCACTTAACATAATACTCTTTAAGCCCATTCATGTTGTAATAAATGGCAAGATTTTATTTTTTATTACTGTGTGATATCACATCATCTTTATCCATGGTCTGTCAATGGACACTTAGGTTGTATCTTGGCTATTGTAAATAGTGCTGCCATGAACATGAGGGTACATGTATCTCTTCAGACTAGTGTTTTCATTTGCTTTGGACAAATACCCAGGAGTGGAATTGATGAGTCATATGGTGACTCGTCTGGCAAAAAATGGTGAGATTTTTAAAAAGATGTTTAACGTGTCTTTTACGAATAACTTAAGATTGTATGAGTAAAGCATCAGTAGGTAAAAAAATATTTGCTAAGTTTAGTTTCTAGCAACAAAAACGTCACTTCAGAAATCAACACATACCTAGAGAAATTTAAGTATATTTTTATTTATTCCTGGCTTTGCATGTCCTTGATTAGGTCAGTTCAGAGCATTGAAAACAAACTGTTCAGTACAACAGTGGAGCTATGCACAACATTTAATTAGTTTTCTTCTTGTTCTCATACATATTAACATTTATATGTAGGAAGAAGAGGTTAAGCTTCCATACATTGCCTATTAGATTATAAGCATGATAGGGTAATGTGAACTTCCCTTCTAGGACTTCAGCATCTTATTTTTATAGTATAGCTGACCCTCAATAAATGGCATGGCCTGATTACTCAGCCCTGGTGCCAAACGAGAAGAAAATGCCAATCAAAGAATCTTATATAAACAGAGTCAAAGGGAAGTAATGCTGTTTTTAAAAAATATTTTATGCCTTAATTCCAGCTTCTCTCAGTAAAAACAATGGATGGCTAGTATGAAATATTTTGTCATTTTGTTTTATTTGTTCCCATTCATACCGTTACATTCCCGAATGTTAATATAAATACTCAAGGGGGAAATTGGCTTGCTTCAATTTATCTTTTTTCATGAGGGCTTCAGTATCGCATTTGAAGTCCCCGTCAGCATCAAGTGTAGGCCTTCTACTTGGGGTGTCAGGTTGTATAACCCTAATTAAACTGATGAAAGACTGCAAACAAAATGCAGGAGCCTGGGAAGAGGCGGGTGGTTGGTAGTTGAATTTTAGAAGTGACCTTCTTGTCCTGTCGGCTCACAGCACACTGGGTCTGGGGAGATTAAAGGCCTGCTTCCCCATGGTCCCTAGCTGGTTAGCAGCTTGAAACCATAAAATTAAAAGCTAGTAGTGTTTTGATTTTTTTAGATATTTGTACAAGTCATAAACCCAAGTTATAATGTTGTTTTTTCATATAGGTATATGATTCTCTCTTTCTCTCTCTCTCTCTCTCTCTCTCTCTCTCTCTCTCTCTCATACACACACACACACACACACACACACACACACACATACATGATGTCTTGTCTTGGCTTTCACATGGTAATCCATCTGCAGAGGTCACCAATCACTAGATTCCTGAAGAAACCGCTCTTGATGCTCCATTCAGGGCATTTGACTACCTTATTTTCATTTTTGTTTCTAATTTTAACTCATAGAATCCCATGGGATGAGGAACCCATTTTGAGAAACATGTGACAGACACTAAGCAATTAGTGTCAACTTTTCCCTTGGGGGGGGAGATAAGAAAAGTTAATATATGCTACAGAGGAAAATCAAGAAGCTCATTGTATAAATGACCGAGCAGCAGTCTTCTATGGGAGAGCTCGATGCTCTCTGGGAGTCATTGATACTCTATAGCACTAGCTTCCATTCAGTCCTGGAGCTGAAACAAATCATCATGACGGGTGTTTCTGTTCTTGGGTCACATGTATTCCAGAAGCTTTTGAATTTATAAAGTATTTTTTTGAAGTTTGCAGGAATGGGAAGTGTGCCAAATGTTACACATTTCACAGGAGAACCAAATCAAACTCAGATGTAATCTCGACGTGTTTTTGTGGATTCATATACCTCGCCTCTGCAGAGGCTCATTGATTTCTATTTCTGTGATGTGGTTTAACTGCTTTCAGCATAGATTTGAAATTCAGTAAACATGTGATGACCCACCACATGCCAAGGAGTGTGTGCTAGGTGCAATCACGCAGACCATGTTCGCGTAATCCTTACATATGCACCTTGTGAGGGCTTATGATCCCAGTTCTAGTAAAAAGAGTCTCACAAAGACTGTGACTCATCCGTGATTATGTGACTCAGCAGTGATGTTACTGGGATTTTATAAGTCAGGTTATTTTACCCTTAAGTCTGTTATACTTCCCAATAAAATGAATTTATAAGGAGAAAGTCTTAAGAAACACTGCTTTCTATGCCTTTTATGGATTGTTGGAAGAGAAGTCTGGTACATCAAAGGAGGGTGCTGGTGATGACCCACTAAAGGAAAGTGAGGCACTGTGTTGGGTGTCACCATGGGCTTTGGAGTCAGGCCGGCCGAACTGGATGACTCCTGCTCCTCAGCTGTGGAAAATGCCATGACTTCCAGTAAAGTTGTTTACCTTTAACTTCCCAGCTTCCAGTTTCTTCATCTACCAAATCATGTAATGCAGCAAATTTCACAGGATTGGAATGAAAACTGAATACAGTATTGAATGTAGAGCCTTTAGCAGAGTTCCCAGCAGATAGTACAGATTTTTTTAAAAAATTAAATGTATTGGGGTAACATTGGGTAATAATATTATGTAAATTTTAGGTGAACAACATTACAATTCAATGTTTGCAAGCTCACCACCCAAAGTCTTAGTTTCCTTCCGTTGGCATACACTGGACCCCTTGTACTCGCCACGTGCTCCCCCACCTCCCTTCCCTCTGGTAACCACCATTCTGTTGTCTGTGTATATGCGTTTGTTCATTTGGTACTTTTAGTTTTATATCCCACACATGAATGGAATAAGATGGTTTTTGCTTATTGGAGAGAAAGGAAGGGAGAGGGAGACAGAAACATCGATGAGAGAGAAACATCAGTTAGCGGCCTCCTTCATGGCACACACCGGGGACCAAGCCCACAACCTGGGAAATCGAATCAGCAACCTCTTGGGTGCATGGGCCAACCACTGAGCCACACCATTCAGGAGAAATCATATGGTTCTGTCCTTTTCTGTCTGACTTATTTCAGTTGACTTAATACCCTCAAGAGACCCATCCAGGTTGTTGCAAATGACAGTACTTAATCTTTTATGGCTAAATGTTATTCCATTGTGTATATTTACCACACCTTCTTTATACAGTCATTTGTCAGTGGACACTTGGGTTGTTTTCATATCTTGGCTATTGTAAATAATGCCGCACTGAACAGAGGGATTACAAATTCTGGTAGCCATTGTTAGTAGCAATTTATCGTGAGATAGGAAGATAATGTACATATTGGTTAAAGAAAGATGTTAATTATCATTTTCAGGGACATCTGAAGACTTTCTTATCCATAAAATTGAGTTGAGTTCACTGAAGATATTTAGTGATAAATAGCCCTGATAGAGTATTTTTAACTTTGTGATGCTTTTTAAAGAAATTTTAAATATGAAGCCATATTATAACATTTTCAGAGTATGTCCATGTTTCAATTATTGTTGCTAACAGATTGGGAGTAGCGACATGAATAAGTTCTATAAGGGGGGGGGGGGAGTCCCCCTTTTTAAAAAATGTATGTAAACGTAATTACATATAAATTCTTTGAGTCATTAAAAAAATTTATACAACCATTATACAATAGTTATACAGCCATTTTGACAAGCTTTTAGAACAATTCCCCCTCTTGAACATTATTCACTTTCTATTGGAGTTAATGTCTCGCACAGTAGATCAAAACTTTGTCGGCCAGGAGAAATTAATTAGGTTTTCATTATACATAGATAAATTAATTTTGTTAAAAATAATAAAAGAAAAGATTGGTGCAACTAATGGTGACAGAGAGTTTGGGACTTGAAAACATTCCTGGTACAAGGAGTCTAGATTGGGAATACACAGGGCCAGTCTTCTGTTACATAGGTATACACACGTATGTGTACTATTAAAGATTGGTTATATTAAAATAAGCTGAAGTTTTCCGAAATGAAGATGTAACCATGCAGCCTTAGTTTTTTTCATTTCTTGCAGATATTTAAAAATATGTCCATATAGATTTGGTCAAGATAAATCAAAGCGTTCAAATGATAACCTTGAATGTTTGTCTTGAATGTTTGTACTATACCTTGAGATTGAAAGTACAGAGAATCTTGGTCAAAAGTATGAATTTTAAATATAGAGTCTTTTCAGATTTAATCTGTCATGAGAATGAAAGAGATAAATGTAAGAATGGTTTATCCTTTTAAGGATAAGCTAAATGTCTCTTGCTGGAAACTGTCTTTCGAAAATGATGTATATCTTAAGTAGAATAAAATGGATTCAAAAAAAGAAAAATCTCTATTTGTAAACATAAAGGGGTGATATATATTCTAGCTTATTCATATCATTGTCACAGTTTTAATTAATCATCTTTTAGACTAAGCAGTGAGTTTTAATATTTTAACCTTTAGGCCTTTAACATATGATCTATTCTGTAGCAAATACATCTCAAATTATAATCCCATTTTCATTTCTTTTCTCAGATGATGAAACATGCTTGGTATAACTATAAAAAATATGCCTGGGGGTTAAATGAACTGAAACCCGTATCAAAAGGAGGCCATTCGAGCAGTTTGTTTGGTGAGTAGAATGTACTTTGCGTCACTTGTCACAATTCAGTGACAGTACCTTCTCCTAATTGGCTGAACTTGTGGGTGGCGGAGGTGTTTGGGTGATCCTTCCGACCACGTTGCTAGGAAACTTGCACACCTGATGGAGCTATCTGCAAGGACCATCCCTCAGACAGAGCACCGGTGCGCAGTAGAGCCACCTGCATCCCTTAGAAAACACTGAAACCTTCCAGACATACTCCTCTCATGGGTATGGGGGCGCAGCATCATGATTTCTGGATCCATGGTGAAACCCAGCAGAGGAGCAGTTGGTCTGCTTCGTTAGCTACTGAGTACATGAGTGGGAGGGAGGGGAGAAAAGGGCTTCAAAGGGGGAGTCAAATTCCATTTTAGAGCAACGGTTTCTTAGAGCTATCACTAAACAATTTTAGTTCTACTTAAACAGTGTTACACAGGTGTACTTTGATATAATCACATTAAAATGAACGCATGGCTCCCATTTTTTTAGGTCAACTTTTTTTTCGCTAGAGAATGCAGCCACAAATGAAATTTCTAAGAGATTCATTTCCTACAGCTCGGAAGAAACTAAAGATTAGTGTATCCATCCATAGCCTGTGATAATTGTTTGACATCTGTGCGGTTTTTTAATTTTCCTTCACTGGAAGAATTTTAGACTGTGTTCATTGTGACTGTTTATTAATAAATTCAGTATTACCCTCTCCCTTTCCAAGGTCTGGTCAATTTTCATGTATGTATTTGTCAAAATTAATTGATTGAATAAAAATTTTGTTCTAATATTTTCAGGCAGTATCAAAGGAGCAACAATAGTAGATGCCTTGGACACACTTTTTATTATGGGAATGAAAAATGAATTTGAAGAGGCAAAATCATGGGTTGAAGAAAATCTAGATTTTAATGTGGTAAGTTAAACAAAAGTTGCCAATTCGGTTCTTAAATATCAGTTAATAGGGAAAAATTCTGGCATTGGGAAGATTATTGTGTTGTACCCAAGCAGAAACAAATAATGCAACTTCTAAGTAGTATCATACTGTATTTTTTTTATTATTATTGATTTTTTTTACAGAGAGGAAGGTAGAGGGAGAGAGTCAGAAACATTGATGAAAGAAAAACATCAATCAGCTGCCTCCTGCACACCCCCTACTGGGGATGTTCCCAAAACCAAAGTTACATGCCTTTGACCAGAATCAAACCTGGGACCCTTGAGTCCGCAAGCCGACGCTCTATCCACTTAGCCAAACCGGTTAGGGCTCATACTATACTCTTAACTTGTCTTCCCCTACTACACAAATATGTGTCTTTGTTCATTTTTTGTTTTTTGGAGGTCAATTTAAAAGAAAATAGAAATTAATATTTATCGAGACCTACGTGTGCCAAGTATTCTTACTCAAGTCCTACATCTACCCTGTGAGTTAGGAAGTGTTCTCACACCTTTACAAATTAGAAATATGAGCCTCAGAGCTCTCACCAGACCACACAGCCAACTCACCACGTCACAGCTGCGAGTCAACACAGCTGTGTGTGATCTAACGCTCATACTTCTGCACTTTGTCTGTTTATCGTTTGTTAAGGGGAGCACAGGGTGCCAGATTGGGAGCTGCAGTTTAACAGAAGACCACAAGAGAAGTTGAAATAGAGAAGTTCACTACTCACAAGTCCAAGTTCAAGGCTTGCCCCCAGGGGCCACACAGCAGCATCAAAGCCAAGTACAGACAGACTGAAAGACAGGAACCCCATTCATGCCTTTATTAGGCTGTGTAGAGTTCTTAGGAGTTCCCAAGCTAAGGCCAGATTGGTCCATTCAAACCAAAAATAGCAGGGTTTTGTTGAGTTCTCCTAGTATTTTTTCTAAGGGGTACACTAGGGGAAGGCCCTACGAGGCTGGGGAATCTTACCAGAAGGGCTGTCTGGGGAGTCATATTAGGAACTTGCATTTGCTTGTAACTCCCAGCTGTTATCTAGGGCAGGCACTTCCTGAGGGGCTGAGAGAGGCTGGGTTCAGGGAAGGCACCCGCAGGTCGCTGGACCGCACAAAATGGCCGCGGAGCAGTAATTCCATGGAGTAGCTTAGCTAAACTCTCGGCAGTATCCAGCAGCGCTGCACCTACTTTCTTGTGACTAAGGCTTTGAAATGTGTTGACTGGGTAACCTTAACTATAAAATTGTGTCAATATATATTTTAAATATTTTTAAGAACTTGAATATGTACTACTATTCTTTTTTAAAAATATATATTTTATTTTTTACAGAAAGGAAGGGAGAGGAATAGAGAGTTAGAAACATCAATGAGATAGAAACATTGATCAGCTGCCCTCCTGCACACCCCCTCCTGGGGATGTGCCCGCAACCAAGATACATGCCCTTGACCAGAATTGAACCTGGGACCCTTGAGTCCGCAGACCAATTCTCTATCCACTGAGCCAAACCGGTTAGGCTTAACAAAACCCATGTACACGGAGGGAAAAGGTTCAGAATTAAGAATGGGGGACACTTCTACTGCTCCCTGAGAACTTGGACTTGGAAGGAGCAATCGCTTTCCAAGTAGGCTTTGTAGTCAGGTCAGGTGTCTGTGGAGCTGCTTAGAGCTGAGACTACTTCTTAGAGAGTCCGAGACATGCCAGGTGACTCCCAGGCTATCTCATTTAGTCTTTGTGAGAACCATACAAGGAAAGGGCGTTTTCCCTGTGTTTATAGATGGAGAGGTGCTTGCTTAATCCGCCCCAATCATGCAGCAAGAGCTGTGGTTTGAACAAGGTCTGCATAACTCAGTGACCCTATTTCTATCAGACAGGAAATGCCAAGTGTTGAGAAATACATAGACAATCTGAGTCCTCCAAGGTTAGGTATGTAGCATGGTGCTCATTAAGTGCATTGCTCCATGGGTATCTGATGAATATTAATTAAATGAATGAGAAGCCACGCTGTGTTGTCCTACTTCCTGACAGACTCCTCTGGAAGACGCCTTATCAGGGTGCAAGGATGGCTGTCGTTTTCAGTGTGCTTGAAATGATCGGGGGTTCAAGTGCAGTTGGTCCACTTGTTTTTACCTAGCCTGCTTCCAGAATGGGCTTGTGGTGGCTCCTGTTACAGGAAGATCATTAACATACGGAATGATCAAGAGTTTCGGATTTGGGCATTTCTAAATCCAGTACGGAGCTTCCTGTTCTATAGGGTCACTTTCAAGAAGTATTGATTACCTATGTCCTTACATGAGAAATATTGAAACTCATCTTCAGTAATGAACTGTATAGACTAGACATTTTCTCCAGCTAACCATGTCTTAGGTAAACTCTTAGAAAAAGCCAAAGCGACATTAACATTATTCTCAAGAAGCTTTGTTTTGCGTTGGGGTGAAGTAGTATCTCCGTGTGAGAGGCCAGGTGTGGAGGATGCCCACGGAAAGGTGATTAGCTTGCTCCAGGCACTAACTGGCAGCACGCTGAGAGAGCAATCTTCGGCACACACCCGCATTGTACCTTGGATTGTAAGGAACACCATATGTTTTAGAGAACAGAGATACCTGTGGCAAAAGTGGTTTTATTTTTTAAAGTTCCAAACTGTTCTCTTATCTAGTCTGAGTGCCACCCTGCTTTACAGGGAAATCAGTTATAGGGCTTGCTCTCCGAAGGATGTAAACTGACCTCAAGAAGTGGTTTTGGATTCTCAGATGCCTGTTGAGCACTTGGCTTGGGCCCAGAGCTCCGGGCCACACAGCCTGAAGGAAGGGAGTTTTGCCTCAGTATGGCACTGTGGGTCGTCTGTGGTAGAGCAGCGTTACATCCCAGTGGGGAGGGCACATGACTAAGTTTACTGTCCAGTTGCGTGGGGCTATTCGGTGTTTTCCATCTGAGTGCTCCTCAGTGCTTGCCTAGAGGGATGGTTTGGGCTTTAAGAGAATATTGAGCAGTTCTCTGACCCTTATTAGTGATGGATTGGACTGCTGCTTGAGGCCCTTCTGGACCTACCTGGTAAAGCCAACCTATTAACATAGAAAAGATGATGATTTGTCTGTCTTTGTGAACTTAACACTCTGTTCATTTTAAAGGGTTTATCGGGTTACTTAAATACAAAATTAAAAGCCGCTAGGACATATGTTTCGCTAAGTTACACTGTTTAATATTGCAATCTAATCTGTTAAAGGAGTTTTATACATATTCTTAATCCTCGAATGTACCCTTTATAAATAAAGGTGTATACTAAGCCTAAACATAGGCGAGGCTTATGGGCAGTTACCTGTCTTTAATCAGTGGCTTTGAAGAGTCTCATGTTGTTTCTACCATGTTTCTCAGTAAGGTAAAGCAGAGTTATAATACATGTCAGTAGTGGAAAATTGTTATTAAACACGGTTTCTGCATTGGATGGTAGTGGGACCGTTATTACTGCACAGAGTTAATATCAGATGGTAGTCGAGCCATTGTTACTAAACGTAGTTATTGCATTGGTTTGTGGTCGGGCAGCCTGCTTGCACCTTACATATGGGAACGGGCTGTGAAACCCATGCTTATAGTTCATTGAGTAGAAAGCTGACAGGGAGTTTGGAAGAATAGCTAGCAAATGAGTACTCTCTGAGAATTATTCCCCTTTAAAAAGAGAGAGAGAGATAATTATCTTTGAAAAACGTCTCTCAGAATTAGTATTGAACACTGAAAGTAGAATTAACATATTTTTGAAAATAAGAGTTCTCTTTCAATTTAATGTAATCAATTGGATGTCAAGCTGTGTGGAATCATGGGGTAATAACTATGGAGAATTCTGGTACAAGTTTGATTCTAGATAATTATGAGGCTTGAAAGTGCAAAGCAGCAATATATCTGCCCTATAGGGAAACTTTTGCCTCTATAGTTCCTCAAACAAAAGGAAACTGGCTGGATTGTTCTATATGTGTTAGTGTAATGGTCAAACCAGTTACATCATTTATTGAGATATATTAAAATAGATCATTTTATAGAGAAACTAGAGGCCCAGTGCACGAAATTCGTGCACAGGGCAGAGGAGGGGGGTTGTCCCTCAGCCCAGTCTGCACCCTCTCCAATCTGGGACCCCTTGAGAGATGTCTGACTGCCTGTTTAGGCCTGATCGATTGTTCCCAACTGCCCTCCCTTGCAGGTCTGGTCCCTTCCAACTGCCCTTCCCTGCTGGCCATCATGTGGTGGCCATCTTGTGTCCACATGGGGGAAGGATCTTTGACCACATGGGGGCAGCCATCTTGTGTGTTGGAGTGATGGTCAATCTGCATATTACTCTTTTATTAGATAGGATTGATTTTAAAAAGCACAACCTAATGAATTTCTCTGCGTTGTTTATTGGGCAGAAGTCAGTCTTTCCTGCACTTGTTTTGAAATAGTCACTTTCCCACTTGCTCAGCTCAGGTTCTTCATGCTCATGAGCTCAGGGTCAGTTGATTTGCAGAAAGCCTTTCCCAGTTGAGAAATGCGGCATAATGTTAAGGATTTGGGAGAGGGAGGTACGCAAAATGATGTATTGACTTAAATTCTTTTTTTATTTTAGAAAGCTTGTCAGTTTCATAGATGTAGAGTAAATCAAAGGACAGAACTGGGGTAAACACTTAAGGTGGAAATGATCAATCTAAGATACCCAAGACAGCCAAAACTGGTTTGGCTCAGTGGATAGAGCATCGGCCTGCGGACTGAAAGGTCCCAGGTTCGATTCCGGTCAAGGGCATGTACATTCGTTGTGGGCAGATCCCCATTAGGGGGTGTGCAGGAGGCAGCTGATCGATGACTCTCTCTCTCATCGATGTTTCTAACTCTCTATCCCTCTCTCTTCTCTCTTAAAAAAAAATCAATAAGACACCCAAGACAATTTGAGAGATTAGTACTGAGGCCTCATTTTATTGTGGTTTCTAAGACTCAACTCTTGTTTTTAGGTGTAAACTGAGTTATGCCACTTATTTTATTAAATTTCCATATGAATCTGGTTAAGTGTGCTCTTCGATTCAAAGGCTGTGGGTAGAGGAAAGTCAAAATGAAAGAGCAGTGACTCTCATCCTAATTTTTTGTGTGACTATGTCTTTAGCCAAAATTGCCCACCTTCCCCTTGCTCATCAGCTGTGATATTAGCAATTTAAACAGAAGGCAGGATCCACATGTCAAGCTGAAACTCACATATGATGTGTGCTAAAGGCCATGGGTTACATAGGGCAGATTCCCGGAAAGAAGACTCGGATGAAAGAGATGGCAGAGTTCGCCCTCCTTGTTAGGATAAGTCAAACAAGATTTCTGTGTCACAGGCTGGTTAGGGTTTGCCTTCCTTTCGCATTCTGTCCTTTCTCTGCCCCGGCTCCTCATCTGTCATTAGGGTGAGTGACTGGAAAAAAATTTAGAACATCTTAAAGGACACTGCCTGAATATTAACAGGAGGTACATATTTATTTAAATTCAATAAGATTATTTTAATGGAAAATGGAACTAGAAGCTTATAAAAATGGCCTAAAAACTTCAGATTGTAGAAATTTACTTTTGGAAATCCAGATGTCATATAAATGATATCAAGCCCAAAAGGAAGTTTGGTTGGAATTCTATATTTCAAAAGAGGGTGTTTTTTTTGTTTTGTTTTTTTAGCCATTGAGAAATATGACTCCCCGGAGGGTCAAAGTGTATCAGTTTGCAGTCTAGAATTTAGAATATTATGATTTCAGAGTTTCTGATTTTTCCAGCAATCTCTGTGGAAGGTCGTTTAGGCTGAGCTGCTGTGCAGTCATAAATGCAGCAGCTCACTATTGAGTGCTTGACCTGTGCCAGGCATTGCGCACAGTGCCTTACACTCGCAGACTATAGTGTCTTGTAAAGAGGGCTCTGTTCCGTCGAAACCGGTTTGGCTCAGTGGATAGAGCGTCAGCCTGCAGACTGAAAGGTCCCAGGTTCAATTCCGGTCAAGGGCATGTACATTGGTTGTGGGCACATCCCTAGTAGGGGGTATGCAAAAGGCAGCTAATCAATGATTCTCTCTCACTGATGTTTCTAACTCTCTATCCCTCTCTCCTCCTTTCTATAAAAAAATCAATAAAATATATTTTTTAAAAAAGAGGGCTCTGTTCCTTGTGCCCTCTGAGAGAAGAAGTTACTTGCCTAGGAGCTCACATTTCAACTAGCTTCCAAACCAGTCTTCAGTCCCAGGTCTTTCTGAGGCTAAGCTAGTAGTTCTAATGTCTGCTCAACAATATGGTCAACCGATTTGTTGCAGTAGACGAATCGTTATCTTCTTGGTCCTTTTCATCTGAGGATCTGTAAAGAGTGACGTGTCAAAATTTCCGTCTTCTGACCTAAACTGTAGGGTAGCCCAAAAAGTGGAAATTAAGATTTCTAAATAATTTATATTTCACTTTGAGAAAGAAAAGAGGAGGGAAAAAAAAGTCACATGTTGGGAATTCAAATGTAATCCAGGTGTTCAAAAGGAGGAAGATATGTTGACTGTTGAGTGCTGCTAATGGTGATGTGACCTTCCTGAGCCAGATCTGTAAAGACAAGGACAGAGCAATCACTGGGGAGGGCATGGATTCACTCGCAGCCAGATCTGCTTCTAACGCAGGCTCACTAGACTGTTAGGTCCATGAAATTCAGAAGACAAAGCTATTGACTTTGATTGAGCGTGGCACTTGTCAAGGTTACTTCAATACCTTACACGTGGAGCAGGATAAATAGAGTTCTAGAATACATGGCTGGACCAATAACTAATTGAACAACTGTAACCAATAGGTGATTGATACGTAGTTTAAGATATATTTCTGGTCATGTTTGAAATGGTTCAGTCCTCTTATCAGATGTCTCTATAATTCTTATCAGATGTGTCTATAAAGGTCCTAATTACCTAAAATTTTTATGGGAGGAAGAGAGAAGATATGTCTAATGAGCCAATAACCAGAGTCAGAATATAGAAATCACCTTACCAGGCTTCAAGAGGCAGGAGTATGGAGGACTGTTCTCAGGTTTAAACCTGAAGAACACAATTACAAATTGGGAGTGATAAAATTTGAGGATTTATTCATTAGATTTTATTATTAGACACCAGCAGCCCGACATCCTCAAGGGGTCCCGGATTACGAGAGGGTGCAGGCTCAATACAGGAGTTGCCCTGTGATGGTCAGTGGGCTCCAATAGGGGGAGCACCACGCATCCAGAAGCCGGGCTCACGGCTGGTGAACACAGATGTGGTAGTGGGCAGTCAGACATACCCTGAGGACCCTAGACTGAGAAGGTGCAGGCTGGGCTGAAGGCTCCCCGCCCCCATGCTCAAGTGCACACATTTGTGCACCGGGCCTCTAGTATTTTTATAGTTGAGATTTTGAGTCAGAAGTATTCTATCTATGTATTTTGAGAAGATTTCCCCCTATTATATATATATACTAAAGTCTTGGTGCATAAATTTGTGCACCAGTTGGGTCTCTTAGCCTGGTCGGTAATTGAGGCCTATTGGGGGCCAGCAGGCCTGGGGGAGGGATCACGGGAGATTAGCCGGCCAGCCGCAGGGGCAGGGGAGATCTCAGAAGGCTGGCTGGCTGGCTGGGGGGAGGGGCCTAGGAGGCTGTAGGAGTGCACTGACCACCAGGGGGAAGCTCCTGTGTTGAGCATCTTCCCCCTGGTGGTCAGTGTGTGTCATAGTGGCTGGTGGACTGGTTGTTCTGGTTGTCGGGTCATAACGGTTGCTTAGGTATATATATATATATATATATATATATATATATATATATATATATATATCTGGGCAAGCACATATGACTTGAATAAAATTTAAAAGATTAGTGCATTTCTCACAATATTTTTCTCAATTGTATACTGTTGTTTATGTATGCACCTCCTCTATTTTGTTTCTACAGAACGCTGAAGTGTCTGTTTTTGAAGTTAATATACGCTTTGTCGGTGGACTACTCTCAGCCTACTATCTGTCTGGAGAAGAGGTAATGAAAAGTGGCACACAGATGGGAATTACAGAGTGTCTTAAGATTACATTTTTAGAATAAAATGAGCTCTGGGGAGTATATATTTAGGGGGGTGCCCACTGAATATCCTCATTCTTATGGACCTCTAGCATACACTGAATTTTACATAATATGCACTCATCTGAATGAGCACACTGGGAACGTTGGGCAGAACATGCTGTTGGGAAACGGTACGCGTTGCCTTTAAAAAGCCTGGCTCCGTGTTACGTACAGTGTAATTATCACTACAAATTATATGTGTCTGTGGACAAAATTAAGTGGCTTAGTGCGGTGGCAGGCTTGTGGGTGAACTTTTTTCTTTAAACGTTATTTTAACATTTGTTTAATGTTTAATAAAAACTTTTTAAAATGAAGAAAGCTTGGCAAATAAGATGTAAATAGTACCGTGTTTAAGAAACTGAGGGAAGAGTGAGATGCTCAGCTTTCCAGCGTGGGTCTTGCAGGCCAGTGGCCCAGCGCTGAGAGCTTTGGAGCTCTTCCTGGGTGAGTTACCTCCATATCTGCAGCTCGGTGCAAAGCAGGAGTTTTCTGTTTAGCTGCATTTTGTTGATAGATTTTAAAAGGATTTTTTTTTTTTTGCATCATTCTGATAAAGAACACAGATTTTCTTGAAAGGCTTTGAACCTGGGCCTCACCTGTGATGTTGACGGGTAAGAGCTCAGGTCGAGGAAACGCAGTCGTGGATTTCAATTGCAGGTCGCTCAGATTTGTGTCGGCCCCAGCGTTCCAGCTGGAGGAAGAGTGGATCTTACCTGGGGTGGTATTTCATGTATGTTTATGCTCCTTCAAACAGATTAAGCAGAGCAATAAATGTTGAACAAGAAAAACTGCTTTACCATCGTCCTATCTCTCACATTCTTAGCCATCATAAAACAGCCCGCACAATCTTAACATTTTCTCTCTTTAGATTTTATTCCACCTTAGAGCTTCTCAAAGTTTTATAGATGGCTTCTGTAGTCCCCTATTTGTCCTCTTTACGGCCTTTATTTTCTCCATCATCATTTATCCCCTCTGTGTCCTCTTCCCCCTCCACCTGCCCCTCCCCGGCCATCGCCACGCTGTTGGCCATGTCCATGAGTTCTCTCTCTCTCTTTTGTCCTGCTCACATCTCAAAGTCTATTCTTCATTACGGACTTTGTCACCTTCTCAGCCGGGGTAAAGAGACCCTCTGGTACCCTATGCCTCTTCTCTTTTGCCAGCCCCAAATAATTTCACTTGTCCAGTTTTGTTCTGAGCATTAAGCCAGGGAATCCATGCTTTTAAAAAGTCATACTTAAAATTTCCCGATTTTATTTTAGTTAACAGATTTCTGCTTGTAGAATACTTGTCTTTGAGTATCCAGTGCCTGGGTGTTCTCATTGTTTTTCACATGGCATACTTAGGGTGACCTTCCTTTTAACTTTCTTCATCATTTATGTGGCGGCGAGCTGAAATATATCTGAGCTCAAATAGAAAAATCAGGTGTACAGAGAGAAACAAATAAATGTATTTCTACTAAATATGCATCATGTTTAATTAGGATACCCTTTTCACTCGTAACAATGTTTTAATTTTATACACTTATTTATTTTTTCATATATACATATTATATAAATCATCATCAGAAGTATATAGGCCCCCGTTGTTATAAGCTGAAAATTCCTGAATTTATATTGCAAAAACAGAAGAGGAAGTACCACTGATTTGTGTTATGTGCTTACAATTGTAAACACTGAACAATAATCAGGAATGCCAATGAAACTCTAAACCTATCATAAAAACAATAGGAACATTAAGGACCTATAATAAACTTTTATTTCAAGGACATATTCAGAAACTTTAAACACCCTAGCTCAGTTAAAAGATCTAATACTACTGGGGAAAAAGTCAAGCCACAAAATTTTCAAAGTCTGTATAAGAAATGCAAACAGCAGAAGCACTACAAACAGACAGGATAGAGATCAGATGAATACTAAGTAGGAATGATCAGTGTGAAAGATAAGTAAAATAAATAGCATTGCTTTATTATGAGCTCAAGGGAATTGTAAGTCCTCATTGGAGACAGTAAACAGCAGCATCTGGAATATGTGCTACACACCACTGATATCTTTAGATATGACAGGACAAACCTGCCTGTATGCAAACTACAAATAAGTCAGAAAAAGCTACATCCTGTAATCTTTCATAGAAATTCACAATGCACAGAAAAACAAATGAATTAAAAATGTATTCATCTCTGTGTTTTCCATACTTATGTTACTATAACCCCCCTCCTTTTTTATGTAACATTTTCCAACACTGAGTTACAAATATTACTTCCCAGAACAAATTTTGGAAAACAGCATTGTAGAATAAGAGTAAACAAGCATGCCGAAACCGGTTTGGCTCAGTGGATAGAGCATTGGCCGGCAGACTGAAAGGTCCCAGGTTCGATTCCGGTTAAGGGCATGTACCTTGGCTGAGGACACATCCCTGGTAGGGGGTGTGCAGGAGGCAGCTGATCAATGTCTCTCATCGATGTTTCTAACTCTCTATCCCTCTCTCCTTCCTCTCTGTAAAAAAATCAATAATTATATATATATATATATATATATATATATATTTTTTTTTTTTTTTTTTTTTTTTTTTTTAAAGAGTAAACAAGCAGCCGGGCCATTGTAGCTCAAGTGGTTGCATCGACCTATGAACCAAGAGGTCACGGTTAGATTCCTGGTCAGGGCACAGGCCCAAGTTGCAGGCTTGATCCCCAGTGTGGGGCATGCAGGAGGCAGCCAATCAATGATTCTTTATCATCATTGATGTTTTCTCTCTCTCTCCTCCCCCTTCCTCTCTGAAATCAATAAAAATATATTAAAAAATAAAAAGAGTAACGGAAGCAAAAATGATACTGAAAATTGGCAAATGCAAAACAAGACGTTCTAAGAGAAGATGATACATATAGGAAAGAGTGTGTATGAACATCCCACATATTATTATCTGTGTTACCACAGAAACCGATGGCTATGTGGAGCAGAAAGTGAATGTTATAGGACATGGTGACCCCACAGAATCAGAGCGAAGGCTGGAGGACAGGTTGGAACTCACAGTCTCAAGTTGCCATAGAGCTTCTCTCTGGTTTGACGATCACTCTGGGACAGCCTAGAGTTAATAAACATGCACTATTTTTTATACTCTTGTCAGAAAACAAAGTCACGGGAGAAAGAGGTCAATTGGCAGTTTCCGTTACATGTGGTTCCTTGGGGATCTTGGGGAATGAAACAGGGTGTGATAGAAGCAGTCTTCCGGAGAATCCGATTTCAGTATCTGTGAGGACCAGGGATAAGGAAGTATGAATAATTCCTGAACAGCAAAGTGATGCCCTGTTAGAAGGGTGGAGAGAATAAATGTTTGGGAGCCAAAAATGGAGAACAAATATACTGGGGTGGGCAAAAGTACGTTATGATTATTACAAGAGCTTTATTAACTCTGTGTTTCACCTACAACTGTAAGCCTACTTTTGTCCACCCCTGTACAATATATTTTTTTATTGTCTAAAATTTTGCATGTCTCCTTTTTCCCCAAATAACCCCCTTCCCCACCCCTTCCCAGCCCGGGCAAGCCCCCACCGCCCCAGTGTGTGTGTGTCCATTGGTTATGCTAATATGCATGCATACAAGTCCTGTGGTCGATCTCTAACTCTCCCTCCCCCCTCTAACATTTGTCTCTAGATCGATCTATTTTTACAATATTAAAATAGACTACCTAACAAGCAACTCGTGTATAAGCATCACTTTAAATCATGAGGAAGGCAAAGTTGTACTTTGTTCTAAATACGTAGCTCTAAATATCTACATTATGAAAAAATTACTGTATGAATAACGAAGCCTATATTTTATTAATTAGAAAAAAAAAGGACATAATAAGCCTCAGGACCTATGTAGATTGTAAAATATGAGAAAATGGCTGGGCTTATGAAGCATTTTCCCCCTCCTCGTTAACATTCTCCCCGAGAATATTTTGCTGGGAAAGAACTTGGTAACAGGAAGAGCCACCTTATTCATCTGTTGAGCCTTGGAGGCGTTTGCAAAGGGCATGCTTGAGTGGCGCTCTCAGCGGGAAGGCTCCCCCTGGCCCCACAGCTTGAGCACGGAGAGAGGAGTGTTGGAACGGTGGTGGCCAGATAGGGCAGCGAGGCACACAAAGCTCAGGCGCCACCCGGGAGAAGCCACGCATCTCTTCCCTCGGTGCTGACTGCACTGCCACCGCGCGCTGGGCACTGTTCTTTGCCTTGAGACATGCCCGGGAATAAAAGCTCTGACCCCCGCCCTGTGGAGCGTCTCCCTTAGAGAGGAGACGTAACTCTCCGACACCCAAACGGGGGACTTGAACCGACCTGACAGCAGGAAAGATTTGTGGTTTGGTTTGTCCGCGTTGCTTTGGGTCTGGCAGGACAAAGAGCAGGCAGAAAACAGACTTGGAGATGTCCGTCTGAACTGGCCTTCCACGGTTTCAGCATCTGACTTCTTCGGCCAGTTCTCCGCTTCCACCCTAAACAGAGACAAGATCGCGTGTCCCGCAGCCCTTCTCTAAGCCTCCCCTGGCCCTTAGGCCTTCAAAGTTGACTTTTCGCCAAAACCGGTTTGGCTCAGTAGTAGAGCGTCGGTCTGCCGACTGAAAGGTCCCAGGTTCGATTCCGGTCAAGGGCATGTACATTGGCTGCGGGCACATCCCCGGTAGGGGGTGTGCAAGAGGCAGCTGGTCGATGTTTCTCTCTCATCGACGTTTCTAGCTCTCTATCTCTCTCCCTTCCTCTCTGTAAAATATCAATAAAATATATATATATATATATATATATATATATATATATATATATTTTTAAAAAGTTGACTTTTCATTTGGCCAACAAAACCGTTATAAACCTGACCTCGGCCTACTGTTGCCTTCATTGCTCCCCTCAGGCACTTGCCTCTCTAAGTGCAATGGCCTGTCCCCCCCCCCCCCCCAAACAAAAAAAAGTACCCTAGGCACATAGGTGTGCTTTGCCTCTGCCTACACCCTGTTCCTTCCACTTCCCCCAACCTAGACATTGCCCCTCTGTGAAGCCCTCCCTGATTGCACTGCTCAAGCCACCTGCCATGCCCCCTACCGGAGGGGTCAGGCACTTCCCTGCCCTCTCTGCGTATGCTGCTGTGATACTTGGTTGTTTATGGATGTGTGACTCTTCTATGCCCTTGCTCCCCTTTTCCCAGTAGAATCTGTGCAACTGAAAAATAAGGATGCAGTTTCTGCTGTTATTATATCCCGTTGCTTAGCCCTAGAAAAATATTTCGTGTTTGTTGACTACCCTCTAGTAGCTTTTCTGTGAACTCCAATAAAAAATTCTTCCAATAGTTTTTTAAAGTAAAATCTGTACATTGATGATGGAAAGAAGCAACTGGCCCCGAAGGCTTGAGATTGTTGGGAGGCAATTGGGACTGAAAATATGCCCAATCTCGAACCTCCCATATAAGCTCCTACAACTCCACCCCCCACCTCCCCCAGCCCCACAGAACAGCTTCCTGTTTGTCTGTTCTGTACATGCTGGTTCTCTAAAGAGGAAGGTTTTTGAAAAACCAGTGAACTAGAGTTCATATCTAAATTTCAGCCATCACTAAATATGGTAGGTCATTTATTGTGGGCCCTGTAAGTAGAATTGACATTTAGTTAGAACATTTTCTGAAGTTTAAAACCTAAGAAGGAATTAGAAAAGGTAAGTATGAGAGGGCATATGTTTGCTTTCATTTGTGGAAGGTATCCAGCTGAAGCTGTATTTGTTGACATATTTATGTAATTTTCTGGAAAGGAACAATGTTACTCATATCCGTAAAGTGGTAATTATTGATTGTTTCCTTGTTATTGTGTACTAATGTGTTTATCCTTATCATTTTTTAAAGGTTTTGATCCTTATGTAGACTTCATTACTTAATTATTTAGCATTCATTATTGAATTTTAATGAAAGAAAGAATATAAGTGATACCTAATATTTTCGTTTAAAGGGTTTACTTTAGTAAAGCATAATAGAGAACAGTAATTTTGCTTATACATGTAATTAAATTACCATGTTTTCATGAGTTACAACTGTTGCATATTGAATATTTTATTATGATTTGAATTTATTTGTGCTTTAAAAGGGATCTAGAGCATATGGAAGTGTTTCTAATATACATTAAAATAAAATGAAATTATTAACATTTTTTGTCCCAGAGTGAATCATAGAAATCATACTTACTCCTTAACTGAGTTTTGCTATATGTCTCTCTCTCTCTCTGTTTTACATATTCTGTATTTTAATTGTCTTCAAAAGAACAGAAGTTTCATCAGCTGTAAGACCTTTACCTCATGAAAGCTTTTCTATAGTTTGCTAATAATTTCAGCTCCCAAACTTATTTATGCTAATGGATAAATGGCAGAAGCTGTCTAGCTTCTTTTCCAATTGATCGACATGATAGACATAAAGGAAAGAGAAAGTAAAAAAATAAATAAATAACCTATTGCTTAATCAGATATTTGTAACCTGTTTAGTTACCATGATATTTTACCCACAATAGGCAGACTATAAATTCACATCAATAAGAATAGATCTAACATATGATGAAGTAACAACCTCAAGATCTCAGTCGTGATCTGTTCACTACTTGTTCTGCTCTCCCCACTGTATGGTTTGCTCACGGCTATGTTTCTCATCATCCTCCCTCCAGAGCCCAGACTGATGGAGCAAGCTGCCATCTGGGTCATTTTGCCAAGGCGGGACTTAGAGGGTTAGGGGAAGGGAAGTGACAAAAGAGAATCACACACCGGCTTTTGTTGCATCTGTCTGAAAGCTCGCATCTCATTGGCCAGAGCACGTCGCATGGCCACCTTAACTGGATAGAGGAAGCAGCATCAGCACCATAAGCCCAGGAAAGACAATTAGCGAACAGTGTTAATGACTGCCAGAGAGTGGCCACTTAAACTAGGAGTGGCAGAAGATAGGAATTTGTGGGAGCAGAGGGGCTTCTGCAAGGGTCCCCAAACTGGAATCAGTCTGCAACAACTAGGAGAGGAACTTCCAGGCTCTGCAAGCAAGGAAATGAGTGGAGAGTCTTGCTTTGGGACAGGAATACTCATCTTTACCAGCTTCTCAAGTAAAAAGCTACTGCTCCAACACTTGTCTACGAACTTCTGCTTCTCTAAGAAATGCCTTCTGCTCTAGGCTTCTCCCCTAACATCCCAAATGTCAAACAGTAAGAAGTTGAAAAACAGACATAAACGACCCTATAAAAAAAAGTGGGGGGGGGGATGCCTGTCACACCACCGCAGTTGTCTGGTGAGAGGGCTAATCCTTGCTCTTTGGCGGCAGCTCCTATGTTGACCGGACATAGAGGACCTGGTGCTTTTCCTCCCACCACTTTCTCCTTTTATCTAAGTGTTCCCTAGGCAAGGCACTTCTCATTTTATAAAAGCCCAATGAAAGAGATGAGGTAATATGCTTGTATTTAGAGTAATATTAAATCATTTAATAAGTCACAATGTCTGTTAAAACCAATACTTCATATCGTTTCTATTGTCTGAATCATATTGATGTGGACTTATAATACTAGAATTTGTGTGTATTTTAAACAGAAGTTGTATTTTTCCAGGAACATTCCTATGTAATTCTTTTTCTTTCAAATTGCGATGTCCTTTAGAAGGGCACCATGAGGTGCCTATAACAAGGAATTTTCAAATTTAATAGGGCTGGTAGAAAATTCCTCAGAATTGTGATAATTTACCATCTGGTTAAGTACATTTATTTAGTGAATCAGCAGATGCTTCGTGGCACTGCACTGGTGCTGCAGAAATAACGAACAAATATATTAATTCATTAGATTTTAACACAGCCCTATGAAGTAGGAGAGTCTTAGCTGGTTTAACTCAGGGGCTAGAGCATAGTCATGCAGACTGACGGATCGCAGGTTCCATTCTGGTCCAGGGCACGTATCAAAGTTGCAGGCTCTATCCCCCAGCCCAGTCAAGGATGCGTGCAGGAGGAAACCAATGTGTCTCTCCCACATTGATGTTTCTCTCTCTCACTGTCTCTCCTCCTCTCTTCCAGCCTCTCTTAAAAAAAAAAAAAAAAGTCAATGGAAAATATTCTCAGGTGAGGATTAATAAAAAAAAATAAAATTAAGTAAAATTTTTAAAAATAAAATAGGAGTAGATACTGTTTTTATCCTCATTTTATGTTTAAAGAGAAAGAAGCAGCGGAGAGAGTTAAGCCAAGGACATGGAGGAGGCAGAGCTGGGCTTCAAATGTGGGCATTTTGGCTCAGGATCCCGAGTAGCAGCTAGACATCAGGGATCTACAAGAAGATGTAGGCCATAGGCCTGGACTCAGGAGCTAAATGATCATTGAAGGGAATGAAGTTGCCCAGAGGCTGTGTAGACTGAGAAAAGAGGATTTAGCATTTAAGCACTCATGAGATGAAAGAGCTAAAAAAGGAGACTCGAAGTGGTGGTCCCAGAAATAGGAGGAAAACCACTAGAATGTGATTATCATAGGAGACGAGGGAACGTGGTATTTTGAACAATGAGGAAGTATTCACTTGTGTCAAAGGCTGCTGCAGGGCAAGTTGTGTAAGGACTGAAACGTGTCTGTGGGGTGTAGCAGTATGGCGGTCACAGACGCCTTTACTGAGCGTGTTTTCGGTAGAGTAACAGCACAGAATCCACATTGTGCGTGATTGAAGAGGATCCTGTCTTTGAGAAGGTGGGGGAGGGTGGATTCAGAGGACAGAGGGCATTAGGGATGGAGAGGTCCTTCTCTGATTGCAGTCGGAGAGAATGGAGGCAAGATGGGGATGCCTGTCAGCAACTAGTTAGATTGGGTGTCCGTTGCCATCATTTGCCCACCATCCAGAGCTTGGATATCATTGCTGACATGAACTGTTTGACATCGAAGTTGGGTCTCAAGGGAACTAATGGCCCAGAGGGGAGCTCACTACAGACATTCATATGCCTTTCGGCATAGCGATTATTGCTTGTCTCATTTTTTATTCTTGTAAGTATATTTCCAGTAGGACATGATCTCACTCATCTAGGGGAAATGGTGAACAACACAGACTGATGAACAAGAACAGACCCAGAGATAAGGAGCCATGGGTCAGACTGTTGGATCTCAAAGGAAGGTTGGGGATAAGGGGGAGAGATCAACCAAAGGACTTATGTGCACACATATGAGCCTAACCTGTGGTCAAGGACAATAGCGGGGGAGGGGGGACATTAGTTGGGGGGATTAGAATGGGGGATTGAGGACAAATATGTGATACCTTAATCAATAAAGAAATTAATTTAATTAATAAATAAATAGTAATATATATATATATGACAGTTGCCATCTCGTGGCCTGTTAACCACACAAAGAAAGAAAAGATAGGATATCTGTCTGCTGAGACTGAGGGAGAAAACAAACTTGGAAACGAGTGTGCAGGATTTAAAATTGTCATTCTAGAGAGGGTTGGCCAGAGACACAGGGTAGAGTTCCTGGCCAACGTCTGGGTTGGTGACATCATTCCTCCCAGGTATATGATATTTCTCTCTCTAGGTTCTAGAGCTCAGCAGCTCAGATACAAGCCTATGGAAGGTGTTTGTTTGACTTTAATTGTTTTTTGCTAGCCAGGTGTGACAAAGAAAGGCGTGGATTAGCCTTTAGCAAACGTTTTATTGAAATTATAGACCATGAAATCCAAAATGAGTATATGAACAAAATGATAGTATGAACAAAAAGCGGTTGAGTGGTGATTAGAGAGAAAACGCACTAGTTCAATTGCCTGAAGCCCAGTTGAAGTAGAATTGGAGTAGTAGCAGTTATTTTAGCAGTTGACTAGAAAGTAAGGCTATATAAGGGTGTATGAATAAGACATTTTAAAAATGAGGAAGTTTTGAGTGATTTCATAATTCAAGATAGCATAAAGAGGGATTTTAACAGAATCTATCAGCATGGCTGAATAGGAAATACATTTTAATTGGAAAAATATAATGTAAAAGTTGGCCTTTAAAAAAATACTGTCAGTAAACCTATTTTTAATTTGCTAAGATATAATCATTGTTTATATAATATTATCAATCCGTATGAAAATATATATTCAACAAAGGTTGCTGCTTAAACAAAAAAAAAAGTATTTTTGCTTCATGAAATTTAAATAGAAGATTGTTTCACAGCTCTACCGCCTTAAGAAATTAGTTCAGATGATGAGAGTTGGCATTAGAAATGGAAACAAAATGCATATTAGCTAATTAGTTGGATTTAGTGCAGCTAATACACCTGTGCAGAGCTGTTTCTTTTAAACTATAACTAGATGAAACTTATGTAAATAAGTGTAGTAAGTTTGATCCTGGTGAGATGAAATATGGATTTGTTTTGGATTCACTTTAAAAATTAAATCTTACCTAGGGTAGCTCATTTGATTTATAAATACATGCGTGGTTAAAATTTTTAAAGTTTAGGAATTAGGTACTATCTTAGTCCATTCGGGCTGCTGTAACAGAATACCATAGACTGGATGGATCATGAAAAACAACATTTACTTCTCAGTGTTCTGGAGTCTGAGCAGTCCAAGGTCAATGTGCCAGAAGACTCAGTGTCTGCTGAGAACCCACTTTCTAGTTCACAGGCGGCCATTTTCTCCGTGTGACAGAAGGGGTGAAGGAGTACTCTGGGGCTCTTTTTAAGGCACTAATTCCATTCATGAGGCCTCCACCTCATGACCTAATCACCTCCAAAGAACCTGCCCCAAATATCATACCATTGAGGATTAGGAGTTAACATGTGAATGAGGGGTGAGGGGTGGGGGGACACAAACAATCAATGTGTACCAGGTGCCTTGTAAAGAAAGTCCTCTAAAGACCTTATTTACAAACTGTCTTGTTAATTTTTTATGACATAGATTTATACTGTATGTATTTTTTAAAGAATTTCTTTTTTTCTTTTTAAATATATTTTTATTGATTTCTGAGAAGAAGAGAGAGATAGAAATATCAATGATGAGAGAGAATCCTTGATCTGCTGCCTCTTGCACGCCCCGCTACTGGGGATCCAGCCTGCAACCCGGGCATGTGCCCTTGACTAGAATTGAGCCCGGGACCTTTTAGTCCGCAGGCCAACGCTCTATCCACTGAGCCAAACGGGCTTTGGGAAAATTTATTTTTCTTTAAAACATTTTAGAAAATAGTTCATTGACAAATTTTAGGGATAGCCATTCTAGTAACTAAACATATTTCTGCTCCATTATGAAGTGTTTCTCCAAGCAAGCTCTGCTGATATGCCACCATTAATTCTGCATTAAAAAGCAAGCAGCTTATTTTATTAGTTAGCTGAAAATGCTTTTACATTGATGATAACACCCAAGCCTTGAGGGTGATGTTTGTTTGTAACTTAATAACTGATCTTTGTTTTAATGTGAAGTATCCAATTTCTCTGAAGCAGTACAAATAGTGATTAATTCTAGAATTCCCTCTAAAAAAATGAGGAAATTCAAAAGGTTTAATAGTATAGGCATAGAATACAAGAATTTTTTCAGCTCTTTATTCTAAATACTTGTTTTGTTTTGTTTTTCATTTTTTGCCATTAAGTAGGTTAGGGTTAGACCTGAGAAGCAGAAGAGGTTGTCACCTTTGTGTTATAAGTCCTGCTTGTTTAGTATATTTATTTGTTCAGTATTAACAGATCTTTTTAAAGTTTCTGATATAACAATTGGGATAACTGCTCTAATTTATAGATCATTACTGACTGCTGTGTTTCAGTTCTTACATATGACTTGGTATAATAATGATTAAATAGTGGCTTCTTACTGTAATCTCTCTCCTGAGCTTCCTCTAGTCAGGTTATGTACACTTACTATTTAACTTGGGCTTAACGGTTAACTCAGATAACTACTATAGCATCTGTGTGTTTCCTCTGTCTAATCTTTATGACTAGCTAATGTTATCTAATGCTTTATGGCTAGGCTTACAATTATACTAATCCACCGTTTCATTCTGAAGAATTCGTTATCTTGGATCTAAAAGGTTTGTTCAACTATTAACATATATAGTTGCTTATGATTCACCCCTTTATTCAGCACATATTATGTGCCATCTGTGATTATTTTGAGCAACAATTATGTGCCAGATTGTGTTCTTGTCTCTGGAGGATTCAGCGATAAATTAAAGTCCTCTCTCTCACAAAATGAGGTAAAATGCTAAGTTTACAGGACAATTGCAGATAGTGATAACTGCTGTGAAGAAAATACAATATACTCACATGATAGAGTGATAGGGAGGGGGGAGAGGGAAATGTTGAAGACTAAATCCGTGGTTGGCAAACTGCGGCTCAAAAGCCACATGCGGCTCTTTGGCCCCTTGAGTGTGGCTCTTCCACAAAATACCACGGTCTGGGCGATTCTGTTTTGAAGAAGTGGCATTAGAAGAGTTTAAGTTTAAGAAATTTGGCTCTCAAAAGAAATTTAAATTGTTGTACTGTTGATATGTGGCTCTGTTGGCTAATGAGTTTGCCAACCACTGGTCTAAATCAAATGGGAGCCAGGTTCTGAATGGAAGATTTGGAGAAATAACAATCTAACTATAGGCACCTGAGAGTTCTAGATTGTCTTTCCTTTGGGATGAAGAAGAGGGAGGGGGGGAGGATGAGGGCAGTAGGGGTGATGGTAGGTAACAGGGCCATTTTTGGAGGGTTTGCTGTGTGCCACGTGTACAGTGTCAGTGCTGGGCTGGGAAGTCGCATAATCTCCCTGTTGTGGATCCACCGAAGCTCTGAGCACCTGATCCCTGACACACAAGGGAAGCCACCGATCAGACCCTTTTCTGGCCGCTGTGTGATCCTGCCCATGCGCTATTTCCAAAATGAAAGTTACCCCGATTAGAACCACCGTCTTTCTTTTTCACTTGCTCCTTAGCTCAATATCTAAGCCGCACGTAGTAAGCTAGCAACCATCTTCTATAACCCACGAAATCTTCCACTTCTAGCAACAAAGAATAACTAAGGCATGAAAATGAAATCAGTATGTTCCTAACACTGTGGGTTTGTAACAGCTTTTTTTTTCAAGTTGTACTTGAAGTTATTTACCGTATTTATTGCATTTGTGCTTCCCCCCCCCCTCAAAATAGAGACAAAGTTGTCCTTGAATTTTCCCAAATAATTATTTAAGTTGTAAGCATTCTCATTTTTCTTCTCCATATTTTTATCATTCATTTTATCACTCACACTATTCCTCAGTAGAATAAAATGTTTCTCATTGTCCAGTGAGTACATGTAGAAAAAATATTGTTTTATATATATATATATATAGATAGATAGATAGATATACATATAGATATAGATATATAAATCCATGTGATTTTAGCATTCATTTGTATTTTTTTCTGAGTTGGTATCTAGTACAGTTCAAAATTCATATCTGTGTTGGGGTGTAACACTTCAGTGATTAAGGTATACATTCAACTTCTTTGTAAGTAAGGCATATTGAAGACAATGGTAATTGAGAATACTCATGTAGATGTACACAATTTAGAAAAAAAATAGTATTTTCAATTTAGAATCATACTTTCTGATAAAGAAATATGAAGGAAAATGATAGTACCCTGTTACTTCAATGAAACTAAAATTGTTTGGCTTTATTAACAGACATAAATTGTGAAGGTTTACCAATACAATTGGAATGCTTTTATATAATTAGAGAATTCCAAAAAGCACTTAGAAATAGCTTGTAAATCTACCATATGTGGACAGCACTTTAATAAATTTCGCCTAACTGGGGGGGGGGGGGGGGGGATTGGAATCCAGTTGCCCATTTGCTTTTTATATTTATTTAGACAAAAAGAGGAAAGAAAATTCAGATTTATTGTCATATATCATAAAATTAATTGTAAAAAAATGATTAAAATATTGACTTTAACCTTTGAAATGAGCCACCATTTTATGGTATGTTTTTCCTCAGTCTTTAATTTCTCAAAAAACAAGACTCAAAACCAGGGCACCTAAGGTTACACCAAGGTTTGACCCAGTGACCCATCACGCGGCCATGAGATTTTCCTAGGGGTCTGTCCCGTTTTGGAATTTCAAGATGTCACCTCAAATAATGGATTTAATTAGCCCTCAGGTAAATGGGCAGTTCCCATACTTTCAAATACTGTATTGCCAAACTCATTTCACCTCTGCCCTATGTTGCACATCCCACTAGTTTTAACCATTCAATGCACCCCCACCCCCAATGTTCAAAGAGATCCAGAACAGTCATTTATTCTCTTTATAAATACTCAAAATACCAACACTTTAACTCCTCTCACTCCTTTTTTTTTTCTATCAAATTAGCAAAGACTAATAGCCATGTGAATAGCCAATTTGGTGAGAGTAGGGCAAAAATTGACTCAGACATTGCTGAAGGGAGTGTAATTTGATACAAGTCTGAAAAGTACTATGTATATAAGAAGGTCCTTATAAAGTTATTTATTTGGCGCCAGCTATTCTACATTAGGGAATCTATTAAAAAGAAATAATCGAAAGTGTAATCACATTATACCTAAGAAGTTAATGGATATATCTTATAGACTCAGTAAATCAAAGGAGACATCGCCAATACCCAGCAGGAGAGAATGGTGGAGCAGATCATGGAGCGCCCACATGATGGCTTATAGTGCAACCATTACATTTCATGCTTGTTCTTTTATATAGGGGCATGGACAAGTATTGATGTCATAAATTAAGCAAGATACAAATGTTCATGGATAATATAACTTCTGCTATGGAAAACATAGAGAATAATTACATAGGAAACTGGTCCTAAATATAGATTTTATTTGCTTTCTGTTTTAGCTATGGAAAACATAGAGAACAATTGCATAGAAACTCTTTTTCTAAATACAAATTATATTTATTGGATCCTTTCCCCCTGTCTTTTTGTTTTTCTATGTATATATCAGATTTTTCTTATTGAACCAGTAATGTCATATCAGAAAAATACCAAGGGAAAAATGCAATACACATAGAAAAAAAGTCATTACCAAACTTTTGCCCCTAGACTTACTCAGGATTCGGTTCTAGCCTGTCTTTTTTTTTTTAAATATATTTTATTGATTTTTTTACAGAGAGGAAGAGAGAGGGATAGAGAGTTAGAAATAGAGAGAGAATCATCGATGCGTGCCCTTGACCAGAATCGAACCTGAGACCCTTCAGTCCGCAGGCCGACGCTCTTTCCACTGAGCCAAACTGGTTTTGGCTCTAGCCTGTTTTTAGATTAAAATTTTTTAAACATTTCTTACAGGAGTCTGGGTGTAAAGTCTTGAAAATCATCTCCCCTCTCCACCCCATTCCCCACCCCCACCCAACATTTCTTCATAAAGAAAATGACCTTTATTCAGCAATAATGAATTTCCTTCTTCACAGCCAATTTATAGGTGGCCATTTCAGATGGTAGTTAATTACAACAGCATCTACTAGATGTTAATAGTGTCCTCAGTTCACATGGAAATAGAATTGAAACAAAACTAAGTAAACAGATTGGTCCTAAATCCTTACACAGTCCCAGATCCAACTATAAAGGCTAATTATACAAACAATATTTCTTTTGTTAAACATACACAAGTCAATCTGAACTGTCATACAAATTAGTATGCACAGCATTTCATATTTTAAAAAGAATGTGTGTGTTGGAAATGTCTTTGTACTTTCTGTTATCAACCATTTAAAAGGCAAAAGAGTAGAATTATCTGTGATGAGTGTATAGATTCAATAGAGTTTATTTTTATTACTGACAGAAGGAAATCCGGGAATTCTGAGGTACTTGGCACAATCTGTGACTGTCTTTCTTCTAATTAAAAAAAGGTATTTGGGAACAAAGCAGAGAACCTTATTCTGTTGTTACAGCAGTAAATATCCTTTATGGAACTTCAAATGCAAGGCATGCTTGCTTGAGGAAGAAGAAAGTAAGAGAGAATCTATTCAGTGATGAGCCAGAGAGAAAGAAAACTTGGGGAGATTAAGGAGGTAACTATGAAGGAAAGCCTACAGTCTACCAGACACTCCTTGAGACTTCTGAAATCAAAATACAGATTCACTTTGTGGTGGAAACTCCAAGTAATTAGAAACTGTACTGTTTTACTTTATTTTTTAAAACTCAAAGCAAATTTGATGGTATGACTTCATGATATGAATTGATAGATCTTGGTTATGGGTATACAGGTATTAGAAATTTCTATATTTTTAAAATGCAATTTTAAAAAATGTTTGAAGGAATCTCTAGATGTGATACAAAGCCAACAGGGTCTCGTTTCATTTTACTCCCTCCTTACCCTACTCCAGTTATGGGATATTAGCTACTTGTCCAAAATCCTATAGTTGGAATAAACTTTCCTATAATGATCTGAGGCTCTTATTATTCACAGTTGTGCTTCTAAGGGAAATTGTCAAATGTTGAGGCTACAGGTAAAACATTTGTAAATAGGGAGCTACTTGAATTACTCATTGTATTAGAGACATCAACCTAATGAACATAAACTCTTACTGCCCTTAGAAGCTGGAATCCTGGCTTCTCGGACCCGGTTAGGTTGCCAACTCACTGCGTTACTTCGAGCAATTCATTTTATCACTTTCTTTTTTCCTTTAATTGAAAATAACGGGATATGAAATAAATATCTTTTAAGCCTCTAAATCCAGTATCCTCAAACTGTGTGATACACTGATTATCAAGGGCACACAATCTTACAAATTGGAGGAAGAGTGTGGTGAGAGAAGTTTTCTTCCCATAACTCAAAACTTCTTAACTCATTTTGGGGCATACATACAATGACTCCCTCTGGTGAAATGTAGGATTGTGCTTTGTGCTTTAACATGCTTAAGTCGTCCAGAGAAGTAAATACCTGGGAATGAAAAAGAAGTAGGAAAGTTGACCCCCTAGGAGATGGATGTTAAGAAGTAGAGAAATACTGAAAAGAAAGCAATAAACTGCTGTAGACACAGAACAATTAGGAACCTGCACTGATTCTTTACTGGTGGAGTAGCTACAGTCTTAACTCCTTCCTTACCCAAAACTTGAATGTAGAGTGCTGTCCACTGTAAAACCATTTCCCATTTTAATGACAGACTTGAGGGGAATTGTGACAGCGGTAGCAAGAATGGAAAACAAAGATTTTTATATCCAGCAAAACCAACTTTCCGGTATAAAGGAAATGGGCAAACCATTACCAGCATGTAAGAACTTAGGGAATATCGTTTCCAGGAGCCTTTCTTAATGAGTCTACCGGAGAACAAGCTTCAGACAACCAACATACCAGACACCGCGTGATTCATTCTTAACAAAGTTGTGTGTAAATCTTCCTGAGGCTATTAATATAAGCCATGTCTCATTTTACAAATGTTGTCCATTTCATTATTCCAAAAGTACAGTGTTAGCAGAGTTCTCACTGTTGAAAATAGTTGTTTATTTTTTTTTCTTGAATGTCTCAAGCCTTGTATGATTAGTCCTATGCTAAAACAGGAAGGATTATTTTGTGTGTGAACTACCACAGATAAAAACACAAGAGTTATTTTACATGTAAATGATCCTTTAAAATTCAATACCATTGTGTGCTGATTTGCAACAGAGTCTGTATGAAGAGAGGCAAGACTAATAAATGCTGTGTTGTGAACTAATAATTAAATTCTCAATGTGGTCTGAAGTACTCACTGGAGGTTCCTTCTTGGCCTCATAAATTTGACTGTATCTTTCCATTCCAACGCTATTAAGTGACTTAGAGACATGACTTAACAGTAAAATAAGCTCGGAAGCCACAGTGGCAGGCTGAAATTATGCAGTCATGACTGCCATTCGTTTAGGAATTGGCTGTCCAATTTGCACTTAAATATCAGGCACACAGCAAATGGAGAGCTGGCTGTTAAACTGCAAATTCAGCATCAGTGGCTCTCTGTCTCCTGTGCTGTTTGCTAAATTTAAAGATTATTACAGATTTTTTGCTTGATTCGCGGCAGGAACGGTACAATGCCTATTGTAATTTGTAAGTACTGTATTTTGATTAAAGTATTGTTTCCCTCCCACTTAGTTCCCATTCTTTGAATTACCTGAGTCCACCTTCTGAGAAGTTTAGTGCTTCTCAAACTTTGGAGTATGTCAGAATCCCCAGGAAGCCTTGTTAAAACAGACCTGGGGCGCCCACTCGCAGGCAGGTTTCTGATTCTGCAGCTCTGGGTTAGGGCCTGATCATTTACATTTCTCACACGTTCCCAGCTGCTGGTGGTGGTATGAGAACCACACTTTGAGAACTACTGACTAATATCATGAAACCCACCTCTTGAAATCAACAGGGTTCATGTTTTTAAAAATAAACTAAAAAAAATAGACATCCAGATTTATGTTCTAAGCCAGTGGTCAGCAAACCTCAGCTCGCGAGCCACATGCGGCTCTTTGGCCCCTTGAGTGTGGCTCTTCCACAAAACACCACGGCCTGGGCAAGTCTATTTTGAAGAAGTGGCATTGGAAGAAGTTTAAGTTTAAACAATTTGGCTCTCAAAAGAAATTTCAGTCATTGTACTATTGATATGTGGCCCTGTTGACTGATGAGTTTGCCGACCACGACTCTAAGTCAAGAATTGAGGGAAACATTCCCTCTGTTGGGAATCATAGCAATCTCCTTCCCTAACATCTGACACGCATTGTCTCCAGTGCAGCCCAGCTGTTTGGTGTTGCATTTACATTATGGAAAACTCCAGTTAAATAAAGCAAATAGAAGAGCCCTCTCATAATCCCTGAAGAATCTGTGACACAAATTTCTGTCTTTAATACGTAATGAAGATTTTAAAGGGTTTTTTAAAAATATTTTTTCTTCATCTAAGATCCATGTTTGACTTGGCCAGAATTTATTTTCTTATAACAGGCCCTTAAAAAAAAAAAGGTAGTTGCTTTTTCTCATGGTTCTCAGTCATTTGTCTTCAACAGTTCTATCTTGTAGTGACTAAAATTAGGGGCAAGGGAACAATACCCGTTCTCATTCTGTTTTGTTAACAGAGGAAATGTTCAGTCTTCATCTCAAATCTTCACCTAGTGCATTGCCTTTTATTTAGTGTTAGAAGAACCTGAGTCCATTTCTTCGGCACCTTGATCTGTGGGCCTGCTGCCTGGCCCTCAAATGGACGGTGGACGCCACTGTGGACTCTTCTGTGTTTATTTCCCTTTTATCCTGCACCGCCATGTCTCCCCCACTGTGCTTTGCCTCAGAACTTGGAGTTTTACTTTTTTTTGTTCAGGTTTATTGAGAGGCCCGGTGCACAAAATTTATGAATGGGTAGGATCCCTAGGCCTGGCTGGTGATCAGGTTCCCCATTACTCCCCCCTCCCCCCAGCACCTTCCAGCTTCGCTTCCTCATCACCCCACAGCTGCTGCTGGTCACCTGCCATGTTCCACACCTCCCCCTGGTGGTCAGCACACGTCATAGCAAGCCGTCAGACTCCAGTTCTCCTGGTCAAACTCCCGAGGGGACACTTTGCATATTATTAACGATGATAGATAGATAGATAGATAGATAGATAGATAGATAGATGATAGATAGATAGATAGATAGATAGATAGATAGATAGATAGAAAATTGATTTATAAAATGTACAATAGGTGGTGATTTGATACACTTATGGTTAATAATCACAGAAGCATTAGTTAACACCTCCATCACCTCACATAATTGCTATTTCTATTTTGTGGTAAGACCATGTAAGATCTCTCTTAACATCTTTCAAGTATGTGAAACAGTATTGTTAATTCTAGCCACTATGCTTACTGCACATTAGATCATCAGAACTTATCCATCCTATAACTGGAAGTTTGTACCCTTTGATCTACATCTCATTTCCCACACCTCTACCCCACCTCAGCCCCTGGCAACTATTGTTCTACTCTGTTTCTATGAGTTCAGCTTTTTTAGATTCCACATATGTGATAGTATATAGTACTAGAGGCCTGGTGCATGAATTCGTGCACCAGTGGGGTCCCTCAGCCTGGCCTGTGGGATTGGGCCGAAACCAGCTCTCTAACATCCCCCGAGGGGTCCAGGATTGCAAAAGATGCCAAGGAACCCAACTGGTGCACAATCAGGGCAGGGAGGGATGTGAGAGATTGGCCAGCGGGGACGGGAGCTTGGAGGGCTCCAGGCTGTGTCCAGCCCATCTCACTCAGTCCCAATCTGCCGGACCTCAGCAGCAAGCTAACCTACCAGTCGGAATGTCTGCCCCCTGGTGGTCAGTGCACATCATAGTGAGCGGTTGAGCAGCCTTAACATATCATTAGCATATTATGCTTTAATTGGTGAATGGTCAACCGGACACTTAGCATAGCAGGCTTTTATTATATAGGATTTATCTTTCTCTGTCCATGAGTTTTACTTTTTTTTTGAACGCACAGTGCTGTTATCTGGGTCTTTCTATTAGAGCTTGTTCTTTTTGATCAAATACATCAGTTTCTCAGCTACTAAAGGTGATTCCCACCTGAATGACAAGATACCCGCCAGTCACAGAGGAAAAGATGGACACCTGGTGTGCATAGGTCATATTGGGGGAAGCCTGCTTTATCTGAAGCTGAATTTACCATCTTCAAATACAGCTAAGGGATAACTTTCTCTGCACTTTTACCCCATCTGCTTTCTCCGTATCTCCGATGCTGCGGCCAGTGTCACGCGGTCAGGCATTGTGACAGCGAGGATTGCCTGGTTACATCGTGCAGCACTCACAGCAATATTTTATCCATATTCGTTTTTTGGTTTTTGTTTTTAAAAGAGAAATGGAAGTTATTACTTCATCCTTTCCAGTGTATCATAAAATGCTACTCTGTGGATGTTTCTCCACTGTTCCACTTCAAAAGCAAGTATTATTATGAGTCATTGACCACAGCCGTCTTGTTTACTTACATATTCCAAGTGCCTCTTGCAGCTTGGCATGTAGGACATAGGCACTCAATAAATATTTGTTGAGTAAGTGAAATGACATTTTTAAAAGGTCAGAATTATAAAAGAAGTTCCTTCTTAAAAGTTTATAATTTAGAAAGTTTAAACTGTGTTGAAGTGTGTGTGTGTGTGTGTGTGTGTGTGTGTGTGTGTGTCTAATAGCGTTAAAAAGCATTCTGATAGTGCAAGAGTGGCCACAATGGACGAGATATTATATGTCCTGTTGGTTAATATTTGTTTGTATTTTAAAGAGAAAATGCCTCTCTATTTCAATTTTACATTTTCAAAACTCTTCTTATAGAAAAGTACTGAGTTATGTGACATTTTGATATTCTGATGGTGATTGCTATTAATACAAGGCATTGTTTCATTGAATTATTTCTGGTGCTCTAAGAATATAACTGATCTACTAAAAGCAGATGTAGTGTTGTCATGAAATAGTATATATGAAAATATTTTAAAACTTCTCAATTTAAATGAAAAATATTTAAGATGCTTTCAATCACAGTAACAATCCAGGGACTGGCAAAGTACCAACACACATTCATTTACATTTTCTCTGTGGCTGCTTTGACCCTGCAACTATAGTTAGTGAATGAGTCAATGAATCAACGAATGCCCTCTGACCAGAAATTCCACTTCCAAACATTCACCCTAGAGGAAGTCATATGTACAAATAAATATGCACAGGGAAGTTCATACCACTGCCATTTGTAATATCAAAGCAGTGGAAACCCAAGAGTCAAATGATAAGGGACTGGCTACATTGTAGTCCTTTACAGAAAGTCTTTGCTAATCTCCGACATAGAGTGCTGTATTTAACGTAGATGCAGTTGCTGGGATGGATTTAAAACATTACAACATAGTACCTATGGAATGATCCCATTTTTCTAAAAAAAATGCAGTCAATAGTCTTTAAAAGGATAGATGCTTAAGATGTTAACAATAGTGAGTTTGGGTGTATAGGATTAAGGATGTGTTATAATTTTTGTTTATTTGACAATTATATGCTTTTTTTAATAATGAGAATATGTTCATTGAATAATGAGAAAATTTTAATTTGGGCATGGGGAAAAAGAACAGGAAAAAGAGAACTTCTCTGAATTCTAAAGTGCAAAGGTATCTTTCTTCATTTTGTAGATAAAGAAACTGAGGCTAAGAGGGGTCAGTCAGCTTGCCAAGAGGAACAACCATGAGAACAATTGCCCTGCTCCCAAATTGTCCAGCAGCATTACCACTTAGTAATTTAAAATGTTCACCCATCAGCTGATATAAAATTTTGAACTCTTTGTCCAGAGGTACCTAGAGGAATCAGTGTAATCCTATATAATAAAAGGTTAATATGCAAATCTACCTGATGCTGGAACGATCAGTTGTTATGATGAGCACTGACCACCAGGGGACAGATGCTCAATGCAGGAGCTGCCCCTGGTGGTCAATGTGCTCCCACAGGGGAGCGCTGCTCAGCCAGAAGCCAGGCTCACAGCTGGCAAGCGCAGCAGTGGTGGCGGGAGCCTCTCCCGCCTCTGGGGGAGCACTAAGGATGTCCCATTGACGGCTGAGGCCCACTCCCCCTGGCCTAAGCCATTAGTCAGACATCTGCTGAGGGATCCCGCACTGCACGAGGGCCCAGGCTAAGCTGAGGGACCCGCCTCTCACTTCTGCAAGTGCACAAATATCATGCACCAGGACTCTAGTATATAATAAAGGAGATTTTATGCAGAAATCAAAAACCACCACTTTGCTCTAACCAATTTGGCTCAGTGGGTAGGGCATCAGCCTGCCGACTGAAGGATCTTGGGTTCGATTCTGGTTAAGGGCATGTACCTTATTGTAGACTTGATCCCCTGGGGCATGTACTGGCGGCAACCAATCGAGGCTCTCCCACACCAATGTTTCTCTCTGTCTCTCTCTCACCCCCCCCCCTTTCCACTCTCCCTAAAATCAATGGGAAAATATCCTTGGGTAAAGATTAACAACAACATTAACAAAAACAAACCCACCAGCTTAATGGTATTAGATGCACAACCAGATAGGTTTCCATTTACTTGAACAGCAATAAGAAAAAGATTAATTTACATTTTGCCTTTCTTTTTCAAAAATAAAAAATAAAAAACCTATGTAGATATGGCTACTTAGTTTATTTTGTAGATCCGCAAACTATTACTGCTAAATAATATACTAATTCACTGCTTTCTCATACCTATAGAGTTCATAGTTCAAGTTATGTCACCTGACACAACAAGGACACATTTCCTGAAGTTTATTCGCTTCCCAAAAGTTAGATACTTCAGGCCCTGGTGCAGTCAACTGTTTACAGAATTACTCCAACTCAGAAGGGGAGCAGCAGTGAGTCATCCTCGCTGTAATCAGCTGACGCTAGCTAATCGCCGGGAGAAAGAGCAGGGCCGTAGAATGCCGACAGGAAAAAGCTCAGCCGCTTTTGGCCCATTGGTATGGACAAAAACGCCAACGTCTCTCCGTTATTCCTGAGGAAACCACTGTCTGGTAGCAAAGAACAATGAAGATGATAGCTATTGTTATAGCTCCTTAAAAAGCACTTGTGCATTTAATCACATTTACATATCCTGTGATTTGGGAGGATGATTCCCTATTCATACACCTAGAAACTGAGACCCAAACCGGGTGAAGTGAATGTTTAAGAGAATGCAGCCCCCGACAGCTGATGAAGGGGCCCCAACTCAGAGCCTGGGTGTGAGGCTAATGCTGAGTCACCAAGACAGGATCCCTGTACGTGTCACTAAATCAAAAGAACTACACAAGTTTTTGAAAGCAATGCAAAGAAAAAGGTTAAGCTATAAACATTCTAATGCTCCTTAGCAGTGAGATTAGGGATCTGGAACAATTCACTAAATAGAATGCTTCATAACCCAAAAATTCCCAGGAATCATAACATACTTGCATGGATGAGGCTGTTGTTTTCCTCCCTCTTATCTTTCTAATGAACAAAGGTTCCCAAGTCCAAATTTTGTATATTCTAAATGATTTGTGCTCTTTACCTGCAAGTGTAGTAATAAACAGAACACTCCCTAGTTTAACGCTGCGATATCACATATTAACAAGCTCTAGGTGGTGGATTTCACAAATTATGTTAGAAGTCATAGCTAGATAGGGCACATGCTTTCATAATTCTTGTGTCACTAGAGGCCCGTTGCAGGAAGATTCCTGCAAGAACAGAGCTTCTGGCAGGCTTCCCTTCCGCTACCGCCACCTCTCCCATGGTGGTGGGTGGGAGGGGTGGGGGAGGACACACAGTGGCTACCAGGGCCACTGCACCCGGCCCGTCGCAGTCGCTTTCCCTCCCTTTTCTTTCTATGCTGTCTTCAGTCTCCACTCCTCCCTCCTTCCGCATATGCAAATTAACTGCCATCTTTGTTGGGTTGATTTGCATAATCACTCTGATTGGCTGTGAGCGTATCAAAGGTACAGTCAATTAGCATTTTTCTTTTATTAGTGTAAATTAGCAGGCATCTTTTATTTTAAAATGTTTTATTTTTGGTATGAAATGTGGGTTCAGAAGTTAGTTAGCATACTTATCTAATGTTAAATGTTATTAACAAAATACTGCGTATTTTTCAGAACATCATGTTGGTAACTTGCCCAGTTTTTAAACATAAATTGAGATAAAATGAGCAGCTCAACAATTCATTTTTAAGCATTGTATAATGGTTTGAACTGTTTTCTATTATTTATTGGTATTAAAGCATCTATGATTACACAATGTGGGGAACACCTCAGACTAATTCTGAGCACAGGAGCTCAATAGCTTTTCCTCTCCTTTTTCTGTGCACTTTTAGCTTCCATATGGAATGCATGTTAGAAAAGGGACATACTTTTCTAATTATAAATACTAATATTTTCTAAATATAAATACTATATTTTTCCCCCAGCTTCCCCCTCTGCACCATTCATCTCTACAACAAACTTTCTTCGTTGGGAGACACTTTCTTCTTTGGGAGACAATTTCTCAAGCTATTTCCTCGGTCAGACAGCCGGTATAGTTTCTTGGTGTTGTAATTTATGTATCTTTGCCCCTTATCTCTCAGGAAAGTCCCATAACCAATAAGAAGTGAGGTTACCCGTCTTCATGGTGCAGAACTAGTGAGCAGCAGGCCCGAACTTGAACTTGGGCCTCCGGGCTCCCTGTTCAGTGTGTCTGTTACCACCTTGACCCTGGCTTCTTCTGCTCAGGGAAAACACAAACAATTCCCAGGTGTAGGTAGCATTGGTTTCTGCATACCTGCGTACTGGTGATGTCTACCTTGAACAACAGCCTGAAAAATTTCCCAGCTTCCTCTTCATTTCTCATCTTGCTCTCTTAACTTTAGAAAATCTTGCCGACTCAGAACCAAGGAATGAAATCAGAGTCCTCAGGGGGAAAAAAAAAAAATCAGTGTTCATTTATCAACATTTATTCATTGTGAGTGGGGGATAGCATAAAAGCAAACTTAAAAAAATTAAATTGCTATTAATTTTTATGAAAATAAATGTGTGTGTGTGTGTGTGTGTGTATATATATATATATATATATATATATATATATATATATAGAGAGAGAGAGAGAGAGAGAGAGAGGTAATATGCAAATTAGGCCAGACTCTGTAATGGGTCATGACCAGATAGGAGGAGGCTGCACCCACAGGTGAGGCCCGGAGTGGAGACGGAGACAGAGGCAGGGAGGCCTGTCTGAGCCAGAGCAGCGGCTCGGGCAGCCCAGAGCGGACACATAGAGGGAGACCAGGGGATACTGAGAGTCAGGCGCGGGTCTCGGCCCCCCACGGGGTGCCTCCTTGCATGATTTCAATTGCGTGCTGGGCCTCTAGTCTTTCATAAAGATAGTTAAGTCTAAAATACCTGTTCACGCTCTAGCCAGTTTGGCTCAGTGGACAGAGCATTGGCCTGTGGACTGAAGGGTCCTGGGTTTGATTCCAGACAAAGGCACATGCCTGGGTTGTGGGCTCAACCTCCAGTGGGGGGGGGGGGGGGGGGCATGCAGGAAGCAACCAATATATGATTCTGTCTCATTACTGAAATTTTCTATTTTCTCTCCCCCTCTCTCTTCCTCTCTGAAGTCAATAAAAATATATTTTTTTAAAATGAATAATTAAATAAAATGCTTTTTCACAAGTGCATTCTGCATCTAGATTTATAAAGTATAAGAAATGTCCTTGCTTTTAAGCTTTGTGCTTCCATACATTAGAAACTCAAGTCGAAGGTACAATTACATTGTTTTTTCTTCTTTTCTTTATATATATATAGATTTCTTTATATCTATATCTATATAGATATAGATATAGATATAGATATAGAAAATATATATTTTTTCTTCTTAAGTTTTGACTCAAGGTTACTGGCAGGTTAGCGTGCATATCCTTTATGTTTTGAATAAACAAGTTGAGGACATCTTAGTGCTTTAATTTTTCAGGAAAGCGAAGGACACTCTCTTCATCCAATCGCCTAAAAGCTAAAGGCTGAATTGTACTGAATCACAGGGAAGAAAAACAAAGCAATTGACAAAAGTGTTCATCTAATTAAAACCTATAAACTTGAAGGAGATGAAGTTCATAATGCAATGTGAGAAATAAAACAAATAGATATTTTAATTTTTAAAATTTCAGTTGGGATTTTAATTAATCAGAGTGAAAATGCAAAGGTTAAAAATAGGCAGCAAAGTGAAGATGTGCACACAAACCCATACAAGGGACTCACAGGCAGCGTCCCTCTGCATCAGAGCAGTTGCAGGTATCTGAGGCGGCGTGGACCCAGCACTCACTTGGCTGTAGCTACCATCATACCATCCCCTATGACAGTGGTCGGCAAACTGCAGCTCGAAAGCCACACGTGGCTCTTTGGCCCCTTGCCTGTGGCTCTTCCACAAAATGCCACGGCCTGGGTGAGTCTATTTTGAAGAAGTGGTGTTAGAAGAAGTTTACGTTTTTTTAAAAAATTGGGTCTCAAAAGAAATTTCAATCGTACTGTTGATATTTGGCTCTGTGGACTCATGAGTTTGCCGACCACTGCCCTGTGAATGCACTGAACTAGGAGAGGACCTCTCTGAACCTTAGTTTCCTCAGCTATAAACCAAGATTAGGGGAATAGTTGACCTTGGCTGTCTCTCCAAGCTGTACATTCCTACTGCGTTAATTATTTTATCTGTCTCTACTTGAGTATTTAACCTTTAGAGGTTCCACTCTAAACCGAAAAGCCAGCATAGCTCAATCAGTTGGCTGAAGGATTAAATTTGGTTCATATTTTGTGTGTTGATCGGCTCAGCTACCGATATATGGGTTATTTCCGTTACTGTTCAGCCAGATATTTATCATTTCTCTGGCATCTTGCACTGAGAGCTTTTTGTAGCAAAAAAAAAAAAAATGAGTAATAGGTAAACTCTGCTTTTATTAATGGGGGAAATCAGTGTTTGATCTTTTAACAGTGAAGTTTTCAGCAAGCGCATTTGAAGACAGGTTTTGGTATTGATTGTGCATTTAAACCTAAGCATGCCTGAACTGAAACTGGTTCTTTCCAGCATTGCCTGTTCTTCCTCACTTCTTCTTTCCTAACTCTTTGCTCTGGCATGTAAATGCATCGTCCAGTTCTTCAGGGATCTGCAAACCAGTAAAGCAAAGAAAGCCATGCATCTTGTTTTACAGCCTTGCCTAATCCTATTTGTAAGGGTGAAGTAATAAGATAAATGTTTTTCTTTGACAGACTCTAAAATCTGAAGTTTTTTAAACATTGATCAAAGACTGTGATGATCTTGAGTATCATTGAAAAGATACAGTTTGGGTGTAGTTATTTTGAAATTATTAACGTTAGACCATAAATGTTTTTTATCTAAACCTATTTGTGAGTTGCATGCTTTAAAGATTATTTTATAAGCTGTTTCATAATATTTTGCCACCCTTCTTTCAGCATATATTAGTTTTTATTTTTACTGTGTGTGAAATCAGAATCTCTCTTATGCAGAATTTTTCTGAAGATTCTTGTTGGATCATAAGATGTTTGCCCATCTCACACTGATTGGTGAATTGCGCACATACCCTATTAAATTCTAATGGTCATTTTTTTAAAAAAAAAATAGGAAACATCTATTGTCAACATGGATTGCATTTTATTTACTGTCATTTTTCATTAACTTTGTAAAATCCTCTTGGCCAAATATGAGTACCAACAAACCCTGGAACTCAAGACTATTGAAGAATTCGGGGGCAAGTTAGCACTATTCTTCATAAAACAGGAGCATAATTCTGCTCGTTTGCCAGTCTCATTTCAGTACTAGCTTTATGACTTCTGAATACTAGGGTTTTTTTTCAGTTTTAATCAAAAGTAGAGATTATGAGCCCATTTTACAGGGGAAACTGAGAACCAAAAAAGTTAAGTGACTGGTGCAGGCCTCCCACTGAAGCCACAATCGAGCCAGTCCTAGCACCCACATGCCGGCTGGGGCTCACTGTGTCTGCCCATTTGCCCATTTGAGGGAGTGCTGAAGTACCATTTAGTGTACTTCCTGTGATCATTTGCTTTCCAGCACATTATCCAAGATGTGCTAGTTAAAATGTCACTGCCCTGCCAAAACCGGTTTGGCTCAGTGGTAGAGCGTCGGTCTGCGGACTGAAGGGTCCTGGGTTCGATTCCGGTCAAGGGCATGTACATTGGTGGCGGGCACATCCCCGGTAGGGGGTATGCAAGAGGCAGCTGGTCGATGTTTCTCTCTCATCGACGTTTCTAGCTCTCTATCTCTCTCCCTTCCTCTCTATGATATATCAATAAAATATATTTAAAAAATAAAAAATAAAAAAATAAAATAAAATGTAACTGCCCTTTAGAATGATTTGTGACAGTTCTCCTTTATTCTCTTAATAATATTAACTTGATAAGCTAGTTTGGAATTTTATTACATTCTGGCCATTTTAGCTAGAAAGATGTCCTCTTTGAGAATCTAGATTTCTCCTCCAAGTAACCTCTCTTCATATCTTGGGAGACGGAATCAAACATGAAGAATTGGAACTGATTCCGGCTCACATGTGATTTCACTGAAAGCATCAATAGCTTAATGTTAGGATCCAAAACTCTTGTAATTGTGCTCAAGACTCAGGAATACTTGACAGAATTACTTGCAGACAGTAGAAACCAGTGGAATGGGATGGCGCGATTTGCAAACATTGGAATGTAGATGGTTTCTCATTATAGTGCCCCAGGTATGACTGTTTATTAAATGGACATTTGTTAGTGAGCACCAGGTACTTTCCTTGGTTCTATACACACACCACCACCACCCAATAAGGCGAAGTCCATGCTTTGGAGACTTCCATATGAAATGGAAATTTAAAAGATGTGATGACAAACAATAAATGAGAATGGCCAACTTTATAGGGCGTTACTGAAAGGGACCTCTTAAAAATGGATATTTAAAGGGGTCACGGAAGTTAAGAACGAAACAGGAAAGTGGAGAGAGAGAGCATTGCAGCCAGAGGAACCAGTAAAGACAAAAACCTTGAGACAGGAAGTGCCATTGTTTCCAGTCAACTGAAAATGTAAATATCTTCCCCCATGCTACTCACAGAAATACTGTGATATCAATACATTTAAAAACCAAATGACCTAATGTGAGGTGGATATGTACTAGTATAGTAGGAAACAAGGAAGGAATAGAGGGTTTTTTCTCTCTACTTTTAGAAAGAAACTTACTTGAGGATAAAAGAAGGAAGGAAAATATCTTGCTTTCTAGAATCAAATGCTGCATTGTGTGATACCAATGTAGGTATTCACAGAAGGAAAAGATCTTGGCCTTGGCCTCGAATAATGGGTGAAATTGTATGGGCCAGAAGGAGACAGAAAAGAGTGTTTCAGGATGATAGAACTGTGTAAATAAATATACTAAAGGTGGTAAGGGGACATCACCAATAAAAACAAAGGTAAAGAAATGATTACCTTATTGTGGTAATCATTTCTATATATATCAAATCATGTTGTACACAATGTTATATGTCATTTATATCTCAATAAAGATAAAGCTGGGGAATATTAAAAAATAGATAATAGAATTGACTGAACTTGAGGGAGTGCTTGACTATGAGACTCAAGCTAGAGTCAGACTGGTCTTTGAGAGAACAGAAGATAATAGATTGATAGAGGTCATTGAAAGGTCAGTAGACCAGTTTTGACCTGATATTTTAGACAACAGAAGGAATCAGTATGGTTTCTTGCACAAGAACATTGGATACTAAAAAGAGAAAATGGTAGACTTGATTAGAGGACCTTCTTTTTTCATCATGCCATTTCATTGTGCCCAGTGATGAAAATATGGATTATGCTCATATCATGGAAAGGGAATGAGCTATATGTGAGACATTTCAGGGACTGAAGCGCAATAAATCTAAAGTCAAAATGCCCGCACTCTCAAGCCCCAGGGACTCTGAGTCAATGTCAGTGATGGAACTAGGGAAGTTTGCCTGGGACAGTAAATGATGGGTTTCATCTTGGACATGTTAAGTGTGGAGACAGACAACAAGACACCCAAACTGTGACTTGAGCACACAAATAGAAGTACAGAACTAAAGCTAAAATGGAAAGGTGAATTTAGGAATTCAAACAGGTGATAAGAACTGAGTGCTTAGTTCTGAAGAATGAATGCTTATGATTAAGAGTGTGTGTTGCTGAAACCGGTTTGGCTCAGTGGATAGAGTGTGGCCTGCAGACTGAACGGTCTCAGGTTCAATTCCGGTCAAGGGCATGTACCTTGGTTTTGGGCACATCTCCAGTAGGGGGTGTGCAAGAGGCAGCTGATTGATGATTCTCTCTCATCGATGTTTCTAACTCTCTATCCCTCTCTCTTCCTCTCTGTAAAAAATCAATTATATATATATATATATATATATATATATATATATATGTGTGTGTGTGTGTGTGTGTGTGTGTGTGTGTGTGTGTATGTGTGTGTATATATATATATATATATATATATATATATATATATGTTAAAAAAAATGAGTGTGTATGTTGGGGGAGGGAGCACACACACACAGAACTTGAGTAGAAGGTACCAAAACAGCAGTTGGGTAAAGGCCAAGACCAGAAAGAATTTCAAGCACTTAAATAAGTAAAGTTTTTGGGGAAACACCATTGTTACCATCACTATGAAAACTACGACTAACCTTTTAGAGTAGTTGCTATGTATTCTAAGATCTTTAAATATAATAGTGTATTCATTTCTTTCCACAGCCTTTAAAACAGCAAATGCTATTGTTATTCCCATTTTTAAAATGAGGAAATTTAGGTACAGGGAGATTAAGCAATTTGTCCAAGATTACCCAATTTGAAGACTGTGTTTAAAGCCTGAACCCTTAACTCACATGCCATAAGATTGTACTATTAACGATGGTGTTTTAACTACATAGTTTGACGTTTATCTCTTATAAATTTGTTGAAAAAGTTAATTTACAGTTTTAAGAAATTGGGTTGAAACTAGAAAGTCAAGCGATGACTGAACAGTAATTGGACAACCCCATCCAGCAGAAGAGAGCTTGGAATTCTCTAGGGCAGTGGTCCGCCAGCTCATTAGTCAGCAGAGCGGCAAAGTCGTGAACCACACTTTGCTGCCCACTGCTCTGGGGTAAGGCAGAGAAAGGAGGAAGAATATACCTTTTGCTCTTTTTTTCTCTCTCTTCTCTTTCCATGCACTGTTAGTTGTTAGAACAGGAATTGTCCACAAGAAAATTATAATAATTGGGGGAGGGGGGGCATGAGAAACATGGTACCTCTATTTATTTTTTATTTTTATTTTTTTTAGCTATTTCTATATACTACAAATGCCTGGACTCCAGGAATATTTGTTTATCTAAATCAATTGTCAACCAGAGTCTTACATTAAGCACACTACTTTCTTAATTTTCATTGCTAAATGAGAGTGGAATTCCAAAAGAGTCGGGTCTCAGAAGTAGCGCCAACGTCGGTATTGCGGGATAGTCTTCAGTGTGGCAGCTCAGGTGCCCAGGTGTCTGTGTGGGGAGACTCAGGTCTTGGGAGCAGGCGCCGTGGACTGGAACCCATTCTCTGGAGAAGCCACATTGACTGCTTTATTGTTATTTGCTTACATATACATTTTTATTGATTTCAGAGGAAGGGACAGGGAGAGAGAGAAACATCAATGATGAGAGAGAATCACTGGCTGGCTGCTTCCTGCATGCCCCCTGCTGGGAACTGAGCCTGCAAATCATGCTCCCTGGCCGAGAATCTAACTGTGACCTCCTGGTTCATAGGTCGATGCTCAACCACTGAGCCATGCCGGCTGGCTGGGCCACACTGACTGCTTCTCAGGGCTCCCCCGGCCTTTCTCGCATCTCCCTTGTTTGAAGAAGAGGCAAAGGGAAATGTTTAGCTCCCAGCCTCCCGTGCTCAGGCACACCACGTGACCGGGGGGGGGGGGGGTAAGGCACCTGCTTGCTGCCACAGCTGGAGCCGTCCTTCCTCCAACAAGTACATTAACTCCGTGCTTGTCTTTGAAGCCAGAACTACGAATGGATGTCAACCAATTAACCTTCCTAAAGCAGGGCTTTCTCCAGTGAATTGGCTGCTCAAAAACTGTCAATATTTTTCCATCTTCACAGAATAAAATTCCTAGCCTCTCGTTGATGACCTTCCGTAGTTTGGGCCAGCGCTGCCGGTGTGTGCCTGGCCTTGTTTAGCAGCATTCCCCTCTCCGGGCCTGTCCCATTTCTCCGGCAGTCTGGGCCGACGCCTTCAGGGATGCCCCCTCCGCCTCCCAGCCTCACCCCGGGCTCTGGCATCGTTAGCCCCTGGTACCTGCCGCATACAACCTTCACTGACGTGCCTCTCCACAACCCAGCCTTCAGAACTTCCCGGAACTCATACACAATTTTATCTCCAGCTCCTCTTTATCTGTGTTCTAGATATGTACTTTGCGTCTGTTATCTTCTTTACTAAATCCTGGGTAGAATCTGTACCTAATTTAACTTTGTATCTTTCAAATCACTTACACTTAGAGGTCATAGCGATTACTTATAATAATATGTCTTTTTACAACTTTTTTGTGGGTGTTATTTTTTATTTTTTTATTCATTTTATTGGAGTCACATTGATTAATAAGATCACATAGGTTTCAAGTGTACATTTCTATGATCTCTATATTGCATGTGTTCCCATCACTCAAAGTCAAATCATCTTCCATCACCATATATTTGGTCCCCTTTAACCTTTACTGCTGGAGGCTAAGTCCAGCAGGTCATAATAAATACAGGAAGTCCTCAAAAGGTTGAATGGACTCTTTCAGCAAGGCTGAAAATTTGCATGTTACTACCTGCTGCTGGAACAGCTGAGGGCAGTTCCCCCAACCTGATAAAACTTTATTGTTCACCAAACCTTACCTTTGATATGTATCCGTTCCCCTGGTCTTCTTTCACTGTGACTTCATCAATAAGTGATGAGAGAAAAGGACCATTTACCCTGATTTTTAGCCCAAGACTTATCCACCAATAACAGTGGTTCTCCCCCTGGCTTACACACTGGAATCTCCTGACATCACCTGTGATGCTTGAAACTATTCTGATCTGGAAGCCCCAAACCATAGAAATTAGAATCTCAGGAGTGCCACCCAGACATCTGTATTATTTATAGCTCCCCGTGTGGTTCTAATGTGCAACCAAAATGGGAATAAATGCCCTACAGCACCATGGCCTTTGGGCCATTCTTGCTTTCCTAGATAATGATACTTATTTGGGAATTCTTTTAATTTGAGAAAATTTTAACTTTTTAATGTATAGAAAAGTTTCAAAGTAGAAAAGTACTAGAGATAGCATTATAGTACATTTTGTTTTGCTTACAACCGTAGCTTACTTGACTGCTTAACTTTTCAGATATTTCGAGAGAAAGCAGTGGATCTTGGGGTAAAATTGCTACCTGCATTTAATACTCCCTCTGGAATACCTTGGGCATTGCTGAATATAAAAAGGTAAAACTCTTCATTTTTTGACAACATATTTTAAGTTGAATTAGACACTGAATGGATAATTACTTGTATGATGTCATCCTCTTCCACCATTGGGAGTCTTGGCATCTGTCCTTGTGTGGGAAGTTACTAATTTTTCAGTGTTCCATGGCCTTAGATGGGTCCTTGTCATGGGATAGCATGACCCCCACAGAGTCATCCAAGCCAGGCATGATTTGTGGTTTTCATTCTCATGGTGACATTGCATCCGAAAAACTGTCTCCATAGATTCTGAGACCATCCCATTATCTTTAAAATTGTCATGACAACGTTTCAGACGTAGGACACTTAGACTAGTCAAATCTCCCATTTAGCGAGACTGGGAGCACCTGAGCTGCCCCACCCACAGGTACCGGAGGGAGGGGAACTGCTCCACTGACCCAGATCAACCCAACCCTCACATCCCGTTTGGGTGGAGAACGCTGGTGTGACACGTCCATGGGAGTGTGGTCCCGAGACAAACCCGGGTTGAAGACTGTCTGGTATTCTCCCCAGGGGATAGCTTGAATTTTCATGATACCTTGAGCATTTCATTAATAAACAATTTTATCATAAGCTTTCTCCTTAACTCCTTCTTCCCCATAAGTAATTAATTTCATATGTGCCTCTTGGTAGTGATAATAATGGTAATGATAATGATGATGAGAACTGTTTATAAAATCATAAAATATGAAGCTTTGTTATACACATTTTGTACATACTACCACATTCAGTGCTCACGGCAATCCAATAATGTCAGTACTGACGTTATCTCCATTTTAATAACAAGGAACTCAAGTCAACAGACAGATTAAGTCATTTGCCTAACATCATGCCATATATAAATGGTAGAACTAGAATATGTACTTTGATATTTATGAACACATGATATATAGGCATTAATTAAACAGCTTTCTTGTTTTATAAATGCCAAGAAACTGTACAGGGTGGCTTGGCAGGATTAATAGAGATTTCTTCTTCATTATTTACTTTATGACACTCTTTCCTAAAATTAATTATGAAAAATCATCAGTTAAATGTCACGCAGTATTTCCATTTGTGTGTTATATATGTATGCCTTGAAATAATTATGTCTGTAATCATGGGGGGAGGGGGATTCAGGGGCAGTGATGCTGAGGCAGTGAGCGGGGAAGAGACCACACAGCTGGCCCATGTTAATATCTGAGGTAGTTCTCTAGTATATGTGATATATCAGAACCTGTGTTCCCCTTTAAGGGGCCCACAGCTCTCTCTGTGATCTTGAAGACCAAAGCATATGCTGCCACAGGCCTCAAGGCCTGGCAATGAGCTTAGCTTAGGGGCAGCATCGCGTCTGTTAGAGTGGTTTGTTTTTCTTTTTACTCATGTGGACCATCTATATTACCTTCCACATCTTCAGCCTTTGGATTTATAGGCAGTATTCTGACCTAGAAACTCCTGTATTCCCTGAAATAAGATCTGGTTATAAAAACGCTGTGCACATTTAACACATTTCCCCCTACCTAGAAGCTCTGAGGAAAATGAAAGGGGCAGAACAGTACGCTGAGCTAATTGGTTATCAGGAGACCTGGGTCTAAGCATTTTATAGGTGCTGTTGGTCTGTCCTCAGAGCAATCATTTCCTCTCCAGGCTTATTGGTAAACTGGAAGTTAGACTACTTTCGTTGTTTTTTTTTGTGAAAAGTTTCAGGTTCACAGGCCACTTTGAAATTCCGATGAAGCATGGCCCTCTCCTCATAAATTGCATGTTCCTGAGTACACATATTTTTACAGTTTCCAAAAGCAAAACCGTGCCATAGGAGCCTCCTTATGACCCAAGGACCCCCGGTTTAAAAGACTGGAGTGATCGATCACGCCAACTCCCTACGCTAGGATTTCTCAGAGCTAGGTCTTGCTGCTCCCTGGAAGGTAATGAAATTAGATAAGAGTGTTCTAAAGCTGATAGGGAGACAGGTGGGCCTACATCTTCGCAAAAAGGCAGTCAATTATTGTAAGGTGCTGATATCATTTAATTACGTCTAGCCTCTCTTGAAATAAGCACAAGAAATTGGATTATTTTAAAGCATACTTAACTCTACTTAGTGTTTATTTCTAACAGCAAGAGGATTTTTCCTCAGGAAATCTGTCCTCAGTGTACAGTGGAGTGATTTTTTGGTGCATAGAGGAATACTTCCAGAAACTATTAAATACTGAATCTTCTACGATCTTTCCTATCTGTGCTTCTTGAAAATTCATTAAATGGGGCATTCAGGTTTTCCTTACCACCTTACTTTGCATTTACAGTGTTTTATATGGATGTTATTATTTAATTTCAAAGATTATAGAAAAAATTGGATGTGGTGAAAAATAATGTGCCATTTCGTTTATGTGTTACCTAATGTTTTCAAGGGAAACTAGAGGAAATCAGGTGACTGTTTGACAGCAAACTTTTAATTTCTTCCTGGCATCCTGTATGAATTTTTTATTATATATTTTATCCACTCTCAATTCCATTTGCTAAATAGCAGTGACTTGCCCAAATTTACACAATAAGCTTGGCAGAATTATTAGTAATATCATTTCATTAAAGTCCTCCCAATCCCTTTGCCCAACCAAACCCACTCATGGAGCCCCCTCTCTTTCCAGCTGAGAAGCTGATTTGGAAGAAAACATTTCATATTTACCTACAATAATTACAGTGTGGAATACACTGTTGATGTCAGCCTAGACATATATGCTGTTTTATCCGAATCTGTGTATGTCTCCAGTTTGGGCCAGGGGATCAGGGACAGCTGCCATGGAGCTTCTTTGCTAGGTTTTTGAAGGCTGTCACCAGTAGAAGGCTCAAAGAAGAGAAGAAAAATATGTCTGGCACAAGCACATTTTCTTAATTGCTCTCCCAGAATAAGGGAGTGTCTGTAGAAGGATGCCCAAGAGGGGAAAAGTGCTTGAGGATGCTGTTTAGAATAGCTGTGCGTTCACTGTTGACTGGCTTTGAAACTCTTGGCAATAATTATGATGGGAGAGGCACAGAGTATGCCATCTATCATAGAATTCGGCTCTTCCCTCTCAATTCTGAAAATAGTTACGGATGCTGCTCTTTGCCAGAGACTGTCTGTTCGCAAAAACGTGAACCTGTTGGTATTATCTATGCACATCTCTCGAATATTCAGGTTATTGCCCAAAGATAATAGATGTTTTGGGGTTTGTTTTTTTTGGTTTTTTTTTTTTTTTTACCTTTTCTTGATTAAAAAAGAGAGAGAGAGAGGGTAAATAAGCATGTATTTGAGACCCTGCTCTGATGAAGGTTTTATGCCCAGGTCCTGGGTAGATTGCTCTCTTCGCCCCACTTTATTAAAAAAGAAAACAGACCTGGTCTCTCCCTCTGGGTATTTACAGCATGATTCTTTAAGCACAATATACATATATATTTTATATGCTATATTATACATTCACTCGTGTAATTGACAAATATAAGATAGTCTGTGCCAAGGAGAGATAATACGATCTCACTGGATTGACTTTAAAACAAGCAGTAGTTTGAATTGGGGAGGTTTATGCAATTTGAAGCCAAAACACCAATAAGCCAAATTGGATTTCAGTACTTGTGCAAACTGAGAATAGCGGAGAACCTAAATAATTTACTCATAGTCTACATTAGGAACTCTGTCCCAAAATCTGTTCAGAAAAAAAAAAAAAGTATTTTATAATGCTACATCGGTAACAAATTCAAGAGCTGTGTATTAAGTTGTAAATTAGTGGGAATTGTGATTTAATAGCAGGTGGTAATTGATGGAATGAACAGAACAGACACCTTGGTGGTATATGCAGCACCTGATACGGCGAACGCGCTTGCTTCACCAGCACAGCAGTAGAATGACAATGCATAACTTACATAACACTTCTGCTAAACGGAAACCATTGCCTTCTTAACAGATTAGATTTGGGTAGAACTCAATTTCTCTAATGTGTAAACGTCGAAATTTGATGTCTGATCTTGTTACGATTAGCAAGAGGCCATGTTCATTTTTTTCTTCCAACCTAAAGAAGGAAAATCACTTCTGTAGTTTGTAAAATCAAGTATTTCACCATTTTCATATATATATGGTGAAATATATATTCCCATCATTTGTATGTATGTGTGTGTATACACACATATATGTGTGCATACACACACATACATACATATATATACATACATATATGTATGTATGTATATGTGTATACACACACACACATAATTCAAGCCCAGGTAGAGTAAACTGATTATATTTTGAGTTTTCTAAAATGTGTGCTTAATTTCAAATAATATAGGTACTGTTCCCATTATTCATGTCTGTCGCAGGGCATACCTTCTGGGCATTCCTAATAATTATTCTGTCTTTCGTGATAAATGAGTTCATTTTCGCTATGTGCCATTTTATCACTTGTTGTCTTTGTGGGTTGTTCTGCAGTGGCCCTGTCCCGGTGGCTGTATTAGGTCAGCAGGACTCTCTGCAGCGTGTGCGTTAGTTGCACGTATCATGGAATGCCTGGGGAGGACGGGTCTGCATTCCGGCTCTCATTAGTCAGCAAGGTGATGAGTGCCTACACCTCTGTCACCCGTGTTTATTTCCTGCTGTGTGAAGTTTTATTCGCTGACTGCTCTCATTATCCAATGCAATTGCATACTCTGCCATTAATTACATTGCAGTTTGTGTTATGATAATTAAGTCGCAAATTGCTTTACTTTAACTGAAATGGGGCCTTAATTAAGAATAGTACATAACTTAATGCTTTCTAATAGTGAAAGATTATCCCTTGTGAAGCATGTTCTATATATATTGTGACAAAAGGCACTCGCCCCTCTATTGGGTTTCTTAGTGCTTTAGTGTCGTAAAATGCTTAAATATTACATAGACACAAACTCTAAAAGACAATCTGATTAGGTTAAATATTTTTAAAAGGTTTTTAACATATCTCTTGTGTTTTTACTTGACAGTTGAAATATAAATTTGCCAACCATTTTTTAAAGTAGCTGATTTCAGATTCTTACAGCATAAGAATAATGTAAAAAATATCAAGAAGCAAATTCCTGAGTATGAGCAGATTAAATTTTTTAATGACATGCTAATATTCTAAGAGGTAAAACAGCCCTTAGTTACCCTAAGAAGTGTTCTATAGCAGTGATATACCCTGAGCAGGAAATCAGAGCCACATCTTATAGTTTTATATTTTATTACATGTGCTATGGATTGGTTAAATTCAAAGTTCTACAAACTCTAGAAAAGGTAAAAAGAAGTTACAGGCCTACCAAGAGTTTTAAGCTAACCGGTTTTATTTTTCTGATTGGATATTTTATTATATTGGGTTACCCTCTTTTATCTACTTCAATTAATTTGGCCATTTAAACTCTACTGGAAACAGTAATAACCACACTTACCACACTTTAGGTTTTAATTCTGATAAGCAAAGTTATTAATATTGGACATTAGAATATTATTACCCTTGTTAAAGCTGCCATGTATTAATATTGCCAATTTAGCTCTTAGCCTTGAATAATTCACATAACTGAGTTTGTCTTCTCATAGGTAAAACTAAAATAACAATAATAATAGTATCTGTCCTGATGACCTCATAAGACTTTAGTGGAAATCTAATGAATTAATATCTACAAGATTACTCATTGGAAATACCATAAAGTAAATGTAAATTGTAATTACTATTAGTTCATGGTCTTGTTTTGAAGTGTTATTATGAAATATGGTTTATGATAAAATAACGTAGCTAAAACTTAACTTGAGCCGAAACCGGTTTGGCTCAGTGGTAGAGCGTCGGTCTGCGGACTAAAAGGTCCCGGGTTCGATTCCGGTCAAGGGCATGTACATTGGTTGCGGGCACATCCCCGGTAGGGGGTGTGCAAGAGGCAGCTGGCCGATGTTTCTCTCTCATCGACGTTTCTAGCTCTCTATCTCTCTCCCTTCCTCTCTGTAAAATATCAATAAAATATATTTTTAAAAAATAAAAATAAAACTTAACTTGATTCTGATGCCTTTCTATGGTAGTCTTCAGCTTTTAAGCCACGCAGTGCTCCTAACCCATTCTCAAGCTCAAGTCCTATTTTCTCGGGCCAGGACGGAAGAGAATATTGGCAGAAAGAGCTGGAAAGATGGAGAGAATGTCTCCATGTAGTCCATGGGGGATAGCTGTGACTCCCTGCTCAAACATTTCTTGTTTTAAGTTATTTTGGGATTCATCTTTAGCGTCAAAACATTTCCTCTCCAGAATTATATTTGTTGTTGAATCATCTCCTCTCGAAGTAAGAACAGTTTCATCTATAAGATTTAAGAAGAGTGTAAGGCAATAAAATGTAATTTTTTTCCAAGTCCTGCATGCTCGCTAGTAATTAACATTGACACAGTCTCTGGAAAGGTGCGTGCATCCTTTGTGAAAACCAGTGGTTCCCAACCTTCCGAGGCCATGCCCCACCTAACCACATCTAAATCCTGATGCCCCCCGTGACTTACAATTCTTATTGTTCAAAAACTGAGCTCATATTCACGTGGAGGAAGCCCAAAAGGCCATCAACTTGGTCTAAACAAGCTTCCAAAGAACATGGCATCCATGAAAGAGAAAAATAAAAGAACACAAGGACAGTTGACGTACTGAGGAAGAAATCACTAGGAAATGGTTTAAAAAATAATAATAATAAGTGATATGGAAAAATACCAAAGTTTCAAAACATACTATGGAGAACTGAAATGCATAAATATGCCACAACATATATTTATATGCTGTATATGAGGCCCCTAGAACCATACTAAAAGCAAAAAAAAATTCACTGTTGATAACATATTCTCAAATTGCCCCCTCTTAAAAACCAAATTGCCCCCCTGTGGGGCATGTGCCCCCCACTGGGAACCTCTGCTGTAAACCTTCACATTCTATTTCCTCATTCCTGGACTGAGCTACTTCTATCAAGGGTCTGACTCGGTCAGTGACGCTCCACCCTCCCAGTGCTTTAGAATCACTAGGGCCTTAAAAAGCGTACATATATCACTGCTGCCTCCCTCCCCCCAGTCTGTTTCTGTTGGTTTTGAGTTAGTTCCTGACATTTTTATAAGCCTCCTCGGGCATTCCAATGTTCAGCTGGGGTTGAGAATCACTGCTTTATGTCTAGCATTTCTATCCTGAGGATAGTTTCACTTCTCTCCGTTAACTTTGGAAACTTTTCCCTGCCCACTGATTGTGAACTTACTGAAATATAGAATACTAGAAAATTGGCTTGATAATGCCCAGCTTTGATAGAACAGTGGTTCTCAAACTTGAGCGTATATGAGAATTGTCTGGAGGGCTTGTGAAGACGCAGATTGCCCACCCTCAGAGTTTTGGATTCTCAGGGTTTAAGGCCAGGCTCCATAATTTGCATTTCCAACCGGATCCTAGTTGATGGAGAGGCCGCTGCTGCGGGTTCCAGAACCTCACTTTGAGGACTATCCTCATACAGGAAATGACTGAGCCGGCCATCGGAGCTGTTCAGATTCTTAAATCAGCTGCTTGGTGAGGCAGGCAGCTCCGACACCCATGGAAAGAGCGAGGGTTGTTGTTTCTGTCACTAATTTGCTCATTCCCCAACACTTTCACTTCAATCTAAGCAGCATGTTGCTTCTTATGGAATGTAGCTCATTCCAGCCACTGATTACCCAAATAGAGTTTACAATGTCTTTTCCCCCCTTGCATCACCATCATCATCATCATTAATAATTATTTTATCCAGTAGAACTAGAGAGCAAACTTGGTGCCATTTTAATATAGTGGGAGGAAAAATGATATTTTTAATTAAGGGCTTGGGGGGAACTGTGACAAAGGAGAGTCTCTTTCACAAAGCCGTCCTAGTGGCCTCAGACAAGATGATTTTCTGGGGAGTGCAGGGTGACCTGGCCCGTACCTGAGGGCATTCCCGGGCAAAGACAGGAGGCAGCACTATCCTCCCCCCAGAGGATGGGACCTCGGCTTCTTCTGGATCTTTCAATCCACCCACCGGGCTGCAGACTGCTCTGTCTGTGCCAGGCATGCAGCTACTCGACCAAATCAAAGGCATTTCTTTGTAATGGCAAGCGGGCAAGAAGGATGGTAGCACTTAGTTTAAATGGAACTTGTGTGCAGGCCTCCTCTGTTGAGACTTGAGGGACAAACGATTCTGAGCAAAGGGTGCTCTGTTGTTTCTTAGCCAGGCGTTGGGGGGCAGGGGAATTTGAAGTGCCCGGACTGTTCCCTTTCTTCCCACTCACCCCGTCATAGTGGGAGGGAATGCCCAGTAAATGGGGCTTTCAGTCTCTCTGTTAGCCCTGGGTCATGTCTCCATTCCCTCTTTCTCCAGAAACTCCATCCTCTGCCACGGACCACTTCCGCTGTGCTGCTGGTGGGGGCACTGGCAGAAAACTGAAGTGCGAATGGAGTAAATATTTTACTCAACCGTATATTAGATATTGGGAGGGAAGTTTTTGTTCTATACTTCCATAACGTCCTGCGTTTTAAGGCTAAATTGCAGCATATGAGTAACCCTAGTGCAGAAATTTATCAAAGGTGATCTGTCGCCAATTTAGAGACATCTACCTGAAGAGGATTGCTTGCATCCCTTAGAAAGGGGCTTGTGGGCCGAAACCGGTGTGGCTCAGTGGTAGAGCGTAGGCCTGTGGACTGAAAGGTCCCGGGTTCGATTCCGGTCAAGGGCATGTACATTGGTTGCGGGCACATCCCGGTAGGGGGTGTGCAAGAGGCAGCTGGTCGATGTTTCTTTCTCATTGACGTTTCTAGCTCTCTATCTCTCTCCCTTCCTCTCTGTAAAATATCAATAAAATATATTTTTAAAAGGGGGGGGGCTTGTGGGAGTCTGTTAAGGGGCCTTTCTCACTCTTCAATTTTGGTGCTTAGAGGGCCTTGGCACAAAACCCCGTGGCACTGGATTTATAGCTGCGGCCTCCACTTTCCCCACATCGAGCCTTTGACCATGGTTTAAGCAGTGGACTCACCGGGAAAATTTTGTGTTAAGGACAATTACAGTCATTGGGATGCAGCAAACTCAAAGCGGCTTTCATCTCAAGGTTTTCAAATGCACAGAACCAGTGTTTTTCAGATTCAGCGTGGTGGCTCACATTATTCACACAATAGGTGGCAAATCAGCCTTGGTGGTTTGAAATGTGTTCTGTGTACAGAATGTAGATCAGGTACAAGTCACAGCACATAATTCATACAACGTCTTTCCAGGTCAGCGGTGGAGCAACCTGTTCCAGGAGCTTGCTACCCTCCGTTTTTAATGAAACAGCAATCAGTGTCCCTGTGATTATCCTCAAGACCGGGCCCAGGGTGCTAGCGTGGGGCGAACCTTTAGAATGTCTAATTAATAAACTTAGTTTAAAGATATATGGCATGGTTTGAAGAGGTGTTTGAAAATCAGCTTGGTACCAGGTCACTTGCTCAGCCCGTATCACTGTCACTCATTGTAAATATTGAAGCAACTGCACTGAATATCTTTGAGTGGGAATTGGAAGGTCAGCATGAAATATTTAGACTGCGGCCAATGACTTTTAAACGCCTCACAGCCTCGATGGAGGCATTAACCACCCCCTGAGTCCTGCTCCTGCCGTCACCGCTGCTGTTGATCTGTTTTTTGAAAAAGAGTGGGATGAACAAGGATGGATTGCCGTCCCTTTTATTAACTGGAAAAAAGAAAACTGAGGGAGCAATCATCAGAATTGTAATTATTAATCTGGAAATTAATGGGCAGCTGGGCATGGGTACAAGCAGCGCAGTTTGGTGACTTAGCCGTCATGACAAATGGTCTTCCTCCAAAAAGGGGACAGTCGCCAGCTTTTCCTTACTTGACTCTTAGTCGAAGGCCCAGTGTCAGGAAGACCGTAGGAATGTCCAAGTTGCCCTCTTCTCCTAGGCATGGCAGCTGGAGTTTAGCATTATTAATGAGAGCTCGCTTTCCCCCTTTGTCACGTCATGCTATAGTTTTTTTTTATGGAACATTTATACAAAACAGTGATTACTGGTAATTGACCTGCATATGTTGAATAATCTTAAGATGCTACTGAGAGTTTAATGTACCTTGTAAATCGAGAGGCTTCCAATTAAGTCGAGTTCTTAAGATAATCACTTTCAAAACTAATCAAGTAATAGGACATTAGTAAAGCTGTTATTGACTTAATTGTGACAAATTAATAAACAGACCCAGTGCAATTACTATAATGGCTTTATCAGTGAGCAGTTTTCCAAAATTTAAGCATAAATCTGTTCTATCCCCTTGAAGTGCAGTAAAAGTTACGTCATGTTAAGATGGATATCACTCATTGCTGAAGCGATCAATGTGAGCACATTGCGCAAATAGCTTGGGTTTCTGTGTGTGTGTGTGTGTGTGTGTGTGTGTGTGTTTTAATGTATTTTCGTTAATTTCAGAGAAGAAGGGAGAGGGGGAAAGAGATAGAAACATCAGTGATGAGAGAAAATCATTGATTGGCTGCCTCCTGCGCACCCCACTCTGGGGCATCAAACCCACAACCCGCGCATGTGCCCTGACCTGGAATTGAACCACAACCTACTGGTTCATAAGTTGATGCTCAACCACTGAGCCACGCTGGCCGGGCTCTTTCTTTTTAAATGTGTTTGACATTTATTTCAGAAGTCAGTGGACCTACATGCTCAGCCCTCAAACCTTAGGATTTGATGAGATCTTTTAGATGTCCCGGACAGAACCATGGCGCCTTCTTACGTTTTCTCATCTCTGCTTCTATATTCTGGGGCCCTTGGGTTGATGGTCCAAGAGCTATGCAGTGTCTGTCCCACTCTCTCTGCCCCGGAGAGCTCTTGGCACAGTGCCCTTTTATACCTACTTGGCACTCTGCAAATAGACCTTGGAAAACAAATGAATTGAGGATTATAAATTGGCTGTTTTGTTTTAATATCAGGCAGTGCCAATTCCTTTAACTTTGCTGATGGCAAGTGTTTAAGAAAATGGCAGCCAATGCCGAAACCAGTTTGGCTCAGTGTATAGAGCGTCGGCCTGTGGACTGAAGGGTCCCAGGGTCAATTCCGGTCAAGGGCATGTACCTTGGTTCCAGGCACATCCCCAGTAGGGGGTGTGCAAGTGGCAGCTGATCAATGGTTCTCTCTCATCGATGTTTCTAACTCTCTATCCCTCTCTCTTCCTCTCTGTAAGAAAATCAATTTAAAAAAATTTTTTTAAAGAAATAAAATGGCAGCCAAAAGAACAGAATGTCCATCCTGCATCCACTGTGACAGAGTTCTTAAAATACGTCTGTGTGTAAGATCCTGTGTGTTACTAAATATAACTATTACAAATAAGATGATCACACATCCTCATTTTTTCATTTTTAAATGGGATCAATAGTATCAATTTTACAGGAATAAATTTCATGACAAAAACCTAGAAATTTGAGAAATTGAGGTCTTTTATATCTGGAAGAGTAGATCGCTGTGTGAGTTCAAGATCCTGAAATCATGGTAGATATCCATACAATCTGTGTTTAAGTTAGACCGTAACAAGGAAGAATGGACTGTCAAGTAAATGTGTGTGTGTGTGTGTGTGTGTGTGTGTGTGTGTGTGTATGTGTGTGTCTGTGTGTGTGTGATATGTATACACATCTGTAATTCTAGCAAGCCTCCCATGTGTTCAGTTTGTAACACAGTCTTCCTCAAACAGGGGAAGTACCATAGAGTCCTATAGTAATAGTAATTGGCATCATCTGGGACAACAAAGGGACGAACACAATGAAACTGCCCAGCTGAAGAAGGGTTATTTGTAAATGATTGGAAGACCCTAAAATAAGGACTAAAATTGTGGCAATTTCATTAATGATGAGGTACTTAAAATTCGTGGTTCTTGAATTTAACAGGAAAAAATTAATTTAACACTATAAAAACAGCACGTCTAGCCATTTACTTACATGCAATTACTATAGCTAGTTGTATGATGGAATTTGCTCCCACAATTATATCAGGAACATAAAAAGAAGCCATTGGTTTTTAAACTTTTTTGCTATCTTATCAGTAAAATATTTTTAAAACATTTACTCCAAACCATGTATTCTTATTCACAAATTACATATACATGTACCACTGTTCTAATGTCATACTCATTTTAAAACACTCAAAAGTAAAATTGAAATCTATAATAAAAGCGTAATATGCTAATCAGATGAGACGTTCTTCTGAACCAAGAACGAGGGAAGCCTGGGTCCCCGGTGCCTGCAAATAGCCAGCGGGAAGCCCGGGTCCTGGGTGCCAGAGGGAAGCTGGTGCCAGCATCTGGGGGAAGGAAGGCCTACTCTTGCATGAATTTGTGCCTTGGGCCTCTAGTCCTATCTAATAAAGAGATAATATGCAAATTGGCCGTCACTCCAACACACAAGATGGCTGCCCCCATGTGGATACAAGATGACTGCCACAAGATGGCAGCAGGGGAGGGTAATTGTGGGCAACCAGGCCAATAGGGGAGGGTACAGGTCTGCAGGGGAGAGCAGTTTTAGGTGGGACCAGGCCTGCAGGGAAGGACAGTTAGGGGTGATCAGGCCTGCAAGGGGGTACAGTTGGGGACTGACCAGGCCTCCAGGGGAGAGCAGCTGAGGGAGACCAGGCAAGCCTTGGATGGCAGCTGCCCAGCCATGCAGGGCTGGCCAGAGGCACAGGTAACCAGGGCTGGCCGAGGCTTGCACTGCCAACAGTGGCAGAAGCAGAGGTGTGATGGGGCATTGCCTTCCCCTGATCGCTGGGTTGCCTCCTGCCCCTGAGGGCTCCCGGACTGTGAGAGGGGGCAGGACAGACTGACACCCCCCCCCATCCTGTGCATGAATTTTCATGCACCGGACCTCTAGTTTTATATAAAGGACTTGAACATCCCTGGATTTTGGTGTTTGAGAGGGGGTCCAAGAACCAATCCCTCACAGATATCGAAGGGTGACTGTGTATCAAAAATCTATGACAGCTGTGGAGCAGTGGGGGTCGCGCTGCCAACTCTCCTCGTTGTGTTGCAATCTCTACAAGAACCTCTGGGTATCTTTTATTTAAACCTTCACATGTGCACCAAGGGAGGGAACTGGGTCTGTCTGAATATTTAATTTAATAAAGCGTTTTTTCTTACTTTTAGATTAAAAAAAAATTTAGGAATAGCAGCTTTGATAGTTCCTTCCTGCACTCTCATTAAGAATCTTGCATTCGGCTTCAAAGGCTACTGCCATAAACAATACGTGTCTAAGTGTCACTTACCTTATCAAGCCCAGGCAAGTGTCTTATCATTTAGCGGTTCCTAATGGGCATATTGTCTCATTATATTATGTGGACTTTGATCCTTTTAGATTACTCCTGAGAGTATTTTTTAAATTGGTTTCAGTGGAAGTTCTAAATTAGTTTTAACCAGATTTAAATATTATAACACTAAATAGTCTCATGGCACATTCTTCTTTAAGAATTACGTTTTTCCATTTTAAAGTGGGCCAAGTGAGGAAGTATGCCTGCAAAGGTTTTTAATTAGATCAAGAGCTTTTCTTAGATGAGTTATTGGCTTTCATATGCAGTAGGTCAGAACGTGCTTGAACACATTAATTTTTAATATTGATTTGGTAAGCCAAAAATATGAACAAGGGTGTCAGTCTGTGCTGGAAGAGTGATGGTTTAAAATGAACAACATATTTGATGCCGGAATGCAAAGTTTTAACTAAATTCAAAGGTTTTCAATGACGAAATTGGCTAATCTGTATTTCTGGGGCCTATGACCAAGAGAATGGTGATTTCATATTTAAATTTAGAAAAGAAGTTTCAAAAACTGGAATTTATAAAATGTATAGAGTAAATATATATAAACTCTATAGAATAAATCTATAAAGATAATAAATTAGCTTTTAAAGTTTTTCTAAAGACAGTAAAGTCTAGGTCTCTCTTCAAATTAAAAACGTGCTACAAAATTTATTATTATGTTGATTCTAAAGGAAAAGTCTGTGAAGGGTTGGGGATGGAAAGCAAGAGGAATTATGAATGTACATGCTACAGGCACCAGTCAAGCTAATATATTAATGCCTTATACATTACAATTCTCTGTAGTCTACATAAGGAGTTCCAAGTATATGTATATTTTTTTATTTTTTAATATATTTACTGATTTTTTACAGAGAGGAAGGGAGAGGGAGAGAGAGCTAGAAACAATGATGAGAGAGAAACAACGATCAGCTGCCTCCTGCACACACCCTACTGGGGATGTGCCCCACAACCAAGGGACATGCCCTTGACGGGAATTGAACCTGGTACCCTTCAGTCCACAGGCCAACGCTCTATCCACTGAGCCAAACCGGCCAAGGCTATATGTATATTTTTAAAGTTTCATTAAAAACGTTCACTCATATGTCACATATAAAGCAGGAAGCAACAAACAAACACACTGGCACTGCCCCTGTGACGGCCTTCGTTCCTAGCCTGGAGCACTTGCAGCATCTAGCAATGTTTCCATGGCTCTCAGGAGGGCCCGGGACACACAGGGGAGAAGAGCCAGGAGGATGGAAAATGAGAGAGGGGAAGAGCTTTCTGGACACAGGAGAGCACGCCATTGCTCCTATGAGAGATGGAGGTCTGTGTTCTCACCCCTTGAATTTAGGCCAGCCTTAGCGGCTCGTCAACCAACAGAGGATGGCAGAGGTGACACTGTGTGACCTCACAGGCTAAGTCAGAAGAGATGGTGGAGCTTCTGCCTGATTTACTGGATCACCAATGTGTTCTGGAACACTCAGTGTGTAACATGCATCTGAGAATTATTTTGTGGTTGTGTAGCAAGTACCTAACTCTCTTGGAGTCTAACCATAAACGCTGTCTCCTCTGCTGTGCACTCCAGCTGAAACCCCAGTTTTCAGTTTCCAGCTGTGGTTGTTTTTACCCTGACCTCCTGGGGGCCTTTCATATACCTATGTACTGTGGCATCCAGTTGGGATCTGGCAAAGTTTGTGGCAGGCCGTCACCCGGCTCTGTCATCCGGCACATGGAATCCGTAAGGCTTTAGCTTGCTGTCTCCTGAGTCAGCCATGGATTCAGGAGTCCCTGAGTGAGACAAGCAGCAAACTCACAAATCTCATCTAGTGCCGTGCTGTCTCGCAGAGAGAAGTGTTCCTCTGGGTTTTGTCAGCTGTCTTCCTGGTGATCCACTGATGTTTTATCAAGTGGTGCCCCGGGACTGGGGACAGAGATTAGACTCAGATATTTGGTCCCGCCCTTTACATGGCTCACTCATTTTCGTGATTTTCCCTCAACCCTAGATTTTCAGCTGTTCTGCCAACCTTTAACTCTTGTGGGAAGTAAGACTACAATTTTGTGAAATCCGGCGGGGGGGGCGGGGGGGGGGAGGTGATAACTTGAATTCTAACTCGCTGCAGTTGCTCCCTGTCAGTGGTTAGCACTTAGTTTATGCTTGCTTTTGGTCACTTTCCAGTGCTTTTAATAACAGTTTATTGGGTTTTAAAAATCTACACACACACACACACACACACACACACTACAGATTTTATAATTGTTACTTACTGGACTATTTGCCAACCAGTCAGTTCCCTTTACCATTACTGGAAAACAGCAATCCCTAAATTTTTTTTTTTAATGTATTATGCCCTAGGCCAGGGGTCGGCAAACTCAGTCAACAGAGCTGCAAACCGAGGCTCGCTGACCACTGTCCTAGCCAGTTAGAGCATCAGCATTTAGAGCATCAGCTTGTGTACTGAAGGGTCAAAGGTGACACCTCAGTTGCAGACTCAATCCTCAGCCCCCATCGGGGCATATGAGAAAGGCCACTGATACTCATAAATGTCTCTCTCATATCTGTGTCTCTTTCCTCCCTTCCACGCTCTAAAAAGTCAGTGGAAAAGAGATGTGTTATAAAGACTTCTTTGTGTTATTAAACTTTCCTTACAACATGATCTTTAATGTCTGTCTACTATTACATCTTCTAAACAGGCAGTCATTTTTATCCATTCCCTGTTAGACACCCAAACTCTTTTCAGTGTTTCAACTGGTATCAACGGTACTCTGGGTGTTTATACTTGAGGATATAAAATATAATTACTTGCACTTGAAGATAAAATTATAATTGTTTCTTTAGGGTAAGTTTTCAGAAATTGGATTATTATATTAGTGAGTGTGAATATTATTCATACTTTTGATAAATTTTGCCAAACATCCCTGCAGAATGGTTGTAACAATTGTCAGTGCCAGTTGTTATTAATTCTATAGGATTACTCACTTCTCTTCAAGGCACATAACTCTAAATTTATTATGAGTTTTATTTGGCTTAAAAATTATTCTATGGGTTTTTATAAAGTAAAAACTCATTCCTGATTTGTTACTTCTTTATAAACTGTGTGCACATATTATGCCTACATTAACAAGAGTCACTTTGAAATATGGTTGTGTAAGCAAAATAGTGGAATGAGTAGGAGCTTTAGTTTGTTTACTTTAATTATTATGCTTTCCTTTCAGTACTAAGAATACATATAAAATACTTATATTCCACTTTAGAAAACAGAAGATATTTTAGAAAATGTTTTATGTTTATTTCCTCCCCTCTTTAAAAAAAAACAACTTAATGAGATATAATGTATTGACCTTCTGCTTTACTTAGTGTCATTGCAATTTTTATTAATGAAGTTTTTAAAATGTGTCTGAATATTTTAGAAATGAAATAAGATGTGGTCTTACCGGTGTTTAGTCAGCCACTATTCATGTAGGACGGGTGGATTTGTATTCATCCTTGTCAGTGTTCGTGAAGAGTGGAGCGCACATTGTCGGAACTCTATGCAGTCCCTGCCGCCTCGCTGAAGGTCATGGGAAAGCCTTCACTTTGCTGAGCCACAGTTTCCTTTGGCAAATAGTAAGAAAATACTACCTACACGGTGGTTGTGAAGATTAATTGAATTACTTAAAGAGCCTCCTACCTGTCATGCCTTCATTTAAAGGAGGCAACCATTGGCTATTTTTAAAGTGTGGATTACCAATAAGTCTATGAAGGACTATTAATTTCGACAATGATTACACTCCTTCATTTAGTTGCAGGTAACTCTAATGAGAATTTAAACCATTTACTTACAAACAAGACATTATATGAAGGTAATTTTAATTAGACTTAAAACTTAAGTTAATTTCAAAACTTATTTTAGACCATAATCTCTTCAGACTGGCCAAATAATATAAACTCCTGAGTTATCAAATATTTACCCTTTCTAATTAAGCTTTACACTGTCAGTTGGTTTAACCCATTGGTATAGTTGATTGGATCTGCAGCTCTAGAAATCATAATGTCCTTTACAAACATTACATATTGTCTATGGTAAAGCAGTTGGCATAATGAGCAAGTTCGGGCCTAAGAAAGATTTGGAAATCATTCTGAAAATGGATGTTGTGATTTTTTTTTTTTAAAAAGTACTCCTCTAGCAGAGGATGTTTTAAGAGAATAATCTTAACTAATTTCCTGTGCATATGGATATTCAGAAGCAGATGGAATTTTAAGTGATAATTCATTAAGGACTTACAATTGATTATCTAGCCACCCTGCACCTGTCCAGAACAGACCCAGATTTCTCACCTTTATGGAGCGATGGTGAGGGATCACCGGGCAGGATTTTTGTACTTTACCTGAGTCACTCACACATATGTCATCAGTCTCTACAGCTCTCGCTTACAACTGGAAATATTTTTTAACTTAATTTTTCTGGAATACTTGCAAGACAGGAAAGATCTTTTACTATGCTACATATTTGGTAGCTGTACAGCAATTAAATTGCTTTAGGAAAGTTAGCTAACACTAACAATTGGTTACATTTCAAAATCTTGGGAATGCCTTACTTTATTTCATTATTGCTTATGTTATAATTTCTGTCTCCAAGTGAACATTTGGTGAATTTATTTTTGAATAGACATCTCTAAAATGGGAGAAAAAAACCTGAAAACAGATTTCTTTTGGTTAGCTAAATGTCAGTTGCTAATGCAAAAGATAAAAATACCTTTCTGGACTAAACTCTTTGTAGTTTCAAAGCACTTTCATATGTATTATCCCATTTGATCATGCTAACCTCCTACAAGGTGGGTTTTGCAGGTGTTGCTTTGTTTTAAAGATCAAGAGATTGCTGCCTTAGAGAGTTTAAGGGACTTGTCCAGCGTCACACCTGAAAATTCTCTGCATGCATAAGTTTTGGGGGGAAATTGCAAAGCACATAATGGCTAAAAGGCAAGTTTTCTTAATGTATAAATACATCTTGCTAACAGCATTACTGTGAATATGGCTGGTTAATGTGGATTGATTGTTATATTTAAAAATGAGAACAGATCTATCAGTAGAGGATTGGTTTGATATAATCTGATTATCCATTTATGTAATAATATTTATAATATAGCTGTTAAAAATGATTATCCTGGTGTCGGTGATTAGCTACTAATTGAGACAGGCACCTTGCAAAGTAACATATATAATTCAATCCCATTTCGTTGAAAGGAGCAAATGTTAAATATATACACTGAATGGCCAGATTATTATGATCTCTGAACGCATAATAATATGGTCACTCAGTGTGTGTGTGTGTGTGTGTGTGTGTGTACACACACACACACATATATATATATATATATATATATATATATATATATATATCTCAGAGGTCCGGTGCATAAATTTGTGCATGGGTGGGGTCTGACCAGCCTAGTCAAGGGGAGGGGACATGGGTGGTTGGCCAGCCTGCCCTGCTGGTTGAACTCCTGGTCGAGGGGACAATTTGCATATTAGCCTTTCATTATATAGCATATACACTGAGTGGCTAGATGATTATGCGTTCAGATATCATAATAATCTGGCCACTCAGTGTATATCCATCTGTTTGTGTATGCACCTGGGTGAATAGAATTGTTTAACTGGAATTGGCAAATGGATAAAGAACAAGGGGGTAGGAATATAATATTAGCTTTTCTCATTTCCTTTTACATTGTTTCACTCATAAGATGAGTTTGCATTACTTTTATAATTTTCTAAAGTATAAAAATAATAGTACTGGGGGAGGCAGTAACACGAATACATCAATTAGACAAATTCACAAACATGTATTTCTCAAAAAAAGATGTGCATTGGCACTGAATATCAGAAGCTCATATATAAAGAAATGCAAATTAAAATAGCTTTAAGATCTGTTTGGTTTATATGTGGGTTTTTTCCCACCTAACAGATTCACCAAGTTTTAAACACTTTACAAATGCCCAGAGTTAGGAGCAAGAACATTCTTAAGCATACTTAGAGAAAGTACGCGTTGGGGCAAACTCTTTAGAAGTGATCAGGTGGTGTTTATTAAATTTAAATACATAGTGATAACCTGGGAATTCCACTTGCAGGATTTTATTCAGGTGATCTACCCAAGAATTTGTAACATTGTTTATAATAGCAAAACTTGAGACAAAAGAAAAATTATTGAATAAGTCGCCCCCCTCAAACACACACACACACACACACACACACACACACTCACACTCACACACACACACTGGCATACTAGCCAACTGTAATGAGGTAGAGCACAAGATATTTTACATTTTCATGAAACCAGTATAAAACATTATGTATAGTATTCTTTCATTTGTGGTTGTTTTAATTTTGTCAAATGATCATGCAGTAAGAAATTTTGGAAGAGTTATCAGTTAATTATTGTTTTTACTCTGAGAAATAATAATGGAATCCTATCTAATAAAAGAATAATATGCTAATTGGCTGTCACTCCAACACACAAGATGGCTGCCTCCTTGTGGTCAAAGATGGCTGCCCCCATGTGGACACAAAATGGCTGCCACAAGATGGTCAGCAATGGAAGGCAGTTGGGGTGACCATGCCGACAGAGGAGGGGGCATGACTGGGCCTCCAGGGAAGAGCAGTTGGGGGGGACCCAGGCCTTTAGGGGAGGGCACTTAGGGGTAAATCAGGCTGGCAGGGGAGCAGTTAGGTATCAATCAGGCTGGCATGGGAATGGTTAGGGGGCAATCAGACTAGCAGGTAGAAGCAGTTAGGGGCAATCAGGAAGGCAGGCAGGCGAGCAGTTGGGAGCCAGCAGTCCTGGTTTGTGATAGGGATGTCCAACTGCCCGTGTATACCAGATCCTGATGTGATCAGGCCTACATGGGCAGTTGGACATCCCTGGAGGGGTCCCAGATTGGAGAAGGTGCAGGCTGGGCTGAGGGACACACATCCCCATGTGCAAATTTTGTGTACCAGGCCTCTACTCTGGAATATGAGGCAATTCCTTTCCATGACATAATCTTTTATATGTTTTCAATTTTTTGCCTTATGCTTATTTTTAGATTTTAAAAATTATTTTAGAAAAGCCATTGCATAAAAGAGTTCCTTGAATTAAACAAATTGATCTTTATAGGAAACTAAGAAAGGAAAATTAAAATGATTAAATTGTTTTTTTCCCTTATAATTACTACTTATGGTTATTAGAGCAAAAACTGAAAACAGAACTCATACTTTCCTTTATCATGCCTATTCCTACCTCTATCTTTCCCATATCCTTAAATAGCACCAGTAACCACCCAGCTGCTAAAGCCAAAAAACTAGAAATCATCTTTCGTTTCTGTCCTCCCTAATCCCCAATTCCAATTCTTCCTGACAACTCTTACATCCTGGCATAGCCTGAACCCTTTCTCATCTGTTCCTAGAGAGATGCTGTCCCCTGTCCAGACCACCATCTGTCTTTTTGCCCAGAGACCAGTTTGCTAGCTGACTTCAGAGCTGCTCTCACATAATCATCTCTTCCCAGAGTGAAAGCAGATCTTACCACCTCCTGTTTAAAACCTGTGTGTGACTTCCCGATGCACTGAGAATAAATCCAAATGCTTGCTCGGGCCTGCAGGTCCTGTGTGATTAGCCCCCTATCAGCTGTGCAGGGTTCCTGTGAGAGGGTCCCTTCACTGACTGTCCTGTTCTCATGCTTCATAGAGTCACACCCACCTCAGGGCACTGGCCGGAGGCACCCCCAGGTCTTCGCTGACAGGTTCTTTTTTGTCCTGCTGGCCTCAGCTCACAGATCTCCCCTTCAATGACATCTCTCCAAGAAGCCCCTCTACAGAAGCTCTCCTTCAGCCGTCCACATCCTCCTCCTTCCCTTTCTTCTCAGCCCTTCATATGACAAGACAGCCATGCCCTGCTTCCCCTTGGCATTTTGCTGTTAACTGGAGTAGGTAATCTTACATTCTAAGAGTGTACATTCTGCCCATGGGGCCCAAGAGAGCATTTTTCACTTGGAATCAGGGGAGAAATCGCTCACCAACAGGGTTATTGTTCTTCAATTGACATTTAAGGGAAACGAAGGCACTCGTCAAAGCGGTGAGATTTATTTTGTACTAAGAAAGCCCCAATCCATAACACTCCGGGGTCCTCCTACCAGCTCATTGCATTATTTCACAGCGGTTCATTTCCGACCAGACCTGTGAGGCAAGTCCTGGTCATACTCTGGCATAATTTCATCCCCTCCCCATCAATTCCAGATCCCTCTGTCTCTCTGAGGTCCCCTTCACGAATCACCAGATCCTGCCCTCAGCCCGTTAGGAGCAGTCATCATTATGGCAGTGCTCTAGGCCTGCAGGTAGCGCTGCAGCTCAGAGCCTGAGGGCCAGGGGCAGGAAGCAAAGGCGGAAGGGTGTTTTCTCTCTTCCTGTTCCTAAAGGTAAAATGGATGCGATGATTATTTGTCATTCCAAACTACTGTTTTGAGGTCTTCCTTTTTTTTAGCTTTATAAATGCTTTCCAGCAAATTAAAGTTACCATAACCTACAACTTTTTATGTGAGCCCTTTTTTATCTAAGTATTTCCTAAAAGATCATAGGAATGATTGTGTGGTCTCAATCAAAATATAATGATGTTTTCATTTTACAGAGCTAGCAGACATGACATAATAAAGATTTTTTAAAGCTGCAGTTATCCATGTCCGTCCACACTCGTATATTTTGAATGTGTCTGCTAGAAAATTGGTAGTTTTACTGTCTTAGTTCCACCAACCATTTACTCAGCACAGGTGACCCTGGAACAACCTGGGGAGAGGGGTGCCTATCCCCCCACACAGCTGGAAATCCACGTGTAACTTTTGGCTCCCAAAAACCTAACTACCAATAGCAGACTGTTGACCAGAAGTCTTCCCAATCATGCAAGTAGTTGATTAACACATATTTTGTATGTATTACATACTGTATTCTTCAATAAAGCAAACTAGAAAAAAAAACGTTATTCAAAAAACCATAAGGAAGAGAAAATACATTTACAGTATTTATTGGAAAAATAATCCAGGTATACGTGGACCCACACCATTCAAACTCCTGTGGCTCAAAGGTCAACCGTACTTTGAAACACTTTTTAATGTTCCCATCAGCACTAGGAGGCCACCAACTGTTGAGACCATGTGAACGATCCATTTTGATTATTCTTACTGTGCAGGTGATACGAGTTCATTTACATTTTTCAGATTTTTTCCCCTAGAATATAAAGAAACTACTTACTAAGAATATATAAGCATGTAAGCTAAAGGAAAACATAAATACACATACACTGTTTTAACCAGAAGTAATAAGACTTGCTCAGAGTATTTCCTGAATTTAAAAGTATGTGTGTGTGTGTATATATATATATATATATATATATATATGTAATTATAATTATGTTTGAAAGGGATCTGTTGCTTCCATCTATAAATGCAACAATCAACAAATTATGGCATCTACTAGGCAAAAACCTATTTGAGGAGGTGATGGTGGTAAAAAAAAAACAAAAAAACAGAAGTGTGCCTCTGCATTTAGGACGTGCCGGTATTCTGCAGCTGGCGAGATGTGTTCACGCAGGTAGAAAGTGAAATAACAGGGGTGTCACAGGCAGCAGAGAGCTCATTACGGGCAGCTTACACTTCGTAGAGCCTGTATTTTATACGCGGGAGCCACTGCGGGCCGAAACGGGACAGACAGAGCTTCCTGGTGGTAGCTCATGTTCTGTTGAGAATATCTGTCTTCATTGTTGAGTTTCCCTCAGCATTTTGTTCCTGCTCTGTATTCTTTATTCTCCATCATCCTCTTTATTCTTATGTCACGCTTTTTTTGAATCTTTATGTCTTTAAAACTTCAGTTGCTATATTGTTTCATAGCACAGCCTTCCACAGGCTCTGAACCATAAGTTGTAGGCAGAAGGCAGGGAAATGAGGATGAAGTTGCATGTTAACTTTATTCTGCAGCATCTGTTCCCAGTGATCCTGCATCCGTTTGTTCTAACCACCAGCTATGCACGCATTTTTGTTTATGTGATACTTCTTGCGGAAAAACTCAAAGCTAAGAAAAGCTAGCATTTTCAATAACGAGGCGGTTTAATTAACTGTCCAGCTTTCTTAAGATGCTAAGAGAATTGTCTGAATGTACATAACGCAGCTTAACATACTAATTATCGGCCCTGATTACCTAGACATCACTTATTTTCTTGAACTTCCTTGCTGTTAATTTATCATTTGGGAATGTTAACAGCATTTGTAGCATTTAGCAACATTTTCCCACTCTGGGCTTCTTAATTTAGCATTTGCTTTACTGATTATTACCTACTCTGAAGTATAATGATAACTAATTTATTCAGCATCCGGTGATGAATCTTTCCCAAATACTCCCAAGTAGTTTAATATCTGGGGGGGAGGGGGGGGGGGCTACAGTGAGGATCTGCTGAACTTCATATTGTGATACCATGCTTTTCAGATACCAGTTAGACAACGTTCACTTTTTTTTTTTATTAAAAGTTAATTAGACCCACTTGATGTCTTCCCTAAAGACCTCTAAGGAATGCCCATAGGAAAAACAGAAATTGTTCTCCGGGGGGAAAAAAAAATACTGTTTTACCTCTACGCTAGTGCCTGGAAAAAAGTTTAATTGAGTTGCAATGGATGCCCCGAAGCTCCAGAATTTCCGAACAGACGATCTGGACCCTTAAAAGAACCGTAGCAGGTTTCTCACAGTGCTCAATGGATGCACTCCACGGTTCCTGGCACATGTAGGCACTCAGTTAATTAGGGTCGACTGACTGACTCAATCTTACTTGCTGAGTTTGGCAAGATACCCACAAAGTGCTCATCTTCTAACATGTGGAACGAAATCATTGAATATTATTATTCTTTCCTACCTCAGAATTTCGGCCAGGCACTTAACATTAGTCATGGCATAATGGATAGTAAGATGTCCTTTTCCATTAGGAATTGCTCCATAGCTTTAGCTGCATCTTAAAGGTCAATGGTGCCAGAGTTTCAGCTCCTGGGCCAAGTAGCTTCCCCAGTTGTTGAGAGGCTAGCCTTAGTTGTCAATGTTTTTATCTCATTAATAAAAATTTTTAAAAGACACCAGAAAAGAAAAATTACCAGCTATCATTATTTCATCTTCATGAAAACAGATAAGCCTGAGATCACAAAAAAAAAAATGTGAAGGACAAAAAAGAACAGTCATTTCAACTGAATAAAATTTAGCCTTCATAAAAATTTACCATCCTGTCCTTACTGTCCTTATTTCATCATAACTCCTAGAAAACACAACTTCAGACCACTTCAAGTTTGTGATAGTAGCCTATGTGATCAGCCTAGAAAGAATTTTTAATACATTTTTATTGATTTCAGAGAGGAAGGAAGAGGGAAATCGAGATAGAAACATCAATGATGAAAGAGAATCATTGATCGGCTGCCTCCTGCATCCATACACTGGGGATGGAGCCTGCAACCCAGGCCTGTCCCCTGACCAGAATTGAACCGTGACCTCCTGGTTCCTAGGTCGATGCTCAACCACGGAGCCATGCTGGCCAGGCTAGAATGGATTTTTTTTTCTTCTTAAATTGACTATAAGAGAGCTATATGGTGACGCTAATATGAGATTAAGTTATTTCCATATGTTAGGGGTGGAAACCAATGACACACACTTTCATTATTGTTTTTGATTTTACTAAAGGAAGCATGTATCAAGTGCCTCTGTTTGTTGGCACTGCCCTGGACTTAGGGATTCCACAGGTGCAGCGACCAGTCAGTCCCTGAGGATCCTTGGCTGGAAGAAGAGAGCAGTCCTGGACAGTCTGGTTCCTGAAAGATGGTAGAACAGAATCTGGAGAATTAAAAGCCGGGGTCTGTGCTAATTGCATTTAGTTTGATCCAAAGGTGACTCATGCCATGAAATGAAAGGCAGGCAAAGAGATGAATAAAAGCCCAATTTTTACTAAAGTCTTGAATCTTAAGTAATGCCTTTTAATGACGATTTATGTTAAACTCTTACAACAGTGGAGCAAATGTACATATGAAACCAAAGGAAGGGGACGTCTGGCAGATTAATATTAGTGGATGGCCATTTCTGAAGACTGGACTGTGCTATGCTCCTGCTTATCCGGAGGTTTTTAGAAAAGTGTTTGGGTAAAAATGCTTGTCTGCAGCCTCCCTCCCCAGGGTTAAAGGAGATGACGCTGTGACTTTCAGCAGTGGGTCTGAGATATCCCAGGAATTCTAGAGGCTACCAAATGGAACTTGGCAGGCCCACGCCATAAAGAGACACAGCTCCACAATGGACATTTATGCCTCCAAAACACATTCCCAAAGCCATCCCCATCATCAGTTCAGACAATTAAACTAACATCTTCCAGCTGGTATCTATATAGATATTTTTGTGTAAATATGTTTGCCAAAAAAAAGACATATTGCTAAATCATTTATAGTGGCAAAAATAAATAAATTAGACTCAATGTCTTTTAGTAGGGGTATGTTTAAATAAATTAGAATTTACCCAATCAGATACTACGCATTCAACAGCAATAATAATATACATTGATTGGCATGGGGCATATTCATGAAAAAATATAGTGTATATTTAAAACAATGTACAGACTATGATTTGTTCTTAAGTTCAGTAAAGTAAGTGTGTTTGCATGCCTGCACAGCCTACATGTACTGAAATGCCTTTTCATCAGTAGTGTTGAAAGGACATCCCAGTTTGCCTAATACCTGGGCAGAAGCCACATCCCATTATTGCAGTCTGTTGATTATGGTAGACAAGGAGATGTAACCCAAAGGACAACTAGAAAACAGAATTTTGGCATCTTTGGACCTCACGAGCAGATTATTTACAGAATTAGGGAGGGCTTCTCACCATCTCAGTCTTTGTAACTTCCGGCCTCTCCTCCAATCCTCAACAGTCAGATGCAGGGCCCGAAGTATTGAGGGTGAGAATACACTAAAACAGTCTTTGACAGTCAAGTGCAAGGGCAGCAGTATTGAGAGCGAGAATAAACTAAAGTGAAAGTATTCCATTTCGATCCTGCATAAAACCCCATAATGATATGGCTAATTTAAAAACTGTTATTTTGTCGCTTTGTTAAAAAATGTAAGTCTGGAAATCCTTTGGGGAGTTAGCCCACAGGCTGCTGTTCAGAGGTAATCAATAAGCTGTAGATTATGGATCATTGTCATCAAATGGCTGCCCTGACTCCCCTTTTTCTTTTCCCGGGGGATAAACCTGGGGAAGTGGTCCGCCTAAGGCCAACTTTCCAAGGGACAGTGGAACCTTGACTGGTTCTATAGCTACAGCCCCTGGAACTGTTGGCTCGAGTCTTGGTGGGGTCCTAGATCACAAGCCTGGAAGAATGGTGCCGTGTGAACCTTTCAGGAAGGAGGCGTTCGTAATGAGTGATGACTAAATCCCTTACGCTCAACACCACTGAGCTTTGGGAATACAGTTAAATGGAGCAATCATTTATGAACTTTCTAATTAGTCTTCTCTAATTTGTGCTAAAACCCAAAAGGAATAATATTAAGTTACCTGCTCTTTTGAAATAAATATCCATGTGTGCCTCTCCATTCGCATATATAAGTAAAGCCTCACCATAATACACTGAGGGGGGGGTACTTTTTTCTCCTAAAACTTGTTGTGTTGCCCCCCAGGGAGTAAGCTGTATTCCGTATTATGACCTTGAAGGGAGTTTGTTTACTCCTCAGCTAATCAGAAATTATCCAGTCATTAATCCTCAAGAAAATTTTTATTGGCCCATTTCCCATTTCGCATAGAATAGCAAGGAAAGGGGAATTTGAAAGTCGGAGCTAATTGAGACTTTACAACTATTTAAAGCTTTGTTTATATATTCATCTGGCTTTTTGGAATTGTTTCAGTTCTGTAAAAATTTTATTTTTTTATTTTTTTTTGCTATATTCGATTATACTGAGTAACCGAATGTATTTATTAAGGATACAAATTGTATCTGGGCAATAACTATAACAAAACTTTAGGTACCTCAATTTAAGATTATTTTGAAGATAGATACCATCAATTTAGCACAACCCTCTGGCTCTTTGACTCATTTCAAGCTCTTGGCAAAGGAGTTAGCAGCGCTCCCATGGGATTCAGCCCTGAGTAGAATAGTGTCATTAGTACTGTAGTTCCTCTCTTTGGTACTATTAACCATTCCCAGGAGAGAGATGGAAAAGCACATAGTGCCCACTGCTTGTCAAGCTGTGGGGTCAGTAAATAATTATACCTTCTTGTTTTGAGTGCAGTATACTGCCACTGCTAATAAACTACTTTCAAATGAAGTCTCTAAGGAATAAAATAGTGTTCCACATTTTCAAAAGATTCATAGTGATTCCATTTCTGAAGACATGATTCTAATTGTAGTTTCCAAAATCAGTTATTTTTTGTTTTGATGTTTTGTTTTCAAAGAACTATTACCTTTGTAGACTCCTGGAAATTTAAATTAAGTGAAAACTTGATGCATATATATTTTACCTTGAAAAATTTGAAGGTTAAGCATGCCAACCACGTTTGCAGTTGAAAATCCACATGTAAATTTTGACTCCCTAAAAGCCTTAATTACTAATAGTCTACACCATTGACTGGAAGCTCTATGGATAACATAGACAGTCGATGAACACATTTTATATGTTATATGTATTATGTACTGTATTCTTGCAATAAAATCAGCTAAAAAATGTTATTATGAGGAAATCATTAGGAAGAGAACATACATTTACAGTATTTATTGAAAAAAATAGGAATATAAGTGGATCCCTGCAGTTCAAACCCCTGTTGTTCAAGTGTCAACTACTTATTAAAATGACACTCCAAATTAAAATGGGAAAACTGGAGTTTGGAGGAAAGAGAAAGAAATGAAATTAGAATGACACAAAAGTCTGAAGTTCTGTTCCAGGATTCCTTGAACCAAAACAAACACTTGGCAGCTCCCCAGATCATGCTAATTGCCTTTCTGTGTATACATTTCCATATGCTGACTCATGGTTTGGCTTAAAATGCAGTCATTGTAACCCCACTTGGAATATTAATAAAATACTCTTTTCTTTCATGCCTGCCTTGTGGAACTAATAGTTTCTGAACACAAACTGTTACTTTATCTTTAAAGTATTTTTTAAATAGTATTCATGTTGGTAAAATAAAGACAAAATAGTTAAAGAACACCAGGGCTGCCTTTAAAATACTGTGATAATGGAACTGGGGTTCAAGACATTTTTAATTGAATGTATTGGGGTGACATTGCTTAATAAAATTATACAGGTTTCATGTGTACAACCTCTCTAACACATCATCTGTATGTTGTATTGTGTATTCACCACACTGAGTCAAGTCCAAGACATTTTAAATCCCCTATTCCTTCAGATGAGATTCATTTTGAGCCAGAGGCCTAGAAAGCTTCGCCTTTTGTATCATGCTGACCCCCAGACCAAAGGAACAAGACTCTCTGTAGATTCTTTTTCCTTTGTCTCAACGCCACCATTTTGGTGTCAAATGCCCACTGTCCATATACGTCTCTTTAGATATTAGAGCCATACAAGTATATAGGTTCCTGAGTAGAGTCGTAGAATTTAAAGATTAAAAAAATTTTAGGCTGAAACCAGTTTGGCTCAGTGGATAGAGCGTTGGCCTGTGGACTGAAGGGTCCCAGGTTCGATTCTGGTCAAGGGCATGTACATTGGTTGTGGGCACATCCCCGGTAGGGGGTGTGCAAGAGGCAGCTGGTCGATGTTTCTCTCTCATCGACGTTTCTAGCTCTCTATCTCTCTCCCTTCCTCTCTGTAAAATATTAATAAAATATATTTAAATATATCTATATCTATCTATCTAGATAGATAGATAGATAGATAGATAGATAGATAGATCTTAGAACTCATTCCATGAGTAACCAGAACTTGGTTCTCATTCATTGCACATGTGCTGTGCAAGCCGGCACCATTTCCCTGACACGCACAACACACATTTTGGCTGTGATGGCCCCACAGTCTGTGCCCCATTCCCTCACCCAGGCCAATCTCCAAGTCTTTAAAGCTTTGCCCAAGAAAGGGCAAGTGGCCTTATTTAATATTTAGATATAATGATGCTTTCTCTGATTTCTTGAAACTCTTCCTTGACCAATGCAACTGCTGATCGTATAATTTTACTGAAATGCATTAATTCTGAAGGTTGAAAAAGTGGTAACCAAGGCCATCCTTTCATATAACATCATATGTACTCTAAACTCAGCATCCTTTCTGTTACCATGAGATAGGCTATGTCCGTGCTTTTGATGTTCTTGCCCCTATGTAATTAAACGGTGATAGAAAAGAATGCTGATTGCCTGTTGATATGAATGTGTGCAAAGGAGGAGAGAGGTGATCAGTAAAATCCTTTTAAATCTAACTTGCTTAAAAACATATTGAAAGCTTTCATTATATCTCTGGTTTTCTCTTGCCTTACTTAATAGCAGGGAGCAAATGTGTGGATACAAAAAGTAATTTGCATTGCAGTTTAGTGTGTATGTACTGCATACGTTTTCCCTCTGGGGGTGCCACCACACACTCTCCTACCCTGCACTGGAAAGAGCCAGTCCTGGCAACCTGGGAGTGGGCTGGCTTCCTCGGCACGCTGTCCTCTGCCCTCTCCAAAACGAGGTCACCCTGCCCTCCCCTCCTGGCACCGCCATTCATGGCAGCGTTGGGTTTACTGGTTTCTCTAGAACCTAGAAATTTGTAATTTTGCTCAATGTGCTCATTGGCTTTGGTCAGTGATAGAATGGTTGGACTGTAAAAAATAATGTCATGACAACATATTAATGACCAATTACTATGTGCATCTGCCATATGTTAATAAAACCTTAATGTAGCTGTTCCTCCTATCTGGATGGTTAGATGTTCTTCCTATGTAAGTCAACCATGAAAATAAAAACTGACTCATGTTCTCAGAACTTAATAAATATCAGGCATTTCCAAAATAAATGAATATTTGATTTTCTGATCTGCTTACTTTTAAAATATATATTTTTTAATTGATTTTAGAGAGGAAGGGAGAGGGAAAGAGAGCTAGGAACATCAATGATGTGAGAGATCATTGATTGGCTGCCTCCTGCACAACCCCTACTATGGATCGAGCTTGCTACCTGGGCATGTGCCCTGGCCAGAACTGAACCGGGAACCCTTCGGTCTGTCTGCAGGCCAACATTCTATCCACTGAGCCAAACCAGCAAGGGCCTCTTTTGTTTACTTTTTATGAGTTGTACTATAAATCAAAGTTTTGGAACAAAGTCTAGATCTTACTCTACAAAGAAATCAGGAGTAAGAGGGAAGCCAGCTTAGAAGTCATGTACCAGCTGCCCACGTGGCTTTTCTTTTCTTCCGCCTTCCCTGGCAGCCCTGCAGCGGGACACGCAGGCTGGAAGGCTTTCCCCAGAGCTGTGAAAGTAGAAGCAAAAGACAGAGGGGTTAGCAAATCTATGGGACCCCAAGAGCTATATTTAACTGGGGCCAACCTAGGAAGAGAGGAAAGTGAGACTCCCACAAGACTCACGCGTGGCCTCAGTGGAACCCATTGACTTCTCTCCTGCTGCCTCTCCTGCCCTCCCCTCACGGGCACTGCAGAGGCCTCCCGCTCCCAGCCAGCCCTTCTGCTGTGTGTCTCCATGTCCACATTCTCCCTCTCTCCATTCTTTCCTCACGGCTTCTTATTGATCCTTCAAGAGTCACCTCAGGTCTCCCCTCCTTGAAGAAGCCTTTTGTGATCCTCACTGTGTTGGATCTCATGTCCTGGCTGTAGGTGCCCGGGGAACCCTACACACATTTACCTTGGCACCTACCGCAGCCAGTTGGAATTATTCATGCTTAGGTCGTTCTCTCCCGTTATACTATAAGGTCTTTGAGAAAAGAGTGATTTATTCATCATAACAGTCTTGCAACCCAGAGGCAGGCATAGTCTGTGGCAAAAAGTAGGCATTTAATAAATATGCATCTGAACTAAAACCAACATGTGGGTCTTCAGATTTCTGCAAGGGAATTGACTGGTCAGGAGAATCATGACTTTATTCTTTATTTGAATTATTACCTATGACCTGACAGTTTAAGTGGCTTTTCAGAAATAAACTGTACCCAAGAGTATGATCATGTTTCAGTAGCGTGTGTGTGTGTGTGTGTGTGTGTGTGTGTGTGTGTGTGGTGTGTATTTAGGACCTTTCCCTTTTTAAAGAGCATTTCTCCAAGATGAGAGGCAATAATTTTTGAAGCTCCTGCCTTTGACCCCTTTTAAATTTGAATTACATGAATTTGCTGACATTTTTAAGCATAGATTAAATATGTCAGGGAATGAGTAAATACTTAGAAAATGTACTTAGGATATAGGTAAAATAGTGTGAAGAGAAACATAAGAAAGGAAGTTCGGTAAATGGAAGGTTTGGAGAGGGTATGGTGTCAGTGGATTACTAATAAATCTTTGAAAGTTATCCAATACCCAAGAAGAAACTGTATATCACGTGAATGTCTATAGCAGTCCATGGAATCTCAGGCCGAAATTAATTAAAATGTTGAAGTGCTGTAGGTCGGATTTGGGACACGGTGGGGATGTTTTGGTATGATTCTGTTTAATATTCCACTTGGAATGGGTATACATCTCTATATGGGCACATGTACCTTCCAAAATATTTATCCGTTCATCACCACCAGGAAGCACATAGCAGCTTCTCTGTGACGTAAGTCAACTCCGATTTTCAATTTGGAAATAAAAGTGAAAGCCCGAGACTAGTACCCAGTCAAAGACAACAATGCTTTCAAATATCCAGAGTGGACTAGGAGCTAAGGAGCCATTATTCAAAAGCTGAACTTTTCACTTCTGCCGTGTGGAGCCGGTGGGGAAAAAATGGAATTAGTCTGACCCATAACTCTCCCATCTATTCTCCTCTTCAGTGGGATTGGAAGGAACTGGCCCTGGGCCTCGGGGGGCAGCAGCATTCTGGCCGAATTTGGGACCCTGCATTTGGAATTTATGCACCTGAGCCAATTGTCAGGAGACCCCGTCTTTGCTGAAAAGGTGAGACTCTCCAGGATGCCTTGCATTGCAGAGCATCACTTGTGAGAAAGAGTGTCCTCTGCTGAGAGGCCTGATAATGTTGGATGTGGAAGAGAACAGCCACATTTACTATAGCAGCCCTTTATGAAGCTTTGTCACGTGTGCCTTTCCTTTAACCAACTGTGAGTCCACCGTCTTTCCACGGCATGATTCCAGCTCAGCGTGAGATCACTTCTGAGGCTGATTCCCTACCTCTCAACCACGTCACTCTCTCAGAACTCGTTTTCTTACCTAAAGCTATGTAAAGATGTATGGACTATATGAACCAAGCATATGAAATACTTCTTAAAGTGTTACATGAATGTAAAGTCGCTATTGAATTAATTTCTAATTTTTAAGAAACCAACATCAATATTTGAATAAATCCATTTTCACCCCACCTTGCTGCCCTTACCTTCCACCCCACTTCTCTGCTCCCACCTTACAGCCACGCAATCTCCGGCACCCCAGTCGCACCAGTTACACACACAGGTCTTCGGTCATCACCCCCAGCATAACATCAGCCCTCGGGGCCCGCAAGTCCTGCGTGTCTCCTTTTTGCTTCCTGTCCTCCCAACCCACTCTCTGTTCATGGCCTTTGTCCTTGCCCCTCCCTTTGCCCAGGTCGCTATCCCTCCAGTTTCTGCATGGCTTGCTCCTTCATTTCTTAAAGCGTCTGCTCCAATGCTCTTCCATCAGCCTCCCGGCTCACCCTGAGTAACAGCCTCACCACCCCCACAGCCTTCTGTCCCATTACCGTCCTGTGTGTTTTCCATAGCACTTACTGCCACGGGTCATAGACCTGGCATTGCAGGTGGGATGTTTCTTTATGTGATGTCTTTACCGGAATGAACTTTGTTTATCCACTGAAATGTCACTGGTTCCTTGGACGGCATCTGGCATACGGCAGATCAGGGTGACTGTGTTCGTTGCTGCCTGTTATTTTTGTAAGCTGGTAGCAACTGACTTTGTTCTAATCCTGTGTCATTTAAATCAACTTTTTTATTTTCCTAAGATGGAAAACTATCATCAAGAAAGAGAGAAGAATGACACCAACATTGTCTTTTGGATTTTCCTAGTAACATTTTATTTTCTATGTTGTAGGTAATGAATATCCGAACAGTCCTGAACAAACTGGTTAAACCACAAGGCCTTTATCCTAACTATCTGAATCCCAGTAGTGGACAGTGGGGTCAATGTAAGTCAAAAGATTATCATTGTTTGCCCCGGCGGGTGTGTCTCAGTGGTTAGAGGGTTGGCCCACGCAATGAAGGGTCTCGGGTTAGGTTCCCGGTCACGGGCCATGCCTGGGTTGAAGGTCACATCTCCGCCTGGTTGGGGAGCATGCAGGAGGAAACCAATCGACATGTCTCTCATTACTGATGTCTCTCTCCCTTCCTTCCCCTCCCTCCCTTCCACTCTCTCTAAAAATGAATGGAAAGAGTATTCTTGGGTGAGGATTAACAACGACGCAAAAAAAAGATTAGCATTGTTTTAGCTCTTTACAGTACCCAGCACCATCCTGATAACAGAGAGAAAAAGTAGAATAAAGCACAGTATTTGGGGAGATGGTTTAGAAAAGGAGAAAGAAGACCCAGTCCCTTTAATAAATAGGCTTCTGTCACTAGACAGACTGTAAGTGTTACCTGGAAACTAGAGTGTTTTGATCTGTCAGCATAATGACATATAAGCCCATCTAAAGCTATTGATCAGAAAGGGAAGACCTACTCAGGGTGGTGGGGGAATGTTAGCCTGTGACAAACTAGACATGTGGGTGAGGGAGCGGGGGGATTGTTCCTTTGTTCTAATGACTGTCATCAGGATTTTCCATAGAGTGACTAGATCATTCTACTTCATAGCAGTTCCTTTCTGCTTGACTACGCGATGAGAGAGGAGCCCGAGTCTTTAAGGGTTGGGAAATTGAAAGAGCAAACGGTGTATTTTTTCTGCTTAATTTTAAGCCTGCAGGTAACGGTTTCTTGCCAGTAGAGTTCTCCTTAGGGTAGGAGAAAAAATTGTGCCAGAAGCCCTCACTTGAGATCCTGGCAGACTCTGACCGGCGGTGTAATGATTCAGAGTCGCTGAGAGAAATGTCCTCAAGCTGCTCTGGAAAAACAGTGGTAGATGAAGCAGCCACTGAGGGCCAGTGAAGAATACCAAGTGAGATGCATGGCTGGGCCGAGTGTGTTCGAATGCCTTACAATTTACTCTCATTTGAGTTGTTTCATTATATTTAAATGCCTTATATTCTTAGATGGCTGTGCCTCCTTGCTGCTTTAGAAGTACTCTGCTTAAAGAATAACTTAGTAGGAAAAAAATGCTAAAATCTATGTGTGTTAGCAGTGGCTGGGGAAGGCCTAGCTTTTGAGATCATAAAACCATAACCAAGGTTGCCACGTGACCTCAGCGTGGTCTACCAATCACCACTCAGGGGCACCCCTGAGACCTTTCAGAGCGTCCACAAGGTCAAAGGTGTTTTTATAATGACACTGAGACTTTCTGCCGCAGTGCTGACATTTGCACTGAGGTTGCAAAAGCACTGATGGGCGAAACTCCTAAAGTGAGAACCATAGCCGAGGCCCCAAGTAGTCGTCACATTTTAAATCTTCACAGCCAGTTTGAATAAAAAGAAGGGAAGAGAAAAAAAGCTAGTTTTACTTTTGCATGTTCATAATGAAGCAAAAATAAATTATTGAGTCTAGTACATCTCAGCCATTGAATACCCATCTTTGTGATATTCTGTGTGATTAAATCCAAAGTACACTTAAAGCACTTCTGCCGCTTACTACGGAACAGTGGCTGCCTCACAGAACAGCACTTGTGTGATCCCCTGAGTCCTGAGCTGAACTTACCGTTTCACGGTCACCCGTTCTACTTGAAAGAACAGCTGAAGACAGACCGGTTTTCCCGAGCTGGGCCATTAGGAGATGTGTTCTTGAAAAGGAGCCTGTCCACTTGAAGGGAAACTGGCAGAGTGTGTCCCGATGATAAAGTCTGAACTCTGCAGGAGAATGAGAATCTTGGGAAGTGTGTAGGTTCACCAGGAATGAACTCACTGCCTGGAAGCCACACGTGGAGACTGTTCTGATGAGACTGGTGGTGATGTTAACGTATAATGAAATGGGTCACCATTTGGAAGATCTGTGTAATTCGAGTCAGCAGTATTTTCCGAATGACCAATGCACGCTTTTATAAAAAATCATGTACAAGATCCGTTCAAAGCACAAGGGAGACCAATAGATTTTAATGCACCAGCACAAAAGTGCATTGATAAGGTTTCTAATTCTACATTGCAACTTTTAAAACACTCTAACCTTAAAAACAAAACAAAAAACAAAACAAAAAAACTTGTCGTTTTATTGTAGCATCAGAGAAAAATATCCACAATATCTGAAAAGACTTAAATAGCCTTCCCTTTGCAGCTGGATAACTGTGAGACAGGTTTTCTTCATCTATTTCAGCCAGGACAACATGTAGTACAGGTGGAATGTAGAGCAGATATGAAAATCCACCCATTCTAGAACAGGAAACGTCAAAGAGATTTACAAAAATATGAAATAGTGTCACTCATTTTCATTTTTATGAAAAAAAATGTTATAAGGGGTATATTATTGTTTTAAATATATTAACAAAATACATTAAATTCTGTTTTAATTTCCAATATTGTAAATATTGGTAATGTTGCAGAAACAAGTTTTCTGGAGTGCGTATTCGTTTCTGAAAGTGTAGGGGGTGCCCCGGCCGATTTTGCTCAGTGCTTGGAGCTTCGGCCCACACACCAAAGGATGGTGGATTCGATTCCAGGTCAAGGACACGTACCTCGGTTGCAGGCTCTATCCTGGCCCTATAGGGGTGCTAGCGAGAAGCAGTCAATCCATGTGTCTCTCTCACATCGATGCTTCTATCTCCTCCCCCGTCTCCCCCAACTCTATCTGAAAGCAATGGGAAAATATCACATCCTCAGTGAGGATTTTTTAAAAAGTGTAAAGGAGTGCTAAGACTATAAAAAGTTTGAGGGCCACTGGAGTTTTGGGATAAAGCAGAACTGGAGTAGCTTTCTAAGGACGAAATGGCCAGATGTGGTTCCCTAAAAGGACAGGGTTTTTGGAGTTCTCCTCCTCCTGAAAGTTCAAAAGTTGAAGAAAAGTCTGAGGATTTACTGTTTTATTTTCCCTGTAACTTCGGGATTAGGAGTCACTATGGGAAGGGACAAAAGAGTCCGTTGTACTGGTACATCCTGGCTTCACCTTCCGGGTCACAAATATACTATCTGCTGGGTCATGTTTCCTGGTACAATGAGCCCTTTATATTTGGATCGCTTATGGGTCAGTTTTCTGGTGGAAAAACAAACAGGGTCAATGAGTCCCCTGTCTCTCCTCCTCCACCCTATCCTGGGCTCCAACCACAAGGAAGACTTATGTTTTTATTCTTTGATCAAACCTGCTTGGCTGTGCCCAGATTTGTGCTTGTTCTGTTTCTTTCTGACTCTACCAAGGCCCAACTCGATTGCCATTTCTTTGGGGAGACCTTCGTGTTCAAGGCTCCTGTAGGAATTTGTCAGCACCCATCCCCCCTCTACGCACCCCCTTCTTCCTCCTCGTCCCAACACTTGGGGTACTTTCCGGTTACAGTCCTTTTCCTAGTGATTCATATACTTACCCTCCACCTAGGGATCCAAACTCTTGAGGGCTATGGCTTTGTCTTAGTCATATTTGGTAACCCAACGCACGATATCTTGCACCTCATCGGTGTTCACTTAACTTGAATTTTGTGGGCATTCATGCCCTCTGTATGCAATCTGGCTATCTCTCTGCCTCTGCTCTTAATAATGGTTCTATTTATTCCCTTGGGACAGTTTCCCATGCTCTTCAGTGGTGACTAAGAAGCAGCATCTGGCCCTGGTCACTAGTCATAGAAAGAGATTCGGTGGCTGATGCGGGGCTCCATGTCAATAAGCAATAGTATCACCCTTCTTTGATTACCATAACAACACTCAGATACATACAGTGCACTAACATCACTGGGGCATTGCTCTGAGGAGTTCAGATTCCGATGAAGTCTACAAATTTTTTTTAATGAGGCTATTGAGTATCCTTTTTGTCTTGTTCTTTTGCTATTTTCTCTCTCTCTAAATATTAGGAATCCTTTTATTTCTATTGGGAAGGAAAGGATACATGCCCCCCTTTAGAGAAGAACGTAATAATTGAGTGACAGTAGTACACATTCCCTCAGAGCATTTGGGAAGAAAAACACGACATATGTTCTTTCTAGCAATAGGCGGTCCCTTCCTGCTGGCCAACTCCGGCGTGTTCTCGCCTCCGCCCATGAAGATGTTTACCCGGGGCCCTGTTGCCAACACAAACAGTCCTCCAAAGCCAGAGGAAGCTTAGCGAGTGGGATGCTGAGATCTCAAAGGGCTCTCTCTCTCTTATTTCTCCTCTTTGTGCCTTTATTTTTATTCTTTCCTAACGTGAAAATTTTATGAGCAGGAAATTTTTAAAAAGTAAAAAAATTAACTAGCATATGCTTTAAAAAATAGTTAAAATACATGTAACACTATGTAATCCCTTTTTCCTTTTTTAAAAAATCACCACCACATGCCCAAAATCGCTTCTTGCATCTATTATAGAGCCATAACCCAAGGAGTGGTGGGGGGAGGGGAGGCCCAGAACAGGAAGCCGCTGCTTCTGGCCATTGGCTTTCAGGTTTCATATCTTTAACTCCGAGGACCTGTCTGGGTCATGGCCATCATTTCCCATTATCTCCTCCGGGCCTCGTTGTGCTGGCGGGAGCCCGACAGTGACCCGCCTGACCATGCGCCACTTGCATTTGTCTCCTGCAATCATGTTTGTAACAACAGGGCTCATTATGGATGAGATAGGTCTCCGTCTATTCAATCTTTAAATGTCAGAGGTTTCTGCGGTGATTTACTTAGGAAACTGTAAAGGTCACTTCAAACACTGCTATTTTAAGAACCAGCTCTACAATTGTAAAAAAAAAAATATACAAAACTCTTTTACATTAAAATTAAAACTATTATTCTGGGCTTTTCTAATAAAATCCATATTTAACCACTTCACAAATATAGCCCTTCCGGCCTGAATAGACGTAGTGCGTATTGGCTTCGAATGCTTGCTCTGTTCAGTTGTTTCCGGAGTAGCCACTCAATGCCATTGTCCAAAGTAAATGCAGCTTGTTAATGCTCGTGTTCTCTATGAGTTCTGTGGATGACATCTGTCTTTATAGCTACACATGCTTGAAAAATAAGAGTATAAAGGGCAAAGGAACCCATGTGGTGTTATTTGGTGAAGAGCAAGCAGGCTCTCACACCGGCCTCTGTATGAGTCTGATCAGATGGCATGGATCAGAAGGCTGTGATCTCATTTAGCATCCGTGAGACTCGGGTTTCTCATTTTTAATGAGGGCTACCCTACACGGTGCAGGACTGTTGGTCCTGTATGTGGTGGATCTGGCATGATACATGGCAGCAGACGATTGCAGACATGATGTATGAGGAAGAAAAGCACCTGCCACTGTCTTCTTTCTTACCATCTCATTCTTGTTTTATTGCAAGCCACGTTTTTATTTTTTAAAATATATTTTATTGATTTTTTTTACAGAAAGGAAGGGAGAGGGATAGAGAGTTAGAAACATCGATGAGAGAGATGTTTGGAAGCATGGAAGCATCGATGTGAGAGAGACACATAGATTGTCCAACTGCCTCTTGCACACCCCCTACTGGGAAGGTGCCCACAACCAAGGTACATGCCCTAGACCGGAATGGAACCTGGGACGCTTCAATCCGCAGGCCAACGCTCTATCCAAACTGGTTTCGGCAAGCCACATTTTTAAAAGATTTGCTAATACTCATACCTTTGCCATGGTTTATGTTATTGAGCTAAACAATTAAATATTTATTAGAATTTATACTGTGAAACATTTTCATTTGGTATGTTTACTAGAGAACCAGATTTTTGGAATTAGGGATTGGGGGGCTTGTATATATGTGTTGTTTTTTTTACCTTCCTGCTTACAAAATCACCCTGGTAATTATTTAGAGTATATCGCATTAGTTAGCAGCACATCTGCTCGTTTCAGAATGTCTTTCTGAAAACAAGAGGTTTGCTGGAATTTAAATGCAAACCCGCGTTGCAGTTGATACAGGGTTTTGCATCCTCGTTGCCAGTGTAATTTTGCTGCATTATCTGAATTAAAGGCTGAATCACTCTAAAATTCATTTCCTTCCCTTGCAGATCATGTATCAGTTGGAGGACTCGGGGACAGCTTTTATGAATACTTGCTAAAGGCATGGTTAATGTCAGACAAGACAGATCTGGAAGCCAAGCAGATGTATTTTGAGGCTGTTCAGGTAAACTCAATAGTGAAATCATCTTTGCCACTCAGCTCTGACTTGTAACTTACTTATTCAATTAAGCTTTAATGGGGCCGGGGGGGGGGGAGGGGAATGGAATACTACATAAGGAAGTTACAAATTATTTCCAGTGAGGAAGAGTAAACTAACTGCTAACGTAACCATACCAATAGTTAACATACTTGATGTATGCAGTTCTCAGAGGGCAATTAAGTTTTTTACATAATTCAAACCTCGGTGAAGATTTACATATCTGAAAGGAAAAGGTTTGCACATCTGAAAAAGAAGATATTTTTGTGCTTAGAGTCCATTACAATTACGGAGAGGAAAAAATCCTGAATTTATATTCTGAAAACTGACTAAGTTAAAATGGCCTGCCGATACAATTGAAATAAACTTATCTCCAGAGATATATAGACAGTACTCTCAAGTAAAAATCTGGAGTCACCCTAATATTTATTAACAGTTTTCAGAGGTCTTTAAAAAGGAGGAGGAATGAGAGAGAACAAACCCTTGTTGAACTGTGGACTGTGCGAAGAAGTGTTAGGTAGATACGCTAACGTACTAGTTTACTTCCTCGCACTTTAGATGTTACTCACCTTGTGTTACAGATTGCGTTACAGTTGTATTACAGACAAGACAACTGAACTTCAGGTTAAGTGTGAAATAAAAATTCAGATTAAAATTTGTGTCAGCACCTCACCCCTATGGATTTATTTGTGAATAGGATTTCTGTACTCGTGTATATATTTCTTTATGGGCAGTAAGTCAGTGAGGTGAGTCAGAAACTACTTAGCAAAGGCTTTAGGAGGTGGCCAGTGTGAGAGTAAACTAAACCTCAGTCAAAAATGAAAATAAAATTTGAAAGTAAAAAAAACAAACACGAAAATTATTTTATATAAGGTACCTGAACTTGTACCCAGCTTTTCAGAAACAAATTTTGTAGCAGAATCAAGTATGCTTCTGATTATTAAAAGTAGTTTATATGGTAACATATTTTTATATGAATTATTATTAAGGCATCTCCAATAATGTTGTAAAATTATGGTGAAACCATCAAAAAATTGACTGCTTAGAATTTTTTTAATTTAGAATGGTAATTTCTTTTTATAATTTAGAGTAGTAGAGGAGAGAGGAAAAAAAGGGAAATTTGGAATTCCAAAAATGTAGCCATTGTTCTAAAACTGGTCTTCCTCGGAAGCGGTCTGAGTGGTTTTGATAGACTGATTTATTTATTTATTTAAATATATTTTATTGATTTTCCACAGAGAGGAAGGGAGAGGGATAGAGAGCTAGAAATGTTGATGAGAGAGAAACATCGACCAGCCGCCTCCTGCACACCCCCTACCGGGGATGTGCCTGCAACCAATGGACGTGCCCTTGACCGGAATCGAACCCGGGACCTTTCAGTCTGCAAACCGATGCTCCATCCACTAGCCAAACCGGTTTCGGCTGATTTATTTATCTGAACATAAATGCAACTTGCTTTGCTCTGATTGACCAGATTAAGTGCCACAGCGGTCCCCACTCAGGGTCAATAGGGAGTTTCCCTAACAGAGCAGCTACAAGTCCGCATTTCACATCTGAGAACTGAAACCCCTCAGCGAGGACCCCGCCTGCTGAGCCTCTATTCAGGCACAGGATGGACACGAAAAGCCTACCTATTAGGACAGGTCCACGCGGCCTCTTCCAGGTTTCCTTTTCTTCATTCCTGTGGGGTTTAGGTCTTAACCTAGGGAGTTCCTCTCCATACTGCGTGGTTTCCATTATACCATTCTTTAATTACTACCCTGGCAGACATTTTCATTATTCTCATCCCTAAAACCTGCTGTTCCAGGAAAAGCAACTTTAAAATGGTCTTTGAAGTATTCTCCCTCAGTTTCTAGAACTATACCCACACAGCTTTCAACATATTGTATTTAGACAAACCACTGACAGGAAAATCCATTAAGAACAATTGAAGTCAACGTGGTTCTTGTTTCTCTTAATAGTAAAAAACACTTTCAATCCATTGTGTTTTCAACTTAGAAGGCACAGCTGGAACACTTAAACTTCTGATTTTGACAAGTAGCCATGTCTTACTTGGCAAAGTTTCTTTGTCTAGTAGTTGTACTTACAGAGATAGATCATTATTATCATCACAGAGAGGGGACCTTACATTATTGTTCTGTACAGTTGAATTGCTAGAGATACAGTTCATCAGCTTTAGCTGCAGGTTGGTTTTAGAAAGTGTTTAACCCAAGAGTGGTATGGTTTGGGGGGGTTTCTTTAAGGTTGTTTAACAATAAAATACCCTGAACTTATAATTGGCTATCATGGCCTCCTCTGGAGGCCACACTAAGAATTCGCAGTGAGAGATGCTCACTCACCCTGTCACAGGGCCATTGGAGTGAACAGTACCTGGGCAGACGCTATATGAGACCATCAGGATTCTACAGGCTTCATCGGACTAATTTTTTTTTCTAATATAGGAGGATAAAAATCACAAAATACACAATACTCTTTTTTCCTAATTGTCTATGCACTTCACCCAACATTTTTAAAAATATATTTTATTGATTTTTTAGGAAGGAAGAGAGATAGTTAGAAACGTCGATGAGAGAGAAACATCGATCAGCTGCCTCATGCACACCACCCACTGGGTATGTGCTCGAAACCAAGGTACATGCCCTTGACCGGAATCGAACCTGGGACCTTTCAGTCCGAAGGCCCACACTCTATCCACTGAGCCAAACCAGTCAGGACAACACAACATTTTTTTAGAGCTGCTTTCCCATCCTCTGTATTAACTTACATTTGCCAGTTGCCATACAAACATTGCTTTGGAGGCTTGGAACTTAGTTGTCTACTTTATATTAAAAAGTAGCAATCTGGTCAGAATCATGCCAAAAATAATATAGTGTTTTATTCAGGATCTGTAACGGGGTAATAATGTTTTTCTAATCCAAGCTCAGAAGCTATTGCTCTTGCTATGTAGGAAGAATAATTTCTTGGCTGATGAGCAGGTATCTGCCTAAAGGACTTTATTGCAATTTGTGCTCTGAGACGTGTAAATAGCGAAGATGTTCAGTTGCATCAAATAAGAATGAAATATTAATGTAATAACTGGGTCATCAATAAAATTAGCTTAACCGCAGTAAATGAGCACAGTAGTGTGTCTATTTATTCATTACCGTCTTGATTTCATTTGTTTGCTTAGAATAAAGGTAGGGAAAGTTTTATCTGCCTGTGTATTCATTTTCATGTATTCTTCTCTATCACAAGTTTTAACCGTGTCTACTATTCCCAAATGTGCTTCCTAAAAACCCTTCTTTTTTGATAACAATGTAAAAGGTACAGACACTGTCACAGCCCTAGTCCCTCTATGAAGTAATTGTGTATGTGTGTGTCGGGGGGGGGGGTACCTGTTTTAGTATAAATTTGAGAAGAGGTTGCAAGTGCTGAAAGTAAGTGTTATTACAGGCAATCGAGACTCACTTGATCCGCAAGTCCAGTAGGGGGCTGACGTACATCGCCGAGTGGAAAGGCGGCCTGCTGGAGCACAAGATGGGCCACCTGACCTGCTTTGCCGGTGGCATGTTTGCGCTGGGGGCGGACGATGCTCCGGAGGGCCTGACCCAGCACTACCTTCAGCTCGGAGCTGAGATCGCCCGTACCTGCCATGAATCCTACAATCGCACGTGTGAGTCCATGTTCCTCTCCATCCACAGTCTAGTGCCATATGCTCTTATTCCGTTCCGTAAGGAACTTGGTCGTTGTTGCCCTCAAAAGGATATCCACTGTGCCTGATGAAACCTGATGATCATGATTAATATGTTAAAGGCGTGTGTGTTCTCAGCTTAAAAGATAACTGCTTTGCTACATAAAAAATATTTACTCTTAGATTGCCAAGAAATGGAAATCCAGGCCATAAAACATGAGGCCAGACTAATTTATTGGCCTTGCTTTAGGTAAATAACATTGGATGAGAGTTTCTGTCTCAACTGCTAAAGAGATGTAATATATTTTTGTAAATTGTCATTAATCTTTCCAGTGTCTCTATGAATGAGATTTTGACTTTGACTCCCTCCTTATAAAATAGGGCTTGAAGCACAAAGATTAAATAACCTCTCGTGACATAATGACTTAGAATTCACACCACTGATTTTCTAGCTAGCTTATAAGGTATTTCCTGGGACCTTGCACCTACCCACAGGGTGTTCAATGACTGTTGGTTAAATGAAAAAATATATATAGAATCATTACCTTAGATGACTGAATTTTAAAGTATATTAAATAGTCCTGGCCAGTGTTAGATTATCAGTGATAGATTATCGGCCCTCAAATCAAAGGGTCACATGTTCTATTCCCAGTCAAGCGCACATACCTGGGTTGCAAATTCAATCCCCCACCCCAGTTGGAGTATGGGCAGGAGGCAACCAATTGATGTGTCTCTCTCATATCAATGTTTCTCTTTCTCTTGCTCTTCTCCCTGCCCCTCTTCCTTCCTTCCTTCCACTCTCTCTAAAAATCAATGGAAAAAATATCCTCTGGAAAATTAACCAAAAAAAAATGTATATTGAGTATTATTTACTACTAGTGCCTCATGCACATTGAAAGGAAATTAATTAGAAGTAGCCGATGGTTTGGAACTGGGCAAGATGAGCCAGGCACACCCTGGAGCAAAATTCCCGCGGCCCCTCCCGGGCAGCTATACCTGGGGTGTAGAGTGAGTGGGGTCCCTCAGGCAGGTAGGGTCCCTTGGCCTGGTCTGCGGATCGGACCATAACCAGCTCTCTGACATCCCCCGAGGGGTCCCAGATTGCAAGAGGTTGATTCTTGAGTGACACACACCCCGAAATCAGGCTCCCGCCTCTCTGGTTCCGGGTGCGTCACCTGAGAACCCACACTGCCAAGTCATAGCAGCTTGGCAGCTCCTGCTTTGAGCATCTGCCCCCTGGTGCTCAGTGCGCTTCCTAGCTACTGGTCAGATGGTGGCTTAGCCTTTTATATATCATAGATATGATAGATATGATGTTTATAACTATTAAAGTGATATGTCATTGTTCTTGACTATTGTAAAGTACTTTCTAGTTTCAGTTAAGTTCTAGACACTAAGCATTATTCAGGACAATAACCTGTGTTACCCATTCCGTATTCTTTAGTTGTGAAACTGGGACCAGAAGCTTTCAGATTCGATGGCGGCGTTGAGGCCATTGCTACAAGGCAAAATGAAAAATACTACATCCTACGGCCAGAGGTTGTTGAGACGTACATGTACATGTGGCGACTGACTCACGATCCAAAGTACAGGAAATGGGCCTGGGAAGCTGTAGAGGTAACATTTTAATTTGCTTGCGTTTCATATAGATAAATGTCTCAGGGAAAAAATGTAGCATGTACAGATAAATCTAGCATATCAACTTTTCTATCATTGTTAAAGCTTTGACCAGACTTTTCCCATTCAAGACTGATTGTTTTCATTTAGGTCATCCTGCATATTTGGCTTCAGCTTTTCAGCTTTGCTTAATATATATAGAGAGAAAGAGATTGAAGGAGATATCTAGAAAGGCATATTATTAAATTAAGTTCCCACGACTAGAAGTGACGACCACTTAACTCCCAAAGAGTGATAGGCAACTTGGTGATAGTCACCCCTTGCCTGTTCTGTTCCAAGAAACACTGTGTGTGTGTGTGTGTGTGTGTGTGTGTGTGTGTGTGTGTGTGTGTTCTCTATTAGTCTTTGGGCATTGAAATGATAATACAGTAATACTTTTACTTAAGAGTAAATTAGCTACTTGGTTTTAGAAATGACCTGTGGAAGAACAACGTTCTGCAAGTCCAGGTTTCTCTGAATGTCAATAAGCTTCCACCTGTCCAGTGTACTGATTTAATTCTTTGTCATCTCTTGGGCCTCTTCCTGCCGAATATGGCATGTCACCTTCCTAAACTAAACTGCTGTGTGTGGATGCCAGCAGAGGCACCCTACAGTGTGCATCCAATGATGTCTAATTTTAAGAGGCCTTATTCTGAAACGAGTGGGAGGGAATTCAGGGGAAGAGAACAAGCGAAGGCTTTCATTACGCTTTCTTATTCTCCACACTGTTTCTTAGAAAGTTCGCTGTCTTTATTTATTTTTTTAAATATATTTTATTGATTTTTTTACAGAGAGGAAGAGAGAGGGATAGAGAGTTAGAAACATCGATGAGAGAGAAACATCGATTAGCTGCCTCTTGCACACCCCCTACTGGAGATGTGCCAGCAACCAAGGTACACGCCCTTGACCGGAATCGAACCCGGGACCTTTCAGTCCGCAGGCTGATGCTCTATCCACTGAGCCAAACCAGTCTTGGCAGTTCGCTGTCTTTAAAAACAGTCCATGAGAAGTATCTTCTCTCAGGAACTCTATGACGAATATTGCCTTTATCTAAAATTTAATATCTCAGGAAGCTGTTGATAAATCTCGCTTATTACCCTGCTCATTTAGTGTGTGTCTTATCACTCGTCATCACTCATAGAGATTCTTTAGGCCTTTTTCAATATTTTTTTGCAGTTTTCTAATTATAGTCAGTCAGTGGCAATTTCATTTTCTTTAAAAATATTTTCTCTGAAAAAAATGTATTTAAATTACATTTCATCTAAGCTTTGTTGATAGGGAATTATTTTGGTCTTCAATAAGCCAGCAAAGGAATTAAGGCTAGCGCTCACCTTGGAAATATCAGTTTAAATTAAAAATAGCAGGAGTTATGTTTTTCATCAAGTCCAAAACACCATTTTTTTATGTACCACTAAGAAAGTACAGCCCTACCAATTAAATCGTGTCATGACAATTTTGGAGATACTAAAATGTGAAAAAATGTATGACAGAGACTTGTTCAAAAAGAAGCTTTGATTTGCTTGTTCTTTTGGGGGAGTTTGTGGAAGTAAGAAGGTTGATCTGAGGTGTTAGGAATTTTGCCCGTTGCCACCTCTTAGTGGAGGGCATGATGGGAAATTATTTCATTGTGTCCCAGTGCAGGGATCCTCCTGGTTTTGCCCCTGGTAACTGCTGCTGGGACTTGCGATGCAGTGGGGAGAGAGGAGTGCTGGGGGCTCTTGCCTCTTCTAAAGCACAGACATCACAGAGTAGGCAACACTTCGTTCACTGGCGCATGCCCTCGGCCCCCTGTGTTGGTGTTGCAGCTGCAGTGGGTGATGGCCCGCGTGCTGGCAGCATTATCCCAGTGCCTGTGACTGTTCTGGCTCAGGGTTTCTCCGCAGGCAGCTGGCCCTGGTCTGGGAAGTGGGGGAGAGTTCCTGGTCCCACCAGTGAGATGCTGGAGTGGGTGGCTGGCTTTCCCAGTCTTCCTTCTTCCAAGAATACTTCCGAGATGTGTTCTGCGCGGTTCCTCAGAGGTGTAGGCGGGAGGGAGCCCCGGTGCACACAGCATGTTTCCCTGGCTCCTCTCACTTCCCTCTCACTCTCCCCACTTCCTGATATCACCTCCCCCCCAATTTCCTGCATCCAACCCGTGACTCATGCTCCGTTTTTTTAGGGGAACCCAAACTAAAACATAGGGGCCCTTAAAAAATCACCTAGTCCAGTTTCCACGCAAAGGAAAGACTCCTTCCTGTGCCAATCTTTGCCTGATAGCTATCCCTCATCAATTCAAGGACTTTGTAGCAAAAAGGAATATGCTACTAATGACATGGCTCATGTCATTTTTTTAATGGCCAGAAGTATTAGGAAGTTACTCCTTTTAAAACCAGAATTCACAGTTATGTGCTTTAGGGGGGGGGGGGGGAATTACAGTTTTGTACAATTCAGCTCCTCTGTTATCTGAATGCCGCACCTCCTGCCGGCTGTGCCTCCCTCACTCTCCCTTTTCCTCCACCTTCTCCTGACAGGGTTCCCAGCTGTGTTCTTTCAGGGCTGAGCACTGTGACTCAGGAGCCGCTCTCCTGAGGGTTAATTCCTACAGCCTGTGGTCCAACTTGACCCTTTAATCGATTTAGAAAACCCCTGGTTTACGTGGGAACTATGGCCGATTGATGCTAATGAGTACATTAACTACTGTTGAGGCATCTCTTTTGTTATGTGCTTGTTTTCACCCATACTTCTGTTCTCTCTCTCACAAGCATCCCCTTCCCAGCCTTCTTCCAGTGGTACGTTGTTAAACCTGCTCTCCAGGTCTGAAGGCAAGAGAGGAAGGTACAACACGGAGATCCCTCCACAGCTTACAAGCAACCCATTAGTCACAGGTGTTCAAGCACCAGGGAACTGACCTTCAGTAATGTCATGAAGAACTATATTAAGTTCCTCCTAATTAAACATACACACATATAACAAGTTAATAAAAAAATAAATTTAAAAAAATAAAATAAAATCAATAAAATCAATAATAAATAAGAATCCTCAGGTGAGGGTTAAAATATATATATATATATATATATATATATATATATATATATATGTGTGTATATATATATATATATATTAAACAATAGTTATGTCTGGAAAAGCTAAGTAAATAGTACTGCACAAAGACTATCAACATAGTAATAAAGACATTCAAACTATCTAAAAAAATTTAAAAAATAAACATACATAATGAATATTCTGATGAAGCTCTTAGGATAAGTTATGCCCGTACATTCACATATGGGTAGGTAAATGTGGATTATATAATTCAGCTCCTATAAATGTAGGCATGTGTAGATTATATCATGTCTCCACTGGGCTAGAGTTGTGGAGAAGCCTTACATAGGAATGTTCATTTCTTTATTTGCACAAACACTTCTCTCTTGTTCCCTGAATTGAACCTTCTACACATGGTCATGTTGGCTCTCAGAGAATGATTCGTCTTCCCAGGTTCTGCTTCTGCCTTTTGTATAAAATATATAAAAATATAAAATAAAATAAAATGCATCTTTAGCATTTTTTAAATATTTTTATTGATTTTTTTTTTTTTTTTTTTAGAGAGGAAGAGAGAGGGATAGAGAGTTAGAAACATCGATGAGAGAAAATCATCGATCAGCTGCCTCCTGCACACCCCCCACTGGGGATGTGCCTGCAACCCAGGTACATGCCCTTGACCGGAATCAAACCTGGGCCCTTTCAGTCCGCAGGCTGACACTCTATCCACTGAGCCAAACCGGTTTTGGCTTTAGCATTTTTTTTTTAATTTATTTACCAAGAGCCGAAAAAATGTAAAAGAAGCTAGGCCTCTCTGGACCGCTAACAGGGCCCTGTACTGTGCTGACTGTGTCTTCAACTTGTTTTATTGTCACAACAAGCCCACGTGGACCACAGCAGCACTGCCTGGTGCAGCAACCTCAGAGGCCTCTCTTCCCTCCTTTCTGGGCTTAGCGAGTCCAGAGCTGGGACACACTCCCTCCTCTAAAACTCTACGCTGTGTTCTTAATGACTACGGCCCTCCACGCTAGGACTGTGGGAGAGAAAGGACAACTGGGGTGAACTGAAAAGAGGAAATGCTTTGGACATTGCCAGCCCCAAAGCAAAAAATGATGGAGCTTATAGAAATTTCTACGGAAGAGAGATCGGCCTGACACTCTCATTAGCTGATTGCCGAAGACCTTCCAGAGAAAAACCAAGAAAAAGCTTGGTGGTGCAATTACTTTTTAGGAAGTGTTGGGAAATAAGATTTCATTGTGTTCCATGATAACAAACTTATTCATTTCTTCCAAATCTCCATCTTTTTCTTTTTTACAAACAATCTTTAACCTCCATTGTATCTGGTATTTAACTTTTTATCAAAAGGAACTTTGATCAAAAAAGGAAGGAAGGGGAAAAAATAATTGGACCTGAAAGTCCCATTCTGTGGGCTTTCGCGCTCTTGGTTCATTGTGTGCAACTGAGACTATAATCAAAGCGTTTTATTTTTGAAGTCAGTCTTATTTTCCCGGGGGCTTTTCCAAAGCCCCAAATCATGAGACATTTTCTTTATGCATGGAGCCTGCCAGTTAGAGTTTCTTCAGCTGGTAATTAAATGCTTCTCCTCGTGACCCCGGGCTCTGTGCCTGCCGCCCTCCAGCCCTGGTGTGCCAAAGCAATTTCTTCATTGCCAGCGTCTGCGGAGGGGAGCTGAGCCCTCGGCGCCGCATCCCTCCTCACAGATCCACCTTCTCTCTCCCCTCCTTTCCGGGCTCTGCATTCTTAGAGCCCTGTTTTCCTCCCGGAGCTTGTTCTAGCCAATAACGATCTTTCTCAACTAATATGGCAAGGCCTGTGTTCCCCATCTTTTTTGCTAGTTTGGCTGAATGGGAGAAAAATGGAGTATGATTATATTCAAAAAAATAAATAAATTAAAGAGGGTCAGGGTTATGTTTCATAAGAGAAAACGGAAAAATAAATTTAAAATTATATGAGACTCTAAGAAGAGCTTTACCTTGTTAATGTGTTCTGTATTTCCTTTATCTCATTATAAATATTAGGTTTTGTAGTCTTAAAGGTTTGTTTGTTTTTTGTCCACATCCTATGAATTAGAACCAGATTTCAGATGGCAATTTCGATGGGACTGTACAGTTGATAACAGTAATAGAATGGGGTGAGTAGGAAATAACTATTTTAGAGCGGACTAGGCCTAGTCACTAACAGAGCAGTCAATGTGATGTCAAAATGCAGACTAGTCAACTTCGCGGCAGCAGACAATGTAGAAGGCAAGTTATTTTAGGTCGCTACCTAAATTTTCGTTCCAGCCCCACCCATCCCACCTCTTATCCCACTGCTCACGGTAACCAGACAGCTGCAGGAGTGCAGGGTCCTTTCTCCCTAGGTGGCTGCTAGTGGATTCATCCCACCTTCTTCCAGCCAGACCAAAGGAAAGAAAAATGCGTTTCAGAAATAGATACCCACCACATCTTTCCCACTGCTTTCCATTTTCCACTTTTATCTCTTTCGCCAGTGTCACTAATTAGTACTTCACAATGGATTTGTAAGCAATAAGATGTTCTGCTCATAGTTGCAGCTGTTTTTGGTCTGGCACATTTTTTTCGCCAGTGGTTTGTAACCCCATTGGATACAAATAATCTTTGTAGACCAGGGGTCAGCACATGTTTTCTGTAAGGGCTGGAGAGAACTAGGTTTGGGGGCCATACGCAACTACTCAACTTTCATTACAGTGAGGTAATAGCCACAGACAACATGTGAGTATGGCTGTGGCTCCATAACCCTTTATTTACCAAAGCTGATGGGATTAGCCTGTAGTCCATCGTTTTATGAACCCTGCTCTAGAGTATATCAGGAAATGGTAAATATGACTGAAAATTTATTCCAAAACTCAGTTTCCAATTGGGTGAGAAGATACATCGTCCATATGTCCTTCAACTTTTCATGCTTTATTTGTATTTACATTGGAGAGGATTTTGGGTGTTGTTGTTTTTTTTAATTTTCAACTAAAGCTGTTCTAATCTAGCAATTCCATTTCAATCCACCTTTTATTTTAATCTAACAATCTAGTAACAAAAACTAGTGACAGTCAGCTGACCGACGCGTGACCATTTTTTCCCATCCTCTTGGCCATGCAGGCTCTGGAGAATCACTGCCGGGTGAGCGGGGGCTACTCGGGCCTCAGGGACGTTTACCTCAGTCATGACAGCTACGACGACGTGCAGCAGAGCTTCTTCCTGGCGGAGACACTCAAGTGAGTAAAAACCGTCCACAAGGATGTGGCCTGGGCGGGGGCTGGGCGGACCTCTGTCCGTGTCTTTGTCACGAGCACGTTCAGACACTAGCAGGCATGGCTGCCTCTGAGTGCCATTCTACGTGCATGGCGGTGACCGCAGGTTTCTTTTCGGTCGTCCTGTGCGTGTGCTGGCTCGGGCCTGCCCTCGCGGTTCTGGTACCCTAGGGTCAAAGCCCAGAGAAGCTTCTTCCCTCTGCATGAATGTACATATTCCCTCAGCGCTCTGCTGTACTTGACTCTTGTGCGTGGCTCTCCCTCGGATGAATGGAGACATCGACGTGCTTTGGGCTGTGCCTCTGTGGTTTTCCTGCTTCACACGCTCGTGTCTCTCCCTCTAGATATTTGTACTTAATATTTTCTGACGACGATCTGCTTCCGTTGGAACACTGGATCTTCAACACTGAAGCCCACCTCCTCCCTAAACTCTGCACCAATGAAAAAGAAGTGGAGGTCAATGGATAATGACAAGGCATTCTACATTTTTCTCTGCTCATCCCCATCGCTGCATACCTTAATAGTCCCTCTTCCGGTATCCAGGCCCATGATGAATTTTATTAGTAGGTCTGTGATTATTCTAAGTTCTAAAATTGTTTTTGCAGTCTTTTATGTGTTTTCTTTTAATCATAGGCTTAAATGGGACGCAAATTCCTTATCGTATCCTTTAGTATTTAGTCGGTAGATCACAGATTTTTCTTATTACACGTAATCTGTTATCTCTGGAGTCCATGAAGGTGTAGTATCATTTTTAGTAGACTGAATAAAATGGTATACCAGTGACCTCTTAATTATAGTTTTGATTTGACTGCAAAACTTTCCCCTCCTCTATGAGGAGATAGTGTCTGCTTTAAGCTGTAATGTTTTGCCATGTTGCAAAAAGCCATAATGATAAATTAAATCTTTAAAAAAAGCTTTTTCCTTTTTAATTTCATGTGAATATGGTTTGTCTATTCACCAGAGACAGATCTTATAACTGTGACAGCCTCCTTATGCAGGTCTATCATTATTTGATAGGATGTCTTCTAAAATACTTTATCTACAGTTTAATTCAAAGTAGAATGCCATTCCAAAAAGATCATCTCATGTTGACCTCACTTTATTGGAACCGAAGTATATTTCTGTTGGTGAATTATGTTAGTGCTTCCTAATTTGTGAATTAGTTCTCAAATTTTACTTGAAATGTCCTGTGTCATTTCTGGATCATGTGCTGGTTAATTTCTTCCATTTCCCACCACGGCAAAGTAAGCTTGCAAGTTTGGCAGGTCTGCTATTGCTCAATTATGTTTCTTAAAGGGAAATAGTATCACTCTTAGTGTGTTAGCTTTCGCTTTTTACTGAGCATTCGAAGAATCGGGTATCTCTAAAGAGAGAATGAATATTTCAAATGATTTTTTCATTTTCATTTCATTTCTTTTTTTTCCTTGAAGTAAAGAAAACATTACATGTGGATCAGATTTTTCAGATTTGACAAGGGCCCTTTCTCAAATGTAGTCAATTATTTCATTTCTGTTCATGAAAGCAGAATTAACTCTGAAAGAAGCTTTAACAATGTATTTATTTGTGGTCAATTGAGGAAAATATAATAAACTTTTAGGCCAAATAAGAATATAGTCTTGGTTATATTCGATATAGATGTCCCACCTTAGAAAGAATATGTAGGAATGGATGCTCCCAATCCCCCAAGGTCTGATAGCAGATCAAACTAATTACATGGTTCTTCAAAGCATTGTGTTGATATATGAGTGCTTTCCCAAGAACAGATTTGGTGATACCTTGTGTTTTCTTATCATATTGGATCATATTATATATGTGACCCAAAGAGCTAATATGGTGATGTATATTCTGAGGTCCAAAGACTCTAACCACCTGCATTCTCCACCTGCAGTGGTCAAATAGATCAGTACAACCCCATGGATTAAACTGAAGCATATGAAGTAGTTTAAAAACTATCTAATATCAACAATTTCATATGGCTCAAGCTAATATTTTTTAAGACTTTAGATCTTCTTGGATCTCTATAGACGTAATTGTTTTAGCTCTTTCAACTTTTAAAAGTGTTTCAAAATATTTCTTTTGTCTGAAAGGACCACCTTGTGTAACCTGCTCTTTTTCCCCATATTGTACATTGGTATACAAAGAATAAATTAATAAAGTTAGTAAATTAAGGACACCTTTATAAGTCATTATTGCCAAGTTAATGTGTTTTGAAACCCAGAATATCTTCCACTCATATGTCAGCTCACCTTATGAAATGAATGGATAGTGAGAGTTCTTTTGTCCCAGAACATAAAGGCAAAATATAAAAGATTATTGGGAAAAAAAAAAGGCCATATGTATTTAGATTATAATTTTCATGTAAGCATCCTTGGGCTAACAATTTAAGTTACCTTATTTTCTTTGCTTTTAAATTTGATTTGAAAGAGCACAGAGCTGGTATGTATTTCTACAGCAGATAGGATTTTAATATCAGGTTTATGTACACCCTGCACTATAATGTACCTTCTGTATCTTGGTATAAGTAGGCCAAAAGATTGTATTGTTCTGCCAATGGCAAGAATAAAGTTTTTTCAATTCTAGAACTTAGATTTTTTTTTTAACTTAAGTCCCAAAACAAAAATGTAAGCAAGAGATCAATATTATAGTGATGTAATTTAATTAAAGTTATATTTTGTGTTAATTATTTTTAAATAACAGATGTCTTTAGGGAGACACATCTTTCATTCATTTTCAGCAATTTCATCTAAAAGGCAAATAATTAAAATAGGACTTAATTCTCTGTATGTGTTTTTGGTATACTTCATGCAATTAATACATATAAAAATTGTGTGGCATTTTCAGGACTTGATGTTAGACATAATTCCTTCATATGTGTTATCCATCCTTTACAATGATTGTTTTTGATTTGTGCATAAATCCATTCTGTCATTTCCAACTTTATATGAATCTTTAATGTTATGGAAAACATAATAGATTGACACATAATTTTTAAAAACTATATTTGTAAAATTTCTCTATTGTGAATAAAGTCTTTTAATATATCTCCTCCTTTGTTATGTGTTATTTTTTTTCCTTTTAAGTAAGTTTTTGTATATGTAGGGATGAGTGTGTAGAGTTGCAAATGAAAATATTAGATCCAACTAGTGATTCCATACCACACCCAGAGTATTCTGACAAGGAAACATTTCCCATTAAAAACTTTAACTTGCAAAGAATTTTGCATGCATGGCCTTTGGTTAATCAAATACCTTTATTAGGAATCTAACATGCTCATCACCAGGGCATGTAGAGTGGAGGTAGGGAGTTGGCATCTGAAAGAGCATGAAGTATGGTCGTTGTTCTTGCATTTACATCCTCACCGTACCTCTGAAATGAAACAAAGCAGCATTTAGTGTGAAATGACAAGTGAAATTCTTCTGTTCAGGGGGCAGGCCACTAGGATTTGATATGCCTCTCCTTTAGGGGCTTGCCCGGGTTCTGGGACAGCAGGGGCTCACAGGGAGAATCATCCCTATGTCTGTGCCTCAGCCCTGTCTCCTGCCCCTGCCCTCCCCCCTATCCCGGGGGCTCCTAGGCAGCGACAGTGCAGTGGGCACACCAGGGCAGGCTGCTTGGTGGGAAGTGCAGTTAACTTGGCTCAGGGAGTCCTCTGCTTGCCCTGACCCAGGCTATAGGATGAGGCTGGGTACTCCAAAGCCCCAACCTTACCTCCCAGGCCTTCTCCCTAATGAGCCCGGCCTGGGGCTCCGCCTCCTGAAGACCTGGGTCCATAGCCAAAGCAGCTCAGTAGAAACGAGAGAGCTTGAGCTACAGGCGAGCCTCCACTGCTTTTGAAGAAGCCTGGGTTCCGGTTTGGCTCAGTGGATAGAGCATCTGCCTGTGGACTGAAAGGTCCCGGGTTTGATTCTGGTCAAGGGCATGTACCTTGGTTGCGGGCACATCCTCAGTGGGGGGTGTGCAGGAGGCAGCTGATCGATGATTCTCTCTCATCGATGTTTCTCCTCTCTGTCTCTCTCTCTTCCTCTCTGTAAAAAATCAATAAAACATTTTTTAAAGAAAAATAAAAAGGCTGGATTTTTCAAATTCATGTCCCACTTATTAGAATCTTTTAGACATTGGTTTTTGTTCTTGCTGCCTGAAACTCTTCCCTCACTTCATGTGGTGTCTGCTCAATGGCAAATCAATATCATCACCCTGTGTCTTACTGTATTTTCTGTTTAGATGACCTATTCATCTCCTTGTATGTTTGTTGTCTTTCTAACCCCTTAGAATGTAAGCCTCATGAGAACAGAAGTTACTTTTGTTTGCCTTCCTCTCCCATCTCCATCCCCAGTGCCTGAAGCAGCATCTAGCACTTGGCAGCGCACAGGGAGTGTTTGGTGAACAATTGAATGCATGAATGAATGAATGAGTGAATGGGGTTCGTAGGGTTTGCTAAAGCTACTTGCAAATGACTCTTCATAAGCTGAACATTTTTAAAAATATAACATGCTGTTTTAAATAGAAATTTATAAAAGTAAAACATGCTGTCTTAAATAGATAATTATAAGAAGGGGAAATTTCTTTCATTGCTACTTATAGTAGTTTTAAGGAAAGATAAAGTACATTGTGGTTGTGACTGAAATTAACTCAAAAAAAGCAGATTTTTAAAAATCACTTTTTATCACATATGGCCCTATGTAAAAACACATTCCGAAAAAAATGTAAGTTGTGATTTCTCCCATATAGTGTTTTCAGTGTTACTATCCAAAAAGAGCCTACTACACTGCATTGTTTTCTGACTTAATTTCACAGTCCTGTATCATATATTTAATTTTTTTAAAAATGCTTTCTACAACATCAACCCAAAGAATTGGTTTTTCATTTAAAATAGAGTTAGTCAGCCGAAACCGGTTTGGCTCAGTGGATAGAGCGTCGGCCTGCGAACTGAAAGGTCCCAGGTTCGATTCCGGTCAAGGGCATGTACCTTGGTTGCAGGCACATCTCCAGTAAGGGGTGTGCAAGAGGCAGCTGATCGATGATTCTATCTCATCGATGTTTCTAACTCTTTATCCCTCTCTTCCTCTCTGTAAAAAGTCAATAAAATATATATATTTTTTTTTTAATAAAATAGAGCTAGTCAAATGAGAACCTTCTGAATTCAATTACTTATAACATAAAGGATACTGGTTATGTTTATTCTGTTGGTGACCAAATTATTAAAAAAGTTTCTAACCATAATTTTTATTTATGCTCATCGTCAACCATCCACACAGAAATGGCAGCCTGGCAATCAACACATCCAATTTCTGATAATTATATGTAGAGAATTCCTTAAATTTCTAAGAAAATAAGAGAAACCTTTTTTCATTGAAGCGTAAAGTTCATATATCTAATCACGATTCCAGCTCACTAGGCTGTGGCTGAAATGTGAGGGTGGGGAAAGGAATCTTATTTAATTTTGATTTAATGGCCCAGAGACTGATTTCTGTGTTCCCCGGTTTATTCCATTCACACTGGCCAACACATGAGTCATAATATTCAAGAAATATCTGCCAAGCATCAGATATGCATATAAAGTATTAGCACTGCATCGGCGTCTAGACGGCATTCGGTCCAACTCTTATTTTAAACATAAGGACATGGGATTTTCCCAAGGTCGGGAACTGTTTTTTACCCTGGCTCTATGCTGCCAGGCTCAGTGATTTGGTAAGATTTATGCTAATAAAAGTTAAAAACCACACACGGGAGCACATGTTCTATCCAACCACTCTAAAATAAAGGTGTAAATTGAGAGTTCACCCATGGAAACTGACCAAAGGTCATATTTCTCAAGGTGTGGGCTCCAGTTTATCTGCATCAGAACCTCTGGTAAGTCTTGTTAAAAGGCAGATTCCAGAGCATAATCCTAATCTAGCAAATCAAAATTGTGGTGGGGCCCTGGAATACTAAAGTGGAGAGCCACAATATTAAGTTATAGGGGGTGGAAGTCCCAGGAGAGAAGAAGAAATCATGAATTAATTAGCGAGTGATGACAAGCCCATGTACCTTCTTTTCTGTATTTTTGTTTCTCCTTCCAGGTTTAAGCACAACGACAACTTGGAACATAATTTGGATCACGCTGGAAATGTGGATTCATTCTTTTACAAAAGTATTTCTGAGCAATAAGCCATATAATCTAAATATTTTAGAAACAGATGCACATTGGATTTTTAAACATAATTCTTTCTTATGGAGCAAACTCAAGAGCATTAGCTTCAATCATTCCTCTTTTTATTCAGTGACTGTTTCGTTTGCTTTATTCTCCCAGTAGCTGCTTTTAAAGTCAATTCTCAAATTATTTCTTCTGTTCTTGTTGAATTTTGACCAGATTGTCCCTTGCACAGATTACATGAGAATTCCCAGGTAGGCCATGTGTTGTATAAATATATAAGATATTCTTGGAAATGACCTTTGAAAAGCACCTTCATTTCTATCCCGTCCCATGTGTTTTTGCATTCATTGTGATGCAATTGTCAGATTTGTTGGCTTGCCATTATTATGATCACTTTGAATCTCCTTAAAACATGCCTTAGTTACTGAATAAATTAATGTAAATTTGTGTCACAGATTCATTTAATTCCCCAGTGCATGCAAATTACCATGAAAGCTTAGAAAGCAGTCATAGATATATAGCATTTTTTAAAACTTTTCCACAGACTGGGATGTTTTGACCTTAAGCTACAAGCCCAAATTAATTCATAATTTTACAAAAAAAGGCCTCAACATGCACAGCTTTTCAAATCATATTTTTTCAAAATGACTGGCACCTGAGAGCATTTTGTTTTTGCTTTGTTTTTCTTTGCTTTTGATTTTTTTAGGGGAAAGAAGTAAATGACACTAATTCGCAAAATCTGGGGAAGTTTGTTCTTGACTTTCTGACTGCGTTGGAGTACTTTGAGGAAAGTAGAAACAGGCTTAGAGTCATCCCCTAAAACTGGGGTGGGAGGCCAGAATGTCAACTTCTCTACCTAGTCACAGGGCTGCGGGTCCCACTTCACAGACATGGCCCCTTGCTTGTTGTGACTCCACTTAGTAAATACCAGAATGAGCTTCTGTGTGGAAAATGCCATCACCACTCTGCCCTCCAGTACAACACTTCCACATCACCAGTTAAATAAATCCTGAGTACACTTCACAGCTAATCACACTTTCGGCTTGCTAGTCCCAAATTGGTAATTTTGTGACTTAGCCTCAGAAAGGCATTGCAAAATCATTTACATTTTAAATACCGCCATTATGATAAGCTAGAGGCCTGATGCATGAAGATTCATGCAAGAATAGGCCTTCCTTCCTCTGGCTATCGGCACCGCCTTCGCTCTGGCCCGGAGCTGCCTTTCTGCTTCTCACCTTGTCGCATCAATTTGCATATTCCCTCCTTCCTGGTTGTGGGCACTGCCATATTTGTCTTGGAGTTACGGTCAATTTGCATATTCTGTCTTTATTAGGTAGAAAGCCCTCTAGTCTCTTTACCTGGTGCAGTATAGAGGGAGTAGAAAGTAGATGCATTTGGACCTATACTTTGATAAGGACTTATCTATCTATCTATAGATCTATCTATCTATATCTATAGATATAGATAGATAGATCTATAGATAGATAGATAGATAGATAGATAGATAGATAGATAGATTTGGATTTATACAATGGTAAGCACACTTCACTAGGAATCAAGACAACTGAGTTCCAAACTTACTTCTGTTTTGAACTTCCCGTCTGATTCAGAACAAGCACTCACATCTTCACATCTCGGCTTCCTCGTCTGAAAATAGAAAGGAGCAACTAGTCCAGGGCCAGCCGCTGTGCTCTGCCCTAAATGATGTCTGTTGTGGGGACCTGGAGCAGGAACCGGCAGCACCCAAACCAGGAGTTCCCCTAATCCAGGGACTGGGGACCCCCTGACTTACAAGACTGCAAGCCTTAGTCTCCTCGTCTGTGAGGTGGGGCCGATGATACCCGCTCCCTGGGGGTTAAAATTGCTCCTGTAGGTGAACTCGCTCTCCGCCCGGTGGGACCGACCATCACCCCTGAACCCCAGGCCCTGATCGTGGCTCACATCCTGGGAAAGAAGCCTCGCTGCCGGGCTGCGGACGCCGTCCTCCGGGCAGACCGCTGCCGCACACACCTGCTCCGCCAGTCCTCCCAGGTCGGAGGTGAGCGCTCGCCTTCGGACCTGGGAAGACGGAGACAGCCAGCTCTGTCCTCACACCTGTATCGGGCACTAATGGAAGGCGTTGTCCCTTTTCTTTCTTTTTTGCTAAGAAACAGGTTTTCCTGTCGCACGTGTAGAAGAAATACAGGATCAGCCGGCCTGATAGTTGCCCTGGTAAGAACCCTACTATCGATCTCCTGTCATCGATCTATTGAAAGAGTCCCATGAAAATAACACCAGGACTGCACGTTAAGAGCTCCATGTGAATGTGAGTTTTATTTCCATCCCAGAGTAGCTTTGGAAAACCAACAAATCAATGTTATGAATTGGGAAGGAATCATTTCTGAAAGCGCCAGGAGGGCCTCCAAAATCAGCTTATATGTTTAACAATCGGCCAAAACCGGTTTGGCTCAGTGTATAGAGCATCGGCCTGTGGACTGAAAGGTCCCAGGTTCGATTCCGGTCAAGGGCATGTACCTTGGTTGCGGGCACATCCCCAGTAGGGGGTGTGCAAGAGGCAGCTGATTGATGGTTCTCTCTCATCAATGTTTCTAACTCTCTGTCCCTCTCTCTTCCTCTCTGTAAAAAAATCAATAAAATATATTCAAAAATTAATTAATTAATATAGCATCATATTTTTTAAAAATCGCTTCTACTGACTGAAAACTAATCACATCCACAGAAAAATACATGAAGTGATTTTGATTCTGAGTCTACATAACCCGTCTCCACCCACCCCAGAAAAACCTTAGTGTCCACAGCGTTGGGGACATGAATGTGTGAGAAGAACCCTTCCTTTCCTTCTGCTCTCCCCCACAGGAGTGTGAGACTCGGCTTCTGAAGAGGGGCATGCGGTCCTGCCCCCGGGTTCTGCCTCGCCAAGCACTCAGGGTCCCCTCGCCCCCGCTATGGGGCCCCCCTCTGCTGGCCTGCACTCGCCTGCGCTCTGCCTTAGATGGCCCTCCCGCCTTTCCCCTCTGCTTGGGAAATGCCTGTCCGCCTCCTGGGTCCCCCAGTCATTCTTGCACTGCTGGGACTCCTAAGGACTTCGGGCTAATTTCTGTTCACATGCAGCACTCTGTGGTGTCCCTATGTGTCCCCAGTCATTTATTCGTTCTATCACAATATTTCCTAAGCGCCAAGAATGCTCTATCACAATATTTCCTAAGCCCGAGGGACTCATCAGGGAGCAAAATTTTCTTCTTGTTTTCATAGAGCTGAAGACTAGAAAAAAAGAAGGCGCCATGACTTATCCGTTCATATAAATACAAGATGTAATACGGCATCTGGCTCGTATTTGTTTCAACCCCATTGCATCCCGTTATCCTATATATAGGAGGCACTCCGAAATCATTCGATAAAGGGTGAGCAAATGGTTAAGGAATGGAGAAAAAGTTGCAAACTTTCCTTCCAGAAAAATATAAACACAGCTTTCACCTACACTTTTCCTGCAAGAGAGCACAGCCGTTGTCTGGCCCTGCTAACTCAGGGCTGCGGCTACCTGCGCGGTGGAATGCAGAGCTCACATCCAGGGGATGATCTAGTGTTTACCTTAACTGCAGGATGCCTAATTATGAGCCGTCGGTCGAAAATCTTCATCCCTGTACTTGCAAAAGCAAACTCACCGAAAATAGGCCACTTGTCATCTTGTGGTGTGTTCGTAATATATCAACTGTCTCAGGGAGAACCCCGGGAGCCAGAGCTGCACCCCTCCGTTGTAATTGCTTCTGGACCCCACGCTGTTAGTCAGATCTACAGACAGGACAGATACCCTCAGAGCCGTTGGGGTTTGGCTTCTTGTGTTTGTGGGGGATGCGTTGTTTGTTTATCTGTTTGTTTGTTTGCTTGCCAGATGAAGACTGCTCACTGGCACGCTCACACATCGGGGGCTGGCATCTGGTCAATGAGACTCCGAAGGGACACTCTCCGTGATGTCAACAAAAAAATAATTCCTCTGTGGTGATGGCAGCCCTTTTGTAGTCTTCTAGCCACAGGGCAAAGGGCTCTGGAACTAAAGCGAATCCATTATTATTTATATTGTGGTGTTCTTTCTCATACGTTCGGCTTCCTTTTCTCAGGGGGCCTGTCTTCAAGCTTTCCTACAGGTGACAAACATGACTGATTAGCACGTCCACCCTCCTCCGCCTTATCTTCTCGTCTCTGGCATCTAGGGGAGGTGCTGATATAAATGAGCACACAGCAGACGGGGAGAAAAACAAAGGCTCCCAGGGCAATGAATCAGTCCCTGAAAAATCTGAAAGTGACGTCTGTCACAATTATAAATCAATATGCAGGATTCCATTAAACACTAGATAAAAGCCATAGAGGGTGTCAAACCCGTGATTAAAAGGTAAATAAGCATCGCGAATTCTAACAAGAGCTTAGATTTATTTTGCAGCTCTGAAAAAGTGGAGGATAGATTGTTTTCTTCTTTCTGGTCCCCTTCACGTAATGAGGACTGCATTAGGAGGAGTTTCAACATTTCCACATCGCATATCTGGGCTTTTAACCTCTCCCGAAGATCAGCAAAGACTGCCAAGCCAGAAAGCATTCTTGGCTTGTGTACACGGCTCATTCTTTATAACTAGGAGTTTCAGCACGTCCAGGCAGAAGCGAAGACTTCTCAAGAGTCTTTATCTATTGATTAACTGTAGAAGAGTTTTTGTTTAAAATGATTCATGAATACTCTCTAAAGTAAATGTTTCATTCTATTTTAGAATAAAGACTGTAAAGGGAAAACTGAGACATACATTTCCTTCCCCAACCCTGCAAATATGTTATATTATTTTTCCCCCCGTGATATTTCTATTAAGAGCTAGAAGCAAGAAATGGAATCCACTTGGCAATGAGATTGTATTTTTTCCTCCTGAGATGCAAATCCAAGACCAAGTGCCAGCTACAACTCCGCTGGGCAGAGGTCACTTGGCTGCTCCCCAGTACCCATTAGGAGCTGCCCTGGGACCTTTGATTAACTACTGGTGTGCCCCATGTCTCAAGGGGAAGACAGGGAAACCTCCTTTCTCTGTGAGCCTGATAGTTAAGGTGCCAAGATTCCTAGATAGAAGCCTCAGAAGCAGGCATCACAATGTGAATTGATTTGTCGTGCGTGTTCTTTTGTGGTCATTGTCTTTGGGACTATCACAAGTGGTGTATCATTCTATCTCATAAAGAAGAAATTTAACACAGAACTTAATTGCATCCCGTGATAGGAGAGCTGAGAAGCCAGAGGAATGGTGGATTCTCATGGAAAGTCAGAAATCAGCAGCTGCAGGATGCCACTGTCTGGGACCTGCATTAGAAAGACACAAGATGGAGGTAATGTTACTCAAGACCAGAAATGGCCAGAGCATGAACTAGGTCTACAATGGAGGACCGGCCAACAGGAACTGAGATCGGGAGGGGAGACATAGTTCAACAGAAGCTAGAATCATGAAGGTGATGTAGCTGCTGTTTGAAACACCACTGAAAGCACAACCAATGGGAGGAATACCCTGGTTTCTCTGTCTCCTACTTTCCACTCTTCCATAAATGCTTCCCATTGGTCAAGATTACAGAAAGCAGGGTAAGGGAGTCTGGGAAATGTAGTTCCCTGAGATGTAGAAGCTGAGGAGTAACATTTATGAAAGAAAGTAGGTGAATTATGTGCAAAAGTGACAATAATTGGACTCCTCGTTTAGGACCTCTGCTTAGCTTGAGACATTTTTATTTAAAAAAATAAATCCTCAAGACTACAGATCCTAGAACTGACAGAGCCTCCAGTGCAATGATCGATGCATCAAGCCTGAGCGTCACAGAATATATATTTGACATCTTTTTGAGCCTTCATATCTCAGTATTGAACTCGCTAGTGAGAAGCCACATCTGTCTATCCATGAAAGTTCAAAAAAAGTTTAACAGGTGCTTTCAGTAAAAGAGTAGGCTTGAGAGAAGGAAATTTGTGGCTCTAGGAATCACTTGCTTGCTGTCAAAGAACAGAAAGACAGGTAGGCCTTAAATAAAACCTGCCAAAGCCTTGGCCATCAAAACGATCCTCTTTAGATGTCAGTGATTAAACCTTGGCCAACCTGCTTTGGATCACAAATGATTTTAACTCCAACTTTTCACATGACTGATATTAGCACTTTCTAAGTCTTTATCTGCCAACCCAAATATCAGCCTAGTTTTATATCCTACTTAGTGGAGCATAAAAATGATGAAAGCTAAATGATCGTGCAAGGGATAAAACTTAAGCTTCTTTTTTTTCTTTTTCTTTTTTTCTTAAGATTCTGACTCTATTAGTTTAATAGTACTACTCATCAGCACAGAACCCTGTGGTGTTTTTTTTAACCACTCAGAGAGAAGACATTTTCAGCCATCTTGTTTTGTATTCCTCACTGGGTTTAAATGACAAAGCCTACCCTTCAAAGCCCAGTTCAAATGTCACCTCTGAACCTTTCCCTGTCTTCTTCGTTTTGCTCTGTTAGCAGTGTGGATAAGCTTCAACAGGTGTACTTATTACATTTGACTGCATTTATTTGTTGCCAGTCTACCTCTCTCTACTAGTGATTTAGAACAAAATAACCTGTCAAAAGCAATTTGACTTTACAGATTAAATGAGTATAAGCTGGTCTATACTACAATTTGGTCAGAAATTAATATCCCCATCACTGTTGCCAAGTTTGATAATTTTGTTATGGAATGAGGTTGTTTTGCAGTACTTTGTGGGTCCAGAATTTAAGCTTTTTTGTCATTTTTACAGGAATGGGAGTGGAGCTTTTCTCATCTTTGCTCACTTACTTTCAGCTAGTTGTTGCTACTCTGTGTTATTTCAAAAGCTGAAATAACCATAATATCCAATTTAAGAGATTGGAGGGAATAGATTTTCAGTACAAGGACAAACTAGAACAACCTTAAAATCCAAAATTGATTGGCTAGAAAATAATATGTAAGTTATATTTTTTCTTTCACAGAAAAAATGTTATAATGATGCCTGTTAATACTTGACTTTAGCTCATAGTATAAAATAAGCGTCTAATAAAATAAATGAGTATGTGCTTTGGACCAAATATTTGTGACAGCCCCTCCCCCCACCTCAAAACTTTATATGTTGAAACCTAATTCCCAAGGTGATGGTATTTGGAGGTAGGGATTTGGGGAGATGTTTAGGCCATGAGGGTGGAGCCCTCATGGATGGGATTAGTGCCCTCATAAAAGAGACTCCACAAAGCATCCTCACCCCTTTCACTGTGTGAGGACATAGCACAAAGACTATGGACCAAGAATAGGACCCTCATAAGAAACGGAATGTGCCAGTACCTGGACCCTAACCTAAACTTCCCAACCTCCAGAACAGTGAGAGGTTGTTTATAAGCCACCCCATCTATGAGTGTCTGTTAAGCAGCTGAATGGACTAAGACAGTATGAATATAACTTTGGTTCTTTTCCTTCTACATTCAATCCATCTCAATAGAAGGCACTCCCTCTTTCAGGCATTCCACAGATGTGTCTATAGCGAGAGATCTTTCTTTAGGGAAGATTTGGCATGAACGCACTGGTTCAAATTTAATTTTACTCAGCTAGGATGCTATTTTTCCAAATGGGAAGTACACATCATTTCTCTCCCCACTCTTCTCTCAGTCTGTTTCTCCGGTCCCAAGTTCCTCCCATTCCCTACCCCGCCTTCCCAAATGGTGAGCCAAACTCTCGCTTTCTAGAAACCATATGCTAGGACGAAGTTATCCCTTTCATAAGTTATTTTCTGCCCAACTCTAAGAATTTCAGTTAGGGCTCTTCAGAACAGAAGGCGCAAGGGAAAAAGAAAGAATTACCCAGCTCAGAAATTATTCTTGAATGGTTACGACTTCTGAAGTCAGTGTGGTTACAGCAGAAATCCCTCAGAACCAATCCAGGCAAAGTGGCGTCTGGTGTTATTTCCAGTGTGCAGGAAGTAGACTACATAATTCAGAATGTTAATGAACTTTAATGGTTTATAACAAGAAATCAGTCAAACAAGTAATCGGCTTGCTTAAAATGTAATTAATAAAATGGCTAATTCAGATCAGAATTGGATTGCTTTTGGCAAGACCTCTGTTGGAGGTCTAGTCAGGTGCAAGCCTATCAAGAGGACTGCAGAGAAGTGGGGTTTTTTCTTGTTGTTTTTTACAGAATGCACACACCCAAAACTACCTGTCCTACAAAATTAGAGTGTAAGCATTATGGCAATTTTTTAAATGAATCATAAGAAAGAAACGGGAATAAAGAGGTATTTTGGACTATGAAAATGGAAAGGTCATGTTTAGAGCAGTTTTTTATAAAATAAATTATTAGCTCCAACATCGACCAACAGCTTTATTGCTGAATTTTTAAATGCCCAATGCAAATAATTATTATTTTAAAAATAATAATAACATCAACACTCTCACATTTGACTTTTTTAAAATATATTTTTATTGATTTCAGAGAGAAAGGGAGAGGGAAAGAGAGATAGAAACATCAATGATGAGAAAGAACCATGGATTGGCTGCCTCCTGCACACACACCCCACTAGGGGTTAAGCCCACAACCTGGGCATATGCCCTTGAATAGAATGGAATCTGGGACCTTTCAGTCCACAGGCCGACCCTCAATCTACTGAGCCAAACCAGCTAGGGCTCACATTTGGCTTTTTATGACATATCTTCACACACATTATCTTGTTTAAACATTTTAATGGGAAAATGTCATTCATCTGTGTATGTATTGTGTGCACATGTTTCAATGTAAGCAGACAGTTTGGGACATTTCCAGAGTGCACACCAAAGAACAGAAACACAAGATACTCATGGCATGGTGTCTGATAAGTGATCGCTGACCAAGGGCTCCATGCCTGGGATCTGCGAGTATATGCACATCTTTCAGGGATAAGGATCTAAAACTTTAACAAGATTCTCTAGGGGGTGGAAGAGTCTCTCTGGCCTAAAAAAAAAGATTGGAAACTGCTGTTTTAGAGAGATGCTACAGTTAACAAATATACGCAGTTGGTTCAGTTAACCTCGGAGCTTGTTGCACTGCTTGGATCTAGAGAATTCTGCTAAAACGGCTCATTTTCTCTCTGTGATCCTACCTAATGTAAGGTGAAGAGTTGAAATATTTTTTTAATTAATTTGATAGCTTTTACTAGAATACTGTGATGCACATATATCAAAGGTAGTTGCTTCTATGTGTGACACTCTACATTTTCTGCTAGACCAGGCCATCTGGGCCAGGAGCACACTGCATCCTGGCAAGCTACCCACGCTGGGAAACTATACATATTCTCCCAAGTCACCAGGGTGCTGATTAAGAGATTTGTTGTATTTATTTATTAAACAAACAGTGACTATCTGAATCCTACAGCATACTTTGAGATCTTCTGTTACAAAGCAACTTGTGAACAAAATGTATATCCATTGGGAGCAAAACTAAATCACCCAGAATTAACTAAAAAATACCATACTCATTGCAAGTACTGAGACTATCTGCAGACACCAGTGTCTTGCAATGGAAAGTCATAAAGAGGTGGTTTCTTTTCATTAAACTCATTTTCTTAAAAAAAAATCAAATTTATTCTGGTGGCATCCTATATAATAAAGGGCTAATATGCAAATAGACCAACCTGCAGAACAACCAGTCACTATGACATGTGCTGACCACCGGGGGCATACGCAGAATATGGCAGGCATCCGCAGCAGATGGCAGACCACAGAACACGGTGGGCGTCAGCCGCAGAGGAATGGTGGAGCAGGTGAGCAGGGGCGCCAGACCAAGGTGGGGCACCAGTCGCTGTCATCTGGGAGACCCTCTGGTGGTTACTGAAAATTATTTGTCCCCACACTCCACAGTCCCACCAGCTGCTCACACCCACTGTCAGCACAGGCCCCACTCACACCTGTAGCTGGTGCTGGAGCCACTGCTTAAAACCACTGCTGCTGCCTGGCACCAGTCCCGATCACTTGGTGCCATCATCGGGTGTAAGCAGTGGCTGCCAATCCCAATTGCCCCTCAGGGCTTCGCCACCTCCCCCTGCTCCTGAGGGGCAATCAGGGCAGTAGCCACCGCTCCCACCTGCTGATGATGTGGGTGGAGGGGGGGGCAATTACTCTGTACCATGAGCAGATACAAACAGGCCAGCACCATCAGCAAGTGGGAGCAGCTGCGGCAGGAGCGGGCTAGCAGCAGACAGGGAACTGAGGGCTATGGCAAAAGGGGCTAGGTGGGGAAGCAGAGGATGGGCAGAGACTTGCCCCTGTGCCCACCAACCCTCACAGCCCACAGTTCCTTTCAAGGTGCACAAACTTGTGCCCTGGGCCCCTAGTTGGTTATTAAAATTATATAGACTTCAGGTGTGTAATTCTATAATACATCATCTGTATATTGTATTCTGTATTCACCACCCAAAGTCAAGTCTCCTTCCGTCACTATTTACCCCCTTTACCCTCTTCTTCCTCCCCCTAGCCCCCTTGCACCCTGGTAATCACCATACTGGGCAGCCACCCAGGTAATGAGTGCCTGGTGTGCCCGCTCCACGGGCTTCCCCTCACACCCTGCCAGGCTCCGTCCTGCCCTGGCACCGCCAGCTGGGTTCCTCCGTCATTTCCTAGAGAGCCAGTCCTTTGGGCAAGGCCGGGAGCCAGTTCTGGATTTGACAGGTGTCTTTGCTTGGAGAACTGTCTGGGTCTATGAATTTATTTTTGTTTTATTTGTTGTTTAATCCCTTCACCTTCCTTACCCAGCCCACCAACCTCCAAGAGCTGTTCCCAGAACATGCATTGGTTTTCTTGTAAGTTACAAGCCAAGGCCTGATTTGTGTTTGTGTTCTGATTTTCCTCATCGAAATAGCTCCCCAAATCCTGTTTCATAGTTATATGTGTAAATCGATCTCTGTATAAGGATTTATGTCAAAAAAGATGCCACAAGCCGGGAAATGTTAACTTAATACCATTATAGTCTTTTGTGGGGAAGAAATGCTTGTTGTCGACCAAATACCGACTTAACCGGCTGCTCTCGGGTTAATATATTCCCAAATGGCATTCCTGAGCAGGGGGAGTGGTCATTAAAACGTTAATTCTGGGGCTATCCTAGAAATACACGCAGTGAGCCAATACGTGTGACACTAAATGTGACTGTTCCCTTTCACCCGGAATCCATATAATGTGTAACTTTCTATTACCAAGATGTTGAGATTAGGACGAGATTGTCCTTAATTCCAACACAAACAAGGTCAGCTAATAACAGGAACAGAAACAAGAAAAACAAAACAGAAACCAGAGCCACAAGCACAACAAGAAAAAGGGTCAGGTGGGCGAGAGCCCAGGAGAGGGTCTGTCCTGAGGGACCTGATCGTGGGAGAGGCAGTGAAATGCCCGCACCCGCAAAGCTGGTGGACCCAGTTGGTCCAATTCTGCCCTCACATTCTGGAGTTCCTTCACAGGAACTAAGATCCATCGTGAGGCCCTAATTAAACACGAAAACGACCGAACCACCGTAGCCACCCAACCCTCAGGGGCTCAGCTGCATTTCCGCCCGGAGAGCAGCCACCCAGGTAATGAGGGCCTGGTGTCCCCGCTCCACGGGCTTCCCCTCGCACCCTGCCCGGCTCCGTCCTGCCCTGGCACCGCCAGCTCGTGCCTTACAAGCCCCAGCTGGGTTCCTCCGTCATTTCCTAGAGAGCCAGTGCTTTGAGCAAGGCCGGGAGCCAGTTCTGCGTTTGACAGGTGTCTTTCTTGAAGAGTTCACAAAGCATACGTCTTGAGCGCCCAGTGCGGGCCCACCAGCTTGTGATGTTTTCAAGGAGGGTTCATTCCGGACACTCCTAGAGACCATGAGGCTCAGTGCGCTGGGACTAGGGACACGCCCCCTCGTCAGGACGCACAGGATTCCAGCACACCTGTCACCCAGGAAAAACAAGGCGAGGCCCTGTGTTCACACGCGGAGTTCTGGTATTCCTGCCAGCAGGGAGCGGTCTGGTGGGGAAATCTAATTCACAGACATCTATCTCCTGAGCAGCCACGAATGTGCCCTCCACCAGGTCAGGCCGTGGGTTCTGAGGCGGGGGAGCAGGATGACCGGCTTCGGAGTTCAAACCCAGCTCTGCCTTCTCCTTTAAGGAATGAAGTGGGGCCGAAACCGGTTTGGCTCAGTGGTAGAGCGTCGGTCTGCGGACTGAAAGGTCCCGGGTTCGATTCCGGTCAAGGGCATGTACATTGGTTGCGGGCACATCCCCGGTAGGAGGTGTGCAAGAAGCAGCTGGTTGATGTTTCTCTCTCATCGACGTTTCTGGCTCTCTATCTCTCTCCCTTCCTCTCTGTAAAATATCAATAAAATATATTTTTTAAAAGGCACTCTAAAAAAAAGTTGTGTGTCTTTTAAAAAAAAAAATAAAATAAAAGGTAAAGTTATCATTAAAAAAAAAGAAGAGGAAGTGGAGGGCAGGCATGCAGAGAGGAGGCTTGCCTTCCTGCCTCAGAGGTACAGGAGCTCGGATGGGTGGCTCCTGCAGCCAGATTTCCAGAAGCACAATTTCTGTGGCAAATGCTCTCGCCTTTCGCCTTCACACAGAACCTTCCCACTCAGGCAGGTGCCCAACGCAGCGAGTGGCTGAACCCCTCCCCTGCAGGACCACGGGCTGTGGTTCCTTTCTCAGCCCCAACCTATAGCTAGCCTGAAGGGAGAAGACAAATGAAAAGAAGGGACAGCCCTGGCCGGTTGCTCAGTGGTTAGAGCATCAGCCCGAGGACTGAAGGGTCCGGCTTCAATTCCGGGTCAAGGGCATGTACATGGGTTTCAGGCCTGATCCCGGCTTGGGTCCAGGCGTGTGCAGGAGGCAACACATATCTCTCTCTCTCTCTCTCTCTCTCTCTCTCTCCCCCCTTGCTTCCACTCTCTCTAAAAGTCAATAGGGGAAAAAAAATCCTCAAATGAAGATTAACACACACAAAAAAAAGGGGGGGGGGAGGTCAGAAGCCCTAATAGCCAACAAACCTGTCTCACTTTGTGTGCATTCCACTTCCAGGAATTGTTCAACCCAGTTGTCAGCCAGCGGTTGCTCCATTCCTCCTACCCTCCCGAGAACTAGCTGCCCCTCCCCGCTCCCCGCTCCCTAGCTACAGTGCTCGGTCCCAGGTCGGGGACCCCAGACCTGAACCCCAGGGAAAGCTCACCCTTACCCATGCTTACCAACACAGGGCTCCGAAGGGAGGAAGGGGACAGTGACTCTGGCCTCCTGCATGTGTAAATGCTGGGGAAACAAACCCCACAGCAGGGAGACCAGAGTGACTTTGGGAGAGCCTGCATCACCCCTGCGCGATGAGCACCGCCAGGGGCTGGAAGGAGGAGAGCCAGGAGGCCCGGAAGATCCCAGGAAAGACGAGGCGTTTACAAGTAAGCCAGTGGGGCAACCAGACGGAGGGTGAGATGTTGAGGACAAAACAAGTTGCAGCCGAAACTGGTTTGGCTCAGTGGTAGAGCATTGGTCTGTGGACGGAAAGGTCCCGCAGGTGGCCAGCCCAGCCTGCACTGCTGTGGCGCCATTCGTTCCTGCTCTTTAATTTGCATTTTCAGTTTCCAGCCCCTGTGACCCAGGAAACATTTCAGGACCAAGAGCTGAGCTGGGGAGGGGACAGGGACAGTGTGGAGGGCGCCGGGCTCCACCGGGACCTGACAAGCCTGCCACCAGCAGATGGACGCTCACAGCAGACCCCTTGCCTGTCCTCACCTCACGGCCCCTCTCCTCTCATGCTGATGTCCACCCACGAAGGAAAGACCATTCTCCTCCCCTTTTCCCAGCTGGCAAGGGCTTCCCTTCTTTCCCTCACGTCGTGGCTTAGTGCTGATGGCAGAGAAGCCGCAGGGGAGAAAACAAAAAGATAAATGTATCTCTGTTACCTCTGCCGTGTCATCCTTCATTCAAAGGGTGGAGGCTGGGGTGGGAGGGGTGATTATTCCCAGAGGGAAAAAATAAAAAAATTTTTAAAAAACCTACACTTTCTCATCCCCTCTCTCATGGTGTTATCTGTGGTTAAATCAGTGGTTTCTTTGTTTAGTGAACGGTCATGGCAGCTTACCCCGGGCTCCAGGCCGGTGCTAGATGCTCCCGGTGGTGCAGGTCTGGGAGGTGCTGGGCCGCGGTAACGCAGCGCCTGCCCCCAGCTCGCAGCTGCCCGTCCCCACCAGGCCTTCGGAGATCCGGTGCACGGCCAGGCCAGCTCGGCGGAGGACCCCCAAAGAGCCAGGTGTGACAAACCATCTGCCCCTCAGCACGCTCTCAGCTCTCTCCTGGCTCAGGGACCCGCTGAGCCTCAGCCACACTCCCAGGCCTCTGCATCCCCTGACTCTGCAGCGCACACTGAGCCACAGCTGACTAGTCATGCAATGTGGCTGCATGTCAGGAAACAGAGGACCGGCAGGAAGGCGGGAGGAGGTAGCACTGGGAGTGCGGGAGGGTCTGAGAAGGCGGGGGCGGCCTGGCTGAGGGTCTGAGAAGGCGGGAGGGCGGCCTGGCCTGCCCGCAGAGCGGTGAGCCCGCGCTGGATGGGGGCCTGCTGTGACGGTGATGCTCCCAGGGAGGCCTGCTCCCCGCATGTGCCAGCTGCGCGCCAGCCAGCGCTGAGGTCTGCTCTGGAAGACATCCCTGGCACTCTCAGGGCACCACACGCTGAGGCAGAGGTTACGTCAGGAGACGTTCCCCACTCGGTTATGAAAGATACCCTTGGGTTGTGGCTTTTTAAATATATTTTTATTGATTTCAGGGAGGACGGGAGAGAGAGAGAGAAATGGAAACACCCATGATGAGAGAGAATCATTGATTGGCTGCCTCCCGCATGCCCCCTACTGGAGATGGAGCCCACAACCCAGGCATGTGCCCTTGACCAGAACTGAACCTGGGACCCTTCAGTCCGCAGGCCAATGCGCTCTATCCACTGAGCCAATTGGCCAGGGCTGTCCTTGGGGTTTTAAAAGACAAATCCCAGGTCTTTCCTCCCCTGCCTCCTGATCAGATGTTTCTCTCACTCACTCTAAACATACCGCCTCCCACCCCCACCCCCACCAATTCCATCACAGGCATGGAGGTGAGAACCTCAGTTTGGAAGTGTGGCTCTCCCCCATACATCCCGGCACCCACCACATATTCATGAGCTACGTGGATTGTTCGCCTGGTATCCCGAGTTTTCACAAAAACACAGCGTTGTGCTCTGTACCACGATGTTCCAGAGCAATTTGGCTCGATATCAGAGTGTTGGCAGTACTCAACAGCCTTGTAAAAATATATTGGCAACGGCTGTTGGCCATGTAACATTATTTAAACCACAGTGTTTGGGCTGCAGTTAAGTGTGTGTATCACTTATTTAAAGTTTATGCCATTAATTAATAAATGTCTGCTTTAATCCTGCCTGTCATCCACTTCCTGACCAAATGTGTCTTTTGTTCTGAAGCAGGACTCTCAAGAGGAGCAGAATGAACTAGCTGGCTATGAACTTGAGCCCATCAACAGTTACCTGCACCCTCCCTCGCCTCTCTTCTCACCTCTCCTTGGCTCTGTGCTCATCTCACACCTGAGATATGCAGCTTCCCAACATACGACTGAGAGTCCCCTGGTTTTCAAGGATGTCCTTTCTTCTCCCGGGAAACTGTAACGCACACGTTTTTCTAAAACGGAAGTAGGCACATTGGCATCCTGACCCTCCTGAACCCCCTCCAAGCCACATGACCATCTCGAACGCCATCCTGTCCTCTCAGCTGTGGCTCCTCCTGCAGACCATTGGCCTCTCTCCCCAGGGGCCACTGGAGCTCGTGGGGCAGCGGCCACAGGGATTTTCCCAGCAGCCTCCTTGCAGCATGCAGAGCTGGTGACCAGGGCCAGCTCTGTCTTCAGTCTTGTGGCAAATTCTTGGCAGCCCCGTTGAAAATCTGCAGCCTCTTCAGTCATAGCTGCAGAGGACTACCTCAGGAGCGTCAAGGTAAGCCATGCCTCCTGCACTGGAGGCCGCATTGCTGATATAACGTATGGGGCCAAAGGACACTTATCTCCTCTTCTAATGAGGTGTTTTAGGCAGAAAGAAGAAAAGAGGGCCGCTCTCGCACCCTGTGTGTAGAGAATCGGCATGCCCTTGAGTCTGTGGAGTCCAGAGTGCTCTTCAGAGGGTTATGAGGGGCATCAACGCAAGGGGCTGGTTGGGTCAATAGGTGTTCAGGATGACTGAAAGCCATCATAAAAATGCACTTACCTCTTATCCTTTCCACCTAAAGAGCACACTCCAAATGGACCCCATCAATCTCGGCTTTTTCAAAACCCTTCTTTGGATGTCAGGGGAGCATCCAGCATTACTCAGGCTACCCTGGGGGGAGGGGGGGGATGCGGGGAGGCCATTATCAACCGGACTGAGACAACAATGCAATCTCAGGGCTAGAGGAGTAGAAACTATTGGGTCACTGGCTTCAAATAAGGACAATTAGCAAACTAATAGCTGGTAACCATGGTTCCCTCCTCCCGGAGTCACTACCAAAGGCAGAAAGTACCAGTGTTTTCTTGAATATATTCTCATGAACGGCTTGGGAGGAGATATTTAGGAATCTATTATTTTTTTGTGAAATGCAGAAATGCAGATAGGAACTTTGACTCAAAGTTTTCACTTTAATGCTATTTATGATAATGAACAATCAAAATCAACCTATATTAGAAATAATAAGAAAAAACAGCTAGGTGGGATTAAGGCACATCAATGTAGAAAAATATTCACAAATAAGTAAAAAGCAGAATAATATATGGGAGCATTCTCTACAATTTTTATTTTCTTCTGTTTTCCCCATTTTCTACAAGAAACATGTATTATTTGTATATTAAGAAACCTACAGCGAGGACTAGAGGTTTTAAGTAGAGAAGATAGTCATTTCCCATAAGATTTATTAAATGTTTTTCAATATACGTAACTCCCAGGTTGCATAAGATATGATTTACTTTTAAGCACAATTCCTTAAAAATACTTATTAAGTGCCTACAATTTGCTGGGTAATGTATTTATTCACGCAGCAGATATTTATTAGAGACTGAGCAGGAGGTACAGAGAATAACAGAAGGGATTCTCTGCCCCCTTGGAGCTGAGAATCTGCTTGGAATTGGAGATGAAAGACAAAAAGAACCTCTCCTGTCAAGCAACTCCAGATTCCAGAATGAGGGGCAGGCGAGTCTGCTGAGGCCCGGGGTGTGGGCTGAGGAAATCTGCCAGGAAAGGGGGAGGGAGCATAATGGGCTACTGACCAGGGGCCGAGTGCCCAGCCAACGCAGGCAAACTCTTCATGCCTTCTTTCTGTGGCTTATGTCCACTCGCTAACCCTTTCCTCATCCCTTCTACTCAAGGTGTATCTTGGTTGCAGGCACATCCCCAGTGGGGGGTGTGCAAGAGGCAGCTGATCGATGTTTCTCTCTCATCGATGTTTCTAACTCTCTATCCCTCTCCCTTCCTCTCTGTGAAAAATCAATAAAATATATTTTTTAAGTTCTTTTTTTTATTGAAAAAAAGATTTTTAATTTTCCATGATTAGAACCACCCTGCTGCTGAGCAGAGGAATCTGCCACTGCCATAGACTGAATGTGTTAACATGCATGTGTCAAAATCCTATGTGGTGCACCCTGGCCAGGTAACTCAGTTTGGTTAGAGCGTGGTCCCAATACGCCAAGGTTTTGGGTTTGATCCTGGGTCAGGGCACATATAAGAATCAACCAATGAATGTATCAATAAGTGAAACAACAAATCAACATTTCTCTCCTTCTCTCTCTCTTTCTCTCAAATCAATAAATTTTTAAAAAATAATTCTAAACAAATAAAAAGAAATCCTAAGTGATGATATTAGGAGGTAGGACCTTGGGGAGGTACTGAGGTCATGTGGGTGGAGCCCTCATGAATGGGATTAGGGCCCGTTGATAAAAGAGACCCCCAGAGCTCGCTTGTTCCCTCCACCATGTGAGGACACAGAGAAACATTCAAGTTCTATAAGTCATCTCTCAGGACCCTTTATTCTTTTCCCTGGTCATGAAAACCAGGTAACTTACCCTTAACCTGAAACCTTCAAGAATCTGAGTTATGTTTAAAGCTAATTACAGAAACTATTTAGCCACCCCACCCGAAACACCTGAACATTTTTCCTAACTTAGTCTTCATGCTCTACTATTGTGTTTAAGTTCCTTGTTCCTGATTCCTTAATCTTAATTCACCATTTTTGTATGATATTTATGGTCAGCAGATAAAAATCTTGGTTGGTGGGAAGCTGAGTATTAATAAGTACCTGAAAATATAATTCCCAAAAATAATCATGTGAAATAGCCCCATACTGTAACTCAGTTTTTGTAGATGAGGAAACAAAGGTGAAGCTATGTCCAGATGTGTAGTATTGTGTTGCCTTGAGTATTTGCATGCTGAAAGAGATAAATCAGAGAATGGAATTTCTAACATCAGTGGGAGAGATCTCTGTCTTTGTCTTATACCAATCAACTGATGCTCTTCTAAAAAAAAATATATTACCTTGTCTAGCTTAAGTGATTTGTTTTTAATATGGAAAAACAATTGTCAGATGAAGTAGAAAGTCAAGTTTGGTCTCCTGGGGAAAGACTGGGGACACAGACAAGAGGACCAGCTGCTGGAAGAAAAGACAAAGGGGTGAGGGAGAGCTGAGCAATTTCAAGTGAAAAATTAAATTAATTTACAAATCTAATTTAAAGCAAAATAGAGCAGCAGATGTGGAGGGAGTTGAAAATCCTCCTTGGATTGTATCCCTTAAACTTCCCTGTTCTTTCATTCAGCCTGAACATCATCCTATTTATACCAAATAGCAAAACTGGATTAATTAAGAAATAAAATACTCCAGACAGTCTGTTTCCAGGGATTGTTTGTACATGGCATGTAAGAAGGAAATGCTTATTATTTTAATTTCTCCAGAAAGACAGACCACTCATGCTTTCTACCCCAAACTTTTAAAGTGCATTTTCCTGTGAGGTTGCCTTCATGATCTTTAAGGCCCCAGAATGAAGTATTCATGAAATACATACTTATTTTTGCAGGTCATTTGTTCTTGCAGCACACGCGTATTACTGAACACCTTGTGTGAGACAGCAGCCGTGGAGCTTCTCTGTTGTGTGGGTGGTTTAGAGACACTTTGGATGCCAAGATCCAAAATGAAGGCACCGGCCACATGGGTCATCAGCCAAGACAGGTCACATTAAAAGCGGAGACAAGCACACTGCTTCCTTTGCGCTGTCACAGGACCAAGGTAAGATAAAGCAGCCACCAAGGAGCCCTACCAGGAATCTTGCGCTCTTCATGAGATAAATGTCCACTCCCCGGAGGTGAGTGAACAGCCAATCAGGATGCTGAGAGCCCGCCTCGGTGCTGCTGGTTTGTCTGCTGCTAGCCACGGGCCTGACACCTTCGAGGACACCTTGACATTTAATTATGGAACTTGTCTGGGTCTACCCTCATCTTGTATAAAATCAACGTTTATATGCTGTGCTTTCTAGTCAGTGATGCTCTGCCCAAGGTGGTTACATTTTTTTTTAATCTAATCAGCAGCATGATTGAAGTCTGTTTTTGTACATGCCTTTCTGCTCATGTGTAGGGCACCACAGTCAAATGCGGGTTCTAGTAACCAGGCAAGAGAAAAACCAGAAGGGAATATTTGTGTGCAGAGGAACTGATGTTAGAAAAGGTGAAGACTCTCACTAGCACACAGCAACAGCAAATAATACGTAACACTCACTGGATGCTTACTGGGTGCCAGCTTTGGGTCAGTGCACCCATGCTGTCTGAGTTTCCTGGGCTGCCATAACAAAGGGCCACAAACGAGGTGGCTTAACAGAAATGTATTGTCTCACAGTTCTGGAGGCTAGACGTTGGAGGTCAAGGTGTGGACAGGGTTGCTTCCTTCTGCGGGCTGTGATTAGGAACCTGTTCCATACCTCTCTCCTAGTTCCTGGTGTTCGATGGCCATCTTTGGCATTCCCCGACTTGTAGATGCATCACTTGAATCTCTCCCTTCATCTTCACATGGCATTCTCTCTGTGTGAGTGTCCCTGTCCAATTTTTCTCTTCTAGTTGTATTGTTTTAGGGCCCACCACAATGACCTCATCTTAACTTGACCATCTGCAAAAACCCTATTACTAAATAGGCTCACCTTCCCAGGTGCTGGGGATTACTTCAACATCTTTGGGGGGAAAACACAATTCAACCCATAGCATATGCGTTATCTCATACTCAACGTTGAAGCGGGAGCTATGATTATTGTTGTTTCAAGCTGGACACTGAGGCTTAGGAAGCTTTGCTTACCTTTTCTGAATTCATTTACTGCATAAATGGCAGATCCAGGGTTTGGATTCAGACAGTTTGACTCAAAAGTAGACACTCTTAACTACCACTGGGGGTTTCCAAAGGAGCATAAGGAATTTTCCTGACCTTTCAGTTGCTTGACACAGATTATGCTCTGCACTCATCCAATCTACTCACAGGAATACTAGCACCCACTGATTGAGCACCTAGTATAAATATTATCTTATTTAACTCCTCCTTCCCCCCCAAAAAAAAACACAACTCTAAGAGCCAAATATTCTTTACACCAGTTACACCAGATAAGCCAGTTAAAGGTCAAAGGAGCTGAGAACATTTGGTCAAGATCAGAAATAAAGTCAGGCTCGAGCTAGGATTTGAGTCACCACCTCCCCAATCTTGACCCAGAAGGTGTATTGCTCCCCACTGTGCTTTGCTGCCTTTCACACAGAACTCAGGGACCATCAGGTTATCATTTGGTCACGTGAAAAAATGAGATCCACGTGAATCTCACCAGTGCTGTTTTTAAGCATGTGCCCCAAACAAACCTTAATTCCTAAGAGTTTGAATCATTCAGGAGAGGTGTGTGAAAATATCAAATGTTTGTGCCATTACCCAGGCAACCTTGCCTGTGCTAGCTAAATACGATCCTGACTAATCAACTAGAGCAGCTGAGGGGTTTTTTCTAGATGTGGGCAGTTTTCATTTGCACATGTGATTTGCCCAGCTATATACGTGGATAGGGAAAATGCATCTATTTATTTAGCATCATGATGTCCCAAAACAAAAGGAGAAATCATTTCACTCCTGCTTAGCTAAGGTATTTTCATCTTTCTTAAATCTCTCTGTGTGTATTTTTGGGTTCATAGCAGCCAACGGACAATGTAGGACAGGCAGTGCATGTGCCGAGTGCAAAGAGACCAGGGCCTCGGGCAGTGGGGACCTGCGGGGAGGAAGGAGAGTTGATGTTGGCAAATGTCAAACACTGATGGCCGTTGACTAGGAAGACACAGTACGATTTTCTGGAGGTTGTAGACCATTATCAATTTTTATTTTCTGACATTTACAAAAACAGAAGAATGCAGATTTTGACGCCCTGGAGCTCTGCAGTTTGCCAACTTTATGAGAACATCAACAGCTTTATAGTGCCATCATGTGGTCGCTTCTCAATCTGTTCAAAAATTCCGCTGGAGCCAAGCTTGGAGGAGAGACACTGAATGATTCAGATAGGGCTGAGTTGGGCAGTTGGTAAGAACGATGCTGGCCAGTCCTGCATCTGATACAGGGGGGTCCGGGGGGGGGGGAGAAAGAAAGGCTGAGATTCCTGGAGGAGAGCAGGGGTGGGGCGAGGAGAACGCAGGCAGCTGGACTTGGCATGGGGACAGGCAACTGGCAGAGAGGAAATCTGTCCACTGGGGATTCAGGCCATACTAGCGGGCTTGGGTCCATTGGCAAGAGTAAGGATAGGCCCCAACAACCCTCATGGGGTGGGTGGGACTGGAAAATAAAGTAGGAACCAGAGTTAAACTTTAGTTATGGTCTTGCCTGATCACTAGGTCTTAAAAGAATTCAGACCTGGCTGGTGTAGCTCAGTGGTTGAGCGTCAACTTATAAACCAGGAGGTCAAGGTTCAATTCCTGGTCAGGGTACATGCCCAGGTTGCCAGCTGGATTCCAGGTTGGAGACAGGCAGGAGGCAGCCAATCAATGATTCTCATCATTGATGTTTTTCTCTCTCTCTCCCTCCCTCTTCCTCTCTGAAATCAACAAAAATATATAGTTTAAAAAAAAACTTTTAAGAGAAGAATTCAGGTGCCCATGTGTCTCACTCATGAATGACAGAAATCCAGGCAAGCCCTGCCTGGCCCTTCCCGGGAAGGTACTCACTGGCCACACACTCTCTCCAGCAGAGGAAGGGAATCCAGTCCTTAGGGGAGAATCTGGAATCTGAGTCTCTTCACCACTGGGCAGGACACCAGGGAGATAAGAAGGTCCTGGGCTCTGTGGAAATGAACGAAGACCAAGCACATGAGAACAGCAAGGGCCATCCACTCTTAGGTTGCTCAAGCAAGGGAGTCAACCAGCGTCAGTTTCCTTTCCTCTGGCAAACAAAACAGAGGCATGCACCTCCCCTAGAGCACCAAGAGAGCGCCCCCTGCAGGCTGGGAGCCGCAGCTCTCAGGTCCCATCCAGGAACTGGCCAGCAAAGAGTGTGAAGTGAGGGGAATAGTCCATAGGGAGAACCCTCCCCGTTCCCATCCTCACCACAAGCCGGCAAAGTCAGGGAGTGGCACAGCCAAAAGTGCTCTCCTGGCGTTTCAGCTGCCATGAGTCAGACCTACAGGAAGCCAGACTGCTATTCACTCGGCGTTTATAACTCATTCTAACCAAGAAAGGGAGTGTGGCCCAAGATTTCTGAGAAAACACAGCACTGTACATCCCCGGGAAGTGGGGGGGGGGGGGGGGGGGGGAGGAGACAGATGCTAAAAGACCTGAGCCAAGTGCGGGAACAGCAGTTTGGGGTAACAGGGCAGAGTGTGGGTGTGTGGGTTGGCAAGAAGGGCAGCGTGGGCTTCCCGCCCCCACCCCAGAGGAAGGCAGGGGAAAGGAAGCCGGTCCCAGACAGGCTCAATGTGGAGCCAGCCTCTCCAATCCCACTGCCTTCCCACGGCCAGGCCAAGCCAGCCATCGCCTCAGCACGAGCCCCGCCACATCCCTGCTTGACGTTAAGTTGTGGGAAATACACATGAAATTGCCGTTTAGCCGTTTGTACGAGTACAGTTCAGTAGTGAGTGCATTTATGTTGCTGTAAAACCAAGAACTCTTTTATGTGGTTGTAAAACCAAGAACTCTTCTCATCTTGTAAAACTGAACACTATACCCATTAAGCAACAATTTCCCATTGCCCCCTCCTCCCAGGCCCAACCACCATTGACCTTTCTGTCTCTAGGGCAGTGGTCGGCAAACCGCAGCTTGCGAGCCATATGTGGCTCTTTGGGCCCTTGAGTGTGGCTCTTCCACAAAATACCACGTGTGGGTGCGCACGTACAGTGCGATTGGAACTTCGTGGCCCAGGCCCAGAAGTCGGTTTCGGCCTGGGTGAGTCTATTTTGAAGAAGTGGCATTAGAACACCCAAGGGGCCAAAGCAGGGGTGGGCAAACTTTTTTACTTGAGGGCCACAATGGGTTCTTAAACTGGACCGGAGGGCCGGAACAAAAGCAACCTGACCATTCTGGCACTCTCACCTTGGGCTGCTGGTGAAGGAGCGGAGGGGAGAGCAAGAGAACCAGATAGAACAGCCGAATGGGCCGGATCCGGCCCGCAGGCCATAGTTTGCCAAAGAGTTGTATGTTGTTCTAAACCGCGGTTTGCCGACCACTGCTTTCGGGCAGTGCTCGGCAAACTCATTAGTCAACAGAGCCAAATATCAACAGTACAACGATTGAAATTTCTTTTGAGAGCCAAATTTTTGAAACTTAAACTTCTTTTAATGCCACTTCTTCAAAATAGACTCACCCAGGCCGTGGTATTTTGTGGAAGAGCCACACTCAAGGGGCCAAAGAGCCACATGTGGCTCGAGAGCTCCAGTTTGCGGATCACAGCTTTAGGGAATCAACTACTCTAAGTACCTCATATAAGAGGGATCATACAGTATCTGTCTTCTTGTGATTGGCTTCCAGTTTCATCTGTTATAGCATGTGTCAGAATTCCTTCCTTTCCAAGGCTGGATAATATTCTACTGCATGTCTATTCCACATTTTGTTTATCCATTCACCCATCGAAGAACAGTTGGGTTGCTCTCACCTTTGGAGCATTGTGAATAATGCTGCCATAAATGTGGGCTTACAAGTAGCTCGCTGAGACCCTGCTCCCCATGTTTTGACTATAGGCCCAGAAATGAAATCGCTGCACGTCTCTCTTCTGTTCACCGCTAAGCCAACTGTTTTCAGAGGTCGTGTGGGGAGAAGGGCCCGGGATTTGAAGTCACAGTTCTGGCTCTTAAATCTCCATGTGAACCTTCTACTGGCTCTGTCCTCTTTGGCAAGTTTCTTAGCATCTCTGATGCCTGTGCTTTTCTTCTGTAAGATGAAAATGTAATACCCACACTATTAGGTCCCTAAGGATGCTATCGCAAAGTACTGTGAACTATGTGGCTTAAAACAGCAGATGTGGATTTTCTCAGATCTTGAGGCTAAAAGTCCAAAATCAAGGTGTTGGCAGAACCGGCTCCTTCTTGGCAGCTCGGAATCTGTCCCTGCCTCTCCGAGCTCCTGGAGGCTGGGGGCAGTCCTCGGCCTCCCTGGCTCACAGCTGCATGGCTATAGCGTCTGCCTCTGCTGCCACGTAGCCATCTTCCCATGGCATTCTCCTCTCTACATCGGTCTAAATTTTCCTTATTTTAGCTCAATCAGTGTTGCTCGGTGATTCAGCATTGACCTATGAACCAGGAGGTCTCAGTTTGATTCCCAGGCAAGATACATGGGTTGTGGGCTCGATCCCCAATGGGGGGAGTACAGGAAGCAGCCAATCAATGATTCTCTCTCCCCCTCTCTAAAATCATTATATCCATATAAATTGTCCTCATTTTACAAGGACGCCAGCATTGGGTTAAGGCCCCTCCTAATCCAGTATGACCTCATCCTGTCTTGATTACATCAACAAAGACTTTCTTTCCAAATACGGTCACATCACAGGTGCTAAAATTAGGACCTGAATTACTTTCCGGGGAGACATATTCAACCCGCACCCACCCTCCAGGATGTCTGTGAGCACTGAATGCATTTTGCAATGCTGAGGCATCATTGCTGGATGAAAGTAACGGCCATGGCGAAGCTGACATTCAGCTTGCATGTCTTCTGACTGCAAGGACTTCCCTCCCGCTGTGCTGCTGGGCTTATCTCAGTGTTGAACCCATTCTTGTTTCCTGAGTGTCCCGCTGGTTCCAACGGGGCCTGCATTCGCTGTGTTCTGTTAAATGTTCAGTGTCGTTTTTATCCCTGGGAGAAGGAAGGACATTAGGCGTGGACCTCAGTAGATCAAGTCGGCTCCTTATGCTGTTTTTGTTGTCGTTGCTTTTGGTCCCTGAAGAACCCCTTCTCTGCTGCCTTGCATTGCCCTCTGTCCACGGAGGACAGGCAGACACCAACGGCGTGCCCAGGGTTCTTTCGGGGAGTGAGTCAGGGCCGTGGGGTCCCTGTGTCCTTCCCGGGCCCATTCAGGGGTCGCCACCTGCATACATACCACACCCCAAAGAGGCCACGGCCGCCTCGCTCGTGCAGTGTCTTCAGATGTTCGTCCACATGCCCCATGGCATCCTCCAAACTGGGGCACACAAGACACATGTACTGGCGCTAGGAATAGAAACGATTAACGCTCAACGCTTTAACTATATAGCTGCTCACTGGCTCACTTACCCATGAGCCTGAGAGGAATAACCGTTTCCAACATAAAAAAATCAGCATTTCCAGAAGAGAGAAAATTAAGGGAGGATTATTCGGGTTTAAAAAGGACTCATTAAGTGATTCCTTAAAAGAGAAGACTATAATCCTATATAATAAAGAGCTAATATGCTAATTAGATGGGACAATGGAACGACCTTCCAGACGACCTCCTGGAACGACCAGTGGACAGGAGGCAGGGTGCAAGGCAGGGTCCGAGAGGGCCTACTCTTGCACGATTTTTGTGCGTCGGGCCTCTAGTAACCATAATAACAACGTAAGATTTCGGTTAGAAATGTTCCAGGTGCATCCCTTGCGGAAGATGCCGCTGGGTATCTGTGCACAGCCGCCTCCTGGGATCTGCAGCTCCTGGCCCCGAGGTGGACTTCATGGAAATGCGTCCAGCCGGTCTCCACGTTCAGCAGCTCAGCAGTTCTGCTAACAGGCTCTCCAGCTGATGCCAGCCCTGCCTCCAGCCTGAGGGAGAAGTGACAGGCCAGGTGCCACCCGCCGTCAGAGGCCCGGACGGGGCCACCTGGTGATTTATTCACAGAGGCAGCTGTGCTGTCAAGCCAGTGCGAGGGCATTTAACTAGGCAGGTCACCAAACCCCGAGGCAGAGGCAGAGTTTAAGTGCTGTTATTTCACGCTCCCGCTCTCCCTGGTTTTAATGAGCTGGGGCTTTCTAGGGAAGGAATTAAAGAGCAGGAACCCAGCCAGGAACGGGGGACACGAGTGGCCACATTCCCCTCCTCCTCTGCCTCCTGGCCGCAGCCACACCAGCAGCTCTGGATCTCTCCCATCCTGACACCCAGAACCTCCGAGACGCTTTTCTTCAGCTGTAAACGCCTGCTTATGCTGCTAATAGCACAAGTAATGTTGCTGGAAAGCCTGGGGAAGGTTCTTCCATCTATTACCTCGAGAAGGGATTCTGGCTTTAATAGGAAGACGCCGGCTATAGGCCGCAGATCACACTGGAGTTGGGCATGCAAATCCTGGCAGGGTTTGGAGGCCAGGATTCTGAACGGGAGAGCTCTACCTCTCCCCCTCCCCACATTCATCCGGTTTCCTGCGTGAAGCGTGTGAAAGGAAACTCAAGCTAAAACCGGTTTGGCTCAGTGGTAGAGCGTCAGCCTGCGGACTGAAAGGTCCCAGGTTCGATTCCGGTCAAGGGCATGAACATTGGTTGCGGGCACATCCCCAGTAAGGGGTGTGCAAGAGGCAGCTGGTCGATGTTTCTCTCTCATCAACATTTCTAGCTCTCTATCTCTCTCCCTTCCTCTCTATAAAATATCAATAAAATATATTTTTTTTTTAAAAGGAAACTCAGTTTCTGGTGGAAGCAGCCCCTGTCTTTCGGCCGGTGCCCTTGAGACTTGAGACTACAGAGGTGAGGACTCAGGTGGGGGAAACAGCTGCAGGCTCCGGGCTGCAGCAGCTGAAAGGCTCAGCGGAGATGATGCTGACTGTGGGACTGAGGGAGAGCGAGAGCAGGGCTCAGAACGGCCGAGAAAGGACGACAGAAAGGGCCTGTGAGTGCAGGAGAGGGGATATTGCACGTGGGGTGCCTCTTGTGTATTTTCCCTTCGAAGATGAGGTCCTGCGCCCACCTCAGTGAGTAAGGTTGGCTGCTTCCCCCAGGGACCGTCTCAGCCGGCCGGGGGAAGGGAGAATCGTTGTCACTGGAGAAGCAGACCTGACCGAACACGTGGTGCCCAGTAAGCGATAAAGACACTGACCAGAAAGGCCAGCCCCCGCCCCTTCCGCAGCTCACCTGGACAGTGGCCACTCCGGTCCCTGTCGCAGGGGGGGCAACTCATGAGGGCAGATGGCACACTTGTCAGACATCGGCCTTGCCTTCTTGAACATCCTGGTGCCCAGCCTGCCTCTGGAGCCCATTGTCACCCACACATTTTAGTTTTCAAAATAGATTCTTATTGACTTCAGAGAGCAAGGGAGCGGGGGAGAGAGATAGGAACATCAACGGCGAGAGGGAATCATGGATCGGCTGCCTCCTGCACACCCCACACTGGGGAGGGAACCTGCAACCTGGGCATGTGCCCCGACCAGGAATCAAAGTGACTTCCTGGGCCATAGGTTGACGCTCAACCACTGAGCAACACCAGCCAGGCATCGCCCACATAGTTTAAGCCACCCTGCACGGCCAGCCGTACGGCCCTCGTTATGGGGGCTCGGTGGTCCCAGCTAAGGGCAGGTATGGAGGGCTGAGGAGCCATCGGGACGTGCAGCCACGCAGACCTCCCATGCATCTCACACGGTCGTGCACCAGAAGGGAGCACGTTTCCACCTGCTGGGAGCAGCTGGCCATCTCAGGAAACCCCAGTCGTCCGCTTAGAGGAACAAGAGGACTTGAACGCAGCCCTTTCCTCCTCCTCAGAGCGGCTCCTCCAGAGCGGCCCAGGAGAGAGCCGTTAAGCTGAAGCCGGTCCCTGGCGATGAAATGCTAATTAATTTCGTTTTAAATGGGTCACCGAAACCCCCAGCGGTAGCTTTCCTCATGTTTTAATAGCAGCATTGTAAGAAAGTTTAATACTTTAAGGACATACATAAACCCCAGCCCCCCGCGCCCCCCAAAAAAGGATAAAGTTCCAAATCTTCTCTTATCTGCCTGGATTGTTTCCTGCCTCTGTGCTATAGAGTGTGTCAGGAAATATTTTTTTTTATCCTTACTCAAGCATACGTATATTGATTTTTAGAAAGAGAGAGAGAAAAAAACATCAATGTGAGAGGAAAACCCATCAGTTGTCTCCCGGACATGCCCCAACCAGGGGTCGAACCCACAACAGAGGTATGTGCTCTGACCGGGAATCGAACCTGCCACTCTTTGGTGCACGGCATGACCCTCCAACCAACTGAGCCGTCCAGCCAGGGCTCAGGAAATACCCTCTCTGTACCATTTTCTGTTCCCTACCAGTAGCCCTGTGAGTAGGAAACCTTCCTCAACAGAGCGCTCACAGTCACAGATCTCCAGATACTGGCCGGTCTGCTCTGAGAGCAGCGAGTCGGCCGTGACAGCCAGCGCAGGCCTCTGCGGCTTCTCCCCCCCCTCCCCCCGCCTGGGAGAGCCCCGTGCTGCTGACACTCGGCCCTGTCATCAAGAAGCTCTCTGGGGTTCTCTTAAAACCACTCAGATCCAGAAAAAAGAGACTGGTCCAGCTCTGGTTGTCCCTGTATGTCCGTCCCTTTGCTGCTCAGTAACACGCGGGGAACAGCTCCGCAAGGAGAGGACAGAAAACCTGATTCCGTTGCACGATCAGACCTGCTGATCCCGCACCTGGGAGCGTGGCAGGCGGGCTCATGCCCGCCCTCAAGGATGCCCAAGCCCCAGCCCCAGGACCTGTGTCCTACACCGCAAGGGGACTCTGCGATGTGATGAGGTGGAGGATCTGCAGATGGAGAGTTTGCAGGAGTAGCCAGGTGGGGCCATGTAATCAGGAGAATCCTCATGCGTGAAGGAAAGAGGAAGGAGAGCGAGTTCAGCATGAGAGCAAGTGAGAAAGGCTCTGAACATGAGAGCCATGAGCCAAGGATGCCGGGACCTCTAGGAGCTGGACAAGCAGCCAGGACACAGATTTCCCTGCAGGCCTGCGGAGGAAAACCACCCTGCCAGCCCCTGGCGTTAGCCCCAGGAGACCCATTTCGGACTTCTGACCTGCAAAACTCCAGGTAACGGGTTTGTATTCTTAAACCACAAGTGTGGTCATTTGTTACAGCAGCCACAGGGAGTTAATACAGGGAGGATGCTGGCAACAGTGCTCTCTAGAAAGAAGTGAACCAAAGACTCCGAAGCAACCCTTCGCGTTTGGGTAGCTTCCAGATCTCACTTGAGCCTCCCTGCTGGAATGTCCTAGTCAACCATTTTGCTCGAAGGCGAGCTTTCTGAGTGGGCTCTGTGTTGTGTTCGCTGCTCTGTCCTCAGCACCTGGAAAGGTGTCGGGTTCGATGGACATTGTTGAATGAGCGCCGTGCCCAGGAAATGACCCTCTGGGCCAACCAGGTAGATGCACCGCCATCTGCAGGCACTGTCACCCTGATTGGAAATGACGAACGTGTCTGTCCACCTCTGCTCTCCCCATCCCATTCCAAACCACTGTCCTCCCTGGCCACTTCCCTGAGCTCGCCATAGTCCCCTTCCTCCTCGCCAGACATCTCCACGCTCTAGTGAGAGTGAGCTTCTGAGAACATCTGGGAGCTTGTTTCTCTCCTCCTCCCACCACTGGGCCCGGGATGTGGACATGCTCCCGCCCCTGCCTTCCTGCCTGGCCTCATCGTGGTCCCTCTTCCCAGTCCTCTCTTTGGTCCAACCGGAAGCTCAGGGTGCTGAGGCCCTCCTACGTCAGGGCTGTGCCCACGTTGTTCCCTTTGTCTTGAATGTGTTTCCTCCCCCATCACTCCTAGGTAACTCCTGCTGTCATTTCTCTTATCAAAGGTTATTTCCTCTGGGAAGACCTACACTACCAGCTGAGTTAAAGGATCCCCGCCCTCTGCCCCCATCCCCCTCCAACCACCACCACCACCCAGCATCCTACATAGCGTGTATCACTGACTTCTCAACACCTAGCCCAGAACTTGCAAGGTGTAAGGAAGTAAATCTGTGGCAAATGAACATACTGAAGCTCCGTGATTTCCCTCAAGTCACACAGCTTGTTGTGCTGGAGCTAGGAATAGGACACAGGCGTTCTGCTTTCCACATCTTCCCATGATTTCAGGTAGCCGCTCCAAGTAATTCCTGCCGGGGTGTCTGCAACCCAGGAGACACTAGCAAGACTGGAGCAGCGATGACTGCCCAGCTGGACAGCAGAGAAGTAATAGACTGGGACAAGCCGGCCTGGCGCACGGAGTGGGAGACCGGGCCCCTGGCTTGAAGCATGGCTTCTAGTCCAAGGGGAACAGAGGCGGGGCTTTCCACGGAGCCTGACAGAACCCCGGCAGATTACCGAGGCCCAGCCTGCTCACCCCATGTCGGACAGGCCAGCCTCATACCGGAGCTCCCTTGAGGGTTTTCCCTGAGCTACACTGACGTCCCGCTGCCCAATCCTGCTTCTTCCTCCCAACCCCTAGGTGCTGACACCAGGAACACTCCCTGGGACACCTCCTGTCTGTTCACCTGTACCTCAAAGTCTTCTTCCTGAGGAACCCCGGCTGTGACAATAGCTGTTACCCGTCATCCGAGACTCTCTCTGATCTGAATGAGTTTTTCTAATGTTCTTCCTTCATCTGTTGGAATAATCACATGATTTTCCTCTTTTAATTTTGTTTATGACGTTTAAACAAATTAAAAATAAAGCAACACTGCATTTGTGGTATTAATGCAATGTGATCATAATGTAGTGTCTTTTTGTATTGTCTCAGGTTCGGTTTGCTAATGTGATCTTGTGTCTGTGGTCATGGATGAAGGTGAACTGTTTTATGTGTTTGGTTTGTGGTTTGGCATCAAAGTAATGTTGATTGCTTGTCTAGATTTGGCACCGAAGTAATATTGGCTTCATAACATAAATTGAGGGGTAGTCCCTCAGTTTCTATTCTCCAAAAGCATTTGTTTGCAATTCTGAAAGTCAAAATTTCTTTGTGTAAGGATCTTTAACTACCACTTTTATTCCTTTAAAGGGCTATTCAAATTCTCTAGTTCTTCTCAAGATAAGTTTAGCAAGTTATATTTTAAAAGTATTTAATCAGTTCATCTGGGTTTAACACTTATTGACTATTTATTTATTTGCTTATTTATTTTATTGTTTAAAGTATTACATGTCTTCTTTTTCCCCGATTGACACCCCCCTGCCACTCCCACCCCTGAGGACAATCCCCCACTGCCCCAGTGTCTGTGTCCATTGGTTATGACTTTTTAAAAAATATTTTATTGATATTTTACAGAGAGGAAGGGAGAGAGATAGAGAGCTAGAAATGTCGATGAGAGAGAAACATCGACCAGCCGCCTCTTGCACACCCCCTACTGGGGATGTGCCCGCAACCAATGTACATGCCCTTGACCAGAATCGAACCCGGGACCTTTCAGTCTGCAGACTGACGCTCTACCACTGAGCCAAACCGGTTTCAGCTGGTTATGACTTTTTAAATAATGACTCTTGGGCATCTTTAGTGATATCCTTCTTCATTCATGATATTGTTTATTTTAGAATACTCTCTCTCTTTTCCTTAACTTTCCCAGAAGTTTGCTCTTAAAGTTTTTTCAAAGATTCAACTTTGGTCTAAGTTGATCCTCTCTATTGTATGTTTGTTTTATATTTTATTAATTTATGCTCAGATTACAGTTTCTTTCTTTCTTTTACTTTATTTTTCTAACTTCTTAAGTTAGATGCTTAATTAATCAACTTAGAGCTTTACTTCTTTTCTAATATAAATTCTCTCTAAGTATCATTTGATTTGGTTCTTCAAAGAAAGGTGTATACTTTGCTGAGTTTGCTCTTTAAATCTTCTGTACCCTTACACATATTTTTGTCTGCTTTATCTATCATTTACTATGAGAGATATTTACTATTTCCCGCTATACTTATGGCTTTATGAATTCATCTTTAAAGTTCTGTCCATTTTTGCTTTATGTGTTTTGAGACTTCACTAAAGTGTATACAAAGTTTTGATTTGTTATATCATCCTGATGGAATTTAACTTCTACCATCATAATGTGATCCTTAAATTATGTTTTATCTAGTACGAATTTACTTATATCAGCTTTCATTTAGAGGTTGCCTGGATATCTTCCCAATCCTTTGGCTTTCTATCTTTTTTTATGTTTTTCTGTTTATATATTTCTCTTATAGAGAGCATACTGCAGGGTTTTATTTAGTTTGCCAAGATTTGCCTTTAAGAGATTATTGTGATTATTTATGTATTTATATTTTTTCTCTAGCACTGTATCATGTGTTTTCTAGTTGGCTCACTATTTCTTTTTTCTCTGTCTTCTCTGTTTCTTTTACCTTTCTCTCTCTCTTAGCTTTCTTCCCTTTTTTAGATTAAGACTTGCTTTGTTTTGTTTTTCCCAATCCATTTTTCTTCCTCTATTTGGAAGTTTCACTACTGCCAGCCTTTTAATGCAATGCGAGCTATTTTACTATGATTTTACTATGCATACTTAAACACTACAGTTAACCCTGCCTTCTGGAATTCCTCTTTCACTTCTGTGTAGGAGGTCTTCAGTTTCCTTACTTTTGTGTCAGTTACCAGTGAAGGAAGGAAAGATGGATGATAGGAAAAAAGGAAGGAAGACAGTCTTTAAAAACATACAAACTATGTATCCAAGATTTTAGTTTGTCAAAGAGAAAAGTCATTTTTTGAAGAATCAAAAAGACTTTATATGTAAACACAAAAGATTCACAGTGGTATAGGAGAAGTGTAATATAATGCTGTTCAAGGAATATTCTGAACTTATAAAAAGGACTCCATTAGAAACACTATTTTGTACCCCTGCCCAAAAATGGCATGGTTAAGTGATCTGAGGAATATCTTATTGGCTCAGAGCTAATTATATGCACCACCTCCCTCAACCTACCACACTGTCAGAAGTGGAAATATAAATTACCTGTCTAACATTTTTAATCAATTAATATAATTCAGAATAAATTAGTAAAATGATCCAGAATGAATGAAAACTCACACCGAGAAGCCTGTATAGGAATCAGGCTGAGACCTGCAGTTGGCAACAACCAATTCATGGAGTTTACTTATATACGAAACACTTTGCCAAGCTTTCTCCCTTGAACTCATGCTTCCTCCTGAGAATTTACTATTTCTCAAAATTCAGATAAGATGATTCCCCATTGGTCACACAAAAATAGCCATGATGGAATATAAACAACCACAGTGAAACGGTATTTGTCCTGACCCAGTTCTTGAACTTGGTGAGAAGTCTCAGACCAGTAATACTTATGAACAAAGCCAGTCTTTATTGCCAGCGTTAGCCTTTGGCCCTGCTCTTTCCAACTCCAGGTGTTGGTTACAATGAAGGGAGCATTTGTAATGAACTGTCCCTTCTTACAAAGCAGGTCATTAGGGGCCTGTCCACTCCTGCTGTCCTCACACTGTCTTCCGGCCCGGGCCTGACCTGGAGCAAACGCTCTGCTCAATGGAAGTAAATTACGTTGGTGCTTAGCTTCTCTGTTGTCAGCTGTGTATTGCACTCTCCTAAAACTTTAGTGGTCCAACCACCCGAGCCACCAATTTGAGCCACTTAAACCACCTTTAGTGCCTCAGCCAACCACGTTCACTTTTCCCCCTTTGGCTTAGCTCTGTTGGCTAATTCAGAACAATCTCCAAATCTTAGCTGTATTAACTGAGAAAGGTCAAGGAGGATTCAGTTGCCAACACCCTCAGTTCCTCTATTTCATCCGTGTTGTATGAAGTAGAGGAAATCCCCACCTCTCTGGGGCCTTTGATGGAGACTCTACATTTCTCCCTAAGGACACCAGCACTGTTGGAAGATGAAACAGTCATTTCCTGGGAGAGTGACCACAGAGCCCCAGAGAAGGGGCTTCTTTCTGTCCTCACCTGACATCAGTTGTTTTATGTGATCATATAAATCCTAGTTCAACCCATCCTCTAAGCCAGTGGTCGGCAAACTGTGGATCTCCAGTCACATGCGGTTCTTTGTCTCCTTGAGTGGGGCTCTTCCACAAAATACCACGTGCAGGCGCGCACGTACAGTGTGATTCAAACTTCGTGGCCCATGCGCAGGAGTCAGTTTCCAGCTCTCAAAAGAAATTCCAATCATTGTACTGTTGATATTTGGTTCTGTTGATTAATGAGTTTGCCGACCACTGGCCTAGGTGTTTAGTAGGCTATGCTATCTAGGTTTGTATAAATGCGCTCTATGATGTTTGCACAATGACAAAATCATCTGATGACACATTTCACAGAATGTATCGGCATCATTAAGCAATGCATGATTGTGTGATCAAGTTAGCTAAAAATGGAATTTTATTAATTTGCATGCTTTCCTTGTAAGAGTCGGTATAAATTATTATATTGTTCTCCCTCCCATAACCTCCCTTTCAAATGCTGCTTTGAAAATAAATTTTAAAAGACTAGATTTACCTCTATAGCTTCTTCCGCCTCATCTCCCAATACACTACTGTTTTTCTAGGTTGAAATATATCTATAACATAAAACATAATTCAAGATTGTGTTTTATGATTGAGCAGATTAGGCTATAAAAGTGTATGAGGGCCCTCCACACACCGTAAATTAACCTTTGAAGAAGGAATAATGAAGAACTCGATGATTGCTGCCAATCTACCCACACTGGTCAGGATGTGTCGGCCTCTTGGGCCCTGCAGCTTTTTTAAAATTATTGTTTTAAAATGATAGACCCAGAACAGTCTTTTAGGAGAACTGTTTAAGTTTGGCTGTGCTCAGAATCCTTATGGCTTTAGAGGGATGAGTAAGTCACACAAGACATTCTTTTAACCATTGGCTTACAAAATACATTGGCTTTAGAAAATCCAATTCTGCCAATACTGGTTTGGCTCAGTGGATAGAGCGTTGGCCTGTGGACTGGAAGGTCCCGGGTTCGATTCTGGTCAAGGGCATGTACCTTGGTTGCAGGCACATCCCCAGTAGGGGGTGTGCAAGAGGCAGCTGGTTGGTGTTTCCCTCTCATCGATATTTCTTTTTTTTTTTCTTTTTTTAAATATATTTTATTGATTTTTTACAGAGAGGAAGAGAGAAGGATAGAGAGTTAGAAACATCGATGAGAGAGAATCATCAATCAGCTGCCTCTTGCACACCCCCCACTGGGGATGTGCCCGCAACCAAGGTACATGCCCCCGACTGGAATCGAACCTGGGACCTTTCAGTCCGCAGGCTGACGCTCTATCCACTGAGCCAAACCAGTCCCAGCTCATCGATATTTTTAACTCTCTGTCCCTCTCTCTTCATCTCTGTAAAAAAATCAATAAAATATATATTTTTTTAAAAAAAAAAGAAAATCCAATTCTGACCATGAGATTGTAGCAAATACTCAGTTAGGGCGGACCTTGGTGGGGGTGTTATTATGATCTTATTTGATATTCAAGCGAGGTTTCAGAGACTTGTGACAAAGGCCAGCTCTGATCACATGGATTCTGGCTATTTGATGTTGATTTAAACAAATAAGTTTGTAAATTTCCACGGGGCCAGCAGTGCCCATAGGGCAGGCTGTGTGGTGTTCCTAAGCTAGATTACTGATTTTCTCCCTGTCATTTGGGTTTTCTAACATACTTTCCTATAAATCAATAAAATTACTTTCATCTTATTTTGAAGTGCTTTTTATGTGGAAAATTTTTTTATTAAATCTCTTCCTGTAATGATCTCTGTGCCCTCTCTTCTTTCTGTAAGTCTTTAAGCAGCTGTGCCTGCTGCCCATTTTGGCAGGATGTATTTGGTGCTGTGGAAACATCTGTATGTTGGCAATCAGGTCCGGATATTTATTTCCAGACCCTGAGTAAGATGCACGGGAACCTGGCGGTCTTTCTCGAAATGCTTGTTTCAGGAACAATATACTGTTTCCTGATTTAGGAGTTTCCTAAAATCTCATTTCTAAAGCTGGAAGTCTTACTCTAACTATTCAAAATTTTGCTCTAGCTCTAAGCGAATGATATGGATTCTATTTAGCAATCGAAATTGTTTAATTAACAAAAATGACTGATATTCTAAATATTGACAATCTCCAAGGGTTTACCATCTATCTTTTTGTATGTTTAAATCCTTGTGAGCCTCTTGGGTTGTTTTTTTAAAAACATTTTAACATTATTTATTATTAATAATAGAATATGTTATAATATTAGTAGTAATATATCTATTGTTATATTTTGATATTGCTGGAATTGTTATGGAGAGACCCCCAGAGAAAACCACCAAGACACCAGATCAAAATGTATGCCTTTATTGACGAATTGGAATCCGGGCTCTCCCCCTACTGTCGCAGCAGCAAGAAAAAGAAAGAGCACACAGGAAAGCCTGCTTTTATCTTTTTTTGATGCTTGGTCTATTTGGCAAATTCTAGTTGGTTAATTTTCATAAACACTAGTCTATGAGCTGCAGTTTACATATCAGGAAAGCTGAAGGCTATTCCTCTACCATTATAGTTTGTTTTGAGACCTTGGCTTATTGTGATTTAGGCTAGCTGGCAGTTGTTTTGCAACGGTGGGGGGAGGTATAGCCGACTAGGCAGAGTTCTTTGCCTGTCCTAGGGTCATGGTGACCCATCACACTATGAGCTATGAGAAACTCCACTAGTACAGTAACATCATTAAAAGTTTGCACAATACCTGGGGCGGGGGGCTTATTTTCAGTTTAAGCAGTTTCTGTTTGACCTGTTCTGTTCTGTTTGTGCTGCCTTGCGACTACTTGGAACAGGACATGCCCAGGGGTCGGGGACTGCAGACAGAGTCAGCTCAGACTAACATAATGTGCATCATGCTACATTCTTCGTTGTGGGTCTGGAAGCTCATTCCTCCCCTGGGCTGGAGCCCTGCCCGACAGGGTCCTGCCGGCCATAACGGAATTACATGCAATTTTGTTTAGGTACTTTTTATTTTTATGTATTTGTTTAGGGCTACTCAGGAGGCTTGGGTTGGGTGTTGTTTAGGTACTTTTTAAAAAACAGCTTTATTGAGGCATAAAATAAATTGCAGATATTTAATACACAGAAATTGATAAGTTCGTGACATATGTATATGTCTTAATGTAAAATATCAATATCAAGATAAGAAGCATATTCATCATGAGCTTCTGTTTTTATATCCTGCTGTGTATGCTACATAATGCTTCATGCATTCCTGCTCCTGGCAGAGATTCCACCAACCCTTATAACAGAGATTCCAGACCTCACCCTCAACGCTTCTGATTTGGTGAATCTGGGGCGGAGTCTATAAAGCTACATGTTTGTAAAACTCCTCTTCTGCTCTGTTTTGCTGTGAACCTATAGCTACTCTAAAAATAAAATCTATTTTTAAAAAATGCAAGTAAGTTAAAAAGTAAGAATAACACACACACACACACACACACACACACACACACACACACACAAACCAGTGATGTTGATAGTAAGCTCACTTTGAGAACCCCTGGAAATTCCTCTAATACTGACATTATGAATCTTGGTGGCTCCGTTGTCTAAATCCCTCTGGTTCCCTCTAGTGGACTAAAATAAAATAAATAAAATGCACTTAATGACAATTCATCTGAAAGCAATGATAAGAGTGAAATTAGATTAAAATGCATGTAAAGACCAATTATGAGAGGAATTCAGAAAAGGGCACTAGGCATCCCAATGAAATGAGTCTTGGCTCTAAGAGGGTGGAAAAGCCCCACCCTGCCTGCTTCCCGGATGGCTCTCCTGGGGGAGCCCAGGTGGCACTGGATGGGTAAGCCACAAGCTGGGCTCCTGCAGACTGCATCCAGCTGCCTCTGCCCAGGCACAGAGCGCCATGCTGACTAAACCTTCTGGGGACTTCCAGGCACTTTTACAACATCTTGAGAAAGAAGGGGAAATGCTTAACTTTCTCTCTCCCCTTAAAGTGCACTGGTTTCTGCCAACCCTATCTCCAATGCCCTGTGTCTGCTATTATTTGTTAGGCTGCAAATCTGTCCTGTTTGGGATCTCTAGCAAGTAGAACATTCTTCCAAAAATAAAATGCCGTATTAATGACTGCAAGTAAATGTTTCTACAAAGTGCCTATGAACACCATCTTTAAAACGCCATCCAGGCAAAAAGATAAATGTTCTAGGAGTCCACTCACAGGAGGTGTCTAGAGTGGTCGAATGCCTAGACATGGAGGGGAGCATGGGTTTCCAGGAACCAGGGGGAGAAGGCAATGGGGATGGAGTTCTAGTTTTACAAGATACCGTATTTGCCGGCGTATAAGATGATTTTTTGGCCCTGAAAAATACCATATTTGCCGGCGTATAAGAGACTGGGCGTATAAGACGACCCCCTAACATTTCTACCCAAAATACAGAGTTTGTTATATACTCGCCATATAAGACTACCCCCCACTTGGAGGCATATTTTTTCAGGGCCAAAAAATCGTCTTATACGCCGGCAAATACGGTAAACATCGTTCTGGAGGTTGGCTGTACAACAATGTGAATGTACTTAATATGACTGAACTGAATATTTAAAATGGTGAAGGCGATACATTTTTATTGTATCTGTGTTGAAGGGGTTCAGAATATGTCCACCCAAAATATGCCACTTTGGCATATCGATTATTTTGAATTAAAGGGACTTAAGAAACAGCTGATAGCAAAAGGGCACGCTGTCCTTCCCCTGAAAGCAGAAGACAAAGCTCCCAAGTGAAAGGTACTCACCCCTCCCCGGAGGGTAGAGGCATCCTCATCACCAGAGAGAGGGAAGTTAGCTCCAGAAGGCTACGTCAACAAAACCTTGTTACCTCAACAATTCACTGCCCCTACCTCAAACCCCTTTGTCTGGTCAATTCCTCACAAACTTATTGTTTCTATGTCAAAAAGGTGTGAAAGCTTCCCGTTTTGGGTCACTTTGAGTATCATCTTATTATGGGGCGTTCATACATACAAAATTAAGTTTGTTTTTCTCCTGTCTTATATCAATGTAAGTATTAGACCAACCAAAGCACCTAGGAAGGGAACATTTTTTACCCCTGCAGTGTTTTACCATGATGTTTGTTTGGTTTTAATGTCATTCGTGATTGAAAAAAAGAGGCCATTTCAAGCATTTAGCTTCCTGGTGGAGGGTTGTCTGGAAGAACCGTCCCTTTGCCGGGAGATCTGCTCTCCATCTGTTACCTGTGATCACCGTCTGCCCTAAGAGGCTGGCCTGGATAAGGCTCTTGTTGGGTTTTGAGCAAAGAAAACCCAGCAAGAGGTCTGAGCCTGGGAGGAGAGTGACATAGAGCTCTTATTCCCCTGACTCCCTCTGAGGGAGGCCACTCTGGGCTGGCTGAGTCCCTGGGCAGAGGTGACCTGCTCTCTCTGACTCTTCCCTCTCCGGCTTCTGGTAACCTCTCCACTGCCTTGGTCCTTCAGACCGAGGGGTGGTGGTGACAATGCCCCTGTTCACAGCCCCGGGATTATTACTCTTGTAATAATTTCCCTACCCTAATTTTTGTATCTATCTCTTTGCAAATGGGCCCCATGAACTACCCTAATTTGAATGTGCCCTCAGTTTCCTGCTGGGCCCTGACTGACACACCCCCTATGCAGGCGCTCTTCAAGGCCACCCCCCAACTTCCACACACAGACTTCCTCCTGGCCTGTATGCTACCTCCTGGCAGGACTGCCCTGTGCCCACACAATGAGGAAGATTCTGGAAACTCTCCCTCAGTGGGTTCAATGTTGGCCTATGGATCCACTGTGGAATCAATCACACCAACTCTTTTGGGAACTCAACAGTCGTTTGCCAGGTGTCGGTGTAAATTTGTAGATATGTAATTTATATACCAGAAAATGCAAAATCTCCAACACTGTTAAGCAAATACAACTAGCTCTTCAATGAATGTGAGGAACCAACCCTGAAGAAAAAGGCTATGATATTTCATTATTGGACTTGCTAATATCAGGGAACAATAGTAATTGTTAACCAGGCATTCATTGATTGATTAACTGATTGATTGATTGATTGATTGATTAATGAAGCTGGCTGAACCCAGACTTGTATACAAATTTTCTGAAAGCTTATCCTAAATAAGCTGCTATTAAATGTTAGGGCCTATATATAAATTAAAATTTGTAAATATCAAGCTACAACAGTATTTACTTAAAAATATTTATAAATAATACCTTTCAAAGCTTTTGTAAAATTAGCTTAACTACAATGAATATTTTCTCCAAGAATAACTAAATGGGAGTTTTAGGGCTCTATTGATCCCAGGAACTCTTATGCAAATATGAGTTTTTCTGGGCCAAAGGGTTCATCACTTTTCATCAGAAACATAACCCCAAGAAAGCTAAAAGCAACTTTCATATCGAAAAGCTTCTATAGTTGTGTCCCTTTTTTACAGATTAGTAATCACTACCGAAGTACTTTAAAAATGTGAAATAAAATAAACCATTTGGGTCATGGTTTATTTGATCTTCTAAATGGACCATTAGTTTGTTCTTGACTTTATTATGTCTTTTCAAGTATTAGCCACAACAGACGGAAAAATGAGACCTCTACTACCGGGGTGGAACTTACTTTTCGTGCCTATTACCATTTAGATGAACCCCTTGTAAGCAATGATTTCAGCATGACTCATTTTACGAGCGTATAAAACTATCATCTTTTTAATAGAGTGTGAGAAAACTTTTACGCCCCAGGTAAAATGTATAAATATCGATTTTTTGAAATTACACTTACTGACAATAAGCTTACAGCCAATGGGCTAATTATTAGTACCCTGATTTAAACATTTAAGAGATGCTGTCATAGGCTTCAACAAAACAATTTTAAAAATACATAAAATATTGCCAGCCAGTAAAAATTGTTGAACTTGTAAGATGAACTTTAATACCGTAAAGCCCTTTGCATGGTTAACATACATAAGAAATCTTCAACACAATGGCTGAGAGCTGAAGTAATAGTAACCCTGCCGGAATATAAGTTGTTTATAGGATAGGAAATGAAACCAAATGAAATGAACAGATGAAAATCCTTTAGCCCAGCCAGTGTGCTCAGCTGTTGAGCATTGACCCATGCACCAAGAAGTTGCTGGTTCATTTCCCAGTGAGGGGACATGGGCTTGTGGACTCGATCCCCAATGGGGAGTGTTCAGGAGACAGATGTTAATATTTCCCTCTCAACAATGTTTCTCTCATTCTCTCTCTCCCTCTCTCTCTCTCTCTCTCTCTCTCTCTCTCTCTCTCTCTCTCTCTTTCTCCAAAATCAATAAAAACATATATTTTTAAAATCTTTTAAATTAAAAATATTCCTTAACAATCATCTTTAACTCTTTATAAACACTGATTAACTACAACTATGACTAGCCAAGTACATCGTAAATGTATAAAAGAAACAAAACGAGGATTTTCAAGACCAATTTACTTATAATCAGTAACATGGGGCCCATACACAGTCATTGATAATGATTACATTTGTCATAGCTAATATATTTGGGAGTTGTGCTTTGTAGATGTTTCTGTCTGAAGATCTATCTAAACCTGCCTGTTAGTTACCACGGGAATGTAATCCCACCATCAGCAAATGGGTGATTTAGGGTTAACAATAGAGTAAGGAGGAAGCAAATGTTCCAGATATATTTTTCTACAGTTTAAAAATATACCTGCCTGTGATTATTTCCTAAATACCTACCTGTCTCACCAAGGATGATATGACCAAAATATCTGTTCATACTGCTTAGAGTGCCAACAGCAGTCAACTCATCACCATGAACCGCAGAGGTTTAACAGCACCAGCAATCCTGAATTCCCCCCAGGAGCCCTTGAAGGCGAGGCATGCCCCTCGGAAGCCTTTTCCCACTCTCCTCTGGCCACCGGGGCTGGAAGATTCCTCCCAGGGAGGGCTGTCCACCCGGTACTTCTAACAAGATCGTTCGTAACCCCACACAGACACAGTAGTCCTCTGATGGATCAGCTAATTCACTTTAAAGTAAGAAAGGTGCACTAAACAGTGACCGATAGTCTACTTAGGAAGGATGATGAATAGAGCCCAATTCTGCCAAGCACTGCATAGCTTTCTTGGCAAAGCAGAGAGGACTGCGCTGTTCTGTTCCACTGACGGTTCAGATCTTACGCCTTTTTGAGGAACTGCTTTGCCTTAGTCTCATTCCACTCAGCCTTCTAACCTAAGGTAGCATGAAGCCACGCTCAGTGATAACAAGTGATGGCCAATTTATCCTTACATATCCAATATCTTAGAGATCTGCACTTGAATGGCGCTGTTGCCAAAGGAGGCAGATGCCTAGAGCCAGGCAGTAGGGAAATTTAATGTGTACCATGTTGGCAGGGGCTGAGGGAAGCAAGGGAACGGGCAGTGACAGCTAATGGTACAGGGTGATGTTGTGTGCTTCTTTGTTTTTTGAGCTGATAAAGCATTCTAAAATTAGATAGTGGTGATGCTTTCACAACTGTGTGGATATAATGGAATCAGTGAATTATATACTTTAAAAGGATGGTCCATAGGATAGTAGAATTATCTAGGAATAAGATTATTATCTTTTTAATATTTTTATTGATTTTTTTTACAGAGAGGAAGGGAGAGAGATAGAAACATCAATGAGAGAGAAACATTGATCAGCCGCCTCCTGCACAACCCCACTGGGAATGTGCCCGCAACCAAGGTACATGTCCTTGACCCTTCCGTCCGCAGGCCCACGTTCTGTCCACTGAGCCAAGCCGGTTAGGGCAAGATTATTACTTTTATAAAAATAGTAACAATTCCACCATAAAAGTGCTTCATCTACCTCTTTCCATTTTTCCTGATATTTTACTTATATTTCTTAATTTGTTTTCTATCTTTTCTATGCATGTTTTCTTTTTCTTTTTTTTTAAATAGTGTGACTATCTCAAGTAAACAGGATTGCAGTTGTTTTCCTGATTTTATTCCTAAAAGAATAACATTCCCTTTCTCTTTGGAGCAAGGCCTGTCAGGTGGGCACCTCTGACAGGGGAGTAACTTCTGGGCACCTCAACCACGTGTTGGGGTGGGAACCCCTAAACTGAAAGAGGCAAAGGGACAAGGAGACTGCTGTGTGTAAAACCCATTAAACTTTCAACGTCCGGAAAAGAGATTCTCTTAAAAGATTTTTGTTTTTATTAAGGTATTATATGTGTACATAGCTTACCATTGCCCCCCCCCACCTCCCATGCATGCCCTCCCTCCCCAGAGTTCTGTGTTCGTTGGTTGTACTTAATATTCATGCATACCAGTCCTTCAGTTGTTCTCTTATCTCCCCACAAGTCTCCTTCCCCATCCCCGCTGTCATTTGACAATCTGCTTGTTTTATGGTGACTATCTCAGGACCCCATGAATAGAATCCGCTCCTCATTTGGCAGCCTGCTTGTTTTATGGTGACTATATCAGGACCACACGAATAGAGTCCGCTCCTCCTCTGGTTTTCACCGCCCCTTCCCCTGGGTCCCACTGCTTCCCCTGGGACACATGGCTCACCCGGGTCATCTTAAAAGATTTTTTAAGTGATTCAAACATAACCTAGATGGAAGTTACTATGTATGGCAGATTCTATATGAAATATGATCACCCAGAAGTCCTATTGCAATAAATCATAGGATAGAGGAGGTCCCGAGGTGCTTTCTTTCCAGGATTTTATAGTATTTGAGTTAAAATAATATACATAGCCGTGGTATTATTATTTTTGCTATGTTCTAAAACTACCAAATAACCGTAGAAAAAACTTTGAATTTTTCTAGGTCTGTTCAACAGTCCAAAACCTACACCTTGTCATGAAACTGTTCAGATCCATATACCAAGAAATTGCTTTTTTAGAGAAATATCAATTGCCCGGATTATACTACTTGTCTTCTTCCCTACAGTTAAATCTGCTACACTCCTGTTTGTAGGACATTACATTTCCACGTCCCTGACGCTGCCAGAACAATTTTCAGAGTGACGAGAACACGACAGTTTCTTCATCAGCAGCCAGGGACCTACTTTTCAGAAGTAGGAAAAAAACAGCACCAGTGTGTTACTACATGGAAATATAAATTACAGTATGCTCGGTTTCTGCTTCCCACAGAATTAGCTTACTTGCTTCCCTGGAAATGTAATATATTTTTAAATGATTATTATGGTGAACTATTCACAACATAGAACTTAGCATTTTGGCCATTTCTAAGTGTCCAGTTCTGTGGCACTAAGTCCATTCACATTGTTGTGCAACCACCATCACCATCCATCTCCCGAGCTATCTGACCTTTCCCTAATTGAAACACATTAAATACTTACTCCCCAACCCCTCCTTCCCCCGCCCCCTGTTAACCACCCTCCTACTTTCTGTCTCTCTGAAGTTGACTGCTCTAGGGCTTTCATGGAAGTGGACCCCACAGTATTTGTCCATCTGCGACTGGCTTGCTCCACTGACATAGTGTCTTCCAAGACTTTCCTCTATAGTGCAGCATGTGCCAAAATGTCCTTCCTTTTTAAGGCTGAATAAATGTCTATTGTGTGTATATACCCCATCTTGTGCATTCATTCGGCTGTCGATGGGTACCTGGGTTGCTTCTACCTTTTGGCCATTGCACATAATGCTGCTGTGAACCTGGTGAGCCAATAGAACATTCAGCTTTACAAAAGCGGGTGGCTCTAGCCCTGGCAAGGATCCTCTCATTGCAGTTTTATTTTCTTCTTTTTTAATTTATTTTTATTGATTATGGTATCACATAATTGTCCTTATCCCCCCCATTCCCATCCCAAACCCCTCCCTACATATGCCCCCACCCCCCTGTTGTCCATGGCCACTGGCTAGGCCCATGGGCATGCACACAAGTCCTTTGGTTGATCTCTCCCCTTTCCCCCACCCTCCCCTACTTTCCATCTTTGCAGTTTTCATTCCTGGAGTCATGCTCCAGTTACTGCTGTCAACCAGGATCAATATCAAGTTTAAACAGTAGGTGGCAGCAAATATTCATTAACTAAACATAATGCTTCACAGCAGCCCAGCGGCTTTGTACTGCATTACATTTCGCCCCTTCAGAGGAGGATCAACGTTTTACTCGAGGTCTCCTACGTTCCGTGAAAGGAACATTCGAAGCATTTGTTTGGGTTAATTTGCAGCAATCAGTTATAATGAGGAGTACTTCAATTGTGAAATATAAGAGACTAATGAATCAAGGGCTGTATCTGCGAGTTTAAAATTTGCTCAGAGCTTTCAACAACCTGGCCCGAAAAGTCTCATTGTAATCTCCCAGCCACACCTGGGAACGTTGAAACGAGGTGCTGCGTTCTTGAGTGATTTGCCTCTGGCTTTTCTGCAACAGACACTGCTACCCTGTTTCCCCGAAAATAAGACAGTGTCTTATATTAATTTTTGCTCCTAAAGATGCGCTAGGTCTTATTTTCAGGGGATGTCTTATTTTCCCATGAAGAAGAATATGGTACACATTTATTGTTAAATGAAAATAAAGGAAATTTATTACCTGTATAAGGTACGGCAGTGCGTAGTTGTCAACACAAACCAGACAAACTGTGAATCCTACAGTATCAAGAATTTACTCATCTATTCAATGACAATCATGTCATCATCTTCTGGAACATCATCATAACAATCCAATTCCTGAATTTCCTGGTGAATTTCTTGTGACTCCATTTCTTTCAGAATCAGTGGACCAAATCTCTCATGGTTAGCAATAGCACTGTCTTTAAATGAGTACTTCTTGTCAAGGTAGCCTGCTCGCAGTGCATTTGCAATGCAACTGTCAGTGATTTTCTCTCATGAATTCTTCACCCAAGTCACAACTTGTTGCAGTTTAGGTTTCCCAAAGTTTCCACACTGATTCCTCTCCATTCACACAGCAGTGACATGAGGACTCCGCGTAAGGTCACTGGTTGCTAGAAGCCAGTCAGGGCGGCCCTAGTGACCAGTTTACGGTGAATTAATTTTCATTCTGAGACAGAGCCTGGGGGCCTTATTTTCGGGGGATGCCTTATATTTCACTCAGAAGGAAACCTGTATATAGGTCTTATTTTCAGAGGATGTCTTATTTTCGGGGAAACTCGGTAGTTGTTTACCAGACAGTCTTTCACTTTCTTCCCTGATAATAAAAAACACATTTTTATTAGGCCCACATGTATCCTACTAGAAAACAAAACAACAACAACAACAAAAACCCACTGTATTTCCTTGTCTCCCATGCAGCTAGTTCTGTCCTTGAGATGTAAACTCAAATCCACTGCAGATCAAAGGATTTGCTTTCCTGATGCAGGAGGCCCTTCCTCCTTCCTTGTCTTTTTGTTGTTGTTGTTGTTGTTTGCTTTATTGTTCTATTTTGTGTGTTTGGTTAGTTTGCTTCTTAATTAAAACTGGGATGAGAAACAAAATATGGGGCAGCTTTTTGAAACCATGAGGTGACCAGGAAAATAAAAGCCACACGTTCAACATGGCAAAGTAGAAAACGAAGCCCGGGAAGGGTGACTGGGGTGAGGCGCCAATCATCCCCGGGCCACGCCTCTGTCCACTAGTAGTTGGGTTGCTCACTTCCGGAAGAACGTCTTACTTCCTGCTTTGTGGGGAAAATATTCCCCTAATTGGTTAAATTAACACGGTCAGGTTAATGGCAGGTGAAGCAGAATCCAGCCCCTTGAGTGAGATGGATGGATACTCTCCAGATGGGTAGAAGAGTGAAAGGTGTGTGTAAAGATAAATGCTTAACATACTTGTTTTTAACTGAGAAAAGTTGTACAAAATATAGTGCATAACTATAATTTAATCAGTGTGCATCTAAATATAAGCAACCAACGCAGATATTGTCTGATAGTTAAAGTAACAAGTTAGTAGGTATTAGGTAAATGAACGAATGGCTTTGGGAGTGAAAATAGCAGAGAGAATGATTTTTTTTTAGAATGACTTTTTATTTATTGTTATTTTTTTTAATTTTTTTATTGATTTCAGAGAGGAATAGGGAAAGAGATAGAAATACCAATGATGAGAGACAATGATTGATTGGCTGCTCCCTTTACTTCCTTCCCTTCAAGGGGTCAAGCCCACAACCCGGGTATGTGCCCTGACTGGGAATCAAACCATGAACTCCTGGTTCATAGGTTGACTCTCAACCACTGAGCCACACTGGCTGGGAGAGAATGACTTTTTAAATAATAAGAATAGATTTGAGTTGCCTAATATTTCTCATAAAAATTCTCATGAGTGTGAGAGTGCCTATTCATTAAAGAACTCAATTTGTCCTATTTTACCACAATGCTAACAACAATCCATTTATGAAATGCCACAAGGTCAAGGTAATTGTTTTCACCCACAGTCTGTTTTGTGAGAACATTTGGTGGCTTGGGCACATAACTAATAATTCTATTCTGTGAAATGAACATTTATCAACATCCAAGAGAGAGAAAGAAAATGATTCATTGTGAATAAGAAAAATGAGTGCCCGGTTGGTGTGACTATGAACCAGGAGGACACGGTTCAATTCCCAGTCAGGGCACATGCCCTGGTGTGGGCTTGACCCCTAGTAGGGGTCCTGCAGGAGGCAGCCGATCAGTGATTCTCTCTCATCATTGATGTTTCTATCTCTCTCTCCCTTTTTCCTTCTTCTCTGAAATCAATTTAAAAATATATATTTTTAAATAAATAAATAAGTAAAAATGAGAGTTTGGAAAAAAATATTCCAGGATCAGAGCAGCCAATGGGACAGAACTAAATAGGTGGAAGGTGAGGCAGAGGCTTGAGTGCAAAAACCAATTCTAAGTCTGTGGCCTTAATTTCTTCTCTCTACTAAGAGCAGGTTTTGCATTAGTAAAGCAAGAGGTGGGGAATGTCTCATGAGACTTATAATTTAGTTGGAGAATAAAAAATAAAAAAAGAGCAAATTGTGTAGTACAGTATATAATTAATGACTAAGTCACATCATTTGGAGGGTGGGTACTACAGAAATTGAGAATACTTAAGACCAAGAATAGTTGAGAAAGGTTTCATGGAGGACTTGGGAATAGAAAGAATTTGTGGAGGAAGAAGGTTTAAAAGAAGAACTTTCCAAGTAGAAAAGTAGAAAGAAAGGAACAGTAAAGCTATATGAACTCGATTGATTTAATTGTGGGATGAGGAGGAAATCTTGTTTTGGAAAATAGTGGAGAATAGATTTGTGGTATTGGGTCAGTTTGTGGGTGCCCTCCAAAGCTAGGAAGGAAAGCTTTTGAAGTTGACTAAGAGAGGACCAGCCTGTTTCCTGGAGAACAGAGATGATTGGCTCCCGCATTCCAAACCCCACTCAAACCCTTGATGACTGGAAAATCAGGGAGCACCCCAGGGTGCCCCAGATTGTCCTGAGTCTCTCAGCTCATGGACCGGCAGCTCTCTTCACTCTCCATTAAACCATCCAGCAAGGCCTGGGACTCTCCTTCCAAAGAAGAAGCCAACCCAACCTCCAGGGGGTAGAGTCCCATTCAATCCATGGAGAGGGGCCAGGAAGCCAGCTGCTTTCTGCAATTAGAAGAGAAGTACACTTCGAAAAGGTAGAGAGTCCTAAAAAATAAGTCAAGAAACACTTTTCAAGAGTAAGAACCCCAGAAGGATAGAACTTCGGCAGATTCAAGAATAGCTACCAAGGCTTGCCTCCTTCTTCAGCGCTGACTGGGAGGGAGTAGCTGAGTCCAGAGGAGTTCGGTACAGTCTGGGGCAGGTATGGGACATGTATCATTGTTTTATTTTTTATTTTTTAAATATATTTTATTGATATTTTACAGAGAGGAAGGGAGAGAGATAGAGAGCTAGAAGCATCGATGAGAGAGAAACATCAACCAGTTGCCTCTTGCACACCCCCTACCGGAGATGTGCCCGCAACCAAAGTATATGCCCTTGACGGGAATCGAACCTGGGACCTTTCAGTCCGCAGACCGATGCTCTACCACTGAGCTAAACCAGTTTCGGCTGTATCATTGTTTTAGAAGAGGGAAAAGACTCCGGGTCCCTGGAGAAACTTCCACATTGCCCTGGGTAAGTTCCCAGTTCCTCACATTTCCACCGGATTAAACAAAAAGGGAATTATTTGGTACGGGTGTCAAGGGGAATTTACACACACCCCCCCCCCCATGTCCAGGCATCAGCAGGTCTGGAATAGCTACCGATATTAATCACAAATAAGAAGAAAAGGAACGTCCTGGCAATCGTGCCAGGGCTCTCTCTACCGTAAAAATCCTCCTCCTCAATGTGCTGCTCAGACTCGAGAGCACATAGGAATGATGTGAGGAGCTCATTAAAACACAGCTCTGGACCTTCCTCCCAGAAACCCTCATTCCCCTGAGAACCAGGCCCGACTGACCTTTTCTTCTGATGCAGTTGATATTTGGAAAGAACGCTGCTGACTAACGACTGTGTCTTACATTTTCTTAGACTACTAATAGCGGGTGGTGGGGATGAAGTCCTTTTTGTTTATTCACATACTCAAAGGGAGGAAGTGGAGATTCTCTATTCTACCACCTTTCCTGATATAGAAATTCCATCTACAAGATCCTTTAAAAATGTGCCCTTTAAGTTGATCCCTGTGGCCTGCGGTGCTAGAGTGCTTAGCATCTCACATTTCGGCCCCACACGTGGGTTAGCTATGAAATTGCCATAACCCCTCAGGGAGATACCAGTCTTATCCTCCCCTGGAGAGATTTATTTACATTTTTAAAATATATTTTATTGATTTCTTATAGAGAGGAAGGAAGAGGGATAGAGAGCTAGAATCATCGACCAGCTCCCGCAACCAAGGTACATGCCCTTGGCCAGAATTGAACCTGGGACCTTCCAGTCCGCAGACCTATGCTCTACCCACTGAGCCAAACCAGTTTTGGCTTATTTACATTTTAAAGGATAAGAGTTAAGAACCCAGGGTCCTCCCAGCAAAGGTTTTGGCCCCCACCTTTCAGGAGGGGAGGAGAGACAGATTTCACTTCCTATAAAAACACTGAGATATTGCCCCGGCCAGTTTGGTGCTTTGGCCTGCAGGCTGGAGGGCCCTGGGTTTGATTCTGGTCTAGGGTGCCAGTGCACCTTGGTTGCAGGATCCCCAGCCCTAGTTGGAGAGCATTGATGTTTCTCTCACTCTGTCTCCCCCTTTATAAAAAGAAGAAAAATATCCTCAGGTGAGCCTTTTTTAACAAGATCCAGATATTTTGGGGTTCTTTGCCTGCATTACAAACTTGGTGATGTGTAGGACAACACCAGATCTACCTCTCATTGGGTCACCAAAGGGTTAAGAACTGTGGCTAAGGGAACTGGCACAGTTATTTGCCATAAGCAAGTAATAACCCACTCTGCTTCAGGAACCTTGAGTTCACATTCAGGGTATTAATAAATAGAAGTTTAAAAACAAAACAAAAACTTTACAATCCCATGAAACCGAGGAAAGCACTATGAGCAGGATTATCTGTGAGAGCAGTTATTGGCTTTGGCAGACTATGCTCCTGCAGAAATTATTTTCCATATGCAGTTTATATATGCATGCAGTTACTATATATCAAGTGGTGTTTTCTATTAATTAAACTTCATTACAACTTTAAGATAATAGATTTCCCCCTAACTTTTGATATTCCCGTGAGAGCTGTGAAATGGGTATACAGTGTACAGAAATATTTCACAAAGTAACCTAGATGAATTAGTATAACAAATGTATATGGGTTTTGTTGTTTCATTTTTGGAAAACGTTAGTCCCAATTACCAATCTCTCTTCTTCCAGAATCTTTCCTAGTCACCATGACTTCTCAGAGATTTTTTCCCCAGTGAATTTTGTGTTTACAAAGAACTTTTAATACTCTAAAATATACCTTACCTATCAAATACTTTTCATGCCTTATTACTTATTGTCTTGACAACTTTGGGTCCTATGAGCTAACTACTATTTGTCATTTTTAGAAATGAGGAAACTGAGACCCAGAAGGTTAATTTACCAAAGTCCATCCACTTAATGAGTTTCAAAACTAAAAGGAGAGCCAAGCAATTAAGTAGATATATTGAATTTATTCTGAATAATTCATATGACCTCCAATTATGAAAGTTAAATTAGTAAAAGAACCTAGTGGCATAGTCAGCTCTAGCTTTCTTTGTTTTTCAAAATCACTAGACTGTAAAATGATAAAAAAAAAAAAGACAAGAAGTCCCACTCTGAGTAATAGCTATATAAATTATTATTTAATATGTTCCCTCTTTAAATAAATCAGTTTCATTTTTTTTATAGCATTTCACTTCCTGGTGATATTCAATTCACAAATGACCATTTATAAAAAGCATAGCAAAAACCCAAGACAGTTCTATGACCTTGAATAATGATGCAATTTAAGTATAGAATAGGTAATTTTATGATAATGACACTTGGCTGCTCATGACTGACATCTTTAAGTTAGTGACACACAGTTAATTAAAATTAATGTTTGCCAACTAATTTACTAGTATCTTGGCAATAAATATACTTGCTATTAGCTGTCAAAGTACAGATGATAGTGAGTTTGTCATATGAATCTGTTGTCATGTGTATTTCTATTGTTAAAAGACAAAAACAACTTTCTTTAGATGAAAATTATTAGAAAAACAGAAAACACAGCTAGAAAGTTAATAAGTCTGTTTTAACTATTTGTATCCCATATATATTTTAACCTATTTTAATTGTTGTTTTTCTATCACCATTTACCCCCCTCTACCCTCTTCCACCTCTATCCGCCCCCTTACCCTTTACGGTCTCACTTCCCTCCCTCACCATGCTTTCTGCCATCACTCTCCAAATAAAGTACGTGTATCCAAATCCTTGTTGCAGAATCTGCTTTTGAGAAAAGAAAAACATCTAAGTTTTTCATTTTCCTTTTTTTAAAATGTTTTATTGATTTTCCACAGAGAGGAAGGGAGAGGGACAGAGAGTCAGAAACATTCATGGAAGAGAAGCATCGATCAGCTGCCTCCTGCACACCCACCACTGGGGATGTGCCCGCAACCAAGGCACACACCCCTGACCGGAATCGAACCTGGGACCCTTCAGTCCATAGGCCAATGCTCCATTCGCTGAGCCACACTGGACAGGGAAGTTTTTCATTTTCTTTATTTAGTTAAGAAACAGCTATAGGTTTGTGATGGCTCGCATTTTATGTTAGTCATTGCTTTTCGTTGCTCTTTTTATAGAGGTAGCACGAGAAATCGGAGAGTAGGGCAGGAAGCAGGAAGGGGAAAAGAGGTGGGGAACTGAAAGCTAAGCTCTTTTACTTAAGCGAGTATTTCTGGGCAGGGAAGCAGCACTTCTCAAGTTGTGAACAGAACCAGTCAGGAGGCCGAGGTGAGAGAGAACAGTGTGAACCACTAGGTGGAGAAAATAAAAGATAATGTCATCATTGTTCTGACCTCAATGTTCCTTTATTCACAATTTCTCCAGCTCTGGACTCTTCTCATTACTGCCTCTCCCGGCCCCCACCCTCCGTACTCCCTGAATTCCTCCTCCTCCACCCCGTTTCTCATCCTACAGGGTGACAGAATCACACCTTCAGATGAGGAAAGGGGAGGAGCTTCAAGCAGGACATGCCAAATGCCCTGCTTTGTTTCTAAGCCTGCAGATCAGCCCTGTGTCTGCCAATGCCGCGGACAGGCTGGGACCTGAGAGGAGATGACCTATCGCCTCTTCTCTCCTCACGGCCTTATTTTAAGTCAGTGGCCCATTCTCTTTCACCTGAACAAGTCCAGTAGCCTCCTAGCTAGCTAGTCTCCTCATATACTTATAAAGTTGCTTCTGTAATCCGTTTCCCACAGTCACAGGAATTGCTTACGGAAGTGCAAATCTTACTTCATTCTCCTGCTTAAAGCCCTTCAGTGGCTCCTCCTGGCCTTACAAATAAAGTCTCATCCTCCTTATCAAAGCAACTATGATGAGAATTCTGACATCCGCTCTGCGTTATGACGTCATTTTGACATCTCGTCAAATTCTTTGCTTCAGTCATATTGTACCACTTCCAGTCCCTACATGGGCTATGTTCTCTCTCACCTCCAGGGCTTCGTGTTTGCTGTCCTCGGAGCTTGCAGTCCGCTTTCCCCACTGCCTTTAGGAGTCCATTCGATCATTGCCTTTTTGGACCTAGCTGGTTTGGCTCAATAGATAGAGCACCGGCCTGGGCACTGAAGGGCGCGTGGATTCAAGGGCACATACCCCGGTTGTGGGCTCAGTCCCCAGTGGGGGGTCTGGCAGGAGGCTGCCAATCCATGACTCTCTATCATGGGTATTTCCCTCTCTTTCTCTCCCTCTCCCTTGCACGCTGACATCAATGAACATATATTTAAAAAACAAAGACAAAAACCATGACCTTTCTGTGTATGAAGCTTCTGGCACCAAGGCTAGGTTATAAGCACCCTCTTGCGCGTTCCTGTAACACTTACCACCCTGTGTGGCATCTTGGTCTTCACTTGTCTGTCTTTTCCCCCAGCTGCTAATTTCTTGAGGACAGACTGATTCTTAGTCATTACTGCAGCCTCAGCATTCCATAAACATTTCACCTTATCAGAGGGTCGGGTACTTAACAAAGATTTCTTGCTTAACTAGCTCCCCCCCATTTGAGAACCTGTTTTTATCCCACCGTGGTGGGGCGAAATAATGGATTCACGGAGTGACCCGGATGACTTTTGAGCGTGGCGTTTAGGAAAAGGCTCCTTGTGGGCTATGCTGTACGGTCATGGCAGAAACCCACGTGATGGGGTTCAGAGTGAGCTACCGTGGACAAGAGTGCAGCCCCTGACGCCCAGGTTACAGCAGGAAGGGGCTGACAGCATTCCTCAGAGGCGCTGAGGGGTGGCCAGCAGTTTCCAGGACACTGCGGAGGCTGCACATTGGTCTCCTTGTTTCTAGGCCTGTGCTCTTTCCGCTGTGTCCTGGAGACAAGAACACAAACACCTCCTTTGCCCTAGCAAGACTGAGCTATAAAACAATAGGGAAACGCCAGGGGACCCTGAAGCATATACACCTATTTAGACTGTACAGAACCCAAGAGCTGAAATGATCAGGAATCTTCCTGGAGGTGGATGAGAGAACATTAGCTCCTAATTCTCTTTAATTCCATTTCATCACCAGAGCTTATGAAGGGAGTGCAATTTCCCTGCTAAGTGTTTCTGACCACCTGCTCCATTCAGAACCTGGAAACCAAGCAAGTAATGGATTTATTTTTAAAAATATATATATATCTTATTGATTTTACACAGAGATGAATTGAGAGGGATAGAGAGTTAGAAATGTTGATGAGAGAGATAAATCGACCAGCTGCCTCTTGCACACTCCCCACCGGGGATGTGCCCTTGACCAGAATCGAACCTGGGACCTTTCAGTCTGCAGGCCAACGCTCTATTCACTGAGCCAAACCGGTCACCCAGTAGGGGGTGTGCTGATGATGTTTCTAGCTCTCTATCCCTCTCCCTTCCTCTCTGTAAAAAATAAATAAAATGTTTAAAAAAAATTTTTAAAAAGATTGCCCCCAAATGACCTACTTACGTCAACCTGGGTACATGTTAAAAGGAAAAAAAACAACAACAAGACAAAACAAAACAAAAACACTTGACTTTTAGGAGAAAATCCCTAGGAAATGAACACAGCCAGGAAGATGAAAATGCTCAGGCAATGACACCTTTGGGTCCAGCCCTAAACCCTGACGGAGCTGACACGTTGTTCCACCTTGTTTCCCCCCTTTACTTGGAGTCAACTAGATTACATACACCCAGGCCCCGTGAGCCGGAGAGAAAGCCGCTCTGCACCCAAGGAGGGGCTGGGAGGTGCGCTCTCCACGCCTAGCCTCTGGGCTTTGAAGGAGGAGCGGCGCTCGGCTAGCGGCTGGCCTTAGGGCTGTGAACCACCCCCTTTGTGCGCCTTGGAAAGTGAGGGGCAGGACAGGGGACAGGGCAGGGGTGATCCAATCCCCGCCATCTCAGCGCCGGGTCCGGGGCTGAGGCCGGCGCAGGCGGGAGCGGGGGGCGAGCCGGGGGCCCTGCGCCCGGGAGGATGCACGTGGACAGGCTCCGTCCACCCGCGCGCGTTCGGCCCCAAAGGAGCCCACGACCCCCGCACCTCCGGCAGAACGCACCACCCGGAGGTGCCCGCGCGCCCCGGGCGCAGGAGGCCCCCATGGGCGCACCCGGCGCGGGGTCCCCGCGGCCCGGGGCGGAGCGGGGCGGAGCTCGGCGGCGCGGGGCGGGGCCGGGCTGCGGGGAGTGACGTCGCCGCCCCGCGCTCCGGCCGCGAGCCGCGCGCCCCGGTAACGGCGCCCCGCCTCCCGCGCCCCCTCCCCCGGCCCCGCCTCCCGCCGCCGCAGCCGCCGCCGCCGCCGCCGCCGCCGCCGCCGCCGCCGCCTCCCTCCGCCGCGCCGCGCCGCTCGCCGGGCCGGTGCCGGGGGAGCGGGACCTCCGGGGCCTCCGGGGCCCCCGCCCCGCCGGGCGCGAGCCCAGGAGCGGGCGAGTGCGGGCCGGGCCCGGGCCGTCGCCGCCGCCGCCGCCGGCCCCGGGCGTCCGTCCCGCGCCGGGGTCTCCCGCCCGCGGCCTCCGCTCGGCGGGGCGCCCGGTCCCAGGTCGGGGGTGACCCGGGGGGCGCCGGCGGGAGGGCGCCGGCCGCAGGGCGCGGGGGGTCGGGTCCCCGGGCGGCCGCTCCGGCTCCCGCCTCCCCGCCGCCGCCGCCGTTGCCCCGCGGGGGCCGGTGCCCGGGGCGCGGGGCCGGGTCCGGGGCCGGGGCCGGGGGCGCCGGGGGCGGCGGGGAAGATGGCGACCCCGGGCATGAGCTGGCAGCCGCACTACCACGGCGGCCCCGCGGCCAAGCCCGCGCCCTCGCTGCAGGCGGGGCGCAGCCTGGACTACAGCCCGGACCTGCACCTCAAGATGAGCAAGAAGATCGCCCAGCTCACCAAGGTGAGGGGCGCGGGGGGGGGGGGTCCCGCACCTGCCGTGCGCCCGGGGCGGGCGGGGGGGTGCGGGCTGTTTGGGGGGACCCCGCCGCCGCCGCCGCCGCCGGAGACCTGCCCCCGGAGCCGTTCGAACTTGGGCGGAATGCTGGCGACATGGGTTTGCAGGAGGCAGCTCAGAGGCTCGGCCGGCTTTAGGGGACTCGAACCCCGCGCTCTTTAGGGTTTAGAGGGTTCAGAACAACTCAGGATGGACTTTCCTTTATGCCACGGTCGTCAGCCCCATTCGTTTTGCCCGCAAGCCTGTGCCGAGCGAGGCATTCTACTCCACCGAAGGAGGCGCGGTGCCCTGGCTCCCCAACAGGACCCGCAATCTTGGGAGCGAATCAGTATCTCCTATTAGTTACTTGGGGAATTCATCAGTATCTCCTATTAGTTACTTGGGAGTTAATCTGTATCTCCTATTAGTTACTTGGGAGGTAATCAGTATCTCCTATTAGTTACTTGGGAATTAATCAGTATCTCCTAGTAGTTACTTGGGAGTTAATCAGTATCTCCTATTAGTTACTTGGGAGTTAATCAGTATCTCCTATTAGTTACTTGGGAGTTAATCAGTATCTCCTATTAGTTACTTGGGAGTTAATCAGTATCTCCTATTAGTTAGTTGGGAGTCAATCAGTATCTCCTATTAGTTGCTTGGGAGTTAATCAGTATCTCCTATTAGTTACTTGGGAATTACCCAGTTAAAGAGAGAACAAACCCTGCAAGCAATGTAGGAGGGTAACACACCTTGCTCGTGGCTTTGGGGGTGTAATGAGTCATCCCTTATCCTGACAAAGTGTCAAACCAGCTGGATTAGATGAATCACGTCTGTATTTAGCTAACTAACTGTCCCCGTCTATCCGAAGATAATTCTCAGGAGGCCAACAGCCGGCACAGTTGGCCACCTGTAGTCTTGGATGGTACTTGGATGGGGGCGTTACAGGCTTAGGAAAACGCTGATAAGGAGAAAGAGTTGGTATGTGCGAAGCAAGAGCAGCTGAGATAGTCTTGCCGGGTTTTAGATCTCAGGAGCAGTCTCCCAGCACCCGGCTGGTGGTTTCTGAAGATCAGTGGAAGTGGTGGATCTTAACGCGGTCAGGTTGGTCCAACTGACTGCTTGTTGGGAGTGTTGGTCTGCTGAAGGAGGGGCGTTGTGGGGCTTTATCCACAGGGAACCCCTAAAGCCGGGCTCTCTTCACTCGAGAATGCTCATATAATTCCATTACCGCTGGCACCTTTGAGAGGGAAGAGTAAGGCAGAGTTGGAAGAGAGGAAACGAGGGACAGGGGCGGGGAAGGGGGAGGAAGAGGGTGAGAGGATTCTGGTGCAGACAGGTGACGGAGGGAGGGTCGGAAGGCAGGACACGAAGGACCGGTGGATGGGGGACCGAATGGGGAGGCGGGCAGGTGCGCGCACTCAGCTACGCCGAGCAAGGCGGCGTTGGGGCGAAGTGTCGCTTTTTGCTTTATGTCAGCGCTGCCTTGGAGGCCGAGTGTGTGTCCAGTGCTTACTGTTTGCTCTTGTGCCAGAGGGCCCCCGATTCAGAGAAAGAAAGGCCAAGGAGGAATGATGCTGTCCCATCCCAAACATGTATGCCTTTGGGAGCCTCAAGCGGGCTTCTTGCATTCGTGTTTGATCCTCAGAGCACGGATGTCCAAAACAAAGCCCACGGATGTTTCTCTATTCCGACGTTCTCTTATGGTGTGCCCACAACATCCATTGTTCTTATTTTATTTTAATTTCTTTATTGATTGAGGTATCACATATTTGTCCTCATCCCCGCCCCCATTCCCATCCCAAACCCCTCCCCACGCATGCTCCCACCCCCTGTTGTCCCTGACCCCTGGTTAGGCTCATATGCACGCACACAAGCCCTTTGGTTGGTCTCCCTCCCTCATCCCCACCTCCCCTGCTTTCCCTCTCACAGTTCTTATTTTAGATCGTACCCTCCAGCGCTCTCTGCTCTGAGCAGTAGAAACCCTCAATACGTTGGTAGTGACACTGTGTGCCACTGTGTGCCGTTCTGCAAAAGAAGTTTCTCATCTCTCCAGTAAATGGCTTTTCTTTTTTACTTCCACTTTTTCAACGTCCTGTTCTTTTATCAGAAAAACATAAAGGAGCACAACTGTTTAAGGTGGGCGTGTGGTTAGCAGTTGCTGTCACTTTCTCTCTCTCCACCGCTGGCCTCAAACCTAAGGCGGCAGGAGACTGTCACCTCGGCAGTGCCCTCATCCATGCGGCTTCGGTGCTGCACCTGACGGCTCTGTGGACTCCTGACTTGGTGTTTATAGTTACTGTCTCTAACGCCTGCACCACCCACTCCGAGAGGTGTCTCCGACATTGAAACTCTCACACTGTTGACATTTTGGGCCAGCCAGTTCTGTGTTGGGAATGGGCGGGGCTGTCCTGGGCATTGCACTCCCCAAGGAAACCCTCCTCGGTGCCCTGGAAGCTGCCCTCCCTGGCTGGGGGGTCGGAGGTAACACGCCCCAGCACCTCTCTCTGTAGACTGCCTTTGGAAGTTTGAGATTGTTTTGGCACCTGCTTTGGAACATCGATTGTCTTGGGTTCTCAAAAGAAACTTCTCTTTTAATATCCTGTTGTGCTCACTGTTCACCCAGTGCCTCTCAGTTGATGGCACTTTCGATATGGCTCAGTCCACTTACCACGCGCAGACATGTTAGCATACGGCGGAGAGCTGGGAGCAGCCAGGGGTTGCTCTGTGTTCCGTGTGCCCAGCATTTCTCTAATTGGACTGTGAATTCCTCAGCTTTAGAGACTGTGACCTACCCAGTGTGACTTAAGTATGCATGCTTTGCACATAGTATGAAATCTTAGTAACTATTTAGTGAAGATGATGGTGGTGGTGATGATGATGCTATTTCAAGTAATTTTGTTATACAGTAGAGAAAGTCAGCAGTAGTCTGAGGAATTGTGTCTGCTTGTCCTTTGGGTTAATGCCAGGTCATTTCAGCCAAGTAAAATTACTCTTAAATATTTAAATGTTTATTTGGCTTCCCCTTAAACTGCTTTCATAATATACTTACATTTTTTGATACAAAAATAAAAATATAAGCACTCTGTTTAAGTATACGTATCATTTGTCATTTCAGAGATATGGAATTGATATACCAGTTTCTTAACAAATAAAGTCTTATAACCAGTCATTTAATACTAACTATGCTTTTACTATATCAATAATTAGAATGTGTTTAGATAATACCAAAACCAGTGATATTTTCAAACAGTCCTTTTTCTGTACATTAAGTACACGTGACTGTTCACTGGTTGGCTTGTTTGAATTACCTAGGCACTATTTATAATATATCCAGTTTTGGTTATGATGTGTTGTTTAGCTTAGAACATGCTAAATGCAACATCTTTTTTTCTTTCTTTGTTGTATTGTACCCTGTTTTCCCAAAAATAAGTCAGTGTCTTATATTAATTTTTGCCCCCAAAGATGCGCTAGGTCTTATTTTCAGGGGATGTCTTATTTTTTCCATGAAGAAAAATACGGTACACATTTACTGTTAAATGAAAATAAAGGAAATTTATTACCTGTATAGGTATGGTAGTATGGTAGCTGTCAACACAAACCAGACACACTGTGAATCCTGGGGGCCTTATTTTCGGGGGGTGCCTTATATTTCACTCAGAAGGAAACCTGTAAGTAGGTCTTATTTTTGGAGGATGTCTTATTTTCGGGGAAACACGGTAGCTTTGCTATGTTGTTATGCAGTAGCTTGAATGTAGTCTTTTCATAAAGTATTTTTATTGATTTCAGAGATAAAGGGAGAGGGAGGGAAAGACTCATGAGAGAGAGTCACTGACCTGCTGCCTCCTGCATGGTCCCTCCTGGAATCAAGTGCATCCCGGGCATGCTCTCTGACCTGGAATCCAATTATAATCGTTTGGTTCATAGGTCAATGCTCAACCACTGAGCCACACCAGCCATCCCTAAACCGATGTGTTTACACGTAAACCATGCTCCTTATAAATTACACCGAGTCCTTTATCCCTTTCCAGCCCTTGTTCCCATCTCGGTACAAGTATGGGAGATGAGGCCAAACCACTGCTAACCCTGTGGCATATGCTGGCATTTTCTTTCCGAATAAATTCTCTTCGTTTTTTATTTGCAGTGCCTCTCTTTCTTATAAAATGAATTACAAAGTTTGACTATTTACATATTCTAGACATTGGCTTTCTGGTCGGAAAAATTTCATTTATTCTGACGAATGTGCGTCTGCATGTTCACAGGGCTTTGCATTTTTCATCCTATTTCTCCTTCAGCACAATCTTACCAGAATCTCATTTCTTTCAAAAAACATTTCATAACCAAAACACTGAAAGGTATCTCATTCTTATTCTTAGGTCGTTTGCTTAGTGAACAGAGTAGGTGTAATTCTGAGGGGAAGTTGTGTGTTTGTGTGTGTATGGGCGTGTGCTGAATATGGTGCTTTACTCAGTAACGAAAGAAGGTATACTTAAATCTGACCAAAATAGAGCACGTGGGTCCATATCGTTGGTAAGCTTTTGTCAGATGCTTAGTCCATAAAAGATACTATACTAGGCTCCATTTGTTAACAATATTAATTTACTGTTCCATTTTTAAACTATAAGTTTTTCTTTTTTTCCAATAGATGAGAAAATGTGATGAGAATAAAGCAGGTGTACAATTTAATAAAACGATTAATTTTATATGGCATATATAAAATGTTCAGTTGTGAGCAACTTTTCCCGTCTGGCTTGTTTTGGGTAGAATTTATATATCTGGTTTTCTTAGATAAAGAAACCAGGCTAGTGCCTTCCAAATTCTTCTTTAATTTGGGGTTTTAAGAATAACTTAAAGAATAATGGACACCTTGATAACATCATTGTCTAGGGCAGTGGTCGGCAAAATGCGGCTCGAGAGCCACATGCAGCTCTTTGATCCCTTGAGTTTTTAGCAAAGGCCAGCTTAGGAGTACCCTAATTAAGTTAATAACAATGTACCTTGCCATAGAGTTTAAGTTTAAAAATTTGGCTCTCAAAAGAAAATTTCAATTGTTGTACTGTTGATATTTGGCTCTGTTGACTAATGGGTTTGCCAACCACTGGTCCAGGGGGAAGGGAAATTCCAGTCTTCTGAATCCCAGGAGTTCACGGGTCTGTATTAAGTTTAGGTCTCTCACGGGCAAAGAGCCACATGCCCAGAGTCAGGTGTTCATTGTGGCAGCCGGGCCCACCCCGGGGGTCAGAGGTGTGGTTTGCTGATTAGATACAGTTTGGTTTGAATTTCAGCTTCCCTCCTCACCAGTGTGTGACCTTCGGTGTTTTAACCTCTGTAAAATGGAAATAACAAGCCTATCTATCTCATAGAATTATTGAAAAGATTAAATGAGATGCTTTGTGCAGGAGAAGACAATAAACGTCCATTTCTACTCCCTCCTCCCTCTGGTTGAGACTCTGCTGACGTAGCCTTACAATTACGTTTTGTAGGTCTTTTCCGTTTCGATGCAGATGTGTGCTACAGTATCAGGGACCACAGCTCTCAAGAGTAGACTTGGGCAGCACATAAAATACAGTTGGTTCTCATTATTTGGGGTAGTCATGTAGTACCCAGTTATTCCAGGGGAAGCACAGGGTTAGGTTTCTGACACCCACTGGTCTTATTTTCATCCATCAATATCTAACCTTGCTTTAGGTTTGTTTCCGAGTAAAGACACCTTACTTAATACACATTTTTTATTAACAGTGAACTCACGGCCGGAGGCGCTGGCACTCAGGCCAGAAGGAAGCTTAGCTAACATCCTGTGTTAGAGTTTTGAGGTTACATGTGAATTCAGCAAGTAGGTGGCTTTGGGAATATGGAAGCCATGAATGAGGAGGATGCACTGTCTCTAAAAATGGATGCAGAACTTGGCATCTGCTGTCTCCTCCCACCCTCCCCCTACCGCTCTGGTTTGTCAGCTGTTGCCACGGCCTGTGTGACTGTGACTCTTATTACCACCGTAAACACCCTCATCTGAGTGTGACTTTGACTCTTATTACCTCCCTCCAGGCTAATAAGAGGGGTGGGTGGGACTGCGGGGGTGGGAATACTCATCTTTTGTGTGATTGCCAGTCACCTCGCAGCCACCCTGCAATCGGAAGCATGGGATAAAATTGCAAACAGATTCTCTCCTTGTCTGTACATTGTAATCTTCCTAAACTGAACCCGAATCTGCCACGTTGCCCTAGGTCATAAAAGGAATAAAATTATTCCATGGAGTGGAGTGAAACTTTAAAGAATATAATGTTGAAGTTTTAATTTTCTTAAAAGTTTTATTTTTTTAATGTTTAGCCTTTGCACAAACTGCCAGTGTAGGAGTTGGTTTTGGCAAAAGCCTTTGTCTGAGTGTCTGAAGATAACCAAGCATCTTACGCTCTCTGAAGCTAGAGCGCGTCTGGTTGGAAGTTTCTGCCATTTGCCCAACGTACACACAACGGGGAGGAACTGTTAGCTCGAACAGAATGTCTTTGGCAGATAATTACTCTTACTGTTTTCTGTCCTGACACTTACTGCCGTGTAACAAATTACCCCTAAGTTTAGCGGCTTAAAATAACCAACATCGTTTCACACACATGGTGTCGGACTTTGAGGGATCCACGTAGCTGGGTGGTTCTGGCCCGTGCGGTCCAGCCAAAGACGTGGCTGGGCTGGAGTTCCACTGGGGAGTTCGCGCACGGGTCTGTTAGGGGGAGACTTACGTTCTTCACTGCGGGGGCCTCTCCACGGCAGTGATGCAGGGGGTGGGAGGAGAGAGACCAAGATGGAAGTGTTAGTTTTTTTCATAACAATCTCAGAGTGTCGTAGCATCACCCTTGTTGTATTCTGTTGGTGACACAGACCACCCATAGCATAACGGAGGAGGGGGCTGCACAAAAACTTGACTATCAGGAGACAGAGACCATCGGGGGCCATTTTAAAGGCTGGTCACACCAAGAGAGCCGCAGCACTGATGGGAGAGAGAGAAAGAGTTCAGAGAATTTGAGGTGAGCATGTATAGTCCAGTAGAAAGATTTAGCAAACATTTGCATATGTGCCTTCAGCTAAAAGGAGAGATTCATACTAGAAATGAACATTTAAAAGCTCTTAGCATGTAAGTGGTGATTAAGATCATGAGTGGTGGAGGCATTAGGCAGAGTAGAAAACATTTAGAGTAATTGCTGGGGGAAGGAGGAGAAAATAGCTGGCCAGAGACAAGTGAAGAGATCAGTGAGACATGTTGTCCCAAGAAAAAATTAGATGTGACATTTGGTGTCAGTTGGAATGCTTTCCAGTTTTCTGTGAAGTCCCCTGCGGTCCTGTGGGGAGGACCATTGTTTACCAGGTTATCAGAGGATTAGTACCGAGTCTGAGTTTTGCCTGGGTCGTAGAGCTGAAGAAGTGGGTTTAAGGGAGTTCAGGAGCTTGGATAGAGAACATTTTGGTGAATTTACCAGTAGTTAAGTGTTGCTGGGAAGGAAGTGAGGCTAGGAACATGTAGGAGTTGACAGGACCATTGGTGTGTACCTTGATAACACCCGAGGTGGAGGGATAATGGGGGCCATCTTAAGACTTCTTAGACGGAGTAAGGTATAAGCACATCCAAGGTATAGTCTAGAGAATGTTTATTAGGGTGCGGAGGTTACTAGAGTTAGGGATCCCAAAGAACTCAGTCTGGTCTTTCAGACTCCTCAGGCATTTTGAAAACCCCAAAGGCAGTAGCAGGGCTGGGACAGGAGTCTCAGGCCTGAGTCTGCACCGCACCTGGGCAGTGACTGGACTCTTACTGTGACAAGGCAGGTCGGTGACATAACTAAACAATAGGATGAATCATACACCAAGAGGCATTTCTCCCTGTGAGGGAATTGTGTGTGAATCCCACAGTCTGTCATGTCCAAAGCGGTAAGTCCAGAGTGCATCTGGGGAGCTTCAGGCAAGCTCACACCCCTGTCCCGGGACTCCGGCTCTAGCTTATCCACAGCGGCTGTGTGCAGGCCTCTGCACCATCTGGCTCTAGCTTATCCTCAGCGGCTGTTGCTTCCCTTTCCTGGACACTCGGGTTTTCCTGCTTGCTCTATGGAACTCTCATTCCCCGCTGAACGAATGTCTCTGCAGCCGCATCTCTTCATAAAAAACTCCTATCTCCTTACTTTAATTGAAAACCTGGCTCTCTTCCCAAGATACTGCTTCTCTGCTGCCTTTGCACCGCCGTGTTCACCCGTCTCATTAGGCTGAGGCCCCGGAGGTGGCGTCTTCTGCCTTCCAGCTCTCATGGCGGCTTGGAACCGTGGCTCCTAGACTCACATAAGTATAGATCTCGAGGGTTAGGCCACTTGCTCTTCTACCTGGACCCGTCCTTGTTGCTTCCCACGCTCAGCAGAGTCCCTGTCCAAGGGTAGGCAGTCCATCTACCTCCTAGCCCCACAGTTCTTTAAAAAAATTTTTTAAAATTGATTTCAGAGAAAGAAGGGAGAGGGAAAGAGAGATATTGATCAGCTGCCTCGTGCACGCCCCCCCACTGGGGATGGAGCTAGCAACCTGGGCATGTGCCCTTGACCAGAATCGAACCCAGGACCCTTCAGTCCACAGGCTGACGCTCTATCTGATCCAAACCAGGTAGGGCTAGCCTCTCAGTTCTTGACCTTTCAAGCTACTCAAACACATTTCCTCTCCATCTTAAACTCTAGAACAGTGTTTCCCAAACTTTTGACATATGTGTACCCCTTCTATAATTTTCATAACGCTGAGTACCCCTCGTCAAAAAAAAATGGATGCATTTTAATAACAATTAAAATAATTTTTTTGGTACATGCACAAAATAATAATAAATGAAAAATAAAATTATTCATAATAAAATATAAATAAAAGTTATATTATAAATAACATTTGTTTGGATCAATGAGAAGGATGAAATTGACTTGACTCATGAAAACGTAGAATTAGGCGCAGCTAAGCACGGTGCAGTGCATATCCCCACCAAACTCCTCCCGTACCCCTGGGGGTACGTGTACCACACTTTGGGAAACACTGCTCTAGAATAACCATAGAGAAGGTATTCTGTAGTTGTCGACTAAACGAATGAACTTCTGAACCTTTCTTCTTTGTCTTCCTCTTTCACATTCTGCACATCTCCAGGCAGGTCTGTTCATTTTTCTCCCTGTTCATCGGCCCCTCCTTTCTTCACTGAATTTTTTAATCCATCCTAGATTGCTCGGGCTCTTCTTCCAGCCACTGTCTTGCCAGTGCCTCTAGCTCCCTTGCCCCGGACTTTTCCACTACGCCTTCCAGAACTAGCCAGAGGATCTATTGACAGATGCACGGCTTGTTCAGCCTCAACAAGTGCCAGTGAAAGCGCAGCGACCCCAGGCAGCTCTTCTATTGACACAGGGAGGGCACAGACAGGAGGTGGAGGTAGAGGTGACACGACGAAAGAGCTCTAGGAGGGAGCTTTGAATTGTAACCAAGAGGACAACACCTGATTTTATCTGAACATTTTCTGAAAGTCTAAACTTTTGTAGAAGTGGCTAAACACTTAGAAACATCAGGATTAAGATTTTCTCTGCCAAGTAGTTACAAAGACTCAAAGGAAACATCTATCAGGAAAATGAAGACCTTGATCTTTTTACGCTATGAATTGTGAGTGACCAATTTGTACCTATTAAATATAGTAACAAGTTATAAAATAGGCTATATTTATAAAAGTGCAATTGTTTGAAGAGTGTATATTAAGATTATACATCAGGAGAAAATAAACAAATGGGACTACATCAAAATGAAAAGCTTCTGCACAGCAAAAGAAATCATCAACAAAACAAGAAAGCCCACTATGGGAGAACAAATTTGCCAACTTATCACTGATAAGGGTTTAATCTCCAAAGTTTACAGGGAACTCATATAAATTAACAAAAGGAAGATAAACAATCCAATAAAAAATGGGCAAAGGACCTAAAGAAACACTTCAAAAGAAGACATACAGAATACCAAGAGACACATGAAAACATACTCAAAGTCACTAATCATCTGAGAGATGCAAATCAAAACAACAATGAAGTACCATCTCACACCTTCAGAATGGCTGTCATCAACAAATCAACAAATGACAAGTGTTGGCGAGGTTGCAGAGAAAAAGGAACCCTCGTGCACTGCTGGTGGGAATGCAGGCTGGTGCAGCCGCTGTGGAGAACAGCATGGCGTTTCCTCAAAAAATTAAAATGGAACTTCCATTTGACCCAGTAATCTCACCTCTAGGAATATATCCCAATAAAACAGGAACACCAATCAGAAACGATATATGCACCCCGATGTTCATAGCCGCACAATTTACAAAAGCTAAGATTTTGTAACAGCCTAGGTGCCCATCAGCAGATGAGTGGGTTAGAAAACTGTGGTACATCTGCACAATGGAATACTATGCTGCTGTAAAAAAGAAGGAATTCTTACCACTTTCAACAGCATGGATGGACATGGAGAGCATTATGCTAAGCGAAATAAGCCAGTCAGAGAAAGATAAATATCACATGATCTCACTCATTTGTGAAATATAATGAACAACATAAAGTCAAGAACAAAAATAGAACCAGAGTCATAGAAGCATCGAACAGACTGTCCAACCTATAAGGGAAGGCAGGGGGTGAGGGGGTAAGAGATGAACCAGAGGACTTGTATGCATGCATATAAGCATAACTAATGGACACAGACAGGGTGGGGGTGGAAGCATGTGCTGAGGGCTGGGGGAGAGGTCAATGCGGGGTGAGGTGGGGGCATGTGCTGGGGGCAGCCGGGGAGAGGTCAATGGGGGGACAAAGGAGACTTATATAATACTTTAAACATTAAAGAATTTTTAATTTAATTTTTTATATTTTTAAAATATATTTTATTGATTTTTCACAGAAAGGAAGAGAGAGGGATAGATAGTCAGAAACATCGATGAGAGAGAATCATCGATCAGCTGCCTCCTGCACACCCCCACTGGGGATGTGCCCGCAACCAATGTACATGCCCTTGACCGGAATCGAACCTGGGACCCTTCAGTCCGCAGACCAACGCTCTATCCATTGAGCCAAACCGGTCTCGGCAAGAATTTTTAAAAAAAGGTTATATATCAAACAAGAACTGCCTTTTTGTTGAAAACATTAAAATGCGTTTTTCTGGTAAAATAATACTTATGGATGACAGTATATATATAAAATTCAGTATAGCCAACTCTCAATAATAAAGCATTTATAGTGATAATCATGTGAAGTATTGATAGGTACTGGTATAGTGCTTTCTTTATGGTAAGTGCTGAATAATTCTCATGCTGACAGAGTGTTTACTTATCATGGTTAGAATTGGGTGCACCGCATCTTGCTTCAGGTAATGTCTTTAGTCATGACCCAATTCAAACATAGATTGGAATGAAAGGATGAAAAAACTGAAATAATTGCAATAAGAAAAGAGGACATTATGAAGATGCTTTTAAAGCTAGAGACCAAATCCTAGGAAATGGTTTTGTTAGATCTGATGGTTTCTAAAGTTGAACTATCAGAATAAATGGGAAAATTAACTGTGGGCATTTATCATTGGCAAAAAAAAAAAAAAAAAAAAAAAAAAAAAAGTTTGGGAATGAGAGGTTTACTTCCCTGGTTTTCTCTTGCCTTTTATCAACCCACCTCTACCTCTGCCTGCTTCCCTCCCCCTCAAAAACAAACAAACAAACAAACAAACAAAAACTTGTATAAAATAAGAACCATTTTATTCTCACAAATCCTGTAATCAGGAATTTAATGAAGACACAGTGAGGATTGGTTTGTCTGCTCCACAATAACTGGATTCTCAGATGGAAGACTAGGATGACTGGGTGTGACTTGATCAGCTGGGAGCCAAAACAAATGGGCTGGAGAATCCACTTCCTAGATGACTTTTTAATCACCTGGCGCCTGGCTGAGAGACCTGAAGGCCGGGCCCAGCTGGGGCAGTTGACTGGAAGACATACCTACGTGTCCCCTCCACGTAGCGTGGGCTTTTCATGCCGTGGTCGGCATCTGCAGACTAAGTCTCCCAGAGACAGAAAGAAGCTGCAAGGTTTCTCCTGATCTAGACTTACGAATCCTCTATTATCACTTACTTTATCTCATTCCACTGGTTGCAAGTGAATCACTGAGTCCAGCTAGGTTTGAGAGGAGAATTGGATGTTACCTCTTGGTGGAGTATGTCCAGGTCACATTGCAGACGCGCGTGTGGGATGGGAAATATTGTAACCACTTTTTTGTTTGTTTGTTTTTGGGGGTTTTTTGGGTGACCACTTTTGGAAAGTACAGTCTGCATCTGCCAAAGTGTACACTTTCTGGGAACAGGGAAGCATTTAATCCACATTCACAACTTATAAAAAAAAAAGGTTTTAGAGAAAGGACAGGAGAGGTAGAAAGGAATAGAAACATCAATGGTGAGAGAGAATCATTGATTGGCTGCCTCCTCCATGCCCCCTACTGGAGATCAAGCCCACAACCCTGACCTCCTGGCTCCTGGGTTGAGGCTCAACCACTAACTGGGCCACATTCATAACTTTCTCAATAATTACCCAGACTTGTAAGGCAGTGAGGGGGAAAAATAAGCCTAATACATATTATCAGGCAAGAGGTCTTTCTATCATTTTGAACACAAATGTAGACCCTCCTGATTCACAGAGACTTTCCCTCAGTGTTAAATAGAGGTGGTGATTGGATAGATGAGGATATGTGGTACTAAGGAAGGCTTTTTTATCATAAGGTTAGAACAATGTTAGAAGTTACACTATGTAATGGTGTGCACTTTGGATATTGTCTCTGCTGAGCCACTTGCCAGTGTATTATTTGTTGGAATAAAAAGCAAGAGGACCACAATTTCAAGGACTTTGGTGATTACTTCCAAGATTTTGGATCTTTGCTTTAGTGGTAGCAGTGTTTATGTGAGTATTTAGGTAGCAGCTTTTATTGGTTTCAAATTATGCTACATTAATTTTTAACCCTATAGTGGAAGAAATTTTCAGTCTGATTTAAGTTCTTATTTCATTCTTTTAGACTCTCGGAAAGAGAGGTAGATAGTTACATAAGGGGTGGCTACATTGTGAAGGAAGATACACAAACCTTGGAGGATAGAGATCTTGCATTTTAAATACTGAATATATATGATAGTTTTGCTCTTCTGTTTTTGTCTCTTGGCTTCACTTGATCATAATGTAAATGCTCAGGCTGTGCGATTGCCCAAATTTATATTGCTTTGGAAAGGAAGAAAGATCTAGTAGGCTATATGAATAGGAATAGCTTCAGTGTGGGAGACAGTTGCAGATTTTAGCGATGGAGCTGATAAACTGACTGCATGGTAGAACTGTGGCCCCGTAGCTGGGCACTTCAATGTCTAATGCCAAGTGATGTCCTTGAATAAGACAAGAGATTTATCCTGGTGAGCATAACATGTTACTGTGGGATGGAGAACCCTAATGAATTTTAGGAAACTTCTGTCCATTTCATCCTTTAAGACTGTCATCTGTACCTGGATATCTGCCATCACCTCAAATGCCACATGTCCAAAGTGGAATTAATCATCTTCTCCATCAGACATCTCCCACATGCCAAAGAATTAAGAAATAACCTCCCAAAAACCTACTTTCCTTTCTCAGGTCTAGCATTTCAGTCTGACCCTACCCTCCTTTTAAAGTGGAACTTTGCAATTAAAGTTTCATCTTTTCTGTTTTTCTCTCTTAAGTAGTTTTAATTTTTCTTTGGAATATCCTTTAGGTTTTATTTTCCCAGGTAAAAATCAATGTAGACCTTGTTTATGTAGTTCCCTTACTTTCATGCTTTCTTTATTTCCGCTTATCTCGCTCCGTGGTATGATTCTACTAATAAATGTAATCCGGTGCCTAGGGACTCATTTTTTCTTTGTTGCCCACTAGATCGAATCTGAAGTCCTCTGTATGTTTTTGCTTGTTTGCCTGTTTGTGGGGTAAGGACCTTCCAGGGCTTAAGCACCTATATTAAAATATTCTACAGAAAAAGAGCCAGTAGCAGAGATGGATGGATGGATGGATGGATGGATAGATGGATGGATGGATGGGTGGATGGGTGGGTGGATGATAGATATTGTTATGTCAGTTAAGCAAAGAGGCCATTAGGCCAATGTGGCTCTGATGGCATGGCAGGCTATGTAAGCAAACTAAAATCTTAACCTGAAAGTGCCTCAGGGATACGAAATCTAAACCTAAGGGCAACCAGTCACAAACAGCCGACTAGGCTTTAAGCTACAGGCAATCAGATAATTTCCTTGTTTTGCTTCCACCTCTCCTCTCGGTCTCACCTGGCTCCTGTACTTGCACCATTTCTAATCACTTTACTTTTGGTGCTGTCAGTTTCTAATCAGTTTTTGCTCAAATAACTTCTTAAATTTTTATGCCTCAGTTTTTCATTTAGCAATATGTCAGGGGATATATAAATCTGATTTATTATAAGGTATTGGCCCACATGATGATGGAGGCTGAAAAGTCCCAAGAATTAGGTTGCCATCACTAGTCATTAGGGAAACACAAATGAAAATTACACGAGATACTATTTCACACCCACTAGGATGGTTGTAATGATAATTGTTTTTAAAGAATAAAAAGGTATTGCTGAAGATATGAAGAACTTGGAGCCTCAAACATTGCTGGTGGAATTGTAAAATGACTCAGCCACATTGGAAAATCGTTTTCCAGTATCTCAGTAGGTTAACAAATGACTCATCAATTCTGAACTGCGTCCAGAATGGCCAGTGGTGGATCTGAGGAGGGGCAGTGAAGGATTAAAGAAAACAGACAAGAGAATACAGTTGGGGCCAGGTGGATTACTGTACCTGGATGAGGACACAGTAACACAGCCTGTAAGCCAAATCTTTATTTTGTAGTCAGATCACACAAAGCAAAACAAGGGGAGTGGTCAAGATGTTTACAGTGTTCTTGTGAGTTTCAAATCTACTTCTGTCCTGTTGTTGCCATTCTCTGAACTCTATCAAGCTGTGTTTTGGCAGCACTTGCTGACCCTCCCACATCCCTCAGCTACTTAGGACTACAAGATCGGACTATAGGTCAAGCTTACATACAACCATGTAACATACAACCAGGCCTTTGTGCTGGGAGGGCTTTGACCTCCAAGCTGGGACTTGTTTGTAGCTTTGCCACAGGAGGACCGTGCGCTCTCATCCATCTGATCCTTGAACCTGTTCAAATGCTGTAGCTACACGCCACAAATTCTATTTGAATTGAAAATAATGTCCATGTAAAAATTTATACAAAAACATTCTTAGCAGGGCCAAAACCGATTTGGCTCAGTATATAGAGCGTCAGCCTGCAGACTGAAAGGTCCTGGGTTCGATTCCGGTCAAGGGCTTGTACCTTGGTTGCGGGCACATCCCCAGTGGGGGGTGTGCAAGAGGCAGCTGATTGATGGTTCTCCCTCATCGATGTTTCTAACTCTCTATCCCTCTCTCTTCCACTCTGTAAAAAATCAATAAAATATATATTTTAAAAAAAATTCTTAGCAGGATTATTGGTTAAAGTCCTCTCCTATGCCTTACACTTTGGGAAGTCTGGATTATTGTATGTAATTGCCAAGCTAACATGCTCTATTTTATTTCAATTCACTCATTTACCTGAACTTCCCTTTCAAGCTTACAAACAATATTTTCCTTAAAATTTTCTGTAAGAAAAATGGAGATGGAATAGTAGAAAGAGGAATATATAAATATTTTTTGTTTCATTTTTGGTCATTAAATTAAATATGATTTTTTCTCTAAAGAATTTGAATATTGACAACTTTAAAGCTCTTTCCTAGAATTTCATTACCTCTCTTAACTTCAAATTCTTTCAGAATGGCACTGATATTTTCTCAGTAGGGAGCCCAGCATAATATTTATCTCATTAAACTACATGTAGTTCCTGCTGAGAAGTAGATTGAGACCTGAAAATATTTTCACCGTAGGAAACAACAACAAAAAAACATTTCAAAAACACAGATCAACTTCTCTTAGAATTTAATAGGGGGTACCGCTGTTATATTTTAGAATTCTTATTCTTATAAAATAGGTTAGAAGGCATTTCTTCTTTTTGATTACTGAATTAATATTATAGACCCCTATCTTCGTATTTAAGTAAAGCAGTAGGTAGGTTCTTAATCCTTTTTCCACTCATTCAATCCTGTTGGTAGTTGTGTGGGTGGCCAGCATAATGGGAGAGTGGATTGACTGTGTAGTTTTTTAAAAGACCACTTGGTGATTCTTACATTACCTCTTTCCCCTGTGTCAAATTGAGGTTGTCTACCATGGTGTCAAAAGTTATTAATGGCTCTAGCCAGTTTGGCTCAGTGGATAGAGTGTTGGCCTACAGACCAAAGGATTCGATTCCAGTCAAGGGCACGTACCTTGGTTGCAGGCTCCTCCTTGGCCTGGCCCTGATTGGGGCTCCTGCAGGAAGCAACCAATCCATGTGTTTCTCTAACATCAAAGTTTCTGTCTGTCTTTCCCTCTCTCTTCCACTGTTTCTAAAAATCAATGGAAAAACATCCTCAGGTGAGGATTTTAAAAAACAGTTACAATGGAAGTGTAATATCCCCTTGTTTATTGAGTAGAAAAATGGTTACCTACAATTAGCGTTAGAGATAGTTAGAAAGATTTGGAGTGTTGTGTTTTTAGAAGTGCCTGATCAGATAGGAACAAAGAGTAGAACTATAGACCTGGAGTCAAGGCCCCTGAGTTACATCTGCTCCGTCCCAGTCTGTCTGAAACAGCAGTCACTATGGGGCTGCAGGGTGTTGGTCATGTGAGTAATCCAGTTAGTAGGTGCTATAAAAGCCCACTATGACTCATGAGGCCTGAGTCCTGGTTGGAGATAGAATGAAATTTGTAGGGGTGCATGACCTCCTGACAGACTGAACAGCTGAGAGAGGGTATCTCTCTTCCTGCTTTGAATCAACCACCAGACTCCCTTGCCATGTCTAAGCTCCTAATTCACTCAGATGTCATCTCTCCCTGCCAAGGTTTGTGTTAGGAACCCCAAGGTGGTTTCCCAAGTTATTTTGATGCTTTTTGATTGTCCTCTATAGTCTAACCTCATCCAGTGTATCCTCCACTGTGCAACCAGAATTTTAATTTCTAAAATGCAAGTGGGCCAGATTAGTGGGCCAGAGAAATTAGTGGGCCAGATTTCCCGGTTGCCTGTGGGAGTGGGGTTCTTGGGGTACCACTGAAATAAGCATTTTCAGACGCCCCCATGGGGGAATGAGATGTGGTAGAGACTTTATTTGCGTGGAGTTACATTCCTCAGGTTTCAAAGAAAAGGTGCAGTGAGGCTCCAGTAGAGCCAGAAGCAGGACCCGTGTCCAGAACTTTCGCAGCCAGGTCCGGGACATTCAGTCCAGGTTCAGTCCGTGAATCCATTGTAGGGAGTCCACATGGCCGCCGGCCACGGGAGTGAATGCAGGGGAGTGCACCTCCTGCAGCAGGAGGCTCAAGAGAGCTGGAGGGCCAAGAGCCAAGAGCGGGAACTCCCTTTGTCTGGGAGTTAAAAATGCAGGTCTCGTTCCCTTGCAGTGGGTGTACCTATTGTGGCCACTGACGTGCTTCCAGGTGTGACTGAGAGATATGCGCCTTCCCAAGTCACCCAGAACTTACTGGGCGTGCATCCAAGCTGCCTGTGTCCAGTCCCTTCCCCCATCCATCAGCTGGGAACAGACTGGAAGAAAGTTAATACAACTTCATGGAAAAGCTGTATAAATGGCATGCCTATATTATCTAGTCTTCCCTTTCCTCCTTTCCTGTTAAATAATAACCAGGTTATTACAATGGTATCACAAGTAGGATTAAGTTAACTCTCGGCTTAAAATCATTTGCTGATTCTGTTTATTGATTTTAGTGAAAGGTACTGCTAGCTTAACTCTTGACTGACTTATTTTGTATTATATTATACTTATCTCTCTATATAAAAGCCTAAGCAGCCGAATGACTGAATGACCAGTTGACCGATCGACAGGTTGCTCTATCACTCACTGATCACCAGGGGTTAGATGCTCAATGCAGGAGTTGCCCTCTTGTGGTCAATGTGCTCCCACAGCCAACCTCTCATAGCCAGCCAACCTCCTGCACCGGCTGGCCAACCTCCCTTGGTCTCTCCCCCCAGCAGGCCAGCCCCCCGATTGACCCTATTGCTGGCCAAGCCGGGGGACCCCATCCATTCATGAATTTGTGCACTAGGCCTCTAGTTTATTAAGATAACTCAATGTGGTGTGGTGTGAGCAGGCTGGTGAGATCAACAGCATTCTGGTGTTGCTTGTGAAGCACGCCCAGGTTGCCCTTGCTTTCTCTAAACAGCTGTCACAGAAGCTTACCAACCCCCAGACTCAGGACAGACTAGCTGTCCTGGGGAGCACCACACTGAAATGGGGTCTGCAGTCCCTCAGCCAATATGATCTGCTTAAAAGGAAGGCCCTCATGTCCATCACATGTGCTTTGGAGTTCACTTATTTGAAACACTCCAAAATGAAAAGTTAAAATGTATGTCTCTCACTTTCCCCTATTTTCAAAGTTCCAGTGGTAATAAAACAAGCTATAAATTTGAAAAAAGAAAACTCAATGTGTAGAGATTCAGCTTTCCTATGAGTTTTGCACAAAGCCTCTGTCAGGCGCAGCCCGTGTAATACAGGAGTCGGGGGGCCGGATCAGGTATAACTTTGAAGGCCACAAGAATGCTGGCTTTACCCCTGTATGCACATGATCAAAATTAATGTAGGGTTGTAAGTAAGAGTTATGTTACAATTTGTTCTTTGAGACGCCCATTTTGGCTGCTGGGTGAGGAGTGGATTGCATCCCAGCTCCCGCGGAGCGGGTGGAACAGTGGATCACCACTGCAGTGCCCTGCCCTTCAGCCGGAGCTGGTGGCAGCTTTGCCCCAGGTGGCCCAGTGGAGATGGAGAGATAGAGATGAGAAGAGGTTTCTGACCTACTTTGGAAGTGTAACTGAGAGGACCTAAAAATGGCTTTATGTCAGGGTGAAGGAAACAGTAGAAGGGAGAACTCTTAGGTGTCACCTTTGTATATTTTCATTCTTTAACAGCACATTTAGGTGTGAAAGGAGGAAATGAGAAAATTAGAACGTAGGTGTCTATATCCAAAATAAATAAAATTATTTCAAGTCTTTGAATTATGCGTGAGTTATCTGGTGTTAGGGATTGGAAGGGAGTATGTGACTCGGAGACTCTAATTGCCGGTCAAAGGAAGAGGTGGTAAGAGGCTCAGGAGCTACTCAGGGAGGCCGGATCCCAGCTCAGGACCGGAGAGTCATGCTTAGTTACTGGTATCTGGGAACCCGGGCCTCCGATGCCCACTGGCTCTGAAGCCTCTGACTTTTCAAGGCGGATGTCTCGCCAGATTCTATTACATAACTTCCATAGAAAAATCTTATCCCAATCCTACTGGACTGGTCTTATTATTTTGCTGACATCCACGCTCTTCTGAAGCCAATAAGGAGATAACACAGCATAGCCCTCCCTTTCCAACTCCACCTGTGAATCCAAGGGCAGGATGTTCTCACCAACGAAGAGTCCACAGTCCTGTGGGCGCTGTGATGTACCAGGTAACTGCTGTCATGCATTTGCTCTTCTTCATCTCCCTTCATTTCTGTTCCACGTTCCTGGCAGAGGCGCAGGATCAGGGTGCGTAAGAGCAGAGCTGGGGTCTGGCATGGCCTCTCCCCATTCTGGAGAAATGGCAGTCACCATGGCTGCACTCACTTGATTTGTGGTGCAGGGAATTCCTACTTTTGTTGTACCGCCTCTTCACGTCGGAGGTGGGAAAGCCATGGAAGAATCGGCTGCCCGCCTGGGCTTCCTGAGAAGAAGGTACCAGCAATCTGCTGGAACCTTACACTGGCCTCATCGTCCTCCCGGCTGAGGACACTTGGCTCTCCATAACGTAGACGTCCCTGCCCTTCCTGCTCTACGGCATCTGGTCTCCACCCACACTGCCAAGGGCTCCCCCTGGCAAGGAGCAGGTGCAAGACCCCCAATTCAACAGCATAGGAACTCTGGAATATTATTATCCTCTTGTTTTTTTTTTTTTTAATAAATCTTTATTGTTCAGATTATTACAATTGTTTCTCCCCCCCCCCCCATAACTCCCCTCCACCTGGTCCCCACCCCACCCTCTGCCCTTACCCTCCCTCCCCCATCCTCTTGTTTTGATTATCTGATAGAAAACCTTCTTTTTTTTTTTCTTTTCTTTTTTTTTTTTTTTTACTGATAAAGAAGGATTTAATTGTCTGCTTGATCCAACTGATAACCTGGGGGTTTAACTGCTCTTGACACACTTGGAAACAACCTATTCAGGGTCTGATTTTACCCCGAGCTTTTCCAGCACTGTGCTGGACAAATCAATTTGCTTCATTGTCAGTGGCATTCTCCCCTCTCCCCCCCCCCCCCCCCTCCGTTCTGGACAACTCACTTCCTATTTCTTTATCTTCTGGTCTCTCTGGCCTTGAACGCTTTGCTTTGTCTAAGGACCCAACTTAGACGTCACTGCTCCTTCCTGTCTGTGGCATCTGGTCTCTTCTGTTCCTTGTGAGCCAGAGGTTCAGGGTTAATTATTATGTTCTTCCTTAATAGTAAAACACTTGTCCACTCTTCCGAATGGCTTTATAGCACTCTTGATTCATAATAGTGGTTGATTTTCAAGATGCATCTTGAAAAAAGACAGTCAAACTACGACACACAATTGCCTTTAAGATGCATCCTAATTTAAGAGATGTTCAAATGTGAAAAAATAAGGTCTTAGAATCATTGTCTATCACCACTGTGATCACACAAACAGAAAAATGGGTCTGGATTCTAAGGTTCCTAAAATTCCTAGAGAGACCCTCTTCCCAATTCAATTGCAGGGATAAGCTTTGTCACCGGGAACTTTGGCTTTCACTCACCCTCTCTGTTCAGGGTTATCTGGCCACACCAGCCACTGAGATCACTCCTGCCTCGTCCCTGATCCCACGTTACTTTCCTCACAGTTCTCCACAACCTCCTTTGTCCGTCCAGCCTCCTGTCTACAGCAGTCTTCATCCAGTCCTCTCTGCTGACAGCTTCTCATGCTCTGCGAAGTATTCTGTGCTCTACGCTTAGCATATATTATCTGAAATTGTCTATTGTTATTTTGTATGTTTTATTTTAAGCAGTCCTACTTAAGTGAGTTCTATTAAGTAAGAACATTTACGCTTTTCTTTGCCAGAATGCATTTTAACAAGTACTGAGCACATGGTAAGGCATTCACTATGTTTGATGATTAATTCTTTGTTGTTAAAGTTTAGTAGCCAAATCCGATTGCATGGACCCTCAGAAAGTCTTATAAGAAGACTTTGGTTTGCTATTTTAGAAGTCAAGTTAAATCTTCTGGGGAAACCAGATATATTTCACATCACCATAGAGGAAAATATCTACTTCCAATATTGTTAGGCCTTCTAAATATTCTTCAAAAAGACTTTTTCAACAATTATTATAGAAACTCAGAGAGAGCAAACATATCTTTAAAGGAAATTTCCAAAGCAATTGAATTTTAAAGCTCTTTTTAAATTAGAGTTTTATAGCGCCCTTGGCGTAAATAAATCCAAACGAGCATTTTGTTGTTGTTGCTAACTGCCTTGTAAATGTTTCATTTGGACATATGTCTGTTGCTGGAATTAATTTGATTACATAATGTGTGATGAAAAGCCCTTTTTTTTAATTTTTATTTTTCATTCTAACTTAAAAGAAACTGGACCAAGAAGTGAAGAAAAGTGGAAGTAATTCATTGCCAGGACAAAATGACTCATGGGTAGCATCTGTTCCCCTCCCTCTCGCCGTGAACTTTAGATCTTCAGTGCATCTCCTAGCAGGCCTAATTTTACAATCATTTAGATAAACACAGGGCTGAGCATTTTGTGAGGATAGGGGTTAAGAGGGTTGACACCTCACATCATATTATAAAAGACTGTTGAAGTCCTCTGTAGATATCCAGCCTGCCAGTCGCCTTGTTTTTCTCACCACTGTCACAGCCTCTTAAAAACTCCCTCCATAGTTACAAGCAGTGTAAGCCCAGTTTTAGCTTACCAACTCCACTCAAGGAAGGAAAGATGGACGATTCCATCAGCTCTGAAAGAGAAACAGTTTTAATATATATATGTATATATATATATATATATATATATATATATATAATTTTATTGATTTTTTTTTTTTTTTTTTTTTTTTTTTTTTTTTTTTTTACCGAGAGGAAGAGAGAGGGATAAAGAGCCAGAAACATCTATGGGAGAGAATCATCAATCAGCTGCCTCTTGCACACCCCCCACTGGGGATGTGCCTGCAATCAAGGTACATGCCCTTGACCGAAATCGAACCCGGGACCCTTCAGTCCACAGGCTGATGCTCTATCCATTGAGCAACACCGCTTCCGGCAGAGAAACAGTTTTAACATGGTCTTATGTTGTAAGGATGCTCTAATGTACAGGCCCCAAAAGGTGGACCATTTCATAGGAACAATAGAGTCCCTAAGCAAGCTCTTTAGTAATCCTTTGGTGATTAGCTCAGCTAGAAGAACTGAGGGTTTAATGATAAAATAGAATTATGAAAACATAATTTTTCTTTTGTTTAAAATGTACCAGGTCTTTAAAAAAATGCCATCTGAGTTTGCTTCTTTACTACTTTATAAGTCCCCTTGAGTCCCAGTGTAGTGCATATGTACTGTAAGGCGGGGGGGGGGGGGGGGGGGGGGGGGGAGGAGGGGAGGTGGGTCTCTCTGTCTCTCCTCTCTCTCTGGTTGGCCTCCATGTCTCTTTGTCCCAGACATTGGTCAGAAAGGGAAAGGGAGTAGGTGTCCAGAATTTTCAGATGCACACAAAGTAAACATGGAGACCGGTGGGAAAAGGACCGGCTGGAGGAGCAGTGCCCAGAGGGTCTGCCTGTGACTGCTGTGGCGGAGTCTGCCGTGGGTCAGAGGCACACACACACCCTGGGAGGGCCAGGCTGGCCCCGCCTGGGTTGGTAGCATCATTGGCTCCTGTGCTCTGAGCTCTCATTGCCCTGCTGTGGAGTATGAAGCAGTCAGACAGGCGCTGCTCTCCTTCCCTCTCCACCTCAAATCTCAGTCTTCCTCCTTTCTCTCCTGGGAGGGATTTTCCTTTTCTCTCAGCCAACACCAGATTTTCTACCTGTGAGGAAATCAGGCAGTCCTGGCCTCAAATTTTCTCCATGACTTGGCTGCAACAGTGAGCCCTTTCCCGGATTGAAATTTCAGTCCCTCCCTCCCTCCCTCCCTCCCTTCCTTATTTACTAGAGACCTGGTGCATGAGGTATGAAGGTAGCATCATTTATTCAATGATTCCCTTATCTTAGCAATGTTAAACCTGTTAAAATATTTAAAGCTAAAATAACACATACTTTTCAGTGAATACATTATATTACTAAAGGTTAGATTTTAGTGGGAACATGTATTTGTATTGCCATTGTGTCAGTCAGCTTGATCTCCATAACAGACCATCATAGACATTCTCACTGTGCCCACGCATGGCAGAGAAAGAGAGAGGAGGCAAGCTCTCTGGTCTCTTCTTATAGAGGCACTGATCCCACCAAGAAGGCCTGCCCCTATGACCTTGCTAAACTGAATTTCCTCCCGAAGGCCCCTTTTCCAAATATCATCACATTGGAGATTAGGGTTTCAACATGAGTTTGGGGGGTGGAGGGAGAGACACAATTCAGTCCACAGCAGCCGCCAGTAATGAGAACTATTTCAGAAACTACATGTTTTTACCTGAGTGGCATTTTTTAAACTGGGAGCTAGAATTCTTCTCACCTAATCTGTGGGTAAGATTATCTGAAAATCTTCATAGAAAAAGTAAAAATTACTATTGCTTATTCATCTTGGAATCTATAGCTAAATTATGCATTATTGCAATAAGGTGGAACCACGAAATTGCTGAAATGATTGTACTATTCCATTCCAGAAAACTGTAAAGGACTCTCAGTGTCTTTTAGAATAGTTTATGAAAAGAAATAGTAGAGTTTTCTTTTCTTATGTGGAAAATAGTAGCCAATTTTATAGATGGTTATGATCCCTTACTTTTAAAAATTAGTCTCATTCTCTCTATAAGTAAATTATGCAATGACAAGAAAGCCTTACCATCTTATAGTGCTTTACATTTTTTCAAAAAAGCTTTATGTAACATTATTCTAAAAATTTCAAAGATAGATTGTTCCTTTAACAGTGTCACTAGAATAGAATAATTATGATCTTTCTTTAACATTGAGAAATGTGAAGCTTGGAGAAGTTATTTCACTTAGGGTCTTAATCCAGTTTGTATCACTTTCCTACTTCAAATCATGTATGCATGTGTTTAAAGAACATAGAACATTTATATTACCAGGGCTCTTGCATCTCAATTGCAGTGTCTGCTGTTCGGTGCTGGGCTCATTTCTGAAGCCAGAGCAGAGCACATTGAGTGAGCAGAGCCCAGGGCACTGCCTCTCGCGTCTGGGTTATTAGATTGTGTGTTCGCTCCCTTCTCCCCAGCTGACGGTGGGCGCACCTCTGAGCCATAGACAATAGCCATGAAGGGCGGCTGTGGGCCGCGCGGGTAGGGTGGGGGTGTTGGGGAATGAGGAGGAGCGGGAGTGTTGCTATGAGGGAACATAGTGTCATTTGGAGTGAAGGCCGGGGCCACCCCGCAGTGGAATCATAAAGACCCAGGACTGACATGGCGGTGAGGGCCTGGACCAGACCGCTGGGCCGCCGGAAGCCGGAAGCCGCCTTGCGTGGGGGCAGAGGGAAAGTGAGGCCACGAGCCAAACTCCATACGTGAGCAGCAAAGAGCTAATTGGAACATGTAAGGAGATCCCTGGGGGGAGAAGAGGATCTGGCTTTAAAAGCCTGAGGGAATTAGAGAGGAAATTTCTAAATTTCAAACGTATTGGATTACTGAACAGGCAGAGGAGGCCGTGGGGAAGGCTTGGGCCCAGAGCCCCCCTCGTGCAAAGCCGCTCTCTAGGCCACCAGGGGAGGGCAGAGCTTTCTTTTCTTTTCTTTCTTTCTTTTTTTAACCCTCTCATTCAATTTTATTTCTTTTTGCCCCATTTTTAAAATTAAGGTATTATATGTGTACATATCTTCCCATTACCCCTCCTCCACCCCACTCCAGTACCTGCCCTCCCCCACCCCCCAGTGTTTTGCGTCCATTGGTTATGCTTATAAGCACACAAACCAGTGGTTTTCTATGAGGTTTTCTCCTGATCCCACCACCGCCCCCGGGAAGTTAGCCTGGGCTGTAGGAAACTCCCTTCTCATCGATCAGTGGCCTCCTTTGTCTCCCTCCTCCTCACTGTTTTATTTGTAGCGAAACATTCTTCATTTGGAGTGTTTTGAACTCCTCATTAAAAAGTCTTTTGATGTATATTTAAGATTGTCCTAAGAGCCGAAACCGGGTTGGCTCAGTGGATAGAGCATCGGTCTGTGGACTGAAAGGTCCCAGGTTCGATTCCGGTCAAGGGCATGTACGTTGGTTGCAGGCACATCCCCAGCAGGGGGTGTGCAGGAGGCAGCTGTCAATGTTTCTCTCTCATTGATGTTTCTAGCTCTCTACCCTCTCCTTTCCTCTCTGTAAAAAAAAATCAATAAGATATATTTTAAAAAATAGATTGTCCTAAGAAAACAGTTGGCTAAGTAAATCGATCTATGAGTTCAAAAACCATGCACGACGTTTCAGCGTGTAATATTTATCGGTCAGCATCCAGTGCATAGACAATTGTCAATCAAAATGAAAGAATTAACTTCAAGTTAGAAAAGGAAATAAATAAAAGTGAGGTAAGCAAAAAAAATAAATAAATTGGAAAAGTGTGTGTCCATTGAAATGTTCTCCTTTCTTCTCTCGAACCGTGCAGGTGATATATGCCCTGAACACTAAAAACGATGAGCACGAGTCTGCGATCCAAGCCCTCAAAGATGCTCACGAGGAAGAAATCCAGCAAATTCTCGCGGAAACCAGGGAAAAGATACTGCAGTATAAGAGCAAGGTGACGGAGGAGCGGGAGCTGCGGCGGAGGATTGAGGCCCTGGAGGCGTCGCTGGAGGAGCACCTGAGGGCCAAGCAGCAGGCCCTGGCCGAGTTCGCCGCCTACAAGCGCCGCGTGGAGGACGTGCAGCTCTGCGCCGAGGCCCAGCACGTGCAGCGCGTCGTCACCATGTCCCGGGAGGTGGAGGAGATCCGGAGGAAGTTCGAGGAGAGGTTGCGGAGCTTTGGGCAGCTCCAGGCGCAGTTTGAGAAGGACAAAAGGCTGGCGCTGGAGGACTTGCGGGCGGCGCACAGACAGGAGGTGCAGGCGCTGCTGCAGGCGCAGCCCGGCGCGGGCGCCCCGGGGCCAGGGGGGCCGGACAGGGCCGGGGGCCCGCTGGGCACGGAGGCGGAGAGCCTGACCCAGACCCTGGAGGAGCTGGAACGGGAACAGAAGAGGCTCGTCGAGGAGTACGAAGCCAAGCTGGACAAGGCTCAGTCCTTTTATGAGCACGAGCTCGACACCTTGAAGAGGTCACAGCTCTTCACCGCAGAAAGCCTGAAGGCCAGCAAAGAAAAGGAAGCCGATCTGAGGAAAGAATTCCAGGCACAGGAAGCAGCCTTACGGAAAACCATAGGGAAACTGAGGACGGAGTTACAGATGGTTCAGGACGAGGCCGGGAGCCTCCGGGACAAATGCCAGAAGCTTCAGGCAGCCCTGGTTGTGGCGGAGAACAGTGCTCAGGTGAGTGACGGGTATTACTTCCAACAGGGATTTCTCCCCGTTTCCTTTGTCTTTTCCATGAGAATACTTTAACTTGTTTTGTATTGGGAAAAACCAATAAAGGGGTCATCTTTGCTACTCTGGAGTTATCACCATTTCCTACTAGAACTGCAGGCCCCACAGGCCTGAAAAGGTATCAAAGGCCCAGACAATAATTTTAAATCTTGCCCAGTGTTTTCTACAAAAGGGTTTTATTTAAATAACACGTTAATATTTCCCGTAAGCGCTTTGGGACTGTTAAAAATATTGGGCTTTGAGCTTACTTGTGTTTTCTTTTCCCTTCATTAAAAGTGGTTATGAGTGACACCCACCAAACAGATTTAACACTTGGTGCTGCTGCGTGTGACTTTTGAGTAAGAAGTTGCTGATGCGCCTGGCCCGTGTGGCCAAGTGGTTGAGCCTCAGCCAGGAAGCAGGAGGCCAGGGCACATGCCTGGGTTGCAGGCTCTATCTACCCCCAATAAAGGGCGTGTGGGAGGCAACCGATTGATGATTTCTCTCTCATCACTAGCGCTTGTATCTCTCTCTCTTCCGCTCCCCTCCTCTCTCTGAAATCAATAAAAATAAAAATTTTTTAAAAGTTGTTGATGCTTATAATTTAATTACTTAGCTTAGCATCATTCTGGCGTATTAGTAACGGCTACTTGGTCTTTCTCAGGGTCTTCAGAAACAGCTTGACGATGCCAAGCAGGGAGAGATGGCTTTGTTGAGCAAGCACAAGGAAGTGGAGAGTGAGCTGGCCGCAGCCAGAGAGCGTTTGCAGCAGCAAGCTTCCGACCTTGTCCTCAAAGCCAGTATGTCTGACCTCATCCTGGGTGCATTCCTCAGCAAAAACCGACACTTAGATGTTCATTCAAGACAAAATTCTTCTAACGTTTTAAAATCATTTAGAATCTACGTTAACGCACTCGGATATCTTATTCATTAGTCATAAATAAGCACCTGACAACTTAGTTCTACAAATGGATATTTTTATAGAAAAATTAATAAAGAGTTAGCGATTGTTAAGGCACCAGCAAGCCAGACACTAAAATAAAAATGCAGTCCGAGCCCTGGCCGGTGTGGCTCTGTTGGTTGAGTGCGTCCTGTGCCCCAAAGAGTCACCAGTTAAATATCCGGTCAGGAGACAGCCTATTGATGTTTCTCTCTCCCTCTCTCCCTCTCTCCCCCTCCCTTCTTCTCTCTCTAAAACCAATTACAAAACATTTTTTAAAAAATGCACTCTAAGAGGGTGTGTCTATTAAGAACATGTAAAGTATGTAAAGTATGGAACCATATGTAAATCACAGCACCATCGTTTTTACTTATTAATAAGGATCACTTATGTACTGAAGCTGAGTTGCCCCTTCGGACGTGGCTGCGGTGCTGATTTCCTAGTCCTTGTCGGAGGACGAGGTGGCCCGTGTCAGCTCTGAAGCTCTGTTTAGCTGAGTGTTCCGTGGGCCGGGCGAAACCATTGGGACTAGTTCTTAGCAGATGTCTCCTGATTTGATGGTTCATCAGTGAGTCCCAGATTACCCTTTCCCTAAAGCAGTGTTTCCCAAACTTCTCTCATGATGAGAATCACCTGGTGGAGTTGTTAAAATACAGATTCCTGAATCCCAGCTAAGAAGTGGGAACATAGAGGTAAAATTGTATACTTAACTAGTGCTTTAAGCTTAGTTCCCAAAAATCCTAGTTTAGCACTTCTTAGTTGGGATTCAGGAATCTGTATTTTAACAGCTCCACCAGGTGATTCTCATCATGAGAGAGGTTTGGGAAACACTGCCCTAGAGTAACAGTTGTTTAACGTAGCGTGTATAGAAGTCACCAGAGGGCATGTGCAACCGCAGATGCTGGCCCGAGCCCCGGAGTCTCCAGGGCATAGGGCTGGACAGCGGCATTTTGAACTGGAGTGAGTTCCAGGTGCTGCTGGTGCAGGGCGCCTTGAGGACTGCCCACACATGCTTTTCCATGCTTTTTTTTTTCTTTCCCAATCTCACACTCACTTTATAAAATTTTTTATTAAAGTTATTGGGGTGAAATTCATTAATAACATTATATAAATTCCAAGTGTTTACTTCTGTAAATGTGTACTGCATTGTGTGTGCATAGCCCAAAGTCCAGTCTGCCTCTGCTACCATATATCTGACCCCCTTTAACCTCTTCACTCTCCTCCCACCCCCTCCCCGCTGGTAACCACCGTCCCGCTGTCTGTGAGTGTGTGTGTTCAGTACCTTTCTGACAAGCTACGTGCAAATGGTGCTCAAACAGTCGCACTCACTTTTCTCCTCTCTCCCCATTCCCCTTCCTTTTTTTTTTTTTACTGTTGTCATTTATTTTGCTTTTTCATAACCTTGCTGTCTTTATCTGTCTTCTACTCCACCTTACTTCTTTATCTTGTCTAAAACAAATTCACTTTCAATCAAACTGCTGTCTGCCGTCTTTACTCCCTGCATACAGATTTCTTCTTCTTCATCCTAGAATTTGGAAAAAGAAGATATTAGAAAAAAACAGATTGCCCATTCAAGGTACCATCATCTTGGCACGTCCTCCTTTACTTTGTTTTACTCCTAATACTTATTCCCATCCCCAAGGAGTGGCTTCTGCTTCAATTTGTATGGTTTGAAGTCTTAAAAAACCAAGTGGTATAGTCCTGGGTGCAGGGAGCAATATCAGCGCACTTCTTTCTACTTCAATTTTTTTTCTACTTGGGTATGAAGTATTCCCATGGCAAATATCTCCGTTTTATGTAGTGAAGAAATAGAAGAACTCTGTGTACATGCAGACCAACGACCTCGCTTAGGTATCAAGCACGATTGTGGCAGTAAATGTAGTCTGTTCCGTACCACAGTGCAACAGATTTCAAACCGGAGCGTTTTTCCTTTGGGGGACTAGGTCACATTGGAATGCTTCAAGCAACTCAAATGAACCAGGAGATTACAATTAAAGATCTAGAATCAGAAAAATCAAGGGCCAGTAAGCGATTATCTCAGCTTGAAGAAGAAAGATCTTTTTTGCAAAGCAGAACTCTGAGTCTGGATGAAAAGCAGAAGCAGCAGATCCTGGAGCTGGAGAAGGTAAAATGGAGGGGGACCCCTTCCCCAGGAGAGGAGAGGAAAGGAAGAACAGTTCATTGTCCTCCTTTCGCTCTATTTCTTCACTCTCGTAGCTCTGTTCCAGGAAAGAAGGTGTAAATTTTTACTACCCCGTGTGTGTATATTCAAAATATTGTCAGGAACAATTTATAATGTAAAAACGCAAGACATTTAGACCGATTTCAAACCGAATAGACTCTTATTTGACTGAAATGTACACACATGGTTAATTGTATTTGCTTTGCTATGGATGAAACATATTATCACATAAGTACATAGGAAATTTCTATAAAACCGAAAATGTTGAGCTCTGAACATTCATATATCAACATAATGAATTTCTGGACTAACCACGTAAGACATCTCATTTGTAGAGTAATTGTGAACATGTATTCCAGTTTTCCAGATGTCTACACCACCAAGTGGGAATCCTGGACACTCTCTTTCCTTCCCTCATCAACCACACATATTGAAAAATGTCTGTCCTTGCCCCCGGCTCTCCTCCCGTTCACTCCCGCCCGCCCTGTGCAGCCTGGCTCCTCTCACCGCCACTACCCAGAACCCGCATTGGCCGCAGCCTCCAGTGGCACCCTGGATGCTGGACGTGGCGGACCGAGTCCTCCCGCGGTACTTGCCCCTCCCTGGTGGACACTGCCTCTTCCGGTGTTTCACCCTCTCTGTGCTCTTCCTGCCTCCTGGCCTTGCAGGCTTGTTTGTGAGCATGCCTTCCCTGTGTGTTCCCTTCCCGGTGATGTGCCCGGGCATTTTCACCTCCTTCTACACGCTCATCAATTTCAGTGACGTCAGCGACGGCTCCCGGCTCTGTTGGTCTAGGTCAGGTCTTTTCTCTCAGCTTGAATCCTGTGTATCTAACTCCCACACGTATCAAGTCACCGTGCCTGGAACTTTGTCCCCTCAAGAGGACAAGAAGCACCACAGTCTTCCTAATTTGGCAAATCAGAATCCTGGGAGTTATTTTGATTACTGTCTCCTGAGCCCCCTTATCTGTTGTCAAGGCCCATCGGTTCTGCTCTCTCAATGTATTTTTATTCCATCCTCTCCTCTTCATACCCATTCAGTGATGCTAGGTTTAGGCACCTGTCATTTCTTGTCTGGATTACGGTTACAACCTCCTACCCGCTCTCCCCGCCTTGAGTCAGCTCACCAGCCCATTGCCAAGATGATTGGTTTTGAAAACGTATCATTAAATTAAATTCAATGACTTCTCATTCCTGTCGGAATAGAATAATATTCAGAGTTCTTAGCAGGAAAGACCCTTTATCATTTGACTCCTGCCTACTTCTGAGCCTCATTCCTGATAAGTCAGCCTTATATCTTATGTCCTGTCCACACCTAAACTTTGCCACCTATTAACCACCTCCCACCTTTCAAAATGCTATAAATGGCTATAAATGCAGGCTTTTGACATTAGATCTAGGTTTGAAATTTTCTCTTCTCTAGTTTTGTGGTGGGCTTGTAAGAATGTAAAGGAGAGAACATGTAATTATCATGAACTCAAATGTTTCCTCTTCTTGAAAGCTTGCCCCGATCTCTCTCCCCCTCTCTTACACACACACACACACACACACACACACACACACACACACACATTCAGCTTAGGTTCCTTTCCTGTATAATCTCACAACATGCGATGCACACTTCCATCATAGAACTTATACAATAGTTATATCACCACTATCTTTTGACTTTTTGTTATTCGACTGTGAATGTGTAAAGGCATATAATTGGCACTCAGTAAAATTATACTGAATAATGTCATTTGAGTGGGAAAATTGGTATGCCATTTTACCATTATGTTCAACTTTGACATATAGGAAGCCTTTCTCTCTTCAGTGTGCAGTTGTGCTAATTCATGTTTGGATCTAACCTACTATTAGTCTACTTTATCACTTTTTTTAAAGTTATTTATTTTGCTTGTGCCACCCTGCCGTTTTCTCAGCACACCCGTTCCTTAGCCTGAACCCCGCGGCTCTCAATTCATTCCAGTTCATTTGTTACCGGGTATTCAGTACTGATAGCAGTGATGGAAAAAGCAGGTGCCAATGTATTGATGTTCATTTGTTTTCATTTTAGAAAGTCAGCGAAGCAAGTAAAACCCAGCAAGAATACTATGAGTTGGAGCTAAAAAACCTGCAAAATAGATTGGAAAGGGAGGTGGCTCAATTAAATGAGGCCCATTCCAAGACTCTGGAAGAACTGGCTAGGAAGCACCACGTGGCAATTGAGGCTGTCCACAGTAGTACAATGAGGGATAAGAAAAAACTGCAAATGGTGAGTAAAGATGCATTTTCGGAGGGCATTTAAATCAGTGCCGTTCCTGGAATGACCCAGTGGGACCTGTGCTGTGGAGTAATGAGTTGCTTCATTGTGATGGCCACTGTCTTGTAACCTCTCTGTAAATCTGGCTCAAAGAATAACGTACATAAGAGCTCTTGATGTGGGATGCAGCTTATTAAGTTGATATGAGGCATTTCTATTTTTTAAAATATATTTTATTGATATTTTAACAGAGAGGAAGGGAGAGGGATAGAGAGTCAGAAACATCAATGAGAGAGAAACATCCATCAGCCGCCTCTTGCACAACCCCACTGGGGATGGTGCCCGCAACTGAGGTACATGCCCTTGACTGGAATCGAACCTGGGACCCTTCTGTCCGCAGACCGATGCTCTATCCACTGAGCCAAACCAGTTAGGGCAGGCATTTCTATTTTGTATAAGCCATACTAGAAATACTCCCTGCATCTCGAGCTTTCTCTTCATGAGACAGCAACTTAGGGGTGCCTCTCAGGGAGCCTCGGCCAGATGAAGTGCTCCCTCTCTACGGCCGCCTTCCCCGGGAAAAGGATTTGCTTTGCTTCCACTCAATGAAGTTCTCAGCTTGCTGATGGTACTGCACTGACAGACCGTGCTGCGCAGTAGGAAGAGCAAGGTGTCTGACTCATCGGGGCCGTACACCAAGCCCTTTGCTTCCTAACTGCCCCAAATGCTATGCCTCAGGCTCCTTGTCTGACCAAGATAAGACCCATCTTATAATGCTCCTGTGAGGTTGATGTGAGATAAGGTGTTAAGAACCCAGTCTGGCTGGTGTTGCTCAGTGGTTGAGCATCAACCTATGAGCCAGGAGGTAACAGTTTGATTTCCGGTCAGGGCACATGCCTGGGTTTGGGCTCTCCAGTGTGGGGCATGTAAGAGGCAGCCAATCAGTGATTCTCTCTCATCATTGGTGTTTCTATCTCTTTCTCCCTCTCCTTTCCTCTCTGAAATAAAAAATATATAAATTTTAAGAAAAGAAAAGCTAAGTAACAGAACCCAGGCATGTCCTGGCATAGAGTGATAAATAAATGCTGAGTATTAATATTTCTCACTGTGTGCCAGACCCTGCAGTGATGTCTGTGGTTAATCCCCTTTTCATTTAATGCTCATAGCACTGTTCTACCCATTTTACAGAGGAGGTAATGGGGACACAGAGAGGTTAAACACTTCCTCAGGCTCATGCAACCAGGAAGAAGGACCAGTGAGGCCTTGAACTCAGGTCTCAGATATCAAACCCTGAGGCATTTAACACCACATCACGGGGGCATGTATTAATGATGGTGCTTATATGCTTCATCTGACAGCACTTTACAGCTTACTGAGAGCTTTCTGATACATTCCTTGTTACTTTACCACAAGGACGGCTCCTAAGGGACTATCGGGCAGGAGTGGATACCGCATCAGTACCTTGGACAAAGGGATGATTCTCATCATGAGATTTCATAACACTCTTCAGCACAGTGCACAATTTAAAACTGAATTGCTCTGCAGTTTTCTATTTAATATTCTTGGACTGTGGCTGAATACCGGTAACAAACCGCAGAAAGCAAAAGGAGGAGCACTGTGTATTTTCCTTGGTGACCCTGATTTGGCCCAGTTGAAAGTCAGCAAGTGCAGAAGCACAGAATCCATGCAGAAAGGAGTTAACTCGGCACATGCTAGTCAGGCTGTGCCTGCCTGAGCACTGGGCCCCCGCGACCTTTCCTGGGGAGATAGTCCACATGTGCTCACAGCTGGGGAGGCTCGGCCTGCTTTCCTGCGCTCTGGTCACGCGCCTTTTCCCTTTGAAGACTGTGTCCCCTGTGCTCTTGCTGTCACCGTAGCTGGGAGTGTGACTTCATGCTGAGTCCTGTGAGTAACCTCAGCACATCATCCAACCTGGAGTTTGGCGTGGGGACTCTCGACACAGAACCCCATTTTGTACTCTTCTCACCACCTCACTCTGTGAAGTGCGAAACGACTTTTGTACCTCCGGGGTTTTTTGCACTTGCTTTTTCATCTGCCTAAATATAACTCCCCTCCTGCTCCACCACCTTTTCTGACCGGTGCCCTCCTTCAGGATGGACTTAGGAATGGCTTTCTCTGGGCAGGTTTCCTCACCCAGCCAGAGCCAGTTCCCCATCCATACACTCCAGTGCTTCCCACACGCATCAGATGTCAATCGCATGTTCTTTAACGCCTGATACCATGACCTTATTAAAGACAGGCACCATGTCTCAGTGCGTTTGTATCCCAGGTATTAAATACATGCCTGGCGAGTAGTAGGTGTTCTTCCGTAAGTATCAGTTTTGCTGGTATTTTCTTCAGATATCTTGACTCTATACTTGCTAATTTTTCACTACGTCCCTGTCTAGCACTGAGTCCCAGAGTGTTATAAGATTTTTTAATAATGTAAATATAAAATAATTCTGTATTCAAGAGACAGAATTTTTCCTTATCTCATCAATTTATCATTTAAATAACATATTTGTGTGTGTGTGTGTGTTTACTACATCCTTGATCTAGACCAAATATTCTTATCGTTTATAAAATTATTTAACTCTAGGCAGTTTGGCTCAGTGGATAGAGCATCGACCTGCGGACTGAAGGGTCCTGGGTTCGATTCCGGTCAAGGGCATGTGCCTTGGTTGCGGGCTCCCCACCTGCCCAGGCCCTGGTTGGAGCATGCGCAAGAGGCAACCAATCAATGTGTTTCTTTCACACCGTATTTCTGTCTTTCCCTCTCTCTTTCACTCTCTAAAAAATAAAAATAAGAATAAAAAATGGAAAAATATCCTCAGGTGAGGATTTTTAAAAAATTATTGAACTACTACATCACAATTTATTCAGAATGATGGAATTTAAGCCCCCGGGATTAATTTGATTCACTATTAATTTTGATATTAATTATAGGTAAGGCTAATTTGGAGAATAAACTTTCAAAATAAAGACTGAATAGTCTTGGAAATCTTGAAAGTATACAATATTTGAAATTTTGTTCATTTTTTAAACTTTTTTTTTCCTTAAGGAATTGGAGGAACAATATAAAAAGGAGAAACTAAAGCTAGAAGAGGAGAAAAGTCAGCTTCAGCAAGAGGTAGAAAACCTGAAGAAAGAACTGGAAGACAAGCTGAAAACAGCCAACGAAGAGGCAAGAAATCTGTAGACCTGTCACCCGTGTTATGTTTTCACGACAAAATCTTGTTTGATAACTTTGTGTAAAGTAGGTGAGCTTCAGCGAAAGTAACATCTGGAGTAAAAATAATCAAAAAATGATGCTGAATTATTCATAATACATTGGTTATATCTCACCAGGTAAAAAAAAATTGACTATAAAAAGCATGAGACCCAAGGTGCTTTGGGAGGGAAAAGCCAAACAAAGGAGAATACCAGACAAAGGAGGTCTTCCTACTCTTTTGTAAAACATTGACTCAGTATTCTCTACTCCGACTCCATTTAAAAAAGACTTCCCAGCCCTGGATGGCTTTGCTCAGTGGTTAGAGCTTCTGCCTGCGGACCGAAGGGTTTGATTCTGGTCAAGGGCACGTACCTCGGTTGCAGGCTCCTCCCCAGCTGAGGCCCGGGTCAGGGAGTGTGCAGAAGGCAACTAACTGATGTGTTTCTCTCACATGGATATTTCTCTCTGTCTTGCCCTCTCTTTCCGCTCTCTCTAAAATTCTATGGGAGAATATCCTCTGATGAGGATTAAAAATTTAATTAATAAATAAATAAAGTCTTTCCAAGTTCTAGATAGTGACATCTAAATTAATTTTAAAATTCTATACAAAACTAGAAAAGTCTAAGCATAGCATAGGATAAAGATGGTAAAACCAGAAAGTTGTGAATAGAATAAATGCAAACAAAATATAGATTCATAGCATTGTGTATTTCGTCCCCTTTTCTCTTCTGCCCTGGTTCACCTGTGCCCCGGGGCAGCCCTGCCACTGTCCTCTGCCCTCCGCCCAGCTCACCCCTCCTGTGGACCGTGGCCGGACATTTCTGCTGGTTCTTGCCCTGACCGTTCTTGTCTTCTCAGCTGTCCCTACTGCACTGGACTCTTTCTTGCCACTGGTCCTTCAGTCCTGCTTTCTCATCGCCCTGCTTCCCCTCACAGGAACCACGCCAGCATACACCGGTGCCCACGGGGGGGCTAATAACTTGCACTCAGTTTTCTTTAATTATGTCTAAGCACTTATCCCGAGAAGGAATCATTTGGGAGTGGCAGAGAATTAAGATTCTGGGCGGTATTATTAACTCGGCCTCTCTTCTGCTGTCCTAGGTAATGCCCCGCTGGCTCCAAACTTGCAGACCTCCCTTGGCAGGACACAGTCCGTAGTTACGGTCCCCCTCGAGTTAGGGGCAGCTTAGTGACCATCTGTGTTTCCCATGCAGGTCCCCTGGAGTTCGACTCTCATTTCTAAATGGCTTCAGTGTTCTCCAAGCCTACACACTCTAATCTCACTAAGAAGAGTTCTAATGAACATGTAATTGATTTTCCTTTTTATGGCATTGGCAGTTATATCTTAGCACCCTAGGAATGTTTCTGTGCCATGTTGGACTGGCTCCCCAAGGATCTGCCTGGCGCATTTCTCCGTATGCACTTACTTTCCTTCAGCCGGGGACATCTCTTTTTTATGTCATGGCTAGAAGCCCATGACACGAATTCGTGCACGGGTGGGGTGCCTCGGCCTGGACAGCCATCGGGGCTACGGGGGCCATTGGGGCCGCAGGAGGTTGGCCAGCAGGGTTTAAGGAGGGGATGATCATGCAAAGGTCCTCACTACAGAGGCAGGATGGGATTATCCAAAGGCCAGTTCTTTTTTTTTTTTTATCCTTACCCGAGGATATTTTTCCATTGATTTTTAGAGAGAGAGAGAGTGGAGGAGAGAGGGAACGACAGAGAGAAATATTGATGTGAGAGAAACACATCAATTGGTTGCCTCCTGCACGCTCCAGACCAGGACCTGGGCTGGGGAGGAGCCTGCAACTGAGGTACGTGCCCATGACTAGAACTGATCCTGGGACCCTTCAGTCCGCAGGCGGATGCTCTATCCACTGAGCCAAACAGGTGAGGGCTGACGGCCAGTTCTGTGTCCTGACCAGTGACCGACCACGGCCTGGAACCCTAAGAAGTCAGGGGCATTAGAGAAGCCTTTCTCCACCCTGGTTATCAGGGTTTATTTCTCCTGCTAAGTGGGCAAATTATTAGGTCTGTACATACTTTTGTGTTTTTTAATTTTTTTTGTCTTTTTGTCTAGCTCTTGCCCTAAGTTAAGTTACTGAACCAAAGAGTAGGAATAATTTTATAGCTCTCATTACTTATTACTAGATTGTTCTCTAGGAGAATTGGAGCTAGAGTTCGGTAACATGAGTAACATCTCATGTTTTTATGATTTAGGAGACATTTATTGACTGCATGCTGTCTCTTGGGTGGTAGGGAGACTTTGACAAAATGTCAGGGAACTCATAATGTTAAGTGGCTGTTACGATTCAGTGACAAACACAATATAGTTTTAGAGTCCCGAGGAGGATCTCTGACTAAAGGGGCTTCTAAGAGCCCTGGAGAATGTGATATTGGAGAGTTTAAAAATGAGATATGGGAGATGACCTTAAGAAAGGAGGGAATGAATTTGCCAACTATGGGGATGATGAAAGACCACACGGGCATGCAGGATGACATAAGTACGGCCATTTTGGAATACAAGCTGTAGTGTCTTGGTGAGTCAGAAAGTTCAGAATCAGCACCCCAGACCTCCCAACATCAGCACTTTTGACAGTTTTTGAGCCAGAAAGTTCTTTCAGGTGTTTAGTAGAATCCACGGAGGCCTTGGAAGAACGGTGAAAGATTTTGGATGTTATCCTAAGGGAAACGGGGAAGTATTTAGAAGATGCTCAGTAAAATGGTGTTTGCTCAGGAGTGGGGCTTATACTCTCGTCTACCATATTTGCCGGTGTATAAGACGATTTTTTGCCCTGAAAAATACGTATTTGCCGGCGTATAAGACGACCCCCTAACATTTCCACTGAAAATACAGAGTTTGTTATATACTCACCGTATAAGACTACCCCCCACTTGGAGGCATATTTTTCAGGGCCAAAGGGTCGTCTTATACGCCGGCAAATACGGTATATTTGTCACTTATTCTACTAATTCAGTAGAATTTACCAGGTACCGGTAGCACTCACAGTTCTTTCCCATCTGGTTGTAAGAGCCAAATGTGTGTCCAGACACCGTCTTTGGAGATAAACTTGATCCTGGTTAAGAACTACTACATGTGTCTGTAGAGTACAGGTGGGCTCCTCAAAAGATACGGCAGAAAGGAAAGTTGAAGCTACATTGTGAGGGCCTCTTGTTCCGTGACAAAGACTTTGGAATTTATCCGGACAATGGGGTGATAGCAGGATAGTAGCAACTACCACACAATCAGGTGATGGTGGAAAAAGAGCTCTGTGGCAGTGGGAAGGTGAACTGTGTGGGCAGGGGGTGGTGACCAGAGTTGGACAGATGACTTAAGATGCTATTATATTAGACTAGGCAAGAGACGATTAGTATCCCGACTAGGAAAGTAGAGCTGGGAGTGGAGAGGATTACTCAGAAATAAAATTTATAGAACTTGGTATGGTTAGTAGTAGAAAGTGACTCAAGATGGGCAAAGGATTGAAATATGATATCAAATCATGAATATGAATGTAAATAAAATAGGAAAATTCAGGTGACAAATCTTAGGACAAAGAAGGCCTTTTGCAACATGAAGGCAAAGTCATGAATTAAAAACATGGGATACTTTTACAGTTAATGCTAAAACTTCTTCCTGCTACATGGTATGGGAAGCAAAAAATTCATGTCTTTAATGCCTTAATACTAAAAAACAGTAGGAAAAAACAGGCACCCCAATTTTTTAATGAGCTAGAAAACATCAAAAAAAATTAAACATCACTACAGTGTAAAAACTGGAAATAAAATAAGTGAGTGAGATGCTATTTTTTCTTATATATATATATATATATTTTAAATTGATTTTTTACAGAGAGGAAGAGAGAGAGATAGAGAGTTAGAAACATCAGTGAGAGAGAATCATCGATCAGCTGCCTCTTGCACACCCCCTACTGGGGATGTGCCCGCAACCAAGGTACATGCCCTTGACTGGAATCGAACCTGGGACCTTTCAGTCCACAAGCCGATGCTCTATCCACTGGGCCAAACCGGTTTCAGTGAGATGCTATTTTCATTACCATGAAATTGACAATGATTAAAACATTAAGTGAGGCCAGGCAGCGGTGTTAAGGGTGGAGAAATCAGCCCTCGAAAGCTGCTGATTGATTACAAAGTCGTGTGGTTTTCTTGGAAAGGAATTTAGCAGTGTGTTTAAAAGCCTTAAGGTGGGCATGTCCTTTGATTCAGCAGTGTCAGTTCTGTGTACTTAACCGAAGCAAATAACTGAGGATTACGGACAGAATTTCAGCAACGTTTACAGTGGGAGAAATTTAGAAACAACTTACAAATTCCCACAGAACTGTGCCTGCCGCTGGAGGAATGGGAATCGCTTCCTGCTCACACAGAGGCATCCTTGCCCCTCTCTCTGGGCCCAGGGGCTGCCCCCAGAGTGGAGGGCACTGCTGTGTTCTGCTTAGACACGAGGTCAGGAGGTGAAGGCGCTGACCCTTCTTTTAGGAGTTAAATATTTATAGGTTGAGATGAAGAGAGACTTTATTTCTTCTTCTTAATTGCTAGTAAGAATTCATGGACTTTTTCTGTCATTGACTCATTCATTTATTTAATAAATATCGAATGGTTGCCAAAACCGGTTTGGCTCAGTGGATAGAGCGTCAGCCTGTGGACTCAAGGGTCCCAGGTTTGATTCCGGTCAAGGGCATGTACCTTGATTGCGGGCACATCCCCGGTGGTGGGTGTGCAGGAGGCAGCTGGTCAATGTTTCTCTCTCATCGATGTTTCTAGCTCTCTATTCCTCTCCCTTCCTCTCTGTAAAAAATCAATAAAATATATATTTTAAAAATATTTAAAATAAGTAAATAAATAAATAAATAAATATTGAATGGTATTAGGGACCAAAGCACTGAATTATACACTGTGGTTACAGAGGTGAGTCAGGTATGGTCCCTATTATAGGAAAAGACAGATATGGAAACAAGTAATACCAAGTCTGGTGTACATTACAAGACGGTGGTAAGTGGTTATAGGGGTGTGCCAGAGAATAAACTGAGGAGAGCTTATGCAAAGGCCCTGAGGCACGAGAAGTTTCTAGGAACTAGAAGGAGGCCAGCCTAGATGGAGCGTGATGGCAACTTCAGTAATGATAATTTTTATTCCGTTCTTACTATGCCTCAGGCATTATTTTACAGTCTCTCCCAAGTCGCAAAAAGTTAGGTAACTTCCCAAAGTCACCTGGGAAGTGGATAAGGCCAGAATTCCGATTCAGGCAGTCCGACTTCAGAACTCAGTTCTACCCATGAGCCGCTCTGCTTCCTGATGAGTGTGAAGACCAGGGAGGCGGCGAGGTGCCAGGCTAAGGCCAGAGAGAGGGGCTGTGCACGGAGGGCTTGGGAGAACGGTGGAAGACTTTGGATGTTATCCTGAGGGAAACGGGCAGTGTTTAGAAGATGCTCAGTGAAATATATGGTGCTTGCTTGGGGGAGTGGCTTATCCCCATGTCCGTATTTGTAATTTATTAAAAATGACTCTGCTGTTGCAAGTAGAATGGATTGGGGATGAGCAGGCATGGCTAGATATTCCAGGGGGAGGCTTCTGCTTCCCGCACTCCCTCCATGTGCAGGTTCTCAGGGGAACCGGAGCACTGATCGCTGTTGAAAACAGAAATCCCAGCTCCAACCGGCCTGAGGAGATTTGTTGAATCGCAGGACTAAACAGTCCGAGGATCATGTTGGCATCAAGCCTGCTCAGCTTCAGATCTGAAATTACTGATCCTGGGACTCAGTTTCTCTTTTTCTGTTGAGTGGGATTTGCTCTCTTTGTGTTGATTTCATGCGTCAGTCGTATAGTCCCTTACTGTATACGCCACTGGCAAAAGCCCCACACACCTTTTGTAAAGGAGCTCCTTTAAAAATCCTTTAAAGGATTTTTATCACTATTAGTGATCGGCTTAAAGCATGAGCCTTCCCTACCCCAATCCTTACAGCCCATGGAATAAGACAGCCTTATTTGGTTTTCTCTTTGCTGAAGCTCTTCAATCCTAGAGTTGGAGTTGAAGCCCTCCTGAGACCGCAGGGACGGATAGGAACAGAGTGGATTCCCCAAATGACACAAGGAGGCTTTGGTGTTGGGAGACAATAGATGTGTTCCACACATACTCATTTTTATTACATTTTACAAAGCAAACCTCAATCAGTTACGTTCATTACGTTATTTTCCTATTTGCATAGAATTTAAAAGTTTTTGCCCATTTAAACAAATTCTGTCTCTAGAGTCCTAGTTATTTTTATAAATTTAGAATTATCTTCAATGTTGAACTTAACTTGATTTTTAAAAAAATGCTTCTTTATTGATTTTTAGGGAGACAGCAAAGGAGAGGGATAGAGAGATAGAAACATTGATCAGAGAGAAGCATCATCCATCAGCTGCCTCCTGCACCCTCCCTACTGGGGAGTCGAGCCCACAGTCCGGGCATGTGCCCTGACTGGAAATCGAACCTGCAACCTCTTGGTGCATGGGACGATGCTCAACCAACTGAGCCACACTGGCCAGAGCCCAGTTTTCATTTTCATAGTTTTGATAGGCTTGGTAGTGATATAAAAATGAAATTTTTGCTTCATAGTATTTTCCTAGATAATTTAAAGTATTTCATCTATTATTTTTAGTCCTTATAATTTGAGGGTATCAATCTGCTTTGCTTATTTAACAAATTGTCTGTTAGCTCCTAAAAGTCAACTTTTAACAATTTCATGAGACAAATTTTGTATGAAATCATAAAAATTATTACTTGTTTGAGTTTATGATACATTTACAGCTTACCGATATTGTCCTAAACTTATCAACTTTAAAAATACCATGAGAACTGGACTCAAATGAAATATGTGCTCTGATTTTTTAAAGAAGTTTAAAAATGTTTTTATAAAAAAGTACCTTTTTTCTCAACCTTTTAAAAAAATTTTAAATATATATTTTATTGATTTTTTTACAGAGAGGAAGGGAGAGGGATAGAGAGCTAGAACCATCGATGAGAGAGAAACATCTACCAGCTGCCTCCTGCAGACCCCCCACCAGGGATGCGCCAGCAACCAAGGTACATGCCCTTGACTGGAATCGAACCTGGGGACCCTTCAGTCCAGAGGCCGACGCTCTATCCACTGAGCCAAACCAGTCTCAGCCTTTTTTCTCAATCTTGCTTCAAATCCTTTTTATAGGCATTTGATTATATGATAGAACCTCTATTTCCCTCTTTTTTTTAAAAAAAAACCAGGAGCTTGAGTTATATCCATTTGTTTACATGATTGTCATGAAAGGGGGCAGCCATGAATAATGCCTTCTTTATTTAAAAAAATACATTTTTATTGATTTCAGAGAGGAAGGGAGAAGGAGAGGTAGAGATAGAATCATCAATGATGAGAGAGAATCATCAATTGGCTGCCTCCTGCATGCCCCCTTCTGGGGATCGAACCCTGAGCAAGTGTCCTTGACCGGAATCAAACCCAGGACCCTTCAGTCCCCAGGCTGACGCCCTATCCACTGAGCCAAACCAGCTAGGGCAGACTCCAGGAACATAAATGGGACTGTGTTGCCAGTGGCATACAGTGAGGTATGCTAAAGCACTCTGTTCCCTTGCAGGTTGGCCGCCTCCAGGACCTGGTGAGGAAAGGGGAGCAGGGGCTGGGCTCCGCGGAGGGACTCATCGCCGGCCTCCAGGACGCCCAAGAAAGACTGCAAAAGGAGCTCGACCTGACGAAAGGCAGGCTGAAGGAGACCAAGGATGAGCTATTGAAAGTTGAGGTAAATCCTAATCCTGGTATAATCTGAACATCAGCAAGGTAGAAATATCATTTAGTCACTTTGCTTAAACGTTATTACATACCCATTACATATAATGTAGTGTTTTACCTTCCTAGGGCTACGGTAACAAAGTACCTCAAGTTGGGTGGCTTACTACAGCAGGTATTTGTTCTCATAGTTCTACAGGATGGAGGTATAAATCAAGATGTTAATATAAGTCAAGATGTTGTTGCCCTAGCCGAGATGGCTCAGTTGGTTGGGCACTGGGAGATTGCTGGTCTGATTTCCCTGTCCAGGGCACATGCCCGGGTTGTGGGCTCGATCCCCAGTGTGGGGTGTGCAGGAGGCAGCCCATCAACGATTCTCGCTCATCTCTGATGTTTCTATTTCTCTGAAATCAATAAAAATATATTAAAAAACAAAACAAAACAAAAACTCTGAATACCGATTACATTTTATTTTTAAATTCTGTGAAAAAATAAATGGATTCCTTTTCAATCTTTTTCCCTTCTGTTTAAACCTGTCCCTGGTGGCTATATGATATGAGCATTAATGTGTAACAAGGAATAGTTGGAATTTAGAGCTAGTGTAATACACAGCTTAATATATTTATGTGATGACAGACATATGGACTCTAATCTCATCGTTAGCATTCTGTGGCATAAAGCTGACTAAACTGTATTAAGATGTGGTTTTTCTGTTGTCAAAAGTAACAGGAAGATGATAGTATAAATATGGTGACGGATCATTGCTAAACATCATGATGATCGTTTTATAAGGTATATAATTGTTGAGACACTATGTTGTATACCTGAAACTAATATAACATGGTATGTCAGAGATACTTCAATAAAAAAAATAAGGTGGTAAAAATGTATTTAAAAATAAACTGCTGAGATATTTCTAATGGATGTTGATAGAATATAAGTTGTTTTGATATGGAAATATGGAGGTTCTGTGTCCCTAGCTTTGCTGCATTTTATCCTGGTGGCTTAGAGCTAGAGCACTAGAATTTTTGGGAACATATAGGTAAAATTGTATACTTAACTAGTGCTCTAAGTTTACTAGTTAAGTATACAATTTTACCTATATGTTCCCAAAAATTCTAGTTTAGCACTTCTTAGCTGGGATTCAGGAATCTGTATTTTAACAACTCCACCAGGTGATTCTCAGCATGAGAGAAGTTTGGGAAACACTGATCTAGGATCTACCCCTTAACAGCTGCAGTCAGCAGGTGGGTGGTCCTGACCGGTCGTTGTGATAACGGGAGGAGGGAGGAGGCCCATCACCTGTCCTTCTCTTGTACCCTAGGCATCGCTCCAGTGCTGGCAGGGAGGAGGGCTGCCAGTGTGGTCCCAAAGGTCACCTCCAGCCCCAGGCTCCAGAGAGCCACTGATTTATGTTCATCTAGAGGGATTTCATATATATCGTATCATATGACCATAACACCAAGCACACAAACCGCTGGTTTGAGGCTATATTAAAAAAATACTCAGTAGCCTAAATTTCTCATAACTATTTTAATCATTTCAGTGGGGTACAGCTATAATGCTTAAGCCTTAAATAAACAGCATACTTTTGAATGTAAACATGAATAAATTTGAATAACTTATCTGTGTATGTAATGTACGCACATGTAAAGATAATTGACCAATAATCACATACCCATGATACGGAAGGTCTAGTTAGGATTCCTAATTATGCTGTCTTTAAACTGCTTAAAGTAACTTTTAAATTTATAGACCTTAAGAAAAGATAGTTTACTCAAGGACATTTAAATGGCAAAATGTGTACCATATATTTTATTGTCAGAAAATCTCAAGTACTTATCATAGATCGCACTGCCAGTTACCGTGCCGTGAGAATCTGTCATGATGCGCGCACTCTGCTTATTTGGAATAACCAGCAGTGACCTGGCTTTTGAAGACCAGTCTTACTGAGGCGTTTTTGTTTTTCAGAGCGAGCTAGACCGAGCGAGGCGGCAGCACGAAGAATCACTTGCTGCCCTGAAAGGAGAGGAGACGCTGAGAGTGGACAGAATGGCCCGGGACTTAGAAATAAAATGGACTGAAAACCTTAGGTACAGTTTTTCCTCTGTAATGTAATCTCACCGGTGCAGATGTGCAGAAAATGTTTTTCTCTGTGGCTTACACTGTCTTCCCGTTAAAGACGTAGCAGCAGCATTTTCAATGAGTTTTTCCCAGGATTAGATGCAGAGAAATTGGAATTTTTTTCCTGCTTGAATACAGATTGCTGTTTTCTGATTTCGTTTCCTTGAATATACGATAGATAGAGTAGTAACCTGAAGTCAGAGGCTTATTTGTTCTAGTGCCTATTCTGCCACTGATAAAACCGATAAACCCATGATCTTGGGTAAGTTACCAATTTACCTTCTAGTCCCTAACTATGCAATAATCAACTCCTATTCTGAGTTGACTTTTGAGGAGGATTAATTACTTGGGAAACAATGTGAACAACTACACTACAGCTATTGAGATAAATAATTCTCTTTACAAAGGAAATGCATTTGTTTTATTCTAGGCAAGAGTGTTCTAAACTTCGTGAGGAGCTAAGACTTCAACATGAAGAAGATAAGAAGTCAGCAATGTCTCAGCTTTTCCAGTTAAAAGAGCGAGAGAAAAATGCAGCCAGGGATTCATGGCAGAAGAAAGTGGAAGATCTCTTAAACCAGGTAATTAAGAGTCTGCATCTTATAAAGTCAGATTGTCCTTGACATTCTCTAGCTAGGGAAATATTACACAACATCGTGTGTTCACTGTATTTTGTTATTTTTCTTTTACATGTTATTTTTCAATTATAGTTTACATTTGATATTATTTTGTGTTAGTTTCAGGTGTACAAAAGAGTGGGTAGACAGTCTTATATACTTTACAAAGGGATCCTCCCCAATATTTCACGAATGCTGCTAGCAACTTACATAACTGTTAAAGTGCCCATTAATAGACGAGTAGGTAAAAAAAATTGTAGTACGTATATACAATGGAATATTACTCGGCCATAGAAAGGAATAAAATCTCACTATTTGCTGCACCATGGTTGGATCTAGAGGGCATTATGCTAAGTGAAATTAGACAGAGAAAGATAAATACCATATGATTCAATTCTATTTGAAATCCAAAGGACAAAATAAATGAACAAATAAAATAGAGCAGACTTGTAGATACAGAGAACAGACTGATGATTGGCAGATGTGGGGGGTGGGCAGGTGGAGGGAAGTTAGGGGACTGAGTGAAAAACTAACAAGAAGCTTAAGATGCTTCAAATTGACTATTATATAGGGCATCTGTTTTTTTTATTAACATGGATCTTGTTCATGTACAGTGCTTGCCAAATAATATTTTTGCATATAGATTTTTTAGTTCATCCAGTGTTCTCTTAAACAGACACTTAGGGTGACATCATCCAGTCTTGTGGTTTAAATCCCATCTCTGTCAGTGAATTAGAAAGTTAAATCTCCAGCCTTGACCTCTTACCCTGAACTCAGAATCACTTGGTTGGCTAACAGGCGTGTCAGACTAAATATGTCTGGCTCAGAAGTATTGATTTTCTCTCTCCATCTGTCATTCCAGCTTCTTCACTTCCTGGCACAGCTTGTTCAAAACAAAAAATGAAGAGTCATGCTTAATTTCTTTTTTTTTTTTTAACCTCTTCCATAATCTGTCAGTCCTCTTTATCCTACCTCTGAAACATATCCAGCTCCACCCACTTCCAGTTCCCTTAGAAACACTAGTCCAAGCCACTGTTATAATGGCCTCCTACACGACCTCCTCAGTTTTCCTTTTCTCACAGAACTCAATGATCTTTATTAACAATTAAAAATATATATTTTTATTAACTTCAGAGAGAAAGGGAGAGGGAAAAAGAGAGAGAGAAACATCAGTGATGACAGAGAATCATTGATTGGCTGCCTCCTACACACCCCACACTGGGGGTCGAGCCGTAACCCAGGCCTGTGCCCTGATGGGAATCTCACTGTGACCTCCTGGTTCATAGGTAGAAGCTCAACCCCTGAGCCACGCCGGCCGGGCCAAAGGGATCTTTTATGATGTCCATCAGATCACGCCATTCTCCTGCTTACAATTCTCTCTGGGCACTCCTTTGAGTTAAGGCTCTTACTCCGACTCCTTCATTTTCCAACAAGACCTGAAGCCATCTTGCCCCTGCAGATACCTCCCATCTCATTTCAACCTCACAAACAGCGCCCTGGCTCGCACACAGGCACATGCTCAGCTACTCCCAGCTTACTTCCTCCTCAGGGTGTTGGCGCTGATCCATTTGCCCAGACGCTCTTTTCCCAAGGTCATCTCATTTTGTGTCTGGACCCTTCATTAATCCCAAATTAGTTGTCACTTCTTTAAAAACATCTGTCTTTGCCATCGACCCAATATCACCTCCAGTCATTTCCTATCACAGCAACCTTTTAAAATATATATATGTATATTTATCATGAACTTTATTTTTCTTATCTGTTTTTGTGTATTGGTTTTACTCTGTTTTTCAATTGTTTCCTCACGCTGCTTATGATATTTCCTGGACTATAGCATGACTCTACTAAATATTTTTAAATGAATTATAAATCTTACTTCATTTATGTATTAACTGTGAACGGTATTGACACCCAGCAGCACTAGTTGTGCCTTTCCTGTTTGCCACTGCGAGGTCTGTGATGATGTCAGTCACCCCAGGTCACAGCTTAGGGACCCTGACTTTTGAGGCCTGCACCTGGATGTGGACAGAGTTCGTTGACCATTTGAATTTAGATTCCAGTATACTTCCCTTGTAGAACGTCTAAAATCCCTAAGGGAAGACCTGGCATGCCACTCTGGTTTGTCATAATGGTTAGTTTTTCAATACATTCAGGAAATCTTCAACATGTATATTTTTGTATCATGATACCTTGAAGAGTGAAAAATGAAATATACTTCATTAACAAGTGCCATACATTTTAGATTAGCTTCAAGTACTGGGACATCAGTTCCTAGAACTACGAAGAGGTAAAAAACTATAACTAAAAAACCTTCAGATTTTCTTAAGTTTTATGAAGTCTGGAGAAGTTAAGGGTCTCATTAGTATGTGAAGAATAGTATGAGAAAGAATAAGAAAAAAGTAAGAATAACAATATAGTTAATATGTATAAAAGTGTGAGAAAGTTTAGATCGAGAAGTTATAGAGTAATCAAATAGAAAGTTAATTTTTTTCTCAACTTATTTTTGTCAACTCCAGTAAAAACTCTATCTTAGAGTATGTTAGTCAAGTTATTAGTAAAAAGTTATTTACCAAATAAAATCTGGCTTTACTTTGTGACATACCAAGGAATAATCGCATTATGGGGAAAAAGATGATCATGTTCTGTCTGAAATTTTGATTATTATCCAAAGAAAACACCATTTTACAGGAACTTTTCTATTTATATTAGTAACAAAATTTTTAATGTTATTTTGTATTTTGAAGGGCAAAAATATAAAGCAGTTGAAACAGAAATCACATTTTTTCCCCCATATTTGGGGGTGGAGAGAGTGCTAGTGTTTTTTCCAGTGGTTTATCTCTCAGAATTTCAGTGAACTTCTGAAAAATGAACGCAGGTGGTAAATAAATTTCCCAGATATGTCCTAGATGGTAGGATTGAAAAGATGAACCCAGGGAATCTCTTTTTTCTTTCCCCCGTACAAAAACAGCTTACTATTAATCTTCACATTTTCAATGATAATCTCTGATTTATTTTCTGGCCCCCAAATTTTGTAGTCAATCGAGTTAGAGTATCAGTTCTCATCTGCTCATTTCTCTTTAGAGAAATCCTTCATGAACCAACATCAGTACTGAGTGTAATACTTGGAAGCAATAGATTGTAGCTTTCTGGGAGGAATTTGGGACAGTAACATGCCTTATAGTTCCCTCCATAACCATCAACTTTAAAACTGAGCTCTGGTTAAGTTTGGTATTTTTGCATTGGCACGTCTGCCAGCCCACAGACATCAGACACTGTTTTAAAAGACGACAGATAATTTAGACTAAGTCTTAAATTCCTTTTTGTCTAATTTCTTCCTCAGAACTGTTTGCAACTTACTTTTTCTTGAGTACATTATAATTAATGCTCTGTGCTTCACTCTCCCTTACCCCCTCTGTCTCCCCCTGAGTTGGTTTCTGAATGTTTCCCTTTATTCCTGTGATCTTTTCTTCATAGCGGCACTCTCTGGGTGAGGCTTTGCATAAGTCTATCAACAATGTAAGTGAGCCGCACTTACAGTTTGTACACAGGGCATGTTGCACTTTTGATTTCGCATAAACATCATCGCTGCTTTAATGCTTAAACTTAGACAAAACTGCACTTTTTTTCAATAAGATATGTTGTTGTTTTGTTTCTTGTTTTGTTTTTTGTATATGGGCAATAAAAGCTTCTAACTTTAAGCCATTCTCTGTGTATGTGCATACATCCACCACATTGTATTAGTAAGCTTATATTTTACTATAAAGCCAAACAAGATTTTACATCTCACACATAAAATTCATTATTTTAATATTTACTTTGTAAGATACAGTATTGTTTTTGAAAAACTATTAACTAGTTGACTGTCATAGAATTGGAAATAAATATAAATGTATTTCTTCTTTTGTTAACTAGTTTATTTTTTGAAAAATTAGTATCAATAGACTTTTACAATTAATTTTAGAGAGAGGAAGAGAGAAGGAGAGAGAGAGAGAGAGAGAGAGAGAGAGAGAGAGAGAGAGATTAATAGGTTGCCTCCCACACACCCCCACAATCTGAGCATGCGCCCTGATTAGGAATTGAACTATTTGATTTTTTGTTTGGGGGGGATGTGTGTGTGTGTGTGTGTGTGTGTGTGTGTGTGTGTGTGTAAGAGAGAGAGAGAGAGAGAGAGAGAGAGAGAGAGAGAGAGAGAGAGAGAGATTTGTAACAGCAAAACTAGGTGAAATGATCCAAATTTCAATCAAGAAGGATTGAAGTAATTTGTGTATGTTATATCCTAGAATTATGTCTGTTAGCATGCATTGGCCTCAAACAACAGAGCACTCAGTTAACAGTGGCTGTCAAGATATTTAGTTAAGAACTCAGGTGTCTTCTGCACTTCCGCTTTGCCATGCAGTGTTAGCTTTCTGGCCTTAAGTTTGCCGTGCCATAGGCGCAACATGGCTGCTCCAGTTCCTGCCATCATGTCCTGACCGACTGTGCTCTCCTTAGGTGCTTTTTAACTTGTACCGGGACATCTTCCCCCCACGTCCCCATACCTCCTTTCAGCTTATTAACTAAAACAGGTTGGCACGTCCTTGTAATTAGATTTCTGTGACTTTCTTTAAGATAGGGATCTCTGTCCAATCCCTGAACACAAGTCAGCCAACTGGGAAGAAAGGAAAAGGGGAGACTGGCTGCTGGGGAGGCGAGGAACAGTACCTGCTCTAGAAATCCTGTGTAGTCATTGAAAAGGGTGGGGTATGCCTAATTATTGTGGATGTGTGCACTTCATAAATACCACTGTGGCGGGAAAATGCAACCTGTAAAACCACAAACTCCTTGGCCTCCCTCATGGAAAGATCATTAACCATTGTTAGATAAACCCATGTGCATATTCGTCTCTGAGGAAGCTACACAGTGCTGGGTGTGTGGAAGGCCACGCCATCACATAACCACACCAGAGGGCAGGACACCTCGTGGTTTGACATTGGACGTTGTCTTTATCCCTCTGTCCGTGCACATCGGAGTGTCTGTCCGTTCTGCCGCCCGAGGGTCTGTTTCCGCTCCTCTGGGTGTTAGCACTGGTCTCCTTAGCGTGCCCTGGGACCCCACAGGAACTTTTGTGTGTCAGACATAGCCACTGTTTTGTAAGATCATGACAGATGTCTTCTCTGCATTTGGTGAAAAATCGTCCAGCCGCTTGCCCGTGATGGAGTAAAACCAGCGGAGGAAAACCAAACGGGCAGTTCTGGCCGGAGAGAGAAGGCACTGGGTCTGGTTTCCCTTAGGGGTTGGGACTTGGTAAGAAAAGGAATGAAAGAGACTTTCCCTTTTATTTTATAATCCCGATATTTTTAATTTTTCCCCCCACAGTGAACACTTACATCATTGGTAATGTGGAATAAAAATATGTCCGGTGGCCTGGGCCCAGTCCTAAACTCTGTAACCCAGAATACCAAGGGTCCAGGGCCTGGGCAAGTGTTCTTATCCAAATCTACACAGGTGATTCTGGCTCACAGACAGGTTCGAGAGCCGCAGATTACATTTATTATCTCACAAACTGTTCTGAGGACAAATTGTCTATTTTCTGTGTTCTTTAATTAATGTAACGAGACAATATTTTGGGAGGGACAACCAAATGCTGTAGGTAATGAACGCCAGGCCTCATCGTGCCAGCCGGCAGCCCGGTTCCCCCAGGCAGGCTGGACGTTCCAGTCGCTGTGTGAAGGGACGCGGCAGGCACCAGTGGAGGCACAGACCCTCATGGCACTGATCTGTAGGACACAGGCAGAGCTGTCCTTCCTTCAGAAAAGTATGTCCACGTTCTTTATTTCAATTTGTCCCTTCGAAATTTTCACAACGTCTTATTTTCAAAAAACAACAGTGTGGTAAGTGGTAGAAATCAAAAGGTAGAGCCCACTGTCAGCGCAGCTGGCCCTTTAAAATTGTTTGCGAAGTCTCTGGGGCCCATCGACCAGTCAGCGTGTTACATGATTCACACCTCCACCGCGTGGGGAGAGTTTCTAAAGGAGGATCAACATTTTCCCTGAAATAAGGATTCTTTTTGGTTTCTTTAAAATTAACAAAATAAAAAGCATTGCATTTTAAAATTATAACAAATGTATAAGAGCTAATTCCACATACTTCAGACTTTAAATTGTAATTTGAAGCAATTACTGTTCCTCATTCATTTATTCAACAAATTCCTTTCTATAATTCTGTCTCAAACCTATTAATATTGCTCAAACTATTGAATGTAAATCCATTTTTGTTCTCTCTTATTTTGAATTAGTGAAGTTTTATATCAGTATATATTTCCATAAAGTATACTCACCTGTTAAACATTAGTTCATTTGACATTGCTTTGCTCATTGTTTGTCTTTTGAAGCCCATGTCATTTTCATGCTTAATTAAGGCTGTCAATTTAGTGCAGTTTGACTAACTTGTTTGTAAGAATAACAAAGTACATTTGATGCTGCATTGCATGATAAAAGCTTTCTGCATCTAGTTCATGTTACTGTCTTGAGCATGAATCCGAAGATTTTAGATAGCCTTAATATTACTTTGGCGTGCTTTCAAAGTTAATATAAAATGTGTAAACTAAGTATATTTGAACACTAACTTGCATGATAGTGTCTTTTTGTACATACTATATATTTTCTTGAGTATAGAGACAAAGATTAATCATATATTTTAAAATGAAAAATATTGCTTTGGAGGCCTTTCAAGGTAAAGTATATTATAATGTAAAATACTTAAACATACTTAAATATTTAAATGTATTTTATTTTAAGCTGGTGAGGTTTGAGAGAGTGCTAGACTTTAAATGTATAACTATTATATCACTGGGGTACTTCATTCATTTTAAATGTCATAGTTCTTCATAAGTTTCATCCTTAAATAGTTCAACTGTGAGTCACATTGCAGTCACATTAACATGGGAGCTCTTTTGGATGTGTGAACTTTTGAAGTAGGTGTTGCTGAATTAAGAGGCACTGCTGGGAACTGATTCGTTTCTTACTAACCTAAGTGCGCACTTACTGGAGGACAGGATCAGGGGCCTGTGTGCACATCAGAAATACATGCCCGTCTCTCTGGGTGGACACATGTCCCAGGGAGGGCAGTGTTCCGCTGGGTGGGTTTAGTACTCATTGGACAAGGCCAGGTAACAGCTTTGATTACCCATCTTTTCTTCCCCATGTAACATCATCCTTTCCTCACATCCCTCCATGTATTCTTGTCACATGGGGTCCCTTGCGAGGTCTGGGACTAGAGTTGATTTGGGGCAGACAGTGGTTGGTTTCTTCTCTGTCTCAAGAACCAGCTAGCTGAGAAGAAAATGACTCTGCTGGTTCCATGCCAGTGTTCACAAACGTGCATTTTTGTTGCCTTTTACCATTTATGGTGTATTATTTTTTTTCTTTCTGGGTTGTCCTTAATGCTCATTTCCTCCTGATCTTCTTTGCATAAACGGTGAGAAATCACAGAGCATAGTTTGTCTTGTTCCTAACTCCCAGCCTGGCCCGAGCTGTTGCTGTGACATCCTCCTGCCGCTTTCACACTCGCAGGGCTTATTTCGCTGTAAATCACAGGCCTGCTGCCCCTCAGAGGCGCCGCAGGTGGCATTGCGTGGAGTCCGATCACATGAGATCACCTCTGAAACCTGGGTCTGTGTACAAACCATGAAGGAGAATTCATGTAACCTCCAGTAGGAGTCGCTCCTTTGGAAATACAGTAAGACGGAGCGAACATCCACGTCAGCTGTGTCATTCCTCAGCGGTGCTTGGCTGTCTTCATAAAGGCATGTGCTAACCTTTACAACTGAGCCCTTTACAACTAAGAGCTTTGTCCAAGGCCTTGCCAGAGGTTTAGTTACCCACCCAGCGTCTCTGTGGCCTTTGACCAATTCCTGCTGCTTGCCTCTGACCTTTCTGTCTGCCATCACTCCTTTCTTATTTTGCATGTGGAGTGATTTATCTTTCTTTCCCAGGGCCTTCCTCTTCCTCTGGGAGGTGTGGGGCAGCCTGTACCCGCCTTCCATCCTCAGACTAGAGTCTTTTCCCATTAACAAAGGCTCCCTACAAAGCTTCCTCTTCCCATTGGCTCTCCTGGCCACAGGAACGGCCTTTCTCGTATGTTCTCACAGTGTCGTAACTTACTTAATGGAACATATTGGACGACTTTTATCCGTTCTCCTCAGCTCCCCCTCGATTCAGACGTCTGTTAGAATATGGCTATGTAGTTTCAAGTTACGGTTTCCTATAGAGGGGAAGTATACATATATATTTATACACATATTTCGTGTCTTTATTCTTTTTAAAAAGGACTTAATTTTAAGGCACCCTGAAGCAATGCAGACATTAAGGGTGATATCTGTTTTCAAAAGGAGTAACAAAGCGTTTTCAATAGTGAAATAAAGGCACCTGTCATTATTATAAGGATATAACTAGAGGATTGTGGGATGGTTATGACTTTTAAAAAGCTTGAAGGTTTGCAAGGCTTTTGAATTAAATCAAAACTTTTTTAAACAAGGATTCTAAATTATGAGCTGATAAATCTTTTTAAAAATAGCCTTTTAATCCTCAAATCATCTTAGCTAACATTTACTGAGCACTTACTGCATTCTAGGGGCTGTTCTAAGTGAACTATACATGGTAATACACGTCATTCTCACACAGCGGTGTTGATACTAGCAAGTGTCGAGGTTAGAATTTTAACTCAGAGCCCACAGACCAAACAGCTCGATGTTACTGCCTCACAAATAAGCAGTTTAACTTTTCATATTATCTCTTTGAAGTGACTGTAATCTAAATACATTAGTTGTCTTTTGTCTTAATTTCATATTGTGAATATTTATTGCAATACAACATAAATGTTCATTGTATTTCTAACTGTGGGCTGCAGTGTTCTTTAGCCTACAAATTTAATATCACTAAATTCTATTTTTAGGATGATGACTAAAAAATAGAATTGAAAATGGTACTACCTAAAGATTAGATACCTATGATATATTGTAAACATTTTAAGACTTTTTAAAAGAGACTACTTTGTCCTATATAAAGGAAGAGAGAGAGAGAGATAGAAACATCCTTAATGAAAGAGAATCGTGGATCGGCTGCCTCCTCAAGTTCCCCACTGGAGATCAAGCCCACAACCCAGGCACGTGCCTTTGACCGGAATCGAACCTGGGACCTTTCAGCTCTCAGGCCACGGCTCTATCTGCTGAGCCAAACCGGGTAGGGCTTAAGATACTTTCTTAAGCCAGTTGTTTTGCTGTAGTGGGTATCGTTGAAATGCTTGCCCGCTTAGATTAGCAGTTTGTGAAACGTGCCTGTGTTTCTTCCTCACCATGTCCCGTCCTGGGCATAGATCTCCCTGCTGAAGCAGAACCTGGAGCTGCAGCTGTCCCAGTCCCAGACTTCTCTGCAGCAGCTGCAAGCCCAGTTCACGCAAGAGCGACAACGACTCACACAGGAGCTGGAAGAATTAGAGGAGCAACATCAGCAGCGACACAAGTCTTTAAAGGAAGCACATGTCCTTGCGTTTCAAACTATGGAAGAGGAAAAGGAAAAGGAGCAAAGGGTAAGATTAATGTGACGTCTATTCAAATGAAATCCAGCAGCCTAATGATAATTAGCCTTCAACTTCCTAAGAATGTTTTAACTCGAGGAAACCGTGTGTGGCTTTATTTCAAGGTGTTTTCCAGTAGATGACTTTCTATATGGGCCACAGTGTTTAAATATATACACTAGTTACACACTATTGCCGACAAGTTAGACTAGGGCCAGTATATTATATCTGCTTTCCATTATTTTGCCAAGTTTGTAATGAGACTAATAGTCCATCTGGTTTGTTGTAGAGTTAACAGTGATTAAATGAGTTTAGCATGGTCTGACTGAGCTATAACCACTATAACCACTGTAACCACTTAATACTATCTTGAAATGACAGTAGTCTTTCATCAAATTTTTAGTTTTTCTTTTTCAGGATGGATCTTCAAAAGGCATGTATTCCAAAGAATTTATATATTTTTCAAACCCACTTTTTTCCTCACACTTATAAAAAATGTACAAAACTCACAGCGAAATTACAGACATTTAAAAATAGTGCAATCCCCTATGTACAGCCCAAAGGCTATAGAAAAGTAGTGATATAAACAAGTCACTCACAAAATATTTAAATAAAATAGATACATTCATATAGAATCTCCCCATATCCGTTACTTAGTTCTTTGTTAAAATTGTAGTTTAACATAATCTTACTGTAGTTAATTTTGGTACAGTTTATTTCTTAACACTGTATTTTCCAATTTCTTCTAAGGACTTTATGGTAATTAAGATAAAGATTGATAGGAAAATACAGTTTTATTATAATAATTTTCAATATCTATAGTCATTACAGATATAAGTTGTCTCTTAAGTCTTTATTGAAGAATGTGGGAGCAGGTACTATTATATAAGAAGTGGTATGTTATAAAGAAATTAAAACAAGAAAGTTCCATCCTTTTAAAAACAATTAATACAGTGAGATGAAGTCTTGATCCGGTGAAGGAAGCTCCTTTGGTTAAGAGTGAGGCCTGTTGATATTGCTAAATAATCTATTCATTGGATGCCATTTGTGAATTGGAATAACACAAAAACTCTCATATTAGTACCGTATTTGCCGGCATATAAGACGATTTTTTTGGCCCTGAAAAATATGCCTCCAAGTGGGGGGTAGTCTTATACGGCGAGTATATAACAAACTCTGTATTTTTAGTGGAAATGTTAGGGGGTCGTCTTATACGCCCAGTCGTCTTATACGCCGGCAAATACGTATTTTTCAGGGCCAAAAATCGTCTTATACGCCGGTAAATACGGTACTTTAATTATACACATTCAGTCCTTTCAAAACTAATCATTTTTAAAAGAAATCAGAATCTGCAATTTTATTGTCCATCCTTAGGCAGCCTACCTACTCAAGTAACGCTGTCTAAACTAAAAGTTCCATATTTTATCTTTCTACTCCTGTAGGCTCTTGAAAATCACTTACAGCAGAAACATTCTGCAGAGCTTCAGTCGCTGAAGGACGCGCACAGAGAGTCCATGGAGGGCTTCCGGGTGGAGATGGAGCAGGAGCTCCAGACGCTTCGGTTTGAACTGGAAGATGAAGGAAAGGCTATGCTTGGTATTTGGAATGGGTTACAATTTTGTCATATTAATTTGCACATCCTCCTACTTTAAAATTCAACGTGAAATCACATTTTTTAAAAAATATATTTACTGCCAGAACTGGTTTGGCTGCGGACTGGAGGGTCCCGGGTTCTATTCCGGTCAAAGGGCATGTACTTTGATTGTGGGCACATCCCCAGTGCAGGGTGTGCAGGGGGCAACTGATCGATGATTCTCTCTCATCGATGTTTCTAACTACCCCTCTCTCTTCCTCTAACTATCCCTCTCTCTTCTTCTCTGTAAAAAAAAAAAAAAAAAAAAAAATCAATAAAATATATATTTATTTATTTACCTGTAAAAATTTTTTAGATATGCTAACCCTCTTTTTATCCTTGGATTCCAGCTTCATTGCGCTCAGAACTAAACCATCAACATGCAGCTGCAATGGATGTGTTACGGCAGAATCACCACCAAGAACTGGCAGCTGCTAAAATGGAGTTAGAGAGAAGCATAGACATCAGCAGGAGACAGGTAGAGAAAACATTCCGTTCTGTGCTTATTTCTCAAGTGTGCGTAGATTTGAAGGCTCACAATTTTCTGACAAGTATTTTATAATAACTAGTATTTTCAAGTTATTATTATTTACTCTCTAGATTTTTTAGTGCATTGAAAGCTATTATCGATTTATTAGACTTATGACTTTTACTTTGTTGGTCTTTAGCTATGTTAAATGACCAGCCTAAATTTCCTTCTCATCACTAGAAAGTTTTAAATGAGCAACCTTATAATTATGGACAGAAGTGATAGTTTCTTCAGGTGGGCTGCTGACATTGAAATCAACAATGTCTAGCGAGGCCTGTAGAACTTGAGAAAACTGACTTCTGAGAAAACAGAAGGAAGATTATCTCTCAGGCAAGTTAACTGCATATGGCCTCTGGACATAGTCTGCCTTCTAAGCCATGAGGTGTGTGTGTGTGTGTATGTATGTATGTGTGAGTGTGTGTGTGTGTGTGTGTGTGTGTGTGTGTGTTGGGATGGCCTCCATAGACGTGGGCCCTTTTTAGATCAAAGGACAATGGTGCCAGCATCTTATTATAGACCACATCACTTGTTGAGTGTGTGAGAGCCCTGTGTTCTAACTTCAGCTATGCCACTGATTATAAATCTTCCTGGGACAAATTACCTCTTGAATTTTAGTTTGCCCATCCATAACATGAGGGAAATGTGCTTTAATGGTCTCTTGGGTCTCCTGTAGCTCTGACATTACTGAAGCTGTAGCCATATAAACATTTTTATGTACGGAAAGAGAAGAGGCCGTGAGGTTTTCTCATTTTGGCAGTTTGCTTTTGAAGTAATGCCAGATGTGTTACATCTGACATCCCGGTGTTCCGTTTCTTTCCCTCAGATAAACACAGAAAGCACATATATAGGACTTTTAAGAATTATTTGCATTTTGCAGAGTAAGGAGCACATGAGCAGAATAACGGATCTGCAAGATGAACTAAGGCACAGAGAGCATCACATCTCTGACTTGGATAAGGAGATCCAGCACCTTCACGAAAATATAAGTGCCCTAACCAAAGAATTGGAATTTAAAGGGAAAGAAATCCTCAGAATACGAAGTGAATCTAACCAACAGATGAGGTATGTATGCATTGATAATGTCAGGATGAATTTGCAGTGTTATCTGACAGACTGTTGTGATGGTATTTAGCAGTACAGGCCTATTTTTTATGACTAGACTGTCTTCTAATAAGATGTTGAAGACCACTTTAAAAATATATATTTTATTGATTGTTTTACACAGAGGAAAGAAGAGGAGATAAGAGAGAAACATCAATCAGCTGCCTCCTGCACCTCCTACAGGGGATGTGCCTGCAACCAAGGTACATGCCCTTGACCAGGATCGAACCTGGTACCTTTCAGTCTGCAGACTGACACTCTATCCACTGAGCCAAACCGGTTAGGGCTGAAGACCACTTTTGACCTTGTTGACTATGTTATAATCTAGGATGTAGATGAAATGTTATAATTTGAATGATGTATATGCATTCATCCACTTTGGAAATTGTAGAAAATTAACGAAAATCCTTTAAAAATGTTATTTCAAAAAGCATTAAAGGAGACAACTTTAACAAGCTAGAAGATTAAAGTGAGTAACTTACTTTAAATTATTTCCATCAGTTTCCTATATATTGTACTTAAAGCCATTTCAAATCTGGTAGAATATAGAGAGTTTGAAAGCTTGACTTTAAGAATAACATTTTCTTAACTAAAAATAAATCAAACAGGTTGCATGAACAAGATTTAAACAAGAGACTTGAGAAAGAGCTGGATGTCATGACAGCAGACCACCTCAGAGAGAAAAATATCATGCGGGCAGATTTTAATAAGACTAACGAGCTACTCAAGGAAATAAATGCAGCTTTGCAAGAGTCGTAAGTCACATTATATTAAAGAAAATTCATATGCCGATAATGAACTGAGGAGCACTGTGTCTTACCTCAGCTTAGCTACTCTTTTGAAGTAATTAAATGATACTTTAAAAAGAAAACAAGTGTATATTACAGACGGTAATTGTGGTGTGACATTTTTTAATTAGGATAAGTCAGTCGAGCGATTATGTTTATTAGCTGCTACTTCTAGAATTCAATTAGGACGAAAATTTGTCTAAAGATTGTCCCTGAGGATCATGAACTGTCATCCCTGGTGAAAACTCAAAAGATGTCCCCAATATAAGGTTAAGTATTTTATGAAAAGGTCAAAAGATCTTTAAAAAACAAATACAAAATATTAATGAGAGTAGTTTCCTTTAGGGACTAGAATTAGGAAGTATTGGGGGTAAGGAAGAGCAAAGACTTCCTTTTTAATGATATATACTCTAGGTAGATACTGTTTGAATTTCCATAATAAGCATTTGTTTTATGATTTTAAAAATCAATAAAGGTAAAATATAACAAATAAAGGTATACATAGTAACTAATATTATTAAAGCCCAGATTTCTAATTATTGCTTAACATTTTAGACAATGTTTAGTAGCCCCTCTCTTTCCTAAACTCTTATTTCACAAACTGCTGTAGTCAATGCAACTAGCACTTACTTCGTCTCTGTGGCCCAAACCCTGGTCCTACTTAAGTTATCTCAGAATTCATCTACTCTGAGCTGCTGTCGATGGTTTATTCACCTTCAGTCTCTCCTCTTCCAATCCATTAATAAAAGGTCCATACAAATATATATAATTCTCTCTACACAGGTCAGAAAAGTCAAAATAGTGACTAATCCCATAATCCTCAGTCTGAAAGTCAAAGTTAAAGTCATTGCTTCAATAAGCCTTATCCTGCCTCATCCCATGGTCACCTTCTTCCCTGGCTGCTGAATCGGCTCAGCCCCACTGACCTTGGTTTCTTTCTTAGGTTCTCTGTGTTGTCCTCTACAATCTAGAATTACCTCCTTTGTCATTACTACCCTAGCTCCTTTTCTCAATCTAAAAGTCATCTCACATTTAACCAATTAAGACTCACAGTAAATGTACACACACACGTTACCACATATGCTCGCATTCAGGTAAACAAACAGAATATAGACCTCCTGCCCTTGGCATTTGCTTCAGTGGCCTTTGGATAAATGCACATTTTCACATTAGTAGGCACTCAATGACTGTTTCATGAATAAACTTTTTGAGGACTTCCTATAACATTACCACTTCATAAAGTTATTTTTGAATGAATCAGGAGACTCATGAGATCCTTTCCCCAGCCACGGTGACTTTTGTCGCTTGCTGTTGTTGAGGTAATTTGGGCCGCAGGAAGAGCTCAGATGCCTGCCATGAAGAAGAGCTCATGACCACAGGCGCTTTGCCAAAACGAGTGACAGAAAACCTGAAAACCTGGGCCTTTATCATCCGGGGGGGAGCTCCAGGCTCCCACCTGTTGCTCCTGGGGACGGGCTTCTTTTGATAGCCCAAGGAAAGGAATTTTCCGAGGCTCACACCAGAGGATGAGATGTTGCAGAAAGCTCTGAGTTTCTGGGGTTCCATCTCTCTCTGGTGGGCCAAGGAGGAAGCGTGGCTGTGATCCCAGTGGAGCAGTATCCAGCCCAGCGGCAGGCTGACTCGGCATGTGTTCCCTGCGCAGTCTGTCAGTCCACTGTGTGTGGGGTCCGCATGGCCCCGGGCCACATGGATGAATGCGAGAGAGCCGAGAACCTAGAGCCCGAGCGCCTTTGTTTAGGGGATTCCGTATTTCCGAATGTTCCTGGGCTTGAGTGGCCCCGCCTACTGCGGCCAAGGACCGCTGTTCCAGGCGTGACTGACAGGCGCCTTCCTTAGTCACCCCAGCTGCACTGCGCATGCAGCTCTCTCCCTTTGACCGGGCCCATTTCCCAGTGGTCTGTGGGGATGGCCAGTGGTTCCCTGAGGCGTGTGAACCTGCAGCTTCCCGGAGAAGCTCCCACATGGCCATGCTGATGATGTCTGGCTCCCTCTGCTCCCTTCCCGTTACTAATGCCTGGCTAGTTACAGCAGCATCGCCGTGGCTCTCCTTCCTCCTGCCCTCAGCGTTGTTTACCAGGCTGAGGCTGACATCCTGGCACCCCCCATTGGGTTCCCTAAGGAAGCATGCTTACAAAGGATAACCTGTCTCCTTAGGAATGTTAATTTACAGAGTAAAGGTCATTTTTTTTTTTTTGTTTTCCCTTTATTCTATTTAATATGGCTTTGCACATTATGGATTTTCAGTAAGTGGTAAATAACTTAGTTTTTCTATTATGATCATTTTAAAAAATATATATTTTATTGATTTTTTACAGAGAGGAAGAGAGAGGGATAGAGAGTTAGAAACATCGATGAGAGAGAATCATCGATCAGCTGCCTCTTGCACACCCCCTACAGGGGATGTGCCCGCAACCACGGTACATGCCCTTGACCAGAATCGAACCCGGGACCTTTCAGTTCGAAGACCGACGCTCTACCACTGAGCCAAACTGGTTTCGGCATGATCATTTTTAATAAGTGAAGAATTAGTATTGCTCATAAGTAAATTATTTTATTACTTTTCTAAATGTACCATCTGTTTTATACTTCAGTGAGGTTTATGCTTCCTCTCTCACCAGAAACTTGCTGCCATCATATAATTGCCTCGAGGTTTAGGTGTTTACTCTTTTAGTTTAAAACAAACAAACAGACAGACAAACAAACAAATGTTTAGGTCAGCACTATCCAGATTTTTCTGTGATAATGAAAAATGCCCTGTATCTGCTTTAGGTAGTACAGTAGCTCCAATGCTGTTGTGCATTTGAACTGTGGATAGCAAGACCAAGGCATTTTTAAAGTTTCACTTAATTTTACTTAATTTAAATGTAAATACCATAAAAACCCACATGCAGGCTAGTAGCTCCTCTCTTAGCAAACACAGTTTTAGACTATTGGATAGTTCTGTCCCATATTGTTAAAGGCAGCCTGCTTGGACCTGCTGAATGGTTTGCATTTAGACAGAGCTGGTGAGCAGGAAGTGCCGTCCCAGCTTTGGGAGCAGGGGAACAACCCTGGACCTTTCCCAGCCTGTCCCGAAGGACGGAGGTACACCTCTGACGGTCTAATCACCTGCATGCTGGCTCTCAGCCTTCAGAATCAGAAACCCTGGATCCCTGGGAGTGGGCGGTAGCTGCAGGGGAACTGGAAACGCTCATTAAAGGATGGAAATGCTCTCTAAACATTGTAGAAATGGTGATAAGAGTTCTGCATCTTCTGGAATGATTACTAGAAATCCTTTTCTGTAGAGCTGGGTATTAAAGTTTTCTTAGATTTTCAGACATTCTATAGGAATATTTTAAAAATATATATCTTCACTAGAGGCCCAATGCACGAAATTCATGCAAGGGGAGGGGGGTTTGCTCAGCTTGGCCTGCACCCTCTCACAGTCTAAGACCCTACACTCCTAACTGCCTGCCTGTTCACTCCTTACTGCTTAGCTAGCCACTCCTTACTACCCACCTGCTCACTCCTTACTGCTTCTTTTAAAAATATATATATATATTTTATTGATTTTTTTTACAGAGAGGGAGAGAGAGGGACAGAGAGTTAGAAACATCAATGAGAGAGAATCATCGATCAGCTGCCTCTTGCATACCCCCCACTGGGGATGTGCCCGCAACCAAGGTACATACCCTTGACCGGAATCAAACCCGGGACCCTTCAGTCCGCAGGCTGATGCTCTATCCCAGGCGTGGGCAAACTATGGCCTGCGGGCCGGATGGCTGTTCTAAACAATTGAAATAATAATTTAAAAAAAGACCGTACCCTTTTGTGTAATGATGTTCACTTTGAATTTATATTAGTTCACACAAACACGCCATCCATGCTTTTGTTCCAGCCCTCCGGTCCAGTTTAAGAACCCATTATGGCCCTCGAGTCAAAGAGTTTGCCCACCCCTGCTCTATCCACTGAGCCAAACTGGTTTTGGCCTTACTGCTTCGTACTGCTTGGCTCGCAGCTCCTTAGCACTGCCGCAGAGGCCAGAGAGGCTCCTGCCACTGCTGCTGCGCTGGCCAGCCATGAGCCTGGCTTCTGGCTGAGCAGAGCTCCCCCTGTGGGAGCACACTGACCATGAAGGGCAGCTCCTGCATTGAGCATCTGCCCCCTGGTGGTCAGTGTGCATCATAGTGACCAGTTCTGGTCATTCCGGTTGTTCTGCCTTAACGGTTGTTGGACTTTTATATATACATAGATGGATTTCAGAGAGAAAGGGGGAGGGGCAGAGAGATAGAAATATCAATGATGAGAGAGAATCATTGATTAGCTGCCTCCTGTACACCCCCCACTGGGAATCAGGCCCACAAGCCCTGCCTGTGCCCTGACTGGGAACGGAACCGTGACCTCCAGGTTCCTAGTTGATGCTTAGCCACTGAGCCACGCTCTCTGGGATATAGAAATATTTTTGTTTTCTTGAGTGATATAGTATATTGGTAAAAACAAACAAACAAAAAAAAAAAACCACCAAACTTCTAGCTAATTAAAAAAATCTCATGGTTTTCATTTGTTTTAGAAACAAATGAGAGAATGGGCTATTTTAAAGAACTCTGTTTAAGCTAAATGTAAACATACACTAGAATGCAGATCTTTATTATGCAAAAACAGTCTCTTTTACATTAACCTCTAACTCTACTGAAGCAAAAAGATAATTTCTTCTTGGAGGAAATACTGAGTTTCTGTACTTGGACTTTAAGGTCAATAGCCCCTAATTGAAAAGAAGCACTCCACCACTTTAGAATTACTTAGTCTTTAAAAGTTGTTTGAGTTCTCTTATCTGTTGCTTTCTGTTGTTGTCCTTTGGGTTTTAAATTACCATTCAGGTTATTTTCATAAACTTTGTGAGATAAGGATATAGTAGTCCCATTGTCACAAGGTATCTGGGTCCACAATTTTCTTGGGTGGGGGGGAGGAGTGGGATGTTTACCATTGAACTGCTTCAGTTACTACTTTTCCTGCAGGCTGAAGAGAAGGATGGTATAACCGAGTTCTTTTGTCTTTATACAATTAAAATCCTATATAATAAAAGGCTAATATGCAAATAGACCAATCAGTGGAACTACCAGTTGCTATGATGTGCACAGACCAGTAGGGGGCAGATGCGGGACACAGGAGCTGCCCCTGGTGGTCAGTGCACTCCCACAGGGGGAGTGGTGCTCAACCAGAAGCACAGCGGCTATGGCAGGAGCCTCTCCTGCCTGTGTAGCAGTGCTCAGCCATCAGCTGGACATCCCTGAGGGCTCCCGGACTGCAAGCGGGCGCAGGCCAGGTTGAGGGAACCTCCTCACCACCCCTCCAGTGCACTTATTTTGTGCACCGAGCCTCTAGTTCTAAAATATGCATGTGCACTTTTGTTTGGCTCCAAACTCTCAGTTTACTGATATTTTTGCCACTTATTTTTAAAAGCAGCATGAAAGGACTATCAACTGGAAACTTTTTAGAATACAGCTTTATACAGCTTTTCAGGCATTTTTATTTTAGGTTTGTGTTGGCTATGAACCATAGACAGTGACCTATATATTCTCAAATCCATAAAATAAAATTAAAAATCAAAATTTAAAAAAAATCAGTGCATATCTGGGGAGAATCTAACAGTAACCCTGAATAGTAATTTTATATATTCTACTGCTGTCTGTTCTCTTTTTGCATTACTTTTCATGGGAACCCATATTTTGAATAAAAAGACTACATGTACTTGTATGGTTACCTCAAGGCAGCGTTTCCCTCACGCTGCCTTTGGGAATTTGGTTATTTCTGGCTCCCTCTGATATTATTGTCTTAATATTTTTAATGGATTCATTTTAACTTAAAAATTTAACAGAAAAAGTTAATTATCTCTACAGTAAAACCATAATCACTACTGAAAAAATACATCTATTATTCAAAATAGAGGTTAAGCTATAGTTATGTAAATTATTTGAAAATAAAACAGTATTATTAGATTCTAGCTGGCATGATGTTCACGGCCTGCCTGAGTGTTGGGACACAGTGTAAGAAGCATATATTATGAAGGCTATTTAAGATACATGGATCCAAGCAGACTTTCTTCTTCTTGTGGTCAGAAAGACTAAAGGGGAACAAGTTAAACATTATCTCCTGTACCTTCATTTATTCACACCTAAGTGTTGGGAAGCAATGCTGGCTAAGAACGTTGTGTGAGGCAAGTGAAGAAAGTTAAAATGTTGACTAGTGTTGACTTGACATAGGACCAAGTGTTCTTCCTATTAGAATTTCAGAAGACTAATAATTTTGGAAGTGTTGTTGCAAGTTAAATCTGTATCATATTACTTGTTTTCTCCTTTAATGCTTTCCCATTTGTGCTTATGTTGATTCTGTCTCTCCAATTTAATGAATTATTTTTTCCCTTTAATATCCAGGTATTTTAGGAAAAAATTGGTGATGTAAGGGTATTTTGTGGAGAAGATGAATTGATAATTTTGTAGGTAAAGAATGTTTAAGCTAAATGAAAACAAATATTAGAATTTAGGTTCAGAGCAAACCTTTATTATGCAAAATGGTAGCTCGGGAATTGTAACTGGTTTTAGACTACCTTCTTATTGTTCTAGACCGGCGATTTTCAACAGGTGTGCCGCAAGAATTTTTAAAACATGCAATACCTAACCTATTTAGTCAGGAGCACTGACCTCTTTTCCCTTAGACTGACAAATAAAATAATGACAACAGCCAACACAACAATAGCAGTTCTGTGCAAATGAATCAAAATGATGCCTATTTTTTTTGTCAGATCAGCAGAAAAATAATATATATTTTTTGGTGTGCTGCAGAATTTTAGCAATTAGTTTATGTGTGCCATGAGATGAAAAAGGTTGAATATCACTGTATTAGAACAAAATATAGACATACATTTAGTGTGTGTGTGTGTGTGTGTGTGTGTGTGTGTGTGTATTGGGGGGGGTGGTGTTAGCGACCATTAACAACCAAATATTCTTGCTCAGCAGCAAGTAGTTCTTGCTACCGTGCTTTTAATGGTAAGGAAAGTACTCCAGTGACATCTTGTGGCTACTCCAGTGTTAAACCCAAATGCCTTTTTCTTTGACTGATTTCTCAAGCTTCTTAAAACCTTTGCCCATAAAATATAGAAAGTTTTGTCCATAAAATGTCATATTGTGATATAAGCAAGGTCACTGTATGTGAGCTCAGTGGATCACATTTTCCACTCACCCTGCATTGCCATGAATAACAAAAATAGAGATAGTGGAACCTCACTCTGAACTGGTAAAGTCCCACCTGATCTTGAGGCGGTTACTTCCTAACCCGCACCTCTGGTCACCCTCACTCCTCCCACCTCCAGGTTAGAACTTTAGCTGTGGGACCGGATAGGGGACCCAGTATGTTATCTCCACACCTTTAGGCTGGGCTGGGTTAGTGGAGGAGTTTCCTGAAATTACTAAAACACAGAGATTCTGATCCGGCTCTGGAATTAGGGGATGGGCATGGGTCACCAGCTCCTCGAAGACAGGTCATCTACAAGTACATCCTGTTGAATGAATACATTTTCCTGTGAATCTTCATTAACCATAATTTTATTGAGCTTAAGTTTTATCCTTTTTTAAAAAAAAACAATGATTTTTAATTGTTCTGATTATTTAAAATTTCTAAAGTTGAAAGTGCTTTCCCCAAACTAAGCCAGCAGTTTCCATTTGTATCCTAAATTCTACCCTGTTCTGAAATTTTAGACCCTTCAGGGTCCATGTCTCCTCTGCTCGTAAATGCAGCCTCTATTCTAGTTTTCAGTGCCTTTGGCCCAGTTACCTTGTCATTCCACTCACGGCAGACGAGACCTCGAAGGACATGCAGTTCTCTTACCTGATAACCTTTTCTTACAGTGCGTATGGATGAGCTATGGATAACAGCATTTTAAAACTGAATTTCTTATAGACCAGGAAGGAATGATTTCTTATGCGTGTCTCTTGTTTCCCTCTCTTCTGTATTTTTTTCTTGTCCCCCTTGTATATGTTACCAAGCTTTGTCGTACACAATACTGTATTTGTGGTGGGTTCTAATACTAAGTCTACATTTCCAGCTACTTCACTAGCATTCAGCATACCGTTTCTTCTACAGAGCTTACCTCACCTCAACCCCATATACTCTCGGAATGACATAAAACGAATGAATTATTCAAAAAGTACACAGCAAAGCCTTTTATATCATCTAACCCTGGGGAGTTTTTAATAATGCTTTAGTTCTTGAAACAGTCCTATCACTACCCTCTAAAGTTTTAAGGGAAAAGTTTGGTTTTTTAGTTTTTGTGTGTATTCAACTGGGCTAATATGAAAAAACTGTTGGTATTACCAAATCTTGCTGTGTCATCTTACTGAGCTAAGATTTTCTTGTTTTTAGACTAGAAGAAATGGAAGAAAAATATCTAATAAGAGAGTCAAAACCAGAAGATATACAGATGATTACAGAATTAAAAGCCATGCTTACAGAAAGAGACCATGTCATAAAGAAACTAATTGTAAGACATTTGTTTTTGGTGTAACCATGTAGCAAATCAATACACTGTTGATTGGGAAAATATGGGGGAAATATTTTTAAGTAATGCTAAACAAAAATTGGAAGTATATCCTATGTGCATTGTGTTTGAAAGTTTATTAAAATGTTATGAACAAGGGAAAGAAATTCTAAGTAATTTTAACATTTAAATTTGGTGCTTCTTTTTTCAGTATTTTTAGTGCATATCAAATGTTTAATAATATCTCATTGTCAGTGTACAGTTAATATGCTATTGAAGTGTCTGTATATACATGCAGAATTAGAATTGGATAGGAAAGACTAGTGCATTCATGCATTTGTCTGCATTGTATGCTTGTAAGTTAGTCTGGTAATTTCCTAAACTGTGTTCTGTGGAACCCTGTTCCCATGGACGAAAGATGTCATGATAAAGACTCGGCTACAGGCTCTCTCTTGAAGAGTCTCGGTTCACATTGAGGTGTTAGGGGTTCTGAGAAATCCATCAGGGAAGAAAATACAAACTTGACAAACACACTGTTTCCGTGAAAACCATTATTTCCTTAAGGATAAAAAGTACACAAACACTTTAAAACTCAGAAAACATTTCAGAGCCTTCTAAAGGTATGTGTTCTGATCAGCAATTGACATGTTACCTTTTACTGCCTCTGACACAAGAAATCTTTCAGAGTAAAACTAGAAATTGAACACTAATCATTCTGTTTGCTCACCGATGCCTCCAACTAAAAACTTTGGACAGTAGCGTGCAAAGAGAGCCTAAGAGCACTTATTTCTGAAGTCCTTTCTCCTTAACACATCTCTCTTAGCATCTAGACCTAGACAACAGTGAGTGTTGTCTGGGTTTAGAGGTTCCTGCCAACAGCAACAGGCGGCGAATAGACTGGGGTTTCTAGATGAGCCCAGGAGCAGGCATGGGAGAGACAGAGCATGTGCCATGCTGCTTCTGCACACTAACCGCCCAGTTGCCCAGGCGCTGTGAGCATGAGCACACCTCACAGATAGATGGTTCTGTCTGAAGACAGTAGGCTCATGGAAAATTACCTTCCATCCCAGGCACCAAATTAGCAACTGCATCACATACATTTCATCTGTGGTCCATAGAAATAGCTATTGATTTTCCAGCTCTTCCTGAGTGTTACAGATAAAATTGTATTTTCCCCTCACAACAGGAGAGGTATTAGACTCCAAAGAGTAAAGTAACTTTCCAAAGCAACGCAGTTGGTGATAAAGCCAGGAATCTAGCCGAGGGTCGTTCCACTCTCTTCCCACTACACCCCGATTCTGTGGGCGAGGAGGCACATGGGCTAAAGTGAGTGATGAAAATAACAGTTTTCATCATTCACTTTATTCTGGCCCTTTAATTACTCTTTTAGGATAGAAGAACCTTAGAGACAAATGAAATGGACACGACCAAGTCATACATCTTTGTACCCCAGCTTCCTATGGTTCCCACCATAGTGCTTTGGGTAGAATGGGTAGTCAATAAATATCTGTCCAGTTGCAAAATTTTATCCTATTACCTGTAAGGCACCAAAATTATTCTAGTGGTAACTGAGAGAGAGCTGAAGAATCCGGTTCTCCTAAAGCCCCCTCCTCCATCTCACACTGTCCCATTTACTCACGTTTACTCCCACCCGGCTGGTTCTTCAGTCAGCCCATGTTGTTGGTGAGGACAAAGGCAAAGTGTCTGTCTCTGTACGGGCTGTCTACTTTATCTCTGTCTGTGCTTCCAACTGCCGCCCTACACGGATGTCTCAGAGAGGAGCTTAGACAAGATCAAACATCTTTCCAGTACTCTAGAGCAATGCTACATCCCAGTGTCATCTTCATGTGTGGAGACAACTCAACCATGCACACTGCACACCGCTCCACGAACGCAGGTTACGCTGGCCCGCACTGCAGTCAGCCCTTTGCTACAGAGATGGGAACACGTAAAACATTTAGACCCAGTCTTAAGGCAAAAGGTACTAAAGGGTAGAGAAGAGAGCCAGAGCATAGGGCTTGAAAGATGTTGAAAACTTACCCACCAGCAGTCTGTAAGACACTGGTAATCGGGTTAAGAAATCTTTGAGCAAGGTATATGAATCTTCATTGAGGTTTTTATTACATTTTGAATGAAATGGCATTTAAACAATTTAAAGTTGTTAAACATTCACTAGAAAAAATGTTTAAGAGATGTTTGTAATTCTTTTGCATAGGAGGATAATAAATTTTATCAGCTGGAATTAGTCAATCGGGAAACTAACTTCAACAGAGTGTTTAATTCAAGTCCTACTGTTGGTGTTATTAATCCATTGGCTAAGGTATGTGCCATACACACCGTGAAATAGGGATATGGTTTAAAACTTGATAAAAACTTGATAAAATATTTAGGGTAGCATAGGCTAAGCCTTCCGAAATACATTTTCTTAAATTTAATCATCTAGGACTAAAATCTATGAAAGCTTTATGTATTCATCTTCAGTATCAGACTCCAATAATATTCATTTATTTGTTGATAATGTTCCTTAAAATAACATTTTATTAATATTATAAAACTTTGGTGCTGTCATTTTGTTTTTCATATCTCTTTAAAAAACACACGAAACTACCTTCTAAGGCTCCCAAGATAACTTCTTGTCACTTCCTAGTGCTCACCAGCCTCTGGGGGACCCTCCAGCTCTGGGTACCCAACAGCTCCCCCTCAGTAAGGCCTGCCATCTTAACGACATTGGGTTTGGACCTACTGTCAGAGAAAGACTTTACTTTTCTCAGTCTTACAACTTTTCCTGAGCAATTAAAATGGAACATAACCCATTCTGACCCTTTATTTACTCTTTTAGGATGGAAGAGCCTTAGAGACAAATGAAATAGACACGATTAAGTCATACATCTTTGTACCCCAGCTTCCTATGGCTCCCACCATAGTGCTTTGGGTAGAATGGGTAGTCAATAAATGTCTGTCCAGTTGCAAAATTTTATCCTATTACCTGTAAGGCACCAAAATTAATCTGGTGGTGAAAGCAAGTAATAAGGAACAAATAGTTATGTATATTGGCTTCATAGGATTACATATATTTTGGCAAAAGTGCTAGTGCTAAAGCTATTATTTAATGCGGGTTTTGTTAATTTGCACATCATGCCTAATTTAGGTATGTCGGGCTGTTAGTCAGAAATTTTTGTTTTCAGAGGCCATAAAACTTCTGTTAAGAACACGGAATGTGTCCTTTCACAAATTAAAGCTTTCCAAACTTTAAACTTACTAGTAGATGTTTTATAAAATAGAATGACTGAATTAGGGAGACCTATGGCTATATCTCCATAAACTACTGCCTGGCACATGGAAGGCTCGCACTGAGTAATTGGTGAATGAATATAGTCAGTTTTAGTTTTAAGTTCATAATTTAGGGTGAAGTAAGTTTTTAATTATAAAGCAAGATTAGGAGACTTGTTGAAACAAGATATACTTGAAATATTTTCTTTTATTTATTGTTCATTGGAATTAGGTTGTAGCTACAAAACAATTACTATAGAACTTTATCAATGATACCTTTGATTTCTTAAAATAGAAATCTTCAGTAGGTTTGATTATGCCCTTTGGTGACTGGAAGAAGAAAATGCAAAAGATATACCTCTCAGAACTTTCAAATTATTTTTGGCTCCAAAGAGTGACTTTAATTCCCACAAATAGTTCTGAGGAAAACATTATTCTTTCTTTCTTTTTTCAGTTATACTAACATAGGCTCCTTATCAGAGACTCTGTGGTCATAGACTATGATATAGAGGACAATGTCTAGATAGTGAGATCATTACTTTGTAAGTAAAGGAAAAGGGCCATCTTACCTATTGATTGTAATTTTTCCAACCTCTGGAGTCATTTCCAATATTTTTTTCATACATTTAATTAGTAAAATATAGGAATATTTAAAGTATTTTACATGTTTTTATTTTGCATAGTAAGATGATGTTCATTGATTCTAGAGGTGTGAATAAAATAGACTAGAGTTAATGATTTACAAGCTGATAATTTTTTAAATATATTTTTAATTGATTTCAGAGAGGAAGAGAGAGAGACACACACACACACATCAGTGATGAGAGAGAATCATTGATTGGCTGCCTCCTGCACACCCCCCACCAGGGACTGAGCCTACAACCCCAGCATGTGCCCTCGACTGGAACTGAACCTGGGACCATTCAGTCCAAGGTTTATCCACTGAGCCAAACCAACTAGGGTCAAGCTGGTCAATTTTGATAATCTGCTATTCCCCATTTCATCTGTTCATTTTAAAGAACAATTAAAAATTGATTTGTTTTATAAACTTTAATTTTTTCTAAAAGATTGTGAGCCAATTAATACTACCAATTAATTGGGAAAGGAGACTTACTTATGCAGATTTAATTTTCTCTCTTCAGAAAGATGGTGCATTAAATATAAAACCAAATTATTTCTCCAAGTCAGCTTTAGATCTTAAGTAGAAATAGGAGATTTGTTTCAAACTGTATTGCCAAGCATCTTCTCATTTCCTTTTCCTTCCAGGCCAGGACTGCCTCCCTCTGACAGATGGCTAAAGTTCACAGGACTCTCTCTTACTATTATGCTTAACTTTGTACCTTCTCCTAATTTTAGCCCAAATCCTCGTGCTATCTGAAAACCTACTCTTTCCCCCCCTTTTCCTCCCAGGATTCTATACCACTTGGCATTCTTCCCACCGCCTCCTCCCCTCCCATGAACCTTCCCTGAATGCTCCTTCCTCACTCTGTGTCCTGACAGCATGTCTGCCCGTGAGGATTCCATGTAGACACAGAACACCTCCCAGGATCCCCAGACCACACTTTGGGTAACACTGGTTCAGGTTAACATCCCAGAGTCACAGAAAGCTTCCAAAAACTTCCCCATGCCAAATTTATATCTTCTCTCCCTTGTCCTTATGCAGGGACCATCCTCACATGTATTATTTTTAATGCAGCAAAAGAAGAAGAATGATAAATCACCAACAAACAGGTTTGTGAGTGTTCCCAATCTAAGTGCTCTGGAATCTGGTGGATTGGGCAGTGGACATCCTAACCGCCTGGACCCCATCCCTAACTCTCCCGTCCACGACATTGAATTCAACAGCAACAAGCCACTTCCACAGCCGCTGCCACCCAAAGAGCCCAAGCCATTTTTGAGGTGAGCCCCGTCTCACCAGTGATTTTTTTTTTTCCTCTCCTTTTTTTTTTTTTTTAACTTGAGAAATTTATCTTCTTACATTGTAGAAATCTACTACTTCAAGAACAGCCTAGGAAAATACTGTGAAATATTTTCAAAATATATTGATCACCTCTCTGGAGAACTCTTTTTTGATTTTTAAAAAAGATTTTTTTCCCAATTTGTTAGTCAATTTTCTAAATGCGTAAAGAGGTGTTAATGTAATTCCCAAGCTTAGAATTTTAATATTTATGGACTCTTGCTTCATTTTTAGTGTTGTCACTGATTTTTCATTAATAATCCATCCTTATTAGAGAACTTAAAAATTTTTTAAAAGATATATTTTATTGATTTTTTTACAGAGAGAAAGAGAGAGGGATAGAGAGTTAGAAACACCAATGAGAGAGAATCTTCGACCAGCTGTCTCCTGCACACCCCCCACTGGGGATGTGCCCGCAGCCACGGTACATGCCCTTGACCGGAATCGAACCCGGGACCCTTCAGTCCAGTCCGCAGTCCAACACTCTATCCACTGACCCAAACCGGTTCCGGCTAAAATTTGTTTTAATTTAGCGGCTTTTATTTGTTTCTGTTTCTTGTGTTATATGCTTATTTTTTTCCCCTTTCTTGTTTACCAGGCTTACTTATAAACACACAGGCTTATTGCCAAAATAAAAAAATATGTAAGCTCTGGGAACTTAATGATATACATAAGCAAAAAATAAATCTAGAAAAAACTGTTTATAATTGGCATTCCAATCTTAAGTTATCTCAGATGTGTTGATTAAGTGCATTAATGAATAAAATTTAAATGAAATCCAGTTATTTATCCATTAAAGATTAAAGTCAGAAGGTACTGTCATTTTATGCTTACTTATTTTTTTAAATATATATTTTATTGATTTTTTTTACAGAGAGGAAGAGAGAGGGATAGAGAGTTAGAAACATCGATGAGAGAAAAACATCCATCAGCTGCCTCTTGCACACCCCCTACTGGGGATGTGCCTGCAACCAAGGTCCATGCCCTTTACCAGAATGGAACCCAGGACCTTTCAGTCCGCAGGCCGACGCTCTACCACTGAGCCAAACGGTTTCTGCTATGCTTACTTATTATTACTGATTTAAATGTATTTACTTTTAACTTATTTTTATTAACTCTCAGCAGCATCACTAATAAGAGTCTTACAGATAGACTATCGTTTTCTAGGTTAAGTGATTAATGACATAGTTATTGACTAATTATTTTAAATAGAAAAAAAATAGTCAAGTTCACCTTGGAATGTGTCTGCTGCTAAATATTTTGTGTTGCTTGTTTTCCCTTGTGCATGGAACGTTCAGGTATCAGTAAGGTGCATGTGCATGAGCTCAAGGAACATGACTGCTGGAGTTGCCATTACACACTGTGCGTGCCTTGTAATTTCCCCCAGAGACGGTAGGGCTTCTTTTATCTCCTCAACTAGCCCAAAGCATCTGTAGTTTGACCTAAGATAAGTATAAATTACGTAGCTTCGAAGGTGGAGGGGAAAGTGACTTCTTAATGCACTCCTTTTCCCCTAGGGCATTTGCATATGGAATTATGAAGTGAGAGTTTAATTTAAATTATATACCTGTAGTAAAAATACTATACTGTGGTCTCGTTACTTACTTTACTTGTATCTAAGCACACGTCTGTAAAAGGCAAGTGCCAGATTCTGAAATGAACCAAAGGAGAAAAGACACTGAGAGAGAGGAATGTTACCTTGTTCTCTCGTATTCCCCACCATGCCTGAATATTTTTTTTATTATTATTATTCAAAGAAGGTGACATGATTTTCCTCAGCTATTTTTGTTTTTTGTTTTTAATTGTGACGTGGCTCCTCCTGGCCTGACTTCACCCGAGCTGCTGATGCCCTCTCGGGCCCCCAGGGCGTGGAGAGCAGAATCTAGGATAGAGAGAGGAGTAACGGTCCTTCACCACACGCCTCCCTAGGAAGCCCTTGTCTCATGTGCTTTCCCCTTCCCTGTGCGGCGCAGCCTGACGCTGGGTCACATGTCTCTCTCTCTGTGAATTCAGCCCCCCCCAGAGTGAAGCTTCCCCGGTGGCCTCTCCGGATCCCCAGCGCCAGGAGTGGTTGGCCCGGTACTTCACGTTCTGAAAGAACGGGCTTGGCTCCGCTCTGTGTGGACTCTTCCTGAGAGCACGACCTTGGGATCCCTGCGCGAGTAGGCCTTCCTCTGCCCAACACTGTGAACGAGAAAGTATTTGTCTCTCCGATTTGACAATGCACTGTAGTTCCTGTGATATTTATTGGAATCATTCTTATAAGGTACTATGTTATGTGTGTAATTATAATAGTTATTTTTATTTGAGATGGAAGAGTCTTTAACCTTTGTAATTACTGCATAATAAATTTTGTTAGAACAAATGACGATGCTCTGTATTTTATGTTTTTCATGTCTTTTCAAGTAAGTTTTATTTAATTTTTATTATTTATTTATTGTTTTAAAAAAGTTTATAGTTTATTAGTTCTCTTACCAAAAATCTGCACAACCATCACAGATAAAGTCACCGAAGAATCTTTACTCCTTCTGTTGTTCAATCTCCAGCTCACTTTTTGCCTGCACCAACATTGGCCTTAGCAGTCCCCCTGACTTTCTTCATCCTGTTCTTGTGTTCCTTCCTCTGTTTTCTTGAGGTCTTCTTCTTCTCATACAGGCCATGTCTTGCAAGTCTGTGTTTGGGTTCATTTTTCGTTGCATAATCCAAGGAATCATAAATCATGCCAAAGCCAGTGGTCTTGCCACCACCGAAGTGGGTTCTGAATCCAAACACACAGATGACATCCGGTGTGGTCGTATACATTTTGGCTAGTTTTCCCCGGATTTCTGTCTTGGGTACTGTTGCCTTCCCAGGGCGAAGGGCATCAATGACATTTGCTTCCGCTGAAGTGGTCTGTTGGTCATGAACTTCCTGGTCTGGATGGTTACCGTGTCATTCATGATGAAGGTTAAACTTCAAGCAGCCTGGGAGAAAAAAAGCAGTTTTATTTAATTTTTATTTATTTATTTATTTTATTGATTTTTTTTTTTTTTACAGAGAAGAGGAGAGAGGGACAGAGAGCTAGAAACATCAATGAGAGAGAATCATCGATCAGCTGCCTCCTGCACACCCCCCACCGGGGATGTGCTTGCAACCAAGGTACATGCGCTTGACCGGAATCGAACCCGGGACCCATCAGTCCACAGGCCAGCACTCTATCCACTGAGCCAAACCGGTTTCGGCAGTTTTACTTAATTTTTAAATACATTTTGATTCCAGGTAAGACGTGTCAAAAGTTTTTACTGCACGATAATTATAAAATACTAAATTATTTGGTTTCAATAATCGTAACAAAATCAGGAGGGACAAATATGCCATCTTAATTTGTTCCATTACTATGTATACGGTAGCTATAATTACACTAAACTTGTTGAGAACTAAACTTGTTCTCTAAACTTGCAAGGCTATTCCAGTCCTTCTCAACTTCTTCCAAAAAACTGAACTAGAAAGAATAATTCCTAACACATCCCAAATTGGGAATAAAAAGGTAAAATTGTCACTATTTACAGGTAGCATGATTCTATATACAGAAAACCCTAGCTTGGCTGGTGTGGCTCAGTGATTGAGCATCTACCTATGAACCAGGAGGTCACAGTTAGATTCCAGATCAGGGCACATGCCCAGGTTCAGGCATAATCACTAGTAGGGGGCATGCAGCAGGCAGCTGATCAATGATTCTTTCTCATCACTGATGTTTCTCTCTCTTTCCCTCTCCTTCCCTCTTTGAAATCAATAAAAAAAGAAAAAGAAAAATGTTTAAAGATCTACCTGACTCTTGAACCATAAAAAAGAGAAAGCCCCAAAGACTCCACAAACTAGTAAAAACAATAAAGCAATGAAGTTGCAAATTTTGACAAACTGAAACACTAGACACAGATCTCACACTCTTTACAAAAAAATTAATTCAAGATGTATTACAGATTTAAGTGTTAAACACAAAACTGCAAATTCTTGAACATAGGAAAAAACCCTGATACCCTTGGTTTGGTGATGATGACTTTTTAAAAAAACGCCACCAAATGCACAATCCATGAAAGAAGCAACTGATAAGCTGGAACTGATTAAAATTAAAAATCTGCTCTGTGAAAGACAATGTCAAGAAAATGAGAAGATAAGGCCACAGCTTACAAACACATGTAATATTTATAAGGCATATCTGACAAAGTACTCTTAAAACTCAACAATAAGAAAAAAAAGCAACCTGATTTGAAATTGGGCAAAAGAGGCTCAGTTTGGCTCAGTGCATAGAGCATCCGCTGAAGGGTAAAGTCCCAGGTCCCAGATTCAGTTCTGGTCAAGGGCATGTTTGTTGATTGCAGGCTCGATCCCAACCACAACATCCCTCAATGTATCTCTCTCACTTTGGTGTTTCTCTCTCTCTCCCCCTCCCACTATCTTTAAAAATCAATGGAAAAATATATTCAGGTGTTGATTAAGAATAAACAAACAAACAAACAAATAAAATGGGCAAAAGACCTGAAATGGCACCTCACCAAAGAAAATATAGAGATAAAAATAAGCATATGAAAAGGTGTTCAACATCTTATGTCATCAGAGAAATGCAACCTAAAAGGACAATGAAACACCTTGTAGAATCAGAATGACCAAAACCCAAAACAATGACGCCACCAAATGCTAGAGAGAATGTGGGACAACAGGAATTCTCATACGTTGCTGGTGGGATACAAAATGGTGCTGCCACACTGGAAAACAATGTGGTGGCTTCTTACAAAACTATACCGTATGTGCCAGCAGTCACAGTCCTTGGTACTCACCCAAAGGAACTGAAAGCTTATCTGCACCAAAACCTGCTCATGGATGTAGACAGCCACTTTCTTCATAACTGGCAACACTCGGAAGCAGCCACGATGTCCTTCAGTAGGTGAGTGGATAAAGGGTGTGGTACTTGAAGAAAATGGAACATTATTTAGCACCAAAATGAAACGAGTTGTCATGCCATGAAAAGACACGGAGGATCCTCGGGTGCATATTACTAAGTGAAAGAGGCCAATCTGAAAGGCGACTGTATGACTTCAACTATATGACATCTTGGAAGAGGCAAAATGATGATGACACCAAAAAGACCAGTGGTTGCTAGCAGTTAGTTGGGAGGGAGGGATGAGCAGACAGAACACAGGAGACTTTTAGGGCAATGACACTCTTCTGTATAGCATAATTGTGTATACATGTTATTATGCATCTGTCAGAACCCACAGAATGTACACCACCAACAGTGAAACTACTGTAGACCATGAACTCTGGGTGATAATCATTTCAGTGTGGGTTTATCCATTGTAACAAAAGGCGCCACTCTGGTAAGCAGATGTCAGGAGTGGGGTAGGTTGTGGGTGTGTGGGACAGTGTGGGTATATGAGAATTCTCTGTACTTTCTGCTCAATGTTGCTATGAACCTAAAACTCTGAAAACGTAAGTTTATTATTTTTTATTTTAAAAAACAAATTTTAAAAGTTCAAGTGTCTTTCTACACACTTGAAGAGCAATCAGAAATTGAAATAAAATATCATTTACATAGCATCCACAAGTATGATTTCTTCCCTTCGGCATACCTTTATGGGCAAATCTGAGTTAGAGATAGGTTTAACAAAAAATCAAACATTGTTGAGAGTTATTTAACACCTAAATAAATGGTGAAGTTTACTTTGTTCAAAGGGCATATGACTCAATATTATTAACATGTAAAATCTTCCTATATTGGCCAACATATGCTATTGCAACTGCCACAAAAATCCCAGCTTTTTAACAGAAAGTGACAAACTGGTTTTGAGTTTCATACACAAACACAAAATTCCAAACATCTTTGAAAAAGAACAAAACTGAATGCCAAACAGTATCTGATTTCGGCTCCTTATAAAGCTACAGTAATCAAAGACAACACAATATTTTTGTAAGGATAAGACAGAAATGGCCACAGAATAGTAAAGTCTTCAACCACATGTATAAGGACAACTTTATTTTTCACATAAATGCAAAGGTTTTTTTTTTTTTTTTTCAATGGGAAAAGGATGGCTCTTTCAAGAAATGGTGCTAGCTACCCATAGGCAAAAGAAGTTACCTAAGATCATATTTTTTGCATGTACTAGTACAAAAATTAGCTCTAAATGGATCATAGTCCTAAACATAAAATCCTCCCAAACTTCTAGAGGACACAAGAGAAACATCTTCGTAGCTTTGGGTTTGGTAGAGTTCTTAGACCAAAAAAGTAATGCAGCCCCAACTGGTTTATAGCTCTTAGAGTGTTGGCCTTCGGACTGAGGGGTCTGGGGTTCGATTCCAGTCAAGGGCATGTACCTTGGTTGCGGGCACATCCCCTATGGGAAGTGTGCAGGAGGCAGCTGGTAGATGATGTCTCTCTCCCATCGATGTTTCTAACTCTCTATCCCTCTCCCTTTCTCTCTGTAAAAAAAATCAATAAAATATATTTAATTTTTTTAAAAAAGTAATGCATTGTCTGCAACATGCACCTTCCCATTCCACCTGGGACTGGAGCGCTGTTGGCCCCGCCCCGGACTCCTCGGCCACGCCCACTCCGGCTCCACCCCGCCCCGCCCACTCCCGGCTCTACCCAGATCCGCTGGCCCCGCCCCTCCCGCCGAGCCCCGCCCCCTCGCGTCCCGCGGCGCCAGGCGGGGCGCGCGCCCGCCTCCGCACCCGGAAGAGCCGCCGAGCCGCGCGAAGTTGGGCGGTGCGCGGCCCGGCGCCCGGCGGGAGCGCGGGCCCGGCCGAGCCGCTCCCCGCGCCGCGCGTCTCGCCTTCGCGCGAGGCCGGCGCTCCGGAGCCTGCGCGCCCCCGCGGCCGGCGGCGGCGTCTCCCCGGCGGCCCCGCGCGCGCGCCGCGCCCCGCCCCCGCCCCCGCCGGCCTCCTCGCGCTCCGGGCCGGCGGCATGACTCCGCCGCCCGGTCGGCGCTCCCCGTGGCCCTCCGCCCCGGGAGCAGCGCCCCCCGAGTGACTCCCGACGCTGCGTGTCCGCCCGTAAGTGACAGCCGCCGCCTCGCCGGGTTTGTTCTTCCTCTCCCCAGGGCGCCCCAAGTCTGCTTAGTTCAGAACTGTCCAACTCCCGGGCGGGCCGGCGACCGAGCTGCCCGGAGCAGAGCCCGGGGCGCCAGAGACCGGCCCAGGCCTCGGAGGTCAAGGGCCGCGTCCCGAGACCCAAGTGCGCGGACGGCGGCCCCGGGAGCGGGGCGCGATCACGTTGGCCCGGCGGCCCGCGGGCACCGGGCGGAGCGGCGGGCGGGCGGGGGGGCGGGGCCCGGACAGCGGCCCGCCCAGCGAGGGGCGGGGCTCCCGGTAGGCGAGGGGGCGTGGCTCCCGGCCGGTGTGGCCCGGCGGCAAATGGGCCGGCGGTGCTTCCCGGGGAACCAGCTGGTATAGTAGTCGCCACTTGCTCGCCCTCCTGGTTTTAATTGTATTGTAACCTTACCTAATTCAATAAGAAGCCGGAATTGAAACTTACAAAAGAGTAAGTGTAACGTCTATCGGGTTAGCAATCTGCTTAGAAACAATTGATCCGTTTTGCACCGTTGTTGAAAAAGGAATGCTGTTTTAAAAGAAGATGCTCTGTTTAAAAAGACCAGGCGAGATTTAATCTGACCCGAATTTGGACCATGGATTCTGTGGCTTTCCCCCTGCCCGCCCTGTGTAGAGCTGTTTTTTTTAAGTTGCTACACTTGTGGCTTCAGATTTACTAATATGCATTCATAGAATCTAAAAGATTCTCTTGTAGCCGCTCTTGGGAATACAGTATGTTCCTTTTTTTTTTTTTTTTTTTTTAAGCAAAGGCTACATCATGGAAATATTGTATAATTAGTTCCTTCCCCCAGGCTTTGTCTGCTTTGCACTTGGCTGAGTGTATATTACCTAACCCAACAAATTACTTACCAATGCAGTGGCCCTGATACACATATACTCAGTGGTTAATCTCTCACTGGCATCCTGTAGATGTCCGGATTCTTTAATCATCTTTCTTTTTATAGAGCCTAGAGCAGTCAATGTTAGCTGAATGAAATAAGTCACATTGAGGTACACTTGTTCTCCCCTCTTCTCTCTCTGTTTCCAAACCAAACAAAAGTGTCTCAAATGATCAAGTTTAGACAGTTTATTTGGGATTGTCACCCCATTTAAATTTAATCCTTTTCTCCTTTGTGTTCCTATTCATACTGCATTTTACCACAGTTGGAGTGCTATTATCTTAATCTGTCCCTTAGTTCTCTGAGGGGCTATAGAACCTTTTTCACTGTGCTTTTATTTCAAAGTATAGTGCCTTGTATGTGGGAGGTACCTGTGTGTGTACATAAACACAGAATGGGGTAGGTACCCTCTTAATCTGTAGATACAAATTTAAAAAAAATTATTACCAAGAGAATAGGATAGGTGATGTAATAAAATAAACTGTACTTATTTATCTAGTTTATTTTATTTTTTTACACTCTTGATGGCTGTTTTTTTTTTTTGCTGAAGCCAATAGTTTTCCTGGATCGGAAAGAGAAAATAGGAAATAAATTCACCTCCAAATTGAAATTTCTAAAGCCAGTCTAATAATTATTCAAGTCATAACTGGTGGATCCATCTGAATAGTAGTATATGTTCTGTTTATGAAGCGGAATATACATGCATGCATGGGTGTGTCTGTGTGTGTGTAATTACAGAGACAGAGAGAAGGAGAGAGAGAGATGTTCTTTATATGAATAAAACCCAGAAGCAGGATGGTTGCAAAGAACTCTAGCAGGAGAAACTTTAGCCAAAAGACTGGTACTTAAGATTTTATACTTGAGAACAAGTGTATGTGTGGAAATTAGTTAAAGAAAAGGCAAGGGCCTTTTACATTATCTAGAGTTAACGAGGAAGAAATTTTGGTAAAGGAAATGGGAAAGACGTTGGACTATTTTGGAGTTGGTAATCGGTAACAACACAATTCTTTAACCACTTAAAAATAATGCATTTACCAAATAACAGATAATTTAGATCTAATTATAATGTAAATTCTGTTAGTATTTTGAGATTATAGTGTGACATAAAGTCAGGATGATTTAGAACCACACATTTTTTTGTTAATTTGTGTGTAAGTCTAGCCACAAAGGTATAATACAGTTCTTTCTTTTTTTTCTTTAGTTACCTAGATTCAAGATGAATAGTGATCAAATTGCACTGGTTGGCCAGGTGTTTGAGTCCTATGTTTCGGAATACCATAAGAACGAAATTCTCCTCATCCTGAAGGAAGGAGATGAAGACGCCCATTACCCAGTTGTGGTGAATGCCATGACCCTCTTTGAGACCAACATGGAAATTGGGGAGTATTTCAATGCGTTCCCCAATGAAGTGCTAGCCGTGTTTGATAATTCCCTGAGAAGGTCAGCCCTGACCATTCTCGAGTCCCTTTCCCAGCCCGAGGGTGTCTCCATGAAGCAGAATCTTCATGCCAGGATATCAGGTGAATCATTTAAGAATTTTATTGCCATCTTATTCTCTTTGGGAGATTTTTGAGAAACCTTAACACATATTGAGTTTATAATACTAAGGAATAATTGTTATTTATACTTAGAAATATTTTTATTGGGCAGTTGATACAGCACCAGGGGGTTTATCGTGAAGCATTCCACAGAAATTTGGAAATAAGTTTGTTTTCTGAGAGTTAAATTGTAAAGGCAACACAGAGCAGAGCAGAAATATATTAAAAAAATATTATCCTAAGCAAAATATGGTACAATCTACTTTAGTATAAATACAGAATATTTTCATTAGAGAGCGGGCAAGTCAGTGTTGGAAGCGCAGAAAAAGAAGTCATAGTGGCAAATGTTGGCAGTGTCCGCCATGCTTGTATAGTACATAGTGTATGGAAGCAAGAGTCAGCAAGCAACAGGAATGTCGAGTATCTGTGGACTTGTACCCTGCAACACTAAACTAATGTAACCTGGTACCTTAAGCATTCAGCTCATCTGTCTAATTTGCTTTAAAAAACAACAACTCATGTTTCCCAAACGACCTTCTGATTATTATTATATTCGGCTTTCAGAGTAGATATATTCTCAGGGAGAAAATGTGCTGACTATAGAAACTTAAAGGATAATCATACCTGTTACGATTATTTCTCATGAGCTTGGCAAATTTGACAGATCTGTCTTCTGTGTGCCTGCTTATCGGGTTTCAGAGCTACTAAATTCTGAGGCCCAGGCAATGGGCCATGTGACACGACCCGGTGTAACGAATGCTGCCTTGATAAGCCTATGAGAAGGCAGCCTTTGACCATCGCAGCCAGCATTGCTCTACTCCAGTGATGCGTTAGCCAACATGAGAAAGGGCATTTCCACATAAAAATTTTCTTCGGCATGTTGCACTTACCAAGCTGCTGTTTTACTAATGGAGAAAATCACAGGTTTTTAAAAGTGGGTAAACCTCTAGGTAGTTCAAGGGTTGGAAACACTCTCAGACTTACATACTAATGAATCCTGACCCTAACTGGAAAAGCAGTGGCCTTCTAGCATTGTGGCATTTGGACGTTATGCAACCATTTCTGTATCACTTCGCATTGTGGTTTGCTCAAAGAGTAATACATTGATTTTATGTGTGACTGGTAGCAGCATATTCTTTGTTGAATGTGGTTATAATTATATACTGTTTTTAGATCCTACTGAGATAGCCCTCTTATGAGAATGCATCCTTTTTTAAATCCTGGTTATTATATCATCCATCATATATTATATATGTACTTTTAAAGTGAGTCCACTGATAATTGTTGTTGATAGAATTTTTTTCTATTTTCTTGACTCCATCTGATTTTTTTTTCTTAAGTAAAACAGAGTTTTTTCCCTCCTGAAATTATACTTTCTTCCTTAGGAAATACGAGAAAAGGATATTCCTGGAGTCAAATGCGAAGGTTGATGTAGTTTCTTCTTCTTCTTCAGGTTTGCCGGTTTGTCCTGAGCTGGTGAGGGAGCACATCCCTAAAACGAAGGACGTGGGGCACTTTTTGTCTGTCACTGGGACGGTGATTCGCACAAGTCTGGTGAAGATCCTGGAGTTCGAGCGGGATTACATGTGTAACAAATGCAAGCATGTGTTCGTGGTCCAGGCTGACTTTGAGCAGTATTACGCCTTCTGCCGGCCCTCTTCATGTCCCAGCGTGGAGAGCTGCGATTCCTCAAAATTCACTTGCCTCTCAGACTTGTCTTCATCTCCAGCCAAGTGTAGAGACTATCAGGAAATCAAAATTCAGGAACAGGTAAATGAGCAATCAATGAGAAATTCTGTGACACTTTTGTATAAGTATTATTCAGCTATAGGCAAATTGCCAGCACTAGGGAACACAAAACGGATTACAAAAGAAACTTACGTCATTATTTTGTAGAAGATCAAGTGTGAAACTGTTGTACGTATATCTTTAGTGACCATGATATACTAGTAAACATCTTTAGAGCATTGGCAAGAGGATTGTGGAATGACAATAATTATGTTAAAATTAAGTGAATATTTAAGAAGTTCAAACTGGGTGTTCTTCAGTAAGAGAGAGGAGAAAATTAACTGGGTTTCATTGGTTATTAAACATTGGAGTGGGCCAGATTTAGGGCTTAGGCCTAATTTTTATTTACAATGCCAAATGAGGTATATATATAACCACTCTTTCATACATGAGAGTGAACCTGATTTTTATTTTACTTGCCACTTAAACACAAAGGCTTATTCGGTGTCAAGAATTTAGACTTCTGTCTTTCTACACCATTCTTAACTTATGGTTTCTGTTTTTATGGTTGTCTATATTCCAGAATGGCAGGTACAATTCGATCACATCTGTATCCTAGTCAGAGAACAGAAAAAGGAAGATAGGCAAAACCATGTGCCATGTAACCCAAGTGTCCATTTAAGAAGTCTCCTTCAAAATCTCCTATTATAACATGTCTGTTTACATCTCATTGGCCAGAACTTAGTCATATGACCACACCTAGCTGCAAGGGATCCTAGAGTCCATCCTGTTTCTAAGGAATAATCAAAGGAACTGAGTGATTTATCCAAGGTCTTTTGACTAGAAGTCAGGAAAGAACTGCCTCTTTATTTTGGGTATATAACTTTATTATTATGTTTAGTAGTTGGAATTATTTTGACTATCCACAAGGTAGATTATATTTGCAGATGTTTTCCAGTTATTGGTGTTTTTATTTTAGTTTGGTTATAGTGAATTCTTAAATTGATAGTATGTACAATTTACAAGAAAAGTCTGTGAATCCCTGTCATAATTAGATTGTATTACAATACCAGAGAAATATAAATGGAAATTTAAAGAATTGCTAGGCTTCAGAATACTTAGCATATATTTAAGCATATTCAGTCCCTGTTTTCTTTTCCTTGCTAGGTTCAAAGGCTGGCTATTGGAAGTATTCCTCGATCCATGAAGGTTATCCTAGAAGATGACTTAGTAGACACTTGCAAATCTGGTAAGAATCAACTTTTTTAGCTTACACGGGAGGTCCTAACATATTGATATGGAAAAACCACTCTTTATTTTCCCAAGAGTAAGTGCGGAGACTTAATTGCCTACCTTGAGAACAGAGACTGGCATGGAGGTGGGACAGGACAGCAGGAGAGAAGCTGGGCTGGAGTCAGTGCTCTAGTCCAGCTGCTGGTTTTATAGATGAAGACCCTGGCTTGCCTAAGGCTGCAGCCTTTGTGGTGTCACAAAGTGACTGGATTGTATGAAAGTAAGAAATTTAGCTTTCTGCAAATAACATTGTTTATAATTTTTACCATAGAAAACTAAAATGAGTATTCACTTGGACTGTCACATGTACCCCATAATTGTTCTGATGATCACAGAAATCTGCCATTCAAAACATGTATATATGAAGGCCTTTTAAGGTATCAGTTGCTCTATAAATGTAAGGTTAGGTTTAGTATAATAATAGCTAATATGTATTGAGCATTTATATTTCTAGATATTTTATTAATTTACAAACATTATTTGACTTAATTATCACTATAGTCCTGTGATATAAATATAATTATTCCCATTTTGTAGGTCAAGACATAGGCTCAGCAAAGTTAGGTAACTGCCGATGGTCTTGATCCAGCATCTAGAAAGGTGCAGGAACTTGGACAAGGCGCTGTGTGTAAATTAAATAAGAGTCCAGAGATGAAACATAACTTTGGAAGGCATTATAGGGAGTTAGAGAAGACTTAGCTAAAGGAACGAAGTTCTCCTTGTCTCAGGACCCCTTGCTTTTTGTTAACACAATTTGTCCTAAGGCAAGGTAGAAATATACACATCAAAGGATAGGGTTTCATACAGAATCCTTTGTCAGATTGGGGAACTTGCAGATGGCTCTTCAGGTGTTTGGACAGTAGGAGGCAATAATATGTAGATTGAAATGCCCTTAGCTGTCTGGCAGCAAGCAAGCATCCATCCTTTTCAGATATAGGGAAATGCCCTCAGCCATCTCCTGATGATTCAGTCTTGCTGACATACTGGAATTGGCTTCTGGCAGGTAACTTGCCGAAGGTCACATAACCAGTGAGTGGTGGAGCTGTGATTTGAGCCCAAATCTAATGAGTCAGTGTTCTTGGCCATTCTTCAGTTCTCTACATTTTCCACATTATCACTGCTATTGAAGTCACATTCTTACTAGTATGTGCTATATTTAAAAGTTAAGTTCCTCATTTGACTAAATTAAGAACAACCTAAACATAACCCATAAAATGACCACAGTAGAGGATTGTTCCAATGTGCATATAAAGTTGCTCCAGTTATTTTCATCCATAAAATTTGAGGTAGACAATATAGTAAATGATCATTACTCTTGATTGTGTTTGACAACCACCAGGAAGTAGCTTGAAAAGGATTTTAAAAACAAGTGTAAAGCACCTATTTGTTATTTACAAAGTTGCCTTTGGCTAGAAATATGCTTTCTATTCTGGGAATTGCTACCATTGGTTCCATGCGTTTAGCTTTTACAGTAAGTAACTTCAGAAAATCAAAAGCTCTGCGGGTTACACACTGCATATTGAAATTTAGAGTCTAAGGCATTTTGCACCAGCAAATATATATTTGACACAACCTTGGAAATAAAGATGTGCCTGTAAGTTAGTTCAGAGATAATATTTTTTGTGCAAAATATAAACACCAGGATTGGGTTTGGGTAGGTCCAATATCCTGTGTTCAATAAGATTGAAATGTTTGGGGACTAGGATTTTGCCTTTTCCAGTGCCAAAATATTGAATGCCAAGCATTCATAAAAATTGGTTATTGATGTATTGAATTGTATGCAGTAATAAGTACAGATGTTAGTGTTTGGAGAAGGTGCATATAAACTACCTGGGCCTCTTAGGAAAGTCTGTAAAAGTCTACTGTCCTGTCCACCAGGAGTTAGAGAGTTTCCCGAGGTGGGAAGGAGCCAACCTAGAAGGAATGAGCAGGCTTGTGTTTTGGGCTTTCATAGTTTATTCAAAGTTTTGTTTGTTTTTTGTTTTTGTTTTTGTTTTTAAATGTATATTTTTATTGATTTTTTTACAGAGAGGAAGAGAGAGGGATAGAGAGTTAGAAACACCGATGAGAGAGAATCATCGATCAGCTGCTTCTTGCACACCCCCTACTGGGGATGTGCCCACAACCAAGGCACATGCCCTTGACCGGAATCGAACCTGGGACCTTTCAGTCTGCAGACCGACGCTCTATCCACTGAGCCAAACCGATTTCAGCTGTTTTTGTTTTTGATGTAGAATAGGTATTCATTCATTCATTCATTACTTTATTCATTCATTCTTTTGTTCATTAAAAAAAGTTAGTGAATACAACGTTAACAAATGTGTTAAGTAGAAATTAATCTATAAATTACTAAAAGTAGTATGTCATCACAAAATTCTTTCCTTTCCCAACAGCAAACTGATTATAGGTTAATCTTATGGCTGCACTTCTCACCTCTAAATGAAATCTCTGTGGCTTGCGATTCTGAGAGGCTGGGCTTTTCGCCCAATAGAAGAGTGGTGAATAAGTCATCCAGCAAACTCTCTTCCCAGTGAAGGGCAATGATTTGGAACGATTATAATGTGACAGATTAAGAAAAAATAAAAATGCTGACTTTTGCTTTTACTTGTACAGATACAAGTGCCCGTTTTTAACAAAATTAGGAATCTCTGGTGGTTTTTGGCACCCAAATTGTTTTCCGAGTGCATGTTGGATGAGTGTATAGCTCTCTACACCCTGGTCAGGAAGTGGTTTATGTCTTTGTCTTTGACATGGGAGTCTGTGCCCAGTGTGCAGAGCGCTGCTGCGGGCTCATTCGGTGCTCTTTCCTAGGCGATGACCTCACTGTTTATGGGGTGGTCATGCAGCGGTGGAAGCCCTTTCAGCGAGATGTGCGCTGCGAAGTGGAGATCGTCCTGAAAGCCAATTATGTCCAAGTCAACAATGAGCAGTCTGCAGGGGTCGTCGTGGATGAGGAGGTCCGGAAGGAATTTGAAGATTTTTGGGAACACTATAAGAGTGATCCCTTTGCAGGTTTGTGATTAAGGGTATAAAACTGATAATTATTAATGGCATTTCATTCAGTAGTTAAACATGTTGTCTCTGATTGGGGGTATCTTACATGTTCCGTAACTCACGGCTGAGTGCACGGGGTAGTAGCATCAGTCAGCGCCTCTAGCCACAGCCTCCCTGAAGCCCTTTTCTGGCATCGCCTCTTCTATTTAGAGATCTAGAAAAAAAAGGCTATCTTCCAGGAGGTTTTTCATTTCTAACTATTTTAACACCTGATACTGCCAAAAGAGTTTCAGAATTTTCTACCTTCTGTACCTTAAGTAGGAAAAACTCATCTTATTGTGACAACTTGTCTGATGTCCTTTAAATTATATGGACATCTTCACATGATTTTAGCTGAAGATTTAAAAATAGGAGCTGGGTAGAAAAGAGGATGAGAGATGGAAAGATGCAAAAAATAAGCTTTGTCATCACAGCAAAAATTTTGATTATGCCACTAAGCTATAGTTACATAGATTAAAACATCACAGCCTTTGAGTGTATAGAGTATTTTCAATAAAAATCCCAAATGTATGAAACACTAATTAAATCTTCAAATATCTGTTTTAATTCTTCCTTGGAGGTATCTTCTGAGAAAAATAAATCAGAGACAGTATTAGGCTATTAAATAGGCTATTATTTAAAAAAAACTTTCTTCTTAATAAAAATAACATATATTTTTTAAATATTTCAGAGAGTAAGGGAGAGGGAGAAAGAGAGTTAGAAACATCAGTGATGAGAGAGAATCATTGCCTCCCGCATGTATCCTGACTGGGAATCCAACCATGACCTGCTGGTTGTTGGGTCAACACTCAACCAGTAGGCCATGCCGACCGGACAGTGACAGGAAATCATTTGAGATGGTGGAGCGTGTTACAGGTTAGGGAGGACATTTCCTGTTATGACTTCTTAAAAACTGTTGGCAACTTCGGGTCTTTCTACCTTTTCCAGGAAGGAATGAAATATTGGCCAGTTTATGCCCGCAGGTTTTCGGGATGTATCTAGTGAAGCTTGCGGTGGCCATGGTCCTGGCCGGGGGGATTCAGAGGACGGATGCTACAGGGACACGAGTCAGAGGTTGGTGTCTATTTAACACTTTTGAAACGTCTTCACACACATAAGGAGAGAAATGAGAATTTGTTTTTCCTGAGTAAAAATTGCTTATTGAGCTTTACTTTCCAAAGGTAGTCTTTTAAAGCTGACAGTTGTCTGGCTAATACTTAGCCCAACATCTGTATATCAGTAATTGTTTCTAGAATTCCAACACTAAAAGAAATCATAAAATTTTCAGAGAGTAAGTTTTTCTCTAACGTCTCAGGTGTCACAAAATAAAATCTTCACATTTCTATTACTGTCTGTGTTTTTCATCAGATCCACCGTCCTCTTTGGGAGGGGAAGATTAGAGCCAAGCCAGTGTGGCTCAGTGGTTGAGCTTCGATCTATAAACCAGGAGGTTCCGATTTGATTCCTGATCAGGGCACATGCCTGGGTTGTGTGCTGGATCCCCAGTAGGGAGCATGCAAGAGGCAGCCCATCAGTGATTCTCATCATGGATATTTCTCTCTCTCCCTCCCTTCCTCTCTGAAATAATTTTTTTAAAGTATTTTTTTTTAAAGATTTGTTTAAAAAGAGGAAAAGATTAGAAATAGTGCTTTTTAAAAAAATATATTTTATTGATATTTTACAGAGAGAAAGGGAGAGAGATAGAGAGCTAGAAACGTTGATGAGAGAGAAACATCGACTAGCTGCCTCTTGCACACCCCCTACCGGGGATGTGCCCGCAACCAATGTACATGCCCTTGACCAGAATCGAACCTGGAACCTTTCAGTCCACAGACCGACACTTTACCACTGAGCCAAACTGGTTTCGGCAGAAATAGTGCTTTTTAATGTCACCAAGTCAGCATCCCTCCACCTGTGACTGTCGGAGTGTTTCTCTCAGACTCTGCTCTCAGTCATCTGCCTGCTGATTCCCCTTCTGCCGGTGGGCTGCAAATGTGCCATCTGCCTTTGGGTGCTGCTGGGGGTCACACATTCAGGCACAGATTCCTCTGTGTGTAATTATGTCCAAGGGGCAGAAAAATGTTTTGCCGCTACCACACTTACCTGACCTGAATCCAGCATAAAGTAGGTTTATTGTGGTCCTTGTATAGGGCATATGAGAGTCATAATAACCGAAGACTAGACCAAAAGACTCAAATACATTCATGTCAATCAGGCGGCTAGTAGGTACTCTAAAGCCACGTACTGCACTGTAGAGTAGTAAATGTCATAAGGTTTATGTGTATGGTACGTTTTGGTCACCACTATTTGCAAGGCACTCTGCTAAATGTTGTGCCTAAATAGGAGTTTCCTATTAATACATTTAGAAAACACTAAACTGTTACTGAAGAAATTTGTTTAATCAGTGATCTGATACAACCACAGGGTATTCATGTTCATTTGTGTTACCGTATTTGCCGGCGTATAAGACGATTTTTTGGCCCTGAAAAATACGTATTTGCCGGCATATAAGTCGACTGGGCGTATAAGACGACCCCCTAACATTTCCACTAAAAATACAGAGTTTGTTATATACTCGCCGTATAAGACTACCCCCCCCCCCCCCTTGGAGGCATATTTTTCAGGGCCAAAAAGTCGTCTTATATGCTGGCAAATACGGTACATTTGAAAAAGAAGAGTACTTTAAGATAGATATTTCATTAAACTAAATTTTTTTTAAATGAAAAGATTCTCACTTAACTGTTGGAATCATACATAATATATTTATAAAGCACTTATAAAGTCCCACATCTTTCATTATTTATTTCTTTTATTTAAATTCTTTATTGCTTAAAATATTACGTCTCCTTTCCCCCCCATTGACCTCTCCCCATCTGCTCCCACTCCCCCACCTACCCCCAGCATTCTGTATTTATTTTTTAATTTTATTTTAAGAAAGCTTCACCAAAAAAATAAACAAACAAATAAATAAAACAAAATAAAACATCCTCACCCAAGGATATTTTCCCCATTGGCCAGAACGACCAGAGGCTATGACACACGCTGCTGCAGACAACCAGCTTGATCCGGCCCTGATTCCCATGGCCAGCCTGGTCCCTGATCAGCCCCCAACACTCTGATTATGGGTGAGGCCAGCCAGCAAACTGTCTGCACCCTCTTCCCCTGGCCAGGCCCACCCCTGATAGGCCCCCAGCACCCCAATCGGGGTTGGGACCAGCCAGCCCAGCCCAATGGGCCCCCATTAGGGCTGGCCGGCCAGACCCCACCCAGGCACGAATTCACGCACTGGGGCCTCCTGTAAATTATAAATTGTGTTCGTTTTCTTTTTGATTAATTATACTTGTTCATAGAAATTTACAACTTGACATTTACTTTTTTCTAGGTGAATCTCATCTTTTATTGGTTGGGGATCCTGGCACAGGGAAATCTCAGTTCCTCAAATATGCGGCAAAGATTACCCCGAGATCTGTGCTCACCACGGGAATTGGATCTACTAGCGCAGGTACATGACAATCTCATTTAATGGCACTACAGACACATATTCAATGGCCTTTTTCTTATTAAAAGTACCTGTAATATGATGAATTTCAAGCTAATTTCTGAGTTACTTCCAAAAATGGAAGGAAATATGTAGCATTTCTTTTGAAGCTCTTACGAAATTATTTTAAAAGCTCCACCATCACTTATTTTCCAAAAATTTATTCTGTGTATATTTTTGCATCTTAGTTTTGAATGATGCTATTCACTTTTCTCATTATCTAGTGATTATCTTCATACATACTTATGCATGAAAAAGTATGTATTACCTGGCATTGAGGGACCTGTGAGCAGAACATTGAAATAAATTAGAGGGTAAAAATTTTACCTTACGTGGATAGATGATGTTGCGCCTAAGGCATTTTTATGCTCAGAGATCTCAAGGGCAATGGAAGCTCTGGTGGGAAATTCTTAGGTAGAAAATGTGTTAGTATGTGAAAAGTGTCTTTTCATCATTGCAGTGTGCAGCTTTATTGTAATGATCCTTCACCAAGTACATTTAAAAGCTTTTGCAGATAGGATATCAAGATTTTATTACAAAGAGAATTTAGGAAAAATATATTTGAAAAGACATGCCATTTTGTATATTTACACCATTTTGACCGGGGAAATATTTCTCCTGTTCTTCTATAATGGGCCTTTGATTTTACACATTTTATAAATGTTATTTACTGCTTGTCAGGGCAGCCTAACCCTGTGCTCAGACCGCTTATGAGACGTGTGTATTTTAAACTGTCATAGAGCAGCAAATCTCCATTGATAGTCCTGCATAATGAGCGCGCCATTCTAAGGAGCTCTCGGGTTTGGGTATGTAACTGATGGTACTTTAAGGGTTGACAAGAAACGATTTGTGAGTTGAGAGAGGTGGGCAGGCTTCAGGAAAGGAAGTAGGCAAGAACATAAAGAACACTTCATGAGCATGAAAAACTCTCATGTCCCAGTGTTGTAGAGGTTTTTGCATTTTTACCAAATCAATAAACAATTAAGGTGGCCCCAAGTAATTATGTAGAATTTCTCCGAAGTTAATTATATGCAGTGCCAAGAAATTAGTTTAAGCTATCTTGTGAGTTTCTAGTAATTTTAGAGTATTTGGAAATTTTAAAGTGAATGGCTCCTTTACTGATTCACTCTATTAGCACTTTCCCCCTTTATAAAAAGCGCCAAGATCATAATCCAAATATGAGGGGAAATGACAGGTAGAAAGGCCGAAACCGGTTTGGCTCAGTGGTAAAGCGTCGGTCTTCTTACTGAAAGGTCCCGGGTTCGACTCCAGTCAAGGGCATGCACATTGGTTGCAGGCACATCCCCATTGGGGGATGTGCAGGAGGCAGCTGGTCGATGTTTCTCTTATTGACGTTTCTAGCTCTCTATCTCTCTCCCTTCCTCTCTGTAAAATATCAATAAAATATATTTTAAAAAATGATAGGTAGAAAGGATATGTTATTTTATAGCTATAGAAAAGTTACTGCTACTTACATCTATCAAAAGACCCAGATTCTTCAAACTGTGTAGCACAACCCATTAGAATTAAAAAAAAAAAAAAAAAAATCAACTCATTGAGTCAAAACCAGCACTTCCACAATGAAATCAATGATACCAAATAATCTGTATATAGTGGAGGAACATTATGGGGGGGGGGGCATTTTTATTGAAACTTAATATATATACTTGTGTTATGGGGGTCATACTTTACTTTTAAACAAATGTTTTACCATGGATTAAAGTTTTGAAAACTGCCGCCATAGACTTACTATAAAATTAGAAACCCAAAATCATAAAACCAGAGGGTAAGACCACATGGAAGCCCAAGGTTGCATGAGGTCGTAAATGAACACAGCATCTCTTCTGACTCCCTGCTTGTCTTCTCGGCTCACATGCTGCCCTCATTCCAACCTCCCCTTCGATCTCTTCGGTGGCACATTGTTTTTATTTATCATCCCAGGACAGCTATTTACTATGATCAAAAAGGGAAAAATAGTTCTAAACCTTCCAGCCATACTTCAACTAGTGTCTGTAAATGAGGCTAAATGGAGGGGGGAGGGACTAGTTTCTCAGTTCCTAATGTTTGAATACTAAATTTTCCTACTTCAATTTTAGTATTTAAATTTCTTATAGAACCATAATTTTTTTTAATGTATTTTTATTGATTTCAGAGAGGAAGGGAGATAAACATCAATGATGGGAGAGAATCATTGATCGGGTGCCTCCTGCACACCCCACAATGGGATCAAGCCGGCAACCCGGGCACGTGCCCTTACCAGAATAGAACTTGGCACCCTCAGTCCATAGGCTGACACTCTATCCACTGAGCCAAACTGGCTAGAGCGAAGAACCATAGTTTTTAATAACAGTTTTAAAGTCTCAAACTTCTGTGAAAATTAGCTGTCAATTTACAAAAAAAAACCCCTAACCCTCAGTTGTCAATACAGCCAGTATTATAATAATCTATCAAAATAAAAACTCAGCAGTGTGGACCGGTTAGGCATCATCCTGTGCACCAAAGGTTGCTGGTTTCATCCCTGGTAAGGCACATGCCGTGTTGCAGGCTCGAAGCCCAGTAGGAGGCATGCAGGAGGCAGCTGATCTGTTTCTCTCTCTAAAAATCACTTTTAAAAAATCTAAAACAAACACACACAACTTAGCAGTGAAATATAATTGGTAATCTGGCTTATATATGCTTTATTTCTAGTAAACACGTTATCTTGTCCCTTATATTAATCACTGAGCTCTTTGTTGGAAAATATTGCTTTTATTTTAATACTTTAACAGTTTTTCATTGCAATTAGACAAAAATAAAAAAAGTTTATTTATAGTTGACAGTAGGATGTATTTTATTTTTATAGTCTATGAACTAGTGGATAATATTTTAATAATCTGGTATATTAAATTTCAAAGTTTAACATTTAGCAAAACTTGCTTCACAAATTCACTTTTAGAATGACAGGAAATATGTACAACTTAGATTCCATATTTAGACAAATGCCCTTTTCCCTTCCTCAAAATAAAAGCTTTAAAAAGTGGAGTGTAGTATAAAAGTCTCAGATATGAAGGCACTGCATAACTCTGAATCATATGGCTGATGTCTTGTTAACTGCAAGAGCAACAAGAATATTCTCACTTAAATTACTGGAACATAAGAAACTTTTTGAGGAAGGACCTACCTAACTCATCAAAGAAAAAGAACATTTTGGCTCATTTAATGAATTACTTTCAAGACTGCTTTTAAAAACATTACTTGGAAAAGCTATCAAGAATATGTCCATCCTATTCTGCATGGGTGTTGGGGATCATGGAGAGGAGCACATGGGAAAGACACATTTCCAAAACAGTAACTTACCGGTATGGCAAAGCTAAGTGTACCGCCCCAAATCTAGTTCTTATGTAAATGCTACCAACAGATGATCTATGAAAGAATTTTAAAGAGTCAAGTTTATAGTATTATAAATCTAATGAACAGATCTAAGTCATTATATTCTCCTGTTCTTAAACTGAGGGACTTTTATCTGCTCTCGACATGTTGATTGCACTGGGTAATGATGTATATGACTCAGTAAGTGTTCTGATGTCCTCAACTCTCATAAAAACCAAACCCATAGCCAGAGGACTTTATAAAAAATTAACTACACTTGTTATTATCTTAGAAACCAAAATGAATGCTACCAAACATTACGTGAACTACAATAATAGCCATCGGAGGCTTCAAGATGGCCTGGAAATTCAGATGCTAAAGTTCTTGGTAGCACATAATTGGCTTCAAATCCCCTCTTTAAGGACAAGCCAAAAAATAATGGAAATTCACCCCTTAAATTAAACCAAACTGTGTTATTACAGGAAGAAACATTTTAGTTGAAGTGGATTTTGTTCTGAAGGTCAGTAAAATAGTGGCCCAAAGATTATTGTCCAAGAGGCTAAGACATCTTTACAACCTGGTCCAATAATTCATATTTCTTTATAAGTGCTTTAATTACATATAGAGAAGAAAATAATATATATGATTTAATCAGATTAGTTTCAGAACAAATAAAATAACACATTAGAGAAAAATTACTTAAAAATAGTTGTATTTATATTCCACAATTTGCTCAAATACTGGTTTTCTTATAAACTTTCTACAGGATGGTTTTAAACAAATTCTTCACATTGTGTCTTAGTGGGTATGACTTACAGAATTTCAGGGAAATAGTTCTGTCTTAATAGCTTAATCTGTACTAAAGAGACGGGAGGCGGTCACATGCAGTCCATGTGGGATTCTAACATGACATTTAGTGAGTTTTCTGACGTGGACCATCCCTTTGACGCTGACGGTAATGCATCTGTCGAAAGAAGTGACTGTAGATTTTGATTACTGCTCTCTGCATCTTCCAGTTTTTCTGTGTTATCTTCCCAGTTAATGTGGAATCTTGTGACTCTGGGATTAGATGCCAAAATGTTCCTTTGAAGCTATAGGAAGAAGAAAATATATAAACATTAAACATGAAGAAAGTTAGATCGCCATATACAAAGAGGAGCTTGATAGAGTGGTTCTTTAGATTAATAATCCACAAGGGCTAAATTCATATACATACAAATGTATACATCAAAGCACCTAAAACATAACCAATAAAGAACTAGGGCTTCCGCAAAGAAATTATTTAGCCTAATGGAAATAAGAACTCATATTATCCAAGAAAATATCTAAGTCATACTTTCATTTTTAAAAGGTGAACATTTCAGAGGATGCTATCTAGAGAGATATGGTGTCTCTTCAGTAATATTTTAAGGAAAATGAAAACTTCCCTCAAATATAACCTCTTGTTATTAGTGTCTTCCTGCCTCTTAATTATTATGGCTCATTCTTAAAGAGTCTTCTTAGCCCTGGCTGGCATGGCTCAGTTGGTTGGTGCACTGTTCCCTACACTGAAAGGTTGTGGGCTTGATTCCGTTAGGGCACAATCCTAGGTTGCAGGTTCAGTCCCTGGTTGGGATGTGTATAGGAGGCAGCCAGTTGATGTTTCTCTCTCACACCAGTGTTTCTTTCTCTTTCCTTCCCTCCATCTTCCTCTCCCTCTCTCCTATCCTCTCTAAAGTCAATGAACATATCCTTGGGTGAGGATTAAAAACCCAAACATTCTAATTTCTTATTTTTTTTTTTCTGTACAAGGTGCCGTGCATATAGGTAACTAATAAATAGATCAATGGAAGGTTCTACACCAAGATAGAAGAAAAAACACATTCTAGTCTTATTACTTTCGACTCTTATGTAAACTTTCTTACATGATAGTGTTGTATTCAATCTAGAAAAATCACCAGTTACTAAACTGTTACAGTTCCCAATGGAATTTTTGAGAATATTAAATCACTGATTTCAACTTTTCACTCAGAAGCTAAGCTGTTTTCTATCACTAAAAATATTTAATACATTTAGTTTAAACTTGTAAGAGAAGCAGATAAAACAAGGCATATAGATGTTCTGAGAAGTGTTCATTTGAAAAACAAACATAAAACTTCTCCCCTGCAATTTTGAGAAGAGTTATAGACAAAACTATTATTGAATAATCAGCATGACAAACATGAATTTGAATCTCCTAAGGATGAAAATGAACAGTTATGATGTATGGGAAATGCCATACAGAAAGCCATAAACAAGCCTGTTTTTTACAGGAGGCATTTCCAGTTCTGAAACCAGAGACTCAAAGTGCCTGACCACCAGTACTCATGACTCATCTGAGAGAGTCTGAGGTCATCCATGGCAATGGAACCAGGATTAGTTTTCCTACTTGGCACAAAGACCTCAAATTTACCACTTTCACGGTACACGGTGAAATGGCAACTGTGTAAAAAACTGAAAAAAGGCACAGTCAGAACATTACCTTAGAAAAGTCTGGTTTTACTGGTGGGTTTTCCCTTAGTTCTGTCTCAGTATACTCATTATTTACATAATAGCCAACTCTGATAAATTCTTGGCCTCGATAGGTGCATGTGATGAGCACAACTGTTACACCCACAGCGTCTGCATCTGGAATGAGTCCGGGATTAGGTGCATCAGCCTAGAACAATTTTAAAAGAAAACACACATCACAAAAGGCTGTTAACTGCAAGGAAGACTGGGATTTTGGTTGCCTTGAACACCATCATTTGAGGGCATCATATTGGGGAAGACAAATGCTCCTTTTTGAGACGGATGTACAGCCAGGAAATGTAGTTCACATGTTTCTCCACAGTAGACCCAAGTACCTGGGGGCCTGAGAGCATCACTTCTAAAACAGATCTGGCTACGGCATGTTGTCGTTTATGAGATTTATGCAATACTCAATTATAATACTTTTCATAAAATATAATATAGTGTTATTTATTGCAACCTTATCCAGTCATAACTTTCAGACCTATCATCGCGCTGTTGCCAGCATTAGCTCAGTTCTAGTCCTATTCCTTCACCAGGTTCTAACACTTCAGATGATTGCCCCATTTCTAAGATAAAACCTCAGTCAGCTTCCCCTGTACGGCCCTTCACAATCTGTTCCAACCCACCTCTCCATTCACACTCCCTTACTCCACACCTCTTAGGCTTGTTCTGGAATTATGCAGGTTCTTTAAAATACAGTGGTCTTTTATGCCTCTCCCTTGCATACATTGTCCCTTTGGCCTGAAATGTTCTTGCCTGAAAAATTCATCATTTAAACTTTGCATCAAATGTATTCTTCTTAGTTCAAAAGGTAGAATAGCAATCTTTTTTATGTACTCTTATTACTTGACATAAATCCTCTACTAACGATGTCTAACAACCCAAATATGTTTACCCTTCAATCTTGCCTGTTATTCTAAGCTTTATCTTGGGCAGGAGTCCCATCCAGTTTAACTTCTATAATAATAAAAACAGAATATGCTAATTAGACCAGATGTCCTTCTGGACATCCTTCCGGACGAAGCTGGGGCTGCGAGGGAAGCCGGTGCCAGCAGCCCGGGGAAGGACGGCCTGCTCTTGCATGAATTTCATTCATCGGGCTTCTAGTCTTTATATATAATCTCATGTCTGGCACAGCTCTGAGCACACAATGTGTACTTAGTATTTTGAAATTCATTTATAACTCAGTTCCTGCCCTGAAGTGGTTTATGATCTCTTTGGAGACACCGGAATGGGGACAGAGAGAGGGTCTGTCCTGAGAATATGTAGTTTATCCCAGAAATCCTGAGCATCCCTCCAAGGAAGTGTTAGGTTATTTGCAGGGTCCCCAAAGGGTCCCCATGCACCTCAAAGATAAGAGTTTAGTAGTGCAATGGGACTTCCCCCATAGTGCTTCCCATCCCTTCAGCCAAATCGGTTCTAGGCGTATTTGTGTTTTAAAATTCGTTTGCCAGAGGATTCAGTTTGGGCAAATTCAAGTAGAAAAACCCGTAAACCTCTCATATCATTTAGGATGGAGAAGTCATAGGATAGAGAAGCGAGAGGCAAAACAGGACAGCTAGGAGAATACTATGGCAGTTTGTTTGAAGCACAAAACAAAACTGTAGTTTAGTCCCTTTCTGCTGGTAATGGTACATTTTGTAAACTTATGGGCTGAACGTAGGATCTAAGTCACATGTGCTTCCTCTGTTGCTTTTTGGCAATGCGCACTGTTACCAAGGTAAAAACCAGCGGAAAACCTCTAGACGCAAATATTTTGAATAATTTCTTTCTTCAATACTCTAAGCCAAAAGCTTAGGAATGTTCTTAACATAAATACACAGGATATATTTTTAAGGGTTTGTTTAAAAAGGGGGGGATTTATTTAGAAGTTTTATAGTGGCATAAAAAGGAACATATATCACTCATCTCATACTAAGTTTCTTACTACATATGAATTAGCATCATAAAGCACAGATTCTCCAGGTTTGTGGGTCAAAGCAAATACTACTTCTTTATATAACAATTTCAAGAAGCTAAGAGAGTAAAATTTTAGTTCTGAACATAGAAATAGGGCACTATTTGTCTGATTGTACTTGACTGCTTTATTCCTCGTTTAATCCTCAAACATTCTTATGAGGTGGGACAGTGGCCACGTTTTACGGGTGACTGAGCGGGTTAGGGAGCCTGTCTGAAGTCAGGTGCGCATGGTACGCACTGAAGGGGGTTGAACCAGGTCTGTACCTGCGGGGCTTCCCCTACACCCTCATTCTCCGGTTCCCAGTCTCTCGCCAAGGTCATGCACTCACGCAATCTGGGCTAACAGCACTTGAATATATTTGAGCTTTTAAACCATTTGTTTAGGTACAATAAATTATTTAATAAAAAGCATTCAGGCGAGGAGACCAAGAATCTGAATTCCGTTTAGGAGAGGGGAGAGAAAGACAGCAGCTCTAAAGATGCTGCAGGTTTGAGTTAGTCTTGGCCCATATCTCATGGGATTGATTATCTGAGCAACGGTCTCATTTAAATGGGTTTCACCTGTGAAGTGAGAACGGGAGCCAGCGACAGGGAGAGCTCATTTTCTCTGGATGAAGTCTCCTCCGTGGGTCTATGAACTGTGGGGCTGGTGTAGGAATACTTGCAGTATAGTTAATAGTTTTGTGAAAACCCCTGGCTAGTTACTCTTTCAACTATTATACGTATCTCTGTAATAAGCATGGCTAATTGGAAAGTGACTGAATAGTTTTACACAATTTAGTATGGATTAAAAGAAGTAACTTTTGAATACAGAAGACAATGCTGCAATCTTGGCACAGATCTAAATTCTGTCAGTAATATCGGAGAGCATAATTTATATTAGAATTTCCCCTCACAGTCAGTAAGCAGAGTAGTGGCTTTTTAACAGTAACCCTTTATAACATGTGTAGAATAGACACTTTAGTGAACTGGACTTCAATTCCAATGACCCAAGATCACACGTCTCTCTTTCTACTAACATACCTGTTAACCTTAATTACTGGTCATGCTGACATCCAGTTGTTGCTTTTTTATATTATTATCACTCCTAGTGGCTGAAACATATGACTGACTAGGCCAATCAGTAGTGTGCATCTTTAATCTCTCTGAGGCTGCTGGACAGCACCCCTGGCAGTCTGAGGAGGAGATAGAAAGCGAACGCAGCAGCAGCAGAGTGATTTAACCCACAGGGAAGGGAGAAGAGCCCTCTGATGCAGTGTGTTAGAAACATATTTGGCATACATATTACCCAAGAGCGGCCTTACCTGAAACACAAACATGTGCCTTCCCGCGGGCACAGGGCCCACTAAAACAGAGTCTAAAACTTGGTCGTATTCTTCACTTTCTGCAGAGCCCACATAGATAATTTTCCACTCCAGGTCTAGGGTTAAAACCAAAACATTTCATATTCAGTGAATATATTATAATATGACATCAAAAACCCTTTTAATATCCACTTAGCCATTTCCTGGCTGCTGAAATTTGGCTTTTCATAGCAGAAAATCCAGGAAGGCACTAAATGGCTCCTTAAGAAATTCTTACATTTCGTACTAGTTTCTCAAAATGCTCTTTTGTGAAACAGTAGAATCTGGGCAGGTCTCCTCACACACACAGTATGGCCCAACACGTTGGAAACGCTTCAGCCTTGCCTTGAGGATGCATAAGCACAGTGACGGAGGAAGTGTTCTGAGACAGCCTTCAGAAAGACCCAGGAACATCAGTCCAGCATCTCCCAATGCATGTGCTATGGAACCCGCCCATTCCAGTCATATCTGAACTTTCTAACCACACTTTGGAAGGACTGCCCCCTCCTATGTGGCCCAGATCTCCAAAATAGAAAAATCATGAGCCAGCTTCCCCGTGGCCAGGGGGCTTCAGCTCATGGCTGTTAGAGGACCAGGTCAGGTTCTTCAGCGCACCCTTCTTGTCATACGTCCTCTAAACGGGGAGGAGAAACCAAGGATCCTCTTGCCACTTGATATAGTTGGTGGGAAAGGCACGAGGAAGAACAAGACACACTGAAGTGCAACTAGGGCATTCTGTGACATTGAGCCACTCAGATTTTACAGAACACCCTTCACAGGTGCTCTGTGAGACCCAGAGAAGAGTAAAAAGATGGCTCTTTTGAAGGAGCCTCCTCTTTAGGGTCAGGGGAGGGGAGAGAAACCCAACGAATACAAATCATCTGAGACCCCGGGCCTCGGTGGTCGGCCCGCAGTGTGGACTGCCTCTGGATTCACTGCACTAAGGCCGCAGCAGCCTCCCCGAGGGGTGTTCTGGTTACTTGTAGAGAATCGGTTAGCGTCACCATGAGTTGCCATTTTTGTGTAGCTGTGTAGGTATTTCCATCCCCTAAATAGACACCAGAAATAATATAGGTACTATTTATTTATTCATACAGTACTTGTAAACTACAATTTACTGAACTAAATGCTCCTTCAGGCTTACGCTTCCTCTTATGAAGTGCCTAGTCATTTTCTGAGGACCCAGTATGTCATTCATGGCTGTGTCCCAGGCTAGACCATTGTCTTTCCAGCTTCTAGCACATTTTCGAATGCAGGGACCTCAACAGGTCTATTTGTTAATGAAGATTAAGTGAGGAAACAAAAAATATGAATTCTAATCAAAAGCAGCAGCAAATACAAAGGCCTAGAGATAGGAGCTTGCTTGGCAAGAAAAAGACTGTGAAGGTAGGGCCAGAATGAGCAGAGAGGAAAATTACCATGACATTGGGATTGAGGGGTGTGGTGAGATTGTGCAAAATTTAGAGGATCGTTAAGACTCGGCTTTTACAGTAAGAGACAGAGGAAGCCACTGGAGGGTTTGGATTAGAGGAGCGATTACTTTGGGGGTGAGTAGTAGTCATGTTCTTGATAAATCCTGAAGATAGAGGCAGCAAAACTGTGTGTGTGTGTGTGTGTGTGTGTGTGTGTCTTGGCATAAGTGCACTTCTACAAGTGTGTGCACAGGAGATAGGCATTAGTTTTAGGCTTGTTCAGTTTGAGATGTCTACTGGATATCTAAGTGGAGATAATCAGTAGATCTGGTAAAAGTTTGGAAATTGTAAATGGGTAGGATTCCTAGGAAGTGAGCCTTGGGACTGTCCAAAAATGCCATAGAGATGAGACAGACTCAATAAAGTAGGTTACAAAGCTAGTGGCCAATAGGGTAGGTAACAACAAGCCAAGCAGCAGGGCTGTTTTAAGGGTGTGACCCTATCTAGCCACGTTAGGGTCCAACTAGGAATTGTCAAGTGGAGATTTGCATATTTTGTTCATTTCATATGTATTTGCACCTCAAAATATAGAGCCCTTGGCCTCCTAATCGTATAAATTGGCATTTGTGGTCTGACAGGAACACAGTCATGATTTATAAACCTTTTATAAAACACTATTATGTGCTGGGCATTGGTCTGGCCACATCACACCTGTTGTTTAAACTTCAATAGCGTTATCATATGAATTTAATTATACCTAATTATGCAAACAAGGAAGTTGAGGCTCTGAGAGGCCAAGTAATCTACCTAGATTAGCAAGTCAAAGAATCAGAATAAAAAATTCAACTAGGAAGACAAATTCCTCCCTGTCTAGCCATGGGGAGAGAATAGGCTGTAACTCAGGGAACACGAACGCCTTAATTTTTATGTCTATGGGATGCTTGCTGTAACCACTGAGTTTGAAGTGCTCACTACTCATTTCTAAATTGGCATCAATTGTTTTATCCTTAGAATTTGTTTCACATTTAGATTTCATCCCCCTCTTCCTGTACTGGAAGCTGGGAGGCTGGGGGCTTTGCCCAGGTTAGTAGTTGAAGGAGTTTACATGTGTATTTTAAAAGTTAGCTGATTGTTTCACTTCATTATGGTAATCCCGGACGGCAGGTAGCTGTTTGTGTGGGGAGTGAGGGGTTCACCAAGGGCATTTTCAACTAATCGCACTGCTTGGCAAGACCTGTGCCTAGAGGACAGGGTGCAGTCTGGAAAATGCGAGAGTATGAAGCCCGATGCTTGACTCTGGTATACTGTAAGCATTCAACTAGCATGTGCCATTATCAGAAACAACTAAATTATTTAAAAAGCAAATACTGCCAAAACCGGTTTGGCTCAGTGGATAGAGCATCAGCCTGCGGACTGAAGGGTCCCGGGTTTGATTCCGGTCAAGGGCATGTACCTTGGTTGCGGGCACATCCCCAGTAGGAGGTGTGCAGGAGGCAGCTGATGGACGATTCTCTCTCATCGATGTTTCTAATTCTCTGTCCCTCTCTCTTCCTCTCTGAAAAAAAAAAAAAAAAAAGCAAACACTGCTCTGCACTGCAGGTGTGGCTCAGGGGCTGAGCATCAACCCTGGTCCAGGAGGTTCTGGTTCCATTCCATCAGGGCGCATGCTGCTTCCATCCCCAGTAGAGGGCGCGCAGGAGGCAGCCAAAGAGTCTCTCACCATTGATGTTTCTCTTTCTCTCCCTTCCTCTCTCTGAAATCAAGAAAAACATATTGTATATATGAATGAATGAATGAATGAATGAATACATACATACATACATACAAGTACTCCTCAAGGCTTTTTCTGAAACAAAGCTTTTAAAGGAAAGTAAAAAAAGAGGGGTCTATTGACAAGTTAAAGTGCCAAAAATGGTGGCCAATCTCTGGCTTGGGAATTGAGATAGAATTATAAAGTGAAAAGAAAAAAAATTCTAATAAAGAATTGCAATAGTATAAAAGTACGGAAGCTACAAGAAGCCTTTGCCAAGTAAACCCAGTCTCCTCAATCCACACAACCTCTAGTGGAGTACACCGGCAGGGCGCCTTTTTGGAAGATTCCTTTGCCGTTTGGGTATGACTCAGCTTGAACTCTTTAGAAAAAACAAAACTAAATAAATGCCGAGTCTCGGTACCATGGGAAGTGAAGTATATAAAGGGAAGGAGGTGTGCTGTTAACATTAGTATTGTGAAAATTCTGAAGCGATTTAACTGAATAGATTCCAGTAAAAAATGGAACCCAGTTCCGGCTCCATGAACGGCGGGCTTCAGTCATCCAGTGGCAAGGCCGGTAACAACACCCTCAGCCCGAGGTCTTCCTGGTCAGAACTGGCTCTCCAAATGCAAGTTAGCACCTGAGAAAGACTGTAAGCTGTAGAACTTCTAATGACTAAAACACTAGAGTGGACCGGTCAATGGTTTCATTACATTCACCCATTTTTATATGCCATTGGCAGTAAGATGGAAAAAATTAGAGACTTGAATATAAAAAAAATAGGGCTGGTAGCTGAAATGTTTATAGTATTACTATGGGAAAAGTACTGAAATGGTTTCCAAATAGTAAGGAAATCCTCCTTTAATTTTTTTTTAATCAATGGCCTAATTAGAAATTTAACACATTTCAAGATGTGTACTACATGTTATAAATATGCATATATGCTTTATAAATGTCTTCAAACTGCATGGAAGAGCACAGATTAAAGTGTTAACTATGGTTACTTAGAGGAATGAAATGGGGAAGGCACTGAGTACAGAGGACTCATATATCATTTTTTAAAAGTTTATTACAATAAGTGCGTGTTTTTATAATTTAAATAATTAACACCCTAATGCATTTTGTATATTAAAAACTAATTTAAGGTGAAAGTGCTTTATATGCTTTGATTAGTACCATATTAAATACACTTCGTTAAATAGATTTGTAAGTTCAAAGATGTTTTTAAGTTACCATTGATCAAGTTAAACTTTTTCTTCCTCAAATTTTGAAAATAACGCGCTGGAGTATTTTAATGGAATCCCAATGATAAAAACCTGGACAAGTTTCAGCTTTCTAAGTAATTACTACTGCCCATACTAAGAATATTTATCTGTTTTATTTACCTTATCATTTTATTACTTAGAAAAATTTGTGCGTTGCCATCATGACTTTACCTTTTACTTCCCAGCCCCCGTCAGAGTTTTGTGTTCAGGGTGTTTGGATGTCGTGTTATTTTAATTAGATTTAAACACATTTTAGAATGAAATCTTTCAGTCTACTTAAGAGGCGGGGAGCGGTTAGCCCTGGCAGTTATGTGGTGTCTGACTAGTTTCTGCTCCGGGTGGAGGGTCCCTTCCCTCCGGGGGCTGCGGCCGGGAGGGGTTCCCGCGGCCGGGCGGGCCGAGCCCCCGAGCCCCCGAGCCCCGGGCCGAGCGCGGATCCTGCGCCCGCCGCCCGCGCTGGCTGGCCGGGGAGCGGGGAGCCCGCGAGGAAGCCTCGCTCCGCCCCGGCCCGGCCCGGCCCCGGGAGCGGCCCCGCAGCCCAGCCCAGCCCAGCGCGGGCGGACTCGCCGGGCGCGGGCGGAGGAGGCGGCGGGGCCGCGCTCGAGCCCCCGGAGGCGGCGGCCGGTGCCCAGCTCCGCACCGGGAAGATGGCTCCGCCGCGGCCCCGGCGGACCGCACGCCGCCCTCCCTCCGGCCTGCCCGCCGGGACCCCGGCCGCCGCCGCCGCGGAGCGAGTGCGGGTCCCGCGAGCCGCCGGCCCAGACAAAGCTGACAACATGGCCACCTCCGCCGCCCAAGTTCCCGGCAAGTTGAGCGGCGGCGGCGGCGGCCGGAGGAGCCTCCCGCGCCGGCGGCCGCCGACCATCAACTTGGAGTTTCCCTCCGGCGCCGAGCCCGCCGCCGCCGCCGCCGCCCGAGGCCGGCCGGGCCGCTCCCAACGTCCGCGGCCGCCGCCGCCGGGCGCCACTCACCCTCGGACAGGTCCTCGATGCACTCGAAGGTGATCTCGAACTGGAAGGGGTTGTAGAAGGGCGACGGGTTGTCCAGCACCACTACATTGTTCACCTGGACCTTGGCCATATTTCGGGAGCCGCAGACAAAGGGCGGGCTCGGCGCGGCGCGGCCGGCCCGGCGCGGCGTCCCGAGAGCGCAGACCCCGCCGGCGCCGCCCGCGTCGCGCAGCGGCGACTTGGGAAACTTTCCGCCTTTTTATTTACGCGGAGCCCCGGGCTCGCGCGGCTCCCGCTCCGTCAACCACGGCCCATTCCGCCGAGAACCGCAGCGCGGCCGGCGATTGGCTGCCCGGCCCGGCCCTCCCTCCAGCGAGGCCTCCGCCGCGCCAAGAGGGGCTCCCGCGCCGCCCGGCCGCGGCGACGCTCACTGCGGCTCCACCTGCTGGCGCGGACCCGGGCGAGGCGGCGGACAAAGTGAGCCGAACGCGGGCTGGGAGGCCCGCGCGGAGGCCGCCGCGCCGCCGCCGGCGGGGGGCGGGGCGCCACAGCACAGGCCCCGCCCCCGGCCCGGCGGCTCCCGCGCCTCACGCCGGGCGTGGCCGCGGCGGGCCGGGTCGCGGGTCGGAAGGGGCGTGGCCACGCGGAGGCGGCGGGGGCGTGGCCGCGGCGGGTCGGAAGGGGCGTGGCCACCGCGAAGGCGGCGGGAGGTGTGCTCGCGGCGGCCTCTGCGGCGGGAGGGCGCCATTCTCGGCGGCGCCCGCCCCCGGGTCTGCTCGGTGTTGTGGGTTTTTTCCTCCTTTTTACGTTTGTCCAACGGCCGCGCCGCCGGGTCTGCTTAGTTTAGCAGATGGGGCTCGGTTGTATGCATGGAGTAGGTTAGCTGCCTCTCTACCGTCCGATGTTTGCGGTAGAGTGGAGAATCGGTTGCAATGGAAATAAATCATATTTTATAGACCCGTGCCAGCTCGAGAGGAGCAAAGCCATTTTGGAAATCTAGTTCTTAGCCAACATCTGCGTTCGGGCACGACGGGGCTGTTAGTTAAGCAGCTACAAAATGTAGGGCGAGGAAGCTCATTTGCACACACTCTCGGCTTGGAAAACCTAACTAGGTAGTATTTGGGCTGCACCTCGGTCCAGAATAAGAAAGGTTACTGGAGATGTGATCAGTCACACCCATGTTTCTGCCGTTTGATGGGCATACCAGGAACGCAGATGGAGAGAAGACGGAAGGAAGGATACCAGGGGGCAACAAATGTAAGGGAAAAGGCCAGTAGAGAACACAAAGGGATATCAAGTGTGATTTTTCAAAAAATTATGGCCAAACTGTCAGTAAATAAAAATGTGTGGCACCGCACACGAGTTCCAAGGAGCCTTTGCTTGATTCATGGACATTCAATGTGGATTCGTTTACGCTGCTTACCTACCATTGCTGGAAAAGGGAGAGCTTTTAACACATTTATGAGGTAGTTGAACTGTTTCTGTTTACTAAGTAAGAGTGCTATAAAGGTTTAGGTTACTGCTTGCTTTTTTTCTAAACCATTATTTTTTTCTTAAGAGTTATGAATGAAACCATTGAACTTGGCTAATTAAATTCAGAGAGAAAATTAATTCTTTTTTTTGGGGGGGTGACACTAGTTTTCTTGAATTATTCTTTGGGGGGAAGGGATGCCACACGTCCACTCAATTAAGAGAAACATTTTTATCAACACAGAAGTCTTGTTTATTTTTCCCCACTTGTCATGCCATGGATTCGTAAGGAATGGGTTCCAGCAGCTCAGGCCCCTTCCATTGCTCTCACAGAGGTGCTTCTCTGGGTGCAGCAGGCTGCCGCTGCCGCTGAACCCAATTACCGTTCTCTTTGTCTTCCTTCTTTTCCCCATCATTTCCCTCCACACATCTCCGCTCTTAGAGTGCTTAATGTGCCCAATACGTACATTAATTCTCTCGGCATGAATCTTGCCCTTACCTTGCTTGTTCACAACCATGCCTACCACCTGGGCATGTGCCCTTGACCGGAATGGAACCTGGGACCCTTCAGTCTGCAGGCGGACGCTCTTTCCACTGAGCCAAACCAGCTAGGGCCTGATGGTCTTTTGAAAGTTAATATTGGACAGCTAATACCAGGACTTCCCACAGTTAGGAAAACTACTTAAGAGTAGGGGTCCCATTGTCAATGGATTATGTAATAAATAGGACCTACCCAAAAAATGGTTTCCTCAAGCCCAGTCGTTTGTGTGCATTAAGTATGAGTCATATTGGGGTGTTATGGTATGGACGTCCAGCTAACATTTTGATCCTCAAAACATCCTGGAATGGTAGGAGGGTAAGGTGCTATCATCCCCACATAACAAAGGAGGACAGTGGTGCTCCTGGTCCTTTTATTAAACCTGGTCCTTTAATTGCTGACCGAGTGCTTCTCTACGTTCTGTCCACTGTGTCAGGAAATACTTAAAGTGGGCTCTATGTGAGAAAAAGCAATGCCATAATTTCCTGGGAGGACCCACAGGCCGGCAGCCGCTGTAGTAAGGCCTTGGTTAACGAACCCTTGAGGAACAAAGCTCCTGGATGCAGTAGGCCCAGGTGTAGACCGGGAGTGAGAGGAGGCAAAGCTGGGACTCTCCCGGGAGGCACTGCAGCTGTGAAGCCCCCTGTTGCAGGAGGACTGACGGGGGGAGGGAGAGAGGGTGGCATGAGTCCTGGAGTGCATCTACATGCTTTATGGTTTCCATATTTATTATACAATGTGTGTCCCCCTCCCTCATTTTTTGCTCCCCCTCACTAATAACAGTTTCACCGTTTTGTGTTGATCACTACCCACCATTAGGTTACAATTTTGATGAAGATATAAGCTGTAGCTGAGCCCTTATCCATAGCTGCACTATACTGTTATGAAACACCTTTTGGATAGGTACCAATGTGATCATTGTCCTTTCTGAAGCACCGTAATTATGTTTGCTGATGTTAATACCATTCTGACCAGAAGAATATTAATGGAAATGCTTAGTAATTCTTTTGTTTCATGTATGTAGATTTTTGCCCTGTGTTCTTAGTCCTCTTACATGAATTCAGCTCCTTCTAAACTTGCTTTCCTCCTGACCTCACTCTCCACTTATAAAACACCTTCTCATGTTTTACATTCCATTCTTTTCTCTAACTGCCCACCTCTCCCATTCCTCAGATAGCCAGGAGAAATGTGGTCTTAAGCAGAGAGAGGATTCAAATCTTTACAACATCTCTTGGCCAGACTACTGCTTGCACAAAGCCACTGCTAACCACGGCAGCCTTTTCAGTCGGTTACTATAGAGACAAATGGCAGTAGATGGAGAGATGCTTGATTGAAGCTAGGCAAGTAAGCTTAGTGAGATTGGATGTCTTACATGCAGGATTGTCTAAAAGAGGCCAAAGCTAGAGAGGATAGGAAGGAGAAAGGTTTCTCATGTGAGCTGATAGGCAATTAATTGGTGGATTTAGGTTGGTAATTTTGTGCCTGCTCAAGTCTTGAATCCAGCATAAAAAGACTCTACCTCCAAGTACCTCTGTTATGACTACACAGCGACTTTTCTTTTTTAATAACAGCTATGCTACCATGAACATTTGTGTACAAATTTCTGTTGGGGGCAGGGCGCATGTGTTTTCATTTTTCTGGGTCTTGAGAGTGGAGTTGCTGGCTCCATATGGTAACTCCTTATGCGGAACTACCAGGCTGTTTTCCACAGTGGCTGCACTGACATTCCCGCCAGCGAGGAATGAGCATTCCAGATCTTCACATCCCTCCAACCCTTGTCACTAGTTTTGTTTTGTTTTTATTATAGACATTGGTGATGTGTGAAGTAGTGTCTCATTGTGGTTTTGACTTACATTTCCCTGAGGGCTAAAAATGTTGGAGTGTTTTTCGTTTGCTTATTGACCATTTGAATATCTTCTGTGGAGAAATGTCTATTTGGATCCTTGGCCTTTTAAAAAATTGGGTAATTTTTTTTTAAATTGAGCTGTAAGAGTTCTTCATTCTAAATACAAGTCTTTCATCAGAGACATATTGATCAGGTTTGGGAAAATTTTCTCTCCTTATGTGGATTATCTTTTCATTTTCTTGGGAGTGTCTTTGGCAGCTCTAAGCTTTTAATTTAATGAGGTCCAATTTAGTTTGTCTTTTTTTGCTTGTGCCTTTGGTGTCATTTCTCAAAAACATTGCCTAATCAAGGGCCATGAAGATTTATATTTGTGTTTTCTTCTAACCATTTTATATCTTTAGCGCCTTACATTTAAGTTTGATCTACTTTGAATTACTTTTTGTATATGGTGTCAAGTAGGGGTCCAAATTCCTATTTTTGTATGTGGATGTTCAATTTCCTAGTAGCATCTTTTGAAAAAATTATTCTTTCCTCAATGAATTGTCTTGGAACCCTTATCAAACATGAATTAACCATGAATGTGTGGGCTCATTTCTGTAAAATTAATTTTTTGTTGTTGATCCATATCTTATGTCATTATCACACTGTATTGATTATTGTCACTGTAGTCAGAAAATTTGAGGCCTTCAACCCCCTTTCTCTCCCCCCAGTATTGTACCTTTTCAGGATTCCTTGAATTTCTATATAAATTTTATGATCACTTTGTCAATGTCTGCAAAGGAGCCAACTGCGATCTGCATAGAATTTGTAGATCCCTTTGGGGAATGTTGCCGTTTTAACAATGTTAAAATTCCTGTCAGTGAACACGGGATGTGTTTTCATTTATTTTAGTAATCTTTCATTTCTTTCAACAATGTTTTGTAGTTTTCAGGATATAAGATTTTGTACGTCTTTTGTTAAATTTATTCCTAGGTAATTTCTTGTTATGCTGTTGAAAATGGAATTAGTGCCGAACCGGTTTAGCTCAGTGGTAGAGCGTCGGTCTATGGACTGGAAGGTCCCGGGTTCGATTCCGGTCAAGGGCATGTACATTGGTTGCGGGCACATCCCTGGTGGGGGGTGTGCAGGAGGCGGCTGGTCGATATTTCTCTCTCATCGACGTTTCTAGCTCTCTATCTCTCTCCCTTCCTCTCTGTAAAAAATCAATAAAATAAAAAAAATAAAAAAATAAAATGGAATTAGTACTTTCTTAATATATTTTTGTATTCTTCATTGCATGTATATAGACACACGATTGATTTTTAAAGATAGCTTTTTTCCCCCTTCAACCTTGCTGACCTTGTTTATTGTAATAAATTTTTAATAAATTCCTTAGGATTACTCTGTATGGAAGGTCATGACATTTGCAAATAGAGATAATTTTGCTTCTTTTCCCCTTCCTGGTGCCCATTACTTTTTTATTTATTTATTGCCTAGTTGCCTTCCTAGAACCTCCAGTATCTCAGTGTCTTCCCAGAATCTCCAGTGATGTTGAATAGAAGTAGTGAGAAGGAGCATTTCTGCCTTGTTTCTAATCTTGTGAAAACATTCAGTCCTGTGCCAGTAAGAATGATACTAGCTGGTTTGTGTGTAGCTGCCCTTTATCAGGTTCCTAATTTGTTGAATTTTTGTCAAATGCTTTTTCTGCTTCTGTTGAGGTGATCATATGCTTTTTGTCCCTTGTGCTGTAAATATAAGGATATTTGTTGTTATTTTCCGGTGTTGCACTACTTGGTCATGATGTGTAATCCTTTTTATGTATTGCTGAATTTGACTTGCGAGCATTTTGTTGAGAATATTTGTATCTGTAGTCATAAGAGATATGACATTAGTGTTTTTGTAATGTCTATTTTTAATGAGTATGTTACTCTCTAAGCACTGCTTTAGATGCATCCCATAGTTGTGGTGAGTTGTATCTTCGCTTTCTTTCATCTCAGGGTTTTCTAATTTTTCTTTTGTCCAGCTATATGTCCATTGCATGAATACCTCTTTACACTATCTCTGACAAATGGACATTTCATTTTTGCTTAGTTATTTTTAGGGAAAATTCACTACTTTGTAAGGTAGCCCACTCATTTTTAAACATCTCAATGTGTCCAGCATGTAAAACCCTACATGTTGTTCTAGGTCAGTGGTCGGCAAACACATTAGTCAACAGAGCCAAATATCAACAGTACAACGATTGAAATTTCTTTTGAGAGCCCGAGAACCGACTTCTGCGCATGGGCCACGGAGTTTCAATAACACTGTACGTGCGCGCCCGCACATGGCATTTTGTGGAAGAGCCACATTCAAGGGGCCAAAGAGCCGCATGTGGCTCTCGAGCTGCGGTTTGCCCACCACTGTTCCAGGTTATTTCTTTTGAAGTTGCCCCAGTTTAATGCTTCTCCTATAGGATAGTTCTCTAAATATATAAATATTATTTTTACTTCTCTAAGTCTTTCTTTAAGGCTAATTATACCCCATGCTCTATTCCTTAAATTTAAGATATTATTAACATGTCCTTCATAATCCATTTATTCTTTTTAAAAAGTATTACTTCTTTTAAAATTTAATGTCTCAAAGTAGACATTAAGTCCTAGAAGAGGAGTCAGCAACCTCCTGTTAAGGGCCAGATACAAATATTTTAGATTTTGAGGACCATTCAATGTTTGTTACAACTACTAAACTCTGATTGTAATATGAAACCGCCATAGACAATATATATAATGAGCATGGCTGTGTTAAACAACAACTGTTTTTACAGAAACAGGTGTCTTTGCCAGACTTTGTCCATAGATCATAATTTGCTGACTCCTGCTGTAGATGTTATCCAACCAGTGCAGAAGCTAGTGTGATTATATCATCACTTATGAATGCTGTTGCATTAATGTATGTTGAAGACTATATTAAAATATTCTGAGGGGAAGTTAGATATCATTCTCATATTTGCTCCTCTATAGGTAAGTGTTTTTCCCTCTGGCTTCTTTCAAGATTTTTTTCTTCATCTTTCATTTTAATGTTGTTCCTGCTGTGTATCTCCTGAGTTTTCTAGTGACATTAATTTGGGGAATATTATTGCTTCAAATATTGCTCTGTTCCTTCTCTTACTTCTGGAATTGCCATTACATAAATTACATGTATGCTATATCTTTTGTAGTTGTTTTCATAGTTCTTGGATATTCTGTTCTGTTTTTTCCATCTTTTTCTCTTTGCTTTCAGTTTTAAAAGTGTCTATTGACTATCCTTACTCTCAGATACGTTTTCCTCAGCCATGTCCAGTCTACTAATGAGTCCATCCAAGGCATTCTTCGTTTCTTTTGTAGTGTTTTCCACCTCTGGAACTTATTTTATTTTATTTTTTTTACTATTTCTTAGACTTTCCATCTCTTTGCTTATAATATCACAGAAAATTTGTCAATATTTAATGTGAGAACCTGGAGTTTTTAATTCTCAAAATTGTCCACACTGAGCCTCTGACAATTTGAGAATTATGGTTCAGATTTTCCTATTCCAGTACAGGTTCCCATGGAGGTTTCTGCCCTAGTAAGTTGTGATTCTCTGTCTTCATGTCTTTCCCATTCGGGGGCAGGGGTTTGACCTGTGAACTCATTTCTCTGATGGATCTCAGAGTTATTGATTTCTCAGTTTGTTTAGAGTTTACTTGGTGTTAAGATGGAGTAGTAACTTCTAAGCTCCTTAAATGCTAGATTAGAAATCAGATGTTTTCTTCCATAACTTTTATATTTTCATCTAGGTCTTTAATTCATTATGACTCAATTTTTGTATTACATGCTAAGTATGGATCAAGATTGATTTTTTCTTTTTTTATAAGGCTATCCAATTACTTGTGGAATGGAGTATCCATCCTTTCTCTATTAAATTGCTTTTACTTTTATATACTCGACCATATATGTGTGGGCCTATTTTTGGCCTCTATTCTATCCCATTGTTCTGTTTATATTCTTTCTTCATTACCACTCTGAATTGATTACTCTAGCTTTGTAGTAAATCTGTAAATGGGTCATACGAGACTTCCTACTTTATTTTTTTGTTTGCTTACTCTTCTGTTTTCTTCTCCATATAAATTTTACAATCACCTTGTTAATTTCTAGAAAAAGAAAAATCTTGCTAGGATTTTGTTTGGAGTTGTATTGAATCTAGAACACATTTTGGGGACAGAGAGCACTTTGGGGAAAATATCTTAAAATATTGGGATTTTTAATTCATTCAATAAATATGGGATATCTATTTGATTAGGTTATCTTCAGTTTTCTTTAAAAATGTTTTGTAGTTTTTGCATATAGGTCTTATATGTCATTTTAAAAATCTATATCCAGGTATTTCATATTTTTGGATGCTATCATAAATCTATTGTTTTTAAATTGTAATTTCTAATTTTTTCTAATATATAGACATATGATTAATTTTTGTATATTGACTTGCAAACAGTAACCTTGCTATACTCATTTATTAGTTCTAGCAGCTTTATTATAATTTTTGGAATTTTCTACATAATCTTATTGTCTGTAAATATATATATTTTTAATTTAGTTTTCCTTTTCAAGAAAAAGTGTTGAGAGCAAATCTCCTTCCCTTGTTCTGATCTTAGGGATAGGAAGGGTATGGGGTTCTAAGCATTCAATCTTTTATCAGTAAGTGTTAGCTGATTTTTTTAAAATACCTTTATCAACTTAAAGGAGTTTCCTCTATTCTTAGTTATCTGATAATTTTTTTTTATCATGAATGATCATTGAGTTTTGTCAAGTGTCATTTCTATATCTATTGAGGTGGTCATTTGTGGTGAATTGCATTGATTAATCTTTGAAAATTAGCCTTGCATTCCCATAATAAACATAACTTAGTTATGATCTATTACCATTTTATGTATTATTTAATTTGCTGCTTTTTTCTTGGAGGAGTTTTTAATCTATGTTTCTGAGGGATGCAGGCCTGTGGTTTTCTTTTACTATAACTTTATTTTGGATACCATGATAATGCAGGCTTCATCACCTGAGTTGGGAAGTTTTTCTTGTTTTTCTGCAGTTCTAAAAATTTTGTATAGGATTCATACTATTTCTTCCATAAATGTTTGGTAGACTTCATCATGATGTCATTGCAGCCCGTAGATTTCTGTGTTGCAAGATGTTTAACTACATAGTCAATTTTCAAAGTAGATATAAGATAATAATGCAAGTTATCTTTTTTTAAAGATAAACTTTAACAGTTTATATATTTCAAATATTTTGACAATTTTATTTAAGTTATTAAATTTAGGACATAGGTTCATTTTATTTCTGTATTATTAGTTCAGTATCTATAGGATCTATAATGGTGTCCCGCCTTTCGTTCCTGACATTTGTAGCTTTTGTCTTCTATTTTTTCCTTAATCAGTCTAGCCAGAGGTTTATCAGTTTTTTAGTCAACAGTAGTTACTATAAACTAGGGTCCTTGATGACAGCAACCAGTATACTGCTTTGGTTTGGCCCCCCTGCTGACCTGCTCTATCATACCACTGTGGCTGACGCCACCATGTTCCACGTTCTGCCTTCTGTTGCCAATGCCTGCCATGTTCTGCACGCGCCCCCTGGTGGTCAGCGCATGTCATAGCGACCAGTGGTTCATTTGTTCCCTGTTTGATCTATTTGCATATTAGGGTTTTATATATGTAGATACTCATTTTGTATCATACTGAGCTTTATTTATATTCTTTTTAAATACTTAAGAATCTATAAAATATTTCCCATTGTTAACCTCTTTTATATGTGGATAAAGTCTAGGTGACTCCAAAGACTTTGCTTTTGACCACTCTGCTTTATTGACTGGTTTAAAGGATGAATTAAAATCAATTAAGACCTATGAAGGGAATCCTCTGTAACTGAGAGCAAATTTTTCATTTTCATCATTGGACTAATATTCACTGTTCTCTGTCTTTGGGCCATTCTCTACAAACAGTACATAGTACAAAACCTCTTGTCATAAGGTCTCTGGAGATTTGTTAGCTCCTTCTAAAAGTTTCGACCACTCAGAGAGGGTACCTACCAAGAAGAGACAAATTTGAAGACTTCTGGTTGCACAAAATACTTCCTAATGCCTATTAAAATTTCAGAACATAAGATATTCCAAGACCTTTTAGTAACAACTTAAAATAGTTGTTCTGATGCCATCCATTCTTGGTGAAGTACACATAAAAGCTTTGATTCTATAACCTTTCTGCCCTTTAAAATGTAGGTATTTATTTCCCTTCATAGGTATAAGATATGCTTTTGAAAATAAAAGCTGACACAACCTGCTTGTTTCCCTAGGTCTGACGGTAACTGCTGTGAAAGACTCCGGAGAATGGAATTTGGAGGCTGGGGCATTAGTGCTTGCAGATGCGGGCCTTTGCTGTATCGATGAGTTTAATAGCCTCAAAGAGCATGATAGAACCAGTATCCACGAAGCAATGGAGCAACAAACCATAAGTGTTGCTAAGGCTGGGTAAGTGTTAAATCTGTTTGAATCGTTGAGATTAGTTAATATATAATTATGGAAAATGTGAACCTCATTGAACTGTAAGTATGCTTGGTCCTGTCAGAGACACAGTTATCACCCTTCAAAACACATTAATTTTCCCACAAAGGTGAGTGAGGGAAGTAAAAATTAGATGTTGGGACAAAGAAAGGAAAACTAAAGTGCAAAATAAATATAAGTTGGTTTAATTCATGAAGGGGACTTGTGAAGAGCTTTCTATGCAGGCTCCAACCTGTTATCTCACTCAATAATTAATTGTGTGTCTACTCTGGGTATATTATTATGTTAGGAATTTTGAAAGATTCAAAAAGACAAAACATAATGTCTGCTTTTAATGGTAGTCTCCTTATATGTCTTTCTTTCCCCTAATATATCTTCCTAGAAGGTTGATCACAGCATATAGGAAAGTAAAAATAGTATATATTAGCATAAGATGAAGTACCTATTGTGTCTTGAGGAGGCTCAGGGGTTGAGGTATGTGGATCCTTGGCTATACATGACTAATGAGAGAGAAAAATAAGCAGGTTCAAATAGAAATCCAGGCTCTGAGGTGGTTATGGGAAACTTATTTGGCTACAAAGGCTGACCCCAAGCAGGCTGCAGGTCAGCCAGGCAAAGGAGAGAGGCAGAACTGTCTTAGCCTTAATGCTACCATTTAGGTGTGAGACCAGCTGAGCAGGCAGATGTGGCTGCCAGCAGTCTTCAAACAGTCGTGGTTACTTGGGAACCAGGCAGACACTGGTGTTATAGATTATATGAGACCTATTTATATACACTCGCAAAATGGAAAGGGTCGGGGGAGGTAAAAGCAAGCTATGGTCCAGAGGGAAAAGGTACAAGAAAACTAGACAGAACTATTGGCAGATCTATTCATTTCACTCACTATATATTCATTCAGTGTGTGAATACACTGAGCCGGCTGTGTGCCAGGCACTGTGCTAGACACCGAGAAGTTCCAAGATGAATACTTCACTGTCCTTGAAGTGTTTGCTATTTTGTTGGGGAAGATAGACACAAGAGCATCAAAGTGATAAGTGCGTAGTGAAAGTGTTCTGAGAGAACATGCTTTAAAGTAATTAATGCTTCAAAACTGCTTGTCAGGGGAAATCTGAGATAATAGTTTACTACGTGTTTTCAAGGCTACTTTCTCTTATCATCATGCCTTCATTTAATTAGTACCTTTGCTAGTTGATGGAATCTGTGGTTTATTTTGATATACCTTTTTCCAGATGAAATCTGGAACATTTTGAAAGATTCCTAAATAACGCTGGCATCAGGGAAAATTGGGACAAATGCTAAGAGTGTATTTTAGAAAGGGAGAACATTGGCAGTGCTGTATGATAGGCTACGGAATAAATCTTTATAAGTGAAAATATTTTATTAACTACTCCTACTGCCTTTACCCTCTGCAAGTGGGAATTAGTATGACTCTTCTGCGCTAGTCTAAGTCCCAGAAGCAATGGTCTTGTAGATAAAAGTTCACTATGACACGCACTCACTGGACAGTGTTGTCATTACTATAACTCTTCATGCTCTGGAACAATGCCTTTCACACTAATTTTGGTGAAGGGCTAGTTTTAATGCTTTTTTCAGCTCATCACACCAATATTTTTATAAAATTATTTTTAAAATTAAATAAAAAGGCGAAGACACAAAATGTAAGCCTAAGTTCTTCATCCACTTAGGATGGAGAAAACAGTGAGCACATGTTACTCCTATTTTAACAAGAAAAATCCAACTAGCCAACAAAATCATGTCTTGAACTTTTAAGAGAGCTGAGTTTACAAGGAAATCAAGGGGACTCAATCCCAAAGTGTGACAGACCCCTCCAAGGACAGACAGAGGAGGCACACAAACTGCCGTCTTGGACAGCTCTTGAGTGGAAGAAGTGGCTTCCGTAGAAGCAACTAAGGAGAAAAAACTAAAATTTATTGTAAATTCCTCCCTTTCTTTGACCAGCAATGTGGAGGCTTCTGTGCCCCAAAAGACGGTCTTCCACTGAGCCATCCGCCTCAAGGGCCACTCCGTTTCCTTTGAGATTTTTGAATCCTTGCAACATCGTTTTCAGGATCCCTTTTTTTTTTTTTAAATATTTTTTATTGTTATTTTACAGAGAGGAAGGGAGAGAGATAGAGAGCCAGAAACGTCCATGAGAGAGAAACATTGACCAGCTGCCTCCTGCACACCCCCCACCGGGGATGTGCCCGCAGCCAATGTACATGCCCTTGACCAGAATCGAACCCGGGACCTTTCAGTCCGCAGGCCGACACTCTACCACTGAGCCAAACCAGCTTCGGCAGGATCCCTTTTTTTGTTTTCTCTCTTTCACGTTTCTCAAGAGACTAAAGTCTAATTGACTGTGAAGGACTTATTTGAATTCAACCTCCCTACAGATGTTAGTGTGCCACCACTGGGTCAGAACATCTGGCTGGCCTCCAGGCTGCAGGGATTCTCAGACTTTTTAAATGTGTCCTTTCATATACCCTGCACAAAGTTACCGAGTTCGTTTTTAAAATGGGAACTACGCACTTAATTATTCCATAGAGACTGTTTTTTTGGTTAAACTTTATCCGTGTAGTGGGCGTATACCCACAAGGGTATACATAGGCCTTACCCCACCTTTCAGATGTGCAGGAGGCGGGGAGGGAACCAGTCGATGTGATTTCTGCAGTGTAACACTCGTTATGGGTAGTCAGAATAGAAACAATGCTAACGCACTAAGAGTGGTTAGCATGCCTAGAGTGTATTAAAATGTAATTTAATAGTTGTCAGTAACCAAAAGATAGGTCTCACTGAATCAGTGCATGTTCAAGAAGACCAATAATTTTGTTGTTCTTTGCTCATGTTACTTAAATCTGAAACCATTTTCAAAATTTGGAATTTTTCAGATCTTACATTTGTCCTGACTGCTTAATGAAATAGAAAAGGAAACCAGAAGCAAACGCTGCACTATGAGCTTAAAAGGGGTATTAATACTAGTGTTTGAATCCACCTGCTCTTTAAACTGCAGATCCGTCCCGGCGCCCGGGGAGTGGCCGCACAAGGCCTCGTGGCGGTGTGGAGTCCTTAGAGAGCTCTCTGTGATGATGGTCTTTAAGACTAGACAGACTGCTGGCCTACATAATGATTTGGGAAAGATAATGGTTCATTATCTGCAAGGTTCTTTTCAAACTTAACTAGGATAGCATCTCATCAAAGACAGGATACAGTAGATTCTTAAATAATAAAGAATGTCTCGTTATTTCCTAAAGACGGTTAGGAGAAAGTTGGACATTGCAGTTCTATATTTGGTGCTACTAAATTATACTCACACCAGAGGTCAGCGCACCACATTTGAGTGGGGTCCCCAGGCCTGGCCAGCCATCAGGGCTGATTTGGGCCAGGCCAATCAGAGCCAGGCCGGAGAGGAGGCAACAGTCGCCGGGCGGGGGAAGGAACGGACACTGGACACCAACACCACCATCGTGGCGCCCTGCCATCGCTCGGTTCCCTGCCTCCCCCTCTCCTCCTTCCCTCCCCACGGGGCAGATGGGCGGCGGTGGGCTGACTGGGGCCTGCCGGCCAGGGGGAGGGACGGGGCACGGAAGGTTGACCGCCAGCCCAAGGAGGGAGCCCCCTGGGAAAGGGGCCACGTCTGCCACCACCTACCCCCAGCCCCTCCCAACCCTGTCCTGGCCGCATAATGAATTTTGGTGGGACACAAAACTCAGTCCATAACAGCCTCCGTTACTTTCTTTTTAAATTGTGGTTAAAAACACGTAACATAAAATTTATCGCCCTCATTATTATTATTTTTTAAATATATTTTATTGATATTTTACAGAGAGGAAGGGAGAGAGATAGAGAGCTAGAAACATCCATGAGAGAGAAACATCAACTAGCTGCCTCTTGCACACCCCCCACGGGGAATGTGCCCGCAACCAAGGTACATGCCCTTGACCGGAATCGAACCTGGGACCTTTCCGTCCGCAGACCGACGCTCTATCCACTGAGCCAAACCGGTTTCAGCCACCCTAATTATTTTTAAGTGTGTAGTTCTATACTGTTAAGGGTAGTCACATTGTTGGGCAGAGCTTTTTCATCTTGCAAAACTGAAACTCTCTGCCCATCAGACAGCTCGCCATCGCCCCTCTCCAGTGGCCGGCAGCCGGCACGCTCCCTTCTGCTTCTGTGGGTTTGACGGCGGCCTGGCCTGCCAGTGGCCTAGCTTCTTTCACCGTCACTCATCGGCCACACTTAGCATTACAGCCCTACCTAACTGTGGGGGGTGGGAGCTCTAATCTTGCTCTGTCCCCGGGAGAGGGAAATAAGGCGTGGTGAGCACATAGCAGCTACCGCCACAGCCCGGGGCCCAGTTTGGAAGTGACAGAATGTCGGTGGGTAAGAGCCCTGAGTGACACCGGGAGTCGCTGTGAAGGATGTAGTGAGACCGTCACGCAATCACAGGCACCTTCCGCAGCGCCTGCCGGGCTGACAATAACGTACAATGTTTAGGAAGGTCACTGCTATGTTTGTAGTAAAGTTAGCCTATGCAGATTTAAAAAAATGGGACAGTAGCTTTTTTGAGAAACTGGAATGTTTCCACTGCAAATTTACCAGAAAACAAAAACATATTAGCATGATTAGTTTATAACTTGAAGCCTGTGACTATAAGATGACCCCGACTTTTAGAAATACTGAATTAAGTAAGGGTTTATTTTTTGTCACTTATTCAGTGCATGTTTATTGAGCATTTACTATATGACAGGCAATGTGAGGATTATAGCAATAAGTGACAGTCCCTCGAGGAAGATCAAATTTAATAGGAAAAAAAGTAAGGTAAGTAAATAAATGCCTAAAACATCAGGAAGTACTTACTATGCAGGAAGTACTTAGGATTAGACTGTGCCTTTGTATGTGTGTTTTCAAAAGCCTCATTCAGTTTGGTGCAGTGATGTTTGTGTCACAGGTCTGCAAGCCCAGGCTTCTGCAGCGCTCTGTCTCCCCTTCTCTCAGCGGAGCAGAGCCCCTCTGTCCGTGCTGGCACCGGCCCCAGGCCCTTTCTGTGCCAGGGCAGCTGCCTGACTTACCAGCCCACCACCCCACCGGCTTCCGCTTCCCCTGCCACCCGCCACGGTCAGCGCTGGCACCGCTCACCGCTCCTCCCGCAGCCATTGTGCTTCACCTAATGCTTCCTTAGCCCCTTCCTTAGGCTTACTCTTGTCTCTTCCCCGTCATCTCAGAAATAATTCACCACCTTCTTTCTCTCTCTACTAGTTCATTTCCTTCTGGCACCACGACTGCTCTAAGATCAGATAGCTTACAGACAGGCAGGAGCCTCCCCAGCGGTCTCTCTCTCTGCAGATGCTCATGCTGACACCCACCGCTGCGCGTGTGCTGTCTGCGGGGCTTCCTCAACTCCAGCTCTCTTCTGTAAACCAGCCGAGGCGGAGACCAGCTGTGTGCCTTTTTGAATCCTCAGTATCACTCTTACACACAGGAAATGGCTTATAAATATCTGTTAACCAGAGAGGAAGAACAATCAGTTACCTTCACCTACATTGAGACAGTTTTAAGGAATTATTTCATGTGCAGTTGTGTTTGATCTCATTGCCAGCATTGCAGCAGCCCTCCTTCTTTGTGATAAATGCCAGCGGCCTCACCTCAGCGTGGATTGCATGTGCTTTGGTGGGATTCATAGGAACCGCCCGTTACATTGTTTTAGGGCAAACTGGATTCTTCCTTTACAGAATCTTCTGGGCCCATCATTGATAAGATGCGGGCTGTCTCTTTAGAATATTTCCTTTTCAGTAATTTTTCTTTAAGGGGGATTTAGTTTTCAGGGAAAGTACCTTGTTTGTCTTTCTCTCCTTTATTTATTTATTCTTTTTTTGGTTTTTATTTTTTTAATTAGAATTAAATTTATTTATTTTATTTATTTAATATTTTTATTAAATTATTATCTGTTGTCTTTCTCTCCTCTAATGGGTGTCTTCTTATGCCACTTACCACACACTAAGATTCTCAAACTCTTTCAGCCTTAGGGCATGAGGTAACTGCTAGAGCCAACTGGAAGTAGATCGGGGATTAACAAACGCGGCACATGGCGCTGATGCCACGTGCCACGACTGCTGAGAGGCAGACGTGCCACTATAATTAAAAACAGTCATCAGCAGCAGAGCAGTTTACGGGGGAAATGTTACACACGTTATTGTCAACGAATGTGCCATATTACCTGGAGGACTTGTCCGTCATTAGTAAGTTTAAAAACAGTATATAAGTCAGGCATACCCATACCTCTCTTGCCACTGCTCCATTTAGGACAAGCATGTCAAACTCAGAGGCTAACACGGGCCAGATAAACAGGGTTTAAGTTATGTGGGCCACAAAAAAAACAAAAGCTCCCATTCTCATAGAAATGTAGGTTTATTGCAATAGACATGCTAAATACACAGGGCTGACATAAATGAGTAATTGTTCACATAAAATAATACAACATTTTGCCAAAACCGGTTTGGTTCAGTGGATAGAGCGTCAGTCTGCGCTCTGAAAGGTCCCAGGTTCGATTCCGGCAAAGGGCATGTACATTAGTTGTAGGCACATCCTCGGTGGGGGGTGTGCAAGAGGCAGCTGGTCGATGTTTCTCTCTCATCGATGTTTCTAGCTTTCTATCCCTCTCCATTCCTCTCTGTAAAAAATCAATAAAATATATTTTTAAAATATAATTAAAAATAATAATAATACAACATTTTAATAAAAATTAATATTTTTCTTGAACATTAACTTACCAGACACTGGATAACTGCACAGAGTAATAAGTGTAATGCAAGTAAACCGATTTTTCTTGTTCTTTGAAAGCACAATGTTTCCTGTTGTGCACTCCAAACAGGTCAGTCCAAGACTAATGAGGTGGCAATCGGCTACTAAAATATTTGCTGCTAATATTAGTGGAGAGAAATGGTGCGCCTGTGCAAAAGGCGTGTAAGAGAAATGAATGCAACCCGATTATAGTAATCAGTCATTAGCAAACGTAGCTCATTATTAATAATTATGTATAAAGGCTATTGTAAAAATTAAGTTACAAAATTTTTATTAAAATGTTTCTTACACACCGTTATATTGGCTGGGCTGCAAAAATATTTGTTGTGGGCTGCATGTGGCCCGCGGGCTGCGAGTTTGGCATGCTTGATTTAGGACTTCGTGCCTCTTCCTAGACCATTGTCTCCTCGCTGTGTCCATCTATGGTCCTCCCCAGCTAACCCGCCCACCACTCCCAGGCCCCTTCCCTTTGCTGTTACTCCTAAAAGCTCGATGCTAAACAGTCTTTATTTTTCCTCATTTCCCCTGCTCTCCTCCCTGTCTTCATCCCTCTCTCCATCTCTCTGTTTCTGTTTTTTGTTTCTTCCACTTTTAGAAAAATCAAAACAAAGTGACACACAAAGTTTTTGCTTCAACTAACTCACAATTCTACAAAATCCCTCTCACCTTCTACCTTTACCCTCTCCATGAATATATATATTCTCCACTTAAAAAGTCCACATCATGAAGGGTTCTGTTCAAAAGCTACTTTGTAATGTTCTCCTGATCATCACTTTTTTCCACATAGATGAATAGATATCATCTTTATTTCTCCTGGACCGTTACACTTCTAGAACTTACCGTATTCTTCTTTGTCTTACCATAGCAGCTAGTAGATTGCAAGCTCCTTAAGACAGTATCCATGTTTGACTTAGTTTGTATGACTCTTAGCATCCACCAGAGGGTGTGCTCACAGCAGTGTTATAAAAATGATTATGAGCATTCATTTCTCTACAAGGTAGGCTAGTGTAAATATACTGTGCTGAACTTGGTGTTTGTGATACATCCTTATATCATTCCACATTCTCTTTCACATGAGTTTCTCTAGATGTTCAAGATGCAAGAGCAGCCCCTTTCATTAACAAGTTCAATCTTGCCTTTTATTTGAATCTCAGCAGTCAGTGAATTGCACCCTCTCTTTTGGTAGCCTCGTGTGCAAGCTGAACACAAGGACCACCATCCTGGCAGCAACTAACCCGAAAGGCCAGTACGACCCGCATGAGTCCGTGTCGGTGAACATCGCCCTTGGCAGCCCGCTCCTAAGTCGGTTTGACTTGATCCTGGTTTTGCTTGACACCAAGAACGAAGACTGGGATCGTATAATTTCCTCTTTTATCTTAGAAAACAAAGGTATGTGAAGACAGACAAATTATTGACAAAGGAAAAATGTAGACACAGCCAAATGAAATTCTCTTTGAAGAAAATTAAGTAAATACCCCAGGTACCCTACTATTGGGCAGCAGAGAGATACTTAGACTGACGGCAGGGAGAGGACCAGTCAGTGAGCCAGAATCATGAGAGGAGGTAGAGGGCCCTTCCCCGTCTGTCTGCCACTGGTGAGAGTATGGTTGTGAATAGCGGTCCAATTCCCCGTGGAACAAGCGCCTGAGGAGACAATTGCATATTGGGCTTTTATTACATAGGATACTATAGGATAGAACAGAATTATTCAGAATTAACCCCTTTATTAATCTTAGATCCTAAGACTGTTTGTTCTAGAGCTACTAGTATATGCTGTGCAGAAACAGGTCTAGATTTCAGTGGCCACAAAACCTAAAGCTAATCTTTTCCAAAAAGTGTAAGACCTTGGCTGGTGTGGCTCAGTTGCTTGGAGCATTATTCCATACACCAGAAGGTGATGGGCTCGATTTCTGTTCAGGGCACATACCCAGGCTGCAGGTTCAATCCCTGATCGGGGTGTGTGCAGGAGGCAACCCATCAATGTTTCTCATATTGATGATTCCTCTCTCTCTCTCTCTCTCTCTCTCTCTCTCTCTCTCTCTCTCTTCCTCTCTCTAAAAATTAAAAAAAAAAATCTTGTCATATTTGAGGGATGATTGGGAAGGCCAGCATGCCTTAAGCTGGAAACTTTATTTAAAAAATAAAGAGTATAAGAACTTTATCAAAGCCCTTAAAATGAGACATTTGCCTGTTCTTAGAAATTGCTGACCAACACCTACTATGCACAGGTTACCCAAGCAAGTCGGAGAAGCTGTGGAGCATGGAGAAGATGAAGACCTACTTCAGCCTCATCAGGAACCTCCAGCCCTCGCTGTCTGACGTGGGCAATCGGGTCCTCCTCCGGTACTACCAGATGCAGAGGCAGAGCGACTCCCGCAACGCGGCCCGGACAACCATCCGCCTGCTGGAGAGCTTGATACGATTAGCAGAAGGTTTATTTCGTTCGGCAAATGAGTTTTTTATTGGGTACCCACTATGTACAAGGAATGGGGGTTGACACCCTGAGCTCAAAATGAATAGTCCCTACTCTAAGGCGCTCACAGGTGCTTGTTAAAGTAAAGGCTCTGAGCTATGAAACCTCCGCTCTTCCAGGACATTTATGGGTGCTGAGTGAAATGTGGTGTCATTAAGAAAGAGGAATCTTTTGTGATAGCTCAGGCTTTCTGATAGCTCCCATAACTTAAGATGTCATTCAGGCAGGAGGTCTTACTTACCGAGGTTTTATTTCTCAGGGGCAGTCTGCTAGCGTTTTGGGTGAGTCACTGCCTTGTTTGGAATTGTTTCCTATGCAGCACCCAACATTAACATAATGACACCAAATTTATAATGCCAGGCCCTAGCCCATCCCTAGGGTCTGAGAGATATGCAGACTTGCAGCTACCATGCATCTGGAGATGTTTTCTTTTAACATTGGCTTTTACAGTTAGCCCTTGTGTTAATAAATCAAAAAAATTAACATGAACTGACTGTACCATGTGATAACTTAATGTATGCTTAATAAAAAGTTCTATAAAATGGAGGCACTTTACTTCTAAAGATTTGTAGTTAATATCAGAGCAAGAAATACATAAATTTTATGCTCATGAGTTTGGTAGTTTTGAAAAGCTCACAGATAAAGAAAATTACCAGAGATGAGAAATGAGTTTAACTTTGTGTGTTTCTCTAACAGACTAGAAAATGAGGATTAAATTTGTGGAATATTAAGCATATGCTTAGGTAGCCCCTTTCTTTGCTAGAGCCCAGAGTGCTTTTCATATAAATACACAGTTGCCATGGGCTGTGCAGAGGATGTGGCCCTTTATTACTGAACAGCCTTAAAGTGAGTTTAACTTAGACTTTTGTGCTTGTTTTGTGAAAAAATAATTTGTTACTAGTAGCTCATTCATAACATACACATTTTTGGAAGAGGATCAGGTAGAGCACTACATTTATCACCTCAAATAGTTATTTTAAGCATTTCTGTCTTTATGATTTAACTGCCCCTTATATTCTCAGCTCATGCTCGCCTGATGTTTCGCGACACAGTGACCCTGGAAGACGCTATTACAGTGGTGTCAGTCATGGAGTCCTCAATGCAGGTGAGGACAGTGGGTGCTAATATCTGAACTGTAATTACAAGCATCAAATAAAAGACCGTTTGTAGCATATCATTAGTTATTGTTTAAATGATTATATCCTAGACCGATTAATTTCTGAAAATATATCCAAAGGAAACCATTTTAAAAAATAAAGGAAAAATATTGTCATGGAAACATTCTCTGCCTCAGTGTAATGGCTTTTCCCATCGGTGTAAAGTGGTGGGTCTCAACCCATCTTCTCCTTGACATACGTGAGTGACGGTCATGGTCTTACTAGTGAGACCGTGGCTTCGCAGAGCAATGCTTGCCAGCAGGAATGGGGGAGAAGATTATTGAAACTGGAAAATGCCCAGGTGATTCTCATTTCAAGGTGGGCGTATGGAGGGCTGGGCTTTGCCATCTGGGACCATGGTGCCTAGTGGACATCTCTGCGGGCTGGCTGGTGACTCCCTGTTCTCCATTCCTCACCCCCAGGGGGGCGCACTGCTGGGAGGCGTGAACGCCCTCCACACTTCCTTCCCTGAAAACCCTCTGGAGCAGTACCAGAGGCAGTGTGAGCTCATCCTGGAAAAACTGGAGCTGCACGACCTCCTGAGTGAAGAGCGAAGGAGACTTGAAAGGTGAGAAAAGAAAACCAAGGAAGGCATGTACCGGAAATCTTTATTTGGCATTTAGTGAAACAAAGGAAGTGTGCATTAAGTGGAAAGTCTGTCTGTGCTATCTGTAGGGGATTGATTCAGTTATCTATTGCTTATCATCAGCTACCCCAAAACTCAGTGGCTTAGAAAAAGAAATCACCCTCATTGGAGTGCTCACTTTCCTAGGAGACAGAAACTCAGGAGTCTCACAGGGATGGCTCATCTCTAATCAATGTAGCATCAGCTGGAATTACTCCTACACCTGCATTTAACTGGGAGCTCAGTTGGTTTGGCATCATCCAAGATGCTCCCGTCTCGTGTATGATGTCTTCACTGGGTGGCACAAATGGCTGGGGCTGGCTGGGCTCGCCCTGCTGTAGGGCAGTCAGGATTCCGCCATGGTAGCTTAGGACTCCAGGATAGTAGAGCCTGAGCTGCCAGGCCTCCCACAGGCGGGGCCAGGACAGGAGCAGAATCGTTTCTGCCACGTGCTGTAGGTGAGAGCAAGTCACAAGGTCACCCCACAGGCAAAGTGAAAGGAAATAGACACCACCGGGTGAGGGGAGGTGTGGCTCAGACATAGGAACGGAGGAATGATGGCTGCCATCTTTAGAGATCCCCTTACAAAGCTACATCTTCTTGACCTGCTGGTTGGGTGAGCTTCATGGAGAACGCTTACTGGTTGGTTGCTATATGTGTGTTGTAAACTATATAAATTCACTCTGTGCAGTAAAATGGATAGCACTGGGTCTCAATTACACGAGAAGCAGTAAGGTAAGCTACGCTCACACCCAATAGGCACAGCTGCTGCTAGTGAGGGGCTCGATCATGTGATCATGTTTGCTTTCACCGCTTCTTCCTCTTCTCTTTTGTTGGCGCCCTGGACAAACTGGAGCCACAAGGCGCTGGGACTGCAGTTAGGAAGGAGGAAGTTAGAGTCCAGGAGCCATCCATCCCAGGCCAGACCCAGACACAAAACGCCTGCTTGGCCCCCCACCTTTCCTCACCAGGAGAGGACATACGCAGGGAGTTTATATAAAGAATCTCTGTGTTAACACTTTAATTTTATTCTTATTGTTTCTAAAGCTCTCTTCCAAGCATAATAAATATTTTATATTAGTCCTAACCCTGGTGAAGGAAATTCATGGTAGAAGCCTGAGGCGCAGAATGGATTTAGGCCAGCCTGTGCTAGTACTGGGCAAGTTAGAAACAGAGACAACTATACTGACTCCACCTCGTTCCTCAGCAGTTTTCCTTCCTTGCAGCCCAAATCCATAACCTTGAACAATTTACATGGCTACTGGACTTAAAAAGTCCTCAGTGAGAAGGATGTATTTTATTTTAAAGAGGGAGATCATCCTACTGGTTTTGGAACATCCAAACAACCTGGGAATGACAACAGGAATGTCTCAAAAGTCTCCTTTCTAAGGACGTGTTAAAATGTGGACGTATGGGAAGGAACGTGCATCACCTGAGGAACTGTTGCCTGGAATTTGATGTTGCAGGCATCATAGATGAGCTTCTAAAAAGCTAGGCTGAGTCTGTGCCTGTGAAGCATGGCAGTGCATCCATTTGAGTTTCTGCATGATCAGTTGATGGCTGGATAATTGACCTGAATCTGGTTGTTGGTGTTGCTCTCAGAGCTGGGGTCTGGGGAGGGGGCCTGTGGAAGTGGAACAGCTGCAGAGGGAGAATGTGGGGCTCCATTGGGATTGCTGCCTGTGTTAAGTAAAACTGCGCATCCTTCTCGTGGCTTTGTCTCCTATTTGTCTCTTCCCTTCATCCAACAGAATTCTCTTTCTCATTTGTAAAGCTCAGCACAGCCTTCCTGGGAGCGTGGGGCTGGCTTTGTCCTACTAATGCACCAGGTGCCAACCTGCGGTAAGCTTGCACTTTGGATAAAATCAATCCCCTGTCTTTGGTCTCCTGGTTTTGTAATGACGCGGAGCGTGGTGTGAGGATCAAAGCGATTCCTTTGGTTCTTTCATGGTTTGATGTCGCAGATCCTTTTCGGGCCTGCCTTGGCTTTCGGAGACGCTGCTCATTTTGACTGACCGTAAATGGGTCATTTGGACTACCAGAAACATGTGGGATTCGGGGAGGGAAGGAACACAAGGCTCAGAATCAGAGGTATGTGGTAGAAAAGTAGCAATTGGACTTAACCAAGTTCAGAATGATTCTCCTGCAAGGAAAAAAAAGGAGGAAAAAAGAGTAGGTGATGATGTGAAAGATAGGATTTAGCCTTAAAATGTTCTTTTCTTCTGGTATCTCTTTGTAATGTAGAGGCCTGTTCGGTATTGAGCCTCAAAGCAACAAAATCAGGTGCCACACAGATGAAAGTGTACGACCTCTAGAACACAACCTAAAGCTAACCTTAACAGTGGGAAAACCCCAAGTAGCATACGGTGTATGCCCTTAGGAAAGAGTTCTCTATTCTTTAAAGAGACCACACATCAATCCTGAAACTATTTGTATGTTACCACACTTTTCTTCTGGAAAATGCTTTTAGTGACATCATGTCTCATATGGTAGCCATTCTACCCACCTCCAATCTGAGTGCAAAGATGCCGTCTTCTGGGAAGTTATAGTAAAACAGCAGACTTTTTATGTAGGGAATAATTTAATTCTCAAAGTTAGAACTAGACTGAAATAGGAAGCTAAATTATTATTCTACTCCTGAGAATTCCCTGTCTTTTAGGACATTGTTATGGAGCTTCAATAATTACTATTATCCCTGACCTCAACTTGCTGATGAAAGTATAGTAGACAGTAGTAACTTTAAAAGCTACTTGTTTTTTATGGGGTTTTTTTCTTCAAGAACAAAATATTTTTATTGATTTCATAGAGGAAGGAAGAAGGGGAAAGAGAGAGAAACATTAATGACTGGAGAGAGAGATAATCATTGATCATCTGCCTCCTGCACACCCTCTACTAGGGCTCAAGCCCACAACCTGGGCATGTGCCCTGTCTGGGAATCAAACCATGACCTCATAGTTCATAGGTCAACACTCAACCACTGAGCCACACCAACCAGGTAGAGCTACCTTCTTGATCAGCATAAGCTACTGTGCAAATAACTAGCAGTCTGTATTGCAGTTACACATATGACAGAGAAATAAGACTGAGCATTTTCATTGACCTTCAAACTATCTTAAATGAATTAAGTGGACTGTCAGAGAGAAGGGAAATGTAGGCAAATTCAGCACTTCATTTTTTAAAAATTTTACTTCAATTTAAGGTTAAATTAGAATGATTATCAGATCACTTAATCTCTGTTCTGATGAAAACAGATGTTTTTATCTGTTTATATGTTCCCTCTTGCTGTTTTTAGAGACTGTATTTGGTATTAACCTGGAATTATGTTGGGCTTATCCCTCTAGGTGACATCTCAGACACTAAAGAAATGAAAAGGATAAAGCAAATATCCTCCCCTTCAGTACACGTTTTCCTTGTTTCTGCCGCAGGCTGCAGGATCAGAGTGTGTCCCAGTCCCCGCCGAGGACGGCGGAGGCGGAGGCTGCTCCCGGGGCCTGGGGACGTGGCCCAGGGCAAGGACCCACGTTCGGAACGTCCACCCAGCGGGAAGTGAACGGCGGTGCCCGCTGCTCCCCCGGCGGAGGCCGCCCCCGGAGCCCCCCGCCCCCCTGGTCCCCGCCCCCGGGGCCCACCCGCTCAGCGCGGGGAAGGCGGGCAGCCGGGCACGACAGCGCGGATGACTGCGCGGATGCTGGTTTGGATTGGTTCGACTCCCTGATTGGATCGAAAGACCCTGCTTCCGTGGGTCCTGCTCCCAGAACAGCCGAGGGGAAAGGGGCTTTGGAAGACTCCGGCAGCACCGCTCAGGGCAGGGGAGGGACGGGGCCCGGCCAGAGGAGCAGCTTGGAAAGGGGGCCGCTTCCAGCGCCGCCAGAGACGGGAGCTGCACGGAGGCCAGGGGGAGTCGGGGATAAAAAGGGGGAAAAGGCGGCGGGGTCCGGGGCGGCGGGGGCTGCGGAGGAGCCCGGCCCCATGCTGACGCTCCGCGTGCCCCGCACGCTGCCCCGGCTGCGCAGGGAGCGGGCCCGGGAGCTGGGTGGCCCACGGGGAAGGCCGGCCGCCCCGCCTCCGGTGGGAGAGCCTGAGCCCGAGCCTGGAAGGGCCGAGAGCCCGGGCGCCCCCGTGGCCAAACTCGCGAAATTCACCTTCCAAGGCAAGTCGAAGCTGGTGCACCGCCCCGGGGGCCGCGGCCCTGGGCCTCCTGACGGCCCTGGGGCTCCCGGCGGGGCCGCCGCGGTCCGGAGCCCGAAGGCCGCCCGGCGCGGACCCGGAGGAGGAGCGGCGCCGGCGGCCCAGCGTCCGGAGAGGCCGGCCTCCGCCCCGGGGAGCGGGGGCCCCGCTCTGCTGCCGGCCGGGGCCCCGGGGGAGCCCCAGCAGCCGTCCTCGTCCGGGGGAGGCGGGTCCGGAGCCGAGGGGGCCGGCGGCCCCGGGGAGAGAGCGGCTCGGCCTGAGTGTGAGCTCGGGGCCCAGCCTGGGCACCTGCACCTCCCCGGTGGGAGAGACACAAAGGAGGGGCCTCCGTGCGGTCACAGACCCAGCAAGGTTCATGCCTGCACATTGGCCAAGCTGGCCAACTTCTCCTTTACTGCCTCCCCCGAATCCAAACCCGCGGCCCTGCCTCCTGAAAGTCAGAACCCGGGCGAGAGGGGCCCAAGCCCACCTCCCACCGCCGCAGCTACAATGCTCGGCAGGAAAAGGAAAACTTTCCAGCTGGAGGGGTCCCCGGAGAAACCCAGTCTTGCCAAAAAGTCTCTCTTCACTTTACCAGAACTAGAGGACGAAGCACTGGATTTTGATTGGGATGAAGAAATGAGAAAAAAGCCGTAATCATGAAAAGCTTGCAGGTCAAATTTCATCTTTCCCAACTGGACATAGCACCTCTGCGATACCTTCGTGGTATTTACATATGTACAGACTATTGGCCATATTGAGTGCCATTCTGAATACCAGCTCCCCACTCACATTTTGTCATTTCAGGTTTATCTTCATGATTCATAAAGTTGTTTAATCATTATAGATTTAAGTGACACCAGCCCTTGGTTCAAATTAATTGACATGGTGCGTCATTTTGCAGAATGAAATGCTTGCATTCCCAAAGATGTTTCTTTGTTTTGTTTTTAAGGGGTGAGTTTTCCCAGGATTCCTTCTTTCATTCACTCAGGATCGGATCGTAGCACTCAAAGAACTAACAAGATAGATGAACTCTTCTACTTTTTCCTTTTTTTTTTTAACCCCATGATATACCAAGTGTGATGAAAATTTATTATGATTTGACAAAATTGTACGATTTTTCTAATACTTTTATTGTGTTTATTGTGTTTGTATAAGATTAAAGGTGACTCATGCTTTTCTTTGAGAGGCACCTCACGGTTCCATGGTATTCCTGAAGATCTGGCCACTGGTCACATAGTAGCTCTCTGAAGTAGTGGCCTTTGAGTTTGTCTTTCTTCCTGCAGCCAGTATTTTGTGCTTCAGATTATTTCTATCATTTGGGGACTTCCCTTCAACCCAACTTCAGTCTTGTCGTTGGAAGGAAAGAGGGTATGCAGTTGTCTCCATCACATATCATGCGTCTACCCAAATAGTTAATATGGAAATGTGATTCCTACTATTGTGACTCATTTGACTTTAAAGCCAAACAAATGTGACTCTGTTTGGTAGTAATAGACAACCCAAGCTGTGTCTTTCTTATGTCCTTTAAAATCACCCTTTCTTTGGATTCTAGCAGAGACTCTTAGGAATTTACAATTGCAGAATTTATCTTCTGAAATATGAATTTGTAAAAAAAAAATAGATTCATTGAGGGATTTTTAGACATAGTGATTTAAATTTTTTATTGCACATTCTCATAAACCTATTCTAAAACATCAACACTATGGTTTTGAACATTTCTTTATTATTTCTGTGCTTAATAACCTCATAGTTAGTATGAGTCTTAGTGCAATATATTCCTAACCTTTCAATATTAATACTTTCCTGGGTTTTAGTATTTTTACTAGAACTTAAGGGAAAAAGGAAAGGATTTGGGCTATTGACTAGTTGATTCTTGATCTGGACTTGTTCTGATTACGTATGTATACAGGGGTAATTCAGTTAAACCCGAGCCCACAGTGTGGGACTGACTGTTTTGTTTTGCTTTATTTATGGTAAACTTTTTAAATACCTTTTGTATTTTATTTTTAATATTAAAAATTTTTGTCTTTGAAACTTGATGCCTTTTGCAATAATGATGTATTAAGCTTTACATAGATGATAACACCAAACCTCTTGGCTTATCATTTAGGGTATCTGATCTGTTCCTTTTTGTCATTTAAACGGTTGTATTCCTTCCTGGCCAGTGTTGCTCAGTGGTTGAGTGTTGACCTATGAAACAGGAGGTCATGGTTTGATTCCCAGTGAGGGCACATACCTGGGTTGCAGGCTTGATCCCCAGTGGGGGGTGTACAGGAGACAGCCAATCAATGTTTTTCATCAATGATGTTTCTATATCTCTCCCCTTCAATCTTATTATTTAAAATCAATAGAAATATATTTACAAAAAAATAAATAAAAAGGAAAGAAAGAAAATTATGTATTCTTTATCAGGAATCTTGATTCTAAAGCTTTTTACTTGTACTCAGCATACATCCTATTCTTTGTGCTAATGAAGCCTCTATTTTATTTTAGTAATTCTGATAGGGTCATTTAGCCAAGTTACAGTTCCATGTGTGTGTTCTCCAATGCTTACCCAGATAAAAGTAACTATCTGTGTAAATATCATAAATAGACATAATTAGTAGAAGTAATAAAACATTCGGTGTGAACACTCCCCTATTTGCTAAAAAGTTAAACTTGTATCGTAGCCTGCTTTTGTGTTACGACTACCTTTATGTGCTCGTATTTGATGCTCAGAGTCTCACAACTGTGTCAATAGGAAGTCCTTTATGCTGATACCGGTGTTCCTCCATGACACACCGCTAAGAGCATCCGTGCTATCTAAAAATAGCAGCATGTCCTAGACCCAGTATGATGTTCTTCCCCGCCTTGAATCGTAGAACCAAGGCCCTGTGTTTCCTTTAGGATCAGTGGTGTTAGAGGCCCACTGTGAGATTTCACAACTGAGACTTTCTCCTGCACAGGGTTTAGCAGTGTACCGACCCAGCACATAGGCGTCTCGGGGGAAATATGTACACTCTCAGAAATCAGATAAAGGAAAGTGCGAAAATAACCTGTAATTCTGAATCAACAAATCCGAATATTTTTATTTCGGGCCAGTGGACTCCTTGAAAACATTTGAATAATGTAAAATTAAGCACAATAAAAGCTGTACCTAATTTTCTTTGTGAGAGAACGAAACCAGTTATTTAATTCCATTACAACTATGTAAAGGAATTGAGTTTTCCTACACTGTAAAAGATAAACTCTTCAGTGTGTATGTGATACTCTATAATTTATAACAGGGATTTCATTGTAATTTTTAGGGTTTCTTTAAAATATACACAAAACAAGCATATTATTTTGGTATCTTTAACTCTGGGTGAATTCAACCAAACTTTAAACTTTTTCTGAAGGAATACCAAAACTTTAATAATAGAGATCTATTCTAGTTGACAAATTTCAATTCCAACAAACCTCTGTATTTTTTGTGTGTCTATTGGTTTCTGTGCCTTTCCCAAACGCTAACCCTGCCTCGCTGGTGGAATTCCTGGAAAACCAGTCAATCCTGGGGAAAATCTTGGGAGCTCACTTTTAGCCAATGCCCAACATTTGGGAGTTCGGACCAACCTACCCTGAAGTCTAGGACATGAGGGACTACCCGGAAACCAGGTTAATCTTTCAGATGCAGCTCATCAGACAACCTAATTCCAGATTTAGCAAGCTCGTTCTGTGGCACGCTAGGCCCGTGCATATTCCTCGGTGTTCGGAATAACAACCTTTGTGTCTGCTTCCCATATTTTTAACACAAAGATTTCAAAAAAAAAAGTCTCCTGGCTCATATTAATATTCACTCCAATGAGGGTTTTGCTTTCTGTGCCCCCTCTTGCAGGTGGCATAGTACCCAGGTGGATGAGGAGCCTTTACCCTCACTGTCTCCTTCCCTGCCACTCAGAGTCCATGCAGGAAACACATCCCCTGCCACATGGGAAGCTGGCCCCTGTGATGCCCTCACCTGTTGTTCTTATGGCAGTTCCGCTGTCTTCCTCTCTTCAAGGCTTAACCATATGCCTGCAGGTAATATTTGTAAAAGAGAACCTAGCAGTAATGTTAAGTTAGGCTTACCCTGATGGTCTATGTATATGAACACTCATGCAAGCCAGGAAGGGAAATGGGATATTCCCACTGGGCCGGACCTCACTGGGAAGCAGGGTGTCAATCGTGTTTGAGCACAGATGGCTTTTAGGCCGCTCTCTGCGTTTGGTTGGAAGCTTACACCCTGGCTGAGTCGCACCACCAGAAGAGCATTGGGAGCAGAGCATATTTTTGTGGGACCAACTTGGTTTCATTTGGGATTTCCGTAACAATCCAAGCCACTGCTCGTGTTTGTCGCTTAATATTTCCAACCTGACCTTTTTTTAAAAAAAATAATAATATTTTATTGATTTTTCACAGAGAGGAAGAGAGAGGGATAGAGAGTTAGAAACATTGATGAGAGGGAAACATCGACCAGCTGCCTCCTGCACACCCCCTATTGGGGATGTGCCCGCAACCAAGGTACATGCCCTTGACCGGAATCGAACCCGGGACCTTCCAATCCGCAGGTCGATGCTCTATCCGCTGAGCCAAACCGGTTTCAGCCCAGCCTGACTTTTTCAGTGCAGTGAGACCGGGTGGCAGAGCACAATTAGGAAACGGGCAAGTTGGGTTCTAGAACCGGGTGATCGCTGCCAGCAGCGTGAGCTCGCTGTGTTCACTGACCTCGTCCACAGCAGCGGAGGAGGAGGCATTCCTGAGGCGGGTACCCGTTTCTTTTCAGACTTAAGGACATTCTTCCTTGTTCTTATTAAAGTTGACATCTGAAAAAAACATGCGTGTGAATCTGTACTCTGAGTGGTAACTTCGAATGTCAATTTTTTGGTAGGATGTAAAAACAATTGTAAGAAAAAATATTTAGTACTTATCTTATTAAGTACTTAGTTTTCAAAACATAATACATGGCAACAACTGATCAGAAAGGAACAACCCTACAACACTAGTGTGGTGCGGGCATTTTTAGATAGCTGTACTTTCCTAACATCAGTCAATAGCGAATATCAGGGGTGTGAGTTTGTGTGTGTGTTTGCATGTGACATGTGTGCACGGGCCTGAATCAGAAAGCTGTGTGAGGCTTTCTCCAGCAGACCACCTGCCTTGTGATCACGGTAAGTTGAATGTAACTAAACACAGCGCAGCGGAACAGCTGGGCGAACAGCTGGCGCAGGCTCCAGGCCACATGGTGAGCCCGCGGGCACGCCTGCCCTCTGAGCCAGGACCCCGGAGTCAGGTGTAATGAGGTACAGAGAAGGAAACCTCGCAAGCTAGCTGACATAAAAGTGGGTTTCCCCTACAGAGGCCTCAGTGAGGCGGAAAGGAAGGTCTAACCAGGCTGCCTGACCTTGGAACTAGTGGTTTGGGTTACAAATTGAGAAGTACACCCCTGAAACATGGCTGAATTCTGTGTCTGAGGCCTGGGCCCTGGCATCATCTTTCAGGCCCCGCCATGATTGTCTGGGTCCCGGATGTAGGTGTGAGCCCCAGGTGGAGGTCTGGGTCCTGTGAGGGCAGTTCCTGCCTGAAACGAAGTCCGAGCCCGGGGTTTGGTGTGGTACCTCACTTGAACATCTGGGATATGGGACAGTTCAGGGTTACCCCTAGAGATCCAATTCCCTGGTACAACTCTGTGTTCCAGGTTTTGACCTGGGCCCCTGGTTGGCCTTCTCGGCCCCGTCATGAAGTTCTGGGACCAGGATGTAGGTCTGAGCCCCAGATGTAGGTCTGGGTGCTCTAGCAAGGTGTGGTCACTAGGGGACGCTATGGGCCCAGGTGGGAGGTGTGGGGCAAGGGCAGGTCCTCCGGGTGATGAAATGGTGGTCAGGACTAGCCTGGATATTTGGACTCCGGTTAAGGAATAGGCACTGGCTTCCAGTATGGTTCCCCAATGGCCTCTGGTCCCCCACGTAAGGTGTATGACCGGGAGGTGGGTCTGAGCCCAGGTCTGCGTTCTGGGTCCTGGGAGGCCTGGGGCCCCGAGGGCACTGAGGCGGATGGGGATGGCACTGTGCCTGGGGCAGACAAGTCCCTGGAAAGACTCCCGTATGTAGACCTTCGGGAAAAAGGAAGGATCTTATGACATAAACCATCCCCGAATGGGAAGGCACGGGCAGGCCCTGCCCAGCCCTTTTTCCTGCCAATAACGTTGTGTGTCGAAGGTTACAAAAGCAACGGAATGTTAATTTCATGAGAATCAGATACGTGGATATTATAATGCTTTTCTCCAAGAATGCTAACATAAACCGAGGCACAACGTTTCTTAGCAACTTTTATTAGTACTTAGTCTTCAAAACATAATGCACGGCAACAACTGATGAGAAGGGCTAAGGTTCCTCCAGGTAAAACACTGGAGGAACCAACAAATGGATTCCGGTGGAGGCGGAGCTGTTTGAGGGCCAGGTCGGTGCCCGTCAGCTGGGTCCGCACAGCAGTGAGCCTGCACAGAGCCAGCGGGCTCTCTCCTCTCCCCTGCAGCCACCGTGTGCTCTGGGGGGAGGCCTGGGGGCAACCCGCCCTGACGGTCACCACTGGGCAGCAGTGCCAGGTGGAGAGCAGGTCCCTTTCCCCTGCGAGCAGCGGCCCCGCTGGCACCTAAGCCACTGCAGTCACTCCCAGGGCAGCGGTGCGGAGCCAGGCCCGGGGCTGGGCTCCAGGCCCCTGGCTGTGCCGGCCCAGCACCGCTCCCCGTCGTTTCTCCAAGAGCTCCTTCCCTCCCTGAAAAGTGTGCAGCCCCTGGAGCCCGGATAGCCCTCCCAAAGGGTTTTGTGCGGGCTGCTCCCTGGCCTTGAGCAGGGACTGCTCTAACGGAGCGGGCGGCGCGGGAAAGGGATCTGGGTCAGCCGGCGTCCTGCTCGCTCACCACTAGGGGGCGCGCGGCGTCCCTGGCCGGGACCTGGGGGCTGGGGTGCGGGCTGGCACCCAGGGGCTGGAGGCTGGGGTGCGGGCTGGCACCCGGGGGCTGGAGGCTGGGGTGCAGGCTGGCACCCGGGCTGGGGGCTGGGGTGCGGGCTGGCACCCGGGGGCTGGAGGCTGGGGTGCAGGCTGGCACCCGGGCTGGGGGCTGGGGTGCGGGCTGGCACCCAGGGGCTGGGGGCTGGGGTGCGGGCTGGCCCAGGGGCTGGAGGCTGGGGTGCGGGCTGGCACCCGGGGGCTGGAGGCTGGGGTGCGGGCTGGCACCCGGGGACCTGGAGGCTGGGGTGCGGGCTGGCACCCGGGCTGAGGGCTGGGGTGCAGGCTGGCACCGGGGCTGGGGTGCAGGCTGGCACCCGGGCTGGAGGCGCGCCTGCGTGCAGCGCCCCGCTGAGGACGGTTCTCCCAGGGCCGTCTCCTTCGGGCACCCCGGCAGACACAGTCTCCGGAGGAGGGGGCGGGGATGGGGTCCGGGGAGGGCACCTCCGGAGGCAAGGCGCTGGATCACATTGAAAACGGCTCCGTCTTCTGAAGGCTTTGGGATTGAACCCACAGCGGTGGCTGCGGCTGCAGCGCTCTGAAGCCCTCGGAGCCCAGAGATCAGAGGCCACTTTGCAGAAGCATGTACCAATCATGAGGCGATTTCTTTTTTAGGAATTGGGGAGCAGGCAGTCCGATTCCAAAGCTGCGAGGCCCTCGGAGATTTTGATTAAAAGCTTCAAAAAATTGCATATTTCACAATCAGTGGCTTGCATTTTTTTAAAAAATATAACTGACATGTAACTGTTAGGTCGAGGCAGGGGGTGTAGCCCAGGGCAGATGCAAGCATCTGCAGGATGGATGGTGACAGAGATAACTGGCTAGCTGGCGCCTTCCTAGGGCCTTCCTAGACCCCTGGCCCGAGGCAGGAATTCCACACCTCTCCTGCCCTCCCCCCTCCCCTCCCTAAACAGCTGTATAAAAGAAATACCTATGCCACCTAACTTCCCTGGCCCACCCTCGGACCAGGGAGCTTCGCCCGGGAGTGCAGATTAAACCCCCCTTCTTAATCTCCTGGATTCTGTGTCTTGCTTCTGCCGCCGCCTACCTCTCAGCTGGGATCTTACAAACCTCTCCGTTGGGACCTTACAACCTTTCAGTAACATTAGATAAATTTAAGGTGTACAACTTGCGGAATTGATTACATCTATGTATTGGAACAGGATTACCTTTTTTCCGCACCTATTTTCAGGCCGAACTCTCTGATCCTCCCCCTGGTCCAGTGAGCTACTCAATTCTTTTTAGCCAAACCTGGAGGACACAGGAGGGAAACCCATGAGGCCTGACCCCGGACCCTCAGGAGCTCGGCACACAAGGGGTTCAGTGCAGTGGGTGCGGGTGCGGGAGGCGAGAAGGAAGCATCTACGGTGCTGCAGTGAGACTCAGTAATGCACACACAGGCCTCCTGACAACAAGGGACTTTCTCTCCTGGGGGAGAGAGAGACCCATTACCGATAATGGAACAGCCATGCGGTGAAAGCAGCGCTGGAGGTGTGTGCAGGGCATGCTGGAGGCACCAAGGAGGGAGCCAGTCCTGAAGAAGGCAGTGTTCTTGCCAAGTCTTAAAAGAAGAATAAAATAAGCCAGGCCCTAACCGGTTTGGCTCAGTGGATAAAGCATCAGCCTGTGAACTCAAGGGTCCCAGATTCAATTCCTGTCAAGGGCATATACCTTGGTTGTGGGCACATCCCCGATGGGGGTTGTGCAGAAGGCGGCTGATCAATGTTTCTTTCTCTCAGATGTTTCTACCTCTCTCTCCCTCTCCCTTCCTCTCTGTAAAATATCAATAAAATATATTTTAAAAAATAAAAATGTTAAAAAGTAAGTCAGACAAAGACAGAGGGGCTGGAGGAAAAGGAGACCTTCCAAGTGCAAGAGCGAAGGCCGAAGGAGGGGTTCAGCGTGGCGCCTGTGGAATTAGCAGCTTGGCGTTGCTGGGACCACCGCGTTCCCGGGGAAGAGAAGCAAGCTATCTCGGTCCCAGGAAGAGAGGTGTGCGCTGAGAGTGGGACTTACTCCTGCACTTGCAGGTTAAGAGCTGGCAATAGCAGCTAGGAGAATGAATGGGCGGTGGTGTGGACCAAGGATAAGGAAGAAGATTGGGCCGAAACCGGTTTGGCTCAGAGGTAGAGTGTTGGTCTGCAGACTGAAAGGTCCCGGGTTCGATTCCGGGCAAGGGCATGTACCTTGGTTGCAGGCACATCCCCGGAAGTGGGTGTGCAAGAGGCAGCTGGTCAGTGTTTTCTCTCATCGATGTTTCTAGCTCTCTATCTCTCTCCCTTCCTCTCTGTAAAATATCAATAAAATATATTTTTTTTAAAAGAAGAAGATTGGGGGGCAGAGGACCCAGGAGACCATGATATTTTATAGTGGAACTCACCCACATGGGGTGACTTTCTCCAGGAATACTTAGGTGCCAGTGTACATACGCAGTAAAGAGAACATTGGGTCAGGGTTAGGGTTTCACTGCGAAGACAAAGGCAGGCCTCGGATCTGCGGCCTCGGATCTTGGCCCGGATTTGCTCAGGTGGAACCAGGCAAACCACTTAAACCTGCTTTGGGCTCAGATGGGGGAGAGTGTATAGAACTGGGGGGAGGGGGGTAGCAGGGTCTAGTCTTGGCTGAAGTCTGCCACATATGCCCCACATTCATTTCGTGCCCTAAATGCAAGGGTCATTCAGTATTGTGAGTCTAATAGAAAATTGTGAGTATACGGACATTTAAAAATAATCGTTGCATTTCACTATAACATGGGGATCAAGGTGTTCTTTATGTGTTATTAATATGTTGATACTGCATTAATTTACCCTACGTGGAAAATGTATAAGGACTCTTTAACATTTTAAGGGAAAAGTTTGAACTAGTGATAGCAAACACTTAGAAAGGTCTTCCTATGTCTGAAACATTTATTTATCCTTCACAAAAGCCCCCTGAGGTGGACATCATTGCTAACCTGTTTTACAGATGAAGGAACTACAGGGCAGACGCTTTGAATGGCTTGCCCAAGGTCACACACAAGTGGCAGGCGGAGGAGCTGAGGTCTGAACCCAGATGGTCTGGCTCGGAGGTGGTGCCCTTAGCCACTCTCCGGCCTCTCCTTGGAAACGTCACGTCTTCCTCCTGTCGGGGCTGAAATTTGTCCTCTCAAGCTTCGCATGTTCAAGTCCTACCTCTGAATGTGGCTGTATTTGGAGAACTGTGTTTTAGAGAGGTGATTACATTAAAATGAGCCCGTTAGGTGTACCCTAATCCACTCTGGCGGGAGCTCTGATTAGAAGAGGAAATACGGACACAGACACTTGCAGAGGGAAGAGGACGTGAAGACTCAGGGAGAAAATGGCAAGCCCAGGGGAGAGGCCTACTTTTACCCTCACCTTCCTCTCCAACTTCCGGCCTAGGACAGTGAGAAAATTAACTCCCGCTGGCTAAGCCACCCAGGTGGTGGTACTTCGTTCAGCAGCCCTAGTGAACCAATGTCCTCATAAACCAGTGTTTCCCAAACGTCTCATGGTGAGAATCACCTGGTGGAGGTGTTAAAATACAGATTCCTGAATCCCAACTAAGAAGTGCTAAACTAGAATTTTCGGGAACATATAGGTAAAATTGTATACTTAACTAGTGCTCTAAGCTTAGTTCCCAAAAATTTTAGTTTAGCACTTCTTAGTTGGGATTCAGGAATCTGTATTTTAACAACTCCACCAGTTGATTCTCATCATGAGAGAAGTTTGGGAAACACCGAGAAACCATCAGCTAAGAAGGGGGAAGCCAAAAAGAGGCGTCTCTTTTAAGACAATTCCCCTCCTCATTAAAATGCAAAACATGTGCATTTCATTAGGTAACGGAAGCTTCATTGAATCACGGCTTAAGAGAATTAACCTGAAATCGGTTCTGTCATGGGCATTAAAGTAAAGCAGGAACAGTCTCCCTTTGTACTGAAGTCCTATCACAGGCAGGAAAGCATAGCGTCATTGAGGCCAAAGCGGTTCTGCTCATGAGCTGTCATCCACTCCGGCGGCCTCCGTGGGATGTCAGGAACCGCCAGGGAGCGTGGATTTATTGACGGGAGGATGAGGTCGGCTGAGCTTTAAGTGCACCGTGTTTCCTCCGAGGGGGCAGTATTTTCATTAATAATGAATTCTGTCTTCCCTCGTGTCCTCTGAGCCTCCCCCTGACCCCAGAATGATTGGCATGAAACCCGAGGCCTTCCAGAAACGACAGGCAATGGAGTGGGAGAGCGTGTTCCAGGGGCGGGGTCCTTCCAAGCCAACTTGTTTCTCTGACGAATTCCAGCCCTGGTGCATCTGTTCGGATTGCCTGCGAGGCGGGCCGGTTCTGGTTCTGGTTCTGCCTTGTGTCAGGCCCCAGAAGCACCCCTGGCCCGAGGCCTGGGAGGCCTGTTTCTGATCTAGTAAAGGGCACGAATAGAGAGTGTTCCAGGCACAGGCCTGCGTCACTTTAAGACTGCAAAGCCTTGTGTGTGGATTTGAAAACAACTCAAACTTTGACCAGGTCATTCCATTCCATGCTTTTTCGGAGCCATGTGTTTCATGTTTAAAACGTTTCCTATCAGGCAATTTAATTAAATGTTTTCTTTTTACAGAAAGCATTATCTCATTTGCCTGTACATGGCAAAACCTGGATCCTCCTTTTACCGGCTTATTTCTTACTAGAGCAGGGCTAGGCAAACTACGGCCCTCGGGCCGGATCCGGTGAATAAAACTATTGAATTAAAATAAAACAAAAAGACCGTACCCTTTTATGTAATGATGTTTACTTGGAATTTATATTAGTTCACACAAACACTCCATCCATGCTTTTGTTCCGGCCCTCTGGTCCAGTTTAAGAACCCACTGTGGCCCTCGAGTCAAAAAGTTTGCCCACCCCTGTACTAGAGGCTGGATTTGGGCCTTCCTTCCCCTGGCGGCCGGCACCGGCCTCTCTCTGGCACCGGGGACCCAGGCTCCCCTCCACCCCGCTTCATCCAGAAGGACGTCCGGAATCACGTCCAGAACGAAGTCCGGACTAATTAGCATATTACGCTTTTATTATTATAGATTAGCCTGTAAGGGCACCGACACTTTGTGGAGACCGATAAAGGGCCGACACGATGGACACCCCTAGAAAACTCCATCTTGGATCAGGAAGATGGTCAAGAGCATTTTTTTTCTCCCTCAAGGGCACTCACCTTGAGAACAAGATCGATTGAAAGTAAGACCTGCGTGAAAAGGATACTTGAGTCAGAGTTAGAGGAAAAGGAATTTCATAATTCTTAGAGACAATGTACAGTGGGTGGCACTCAATCTAACTTTGGATAAATTAATGGGAAGACAAAGAGAGAAAAGGGTGAGGGAAAGAGGGAGAACAGAGGAGACATAGAAAGAGACAAATAAAAAAGAGAAGTGTGCAAAGACAAAAGCAGAGACAGATGTGCCCAGGCCCAGAAAAAATATAGGCAGAAATACATATACATATACATATACATATACATATACATATACATATACATGTACATGTACATGTACATGTACATATACATGTACATATACATGTACATATAATATTCATAAACATATTCATGTTCATATTGGCATCATAATAATCCAACTTTCATGACATTCCACATCTCATCTTTAAATACTATTGCTTTAACAGCTGTGCCATATTTTTCACTCCAAAATCAAAATCAAACACTCAAATTAAAAACATAAACAAGATCCCAGCTGGCGTTGCTCAGTAGTTGAGTGCCTACCCATGAACCAGGAGGTCACGGCTCAATTCCCGGTCAGGGCACATGCCTGGGGTGGGGGCTCCATCCCCAGTGTGGGGCGTGCAGGAGGCAGCTGATCCATGATTCTCTCTCATCATCGATGTTTCTATCTCCCTTCCTCTCTGAAATCAATAAAAAACAAAGACAACAACCACCACAACAAAAGTAAATAAGAAATAAACCTTGTTTCAAAGCCAAAATAAAATAATGTTGAAGGCTGGATCTGACTGGGCTGGGATTTCTCACTTCTCCTTTTCCACATGTGAATGCACATTTCTTCCCCCACCAACACACACACACACACACACACACACACACACACACACACTGCTTTAGGATAATGAGAGGATAATACTGCTTTGCCAATGAAACCATGGTGTGCTCGGCTTCTGGTCAGAGTGAGCCGACTTGCAGCGATGGCGATTTACTTCAGCCCAAAACACCGCTTCCTGGGTGACAGGGCCGCAGACTGGCCGGTTTGAATGGATTAGAAGTGCCCAGAGGCTGTGGGCAAGCAAATTCAGAAGGGCACTCCTTGCTTTTCTCGTCTCCCTGCAGGAGCCTGCCTGGGGCTCGCCTGCCGCCTTGTCCTTGTCCTCTGTCCCCAGCACTCCTCCCAGTGAGCTCCGGAGCCGGCCTCCAGGACTCTGCGGAAGGGGCAGAGCTGGGGTGAGAAGAACACCCGGGAGGGAGAGGGAAGATCCTCACGTTTCTTGCCTTTGCTGGGCCTTCTGGATTAGCCTCAGTGCCTGGACCGATCCAGTTAGTCCAACGCACGAAGATGTTTCATGATCTACCGTTGGGAGCCACCTCCCTGCTCCTCTTCTGTTCTCCGGCCTGATCTCTGCCTCTGCAAACGGCTTCTGGCCAGTGTAACCGGTGTAACTCCGATGACCGTTCAAACAGACAGCAAGCTACTGGGTCCCGGTCTATTTCAGAGTGTGCGTGCATGCCCTTGGCTTTATCCTGAAGGCAGCTATGAGCAAAGGTTCTGCTGGGGCCCTAGCCCATTTGGCTCAGTGGATAGAGCGTCTGCCTTCAGACTAAGGGGTCCCAGGTTCGATTCCAGTCAAGGGCACATGCCTGGGTTGCGGGCTCGATCCCCAGTGGGGTGTGTGCAGGGGGCAGCCGATCAATGATTCTCTCTCATCATTGATCTCATCATTGATTTCTACCTGTCTTTCCCTCTCCCTTCCTCTTTAAAATCAATTTTAAAATATTTTAAAACAAAAGGTTCTGCTGGAAAAACACGGTAGTATTGCAGTTGGTGGTAGGGGTGAGTCTGTAAACACGCATTTGTTTTCAAATCTTCCATGTTCCAACGCATCCCCAGGGCTGAGAGGGTCAGTGAATTCTGGGAAACTACAGGATCTTGGAAATGTCTGGGTTAGTGGCCCAGTCCACGGACGTTCTGCCGCCTGGTCACGGACCACCAGAGCCAATGCATTTGTGCAGCAGGTGCCAGGAGACCGAGGATGAAAGTGAGTTGTGGATTTTCCTCTCGTTCCATTCAGCTTTGTTTCACATGCTCCTCTCTTTCCAAGAATCATCTCCATGCCTTTCCTTTAGAGTTAGCACCACAAGGAATCGCAGTCTCATTTCCTGGAAATTCGGGGCTGGATGGCAGCCATCCCTCCAATGAGCCCCCGAGGAGAAGACGTGGAGACGTGAGCTCCCAACTCCGGTTTCCAGTGGATGCACATTGCACCCCGAGGACCGGGCGATGAGGTCATGGCTGCCTTTCTCATTGCTGTCTGGGGTCAGTTCAGCTTATGCTTCCTGCCATTGTTGTCTTAGATCATGCATGACTCAGTCCTTCTTAGCCCATTTCCTCTAATCTGCTATGAAAAAACCACCATCAATATCTCTACATGCAAGAAGAGATGCTACTGGCAAAGGGCTGAGGGATTATTATGAATTGGCAATAATAGGGTTCAGATACAATAGGGCAGCGAACCAGGAAATGGGGTTGTGGTAGTCATTTGAGGAAGGTGAGCAGACCAGCCACCATCCCCACTAAAATGTTTCTGGTCTTTCTCTGAAACTGCCTTCGCACAGCTGAGGTGGCAGGGGCTGTGGGGGGAGGAATATGAGCTTTGCTACTGGGTGGATGCGGGTAGGACTCCTCTGTCACTAGGCTCTGTGATACCGGACACGTTTCTTAACCCTTCTCAGCCTCAGGTCAGGGATCATGCCAAACTCTCAAAACCCTGTTGCAAAATCAGAGATGCTGTATTAAGGATTGGTGGAGGCGCTCATGACATGGTGGAACTATTATTAATAACAATAACTAAATGTGTGCCCAGTAATGCACTTCCTCCCCCCAACACACACACACACACACACACACACACACACACACACAAGGGAGGTAATCTTTTCTTTCATTCCATGCAAATTCTTTCTGTTTGGCCAGAACTCGGTGTCCTTCAGCTGCCTCTCGATGCCATCTGAGAGGAGCCCCTCAAATCTGGATTTCAGCACAGACACGGGGCTTAGCCGGCCTGGTGCAGTGGGGATGCCTGGGAGTGGTGCTTCGCCTGGTGCCAGGACAGCTGTGTGGGCCTGGCCAAGCCTCAGGCCTCCTCACCTGCCAGCGCCCATCCCCCGAGCCCACCCTCCAGGGGGCTGGAGCTGAGCTTGACCAACAGGCAGTGTGGAGGTCTCCCTGGCATTCCCACGGCCACGACAGGGGACTGTCCTCTGTCTCCGGTGGAATCTGTCAGCAAGAGCTGCCTGAGAGTAGACATTGGAGCTCTCTGTATGGTTGTACAACAGGAGAATGAGAGTGCTGACTCTGTGATGATTGCATTGAGGATCTACAGTCGCCTTGGGATATCCCAATGATCACTCAGTAGATGAGTCTCACCTTTTGCCAGAGCTTAAATGACCTTTCAAATACCTAAATGGACAGTTAGTATATATTTATTAGAGGGAAAGCTAGCTTCTTTCTCCATTCCCATAAATCAGTGTGTGTGTGTGTGTGTGTGTGCGCGCGCGCTATACTTTGCATTTTCAGCACAGATTTTGCAATGCTGGGAGCAGGAAATTGCTATAAGCTTTATGTCCCCTGCCTAAAGTGACCATGCATTAGGACAGTGATTTCAAATATTCTGTTTTTGTTTCTGGACTCACCACAGTGCATTTTTTGTAAGTTAGTAGTATGGTTTATCATCAGTTTGATTTCCTTTGTATTTAAAAGTTAATACTCTGACTGTAGGTTTCGGGCTCATTTACATAATAGAGTAATGCTTACTAAAGCTCAGAAACCAGGTGGGTGTGTCTTCCTAGTCTGTGTTGTGTAGTTCCATCAGACTGAGGAATTACAAATAGGGGGTTTGTCAGCCTTCTTATAAAGATGCACGTGAACCACGGGCAGTTGCGTCTGCCCACCGAGCCCCCCCCCCATGGCTCCGGGTGCTGTGTGTGAACCTCCGGGGGGTCAGTCTGCGGCTGAAGGGCTGAGGAGGCTGCAGACTCAGCTCCTTCTGCTCAGGTTGGTATAACTACACGAGGCCTGGCCCGCCCCAGCCAGCCTGATTCTGACTTGTGCTTTGAATGAGGGGGGAGGACCAACCACGAGAGTTTGAATTGCACGATTGTGGTTTGGCTGGGAAAGGAAGAACTTTTTTTTTATTTTGGCATAGACGTCTGGGAGGAAAAGTAAGATGAGAAGGACCTGTGTCTCAATCCTGGAGACCAGGGGATGGGGGTAGATGCTTGGAGGCATGTAGACCATGCGTGCAGAGGTGTCAGCTTCCCCCACGACGCCAGCAGTCATGGAGGAGGGGTCCCTGAGCGGCCAGCATCCCATTGAAGGTTAGACTTCATGGCTGCAAGAGAAGTGGCATCTAGGACGCTTAGAAAGGAGTTGGTGAGTGGGGAAGAAGCTTACACCCTTTGTGGGTAGCTTATAAACATCGCTGGTTGCATGTTCTGGGAAGCAGATGCTGAGATGGAGTTTATTGTGCTGGACGTTGCATAAGAACTGTCCTGTGGACAAAAGGGGACGAGAGAAATTGAGCCGTGATGTATGGGCTGCTGACAGCTCGCTGGCCCTGCAGGGAGCGCTGGAGTGGTAACAGTACATCAGAGTTGTTCCCTGTCCCACCTGTGACCAGCCTGGTACTCCTGCCTCCACCAGGGAGTGCCCGCCCTCCCCACTTCCGAGAGCAGGACGCTGGCAGAGGTGGCTCTCAGCGGGGCGGCTCCTAAAGGGGCTGGCGCTCGGCAACAAATCCTTCTTCGAAGGGAAATGTGTGCAGTGCATCTTCATGCACATCCCCCCCCACCCCCCGCTCTATCTCACACACTCACACACATGCATGTGCACACAGTATGCTTTTAAACAAAAATGTAATCACATCACCTGTGCTCTTAGGACGATGACTTTCTTACTTAGCAACATAACATAAACATTTCCCCCAGGGAACAAAATATAGGTCACACTCATTTTAAATCACTGCAGACATTCTGTTGAGTAGATGTACGATACTTACCAGATCCCTGTTGGTGGGCATTTGAGAACTTTCCTATTTTTTGCCTTTACAAATTGTTACGTCATGTACATGTGATCATCGATATATTTTCACATATAATTATGACCAATTAAAGTAGTCTCCTAAAATGTAATTGCTGGACCATAAGGTGTGAATATTTTGAAGTATAATGCCAAATTACTCCCCAGAAAGCTGTACCAGTCTACCCGAGGACAATCAATGTCAATGTTTCCAATCCTTGCTAATGTTATAGGTGAAAAGTAGCTCAGTGTTTTCCCAATAACATTTATTAATTAGTAGCCAGGTTCAATGCTATTGCATATGTTGACAGATTATATTTCTTCACTTATTTTCTCTTTTGTGAATTGTCTGTACCCATTTTTACACATTTTTCTCTTGTTGTGTCTGTTATATTAAGGATAGTAAACCTGTTTGTTATGTATAATATGATGTTATTTCCTAATATATTACCCTTTCCTTCCTTCCTTCCTTCCTTCCTTCCTTCCTTCCTTCCTTCCCTCCTTCCCTCCTTCCCTCCTTCCTTCTTTTCTTTAAAATATATTTTATTGATTTTTTTATAGAGAGGAAGGGAGAGGGAGAGAGAGTTAGAAACATCGATGAGAGAGAAACATCGATCAGCTGCCTCCTGCAGATCCCTACTGGGGAGGTGCCTGCAACCAAGGTACATGCCCCTGAATGAATAGAACCTGGGACCCTTCAGTCCCCAGGTCCATGCTCTATCCACTGAGCCAAACTGGTTTAGGGCTCTTTCTTTCTTCCTAACCAAATCCATTTATCATCTCTTTTAAGAGTTTCTGGTTTGGGTGTTGTTCTTTTTTTTTTTTTTAATATATATTTTATTGATATTTTACAGAGAGGAAGGGAGAGAGATAGAGAGCCAGAAACGTCGATGAGAGAGAAACATCGACCAGCTGCCTCCTGCACACCCCCCACTGGGGATGTGCCCGCAACCAATGTACATGCCCTTGGCCGGAATCGAACCCCGGGACCTTCCAGTCCGCAGACCGACGCTCTACCACTGAGCCAAACCGACCTCAGCTGGGTGTTGTTCTTAATACATTTCTCTCTACCCAACTCTACAGAGATGTTCTCCTGAACTTCTGCTGGTACTTTCATAAATCCTCACACTTTCAAGTTTTCTATCCTTGAGCAATATAAAAACTATAAAAAGAAAAGAAGAAAAAAAAAAGACATTCTCTCCCCAGCCCACTCCTTAATCTTATATAATTCCCCGACCACATTAAATTACCTCTTACTGGAAAAGTTACAAAGAAAACACAGTTTCTACATTTTGAAATGATTGTTTTGATGCAGGGGCTTGAAGTCTCCCCTCCCTCAGAGAAGCCCCTGAGTGGTCAGAACTCTCCGTTTGGGGTCCACGGGAGCCCCGCCCCGCCCCGCCCCGCCCCACCCCGCTCTGCCCTGGCCTGCCGGAGGCTGAGCCAGGGGGCCATGTCTTTAATGCTCACCTCCGGCGACTCACCTGGGCACCGGCTATGGACAATGTAAATGAACAAAGAGAGCTGAAAGCGACAGCCCATCCTAGGCATTCACCCTGTCCCCCTGCCCACACTCCCTTTTCCTCACACTCAGTACAGGGTGCAGGCTCCCTGGCTCTGTACCTGGATTTACAGGGTCCCCACTCCGCCTCCCCTCCAGATGTTTATTTATTTATTTATTTATTTATTTAAATATATTTTATTGATTTTTTACAGAGAGGAAGGGAGAGGGATAGAGAGCTAGAAACATTGATGAGAGAGAAACATCGACCAGCCACCTCCTGCACACCCCCCACTGGGGATGTGCCTGCAACCAAGGTACATGCCCTTGACCGGAATCGAACCCGGGACCTTTCAGTTCTCAGGCTGACACTCAATCCCACTGAGCCAAACCAGTTTCAGCCAGTTTTTTGTTTTTTGTTTTTTAAATGCTATGATATAATTTGCATCCCACAAAATTCACCTACTTAAAATGTACGTTGCCGTGATTGTTAGTGAATGCACCAAGTTGTGCAACTATCGCCACAATCCGGTTTGGAATGTTTTTATTCTTCACGTCCACTTACAGTTAACCCCCATCCTCACCCTCAGCCCGGGGCAACCACGAATCCACTTTCTGTCTCCACAGAGCGGCCTGTTTGGACATATCAGATAAATGAGACCATACACCCTTCCAGGGTGGCATGGCCTCTTATCGCTGGTGAAAAACTCCAGACGCAGCCTCAGCTCTGCAGAACTGACCAGCCAGACCAGGCTCCCACAGCCCGTACATGACGGAGCCCTGACTCAGACCCAAGCCTGCGAGGCCGCATTCTTCCCGCTCCCTCTGGCTTTCCTGATCGGGACCCATTTTCACTGGTGAGTGGAAAATTTAGTGATGACCATGGTCGAAAAGCCTCCAAGATCGCTGGCCTGCTGGGTCCAGACACTGAATGCATGACTCATCTCAGCCAGCAGAGGGCGCCACGGAGATGGATGTGAGTTCACTTTTGCTGGTCGCAGTTGAGCATCTTAAGAAAGAGAATGGGAATGGCAACCCCATGGTATTCTGGGTGGTGTTTTGTTTTGTTTTGTTTTGTTTTGTTTTGTTTTGTTTTGTTTTGTTTTGTTTTTTTGCCTCACAAAGCTGTTCTTCTCCGGGGAACTGCAAATAGTGATAGAGAATAAAAGCAAGACATGATTGAAAGTTTCTTTTCAGGCTACTCAGACCAGGATATTTTAAAAAATATAATTAAAAAAGGAAAATACAGACTTGATTTTAAGAAGCTGATGAAGAGCTCTTAAGTTATGACATCTCAGCATGACAGATATCATAATACCGAGGTTATTTGCTAACCACTTGCATTTTTACATAATATATCTTGCCTTGGAGAGAGAAGGGAGATAGAAACGTGTTTCTTAAGTTATCCGAATCCAGTATCCGTGTGGCTAGTATTCACTGGATAATAATTCAAAATGACAATTGAATTTGTCTTGGGAGAAATAATGTTACTGTGATACCTCCCAGCTCTCTGGACTAAAAACGGCTAACCTCAGGTGAAGCCAGCGTTAACTTCAAGAGGAGCTCAGCGTCATCGTCTCCGGGTCCAGAGGGAGTATTTCCCTTCTCTCCACCCACCCCCCCAGCTTAGAGCCTCCCAGCCCCCTCCATCCTGGATGTTGGATGGATGGATGGATGGATGGATTGATGGAAGGATGGATGGATGGATGGATGGAAGGATGGATGGATGGATGGATGGACGGATGGATGGAAGGAAGGATGGAAGGAAGGATGGATGGATGGAAGGATGGATGGATGGATGGATGGACAGACGGACGGAAGGAAGGATGGATGGATGGAAGGATGGATGGATGGATGGATGGATGGATGGATGGAAGGATGGATGGATGGAAGGATGGAAAGAAGGATGGATGGATGGAAGGATGGATGGATGGATGGATGGATGGATGGAAGGAAGGATGGAAGGAAGGATGGATGGATGGGAGGATGGATGGATGGATGGATGGATGGAAAGAAGGATGGATGGAAGGATGGATGGATGGATGGATGGATGGATGAAAGGAAAGATGGATGGATGGATGGATGGAAAGATGGATGGAAGAATGGATGGACAGATGGATGTTACTCAGTAGCCAGGATGGGAGGTCCTGGGAGCCTCTGCAGGGGAACTCAGTGGTGAATGGTCTGAGCATCACACCTGCCCGCTGTCCAAGTCACTGGAGCCATATGTCCGCTGGTCCCGTGTCCCGGTTCTTTCCATGATTCCCAGAATCCTGGTGGCAGCCGTGGAACCGGCACGAGACCAGGCAGAGGACGTGGGCTTTAGGACCAGCTCCTCCTGTTCCTAGTCAGCTGTCACTGCCCCTTCTGTACGGCACTTTAACATCTGAAAAGTGGCAATAGTAACATCTGCCTTAGCCACCCTGTACCTCACAGGCTGTGCCAGGAAACAGATGGGAAGAGAGGATGTTGGACAAGCACACGGTATAATTATCACAGCACTGTGCCCACGGGAGACGGAGAGAGGAGGGTGCCCAGGCAAAGACCAAAGGCAGAGACAGGAGGAAGGCAGAGTGCCGGCAGCACGGTCCTTTCTGCCATCAGACAGGGGTGCACAGAGACACCTCCCCCGTCTTCAAGCTAACTGACCCCCCGGGGAAAACAGAGAGCGACAGAAAACTCAGCTCTAGTTTCATGGGATGATTTTGCTAACATCCTTCAAGCATCAGAACCACAAAGATATATTGATGCTTCCCCAGGAGGATTCGCTTGCTTTTAAAATGGAAAACACAATATAAACCATAAAGCTCCCCCGAGCTCCTTTTCTGTCTGCGATGGCATGCTGCCCGATGCACAAATTGCTCAATGCAGCCAATCAGACCTTCACATGTACTCGACTGAATTTTTTTTAACACCTCTTAAATAAAACGCGATCTCTAAACGAGCCGCAATATATACTTCTTAAAAAGCACGCCCAGAAAAACGTGCAAGAAGACATCCGTGGTGAGAACCGTGTGTCTTTGACTTGGATCTGTGAAATCTCATCCTTTGTGCTGTATCTACAGCCGGAGGCCCAGACCCTCACCGGCCAGTCCAGGACTCTGCTTCTGAGAGCACATGGATCTCATTGTGACAAACGCTGACACTTAGAAGCTTCTAGGCGCTCTGCCCCCGGGGCATTTCGCTAATGTGCACCAGAACTTTTTTTTTTTTTTTTTTAAGGAAAAAAGAGAGAAAGAAATGCTTTGCAAAGCAAAGGGCCTGCCTTGGGGCACTTCCACCACAACTGTCTCCGGTTAATGGCAACCTCGTTAAGGGGACAGGAAATGGCGCTGGCTGGGCCTGGTGCCTTCCCAGGTGGCAGCGACCTCTCCCGGGGACACACACTTCCATGTGCCAAGCAGTGAGCTGCATCCTCTCCGTGGGTGATCGCGCCGGCTCAGCCCATCAGGTAGGAATCCTCTGTGTGAATGTTATATCTATGGAGGAAATCGATCCTTAAAGACTTTCAGCAACTTGCCCAGATTCACACAGCAAATGGGTGGTGGAGCCAGAATTGGACCCCTCAGGGAGTCTGACTCCAGGGGCCTGCGTGAATTAACCGGTGCTGACTAGTTCAGGCCAAGTCGCTATGAGACGGGGATGTTGACTGGTACCGACAGGTGAGAACACTGGAGTTTTGAGTAGTGATCCGCCTGGCGCAGGTTGCCGCTATTATGTGATTGGACAGAGAACCAGGCCTGGTTCTGAATGGACCCTCAAGCCCTTGTTCTTTTCATTAAACTAGGGGTGGGCAAACTTTTTGACTCGAGGGCCACAATGGGTTCTTACACTGGACCGGAGGGCCGGAACCAAAGCAACCTGACCATGCTGGCACTCTCCTCTTGGGCTGCTGGTGAAGGAGTGGAGGGGAGAGCAAGAGAACCCTTCGCTCTTTCGGCTCCGTGGGCCGGATAGAACAGCCAAACAGGCCCTCGGGCCGTAGTTTGCCCACAGCTGCATTAAACTCAGGTCTATGAGCTGCTCCAATTCCCCTGAGGCCACTTAAAAAAAAAAAAGAATGAATGAAAGAAGGGAAATTGAACTGACAAACAGCAAGAGAAGGGTAGTGGGCTTTGATCACTCCCATCAGCCTTTACCTCTGGGAAGGAAGGCTCCAGGGTCTGATAGAGCTTTGCATGAATTCTCCGCCTCCTGTGCAGTCTCCTGAATGGCACCGACACAGATGAGATCATCAAGGCTCCCTTACTGAAGGGGATGAGATAATATGAATTGTACACTTTGCTTCTGTGCTATCGGGCCCCGATAGGACTGGCCAGCCAGCAGATGCTGGACTCCAGATGAAAGCACAGAGAGCATGTGGTCACACACTGACGAGCGTTGTATGGAATCCTGAAGGGTCTTAGGCATTGTTGTTGTTGTTTTTCCTCTCAGAAAAAGAAAAAAAGCAACTTTAATAATCAGGAATGTTACTTTACAGTCCTTGACGTTCTTGGGAAAAACTTCAAGTTATAGCTCAGGCTTCTCTCCAAACCAAAATGTGATGTAAAATTTGGCCTGAGGGGGGAAAATTAGTCTATACCTGAAAATCCATATGCTTAATTTTTAGCCTCAAATGTTCATTTTTATCCATGGACAGTTAGGAGAACATGCTGGTTATAATTACCTGAAAATGAACATTACTGTCAGCCAGGGAGCTGATCAACTAATAATTATGAAAAATCTCTGTTCAGTAAGTTTGAAAATACTCTATGGCAAACTCATTAGTCAACAGAGCCAAATATCAACAGGACAACGATTGAAATTTCTTTTGAAAGCCAAATTTTTTAAACTTAAACTTCTTCAAAATAGACTCGCCCAGGCCGTGGTATTTTGTGGAAAAGCCACACTAAAGGGGCCAAAGAGCCGCATGTGGCTCGCGAACCGCAGAGCCACAGTTTGCCGACCACTGCTCTATGGTGATTCTTTTTTATTTATTTATTTAATATATTTTATTGATATTTTATAGAGAGGAAGAGAGAGAGATAGAGAGCTGGAAATGTCGATGAGAGAGAAACATCGACCAGCTGCCTCCTGCATACCCCCCACCGGGGATGTGCCCGCAACCAATGTACATGCCCTTGGCGGGAATCGAACCTGGGACCTTTCAGTCCGCAGACTGATGCTCTACCACTGAGCCAAACCGGTTTCGGCATGGTGATACTTTTTTAAAGGAGCAATTACTTGGCAAATGTGAACAATCAATGCTAATTTATCTGTTGGTTTTTTTTAAATTACCTTTATTTTCAGGGAAAAAATTCAATTTAATTTTTAAATTGAAATAGACTTTTAACAGTACATTAGTTTCAAGTGTACAACATGGTTCAATGTTCGCTGGTGTGACACATTCGACAGAAACCATACTTTGAATTTTGATCTTTTCCGGGGCTAACAATACGAGGGACCATTCTCTCTGGTGATACTGGGTGAGGGCAGGGACCATGAGGGTGAACAGCCGACACTCTACAGCGCATTCACTGTGTTGGCTAATTTTGCCCACCTGCAGGCTAACAATATGTGTCCTGAGCATGTGTAAGGCGGGCGAGGCTAAGCTGTGATGTTTAGCAGGTGGGTGTAGCAAATGCGTTCCCGGCAGGATATTTCACTTACTGTGAGTTTACTGGGACCGAACCCCATGGCAGGCCCAGGAGTGTCTGCCTCCGGTGAAACGACCGCCTGGATAAATCTAGTTAACCTCCATCACCACACACAGTGACACTCGTTTCCCTGGAGATTAGAACCTCATACATGTCTTCTCTGAGCAGCATTCAAAGCTCCCAGTTCAGCGGCTTTTGTTTCAGACGGAGATTTAAAGGCCAGGAAGAGGATGTTGAGAAAGCCAGTTGACCGCCAAACTGGATTGGAAAAGATCGTCCTGGAACAGGGACCTGCGGATCGGGATGCTCGGCTTCCTTCTCTTCCTTTCTCTGTGTGCCCAGGGCAGAGAAAGGCAGATGGGGTAGTGAAAACTTAGAACTCCGAGGGCAACCAGAGCTTCCCAGTGAGGAGCACGGGCGGACAGGAGCTGAAAGCCTGTCCTTATCGGGAGCTGCTGGAAGGAAACGTCGTCCTCTCCCCGCAGGTCACCCAAGCCCGGGTCCCGATCGCCTTCCCGGGAAAGTGTCCGCTGCTCGTTCAGAGAGCAGCCCGCTCCAGGCCAGGGGAGGATGAACACAGCCAGAAGTGGGTCAGAGAGCTGCCGGGCCTGTTTGTTTCTGTGGGGATGCTTTTGTTTTCCTGTTTACCCTCGCCTTTTCCTGCCCCTCCCTTTCGTTTAGATGCTCCAGATTGCGTCCTTGAAGCTGATGGCTCAGGCAACACCCAGGATGTTGTCTCCATCTCATTCTTTCTCTGTGACGTGTCTGCTCCCTGGGACTGTGCTGGTCTCTGTTTTATGCTACAGATGCAGGCAGAACCCCCAGGCATCTGCCCGGAAGCTTTTTCCCAAATGGGAAAAGTGCCTCTGGCATTCTTAGACTCACCTCTGGAGAGAATACCAGAGGTAGAATACCAGAGGTCAGTGGTCAGGTTCAGGGCCAGGAGGTCAGACGGTTGGAATAGAAAAGGTGGGAGCACCGAGTGGGGAGTTGGAAATTACAGGCAGCTCAGACCACACACACAGTGGGATAGGTCAGCACCCCCAGTGAAGTAAGGAGAAGAAGGTGGGAGCCCGGCCCACAGGCCTGAGCAGTGAAGCCATAAGGGCTCTGGGCTAGAGGCCTTGGCTCTGCTTTCACCACTGTGGTTCTTAGGGTGACCGCCCTGCTGAACAACAGACAGGGAGCGGCTCTGCCACCCAACCCTCCCACCAGAAATTGCCCTTTCCTTTAGCTTCTGTATATTATTTTAAAAAATATATTTTTATTGACTTCAGAGATGAAGGGAGAGAGAGAGAGAGAAACATCAATGATGAGAGAGAACCATTGGCTGGCTGCCTCCTGCATGTGGGGGATCGAGTCTACAACCTGAGCATGTGGTCTTGACCAGAATCGAACCTGGGACCCTTCAGTCTGTAATCTGACGCTCCACCCACTGAGCCAAACCAGCGAGGGCTGTTCATTCTACTTAAGATCCTGTGAAGACACGGAGGAGATGGAAATGCCAAGGAAAGAGGCCCTCAGAAGAAACTAGCCCTGCTGGCACCTTGATTCTTGACTTCTAGCCTCTGGAACTGTGAGGAAATAAAATCCTATTGGTTAAGTCTCTTCATCTATGCTATTTGTTATTCATTCTAACAAACGAATACAGGCATATTCTTAGAGGAAAGCCTTACATTCACTAAGGAAAAGGGCATGCTCAGGAATCACTGTGATTCAGGGGCAGAGGATGGATAACCACTATTTGGGAGAAGTAAAACAGAATCAGGGAAGAGGTCACAGGGAGCTGTGAGAGTCTGGGTGAGCTCTGTGTGGGGGGTGGGCTTTGAGCCGAACCCTTCCAGATGACATGGGAGAGGTCGATCAATCGACATTCCAGGTGGAGGGAGTAACAGCAGTGGAGCCCAGAGAAAAGCCCAGAGCCTAGAAAGAACAATCTTTAAACAAGTTCTGTCTCAGTGTAACTGCAGCCTCCCAAAGTGACACATATTTGTTTGTTCAAAAGTAAAGTTCTAGACCACCTTCACAGGGCTTTAGAAGGAGGTTGGCGAGAACCATTCTTGTGCTCCTTGGTGCCTGACACAGTTGGGGGATATACAAATATTAGGATGTAAGGGATGGACAGTCTGACGTGATATCTTTGGAGAAAGACGTGCTGTGGCAGTTCCTTTCCTCTCCTTTACGAGCATTTCCTTTCCTCTGGAGCCAATGGAAAGAGCGTTAGGGACACCACCCAGAGGTGAGGACCTGTGCCCACCAGATTCCATATGGACAATCTGGACCCACAACTGGGAGATCAGAAATCAAGGCTCTGGCTAATTGCATAGAGAATGCAGGTTGTTGGGCCAGAGCAGGGGTGGGCAAGCTTTTTGACTCGAGGGTCACAATGGGTTCTTAAACTGGACTGGAGGGCCGGAACAAAAGCAACCTGACCATGCCGGGACTCTCCTCTTGGGCTGCTGGTGAAGGGGCGGAGGGGAGAGCAAGAGAACCCTCGCTCTTTCGGCTCCGTGGCTGGATAGAACAGCCGAACTGGCTGGATGCGGCCTGCGGGCCGTAGTTTTCCCACGGCTGGGCCAGAAGATACTCCAGGGCGTTTTCTATGGGCCAGCGGTGGCCCGAGAGCTTGGCTGGAGCAGGCTGTGACCTTGATAGGAGTGGACTCCAGGTCCGAAGGGTTGAGGGGAAGAAGCCTCCACAGATCACAGGAACACTGCATGAGACATGCCAGCTTCAAGCCTCTGCCGCTGGAGGAAACCAGTGCCAGGTGCTCGTGCTGCAGTCAGGACAGAGTGTTTCCTGCTCCCACCCCTGCCTCACCCTGCAGTCCCCCCCCCCACTCCACCCCTGCCTGCCTACTTGACACCCCCTACCCCCGGGAGGATCCGGGGACAGTGCTGTTGGCAGAGGACAGAGAAGAGCATGCTGGTTGGCAGCTCAGACACAGTAAATAATGAGGAAGCCGACCATGCCCTCTTTCCCCACAACACCGGCCTAACGTGGGGCAGAGGGTTTGAGCAAGATTGGGAGTTCTGGCTATTGGTGTGACCCCACGCTTTCCCGAAATGAGCCTATTCTCGGGACTTACAATGACCAGGGGATTTTTTATTGTCCCTGAGTGAACAGGTGAGCTATGTGACTTAGCTGAAACTTCACAGGAACAAAGAAAAGTGCCCAGAGCAGGTTGACTGGGCCATGAAGGGGAAGGTTTGGCTTGTCTTCTGATTGTGTCTTGTGAGTCCTGCTCATTCGGGGTAATTGGCTACACGAGCTCATTTTGGCATAAGGAGCAAAAAGAAGATCAATGGAAGATAATTGCTTTCAAGTTAGTGAGGCCCTGTAATGCTTTCTACATCGTTTAGAATTTATTCCGGAGGCCACAACGTAAACTAATGGTGGGAAATATGAGAGTGAAATGATCGGAGTTCCAGGCAGGTTACTGTGGAGACGAGCCACAGTGAGCTCAGAAGAGCAAATGCACAGAGCATCCCACCACCCCCAATCTCTCTGCCCTGGCTCCACGTTTCCGGGATTCACTCAGGACCTTGTACCGATGGCTCCCGGGGGAAGCAGAAGCCAGACTGTAACCCAGAGCGTCTCTTCAGCCATCCTCCCTCCAAAGCGATGTCTTCTCCGTACTTAGCTGAGCTGGCGGTTTACTTAAACTGAGAAACAGAACTTCAGCTTTGTCAAAAGTGCACACAATGCTGTTTAAAATAGTGCACAGGCATTTCAAAAGTAGGCTTACAGTTGTGATTATGCAAAACACAGATTTTGTTCTTGCATTATTATTTATTAGTTATTATTTCCCATAAGAACAACTGTAAATGTACTTTTGCCCCACCCAGGATATATGTATGTATGCATGTATATGTAATATGTACATATTTATGTATAAATGAAAAAATCATTAAAAAAAAAGCACATGATTAGATCAAAAGTCAATATAGTTGTTACTTCTGGGAAGGAGGGAGAGGATTGCAATGGGGAGAGGTTATGTTGAAAATGCAATAAGATTAATGGGTAAACAAGGTATGACATATAAGACATAATAAAATCAGGGCCCAAGTAAAATAATTAATCTCTGAGATTAGCTGGGAAACTATAATTTATAGATAACAATGGAAAGAATGTAATAGAGAATATGGAAGAGATTTATATCATTTCAGTGAAGTGGAGTGAAGATCAGCTGCTAAAAGTCCAGGAAGCAGTGGCAGGGGGTGAGGTGGGGGGAAGTGGGTCAGGCTCCAGAGTCTAGAACATAGCTGTTGTTCAATAAATACGCATTGAATGAATGCTGAATAAGAGTTTGTTGTTAATGGAATAAGCACTGTTGGTCAATTGCTAGGAAGTTAACCACGAAAGAACATAAGAATAAAAGAATACTTGGACAGCTCTGTAGGTTCAGCTGAGGTTAGGTAGCATGAATCTATTGTAGTAAAGCCAACTGGCAGCCCAAGAGTTTCAGAAAAGAAATAAAATGGTGGCTTGGGAAGGAAGGAATAACAAGGAGTCATTCTAGGGGGTTAGTAAAAGCATAATAGAAATAGCCAGTCATGGGACCAAGTTGGCGAAAGAGGGGAGGGAAGCAAGGCAGGGAACGAAGCCAGCCTGAGAGAGAAGAGAATGAAAAACCCCTTTCCTGAAGTGCCTCTCTCCATTGGCTCATTCCCACCACCACACAAAATTACCATTATTTCTCCCATCTTCAAACAAAAACAAAACAAAAAATAAAACAAAGCCCTACCCTTGACCTCCATTTCCCTGCCAGCTACTGCTCCATTTCTCTGCTCCACTTTGCAGCAGATGTACTTGAAAGGGTTCCTTATTCACTGCCTTGAATTTCCCTCCTCCCATTCTTCCCTGAACCCACTCTAATCAGGCTTCTCTCCACGGAAACTAGTCTGGTCAAGGTCACCAGTGACCTCCATTTCACTACACACAATGATCGACGCCCAGGTCTCATTTTACCAGACCTATTAGCAGCATTAGATGGGGCTGATCACTTCCTGCTTGATACAGCTTCTGCCTTGGGCTCCTGGGATTTCTCCTACCTTTCTGGTGGCTCCTGCCTTTCTCTCCTTTGCTGGTTCCTCCTCTTCTCCCCAACCAGTTAACCTTAGAATATTCTACGTTGAATCCTCGTTCTTTTTCTAGTCACTATACACTCCTTTGTGTGTCTATCCCGTCCCAAAGCTTTAAATGCCATCCATATCTACCAAATGTCTATTTTCAGGCCAAAACTTTCTCCTGAAGATCACACTTCCTACTGCATCTTCAACTCAATGTCTGGCACAGAGTAGACTATCAACACATTGTGAAATGATTGACTTTCCTAGTGAGGATGATGTCATGCAGACATGGTAATAATGATTGAGTAGAAGGTTGTACAGGGCAGAGAGCTGTGGTCAGATTTGAAGATCTGAGAAGGCAGGACAGGTGTGACTGGGCTGAAGGAGAACTGAAGTGAGCGGAATCGATATTTTTGGAGCTCAGAATGTTGTGAGGGTGGGGAGTCCTGAGCAGCTGTCACCTTTATGCAGTTTTAGCATCAATCTCTTTCCTTAGCAATTCTCTCTGGAAGCATGGTTAGAAACCTCTGGGCTCTCCGTGGTTGAATAGCAGCCCTTTCTTTTGAAACTCTATATTTAACTTAAAGAATGTTATTTCAGAATATATAATTATTATTGGTTTGAATAAAAAGAAAAATGTGCCTTGAAAGTAAACAAAGTTAATTTATAGGTGTGTAGTTACTGAAGAGAGAGAGAATTCTTGATAGTTTTAGGAGATCCTTTGATATATATATATATATATATATATATATATATATATATATATATATGAAATCAATATATTTCATTGATCCATATATATTTCAAAGAGAAGGGAGAGAGAGAAAAAAAAATAAATAAATGATGAGAGGGAATCATTGATTGGCTGCCTCCTGCATGCAGAACCATAACTGGGTATGTGCCCTGATCGGGAATGGAACCAGGACCTCCTGATTCATAGGTCAGCACTCAACCACAAAGCCATGCCAGCTGGGCTTGGGAGAATCGTTGCTGTCACTTTTGCTTGAATGATCTGCTTAGAAATTTCCTTTTATTCAGTGAACGTGTCTGTGTGACACACTCTTCACATCCTGATCCAGGGCCTTGAACATCTGGGTTTTCTCCTCTCAAAAATGTATTCCCTATTTTAATTTAGCAAGTCCATTTACACTGAAATTTCTAATAAAATGTTTTGCCTAATGTACCACAGAAGTCGATTTCTTTACCATACATGTACCACGACACAGGACCATGACAATAAGTCTTTATAGGCATATTTCCTAAGGCAAGTTGTGTGCATTTATCTAGTTTCTCCAAGGATGTCTCTCGTGAACGACACAAAGGTTGAGAGCCTTTAATATTCTCCGCTGAAGTGGTGTTGGATTTGCTGTGTAAGTAGAGGGCAGTCAGGATGGAAAATACTGATGTCATGCTTGTTTAGTTTCATCTGCTTTAAAAATTAAAAATAAAATCATATCCAAAGCGAATTTCCAACATCGGAAGTGAAAGGAAGATCAGAATATACATAAATGCAGGCACTGGTCTTGGCACTCACAGCGAGTGCGGGTCTCCATAAGGACCCTGGAAGGACAGCGTATTGGAGAGCCCTAAGGAAGGAGTTTCTGCATTGTTTGTTTTGGGCTGGAGAGAGCCTCGGCATGCCGAGTGTGGGCTGCGGCGGGGTGGCTGGTGTCAGCAGTGTGGCTGCTGTGAATTCCTCCTCTGACCTGAGCTTCTCCTGGCCCGGGCTGGCCCATGGCAGGGTGCACTCTGGTCCTCCAGGAGGCAGGCCCTGCTCCCCGATTAGGTTATCTTCTGCCCTTCGTCCTGGTAGCCGCCAGATGTGTCCGTGTTGCTTACTGCCTGGCTCAGATGCCCCTACTCTGATGATTCCTAAAAGAACTTTCCACTCTAGCCCGTTTTTCTCAGTGGTTAGAGTGTTGGCCCATGGACTGATGGGTCTTGGGTTCCATTCCGAGGGCATGTACCTCAGTTGCAGATTCAATCCCTGGCCCCAGTCAGAGGCACATTCGGGAGGCAACCAATCAATGTGCCTCCCTTACATTGATATTTCTCTCTGTGTGTCTCCCCCTCCCTTCCACTCTTTCTCTCTAAAACACAAAACAAAACAAAACAAAACAATTTTTTGTTTCTAAGTAGGGACTCTGGTGTCCTGAGCCATGCTGATGAAATCTAGGTCAAACGTCAGTTCTGGCTGGTGATTCCCACTACCCCGGCCAGTCTCCCCCCCAGTACCAGTCTTCGTCACAATAGGAACCAAACCACAAAATGCCACTGGGTCAGTCCAAACTAATTTTCCTGGGCCCTTTCCTAAAAAAGAAACATAATAAAGTTTTTGCTTTAGCGATAAATTAATCCAACAAATATTCATCTGATTACCTCATTCTGGCATTTGCCTTCATAAAGCTTTTGTGGGACTCGAGAAATTAATAGTTTTAAAAAAACAACAACAAAAATAAGTTGCAGAAAGTGAGGGCTGTAATAAAGAAAGGATGGTGAGGAAGCAGTGTAACTGGGAGAGGGAGGACTCGCAGGAACAGAAAGATGGTAGTTGGCAGTTCAGTTAGAATAGTGTCCCCACACTTAAATGCAATCTGCTCCTGGAAACCAAGAATTACAGCAATGCTTCATATAGTGAACTCTACTTCACATATGTCAGGTTTTGTTCATTAAAAGAGTCAAATGAGGTGTCCAGTGGGTGTGGCTCAGTAATTAAGTGTTGACCTCTGAATCAGGAGGTCAAGGTCTAATTCCAGCCGAGGTCAGTTTGGCTCAGTGGATAGAGCGTTGGTCTGCGGACTGGAAGGTCCCAGGTTCGATTCCGGCCAAGGGCATGTACCTTGGTTGTGGGCACATCCCCGGTGGGGGGTGTGCAAGAGGCAGCTGGTTGATGTTTCTCTCTCATTGACGTTTCTGGCTCTCTATCTCTCTCCCTTCCTCTCTGTAAAATATCAATAATATATATATATATATATATATAAAAAGATCTAATTCCAGGTCAGGGCATATGCCTGGGTTGTAGGCTCGATTCCCAGTGGGGGGCGTGCAGGAGGCAGCCGATCCATGATTCTCTCTCATCTCTCATCGTTGATCTTTCTGTCTTTCTCTCCCTCTCCCTGCCTCTCTGATATATATATATATATATATATATATATATATATATATATATATATATATATAAATCCAGTGAAAACCCACAGCTTCAGGTTAGGGATTCTAACGACCTTACACCTCACCCTTTCCTCCGGGTGAGGTGAGTGTACGTTTTCACAATTGCAGGAAGGCATACCTCCGTCATTATCTGTGCAGGAGCAGAATGCAAGTGGGGGCTGTTGCCCAGAGAAGCTGTCTGCCCACAGCCCGAGGCTGTTCTCTAGCCGGAGCGGTCATGCTCTGTGTCACTGGTCTCCGCCCCCCTCAGAAACAGGGCCAGGGCTGAGTCCCCGATCCTGGGACAGCCAGTTCTGAGGCTGTGAGCTGGCCCAAAGCAACAAGCTCTGTACCAACAAGGGTGGTGATAAGATGAGCTTATCAACCAGATTATCTCCCCTGTTCTCTCTTTCTGGAGTTAGAAGGAAAAAGTATAGAAGACATGAGGTAGGAGGAGGAGAAAAAGCCAGAAACCAGAGGCTAAGAGAGAGGCTGAGTCACCTCAACGCTGAGCCTCGGAGGGGAGCAGGTTACCAGCAGGATCCGCCCACTGCACGCCTCCCTCACCTCCCTCAGCCTGGCAGTGACGCTGGCTCCTCCAGCTGTTAGCATCTGTATCCCTGAAGGAGGCCTTAGCTCCTACACCAGGCCGGAAGCACTGGAGAATTAGCCCCTTTTAGGAGCAGCCCTCAATCAATGGCTCGTATCCCCTTGTCCCTTGGGTTCATTGATGTGGAGTTGTGTTTTGCACCCTTTCCTTGAGTTTTCCTATGAGATGAAGCTTCAGTCACCCGCTGCGATAGTGGCTTAATCACACATTATTTATTGCCTTCCTACTACTCTATGCTTTTCCCTCCTCCTCAACAAGTATTTCCCCCACATCCCAAATAAAGAATTTGCACATGAATTCTTGCCTCAGTCTCTCCTTCCCTCAGGAGGCAACCTTATTACTTAGATCCTGAAGCAACTTGGATCTGGATCCGCCATTCACCAAACCATTCCTGGGTGACTGTGCCTGGCATCTTGGGGGAGGGCGGTGTTGGTTTTTCTTTTTACCAGGTATATCCTTGCTCAGCACGTGTCCATGACTAGAACAGAAAAGAGCCTAAATTTTCTGTGTAGGCAGGAAACAGGTGCTTGGGGAAGGACGAAATTGGTCATTTCTTTGAGATAGAACCCTATCTTCTTTTAGGAAGTATTTTTTGGTAAATATTTGTTCGGTTAAAGGAAAGGCAGGTTTCTAGTCAAAATATTTAACTAGGCTTTCAAAACTTCCTATCTTTGTGAATGTCCTATGATTGACTGCTATCTGGGCACAGACCGCATTAAAGATAAGAGGAGACTAGCCCAGGACAATCTGCTCATAACACTGTTTTGGAAGAAAGTTCATGACCTATGATGCTGGGCAGAATCCTTTGGGAATAATATATGGTTGTGGAATACCGATCCTGAGCGAATGTCCCTTAAAGAGGGCCAGAGAACCAGCTGATTCCACTGTATTCATTACAAAGAGAAAACGCTTCTTCACAAGTTGAATTTAAATGAGTTTGTGCACGTGCGGGATGTGTGTGCATTTGTGTAGAGAGCGTGGTGGCATTATGATATGGTCATATAAAATACCACATTATGTTCAGGATGTCAGGAAAAATTGCAAAAGATCTAAAGTAGGTAAAAAATGATTATTGGGCGTTCTGTGTAACACTTGCTTTTGGGCTATGCCCACTTGCCATTGTCTTTGAGTTCTCTTGTACTCAAAGTTGTAGAAAATAATAATAATAATGCACATGTTCATTGTCCATAAAATGCAACGAATATGTTGTCCAGGGGAAGGCAACTGATAATCACCCTGTGCTCCTTTGGACAGTTTTTCAAGTGTGTTAAATTCATTTCCGAGTTCTCGCTGAGAAGCCAGGAGAGACGAAGGTGTAAACTGGGAAGCAAAGCATGCAGGCTGGCCCAAGAGTCCGTGGTGTGGCGAACGGAGGCTGGAAGGAAGGGGATACGCTTGGAGAACAGGGAGTGAGTGGGTGGGGCGGAAGGATGAGCGGTGAGGAGGGCTGGCTCCAGTTTATGATGTTGAAGCTAAAGAATGCGGACTTATTCACATAGGCAGTGGGGGCCATTGGAGTGACATGTCCACCCCTGGTATGCAACCCAAACCTTTGTCTCCCCTGAAAACATATCTGGGAAAGTAGTATATTTTGCATCAACTTATTTTTTTAAATACATTTTTATTGATTTCAGAGAGAAAAGGAGAGGAAGAGAGAGAGAGAGAGAGAGAGAGAGAGAGAGAGAGAGAGAAACAATGAGAAACAATCATTGACTGGCTGCCTCCTGCAAGCCCCCTACTGGGGATCAAGCCACAGCTGGGCATGTGCCCTGACCGGGAATCAAACCGTGATCTCTTAGTTCATAGGTTGACACTCAAACACTGAGCTGCACCGGCCGAACTTGCATCAACTTCTGTTCCACACTGAGGTTGCATCAACTTCTGTTCCACACTGAGGTTGCATGAACTTCTGTTCCACACTGAGGTTGCTTCTCCTGCCCTTGTCTCTCCTCTGAGAGCTCCAGGACCACTCTGCTGCGTGGCACAGTGATGCCCCTTCTGCACTGTTGTCAGTTGAAAGGTGAACGTGGGCTTCACACCCTTTTTATTTTCCCCAACACGGTCATGCAGGCTGTAAAGACATATCAGCCATGGGAGGATTGGGGTGATGAGAAGGTTTGCATGACACCAAGGCATCTACTTGGAGTTGAATATAGCTCAAAAACCCTTCATCTGCAACTTTTAGTGCCAGACATCGCTGAAAGCTGATTGAAAACATGTGTACTCGCCCGTAAAAGCTCTGCTCTGTGATATCATTATTTGGTCATGCTTTCTGGCACCGTTTCCGGCCACAGGATTGAGTGTGCTGCAAGAGACTGTGTGTGCTGGGAACTCACACCAACGGGAGTGACTCCAGCCCAACTGGGCTCTGGGGCTGTGAATGAAGCAGTAAAGTGGTAACAGTAAGCAGTGTTCTAGAAACAAACACCCTCAGACCTGCTGCCAAGAGAAGTTAAAGGGCTGTTTTCTAGGTGCCGGAGGAATAAGGGCCTTTTGCTGTAGCATTTTATCTTAAAGCAGAATTTGTCTTTTCCACCCGATAGCCTGGTGTGGGCAGAGCTGAAGTCATTTATTTCGACCCGCTATCTCTTACAATCCTGGGTGAGTCTTTCTCAGCAATAAAAGTTCACTCTGGGGACTAAGGGAAGATAAGGTTAAATAATTTGTTTAGGACAGTGGTCGGCAAACTCATTAGTCAACAGAGCCAAATATCAACAGTACTCATTTGAAATTTCTTTTGAGAGCCAAATTTTTTAAACTTAAACTTCTGATGCCACTTCTTCAAAATAGACTCGCCCAAGCTGTGGTATTTTGTGGAAGAGCCACACTCAAGGGGCCAAAGAGCTGCATGTGGCTCTCGAGCCGCAGTTTGCCAACCACGAGTTTAGAGCATTAAGGTGTAGACCCTGAACAACAAGCTGAGGACTCTGAACTTCGTAATAAGGAGTTTTGAAAGGTTTTTAAGCAAAGCACAAAGAGATAGTCATTCTTTTGCTGTGGTAATAATAGTTTATAAATTTGTGATTACACAGAATTGGTGAAGATGGAACCATCCCTCCTGTGTGAAATACAGGGTTGGGTTTCTTGATGCTGGCAATGTTTTCAGCAACTGATCGATAACTTGGTTTTGTATGTGTCTCTGTTTAAAGACAACTGATTTAATGCACATTGTTGGTTTGTAATATTGAACCCACGGCCAGCAGCACTATACATCATGCCTAAAGCAAGTTATCTGACATGTGCATTTTCTCTGCAAGGCACATCACAGTCTTCCAGAGCTCAGAAACACTAGACACCACTTCAGTGCTACACGTGGGGGCCGCTTTAGGCAGTGAGGTCGCCAACAACAGGCACAGAAATATGAAAACAATGGCACCAAATAGACTTTACAAAGGACACTTGTTTTTAGTGTGAGAGCTGACGTCAGCTGGGAACATGGATGTCGGGTGACTCAAATTTGTCCCCACCCTGCACACATCCATGGATGATCGTGATAGTGCTTGGCGTGCCCAGTGGGGGTTACACGTAAATTTGAGCTAGCAGGTGGAAATGCCTACCGCCTAGTGATGGCGTAGCTGTCCTAACGTTGTAGCGTGACACATTCCTCACGTGCTTTTGGTGATGCTGGCGCAAACACTCCAATGGCACTGCCAGTGTGTACAACTACTGGTCCAGCACATGCAATTATGATGGTACACATGATACTCAACAATGATAATAAATGACTGTGTCACTAGTTTAAATATTTTCTTTGCTATACTTTTTATCATTGTTTTATGGTGTGCTCTTTCTACTTATAAAGTTTGCTGCAAAATCTTGTGCCGTGTTAGGCCAGCAGCCTCCTACATCTTGTGTTTTTTGTGTCTCTTGATATCATTTTTCTCTTGTGCTTGATTTAATCTTGTATTGTTTCGTACAGTAGCTTGCTATCCAGGCCTGTAGCCTAGGAGCAATAGACGCTACCATAGTGTGTAGGAGTGAAGTGGGCTGTATCAGCCAGGTTTGTGTAAGTTCACTATATGATGATTGCACAATGGCAAAATCGTGCAATGCTGTATTTCTCAGAACAAATTCCCATTGTTAAGCTGCGTGTGCCTGTTCTATATGCTCCAGTAATTCCATTTCTGGTTACAAACCCAAAGGAATGAAAAGCAGTTTCCCCTTCACTTGAAAATGCTCTTAGCACTTCCCTTTGATAGGCTGTAAGCTTGCCTTGCATTCTCAGTGAGAACATGAACGGCTAGGTAAAGTGGTTCACCCCATGCTGTTGTGATAAACAGTGGAAACAACATGGAAATAGGCTTTCCATCTTCTATTGCTTCTTAAAAGAGATGACTACATCTCTATTTAATGTAATTTTAGATTCTTGTTTGTTTGAATTGATGGTAAGAATTATTGTATGGTTTTACTTTTAAAGAATTCTCAGTACTTTCAGTATAACCAATATAAAGTGTTCTTTGGCTTAAAATACTCACATGGGTAAAAAATATTGCACAGTAACAATAAATGGATTTTTAATAGTTCCAGCTCAGGTTACTGAAGAGTCACTTGGAGAGAACTCTAGGGATTTTTCTTCTAAAGAGGAAAATGAATGAATGAACCAATGAGTAACGAAATGAAGGGAGCTTGCCAATCCTGCTTTCTTCAGAAGAAACGCACTGCCACATGGACGGTCAGGATGACACACACACGCCACAGCGGTAGCAGATGAAAGATGAATATTAGTGACTGACTTCACATTAGCCAGCCCTTTCCCCTCTGCCTGCAGCTGATGCTGTATGTAAGGGATATGGAGTCTCCAGAGACTCCGGGAGCTTAGGGGGCTGCGACTCATCCAATCATCATTCAAAAAACAGCCCTTGTTCTGTTCAGTTTCACGAGACTCAATGTTTTTAGCATTCTAATTGTGTTTGTTCATTCCGCCGATGAAACACATTTTTTCCCCCTCCAGATTGCTTTCCATCTGGTTGTTTTGTAATCATAAACAAACTACGTTAGAAGTAATTTCTTAAAAGCCCAAACTCCCATTTTCTATTCTGTTTTATGTAGGCGAGCCCTTGAACAAAACTATTTTCTGCCTTTCTCAGGGCACATTATTTCTTTAGGTTGTGTGTTTGATATATGCATATATCCCTGTCTATCTCTCTATAGATGTGTGCATATATTGTTATACCTACACACAGATCTATGGGAATACACAGTTACACACACACACACACACACACACACACACACACATCAGTATGCATATGTGTTTATATGCATAATACTGATATCATTTTTCTTGTATTTGCCCTTTAGAGACTTTCTGCTATTATTTCTGTTGTATTCTTTTAGGCTATCATAGTTGGAGGACTGGCCTGCGGTCCAGTGTGTGGGAAGAGGCTGACGTCACCACAGGGAAGATTAGGTTTGTTTTGACTTCTAGGCCCCGAAGGAAAGAGTTCCTGGGTGTGTCCTGGGGAGCCCAGTGAGCCTGACTGACTCTGAGGCTGCATGAAGCTGAGGCGTTGTGATCCCCGGAAGCCAGGAAGGGGTCACCCTCCACATGGTCTAACGGGGTCTGGGGAGCGAGGACCCATTTAGAAGATGGGAGGTGGTGTCTTGGAGGAGCGGGAGGAGGATTCTCTCGGCCTTCTCTCTGCTCCTCCTGAACCTGTCCCTGGAACCCGAACACTCTCCTCCGGGGAAGGCTGTCCGGGAGGCGGGGCTGGCCTGGCCCTCCCCGTGCAGCCAGGTTAGTCCATCTCCTGTTCTGGGTACCACCCTGCCCGCACTGCCCGGGCCCCCAGTCGGCTGGGGCCTAGAGAATGTGTGACTCCTGGACCCAGTAAGCTTCTGCTCCAAACAAGGCCCTCGTTAGGAGGACAGTGTGGCCAGCAGGGCTGTGAACAGCTGGGGAGGTCATCGGGGTCCTCTGTGTACCTGTGTGTTAGCCACTAAGTGTCCTCAGGGCCAGGGCAGACCAGGGTGGAGAGTGTGAAATGGGGAGAAGGAGAGGGAAAACGCTTCTCTCTTTCCCTCTGAGAGCACATCCTCAACGGAATATGTAAGCTACCTTTACGTTTTTAAAATATTGGGATGCTATTTTAAGGATCGCTAGGAAGAATAATAGTAGAAGAAAGTCTTGCAGTCTTGTTCCTAAAGTCATGTCGAAGGTGTCCCTAATTTCAGGGCTCTTCGAGTCTCCCTCTGCTCTGCGTCAGCACCTGGCTCCATCAAGTAGCCTCTCTTCAAATCCTCAGATGCCTCAGTTTCCAGGCTGCCTTTCCCTCGCCACTGGCCCATCGATACATACAAGAATCTCTTGGTGGACGGAAAACAAACATTCAGGTGAACTTGTGTTGCCTCTGTCTCGAGTCCCATGGCTCCTTGCTTTTAGACAACTTCTCAAAAGAATAGCTCACACTCACCCTCTCTACTCCTTCACCTCCCATTTCCTCAGGGCTTAGCAGTCCGTCTTCTGAGCTTCTCTCTGTTAGAACTGCTCATCAAAGCAAAGCCATTCTAATTTGCAACCTGATAGACTTTATTCATTCTTTTTTTAAAAAAACACACATACATTATTATTGATTTCAGAGAGGAAGGGAGAGGGAGAGAGAGAGAGATAGAAACATCAATGAGGAGAGAGAATCATGGATCGGCTGCCTCCTTCTGGGGATCGAGCCCACAACCAGGGCATGTGCCCTTGACCAGAATTGAACCTGGCACCCCCTCAGTCCGCAGGCTGATGCTCTATCCACTGAGCCAAATAGGTGAGGGCGACTTTATTCATTCTTGATCCAGCTGGGTCTCTTCGCTGCACAGAGATTTCTTTTGCATGTTCACTGCTGTATCCACAGCATCTGGAACATGACCGGCATTGAGTAAGCGCTCAGTGTGTGTTAGGGAAATGAATGAACTGGCACGTTCTTTCCCAAAACTCACCAAGAGTCCACCCTGGGCTCCTGGGACTCGGCACGGTCTTCTTTCTCCTCTCTTGCTGACTGTTTTGGCCTCCTTCACAGACATCCTTCCTATCAACACCCCTGCATTTTGCTGTCCCAGTGTTTCTTCCTTGTCTTCATCTCTCCTCATTGTGCACACTCACTCTGTCACCTCATTATCAGCTTTATGCTTTAGCCGCCCCCGAAAGCTGAGGACTCCCAGATTATGTCTTCAGCCATGATCTCCTCCTTGAATTTCAGGGCCCAGCATTGAAATGCCTGCCAGTCACCTCTCCTCTGCCTCCTTTAAGTGCCTCAAAAGTCAGTATTTCTAACACAGAATCCCCAGTCTCGTCGCCAGATCTGCATCTCCTCTTAATATCTCACTCGACAGCACCCATCTACCTTATCACCAAAGCGAGTGGAAGAACGGTCTTTCAGGTGAGCTCCTGCTTAGAGTCAGTCATGTCTTCCAGGATCTGGCCAACTGGAAGGGAGGGTCAGCCTCAGAGACTTGTTTGCACAGGTTAGTACAAGTCTTCTTGGGAAAGGACTCATCCCAGGAGAGGGAGGGATGGGTGGGTCAGGCTGGCCCAGAATTGCAGTATTTAGGAAACTCAATGGTCACTTTTGACACCTTTTCTCCCTTATATAGTCCCTTAGGACAGGGAAGAAAACTCAGCACTTCATACCATGTTTCTTGATATAGTGTCCTACACACAGTCTTCAACTTATGCCAACTTGTCCCTTAAAAGTTTTTAGAATTTGTCTGTTTTTCCTGCTCATTTGCCTCTTTGCCTTCAGATCTATTCCCACCTTTCCTCTATCCTGGGCTGCATCGCAGGGAGATGTATTTCCCTGGTCCCGGTAGGTTTGGGGTGGGAGGCACTGTTGGAAGGCTGGGAGGCAGCAGGAGGGGAGACCTGGGTGTCTCTCCTTCTCCTCTCTGCCTCTCACAGCATCGCCCCAGGCTAGCTCTTCTCTGCAGGCCCCACCTCAGGGCCCACCTACTGGAGGGCTCCAGCTTCTGGCTCTGGTAACACCGCCACTTCCCTTTGTCCTTCAGCCCTGGTGACAGTGACCTCCTGCTTTTGCTAATGTCTGGATTGCTTTATTGTCCTCTCTTCCGAGTTCCCTCACTTTCGCTGCTAGATAATCAATTCACTGTATTAGTTTCCCTCTCTTTGGAAGACCCAAGGGAGTTTCTGTTTTTCTGACTGGATCCTAACTAATACGGCCTCTTATACTAATTATTACCCTCCTCATTGACTCATGCCTGGTCACCCCTCACCTACACTTCCGTATTGTTGCCGCCTGCCTCATCTTCACGCCTCCCATCCTTTCTCCCTTAAGTTATCTTCCTCAGCTCCACCGTAGGGATGCAGCTAGCCTACATATATGATCTTGCCCCTGTCCTGGTTAAATCCCTTCCATGATTCCATGTACATCTTAGATAAAATCTAGATCTGTGCTATCCAATAAGGTGGATGCTAGCTACACATGGCTATTGGACACTTGAAATGTGGCCAGTCAGAATTTTTTCTGTTTTTTTTAAATTAAATTTTATTGTTGAAAGTATTACATATGCCTCCTTTTCCCCCATTGACCTCTCCCAGCCTGCTTCCACCCCCCAGCACATGCCCTCAGCCCCCTAGTGTCTGTGTCCATTGGCTATGCATACAAGTCCTTTGGTTGATCTCTTACCCACTCTCTCCATCCCCTGCCTTGCCTCTGAGGTTTGACGGTCTGTTCGATGCTTCTTTGTCTCTGGTTCTATTTTTGTTCATCGGTTTATGTTGTTCATTATATTCCACAAGTGAATGAGATCATGTGATACTTATCTTTCTCTGACTGACTTATTTCATTAGCATAACGCTCTCCAGCTCCATCCATGCTGTTGCAAATGGTAAGAGTTCTTTGTTTTTACAGCAGCGTAGTATTCCATTGTGTGGCTGTGCCACAGTTTTTAATCCCCTCATCTGCTGGTGGGCACTTATGTTGTTTCCAAATCTTACCTATTGTCAATTGTGCTGCTATGAGCATAGGGGTGCATATATATACTTTCTGACTGGTGTTTCTGATTTCTTGGGATATATTCCTAGAGTAGGATTACTGGTTCAAATGGTACTTCCATTTTTAATTTTTTTTTTAGGAAACTCCATATTGTTATCCACAGTGGCTGTACCGGTCTGCATTCCCACCCCTCCTGTGTATGAGGATTTCTCTATATCCTTGCCAGCACTTGTTTCTTTTTGTTTTTAAATGTGGTTGTTACAAACTTTAAAAGTATGTATGTGGCTGGCTCTTTTGGGGCAGCACTGATATATAAGACCCAGGAGCCTCACTGCTTTTCACTTTAAGCTCTAGGAAATACAGGCAGGTGCATGCTAGCCCTGAACCCTCAAGCCCAGATGCCCCAGATCAGTTAGTGTCACATTCCAGCCACTAGGGGTCATGCTCTTCCCCACCAGGAGAGGAAAGGAATGCTGAGGAGGGCCTAGAACCAACAACAGGTGCTGGGTTGGAGGGTGAAACACTCCAGGAGGGGACCTAAAATGTTGGACATTAAAAAATCCTCCTTTCTTCATGAAAGATCTTGTGGAACCTCCCCTTAGCTTGATTCTTCCTTTGGATAGTTGTTGATGCCCTTAGATCACCCACTCACCCCATGGCTGGTGGAGTTAGAGAAGCCAGATCCTTCCCTAGCTTCCCTCTACCAAGGCAGGGCTGCAAACTCACATGCATGGCCCTGCACGGGTCATCAGCTTCAAACACGATGTGCTACTGATAAAGTGTTCTTGCTCAGAGTGTCCAGGGTCTGTGCTCTCACCTGAGAGCCTGATGTGGAAGTATGATGAAAAAAAAGGGGGGGGGGGTTAAGATTTCAGGTATCTTGAACCTGATGATGCAAAGGCACGTCTAATGTACCCCATTCTGTGCCCTGTCTTTGGGCTTTTGTCATGTGCCCTCTGCCTCATCTCTTACTCTTCCTTCTCTTTGTTGACTCCAACTGTTCTAAAAGATGCATCTCAGATGCACTTTGAGAATGCTCTTCTGACCTCTGCATATAACACCAATGTTGGGTTTATCACAGCATATTTTACTGATTTGCTCATGTTTTTCCCCCTCATTGGGCTGTGTGTTAATAGTAGCAACAGTGCTTTGTTCATCTTTGACTCCAGTGCCCGGCCATAGCGGGTGATCAGTAAATATTAAATGGGTAAATAGATTGCGGGATGGATGAGTGTTGAGTGGATGATGGATGCTTTTCTGAGGTTCCCCACAGTACCCGACACACGGCCTCACACATATTTTTTGGATCAATAAGTAACACCATTTGATTAATTGAAAGTTGGGTTCCAAGATCTGCTCATTAAACCAAGCTACAGAACTGAAATAAAAACCAGATTGTTGGCCTTGCTGCCAGGACTGCTGTATGTCAGGACTATCCCCAGATTTGGATTAAGTTTGGGGCCAATTTAGAGGCAGACCCAGGCAAACATAGAAGAGGCAGATGGTTAGAGTGGGCAGCTCCCAAGGTTCCAGCAGGACAAACAGTCCATTAGCCAGTTTACACATTTCCCCATTAAGAATTACTTTCATTATTATCATTGTAATCCTGAAATTAATACTAGTGTACTGACAGGCTTGACCCGAGAGTTGGAAACCTGAATCATTAACACTCATGATTACTTTCCAGGTTTTATTGAGCAAATCATTTACTGTCTCTCAATCTGTTGGCCTAATACCTAGGGAGAACAGAACTTACTCTTCCTATTTCACCTGGGTGTGGTGAGACAATGGATTAGGAATGTCACGAGATTTGGGAACAATAAATTGTTTTGTTTGTGTTTTTTAAAAAAAATACATTTTATTGATTTTTTACAGAGAGGAAGAGAGAGGGATAGAGAGTTAGAAACATCGATGAGGGAGAATCATCCATCAGCTGCCTCCTGCACATCCCCCACTGGGGAGGTGCCCGCAACCAAGGTACATGCCCTTGACCAGAATCGAACCCGGGAGGGACCTTTCAGTCCACAGGCCAATGTTCTATCCACTGAGCCAAACTGGTCTCGGCATGATAAATTGTTGTACAAATGTTGGGCATTATAATTATAGCTCACATTATTTCTTAATTCCCCAGGAGACTGAGAAGGAAATAGTGGAGTAAGAGCATAATCCAATGGGAACAATTGCAAATTCAATTATGCCTTAGCTCAGGCTCCCCATCCCAATAGTTCTTGAACCTATATTAACCTAAATCTATTTTTATTACAAACAAATATCTCTTTCCATAGATCCAACTTTTCTTTCTGTCACATTGGCAGCTGTGATATCAGAAACGACAGATACAGGTCTTTCTCTCAATAATGTCAATTAGAGGTAATTGATACACCCCCAGATCTCACCCGCTGAAAAACAGAACATTCCTCCTTTAATATCCAAATTGTAATGAAACCCATTTCACAGGCCACAAAGAGCCGTTTGTTTGTTTGTTTGTTTGTTTGTTTATTGGTTTTACCTCTTCGTGGTTTCTGGCCTCCCTGGAGGAAGGTGTGCAATCTGTTGAAACCTGCCTCTATGGGCCCACGAAACCTCCAGTGCAAACTGGGTCTGGCTTCTCCAGCCCCCCAGTCCCCTGTGCCTGCTGCTCTGAGCAGAAACTCTGGTTGCTCCCTCAGCCCAGCAAAAACCTATCCTCACAGCCAAGCAAAAACCAGGCGGCTGTGGGGATAAACAGGGATCCAACGTAAAGAGCCACAGGTGCTGCTGCTGGAAGGGGCTCCTGGGTCCTCTGCCCAGATCAGGCTCAGAGCCCGGCTATTAAAGGAAGCTTCCATGGGGCTTCTACCTGGAGAAGCTGGGTCCGCCGCCACCAAGCCCCACGGGGGAGCATGCCGGGTTGCTTCCTCCTTTGGAGTCCAGTCTCAGGAAGGGAAGTTCCCTCCTTTCTGCATCCTGTACCTCATTCCACACCAGGATGACTGACAGTGGGGATAACCATGTCCTTCAAAAGACTGGGCTTTCTCCAGAGTCAGACCAAGCACTCAAGTGGCTGGGTATGTTTCGAAGTCTTTAATGTCACCATGTGTAGGGTACCAGTTGTGAAACTTGGAGAGGCCCAGTCCACTCCTTCTGGTCTGCCTGGGCTCTCAGCAGACCGTGCAGGGATGGTCAGGCTGCCTCCCCCCCTGCTGTGACTCAGGTCCATGGCCTCCTCTGGGTACACACTGGACATGAAGACACACAAATAACTGCAAGAAACTCTAAGAATTGTCAAAGATAGTCCAATATGTTCTATAAATTTCCTAACACCCTTCTTTAACTTGGTAAAGTAAAGCAACTTAGGAAACCTACCCTTCGTTTTTATTACTGTGCAGAATATTTAACATCTCGTGTTGCAATTTCTTCATTTCAATGATCATTTAACGTTCTCTTCAAAACATGGCTGGATATTTTTTCCTCCACGTGATGGTTAGTTTTACGTGTCAACTCTACTAGGCTAAGGGACACCCAGACGCTGGTAAAACATTATTTCTGGGTGTGTCTGAGAGAGTGTCTCCAGGAGAGATCAGCATTTGAGTCTGGAACTGAAGAAAGAGCATCATCCTCCCCAATGTGGCTGAGGGAGATTGAATCCAGCCTCTCTCTGCTCGAGCTGAGGCAGCCATGTCCTCCTGCCCTCCCACAGGCATCGGACCCTGGGGCTCCTGGTTCGCAGGCCTTTGGACTCAGATCAGGAATGAAACCATCAGTCTCTGGATTCGCACTGAATTGCGGTTTTCCTGGTTCTCCAGTTTGCAGATAGCAGCTGGTGGGACTTCTTGGCTTCTATAGCCCCATGAGCCAATTGCAATCATAAATCTCATCTCAATTATATTTCTATATATATATCCGGTTGGTTCTGTTTCTCTGGAGAATCCTGACTCATACATTCCATATTTGTGATAAATAAATGGCCCATTCTACTAATTCTTTTCCATGGATGGAAGAGCGTTACACAGACAGATAATTGCTAGCAGCTTTAATAGCTTTAATTGGTGTACCTCCAACTGTCAAGAATAAATTAAAATCTGTCTTTGGGTGATGATCACACAGTGCAATATACAGATGATGCGTTATAGAATTGCACACTTGAAACTCATGCAATGTTATTAAACAATGCCACCCCAATAAATTTAATTAGAAAACCTCTGTCTCTACCATAACCCAACATCTATCCATCCATTCATTCAACAAACATTTTTGAAAATCTATGTGCCCAGCACTGGGGATGCAGCGATGAACAAAGCAAAACCCCTCCTCTCAGGATGTTCTGTTTCATTCTGATGAGGGGAAGCGGTGAATAAACAGATAGCATTAGGATGTATCATCTGATGATGTGTGTTTAAAAGGAATAAAAAATACAGTAAGGGATAAAGAATGGCAGTGGAAGGGTATTTTCAGAAGGGTAAAAATAGAAGGATTTTCTGATCAGGATACACTCCAACAGAGTCCCGAATCAAGGGAATGGGTATGACAGAAACTGCTAATAACACTCCAGTATCCTTTATCCTCTCATTGACCTTACTAACAGAACCTTCAGTGTCTTTGCTAAGCAAATAAATGGTGTTTGTGCTGACTACATTTCCCAGGTTCCCTTGCAAACTATGTGTGCCATCGACTAATTTCTGGCCAATTAGACTCAAGCAGAAGTGACGTGTGCAACTTCTGGGTCAAGTCCTTAAGGGCACTTACCTTTTCCCTGCAGACTGCAAGAGGGTGACAGTGGAGCATCCTGGAGGCCACATGGTGAGATGCAGAGCTGCCCTGTCATGCTTGCACCTTCACATGAGAGAGAAAGAAAATCCTGTTCTGAATTAAGTAACTGTGTTTTGCTGAGGTAGCTTAGCTTGTAGCTCAGCTGATTCAAAGAACAAGCTGTGTGGATATCTAGGAAGGCCCTTTCTATGTAGAGGGAATCGTGTCTGAAGAGGCTATGTCGTAGGAACATGAAATGTTCCAGGAACGACGGAGATGTCAGTCAGGTTGGAGTAGAGTAGCAGGAGATGAGATTAAAAAAAACAAACCAAAAACTATCAGAGAACAGTTCCTGGAACACCTTGGGACCTTCATTTAGGGCTTGGGATTTGACCCTTGTGAACCATGGATGTCCTTTTGGAACAAAGGAGTGACATTATGTGACTTCTGTTTTAAAAAGACTATTCTCATAGAACAAGCAGGCGAGGGTAGAAATGCAGAGAGACTACTTTGGAGGTTATCACAATAGTCCAGGTAAGATATCACGGGGATTTGTTCTCCAGTGCTAATGATGAATATGCTTATAGTGTCTTTCTAAAGCAGAGATGCTTGGCCTGGTCAGTGTAGCTCAGCAGTTGAGTGTCAACCCAGGAACCAAGAGGCCACCAGTTCGATTCCTGGTCACAGCACATGTCCAGGTGGTGGGCTTGGTCCTCAGTGATGTTTCCCTCTCATCGATGTTTCTAGCTCCCTTCCTCTCTCTCTATCTAAAAAAAAATCAATATAAAAAATAAAATAGAGATGCTTGGATATGCTGATGGATTATAAATGAGAGAAAGAGAGAAGTAAGGGTGATGAGTATAGAAGGAAAGGGGATTGGCATGGGAATTAGAAAATTATAGGTAAAAGTCTGAGGGTAGGGAAGAAAGTGGGACTTACATTTTATTTGCTCATGAGCTTCATGTGGCCATCTTCTCTCCACATAATTTTAATTAATTTTATTTAAGTGCCTACCAATCAAATCCTACAGAATAAATACACCCTCTACCTCTCCTCTGCATGATATTCCAGTGTGTCTTCCTGTCCTTATTCTAAGCATCACTATGCCCATTTATTCCCTTGGAGATATATCCCATGTCAGCAGAAGATAGTGATCTCTGAGTGACATACCTTGATGATCTTCTCTCTCAAAAGCACTCAGGGAAAGAGAAAAGTGAGAACAGAGATATAGAATCCATATCGAAGACATGCACTGTAATTGGAGAAATGATGGGAGGTTGCAATACTGATGAAGGTCAGGAGGGAGGAGAGATCTCAACTCTGGGGCTGTGAGAAACAGTGAAAATAGAGCCGTGGGAGGCAAAGAGCAGGCATCAGTGGTAGCAGAAGCTGCAGGGAACCAGGGGAGAGGGCGGGATGGGGATGGTTCATGCTGGGGCAGAGCAAGCAACAGTCTGAAGTGGTGCAATCTGTAGGTGTCCGGTAAGTAAGTGGCTAGAAGGAGTAATCTTGAAAAAGTCGCCTCAAGGGAACTGTCATACTTTTAAAGATCAGATAACATATAGATTTAGACTTATATAGGAAAACATGGCAAATGCTAGCCTAATCCTCTGTCCAAGGCTGTACAAATAATTTGGTGTAACAAGTCCTTTTTCATTTCCAGGGGGAAATTATTCAAAATTATTCATGACAGTCTCAAGCCATGTAGGGTCACCCAAGCCAAACTCCAGAGATGGCTTTTGTTTTTTATTTGCTAAAAGGATGTCTCCAGGATGGACAGTCGTCGAACCTGGAGCAGGATATTCTTTTTTTGTTCAGTAGTATTTATTTTAATTTTTAATATTTAAAAAAATATTTTTTTACATATGTGTCCTTATTCCCCAATTATTCCCCGCCCCCCACTCATGCTCCACCCCCCTGTTGTCTGTGTCCATTGATTAGGCTCATATGCAAGCATATTAGTCCTTTGGTTGATCTCTCTCCCTTACCCCCATTGTCCTCTACCTTCCCTGAGGTTTGACGTTCTCATTGATGTTTCTCTGTCTCTGGATCTATTTTCCCTCCACCAGTTTATGTTGTTTATTATATTCCACAAATGAGTGAGACCATGTGATATTTATCTTTCTCTGCCTGGCTTATTTCACTTAGCATAATGTTCTCCATCTCCATCCATGTTGTTGCAAATGGTAAGAACTCCTTTTTTTACTGCAGCATAATATTCCACTGTGTAGATGTACCACAGTTTTTAAATCCACAATGTGGTACCATCTCACACTTGTCAGAATGGCTATTATCAACAAGTCAACAAATGACAATTGGCTGGCGAGGATGCGGAGAAAAAGGAACCCTCGTGCACTGCTGGTGGGAACACAGACTGGTGCAGCCACTGTGGAGAACAGTGTGGAGTTTCCTCAGAAAACTAAAAATGGAGCTTGCATTTGACACAGTGATCCCACTTTTATGAATATATCCTAAGAAACTAGAAATATAAATCAGAAAGGATGTATGCACCCCTATGTTCATAGCAGCACAATTCACCATAGCTAAGATTTGGACACAGCCTAGGTGCCCATCAGCAGATGAGTGGATTAGAAAACTGTGGTACATCTGGAGCAGGATATTCTTGAAGCCACTCCAGAAACTGCAAAACACCCAGCACTGTACGAGGCATTATAAAGCAAACAAGGAGGGACATATGTTTTAAACCAAGTGAGTGACAGGTTAAAATCATGTTTACTCAAGAGGTGGCTTCTTAATTACAATTTCTAACTGAATTTATAGCTAATAATAAAATTTGACATAAAAATTTATAGGACTAAAATCTCAGCATTGTTTATAAGTTTCTATTTGACCAGGTTTCTAGAGTACATAGGAAATATGACCAAAATGTTCATATTTTGTAAGTTTAAAAACCATAGTAAACTCCAGTTTGTTTCTGTATTTAACTAGGTATTAACAAAATAAAAATACAGAAGCCAAAGTGGTTGCTTCAAAACATAAGTACACCTGCTATTGACTTTATGTCATTGCCATCTTCTTCTCCACCACCACCATCACCACCACCACCATCATTATCATAACCGCCACCCACAATCAGTAAACACAAAGTGTCTACAATGTTTAAGATAATGAATTGGAAAGAGGAAAATCAAAAGACTGTATGGCATAGCGACTTCTTTCAAAGAGTTTAGGATTCAGTTGGAGACAGAAGACACAACAGCAAAGTAAGGGACAGCTAGGTTATGCTGCCAAATAACCTCCGTGTTTGGAGGATTATAACCACAAAGGTCACTTCTCACTCCTCCTATGTGATCGCCACAGATTGGTATGGGAGTTTTGCCCATTACGGTCACTCATGAACCCCGGCTCATGAGGGCTCTCCACTGACATTTACTTTTACAGCCATTGAAGCAGGAGAAAGGGAAGGTGATGGATCACCCAATGGTCATTACAGATTCCTCCTTAGATATTACTCTTGCCACTTCTGCTTATATGTCCTGTCTAAAGCAAGTGCATCTCCACACATAATTTCAAAGGAATGGGAAAATGTGATTGTACCTCATGTTATGAGAAGAACTATAAATATTTGGTGGACAACACAAACATCAAACACAAAATACAGGGTGGGTAAAAGTAGGTGTGCAATCATGAGTGTGCAAACCATGGAGCTTATTCTCGTATTATTATTTATTAATGATTGTATTATTTTTGTAGGAACAACCGGAAACCAATTTTACCCCACTCTGTATATATACTAAGAATCATATGGATTGAGTCCACATGCTGTAGAAGTTTAGAGGGAAGAGCGAGCAATATGATCTGGGATATTAATTAACTCACACACTCATTTATTAATCTTTTATTCAATGTACATTTATAGAGCATTTTCTAATACCAGGTACTCTTCTAAGCCATGGTCACACAGCGTTAAACAAAAGTGGAAAATCTCTGTCTTCCTAAAGATTATCTTCTTGTATGGGAAGACTTGAGCTAGGGCTTGAAGGATGAGAGGATTTAGAAAATTATATAAGGAGGAATATTTTAAGCATAGAGATTAGAGTTTGTTTCACATGAAACCAGAAAGGCACTAGGAGTAAAAGAGTGGCAAAATTACTTGATGAATATAATTTAACTTCTATGTAATTAAGGGCCATTTATAGAAACAATAATCACATAGTTAAAAAGAAATTGTTTGAATAACACAGAATTACCATGGATGTTTTAAATTAATAATTAAAATTAATTAAATGGAATATTTTAAATCACTATTATTAATAGATTATATGTGAACTACAATGGTTTAGCTATGTTTCATTGGCAATTTGCTTTTTAACATGATTTCATTTCTAGAAATGTTTTGTTAGTGGGATAATCTGAGTAATGATTATTATTATGATGATCCCTCCCACATTTCTATGGATTTAGTCATCCTTTAAAGACCCTGAGAAACCTTAAAGGTTTTTGAGTTTTTACATACCTATAGAATACGTTATCACCTTAGAAAAAAATGTACTGGAATTCTGAAGGAGTCTCAAGTATGTAAAAACAAACTTGGAGCTGCTAAAATCATGAAAACAAGATAAAATATATATTTTGATACCTTTAGTTTATTTTTGACCTAGTAGCTGTTTTGAGGCCTTCGCTAAATTCTAGACTTAGGTAGATGAAGAACTTTGTTATTAAAAATACCATCAAGCTACAAATTAACACAATGAAGTGATATCAATTGGAATGAACAAGCTTCTTCTGTGGGAGAGGATATCAAGATTTTCACTTGTGAACATAAGATTTTCACTTGTAAACATTTTTAGAGGATGAAAGCTTCTAAATGATTTATGGGAACAAAGATGCCATCTCATGCCTGTTAGGATGACTACTATAAAAAGATACAAATAGAAAAAAGCAAGTGTTGAAGAATTGGAATGCTGTATGCTGTTGTTGGGAATGTAGATTGGGGTAGCCCTATGGAAAAATGGTATGGCAGTTTCTCAAAACATTTAAAAGAGGATTATCCATGTGACCCGGTAATTTCATCTGGGGTATACTCAAAAGAGTGGAGCAGGGACCACGAAGCTATTTGTACACCCATGTTCACATCAGGACTATTCACAATCGCCAAATGGCAGAAGCAACCCAAGGGTCCATCAGAAAGTGGATGGACTACACAAAGTGTGATATATTCATACAATGGACTGTTATTCAACCTTTTAAAAAGAACATGGAAATTTCGACACATAAATGAACCTCGAAGACGTGATGTTAAGTGAAATAAGCCAATCACCAAAAGACAAATACTGTATGATTCCACGTACATGAGGCGTATAGAATACTTCAATTGATAGAGACAGAAAGTAGAAGAGTGGTTTTCAGGGCCTGGAGGGTGCAGGGGAAGAGTTTGTTGTCTAATGGGTACAGAATTTCAGGTTTGCAAGAGGAAAATAGTTCTGAAGATGCGTGGTGGGGATGGCTGCACAGCAGTGTGAAGGCACTTAATGCCACTAAAACTGCACACTTAAAATGGGAATTGCGAAGAGGGTAGATTTTATGTTGTATATCTTTCATGGCAATAAAATATAATTAAAATATCTGTAACAAATAAACACCACAGAAAGGAACTTTAGAAGTTTCAGGCTTTGTCAAGTCAGCAGCTGTTAATTTTGTCTTCACTTTGAGGCCTCTCATTCTGTGTTTTGCTGAGTGACGCCCTAATGTGATGCTTACACATTCCCCACCGTCCAACCTTCATGGCTCTGCCTGCTGCTACATTCCCGGAGTTCCTCTCCTAATTAAAATTGCAGGCTGGTAAGATTTTCTGGCTCCTAAAGTGTGATCTATCAATGGTTGACATATCTTGGGATATGGCCAGGCATAACCCCGTTAACTGCAGCGGGACAGGCAGCCTGGGAGGGGCTGGAGAAACAAGCCCTCGGAACAGGTGCCAAGAAAAACACGCAGGACAGTTAGCAGGGCGGGAATGAGCATCAGGATGGCCCATCCTCACAAGGTTGCAGGGTGTCCCAACAGGGAATCCTGGCAGGCCGTGACACTCTGAGATCCAACAAGAAGGTAGCCAGGCAGAAGTGATAGGGAAGGTGGTTAGCCGTTCCTTGGTGAGATTATTCCCAGAAGGGAGATGGACAAAACGATGGTGGAGCCTTGAGTCTCAAGAGAGTGGAAAATAAACAGGATGAAAAGGCAACATTTGCAGCACTAAGAATCCTAGTTATCAGGTCTCACCACAGAGGTGGTCCAGAAAGTGTGACTAAGCTGAACTCCTAGGATGTGGGGCAAAGTTTACATTTCTTTTAGATAAAATCAGGATTGGCTGGAGGCTGAGCAGGGCATGGCTGGGGGTCATGAGGACCACAGGCTAGCCAACTAGTCAACGAGGACTAGTAAAAATAACTTGAGTAGGGGGGGGGGCAATGGTAAGCTATGTATGCATATAATACCTTAATAAATTAAAAAAATAAAAAAATAAAAATGATGATTGTGGTATAAAAAAAATAAAAAAACAAAAAAAATAACTTGAGTAAAGAAATAAATAAAATTGAATTATTCATTCTAGAGATACAGAGCTTTGGGAGTTGTTAGTATTCTAAGCCGCTTCTCAAATACCGGGAGATTTTTTAAAAAATATCCTTTATTAGTAAAGGATCTAGCATCCTGAAGATCACAAAGCATGTCAGAATTTATAAACCCACAACACAAAAAATATGTTATGTTAGATGCACTCTAAGCTCTGTGTCTGGGCTAGAAGGAAGAGAAATTTGCAAAACATTTATTCCTAATATATCTATGGTATAATCAGTGACTGTTTTATGATCCTATCTGATTTAGAAAGATCCTGAGTAGAGAGTAGTTGTTAATTCTAGTGAGCAGACTCACAATCAGAAATGGAAATTTGCATGTTTAATACATTGTAATTTTGTAATCTCTCTCTCTCTCTCCTCTCTCTTTCTTCTTCTTCTTCTTCTTCTTCTTCTTCTTCTTCTTCTTCTTCTTCTTCTACTTCTTCTTCTTCTTCTCTCTCTCTCTCTCTCTCTCTCTCTCTCTCTCTCTCTCTCTCTCTCTCTCTCTCTCTCTCTCTTCTTCCTCTCCCTCTTCCTCTTATCCAGCTGAGAATATGCACAAAGCCTTGGGCTTCACAGCAGACAGAAAGCAGCTCTAAACACAGAAGTCCGCCCCTCATCCTCCCTAGCTTTGGTTAGGTGCCTGCTGGGGATGTCGTAGTCAGAGCCTCCAAAGTGGGCCGTGCTGGCTGGCATTTTATTGAGGAGGAAACTGATTTGGAGCCTAAGTGGTGTTCTCAAGGCCCCTGGTCCAGGCGGTGGCAGTCCTGAGACAGAGGCACCTGGGAAAGAATGAAGGAGAATTAGAAAGTCCAGGCCCAGCCCCACGGGCGCCGGCAACAACAGCCATCCCTGTGGCAACAACAGCCATCCCTGTGCCGCTAGAAGCCCTGCTCTCCGCCATCTGCTCTAGGAAACCTCTGCTCTGGGACTGTAGTGGCGGGGGAGGAGGGTCCCCCAGTTTAGTCAGCGAAGTCTTTGTTCTTAAAAAATTAGGTAAAGTTATAATTTGCAGGATGACAGAGTTGCATGAGCTTTTCTGATATGTGTGAAACACACACACACACACACACTCACACACAAAACCAGTTCTCGGGGAACCCCACTTTCCTCAGCATCACAGTTACCCACTCTGCCTTCCAGCGTTCAGCCCAACACCAGGTCTCAGTGGCTCAGTGGGTTGGCAGGCCAGACAATGCCGGGAGCCAGGGTCAGTCAGCCTTGGAAGAAGAAATGGGTAAATAAACCCAGAACTCAGAGAAGCTCTAATTCATAATTGACCAAGAATATATATGTATTAGTTCCCTCTTGCTGCTGTAACATATTAGCTCCAACTCGGTGGCCTAAAACAACACACATCTCATTGGGTTAAAATCAAGGTGCTGGGAAATTGTTTATCTTTCTGGAGCATCTGGGGAAGGATCCATTGTCTTGCTTTTTCCACTTTCTAGAGACTGCCCGCATTCATTGGCTTGAGGCCCCTCCCTTCTTCTAAGCCAACCATGGCTGGTGGAATCTTTCTTGCCTACTGTCCACCTTAACCATTAGAGCTCTTAGCATATTAATCAAAGTTGTTTTAAATTCCTGATCTCCTCATTCCAGCATCTCTGCCGTGTCTGGTTTTGCTGCTTGCACAGTCCCTGAAAATAGTTTTGTTTTTTTTGGTCATTTTTCCTTGATAACCAGACATGATGTCTTGGATAAAAGGGACTTCTGTAGATGGTCATAATCTCCTGTCCCATCTCACTGGACTCCAGGAGAATTTACATTTCATTATGCTTGGAGAGAAATGGATTTCTCATCATAGACAGGTAGTGCGTGTTTCAGAAACTGAAGGAAAAGGCCTCTTCCCCATGGCCAGTGGACTGTGCTCCTAAGTCTCAATCCATTAATGACAATAATGAGTCTTGAGGTCAGTTTACTGAGTGAGGAACAGTGGGGCAGGGGCTGGGTGGAGGAAAGGAGGAGAAAGAAAGGAAGGAAGAAAGGAAGAAAAAAATAAATAAGCTGGAATAGGAAATAGCAGGTGCCTCCCATGTCCTCAGGATAAGGATGGTTTCAGTTGTATCTATGGCCTATGTATCTATGGCATAGGATGTACCCTGTTTCCCCGAAAATAAGACAGTGTCTTATATTAATTTTTGCTCCCAAAGATGCACTAGGTCTTATTTTCAGGGGATGTCTTATTTTTCCATGAAGAAGAATATGGTACACATTTATTGTTAAATGAAAATAAAGGAAATTTATTACCTGCATACGGTACAGTAGTATAGTAGTTGTCAACACAAACCAGACAAACTGTGAATCCTACAGTATCAAGAATTTACTCACTTATTCAGTGACAATCATGTCATCATCTTCTGGAACATCATCATAACAATCCGATTCCTGAATTTCCTGGTGAATTCCTTGTGACTCCGTTTCTTTCAGAATCAGCGGACCAAATCTCTCATGTTTAGCAATAGCACTGTCTTTAAATGAGTACTTGTTAAGGTAGCCTGCTCGCAGTGCATTTGCAATGCAACTGTCAGTGATTTTCTCCCATGAATTCTTCACCCAAGTCACAACTTGTTGCAGTTTAGGTTTCACAAAGTTTCCATGCTGATTTCTCTCCATTCACACAGCAGTGACGTCAGGACTCCGCGTAACATCACTGGTTGCTAGATGCCAGTCGGGGCGGCCCTAGTGACCAGTTTACGGTAAATTAATTTTCATTCTGAGACAGAGCCTGGGGGCCTTATTTTCGGGGGGATGCCTTATATTTCACTCAGAAGGAAACCTGTAAGTAGGTCTTATTTTCGGAGGATGTCTTAGTTTCAGGGAAACACGGTAGTTTCACAGGAAGCAGTCTGAGCTTCCGGGTAAGCCCGGGGTTACGTGCATGGAGTAGTTTCCCCTGCAGAAGAGTCGCCCCTAATCCTCACTGAGACAAGTGCATCTGCTTATCTGTGCAGAAGCTTTCCAAGGGACTTCAGGGAGCTAAGGAGGCACAAAGAATGGGAATGTGGAGAAAGGGGATTGGGAGAGGCAGCGATGGGAACTCAAGGGGGAAATGAGAACGTGGAGTGACACTGAGAATATTGACCCTGTGGGACAGAACAAAAAGGCTGGACTCACAAGCCACCCGCCAGGAGGAGAAGCCCAGGTGCTTCCCTTATGCTTTCCCCGGCGAGAGAACAAAGAGAGAAAACCCAGAAAGCAAAAGCAAAACCCCACTGCGCTCGGTGCTTCCTCTTCCCGCTGCCTCTGCGCCACCCCCCAGCGGCCCCCATGGCAGGCACCGGGCACCGGCGCCTCAGATGGACGCTGGCTGTTGGCGTCTACGTGTTGTGACCTTCAGCTGTCCTTGTCGTTTGAAATCTGAGCGGGAGGAAGCGAAAGTGACAGGGAACCTGGTCTGGGTGGTGGCGGGGAGGTGGAATGACACCACCGCTGTGGTCCCAGGGGGGGTTTCTGTTTAATGCTTGCTGAGGACGCAGTGTCCTTGACCCAGACTATCAATTCATCACAGAAACAGGGGCTACAGCTACTGAGAGCTGTTGAATGTGGACCGGCACCTTTAATCCGGCTACATAAGGGATAAAGCTGGGGCTCGGAGGGTGTAAGGAGTTGTGTGGCTTAGTAAGCAGTGGGACTATCACTCCTGCCACTCTGACCACCACCCAGGGACTCTGCCCTTCAGAGCAACCTTCTCTAGGAGGCTGAGCCACGCCTATGGCACAGGGAGAGTGTACCAGCCTATGATGCCCTCGCCTCCCACCGAGTCCCTCCTTGGACAAGGGGCTCTTGGAGGGTGAGTGGGCAGGTGACTTCTGGGGGAAGCCGGGGAAGCCCAAGAACAGTCTTTATTTTGCCATCAGAATGGGCCTGGCAGGCGGGCGAAGGCGGTCCTCTCTTCCCAATGTCCTTTCTTATCCTAAACACCGAATGCTTCAAAAGAAAAATATTGCCGTAACCGGTTTGGCTCAGTGGATAGAGCATCGGCCTTTGAACTGAAAGGTCCCGGGTTCGATTCCGGTCAAGGGCATGTACCTTGGTTGCAGGCACATCCCCAGTTGTGGGTGTGCAGGAGGTAGCTGATGGGTGTTTCTCTCTCATCAATGTTTCTAATTCTCTATCCCTCTCATTTCTTCTCTATAAAAATATCAATAAAATGTATTTAAAAAATATTATTGTCAACTCGCTCCTATATAAAAATTTACAAGCACCTGGTAAAGTATTACATTCACATCCATTTTATGGTCCCCTGATGTAAATGCAATGTCAGTGTACCAGTCACCAATGTTCCTCCTAGTTTTTTATTTCCATTTCTTTTTCTCTTTGTGTCCTCAGGTGCCCAGTCCTGCCCAGTTGCTGGGCAATAGCCAGAAGATTCTAACTGAGAGTGGCAATGGGCCTGCGAGCTCTGGAAAAGACAGCCGCTCTCTGGAGTCCTGCTCAGCTGCCCAGTGACAGGTCCTTAAGAAGAGAACGTCTAGAGAGGTAGGGACAAGAGGGGTGAGGACGGGGGGTGGGGGGGGCGCGTGGGGACTCCTGGAGGGGCCTGGTGGCACCAGGAGTTAGTGAACTCTTCCAGATGTCTCTCCCACATGGCGCATGCTCGCTGGGTAAGACCGTGCCATCTGCTCCCACTTAGGAGAAAACACTAGATTAAACAAAATTAACAGAAGTCTTTCCTTCAGGACTTAGTGACTTTAAAACAAACAGGCACTCTGAGTCCCGGAGTATAAAGTTGGGATGGGGTCTGGCTTTGGGGGTGCAGGAGAAGCTCTCTTTGGTGGCCCTTTTAAGAGAAGGAGCACTAGGGGTGGGCCAGATCCTCTGGCTCTCGTTATATGCGTCTCAGAGTGGTCCGGGGAACTGTGGTCCAAGCAACACAAAGCCACAGAATATACTATACGTTAGGTAGAGAGCTTTGGGGAGACCCATACCGACAGAGCTTATGCCTCCTTAGCTCATGGTCAACCCACCTCCGCATCCTGTCTTTTCTGAACATTTTTATCACTTCTCTCTGTGGTGTGGGGCAGCGTCCAAGGGACCATGCTTCAGAAACACTCTTCAGAAACTCTGACCGCGTTCAAATGCGAAGTCTTCAGGGTCTTTGGCAGCTCACCCGGCTCTGCTGGGAGGTGCCTGGGGACGGGCTATTGTCCAAGCTCAGCCCCTTCCTTAGCACTGCTTCCCTCATCCAAACAAAGCAGGGGCTGGGCCCGGACCTCTCTGACTCACAATGGTAGAGAAAGGAAAGGACCTCTCTGACACATAATGATAGAGAAAGGAAAGGACCTCTCTGACACATAATGATAGAAAAGGAAAGTCGCCTGGGCCCTGCTGGGGACTTCGGGGCATTGGTTATCTTTGTTGCTGTTTGATTCATCCGGGACCCTGCGCACAGGCCGAGGCCTCCCGGAAGGTGTGGAGGAAGTGATGCCCTCCCAAGAGACGGAGCCGATGCCCGTGGCAGCTTGGCCCCAGAGCAGTAACCTGCAAAGCCACTCCCGGGCAGTTCCATTTGTTCCGCTGGCTTTACACAAGCTGCTCACTTCTGACTCACGTGACACAGTCAGAGTGTGCCAAGTGCCCAGGATGAAGGTGGGCCGTGCCGGTAAGCACACACGGCCGGTGTGTTTCTGATGACAATAACAGCGCCACGCTCTCGCGTGTGAACTCGTCATGGTTGCTTATCCAGGGCGTGTGCGGATTCTGAAAGCTCATGTTAACACACTTAACACATGTGTGTGTATTTCTGGCTCTGATTCGATTCAATACCAGTACAAGTATCAACAGAATGGGAGATGGCTGGCCTGAAAGTGGAGCACAGAGGACTGAGATCAGCTCTGCAGGGTTGCTGAGAGGGCCAGGTACTGAACACTAAAATAGGTTATTAGGGGAAGTTATGGAATCAGTTCCCCCTAGAGATTCTTAAAATAAGACAATGTCTGTTCTATGGAAGGAGGCCGCAGGATGCTGACACAAAGAAGCTCGCTTCGCTTGGCTGTCAGGGTTTTTCTAACTAACGTCATGCAGACTCTGCTCAAGGTATCTCATGCCCGTGTGGCTTTTGATTCCTTAATGCCTCGCTTTGAGGATGCGATCTCTGGGGGTGAGTTAGAAATTTCATTTTTGGTCAGCCTAGCCAGGTGTGAAGTTACTATCAGCTCACCACGGTGACGATTATAACAATAAGAAGATTATCACTGTTGTCGTTACTACTATCATAATTACTATTACTACCTGGCATTTTTGAGCACTCCCTGTGTGTTAGCTCTTTACACACGCTACCTCTTTCCCCCTCATAACATTTAAATGAGGGTCATTTGATCACGTTCACAGATGTGTAAGCTGAGCCCTGGAGAGGCTAAGTCGCCTGCTGATCATACAGCAGGACTGAGACCCAGGTCTGTCCAACTCTAATGCCTCTGTGCTTTAATGTACCACAAGGCGCGGCTCATGTTCTCAAATCCGTATCAGGTCACAATGCTGGCTCTTACCTACAGCCTCATTTGGCAGCTACGCTCTTCCGTTGGTGCTGAGGGTATGCTGGGTTCGCTTTTGGATTTGCCTTCATTTCCACAGACACTTCAGAGGTTCACAAAGAATGACATATGTTTTTCATCAGCCTCTGAAATTTAACTGAGATGAGAAAGACCTTCATGACTATTGACTATTTAATATGTTGGGGTTCTCATTAGGAAAAGAAACGTTTTGCTGCTAAAAAAAAATGTTTGAAAGCGTAACCCATTCATTTGGGAATACATCCTCAGCGTCCTTTGAAAACCCACTGAGGACTTGTCACGAGGAGGGAAAAATACCTGATGATGATTCAAAACCAAACCCGGGAAACTGGGAGAATCATCAACCCAGTTGCAAAGAACAAGGTGTGAGTGATAAAATTAACAAAATCAAATTTTCCTAGGTAAGATTGTGAGATAGACGATAATTAGGTACATCCTGCATTTCCATCCCACCACGCTTTGGCCCCAACCCCGATGTCCATGAGGGAGGCTGCACAGGGACCTAGCAGTGGCTCACCTATTCAATGACTGGTGTCCAAGGCAGGGCCAAAATGATGATCGAAGGGAAATACATTAATTTAGCAGCTGGTGAACTTTGGAGCAAGACAGATGGTGGAAGTAATGATCTTGCAGGAACTCTTTCCCTTCTCAGCAAGATTGCCAAAAAGTGCTCCTCTGCTATTTTCTCAACTGAGGAGAAAATAAGATGTAGGTCAGTGATGAGCACGACTTTCATTAAATCTTATGCACGTGTTAAACGGGGGAAAATTAGTTTCATAATGATAAAACAGTAAAGTATTCTTTTGTTAAGACTTCTGAATTTATTCTATTTAAAGTTTTGGTGCTGTTTCTGGTGTAGTTGGTTGGTTGCCACCTACAGCTAAATGTAGCCAAAATCAGACTTATCTTCTGTCCCTGCCCTCCCGACAAACCCGCATCAGATCGGAAGGTTCCTGTTGTTGTCAAAGGCTCCATTCTCCTGCCAACCTTTTATGCTCCTAACTTTGTCAAACCCTTTCCTTCTATTACTTAGTCCAAAAATAGCAATCCCATGATTCCTTGCTCTACAGAGCTTCTCATAGGCATACCCTGTCTTCATTCTCATTGGTGCAGGCTGGATTGGACCTCAGTACCATATGTAGACAATGGGAATAGCTTTTTCTTCTCCCACCTTGAGTTGCTTCCTTATTCAGACCATCCTGACCAGCAAAAAGCATTCCGTTCATGACTGGCCTGACAAAATTCACTGTCTTGTATGCTCTTGCTGTGGCATCCAACTTTTATTGTCCCTTCCTCTGACCACTTTCGACCTCTGAGGCATCCACAGACCGTTCGGCCTGGCACCTTCCACCATGTAACGCCACTTCTTCCCTTGCCAACACTGTTCAAGATTGTCCTTTGTCATGAGGTTTTCCAGAGTATGTGAGGTTTCCATGTTTTGTTGCCACAACTCTCAATGTCCCTTTATTTTTTAGGCACTGAATTATCAATACAACTAAAGGTAGAAATTAAAAATTTACATGCAATTGTGCTTGCATTTCTACCCTCTCCATAAATTGCTCAAGCTTCTTTTGTGCAGGAGTCAATCTCAATTTTCTTTTTTTGTCAGTCTCATGTTTCACGCCACACCCAAGCCGTGGGCAGTCCCCCAACACAAGGCAGGTTTCCATTAGCCCCATCCCATCCCCGGGTCATCTTTAAAAATTCCACATCGAGAAAACAACAACTTTGAAGTCGGAAAGTCCTTCCCTGATCTATGTAACCTCTCTTGCCACCCATTGAACAACTTGATCTCCTTTGCTGAGCATTTTCTCCACAAGGAAATCATTGATTCCAAAGTCCAAGTTTAAAGATAAGTCTGTCTTTGTACTAAATCTTATTTATTTACTGTTGTGTGGCAAAGGAGGATTTGATATTTTTACACAGCAGTTTCTGTCTAGATAGACAAGTTGTTAAACAATCAACCTGGAGTTAAGATACCTACTAAGCTATTCAGCTAGGATATGTTTATTTTTTAAGTACCAGAATTTGATAAGTAGATTCATGTGTATTATTTTAGCCTCACAATAATTTTTTTGAGATAGATTTTGTTATTCTTATATTATAGGCACTGAAACTGAAGCTCAGCACAGTTAAGCTACACATTCAAGGTAACCAAGCTACAAGTGGTAGTAAAGTGGGATTGGTCCTTAATCAATGTAAGCTTTTCTTACCATCTATACCCTGCACTCTCCTAAACCAGAGCTGTTTTATGTTAAGGGCCTCTGGTCTGCACTGAGCCTCTTAATGAGGAAGAGGCAAAGGACCACATTTGCATGGTTGACAATGGTGGTGAGGCAAACAGACTCAAGGGATAGTACATTTTTGTATGCATTTGGAACTATTTCTGGGCATTAATTCAGTTCCATTAATTTTTTTTTTCTTTTATGGGTTAGTTCCACACTCTTGATTATTGAAGCTTTATATTTCAGTATCTGATAGGACGAGTTCCTCCCCTACTACGTTCTTCTACATTTTTCTTCTTGTTTTACAATCAGTTCATCTAGTTCAAAACATCATCATGAAAGTTCTGGGATCTTTTTGGAGCCAAATTTATAGATTAAATTAGGGAGAGTTGACATCTTGAAAATATTTTGTGTCTTCCCAGCATAGAACATAGTAGGTTTTTTTCATCTGCACCAGGGTTCTCTTGTATCTCCCAATAGTAGTGTTTTTACTAGATTATACAGGTACATCTCTCTTTTTTTCCCATTTAAACATAATCTCCCCCCTCAGTTCAGTCTCTGTGTTTCAATGTTGCTTTCTTTTCCCCTCTCTCTGACTTTCACACAGCACAGGAGGGCACATATAGTAACTTTTTCATTCACAGAGTCATCAGGGCATTTGAAAGAAATTGAAAAAGTCCTGGACTTTTGCCTGGCTGGTGTGGCATGGGGGTTGAGCAGTGACCTATCCACCAGGAGATCATTGTTCAATTCCTAGTCAGGACACATACCCGGGTTGTGGACTCAATCCCCAGTGGAGGGTGTGCGGGAGGAAGCTAATCATTGATTCTCTGTCATCATGGTTGTTTCTATCCCTCTCTCCTTCTCCCTTTCTCTCTGGAATCAATAATATATATAACGCCCAGGACCTTTTGTAACAGGCAGCACACATGTGTTCTTTCTGCCTGGAAGAGTGTGGTTATCATGGGCTTCATGATGGAGGGACTTCCATCTGTTTTGTTCACTGCACTTTTCCACTTTTCCTCGAATAGTACTCACCACATAGTGGCTCTTAATAACTATTTAATGTGTGAATAAGTGAAAAATCTAAAATATGCATCCCTAACTCCTATCGGAACACGCAAGGCCCTTGGTTTGTTTTGCCATCAGGTGAAACGAAACCAGGAATTTTGTTGTAGAAAGTCTGTTGAGAAGAGAAGCAAGGATAGAATATAATTATCTTCCTGTGCTTGCCATTCTGACCCATTTCTCTATTCGAGTATTAACAATAAACTCCCAAAGCTCTATTGAAAATGAATGGCCATATTCCTTTTTTGCTTCTTATTAGCCAAGTCCTTGAAATTCACACGTGCACAAGGATGGCTCTGACATGCGTCCTGACAGATGGATACTCGTGAGCTGTCAGAGGCCCATGGAGAAAATCCTGTCAACATGTGAGTTAGCCGGCAGTGAACAAGCATCATTTTTGAGCCACGTTGTAAAGCCAGGCACCAGCTCCAGGTCGCTAGAGCGTTCCCCAGCCGCGTGCAGGAAACACAGCCACATTGTGGTTTTACACGGGAGCTCAGGTGGCCTCTTATGAATATGCATGATGAGGCTGGATCTTGCTGTGGCCACTGGAGTTTTCTTGAGCTTCAAGTTCCCCTCACAACCCCATTTCCTGCCTATCACTGGAAGACGCTCTTTGAGGAGGTTTGCAAAAGTGAGTTGCTTCTCCAATTTTACTGTTTTGTTTTTCTTAAAGATAACAAACTGCACCCCACGCTTCTGTGAGTCATTTGCTAATGTATTTCATAGATATATGATGTTTTCTACATCTTACTCAGAGGGAGACGGGGAAGTTCAAGGAAAACACCCCCTAAAAAGAGGAAAAGTGCTCTGGTCTGGATGTGTGCTGTGGTGCCATTGCCGGGATCCCCATAGGCAGCGATGCCACGAGGGAATGGCCACAGATGGCAAATGGTCCTGGCAAAGCTGCCCGTACCCCGGGCTTTCTTTGTTGCAGAACCGACTGCTATTCTGCTCTGTCTGGGAGCTCCACGCACCTCCTGAGAATGCAAAACACAAGCCGGACACTCTCCCCCAATACTCACAGAGCTGGCCACTGCATCTGAGGAGCCCTTGGCCAGTTGGGAGCTCGCACGCACACTTGCTAATTGTTACTGCGTGTTGTCCCTGCGAGAGGAAACGGGGGCGGGGAGGGCCCCCCCGAAGCCAGGAGGCAGCCCACGTGGTGCACAGCATGTGCTGGGAAATGCCAGCATGTGTTGCTCCTCCACTTGGCACGCAGGCTCACCCCCTGTTTGACCGAATTGACAAAGCAGACGGAGAGCAGAGGGGGTGTTTTCCCCGGACAGAGAGTAATGGGCGAGGAAGTGGCCAGCGGAGGTTGCTATGCAGTTGTTTTGCTGTTGATGTGGGAGCGAAGCCAGGGAGCAACTTAGATTCTGGGAACATTTTCGCTCTTCCACGGAGGTCCCGGCCTTTCCGCAGAGAAGCCACGCCAGTGCCTTTTCCTGGGAGGACAATGGTTGGGGAGAGAGTGGCCCCCTCTCCGGACGGGCTGCTCTGGTTTCTCCGCGGCCTGGCAGTCCCTTCCTGAGGTCTGCTGCTCACGTCGTCTTGGTCCTCAGAGATGAGGAGTTTGTAAAGAGCGATCTGTTGTGTCTGCTTGTTTTTAATATGAGGCATTCCTTTCCTCTATAGCATTCATGCTTTTTAAAATTGCTCAGCCCTGTTTTGGCATTTGAAGTTCATGATTTAAGAGCTGATGATTTTGCCTCGTTGTTAAGTGATGAAATAACAGGGTCAAAGTGAGGTTAGCAGGATTTAGAATTGCGATGTGACGGAGTCTTTCCTTCTCCTCAAAAGTGGTATGGGGGGTCGAAACCGGTTTGGCTCAGTGGATAGAGCATTGGCCTGCGGGCTGAAAGGTCCTGGGTTTGATTCCAGTCAGGGGCATGTGCCTTGGTTGCGGGCACATCCCCCGTTGGGGCTGTGCAAGAGGCAGCTGATCGATGATTCTCTCTCATTGATGTTTCTAACTCTCTATCCCTCTCTCTTCCTCTCTGTAAAACATCAATAATATATATGTATATATATATATATATATATATATATATATATATATATATTAAAGTGGTATGGGAAAAGAATAGTAGGAAAGAACGAAGGAAGGAAGGAATGAAGGAAGGAAGGAAGGAAGGAAGGAAGGAAGGAAGGAAGGAAAGAAGGAAGGAAAGAAGGAAGGAAGGGGGGAAAGAACCAAGGGAGGGAGGAAGGAGTCTACTCAAGGAAGGGTTGACTAGGTGAGATTAGTGACTAAATCCCAGTATATCTGGGCTAAACTTTCTTACGGGCTCTTCTCGTGTCTTACTTGATTGGTTCAACAGATACCTTTCAAGAGTGTCCTCTGTACCAGGCATAGGAACAAAACAGCATTTTGGGCTACTGTTTAATAATACAGTCTTTTGATTCTACCCCCCAAAATGTAAATCCTTTTTTACATTGTGCATCTCATATTCTGTCTCCACTGCCGGTAGAACAACTGAATTACCTGTGACTTGTATCAACATGATGTTGTTTCGTGGTGAGATTATGGGTTATGCTTCCCCTCTGACCAGCTATCTTACTCTCTGAAGCTGTCCTGGACCACAGAACTTGGTTCAAAACCTTAGAAACCTGCTGTATGTCCCAAAGTCATGCACATTTACTTTTCAGTGAAGTTTTGGCAGCCTTGCCTTCCAGACCCCAGGCCGGATTGCTTCCGTAGCACCTCTTCCAGGAGCTCCCACTGCTTGTGTCCATCTCCCTCATTGGCTGTTAATGTCCCGAGGGCGGGGCCTGTGTCTTGTTCATTTCTAAAGGGATGGCTACATGGTTAGCACTTAACAAATATTTGTAGAAAGAGGTGAATGCTGCCCAAAACATCTTTGTTTATTTATTCTGAACATTTGGCTTTTTATTTTTATGGAATTGGATTCTAGGAATGGGTTTGTTTGGTAAAACTCTACATATGTTTTTAATATTAATAGATGTTACTAGATGGCTTTCCAAAAAATAAGCTAAAGCCACTTTCTCTGATATTTTCACAAGTAATAGGTTTTACTGATCTTTTAAATGTGTGCCAGTGTATAGGTATAAAGTGATATGCCATTGTTTCATTTTCATTTTCCTGGCAATTAATCAGTCTGAATATCTTTATGTGTTTGATGGTGATTTAGGTTTGCTGTCGTGTTAACATTTTGTTCATTTTGACACATAAAAGTTTGCATTTATATATATAAAGTACTTTTATACCTAAAAATTCCAATTCCAGGTATGTATCCTACCGAAACACTTGGATGATATGTAGGCAAAACTACATGAATATGCATCCCATTAGACCATTGTTTATAAGTAACAATAAAATGAAGTTGAATGGCAAGAAAGTAGTTTAATAAATTGTGGTGCTTCCTTATTTATAGAAGAGAATGAGGAGTTAAAAAGAAAGAGGTAGAATCTATTTGCGTAGTTCTATCCAAAATTACATGTGCACAATTGTAGAAGAAACTGACTTTCTCTTAGGAACTATCAGAAATGAGTATTTGACTCATACTGCAACAAGCATATAGCAATGATAAAAGCTAAGTCAAATTCCAAAAGATACACTGAGTATTTATAATGTGGGAAATATTTGACTACTATTTCCAGGTGGGAAAGAAAGATAAAAATATATAAAACCCAGTGAGTCAGTTCCCTGAAGGTTCAATTAGTTCTGAAGTGACTAACAGGAAGCATGATTTATTACCTATCAATCCTCTATTGCCATATGTTATGACTTTCTATCTTATTTTGAGCATGTTTCACAAACCCTGATATGATAACTAAGGGTAGTTTACATAAGCTGTGTTTGTAGTAAAAACATCAGAGTCCTCATCTATCTTTACAGATCCTGTCTGTTTCTTTATCCTATATAATAAAACCCTAATATGCAAATTGACCGACTGGTGGAATGACTGGCAGAACAACCAGTTGCTATGATGTGTATTGACCCCTTGAGAGGGAGCCAGTTGCTCCACAGATCAGCCCCGATTGCCGGCCAGGCCTAGGGACGCTACCCCATATATTGGGAAGAGTCTCTTAGATTTAAAAATTAAAACCTGGCAAGGCTACTCTGACACTGAAAAAGCAGGATGATGCAGCGATGACATGCGTGGACTCTGGCTTTCACATTTTGTGGTCAGCCCTGATTCTGACACTTATAACTGTGTGACAAAGCCAAATACTTAACTTCTCTCTGCTTCAGTTTTTCCACCCATAAGATGGGAAAAATGGTACTACTGCCTCAGAAGGATCATGTTATGTACTACGTTTTATAATCACGGCAAAAAAAATGTAGCTGCCCATACAACAGCAAGATGCCTTTCACCTGTATGGGAAGTATGGTCACTGGTGCATGCGGTGTCCTGGATTGTGAGGCAGATGTCCGACTCCCTAGGATCTGGCCTAAACCGGCAGATGGACATCCCCCAGGGGTCCCAGATTGTGAGAGGGCACAGGCTGGGCTGAGGACCACACCTGCCCATTAACAAATTTCGTGCACCAGAACCCTAGTTTAGATATAAGTTGTGACAAAAGTATATAATAAAATTTAATTTTACTTGAGATTATCACCTCAACCTGGTGAGTCAGCAAGTAAGCTCTTTGTTTTGTTTTCTGGATCATTAATGGTTTCTATCATTCAGCTTTCTCATCAGCTTATAGAAAGTAGCTTAAGTTCAGGTCCAAATGATTTGCTTCATTGAGAATGAAGTTAATTCTTATTTAAGGAATACACTTCTTTCTAATGTTTACCTTTCCCCTGTTCAGAACGACATTTGACTATGAGTTTTCACAGCTTAGATGTGTATGCATATGCCTGCGAACCACTTCTTGTAAACCCATAGAAAGGAGCACTGTATGAACACACATCAAGCTCTTAACAGGACTTATGTGCAGGGACAGGAAATGGGGTAGAGCAAGGGGTGTTGGGAGAGTTCACTCTTATTCTGAGTATTTCTATAATGTGTGAATTTAAAAAAAAGAGAATATTTTCATAGTTTGAACTTATGTAATATTAAAAATGAAAAGAGAAAATAAGTAGTAGTGAGCAAAAATTAATCTTTCATGTATCTCTTGGGACAATATATGAGGAAAGTACAAGTTTTTGGAGTGAGGATACCCTTTCATTGTGGAATAATTTTCTAGACAGTCATATAATAGGAGATGCACATTTAGCATTGGTTTAGAAAACAAACAGCAAAAGGTACTAAGAAACCATTAATTCTTTTATTATCTTGTTCATAGTGTTTCTCTCTGGTATCTCAACTCCCTTGCCCATCATGAGCATGGCAAAGCCCCAGCCTTGAATGAGTTCACATTCATGTTTTCTGTCTGCACCCCAGGCTAGCGAGGTCTCCTGGAGAAACAACATGATTTGACCATGTGTTCTGGTCCAGCGGTCGGCAAACTCATTAGTCACCAGAGCCAAATATCAACAGTACAACGATTGAAATTTCTTTTGAGAGCCACATTTTTTAAACTTAAACTTCTTCTAACACTGCTTCTTCAAAATAGACTTGTCCAGGCTGTGGAAGAGCTACACTCAAGGGGCCAAAGAGCCGCATGTGGCTCACGAGCCGCAGTTTGCCGACCACAGTGCTAATCTGACTCCATGTGTTCCCATCAACCCTCCTGTGTTTCCCAAGCCATTTTGATGCCCACTCACCATAGTAAATATTTCACCAACTCACTATTCTAAAAAAAAAAAAAAATTAGCCTCCAAATAATTCACTTCTCTTAAGTTTATTTAACTTCAGTTTCTAGGCTAGATTTTTAGCTCTCTGAGGAGTGAGACCTCTGTATCTCCTAGAACCCAATATGCTGCTAGAGTGAGCATCCAACAAATACTTAGGGAATGAGTAAATACATGAACGAATGAATGAATGATGCTCTATAACAACAAGCAGATTCAGAGGAATATGGCAGTTTTGAGGGACCCATGCTTGATGACATGGAGCTGAAATGGCACTTATGGCAGAATATGCTGTTTCTCCAGAAGACCACAGTAGCATGAGTGCAGACAGGGAAAACATGAAGATAAACCCATTCAATGTTGGGGATTTTCCAGGCTACTGAGAAGAAAGGGCTTGAAATGCTAGTACCAGAGAGAGTAGTCAAAGTGATGGATCACGGGATCTCGGCTGGTTAGGGAAGCAACAAAGAAAGGAGGAGACTAGAGGTAAAGAATAGGACAGAGCCCATGAAGGGAAAATTCTTATGGGGTCTGTGCAAGGTAGCTAAATGACACCTGGAAGAGGAGGGCATTGTGGTTGGAGAGAAAAATTTGCACCTAAAGGTTTCAGAGGTGAAGCAGTCCCAGGTGATGAGTTGAGGCTGTGATTGAGGAGGTTGTACTGGCAGAATATAAAGGGGTCATTAGTTTTGAAACTTCAAGAAAGATGGAGACCTTAGGGCACTGAATATATCACCATGTAGAGGTTCCCAGTGGCAAGTAGTTGGTTTCTGGGAAGACTGCCACAATTTCCAGTGACAGGAGGAACTGTGAGACCGTAGATCACACTGATAAGGAGGGATGAAAAGGGATAATTGAATCAAACATATAGGGATGCGAAGAAAAGAAGTAATATGACATAGGTGGTGTTGACAGATACCTCAAGTTTGAGAGAAGAGAATTAAAAGAGAAATGAATACGGAAGGGTAGTGAAATTTTTGTATAATTCTCTGTTGTTTAAAGTAAGCAGTTCCATAACACAAAAGTTTTAAGAACTTCAAATACATATTTCATTAATTGAGATTATGATAAAAACTGCATAAAATTTTATCAACCTCTCAGAAGACCTAACATCTCAAAAGAGCTTGATTCCAGAAGGAAAATTGTACTAGCTTGCCAATTAGTTTCCAGTTCTGGTCAGGCATTCTTAGAATACCTTGGAGTGGGTTTTAGTCTCATAGGAATTCCACTTTCAGAATATCAGCGGGTCCTGACAAGTAAGGCTCTTGAAGTTCTTCTCTACTCAAACGCTCAGTCTGTGAATCAGGAGAGTGACAGAAGTCATTTGATTGTTGATGAACTTGGACTTAATACAGAGAAAACTGTGTTCTCCTCTCTAGAAAATGAAACAAAAAACAACTCCCTGGTCAGGGTATCTGAGTTCCGTGATTACATTTAAGACAATTTATGGAGTAGACACGACACTACCTGTAGGATTTGAGTCCTTCCTCCACAGTCAGCAATACAGGAGAAGCAGGGACACACACTGGGGGAAGGGCTATGGAGCTATAAACAAAGCAAGCCCCAATGCCCCCAGTTAGCTCAGTGCTGACTGTGGCACAGAGCTGAGAGCATCCACGTGGGGCAGAGTTCCCAGGGAAGGCCTCCTAGGCATTGCATCAATGCACAAGGAGAGAGAAAGAATGTACACCAGGGAGGGAAATTATTTCTGGCATTGCAAGGGTGGCAGGAGATGTCTTCAAGGTCTTGGTATCTCTGTTACTCTGTCCTATAGTGTGGACATATGGAGTCAGTATCGCTATTAAACTATGAAAATGTGCCGGAAGACTTGGAATCTCTTAAGAGCATGTTGTGAGAAGGGCTGACACAACTCCAGTTATGCGTTTGGTGCAAGTGCCCTGTCAGATCGATGTCTGGAAAAGGATTGAGATTTGGAAAACGGCATAATGAGTTCTTGTATAGCTTTTATTCTATGTTTTGTGTGAACCATGCTCAACATGCCATTAGTAGCTTCATCACAACTCAACAAGATAAAGGTTTGTGCGAGGGACTTTCTAGCTCTCTTGATCCCTAATGGAAACCTCTTAAAACTTGGATTTGCTTCAGGGGCTAGGGCAGAAGCCCTTGATGAGCCCACGCCATTGCCTTGTGGCTAAACTTTAATCATTCTTCCTTTTGTTGTTCCTTTAGCAGAAAGCATATCCCTCCCTCCTGTGTATAAATGGTCTCAGCTCAAAGGGATGTTTTGTGCTTTTTTAGTGTTTTCTCACAGCCTAGGGCAAATTATCAGCCAAAACAAGAAGTCAACATCTATTAAGAGGAGGCAGGGTGCGGGAGGGTGTGCACCCTGTGGAATGAAGAGAACACAGAAGCGCCCTTCATTTCCTTCAGAGACCATTTGACCTATGAGCTTATAAAAGCAGCAGAAGAAATGAGCAGAGAGTGGAAAAGGGTGTATGTGGGTGATGTTGTTACTTAGCAACAGAGAAGCTTCCGGCTGATGTTCTGAATTGAATGAAGGCTCACAGCTAGGACAGCGCGGAATAAATGAATGGGGAAAAAATGAAACGGAGGAAAGCAGATATGATGGCGAGGGAGAGGAGAATGAAAAACAAAACAGTAAAGGAAAAGCATGAAAATGAGTATGGTAGTACTTCATGCATAAAAGTCATTTGAGGGGGGGGGAGAAAGGTGAAACGAAGCATAAGAGCATCTGCAGTGGAAGTTGCCAGGTGACTGGTGGAATAAATGAATGTAGTGAGCTCTCAGCTTAAAGAGCGACTTTTTCTGGTGTTTGCGGTCATACCAAGGTGGACTTGAGGTAGGGGAGTCTGACTGGGCCACTCAGAAGATTAGCCAAAGAACATATATGCATAACCCATAGATACGGGCAATGGTGCGGTGTTGGCCAGAGGAAAGGTGGGGGGGAGTAGTAAAGTTTCTTGGGATTTGTGTTGTGTGGCATGTGAGTTTATCCTCTCCAAGGTCAAGGACAATTTTTATCTACCTCTAAAAAATGTCCTATGGTGGATGGTGCTCATTGAATTGTAGAAGCAGCATATAACATATGTTGTGTGCCCTGCTGCTCTCTTCTGAATGACCTGAATGTCAGCTTTGAGTAGGGTTCAGAGGAAGAACCTCCAGCCGCTCCATATGGCCTTTTCCATATGGCTTTTTCGAACCCAGGGAGATCAATGATGCTCAAAAATGAAATGAATCCGAAAACTGGTTTGGCTCAGTGGATCGAGCGTTGGCCTGCCGACTCAAAGGTCCCAGGTTCAATTCCGGTCAAGGGCATGTACCTTGGTTGCAGGCACATCCCCAGTGGGGTGTGTACAGGAGGCAGCTGGTCAATGTTTCTCTCTCATCAATGTTTCAAAACTCTATCCCTCTCCCTTCCTCTCTATAAAAAAATAAATAAAATATATTTTTAAAAAATGAAATGGAATCTGTGGTGCAGAAAGACCGAATACACGGTTCACAGCAGAAACATCAAGGTTGTAGAACAAAGCTGTACCTTCTTCAGAGAGTCACCTCTCCTCTTTAATGAAAGAGTACTTGGCTTAACTGGGCTCCGGTAGAAACCAGGTGACTCTGAAATATAAGCTACCTATCGTGAACTCAGTGTTATCTGACCTACCCAGCTATAAAGGCAAAAGCATCCAAGTGGAAATAGTATATAAGTGAGTGCATCTGAGCAGGTCCTGAAAGCTCAGGTTTCACATGCTGATGTCTTCCAAGTATGCCTACTCACAGGCCACCACCTCTTCACCAATCAATACTTACAGCATCATGACCAATTCTCTATTATCAGTTAACTGAATTTACAAAATCCACACTTCACAGATGGCTTTGCATAATCAGCTGACCAGCCTCAAATAGATTGCCGAGTCCCACTCTGTCCACTGAAGTGAAGGTGGAAAATTCTCCTGCTAGGTAGAACTTTGAGTGGTATAACATCTTTGCTTTTTCCTGGAAAGAGAAATGAGTTGATGGTCAGCAACAAATGGTGTGGTCAGATTGTTGTGAACATGAAAAGAATATCAATACCAGAGGATTAGTGAAAAGGGATTTGGGAAGGAGCAAGTAGGTGTGTCCACTAAATGGCCCATAGGGTAAGGACATTTAGGTTCTATATAAATGTCCATTCACCATGTGAGTTATCAACCCAATTGCTATTCTCCTTCTTGTGAACAAAACCACAATTTTGTACAATCATCCATGCTCTTCTGTGTGACTCTATATTCCAAGGAAGGCTAGTCACATCTTTATCCCAGCAAGCAAATCAATGAATATAGCCAATCATGGCTAGCCTAGTCTCCTGAGTGGTTGGCTTAAAAAGGGCCATGTAACCCAGTTTTGGCAAAAAGCTATTGAAAGAGGTCGCTGTGGGCTTAGTGCAGTGAGAGTTTCTTTGTTTATTAAAAAGAAAAGGAGAGGTATTCCCTTCTCCTACCACACTTTGAATTGGGTGCTGGTCTTATACATGAGGAGAGAGCTGGTCTGCTTGCTGTGGTTTCCAAGGACAGCCTTGCCAGTAGCAGCGAATGCATAGTGCCAACAGTGGCATGCGCAAGCTGTGCTACCTGACACTAAGTGGCAGCAGCCTCCGTGTCCTCACAGACTCGTTCTGTGCATGATTGTGGTTGTTTCCCTGGCTGCATGGCTTCTGGGGAGTTTGTGAGCTAACCACTGTCCTTTTGGTGATCTCTTTTCTGCCCAAACCAGGCAGAGTCCATTTCTATTGATTGCAACGAGGCTCCTTGGCTAATATGGTTCTTCTGTATCAAGTTATCTGTGAGATATTGGTCTAAAAAATATTTTTGCAGCACTAACATTTTTAAGAATTGAGGTTTTCTTGTTAAGTTTTATTTTTTGATGGTATTCAAAGTTAGGAAAGACACATGCTATCTCCTCTAATTCCTAATGGAATCACAATAGACCATTTTTTTCACAGAACAGTTGAAATCTCCTATTAATAACTGAGAGGTCCCTGGCTGGTGTGCTAAGTGGTTAGAGCATTGGCCTGGTGCACCAAAGGGTCACAGGCTCAATTCCTGGTCAAGGGCATATACCTGGGCTTCGTGTGCAGGAGGCAACCAGTCAATGTTTCTCTCTCTCATCAATGTTTCTCTCTCTCTCTCTCTCTCTCTCTCTCTCTCTCTCTCTCTCTCCCTCCCTTTATCCCTCCCTCCCTCCCTCCACTCTCTCTGTAAAGCAATGGAAAAATATGTTTAGGTGAGGATTAACAAAAATAAAACAAACAAACAAAATAACTGAGAGGCTGAGGATTTGAAAACAAGCTAATGTCCCTATGAACTATAATTTCCTTACTAAAAAAGTTGAAAACCATTTAACCTGAGATACTTTGAGCTTTCAACTTGGTCAAATAATTTACAATGTAATGTCTGGTTGGTGGCCAGTCAGTAACCAACAAGAAAGGGAATTGTGCCGAGACCGGTTTGGCTCAGTGGTAGAGCGTTGGTCTGCGGACTGAAAGGTCCCAGGTTCGATTCCGGTCAAGGGCATGTACCTTGGTTGCGGGCATATCCCCGGTAGGGGGTGTGCAAGAGGCAGCTGGTCGATGTTTCTCTCTCATCGACGTTTCTAGCTCTCTATCTCTCTCCCTTCCTCTCTGTAAAATATCAATAAAATATATATATATATATTTAAAAAAAAGAAAGGGAATTGTAAGTTATTCATTTATAGGTGCCAGTGGAAAATGAAACAGCGTAAGCAGATAGAGAAGCGTGGCTGCTAGTTTAGATAGGGCGGCCAGGGAAGGCTACTGTACCTGCATGGTATTGGAGACAAGAGCTGAATGAGAAGCAGAGAGCCAAACGAAGAGCAGGGAAGAGCAGACTAGGCAACCGGAATAATTTATGCAGGAGCCCCGAGGGCTAAATAAACTTAACAAAATCAACACTGTTGAAGTTGATAAGGAGAAGCGGAAAGAGATGAAATGAAACATGCCTGCAAAGGTCGGGCCAGACAGGGCCCTGCAGGTGATGGCTGCATTGGGGCTTCATTCCTAGTGAGATGGGGACACCGGGAGAATTTTAATCAGTGGAGGGATACGATCTGATTCTCTGTTTTAAAAACTTCACTCTAGCCCTACCTGGTTTGCCTCAGCGGATAGAGCGTCGGCCTACAGACTGAAGGGTACCAGGTTCGATTCTGGTCAAGGACATGTACTTTGGTTGCAGGCTCCTCCTCAGCCCGAGCCCTGGTCAGGGCATGTGCAGGAGGCAACTAATTGATGTGTTTCTCTCACATTGATATTTCTCTCTGTCTTTCCTCCTCCCTTCCACTCTCTCTAAAAATCAATGAAAAAATATCCTCAGGTGAGGATTAACAACAACAAAAGTTCACTCTAGTTGCTGTGTGGAAAGTATTCATAGGCAGTTGTGGCTCCCAGAGCTGCGGTACACGACAGATCTGAGTATGTGTATTTATTTTTAATTTATATTTATTTTTAATTTATCTTAATCATTGAAAGTATTACAGAAGTTCCCTTTTTCTCTCCCCATTGACCCCACTTCTCCCCCTCCCCAGGCCTTCACCGCACTATTGCTGTGCTGAGTATGTGTATTTTTCATGAACAAGTGAATCTCTGTCATGTTTTGCCTAAAACACACAAAGACTTGCCTGCGATAATTCTTAGCAGTATCATATATAATAAAAGAGTAATATGCACATTGACCGTCACTCCAACACGCAAGATGGCTTCCCCCATGTGGTCAAAGATGGCTGCCCCCATGTGGACACAAGAGGGCTGCCACAAAATGGCCAGCAGGGGAGGGCAGATGGAAGGGACCAGGCCCACAAGGGAGGGCAGTTGGGGGTGATCAAGCCTTCAGGGGAGAGCAGTTAGGGGGTGACCAGACTGACAGAAGAGAGAAGTTGGGGGCTACGGGGCCCGCAGGGAAGGGCAGTTGGGGGGGACCCAGGCCTGTAGGGGAGGGCAGTTAGGGGCAATCAGGCTGGCAGGGGAGCAGTTAGGCATCAATCAGGCTGGCATGGGAATGGTTAGGGGGTAATCAAGCTGGCAGGTAGAAGCAGTTAGGGGCAATCAGGAAGGCAGGCAGGCAAGCAGTTGGGAGCCAGCAGTCCTGGTTTGTGATAGGGATGTCCAACTGCCCGTGTAGGCCAGATCCTGGTGTGATCAGGCCTACATGGGCAGTTGGACATCCCTGGAGGGGTCCCAGATTGGAGAAGGTGCAGGCTGGGCTGAGGGACACACATCCCCATGTGCAAATTTTGTGTACCAGGCCTCTACTCTGGAATATGAGGCAATTCCTTTCCATGATATAATCTTTTATATGTTTTCCAACTCCCACAACCAACCTCTCATGGCTGACTAACCTCCTGCAGTCCCTCCCCACAGCCAGCCAACTTTCCATGGATGGCCAGCCCCAATTGGCCCTGAATGGCCAGGAGGGCCCCCACCCATGCACGAATTCGTGCACCCAGCCTCTAGTTTCACAATAAAAGGAAATGCTGATGAATGCTACAACATTAAATCAAAATCACCATGCTAAAAGAATCTAGACACAGAAGACCATATATTGCAGGATTCTATTTATATGAAATGTCCAGAAAAAGCAGATCTATATATAGAGAAAGCAGATTAGTGATTGTCTGGGGCTGGAAGTTGGAACAGATTAACTGTAAAGGAACAGAAAGAATCTTACTGGAGTGATGAAAATATTCCAAAAAGTGTGTGATGGTAAATGTACCAACATGGTAATAAACCTACTGAGAATCATTGAATTCCATACTTAGGTGGATTTTAAGGCATGTAAATTACTCAATAATATTTTTTCTAAAAATGTTTAGATATTTTTAAATTTAGAATATATACCTTCAGATCATACAGACCCTTGGTCTCCTAGACTGTGCTTGGCCTGACCTGAGTTTCCCCTCATCCCCTGAAGCTGCTCGGCTTCCCACAGTCATCAGGGGCCTGCTTTGAGACAAGCTGAGTTAATGCTTTTTCCTCTCACAACTGTTTCCTCTTGAGATAGCCTACAAATTCCAAGATTTCCCCATTTTTCCTGTTTTAAGAACTCTCAGGTTGAATGGTCCTTCTCAGGAATATTCTATAAATTTCTTTCTATTTTGCTGTTGTGTATTTAACTTGCTCTCTCCCTAGAACATTCACAGAGAATAAAAATGTTATTAAATCATATTTTAAAGTGTTTCATATTAGCATATCACTGTATTTTAAAATTATTTTTATTATGAACAACAATCTTTATTACAAAATGTATTTTATTGATATCACTGTACTTTAGTGGACTGACTCAGAAAAAAGGAACACTGTCCCATTATTTCTCTAGAAAAAAAGATGTCTTAAGTCCAATCAATAACTTAGAGTTTATTTTTGGTTTATTAATTGGAGATTGCCATTACTTCACTGATTTTAAGAACCTTTAGGTCTTCTTAAGTACTATGTTATCATTGTTCTATTGGCCAACACCTATCTTGTCTCATTGCAATTTTCTTCTGTTGTATTCTTAAAAGCCAAAGGACAATAATAGATATAACTAAGAAAATGACATTTCCCTGTCACTAAAATATATGACAGGTTCTCAATTTTCTGGTCTTCCATTCACATAAAACATATCATTCTAGGAATTATTAGCATGCTATTAGTCTCTGTTGGCAGGGTCATTTCTTGGTAACAAGAATGTAAAAAAAAAAGATTCTGATTTCTTTATTTTTAAAAAAATATATATTTTATTGATATTTTACAGAGAGGAAGGGAGAGAGATAGAGAGCTAGAAACGTTGATGAGAGAGAAACATCCACCAGCTGCCTCTTGCACACCCCCTACCGGGGAATGTGCCCGCAACCAAGGTACATGCCCTTGACCGGAATCGAGCCCGGGACCCTCCAGTCCGCAGACCGATGCTCTACAGCTGAGCCAAACCGGTTTCGGCTCTGATTTCTTTAAATGCAGTTTTAAAAACAACAGCAAGCCTGCAGGTCATCATGCCCTGTTATGTGAAATCTGGGTTATTATTGTGTCGTGCCTTAAGGGAGATGGGTATATTCAGACATGCTGCAGCAGACTTCATTGGGGTATGAAGAAACCGTTTAGCCGTGTTGGGAGAAGTGTATAAAGAAACCCTTTAGCTGTGTTGGGAGAAATGTATAAAGAAACCATTTAGCCGTGTTGGGAGAAGTGTAGAGAGAAATGCTAAGCTTTCATTTCCTGTAGGTTGCTCATAAATTATGAAATGTCTTTGGAGCCTCGAATATCTTTAAGCTTTCCATATACTTGTTAAGCCACAATAATGAAACTCAGATCATAAGCAGCAAAAACCCCATTTAACTGCAGGGTAGATTTTTTTTTTATGTAACCCACGGGGAGCGCGTCTCAGCAGAATGTTATGTTTTGGTTTTTAACTGTTAATTATAAAACAGGCTGCCATGGAAAAGGGTGTGAGTTCGTTGCAGCCTCGGCTCCCATTTCCGGCATCAGTCGTCTGGGATGGATGCTGGGCACAGATAGGAGACCACTGGGGGGAAAAACAAACAAAGAGAAAAATATTATTATTAAAAAATGGAGCGGTAATGTTCCACTTAGTGTTTTGACAGGAAAGTCAATTTGGCAAGCCAAAAGGGACTTTGGCAAAACACTGGGGCCTCCTCTGCCCAGGCGCCCCGCTAAGAGGACCCCGTCTTTTGGAAGCTCCTCTCCAGACAGGAGCAGGCCAAGAGCCAGCAAACCCTTCCTCACCCCACAGGTGGACGTCTGCAGGAGACAGGTGATTAAGTCTGGGGCTTTTACAGGAGTTGGCCGTGCTTTTTGGATTCTGCCCTTTAATTAACTATAAGCTTCACAGCGTGAGGTAGCTGTAGCAGACATGGTTACACCCAGGGGCCGATCACTTATTTCAGTAAGAAAAACATTGGAACTTACAAACGGACATGGGTCTGTCTCTACACGATCTTTGTCAAACCACACTGCAAATGCACCCAAACCTGCGCTCATGTCCCCGCTTTGCCCCTGGAGTTGGGAAGGAGACTTGAGACGGGCCAGTGTCTGCTCTGAGGAGCATTACTCTCCTTGTCCTTTGGGCCAATGACTTCTGGAAATGCAGCCCATAAGAGGTTTAAAAGTTAAGTTTTCATATAAAAATGCTTATGGTTTGTCTTTCCGTATCAGCATCTAAAGGGGGGACACTCCCACCAGCTTGAGATGGAGAAGTTTAGATTCTCCTCCAAACATTGGTTTGGAAGTCTTCCCCAAAGAAAGCCCTCTGATGGAATTGCTAAAATCTGAAGCAGTGAAAACACAATGCAATATATTTCAATGTAGCTATCAGATCTTTCTAATTATAGTCTAAGAACCCTCAAAATCATCTTGCCGGGAATCTTCAGAAACATACAGCCTCTGAGACTTAGGATGCATCCCCCTGTGGAGGACTCCACAGACTTCACAACTTCTCTTAGTAGCAGCCACTGGATTCCGACGTCTTCACATCTGTACACACATTTAAAGCAACCTGAAAGTGTGTGGGTGTGCCTGGGTATTTCCAAAGGGGGAGGATTTAATTTTAGGGTATAATTCAGGGATGGGCAAAACCAGGTTTACAGTTATAATACAAATAAATGATACAATTAATAAGTAATAATTCAAGAATAAACTCTGGCCCTGCTGGCGTGGCTCAGTGGTTGAGCGTGGACCGATGGACCAGGAGGTCATGGGTCAATTCCTGGTCAGGGCACATGCCTGGTTGCAGGGTCTACTCGCAGTATGGGGCGCGCAGGAGACAGCCGATCAATGGTTCACTCCCATTATTGATGCTTCTATCTCTCTCCCTCTCCCTTCCTCTCTGAAATCAATGAAATTTTTTTAAAGAATTAATAAAAGAATAAATTCTGTGTTTTGCGTACTCACAACTGTACCTTCGTTTTCCCATCCCTGAATTCAAAGTTTCACCTACCCCTATAAACAAATAAGGAGTGAAGGGGGCACGTAGGTTCCCTGTGCCAGACCAAATCACTTGTTTCTTTACTACACACACACGGCAGAGGCACTTCTTTCATGCTTCTCTATGGCATTCTACTGTGGGCTCTTGGAGGTGAAGCCCGTATTTCACACCTAGAGGGCCCGGGATTCTGAATCCCAGCATCTAGTATAATCCCACTACATAAAGTACTCAATTGATGAATTAAAAAAATCAGTGAAATAGTAACCATGTAGTTACAAACTGCTGTAACTATGAAGTGTGAGGCCCTACTTAATAAAATCAGTTTATGAAAATAAGCTCGAATGAAGTAGTGCTCTGGTTTTGAAAGCTACCACACTTTATTTTTCTTTGATTGTTTTTGTTTTTCTGAGAGTATTTTGAAATGAGTATTAAAGTAGGTGAGAATATTATTAGGACTGCGTGATGGTATTTATACCACAGGTTTAATTATAGTAAAGTAATAAAATAGATTTGGATTTTAAAGGTACCTCTAGTAGACTAAAGTTTTCTAATACCTCATCTAAGATAGTATTAAAACTCTATCCCTTGCTGGGACCGATTTGGCTCAGTGGATAGGGCATTGGCCTGCTGACTGAAAGGTCCCAAGTTCGATTCCGGTCAAGGGCATGTACCTTGGTTGTGGGCACATCCCCAGTAGGGGGTGTGCAGGAGGCAGTTGACCGATGATTCTCTCTCAATGATGTTTCTAACTCTCTATCCCTCTAAATTCCTCTCTGTAAAAAATCAATAAAATATATTTTTTTTAAAAAACCTCTATCCCTTAACATACTAGTGGCATTACAGAAAAATTTCACAGAAGTACCAATACTATTAAATAGAAAATAGCCAAAATTTTCTAAATTTTCTTGAAAATACTATTAACATTAGATTTACTTGTGATTAGTAATGTACATATTATTTTTTTCTACTCCAAATCCTTGATAATGAGTATTCAGACTAGTCCCAATTTCTTCCTCCCAACCATTCTCCCTCTTATGAGTCTATAGATGAACCCAAGAATACCTGAACATAATATACTCTAAACAAAAACAGTGGTTTCTTGTAAAAAAAAAAGTGGTTTTGTCTTTTGTAATTGTCTTCTCTCATTTGACTTGGATAAATCTCCATATAAAAATTTTCAGCACAATGCCGGGACTGGTTTGGCTGGCTCAATGGATAGAGCATGGGCCTGTGGACTGAACGGTCTCGGGTTCGATTCTGGTCAAGGGCATGTACCTTGGTTGCGGGCATATCTCCAGTAGGGGGTATGTAAGAGGCAGCTGATCGATGATTCTCTCTCACTGATGTTTCTAACTCTCTATCCCTCTCTCTTCCTCTCTGTGAAAAATCAATAAAATATATATTTTTTTAAATAAAATTTTTCAGCACTGCACTCAATGCTTTAAGATAGAAAACTACTTTTTTTAAAAAATGTTGAGTTACTGGTAAGTTTTCTATGCTAAATAACTTGGCAACCAAGTGAAGATTGTTTACAGACTGGACTCAGAAGCTCTTGTTTACTGTCCGTCCAGAATTCACTTCTCAAGGCAAATGCCACACACACAATAGTCCTGCTGTGGATGCAGACCCAAGTTCCATTTCAGCAATACTAGACTCCTCCTCCCCAGGCTGTCCCACAGACATCTGGCTTCAGGCTCTTCACGGTCACCTCAGGATGTCTTTATTAGTTCACTTGGGTCATAAGTGCTAATAGATGATACCCAGCTGTTTAGAACAAAAAATTTTTTCCTGCATACCAGCTACCTAGCTTTGAGTATGCATATCAACGCCATAATTCCACAAAGCTTCTCGTGCATAAACTAAAATGCCAAATAGAGGCTATTCGCTGGTATTGAAAATTTGAGAAATTATTTCCTAATTTTTTCCTATGTTTTCCAAAGAGCTTATGCTAATTTTGTAACAGAAGACCATTTTATTTTTTGTATAGAGAAAAACAAAAGCAGTGCCAAGGGTTGATATCAAGAAGTTTTGTATAGAAGGAAAAGATCCTTTCTCCCTACCCCACCCCCATTTTTTTGGCCACCAGTGAAACGTCCCATTTAACATTCTAGAAGATTGTGAAACCACTTCAGAAAGTATTTATTTCTTACTAGGAATATAGAAACATCTTTTTTTTTTTTACATAGTAAATAGGTTCCTCACATCTCTTCTCACTCAGTTGAGAAAATACTTGACTTTTCCAAGTATTTTCCAAGTGGATATAGGTATCCACTCCTATATATAACCAGCATCTTGCAGACCACATCAAGCCCAAAACCTGTGTTGTTTGGTGACCACATGACTTAAAACTTGACATTGAATGCCCTTCCCATGAACATCTGGTTCCCCACAGTCCCACACCTTTAGGTGATCTAGTCGGCATCAGAAGGCATTTGACATTCTTGGACTAGCATCTAGTAAAAGAAAATGGGCTGAGAGATGAAGAGACTAAGGTATGTTAGGCAAAGCAACAATTGTGCTAATGTCATCATCTGTTGTTCATTTTGTATGTGGGATAAACTAATTCTGGAAATAACGAATTACAGCTAATTCACTCTCCATGTACACGTCTCTTATATAATCTTATAATTTTTCTCCTCTCTATCTTCCTCCCTGTTTAGTTCATTCTACACACACTTCCTGGCTGATATTCCTAGAACTTAACTTTATTCATGTATTTATTGTTTATTCATTCATTCTTTCCTTCTCTACCATGTGCCAGGCCCTGTAGGTGCTAAGGAAGTAAAAATGAACAAAAAGATCACAGTCTCATATCCCCTGAAGGGGATCAGCTGTGCAAATTAAAGGTAACATGATTGCGGTAGTTGATGTGAACTGCCTCTGTAGAAACACAAAGAATGGATATTGTGAATATGTCTGGGAAAGTTTTCCAACGGTGACAACTGAGCTGACTCCTGAAGGAGAAGTGGACATTCAGCTGATGATCAGCTCAGTTGAAGGCATTCCAAGCCAAAGTAAAAGCATGGATTCAATGGAAGGTGGGGGAGATTCAGGGACCTGCAATTGGTTTGGTTTGACTGGAGCACTAAAGAGTAAGGAAAGTGGAGAAAAAGAAATCTGTATTATTCATTTATTGAAGGATTCATTTGAAAAATTATTTAGTGACTTCCTGTGTGCCAAACATTGAGGATGCAACAGTGGCTTATATGGTCAAAGCATGTGTTGCAGAGAGATCACAGTCTAATGAGAAATACAGAGAGTAAACACAATTGAGTGTAGGAGGTGCTATAATAAATAGTGGGGGTCAAGGAAGCACAGAAGGATGTGCACAAGGAGACAGAGCATGGTGGATTTTCTGATGTGCTGCCCAGATTCCCCTTAAGGGATGAAGAACTTGGTCTCCCAGCTTTGGGAGTGCTTCCAGAAGACAACCTCAAATTATAGTGTCCCAAGTCCATGCTTCCTTTCAGGGACATCCTGCATTTAATGCCTGAGCAAGGTGTTAAATAAAGCTCTGGTTCCCTCACTCCAACTTGGAACTCTTCTGAAGGGCCATGTAGCTACAGAGCTCCCCGTGGGATGGGCTGAGAGGCTTTTGTTGAAACTGCAGCACAGCTCAACTTTTCCCTCTGCCCAATCCTGCTTCCTTCTTCACTCTTCCATGAGTAGTGACCTTCAAGGAACTCGCTAATAAATGTCTCGAACATTAGTCCACATTAGTTTTCTTTCCTGGGCAGGTTATAAAGTGTCCTTGAATAATATGCTAGGTAACTTTGGTTTTGTATTGCAATCAATCAGAGCCAGAGAGGACTTTTCACAGAGGAACAACTTGATCCTATGTGTAAGCTGACAGGGTGCAAAACTGAAGTTAGGTTAGTTAGAAGGATGTTAAAATAGTCCAACCAAGAAATGCTTAGAATCTGAATAAAGACAGTGACAGTGGAATGGAGAGAAAGAGATGGATGTAAGCGGTATTTATGGGAAATATTGGCAGGATTTGACGATTGATTATAGGTGGCAGACAAGCAAAAATCATGCAGGTGCTCTCCTAGAATTTTGAGTTGGGAGAAAGAATACATTTTTATGCCATGAATCAAAATGGACACTACAGTGGAAGCAGCAGGATCATTAATGCATATGCAAAGTTCACCTTTTGAAGTAAGCTCAATGCAGTAAAATGCAGGTGGTGCTTGGCAGATAGTGGAAAACATGATTTGAGAGATGAGAAGAGCTTAGTGCTAGACGTAGAGGTTTGGGTACCATTAGTATATATGTGGAATTTAAACTAGGTGTCGATGATCTCAGACTATCACTGTTCTTTTCTAAAGTGGTCAGATCTCTATATCACTTAACAAAGAATTGCTTTGTTAATTCTTTGTTAATTAACTTTAAAGAATTACTTTGTTAGTTAACTCCTTCCAATAGCATTCAGACAAAACAGTGATTGTTCAGCACTATGGACAGGGGCAGGATGGCTTGCCTTCTTTCCCCACCCCCGCCCGACCCCCATTTTTCAGTTCTGTTAGATCAGGACTTCAACATCTCCCCCTGTCTAGCGTTCTTCCTTTACCTCCTACCACTCCCTGGCACATATCATATATTAAAGTCGACTGTGTTCAAAGTAATGCAGTTCAAGCTTTTCTTTGTTTGTATCAGCTGACAATCCAAGGCCCAAAGAGGCTAAATAATTTTCGTAAAGCCATGTTCCTGGTTACTGGGAGCTGGGACCCAGACCTCCAGGGTGGTGGACGGCTTAATGTTCTACTGCAGTACAAATGGGATAGTAACTCCACAACTTTCCGAGCAAGAAGATTCAAGCCAACTAATGAGGGTGGAAAAATAAATAAAATAAGTAAATAATAATAGCAATAAAATTTAAAAAAATAACTTCCACCCAAGTCTCTGGATCTTAACTTCTGCTCAGGAAAATTTTTAAAAATTATTTCTTTGATGAATGATGCTATCCTCTTTTAAAACATGTTAGATATCCTAGATCTGTTCCCAATGCATCTCTGACTTTTCCAAGAAATTTCGAGAAGGCTCACAACCAGTTATTACAGCCAATTTTCAAATTGCTGGGGGGAGGAATACAATTTCTCCCAACCAGAGAGAAATTTATCCAAAGGCTAATAGTAGTCTGACACCATCCTACAGCCAACACAGCAGTTGCACAGACGTCGTTTTCCAATATAGGCTAAAGACACAAAGGTCTTTACACAGAGAGTTCAGTAAACTGATCTTATGTTGGGAGTGTTTTCAGCTGGCAATCCTACTGGTGGCCCTAATGAACATGTCCATGGTGAAGTGGAAAGGCCTCGACACCTCTAATGCAGCTCAATAGCCTTAAAATTTTTTTTCCAATGAGAGGACATATTATTGGATAAAATTCACCAAAAAACTAAAAGTGCAAGTGGTATCAGTCAGTCTGCTACAATAGTGCTGCATAACAACCAACCACAGCTTTTAAAGACCTAAAACAAGAGATGCTTGCTTTTGTAGCTGAAGGTTATGGTCAGCTCCACATCTTTCTGTCCTGAGTCAGTGTGTGTCAGTAGATTACAGAGGCAAAGGAAGTAAAGCCAAAGACAAACAGGTTTAAAGCCTCCACTTGCATCATATCTGCTAACCGCAGTTGACCAAAGCAATTTACATGGCCAAGCCCAGTATGCAGAGGGTGGGGAAACAGACTCTTTCTACTTGGGTGGGAGGTACTGTGAAACCAAGGCTACATGAGTTTAGTTCATGAGATAAATATATGATGAATGTTCTAACCTTCAATCTCCAGAGGGAAAAGCCTAGATTGGCTGCGGATGTAAAGAGTTTGGGTCATACACTGAAGGGAGATGTTAAAATCTAGTGTCTGACTTGGAGACATTGTTTTTTTTCAGAGTTTTTTTTTTCTAAAGGAACTATTAATAGAGTCTGAGTTGTTATTTAAAAATAGGTAACGTTTTCAGAAGGAAATGTTTAGTTTGTTGCCCAGTTGCTTACTATTGTCTTCCTATTTCATCTGACAAAGAATCAGACGTAAGAAGGGGAAGGCGGGTGGGTAGGTGGACTGAGGATGGAAGCTTGCCGGAGATGGAGGAAAGATATTAAACAGACCTTTCCAAGTTGACTTCTGCTTTGTAAGTTTCCCTAATGTCCTCCCCGAAGGTAAATCACTCATGGCTATGTGTTTGGCGTACTCCTCAGAAGCAGATCTGAGCTGGTAAGTGAGCAGAAATGCACTGAAGTGGGGTTTGCTTTGAGAGACGGGAACAGCTGTTCTGCCCGGAGTCCCCAGCAGACACGGAGCCTATCCATTGCCTCGGTGTTCCTAGATGGTATTGCTTACAGCCCTTTTTGGATTCTGTTTACTGTTCCACTTCTCTAGGTCAGTTTGACCGAATATCATTATTTATTATTTTTTTAGAGACGCTTCATAGCTAAGATAGTATTTGATATTAATATTCTTGCCCAAGTTTGATAATTTCTTTAACATTTCATGGTTTTACATCCAGTTAGTTTACTTCTGCGAGTCAGCTCTCCTGGCAAGAAACCTGACCCCTGTCGATGATATTATCTTGGAGGAATGTAGGGCTAGGCAGGACGGTAGTTTTTCTGAGAATCAGTGATCTGACCACACATAATAAAGCCAGACAAGAAGCAGTCATTCAGCATGAAAAACAAGAGTAATAATTTAGCTATACAACTTTCAAATAGAAACACAGGAAAAGATACAAAATATGTATTAAAATAAATTATTTTCTATATTCATGTTGCTCTGTTCCCTTTATTTTAGCCTGGAACAGATGATCCCAAATTTTTCCAAGAATGATACCATTTTTAACAATAACAAAGGAATGTCAGAGAACCCCACATAATAGGTAATTGTGATATTTTAGAATTGGAGAAAATATAGGACAAAACATTGTCATAAGTTTAGTAATGCTTGTAATGGAAGACATACTTTATTAACAAAAGAGCATTTACCTTTATTTGAGAATAGGCGTACATATCAATGCAAGCCACTTTATTTAAGATTTAGATAAGTGTACTTTATGGAACTGTGGAGTCCTCTTAGAATAATTTTAAAGTGGGGATCTAAAGATCTAACGTTTTTCCTGGCTGGTGTGACTCAGTGGTTGAGAGTTGACCTATGAACCAGGATGTCAGAGTTCAATTCCTGACCTGGGTTACTGGCTCCAGTAGGGAGCATGCAGGAGGCATCTCATTAATGATTCCCTCTCATCATTGATGTTTTTCTCTCTCCCTTTCACTTCCCCTCTCTGAAATCAATAAAATCAATCAATCAATTAATAAAACAGTATAAAGATCTACACTTTTGTTCTTTATCTCTTATGCCTGTGAATTTTGGGAGCCATCCAATTCAGTGATATCATTGGCCTATCATCTACACATGTACTGCATATTCTTGCTAGTTGGATCAATCAGGACAATATAATGAACTGAGTCCTGTCTTTTTAAAAGTCCGAAGGCTGGAATTCGGAATCTTTAAAAAAATTTATTAGTACGTTCCTCTGAGGAAATTAGTATCTTTGAGACTGTTTTACCTTTTTCAAAATTAAGGATGAGGGCTGGAGAGATACTTGCTCTGTTCAACTCTACAGATTATTGTGAGGATCAAGTTAGATTATGTAGCACCTAATTATAGAAACAATAATTGGTAGCTGGCCAGTCAGCCTTGTAGTACGTTCCCATTAAGAGCTCAATCCTTTGCTGTTACGGTACTAGCAATGTGTAGTTCACCCAGAGTTACATTGGCCTGTGTGAATGTCATGCTCTCCAGACTCAGTGGTTTGGGGGACAGGGATTGGAGATCTGCAGTAGATGGACCTAGTTTTAAGGTTTACCTCTGCCATTTCAGTGACTCCTTTAACCTCTCTGGTTTCAGTTCTTTGTTGATAGAGAAATAGACCAAAATCTCAGAGGCGTTCACTTTTTGCAACGAGTCTCTTTTTTTCCTCATAAAGAAAATTTTGGGAAATTCCAAAATATAAACCTGATACAAAACAATGAACAATATTCACATGCAGTTTAAAACTTGCATTGCTTGCAGATGAGGCCCTAAAAGTACAGCTTGAATACCATTGTTTTATTTATTTATTATTATTATTAATTTTATTGATTTTTTTATTTTTAAAAAATATATATTTTATTGATTTTTTACAGAGAGGAAGAGAGAGAGACAATTAGAAATATCGATGAGAGAGAATCATCGATCAGCTGCCTCTTGCACACCCCCCACTGGGGATGTGCCCGCAACCAAGGTACATGCCCTCACCGGAATCGAACCCGGGACCTTTCAGTCCGCAGGCTGACGCTCTATCCACTGAGCCAAACAGGTTTCGGCTTCATTTTTTTTTTTTTTTTTTTTACAGAGTGGAAGGGAGAGTGATAGAGTTAGAAACATCATTGAGAAAGAAACACTGATCAGCTGCCTCCTTGCACACCTCCTCCCTACTGGGGATGTGCCCGAAACCAAGGTACATGTCCTAGACTGGAATCGAACCCGGACCCTTCAATCTACAGGCCGACGTTGTATCCACTGAGCCAAACCAGTCAGGGCGAAAACCACTGTTTTAGATCATATTTAAAATCAGCTCTGAAGGAAGATGTCCATTTATTAATTTAAGGGGAGAGCTGTTCCTGCCCAAAGAATTGCTAGTGGCCATCTTCGTGGGCCATCTTGCCCTGGGGGTCATGTCTACTCAGGAAATAAACCTTACATCAGAACTTTGAGCACAAAATAAATCAAAACAAGTTCTATATTCTTGAGAACTAGTCCCATCAAACAATGTCAGCCAATTTAATGCCCTTCATTAAGCTAATAACATTTTTCTCTACTGAGCTGACAGGGAAATTGAGGCTCTCAGCACCATCCCCCATAGACCAGCATTGGAAGAAACACTCACCATAATCTTACCCTATGTCTTTTTATGCCTCTATGTAGATCTCCATACGCCTATCCACATGAATCTCTTCCTAACATTCAGACTGTGGATCGTGAACTCCAGGGTGAGAATTTTTCAGGTCATCATGTTTGAATGCTCTTCATAGAATCCTGGCCATGTGGTCATCCGGGCACTGCTTGCCCATCTTCTGTGTTTGCTACTGCTGGTGCTACAGCCATTTCTCTTTCCTCCAAAGAATAATTCTTGGTCATTTCCTTCATACATTTACCTAATATATGACTCTCCATGACTTCAAGTATTGCCAACTGTGTAGCTGTCTGATGAATATGTCTTATCACAGCTTGCTGTAGACTGCACAAGAGTCTGAGCTACTCCAGGACTGAGCCTGGACCTGAAGGATTCATCTCTGTTTGCTAAGGGCCTGACAGTCCCTGCCTTTCAGAGGACTCTGGAATGATTATACTGAATTGGTAAACATTCATTAGGCAAGAAAAGACTGGATTACATTATTATTTTTGAAACCAGCAATTATTAAGTTTATAATTCAGTTTGTCACTGAGCAAAATCTAGGTGAGACCCTCAGTCCCCAACAACACCCCTGCATGCTGATGGCTTCAAAAAACTTGAGTTTCCAAATCACACGGATCTTTTTGAGAGTGCAGATTGACCTGTCACCCAGGACCTGCCTTCATTGTTAGTCACTGACGGCATGAGGCTGGTAGAGCATGGCAGCTAGTGATGGGAACCGGAGACCGATGCCCCAGGCTCTCATCTCGATCTTCCCCTTTGCGAGCTATGTGACTCTGGGTAAGTCACTTCCTATCTCTGTATCTATCTAATGGATATTGGCTAATATACGGATTCAATGAATTAAAGCCCCTAAAGCTCTTAGGACAGATGCAGGCATGTTGTAAACATTCAATGAGTATCGACTCTCAGGAATCCAGCCTGGTTTAAGTGGAAGGAGCATAAGCTTTGAATTAGGCAAGGCAGGCTTTCAACTCACAAATTCACACCCTGGCCCCTTTTTTCTTGGGTAATCATTGACTTTTCACTAAACTTGTTTCGTCTTGTGTAAAATGTGGATAATAACATAGCAGGCTGGGGAGAATGCCACTTAACACTACAGCAGACTACACGCCTCTGATTCCTAGACTCGTGAGTTCAGAAAAACAACCTGATGGGTCAGCTTTGGCCATGAAGGAAGAAGACCTAGGCGGAGAATGGGACCCCTTGCACAATAAAGTAAGAATTTTGTGCATCCCTGAGCTTGGCATGAAAGCGCCAACCCCAGGAAGGAGGGATGTTGGGCAAAATAGCCATAAGCCCGGGGCTCTGTTTGGTGAAATAGTCTACATAGACACTGTTCATTTGTTTAATTGGCACTGCAGTGGACCATCCCTTACTTGTTGACCAGGACATAAATAGATGTTTATTACACCAGCAGTCATACATCTGTGATATTTTGGGGAGTGAAGAAATGGGGGTGGGGAGTGGGGCGGAGAATGTGTTTATGGAGTTGGAAGGTGACACAGCAGAAGAGAAAGCAAACATCGGGAGGTGTAGAGGAGAGGTGGAGAATTTGGCCGGGGCAGGAAAACAATGTGTAATGAGGAAGAGTAACCCAAAGATATAAGGAGGAATAGCAGATTTCTCACCAGTGTGTGAATGGCAGTCAGGCATGTTATTTCACACTGATCTTAGAGGATAAAAAACAAGTAAACAGACTAGTCGGCATGGCTCAGTGGTTTAGTGTTGACCAATGAACCAGGAGATCGTGGTTTGATTCCTGGTCAGGGCATATGCCTGGGTTTCGGGCTCGATCCACTGTGTAGGGCATGCAGGAGGCAGCCGATCGATGGTTCTCTCTCATCATTGATGTTCCTCTCCTCTCTCTCCCTTTCCCTTACTCTCTGAAATAATATATATATATATATATATATATATATATATATATATATATATATATTTCAAACAAACAAAAACAAAACAAAACAAGGGCCAGTTGAATAACCTAAGCATTTGAGTTAGAGCCAGGGGTGGGCAAACTTTTTGACTCGAGGGCCACAATGGGTTCTTACACTGGACCGGAGGGCGGGAACAAAAGCAACCTGACCATGCTGGCACTCTCATCTTGGGCTGCTGGTGAAGGAGTGGAGGGGAGAGCAAGAGAACCCTCCGCTCTTTCGTCTCCGCGGGCCGGATAGAACAGCCCAACGGGCCGTAGTTTGCCCATGGCTGATAAGACACTCAGCAGGGTTCTTAAAATGAGAGTTAATGGATGTATACGTCTAGTATAAAGTAATCATCCTATAAATGATAACTATCATCATTCATCCTGCTAATTCATATATTATTCAGTGAATATATATCTAAGCCCAGGAAGCTGGGCAAAGAGCAGCTGGTTGGTGTATGCGGCGGGCAGTGGAGCATACAGGTTCATTCATCTATCGGGGACACTTACCTACCCCCCTTCCCCGCCTCCCCACAGCTCCACCTCTGGCCTCCGTCTCCTTTCTGCCCAAGAAAATACACTTCCTGGAGGAACAACATCGGCTTTTGGGTGTGCCAGGACTGTGGCTCTTGGGGAGCACACTTGTGTGATTATTCACGACTGTTCCTCAGCCATGTTCATGCTTCAGTGCCTGTAGACGGAAAGGTCTCAAATGATTTCATTAATCATCCGCAGTTAAGGTAGGAGCGACAAGCTGTGTTCTAAAAACACGCAGCTATTTTTCCCATGATCCATTTTCCAGGAAGAGCCTACCAAGATAGCCGGCGCACAAGAATAGGTGATGGCTTTGTTTTCCCAAGATGTAGTCACTGCGGTTATTTTTAGACAAAAGATTTGGAGCCAGAAGCACAGCTCACAATTATGTCGCTATGATTTGACAACCAGTTGTTTTGAGGAATTAACTCAACCGTGACAACTTTAAAGTCACCACATTTTCTGAAAGAAAAAAAAAAAATAAAGTAAAAAATCAGCAGATAAAACCCGAAAATTACAGTTTCCATGACGTGAAGTCCTTCCTCCTGCAATCACCTCACTTCTTTCTACTTTTAAGCTTGCATGTCCCTTCCCTTACCCCCTCTCCTAGTCCTCAGCTCCTTCCTGCTCTACCAATTATTGAGGCCCGCTGACTGTATTTCTAAAGACCCCAGACCAATGGGTCTCCTCTTCCTCTGAGCTCCTACAGTGATTGTGCCTGCTCTACAACCTTCCTTGGAACTTTTCATCCCTTCCCTTGAATTCTAGTATATATATATATATATATATATATATATATATATATATATATATATCAGCATTTCTTGGTTCATGGGTCCACGCTTAACCACTGAGCCACACCAGCTCTCTCATCATTTCTATAGTGAGGTTTGTACTATGTAATAATTTTATGTTACAAAAACATTTAATCAGAAATCAATATTATGAAAAATTTGAAATAGAGAGGGAGGAAAAAAATTCAAATCTCATCACCTGAACACTAATTCTGTGTGTATCATTTTAGGGTGTTTTTTTTTTTTCTTCTAAACTTCTTTCTATGCTTGTTTTTTTTTCACTGATTTAATTCTAGTGGATATGCAATTTCATGGTTTACCTTTTTTTCAGAGGAGACTATTAACCCATGGCCCTGACTTATCAAATCTTAACACATTTCCATATTTCATATATGGTTGCAGTCTTTGTATGCCCTTCCCTCCTGCTCCTGAGACAACTAGAACTAAATGTTTATCATTTAATTGTTAAATCTTTGATTACTGATGATGTTAAGCCTTTCTCTGTAGCATAGCTAATGTTAAAGTACTCAGGTTCTAGAGCAGGTTAAACTGGTTTTGAATTCCTGCTCTGCCACTTGCTAACCTTCTCTTCCTGGAGATCTTTCTGTGACTCAGTCTCCTCATACATAAAATGGACACAATAGTCATTCCTGCTGTTCTATATTGTGTTGTCATGAAGATTAAATGAGGCACTGCAAATCATATTTTCAGTGCTCAATACCTTTTTTTATTATTCTAGATTTTCTCTTTTATTATCCCCATCTTCTTAAAAAGATCTGGTGACCTAAAACTTAGAAATACTTTATCCAACACAATCGTGTTTAATCGAACCAGCGATTTGGTTAATGGGTCAGTGCTCAACAGCAGAGCCACACCATCTGGCCATTAATGTATTAGTAATAAACATTTCAATTTAAACAACCCAATAATGATGCTGATTGTTTATTAATACTTAGCTAGAATAGGATTACAATTTTATGATTTATGAAAATTAATTTTAAAAGGAAAATAATAAGCCTTATGAAGTATATGTCTAAACCATATTTCTCATACCCCATTTTAAAAATATTTTTCAAGGCACAAGAAAAAAGTATACTGGATATAGGTTATCATATACTCCTGCATGCATTAATAGGTCACATTTATAAATACCCGTTTTGTTTACACAAACCTTAAACTGTAAGAAAGTTTTAAAGTTGTCATTTTATGGTACTCATATTTGTGTCAGTTTATCAACACTCACTTTTTCTTCGCATAGTCTGACATCTCTCCCATTAAGTGACATTCTTCTTATCATTTGTAAGAAAACCGGACTCAGAGCGCCCAGGAGGGCCGGTGTTAATGAGGCCGTTGCAGACAACATTGCAAAGCCTGGGGCCTGGTTGCAAGGAGGGACCCTTAGTGGCAACTGGAGGAGCAGAGAGCCTCTCCAGATTCAGGAAAGATGTGAGTTAGCGGACATACAGTGCTGCCTTTCGTGAAATAAATGCTGAAGTATTTAGAAAAGCCCAAGATAGATCCAGCCGGCCTAAATCCAGTGTTTGTTTTGGTTTTATTTCAATAGGAGAATAATCGGGTCCTTTTTTTCTTCCAGAAACCACAGAGTTCAGACGAGTGGCAGTCTGGTTGCTGCCCATCAATAAAAACCGTTACTTTATAAATGACGGCCTGCCCCTCCACTGGCAATCTGCCGGTTCGCCCAGCGACTCCCGGTAGCAGTGCCTGGTCTGGCCCTTGGCCAGCACCTGAAAAGGGACCGAGGCACCTGAGCCTCACTGCGGCTCTCATCTGAGGGCTCCGCAGCGGACACCTTCTCCAGGAGGCCGCAGTCAGCTAACCGCCCGGATGGAGAGGCCACGGAAACACGGCAGTGCCCGGACCGGCTGCCTGGGTAGCAGGTGGGTATTAGGGGGGTAAGTAACTCCCTCGGCCCTGAGAGATGCGCACGCTCTCATCCGCTAACTCTGAGTCATCTCCTCTAAGAAACTTTAAGCCATCTGTTACAGAAGATGGCATGTGGGAAGATGAAAATTCTTTGAAAAATCAGATAGTGAAACCCAAACTCAAAACTGGGGCGAGCCGAAGCCGGTTTGGCTCAGTGGATAGAGTGTAAGTTTGCGGACTGAAGGGTCCCAGGTTCGATTCTGGTGAAGGGCATGTACCTTGGTTGTGGGCACATCCCCCATGGGGAGTGTGCAGGAGGCAGCTGGTCGATGTTTCTAGCTCTCTATCCCTCTCCCTTCCTTTCTGTAAAAAACAAACAAACAAACAAAAAAGGGCGAAAGTGGCCTTGCTCTTCTATGCTTCCATTAGGCGGCGGGCCCAGGAGTTGGCCGAGCTCAGGGGCCACGCTAGGCCAGCCGGGAGGGATTAGGTGTTCCAGTCTGCCCTGTTCTCCTAAGCCTGCCATGATCTGAACTTGAGCCATTGAGCCCGGGCCAGAACCAGATTGATGTCCCAGGGCGAGCGAAGAAGGCACCGGCCTTCGGGCATCTGCTGTGCAGAATTCTCTAGATGATTTCTCTCTTTTCTCCCAAACAAGGTCAAATGCCCCAAACTGCTTTCCCCACTTAGTGTCCCTATTGGTCCCTTCTGTGGATATCGTGTACCTTTTTAAGGTTATATAGATAAATGCTGTTACCTCTGTCTTTGGAAGTCAATTGAAAAACAGTTACCATTCGGCCATCTTTCACGGCTTAAGCAACTTGCTCAGTTTTACGGAGGCTAAAGTTTGCTGCATAACTTCATTAGGAAATTATCTGTAATGGAAAACAAAATTATTTAGTATCAAGAAGAATTAATATAAATATCTGCATTATGTCCCAATTAGGAAAATGTCATATATTTCAGACATATATATTTGTAATTGATCTTGTCATCATTCACAGTCCATGTGAGAAGAGTAAAAATTTCATTGTAGATGCTGTATTCATGGTTAATTCATTTCATATTCTCTGTGAGAACTTACGATGATGAGTGGCTTTCCGGTGCTTTCATTTGCAGTTCAATAATTGGTGATTCAGGGTACATAAAACTTTAAAAAGCAAAAGGCCCCAATTACTATAACGAAAGCATGAATTTGTTATTCTACTGGGTTTTAAAAGAACTTTTAAGCCTTACCGGGATTGTAAGAAAAGTTTATGAGATGTTATTCTTTCTGAATTCAATTTTAGGTGGCATGTTAAAAATAGGTTCCCCTAACATAACATTACAAAATATGAGAAATATTTTTAAAATGCCTAGTCTGTGGCTCAAAGTAGAGAAAAAAGAACAATTCTAAATGATTTAGTCTAGCTATGACCAAATATAAGATGATCCCATTTGTTTTCAGGTGTATTTAAAAATATGTTTGGGGCTGCTTAATATGTTAAAATGTTGGGATAAAAGTAAAATAGTGAAATGTCCACACAGTATTAGTTTACTTACATGTATTCAATATACAAATTTAGGTTTGTATCTGTAAATATTGCTTTTTTCTACAGTCACATTTAATATATATTTACAATCACTGCAATTTGATAATTATTGCACTACATTGTAAAGTTATCTTCTAAAAGCTCAGGTTTTACAAATGGAATTTACGTTAGACTAAGTGAATTCTCCCATGAGTATGTTGTTGTTCAAACTAATTAAAAGAGTGACCCCTTAATATGAGAGGCCATAAGAAATGGAGTACAAAGTGACTTTATCTTTACTGGGAAGTAATTTGGGTTAAAACAACTCTCACCTTATCTATAATATTTAAAGGATAATATGCTAATTAGAGCAGACAACTGAAGCACCTATGGGACTGACTTTCTGGACGAAGCCAGGGCTGTGAGGGCCGAGCCCCTTGCAGGAATTTCGTGCATCGGGCCTCTAGTAAATCTATATGTATGTTTACACAATAGAAATTTTAAAAATTATAAAGGGATTTTAGTGAAGTAAGCCAGACTAACGTTCTCAACAAATGTTTACTAAATAAGTAATGAATATTTTAATGCTATCTTCTGTTTGTTAATAGGTATTCTTTTTTTACAAACAGAAAAAAAGACACAAAAAGAAATTTATTCCCCCATACACATGAAAATTGTAGCTAGATGTGTGTTTCGTTTTCTGAATACTTGTTAAAGTTTCTACCTCCATTGACATTTTGGCACGAAGACCCAGTCCTTAAATTAGCCCAGATCACGTTAGGGATGGTTTTATTGCTGGTAACTCTATCTGTCGTTCCAAAGATCCCGTGTTCTTTCATCGTGAAAGCAACAAGGGGAAAACCCTTCGGAATGAAAACCTACCAAAGTTAACAGTTATTGAAGAGAATTCTCTTCAACTACCTACATGTAAGGAAGCAACTGTGAAACTGTCTTAATGTTTTCAAATTTATTTGGGTAGTGAAGCTGTAACTGATTTAACTCTTCATTAAAATCCTTCTGACCTCAGTGAAGCCAGTACGTTTCACAGGGTGTAAGCACTTTGGAAACTGGCAAACTTTTCTAACGAGGGCAGCAGCTGCTAGGACCAGCCCAGTCCAGACTATGGAGGACTTTCTCCTAGGACAGTGGTCGGCAAACTGCGACTCGCGAGCCACACGCGGCTCTTTGGCCCCTTGAGTGTGGCTCTTCCACAAAATACCACAGCCTGGATGAGTATATTTTGAAGAAGTGGCGTTAGAAGAAGTTCAAGTTTAAAAAATGTGGCTCTCAAAAGAAATTTCAATCATTGTACTGTTGATGATATTTGGCTCTGCTGACTAATGAGTTTGCCGACCACTGCCCTAGGAGTTTCATGTGTGGCCACGTGGCATTCTGCATCCACTTACACCTGCGGCTCCTCTCAATCCTGCCTTCCTCTGTCGCTCAAAATGTAAGGCGTGCTTTATCCTTACTATTGCATCGTTTCAGTCCGTGTTGCTATGTGCTACCTCCTGGTAACCCATCTGGGTTTGAGGTCCTCAGAGATCTTTTTAAAAAAATATATATTTTATTGATATTTTACAGAGAGGAAGGGAGAGAGACAGAGAGCCAGAAACGTCGATGAGAGAGAAACATCGACCAGCTGCCTCTTGCACAGCCCCTACCGGGGATGTGCCCGCAACCAATGTACATGCCCTTGACCGGAATCCAACCCGGGACCCCCCAGTCCGCAGACCAACGCTCTACCACTGAGCCAAACCGACCTTGGCAGAGATCTTTCCATCAGCATGGACTTTGGGGTCATCTGGATTAGATTTGAATTCTAGCTCCATTTCACTATTTAGAACAAACCAATAGAGGAAAACCCAGCTCCTTGAGATCCTTCACAGATTGCTTCCGTTGGCTTCTCTGGGAAGCAGACGCTAAAATGGAGTTAAGAGTGCAGGTTTGTCGGAGGGTAACACCTATGGGAGATAAAAAAGGCAGAAATCAGATTGGAGAGGTCTCAGCCAACTCAATGGCGAGCTAGAGAAGGGCCTGATGCTTAGAAAGTTCTGCATGGAAGAGAGTGGCAGGCGCAGGTCTCTGCAGTCCTTAGTCATGGGCTGGGCAGCAGGAAAGTGTGGCCTCCACACAAAAGCCCAGGCAGAGCCCACAGGTGCCAACAGCTGGAGGCTGTCCCCAACTGCACGCCTTGAGGCTGAACATCAAGGCCTTTCTGGAAGGGAGATCAGAAAGATGCAACTCCAGCTGCCTTGTAGATTCATTCCTCCACTGTGCCACCTCTGAAGTCAAACTCTGACATCCTAGCACTCACCGAATGCCTTGTTTCTTCATCACTCCCTCCATTACTCTCATATATGTTCTTTGATTTCATATGAAACTTCTACTCTCTTATTCCCTCAACATTCTTTCAAGATTTCAACTCTCTCTCGATTTCACTGTTTTCTCCAGATAGGCTAGCGCTAGCCTCAGTTCTCAATCATTTCATCAGTTCTACAACCAATGTTCTTAAATTCTATACCACTCTGCCCCAAGTGCCCACACTGCATGAGTCTGTGTATCTGTCTGCCTTCTTTCTTCCTATACGCAAATTGCTGGCTGCAGCTAAAGAAAATGGTTCAACACTGCAGCCTAATGTCACATGGTTTCCAATCTTAGCTGAACCTTAAACATTGTACAGAAATCCTATAATTAGGTACTTCCTTCTCACATGGCATCTGAAGAAACATCTTATAATTTTCCTTTTGCAACATGTTGGAGAGCATGGTGGGAAGAGCATGGACTTTGGGGTCATCTGGATTGGATTTGAATTCTAGCTCTTTACTGCCTGTAAGACCTCACCTGACTTCTCTGGGTCTTCTCTCTCCGTCTTTAAAATGGAGCTGATATTAACTGTCGATAACAGGTAGTTTTGAGGATTACAAAAAAGATGGTTTAGGGAAATGTGTTAAATCATCGAACATACTGGTATATACGCTAAGGTTCTTCCCAGTAACTGCTACCAACTGTACAAAAACCCCTCTGACCCTAACTGGTTGTTCAGTGGTTAGAGTATGAGCCTGTGGAATGAAGGGTCTCAGGTTTGAATCTGACCTCGGTTGCAGGTTAGATCCCTGGTCCCAGTTGGGGTGCATGTTTCTCTCTCTCTGTCTCTCCCCCTCTCATCCATTCTCTCTAAAAAACCAATGGAAGAAATACCTCAGGTAATGATTAACAACAACCACAAAAACCCTTTCCACATCTAAATCCAATTCCATAATGTTCTTATCAAATATCAATTGTTCTTTAGGAACTATTTTAATCATTATTGGTTTGTTTGATTTTTCTATGTTCTTTTTGTTCTGATATTTTATTTTTGTAAACATTGACTTCTCTTGAGATTTCCCCATATTATGCACCAGATTTTCTTCTAATTTTAAAATATTACTTTAATCCTTGCCGAAACCGGTTTGGCTCAGTGGTAGAGCGTCGGTCTGCGGACTGAAAGGTCCCGGGTTCGATTCCGGTCAAGGGCATGTACATTGGTTGCGGGCACATCCCCAGTAGGGGGTGTGCAAGAGGCAGCTGGTCGATGTTTCTCTCTTGTCGACGTTTCTAGCTCTCTATCTCTCTCCCTTCCTCTCTGTTAAAAAATCAATAAAATATATTTAAAAAAAATAAATAAAATATTACTTTAATCCATTGTTATATCACTCCTCAGTTCTCTGGTTGTTGTTTGCTGAATATGACAAATTTATATAAGAAAAATACATTTATATAAGTAAGTTCAACTTAATCAGCTCAGAGATTCATATCCAAAGAATTAAATATTTATGAGTGGAATGGTTATTTTTCATTTTAAAATAATCTCCTTTGAATGTAATAGCTAAAATAAAGAATTTAATATGGTTTTATGTTAAATAAGGTGTTTTTAGCACCTATTTTCCTTGGTGATTTATTTTATATTTTTTAAAAGTTCCCTCATAAAACATTAAGTATCTGACTTTCACATAAATAAATTTATGTACATGTACACACACAAACATACAAGTCACTATTTTCATTACTTGCATTATTTTTGTTTTTAAGACTAATTACCAAAATACTAAAGTTCAATAATAAATGTTTTTGCTTGAGATTCTCTTTGTATTCTTTACAGTCTGTCACTACAAAACAGAAATATGTCAGTCCACAACATTAGGCTTAGTACTGGTTAGGTAGTCCCTAGCTCTGTATCTTGTGCTTTGATAAATTTTAATAATTTTGAGAACCATGGATACTGGGTATATCATGATTGTGGGGGAAATATAAGCTCAGTATATTCTCAGAATCCATGCTTTTAAAAATGGGTGGTTACACTCTAGTTCATATACATAAAATTTTCACTTAGTATTTCAATTACTTTAATTGCATTAGATCTCTATCATCCCCAGTTTAATTAGTAGGAAGACAAAAAAATATTTCTCTCTGGTGCCAACTGCCAACAAAGCAACTTGTTTTTACTATTTGCCTTTACTCTTGTAATGGGCATTGAAATATTTTACATAGTCTCAGCTTCGTATGTACTGTGTGTGTGTGTGTGTGTGTGTGTGTGTAGTAACACGCCCTTCACATTGATAAAAACGTGGAAAACTGAAATAAGTGATTTTTAAAAATACTGTTTAGGATTGAGTGGCAGTTGGCGGAGTTTGGGGATAACAAATATCTGTTACATTCCCGAAGGACCAAGGTATATGTATAATAGTTACTGCCTTTTCCCACCCCCCACAGTGATTTATAAACGATGTTTGTGTAATGGACGAGGACGATTTCGATCCCAATCCCTAATGAGCCTGGGAATCCCTTTCCGTAATAGATTGGTCTTGATCTCAGCAGTTGGGTTGCGAATGCAGGTCTTGCAGGGCCTCAGGGATTATCCAAGCGACGGGGCCACCGAAGATGGGGTCCCGGGCCCCGTTATCCTCTTTTTCTTACACCGCAGGGCAGGGAGATGTGGAAGGAGGGATGCAGCTAGCGGTTTGGGCCGACCTATTCCACCCAGAGCCAGGGAACGCCCATCGCGACCCGCCCGCAGCCCCGCCCCCCGCGCCGCGCACGCTTTATGTAAGCGCCGAGGCCACGCCCCTCCAGGCCCCGCCCCCGGCCAGCTCCGCCCCCGACCAGCTCCGGTCCCGTCAGGCCCCGCCCCCGGAAAAAGCTCCGCCCCTGTCAGCCCCGTCCCCGTCAGGCCCCGCCCCCTGTCAGCTCCGCCTTGTCAGGCCCCGCCCCCGGCCAGCTCCGGCCCGGCCCCGCGGGCGGAGGGGGCGGAGAGAAGCCGCCGCCGCAACTTCGCGTGGAGCCGCGGAGCGTGGACTCAGCCGGACACCGAGTCGCCGTCTTCGCCGCGGAGCCGCCGCGTCCCCGGCCCGGGCCCCAGCCCCGCCGGCTCGGCATGGCCCCCGCCGCCGCCGCCGCCGCCGCCGCCGCCGCCGCCAGGGCGCATCCGGCCCCGGCGCCCTCCGCTCGCCGCTGAGGAGCCGTTATCCGCCCGCCCGCCCGCTGCCCGGCCGCCGCGGCCCAGGCTCCGCGCAAGTTTCCGCCGCGGGAGGCGCGGAGGCGAAGGCGGGGGAGAGCGGACGCGGGGAACCGGGCGCCCGAGCCCGCCGGCCCTCCGGCCCGCGATGTGGGGGCGCTTCCTGGCCCCGGAGGCCGGCGGCCGAGACAGCCCGGGCGGAGCCCGCAGCTTCCCGGCGGGTGAGTAACGGGACCGCCCCGGGCTGCGGCGGGGGTCGCGGCCGAGCGCTGAGCGCCGCGCTCCGGGGCCGCCGCCCCTCCCCGCCCGGCCGTGGCCTCCGCCGCCCGCCTCCCGCCCGCCGCCCGCCCGTGGCCGCCGCCGCCGCCGCCGGGACCCCCGCCCCGGGCTGACATCTGGTCCCGGCGCCAAGCTCCCCGGACCTCCCCGGGCTGGGCTTTGTTGTCCGTCCCCCCCCTTCCCCGTGGGGTGTGGGGTGCAGACGAGGATAACGGGGTTCCCGGGGGCCCGAGCGGAAGGTCGCTGCGACCGTGCTGCGGCGGCGGCGGCGGCGGCGGGGGGCGCGCTTCGGGGCCGAGTCCGCGAAGCCCACGCCCGCGGCCGCCGCTTCGGGGCGCGTATGGGGGCGAGAGGGGGCTGCTGGCCATGCCCCGCGGCAGGGGACCCCCGGGGAGTCAGCCCCGAACCCCGGAAGCCGCCCCGCATCCCTCTCGGAGTCGGGGATGCCGCACACACGCATTCTGCAGGAGCCAGCGGACCTGGGCGCACGGAGGGTGTTAATCCGTTTGCGATCCTCTTGCATCGCCTTTCAGTTTGGGGGTTTGCAGGCTCGGGTGCACGGAGGGAGCTGTCTGTGTCCGACAGCCATTTCAGGCCAGCATCGCCCAGAAGCCGCGTAGGAGCCACCAAATCAGGATAAATCTCACCCCAATTTGGGATAAAAATAATAATAATAAGGCTAGGGTAATCTGGGGCAAGTTGTCTGAAGTTGACAGTTCCTCCAAGACCTTTCATCTTAATTGCATCTTTAACCCCTTGGAGAAGCTGAAAGTTATGTGGACCCTTTATTCGGAAAGAAACTTCATATGTATATACCCTCCTCCCCCCCCCCCCCCATATTTTAGGTGGTTCTAGGACTCCTACTGAGTAACCTTGTTCCATTAAATGTTTGCGCTCAACTTGTGTAACTGACATTTTTGTGTACCTTTTACAAAGCTGTTTGCAAAACAGAAAAGCAGAAGCAGTATTTGGAAATGGCTTTTTTTCTCTCCTGGTAGTAGTTTCTGCTGTCTAAAAAGTATTGAATACAAACTCAGAAGATTGCTAATTAACATGTCAAATAGTGCAGTTCTATGACAAATGGAAATTGTGTATGTATTCAAGGTGTCCTGCTTGATGTTTTCATATGTATACACTGTGAAGTGACTTCCACAATCAAACTAACTATTCATCACCTCAGTTTTTTGTGTTGTTTTGTATTTTGGTGTATGCTGAGGACACTTAAGAGCTATCCTCTTAGCAAATTTCCATCATACTATACACTATTGTTAACTTTAGTCAACATACTATATATTATACCTAAATATACATACATTTTATAACCCAGGGTTAGATTTGAAATCTGATCATGCAACACTTTTAGAAATAATAGTAAAAAGTATAAATAGGGATTTATTTTCTCTAAAATGTATAGTATTTGTATACCTAATAGAGGAAACAGCTGTTGAGGAGTTTCTGAAGCTTACCGGATATTTACAACCCCAAAATCAAAGTAACTTAAGTGAGAAGACATTTCTTTATCTCTAATAGGCTGGAAGGAGTCTCAATTATTAGTACATGTCAAAAGCCATCTGTAATGTTTTTGTGACTTAACCTCTTAAAGTTTATTTATAATAATAACATGTTTAATGGTGTAATGTCATCCAAGCATTGTGTCAATTTTTCCGTTGTTATATCTAGGATAGAAAACTATCTTAGTGCTTAGAAGTTAAATGACTGAAGCTTTGAGATTATACTGCAGTCTCTAAACATTTGCTGTGATAAAGAATATAGAAGAAGATACCTTATAAATCTACCCCAGTTTAAGGAATTTGGACAGCATTGCTTTACAAAGCATATATTTTATCTCAGCTTTAATATTGATAATTGACTATGTATAGTAATAGTGACCACAGTGTTTATGTTTCTTTATTCTGTTCTCAAGCAAACAAATATTAAAATTATTTTAAATTAGGTTTAAAAAGTTATATGTTAGATGAAAAACTGTGTGGTTTCTTTAGCAAATGAGCAGATGGTTAAGGTCAAGATAATGATCTCTTAATTGATTCATGTAGGAATTTTTTTTTGTTGTTCCTGAGAATTTGAAGAAAATTCATAGTTTTGAAATATTGTCCAGTACATCTTTTGATGGACTTGAGTGATTTTAGAGTTTTTCTGAAAACAAAGAGAACCAGTCTTCTGATTCAATGTATCAGCAACCATTTGGTCCCGAGTGCCAGTGTGAAGGCTTGGATAAATAATTTCTGCCATTTAAATAAATTTATCTCAATATGTGGGTTAGTTCTAAAACTAGTTTGTTTATACAAATATGTAAGTAGGGGGGAACCTACAGGCAGTATAGAACTAGTGTTCTCAAAAACGGGAGGAAACTTTCTTTTTAAAGCAATGGTAGTGAAAACAAATAGAAATAATGTGTGGTTTGGAAAATACTGACCTTTTGACCTTTGCTTTAGGATTTAACTTTGTTTTGGCTTTACCAGCAATATTTCAGCTTTATAGAGTAGCTGTGTTATAAATTAAGATAAACATTTTCTATATTTCTGTACAATGAAACACCTCCCCCCTTTTTTTCTATTGGTTTGACAAGTGTGGTTAAAAAAAAAAGAAGCTAATTTTAAGTAGAACACGTGGTTTGTCTTTATGCATTTGTTTGATTTTTCAAGAACAACCTATTCAAAATGTAGGTGCCAAAGTTGGATGAAGGATGGATGTATTTCCTTTAGGTGTTAAAAATCCAGTATGATGCCGAAACCGGTTTGGCTCAGTGGTAGAGCGTCAGTCTGCGGACTGAAGGGTCCTGGGTTCGATTCCGGTCAAGGGCATGTACCTTGGTTGCCGGCACATCCCCGGTGGGGGGTGTGCAGGAGGCAGCTGGTTGGTGTTTCTCTCTCATCGACGTTTCTAGCTCTCTCTATCTCTCTCTTCCTCTCTGTAAAATATCAATAAAATATATTTTTAAAAAATCCAGTATGATATAGAGCTATTTTGAATACTTATACTTAATTATATTGAATTTGTTCCTTTTTATAAGCCATACTCTAAAATATTAATATAGCCGAAACCGGTTTGGCTCAGTGGTAGAGCGTCGGTCTGCGGACTGAAAGGTCCCTGGTTCGATTCCGACCAAGGGCATGTACCTTGGTTGCGGGCACATCCCCGGTAGGGGGTGTACAAGAGGCAGCTGGTCGATGTTTCTCTCTCATCGACGTTTCTAGCTCTCTGTCTCTCTCCCTTTCTCTCTGTTAAAAAATCAATAAAATATGTTTTAAAAAATAAAATATTAATATATTCATGATATAGAGCTATTTTGAGAACTTAAACTTAATTATATTGAATTTGTTCCTTTTTTAATGTCATACTCTAACAATATTAATATATTCATGTGGAGGCAGGACATGCCAGTGTACAGTGTACCACAAGTAAAATGTTACAGAAACACTTACATGATCTGAAGAAGTGTCCCTTGTTCAGTGCCTCCAGCTTTTAAATCTACCTCTTCCTGGCTGACGCCTTGCCCTGGGTGTTTGGTGATGTCATAATGAGCGTGGTGGTAATTGGTACGATCGCAGCAAATACTGAAGGTCTCTGCTGTGGTTCTGAATTAGATGGACCTATAAGTACTGTGGTAACCATGAAACGTAACTCTTTCGCCTAAACGCAGTTGGACATGTTCTTTTATAACAGGCAGTGGGGGGTGAGGGGCCATCTCAACTTTAGTGATGACTTTGTGAAATGCACTTGGTGAGTAATTGAAGTTCTGCCATTTCTTGGCTTGCATGAAGTTAATTTGAGGCCAGGCAATAAATGGTGAGTTGACAACGTCTTTTGTTACTCCGGGAATATGTCTGTATGTTGAGAACAGAAAGGCTTTACAGAGTCGTGATTTTTCCGACTGGATGAAATGTGTTGTATGTGGACTCCGAGAAAAAGATGACGACGTGATGGCTCCTTGGTAGTGTTTTATTGAGTGATAGCTTGATTAATTCCCTCAAATGGTACATTGAAAACTGGAGAATGTGGTTGTCTAGATGATTCCTAAAGCTACAGTGAGATACTAATTATTTTGACTACTCTGAGGATATTCATATTTTACACTGGCGGAATTATATTCTAAAAAGTGGAATTTATTGGATAAGGCTATTCATTTTAAGAACAGGATTGGTCAACACAAAAAGAGCATGAAATTGCTCTTTATACTAATATTTTATCTCTAGTTTCTATTTTTCTCTGATTAAAAACCTCCATTGTTGTTGCTTAGCATAGTGCTTGGCCATGAGCACTAGTAAATGTGTGTGAGCGGCAGGCACTGGGCTGGAATCTGAGGATACATCATTGAAGAAGAACCGCAGGTCCAGGTCCCTAAGGAGCTTCCATTGTGGTGGAGATAAGCAGTCCACAAGTAGACTAACAATAAGACAACTCTGCTAGTGTTAAGTCTACAAAGACAAGGGAACAGGGTGAGATGGCAGGGGACGGGGAGAGAAAGTGCTTTGGGTAGCTGGTCGGGGAAGGCCTCTCTGAGGAGGTAACACTGTGTTGAGACCTGAAGGATGAGAAGGAGCCAGGCCTGGGGGGAAGAGCGCTCTGTACCTGGGGTTCCATGATGCGAGTGAGTGTGGGGAGTTTGAGGAATGTCCCAGACAGAGAGTCTGGAGCAGAGTGAGCAGGCTGTGAGGTGCGGGAGGCCTGTAAGGAAGGCATTGTGTGCAGTTTGGATTCTGTTCTCCATGAGGGGAAGCTACCCATGGAAGGGGGTGACCATTCATTCTTTCACTCAGAGCACATTGAGTACTTCCTATGGGACAGACATCGTTTTATGGACCAGGGAATGAAGCAGGCATTCCTTATCCTTGGTGTTCACAGATCTCTCCTGGCTTCTTTTTGCGGAGGGGGGAGAGGGGGAAATTGAGGAGGAGTGAGGGAAAGAATAGCAGTAGAGAAGTAGGCTAATAGGTCATTGTAGTAATTACGTGGGCGATGATGGCTCGGATTGGAGTGGCTAGATTGGATTAGGAGAGAAGATACTGTGTTTGGAATACTTACTGGAGAAACAGCTGACTGAATTTACTGATTAGAGGTGGTAAAGGAGGGAAAGGAGAGTCAAAGATGCTATCTTAATCCTGGCTTCAGTAATGATAAGGGATGGTGGTATCATTTCCTGAGGTGGGGGGAGAGTGAGGAGAATTAAGTGGACTGAAGAGTCCTGTTTGGCCATGTGAAGTTTGAGGTGCTTTTTTAGCGGTCCGTGTGATAGCTGAGTTGGAAGTTGGGCATACACGTCTGGAGCTCAGTCAGGACATGGGAGAGGTGGAGGTAGGATTTTGAGTGATACCTGTGCGTATGTGGTGTTTAAAGGTGATCTCATGAAGAGTACAGAGCAGATAGCAGAGACTACAGGTAGAGAGCAGAGGATCAAGCTCTGGGACACTTGATGTTCTGGTCAGGTAGAGGAAGAGGGACCATCCAGAGAGAATTGAGAAGGAGCAGCTAGTGATGTGAGAGTGTGGTGTCCAGAAGAGAGGAGGCTGATGAAGAAAGGAGTAATCACCGACGTCTGTGCTTCCAGGAGGCCATGTAAGATGTCGGAAGAGAACGGATCTGCATAAAACTGGCAGAGATTAGAGGTTCTCTAACCTAACCAGCTCACTTTGTTATGGAGAAATTGATGTGTAAGGTGGTTACATTATGCTTGTAGAGGCAAAGATTGTGTGTTGACTGACCATTAGAAATATATGTTGCCTTGCCATGACATTACTGAAGCTTTTCTGAAGCCTTTTAATTAATACTGAGCATTCCATCTCATTTTAAGAATAATTTACTGAAAAGTTTGACTAGAAAGTAAGCTCCTTATTATTGGGGAGATATTTATAAATTTCCTCAACTTATTTTGGGGTGTTAGTTTTAATACACTCCAAAATAAGTTGAAATTTAACTAGACTACTATTTGTCTCCATGTACAAGAATTAACTTCAAAGTATATAAATAAACCTAAATATAAGACCTGACACAATAAATTGCATAGAAGAAAACATAGGTACAAAACTTATGGTCCTTGGTCTTAAGGAGGATTTTCTGAATGTGACCCTAAGGCAAAGGAAGAAAAAGCAGAATTAAATGAGTTGGTCTGTATCAAACTGAAAACCTTCTGCAAAAGAAACTAACAAAACCAAAAGGCAACCCATGGAATGATAGAAGATATTTGCAAACAACAGCTCTGACAAGGTACACAAAGTTATAAAGAACTCGGACAACTCAACCCAAAAAGAAAAGAATCCAATTAGAACATGGAGAGAGGGCCTGAACAGGCCCTTCTCCCAAGGAGACATACAAATGGCCAACAGATGTATGAAAAGATGCTCAGCTTCACCATTAGGGAAATTCAAATAAAAACTACAGGGAGATACCACCTCTCATTTGTTAGAATGGCTGTTATCCACAAGACAGTAAGTGCTGGAGAGGTTCGGAGAAAAAGGAACCCTTTCACCCACTGCAGGTGAAAACGTAAACTGGTACAGCCAACTGTGGAAAACAGTGTGGAGCTTCCTCCAGAAATTCAGAATAGTTACCATATGATCCAGCAAACCTCTCTTCTGGGTATCTCTCCCGGAAATTTGCAAAGATTTATTTGTACCCCAGTGTTCATTGCAGTATTATTCACGGTGACCAAGACATGAAAACAACCGAAGTGTCCTTTGAGAGGCGATAGGATAAAGAAGATGTGGTACATATATACAAATGGAGCACAACTCAGCCATAAGAAAAGATGAAATGCTGCCATTTGCGACAACATGGATGGATTTTGAGAATATCACGCTAAGTGAAATAAGTCAGAAAGTCAAGAACTATATGGTTTTACTCATATGTGGGATATGAAACTGAAAGCCACAAATGAAGAAACAAGACAAACAACTGACAGAATGGAGGTTACCAGAGGGAAAGGTTGAGGGGTAGTAATAGGTAAAAAAGGGATAAATATTTGGTGATGGAAGATTTGACTTTGGGTAGTGGGCACACAATGCAACGTACAGATGATGTATTACACAGCTATACACTTGAAACATAAAATTTTATTAACCAACGTCTCCCCAATAAATTTAATAACCAGAATTTTTGTTTTTGCCTTTAAATGTATTGTGTACAGCCAAGTGTCAGGAAATAAATGGCTAACTAATTGAGAAATAATTCATGTACTCTGCTTCCTTTGGAAGCCGATGCTACAGAAATAAAAGTAGCATGTACAGAATTAGGTCTAACAACTTTTTTATTTAGGAAAGTTTCTTTTCTTTTTTTGCCTGGGTACTGATAATACTTCCTTCTTAGTTTTCCCATAATTTGCTACCATGTAGAATATTTTTCTATTAGTTGATATTATTAAATAATTATATTTCAAAACAAAGGCAAAAACCCCTCTGGAATACCACTTGGTATACTCCCTCTCGCTTGAAGTGGCCAAAAACTTAATAGTTTTTACCCTACCTCGTTTTTCCAGTTTATAAATAGAAACAAAAGCTATGAGAGACTAAATTAACTATGTGGCCCTCATTCCTCATATCTACCAAAAACCTTTTGAATGCAGCATTCCATGTAACCAGAAGATAGGGCTCTTTGGCCCGTCACACACTGAAATCAACGGGCATGTAATTTTTTCACAGAAGGAGATATTCTTATCTGTGTTGGTTGCCACCCCACCTCTCTTAAATTCCTCTCTACATAATGAGTACTTGGGGTGAACATTTATTGGTTTTAATTAATATTTCTATGAAAGGTGAACCAATTATTTACCCATCTGACTCTTGTTCTAATCGAGGTCATTTAAACCTGACCCTGAACCAACCTAGTTTGAAGCTCTTCCTTGTTTCACTAGAATTGAAAATAGGAAATTCAGAATCACTTCTGAAGAATATAGTTTTATACCTTTTGTGGTAATGTTTTTAAAGTTATAGTAGTTAATGAATGAACTTCCAAATTTCTTTTTAATTTAGAAAGCAAAGAATATTAGCTGTCAATTACTTAGAATTCAGTTTAAATCCTTAACTGCAAGAAAGGCAATTCCAGTTTGATTGAGATATAATTGATGTATAATAATGTATTAGTTCAAGGCATACAATATGATGATTTGATATATGTACATGTTGCAGGGTGATTACCACAATAAGTTTAGTTGACATGCACCACCAGACATAGTTACACTTCTTTTCTTTAGGATGAGAACTTTCAGGGTTTACTCTCTTACCAGCTCTTAGGATGCAACATAGCATTGCTAACTTTTCACTGTAAGTTTGTGCTTTTTGGCTACTTTTGCCCATTCCCGCACCCCCTGTCATTGGCAACCACCAGTCTGTTCTCTGTTTTCATGAGTTGGATTTTTTTAGATTTCACATTTAAGTGTGCTCATATGGTATTTGTCTCTGTCTGGCATAGTTAAGGTAGCATAATACCCTCACCGTCCATATTGTCAAAAATGGATGCAGGATTTTCTTCTTCTTTTAATGGCTGAATAATAATCCTTGCATATAAACATCACATTTTCTTTATCCATTCATTTGTTGATGACACTTACGTTGTCCCCCTGTCTTGGCTGTTGTAAATAATGCAGTAAAACATGGGGGGTTGTGATATCTCTTTGAGATCTTGTTATATATACCCTGAAGTGAGGATTGCTGGATCATAAAGTAGTTTTATTTTTAGTTATTTGAGGAACCGGAATAAAGAAAATAAAGTTTCTTCCATCTTAGCTAGTAATTCTCCTGTGTAGAGCAGGATTTTATGCCTTTTTCTTTTTCTTTTTGTGTGGTTATTATTAATATGAATATCTTAAAATGTGTTTTAATGTTACATTTAAAAACCTTATTACTTTTTTTGGTGTTTTGATCCTATTGGAGATTGTTTCCCCATGTTTATTTGGAATTTTGGCTATAAATTCCTCAAACCATTTATAATTATTAGTGTATTTTTAGCTGCGTTGGAAAATATTTACTGATCTTTAAATAGATACTTAAATGTACACTAGCTCCAGGGATAGTTTAAAATCTCCTGTATTTAAAAATAAACAACAACAACCAAAAAAGAAAAAAACGAAAGAAAAGAAAACCTCCTTCTTCTAAATGGAATATTTTTTAGATCTAACTATTAAGTCTTTGAGAGTTTTAATTTTATACCACGGACATTTATTGAGTTCTCAGTGGTAATAATGACAGCGTTTATTGAGACCCTGCCTAACTGTGAAGCTCTGTGCTAGAGACTAAAAAAAGAGGGGGGGGGGGAGTTGTTTTTTAGTGTTCCCAGTTTGGTTATGGTGAAGAAAGTCATATACTTATGGGTTAATTTGGATTAGTAAATGCTGTTATAGAATTTTGAATGATATATATTGGGAGAGCACAAAGTAGCAGTTACTTAATACCACCCGGAGGAACCAGAAAACGCTTAGAGCAAGCTAATGCTGGACTGGGATTTTTGAAGGAGGTACAGTAGGGAAATAGCTTGGAGTCACCAAAGAATCTAATCTGTTTGGAGGCAATGATTAGGTATGTGCGGCTGGACAGTATTTGTCAGGGAGCTGGGCTTGGGGAGGTAGGGCTTGGGAAGTTTTAGAAAGTGAAGCTTCTCATGAAGAAGTTTTCCAAACTCAATGAGTTTGAGTTTTATTCAACATGCAGTAAAGAACCAACAGATGTATGTAAGCAGGAGAATGACATAACTATGTTGGCTTTAAGAAGATAATTCTGATAGCAGCGTGGAGGCTGGCTCTGATAGAGTTACTCTAGCAGGAGATCTTTGCAGGAGTCCAGCCAAAAGGTGTGACCTGTGGCAGTGGGGATGGGGAGGAGGGCTCTCATTCATTGGCACTTCTGAAAGGGACTGAACAGCTTCAGAAATAGATTAGATGTACGGGCTAAAGAAAGAGATTTTGTTGTATTCCCTGCATTTGTTCTTTTTAAGTTAGTTGTACATTAATTTCTATTGATGGTAGAATAGGGCAGTTGAAGGCCACTGCTCTGAACTTTGTGCAGAAGTACTGTGTCCTTGTTGACATTTCAGAGATATGTGCATCTTATAATGTGTGAGAGATGTGCATCTTATGATGTCATGTAAGGGTTAACCTGCTTTGATATTTCCTATTCCAGTCTCTTCTATTTAAAAAGATTGGGTGATAACCTTCACTTTGAAAGAAACACTGCAATTTGTATCTATGATTTGTAATATGTATTCAGCTTTTTATGCAAAAGTGTAAATCTGCTTTGTCTGTGGTCTTTTTTAAATTTTCTTTTGGCTCAGAACTGTCATTAAAAAATAAGATTAGTTGTTTTTCTAAATGTAGTTACAGGCATATTAACATATTGGAGAAGACTTGGTATTGTATGCGTTTTTGCTTCCAATTAAATAAAATCTTCAGAAACAAAATATAATAGATTACTTCTTTTTTTAAAATGTAATCTTCCTATATTTTCAGTGTGAATTTTATTACTACTGGGCAGTCAGTAGTCTGTGTAAAAGAATTGAAATTTATATTTAAAAATGTAACATACTGCCTTCCAAAGAGAAGTTCAAATGTATGCTGTCTTGGGATCTTTGCCATTCTTACAGAAACCCCCTTTGTTCTATCTAGAGAGAACTGATTTTACATAATTACTCAGTTGCTTTAATATGAAAGGACCTACTAAGTAAGACTTGATTGTCAGAATTCACTGAACATTAAGTTTTTGTTAAGTGCATAGCACATATCTAGAAAGTAAGTAGTTCCTCTTTCAGTAGCATAGTCATAACTGTTATGTGAGAAAAGTGTCCTTATTCTATCACCTGGTGAGTATATTTCACAGCTAGTTCTTACTGCTTTGTGATTCTGGATTGGCTTGAATAGAGACAAGATATATTATTCTTTGATGCAGTCAATCTAAAATAAAGATTAGAAATTTATGACATTTGTTAATTATGATCAGTATTCTAGTTACATAAAATATATTGAATCTTTTTAAAAAGAAGCATATTTAAATGTTAAGACAAATCTGAGTTCAGGCTGGAGGAGATCAACATATAAATAATTCTATCATTTTATTATGTTTTTGTCATTTTGGGAAACCTGAATGAATTGCTTTGCTTTCATTAAAGGAAAAGTTTGAAAAAAAATAAAATAAAGGAAAAGTTTGACAAAAATAAGATCATTGTGATACCCTCATAAACAAATTAATCTAACTTGAAAGGGAAATGTGTTAAACATTTATCAAAAAATAACTGAAAAAAATAAAATAAAATAAAATAATGGAAAATAATTTTAAATTTTAAGTGATTAGGACATTGTAGAAAAAAATAGATTTTTTATTTTATTTTTACCTTTCATGAGCATAGTCTACTTATATTGCCACGCCATATGATTCAGTTAGATTTTACCTGAGCCCCAGATCTCAGCTAATGCCTGTGTGTGGAATCACAGATGCCTACCTATCAAATATTCCAGAGCAGAGTATTTCCAGGTAGATAGATGATGTGTTTGACATGTTAAGTAAGAGAACATATGTGTTTGAAAAGTTCAGATATCTGCATGCAGATATCAGAGTCCTTCAGCCAGAGGAAGCTGAAGCATTGAATTCAAGTTGAATCTTACCTACCATTGGCCTATTTTAAAGAATATAACCTGATGTGCATTTTTTTTACAAGGTTAAAAAAGATATCTTCTTTCTACTCAGAGAGATTATAAACGTGTTAATTTTTGCACATTTTTCTTTGTAGGCCCAGACTATTCTTCATCAGCATGGCTACCTGGTAGTGAACCATTGTGGCAGGCCACAACTGTTCCATCCAATCACCGAAATAACCACGTCAGGAGACACAGTATAGCTTCTGACAGTGGTGACACTGGCATCGGAACCTCCTGTTCTGACAGCGTGGAAGGTGAGTTAAAATTCCTAGTGTTTTGATGTAACTATTTGGAGGATGGTTGAGTTGAGAGCATTCAAGGGATATGTTTTATTGTTTTAGACTAGTGTTTTCCAAACAGTGGTATGTGTACCCCCAGGGATATGGGAAGAGTTTGGTGGGGACATGCACTGCACTGTGCTTAGCTGTGCCTAATTCTACATTCTCATGAGTCACGTCAAGACAGTCTGGTGAGGCGTGAGGTGGTCCGGTGTGCAAATAAATGTTATTTATAATATAACTTTTACTTATATTTTATTATGAATAATTTTATTTTTCGCTTATTATTTTGTGTATGTACCAAAAAAAGCAAAAATAAATATATTTTGATTGTTATTAAAATACATCCTTTTTTTTTTTTTGACCAGGGGTACTCAGCATTACGAAAATTATAGAAGGGGTACACATATGTCAAAAGTTTGGGAAACACGGTTTTAGACCAATAAATTTAAAAGTATTGTTTGAATATTTAATGTTCAGTGTTGCTATTTTGCATAAATTATAGATTCACATGCAATTTTAAGAAATAATACAGAGATTCTGTGCACCTCTCTCCCCCATCGTTATATCTTACAAAACTACAGTATAACATAACAACCAGAAAATTGATTTGGTACAGTCAAAATACAAACGTTTCTATCACCAGAGAATACCTAATGTTGCTCACACCCACTGTCCCCTCCTCAACTCCTGGAGACCATGAATCTCCATTTCTATAATTTTGTCATTTCAAGAATGCAGGATAAACACAATCATTCCATATGTAGCCTCTTGGAATTGTTTTTTCCCCCACTGCAGATGCATCCAGGTAGTTGTGCATGTTAATAATTTCTTCCTTTTATAGTTGAGTAGTATGTATATAGCAATGGTGGTATTGAATAGACCACATTTTTTTTTCTTTAAAAAAATATATTTTATTGATTTTTTTACAGAGAGATAGAGAGAGGGATAGAGAGCCAGAAACATTGATGAGGGAGAATCATCAATCAGCTGCCTCTTGCACACCCCCTACTGGGGATGTGCCTGCAACCAAGGTACATGCCCTTGACTGGAATCAAACTCAGGACCCTTCAGTCCACAGGCTGATGCTCTATCCACTGAGCCAAACTGGTTTCGGCTAGGTCACATTTTTCTTAACCTTTTACCCGCTGAATGACATCTGGATTGTTTCTAGTTTTTTGCTAGTAGGGATAAAGCTGCTGCCAGCATTCATGCATAGGTTTTCGTGTGAGCTTACGTCTTTATTTCTCTGTGGTCAATGTCTATGCAATGGCTACTCATATGGCAGTTGCATGTTTACTTTATAAAGAAACTGTCACACTCTTTTCCAGAGTGGCTTTTCCATTTACATCAGTAATGGAAATGGATTAGAATGAGTCACCCAATATACTTGTTATCCTTGCTAGCATTTGGTAGTTTTCAAATTTTAGCCCATCTGATAGGAATTAAGTGATATCTTATTGGTTTTAATTTTCAGCTCTTTAAAGATTAACAGTGTTGAACATTTTTTTCGCATGGTTATTTGCCTTCTATGTATTTCCTTTGGTGAAATGTCTCTTTATGTCTTGCTCATGCACTAATTGGATTATTTCCTTTTTTTAGTGTTGAATTTGAGGATTCCTTCTATACAGGGTGTCCCCAAAATGCATATATGCTTTCACAGCTGGTAGTTCAATTTTGAAAATGAAATGTATTTTAAAAAACACTGCCTTTATAATTATTTATATACAGGGTGTCCCCAAAATGTATGTTTTCTTGGGGAACCCTATATTCTAGATACTAATTTTTTGTTGGTTTGCAAATATTTTCTCCCACTCTGTAGCTTGTCTCTCATTCTCTAACTAAGTCTTTTGCAGAGCAAAAGTTTTAATTTGATGAAGTTTGAGAATTTAGGTGTTCCCAAGGCCAGGTTTAGCCTTAGCGATTTGCTAGAAGGAATCACAGAACTCAGAAAAGCTGTTATACTAATGGTTATGGTTTGTTATAGCAAAAGGATACTGAATTCGGTCGGTCAGCAATACAATAGAAGGGCAGCGTTCAGGAGACAACGGGCTTACACACTCACTTTGGTGGAGTGGGCAGTGTTTTTACTCTCCCAGCAATGATGGATTACGCCCGTGTGGAGTATTGCAACCTAGCAAGGTCACCTCGTTACTGCTGGATGCTGGTGAACATCCAGATGATGAGGCCTCCTCTCACATAGCCTGCGTGTGTGCGCGTGGGGAGGTGGGGGACTTCATACTACCAACGAGAGATGAAAGCCTGGCTTGCCTGCTTGCCCTTTGGTACAGACTGGTGGGTTGGAAGCCCAGGCTCCCTGTTTGGCTTTTGGGTGGAGGAAGGGTACGGTTGTTTCTTTGCTGTTGTCTGGGGAAGAGTAGCTGCTGCCGAAAGGTTTCAGTCTTGTGAGGCCTCCTCTTTGGTCCATGGCGAGGGAGAGCAGGTTTCGTTGGGGCTTTTCTGGGCTGTGCCTTTGGTTCCTGTGCGGGCTGCTGCTTTCAGCCTCAGCTCTGGAAGACATGAGGCAGAAAGAAAGCCCGGGACTTTGCCAATGTCTTGTTCCTTGGGTCCCGAGGGTCCTAGCCAATCTGCTGCCTTCTTTCCACCTTTTAAAGTCTATCTTTGTTTATATTAGAATGTCCAGGGATTTTGGTTGTTCTTAGTGGGAAATTTAGGGGAGGTTATCTTTTCCATCTTCTAACAATAAATTTTTATGACTATTAACAAAATCTTGTTTAACTACTACTGTCATAACTTTGCTAGCAACTACATAGAATGTTAACTTTATTATGGTCCTGTATCTAATATCAGTTAAGTAAAACAGGGCCGGGGAACTTTTTTTTCTGCCAAAGGTCATTTGGGTATTTATAACATCATTCGCTTAATGTAATTCACGTAATATAAATTTATGTTGCTACAAAAAAAGTTCCTGGATTTATTGAATTTCAAAGTTCTGCCTGTGGTTGCTATGGCAGAGCAACCAAATGATTTCATAGGCCTTATACAATGGCCCGCAGGCCGGATGTTCCCCACCCATGACCTAAAACATCAACTTAAGCCCAGCCGGCATGGCTCAGTGGTTGAGTATTGACCTTTGAACCAAGAGGTCATGGTTTGATTTTTGGTCAGGGCACATGCCTAGGGTTATGGGCTTGATCTCCAGTATGGGGCATGCAGGAGGCAGCCAGTCAGTGAATCTCTCATCATTGATGTTTTTATCTCTCTCTCCCTCTCCCTTCTTCTTTGAAAAAAATATTAATAAAAATATATACTAAAAAATAACAATCTAAATTTAATTTTGGGGGTATAGGTCAAAGTATATGGAATAATTTTTATTTAAATTCTGTGGTGTATTGCTTTAAGTGAAGACTACATCTGTGACGTAGGCCATCCTCAGACAAACAGGACGTTACTGTTTAGTTAGACCCCCCTCTGCCCCTCCCCAAGCCCTTTCTGTTCTTTAGTGTTGTTGGCTGGTTTTCCAAGTGATGCTCTTTGGACAATGCTAAGTCCTCTCAGCTTCCTGTGAATCACCTGAAAAGTAACTTGCATTCTGCTTTATTTTAAAGTTGTATTTTATTTTAATTCTTTAAAAACTTAAAATTCATACATAAGTGTAAAGTAACTGAACACAGAATACAAATGCACAGTGAGTTACAAAGATGCGGTTTTATAAGTGGCCATTATATAAATAGAGACGCCTTTCCTGTCTTCTCTAACCTACAGCTTGTAGAGGGCCATTTGTTTTTCACTTAATAAGTACTTGTTCAGTTATTACTGTGTTTCAAGACCTGCAGAATTGGAAAGAGCAAAATGGAGAAGGGGATTGCCCCAGAATCTCAGCAGGGGTGGGACTTAGGAAAGAACTGTCTTCTGAAATTGCCATTGGGTGATTTGTTTTTAGCTGTGGTATTTGGAGATTTAAAATACTGCTAAATAAGGGTGTGAGATTTTTACACTTAACAGAAGTTGAAACACTAATTTCACATTAGCAGCAGCACCCTTTTAGCTTGGTAATTTGTTCGTGAGGTGTCCCGTTCCAGGTCGGTAGGAAATAGATCTGTGACACGAGGCTGGATGCATCTGCAGGCCTACCAAATTGTAACACAAGCCACACAGCAGGTCACCAGTTTCTTCTCAGGGTTTTCTTTGCCAGGACCTGGAGGCCATGTTAATAGCTGGTGTTGCCACAGAAATGTGTTTGAAAGGGAGTTGTTTTTGAAGTATGCAGCTTATGTTGTGTAGGGCATAACCTATAGATGCAGTGCCAGAGGTGAGGGATTAGGGTGAAGCAGAGGAAACCAGGAGTGGAATATAGGACCCAGACACACACACACACACACACACACACACACAGAACTCAATTTTGCCTCAGGCTTGGCTCTGAAGCCTTTCTCTCCTGTATCACATGGCGCCAGAGAGGCAGGCTCTCGGGCAGTCCTTTTATCTCATAACATCTGAGTCCTTAAATGTATCTCCTACTGTCTGTCTGTGCTAATTTTCAAAAAAGGTACAGACAGAGTTAAATATTTTTTTTTGCTAATTTCCAGCTGCTAATTTGTATTGGAGATAATTTTCTTATCTAATTAACCTCATTTATTTCAAACAGGAGGGACTGATAAAAATGGACTTCAGTTTAATCATATCTTCATTAGTTGTTTCCACTAAGAAATAAGAGGGCCATTGAATAATGTAAATTTTGAGGTTATCCTGTGAATATAGATCATAAAAGAAGAAAAAGGAAGAAAAGTTACCATTTAGTGTGATGTTTTTATGTTATGGAGAAGCTAAGGTCTTTTAAGATAAGGACTTGTTCAATCATTTATGTATTCGCATAGCCAGTGTTTATTGAGTGTGTGTTAGGTGTCAGATACTGTACTAAGGGTTAGAATTAAACAGACATTTCCCTTGTTCATTGGCTATGTAAAGTGGAGAACACAGACAGGATATCATCAAATATGATGAGCAGTATGACAGGTGAAGTGCCAAGGTAGGTGACATACCTCAGCCCAGTAGAGGAGGGGAAGGACCCTGGGCAGAAGTGACATTTAAGCCGAGGCCCCAGAAAGTGAGTTAGGACTTGGCAGGGCAAATAGGCGGGGTGGGGGGGGGGCACGTGGCTGGAGGGGGTGGTCTAGGCTGAGAGAACAGCGCGGCCAGAGGCTGCCAGGGGAAAGGACATTCTGAGCTTGGTCAGAGGAGAGCAGAACTGGTGATGCCAGGAGACCACCTGATGCAATAGGAGCCCATGATGACTTTTCATAAACAAGCAGCAGTGGGGAAGGAGAAAATGAGGAGATTCAGGAGCTATTGAGACAAAAACCATGCATTCTTTTCTTTTAACTGCTTTATTCAGACGGAAATCGTATTTGAAGTCTACAGTCCAATGGATTTTAGTATATTCGCATAGTTGTTGCTGGTGTAAGTTTTCAGACATTTTCCTGACCCCAGAGCGGAAGCCCGACTTCTAACCATCACCCGCCAACACCACCTTTCCCGGCCTCCCAGGCAGCCCCCGGTCCTGGGAGACTTCCTAACGTTCCCAGGACGCGCTCTCTGCTTGTGTTTTTCACTGATTAGGTTTTATTAGTTCATTTTGCCAGATAGTTTCTTTAAAACACCTCATCTTAATGCACAATATCCTCTTGTTCTTCTATCCTTTGTTTTTCTTTCTCCCCCCCCCCTTTTAACAGAAAATTTCAAACATAAAATAGTAGAAATGAGATAACATGGTGAACCCAAATGTACACAACATCAAATTTATACAATTACGAATTATAGCACAAATCTTATTTCAGTTATTCTCTGCTTACCCTCAGGTCCTCTTAACCTTTTAATTATAATAAAAGTAACATTTATTGAGCACTTACAGGTAAAAGGCATTATGATAAGAAGTTCACATGATCGTTACATTTAGATGTTAGGTACAATTATATACCGTATTATAGGTAAAGTGAATGATACTTAGACCATTTGTTAGCCTGTTATCCTTATTTATTTAGTGGTCAGTTTATTGGTGAGTAAAATGATGTTTTTGAAAGTTTATAGTTGTGAAACTTTTAGGACTCCGATAATGGAAACTTCAATAACATGACTTTGAGATATTACAGTGGATTAATTATTTATTTGGCTTTCACTTAATAAAAAAAACAACCATAAATTTGTACAATATTATGTTTTTTATTTTATACATGATTTGAACTATTTTTCTTTACAGAAATCCTTCTGAGGTAAAATATAACTTTTCATTTTACTTACTGATGAAAAATTAAGATTCAGCATGACGATAACCTGTCTGGGAATACATTGCTGTTCAAGTCCTAGAGCTAAGATTCTTCAAGTCAATCCAGGGCTCTGCCCTTGGCCCCCGTGTTAGACGTCTGTCCTCAGAGGGAGCTGCAGGAGGGGGCAGCTCCTTGGGGTGTAGTGAGGAGCATTTAGGTAATATTAGACTGAGAAACAGGAGACCAGGATTCTATTTTGAGAGTTGTACTTTGTCAAGTAATTTAACCTTTATGGACTTTAGTTCTTCATTTGCATATGGAATAGGTCAAAGGTTATGCACAGAATACTTTTTTTGCTTGTGAAATCAAATAATTTCAAGGTAGTATTCAAAATAATTATGATTTACATTTTATTTCAAACCAAATAACCCTTTTCACTTGCCCTCTATTTCTACTTATAATTTTTTGGTAGTCTACATTACTGCTTAAAATGAAATGAGTATTACAGCTCTCTTAAGTTTGCAGATATTAAACTTGCTGTTTAATTAAATTAAACAAATTGTTTTTTTGGAGGTATATTTTGTCTGTTTATGGACTTCATTTTTATCTACAGTGTTATCCATATATCCATTTATTTTTTCACTCATTTTTTTAATCTATCATTTTGCTTCTTGGCTGATAGAATATGAAAGCCTGAACCTGACCAGCTGAGTTGAATTTAGTCCATTTTAGAGACCTTTGATGAGCCATGCATTTAGGGAAGAAATAGACTCTACTTCCTTCAGATTTGCAAATAGAGGACCAAATAATGTCTTGCTTGTTCAGTCATTGAGTAATAATTTTGTTTCTGAGAAAATTTTCATTTTCAGAAATCATATCCCATAACATAGTTTAAGAGATAAGATTTATTTGATTTGTAAAAATTGTTGTAGAAGAGAGAAAATACTTATGGCTCTCTGCATGTGAAATGCTTGATGATACTTAATCTTAAATCGAAATTAGTAGGCGATATCTAGAAAATGTGTACAACTTTATGAAATTTTAAGTTATTGAAGAAAAATTTTTTAAGTTTTTGTGTAAATAAAAAGTGATCTGTTTTTACTGACCAGCTTTTCAAATGAGGTTAGCTTTTGAATTGTTGAACTCTTTAAGCTATACCTCTCAGATTTCCCTTTATATAAACTGCCAATAATTTGAGGTGCAGATTAGAAATACCACATCTAATTTGTGAATGGTATACTTCTATAATTTCTTTTAAATATATTTTATTGATTTTTTACAGAGAGGAAGGGAGAGGGATAGAGAGTTAGAAATATCAATGAGAAAGAAACATCGATCAGCTGCCTCCTGCACACCTCCTATTGGGGATGTGCCCACAACCAAGGTACATGCCCTTGACCAGAATCGAACCTGAGACCCTTCAGTTTGCAGGCGGACACTCTATCCACTGAGCCAAACCGGTTGGGGCTGTAATTATTTTTAACAAGTACTTTTAATTTTTCGCTCATTTTTTTGGTCTTAATAGAATTTGAAGTGGCTTAACAAAATGCAATTGAAAAAATATAAAATAGCTGGGACCCGTTTGGCTCTTTGGATATAGCGTGGGCCTGCGGAGTGAAAGGTCCCAGGTTCGATTCCAGTCAAGGGCATGTACATTGGTTGCGGGCACATCCCCGGTAGTGGGTGTGCAAGAGGCAGCTGATTGATGATTCTCTCTCATTGATGTTTCTAACTCTCTAACCCTCTCTCTTCCTCTCTGTGAAAAAAATCAATAAAATATATTTTTTTAAAAAGAAAAAATATAAAATAGACAAGAAAACGTAATAATGATTAGGCAGTAACACAATGAGAACTAAGATTTGCACAAAATTGCATACTGTTTTTAATCATGTACAGTGGCTAATAGGCCATACATTTGGCTGTTGGGAAACAGAAGTTTCTATCTTTAAATATAAAGAATAAAGGCAAGCAGTTCAAGAAAGTATGCTTTGTATAATATTGATACCTGGCATATAGTTTTCCTAATGTTCTTAACCATTATTTTTGTATGATTTATTTTTTTCCAATTATTCTCAGACTCTGCAGATACAGTAATGCCAAAATAGGACCTAATATTTTAGATGTATCTTTTGTAAACATTTAGCTGGGTTAAAAAATTATTTGACAATTTTGTTTTTTGAGTGAATTTTCACTCAAAGTAATTTTTCTGCTTTTCTAATTTATTTCATCTTTCTTGCCTTTTCATTGACTATTTTTTTCTTCATGTCATTTTTTCTAGTCTATTAGAAGTTATGAACTCTACCTATCTTTTAAAAATATATTTTATTGAGACATAATTCACATACCACACAGTTCACCCGTTATAGTATACAATTTAATGTTTCTTAATATGTTCTCAGAATTGTGAAACTATTAACCACAATCCTGTTTTAGAACATTTTTAGCCTCCCTAAAAGAAATTCATTAGTTGTCACTTCCCATCTTTCCTTCTAGCCTTAAGTAACCTATACTTTTTCTGTCTCTATATATTTCTTTGTTCTGGACATCCTATATAATAAAAGTCTAATATGCAAATCGACTGAACAGCAGAATGACTAATGGAATGACCAGTCACTATGACATGCACTGACCACCAGGGGGCAGACACTCCAATTCAGGAGCTGCCCCAGCTGCAGGCCCCCGACCACCCACTGGTCACCCCACAGATCGGCCCTGATTGCTGGCCAGGCCTAAGGACCCTTACCTATCCATGAATTTTGTGTACCATGTCTCTAGTATATAATAATAATAAAAGCATAATATGCTAATTAGAACGGACGACCTTCTGGATGAAGGCAGGGTTCAAGGGAAGCCTGGGTCCCGGGTGCCTGCTGGCGGTTGGAGGGAAGCCCGGGTCCCGGGTGCCAGAGGAAAGCTGGTGCTGGCAGCAGGGGAAGGAAGGCTACTCTTGCACGAATTTCATGCATCCAGCCTCTAGTTTCATATAAATGGGATTATCTAATTTCCTTAGTGAAGGACTGATTTTCACTTACCCTGTTTTGAAGTTTCATTAATATTGTCATATGTATTAGTGCTTCACATCTTTTTTTCTTTTTTGCCATATACTATATTCTGTTGTTTATCTGTTCATCAGTTGATGGACATTTGGATTGTTTTGACTTTTGGCTATTAGGAATAAAGCCCCTCTGAATATGGAACCCAGGAGTTTGGGTATAAATATGGGTTTATACCCAGAAGTGGAATTGCTGGGTCATACGGTATAACTCCATGTTTAACCTTTTTGAGGAACTGCCAACATGTTTCCTAAGCAGGGACACCATTTTACATTTCCTCCAGTTTCTCCATATCCCTACCAAAACGTTATCTTTCATTTTGATGATAGCCATCTTAGTGGGTGTGTTGTGGTGTCGCATTGTGGTTTTAATTTGCATTTTCCTAATGACCAAATGATACCAACTATCTTTTCATATGCTTTAATAAGGCCATTTGTGTATCTTTGGAGAAATGCCTATTCAGATTCTGCACCTATTTTTACATTGGGTCATTTGTATTTTTATTGAGTTGCAAAAGTTATTTATATGATTTAGATACACCCCCTTTTAGATACATGATTTACAAACATTTTCTTCCATTCTGTGAGTTGTCTTTTTACTTTCTTGCTTGTCTCATTTGCAGCAAAAATTTTAAAAATTTTGATGATGCCTAATTTTTTTCTTTTGTTGGTTGGGATTTGGGTGCTGTAGCAAAGAAACCACTGCCTGACATGAAGATTTGCATCTGCGGTTCCTTCTGAAAGGCTTATATTTAGGCCATGACTCATTTTGAGTTAATGCATGTGGATGGTAAAAAGTAGGGGTACAACTTTATTATTTTTTCTGGTGGTAGTACAGCTATGCTAGCTCTACCTATTTTTTTTAGTTGTTACTGTAGAAGTTACAATATGCATCCCTGATTTGGCTATCTGTAAAGGTGGTTAGAATCTTTCCTTCTCTCACAAATACAAAGACTTTTAAACACTGGAATGCTGACCCACCCTTGTTTTGAGTTGTGTATCATAGTTGTCAAATATTAGGGAGATTTTAGTAGTTCTTTTAGTGAGTCTCTTGGTGATAAACTCCATTGTTTTTACTTTTTTTTTTAAACCTACAAATTTGGTTTTCATTGACTTATGCAATCATTGTCCTTAGTTTTTAAAATTTAATTGTAATTTTACTTTAAAAAATCATTCCTTTTTACAATTCAGGGTTTCTTCTTGAAAGAAATTAGGGAGATTTTAGTTGTTCTTTTAGTGAGTCTCTTGGTGATAAGCTCCATTTTTGCTTAGCTGAAAATATGTTTTGCCCTCAATCTTGAAAGATAGCACACATTTCCAAACAAGTCTTGGGTGCCAGTTATTCACTCTAACCCTTTGAAGGTATGATTTCACTGTGTTCTGGATTCCATTACTGCAGTTGAGCATTTGGCTGTCATTCTGAGAGTGCTTTTATGAATAGCCTGCCTTTTCTCTGGCTCACTTCTCGTTGTCTGGTGTTTTGTAGTTTCCGTATGATAAACTAGCCCTGCTCTGCAGCTGCGTGTGTAACAGCGAAACTGTAAACCCTTAGGGGTAGAACTGCATTCATGTTGTTACTGTGAATATGTTTGCATCACCTTTTCTACCTAGCACAGTGCCTTACATATAATACCGTCCTCAGAGAGTCTTTGGTTGATTATTGTTAAGATTCTGTAGATAGCCCTTTTCCTTCTAGAGTGTAGTTTAAAATATGTACCTAAAAATATAGTGAATGCTGAGAAATGTTCATTTGGTTTGTTTTTTGCTTGTTTGTTTTTAAAGAAGAATGAGGTTACATGTAGCATTAAAAAATTGTTTTCCCTTCATGTAATTGTAGCAGTAGAAGGGAGGAAAAAAGGTATCATGGTGTTGTATAAAGCTGAATTACTGACTTTGGGTTAAAGTTAACATTTTTATTTTAAAATATGAAATATAATATTTACTATTGACTGGTAAACACATTAAGCTGTTACATTTAAAATCAGAATATTTTGATACAGGGTTGTATAGTTCCCTGATTACTTTTTCTTTTAACTGTAAAGACTCATGATTTATTGTTACACTATAGGTCTGGAGGGTGTGGTCTTATTCCTTTTTACTTTGAAAAGGGGAGAGCAGAGAGATAGCCTCTCCCTAAAAAGAGAGAAGACACAATCAATGTATTTATCCATTGCCATGCATGATTAACATGCGAGTAAAACAGGAGGCTGGGATTTTCTTCAGAGTTCAGAATATGTTATCATATATAATAAAGAGGTAATATGCAAATTGACCCTCACACCCTCGCACATGTTGGCTACCCCTATGTGGTCAAAGATGGCTGCCATAAGATGGCCAGCAGGAGAGAGCATTTGTAGGCAACCAGGCCAGCAGGAGAGGGCAGTTGAGGGCAATCGGACCAACGAGGGAGGGCAATTAGAGGTGACTAGGCTGGCAAGGGAGGGAAGTTAGGGGTGACCAGCCCAGTAGGGAGGGCAGTTTAGGGGCAACCAGGCCTGCAGGGGAGGGCAGTTAGGGGGCAATCAGGCAGGCAGGCCGGCGAGCAGTTGGGAACCAGCAGTCCTGGATTGTGAGAGGGATGTCCAACTGCCTGTTCCTAAATGGGAAGTTGGACATACCTTGAGGGGTCCCAGATTGGAGAGGGTGCAGGCTGAGCTGAGGGATACTCACCCTGTGCATGAATTTTATGCACCAGGCCACTAGTCTTAAATATAATTCACTTGCATTATTAGATTTCAGCAATGCCCTCCTAGAGTTTCCCTCATAAACTAACATCTGTCTGAAACCATTAGCTCTTCTGTGCTCTCTGTGAATGTTATAAACCTTGCCTTTGGCTTTTAAAAGAACTGCCCTCTGCTGGTTTCAGATTTCATTGTTGTAACTTACATGTGGGCTAGATGCCATTTAATAATTTGCATTTGGGATTTGTGGCTACAATTAGATTGTATAATAAAAGCACATTAGGAATTGCATTGCATCTACCTACCTCCAATTGACTGTTTTATTGGGCCAAGATAACATTTTTAAAGTGTTAAAATTAATATTTTCTGGACTCATTTCTAAGATATATATAATGGTCCTTTTTCAGATACACATCTTGTCAAATTTTTAATTCCTTAATTCATGTTGTGTGTGTACATGTGTATTCATGTGCATATGTATGTGAATGGCCTAAGCTTTAATCCTTAGTTTTGACAGTAATGAATTCTGAATGTCACAGGAAAGCAGATTTTACATTAGAACTTAGGTGTTGGTGATGGTTGAACTTAGGATATTCCACTTGAAGGCTTTAGAACTGGAATTAGACCCAGGTGCAGTAATGTTGGAGTGAATAGAATAGCAGAGTCCCTTCTTAAAATGTGTTATTTCCTGGACTCCTCCCCACTTTACCTGGATCACAATCTCTGGCAGTATGCTCTACATGCCGGGTACCTTATTTTGTATGCTCAAGATTGAATTGTTGGGGGTGGGGCAGAAGAGGGTCCTAATAAATGGTGACAGAAGACTTGACTCTGGATGGTGGGCACACACGGTGAAATGCACAAATATATGACAATTTATGTTCCCATAATTGTAGGAACATTTCTTGTAGCTCCCTTTATCCACCTCCCCTCCTCCCGGCACCGGCTCCCTCATAGCTTGCTGCTCTGCCCCCTCCTGTAGCTCTCCACTGCCTGCTTGTAGCTTGCTGCCCCACTCTCCTGCTGATCGGTGATCCGGTCATTATGTGGTCGGTCATTACGATTCATGACCTAACAACCATTTGCATATCTTTATTCTAAAGATATCTATATATCTTTATTATATAGGATGACAAATAGATAAAAGGCCAATATGCACATTGTCCCCTCAACCAGGAGTTTGGCAGGCAGGGAGTTCAATCAAGGTGTGGACTAGCCAGCCAACCTCCTGCAGCCCCTCCTGAGGTCAGCCCCACCCCAGATCTGCCCCCTCCCCCCCCTGATCGGGGACAGGGCCGGCTGGCCAACCTCCCGTGTGCCCTCCCCCCTGATCGGCCTGGATTGGGGTGGCCAGCCAGACCCCACCCGTGCACGAATTCATGCACCGGGCCTTTAGTACTAAAATGTATTATTAATACTTTTGGATATGGTTTTGCCCAGTTTCTATTTAGAACTGACCTTCAATAGCATATTTCGCTTCATTTTCTTCTTCTATTGATTTCATTTAGCCTGTTAATCTCCCTCTTGCCAGTCACTTAGCTCTATGCCATCCTCAGCCCGGCTCCCCGTCCCTCATTCCTTTGTTTGGAAACTTGCAGGGCTATCACATTTCTTGCTGAGTGAAGGCCAGGCTCTTTCCTTTGAGAGCCTTTGAAGACCTGTACAACTCTGCTCCACCTTTACCTTTCAAGGATTGTCCAGAGCAACTCTTCTTGACGCTTACTCCATACTGCTGATAAATGGGATCATTTGTTTTCCTTCTTTCTGAACCACGTTCTCTGGCTTCCTACTTGGATCAATTAGCATTCTAATCAGCAGAAGAAGCAGACTGTCTGATTGAACAACAGATGAGGAGTTTAGGTAATGGTATTTGTTACCTCACTGAATTTTGGGGAGAGCTGGAGAACCAGGGTTAAGGTTAGTAAGCTTGCAGGTAATATGCCCCAAGTCACCTCTGAGAATTGTCCCTCTCCTGTGCCACCCAGTGCTGGAGGAAACCGCCACCGCTGCCCACTGCTGCCACCTCTGGGCTAGCTTGCCACCTCTGCTGCCACCATGTGGAAGGCACCTTGCCTGCGCCAGCCCGAAATGATAGCTCCACAGAGAGTCAGCCCTTTTTCTCATGTGACTCCCTTCCAGACTGAAATCTTGTTTGCATGCTTCTGAAGATATGCATCATAGTTGCAGGGTGCATGTTGGTAATTTGAGGTCTAAAATTTATTTTGGGAGGTTAGGCTTACAAAGTATGAATTTTCCTGAGTGTAAAATATTCTGTAGAAGCTGATAAGAGAAGTTTGAATATGATAAATGTCCTCTATAACATTTCTGCTTATATTTCTCCATCGTAATATTTTCCCTCTTCATCTCCAGGTTAATAAATTCCATGCAAAGACCTACTGGAATTCCATTTTTGAATTAGACTGCTTGGTTCTTTTATCTGAATTTTCTTACAAAATTTTCAACATTTTATTTCTTTAAAACAATGTAAGAGCTCAGAAGTAATATTTAAATATATTCTAGTATGAGTCAAACAGTTATGGAAAAATATAGACTAAATTGTGAGAGTTGCTTTTTACCAGTCACCTCCTGTACCCCCACACTTTAGATTGCTATCCCCTTTATAGATATCCTCTGGTAAAAGTTATAGTCTTTGCTTTTATTTTGGCAAATACGACGATTACTTGGCACTTGATGGTAAGTTCATTGAGTAGAGAGGCACCTATTCATTCTCTGGGCTTACGTAGAGTTTACTAAAACTGTTCTTGTGTGTAGGATAATACTATGTGAAGGCCCATCTAAGGCAGTAGCTGTGTAATCATTTTGGAAGTGAATGTACAGAGAAAGATAGGAACCAAAGTATACTCCAAACAAGAGTTCTGGTTTGGGAAATAAATCATTGATGATGCCATTAGGGAAGATTGGGACTATAAGAACTATTCTGTGTCTGCAGATTCGTTGCTGGAACACTTTCTGATTATTTTCTAACTAGAGGCCCAGTGCATGGATTTGTGCACCAGTGGGTTCCTCCACCTGGCCTGCAAGGATCAGGCCAAAACTGGATCTCTGGCATCCTTCAAGGGGTCTCAGATTGCAAGAGGGCAGTTCTTAGGTGATGCACCCTGAGTCAGGGTCCCTCCTTTCTGGTTCTGGGTTCATCCCCCAAGAATCACAGCTGCAAGTCACTGCGGCTCGGCAGCTCCTGTGTTGAGTGTCTTCCCCCTGGTGGTCAGTGCACACCACAGCTACTGGTCAGACTGTCAGACTCAGGAATTCCTTTACCCATATTTCTGATTTGAATTAGACTTTGGGGAAAGCACTAAAATGCTCAGATTTGGCACAGATTTCCACAGTTTAGGAAAAATGATGAAAATACAATTTTCTGATAGAGATATGTCTGAGTTGTCAGTCCCGGATTATGAGTCAGACCTGTCAGTGAGGAACTGCATTTTTCTTTTAAAGGCACAACACGTAGATTAAATGGGATGAATATAACATATCTCAGTAGATGGTAAATGGGCATACATTTTGTTATGAATTCATTTTTAGGAAGTAATGTTTGAAAGCTTGATCTGTTGCAGATAAACTTAAAGGAATAATAAAAGTAATACTAATTACTCCCTTGTTTTGATAAAGTGCCTCTCAAAAAGTGCTGGGAAACTTGTGCAGAGTTTTGTTTTGGCCTTCAGCATTTGCCTCTTTTTTCCTGTTAATTACACTAATTTGAAATTCTCTTCTCTTTCCAGATCACTCAACTTCAAGCGGCACGTTAACTTTTAAGTCCAGTCGGTCATTGGTTACTCTTCCCACTGCCCATGTCATGCCGTCTCACTCCAGCGCTTCCGTTTCCAAACACAGGGAGTCATTGGCATCAGAGGGCTCCAAATGGGCCACAAGCCTCCTGCAAACATTGGGAAGCCACAGCAAGGGGGAGCAGGACTCTTCACTAGACATGAAGGACTTCCGGCCCCTCCGGAAATGGTCATCTTTATCCAAACTCACTGCCCCGGACAACTGCAGCCAGGGTGCTGCCGCACACACTGAGGAGTCGAGGAGCGGTCTGGAAGAGCCGGGGAGGGGCAAGGCTCTCACATCACAACTCAGGACCATTGGGCCCAGCTGCTTACACGACAGCATGGAGATGCTTAAGCTAGAGGACAAGGAAATAAATAAAAAACGATCATCAACTCTGGACTGTAAATACAAATTTGAGAGCTGTAGCAAAGAGGATTTTAGAGCTGCTGCTTCCACCCTTAGGAGACAGACCTTGGACATGACATACAGTGCCTTACCTGAAAGCAAGCCCAACATGACAAGTTCAGAGGCTTTTGAACCTCCCAAGTATTTACTGCTTGGCCAGCAGGCAGTAGGTGGAGTTCCCATCCAGCCCTCTGTGAGGACGCAGATGTGGCTGACAGAGCAGCTGCGGACAAACCCTTTGGAAGGCAGGAGCACGGAGGACTCTTACAGCTTAGCTCCGTGGCAACAGCAGCAGCTTGAAGAGTTTCCACAAGAAAGTGAAACACCAATGCAGGTAAGGCTCCACATCTAGCATCTGCTTCCCTCCAGTGGAGGCTGTGAGAACAGTAAGAGCACCGTGCGGTGAGCGGATGGCAGTGTGTCCTTAGGCTCACTGTTCAGCTTTCTCTTTTGCCTGAAAGCAAAGTAAGCCTAGATGCTGTGAATGCCCAAACTATTGCATTGACAGACTAAACTCCGAAAGCATTTGAGGCTGACTAATATGGAAAACTTGGTTTGTGCAGTGGACATAAAAACAAAGTATCAATTCTAGAAAAACTTGAAACAGAAACATAGGACCTGGCTTGTTATCATAGAACATTAATTTTGGGCATATGAGGTCTTGGATTTGCTTCTGTTCTGTCAAATTCAGAACCTAGATGGTTCAATATCCCTGGGCCTCAGTGTTTTTGTTTTTTTGTTCTTTTAATTGAGATATAATTGACATATCAGTTTCAGGCGTATAACATAAGGATTTTACATATTTTTATATTGCAAAATGATCACCACAGTAAGTGTGGTTTAGTTCACATCTGATGTTTTTCTGTGATGAGAACTTTTAAGATTTACACTCTGAGCAGTTTTCAAACTTATAATATGGGCCTCTAGCCCCTCGCCTCTGGGAACCACCTCCAATCTGTTCTCTGTATTCATGAGGTTTTGTTGTTGTTGTTGTTGTTTTTAATTCTACATATAAGTGAGATCATATGGTATTTGTCTTTGTTTGACTTATTTCATTGAACATAATGCCCTCTAAAATTCAACCATGCTGTCACAAATGGCAAGGTTTTATTCTTTGTTATGTCTGGAAAATATTATATTGTGTATAGGGTGGGGCAAAAATAGGTTTATAGTTGTATGAAAAATAATATAAAAATTAATAATAATATAAGAATAAACTGTTTCCCATACTCACAGCTGTAACCTACTTTTGTCCCACCCTGTGTGCACCGCATTTCCTTTAGCTATCCATCCATTGATAGACATTCGGGTTGCTTCCATCTCTTAGCCATTGTAAATAATGCTTCATTATAAAGGGGCAGGTACATATCTTTGCAGCTTAGTGGTCCCCCGCCTCTTTGTATAAGTCCCCACAAGGGAAATAGCTGGATCACATGGTAGTTCTATTTTTAATGTTTTGAGGAACCTCCGTACTGTTTTCCATTGTGAGTGCACCAGTTTACATTCTCCCAGCAGTGCGCAGGGCTGTTCTGTCTCCACATTCTTGTTAACACCTAGTCTCTTGTCTTTTTCATAATGGCCATCCTAAAGGTGGAGGTGACACCTCATTGTGGTTTTTATTTGCATTTCCATGATGCTTAGTGATATTGAGCATATTATATAAACATATTAATTCTAACAAAAATTGCAAAATTTCCCTAGAGCCATTTTTTTAAAATTATTACTTATTCCTGGCATTAATAAAAGTGTTAAAGATTAAAAGAATATATTCTACCAAAGAAAAAGGATATCACTGAATACAACCCCAAACATACATAACTTAACGTGAGAACCCTTAGCACATCCCGCATGCCATGCCGCCTTTGCTCTTGTGTTGAACTCTAGTTCTTAAACTGTTGATGATGTATCCTTAAAGCACATAGTTACACAGAAGCATCGTTATGGTATCTGAATTACAAGTCAGAACAGGGCAATTTAACCAGGCTTATTTGTCATTTATCAATTCAAGTGACTCAAAGATAGAATCACCTAATTTAAAAAATATTGTATTTTAGTTCTCAAATGCTTGTGGTAGGAGACCTGGGATCAGGCGGTCATTCTCCAGGTGGTGTTTGCGCAGAGTGTAGTTGTCCAGAGGCTGAGTATTCCCCTCCGACCTGAAGTGGGGGTGAGAGAGGTAACTGAGAAAATTGGTTGAATTTAAAGGTTAAGTATTAATTCGTTCCTTCTTTCATTCTGCTTAGATGAATGAATCTCTGCCATAAATAAAGTTTTTCCCAACCTAACAGTGCACCAAGGTTAGGCATCTTGAAGGTGTATTGTGGAGCAAAACTTTCTTTTAAATCTTCCCAGCACGTGGTAGAGGAAGAAAGCTACTGAGGGACAAAAGTTACACGCACCCTGGAAAGCTCTGCTTTCTTATCAGCCCCATTTGGGATGCTCTCTATAGTGCTTTACGGTTCTGGAGTAGAAAGTGAAAGTAGGTAAAGAAAACTCAGACACTTAAATCGCAGTGTTCAAATGATCACTTCTCATCTAATTCCCTTCTTGGACTATATCGGAGAGGAAGGGAGAGGGAGAGGGAGATAGAAACATCAGTGATGGGTGAGAATCATTGATTGGCTGCCTCCTGCATGCCCCCTATTTTGGATCAAGTCTACAATGTGGGCATGAGCCCTTGACTGGAATTTAACCTGGGACCCTTCAGTCCGAAGGCTGATGTTCTATCCATTGAGCAACACAGGCTAGACTCAGAAGGAAAAAAAATCTTAAATAACTTCTCCTCGGAATGTCCAGTGCTATCTTTATTATTTTAAAAGCTCTTATCTTAGCTGTTTTCAAAAAGATTCTTTAAAATATTGGCTTCTGTGGAGTCTAATTTTTACATGGAGGGGAGAGCTACAATAAGGATCAGCCTGTTCTTTCATGTGAGCATTTGCATGATTTTTTTTAAAAATATATTTTATTGATATTTTACAGAGAGGAAGGGAGAGAGATAGAGACCTAGAAATGTCGATGAGAGAGAAACACCGACCAGCTGCCTCTTGCACACCCCCTGCCGGGGATGTGCCCGCAACCAATGTACATGCCCTTGACCGGAATCGAACCTGGGACCTTTCAGTCCGCAGACCGACGCTCTACCGCTGAGCCAAACCGGTTTCGGCCATTTGCATGATTTTTAAGCACAACTACAAAACTCTCACAGTGAAAAAATGTTTTAAACCAGGAAAAGGAATCTGGGGAGTCATGAGCTAACACCATGGTAGGTGTATATAGAACTTCGTAGCCCTTGCGTGTTTTGTCTCATTTGATGCTCACAGCCTCCTTCCCTCTTACTTTCCTCAGATGATCAATATTGTAACATGGAAGGTTTGGTCTTCCGAGGACTCAGTCAGGATAACTAGTGAGTCAGCTTCACAGTCTTCTGTGCATGAGTGTCCCTTGATTCCCACGTTTTCTACCAGATCAGCGGCCGTGCAGGTGGGGGAGCACTCTGGGCCTTTCCTTTGGCATGAAGGGAAGTCTGTGCCCTCCGTTGGTTGGGGTCTAGGCCTCCATGTGAAATGCCCACCAATGTCTGATTCTTCCCTCTGCTGTACATCGCCCCTCTCCTCCCACTCTCCCCAGAGCTGTCTGACCCCCAAGAAGAGAAAATAAGACTTTGTATGTCTTTCCATGTTCCTGTTGCATTTCTTCTTGGCGGGAAGCACTGGCTATGGAGAGTGTGCACTTCTACACACAGCAGCATCCATTGGACACATCCGTTAGTTAGTGAAAAAGCATATAAATGAATTTGATATACATGCTTCAATAAATAAAATTAGTAATATTTGATTTTTTTAATCTGTCAACTTCCCTATATAATATTGGAATATACTTTTTAGACATTTTAAAGTGTGCTGTTACTTAGAAGGGCACTTTTAAAAAAAAAATTATCATTTTTCCACTTTGCCATAAGACTGAAAACTAAAGTATAACTCATTTCTAGAGAGAAGAAAATTCATCATTTTATGTAGGTCTGCCCTCTTGTGTCTGTACTAGAAAATCTTGATCATAATGGGAATAGTCACCAAAAACAATCCACAAAATCAAAACTGCTTATATTAGATTTTTTATGACAATAGATCATATCAATCATGAGTGAACTTAAGAATGATTTCATTGAGTTCAAGAAGGTCATTTAATATAAGTGATCTGCATTAAATAAACATTGTAAACTAAAATATAAAGGCAACATTTTAAAAGTAATTAGTTTTTAGAACTGTGAAGTTTGGAATTTATACTACAGTACAAAGTACTTGAGCATTTGGCATTTACATTTTAAAAAATACATTGCTTTATTATACATCATGCATGATAAACAGAATAAATAACATTTAAAGAATGGGTTTTTGTTCTACATTATGCCTGAGTTACAGTGTTCTGTAATCATCAAATATAAGGTTTTAATTTCTATTAAAGGCAGAATGAAAAACAAAAATCTTTACTTGTAATTTATTAAGGAAAGCCCGATATCTGCACAGTGTTATAGTTTGAAGTTGATGTTGTGATGAACAATATATTGAAAGGAATAGAGCTTGTTATTTACAAATTTTCCACTTTCTTATAAGATCATGCAGCTGATTATAGAACTTGGGTACTTTTTGCATGGGTAATTATACCAGTGAGGTGAATGTGTGTCTTCTTTATAGGTTTCTAGTTCATATTAGGGGTCTCTAACCCATAGGTAAGGCTTTGCTCAAGAAATGCCCTTGTCAGTGAGAGTGTGAGATCCTTTTTCCCTCTGTCCCTCAGCTTGTCTGTCAGCGAGCCCCCTCCCATCGCCAGCACTGCTCAGGAATTCAGAAACATTTTAAAACTAATGTCTATCACTATTCCGCAGCCAGCACTGGTGTCACAAATCAAGGTCAAAGTTGACTTTTCAAATACTTTTAATAACTTAGTAACTATATTTTAACAAGTCATACAGTCAATTAAATGGTCTCTACTCCTTTAATAATTGCTATATTAGTAATATGTCTTGAGTTGAACTTAAAATTATTGGATGATACAGTACGTGTAAACCATTTAGACTTCATTTTCAACTGAGTCCACATAAATTACCAAATTTTGATTGAATATATTTTTCATCACTAATTTTTACTTCTCTTGTTTTATGAGTAGTTGGAAGAGGGAAAGTAGAAAATATATTCAGCAAGAAAATAATTATAGATTAGTATTGTGGGGCATATGATTTAGTGTAGTAGAATGGCCTATCATATAAGTGTTTACCATCTGGTTGGTAGATTAAGGACAGTAGCTATATTCTGTCATAAACAAAAATACGAAAAAGTTCACTTCTAAATGTAATCAAGGAATTAGTTTATTTTTCAATTTTTGAAATGTTATATTTTTCTTTTCTTTTGTTTTCCTACATTGAGTATGAGGATAGAAGACAACCTGTAAAATATGAAGTCTTAAGATTTCATGATTCCAAAGATAGAGTATGGCAATTTATATACTGTAACACAGATAATCAACCACAGTGCCATAAATTAAGGTTAGACTCTATTAGTGTAGTAATTATGGCTAATCACACGGTCAGCAGTTAAATTAACCAGCTCTTCTCCTTTATATATCATAGTACCCTAGAGAAAATAGATTTATAGTTATCTACACGTACTAGCATTCTATAATTCTTTAAAACATAGTTAAGAGAAATTTTATTTAGGTAGTAGTATGATCTTTTTCCTACTTGGTTCTCATTAACTTCAAACAATGTAAAGGTAAGTATAGGAAAATAATGCAATTTCTATTTTAGAATGGTTATGATAGTTACTAAAGAGACATCTGTATAACAATAAAGAAAAAGTGAGGAATCCGTGGGCTATTTGAAATAATGACATGTCATTTGAGTGATTATTTTGATACTTGGTGAAGACCTGAAAAATACTTAATAAACATAAAAGAGGCTTTTACAGTACAATATAAATTATATTTACTCCAAACAGTGAAGCTGATGCATTATATATGAAGTGACTTGTTAACAGTACAGTTTCAAAACTAAGCTCCTAGTTCATCCTCAGAAAAGATTTGGGATTGAAACTTATAAGCTCTGTTGCAGAAACCAACAGTTACATTATGCACACTTATAGTCATTTTAAAGTTAATTTTGAAAATAGAGCCTTTTTTCATGTTTACAAGATCCAGCAGATGAATACATTTGCTAATCATTTCTTCTGAACCTTGATCTTTTCATGAAGAATTTCCTCTTCCTGGAAGTGGCCTCTTTCCCTTCCCGTGGGCGGCAGACTTTAGCTGTGGTGACAGGTTGCAGCACCGGGCATGGCGGCAGCATTTCAGATGAGCATCACGATGATGCAGATCAGCAAGAGGCATATCAAGATGAGACAGAAGTTGATGAATAGGTTCTGCAGATTTTGACGTGCTTGTTGAGGCATTTCAATGGTGGAAGCTCTTCTTATAGCAGAGCGAGTGAGGTATTGGACTTTCTCCATGACTCGGAAAGCAAGGAAGTCTGAAGTTTTAAAGGATCAAGAGAAAGGGAAAAAGTGGGCAGCCAAGTGAGATCACTGTGCGGGAGCCTGGAATGTAGAAAGAGTAAATGGATTAGGGTCATATGTGCACCTGGTTTCTGAACAGGTAAAACACAATTTTGTATTCATCTTCCTCAACGTTATTTGTATTTATCACATCTTATATCTCTGTGGTCTGTACATGTGTGCACACATACAGGTGTTTCCTTGTCTGTCCTGTCTCTCTGGGTTATTTTGGTGAAGGTCACCATGATGCCGTATTTGTCTTGTGTTTGGAATGTAATGACTTCAGTCCTTGCCTCCTCTTCCCAAAATGACTAAAAATGTAGTTGCTTTAGGGTGCACCTTGTTTTGGGCAAAAAGTTCTTAAATATAGTTTCGTTAATACTATATTTCTATGAACATAATTGTTGTAAGCACTAGTGTCTTAATAGCTCTAGAGAAAAATCTCATAAATGCATGCAATAAAGTGTTCTTCGGATGTTAATCTAGTCCAAAATAAAAGTTAAATGAGAATTGTTTCACCAGTACTACATATTCAGATATTTGTCATTCCTTTTTATGATTTCACTAGAGGCCGGATGCGCGGAATTCATGCAAGGGGCTTGGCCTTGCCTTAGGCCCTGTCTCCCTTCCCCCCAAGGATGTCTGGTCTAATTAGCATATTATGCTTTTATTATTATAGATAGTTTTGTAGAATATACTATTTTAAGTAACATTTTAAGTTTTGATACTAAGTACTGCAGACCATCAGCCTCAGAAGTCATAGCAGTAAAATCATCATTATCTCACTACCTCCCACAGATGGTAGCTATTTATGAGTGACCTGTACTTGTAGGCACTGAGTGCCATTTGCTTTTCTTTCAGAGCTTCCACAAGCTGTTCTGCATGATTAATTAATTAGTTGCTGCCTTATTATTTGTGATAATTAATAAAACAAAATAAAACCTAAAGCAATACATCACTGTAGAAAGATAATGGCTACTAAGATTTGAAGATATCTTGTCAATCAGGGTACGTCTAAATAAATTTTGAAATAAGAAAAATTATGGAATAAAATACCACCATTAGCACTTAGTGATTATATCTGTTGACATTTGTTGAAAGAGCATTGTTAGTCAGATGTTACTGCCTTACTCCAGCCACCAGATTTAATTTTCTCCCATCTCTCTCTCTATCCGATGAAAACCATCTTAACCTATTAGCTCCATTTTTGTAGAGACTAGGATGAAGAGAGCAGAAGGGACAATGAGAGAGTGGGAAAGAGGAAGAGATGGAATGGTGAGACCTTAGTTAGCATTCATTTTTACAAGGAAACCCTGTGGTATATAGTGGTTAGATTCTGTCGTTTCAGTACTTCAACTTGGCTGTATTCTGATTGGAATTATATACTAGACCCAGTTTCATTGCTGGAGACTCTGGCCTCCTTCAGAGTGTTGGTCTGTAGCAGCCGTGGGCAAACTACGGCCCACGGGCCGGATCTGGCCCGTTTGGTTGTTCTATCCGGCCTGAGGAGCCAAAAGAGCAGAGGATTCTCTTGCTCTCCCCTCTTCTCCTTCACCAGCAGCCCAAGATGAGAGTGCCAGCATGGTCAGGTTGCTTTTGTTCTGGCCGGCAGGTCCAGTTTAAGAACCCATTGTGGCCCTCGAGTCAAAAAGTTTGCCCACCCCTGGTCTGTAGTGAGGAGATCCCATTAGCCAACATATCACCAACTTCATTCTCTTTTTAAAGAGTTGGTAACAACCTGTGTTAATCTAGTATACATTCTCTAACAGTTCTAATTGTCCAATACCAGTGGCCATTACTTAATTTATAACACTCTCTACTTAGAAAAAATGACAGCTTAAACTTGTTATATATTTAATTATTTTGGTTTCAGTTCCTTAGATAAAATACTATAGAAAAAAAGGGGGTTTTCTCTTATTTTTTTAAGAAAATGCATTTTTAAGTTGTTTCTGCTTATATTCACTTATAGTAGATACAGTGATTTTATTCTATTGGGTAGTTGTGAGGAGGGTTTTCTTTATTGCTTTATATATTTGGATGTATAAGGATATATTAACAGTACAGTTAAGAAAGGAGTAAGAATTAGGTTGGCAATTTTTATGAGCTTGTATTTTTGTGCAGTTTTCGGACTTAAATTGTCTAAGAGATCTGAATTGAAAAATTGTTTTGAGACAAAACATGGAAAAGGAGGAAGCTAGCCAGTTGCTCATCATGAAGCACTGTATGTACAAGAGTCACTCCCTATTATGACACTGGTGAGTGGTGTGTCAGTCACATGAAACATGTCACCTTTCCATAAATACTCCATTCCCTTTTATGATTCTGTCGTTTGCACATGTTGTTCCGCTCTGCCTGGAATGTTCCCCCTCTCCCCACCTCGGATTCTGTGCCAGGCACATCTCAGTTGATACTTCAGGCCCAGTTTAAATATCACTTCCTAATAAAACCTTCCATTAAGTTAGAATGATTATCAGCTCTGCTAGTTTTCAGCAGGGCATTAGCGTCACCAATGTCAGAACAGCAATCAGGCTGTGTTTCAACTTTACATGTTTGTTTCCTCAACTAGAGTTCTAGTTCATGAATAAAAGGAGCCACGTATTTATTTTGTATTCTGTCACTTGGGGCATAATGGGTACTATTTGAATAACGCAATGAAGTTGAATAAGGGATTTTTATGATTTCCTTGAGTATTTTTGGAAAATTGATAATGATCAAAGATAGTGCTGAGATTAACAGATTAACCACTTAGAGTAACAGAATTTGATAGTTGAACATATAATCCCCAAACACTTCTCAAGTCTCTTCCCATTACAGATGAGGAAAGTGGGGCTTAGAGCATTTGCATCAGATGATTACAATTTAGAAAAGTTGTTGTCAGTGATTAACAACATTAACCTGAACGACTTTGTACAAATGTGACTTGGTGTTTGTGAAATACAAAGTGGTGTGCCCTAGAGAGATGAGCTCTCTCTCTACTGATAAAACTGTGAGGAATATGCTTTAACGATGATCTCATCTTTCAACAGCCAGCTGTTATTGAAAATGGATAGTTTGTTCTTGGGAGCAAATTGAGTATAAAGATAGTGGTTGTTTCTTTTTAAAAAAAATATATATTTTATTGATTTTTCACAGAGAGGAAGGGAGAGGGATAGAGAGTTAGAAACATCGATCAGCTGCCCCCTGCATACCCCCCACCGGGGTATATCACCAACTTCATTCAGTGGATAGAGCATCGGCCTACGGACTGAAAGGTCCCAGGTTCGATTCTGAACCTGGTACATGCCCTTGACCGGAATCGAACCTGGGACCTTTCAGTCCTTAGGCCGATGCTCTATCCACTGAGCCAAACCGGTTTGGAGCCCCGAAACCAAGGTACATGCCCTTGACCGGAATCGAACCTGGGACCTTTCAGTTCGTAGGCTGATGTTCTATTCACTGAGCCAAACCGGTTTCTGCAAGATAGTGATTGTTTCTTGTCAAACTTAGAAATGTTATAATTCTGAAGTGATTTGTAGTCAATTTATAATCTTATATATTTATAATCTTATGCTAAAACTAAAAAACAACTTTGCTTCACATGCTGAAGTGTTTGTTGTATGCATTCAATTTATTGGACCCAATTCATTTATAGTGGTTTAGTCTGAAATGTGCTGGGTCCTATTCTGCTGAACTTCCAAAATTTGTATTATAATTAGCCAGAATTCATTCATACCAGATGAGGCTTCCTGTTTCATGTTGAGAATCGAAAAGCTGTGTGTGGAACAGCACAGTGATGTGTCTGGAGGTGTCTGCGCCCTTTACTGCATCATAACAACATGATTGTGGGGTTTATCATTCTTTCTCTGCAGTCACGGCCATTCTGAGTTTAGAACCCCCCTTCTTAGAGCCAAGAACCTAGAAAAGTAGTTTCACTTTATTTTCGTTTTATCTGAATTTCTTAGAGCATCTTTTAGGATAACCAGAAATAGGTTGTATTGGGATGTCCTGAACTTGCTTCTGGCTTAAACAGCCACGGAGACAGAAATTAGGTTTTACCCTCTCCCCCATTTACAGGATGACGTTATGAGTAAGTTAGGGATTTGGAACAAAAAGAGTGAAGACGTTTTAAAAATTAATTAACTACTGAAGCCCTAGAATCAGAATATTGAAAATATGAAAGATGCTTTGATAGTTCCGTTGTAGAAATGCCCGATCCCTGTCTCTTAGTAACATGTAAGAGGCAGAAAAGTGTCCACAGAGTTATCTTATGAGTCTGTGGCATCTATAATTATTATAATTTTTGGAGGGATAGGAGAAATAACTTTTTACTATTTTAAAAAATATATATTTTTATTGATTTTTTACAGAGAGTAAGGGGAGGGATAGAGAACTAGAAACATCAATGAGAGAGAAACATCGACCAGCTGCCTCTTGCACACCCCCCACTGGGGATGTGCCTACAACCAAGGTACATGCCCTTGACCGGAATCGAACCTGGGATCCTTCAGTCCGCAGGCCGACGCTCTATCCACTGAGCCAAACCAGTTTCGGCCCAAAAGTTATTTTGATAGAATTATTTTCCTTTTGAGGTTGCTTAACACTAAACTTGGAAGTTCTAATTGAAGTTAAATGTGACAGCAACATTTCAGAGGTTTGTTAGTTCACACTGGCTATTTGAAAGAATCTTCAAGCTGCTTCTGCCTGGTTATGAAAAGAATTGTATAAGCATAAATATCAGTTTATTCTTAATCCTTCAAATGACTCGATAGCCCTAGCTGATTTGGCTCAGTGGATAGAGCCTGTGGACTGAAGGTCCCGGGTTTGATTCCGGTCAAGGGCACGTACCTTGGTTGCGGCTTCCAGCCGTCGGGGGGCATGCGGGAGGCAACCAAATGGCTCTCCCTCACCCGTCACACTGTATGAATCAATGGAAAAAATAACTTTGGATAAGGATTAAAAAAAAAAAGACCCCATAATGAAATGTCCCATTGCTTTACAGCTGTGCCTTGAGGAAACTTGATTGACCAACAGTGCAGAGATTTTATCTTTGAAATTGGCACATCGCTGTTGCTGTTTTGCCTGTAGGGTTGTCTTCATTATGTTTGTTTTGTTCAAATTAATTTATTTGCAATTAAAATGTTATTTTTAACCCTGTAGTAGTTGAGACATTAGCTTCTTCTTTTGAGAAAAAATTATGTGGGGAGGTAGTGTAGGTGAACTTTTAAGGAAAAATGAATGCCAAGTTAAATATATGCCCACTCATGTGATACTTTTTCTTTTTTTTTTAAAGACCTGAAGGTGGAGTACATTAGAAAAAGCACTAGAGGGCCTCAGTTGACTACAAGTGTACTGGGGTGGAGATGTATACTCAAGTCTCATTTTTATGTTTATTTGGTAATGCGTAAGAATTATGTAGCATAAGATCACTGAGCACTATTTCTAGAATGTCCAAGGAAACTACATATTATATGGCTTAAGTCACTGTTATTTAGAAGGATTATTTCCTGGATTTCTAACCTTCAAGGTTTACTCCTTTGCTGGTATGTTCAGGACAGTGTTAATTCACAGTATTGGTGAAGGCTAGTGATTCCCATAGCATAAATGACAAAATTCCTCTATTCAAGCATCCCAAAATATATGGGTTGAATGTTTTAAATGGTAGAATGTGAGGAGGTCAGATATGAAATTAAGAAAAATTAAAGATTTAATATATAACTAGGACAAAGTTTGAAAAGTTAACTTGGATTTTAGTTTATCAAAACTAGATTAAAGGCATGAATATTTCAGCAATGAAACAAGTTAAAGGAAACTTGTTTGATTATGTTATTGTTTTGAGTTTTGCCTTCCAGGGAGTATTACTTAACTAAGGTCATCTATAATTTTCTTATATCCCTGGCTTTGAAAATGGTCAGGATAATACTATATAGGCTATTAAGGATATAATGCCTTATGCACAAATAAACTTTAAATAAAATGGAGTGATTTAAATTACAAGTTTGTATCCTTTAACTTTGCTTTTTAGGGTACCATTGACAGTACTTGAGGACTTTTATTTTGTTTTTCCAATGTCCTGATTTATTTTTAAGCCACATTAATCTGTGGATAGGATGTGCATGTGGTTTAGAGTCAGAAAATTGTGGCTCTTCGCCAAGGCTCCACCATTTCCCAGCTCTGTGACCTTGAGAATTCACCTTTTCACATCTGTTTCCTAAAGTGTAAACTAGAGATGCAGTGTGAAATGTATAGGGAACTGAGAGGAGGATCACATGAAATGTTTGTGTACACCAGTGCACTTAGAAAATTGTTTAAGAGAAGAAGGAAGTTTTAATTGCATTTTTATTTCTAGGTTTGGTAATAAATATAAAATCTTAGAAAGATAATCTAATCTTTACATTTAATGTTTACTTAAATTTTTAATAAATATAATTAAAATATTACATAATACATTTAATAAGTTAAAATATTATTCTTTATTTCTAACTATTTTATCTATACAAATGTTCTATCTCTAGTTATTGAGGTTAAGAAACAATATGTACAAATATGAACCAAATACATTTTTTTCTGGAATATATTTTTCCTTGATGTTCACTGAAATACAATTAAAATCATTTTTGAAAGTTGAGTTTTAGGAAATGACAGTGATGTGACTGATGTCTCTTAATAAAGCAAAGTTCTCTAGCTCTTTCAAGTGATTTTTTGTAATTTACATCTTTCACATTTCTTCCATTTTACTCCATCTGACACTTTTTTAGCACTTGATTTTAAACCACAGAGTTTTATAAACAAAGATCATACTTAAATTTTACCTTATGCTGGAGATGAGCTAGTTGGGATAAATGTCTGGCACTGATGCATAATATTTGAAATTTGAACAGCAGTCATGTCAGTCTGGACACACTATCTGCGGAAAACTTTCATAGCAGAATTTGTGCTCTTTCTAGAAATTGTCAAGTTTTTGGAGCAATGTGGTGACATTCTGATCCTATAAAGACTCACAAACATCTCATTTGAATTGTGAGGATTTAACTTGGTATTTGAAGGAAAAGGAATAAATATGTATATAAAACCACTGCGCTCAGTGACTTACGTGTAATATCAAAGGAAAAACGTGCTGTGGATAAAGTGATATTCAGAGGCAGGTACGGTGCCTCAGCAGACAAAAATTAAAAATGATTTTGCATGCTGCTTACGGATATACAGTGTTCTTGTCTATATAAAGTGGTAGACAACATTTGTCATAGGAACTTAGAACTCTAGAGGTAAACTTTATTTTGACATACATAAAAAATAATGAAATAAAATTGAAGTAGTATTCTTTATGCTATAACTGAGATTTAAGAATAAAGACACATTTTATATATTACATTGAGGATTATAACATCTTGAGTAGAGTAGAATTTAAACAGAAGTTACACAATTTATTGTGGCATCTTTATTCTTGAGCATTTCTTTCCCTTTTTTCTATTTTTCTTTACCTCTCTCCTAAATGCAGGAGGGGAAACTGAAGAAGACTCGGAGAATAGTAACTTGATAAAGGCATATTCATTAAGAGGCAGAATAAACACTCATTTTTATCACATTCACTCAAATGAGATATTTAGGAATGTTTTGCTTCCAAAATGTCTGTTTTTAAAGTGCTGTGTTACTATTCTTTAATTTTAGGAATAATTTTGCATGTGGTTTTGACAAGTGTTTTAAAATTCTCCAACTCATTATTGATACTGTAACACTGAAGTTAATATAAGTAACTCAATTTATTAAAAGCTTGGATTTTTTTAAAGCAGTGTTTGTTAAAGCTGACGACTTTATAGCAAAGAAAAAGCATTTTAAAATAGTTTACATTATATATTTTAATGCCAGTTTATTAATATTCCCCATAGGGAATCATAACGATAATATTGGAATAGTCACGCCACTAATGTGCATGCTGTACAATCACACGACTATTCATAGTTTTCCAGATGTAAATAGCCCACTCCCATCCTGTTTCTCATCAGAGTGACAAACAGCAAAAAGAAGCCATTGTCTTTGCATGGAGAAATCATTCACCACCACCAGCAAATATAGTAACATCATTGAAAGATATTTTAATTGGCAGAAAAGCACTTTTGAAAAGCAAAATTAAAATGAAAGTTATACCAAAATGATATACCAATAATCAGGATCAAAGATGACTAACCCTTATCCTTTCAAAGTTGTCTTATTCTTTCTGTCACTGAATGGATAAGCATTTATTTAGAAATTAAGCTTTTTGTCATAGCAGACATTTTATTGTCTAACTTTGAACCGAAATTTACAATATGCCATTCTTCTTTCAAAAGTTCAGTAAGTATGAATTACAGAAAGTATTACCAAAATCAATGAAATCTATCTCTTACCTTGACTGTTGTGACGATCCCAATATATAGAATATTGTGAGCAGAATGAAGTCTTATCGGCGTTTAGCTGGAAAGTTTTCTCTGTTACCAGATTTATGGGAACAATTGAAGTAGGTGGAGGAGAAAAGTGTTTTAGGGAGGTCTTATGATGTCACACAGGAATTCTGCGGTTATGATTGGTTAGCCACAGTCTTATCACAGCCAAACTTTCTAGAATGCCATTCGTCTTACTTTAGGTGTGGAAAGGTCATTAACATTTTGTGCCTCGTTTTCTTATTTTTGATTTTAAAAAGTATGAGCTAGATGGATAACATCATTTTGGGATGTAGAAAGCTCTTTTTAAAGACTCATGCAGCTTTGGGCTTAGGGATGATTGTATACTGAGAGTGATAATGTTGAAGAACGAAAATAGTTACATTAATAAGAATTTTAATAGAGTGAACATAACAATACTGATTCAAGCCAAACAACTTATGTTGAATTGCTGTTGTTTTAATTCTGCAGCTTCATAATGTTAACGTCTAAAGAGACAATAGTTAAACATTTTCACAGAAAACAAATTTTCTGCCTTTTCCTGTTTTATTTTTACATTGTTTCCTCATCCTTACCTGGTATGTATATCAGAAAGGTAGGCTAACTACTAATTTTTGGTTTTAAAAAATTAGCTTTTCCTGATGGCTAAAGTAAGAAGTAATAAATGTACTTAATACATTTGTGTTTCCTTCAATTAGGGTTTTAACAATGTATAAACAGTGATTCTCATATTTAACCGATGCGTATCACCACAAGAAAAGTTGTACTTTAAAATGGAAGTATTTAGGATTTTATAATAGCTGCACTAAATTACCATAAAATATTACTAAAATTTTAATACGTTGACACAGAATCAAGCGTAGCATTCTAGCAAACGAGAAATGCTCACAAATTCCTAATTGCTGGCATCCTAGTTAATGATACTTTGTTGACAGTAGGTGTGCACACGTTGGAAATTTTTGTGTAGTATTTCTAAAAGGAAGTGCTTCATTTAATGTAGCAGTTTCCCTGAAAATTACTGTATAAAGGATATTTTAGTAAATGGGATGACATTTTGAACTTCCTGGAATGGTTTATCTTAAGGTAGAAGTAGGAAAATAATTCTTTTGAAAAGCCAGGCATTGTTCCTGTTTTATTCTGATTTTTGTTTATGTATCAGATTGACTTAACTGACCAGACCTGCAGTGTCTGATTTTTAAGTCTCTCCTATAATTTTGGGCAAACTGTTTGCTAATATTTAATGTTCTAATACTTAAGCAGAGTGAACGCAGCCCGCTTTCTCACGGGGAACTAAAATGTGTTGCAGCGGCTGCTGTGTCCTTAAATGGAGATGATTTTGGCTTCTTCCAAAGAAAGATAAAATCATTCTCCAAAGCAACATCTTTCATTATTTCAAGAATCATCTAAAACTAATAGAAAAATAATATTTCTGCAAATATCTCCTGAGAACATTGCTAAGGGAAAATTTACAACTTAAAAGTAAAACCCAGTATTAAAGATATTGCGTGAATAATGTTTGACATTTGCTCAGTGCTTTGTAAGCATTTTTTTCCTTTCAATCTTTTCATAATAAGAATCTCTTACACCAATTGCCAGTGATGACTGAAATACAAAACCTAGGCTCAAAATACAAGCATAAAGTGGTTTACAGCTATTTGTCAAATATGACATATCTTCCGAGAGAGTCTAAGGATTCCAGTCCATATGTTGAGTTATAATTCACTGACAGATTGGCGTGTTTGAGTCTGCTTTAAGTTTGCCTGCCAGGTGAATATTCATTTGAAAGCGATGCTTAGGGGATAGCTCACTGTAGTATAAGCACCTTTAGTTCTGAGAAAGAGAATTAGCAGTGCCAGTAATACCTACTTGGATAAATGAAAGAACTGCCACGGACTGAATAAAATACGCCATGAATATCTCACATGTTGCTGTGTTTGCTTTAGAATCATACATAGGTGTGACTCACATGCATACACACCCACCTTAGAAGGATATGAACTGTGTGTGTAGAACTAGTGAATAGACGCAGAAACTTACTTTTCAGATTTGTATAAAAGTGGGGGGCTTCTTTTTACCCATTTCCTTTTAGTTAGCTGTTGCTGCTAATTATTAGTCCAAAGGGAGCCCTAGGAAGTGTTACAGTTTAGTTTAACCTGATGCAGCCTAAACAGAAAGCTGTTTAATAAACAAGAGCATTGGTGAGCTACCGCATAATCAGTATTCTTAAAAATCCCACCTCGAGGGGCTGGAAACTGGTTTTGGATGTGCTCTGTCAGAGTATTGCTTTGGACTCACACTCTATAATTCGAATCCACTTGTGGTCACATGACCACATGCAGCTTCCCTAGCCTCCTTGTCTGTGGAATGGGTTTGTTGTGGGGGTTTAATGAGATGAAGTACGTGTAGTGACTGTTAGAGATTCTGCCACACGGTGTCCATTTAGTGTTAGTACTTAATTTCTCTCTTTCTTTAGATGATCCTTAACCTACAGGCCACGGATAGAGTCCAATGGTCTTGAACTTGGATAGGAAAGATTACATCTTTATTTTTACTAAACTCTCCATGAGATGTAGCACTTAAGTTTTGATTATAGACCACAAAGTTGCAGAAATGTTAATACATTTAATGTCACTATAGCAATCTCAGAAAATTTCAGAGCTTGAAATCCTGTTGATATTCCTCACTACTTTGAAATTACCATAATTAGACCTGCCTGTAAATACTATAATTTAATGTATAAAAGAAGAACAAGTATTACATCACAGATTTGTTTTTAAAAAATAATTACTTTAGGAAAATTCATTTTCTTTCTAGTGCTATGCTTTTTGTTTTAAAGCTGGGTTCAGTGCACTCTACTGATGGTGCATAACAAGGCCCTAACCTCCTCCCCTTCTGCAGGGGGCATTTAATTTTTCAGGACAATTCTAAATATACAGAATTAATGCAGATATAGCACAGAGGGTTTCTCTATACCCACTCGCCATTTCCCCTGTTGTTAACGTTCTGTATTAGTGTGGGACTTGTGATATAAGAGTTGCACTAAGACAGATTGCTTTAGCGAATACCCATACTTTGTTCCCATTTCCTCAGTTTCTGTAGTGTCCTTTTTCTTTCCCAGCGTCCTGTCCCGGACACCAGATTACAGTTAGTGGTCATGTCTCCTCTTTGTTTGTGTGGCAGTTCCTCAGTTTCCCTTTTCTGATGACCCCAAACCTTTTGAAGAGTGCTAGTCAGGTATTTTGTAGAATGTTCCCCAGTTGGAATCTGTCTGAAGTTTTTCTCGTGGTTAGACGGGTTAGTGTGTTTTTGAGAGGAAGCCCTTAGAGGTTAAATGCCCTTTTCATCACATATCCACTGTGCATGCTGTCCACATGGCTTCCACTGCTCTTGTTGAACCTGAGGGCCTGGCTGAGCTGCGGTGTCCGCCCCGTTTCTCCAGGTGCGGTTCCTCCCCGCCCCTCCTCGCTGTGCTCCCAGAAGGCCATATAGCCCTCCCTTACGCTTCCCTGCCTTTGCAGTGGGGTGTCTATAAGCGTTATTTGGAATCCTGTGTATCTTATGTATATAAAACATCTTAAGAACAAATCAGCAGGCTCTGGCAGCCTTCCAGAAAAGTCCGTGGCGCGGGAAGCTGAGGGTTCCTGAGTGAGAGGGTGTTTCTGTAGCCCGGGGGCCGGCAGCCTTATTTGAAAGAGGCCGGTTCCCCGCGGGCTCCGGTCCGGAGCTCCGTTTGCTTTTTTAGGCCGTGTCTTCCCAGCGGCGTCCCTTATCGCACTCCTCTGCACTGTGCGCTCCGCCTGGGCGGCTGCCAGCCGCTCTCGGAGCAGGCCGGGGTTCTATTTTAAGCCTCTCTCCTTTTTTTGTAGGAATGTCCTTCTTACCAACCTTTCTGCCCATCAAGTGCCGGTTCAGGTTATATGTGCTGTGCGGCCCTCCCTGCCTTCTGGCGGACGATTTTGCATGGACCTCCGTTCCCATGTCTCTCTTCATTGCATTTATAAGTGTATGTGCCTAGACTGCAGGCTCCTTGAGAGCTGACCCAGTAACTCATACTTATACCGCTGTTTATTCTGTACAGTACTATTCCCTAGTATAGAGCCTGGCTCATAGTAATTCTTAGATCCTGATTAAGTAGATGATTGGATGAGTGAAGAAAGGGAGAATATGGAAAGCTTGCAAGGCTGGTAGCGAAGGAGCGATCCTGCGGAAGTAAGTGTGAGGGTCAGTTATAAAACCCTTCTCTGCTTTAACTTACTGCGGTGGAGGAGGAAGAGGATGGGAGGATAGGGATTAGAGGAGAATAACTGGGAAAGTAACTTTTTTCCTTGTCGTTTAAAAAGGTTTAAATATATTTGGAGGGTAAGAGTGAAGGAAGCCCCCCTCCCCCCCCCCCAAAAAAAGGAGTGAAGAGCAAAGGAAGGCCAAACCATAGCACACATTCTCTAAACATATTTATATTTGGGGCATTTTTATGAGATTATATATTAAATGTGTTGTCTTACAGCATGTAAATGTGCCATACTATATTGAATTAGTCTCTAATTGGATATTTGGTCATTTATAACTTTCGCCATTGTAAACCATACAGAAATAACCCTTGATGAACATCTGTGTAAATACATTTGACCTCCCTTTGTCTTTTTTAGCCTCGGCTCTTTAAGCCTGTTATAACTAAATGTCAGTTTATTCAAGGATAATCAAGCTTATAAATGAATTTGATTTGTATTTGAATTCCAAGTTAGTAATTTTTGCAAGTTTTGCTAGTTAGGTGACAGCATTTCCTTTTATATCAATAAACTTCTTTGATGAAATTATCTATGAATAGAGTTTTTTTGGTGAGGTTTAGACCGAAAGTGGTCCACATGCAGAGTAATGTGACTGAATCATCTTCCAGCTAAAGGCGCCACACTGTGGCTTTAGGTCACGTGGCCTTTTTCACTGCGCCTGCGCTGAGGGTGGGGGAGAGGCCCTCACCTTAATTTAGGTCTGAGCTCTTATACAAAGACTTCGATTTTAACACGTAAGTTTTTGATTGCCTCAAGGTGGGACCCTCCAAAACGTAATAGCCTTTGTCCTTCAGTCACACAGTTAGTTAGTCCTCTTTAGGTTTCCAAGACACAAATGGAACTGAATCATGGTTTTTCAGGATAGATGCATTGTTAAGAAGGTTATGTAAAATGGATTGTGATATGTGGAACTCACGTTTACCTTATCAAGCAAGAGATGCAAAGTGACTTAGTGAAAAAGACTTAGAAGTTTACTTTCTTGATGTGGAGACATTGTACTTTTTTATCAGAACTTTAATATACTGAGAGTTGTACATTGTTTTAATAACTCTCAGGACATCTGTGCTTTATCTTTAACTATCTCCGAATTAAAAGTTCATGAACACAGCAAGAGGATCTGAACACACCATCTGCTGTTTTCACTTGCCCTTGAGTTGGTCAAAGGTGGGTGGGTGGTGGGTTCCAGCACCAGTCCTGCGGCAGCTTCAGTTGTTTACTAGGCGTCTCTGCAGTGTGTTCATTTCCTGGGCTTACTGTCCAGTCAGGGCCATGATATCTGAGGAGTTTTTAAAATTATTATTATTCTAGGATATATATATATATATATATATATATATATATATATACACACACACACACACACATTTAAAATCTAATTTGAGAAAATATTAAAAATTCAAAATTTGGATAATTAAAAATCTGTGTAATGTATGTGAGAGAATCAGAAAGAGCTGGAGACTTCACACCTCCACAATAGAACCCACTGTGACCACCAATGACTTGTATTTCACATTTATCTCTAAAATGCAAGCTAAAATTAAATTAGTTATGTAGATTACTCAGAGTTGCTAGGTCTGAGAGAAATGAAGCTAGATCAAGGTTGGAAAACATGATTTTTATTCAGAAGTTAAGTTTGTGGACTGTTCTTTAAACTATATCTTTAAAGCATATATGTTTATGTTACATACATCATTGCTCTGAAAATGATAATAGAGATTTTAAGTAATGATCATTTGGAAGATGGCAGCCTTTTGTAGATACTTTTTAGATTGCTCAGTATTTAGCAAAGATTGTCAGGCTCTGTGCTGAGTCCCATGGGTTATAAAAGATTGTGGCCTGGCTTACCATGGCACAGACTAAACTGGGAAAGGAAGCACTGTCCTGATTACTATCATAATACTCTAATTACAGTACCTTCCTGTGCTGTTGGAAATATTTTTAGATTTTTTTTTTTGAAGGCTGAGAAATCCACTGAGGGATTGCAGTTAATTGTCTTGTTTTTGTTGTGTGTTATGGGCCAAGTAATAAACTAGGCACAGATCACTAACATCTCTGGTTCTTAAACATTTTAGAAAAATATATGAAGGGATGTTAAATTGAACAGTCAACTTGTTCTGATTTTATAATCTTGTATTTGCCTTGCTCCTCTGTCCTGGATATACCATTTCCCCCTTCACTTTTGCATTGTGACTGTAATAAGAGCGTGTGTTGTGCATGGGTCTTTCCTTTGTTGGCATTAAAAAAGCACACCATGGCGATACAAACACACATTGGACATAAAACAAATGGATTTTTGAGGGGGACATGCTCCTTCCTGAAAATAAAGGATGTAATAGTAACTAGTTGGTTAGCCCAGTGGAAATCAGCAATACCTCTAAGTTCTCTGTTTTTATGCACATGTATTTTTATGACACAGAAAAAAGGAATATATGCTCCTCTCATTAGTTTTTTTTATCATTTGTTTCTAGAGTTTTTTTTTGTTGTTGTTGTTTTTGTTTTGTTTTTTTACCATTGAAGAGAGCATAGAGTTAGTAATAAAGACAAAATAAAGAACTATCAGTAACAGCTCAGTTCCTTCTATAATTTAAATTTCAAGTGTCAAGATGCAGACCTGGGTCTCTAATAGGTCATCTAAGGAAGAAGTTATGGATTGAATATTTTTATGTTTTTTGTATTTTATTTTGTTAGAGAAAATGTGTAGTAATATACTTCATAAATAATTTCATGGACTTAATTAATATATGGATTTTTATTAAATGTACCGCTCTCTTAGTAATATAGTAAGATACAGATTTTATTGTAATGCACAATTCTTTTAGCAATCATGTAATCCATGTTTTTCCTTCTCTTGATGAATCAGAGCTCTTCAAATTCTGTGTAATTTGTAGTTTATTTTTGAGCTTTGTGAATTTATTTTGGGGGTGAAGCATTATGACTGTATTACCAAAAAGCTCTGATAGGGTATCTCTTCAGATAGACTATTCCAGGAAACAGAGGAAGACTTGCTGTGCTATTTGACATGTTGTGAGTGGTGAATGAGCTAAGGAACAAAAGCAAATGAAGGTGAGATAACAAACTTGAAGAATCGCAGAGGTTGTATTCCAGTTAAGTGTGGTAGCGCTAGATTATCTAAATTTAACAGAATGTCCAGGACGAGGCCAAGGAATTTGGAGCTATTTTCAGCTGCAAATAGTAAGCTTATTTTAGAAGCCTGTTTGACCATTAAGTGACTTATTTTGGCAACTTTTCATATCATTGGGTCTCATCTAAGTAGCATGTGTTTGGGTGGTTGTAGATGCCCACTCTCCCTAGTAGGTAAGAGCATGGAAATTGCTATTTACAATAACAGGTAGATTACATATGTATTATAGGCCTATGAAACTGGATGATTTGGTCTATGCAGAGAGTTATGATTCTTCCTTGGCTGGTAAACTACTGTTTTCTTCTCTAAATCATCATTGCAACACTGTATCTTATGCATTTTTTAGGTAAAACATCTAAATGAGGACTTTTCTTCTGTCCCTGAGTTTGGTAACTACCAAATATGTATGAAAAATGTTTACTTGTATAAAGTGCCATAGTTCCACCTGTACAGATTTTGATATGGTTGTTACTTTGATGACATCCTTTCCATTCCATACTTTAAATTAGCTCAGACAGTTTTCATATTATGAAGGATTGTCCTCCATCTTTAATATATATATATATATATATATATATATATATATATATATATATATATATATATATTCAGAGAGGTAGAGAGTGGAAGAGATAGAAATTGTAATTATCTTTTTAGATCTGATGTTCATGTCAGTTGAAATTATGTTTTTCAGAAGCTATAAATATAAATTGTGTATTCATAAGTTTAAGCAATTATGTTCTCCTTGATTACTTATATTGGCAACAGTCAAGTAGAAATATGACTAACTCCTTGAAATTCTAAGAACAGCATAATAGTAATTTTCTACTTTATTGACATGTGAATTCTGAAACTTTTTTCTAGAAATATTCAAATATATCTTCAGTGTCTTATTCAGCTTCCATCAAAGCAATATCTATGCTTTCTGGAATATTTTACTACCAGTATATAGCTGCCACAAAACATTATGCCTCTCCTGAAAGTTACAATTTTATTGAATAGGAATTCTTAGTTGTTTTCTTACTACTTGGGATAGAAATGTGTTACTAATGGGTCACAGGAGGAAAGGGTATTTGAATATAAACTACTTTTCTATTTTTTTCATATTTTGAAGCAGGATTGTCCCTATCTTTTTTAAAGTATATCTTATTGATTTTACAGAGGGAGAGCCCATAACCCGGCATGTGCCCTGACTGGGAATCGCACCGTGACACCTGGTGCATAGGTCACGCTCAACCACTGAGCCACACTGGCAGGGCTGTCCTCTCTTATCAGAAAGCCTCTTCATTCTCCTAGAGCAGGGGTGGGGAACCTTCTTCTGCCAGGGGCCATTTGGATATGTATAACATCATTGGTGGGCCAAACAAAATTATCAACTTAAAAATCAGCCTGCTATATTTGGTCAAACATTTAATTTACCCCTAATGCCTTGTCAGGGCCACACCAGATAATTTTGTGGGCCTTATATATGGCCTGTGGGCCGGACATTCCCCACCCCTGTCTTAGAGTACTACTGACAATCTTTAAAACCAGCTGGAAGTTGTTATAGGGGAGAAAAAATAATTTTATTTCTACCCTTCTGAGTTAGTTCTTAGCTGAGACGCCTGTAATAAAGATGGTTAACAAGAGAAAAAACGATTTATTAATATGTATATATCTCTCATGGAAGAGACCCAGGGGAAAAGGAGGGACTCGAAAAGATGATTGGGTTCCTTTTGGGGATCTTCAGGCCAATGAGTGGAGTTCAGAAAAGCCCCTCCCTGCATGTTTTTCTCTAGTGCTTGCCCCTCAAAATAATGTCAAAGCAGCACATTTTGGAGGGGCATGTCCTGAAGTCCCATAGTCAGATTTTGGCATACCAAAATGTGGCACACTCAGTATTTACTTCATCTGGTCGTTTATCTCAGTTATTTGCATGTGTAGAAAGCACTAAAGTGATGGAAGATGAAGCTAACATTGTGTCATACATAGTGTACCTTTGAGTACTTAAGGATGTCTCCTAGCAGACAAGGTCTTCATTTCCCCCTCAGTTCTACTTTAGAGAGAAAAATAAAGTATAGGTATTCTGTGTGGTAATTATATATTTTGTTTTTGTTGAGGTCTACTGTCTGCACTCGAAATGCTTAACTGTATTAGCTTCAAGTGTAGTAAGAGCTCCTTTCCATTTAGTATTGTATTTGGCAAGTCCTTTATGCAGCGGTCCATCCTGCCAGTGGTTCAAACCAAGTATTATTAAACCAAGTAGTATTGTCATTTGCTTTTCTCTTGCAGACCTATTTTTTCCTTCTGTTTACTCCCTCTCTTTCTTGATGCTAAATCAAGAAAAGGCTTTTCCTTTTAGCATGGGAAGTTGTTAGCATGGGAAATGTTTTGAGGAGATTACTTATAAAGAATAGAATAATGTCTCTTGAGAAGTTCATCATCTATTGCCTAGGCACTTGTCTTATTAAAATAGGCACAAGATTATAATGCAGCATAGCTTCACATATTATGGTATAGGTCTTTCTGAGGTTTGATGACCAGAAATGGAGGAGCCATTTTTAGATCATTTTAGAAGAAGAGATTATAGATCTTTAAGTTACCATATATATTTTTTGTTAAGCATGATAACAATGTATAAAACCAATATTTTTCAACTGGTAAAAGTATATTAATTAATATATAACTCAGTATATAAATAAAATATAGTTACTTTTAGTCACCAAATAAATGATATATTTAGTATGATAAACTATAGCACAGACGTTTCACCGAATCATTCTGGTAATTGCCAGATTTTATGTTGAATTTTGGACTTATTGATATGGTCTTTTGTTTTGATTAGCATTTATTGTTTTAATTTTTATTTGAGCTATATTTGACAAAATAAATTTGATGAAATGATTTGCCTAATAAATTGATAGTCATTAAGTAGCATGGAGTTGAAATAAGTAGAGACTTTCTCTTAATGTCAACAATATTTGTGTATGTTGCTGAATCTCCTCTTAGTTTCTAAGAGCAGTTAAGCCCTTGTGATAAAATTTGCAATACTTTCTTAATTAGACCACAGTAGAAGCAGAGTAACAATTTGGTGCCCTTTTGTTGGGCTGCCTGGGTATGGATCCTAGTTCTTCCCATTCAATATATGTCGGTAGTAGTGTTGAGCTGGGAGGTTGGGGTGCTGACTAGTGCAGAGTCAATCAAACAGAAAGGATGCCGTTTGTGAATAAACAGGATCTTGTGAGGACTCTTTATTATGTGCCAAGAAGTAATTATTTTTTGTATGATGGAATGTCCTAGGCAGCAGTGTGGGTAGTGGAGAGGACATTCAGGTGTTTGGGCAGTAGCTAGTTACCATCCACAGTGAACGTAATTTAGTATTGTAACAGCTAAGGTATCTGTATTGGTGTATACTAGCTGAATATAAGCCTGGGGTGTGTTGGGCAAGGGAAAGAATGAAATGCAGAGATGGGGTGTCTGATTAACCTGCCCCTGTGACACTGTGTGACACATTCCAAATATCTGCCCTTCTGACAGTTGTGTACTCCGTTGTCACCTAGTTTCTTCTCTTCTCAGTCTGTTCCTCTTGCCCTGACTCTCTGCCCGAAACACCCTTCCTAGTATACTTGGCAATCATCTTAACTTAAAGGGTTACTCTGTGACTAGTTTATGTCACACAGTTAATGGTTTATTCAGAACCAGGTCTTGTCAGTAGCATCTTTGGAAAAACAAAGGATAAAAATATCACTGCACATTTAAACTCTTTTAAAGTTGCCTTGTGGTGTTTATATAGCATCATTTAGCTTGTCAAGGAATTTATGTTCCTAGTTGATTTACCAATGTATTAGTTTCCTGGAGTTGCCATAACAAAGAGCACAAACCAGGTAACTTAAACAGTAGAAATTGACTCTCACGGTTCTAGAGGTTTGAAGTCCAAAATCATGGTGTCAGCAGAGTTGATTCCTTCTGAGGGCTGTGAAGGAAGAATCCATTCCAGGCCAAGTTTCTGGTGCTTTTCTGGCAATCCTTAGTTTTCCTTGGCTTGTAGATGCATCACTTCAATCTCTGCATTCATCTTCGCATGATGAAAATGTCTCTCCCCTCTGCATGTGCATATCTGTGTTCAGATTTCCCTTTCTCATGGAGCATTAGTCATACCAGTTAGGGCCCACCCTGATGATTTCATGTTAACTTGACCATATCTGCAAAAACTCTGTTTCTGAGGTGTTTGGGGGTTAGCACTACAACATATCCTTTTGACAGGACACAGTTCAACTTAATACACCAATATTAAATTTTTGTTTCAGCAATAGAAGTTTGAGGATATCTGTCATATTGCTTTTTATTGTCATTGATATGTTTTAGATATCTCACATTTTTCTTAAATTCTAAGAATATTTTTTCTAAAGATATTTATACTAGAATCCAGTAGTCACCTAGATTATCTGCTTAATATATGGTCTATGGATATATTTTCTATGGATATATTGCAAATATTTTAGCTTTTGAAATTTTAATGTGATTAAATGATGATGTGATGAATGACAATTTGAAATCTGAATGCTACAGGCACTGCTTTTATTTTCCCTTGGAAACCCTTCTGATAATGTTTGTCTAGTCTAGACATTGTATGTTCTTTTACTACACTCCTTCCTTAGAAAATGATGAATCTCTTTTCCAGAAAGCTTCCACAAGATAATGAGGACAAGATTTTATATATAGTAATACAATAAGCCAGATTAAATGTTCTATTGTCACTAGTCCTTCCCTAGACTTGTACATTTACTTTGGAACTTCCTTGATGGTTTTCAAGTTATGTTGTGTTCACAAGTGTGATTTCAGATAGTCTTAAAATTTTTTTCAAAGGTGGAGTTCTCTCTTTTTTAATGAAAATCATTGAGAAAATACTAGATGCTATATAAATATTTCCTTTAGACACTTCTAGAATACTAACAGTATAAACATGTTTGTGCAGGTTTTGGCTGGATCATCTCGTCAAACTTATTCACCTTGCTATCAGGATTTCACAAAGTGGGAATCAGTGTTGAAAATAAAGGAAGGATTACTAAGGCAGAAAGAAATTGTAATTGATCGGTGAGTCTATTTTATTTAAATTACTAAATATTTCAGGCACACATAAATGTAGACTTAAAAAAATACCTTTGTATCCACTATGTAGAGTTTAAAAAAATAGAATTTTACCAAGTATATTATCTATTTTCCCCCAATCACAGTCCTTTTAAGAACCACACACAGAACTATAGGTTGGTTGGTGGGTCAATCTGTCTGTCTCTCTTCTACCACACTCCCAGTTACATTAGAGTAATGCATTATTTGGGAACTCATCTTTGTACATGTTGCAAGTTAACTGCGATGTTAATGAGCTATCAAAGCTGCAAGTAAATGTTTGTATTTTACACTTTGGAAATATCAAATTGGAAAGCTACTTTAATATCATTTCCTTTAATGTATGTTTGATATGAAGGCACAGAAACTATGAAAATCATGAATATTTGAAGTAAATGGCTTACAGATAAGAATTTTTGATATGAGGGTATATCCCAAAAATTTTGTATGTTTGAGTACCAAAGCTCTGGGGGGAAAAATCCTGATATACTTAACAGTTTTCTGATTATTTTGAGCAATAAACTAATATTATTTAATTTATCATCTGTGATATGTATTGGTTCTTTGTCATTGATGCATACTTTTGAGATAATTAAACATGCTCAGTATCATGGTAGTTGGGAAATAGTTTGAGGAGGTGTTTAATCAATGCTAGTTACACTTATTTTCATGTGCTTATATGGGATAAAGTAGTAAACATTTTAGCTTTAAAATTAAACACCAATTCAAACTTTTAAATATATTTAAGAGTTGAAATTTTAAAAGATTTTACTTAGAAAGTGAAGACCTCCTGGAGGATGAACTAGAGCATGGACATCTGGACTTTTTATTTTTTATTTCCCTTGAACAGAGCCTGACATATAGTATATGCTTAATGCTTGACAATGAAGATTCTAAAAGGTAGTTCTAATTGATTTTATGAAAAAGCTTTAAAAATACTTGATATTTATAATACAAGTGAGTTTTGTACCTATGAGTAGTCACAGACCCACAGCTGGTATATATTTTGAACACTTACAGTTTAAGTTTAGTGCATTGTATGATCCTGAAATTAATACTTTAATTTTTAAAAAATTTATTTTACAATTACAGTTGACAGACAATATCATATTAGTTTCAGGTGTATAAAATAGTGATTGGACATTTATATACTTTAAAAAGTGATCACCCCAATAAGGCTAGTACCCATCTGGCACCATGCATGTTGCAATATAATTGACTATATTTCCTATGCTGCACTTTTTAAAAACTTTTTATACTGTGACTTCAATTTCTGTTTTGCAGGCAGAAGCAACAAATTACTCATCTACACGAGCAGATAAGGGATAATGAATTGCGGGCACAACATGCCATGTTGGGACACTATGTAAATTGTGGGGATTCTTATTTGTCTAGCTTGCAGGTAAGATTACAGAGGATTTTATAGTTGTTTTATTAATAAGGCATTTTAATTTTATACTTAGACTTGTTCGATGCAGGGTAGCCACAAACTTTAATTTTAAAAAATGCAGTAACTGCCAAGTGTAATAATGACAAGCACGATAAAATGAGGTATGCCTGTTTTTTCTTTGGAGAAATGTCTGTTTAAGACTTCTGTCCAATTTTGAATTTAGTTGTTTGTTTATTTTGATGTTCAGTTTTAGACATTCTCTATGTACCCTGGACATTAAACCTTTATCAAATATACAGTTTGCAAACATTGTTTCCATTCTGAGTTGCCTTTTTACTCTATTGATAGTGTCTTTTCATGTACAAAAAATATATTTTAATTTTTATGAAGTTCAATTTACTTCTGTCTTTGGTGTCATTCAATAAATTACTGCCAAATCCAATGACATGAAGCTTTTCTGCAACTTTAGGTCTGACATTTAGATCTTTGATATATTGAGTTAATTTTTATATATGATGTTAGATAAGGATCCGATTTCATTTTTTTGCATGTGGACAATCCAGTATTCCCAGAACCATTTGTTGAAAAGACTGTCTCTTCCCCATTGACGGGTTTTGGCATCTTGTCAAAACTCATTTCACCATATATGGGAGGGATTATTTCTGATAACAATATTTCAATAGAACGGTGCAGTTTATTTTTATAATTTTATTATTTTGAATAAAGGCTTTACTCCAATAATAGAATTATTGTATTACCAATGATATGTAAAATATAATGTGTACCGAAAGCTGAATGAAATCCTTTCTGACGCAGCATCAGGCCAGTAGAGGGCTCTCCAAGCTAGTCAGCCAGGAGATAGGAATAGCAAGGATATGGAAAGGGGCTAGACTACTAAAACTACTACAAGGATTCTAAATTATGTGGATAATCAAAATATTGTTGAGAAATTTGATTTTAAATGATTAGGGTAATTAATAAAAGGGAGATAGTTGAAGTATTAACTGAATAGATATAGAGAGCTGATTAAATGGAAGGGGTTAGAAGAAACAACAAATATGATAAAACATTTATTTAGCAAAGGGGTTTTTACCTTGAATCTATGAACAACTTTAAGTTTAATGCACAGTATTTTTTATATGTACATTTTGGGGTTCATAGCTTGTTCATCCTAATTCCATAACACAGTAAACAAAATAATACCTTTAATATTCTGTATATCCTAGGTTAAATAAAAGAAGTTTTTGAAATAAAAATAACATTCTTTTATGAACTTATAGGTGAAAAACATGATCTTAAGAAGTAATTTCTATTTGCCCATTGAAAAATGTTAATAACCTTACAGTCCTAATGACCTGAGAAGTAGGTATCACCAAGTCTCAGAGGCAGGAAATGAGAACTAAGTCTTTATCCTGAAATTCAAACTACCTAGATTGTTTGAATGGGAGAATTGGTATAATCAAAGTGATTTGTACTGTAATGCCTTATACTAAAATTTCACCCTGTGGTAAACAGGACTTCATGGAAAAACAAAACAAAATGTGGACTCTTGTTAAAGAAAGAAAGAAGACAGGCCAAATACCAGGGAATTCATAAAATGCCAGGAAGTTACTAAAAAAGCCAGGGAATTTGCAAAACATAGTTCACACTCTTCTGAAATCATGTTACTTTCTTATTCTAAAAACATCACTGGCTCTCCATTTTCTGTGAATTAGCTTAAACTCTGAACCTTGCTATTCTACAATATGATGCACTTAGATTTTTAGATGTTTCTTTATACTTCCTGTTCTTATAATAAACTATACATTAAACAGATATGAATATTCTCTGCATATATTCTATTCTTTGCCTTTTTGAAATGTTCTTTTTTTTTCTTTTTTCTATTCCTGCTAGAATCTTTTCTATTTTCAAAATCTATCTCGAAAGCCACTTTCTCAGTAAACCCTTTTTTCTCATTCTCCCAGTGTCTAACTTTATCCTTATACCTCCTGAGACTTCGCACTTAACATGACTTTTCTTTGTCTGCTGTATTATATTGTGTCCATTATATAATTATTTAAGGTTTCTTTTATTCCTCTCAGTATAATCTATGATAATAAAAGCATAATATGCTAATTAGACTGGACAGCCAAATGACCTTCTGGACCTCATTCTAGACATCCTTCCTGACGAAGCTGTGGCAACAGGGACAGAGGCAATTAGGGTGATCAGGCAGGCAAGTGAGCAGTTAGAGGGATCAGGCAGGCAGATAGGCAGAGTGATTAGGGGTTATCAGGCAAGCAGGCAAGTGGTTAGGGGCGATCAAGCAGGCAGGCAGGCGAGTGGTTAGGAGCTAGCTGTCCCAGATTATAAGAGGGATATCTGACTGCCAATCCTTGCGAGATAGGGCCTAAATTGGTAGTCAGACATCCCCTGAGGGGTCCCAGATTGCCAAAGGGTGCAGGCTGGACTGAGGAGCCTGCCCCCATGCACTGGGCCTCTAGTTTCAGTGAATAAAGGCAGTGCCTGACGTCATCTTTGACATACCCTAAACATGATAAATCTATTTATATGCTATTTTATTGCATCTTCACCTGTGGGGCAGGTTTTTCTTTTTTCTTTTTTATTAATTCGACTATAGACTTTATTCAGATTTCACTTTTTTTGGTGTGTGTGTCTTGAGTGTCTGATTTCAATTGCAGGATCTTACTCAGGGTCTCACACAACTGGCTTGCTGCTTCTTTTTTTTCTTTTTTCTTTTTTGAAGAGGGGTTATAATTTATTTTCAGATGTAAAATACGATTTTTATGTAGCTACCATTAGTTTTTTTTAATTTAAAAATATTTAAAATATAATAATACATGTAATAAACCTCAGTATTTCAAGAAAAATGATTTTAAATATAATGTTATGTGCACATTAATATCTCAAGAAAAATTATTTTAAATATGATAATGTTATATGCAATAAATACCAATTATTCAAGAAAAATTATCTTACATATAATAATATTACATGTAATCAACATTAATATTTCAAGAATAAAAGGATTTTAAGTATAATAATATTACCAAACTGTACTAATAGTATGGCATCACAATAGTTGTAGGACATATGAAAATTTTTCAAATAACAGGATTATTTCTATTATATTCTAGAATATTTTTTCTCTCTGGCTCTATTTTTGTTCATCAGTTTATGTTGTTCATTATATTCCACAATTGAGTGAGATCTTTATCTTTCTCCAACTTGCTTATTTCGCTTAGCATAATGCTTTTAAAGTCTAGTCGGATATGAGTATTGCTACTCCAGATTTTCTTTTACTTTTCCATTTGCATGGAATATTTTTTTCCCTCCCTTAACCTGCATCCTGTGTGTGTCTTTTGTTTTGAGGTGGTCTCTTGTGGACAGCATATAGTTGGGTCATGTTTTTGTATCCATTCACTACTTTACACCTTTTGATTGGAGCATTTAATCCATTTACATTTAGGGTCATTATTGAGAGGTCCTTATTTATAGCCATTTTAATTCTGTATGGCTCTGTTTCTTCTTCTCAGCAATCCAATCCCTTTAGCATTTCTTGTAATGCTGGTTTGGTCGTGATGAGCTACTTTATCCTTTTTTTTGTCTGGGAAGCTCTTTATCTGACCATCTATTTTGAATGATAGCCTTGCTGGATATTGTAATCTTGGTCTCAGATCCTTGCTTTCCATTACTTTGAGTACTTCATGCCATTCCCTCTGGCCTGTAGAGTGTCTGATGAGAAATCAGATGTCAGCCTTAAGGGAACTCCTTTGTATGTAACAGTTTTCTTTTCTCTTGTTGCCTTAAAATTCCCTTTTTGTCTTTAATTTGGGGCAATTTAATTATGATGTGTCTCTGTGTGAGTCTGTTTGGGTTGTTCTTGTTTGGGGTTCTCTGTGCCTCCTGAACTTGTGTGACTTTTTCCTTTACCACGTTAGGGAAGTTTTCTACCATTATTTCTTAAAACACCTTCTCTATTCCTTTTTTTCTTCCTGCCTCTTTTGGCACACTTACTATTCTAATATTGTTACATTTTACATTGTCCCACATCTACCTTAAGTTGTCCTCCTGTTTTTTAATTGTTTTTTTTCTTTTTGGTTCACTAATTGAGTGATATTTTCAACTCTGTCTTCTAATTTACTGATTCCATGCTCAGCTTCCCCTAATCGGTGTATTCCTTCCAATGTATTTTTTATTTGTGTTATGTCATCTTGATCTCAGACTGTTCTTTTTCAAACTTACTATATCTTTTCATACTGTTGAGCATTTTAAATATCATTACTCTGAACTCTGTTTCAGATAAATTTCTTATCTTCATTTATCTCTTCTAGAGAATTCGCTAGTTCTTTTATTTGGGGGTTGTTTCTTTGTTTTCTCATTCTGGTTGTCTGTTTGGGTTTGTGACTATGTTTTAGGTAGATCCTCTATATCTCTCAATCTCTAATGCAGAACAGTGTTAAAACCTTTGGGACAGTTTAAGTTCTTCAGCACCTCATTTAAGTTTTTATATATATGCCCATCTAGAAAGTCTTTCCATAGCTATTACACATATAGCTATCTTAGCAGTTTGACAGTTTCATTGTGTTTTAGTGTGTGACACTTTATTAAAAGAAGGACAAACTGGAATTTATGCCAAGATCTGTTTATTGCTAGAGTTTATATGTAATCTCCGTCATTTCCAATTTTTTTCATTTATTTATGACAAATAAGCTTTTAAAGTCTTCCTTGTGTTTTTTTCCCTAATAGCCACAATATGAGAGCACTTCACTCCAGAATCCATTTTCAGATCCATCAGTGTCCAATTCCCAGCAAGAGGAACTTGAGCAAAAGCTTGCATCTACTGAGAAAGAGGTTTTACAACTTAATCAGTTTCTCAAGCAAAGACTAAACCAATTTAGTGAAGAGAAGAAGAAATTAGAGGAAAAGGTAAGGATATTTAAAGAAGTTAAGTTAAGCCAACAACATTTCTTCAACATGCATGAGCGGACCCCATCAGAAGTGAGCAAAATCTTTAAAAAGCTCATTATTGTGGGGAGAAGAGGGAGATAGGTGCCTGCGTCAGGGTGACATAGGGGGGGGTACTTGCCTGTCAGTCTAGCCAGGAGAACAAAGGACTAAAGAAAGAATAATTAGAGATATCGAAGATGTCAGAGTGGCTGCATGATGAAATGAGTTCCTAAGAGAAATAGGGAAAGGTTGGTAACAGACAACAAGGTGGAAGATTCACTCTTGGAAAGGAAGAGGAATTGCCTTCTGTGGAGTGAAGCAATGAAGACTGGAAATGTCTATGCCAGGGAAACTTGAGGAAGGGCGAATGTAGAGGCTAAAGTTTGTATCAGAGAGCATGGATATGAGTTCCCAAAGGGAGTGTAGGAGCTGGAAAATACACTCATTGATACTATATCAACTACACAGCTCTTTGAGCCCACATGAAGTTGGATTGCATTGTTTTCTTCCTCATGTATTTTCTCTAATGCTGATCAAGACTTATTTTTTTTTTACCAAAAAATATTTACTATGTTAATAATAAGCATCTACCTAATAAAAGAGTAACATGCTAATTGACCATACCTTCTCAATGCTCACCAGCCAATCAGGAGTGAGTATGCAAATTAACCCATCAAAGATGGCAGGTTAATTTACATATGTGGCTGCTCTGGGCCTGAGCAGGGTAGGAAGGTGGAAAGGTGGCTCAAAGGCAGCTCCTGCCAGAGCGAAGGCAGTGCCAGCAGCCAGGGAAAGGCAGGCTCATTCTGGCACAAATCTTCATGCATCGAGCTTCTAGTAATAATAATAAAAGAAGTTACTTTTTAGTGAGCTCTTTCTTATATGTGCCAGACAGCATGTTAATGTGTATTCAGGGCATTTTCTTATTTAATTCTAACCTTCAGAAAACCCTATGAGTTATATACTATGCCCCATTTTAAAAAATAAGGCAACTCAAGCTTTGAGAAAAGTAATTTGAGAAATTTGTCTAGTTGCATGTGAATAAAAATTGTCAAAAAGATAGGAATAAAATTCAAGACAATTTAATTCCACAGCTGATGCTTTGGTTGTAACAATGATTTGTAAAACATTTACAGAAAAACATTTCCTCACTAATCTGTTTTGTTCTAGTTATTGTTTTTAAAATAAAGAAAAATAAATATGTTAACCTCTTCTAAAACAGGGCTGGCCCTCCTGTCGCCTTCTAAGAATGATCTTAGTGTTGCATAATACTTCCTGGAAGGAAAAGCACTTAACTTTTATAAATAGACTAGGAAAGATTTATTAGTGATGCCTCATTTACCTGGGATAATTACAGGAATTCAGACTTCAGTAATCTCTGTTAACCTGAAACAACACAAAACTTTGAAGTTAAAAAGAATAAAATAAAACAAAAACAAAGAGCTTCTTGCCATTGAGCATGGCTGGAAAAACACAAGAACCAGTGGTTATGGATTAGCAGCTTGCAGTCAACAAATAACAGAGGTTACCCAGCAGGAGAATGTTGACAGAGATTTGTGATCCAGGGCAGCAAGCTTGGCATCATAGCAAAGAAGACAGTTAACTGACCAGAGAAAAAGGAGGAAACGAGAACTTCTTTGCAGAGTAGAAGACCACTTGACTGATCTGTTCCAGTGGTTGCCTTTTGAGGACATCACTGTGCCATGTTTAAGACGCTTAAACAATTAAGTGTAAATTCTGGAACACTTAGTAAAATAGACTGGTAGTTATATTTACTTCTATCACTTACAGAGTTACTTTCTAAGGAAGAACAGGCTTTGTTGATGTGCAATTGAACACAGCTGGTTGTAAGAGAATTTATGGGAATCTGGTTCATAGTAAACCACTGAAGGGACATTGGCATTAGTGTTCAGTCAGACAATCTATGCTTAAATCCCACTCTGTCTCTGAGACTTGTGGTTAAGTCACAAAAGATCTCATGTTCTGAAAGCATATTGTACTATGTGGTCTTGCAGGTCACCTTCAGTGCCAGCAGTCTGAGTTATCACAAGTTAAGTTGTCATACCAGCATACTTGCCTTTAGTCCTGAGAAAGCCCCACTAAATTATGGGATTTGTCTTTTTTCCCAGCTTTGCTTTTTACCCAAAGTAATAAATGGATTCTGATGTTACTGATGGAATAAATGAGATGTGATTCATTTTTCCAATTGAAGTTGTTTTAATAAAATTTGTTATACATTGGACCTGAAGAAATTAGATAAGGCATGAAAGAAACTAAATATTGGACAATTGTTAGCTTTAGGAAAATAAGAAGGACTGCTCCATTATACCATTAATTACTAGCATTTATTTCCCTGGTGAAAATGGGAAAAGGCTGTAAAAATATTTTAAAACCCTGTAAACTTCTAAAAGGATGTTAAATGTTTGGAAGACTGGTGATTTCAGGTAAATATGAATCTAGAGTTCACTTTTTAGGTAACTTTATATATGCATATTGTTTTTAATTGATTTTAAGTGTGAAAGAGCTTTGCATATAAAATGGAATTTAAAGAGTTTATTTTACATGCAAAGGTGAAAAATTTACTACATAGAAATCTCAGGTCCTTCCTACAAAGATTGGGATTTTCTAATGTCATGTACTCTATGTATTCTATAGTAGATGCTTACCTAACATATTTCATCAATCCTAAAATTACATTAATGGTAAGGTACACCTTTATTTTATGTAATTTTTAAAATACAGGTTGCAAATTTAATTATGCTACAATGTCTTAACAATGGTCTTGCTTGAGGTATGGATAGGTATGGCTAGTCCCCTTATCAGTTCCTAGGTATTTAATAACTATTAGCCTGGTTCACAAAATTCGTGCATGGGAGGTGTGTCCCTCAGCCCTACCTGCACCCTCTCCAATCTGGGACCCCTCCAGGGATGTCTGACTACCCAGTAGGATGGGGCCTAAATAGGCAGCTGGACATCCCCTTCACAATCCAGGACTGCTGGCTCCCAACTGCTTGCCTGCCTGCCTTCCTGTTTACCCCTAACCACTTCTTCCTGCCAGCCTGACCACCCTTTAACCACTCCCCTGTTAGCCTGATTGATGCCTAACTGCTCCCCTATCAGCCTGATTGCCCCTAACTGCCCTCCCCTGCTGGCCTGATCACCCCTAACTGCCCTCCCCAGAAGGCCTGGTCCCCCCCAACTGCCTTCCCCTGCAAGCCTTGTCCCTCCCAACTGCCCTCCCCTGCTGGCAATCTTGTGGTGGCCATCTTGTTTCCACATGGGAGCAGCCATCTTTGACCACATGAGGGCAGCCATCTTGTGTGTTGGAGTGGTGGTCAATTTGCATATTACTATTTTATTAGATAGGATAGAGGCCTGGTGCATGGGTTGGGGTTGGCTGGTTTGCCCTGTAAGGTGTCCCAGAATCAGGGTGGGGGTTTCCTTAGGGCGTGGGATGGCCTGGGTGAGGGTCCTGTGGTGGTTTGTAGTCTGGCCACAACCCCAGCAACCCAAGTGGAGGCCCAGGTATCTAGGAATTACTTATCTTCTATAATTGAAGCTTTCTAGCCTTGAATGGAGGCCAGGGCCAGCCAGAGTATGAGGGAAGCTTGGCTTCCTCCATCACTGGGGGCAACCCAAGCCTCCTGCTTGCTCCAGTTCTGTGGCTACCACCATATTTGTTTGGTTAATTTGCATATTTGCTCCTGATTGACTGGTGGGTGTGGTTTGTGGACGTAGCAGAGATACAGTTAATTTACATGTTTCTCTTTTATTAGATAGGATTTTAGTAAGTCCTTCTAGATTTTTTTTGTTATTTTTTAAAAAATCTTTATTTTTGAAAGTCCTTCTAGCTTTGATTGCATTGCTTTAGTTCATGATAAGCAGTTCCTTTGCAAGTTTGTTAGTAACAGAGCAGCTTTAATTATTTGCAGGCATCTTCCTTTCTTAATTCACATAAAACATTTGAATATCGCTTTGCAACAAATAAGAATTGGACTCATTCCTCCAGAGAATGACTTGCTTCACTGATTTTGAAATTATACCTCATGACTCTGTTTCTATGTCATGCTGAAAACCCAATAACTTTTGTCAGTGCCAAATTGTAATGTAAAATTTTGAACACATAGTTTCATCATGTACATAATATTTTTGAAATGCCAAAAATAAGAATAGCCTTGACCAAATTTTCACATATGCAGGCATTAAAAACTATAGTAAATAATACAATAAAAACTTTATTACTGCTATCTCTCTGACTGCAGTTCATAAGATGTCATCAGCTGTAATTGAAAACAGAAAATTTTTTAAAAACTTGACTTCAGTGCTATGAAATTTGAAAAATATGTGAATATTAGAATTGATGAAATAAAGTAAATCTTACTTGAGTTGGTGGTGGTATCAGCTATAACCTAGAACTATTGGAGAATTCAGTGATGCCTAAGATTAGAATGTTTGTTTTGTTATTATTTTTTCATGGCACAAAACCACTGAAGATTTGTAATCTTTTTATAGCTTAAAACTAGAGATAGATACATCAACAGCCTGAAAAAGAAATGCCAGAAGGAATCTGAACAAAACAAAGAAAAGCAGAGAAGAATTGAGACCTTGGAAAAGTATCTGGCTGACCTCCCAACTCTAGATGATGTCCAGAGCCAGAGTCTCCAGGTAACGGGACACCCAGTGCTCGTCTTCAAATGGCGTGAAGCATGTACTTAAGTTAATGCTTTAGAGATTTCATAACTTGTAATTTCAAATTCTAGTTTTGTCTAATTAGAAGTTAAGTCTGTTTAATTGCTGTTTTTAAGGATTAACTTTAATTAGAAACTGTTCATCTAAGCATAAGTAGATTTTTCTTGTTAATGTTACCTTCCCAATGAAACTGTATGTTCTCTCTCACTTAATGTTCTACTCTCAAAGTTGGTTTTCAAACCAATCTGACATACCCACCATACACACATTCACACAGTCTGACTTTTCCCAGCATTCTGTGGATCTCTCCAACAAGCTTCAACAAGACTTTTTTTGTTTTTACTATCTTTTCTATTTAATTTGTTTCCCTCATTCTTCTTAATTTTTCCACAAATTGTTTTTTATACTTTATGGTCTCCATTTACTCCTTCTCCTTCTTTTCTGACCATTTTCCCTTCTTAAGGATATCCCCTCCAGAGTCTTTCGATCAGTTCTGGGGCCTGTCTTCCTGAAACCCTATTTATAAACCACCTATTTTCCAGTCTTTTCTCAAAGTCTTTCTAATCATGGCATGTTCAGCCTCAGCACCATTGACATTTGGGGCGGATAATTTTTTGTTGTAGGATTCTGACCTGTGCATTCAAGGATGCTTCACAGTATTTCCGGCCTTTACCTACTAGATGTCAATAGCACTGCTTTTTCCTTCCCCCCACCCCAAACCAAAACTATCTGCAGAAATTTTCAAATGTCCCCTGGGAGGGAAAATTGCTCCAGTTGAAATCATTGGTCTAATCCACAGAGTGCCACTATTCTGCTGACTCTCGACCTACATACAACACATTATCTGTTTAAGTTAATTTATAATTTGTATAACTAAGGCAGGGTGACAGAAGGAGGAGAACAGGAGTTTGGATGACGAGGAACAGCAAGGAATATAGATCTTAAGATATAAGTTTATACTACCTTGGTTTATAACCCATTAAGATGGCTAATATTAAAAAAAAATAATAAGAAGAAAGCAAGTGTTGGCGACAATGATGCAGAGAGTTGGACTCCTTATGCACTATTGGTCAGAATGTAAAATGATGTGGCCACATTATCACTGGAAAATGATAATTTTGTCATAAAAAATTAAAAATATAATGACCATACAATCAATCCACCAATTCCACTCCTGTGTTATACCCAAAAGAATTGAAAGCAGGGTCTCAAAGGGATGTTTGTACATGATGTTTGTTGATAACATTACTTGCAATAGCCAAAAGTTGGAGGCAACTAGTGCCCACCAGTGGATGAATGCATAAGCAAGATGAGGCGCATGCACACCATTCAGCCTTAAAAAGGAAGGGAATTCTGACACATGCTACAAGATGGATGAACGAACCTGAGGGTGATTTCTTATGTAAAATAAGCCAGTCACAAAGATAAATATTGTATGAGGTCCCTGAAGTAGTCAGTTTCATAGAGACAGAAAGTCAAAGTGTGGTTGCCAGGGGCTGAGGGGAGAAGTGGATAGGGAGTTGATAACAGGTATAAAGTTAGTTTTGCAAGATAAAAAGAGTTCTGATTATTAGTTGTACAATTATATGTATGTACTTAACACTACTGAAACGTACAGTTAAAAATGGTTAAGATGGTAATTTTTGTTATGTATATTTTGCCATAATTAAAAATCTCCCAAATTGAGATCATTCACCTTCTCTGGCTGTCTTCTAGAACTCTGATTCCATTCTCTTCTTCTCCCTAATTTCATTCTCCCAGCTCTCTTGACACAAAGGAGATAAAGTGTTAGTAAGTGGAAGAAATGAAAAGACACAGTGTGATTTTAACCAGTCTATTAATCTTCGAGAACACAGTAACAATTTCTAGTAGAAAGACATTTAATACTTCATGTTTTATGAACTCTAAAACATTTCTTCTTAGCTGCAGGTTCTAGAAGAAAAAAACAAGAATTTGCAAGAGACTTTGATAGATATGGAAAAAAAGCTTGACGAGATGAAAAAGCAGTGCCAAGACAAAGAGGCACAGTTAACATGCCAGAAAAAGAAAGAAAAGGAGTTGGTAACTACGGTTCAGAAGTAAGAAAATCTTCAGTACTTCTTTGTTATTTTTAAATTATTTCTATTTTTCATAAAGCATTTCACCTAAAATACATTAATTTATAATTATTACTCTTGATTCTTTTTATCCTAACGATGTCTTATTAAGAACCAGAAGCACTGTGTCCTTAAAACAGGTTGTCTCAGTTGTTGTTTAACATTGTAACGCAGCATCCTGACTGACATCTTGCCAAAGGGAGGGGAGTGAAAGCCTAAGTAACAAAGAGGGGCCGCCGGGCTCGCAGACTGCACTCCTCGCGGGGGCGTCAGTGCGGCCATTGGCTCCTCTGTGTGCTGCAGAAGGACAGACGGGCCCTTTGCCATGCACCTTTCAGTCTGGCCGACACATCTTACCTCCTGGGATCTTTGATTTTAAATCGCTGCAGTTAGAATTATAGGGAATAATTTTGTTAGTATATTTAGCTACTGTATTCAGGATGGGAAATTAATACTGGATTCCGGAAAAAATCGGGGCAACTGTGCTATGTATGCATGTACACATACTCTCTTATCTTGTAAAACTTAAGTTTAATAGATTATTGATCATAAATAGGTAAAAATATCCTGAAGAATGAGACAACAAAGCAACAAAAAACTAAATTTAAGAAATATATTCTTCATGCTTATGTAATTATATATAACTCAGTGTATTCCCAGCTATTTAATCAAAATCTGATGATTCCATGTTAATATTGCTTTACTACTTTCAGAGTCTTAAATATGCCTGGTCTCCTTTTATTCTTAGATTTCAGTGCAGAAATTTCCAATTTCTGGGACAATTCAGTATTATTTAGTGTTTGTGAGCTAAGCTCCAGAAAAATTCATACACTTTGATTCTACCTTTACTTTTCTCCTATTTTCTGGTTTATTGCTCTTTAAGGGAACTTTTTATAACTCCACATCTTATATCCTATCTCTTGTCTCAAAATAGCTTTATGACTTCCACTAATTCTATCATATATCTTTTTCTGTCATCTTACTGATACAATGAAAAGAGGTAATGTATCTGTTCTCTTTTAATAGGGCATTATGATTATAAACTCAAGCTGTGTTGTTTTATGAATATAGAATTAAGGACACTTGAAAATAATTTGAATGTTTGTTTTGTTCTAGTGTGTGCTTTTACATATTTAATTTGATTTTATACCTTTTATTTAGATTTTTCGCTTTTATTAGGTTTTTGGAGAACATTGAGACTGGTATTTTTTTTTATTTGGAAAGACTTAGTACAGTGCATTTCAGAATACATTTTCCATTTCCTAATTTTATCTTGCTACTCTCTGAGATGATAATATTAGAAAATTTTGCTCAATTTCAAGTGGGTGTAAAGAACCAGAGATCCTCTATAATTCTTCCGCACTTGTATGGCTGTGGCGTCACTGGACTTTGGGGGCAGGAGTGTTATTTCCATTTCCTCAGCTAAATGATAGTTTTCCTTAAGTGCCAGAACTGCAGATGTATATGTGACTTCGGATTATATCATTACAGTTTTCAGCTTTATATAATATCTCTTAAGTTCCCTGCTTTATGAATATGTGAGAACTTTTGAGACTTCAGAAGAAATGATAAAAGTTTTCATGTTACAAAAGTAAATAAATATGTGGTATGATCCCTAATAATGCCATAGTTGATACCTTTGCTGGCCCAGAGATTTATTACCTAAGTGAGCAGGCTTTATAACACAACAAAAATGAGGATGGATACATGAAAGGAGACTTGCTATTTTTCCAGGACAGTACATTTTCCCTCCTCATTGTTGGCTCATTTTTCAAAAGTTTTATGTCTTTTGGAATGTTATAAATACATAGTTGTGTCTTGACTGCATTGGGGGAAAAAAACTTATTCTGAAATTGAAATAATGTGCTTTTCACTTTTAGACTGAGAAAGCAAATTTTTTCATGGCAGGTAATATATTACGAAGCAGTGCACTACATTTGTAATACATATAACTTCTCTAGTGCCATTACTTACCAACACATCTGAAGCCCATATTGTATATTAGGACTGTCAATTCTTTGTCCACCATCTGAATATGGTATTTCTCTTTTGAAATTCTGTAAGCATGTATTGAGCCAAACTGAGGAAGCAAGATCACAAATGCTCCTTTGTGTTTGTTTGTTTTGTTTTGGGGTTTGGTTTTGTTTGTTTGTTTGTTTGTTTGTTTGTTTTAAAAAACAGAAAACACAAGATAGCCTTAATACTTGAAAGGAGAAAAATAATGAAAATAGCATAACCCAAATAAGATGAAGCCTATTTCTTTTAGTATTCTGAAACTCTTGAATATGACCACAAGCAAGCTTAAGTGGAACTATTCTTAAGTGTCTTTCTGTTACAGTTTGGGTTTGGTCATTATTGTAAAAGCTGTAATTCTTTTTAACCCAAACATGACTATTCTACCTTTCTCAGGGCCAATACCATCCCCCTATTTACCCTTTTATTCTTAGTGTGCCAGAGGGTATTTTGTCTTTTGTCTTCTAAAATGCAACTCTGTTTCATGGCTAGCATCAAAAACTGTTAGGTGAAGTAATACATCTATTAGATTGCTGCTCTTATTAATAAAGGAGAAATGCAATTCTGCTGGTTTAGGCAACAACTATCTTTATAAACTTTTCCTGAGCTCAGAATAAAGGGCAAAAGATGTGTATTCTGTTCTTAGGCTCTCTACCACAGTCATCTTAACCAGTCACTGTGGTTTTGGTGGGGAGAGGAAAAAGAGAGGGCTTAGATTTCAGAGCTCTGGTTAGGGTAGCGAGGACCTAAGGATGTCACATACCAAGCAACTTGACTCTGGCCTCATTCCTGAAAAGATCATCAGCCTCCGGTGTGTTTCTTACTTTCATGAAATATAGGTCCTCACACTTATTTATATACTGTCTGTAAGTCTCGGTTAAAAAATATTATAGACCCTCAGAAGGGTTGACTTTTTCTACCAAAGTTAGCATATAAAGCCCATTTTCTTTATATAATTGTTTTTCTAAAACAGTTTGCAGCAAAAGGTAGAAAGATGCCTTGAAGATGGAATTCGCCTTCCTATATTAGATGCAAAACAGCTTCAGGATGAAAACGATAACCTGAGAGAACAAAACGAGAATGCTAGTAAGGTCAGTGCATATCTTTCATAACAACATGAAATCTGTACTCTGTGGTCATGTGTGTAGATATATAACTTAGACTTATTTGATTTATATTTTTATAATATTTAATAACGATGGAATTTTTAGTTTGCATGTTTTTATTTGGAAAGAAAATACCCATTTAAGTAAATTTAAATAAAAGCCAAACTCGGGAAATTGTATTCTTAGAAAAAAACAAAAGGATATCTTTTTCCTTCCTACATTATTCAAAGTCTGTTTCAAAGTTATTTTTGTAAATTGCATTAGAGAAAATCTTTATCAAGAAGTAGGAAGATTTTTGTAATTTTACCTATGTGGTTATTTAAAGGATACTTGGTATGAATACTTTTATTAAAAAATTACACCCTAATTAAAAAAAAACATACAATTTCCTGTGATTTCTTTGTTTTCTTGAAACACCAATACTTTTAAAAAAGCAGTGGGGGAAAATTGGTTCAGACTGATGTTTTCTGTGTTTTAGATAATAGACAACCAACAGGATGAGATTGACAGAATGATGTTAGAAATTCAGGTAAGAAGCGTTTTGTGCTTATTTTAATTTAGCTATTTGCCAATTTACTCTAAATGGTTACACAACCTAAAAATATTAAAACATATAAATATTTGTATGAAAAGATTAATAGCACTTAAGATGAAGTTGCAAATTCTTTAATATTAATCTTTCAGTTTTTTTTAACAGAAATGCTACTCAGTAAATCAGTTCTTCAAAAAATTGTGAAGATTGTCTATTCCTTACTTGTCTTTGTTTTAATTGGATGCAGTCTGTCTACTACTAAACACACGTTTAGTTAAGGTCATCATGATCTAACTAAAGAAAATGGGCCTTTTTATTTTTATTGTTTTTATTACTATAATAATATTTATTAGATAGGAATACATTTCAAAAACCTCTGAGGATTTTTCATTTTCTCTCCAAAATGGTCTGCATGGAATTAGTTTGTGAGGTGGTGTCCTCATTTCTGTTTGTTCACCTGCCAGTGGGAGGTCTAATAATGGTCTATTTTTAGTTCACTGTGATGGCAAGAGCCTTCTTCGTAATAATTCTATATGTATTCTTCCTGTATTATCAAAACATTGACTTTATCTGTTTATGTGTTATGTAGATTTAAAAAAATATATATTTTATTGATTTTTTTACAGAGAGGAAGAGAGAGGGATAGAGAGTTAGAAACATTGATGAGAGAGAATCATCGATCAGCTGCCTCTTGCACATCCCCTACTGGGGATGTGCCCGCAACCAAGGTACATGCCCTTGACCGGAATCGAACCTGGGACCTTTCAGTCCCCAAGCCGACGCTCTATCCACTGAGCCAAACCGGTCTCGGCTGTGTTATGTAATTTAACATATTTTACCCAGATTAAAAACGTTCTTGGAAAAGATGGTGTTTTTTCTCCCATTGTAGACATCTGCTCTGGAGGGAGTATGGTCTCACTGAAACGTGAGCGCTTCACCTTCCCAGGGGCTGGGGAGGAGGATAGATCTAAACTCTTCAGAATCAATATTCCTTGTTATTTAGCAAATTGCGTTTTGCTTTCAGTTTTAACATGCTTTGTTTACATTTCTCTTCAGTCTATTCAAGGGAAACTTTCTGAAGAAAAGCTAACCACCAAGAAGCTGATGGAAGAGCTGGAAAAGAAAGAAAGAAACCTGCAGAGATTAACAAAAACATTGCTTGATGTGAGTAGAAGAAATTCAAATTACTTTCAAAGCATGATTCACTATCTAAGTTAAAGCAAATGCTTATTTTGTAGATATTCAAAAACCGTTTTTAAATTGAAGACTTGATATATTTATGTGCCAATTAATTAAATCCATTATGTTTCTTACTAAAATTATAATAAAAAGGCAGACTTATTTTTTTGTCCTAGAATACAATTTCACAGACATTACTATAAGTCAAATGTTAGATAGAGATTAGGCCCCCAAACCATCGAATAAAGCATAAATTGAATGTACAAATTTACCCTAGGAAATCTTTAAGGCAGAGGCAGTGTTGACATGTCATTGGGACAGATTACACTTTCTTCACTTAGTTATGAGATGAACTACTTGGCTTGCATTTAAGGACACATTATACACATAATACTTAATTTTAGTTTTTAACTGTCATTGTGGCATTTGCCACTTCAATACTTCAGAATGCATTTCCAAAAATTAGGGACATTTTCTTGTATAACCATATCACAATTGTCATACCCAGTAAGAACAATACATCTTAGTATTTTATAATACTCAGTCTGTATTCCACTTCTTTACAAATGCTTTTTATAGTGACTCGAAACCAGCATTCAGTAAAGACAGTGAGTTGCATTTCATTTTGTCTTATAATCCTAAGGCCCCTTTCTCCCACGTTGGTGACTTGTTGATAAAACTGTGCCTGTTTGTCTTGTAGACTTTTATTTGTCAGACTTCTAGGTTTGTCTGATTGCTTCCTCCTGGTGTCATTTGTCTTGTTCTCTACCCCCTCTGTTTTCTTGTGAGCTAGAAGTTAGAGCTAAAGACATCATTAGATTCAGGTCAAACATCTTTTGTAGGTGTTGTTCACATCATCAAATTATATATGTTTGGTTATTTCACTGTAAGTGACACCAGTACTCATCTCATTGGGTCAAGAGGTGACAGACCGATTTTTTCCATTGTCATGGTAGAGCCTTGCAAACAGCAGGCCTTCTGTGGGTGATGCTTAGGCAACTGGGTGAATATGCAGTTTGCCAGCACCCTTTACTTTGTTGGTTTTAGTATCCACCAGTGATCATTATCTGAGTAATTAGATTATTTAAAAAATTGTATTTTTTTTTCTAATTACACCATTCCTTTTACATTTACTAGCTGGCACTAATCTATTTTTTTTTTTTTAATCTTTTCCCCATCAACACGGGCTATTTGGTTATTCTGAAATACAGTCCCAGGTTGAATGCTAATTAAACTTACCCTTCATGAGCACTCTTCAGGATGAGGAGTAGATGATGGTAATTTGGGGGATGAGGCGAGGGTAACTTTCTCGAAGTGTAGTAAATCATGAATCATATTGACACTTCCAATTCAAATTTAACAATTCACAGTTGTTCAGGGTCTTTTCTCCTTCTTTGATTTTTTGGTTGTATTTTTCTCTTACACTGAAAATTTTGGTTCTGTTTACTATAACAACAGACATACTTAGTAACTAAATAACTATTGCTACTAATAATAAAACCACAGGATGAGGTGTAAGTTCCCTTGTGGTTCTTTTTGTTCTTAGGATAAGTCTTTTTTTAGAAAAATACATATACAACCAAGATGCTTATTATGTGAGAGATTCCTAGAAACTAAAACTGTTTGGAATTGTACTTTCCTCTCTAGGGCAGAGGAACCATTTCCATTATTTAAATTATTTTTCTCTTTTTTTTCACCACTAAATGTGATTAATGTACATATAATATTCCACTGTTTCGTTGATAGACTTAGGGGGAAAATGGTTAACCTGTATGGCTTTTGAGAACCTTTCCTCTGTTTTAACCATGTTTTCTTCATCCGTTGCAGAACCAAAGACACACAGAAGAGACGTGCTCTGTGTTGGACCAGGGCCAGGAAGCAGACCAGCCCAAGCTTCCCAAACGACCACTCTTTGATTTGAGTGTGATTGACCAGCTGTTTAAGGAAATGTCCTATTGTTTGTTTGACTTGAAGGCACTGTGCAGCATTCTTAACCAGCGTGCTCAGGGCAAAGAGCCAAATCTCTCATTGTTACTGGGAATCAGATGTAAGTGGCCCACGACTTGTCCTTACAGTATTGCTTAACTGCTAGAAACCTGTCTTCATGAATTAGGAACTTCTGGCTGCATTGTCCGTATTTGTCTTTAATCTCCTTTCCTATGTAGATTTCTAAATCTCTGAATCAATCTGTGGTTGGTGAATACATGTTTTTACTTCATTACTAGGACTTTCCTCATGCTTACAGGAGTGAGCATGGCCACAGTTGATATAGAATGGCACCTGCCAAATGCCTGCGTGCTGAGCTGTGCGGATGGATCCCTGAGGGAGTGATGATAGGTGTGGTTTCCTGACCACTCTTCTAAACATAGTAATTCTTTCTGTAGGCTTTCAATTGGCCCAGCCATATGTCCCCTGGAAAATCCTGGAGAAAAGATACTCGCTCTCCTCTCTAGCCTTTGTTCCATGGAGGTTTTCATGGCCTCCAGGTCTCTTGCTATTGTCATGCATACCTGCTGGCTTAGTCCCTTTCAGTGTGACACCACCATTCTGGCTCTATCTTCCTCCACACAGAGGTGTGACAGCTGCCACCAGATGTCCCAGTGTCACGTCCCTTCTGTGCTGCTGTTGCAGGAACACTCATTTCTGCATGTGCTTCTCAATTTTAATATTGATGTGTTGTCTCCTTTTAATATGGAAAAAATGGACTTCAGTTAGGAGGTAGGAATGGGGTCAGGCCGTTATGCAGTAACATGTCATACTGAGTGATTACCTAGTAATATGGTAAACTTGGGCCTGGAGAGGGGGCTAGGTTTTTTCCAGTTTTATAAAGATTCCACCATCTTGGATCATAATAGTTATTTTGTCAAACCTAATACATAATACTCTTGATCAAAGTGTATCCCAAAGTGTATCAGTTTTGAAAATGAAACGTATTTTAATAAACACTGCCTTTATAATTATTCAAAGTGTGTGTACACATTTTGGGGGGTTACCCTACATTATTTTTGCTGACCTCAACATCTTGGATCATGGCAGGTATTCAATTAATGTTTGTTAAAATAAGTTATCTGACTCTATGGCTCTAATAAGCTACTAAGGTCAATGAAGATATAAAGAAAGGCTTACTTTACAGCCACTGGCTCCACCTGATTTTATGTTGAGATATTCTAACAAAGAGAGGAACTGGAGTAAATGATTAAAAGCTATTGGCTTAGGGCCTCACCCTCAGTTATTCAGCCATTAGGTGCCTAGCAATCAGCCTAATTCAAGTGCTTGGGATTTTGGGATCCCAGTTCAAAACACACACACACAAACACACACACACACACACACACACACACACACACTCACTCACACTCACACACACACACACTTGCCATATATTTTGAACATTTATTTTCATCCCAACAAATCCACTTTGCAGTCTATAAAAATCTGAGGTATCACCCCTCACTACACAGTGATTTTCAGATTTTTGTCAAATGGGAAGAGCTGAGTGGTCTAGGTAAGCCATAATAGAGTTGCTAGAGGATGGTTTTTTTTTCTACTTTTGGAATATTGTCATCCATTAAACATGAATTTGTGTGCGTTACTGTATGAATTTAATACATTTTAATTAACAGAATTTTGAAAGGACCAAGTAGATAAGATCTATTTAATAATGAATGATGCATAATTTAAATCTGACCCCAAATGGTGTTCTGTGAACAATACTGTATTGGCAATGATAAGTTGAAAATCCTAAAATGAATTTGTTGAAACAAGTGTGAGACACTCTCCCCATATTTTATTTCCACAGCACTGAACTGTTCAGGTGAAGAGACTGAACACGACCACAGCCCAGAAACACTCACTAAAAAGCTGTCCGACGTATGCCAGCTACGGAGGGACATTGATGAGCTCAGGACTACCATATCAGACCGCTATGCTCAGGACATGGGAGACAACTGCATTACTCAGTGACCAAGTGTTGGTCCCACAGCAATAATGACCCGTTCTTAACTGCTGCTGTGTCAGTCTTCACATTTCTTTGTAGGAGCCATGTTGGTCTACACCACCCTGAACGCACCCAGTCTCGTCTGACCTCTGCGGGTGCCATGTTGGAAAGTTGCAAGTAACATACGACTTGCACATGGGATCTTTTTTCTTTTGTTGGGGGGAAAGGGGGTGTAAGGCGGTCTCAAAGGGCTTATCTAATCAGGACAAACAATCAGATTACCATTTGAAAATGTGATTAAGCATATGAGGGGGGAAAATCCTGTATTCTCAAACTACTGAGGGTAGGACCAAGCTGTGAAGAGTGCCCTTCGGATAAAGGGGGGGGGATTTCTTTTTACCCTATGTTTTTGTGTGTATACGTGTGTGTGTGTGTGTGTGTGTGTGTGTGTGTTTATTCATAAAACAGGATTTCTATGGTCAGAGCAAAGCTTCTGAGAAAGGCACGCACTTGTATTTTTTTTCTTTCATGTAGAAGCTTGTGTTAGACTTCGGGGGTCTCAAAGGCTGGCTGAGCAAGAGTTCCCACAGCAGGCGAGTGTTCCGATAGTAGCACAGGAGGCAGCCCCATTGTGTTTGAGCAGCTGCTGTGCTGAGATGATGCGGTGAGGGGTAGAGTTGGTTGTAGTACTGTAGCTAGGTCAACTATTTTTCCAGAAGGATTGTGGATTGCCTTAAGGGTGTGAAATTTTGATCTGATCTTATTAACTAGCATGGTAAAATTACATAGTATATATCACAAGACAATTTAATATAATTTGAACTAATTTTGACATGTCCCTTACTATTTATGGTTTATATATATATATATATATATATATATATATATATATATATATGTATATGTATTAATGTAAGCAAAGCCATATATAATTAATGCAGACCTTTTAAGGCCTCCCTTCATTCTTGTAAAAGATTAACCAAGTGACTCTAGAACAATAGCCTATTTATCCAAACCTCAATTGTTTACATTTTAGCAGTTTTATATCTGTTTTAAAGTTGAAACTACTTTAAGAAAAAGCCAGCCTGTCCTCTTTATATTTGAATTATCACTAGCATAAAACAAAATTTAAATTAGATAATATTTCAGTTCCTTTAATTAGGTAAGGTACACTAAAGACGTGTTTTCATAGAATACAGACTTGGTCTGGTTGGTTCCGTTGGCGTCCATGCTGTCACTAAGAAATGGAACTGCTGTTTAAGTAGACATGCCGTCAGTCAAACTTCCAAAGGAGTGGCTCCTTGTTTTAGTCGGTATCGTGGAGGGACTCTATATTCTGTTTCCTCCAGACTGTTCATTACATTGTTTGGAATATACTTCCTTACGACAGTCATTGTCCTTTATAATTTGCTTTGTTTTCTTGATGCAGCTGAGTCTCATTAAGTCAAAACGTAAGCGGTAGATGGAATCGGGTGTGAGTCAAGCAAGCTAAGAGCAGATCACACGTCTGTTTTCTTGGGAGGCTTATATCCTGGTATAAAGGCTGCTCCCAGAAGAGACTCTTCTGGAATATTTCAGCAGTGAAAGTACGTGGTGTAAGGCTTTGGAGAAGACTGCCCAGTTCAGCATTTGGTTTGCATACAGCTCTCAAAAAGTTACTTTTAGTTATATGGCAGCAGTCAATTGTAATACATTGTGAGGGCATCAGACTTCCCCCTGTTCAGTGCCCGAGTCCTCCCCGCTCTTCCTGCTTCTTAGGATCTGGGCACAAAGATACCAGTGCCCAGTGGTGATTCTGGCTCCCTAGCCCTCGTAGGAGGGGCTGGTTCACTGGTAAGAACTTGGCTTTCTCATGTGTTCATTTGCTTCCTAATGCTGATGGGTTGAGGACCTTCAGGGAGTAGTAAATTTGTGCCCACAATCTGAGGCAAAGAATTCTGCCTTGTAAAAATTAATAATCTCTAAAAATGACCCTTTATAGTAAAGTAGGAAGGAGCATTGAAATGCAGCATGCATTTTGGTACTCTCTTTTAATAGAACCCCCACCCCCACCTTAATAATTTTGGAAATTAAGGCACCCTAAAATATAGTACTAATGGGCAAATAATCACTGATTTATTTGGGTCACTAGGTTCTTACTTAAATATCTCCTAGTTTTTTAGTATATGTTTGAGGATTTTATGGTTATTACTGTTTTAAACAAACTTTTGGTCATTTGTTTTAATCTGTTATAGATAGATTTTTGTTTTGTGGCTTAGTTGGGATAAAATATTTTATTTTAAAAAAATAAGTTTTCTAAACTTTTATATAATTTCACCTAATTCATATATCTTGAGGTAAAAAAAATTATTTAACTTAGTAGGAAATTAACAAACTACTCTGCTGCTTATGTATTTCATTTTCCAAAATATATACACTCCATTAAAAAAGGAAATCAAGATGTGATAGTTTAAGTATAACCTTGAATTACAAAATGTAATCTCTTGGAGTCTGGAGTTTGTGAAAGGACGTAGACAAATGGATGGCCTTGGAGCATATTTTGGGAGAAAATCAAACTAGTATATTAATTCATCGGTATTTAATTTTGGTTTTCATTTTTCAGAAAAATTTCCTTCCCAAGACATCTCTTGTGTTAGTTTGAACAAGGGTACTCTTCGAAGTTATTACAATGATAAAGGTCTGAGGTGAAATGTAACCTAATTTGAAAGTAAATCTATTTTAAAATTTCCTTAGATATGAAAACTTTTAAATTATGCTTTTGTGATTAAATGCTTGTCTTCTAAGGATGTATCTCGTGGAGTATCAAAATTTACTATTAGTCTTCTGGGTTTTGAAGTTGAACTTACTCGGCCTCAGTCACATTAAAGCAGAGATGAAGTAACAGTGGTCTCCATAAAATACCCAAATTACCTGGACAGATCAAAGGCACAACGGTTGTCTTTTCATTTGATGACAGGAAAAAAGGATGACTAGTTAATTGTTAGTAAATTTGCAGTGGTCTTTCATTTTAAAAGCCTCATTGTATTGATTAGATAATTTCATGCCTGAACTTTTCTTTTAAGAAGTGTGGCCCTGTTTTATATTTGAAATAGGATTTAATATTTAATGTTAACAATATTATATTTGAGTGAAATTTATTTTGGTTATGACAGTGATTAAACTGAATTAGATTTCTTTTAGTAGTTTGTTAGGGACAATCTCAAGGGCTTAGGAAGTATTGCTAAAATGGATATTGTACATTTATGACTTATGAATAAGTTTATAAATTAATGTGATAGTTCAAGACTTATAAATATGAATCTCTTAGAGGATATTTTTAAAGGAACTACTTTATTGGGAAAACATTTTTTCAATTATCAGTCATAGTTCATTGAGTAGCAGCTGAGAACTTGGACTGTGGTTTTTCAGAGCGCAGTTCAGCTCAGCCATACCTGTAGCGTGGGCTATTGGATCCCCTTAACGTAGATTTCTATCATTGTAGATAAGTAATTACAGTAATAAGCAGTTCTCATAACCATGCTCTCTTAGACTGTCTCACTTGAAACTGCCAGTAGCTATAGCTCTCTGAGCCAAAGCTAATTCATTTCATTTCCATTCTTAACAATTCTTTTTCAGTACTCACAAAGCAAGAAAAAGTATTTATTTGGTATATAGAGTATAATTTCCAAATTCACCCCAAAATGCCATGATGGTATATTGCATTTTAATAATATTTAATCATGAAGGGGAAATATTTTGTTTGTTTTTTTCTTATTTAGAGTAAATATTGAGTATATTAGAAAGATATTTTCAAATTAATAAGTCATTAACAGTCTTGGCAGCTGCACACAGAGAGAACCTTTTGTGCCTTTTTGCCTGCAGTAAGCATTCATTTTTTTGTTACAAGAGCTATAAGAATGTTGATGACTGTCGCACCTTGTTAGACTCATTAACGATTTTTTTAAAGCAAGGAGCAGTTTTTCATTACTAGGTAGATAACTTAGTAAATATGACAGGAGGTGTCGGATATATGTCTTTGGAACCCAGCCTTTTCCCCATACTGTGAGCAGGAAACTCATTTGGAATGTCATGTGTGAATGTGTGTGTGTACATATATGTATAAATATTATTTAAATATATAAACATAAAATTCAGCATCACGCTGGTGTGATGGCAAGAGTGGTAAGGTGCTAGGTGGTCACATGAAAAGCACAGCAGAGTGTATAATCAGTCACTATGGCTGGTGGTTTTTGTAAACTAGGTTCAGTTTTGAACCAGCCAGAATACCTCATGTGTAAATACAGTGGTTATGACTTAATTGAAATACAGTCCTTGTAAAAAGAATGTGAAGCCACTGGTTGGCTTATGCCTTCTGATCTGTCATTCTTGCCTCTTTTTGTGAAGGGGCTGTTTTTCTGTTTGTTTTTGTTTTTTAATAGGGTTTACAGCTAGAATTTTGAATGCCAAAGTTCTATTTATTAAATTTTTTAAAAAAGTTTCCAATGTTAATGGCTAAATATTTTTCCACTGGATTATTGTTTGTTGATGTTGGAATTTGTATTTACAGAGAAATAAAAAGTTTTCTAAAAATGTATCTCTTCCAAGTGCCTAATTTTAATATAACAATGTGTTTGAAATTTCAGACTCTCAGTGACAAGAAGATACTGGCTTGTCCTTTAGGCAAAAGTTTTCTATAAATAAGAGAACCTATGACTAGAAAGTGGAGATTCTGTTTCAGTTACTTACAAGCTTTTCCTCATGGCCTTCCCATGAAGGGCACTGAGATTTTTTTATGACAGATGCTGTAAATACATCTCTTTATCCATTTCAGCTAATAGTGCCTGTCCCCCTTTTGGATTTTGAAAATCCCTATTTATATCCAGAGAGTTTTCTTTTCCAACAGAGAAAATTTGATTTTAGTGTCCCATATTGCTTAAAGCTTGGACTAGCAAATCAAATGTTGATTTCCCCTTCTAATCAAAGTTGAAACCAGACTGAGACATATGCTACAAATGTGACCTTGTGAAAAGGTCATTGTATGCAGGGACCTTGACATCTCACCTTGGATGGTTTGCCAGCCTAGACCAGAGGACCCTGTGGATGGCCCCCGGGGGCCTTGTTCTGATGCGTGTGGGCTGTGGCCTCAGTGTCTCTAGGAAGTTGGTTACTATCTGGCTTAGCAGTCTTTGTTTCCAGCCCAGCTAACTTTCATGGCTCTGTCAGAGTCTCTGATGAGGCAACTGATTCAGTTACCAGGAGCAGTGAGAAATCCTGCATCATAGACTCTTTTAGGTTGCAAGCAAATGTCTTAGAAATAAGAAGCAGAGTGGACAAAATCCTAGAATATTTCTTCTGCAATTGTTGTTGAGGATTCTCCCTTAGGATGGAACATATAATTATTTTTGACCTGGTTAAAAAAAATGTTTTGATGGGGGAAGTCAGCAGCTTTTGACAGGGTGTGTGTGATTTTGAGCTTTTTATGCCAAATCCCCAAACAACCATTTTATGTGGGAATTCAGAGGACCGTTAGGAAAGAGGTGGGCAGGGTGTTAGTAATGGGCAGAGTGGGTCAGCAGAGCAGACATCTCACAAAGAGCGCCCCCGGCAGTCTGAGAGACTCCCTGATTTAGGGGAGAGTCCACTTTTCATCACAAGGCTAAAATTTTCATCACAAGGCTAAAACTGTGATGAAAATTTTTAGAATGTTTTAACAAAATTGCTGCTGGTAAAAAAAAAATAGTGTATACCCCAAAAGAAAAAAATTAATCTTCTATTAACAGGTGTGGCTGAGAGAATTCTGGCTGTTGAGATAGTCATAATGGATTGATATAAATTGACAGCTAACATATACCCCAGACATACTCTCTAATGTATTCTTAGCTTTGCCTGGGGCCTGAGTGTGTGGGGTGAGGAGTTTACCGGCAGAATTTCCGTCCAGGTGCGTCCCTCCCCCAATGGGAAGGACTGGACCGAAGAGTGCATTCCCTTTCCTGCTGCCTCTTTACTTAGACTGTGAAGGAAAATGTAACTCATCATTCAAATGCAATAGCTATTGCATTGCCATCAAGTGATAAGTCATCTTTAGAATTACATTGCTGTTAATCTCAGCTTTGATGCTGTCATTCACAAAGCAAACCAAATGAATTCACATTTTCCATGACTCGATCCCAATTATTCCTAAGTGTGGAGCAGAGCTAGTCTGAAAAATTTCCAGGTAGAAGGCATAAAAAATGAGGACACTATGGAAAAACAATACATCTAATAACCTTGAACTATCAGTCCATCTATGCAGGGATTAGTGCTTTAATACAAGAGTGCTATTCCAGGAATATGTAAATTCACTTAAATTTAATCTAATATCTAGATTCAATTTTCAGTAAAAAATGGAAGGCTTTTCAATGTGAAAATGGTGGAGTATTTTCTTGCACAAATCTGTTAAAGGATAATTTTTCTTAAAAAGCAACATGCCTCATGAATATAAAATGAACATGTGTCAAAGATTTTATTTAACTCGCTAATTAAATGGAGGGAACTGGAAAAGCTATTACAATTGATTCAAAAGAGAATCCAGAGAGAAAAAACACAGCTATAAATCAGGAATATTGAAATGCATTTGCAAGCGGTTGCAAAAACGCTTTTCCATCCTGGGGAAGGAAAGTCAATTGAGCCTCCACTAGTCAGAATTTATTGTGTATTGATAGGTAAGAATTGTCGATAGACAATTACTTTGCCTTATTATTAGTTATTCTACAACTTACACGATTTATAAAATAGCTCCAATGCTTGATAATTCTTGGAGCTCCAAGGTGCCAAGCGTTATAAAATGGCTCCTACCGCCGGTTTAAATCGGAGGACCTCAGAGACCTCACTAAACGGTGCATCGTTTTCTGCTGGAGACACCCAGTAACCATTTTCCTCATTCCAAATCTCCCTACAAATGTTTTTGTGCTCCTATTCTTCTTTAGATTACAGGGCATTTGTATCACTTCAAAAACTATTAAGGCTTATGGGTACGGGTAACTTTTATGAATTCTCCCTGAACCAGATCCATACGATGTGGTTTTTCCTCACTGGGCAACTTCAGATAAAACAACGAAGGACCGAAACAGACAGGGATGGATGTGTAAAATACAGCTGTAAATGCATTCTAGTACAATGTCATTATTGAGGAAGCATAGTTTTACCTCATTTGGCTTCTATTTTCTGATTTTTGGAAGCACGCCTTATTTGTTTCTCCTTATTATCAACTGGATAGTTTTGTAGTCTGTGATCCATTCTTTTCAGCTTGTATGTGTGATACGTAGGCCATGAGTATGTGACCGTGCTCTGTGTTTTGAAGCGATACTTTTTATCATGGCATTTAACTAGGAATTGTTCTTTCTTCTGGATTCTTCATACAGGTCTAGATGTTTAGAAAGGGTATCCCTAAAGGAGTCTGCAAAAAGGTGACAGCAATACTTTTTGCATGAATTTGCTTATTTTAGTCTCCATAATCCCAGAAATCATCGTCAACAAGAAGAAGGTTATGAATGGGGAGGGAAGACGTATGCAAATCATATTCCAGAGGGAGCTTGCTGAAAGGAACATCCAAAGGCAGATTTGAGGGGAAGCTCTTTTTCTATTTTCTTGCCTATAACCATCAATGCTGGGAACACTATATCATACATGATTCATCAGAGGGCTCCAACCCCAATCAAGGTGGTTTTTGACCTCGAATGACCCCATCTAGTGAAAAGGTGTAATTTAAAAATAAGTTTAAAAAGTCTGTCTACTGTCTACTAATCCAGGTTGCAAGATGTCCTCTTTTTAACTTGATAATTTTTTTAATATTTAGAATATTATATATCCTTTCAGTAAATAGAGCTGGAAGGAGGTATAGCCACTGTACTACCGGTAGGTTGAATATTCTCTCCAAATTCATATCCACCTAAAACTTCAGACATTTGGACGTAGGATCATTACAGATGCAATTAGTTAAGATGAGATCCTAGATCCGTGGTCCGCAAACTGGGGCTCGAGAGCCACATGTGGCTCTTTGGCCCCTTGAGTGTGGCTCTTCCACAAAATACCATGGCCTGGGCGAGTCTATTTTGAAGAAGTGGTGTTAGAAGAAGCTTAAGTTTAAAAAATTTGGCTCTCAAAAGAAATTTCAATTGTTGTACTGTTGATATTTGGCTCTGTTGACTAATGAGTTTGCCGAACACTGGCCTAGATTGTTGTGGGCGCTAATCCAGTGACTGGTGTTCTTATGAAGTGAGACACAGACACAAAGGAAGAACCTCACGTCAAACGGGGCAGAGATTGAGGGGGATGCATCTCCAAGGCCAGGACGACCAAGGATGGGTGGTGATCCTGGAGGCTAAGGAGGGGCAAGGGAGGTTCTTCCCTAAGACCTTGAGAGACAGCTGGGCCCTGTCGACACCTTGGTTTTGGACTTGTCGTCTCTAGAACCGTGAGAGAATACATTTCTGTTGTTTTCAGGTGCTCAGTTGGTGGGACTTTGTTACAGCATCTCTAGGAAACTAATACGGCCAAATTCGAGCCCTTAAGCAAAATGGAGGTCAAGGTGGCATTTGGCTTCTTTGTCCCTGACCATCCTCTCTCTCCTCGAACTTAGGTATTCTTCAATAATTTCATTCCAGTGCTTTAAATGGCCTCAGGGAGGGACAGTTCAAAGGAATGAAGGCCTGTGGTGTCCTGTTATACATGCAGCCCCTGCCCTAAGGGCAAGTGGAATCTTCCCAGAAGCTGTAGCAGAACTCCCCTTCTCTCCGGAGTAAGGGATTTTGTAAAAGCAGGGGCCATAGCTCCCTCCTGCCTTCAAACAAGTCGTGGGGAGTGGACACCCAGACTTCCAACCAGCCTCGCCTCACAGGTGGGGCTTGGCTCTTCTCCAATCAGAGGGACCACGTTGCAAAGAGGCCTTTACTCATGGCATTTACTAAGTTGCCATATTCCGTTGTCACCATTTACTGTGCTGCCCATGGGTCACCTGAGAATTTTCTCAGGTCAACGGCCGTGCAGACCCACAGCTGTAATGTGTAGTGCCGTCACCGTGCAGATGAAACTTGCTGCCCAAGCTTTATTCAGAACATCATCAACAAGCATGCAGGCTCCTGATCTGCACTGAACTTGGTTGAGGGAACATTGCCACCTCCCTTGCCCACAGCAAATCCAAGGAAAAGTGCAACTAAACTCATTTCACCAGTTCAGGGTACAAATGTGGTTATAGTTCCCTGTTCACAGCTAAACCATAGCATCTTGCTTGTTAGCTTCCCTCCCCCTTTGGATTGGTCTAGAAATGTGGGCGCTGATTTGGGTCAGATTTGGTGAGTTCTGTCTGGTACCCAGCAGGACACTGGCAGGTCAGCCAGATGTGGAGCGCCTGCAGCCACCTGCACATGCTCTGTAGACCCTTGTTCTCTCACATGAATATGGCCCTTCGCTGAGACAGAACCACCAGCCATTGTCCCTGGTATTGCAGGCGAATTCCCCAGGTGAGCTCTGTGGTGGCCTCTCCCATCGGCCCTTTGGTCTGGTCCACTCTGTCAGTTAGAAAATATTTGGGTAAAAGGTTCGGAATAGGGCTTTTCCTTCCAGAAATATGCAAATTATCATGATACTTCCCAGAGCTCTGAGAAGAGCAGGAACCTTTTCTAAGTCACAGAAAGTAAAATGGTCTAGTTAAACCCCATTCCCAGGGCAATAGGTACTTAATTTTCTGAAATTAAAAAAAAAAGATGTCTGCTCCTCCTTCAGCTAAAAAAGAAGTGAATATTTTAAAAATTTTATTGCAGAAGACCATACTTAGTCATTCTCAAATCATGTATCTTTATTTTTAAAAAAACTTTTACATTTATGAAACTAGTATGTACTCATAGTAGAATATTTTTAAAGGATAATGTATTTTTAAAGTGACCAGTGAGGTCCCACTTGTCACTCTGGCTCCCACACTACTACCAGGGCATCCATCATGTCTACTTGGCCTGAGCCCAACGAGGGGAAATATCCAACATCTGAAAATGTCCAAACTTGGAAAGAAACCCTGGGCTAGTGTACCAGGAGAAAATTACACTCAGAATAGCTCCCCTAACTTTAAAGAGAAAGAATAGAGAAGCGGAAACTCAGGAGGCAGATGGGTAATGCGATCATCAACCAAACAGAAAAGTCAAACTCCAGGTGGCAGAACTCTGTGATTATGGCAGCAATCCTCATAAATTGCCGCCTCTAACCGAGTCTCCCCATAAGGATTTCAGTGAACAGGCACGATTACCTTCCCCATTTCTCCCTTCTGTGAAAAAAGGAATTGGTGATCACAATTAAATGTCACTGGAAAAGCAGACAATTTGACAAGAGATTAGGTAAATCTGCTTTCAGATTGTTGCCGATGATGCTCATAGAAATGTAGGATTTGCTTCATGCTGTTATGAGCAATTTTCTTTGGGTCCGATTGATGGACAGGTTTATCTGTGACTTTTGCTGCAGGTCACCGGTTAATCAAGCCTAGTGACATCAATCTGACTGTTGGGAATGGGATGCGAATGGTTCATAATTGAGTCTCTGAGCAGTCTAGCTGATGAGAACGTCAGGTCCTAAAATACCCTGCTGCGACCACTCATCATTACCTACCACTGGATTCAAAAACAGGCCACAATTAAGTGGTTAATTACAGCTATACTAATATCAACTTACAATGGACGGCAGAACATCAGCACTGGAAACACCAATAACCAGCTCTATGATAAAAAACACGTTTTCCTAAAAGTGTAGGAATTCTAACTATGTGTGTGTCTTGTTTTATTAATTAATATTTCTCTTATTACATGGAAGCTCCGTGTGAGCAGGGAGTTTTTATTTGTTTACTTGTTTTGTTCAGATGTACTCCCAATACCCAGACCAGTGGAGTGGCCTCAGGTAGTCTCGAATGAATGAATGCACTTTATAATTACCAATCACTGACAGAGGGCCAAGTCTCCCACTGGGCACCCCCACCCCTAAGCAGCTCTTATTCTAATATAAAAAGCAAACTCTGGAATTATACTTGGTTCCCCCCCCCCAAAAGTGAGCCCTCAGCCCTCCATGCCAAAATCTGACAGCGAGACCTACTATGAAAGTCACAGATGCAGACTACGCAGCCTACTATGTGCTTTAAGTCTTTGCTACTCAAAGTATGACCTGGGAACCGCCTACACCCTCATCACCAGGATCCGGGTAGAATTGCAGAACCTCAGACCCTCCGATTGGGCTTACTAAAGCAGAATCTACATTTTATCAAGATTCCCAGGCGATGCATACGCACATTTGAATTCCTATCATAGATGAGGTGGCTTTTGACGAGAGTGGGAGTACAGGTCAGATTTGGCGGAAGTGGGCGGAAGGGAGAGTATTTCAGGCATCAAGATGATGAGGCAACAGAGGTCATGTATGATAACAACTAACGATGGGCATCTGACAGCATTGGAATGTGGGGTTCAGCTCGCCTCGTGGAGAATGTTAACTCCAAGCTAGAGGTTGGAGGTCACTGAATTTGTAAATAATCTCTAAATCCCTTCCCAATTGCTTTTTTCCGAAGCCAAACTTGGTCTCACCTCTTTGGCTCGGAGCTTGGCAGGAGAAGTGCTTTTCTCCTTTTATGTGCAGTTGGTTTCATCCGTCCGATTACTCTTTCATACATCTCCCAGCTGCTTTTAAACTTCACTTGGTTACATTGCCCGTTGCCCAAAATATTTTAAGAACCTCAAATAGAGGACAAAGGTAAAGCTGCCCAGCCTGGCTGTGGTGCTCGGCAACCTGACTCTGACTCCCCGGTTCTGTTCCCTGCGGCCCGCTCTAGACCTTTCTTCTCCGGCCACGCTGGAGAGCTCGCTGCGTTACAATAAACTGAGTGCCTTTCTGCCTTACGGCCACGACCCCAGCTGCCATGTCTTTCCTTGGCCTCGGGGCCATGAACTCATCTTCCTCCTGCATCCAGCTCCCCCTCCAGGCTTTTCCCTGTCCTCAGCCCACTACCACCATCAGCTGCCCTCTCTTCCCAAAATCCTTTGCAATTTTTTTCTTCCATTCAAATAGCAATTTATTCGTTCTTTTTTATGAGCTGAAACTTGTTGGATGCCTGCTATGTGTCAGGTCCGAGGAGAAGAAACATCTCAGCCCCAGCACTGGAAGAGCTGACCATCTGGTAGGAGAAACAGTCACAGTTACAATAGGATGCGATAGATATAACCATAGCAGTGAAACTGAGTAACAGGAAAGCACCTAGCACAAAGTAGGGGGGGGGGGTGGAGGGGAAGAAATCAGAAAGGGAAGGGGAAAGGGGAAGAAATAAGGGGAAAAGAGGGAGGGAGGGAGGGAGGGAGGAAGAGAGAGAGAGAGAGAGAGAGAGAATGTTTTAGTTGTAGATATTTCTTTCTGGATTTCCAGCCCAAGCCTCAACTCCTTTCCCTTAATAATCAATTATTTTATTCCTCTTAAAATGCCTAAGTTTACACCTGGTGCGTATTCCCACAAGGCCATCCTCTTCTCCACGGAGACGTGGCCAGCATATCAGGATGCCCTGTCATCGGAGCATGTTTTGGGAAGACGGAGCCCCACTCAAAGTTAAATATCAAAACTCAATAGTATGTTTACATGTTTTTAATGCTTGGTGGCTTAGATGCCACAATTCCAGTGCTAATAACTTTATACATTTACCTTTAATCATGGGAAATTGACAAAGAAGCAACTGTTTTTTATTATTGAAGGCTTTAAAAAATATGTCCAAAAGAAGGTAGTTAATTGTCCTTTTATTAGTCATCTGAAAGCATTCCATAATGAAGGGTAGGTAGGTGCCATTAGGTTGGGTTTGCTGAAGGGTATCCCAAACCTGCATACCTATTTTGGTTTTTTTTTCCTTTTTATATTTTATTTATTTATTTATTTATTTATTTATTTATTTATTTATTTTTAAAAATTAATCTTTATTACTCAGATTATTACAATTGTTTCTCCTTTTTCTCCCCCAAAGCTCCCTACCACCCAGTTCCCTTCCCACCCTCTGCCCTTACCCCCTCCCCCCCCCAATTGTCTTCATCCATTGGTTATACGATTTCAATCCAGTCTCTCACTGCTTCCCCACCCCCTTATCCTCCTGAGAATTATCAGTCTACTCCCCTTCTTTGCCCCTGATTCTATTATATTCACCACTTTATTCTGTTCCTCAGATTTTTCCTTCTCTTTTCCTTTTTTCCATATATGAATTTCAAGTGGGACACTCTCATTTGTTTTTGTAGGGAAATACAACAGAGTGTTCTGTAGCTAATGGCTGCAGACTGTCCAAATGTCTCAGGACCACAGGAATAGAATCCGCTCCTCCTCCGGTTCACACCGCCCCCTCCCCCTGGGTCTCACCGCTTCCCCGGGGCACATGGCTCACCCGGGTGCATACCTATTTTGATGTCCCGAATATTTTAAAGACCCAACATCCCACCTACCCACTTCCACCATTTCCACACCCAAATCTCTCCCCTAGAGCAAAACCTTCCCACGTAACTCCTTGGCGAGTCTCTGCCTGAACATGGCCAGCTCCGTGGAGCTCCATGGAAATGCCTCATTTCCACCGGGATTTCATCAACCGGGTCCATTTGTCACTATGAAAAAGAGCACCACCGTGGAAGTGCCACTTAACTGGGCTGGCTGCTCTAGGCAGAAGCCGCTCCCGCTGACTCCCAAACAACTCCAGTGCCATCCAATCTCATAAAAGGAAGGAAGCGGAGAGACTAAATTGTGCTTGCCGCCTTAAAGTGGGAGTTCGCATACAATACAGCCATTTTTGGCAGGAGCTGGGCTGGTTTCTTCCCTGCCCGGCTCTGTCCTCTGCTGGGCCGGCTTTCTTCTTAGCTGCCTTTGCAAAGCAGAGCCCCCACTGGTTTTTGCATCAGAGAGAAGGCAGGGGTCCTATTCTTTCAGCTTCTTGAACTGAACTGGAATTTGTGGGTCGGTACCAGGAAATGATTTTGTCTGAATTTTCTTTTGTTCTGGCAAGTATAGAAATGAAATGCAAATTGAAGTCTTAGTTGATTTTGTTAAGATCACGAGAATGGTTCCTGCAGAAGCACTGGAGCTTTGAGGAGAACTATTACAGACTCATTGGGCCCTAAATGGATATTTTTGCACAGTGCCAGCTTCAGGGTGAACTTGCCTAAAGGATTATTGGGGAATGGCTGCCTAATTTTCAGCTAATAAGGGTCGGATACCCTTTAGGACATTTCTGCCTGTAGACTGGAGATTGCTTTGGAATTACTTCTGTTGCCCTAAATACTGTACGTCCTGGTGTGACCCCGTGTATCCCAGCGACATCTGAAACTTCCCCTTCCTAACAACTTCCACATTTGCACACTTCGTATCCCAAGTCAGGCTTTGGTTCCCCACTGTCACCTACCTCCCTCCTGGGGTGGGAGCCCTAAAAAGGTACAGGTCATTTGGCAGGACCAGAGTCTGCCCGATTTCCCGCCCTTTCTTGCCTTTGTGCTCTTGACTACTGCTTTCTCCTTATTATCCACTAGGACCCTCTCATTCCAACTAATCCAAACCCTTTTCTTTCATCAAGACTCTTATTAGGAGTCTGGTTTCCAAAGAGGAAGACATTTGTCCCCTTCTCCTACCAGGGTGAGTGCTGAGATGGGAAAGTTTGCCTCTCCCCATCCTCTTACTCTCCCTTCCCTGTGGAGAAGGAGGGGTAATTCAGTTAGAACTTGACATCTGTTGAGTTTGAGCCACGTCTGCTGGTGGGAGGGTAACTGGCCAGGAAGGGAGATTTAGGCTCCACCCATTTGCTTTCTTTCCCTCCCTCTCTTCAGGGGCAGGGCCCCTCTCCTCTCTCCTTCACAGCTGGAGCCTTTGCTTTCTGGCCTCAGGCAGTAAGCGCACCTGGAGCCTTTGCTTTCTGGCCTCAGGCAGTAAGCGCACCTGGATGGAGCCAAGGCCCGTGGCAGATGGTCCTACTACAGAGTTGGGAAAGCAACATTTAAAATCCGATCTTCAAATGTTCACACTTATTTGTCAAAAACAAGGTAGGCACAGTTATTTCAATGGACAGCCTAACTGAAGTAATTAAACCTGGGGTCGGCAAACCATGGCTTGCGAGCCACAATGCCTCAGGCAGATTGAGGACATTTTTATCAAAGGGAGTTTAGGAGTACCCTAATTAAGTTAATAACAGTGTAGTGACCTATATAGTTTAAGTTTAAAAAAATCTGGCTCTCAAAAGAAATTTCAATCCTTGTATTGTTAATATTTGGCTCTGTTGACTAATGACACTGAGTTAAACCATGGTCTAACCACAGACGTCTTTGGCATTGCCAACCTATTGAGGTGTCCTTAGAATGGAAATAGGTGGGCATCCTCCTGCTTTTCCCATTCCTATCTTAAAAGCCTGGCGAGACTTCCAATTTTTCATCTAAGAAAAGTGTAATTTTATTCTGATTTTTCTCTTTGATCCTGTTTAAGATCCAGCCCATTTTTTACATAGATCTTCTTTCTCCTTGAGTCTGAACAAAATTACTTCTTTCAAAATGTTCTCTTTGGCCTTTGGGATGTGATGGGTCCACTGGGATTTTCCACTACCTTTAGCTTAAACAGTTGGTATGGGCCCTTTACCATAAAGAGCCCATTCATTCTCCTTTATCTATTCGTGGACAAAATATACTTTCCCTACCTATAGGAATTTCACAGTTGTCTTCAGGGCTTACATAATTCAGAGCCAAATTAAAGCAAGTATAATAGAAATGGTACTCGATGCCTGGAGTCAAGCCATTTCAGCTGTTCCCTTAAAATTTTATCTTCATCCCTGGTTATAGTTCACAGTAAAATAAAATGGGACAGACTTGGCCTTAGCATTGGAACACAAAAGTCCCAAATGGCAGTCCCAACAACTACAGTTGCCACCAATTGGATCAGCTCTTGCCCTTATAGATATCAGCTGTTTTAAAGCTGTGTTCCAGGTTGACAAGTTAGTTATAAAACAAATTATACCATGAATTATTCTTCCTACTCATGCCTATCACAGAGGTTCTGATGGCTCTAAAACAAGCCTTATACAATTTACTGGGGGCTTTGTGCTCTGAGGCCCCTAAAAACGTGAAGCCACCGGTCTGGTCTACCCTCTCAAACGCAGGAACGGATCTTTCTACACGCAAGAACATTTCTCCTCAGGAAGCTTTAGGTTCTAGAAAACCTATCTGGATCCCAAATGAATCTTCTTATTTTTAAAGAAACAAACTGGGCCTTGAGATACCAGGCAAAGCTGTAATTCCTACGCAAGCAGCGTGTGGGGCTGTGCCCTCGGCCACAAACCCCCAAGGGCATCCGCTCCTGGAGCCACTCCAAAATGCTGGGCTCCCCATACGGTTCTCTGCCCTCCAGTCGCTACTTCCTCTGTCCAGGTGTAAGTTGTCCTTGCCAAAATGCCCTATGCTGACCCCTAGGGTGTTGGTCACTCACAGACATTACTTCCGGGTTCCTAGCCAACTGCACAGAGGCAAAGGAAGCCGGAAGCACTTGCAATAGAGTTTCAGCCTCCCTGGCTCCACAGCCCCTGATAGACTATATTAGATGGTGCAGCTTAGGCTTAAGTGGAGGCTGCCATTTCTTCCTCTCCACAGCCTGGGCCTTCCTCCTTTCCTGTAGGTAGGGCTGTTTCTGCAGAGCACACCTTTTCCCCAGCCAACCATACAGAGTCGTGGCAGCTTAATGAGTCAACGTCCGGCAGAACAGAGAGGGGCAGCTAAAACAGGGACAGGTGTGCGGTCGGTCTTTCCGTGCTGTGCCTCATCCCCACCCTGGTCGGCTTCATGAATATGGATCAGGTGCATGGAGATCCAATGACCTTTCCAGAGGGATCTTTTTAAAAATATATATTTTATTGAGTTTTTACAGAGAGGAAGAGAGAGGACTAGAGAGTTAGAAACACTGATGAAAAAGAATCATTGATCAGCTGCCTCTTGCACACCCCCTACTGGGGATGTGCCCGCAAGCAAGCTACATGCTCTTGACCTGAATCGAACCTGGGACCTTTCAGTCCAAAAGCCGATGCTCTATCTACTGAGCCAAACCGGTTTTGGCCAGAGGGATCTGTTTTTATTCCAGTGGAAAAGGATGAGGAAAGAGACAGAGAAAAGACGCAGAAGTATCCACCCCAATACTGCTCCTTAATCTCCATGGAAATATGGTGAGGAGGCAAATATTCCCCCAACACATTCCAGCTGGGATGAAGGCACTGCTCTTGTTCTGACAGAAGCACTTTTGTTGGATGCTGCTTTGGGTGGATATGAGCTATATTAGAAAGAATTTTTAAAACTTGGAAAGCTTAGTTTTAGCTTTAAATTATTTTGCAAATAGTTAATTTTGAACTTTTTTTTCATGTTATAAAGCAGGGTAGGGTATTTTTCTTGCTTGGTTCCCTTGAACCCAGAGACTTAGAAATGGAAAATCTTGTTTATACAGAAGTAACTTCAACTCTCAAGGTCAAACAGCATACTGATGAGCTAGAATTTATTTATTTATTGAATTTGCTTACTCTGCCTCCCTTCAGTGTTGTCCATATGCTTTTTCACAAGAAAAGCTGTGGGGTATTGCAAAAAAACTGCTGAATCATGTCATGTCATGGCTTGTATCTTCAGGAGAAAGCCATTTTCTCAACATAAATTTTCTGAGTAATTTCTTAGTATATTCCACATGATGCTGGCCTAAGTCTTGGGGATGTAATGATAGACATTGCATTCTCCTTATCTTTCACAAACTACAAAGTATAAAGCAAAAATATTTGGTCATAAGCTTACACAGAATTCTGTTTGGTAGATACAATAAGATTTCTTTTAAAGAACATCATGTTGGTCTACAGATATGATCACAACATAGATCAAATTGCAACTCCTAGTCTACATCTCTATCACTATAATCCAAGAAGAACCAACAATACCCTCTATATGAACATTTGATAAAATTGTGTGGATTTTACATAACAGAGTTACTCAAAGTGAAAAAAAAATGCTTATTGTTTATGCAAGAAAGGTAATATATTGGCTCCATAGTGTGGAATTTCCTTGTCTTCTTTTTTATTAGAATTATTTTTAAATTTACAAAAATGAGTATAAAAGTGATGTTATCTTCTAGGACTTACTTTTTCCCACTTTTTGCTAAGATTCATTCATAATATTGTCTTTGTAATTCATTCATTCTGACTGTGGCATCATATTCTATTTGGTGAACATTCCACTGTTTATTCACAATTGTTCATGTCTCCCAACATGGGTTCGTGGGTTGTTTGTATGTTTTGTTATGAACACATGTTAAGGATATTTCTCCTGTGGAATTTCTGTTTGCAAAGGGTGTGAATGTTCAACTTTATAGTACGAAACAGTTTTCCAAGTGGCTTTAACCACTTTATTTAAAGAATATAATACTAGTGTGCTGTCATATTGTGTCCTTGGTATGCATTTCCTCCATTGCTAATGAAATTGAATATCATTTCAGATATTTATTTGCCATGAGCAGTTCTTCTCTGAAATGCATGGGTGGAATAATGTTTGGATAAGATTAGAACCCTTCCACATTTCCTACAAAAATCAACCTCAGATAGATTAAGTACTTGAATATAAAGAAGGAAAATTTATGTTTCTATTAGAATATATAAGTGAATGTGTTTTCAACCTTGGGGTAGTGGTGGGTAACCTAAACAAGTCACAAAAATTATATCTTTAATATATTGATACATTTGACCATTAACATGTTAAAGTTAACTTTTATTTATCAAGACACATTCAAGAACATAAAAAGACAAGTTATGAACTTAAGTACAATATTTACAATACATTCCACCAATAAAAGTTAGTATCAGAATAATATTTACATTAAGAATACCTCTAAACCAATAAGAAGGACATAAACAACGATCTCTCTCTCTCCCTCTCTCTCTCTTTCCATTTATATATTAAAATTTGGATATAGTAAGGTATAGCAAGGTGAAATGATTAAGAATATTAAGATTTAAGGGAAAAAACACACACACACTTGGCTTTGTGTTTTTGCCTGGACACTTACTGTGTGATCTCTGGCAAATTTTCCTAAACTTTCTGTTTCAGTATCCTCAATTGTAAAGTGTTATTATGCCATCAATTGATTAATGGATAAACACAATGTGGGATATTCATATAATGAAATAATATACAGCCATAAAAATGATGAAGTACTGATACAGAATACAACATGGATGAATCTTGAAAACATGCTAAGAGAGTATTTAGGCACAAAAGGCCACACATTACATGATTTTTTTACATAAAATGTCCAGAGCAGGAAAATTTAGAGATAGAAAGTAGATTAGTGGTTACCAGAACATGGGATAGAGGGGGATAGGGAATGACTGATAATGACCTGAGATTAGAGAGTGGTGATGGTTTAACAATTGTGAATATACCAAAAACCACTGAATTATGCAATTTAAAATGATGATTTATGTGAATTACACCTCAATTTTTTTAAAAAGAAAAATTTTATTATGAGCGATAACTCATATAAATGTCTCAGCATATTGCCTAGCACATAATAATCATGCAATAGCTTCAAAAATGCTATTCCATTTTCTTTTGCTTCACTTTTCCCTAGCTGTAAGTATCTCTCTCCAGAATGTATGTTATTTGACTTAAGTTTCATGTAGCATTGCGGAAGACCAGAAATGATCTTCAAAAGTAGGATCAAAGGAATTATGATGACTGTTCGTATAAATATAGCTACCATGTATTGCTTACAAGACACCAATACCAATACCAGATGTTTTCAAAAGAATGTTCTTGTTAAATCTGTAGAACAATATTATGAGTCGTCCTTACCTTACATTTGAGAAAACTGAGGTTCTTTTGCCCAAGATCAAAGAACTAGTTGATCTGGGAATAAAACCAAGAACTTTGAAATGCCTAAGTCTTCTTTTTTTTTCTGCTCTACTATATTATAAAAAGGTATAAATCACTTCAGGGAAATGCTGAAGAATGTCAAAGACATTAAAGCAGTTTACTCTAATCCAATGATATGTTCATATGATTTAAAAATAAAGCTCTCTGCATAGCAACAAGGATTTTTTTCTTTGAACACTGAAGGTTTTATTTTAAAATAGACTGCTACCCATGGTGGCAATTTTGCTCCTGAAATTCTCCAAATCTCCTTTTCTATACCGGCATAACACAAAATATGAATAAGCTTGTAGTATGGGAAAGGAACCAAATTAGTAACTTAAACGTCAGTTCTGTGAATGTCATTTTAATCAAAGCATTTGAAATCCCCTTCTCATTCTTTGCAGCATCTCTCATAATTAGGAAGAGCTCTGAGCCAGTGCTCTGGTGTTAGAAAAGTGAGTAATTGATAGCATATAACTGAAATACCAGACCATAAAATCATTGAGAAATGTAGCCTTCTAGCAAGTTGGCTTCTGCGAACAAATCTCCATCGAGGTTTTATTTTTACCCCAGGCTTTGTTTGATCTATTGGAAGCCACGGGCCTTTGAGCGAGGGCTGAAGACATCACAAGAACAGTTTCTTTGTATGAGATGATTCTCCTCATCATTGCGCCGAATTCTCGAAGACTACTCTTCATCAGTGGTGAAAGTGCTTGAGGTCACTGAGCTTTCAAAAGCCCACAAATGAAGCCAAGGGCATTTGAATGGAAAGTAACATTTCTTCTTTCAACTTTGGCAAACCGCATTTCATATAGGAGAGCTGGTGACTCAGGGAGGAGAGCTCCTTTCAAGGATAGCAGAGAGCAGACATTGACACAGATTCTCCTGCTCTAAGGAAAAGCTAACCTTGAGGGTGCATTCCATGGTATGGACTCTGCAAAATTTATCTACCATGCACGTTTACTTTCATCCGGATCACCGCTCCTCTCTCCTGGGCAGGAAGTTGAAGTTTAAAGCTGTTAAGTAACTGACACAGCTAATAGATAGAAAGGTCAAGATTAGAAACAGATTTACGTCTGATCCCCCAAACGGAGGCTGCTTTCCTATGGCTTTATTTCTCTCAGAGAAATGCATGGGTTAAGCAAGAAAGAATATTGTGAACATGTATACCTAATTCTTGTTATATAATGCACTTTAAAATGGGATTTTGAAAGGTGTGTAATGAATTATTCTGTTCTAAAATTAAAGGTATTCCTATTATCTTATCGTGCAATTCAATAAATGTGATAGTGGCTCGGGGAGGGGGGCGACCTTATTCCCATTCTTTATGTTCCTGGGGGAAACAGCTATTTTCCCATCTTGTTCTTGTTCTTCCCTGGGAGGACAGTGACCATGGGGCAGTCACTGAGGTTGTCGTATCCTCTGACCCTCCCTCAGGAGCCCTCCGGATATGACTCAGGCACTTCCTCAACTCAGGCCCTTGCCCGTTGATCCCTCTTCCTGGAACATGCTTTTTCTATACATGGAACTCCCCCACCTCCAAGTCTTCTCTCAGATGTTACCTTCTCAGTAAGGCCTACCAGGACCATTCAACTCAAAACCACATACTGTTCACGCCCGCCCTCCCCAATCTCACTGTCCTCTGCTATTTTGTTTTCCATAACCCTCATTATATCCCAACATATATAACGCATTATATTTATTGCTTATTGCATGCCTCACCCACCAACTGGAATATCAGTTCTTTGTGTGTTTAGTTCATTGATGTTCATTCCAAATGCCTGAGACAAATTTGTTTAACAAATGAACAAATGAGTGAATGGGAAGCTATACATTTCTATACCTTTTCTTCCATTTCTTCCATTTCTGTTTGCAAAACAACCAATTTACCGAGTTCTGTGTTTTCTTTTTTTGTAAAGCCATGCTAAAAAACGGCAAGGAGCAGGCAGCTCACACAGACCTTCGACTGCATCCAAGCACTTTTCCTGGAGCTGTGCCTCAGCAGGTATGTTATTGAAGACGCCTGTTTTGCATGGCCTACAAATGTCTCCAGCTTTCCGGCCTCTGATATATACTCCCTTTTCTCTATACTATTAGGATCAAAGAAAGGTGAGCAATGTTGAGTTCTCCTATGAAAAGATACTCAGCTGTTCCTGCATTTGGTGATGCCTGCATAGTCCAAGGCCACCTCGAGGGAAATAAATGATCTAGAGAGGACTTGGAGAAATGACCTTGGTGAAGCCCTCTTTGTAGGCGAGTTTGTGTTTTGTGTTTTTTTCAACCCATCCCCAAGGAAATAAGAATCACATCTTCTTCTAAGGTTATCTAGACAAAAAGGCTCTCTCGTTCTCTTCAATAGCTCATCCCTGCATCCTCCCTTCTCTTCTACTTTCTGACATCTGTGTTCACTTTCACTCCTAACCTGAAACCCTCCTGCTGCATTTTGTCATTTGCTCACAGACGTAGAGTGTGTTGGTGATGCTTACCATTTGCATGCATCTACACTTAGATTCCCATCACAACAACAGAGAGTTGGCCTAATAACCCATTGCTCGGAGATACATTAATTTTTCCCTTTTATTTCTACACAGGTGACAAAGATGTTGCCGAGTATCCTTTCATTTTCCAGATGAGGAAACAATATTTCAGAGCGGTTAAATGATTCACCTAAAAGTACCGTAGCTATAGAATTGCTGTTCCACGTTTCAAACTATGTTAGTCTGACTCCAAGGGCATGATACCAGATATTTCCAACTACCTCCCCAAACACACATTTCCTACTATCCACTGACTGGATTGAAAGTGCCAAGTGAAGTAGCATACTTCCCAGACTCCCTTGCAGCTAGTTATGACAAATAACATGGGGGTAGTGGAGGTGAGGGCCACTTCCCAAGGCTGGGTTTTCCCAAGATGCTTTTCCCCTTTTTCAGGTAGGTCACTGGATGGACCATCCAGACCAATACTAGATTGGTCATCAAGCTGGATCCCTGCATACCTACTTTGGACTGTTGCCTGAAGAAACAAACATACAAAACTTTATTTTCTAAGTCCCTGAATCTTCTGGGTGCATTTGTTACTCTAGCTTAGCCTTCCCCAGTTTGTACAAACCAGGTGGGCATTTTGTTTGAGCAATTTCAGTGCTATGAGGTTTACTACTTTTTTAAGGCATTGTCAGGGTTAACTTCTTGAATATTGAGTCAAAATATTTTTTCTAGTTTTGTCCTTTAGTGTGACCAGCATTTTAGTACCGGTCATCAGAATAGACCTGCAAATATTTGACCACAGCTTAAGGGCAACCAAGTCTCTTCCCTTCAGAACTGGCAGAAAAGCAGCTGTGCTTTGTAGACACAAAATCATCACTGAAACTAGAAGCTGCCTCTCCCCTGAAATGTTCTGTATTATAGGTCACTTGGTTTCACTTTTTTCTTCTACTGCTTCTGTTTAATTCAAGAGGGTGAAGCCATGAAGATATTCTCCTCAGGGAATGCTGGTTCTGTCCTCTCCTGATTCAACTTTGTCATCCAAATGAACTCAGAGAAATTAGATGAGATGGAGGTATTGGGGAGTGGGTCACAGGTTGTAAACTAACTTTCTATTATGGGTGCTCTCTTGGAGAGAGAGAGAGAGAGAGAGAGAGAGAGAGAGAGAGAGAGAGAGAGCGCTCATGATCCTGGGTGTCCCTTTACAAAAATCTGCGATGAGAAGCTGGTATGGGATTGAGAAGCCTCCAAAGATTTGGCAAGCTGTAGAGTTACTCCTTCCAGGAAAACATTTAAATGCCTTTCCTTGTTCAATACCATTGCCAGGGGATTCCGTGACTCTCAGCGGGGCCTTTTTATCCTCACCTGAGGATATGTTCATTGATTTTAGAGAGAGAGGAAGGGAGAGCAAAAGAGAGAGAAACATCTATCTGTTGCCTCCTGTACATGCCCCGATGGGGGATTGAACCCACAACCTAGGTATATGCCCTAAATGGGAATAGTAGAACCCACAACCTTTGGGTATACAGGACAATGCTCCAACCAACTGAACTGCCCGGCCAGGGCAGGAACCCTTTTTACCTGGGAAATTATCCTTTCCCTTTCCATTTGCCACATGTCGCTTCTAACCAGGACTTTCCCATGCTCCACAGTTGCTGTGAACTCACCTGAACATGGCTGGTCAATATTTGGCTAATTGTTTATTCTCCCCGAATTTTAAACTCCTGATTAAACACCTTCAATGTGATTGAATACAAATGTGTCCCCTGACTGACTGGTCCTGCTTGATCCCCACCCTGAAAAGATACTAAAGTGACAGGTGGGAAAGCTTTACTAAAATGCTGTGGTTCCTAAAAGCAGACATAATGAGTATTTGTGTTGCCACAGTGGGGATTTCAGCTGGGAAAACAGCTTGAACTCTCAGTGCACGCCACCTTTGTAAGACTCCCTTATGAAAAAGGATGGCGGGACAGGTGAGACAGCGAAGACAGTGAGCCTGAACTGACCGACCCACAGACCTTGCCCCCAAACCCTCAGCAGAATGTCTTAAGTTGAGAATATTGGATGGGGCCTAGGAATCCATTGGCTGAGAGGATAACTGTCTTCTTGCTTATCTCACCCATCTTTATCCCCATGACTTCGCTTTGTTCATCCTACCGTGACTCACGTTTCTTCTGACCAACTAGACCTCATCCGGATGTTTCAAAAGACACATGAACAGCTGAGAACAGCTAAGCCCTCTCTGCCCACCGGAGCTGTCTGCATCCAGACAAGAATGCAATTTCCTGGGCGCAGCACTGTCCGTGTCCTGTAATGCTCTCTCCTGTTTTCCTTAGTGATGATAAATGGGCCCTTTGTGACTGGAAAGTACACACACACACACACACACACACACACATATAAAATGCAAATGTAAAAGAAGAGCTAGGACATGTTTCCCAACCAAATCCCAGGGCTAAGATACAACGAGTTCTTTCACTGGAAAGATCAGTAACTGAAACCAAAAGACTTGGTTTGTCTCTGGCCTCTGCAGTCATGCTCAAAGGTGATACCAACTTCCTTCTTGAGCCTGGCTGCAGCCCCTCCTCCCTCTGCCCTGACTCCGTGAGTCTAAACTAATGATTAGTCCTCATTAGGGGACTAGCTGGAGTTGGTAGGCAGCAGAAAACGCCATTTGTCCCCATGCCCCACGTGCACTGTCCATTTCCTTGTAAGGCACAGCGACAGGTGCAGGGAGGCCCTCCTAGATGGGGCAAAGGCACTCGGAGTATGCCAGTCCCTCTCCTCAGGGGGACTTTGCTCCTTTCCAAGCCATTCAAGTAACAGACTGGCATTGACTTCATGTTCTTTTCAATGACCAGTCCTCTCCCACTCCGTTTCTGTTTCAGGTCTCCCTAGAAAAGTACCTTTAACTCATGTCAAACCTAATCTTGCAGTGAAAGGTTTCCCTCAATGGGAGGTACTTCCAGCATAAACTTTGAAAACTTCCTACTGACTTCTTTCATTTGTGCGTTCAGAAGAAAGTTTCCATTTGCCTTCCAATGTCCAATTTTTCCTTTCCTGAAAAAAGTAAAATAAAAAGGTATGCAACTATGACTGAGTGGGATAAATGATGTAGCCTGACGTGGTGGGCCTAAAGGCTAGCCAGAGCAGGCAGGCGATCAGACAAAGGAGCCACCAGGTTAATCTACTATTCAGATCACTCTTGGCAAAGGCACTGAACTTTCCATAAAACGTGGAGTCAGGATATTTGATGGTCTACACCCGTGGTCGGCAAACTGCAGCTCTCGAGCAACATGAGGCTCTTTGGCCCCTTGAGTGTGGCTCTTCCACAAAATATCACGGCTTGGGAGAGTCTATTTTGAAGAAGTGGCATTAGAAGAAGTTTAGGTTTAAAAAATTGGGCTCTCCAAAGAAATTTCCATCATTGTACTGTTGATATTTGGCTCTGTTGACTAAGGAGTTTGCCAACCACTGTCCTAGATCATAAAGCCAAGAAGAACCTCGCTGATATGTGGACTATTAAAAATCCACACACACTTTCAGAATACATGCAGCCTTTGTACATGTGGACTAGTTTCTTTACAACTCAGTCAAAATTCCACCTGGTTATTTCTGGAAACCTTGTACAAGAGGATACAAGTTATCTAGCTGCTTTCTCAACGGCAGGAAGTGGGAGCGAATAGACAGGAAAGAGTGCGTACAAGCTACATTATTCACCCATAATCCCCTAAAGCCTGGAAAGGCTTTCTGGAAAGGCTTTCTCCTTCTGGAAAATCACCACCACATCATCACGACCCGTACACCCTTTCCTGGCCTACCATGCTCACAAGTGCACAGTCCACGTAGGTACCTTGTCCACTAGGCACACCATAACGGCAGCCATGCCATACGACTTCATGGATAGGAATAAGCGGCCTACTCTATCAACTATCAACGCAGAATGGCTCCTGTGGAACATGAATGGAAGGGATTATCCTCTTACAACCCTAGATTTTTCCTTTTTTCCATCAGAGCCCAAACACACACACACACACACACACACACACACACACACACACCATCATGAACATCGTTTTAATAGATGATCCTTTATATGGTATTTATTTAAATCTTAACACTTGACTTAAAATTGATAAATATTCGCAGACATTCCATATTTCTGAAATACCCTAAGTAAAAGCATTTGTGATTCTCAAAGGCTAAAGCTGGACAGAAACCTCATGTTTTCAGGCTGACCTTACATAATAAAAGAGTTGGTAGGTAGCCTTTCACTGTGATACGGACTGAGGGCCGCCTGCCCCGATGTTCTCTGCACAGACTTTGTGATCCACGGATGCATTTCTGCCAAATGTGATGGATTTCTCTGAGCTGTGGCACCACTCCCTGTCACTCTCCTTGGAAGGAGTGGCCCCTCGGGAAATTTTCATCGTGGGCTTCTGGGAACTAGAGCTCGCTGGTGGCTCTCCTTGTTCCCAGATGGCGGCCAAGGCCCTTCTCGGGGTGTGCCTACTCTCTCGCTGCTCCCCACAGCAGCTGGCCCCGTTCTCAGCAGCCATGGACAACCCTGTGAAGGGCACCCTCTCACGACGATGCCAGCTCCTGGCGCCTGACCCTCCCTCCCAGACAGCAGGGCCGCCCCCTCTGCCGCCAGGAGATTAACGCAGCTCAGCCGAGCACAGCTGGGCCCGCGGGGACGGATGTGTGTGTCTTTACTCATCCTGCCTGTGTTTGTCCCCTCTTCCTTCACGAGGGAGCGTAGCAACCCAGCACATCACGTCTTCCACTCGCCACCCCCCCTGCTTTCTCTTCATCCCCGCTATTAACAGCCCGCGCTCCCACACGGCCTGGGCTTCGGCCACCAGGGGCCCACACGAGCTCCGCCCGGCCCTGCCCTGGCTCCTGGCACATGTTTTCTTTGCCTGGAATGCTGGTCCCACCCTTGCCTGTCTGAGAAACCCATACACAACCCTGAAGGCCACTCAGACACTAACTCTGGCCTTCCCGCCATAGTTAGCTATGTCTGCTTCTGTGTTTTCGTTAGCACCTTGGGCAAACTCCTACAGCATTTATAGTGATGTAGACTCGAGTTTGTTTTCTTTCCTTTCTCTAGATCGAGGCACCCAGAACAAGGACCGTAATCATCTTTATACCGCCCCCCCCCCGGGACCTAGAATAGTGCCTGGTTCCTAATAAATAAAAAACCAGTTGAATCAGTAAAATAGAGTAGTTACCAACACTTGTCTAGTGAGAAATGCTTTAGTAGAGACTTTAGGGGTGATAACTAGCTCTAATTAAGCTCTTCGCTTCAAAACTGGAGTGAGAAAATATATAACCCAGTATTTCCTCCCAACTCCACTTGCGTAGGCCCGATTGCGCTGATTCATAGCGCTCTTGAACATCTTCTAGAGTTCTCGAACAATATGCCCCAAATGGAATCGCAGATTTTATCCCTCAATCCTTAAGTTCCTGGTTCTCTCCATATCAGTTCATGGCAACTGGGTTCTTTCAGTGCTGCATTTTCAGAAGCCAAATACTTTGGAATTATGACCGGCTCATTCCTTTCTCTCACATTTACATCCAGTGCATTAGCAGCAAATCCTATTGACTCTTCCTGCAAAATAGCATTCCTTCCACTACCCCCTTGGTGCAAGCCGCCCTGAGTGCTACAGCCTCCTCACTGCTTTTCCTGCTTTCCCTTGCTGACCTGCGGTCTGTGCCTCATGGCCTATTCTCCACATAGCAACTTGATCGGTCCTTTGAAATAAATCAGATCACATCACTTCTGTGCTCAAAACTCCAATGGTCCTTTTCCCCCTGAAAAGGAACAGTGCCTGGCATATAATAGGTGATAAAGATTTCCCTTATGAATAAAATAATATTTAAGCCTTAGTATCAAAAACAGAAACCAAGAAACTGCAACTTATCATTGTTTGGTTACCTAATAAGGTATGTAATATGAATTACTACATTTTTATATAATCGTGTTTTTATATCACCAACATGTTCCCAAAATATCTAGGTAAAGATAATCTCTTTTTGCCTAGCAATACATTGACCACAACATAACCCTTTGGTTCTGGCCAGTCACATAGCGCTCAGGGACTTGGTATCTTCAGCTTTCAAAGGACAGAAATATGCATTATTGCATTCAAATGTTGCATTCACATATTTCCATAAAATCTTGCCATTTGAGATATCTATCCATTTTTCTTCAGCTCTTTAACTGTCTCTGAACATGGGGTGGGCCTGTCCTTTCTGAACAGCAATTATTTGACCTGGTTCTGAAAATGTCCTGGTTCACCTACAGAAGAAACCTGCAGAGTGGCTGGGAGAAGAGTCAGACCTGGCCGGTGGGGCGGTCAACAGCCCAGCTGAGGTAGAACCAACCCCCTAGAGCACGTGTGAGACTGGCTGTGAGCACAAACCTTGTCCACAGCCAACCTGTGCCCTTTTCTCTCCCGAGATCTGGGCCAGGGGCTTAGCAAAGTGTCCTTGACTTTGGAAATGAATGACGAGGGATGCATTTTCAAGTGTAGCTCCTTCGCACTTGTGTTGAGAGATTGTGATTGTATGAAAGCTGTTTTAGCACGGAGGCTGTCTGCAGTAATTTGCTCAGAGATATATTTAGACGGGAAGCTAATGTAAGATGAAGTCATTGGGATCAACTCTAATAGGTTTTTAAGTGATTGGGTGGAAAGGTTGTTCACCCAGCCTTCGGGTGAAACCTTACGTAAACACATCAAATAGAAAAAGTGTTAAAACATCACCTTTCAGTATTTTTATATTAAAATGAATTCACTTTTCAAAATATTTATAGTGAAGTGCACGTAGGTTTCAGATTCAACTCCTTATAACCTGCAATTATTTGTGTGGGACTTTTATTTGTCATTTAAGAGTGAGAAAACCGTCTGACTGCTTATGTAATTCTAAACTTTAATAATTTCAGCTCTCATAATCAGAAGACACAAGGCAGTTCACATTCCTCAGCCTCAGCGCAGTCTCTACCCTTCATCACAAACCACTCTGAACAATTTTCCAACTCATTGGCAACGTTCTCCAGTTTCTGCTGAGTGATTTTGCAATTTTCTTCCATCCTCCGTGCTCCGGGTTCCTCTGAACAATGAGCCTGCGGTAAGTAAACAGACACTTCCAGGGTGCCCGAGCCCAGAGTTAATAAAGCTACAGTGTGCGCTGAGCTTGTAAAGACCAGACCCAGATAGGATCATTATCTGAACTAATTACTAATGTAAGCTATAATCCTGGTTGGAAAAAGTTCCGGCGTTACAGAAATGTAAGTGTAAAGTAGTCAAGGTTCTTTCTCTGCTCCTTCCCTCTACCCCTAGGCCCATGTCTGGAGGACTACGGTTCTTAGGTTAGTATCTTTGTGAAATTTTTCTCTACTCACAAACACCAAGAAAACATTTTGATATACGCAGTATACATAAATATGATTTCATCTTCCTTTCTCCCTCCCTCCCTCCCTCCCTCCCTCCCTCCCTCCCTCCCTCCCTCCCTTCCTTCCTTCCTTCCTTCCTTCCTTCCTTCCTTCCTTCCTTCTTTCTCACCTTCCTTCCTCCCTCCTTTTCCCCCTCCCTCCTTCTTTCCTTCCCTTTCTCCCTCCCTCCTTCCCTTCCTCCTTCCCTCTCTCCTTTCCTTCCTTCCTTCCTTCCTTCCTTCCTTCCTTCCTTCCTTCCTTCCTTCCTTCCTTCCTTTCTTCCCTCCCTTCCTCCCTCCCTCCCTCCTTTTTTTCCTTCCTTCCTTCCAATCCTTTTCTCCCTTCCTTCACTTTCTTTTCAAAAATGCAGTCTAACACTAGTCATTACCTGCTAATTCATTTTCTGTCACCCAACAATTATCTTAGAGATCCTTCCATGATAGCAGATACAAGTTTGCCCCATTTTGTTAATTCCCTCTCAGTATTCCAAAGCACAAAAATATAGTGATTTATTCATTCTCCTACTGTTGGACATTTAGGTTGTCACCAGTTTTTCAAGGTCCTCAGTAATGCTGTAGATGAGGGAACAAGGGAGGAAGAAAGCAGGGCCAAAGAGCAAAGAGGGAATCAATCGGTACCATTATTTAACTAAGACCTAGATGTCAAAACACAGGCAGCATCATGGTTAGCAGGGCCTTTGATAACTGAGGGCTGACCTCGGGCGATGACCCTTTGTAATCATGCTGGCAGGCCTACTAGCTGGCTGAAGGTCACTGCCTCGTGGGTGTTCAGAAGTTATGTACCATTTCAGCAGACAAAAGAGACTATGGCACCCCCTAACTCATCATACCCTGAAGAACATCTAAAAGGCCCTCCTTCTCGGCTTACCTGTGGCAGGGTTCCTTGGCAAGTCTGAACTTAGCACATCCTCTAATGTTTTGTTCACATTCCTGATGCCATTGGATTTCTGAAAAGGCCTGAGATTTCAGCCTGCCTCCAGTTCCACTCAGAACCCTGGGGTCAGGTCATTCTTCCCAGGATTCTCATCCTTGTTCTTCAGACATAACCCCTAAGGCAAGCCCTCCTGCTCGCCAATCTTCTGCTCTGCCTTCTGTGGCTCTTTTCTCAGCTCCTTGTGTACTCAGGTGAGCTGGCATCAGAGTTCTCTGCACCCTCCACCCCTGCACAGAGCGATTCCTTCTGCGACTTCCTCTTTCTGTACTGACGCCTGACTGTCTGGAGAAAGCGTTACCAACCTATAGTCTTTTCAGGGGTCATGGAGAGCTGCTCAGCCTTCATCATCACCATTTCTGGGATTGGGTCTGAGGATGGAAAGAGGATGAAGAGATCAGAGGTGAGAGGAGGGTTGACATCCTATCTAATAGATAGCTAATATGCAAATTGACCAGCACCCCAACAAACAAGATGGCTGCCCCTTTGTGATCAAAGATGGCTGCCACAAGATGGTCAGCAGGGGAGGGCAGTTGAGGGCGATTAGGCTGGCAAGGGAGAGAAGTCAGGGGTGGCTGGGCCAGCAGGGGAGGGAAGTTGGAGGCGACCAGGCCTGCAGGAGAGAATAGTTAGGGGGTGATCAGGCTGGCAGGCAGAAGCACTTAGGAGCAATCAGGCAGGCAGGCAAGTGTTTGGGAGCCAGCAGTCCTGGATTGTGAGAGGGAAGTCCAACATCCCTTGATTGGAGATGATGCAGGCTGGGCTGAGGGATACCTCTCTCTTCCCCCTCCTCCCCCCGTGCACAAATTTTGTACACCAGGCATCTAGTTTTAAATAATATTCATATTCTCTTATGAGTACTTACCTTTATTGCAACAGCCTCCTCACTGCTTTTCCTGCTTCCCCTTTGCTGACCTCCCATCTCTACCTCTTGGTCTATTCCAGTGGATGGCAAACTCATTAGTCAACAGAGTCAAATATCAATAGTACTATTGAAATTTCTTTTGAGAGCCAAATTTTTTAAACTTAAACTTCTTCTAACACCATTTCTTCAAAATAGACTCTGTGTTATTTTGTGGAAGAGCCACACTCAAGGGGCCAAAGAGCCACACGTGGCTCGAGAGCCGCAGTTTGCTGACCACAGGTCTATTCTCTACACAGCAATTTGAGTGGTCCTTAAAAGGGCCCCTGTCATTGGGCTATACCATTCCCTTCCCTTCCTGTCATTCTCATCTTCTAAACTCATGGTCATCCCTCAAAATTTATGGATAACTTTGGTTCCTGTGTGCATGATTGCATTACATCCCATCTTCATCCTGGGAGACTCCACTTGCAATGTGGGCATTTAGCAAGACCCTGCTCCTTTAGGCCCTTGATGTCCTCCAGTTCAGGCACTGTCACCTTCGCTCCCCAAGTCTGTCATCCACACCCATGCACATATTCCCATCAATCATAATTCTCCCTTCTCTAAGACCTTACATTTCTGTATCTCACTCTCCTCCCAGCTTTCGCTTTCTCATGCCCACCTCCAACTCCTGCTTTGCAACCTAATTGGGGTCTTCACACTGTTGTCCTGGGCCCAGAGCCTCTATCCCATTCTAATTACTTCTTTGTCTAATGAGTCTTTGGTCAGATTTATCCTTTACTTTCTCTCCTCCCCTTCCTATCTTAACCTGTGCTCAAATCTTTGTGCAAAAGTCAGCTAAGTGTTTTAATATTCTTTGGAAGGGCCTCCTTACCTCTAGTTTCTTCTTTTCGTAGTCAGCTTAACTCAGTCTATCAGGATGTCTTCAACATTCTATTCTGTGTCAGGAAATCCTAGAGTTCCTCTTTCCTTTTCTCCTGCATGACCGAAGATACTCTCTATGGTTATTGATACCCACTGTCCAGTTTAACTTCCCTTGTCCTGATTTTCAACAGTCTGGCCTTTGGTCTTTGTCTCCTTACTTTCACAAAGATCTAGACTTGTCAATCATCCTGGAACATCTTCATTCCTTAGGTTTGGGGTTACTTAAGTTTAGAGGACAGTTGCAAATCCTCTCATAAGATTTTATGTCTTGAACACTAACATTGAAATGGGACAAATAGACTTTAGCAATTACAGTTTTCAAACAAAGCAATGTTACCACAAAAGAGAAAACCTAAGAATCAATAATAATTGTGACAATACCTCATAATTATACACGGCTTTTATTATTCACAAAAGAATTTCTATCTATTATCTGATGTGATTGTTATATTAGGTCTAAGAAGCAGCTCTTTTTCCCTTTTATAGATGAAGAACTGAAGCACTGACTTCTGTTTATTTACTTTTCTAGGTTAGGGCAGCAGCTGTTATTACAGCAATTGAATCGAAACCTTATGCTCTTTTGTTATATACTTGGTGTGTTAAAAACAAAACAAAAAAAATCTAAATGTGCTCTAAAGGGAAAAAAGAACAGTAAGGCTTGAACTAAAGCTTAAGGCTTTTGACCCAGAAAATCCCTTGTCCTTGGGAGTAATAGTCTAGGGACATAATGATTTTCCACTATCCTTGAACCATCCTAAAGTTCAAGCAAGGGCATGGTTATCAAAATACCAGCTCTAATTTTAGAAGGGACAAGAGAGGGAACAAGCAGAGATGTGAAGTTTAATCAAAAGTGCTATCACTTATGGATGTTAATAAGCCAGTTATCAGTCTCCCAACGGGTCTGGCACATTTGACCTCATCATCTGGGAGGCACATGATGTTGGGTCCCCAGCTTCTGGTCACCGGGCAGATGACTCAGAGCCAGGGCTGCTGAAAGCCTGTTGGAAACAGAATTCCAGGATTCAATAGGAGCCAAGAAATCCTTCCACACACTCTCTAAATAGCATGTCATAACTGCTTCTATCGAACCAGAACAGCACCTGGGTGTTTTTCTGACCCATTAAGTATGGGTGCTCCGAGGATGGAACAAATGCCTTCTCTAGAAACATTTATCCTGTTTGCAGAGTCTTCCTACAGGTGTCCTCAGAAAACAGATTCTGTGCTGGGTTTATGGTGAACCTTATTACAAAAAGTTCAGGGTGGGAGTAAAATCAATTTAACAACATGATTGAGTGCTTGGGCCTTGGTCAGAACAGCAGGATATAAAATCATTTCTGTGTCTGACCTCAAAGAGCAAGGTGAGTCCAGGCCAGAGCTGTGGGAATCAACATTGAGCCACAGAGCTTGTCAATCAGAAGATGCCCAATGGCTTCAATCACAAATTCTTCACTGGAAGGAGACTTAAGCAGAGATGTGCAGGAAAAACTCATTTCCAGCAAGCATAACCACTTTTTTTTGGATTGCCTTAGACACATACTAACCCTGGAAATGTGTATTCTGACTCAGAAAGTTTTGGAGTCTTCTCCAGTTCTGAGAAGGTCGAGAAGCCCAGATCCAAGCTAGAGGATGCTGGGAAAAGACTACAGTGCTCTTTGGTCACTCAGGTGGCTTGTTTCTACATCAGGGACAAGGTTTTAGAAGGTCAATACCTTCTCTGGTTCCCGAGGACTTCTCCAGCTCTTGGGAAACTCAACCTTTTCCCTAGAATGACTTTGGGGGAATGGAGGAATTAGGGCCACTGGGGGTTGATAGAGGCCTGGAAGGGCCAGAATGCAATTGGACTCGAAGGGTCTGAGAGGAACTGAGATGCTCAGAATGCTGGTGCTCATCCCCTTGGCTGTCCACACTGGGTTGACTTGTGCCTTAGTCACTGAAGGCTACAATGCTTGGACCCTTCCTGTCACTCAACAGGAAAGCGAATACTCCTGAGAATACTTGAAGCTATCCAGAGGCCTTACTAGGTTGATTCTAAAAGCAGTTATTCCCTGATTAAACATTGGTAACGAGCAATCTATGAGCCCTAGGATTATCATCTTAGGTCTAGACCAAATAAAACTATTCATTCTTGATGGGAAATAAGGAGGGAATCCCAAATGCCTTTGCTATCACTTTTATGTCTAAAATAGTGGCTATTAGTGGTGGAAAATTTATCTTCATATTAGACCCTCCTCCTGGAAGCTCAAATATATGCATGCTGCATGAGTTATTGCTCCTCTGTCTCTGAGGGATAGCCTTCTGCATCCCTCTGAGAGCCTGAAATAGCCCCAGGCCTGTAGGCATGTGCTGTTCTTAATCTGTTTAAGAGCTTGGACCAGGAAGCTCAACACAAAACAGAACCCAGGCCATTCTGCTTGGAATGTTGGCTTCTGGTTTCCTACTCATCAGAACGCACACGGTGGGAAAGATTAAAGGCACATTGACTGAGGACACAGTGACTTCCCTCTGCCCTGGCAAGAAGAACCATCAGGCCCTCTTTCTCCGAAGGTCAGAGAGACAGAGGAACAGGGCTTGGCGAGAGAGGCCCGAGGGTCTGGAGCCTCCCGCTGAGCCCTCCGGCTTATTGTACTCCATACTGTAAGTGTTCTTTATGTGTTTACTTAGGGATGACCTTTAGATATTTGACCATCTACTAGTTTCACGGTGCAGTTTGAGAAAATTAAATGTGGGTTTTAAAAGGCACCATCATGTTGCAAAATCATTTAGCAATTACCTACGTTACACACCACCACTTCTGACCCAACAATTGAACTCCTAGGTGCTTATCCAAGAAAAATGAACTCACAGCCTTGTACAAAAATGCTCCTAGCAGCTTTTTGCCTAACAGCCAAAACCCAAGAACAGCCAAGATGTCCAACCAGAGAATGGGTAAGCATGTCGGGGTACATTCATACCATTCGGACCAGTAGCAAACTCAGCAATGAAAAGACATAAACGATTGCTACTGGCAAAAATATGGAAAAATCTCCAAAATATTATGGTGAGTAAAAGGGTCAGACACAAAAGAGATAATGCATGATGATTCCAATTAAATGCAATTCTAGGCAAAACAAACTCCTGGTGATAAAAATCAGATCATCAGCTGCTTTGGTTAAGGGTGAGAGGCTGCCTGGGAAGGGGTACAGAGGAACTCTCTGGGGTGATGGAAAGATGTCTTGATAGGAATTAGTCAAAAGCGTTTCCAAAATAATATTGAATGTAAGCTGTAAATGAAAAAATAAAATATTTTTTGTGTGTGTTTCATTGATACACTTAAGATCCGAGCATTTCACATCTATATAAATATAAAGAAAATCTGAATGTAAAGAAAGGCCTGAGACTGCTCCCAGGAGTTGCTCAAAACTGGCTGTTGCAGCCGAAACCGGTTGGGCTCAGTGGATAGAGCGTCAGCCTGCGGACTGAAAGGTCCCAGGTTCGATTCCGGTCAAGGGCATGTGCTTTGGTTTGGGGCACATCCCCAGTAGGGAGTGTGTAGGAGGCAGCTCATTGATGTTTCTCTCTCATCTATGTTTCTAACTCTCTATTCATCTCCCTTCCTCTCTGTAAAAATCAATAAGATATATTTTTTTAAAAAAAAAAACCAAAACAACAAACTGGCTGCTGCAGGATTTGGGTTACTCTGAGGACATCAGGAATCATGCTTCAGGTCCAGGAGAGTTCCTTGTAACTCATTCCTCCTCGTTCTGCAGATACTCCTGTTAGCTCCTGCTCTGCGCCAGGCACTGCTCCCGGCAGAACAAAACCACACGCTCTTGCTCTGATGGAGGTTACACTGTGGTAGGTGGAGACAGGAAAGAAACAAACAACAGTGAGCAAAGTTGGTTTTAGATCGGGAGGATTGTGAAAAAGAACACGAAGAGCGGCTGGGAAGAGAGAAGGAAGCATTTAATTTGGGGGTGAGGAGTAAGGAAGTGATGTCGGGAGCCCGTCATGCACACATGGGGGTCAGAGCTCTAGAGACTAGACAGGGAATTTTGAAACTGATGGGATCGTTTCTCAATCAGGGGGCACAGCCTCTGCACACCATCTCCCTAAGGGAGCAGGCAGAATCCCGGGAAATACTCGGCGCATTTCATGGAAAAGCTGCCAGAAGCTTCCCTAGCCTTTGTTTCCTTAAAGCTCTCAACGGTCTCCCCCTTGAAGCCACGCTCTGACTTCACGCCAAATCTCAGTCTTTGCAAAGAGCTGACTTGCTGCTTTCCTTCTGCATTCTCTTACAAATCACTGTGCTATCTGCACGTTCTGTGCTGGGAAAGACAGCGCCCATCCCAATGCCTTGTCCCTTTTCTTTAACTAATGTTTACTGTTATCATGGTAATTTTTACAAACATCTATCTGTACACTTTCTTTCACTTGTATGTGTGCTTCCGGCAGAGTCTTCTTCTTCCCCTCTGTAACGCTTGGGATAAGGAAGAAAAGCTTCATTCCTATGGGTGATGTAGCCATTAAGGAGTAATGATAAGGTGGAATCTAACTTGTAAATCAAACTGTAATTCCCTTTGTGTTCAGTCGGCTGTAAATGTTCCAATGAGCAGTTTCCCTCCCCAGCAAATTAGAGGGGGGGTCGGTGAATGCTAGAGACACGCATTAGCTGCTGACTAGATGTGGGACTGAAGAGTTGAAGGAAGGGTGGCTGCAGGGTGCTCCTCGTCTAGACAGAGCCAGGCTTCGGGGGCCAGTCTCCTGCTTCTCATATTTCCTTTAAAGACTGGAAGGCAGATCTCCAGGGCACAAGCACACAGGAGAGGTCTGAGGCCACAGTGCTCCTGGGAAGACAAATGGGAAGAATACTTGCCTCCTAGAGACTAAAGCAGCAGTTGCCAACTGTGGTCCCAGGAGCACTGGTGGTCTGGGATGTCCCAAAGGTTGGCGACCGCTGGACTAGAGCCTTCCTCCTTCCCTCCTTCCCTCCTTCCCTCCCTGTCTCTTCTTTCCCCTTCTCCCTCCTCTCCTTCCCCCTTCTCCCTCCTCTCCCTTCCTCTTTCCCTTCCTTCCCTTCACTCCAACACTCTTCTTGCTTGTGTGGTTTCTAAAGATAAGCCCGATATAGTTCTTACTCTTGTGCCTCTCTAAGGTGTTTTGGTTCTCTGGCTTTTTTCAAAAATTTCTCCTTGTGTTTGGTTTTCTGCAGTTTTAATATAATATATTCCTAAGTGTAGATTTTTTTCTTCTTTTTCTCCTACTTGATATTCTCTGAACTACCTGCATTTGTATTTTGGTGTCTGTCCCCAGTTTTGAAACATTCTTAGCCACTATTACTTCAATTATCTCTCCTGCTCTCTCGTTCTTGTCCTTCTGGCATCCCCGTCACACGTGGGTTGCACATTTGTAATGATCCCAAAGTTCTTGGAAATTCTGTTCTTCCCCACCCTCGTTCCTTTTGCCTGTTTGCTTTTCCACTTGGGACATCTCGTGGAAGTCTTCGAGGTCCCTGATTCTCTTCTCAGTTATGCCCACTCTACTGCTGAGCCCACTGAAGGCATTCTTCGTTTCTGTTACATTGTTTCCCCTCCCCCCCCCCGTTTTGCTTTATTGTGGCAAAATACATATATAACATACAATTTACCATCTTAATCATTTTTTAAAATACATTTTTATTGATTCTAGAGAGAGAGGGAGGGAAAAGGACAGATAGAAACAATGATGAGAGAGAAACATTGACCAGCTGCTTCCTACACTCCCCTTACTGCAGATGGGTATCACTTTGCCCTGTGGGATGGAGCCCACAACCCGGGCATGTGCCCTGACCAGAAATCCAAGTGGCAACTTCTGGTTCATGGGTCAACCACTGAGCAACACTGGCCAGGCCCATTTTAATCCTTTTTAAGTGTGCATTGCAATGGCATAATATAATGTTGTGTAACCATTGCCACCATCAATTTCCAGATTTTTTTTATTATTCCAACAAAAATTCTATATTTATTGACTAATAACTCCTCATCCCCCCTCCTTCCAGCCCCTAGTAACCTCTATTCTATTTTCTGCCTCTATGAATTTGCTATTCTAGACTAAGGTGACCAGACAGTCCCAATTTTTAACAATTTGTCCCACGTCCCGTGGCATTTTAAAAAAGTCCTGATTTTTGGAAAGAATGCATGACAAAACTAGGGAATGGTGGGAGAACAGGAAGGGGATATGTGGTTTTTGGCGGCCATGTGGCTATTGAGCCAAGATATGAGTTTTATATTATTTTTGTTAATTTTATAATGTTAAACTTTAATAATAACAAATAATTGTTGAGAACTGATTATTGAGAACTGCTTATCAAAGTTCGAAATGACAAAAACATTTTGTAACTGTCTCTCAGACGATACACATTGTACTGCGTGCTAGTAAGCTAAACAAGTGATGTCATAACAAATCAGCTATTCAGATAATTTAGGTAAGTAATTTATGTATTTATTTCATATTCATAAATACATAAATTTTCTTGAATTTAGCAGACAGTACTTGTATTATTAATATTTTATAGTGGCAGCAAAAAGCCTAGCGCCGGCCTTGAAAGTGACACGACTTACGATACAATTAAGTGTTGAGACTTTGAAAGCCATTTTATGTGTGAAATATAATTTAACAAATTCTTGTGAAAATTTTCATGACCTTTTAAACAACGACAGCAATCTACTAAAAAATATTCACTCAAATGAGAAATATGCTAAAGAATGAAGTGATACTATACATAATTTTTATTTATTTATTATATTTGTAAATTGTACTTAGGTTGAAATTTTAAAAAAAATATTTACAATACTATTTTTGCGTTCTATGAAAATTTTTGTTGCTCCATATAGACCAAATTTTTAATCAACCTCCCCTCCCCCGTCCCCCTCCCGCCAATGGTGTCCCGCTTTACCAATGTTAAAATCTGGGCACCTTATTCTAGACACCCCATAGAAGGAGAATCATACAATCATTGTCCTTTTGTGTCTCACTAACTTCGGATTCTATCCTGGATATTATTATGTTGTGGAGGCTCTGGACTGCCTTATAGTGCTCCGAAGAATGTTGAAAATGTTATTTTGCTGCTGGTTGAGTTGAGTGGACATGGAGTGTCAACTCTGCCTCTTGGCAGTCACTCAGGCCTCTCTTCATCCTTTTCTCCTTAGCTGCTTTGCTTGCAGAGCGCCCTGCCCACGCACGATTCAGGGCTTCACCAGACACTTGGACAGAAGTTTGCACAGAGTTTGTGGTTCATCCCTGTGGGTCTCTACTTTCTATCCTTCCCTCCCCTCACATTTTAGTGGCTGTGGTTGCCCTGAACTCTGCCTTCTAAGACCCTTGTTTTGTTTTTGGAGTGTTGACTGCCCTGCATAATGCAGACTGCGGAGTGACTGACCCGGAGGCCCAAAGCCAGTAAAAGTAACCCTTCACCAGTCCCTGCTTTCTCATTTCAACACCCCTCTGGTACCGACATGCTTTTGTTATTCTCCAGGATCTTCGGGTTGTTATTCATTCTAGTTTGTCCAGGGTTATAGTTAGATGTGGGAGAGTCAGTTTGACAGGCATTCAGTTAGTGATTCCCTCATTACTCTGGCCATGATAAGTAACAGTGTCTGAGTAGCTCCTTGGTTTACCAAATCTCCCTAAAGATAATAACCAGTTAGGCTGCTTATAGAATGCAGAGTACCATCTGTTGTCATGGAAATTTTGATTCAGTGGATCTGAACTGGGAACTAGTGCTCTGGTTTTAGTTAGAAAATAAGGTGCTTCTTATTTTCAGACAAGGTCAGGCTAACATGGCATTGGGCCCTTGCTACTCAAAATGTGGGACCTTGTTAGAGGTGTGGGATCTCAGCCCGTTCCCAAGGCTGACACTGAACCCACATTTTAACGAGGCCCCTGGTGATTCATACCAACATGGGAGTTTAAGAAACATGGGTTCGGGCTACTGTGATTTATTAACACAGAATAGGAAATGCTTTCCATTCCATTATGCATTCACTCATCAGATACTTTTGGAGATGAATAAAATAGACATAGATCCAGCCTCGATGGTACACAGCCAATACATAAACAAACAGGCACATAAGTCACTATTACAGCTGCAAAGTGTTACAAAGGAAGCACAGGCTGAGAACGCCAGTGGTTCTCAATCTTTCATGCAAATTAGAACCACCTGAGTGGCTCTCCAAGCTCTCCTATGCCAAGGCTACATGCCCAGGCAAATTAAATCAGAATCTCTAGCAAGAGGGTGGGACAGATCAAGGAATCAATCGTTTAAAAAAAACCAAACCCAGATGATTTCCATACACAGTCAAGGTCACAAGTTGATTATTCAGGCTCATTGAAAGAACTTAGAAGTCAAAAGATGTGGTTTAGTCTGAGAGCTGTAGATTAGCAAGTTTCTAAGGATGTAGGGAGCAGCATGTCTGAAGGTGGGATGAATCTTGAGGAAGAAAAAAGCCTTATGTATTTGAGGAACTAAAAGGCCGCACAGTCACAGTGTGGATGTAGGATAATGAGTAAGAATGGGAAAGGATGCCAAAACCGGTTTAGCTCTGTGGATAGAGCGTCGGCTTGCGGACTGAAGGGTCCCAGGTTCGATTCCAGTCAAGGGCATGTACATTGGTTGCAGGCATATCCCCAGTGCAGGGTATGCAGGAGGCGGCTGATAGATGTTTCTGGCTATCTGTCCCTCTCTCTTCCTCTCTGTGAAAAATCAATAAAATATATATATATTAAAAAAAAAGAATGGGAAAGGCACTAGCTGCCTGTCACATCTGGACCTTTAGCAGATATTCACTTCCCCTGATAAAACTTCCTGGATAGAGAGTTCCTGAAAGCCACTGGGAGTGTCTCCCTTTTGCTCCAGCAACTGACTTACATTATCCTCTATTTTTCTTCTCTCATGGTATAGTTTGGCCTGCAGGGGAGGGCAGTTAGGGGCAATCAGGCTGGCAGGGGAGCAGTTAGGTGTCAATCAGGCAGGCAGGGAGTAGTTAGGGAGTGATCAGGCTGGCAAGCAAAAGTGGTTAGGGGCAATCAGGCAGGCAAGCAGGCAAGCAGTTGGGAGCCAGCAGTCCTGGATTGTGAGAGGGATGTCCGACTGCCTGAGGGACCAGGCCTAAACAGGAAGTTGGACATCCCTCAAGGGGTCCCAGATTGGAGAAGGTGCAGGCTGGATTGAGGGACACCCTTGCCCCTGTGCACGAATTTTGTGCATGGGGCCTCTAGTAAATAAATAGGTTACATAAGAAATTAAGTCATAATTTATCTTGTTTTCAAATAATTAGGTAAATGTTCTCATGATATGGAATTCAAATGAATTACATTTTTTTTTTTTTTTTTTTTTTACCAAATGAAATTTTTCTCTAGGAACTAGGAATCAGGTGTCATTTTGTACAAGAAGTCACAACCTGGTGTGGATGTGAGCCAGATGACTCTTAACCTTATGAACTGGTCACAGCTGTGCTTATCAAGTCCAAGTTCAGCCACTATGTGGACCATGAAAAGAAGTAACCAGGAGCATTCTCTCAAAGCAAAATGGGAGACTTCACTACACCATACAGTGGTGGTCTTTGTTTGCATTCATGTAATGTGATTAGATCAGTGTGATGAATAAATGTCTTAATACATAAAAAAATAAAATGTTTAGCATTCGAGTGTGCAAATTGTGCACTTACAATTGAAGAATACTCATGCTTGTTATACTGACACTATCCTTTTTCATTTTGTGTGCTTTCTCTTTTGTAAGCAAAAAAGAAGGGACTTACTATGTATTTTTCTATTTTGTTATTGAAATCCAAGTCATATTTATTTATCAACTCTATTGTTTCTGATTTGAATTTTTATCAATAAGTAGTATCATATCATCTTTACCTTTATGTACTGGCAGGTGGTAGCTCTTCCTCCTGGACCATTCTTTTTCACTTTATAAATTTCACACAATATTCTGGCTTGTGAATTTTTCTCAGAAGTGTCTTTCTACTTAAAAAAAATCTGGTACTATTTTTGAAATCACTTTAAGTGTGTGGATGATAGGAGCATTGCATGATTTTCACTTCAGTCTTCCTTTGTGTTTCTCAGGAGCGTTTTAAAATTTCCTTCTTAAATATTTTATACATAACCTCTTAATTTATTCTCTTTATCTATTTTTGTTCCCATTATCTTTGCTATTATTGTAAATTATGACCTTTCTACGATATCTCCTAATTAGTTTCCTTGTGTATGCTCAAACTATTAATTTATTACTCTCATACCCGGTAATGTTAGTGAATTATTTGCAAGCTGATTCTTCTCTCAGTTTTTTTCCCCCCTAAATATAACCTCATCATCAGATAATGCTGATTCCTTTCAATTTTTATATCTTTCTGTATTCTATATCTATCTATCTATCTATCTATCTAGCCATCCATCTTTCTATCATCTATATTTTTACCTAATTCCATTAGAACTCAATGTTTAGTAACAGTGTGATAATAGAGGTTACGTTCTCATTCCTGATGATCTGGAAATACTTTTGGTGTTTTTCTACTGAGGCTAGTGATGGGCTTGTGGATTGAAGGCGCTATATTTTTTAATTCATGGACACTTTAATGGGGTGATAGGATGTGATTCAGTTATATTTAATTCACTGCCAATTTATTCCAGAAACCTGATGGATTTAAATGCATACAAGGACACTTTTCTTGATTTACAGATTGGCCCGATTTCTGAGCTCAATTTTGAAAAACATGCTTTTTCATGGGGGAGAAAAGGACATATCAGTGAAACCTCTAGGCAAAGCAAAAGCTTCTTGTTTTATATGGAATAAAGAAAGTCTTATGGGGTACAGCCAGGTGAACAATTACTCAAGCTAAGGGATGGAACTAAATAACGTTTTCCATTTTCGCGCTGCTCATTTAATGACACTGTACAAGCTACATACACTCAGGCACCTGATCCCTTTGGGCAGGCTACTAGGAAAATGGTTCTTGATGATACACATATCGAGCTGAATTTAGAGTCCATGCTGAAGTCACATATCAGTTGAAAACCAGCAAATATCATCATATATATTTTTTTTATGAACTTTGATAGTCTTATGGGCCAAATATTTTCCAGCAAAGGTAAAGCAGAAGCGGGCTCCATCCCTCCCCCAGTAGGGGCATGCAGGAGGCAGCCAATCAATGATTCTCATCATTGATGTTTCTATCTCGCTCCCTTCCTCTCTGAAATCAATAAAATATATATATATATTAAAAAAACAACAAAAAGGGCAGAGGATTGGAACTGCTTCCAACCAGGGGTGGCTGCGTGGGATGAAGAGGCAGCCGCTTTTTGAGGCATCAGTGCCAGCGATGCTAACAGTGGGGTCCTGCACCCGGGACTGTGCCTGCAACCGGTCCACAGTTCCCACTCCCTGTTCCTTTAGGAACTCTGGAATATTACCTCCTGCCCGCTAAGAAATCGTTCTGCTATGATGGGGGACTCCGTGCTTTGCAACCAAGAACCCTTATCAACTGCTGGCCCAGAAGGAAAAAGACCACTGCGATTACAGTCTGTGGAAAACATAGTGAGACGCTGAATGCCAGACCCCTGAGGGTTTTGCCTGCTCGGTAGAAACCCCAGGATCGGGTCTGTCTGTAGAATGACTGCACCAGTGGAAAACAAGACCGAGGTCGGCCAGCTCTGCCTCTGTTGGAACACGGCTCGTGTATGACGTCAAACAGTAAATTTAGCTGATTGTTTATGGCCATTAAATCTGGCCTTTGTTTTGGCACCCAGGCGACACTGCCTGTCACTTAGAGCACACCGAGAATTCCTAATGGGTTTGGAACCTGGGCCGAGATGAATTTTATAAATGCAGATAAACAGAACTCGCCCACTTATAATCTGCTGAAGTAAACATGCCTGCCTGCGGGCTCCCGACCTGGTATGTCTGGGACGAGCCTCTCCTGCTTCTTCCTCTTCTTGGACGGGGCCCGGGGAGAGACACAGGACTCTCTTTATGACTCAGCACGCAGTTTCCAGAACGTACCCCTTGCAGCATCTCCCTCGGTTAGAGCCCTTCCTGGATCTCCTTCCCTTACACGCTCCAGACCAGGGGGTTTCCTCATTTACTGAGGACGTTTTGGTCTGAGAGCAGAGAGTAATCTGCTGGCATCCCAATCCCAAGGGCCTCCCACCCACTGGAAGGTAAAAATCTTTGTCATAGAACTTGTTACATAAAATGCTATCTGGAAAGTGGTAGGTATCATAAAACCAAACTGCTTCCCACCTGCAAGAGAGTAAGTGGCACCGGGGTCATTGAGTTTGGGAGGGCCTGAGGGAGAGAGGGATCAGATCTTTACCCAGCGAGGAAGCCTCAGGTCTGACTCCGTTAGATCAGTGGTCGGCAAACTCATTAGTCAACAGAGCCAAATAGCAACAGTACAGCGATTGAAATTCCCTTTGAGGGCCAAATTTTTAAAACTTAAACTATAAAGGTAGTTTATTAACTTAATTATGGTACTCCTAATTATTAATTATTAATTGTTATTGATTATTATTAATTATTATTATAGGTAGTTTATTAACTTAATTAGGGTACTCCTAAGCTGGCCTTTGCTAAAAACTCCAGGGGCCAAAGAGCCGCATGTGGGTTAGACAGAGGGCAGCAGCGCCACTGAAGCTGGGCGCAGCTGGGTAGTAAGGCTGTTGTCAGGCTGGAGGCGGCAGAAGCAGATCTCCAGCCCAGTTCCCCCAGCCCTCAGAGCCTGCACTCTTCTCAGCCACATAGCATCCCTCTTTCCCCTCCTCCCTCCTCCTTTCTCCCCCTCCCCTCCCTCCGCCCAGGCCCAGTACCCGTCCCCTTCCCCCGGGTTCTGCTGGGTTGGCCACGTTGGCTCTGGGGAGGGCTGCGCTGGCCTGGATGCCTCCGGAAGGCTGCTGCCTTTGTTCACCCACGGGGCGGCTAGGAGCAGAGTCAGCTCTCTGTCCTGCTAACTAAGAGTTTGACTCTTACATCTTCAAGGCCTCCTCTGAATCTCTAAGAAACACACTCCTGTAGGAGAGAGGCGTCCGAGGACAGGCTGCTTAGAGATGCACATCCTCTGCAATGACCACAGACACAGGCTAACATCTCCGGTTCAGGTTCTTTCTGGAAGCTCTACTGCGGCCCCTCCCAGCTCTCCGGGCCCCGGGGAAAGGGGGAAGGAAAGGTGGGTCACTGGTCGGGGAAGGCGAGCTCTTCAGACACAGCAGTCCTCTTTTATCGTCATTTTTAGGTGACTGACTTACTTCCTCTTTTTGCCAGTTTGTTGTTTTAATCTCCAGTTATAAACAGGCCTCTCTCTCGCCCTGATGAAAGGAAGTGACCGAATCTTCCTTATGTCTTCACAGCTTCAGACAGAGGCAGTTTCCACTCTCTTTTCCACCTAACTCTGCCCTTTGATGCCTGCCCTTTGCTATTCACCTTCTGCCTCCCCCATAACCTGAGCCTCCTGCCTCCAGGGTCCAGTCAGCACGCCACCAGGTGCAAACAGCCTCACCAGCCGCCAGCCGCTGTAAATCCTGCCTTCACGTCTGCAATCTCCCCTCCTCATCCTCTCCTCATCAATGCCCCAGCTCTGGCCTCCGTCATTTCTCCCGGGGATGATCCCAGAGCCCTCGGGGTCTTTCTCCTCCGCTCCCACCCCTGCTCCTCACCCTCCCCTCTGCCGCTGTCCCTCATGCCACACCTCTGCTGAAATGCCTTGAATGACTTTTTATAACTTTTAGGATAGATACAGACCCCCGACTCCTTTTAAAAGGCCTGGGAGCAAACTGCCTGAACTTTGCCCTAGCAGGAACCATTATCTTGATTACAATAGGTACATATAATCAGCAATCCCATCTCTGGTCTGGAGGGAACAGAATCTCCATTTTCCCAGGGAGGGATGTCTCCCAATGCCATCACCTCCTCTTTGGATTATTGTGAGGCCCAAATCAGTTACCACCGAAGACTGGTACACAGTGGACCCTGAATATCTCCCCACCCACCCACCCACTTCTCTCTGTCAGCTGTTCTGAGCTGTTTTCATTTACTCAAACATGCCAGGCTGTCTTTGGCATGTGGGCCTTCCAAGGGATCACTGTGTCTGAAATATTTGACCCCGCCCCCCACCTTCCCACCCCACCACCCCCCACACTCCATGACTACTTCTTCCCTTTTGGCCCCAACCCATGAGCTTAGGGGTCCTCGCTCTGTGTTTGCAAAGTCCACTCACACTACTTCCCTCTCTTGGGACACTGGCAGCCCAAAGTGCTGATGCTTTTTTGAGTTTCTTAAACTCCCCTGGAATATAAGCTCTGGGACGTTAGAGAAAATGTGAAGCAACAGAAAGTGTCTCTGGCTGGCTTAAGGAAAAGGGGAAATTGATTGGAAGGCTCCTGGGTTATTCTTTGGGATCAAAGCTGGAACTGAACAGTCAAGAATGTCGGAAGGGCCCTAGCCAGTTTTGCTCAGTGGCTAGAGCATCAGCCTGCGAACTGAAGGGTCCTGGGTTCGATTCCCGTCAATGGCATGTACCTTGGTTGCGGGCACATCCCTAGTAGGGGGTGTGCAGGAGGCAGCTGATCAATGATTCTCTCTCATCAATGTTTCTAACTCTCTCCCTCTTTCTTCCTTTCTGTAAAAAATCAATAAAATATATTACAAAAAAAGAATGTTGGAAGGACCCTAGCCAGTTTGGCTCAGTGGCTAGAGTGTCAGCATCGGCCTGCAGACTGAAGAGTCCTGGGTTCGATTCTGGTCAAGAGCATGCACCTCAGTTGCAGGCTCAATTACAGGCTCTGGTCGGGGCTTGTGTGGGAGGCAACCTATTGATGTGTCTCTCTCACTCCGATGTCTCTCTGTCTCTCCACTTCCCTTCCACTCTCTCTAAAACTCAATGAACAAACATCCTTGGATGAGGACTACCAACAACCAGAATGTGGGAAGGGAAGGACCAGTGAGCGCCAGCGAACTCCATCAGCTGGTGTCTGCAGAGCCTTTTACTTGACTGTCACTCCCAATGATTCCCAGACTTTATTTATTTTCTTTTTCCAAATGTCAAAGACCAGAAAGAGATTCTGAATTCAGTTTGTTAGGCAGCCACCATGGATAGATCAGCTACGGTCAGTGGATGGAGTCACATAACGAAGTCATGGCCATTGGAGACTATCCCCAATGGAGAGCCATCAGCCGGGACCAGTCACACCCCGTGGTGGTCTATCCCTGGGAATATGTCCAAGATACACTATATATTTGGTTCTAGGCTGGCTCCCTCCAATTTTTCTCCCGTTGCTGTAGGACCAGACTAGCATCAAGCTGCTGCCTCGGCCTCGGGCCCCCCCTCCTCTCCTCTGTTTGGTAACGCTGGGGCCGGGACTCTGCACACAACAGGTGGATCCTGTCAGGCTTTGGCAACGGGCACTAGGAGAAGCCTGCAGGTGGGAGGCGGGAGAGGGATTTGCTCCTTCCTGGCAGCTTCCTGTTTTTGTGCCTGTGATTTACCCAGAGTTAATTGCCAGTTTATGCCAATAACAGCCCTTGAATCCAGTTTGCAGTCTTTCCAGCACTCCCGGGACCAGTCTCATCACACTCATGCAGAGGTCCCAGCGCCGGCCAGACAACGTCCCCCTCAGAGAGCGGCATCCCAGCCACACGGTCCTCTTCTCCGAGCTCAGAGACCCAACACCGGTGGAGACGCACCCTCCTCAGAGTTTGGGGTTTCAGACCCGGGTACCCTCCCCTCTGGGCTGGGAGACGTGAGCATCAGCCAAGCAGCACTCTCTCCTTGAAGCTCTGAGTTCTACCTTAAAGGGTCCCTGCTCCAGGCTTCTATGTCTTAGCCACCCAACCCCTTCTCCCTGCATTCCCAACCCTAGGGAGAGGAGCTGCTTTCTGCAGGGCCCAACCTTGGGGCTATGTATTATTCTTTTTGCCTTTGCATTGATCTGGCTAATAATTCTTTACATTAAACTCTCTGTTAAAATAACTGGGTGCAGGCCTGGCCAGTGAGGTTCAGTGGTTGAGCATCGACCCATAACCAGGATCCATTTACTTGACTCAACCCTAATGATTCCCAGACTTTAGGTGTATTTTCTTTTTTTCCCCAAATGTCAAAGACTAGAAGGAGAATCTGGATTCAGTTTGTTAGGCGATCACCCTGGATAGACCAGCTACGGTCAGTGGATGGAGTCACATAACGAAGTCATGGCCATTGGAGACTGTCCCCAATGGAGATTATTCCCATCAATGCGGGCCAGTCACCTCCAGGGGAGGCCATGGTTCAATTCCCAGTCAGGGCACATGCCTGGGCTGCTCAATCCTCAGTAGGGGGCATGTGGGAGGCAGATGATTAATGATTCTCTCTCATCATGAGTGTTTTTATCTCTCCCTCCCTCTCCCTTCCACTCTCTGAAATCAATAAAAATCCTATCTAATAAAGAGGGAATATGCAAATTGGCCATCACACCATCACAAAGATGGCAGCATCCATAGCCACAAGATGGGGGCTCCCATTTCCCTCATCCCTGCAGGAGTCCCCCAGTTCTTTCAATGCTCAGACGGGCCCAGCCACTCCTTCCACCTGCCATCAGAGTCCCACAGTCCTTTTAGGTGCACTGTGTGGCATCCAGCTAATCTTCTTTGAAGCTCTTTCTAATCTCTCTCTCCTGGGCTCATAGAAGGCCCATTTCCCCTGCTAAATTCAATGTTAGGTTAATTGAATTGACTGTGTATATGCAATTGAGATCACCTCCAATAAATTTATAAATTTTACTGTCTAAATAGTGACAGAGAGCAATAGCACTTCCTTTAATGCCTACGGCATTTACATTTCCCCAAAGAAAATGTATTTTGGGCATTTAGATATTTATTAAGGAAAGGAAAATATAGCCACAAAACAGAAATAGAAGAGGAGAGAGAGAGAGAGAGAGAGAGAGAGAGAGAGAGAGAGAGAGAGAAAGGCAGCATCATTTAACTTCTAAAGTCAAGGTTGGATTTTGAGCCATCTCCGAGGAAAATATTTCTTGAATATTTTTGTCACTCAGCTTCATGACATTCTGAGAGACATAAATGACACCACAAATGCATTTTGGATGTCATATATCCATAGTCATTGTCCAGATTCCTCTCTCCTTGATTCCCCTATGCAATGCATGCTTTGCAGCAGGCATCAGAGGGACTTATGGGATGACTCTGGGTGGAAGAGTGATGCATTGTTCTCCAGCCCGGGAGCACAGGGGCATATAATGAGTGACGGGTCTTGTATGGAGGTTGATGTGCAATCCTCAGTAACGGGCCAGTTGCATATCTGGTGGACAGGACCTCCAGCCCTCCGCTCACCATCAGTAAGATCTTGGGTGAGTCACATAATTGTTATAACTTTGTTTTCCTATTGTACAGTGGGGGTTAAAATACCTTCTCTATAGGATTATTTTGAGAGTTAAATGAGCTAATGCATAAAAATCTCAGACCCATTTCTAGCATGTATTGAGCTTTTTTTTATAGTTTTATTTTTTTATAGTTTTATTTTTTTAAATAAATCTTTATTGCTCAGATTATTACAATTGTTTCTCCTTTTTCTCCCCCATAGCTCCCTTCCACTTGATTCCCACCCCACCCTCTGCCCTCACCCCCTCCCCCCACTATTGTCCTCATCCATAGGTTATACAATTTTAATCCAGTCTCTTTCTGCACCCCACACCCCTTTCACCCTGATAATTATCTATCCACTCCCTTTCTTTGCCCCTAATTCTATTATATTCACCAGTTTATTCTATTCCTGAGATTTTTAATTCACTTGACCTTCTTCCTCTTCTTAAGTAATACCTTTCAGCATTTCATATAATACTGGTTTGGTGGTGATGAACTCCTTTAGCTTTTTCTTATCTGTGAAGCTCTTTATCTGCCCTTCAATTCTGAATGATAACTTTGCTGGATACAGTAATCTTGGTTGTAGGTTCTCGCTATTCATCACTTTGAATATTTCTTGCCACTCCCTTCTGGCCTGCATGGTTTCTGTTGAGAAATCAGCTGATAGTCGTATGGGTGCTCCCTTATAGGTAACCAACTGCTTTTCTCTTGCTGCTTATAAGATCCTCTTTTTGTCTTTTACCCTTGGCATATTGATGATGATGTGTCTCCAAGAATTTTTCTTTGGATTCCTCTTGTTTGGGGTTCTGTAGGCTTCCTGTACTTGTAAGTCTATTTCTTTCACCAGGTGAGGGAAGTTTTCTGATATTATTTCTTCAAATATGTTTTCAGTATTTTGCACTCCCTCTTCTTCTGGCACCCCCATAATTCTGATGTTGGTGCGCTTGCAGTTGTCCCAGAGGCTCCTTACACTATCTTCAACTTTCTGGATCCTCTTTTCTTCTTCCTTCTCCAGCGGAGTGTCTTTTGGCTCTTTGACCTGATTCTTGTGTTCTTCCATTCTGCTGTTGGATCTCTGCATAATATTTTCCAATTTAGTCAGTTTATGTATACTTTTTAGTTGGGTCTCATGAAATTTATCGAGCTTTTCTAGGATATTCTTGCATAACCTTAGAACCGTAGTTCTGAACTCTATATCCTCCATCTCTTTTGTTTGAGATCTATTTCCTTGTCTCGGCATTATCACTATTTTTCAGAGTTGGTAGGATGGCTTTGTGTGTTTGGTGTCCTATATAGCACAGTGGGTGAGCCTCCTCAGTTACCTGAGGTAGACACTCTTGGTGATCCCCTTTGTGGACTGCGTACACAGCCTTGTTGTAGCTAAGTCTCTATTGTTGTGAATTGACCTTCAGGCCAATTGGATGTGGGTATCAGCTATGTCTACTCTGGGATAACTTCTGTATTGGAGACAGTCTTATAGGATCAGACTTGAAAAACTGCAGAAACCTCTGCTCAGCTTGGATGGGGCGGAGTCTCAGGGCTGAACTGACAGTCTTGGCTTCTGCCCTGCCCTTGTGCACTCGCCTGAGTTTCCGCCTGACCGGCCCAGTTTCCCCAAGCAAGAGCGTGGGTGCCCCAGGGGCTCACCCGGACTTGGGCTGGTCTCTGTAGTCTGAAGCTTCTGACTCCTTCCGCTACAGAGAGGCCGCCACCTTGTACATAGAGGCGGCAGCAGCCTCCGCGATCAGACCTGGAGCTTCTGACTCCTTCCGCTACAGAGAGGCCGCCACCTTGTACAGAGAGGCGGCAGCAGCCTCCACAGTCAGACCTGGAGCTTCTGACTCCTTCCGCTACGGAGAGGCCGCCACCCTGTACATAGAGGCAGCGGCAGCCTCCGCAGTCAGACCTGGAGCTTCTGACTCCTTCCGCTACAGAGAGGCAGAGGCGGCGGTCAGACCTCAGCGCGTACTTGCTCGCGCGCGCGAGTCTGTAGACCCTGCCGGCTGCGACTGCGGCTCCCGGTCCCTGGTCTCCCAGTCTCCGAGTCTCTGAGTCCCTGGGTGCCTTTCTCTACAGTCCAGACTCCACCCGTAGGAGCATGGGACCACGGAATTTCAGCGGGGGTTGGGTTCAGTACAGTCCAAAAAGGTTCCGTGCAATCGGGGATTCCTCCCCTCCCACCGCCAGGCAGGTATTCGGCGGCCGCGTGCGCGAGCGTCTCCCTACCTCAGTGCTTTTCGGCTCCCAGTCCGATCCATGAGCCTCTCTCTTTCTTTCTAGTTGTAGCTATTCCACTCCGCCAGCTTTCCTGACGTTTTGGTGAAGTCCTTTTTGATTTTAGTTGTTTTTTTTAATTAAATTGTTGATGAGGCGGCAGCTTAGGAGACTGCCTAGGCCGCCATCTTGGATGTTCCTGTATTGAGCATTTAATACTTGTTAACACTTTTTATTAAAACTCTTCTCTCAAACTCAGAGCCTCAGGGGGCTGGTGCTGAAGATGACTACAGATGGTCCTATAAGTGAAGAAAAGAGGGGGAATGTCTGGGCTTTGGAGGAAAGAAGAAAGCACCACCTTCCCTCTTTGAGATGGACCTCGTACCAGCCATTGAACCTGCACAGAGCACAGCTCATCTGCAAACTCTTAATTTCTAGCTCTAAACCTTCAAGGCAGTGGAGTCTAATGTTAAACACAGTGAGAGCTGGTGTAGCTGGGTAAGAAAAGGCATTTTTTCTACCCTGCCTGGAGGTGTGGAGATAGCATAGGGTAGGAGTTAACAGAGCAGACTTTCGGTTTACATCTGGCTGTGCCAGTAACTAGCCGAGTTCATTGGTGCATTATTTAACATTTCTTTGAAATGGTGTACTCTTCTGAAAAACGGGGTTAATGACGCTGCATCTCTTGTAGGGTTGTTCTGAGGATTCAGTGAGTCAAGAATTGAACATATTGCCTTGGAACGCAGCAAGTGCTAAGAGTTTAGTAATTGTCATTTCCATGGGAGTTGGATCTACCCGCCACCTCAGTGCTTTGGAAGAATTTAGGGTGGAAGCATTTGCCGATGCAACCATGTGTCTGAATTACCTTGGGTTTGGTTTTCAGGTTCTGTTCATGTGGGGAATTAAGCACATCAAGTGCGCATGATTCATTAGTAAATGGCTCAGGTGTTTCCCAAACATGGAAATGGAAAGAAAAGGAAGGAAGGAGAGGCAGCTTTGCCTGGTGAACATGACCCAGATGGTTATAAAAAGCACGCAGTGCCCTCAGGAGGCAGAAAGGGAGAAAGCACAGAAGAGGACCAATGAGAGGGAAGAAAGTTGCCTAACTGGCCAGAGAGAGCTCCTACGCCAGTGGTCTGCAAGCTATTGCTCTTTGGCCTCTTGAGTGTGGCTCTTCCACAAAATATCACGGCCTGGGCTAGTCTACTTTGAAGAAGTGGAGTTGGAAGATGTTTAAATTTTAAAAATGTGGCTCTCAAAAGATATTTCAATCGTTGTACTGTTGATAATTGGCTCTGTTGACTAAGGAGTTTGCCGACCACTGTCTTAGGCGAAATGGCTGAGAGCAGCTTTGGATGCTGCAAGACAGAGCTGTGCTAATGAGACGGCAGCACGCACAGCCGGGCCCCTTTGCCCTCTCCTCCCTCCCAGGGGTCTTTATATTTTTAGCCCGTGGGACTGGGATGATGAAATGTCCAAGTGGAAATAGCGCTGGAAGGAGATTTTTCTTGGCAAAATGGCTGCAAGGGCTGCCAAGTATTTTCTAAGATGTAAACAAATCATCCACCTTCATCAAAGATTGGAACACGTTGCTCCTGAGTCAGCGTGGGATTTTCACCTGCTGCCCTTTAACATTTGAATTATCTGCCCGCATCATGGGCTTTTACAACCTGGTGTGCATTCAGCACTGGGTTACTCTGAGACATCATTGGTGTTCCAGCTGCTGGAATCAAATGACCAGGCATAATCTTCTCCTCCAAATAAACAAGTTAGGAGGCCTGACTTGGGGGTTTGATTTTCTCGTGGGTAAGCCACGACCGCCTCTCCGCACACGTGGAGGCATTTTACAGTCACGAGAGAAGGGTGTGGGAGAGAAGGATGCTGAGGATGCCTTCCAGCCCTGAATCCGGAGAGCTAGTGTTCAGTGTGATTGGAAGCTTCTTTGGGCAGAAAGCAGCTCTGTCTTCGTATTCATGATAAATGACCTTCTGGGATTTTGACACCCCCTTCCCAAAATTTTCCAGTGACCCTTTCGTCCAGGGTCATACAGTGAGGGCCTCTACCAAGCCTTCTAGAAGCTCGCCGCTTTCCATTACAGTGTCTCCATTCTCCTCACCAGACCTCCCAGGTCTGCTAAGTTCTCTGTTTGCAATTCTACCTCCGTCCCTCCTCTTAATTCCAGCTTCAACCCAAACTCCAACTCTCTCGGAGCCGGTGCGCCTGAAGAATTTGATCCATTACAAGATTCACAGTGTCCTGCCCATGGCAGAAAACAAAAGCAGGTGCTTAAGAATGTAAATATTTCGCTCTTTTCTGAGTCCAGTCCAGCTAGAGAGGGGTCTGGTTCCTGGGTAGGGGCTACTGGGGATTGAGAAAATGAAAGAAAGAGACAGACACAGAGATGGAAGGATAAAGCTCGGGCCGGTGGGACCACTGTCCTCTGATGGAGAGACACGAACCCAGAGCCAATACCCTGTGTTTATTTTATTCACCAAAAAACAGGAAGTTTTACTAAAGGTCGAGACAAAGGAGATTATGTGCATCCTTGGATGGGCTGGAGTTGTATTCATTCCAGGTGCTTATCTGGATTTATATAACAAAACCCACCCCCTGGCACCTGGGCTGGAGGTCAAGCAGACAACACTCCTGCCTCTGGCAAAGTGTGTTTCCAGGACGTGGCTTTGCCGATGCCACTGGATTCAGCTGACAATCATTAAAGAAATGCCCATGTGCCTTCCCAGGTGCTCTCTGCATAAGAACAGTTTTTTCTAGATTTTGAGATCAGAGACACAGTTCTCCTGTGGGTTGTAACTGAGAGGGGGTGTGTGGTATAATGAACACCATGCACCCATACGGTCTGCTCAGCAATGGATCATACGGGGAGGTCTCTCGTTAACAACCTTCCATACAGAAGAATAGCATTGCCCGAAAGGTCAGCTCAGTAATAGTGTGTCTCCAGCGCTCAGCTCTCTACTGGTCTGGCCTAACCCAGAAAGATACTATTTTAGAGGGCTAGGGCAGTGGTTGGCAAACCACGGCTTGAAAGCCACATGTGGCTCACATGCCACAGTTTGCCTACCCCTGGGCTGGGGAAAACTCAGGTGAACTAAGAGGTGACCTCTGACAGCTGGGGTGCCTGGGCACATCCCCCCAGGTTGGTTGCTTGAACCCCAACAACTCTCCTATTTAACTTACAAGTGCTATCAGTGTCTACGTGTGTTTGTCACACGAGAAAAGTAAGAAAGTACTGCTTAGGGTTAGGTGACCAGATGTCCCACTTTTGGCAGGACGTCTGGTCACCTTAGCTCAGGGCCACTCTCATTTGTGAAGATGAGGCCCCATTATCTACCCCTAAGAGACGGCTAAGTCCTGTAAGTGTAAGTGGGGAGTCCTACTGGTATGAGATGCTCGTACCACAGTGGTATGAAGTGCTGGCTGTCTGGGTTCAGTGTGGCTGCCAGAGGCTGCCCTCCCCCTCGCCACAGTTCCCAGTGCCAGGGGCCTGGTGAGTCAGAGTACTGATGGCCGGCAGCTCATCCCGCCTTCACTCCCAGCGGAGACCTCATTCTCAGCTCCCTGCGTGGCAACACAGAAGGGAAAGCTGTGTCCCCATTTTCTAAAGACTCTACTCCCGATTTTATTTAGGGCATGGAAAATAAATTTCTTATTAGCTGTTTTTTTTTCCTGTGGTTGCTTATTTTAGAGCTTCTTCATAGTTATGCTCGGGAAGGAATTCTTCTGTTTCTCAGGCATTTTAGAATGCAATTCCAGCCTGCCACCGTGAGCCTGTTTCACATTGTGTCTGCACCTTATCCCCCGTTCCCTTTAAGAATGGTGTTCCCTGGCTCTCTGCCTTCTCCACTCCCAGGTGATATCGGTTCTTTAGCCTGGAGAATGACATTGGCTGTAAGGTTCATTTTTTCCCCCCAGAGGAAATTGCATATCTGATGTGTTAATATGCAATATCAAGTGTTCTTAAAGTGTTCTCTCGAGAGGCAGAAGAGGATATGGAAATTGCAGTCGGCTCTTGACGGCAGACCGCCCGCATTTCCTTGCTCTCCACAAGCTCTCAGGGGGCAGATGAAGAAGGGAGAGGAATCAAAACTCCCATCAGCCTCCTCGGCCACCTGTTAGGCTCTCCGGAAAGGTTTTTTTTTTTTTTTTCTTGTTTTTTTTTTTTTTTGAGAAAGGCCTGGAAACATAGTTTTTGAAGAAAACTTGGAGTTATTCACTAACATGAAGTGAGTGAATTCACTAACTTAATTAGGCCTTGATATTCTATTTCTGAAAATTCCCGAAGGACTTCCAAATCAGAACCCGGGGATGCTATGAAGGACTTTCAACACGATGAGAGGTTTGCCCATGGCTTGTCCCCAGGCATTCGGGTTTCACGGGACCTGCTAGTTTGCTTTTCACTCCGGAAGATGATTATCTCCTGGCAGGATGTCAGCGTCTCCAAGGGTCACACGGATGAATCACAAAAGCCATGAAAATAGTCTTGAAAACTCGTATTTTAGAATTTTCAGTAAATCTTTTCCAGAAACCTGTCTTGTTCCACAAGGGTGTTTATTTCATAATGAAAGTCATGCCCCCAAACCCTCCACTGCTTTGCACCGATACCGCCAGAGGGTAATCCAGTTCAGCTCAGCCAGCCAGGAACCTGGCTTCTTGGAGCTCTTCGCCGGGCTCTGTCACATAGGGAAACAGTCACTTCAGCGCCATGGCAGGGCGGTGCTAATTGGCCTTTAGCACGAAAGATGATCTGTGTGTCAGACATTATTGTTTCTAAAATGTCACACTGTGCCGACTGCCAAGAGAATCTGGAAAGAATTTTTCAATAAGGACATTTGATATCATGTTCAGGACAAACCCTTATTATTTCAGGTAATTTTTTTTTGGCTGAAATTATTTTATTTGAAAATAAGTTTGATATGGACTGCTACCCAGAACATGCTGCTACCCAGAACATGCCACCTTGCTCTATTGAGTCTTTTATGCTGAGGAGTTTGGGAAAATGTCAGAAGCAGGAAGGTCTTTCTCTCTGACCCTCCGCCTCCCTCTCCCCCCACCCCCCACCCCTGAAGCAGGTCACGAGACCCTCCTGTGAGAGGTGCTCTCCCTCCACCTGCAGAGAGGAGCACTCTTACTTACCTCTGAGACGGAGGGAGGACAATCCAAATGAACAGGTCTTCCCTACATTCCTCAGTCTATTACCTCAGCTCATGTACCCTTGTCCTGTGACATTTCTCCATGACTGTCTGCTCTCCATCTAATCTAGTGTAAAAACTCCCAGGTTTCACTCAATTCTCCATTTCTTTATGAAGGCTCCCATGTCCCATAAAACTTAGGAAATAAATATTAAATACACGTGTGCACTTTTCTCCTGTTAATTCGTCTCTGTCCGTTTCATTTCTAGACCCAGCCAGGGTCTCTAAGAGAATCAAGGAAAACTTTTTCTTCCCCCATAATACCAAGGGTTAGTTCATGTTTTATTAAACAAAAGCTTAGAATCCATTACCACCAGGCTCAAGATAAGTAGATTTCTGAAATTCATTTTTATTGATTTATTTACTTATATTTTTGCAATCTAAGATTCTAGCTGAATAATGTATTTAGGAGACAGAGTTCATTCTCACTGTTGTCTTATTTAATATTTTCCACAAGGAAATGTTTGCCTCACCCATAAAGACTATTCACCTTTTGCCCAGACGTGGATAAATGGTCCTGGGTCTCTCCATCCAAAGCCACTCCTTCACCTCCCTGTCCATATGTGAGGCACTGAATATTTTTTGTGATCATGGTATCTCCCCATGCCAGGTAAGTATAGGGCTGAATACTTTTCAATATGCAATTTCTGATTTAGAAAAAAAAATGCTTCCCAGTGATTGTTTGTAAGGTCTTGTTTCCTAAAGATATCTAAGATGGTATCATAAATGCTGTCGAAATTCTACTTCAGAGAGCCAGAACCTTCCCAATGAATTCCTCTTTCTCCTTAATGTAATCAGAGCCAGTTTCTGTTACTTTAGAAAATAAACACACCCATGTGCTCAATATTCTTTCCAGCCTTACAGAATTTATACTAGAGTGGAGAACATGGTAACAAAACAAATACAATAAGGTGTTACTTTAAATATCAAGGAGTGTCCTGAAGAAACTAAACCAGGGTATTGGAAGAAGGTGAGACTGGGGAGAGGGGAGTAAGCGGCGCTCTGTGGAGGGAGCATGGAGCTGCGACCTCTGGGAAGCACCCGAGCTGTGCTGATTGAGGGACTAGCAGCCCCGGCAGGTGGACATCCGGGCCTCAGGCAGGAATGAGGTGGCTTGTTGGGGAAAGAACCAGGTGCCCATGTGGTGGGTGAGTGAGGGCGGAGTGGGAAACACGCAGCTGTCAGCTTGGCACCTCCGGGTCTTGGGTGTCTATTCTAACGGCTACCGTGGAGTCTGGAGGGGTTTGTGCAGGAAATTACATGATGTAATTTTCATTTTTACAAAGCTCTCAGAGTGTAGAGAATGGATCGCAGGGAGAGCACTTTGTTGGCAGTTTGCACAGCTCAGGACAGAGAGGGCTTGCGCTGACTGGGCTGGCAGAAGCAGCTGTGACAGGCAGTCAGAATCAGGTCAAGCCAGAGGAGGACGACACCAGCTGGTGGGCTGGATGTGGGTTGCTGATGAGAAGAACAGAATCAGAGAAGAATCTGGCATGGTGGGCCCCGTAACCAGGGAGGTGGCGGTGCTATTAAATGAGATGGGGAGGAGCATTTAAAACAGATTTGGGGGAATCACGAGTCTTGCCTTGGACACGAGAGGCCCAATGGACGAGGGGAGTTGGAGCAGGCAGTGAGGGGTCTGGGCTGGGAATGCCAACAGTTGCGTCGTCAGCACGAAGCTGGTGTTTAAACCAGTGGGGGTGAGTGTGGATAAAAGGAGAAGCAAACTGAGAACATGATCACAGAGAGCTCTAATGTTCAGAGTTGTGGGAGGAAAGAAGGACCCAGTAACCAGGAAGAAATATTCCACAAGATCCAGGGGAAAGGCGTGTTTCAAGAAGGCAGGCTGTGCTAAGTGCAGCTAAGAGGCTGAGCAGAACACAAGTAAAGAAATAGCCGTGGCTCAGCAGGGCTCAGCAGTTGAGCGCTGGCCTATGAAATAGGAGATCACAGTTCGATTCCCGGTCAGGGCACATGTCCATGAGCAGGCCTGATTCCCAGGTGGGGGCCATGCAGGAAACAGCCAATTAGTGGTTCTCTCACATCATCGATGTTACTATCTCCCTCCCTCTCTCCCTTCCTATCTGAAATCAGATATATATATATATATATATATATATATATATATATATATATATATTTTAAAGAAATAACCATAGAATGTGGCACAGGTAAGATTCCTGTGTGGGCCAAAACCAGTTTGGCTCAGTGGATAGAGAGTCGGCCTGTGGACTGAAAGGTCCTGGGTTCGATTCCGGTTAAGGGTATGTGCCTTGGTTGCGGGCACATCCCCAGTAGGGGGTGTGCAGGAGGCGGCTGATCGATGATTTTCTCTCATCGTTGTTTCTAACTCTCTGTCCCTCTCTCTTCCTCTCTGTAAAAAATCAATAATATATATATATATATATATATATATATATATATATATATAGAGAGAGAGAGAGAGAGAGAGAGAGAGAGAGAGAGAGATTCCTGTGTGGGCAGGGTGCCCTGGGGGACCCGTGCTGCCTCCACAGGTGGGAATGGAGCGTGGTGCAGAAGTCCGGGATATTGCCTGGGACCACATCTTTCTACCCCCAGAGCAAATTACTATTTCTTTCGAGGAATGTTTAATTTTTTTCCCTAATTTCCAGACCAGCTGCAGCTGTTGGTGCCGCACAAAGGATCTGTCCGTCACCCATTCCCCACATCAAAGGGGAGCCATGAGTGTGGTTGATTTCTCAGGCAAGCCGATTGACTCATTAGAATTTAACCCATGCTCTACTTGGACACAAAGCTTCTTCGTTTCTCTCCTGGGTGCTTCTTATCACTGGATGCTTGCAGGTAGCTCCCCAAAGGATCCATCAGCCTGAACCCTTTCTTGAGATACCATGAGATGCTGTGTACAATAGTATATTCTGATACCTTTGGAGTCAGGCACACCTGGTTTGGAATTCTGGCCTCGTCACTTTCTAGTTATGTAAACTTGGCCATTTTACAGAACCCATCTCTGACTCCATTAACTCATCAAAAAATAACTGGAGTACACTTGACAATCCGCCTCATAGGGTTGTTCTGAGGATTAACTGAATCAGTCACCCATTGCCTAGCACACAGTAGAATAAACGAGAGTGGTTGTAGCGGGGGCTACCCAGACATCTACACCAGATTCAAAGGAAATTCATCAGCGCCCCTAAACATTTGGACCGGGAAGCTTCAAGATTGACGGCAAGCAAAGAGTCTCTAATGGAAGAGACCCTGAGGTCTGACACTTAGAGCTGAGTTGCAGCCTCCCTTTGAAGATCTTGCACTGAATATTGCTGCCCCACCTCATCCCCCCCAATGAAGGGAGAGTTTTGGTTGTCAATACCAGAGGACCAGGGCTTGGTTTTATAAAGGGAGCAGCTGGATTTCTCGTTGGAGATGCAAATGGAAAACAGGTTTGGGCATTGTCCTGGGCTTTTGTTTGTCCAGCTGAGAAGATCAGACAATGGAAGTGAACCCTAAGTACAATTCTAGTCGCATTCAGGAAGGAGGAAGGTAACCTAACTGCTTTGTTCTTTGGCTTCATCTCACTCGGAGCAACATGAACCGTGGCATGCTGGGCAAAATCAAGGTCTTCGGCCTTGTTCTTAGTTGCGCTTGGGCTTCCCAGAGAAATGGTGGAGCCCCTGGAGCCCAGAGTTGACAGTTTTGATGGAGATTGACAGCAGGGACAAGATGTTCCAATGATGAACACAAGAGGAACACATCTATTTAAGGTGTAAATAGACAGAGCTAGCTACTAGATCAAGTTACAAAGGAGTAGAGGTAGAGGGATTTTCAAATTTCCTTCCCTGGAGAAAATCATCACCTAGCACATGTAATTGAAATGGGACCCAATCTATAAGCAAGTGGCTGAAAGGTGGCCTCATGTTCCCAAGTAGACGTAGGTTTGGGAATCCCCTGTGGTGAGTCCCAGCAGGGGCATCATCAAGAATAACTATGAGCTAATTGCAGTTACTTGAGAATCTCTTCCTATATCTTGACTTTGCCTCCATTTGGGCACATGGCTGGCACCTGTTTGATCACCTGAACATGTGAGCTGCATTAGGTATCAGGAATCCTGCCCACACCTGGAGTCCACTTATTAAAGAAGATCAGTCAAACCCAGACCCTCGGCTGGTACAAAATTTCCATTTGGTTTGATTTGGAGGCCTAACTTTATTTCCTTATTCTTCAGAGTTTCTTTTTCTAAAATTAATACTTTTACTTATTTTTCTGTTCTTTTAAGGACAGAAAAATAATGTTCAGTTCATTGTAACAAGGGTAGCAGAGAATTATTTGCTATATATTATCTCCACACTATTTTACTTGATCATGATGTTTCCTTGGATGAATGAAAAAAAAGTGCAACATTTTTTCCCTGAAACCTTAGAAGTAAAAATACAAGAGAAAGAGGAGTTAAAGTAGGTAACTACCCCAATGAAGAAAATGGGTTTATTTTTCAGAATGGATGGCATGAACCAATTCCACCAACAGCAAAACATTTCACGGTGTTTTGCTAATGTGGGAATCTTGACGTATAGTGCTGACGGGTAAGGTCATTAGAAAAAATAATAATTAAAAAAATTTTAGAACCATAATTTGATTTTAAGTTATTGCTATTTAGGACCCAGATTGCTTTCATTGCATGATTATGCAATGTGATATTGAAAATCTAATTCTATTTTCTAAAACAAATATGCCTACAGCCGAGAGACAGTATCTGAGATATGATCATTCATGCGCAGTGGAGTTTTCTCCTTTTCTTAATTGGCTTTAAAGACAAAAGCTCAAATGTAGTTAAGTTCTAAAGTAACAAAAACCATTTCCCTGAAGTGTTCAAAGAAACCAGCCACCAGGAATGAACTAGTGGAGCAGAAACTCCAGACAGATGTGGAGCTGGGTGAGTCACCTCAGGAGGGACAGACAGAAATAATACAATGCCAGAAAGCCGATGCTAGTGCAACCTCATTGGAAACCGGTAGGAATTTTGCTGTACTCTGAAGAAGATATTCTACTTTATCACAATAACGCAAATAATAAAATCACTTAGTTATATAAAGTCTATTTCGTTACAATGTCAAGAATCAAGAAAAGGAGATTGAATTACAAATAGAACTAATCTATTCAATCAAACAATAAAGAATGAGAAGAGCACTTCCACTGAAAAAGACCCCCACTAATCCAGCAGTAGGGGGTGGTGGTCCCCCAAAACCCTAGAATGATCAGCAGCGTTCATTCCTCAGGAAAAGCAGGCCCACATTTTGCTTTTAAAATTTCAGCGTCAGTATCACCTCTTGCTTGATGACTTTCCCCCCCACATACTTGCATCACAAGGGCCACTTGACCGAGTGGTTCATGGTGTCCCAATAGTCAGGAGGAACACAGAAGCTCCGTCACCTCAAAGTCACGTCTGGCCTTTAGTCCACGGCAGGTGACTTGTTTCCCACAGGCAGCAGCCTCCCCAGGCACGCTGACCTGCCATCGGTCATTGGAGAATATAGGAGTGACAGCTAGTGGGCATCTGGAGGTAGGACATCTCCCCAGGCAAACAGTGAATCCTCAGTCCCTGGGCAAGCAGCTACAGACGGGTCATTGCAACTTTTAGTAGTTTATCTGGATCTCGGAGTCTCATGGGCAGTGCTGGTCCCAAGATCCCCCTTACACTTGTGTGTTGAGTAAGAGGAGCAGAGGGACATTTCCTGTTGGCACATGTGCCCGATGGACTCAATCCAGAGAGGCAAAGGCAGTTCCTTAGATACATATCAGGTGCTTTTCCTTTCCTTTCTCTTTGGAATTCCACTTTCAAAGGAGGTTGGAAATCGGGATCCCCCTAAGGACCACTTAACCAAGCCACCTACCGAGCTGCCCAGGCCCTTAAATGGGAAGGATGTGCACCAGCTCTGACTGGTTTCCAGGACTTTGTCAGGAGTGAACAAAGCTATAGCTTCTCCAAGCAAAACGTGTTGCCTTCAACTAACCATCTCCACCCTTGCATGTCGTAAAACGACTTCAGATTGTGAATGAAGCGATGTCCAAGGTCCCCCGCAGCTCTCCAGTTCTGTGTCTAAGGTTATGACGGAAATGACAATGAGCTTCATTGTTGCTCGGAAGCCATGACTACAAACTGACAACCGGATGCCAACTGAAGCCTCCGTTTTCAACCCTGACCCCAAACTCTCCACGTGAAGTTGTCTTCTCCTGACAAATTTCCTTTTAATTAAAATGCAGCCTGATGGGCAGAGTCATGGGGCACATAAAGAGGTTATGTGATTCACTCAATCATCCCTATGCATGTGTGACCTATTTAGCTTTTCAAATCCTATTTAATGCCAAAAACTACATTAGAGAATTCAAACAAAAGCTCACAGGGAGTCCCATAATGAGACTGTTCTGATTATTCCCGTGATTAGCCGCTTTTCTCTCTCTTTAGTAATTTCACTTAGTAAAGTAATCATTTTAAGAACAAGTAGATTTTCGTTATTGCTTTTGCAGTTGGCTGTGAAATTGGCAGGTGGCCAACCATCTATAAAAAACTGTAATTATTTACTATTACTTAAGATTTGTCAAACCTCTTCGGGTAGCATGAAAAGAATCCCCCTTCCCATGAAGACATGGCCAAGAAAGGCACGAATAAGACACAGCACAGCACAAACCTAGGTCTCACTCCGTGTTTCAACCTTTTAGCCCCAAATTCCAGAAATGGCACCAGTGGACAGTGTTAGTGGAAAAGGTAGGCGCAGAATTGCAGAACTGTTTTCATCCTCTGCCACAGGCATCTGTTCTTCAAACTTAGGAGTCGACTTCTTCCTCCCATGAGGAATATGCATTCATTGGTAAATGCATTTGTTTATCATTCAGCATTTCTTGAAATGTATTTGTTGACTTCTCCTGTAATTTACTTCTGAATAATTCAACCAGTAATGCCTCCTTTATTTTAGTCACACACGTTTCTCTGTTGCTCTTACTATTTTTTACACATTGAGCAATGAAACATGGTGAAGATGTTCAAGATACTACCATTGGAACTCTGCTCACTTTTCTACCACTCCTGGCTTCAGATGTTTCCAAGGAGAAGGCCTGAGGAACATGATGGGAACCCAGGTGGGGACTGCCATCCTCCAATAAGATCCAGTAACAACAGCTTCACCACCTTGGGTAGATAGAGGGTCCTCTTCACCCAGCTGTTTTACCTCAGACAGCGACTTCTAGTGGCAGGAAGACATGAGTTCCATTGTGCTGCCAATTTCCCATGGTGAGCGGAGGTGCAGGAGTATCTTTTAAAGGCAGAGTGACCACACTTCCAGGTTTGCCTGTGGTGGCCTGGGTCTCTACCTGTTGTCCTGACATAATTATGGGTAATGCTTGCTGTCAATCTACTAGTAAAAGTGTAAAGAGACTGGATAAGGATTACACAGCTCACCTAATGTCCCACCGTAGCTCTCCCACATATTAGGTGACCGAACACAATTTTAGTCAGTGCTAAAGTGCGGTACTAAGTTCAGGAAGAATTTATTTATCTATCCCCAATATTTATCTATCCTGAAGTTATCTTCCAGCTCTAATGCTGGCCCCGGTGAACAAACTCGTTTTCATGCTTTTATAGGTTTAGTCCTATTCACACCAAGCCTTTGTCTATCCAGTTGAAAGCCCCTAATTTTAGTCTGTTCCCAGAGATCTCCTCCCTCCAGTCATTAGTTTTCCTTGTTAATCAGGCTTCAGTGATGTTTGGAGGCAACTTGACCGCTGTCTGAAAAGTAGTGCACAATGGCCGGTCAGGCACTGATGAAAAGCCCTCTGGTAGGTGTGAGCTATAGTCTCTCTTTCTGAATTAAACACTTTTGTCCGCACAGAGAATGAAGGGCACAGACACTGTCTTGGTGGCCCGCAGTGAGCCCTCTAGCTATGCTTGCCAAAGAATAGAGACACAAAGAGAAAGGAAGTCAAAGAAAAATGGCAGGAAGGAGAAAGGAAGGCCAGTGTGCATCATTAGAAAGCAATTTAATAAAATCAGAAGCACAATTCACAAGTTAAAAAGAACTTTTTTTTTTTTAATATCCCAGGGCCAACCAGAATGGCCAAGCATATTGAAGGCTTGTAAAAAATTCAAGCGTGCATGGAAGGGAAACCAATGATTTCTCCCTTTCCAAGCATGGGAATTTTACAGGAAAAGTACCTGAGAGTAGGAGGAGGAAAAGGGGGCCATTTGTAATAGAACACCCTCCCACGTTGTGTTTCTGATTCAGAAGTGAGAGTACATTAAACACAAGATGCAGGGGCGCCTCCCGTGCCCACAGTGTTTTCCTAGGCGCTGACGATGGGTAAGCGGGGTCTGATGCCAGCTCCTGTCACTTCAGACACTAGCGTTTGCTTTCCTGTGGAGCGTCCGGGCCACATAATGAATGACCACTTTCCTGCGGAATGTTGCTTGTTTCTCCTTTTCTCTCATGGCAATGGCCACACAAATCATTCCCGCGCCGCCTTATCTTACCTTTGCAAGAGCTTCCAAGCATTTAGGAAACCCAGTTCTTTCTCGTAAGGAAACGCTAACTCCCTGGAGAACAGACTAACCATGACTTACACATTTACTACGTGTACCACTGGGCCCCCATCAGTTGGGGTTGCTGGCATGTGAACACAGGCTGGGTGGAAGTTCAACTGTGTTTCGTCTCTGATCCGAGCGTTTACTATAAACACAAAAGGCAGTCATTTAGAGAAACAGTTACATATTTCAAGGGGAAAACATTTTTTTAACCCGTGAGTTACATGTTTTCAAGCAAATTATTCCCATGAAGTACACACTGTTCCAACTATTTATACAAGCAGATCGCGATGGCTCTCAACCTAAGAACACTTTTATAAAGGATCCATTCCTTTTGTCCTGAACAATGAATGTGTTTCTTTTTCTTAAAAAAAATAAAATTAAATGTGGAACGTCTTTTGAGGGCTCACCTCATTTTTGAAGTCTCATTGTGAACAAGAGGAGCAAGAACGTGAACTTGATATACAGCCACCTCCAAGCCCTGAAGCTGGGCAACTCCACTGGATAGGGGAGGGCGATGCCAGCGTGGGAGTCCCGGGCAGGCACCCAGGGTGCTGCCCCCCCTCTCAGCCTGGCCTTGTGCCCCGGGCAGCACGCACAGAACGTTCCTGTTGGTGAGAAACCGTTACTTGGGGGTAAACTGTATTGTCCGCCGCCCCAGAGCCTTCGTAAGCATCCAGAGGAGTAATTAATTTGGCAAGTCACAAACACGTCCAATTTGTCTCTTGGAAAGTACGGCTCTGAGAACAGCCGTGCCCTTCCTAATTTGGAGATATTTTCCTTCTGGATTTTATTTTGACGTGTTCCCCGCTATCGGCTCTCGTGCTATTTCTGGCCTCCCCCGGGAGCTGCTTCCAGGGTCGCCATAGTGCGGACAAACACTCAGGAAAACCAAGAGCTCGGAGCTTTCATAAAGCATGTACTTTTATTTGAAAACATTTATACAGGCATGACATGGCCACAGCCAGGCCGTAGGGGAGCATGCAAATATCAAAAAATGGAGAGTTTGCTCAACGTATAGGTGTACATGTCTTCCTTTTCGTTTTCTTTCTTTTTCTTTTTTTGGTTCATATTTTCCATCTGCAGTTGTCTGGGTTAGTGTGCTTTGTTATGCGGCTTGACAATAGAATCTACCCATGGGGTAAAATCTGTACTGGTAGCTAGCTGGGGACTCCTAAGTGGTTATAAATCATAAACAAACGCCAAAACAAACAATACCACACGCTTCTCAAAAGGTTAATAGCACACGTTAGCAACATCTAAACTAAACACGGGGACATCGTCATGGGACACAGTGGTGCCAGGTTTCCTGGGGCCTGGTCTACCTGGTTGTGAATTTCAGAGTCTGAAGATGTGAGAAGAGGTGACCAAGGCGAGCTCCGTCCCCAGTGCAAGTTTTCCTTGAGGCAGTGAGAACCCCCCCTCGTCTCCAGGCGGGGTTCAGGACAGCTGTGGTTCGCCTGTCCAATCAAATTCTATACAACTTGCTAGTCTCATTCCCGGAGGAGGGTGGGGTGACGCATCGAGAAGCTGAACTTTGTGCTGGTGTGTCTACTGAGGTTATGACATTTCAGAAATGGAAACAGCTAGGGTTAATTTCCCATTTCCCACCCCACTCCCAAAGGACAGATGTTTTTATACAGGAAAAAAAAAAGTGTGTTTCCTGCTATCTTTTTTTGTTCCCAAGAGTTGATGGGAACTCCGGATCTCCGACAATTCAGTGTTATGAGCCTTTCTAAATGGGAGGGGCATGAAAGTCTTATGGATAAGGACGCTGGATGATAAAGCGTATACAGTGAATTCACCTTCACACTTACACTTGGTTTTCCTACAATGGAGCCAATTGAAAAATCCTAGAAAATAATTCAGATGGCAACTGTCAGCCATCCATTGATTGCCAACCTTTGTGAAATTGAAATATAAAAAAAGACTCCCAGTCCACGGAGTCGACTAGGAAAACTTTCAGCCACTTATTTCTCCTAAGATTTCACTAAGCATCTACAAATTAGTGTCACACACACACAAAGAAAAATGAGTTTAAAAAGGCTAAAACATTTGGCTTAAAATAAATACTAAAAATGCAATAAATCAAGCAAATTATGCAAACCAAAGGAATGTAAACACAAAAATAAAACCACAGTCTTTAAAGGTCTTTAGATCTGAATGGGTGAAACATGGAGAGAAAGGTATTTAATTGGTTTTAAAGGTAGCAGAAAGCAGACATTGGCAACGTTGTTTTGACTTGACGTTGCTTTCACATTGTTTTGTTTTGTTTTTCCCCCCCAGAGAAAATAAAACATGTTTCTACAGGGGCTGAACACAGATGAGCATAAGATCTGCATATCAGAAAAGGTACTTTTTCTTCTCCATTTGCAAGGGCTGGACTACCCGTGCCCAGAGTAGAAGGCAGGCAGAGGGGCCACGTGAGTGCTGACAGCCTGGGGTGCTTTTGCCTTCCTAAGGAGGCCTCCCTCGGGCTACATGGGAATCCCGACTAAGCTGCAATCTGTCCTTCTGCCATACAGAGACCCCTCTGGCGTTTCGCTTTCCTTGCTTAAGATTCATTGATTTTTACTTGCCCAAAGTTTTATAAGCATTTACTTTTCCTTTACCAACTCAGTCTCTTTATGGAGGATCTTTCTGAATGACAGTGAAGCCAGCCAGATGCAAAGACCACTTCCCATACTGACACATAGACTCTATTTCTAAATCACAGAGCTGTGCGGTGGTTCTTATTTCCTGTGTTGGGAAAAGGGCTCTTTTAAGGGCCCTTTTTAACAGAATTAGAGGAGTGACATATCCCTCAGAGCCTTATCGGGACCTTGTAATATTCTGTCTCCATAAGAATGCTGTGTTGATATATTCTGCTCATGAATGGATGCCAAATCTGACCAACAGGCCAGACCCTCTCATCGTTGACATCTTTACCCCCACAAAGTGGCCAGATCAGTGGAGCTTTGTGAGAGACTGCTTCATATCAGCACCTTGACTTGTCTGGAGGCCACAATAAAGGTGTGCTTGTGTATTTCAGAAGGGGTGTCACACAATTAGAAGGCTTTTGCCAACACCTTGATTAATATCCATGTCACTAAAGATAATCTAGGGGGGGGGGAAGAAAAGCAAATCTATTTTTTGAAGAGAGGATATAGGAAGAAGCAGCAGGATTTTTAAAAAAAATGTATATTCCCCTAAACATATATTATATTACTCCCGGTTTTCCCCATAAGCCACAGACATGGAACATTTCTTATCCCGTTAACTTCAGAGACTTGATTGGCATTATCTAAGGTGGCACAACAGAAAGACAATGGCCGGGAATAATCAGAGGTCAAAATACAAAAAGGCGATATCTATTCCTAGAATAGAGAAGTATTTGGTCAGGTGCCCCTCCCCACAAGGGTCACAGCAAGAAATACTTATTGAGCAGACAATCCAAAGGGAACGGGGGAAGCCGTGAGCCACCAGCTCCCCGGGATAGGGACACCTCTCAGGGTGGGGCTCCGGTGGCCGGCAGCCCTCATAGACCGCGCACACAACATGAAGTATGATTCTTAAAAAGTGACTTGCTATAGAAAAGTGGGATTTACGTAAACTACGTGTGGGTGGTCTGGCAATAGGTTTCCCGCAGGAGTACAAAACATCCTCCTGAAACCAGGTGTCATAAGAGCAACCATAGTAATCCAAGTGATAACAATAACAGTGGCTTTTGATCCAAAAAATGTTCACAGTAACTAATGCAGGGGCGTTGCGATCGGGATGCACACAAGCGGGGCATCTCTCCACGTCAGGTGGGCCAGAGCCTGTCTCCAGGGATGCTTACTCGCCTGTGCCTTTGACTTTTAGGCTTTTGGATCTGCTACCTTGCAGTCCACCCGTGAAAACTGCACCTAATAAATACCTTTCTCTATGTACAATACAGAGATGATGGGCGAGCACGTGGCCACTGAGTTGGGCTCAGTGGGCGGAGGCGGCCTCAGCCTAGGCCACGCGGACGTGGGGCTCCTCTTCGGTCTCCTGGCCCAGGCTGGTGTAGGTGACCGAAGGCTCCACCTGAGCTGTGGCTGGTAAGTCCACGACAGGTCCCGAAGGGTTGCGGAACTGCTTGTACACCCGGGGGTCCTGGGCTATGTACGTGGAGGTGGACGAGTAGAGCACCAGCCCGATGAGGATGGTGAAGAAGGACAGGAGATAAAGTCCTGAAAACTAAGAAACACCGCAGCAAGTGAGTCAGCATTCAGAGGGGAACCATTTATGCACTCAAGAAGCACAAGGAGACCTGGGTGGACTCGCTTCCTCTTAGACTAGGTGCCTGATGAGCTGGCCAGTGCTCTTGATGGAGGTTAATTTGCTCTTCCTAAACTGCCTGGTCTTATTGAGTCTCCTTATATATATATTTTTTCTCGACTCTGTGGCTAATACAGAGGAACACTTAGCTAACTGTGCCTAGAAACCCAGTGAGTACTGGATGTGGGAGAGCTAGGAAGCACAAATTAAAATACATCAAGTTAAAAGCCAAAAATCTCCAGTATAGCTCCACACAGAATGGGCTGTCCTTGGCTTCACTAAACCCAGCAGAAACATAGATATTCCATTCGATGCTGTAATGAAGCGGTGAACACCAGACCCCTCCCTGACTCAGCCGCATGGGCACTGCCATTTCCCCATATCCAGTTCACACTCTTTTTGTGTTCCAGGCAGGAGCTGTTATTTGACTATCTTTGCATTAGATTATCAGTAGGTGCAGGGGGGGTTGGGGGAGGGGTGGGAACTATAGCATTTCATTCTTGATCCCCTAACCTTAAAACACAACCAAGTAGGGTTATATCTAGAATTTTGCTTCCTAAATTCCTTGCCTGACAGTTGTTAGAGTTTTATAAGAAAAACAAACAGAATAATGGTTTATACAAGTGCCCAAGAATTTACATATGTGTTAAAAACTACCACTCCTGAACCTTCTTGAGTAGTTACATGGGGAGTAGCTACTTGAGTAATTACTGAGGACAGTGAGGTGACAAGATGTGCTGCCATTTCTGTAGTTTCTTTCATTCGTTCACTACATTCAACCAACAGTTTCTTCTCTATATCAAACATTGAACTTTTACTGGGGAAAAGAAATGGACACGTATGGTTGTTACCACCAAGGACTTGATAGTCCCAGTGGAGAAGCAGGGGTATACTGATAGACAAGAACAGCTGGAACCGGTTTGGCTGGGTGGATAGAGTGTCGGCCTGCAGACTGGAAGGTCCCAGGTTCGATTCCGGTCAAGGGCATGTACCTTGGTTGCGGCCACATCCCAGTGGGGGTTGTGCATGAGGCAGCTGGTCGATGTTTCTCTCTCATTGATGTTTCTAGCTCTCTGTCCCTCTCCCTTCCTCTCTGTAAAAATTCAATTAAAAAAAAAAAAAAAATATATATATATATATATATATATATATATATATATATATATAACAACACAAGGCACTATGGCTGGCCAAGTCTCATTTTAGTAGATAGCTATTATCCTCATCTTGACCACTGTCTGCATCCAAGGGGAAAAAAGGATTTGATTTTCCTATTCTATTTTCTTAAGCTCATATTCTAAAAGAACTAAAAACTGGTGGGAAAATAAAGGACAAAAGTCAATTGGAAGCTGGAACAAAGGAGAAGAGGAAAAGGATCCAGAAATCGATAAAGTAAGTTGCAAGGTAACAATAAAGAGTGAAAAGATGGCTATAACAGGAGAGGCAGTTTTAAAAAAAATATATTTTATTGATATTTTACAGAGAAGAAGGGAGAGAGATAGAGAGCTAGAAATGTCGATGAGAGAGAAACATCGATCAGCTGCCTCTTGCACACCCCCTACCGGGGATGTGCCTGCAACCAATGTACATGCCCTTGACCGGAATCGAACCCGGGACCTTTCAATCCGCAGACTGACGCTCTACCACTGAGCCAAACTGGTTTCGGCAGGAGAGGCAGTTTTGAAAATGGCACCAAGAAAAGATAGGCCTGTGGCTAATGTTCCTGCCATGTCTTTTCCTTTCTTTTTTTCCTTCTATTTATTTATTTATTTATTTATTTATTTAGGCAGCAGCAAGATAGCTAAGACTAAAGGCCATTTTCTGATTTTCTTTCCAGAAAGGAAACCATACGATAATACTTCCTCAGATGGATTTATATGCAAGACTCAGCTTGTAACAGCTTCACTTCATTTGAAATAGTTAATAGGAAAAGAAGACCCCTAACTCAATACTGTTGTATATAATTTTACACCTAAATGTGCTTCCTAAAATTCTACATCCAAGAGATTCATCCTTATCTAAAAGTTTGGTGAAGGAAACGAATTTGTTCCTAATTTGACCATCATCTCAAATATTTTGTTAATGACTTGCAATTTCAAGACCTATACTCTATTTCCAATGCCTTTCCACTTAATTCATACAAAATTCACTCTGAAACTGTCAAAATATTGATAGCATGGGGTTTTATATGGTAGAGGCATCTTGGAAGTCACCCAAGAAATTTTATTAATAGGCAGGAGAGAATGTTTTCATTTAAACATTAGCCCACAAGTGCATTACAATTAATCTGGATAAATATTGAAAATTGGAAATGACAACAGGAAGGTGGGACTTGTCAAAAAGTCAGAAAAAGTTTCTGCTTATTTTCCTTTATAGGTTGATAAGGAAGCAATTTAATCAGGCACCTGATAGAATGACCCTCAGTTCTGGATGCCACACTTATCTTGATAGAACATCCGATTAAAAACAAACAAATAGACAAACAAACAAACCTAATCAATCTAACAAAAATTCTGTATATTCCCAGCTACTTAACTTATCTGCAAAGAAATATACTCATTTCAAGTTCCCTGACCAAGGAGAACAGGGGCTACTCTGGAACTCTGACAGAGGACTGAGAGCCACCTCTGAGCTGCAGGTAAGGCAAATTTCAGGTAGAGGCTGAATCAAACATGGCCTGTTGTCTGGAGTGTTCTTGCTACCTTCCCTCAGCCAACGGGAAGCGATCAGAGGATGCTGTATTTTCTGTGTTGCTGACACATTTCTGCCTGCATTTTCTCTGACTTGTAGCTTTGAGAAGCGGAGACAGGACGCACCCGCATTACACTACCACACTGCACACTCTGCTTTCTTTGCTGCTGCCATTTTCCACCTTGACGGATCTCTTTGCTAACGAGGTTCAGCAAGCACCCAAGGCACAAAAGAAGAAAGCCTGTGTGTTGCTTAGGGCGATCTGACTGGGACACAGCCATGGGCCAGAGGAGGTAGCATGAAGAATGAGAAGGCTGGACAAAGTTCTTTAACCTCTAACTAGGGATGAAACCAAGCTCTTAGCCCGCTGGTGCCTCATGTGATTACTAGTTAGCCAATGGGACATTCAGCACATCCATGAAGGACAGACCACACTTCTGTTTTAGCTTTGGTATTAAACTTCTCGGCTGAGTTTTAATAAATTAATGACTTTAATGGGCCTAAGCTTACACAAAGTACAAAGCCACAGGGTTTGAAAGCGATTTCAAAGTATATTTATAAACATATCAACTAGACTCTGTGAGGAAGAGAGCGATTTTCAAGGGCGACTTTCCTTCTCTAGCTCGCCTAAGAAGATGATGGGTGAGTAGAGGTGCACACGGGCAATCCTCATGGGTAGAAAGCAAAGGATGAAGTGACTGCAGCTTAGAGCTCTCCTGTTAGTGAATGTATGTGCCCGCCATGCAGTATGGTGGGTCTGGCTTCGACTTGTCCTGATTCCCTGGGAGAGCACTTTAAAAATGTTCCTCTATGTGTATGCCTGGGTGCCATGTGGCTTCTACAGGTGCCTGCTGTTGGACTCTGGTCACTTTTGCTCAGTGACTTCACTTGGGCCTATTAATGATCAGAACCAATTCTGTTTTAACAAATAATTAAAATAAAATTTTACTTGAGCTCTTACAAAGAGATGTTCCACAGTTCGATCTGCAAAACAAGACAAAACAAAAACAAAGATTCCATGGAAACAGAAACCATGTCACTTGAGGAAAGACCTGGAAAAGAGCAGCTGGTGAGGTCCCTGAGGAAAGGGGGATACAGGGCATGTGTAAAGCTCTTGGAGTTATCTGAAAAGTAAGAAGAGTTTAGATCAGCCGTGGGCAAACTACGGCCCGCGGGCCAGATCCGGCCCGTTCGGCTGTTCTATCCGGCCCACGGAGCCGAAAGAGCGGAGGATTCTCTAGCTCTCCCCTCCGCGCCTTCACCAGCAGCCCAAGAGGAGAGTGTCAGCATGGTTAGGTTGCTTTTGTTCCGGTCCTCTGGTCCAGTTTAAGAACCCATGGTGGCCCTCGAGTCAAAAAGTTTGCCCACCCCTGGTTTAGATCTAAGTTGGGTCTCACTTGGAGAGCTGGAAGAAAAGATCAGGGAAAATACAGTTGGAAGGAGGGAGAAAACAAGGTCAAAGTAGAAAGAAAAAAGATACAGGTAAAGACATTTCTCAATAGGTAGCAGGAAAGGGGGGTGCAGAACTCGATAACCAACAAAATAATGATTCTACTCTAAAGTGAGCCAGTATGTCTCTCTCTCTTTCTCAAATTTTTGTACACACACACACACACACACACCCACACACACACACCTGTGAGCTGCTACTGCTCATGTGATAGGACCTGACTTCTGAACTTTTCTGAGAAGAAACTAAGAAGAGTGAAAGAATATTATCTTGAAGGCTTCGCCTGTGTAACTGATAAGCCAGGAACACTGCCTTCAAGCACTCTGGTGTTCCCAAGACTATCTCCGATGAAGGGGAGAAGGAAATAACCCAGCTCTAAGGCCGTAGCTCAAAAGTAACATCATTGCTCAAGTTTCCAAAGGACGATCATCTTGCCCAAACAAGAGGGCTTTATTGGATATGACCCTGACACTGAAAGAGGCATGCCATCTGGAGACATGATAATGGTAAGTGTTGAAACTAACTTCTGAACTGCATAAGGAAGTTGGTCAGAAATGAATTTGGGGCTGCCGGAACCGGTTTGGCTCAGTGGTAGAGCGTCAGTCTGCGGACTGAAAGGTTCTGGGTTCGATTCTGGTCAAGGGCAAGTACATTGGTTGCGGGCACATACCCAGTAGGGGGTGTGCAAGAGGCAGCTGGTCGATGTTTCTCTCTCATCGATGTTTCTAGCTCTCTATCTCTCTCCTTTCCTCTCTGTAAAATATCAATAAAATATATATTTTTAAAGAAATGAATTTGGGGCTATTTTTAAGTGTTCTTAGACATAGCTTTAATGTGGAGGTTTTCCACATACATCAAGGATATGTGACTAAAAAAGATTTTCTTTCTAGTTATTATTCAAGAACTAAATGTAATTAAGTTTTGCCACATTTTTTTTTTTTTTTTTTTTTTTTTACTCTTTAGCAGAAAACATTTAGGAGGGAAGAATCAGGAAATCTGCAAACTTAGTGGTGGCTTCAGCAGTCAGTGCAACCGTAGCTCAGTCAAATGATAAAGGACAGTGACTGGTCAGTCCCAAAGTTATGTGGCACAGGCTGGTAAACGTGAGGTTTAAGAGCTGTGGGAGAATTTCCATGTAGGGAGGGAGACTGGCCTGGCTATTTTAGCAGACAATTTATGCCTGGAAAAAAAAATTAGACTTTTAATTAAGTTTGTTTAAACTGTCATGAATACTCCGCAATGCTAAAAAAAAAAAAAAAAAAATTCTTTTCCCCAAACTTCCATGCTCTGTGATATAAAATGCACATATAAAGATAATCAACTGGCACATATAAGCATGCTTTCTAGACCAAGAAGGAATAAATCAGCCCACTTCTGTCTGAAACAGAGCCAGCTTACACAGTTTGGAGGTTCTAGGTAATAGAGTAGCTTGAAGACCCATTGGTGACTAAATGAAATGCCAATTCAAAGAGTGGATCTTGGGAGCATCATCATTTCACTAGTGAAATGAAGTGCTACTTTAGTTGTCTCAAACTCCAGTTTTGAAGAAGCTGACATAAGAGGATTTGGGGAGCCCAAGTTCTCTTGAGTGCCCGCTTCACCTATGGATTGAAGGGTCAACCCTTTGGGCAACAATCTAGGAAGGGGAACAAACCAATCTGCTGAGTGTCCTGGGGTGGAAGGGAGAGGACAGCTCAGCCATGACCACGCACCCCTCGGCCACCATGTGCGTCTCAGAGGGTTGTGGACCAAGCCTGGAGCGTGAGAGTGGAATGGTGGGGAGCAGATCCAGAGGAGGCTGGAAGTCGGAGCCTGGTTGGGATCTTGAGGCGAAAGGCTGTGCCTGATGGTGATCTATGGCTGCTGGGTCTGGGCCAGCTGCTATTCAGGGCAAGGAAACTAGACAGACCGGGCTCCGCAGAAATGCCAACATAAACAAGTTGGTGCTCGGCCTCCTAAACTCGGCTTTGCACTGAATTACCAGAATCATTTTTATTATTATTAAGAGCATTAAAAATGCAAAAGCTCTGCTTCTGAGTTTACTGAACTGGAAATAAATTGCCTGGAGACCACAGAGCTTTCTCAAAGTTTTTAGATCTGCCTTGTACCTGCTCTGTCTCCTACTCTTGCCTCTTCTCATTTCTCCTTTCCTTCCCTTTTCCCCAGTTTTTTTTTTTTTAAGAAGAAAAGGGATAAAGCTCTCTGGTTAAATATTGCAATATTTCTTTCTTCTAGGTCACAGCATGGACAATACCAAATGCGGGCATGGCACACACTCTACCGTCAAACACCATAATCGGTTGTCTTTAGGGACCAAGAACAACTTACCCCCGCTCCTCACCTCCCATTCTTCGCATTCCTTGTCCAAGTAAGAGTGAGAAAATAACCCCAAATTCATCTGAGCTACAGAGAAAATAAACCAGCGAGTGCCCCAGGCAAAATACTAAATGGTCTCTTTGTCCATATCAGAAAACCACAGCACAGCTAAGATTTAAATATTTGGGAAATAACCTGTCGTCTAAGCACCGCTTTGTAAAGGAGAGAAGCAGCAGCCAGGGCCCTGGCTGCTCTGTGTCCGGACGCTGTCACCAGGTACCGGCTGCACCCCCCACTGCCTTTCCAGCCTGATTTATGCGGCCTTTTGTTTGGTTTTCAAAACCAATTCATTTGGCAGCATAATTTGTGTAGTCAATCACATCTAAGGCCAATAAAGGTTTTTTTTTCTCCCCCAGGCAGATATCTTCCCCTGTGGGTAATTTCACACATGAGTACAGCAACGGGGAGCTAAAAATGGATTTCTGCCATTATCTTTTACATGGCAAACAGACATTTTCACTTGGTTTGATGAATTGATAGGATTCCTCGTTTGGGCAGATTTCTATTCTCTGTAGTCCCACAAGTGAAGACCATAAAGTCAAGCCACAAGTGGAATAAAAGGGGACAACTCTATGGGAGTGTTTAATTGTAGGATCAGGGGCAACAGAGGTTGTGTGATGGCTCCTTTTTGTCACCTTGCCAGGCATCAGTCTTAGTATCGGGATTCCATAAAGGGACTATATTTGTGTGCAGGGTACACTGAGCAGTGGCTTTCATACCATTTGGATTCTTGCATCACAAGATATGTGTTTTCCTTCCACACAACCCAGAGATGCACACTGGGTGAACTGGTTTTGTAGGAGAATGAATATTAAGCTAATGAAAGACAATTTATAGATGTGGTAGTGTTGCTGCTCAACACATCTCAGAGAACCCCGGCCCCATTACATTGGCATCCATAGCTAGAAATGGGATCACTACTACCCTTGGTGATCCACTAGTGCAATTTTGCTTCCTGTCACTGAAACCTTATACTCTGCTGATCTAAAAGACAAGAATGTTTCCATCGGAAGACACAAAAACTATTCCATGGAACTTCTGAAAGTTAAGACCACACCCAGCCACTTTGGGCTTCTCCTGCTTCTCAACCAACAGGTAAAGAGGGGGTTCTTGCTACTGTGCTGACATGGTAGGGTGATTGATCTTGGTTACCAAAGAGAAAGCGGGCTGCTGTGTCACAATGGAGGTAAAGAAGAGTATATCTGGAATCCAGGAGATCCCATACGTATCTCTAAGTATTACCATGCCCTGGGAACAAGTCAGTGGAAAATTTCAGCATCCTAATTCAGGTAGGACTATCAATGGCCCAGACCCTGCTCAATGAAGGGTGAGTCACCCCACCATGTAACTAACCAATGACCAGCTGAGGACAAATATAATACAGAAAAAATAGTAGAAGAAGGTAGTTATAAATATCAGCTAAATCACGTGATCATTTACAGAAATGAGAACTGCAATTCTCATGAGTATTTGTACCTTATTTTGTTAGGAATATGTTTGTGTGTGTGTGTGTGAAATAGCTTTGTTTTCTCCTTTCTCTTATCCCCTTGCCATGTAAGATGTGTTGAGTTTTCATCAGAGTTATTAAAGTTACATCATAATATTTAAGTTACAGATAACAAGGAAAAAAGAGTCACACCCCCCAAGATGTTTGCATCCTTTTCTAGGGGAAATGTTAGTGTGCTTTCAGTGGTGTGCAGGATAGTTGTCTCACGTCAGACAAAACTGTGATCTTGTTGCTGTCTTTATTTCAAGATTAAGTATGATTTAAAGAGATGTTTACATGGGCTCAACGCTGATAGACATACACTTGAGACAGTTAATTTTATTTGTCAACTTGGCTAGGCCACAGCACCTAGCTATTTGGTCAACCACCTATCCAGATGTTGCTGTGCAGGTAGTTTGCAGATGAGACTAACTGTAAATAAGTAGGCTTTGACTAAAGCAGGTTAGCCTCCGTAATGTGGATAGGCCTTCTCCAAGCAGCTGAAGGCCTTAAGAAAAAACAAACAAACCTGAGGTCCCCCGAGAAGGAAGGAAGTCTGCCTTTGTACTCCAGCTGCAACACCAACTCTCCCTGGGTCTCTAGCTTGCTGGTTTGTCCTTCAGATTTAGAATTTGCCAGCCTCTACAGGAGCATGAGCTAATTCCTTAAAATAAAAGTCTCTATTTCTATAGATATATGGATATAAATACACACAAACACACACATGTCTTTCTGGCTATGTTTCTCTGAATAACCTAATACAATTGATGATTTTTAAAACATCTGTTATACAAGCGCTTGATGCTGATGTAAACTTTCATAACAAGTTCTCTCCATGGCAAGTTTTAGAAATCGGGTGTTTAATCATCTTCCCTAGGAAATATAAAATGGTGGTTCATAGTGTGGGTGTTAGAGTCAGAATTCCGGCATTGCATCTCTGCTTTCCATTTCCTTTGGTGATCTTGCAAAGTTTCTTACCTCTCCACGCCTCTAGTCACTCACCGGTTAACTAAGGACAGTAGTAGTGTGTGGCACATGGTAAATATCCAGTAAATGTCAGCTCTTGTTAGCTTTACATTACAAAGAGTAAATGCTAGAGCAAAAACAGGTATAAAAACTCTCCTCAAGAGCCATTTCTGAACCCAGCTGAACTGCAAATGCATTTGTATAACTGACTGCTAAAAAGCATCACAACAATGCATCCATCGGGAATGGGAGTCTTGGTGTCAATGAAAATAATAAACCCCTGGCTCATGGGGCTCAGTGTTTGGATTTATTCACGTTCAGTTGTTTTACAATGATGCATAATTACAGACGTCACCGAAATCTCCATAAATTCCTATTCTGTTTTCACCTTATTTATTAATTTTGAGCAGCTACTCCCCCTTGGAAGATATCACACTGGAATACCCACGAGTGTATGTGAGTGAGTTAGCAATTTATTTTGCCTCCTTGGTTGGTTAGCTGAAAAAGTGGCTCCACAAATGCATCCTAATCCCTGGAACCTTCAAATGTTAGTTACCCTTATTGTAAATAGGTCGTACAGATGTGACCAAGTAAAGGATATTAAGATGATATATTTTCCTGGGCGCTATGGACTGAATTGTGCCTTCTCCCCTACCCACAAGTTTGTATGTTGAAGCCATGACTCCCATGTGGTTGTAATTAGAAATGGGGCCATTCAACAAACAAAGTTCCTGGACCGGATGGCTTCACAAATGAATTTTACCAAATATTCAAAGAAGAACTCACACTTGTCCTTCTCAAACTATCCCTAAAAATTCAGGAGTAGGAGACTTCCAAGCTCACTTTATGAAGCCAGCATTATCCTAATTCCAAAACCAGATAAAGACACTACAAAGAAAATTACAAGCTTCTGAGAACAATATACATTTCTATTGCACAGGGGAAGAACTCAAATCCAACATATCTTGGAACAACCTTAATGGATTATTGATTAACCAAGAAGCTGTTCTTTCTTAATTAATAGCAATGAATGATCATCAAGAAATACAACCATGGTTGCAGGATGGGGAAACCCCTTGACAAAATGAAAAATGAACTCTCTTGAAACCATATTGGAATCTTTATTTCCCTCTCTTACATTTACCCAGTGATAGCAGGAAAGACAGAAAAATGAAATTAATGGACAAGTAATTTATCGCAAAGAATATCATGATATGGAAGCTGTCAAGGAAGAAACCAATTAGGATTTTAATGGTTAATCAATATTTTTTAAATAAGAAGTTCAGTACATGATAGGTAGGTGCCATGTTCTTCTATATAGTCCTCAACACTCACTTTTTAATTCTAGAATATCACGAGGAGCATTGGCATTGGGCCCAGGATATTTAGTTATTCCATAATAAAGTCTTCAACACCATTATTATTATATATTCATAGGATTGCAAGCTCCTTGAAATTCATGGAGTGCTAGAAAAATGTGACAGACATTCAATGATACTGTTTATTTTCTCCTCTTTAAATTAAGCTTGGTACCTATTATAAAAATAAAACAAATTATGTAATGTCGTATAGACTTTAAAACAATATGAAATTTGGGTTGTGATACTGTTATATATTAGTAAACACATTAAAAAAATCAAAATCTAGAGGTGTCTCCTAAATTTAACATTCATGAACTAAAATAGCCACAACCATCTATATGTCTCTCTCTCTAACCAGCGATAGCCACCATTCCTCATCATCAAGCTATAAGGAGATTTGTCACTCGGAAAGAACCTTCTTTACTATCCAGTTAGCCTCTGGATATTATGGTTTCTTTTCTCTGGATGCACGTAATGATGGGAAAGTTAATTTGATAATTGGTTGTGTGTGTGTTATATATATATATATATATATATATTCTTGTTGAACCTCCATGTTCCTCTGAGATGTTTCCTAAGCCACCCATCAGTTCAATCAAAGAATGAATAAAAAACAATGACTTGCTATTGTGGGAACTAGATTTTTTTTTTTTTTTTTTTTTTTTGCTTTTTAGCTGGTTTCATGGACTTGAGATGCAGAGTCCACATTAATCTAAAGCTTTTTTTCTTCTTATGTGAAAGTTCCTAGATAATATTTAACTTAAAAAAATTAAAGTTTAACCTCAAATGGTTTTTTTAGAAATAAACCTTTCATTGAATAAATAATTGATGAATACCCACCATGCCAGGTGTCTGGTTGCAATTCTGTCCCATTTTTTTTAATGACAGGGGTTTGTATTTAGATTTCCATTGTATTCGAGGAGATTGCTAACTTTATGTATTTTAAAAATATATATTTTATTGATTTTTAACAGAGAGGAAGAGAGAGGGATAGAGAATTAGAAACATCGATGAGAGAGAATCATCAATCAGCTGCCTCTTGTACACCCCCCATTGGGGATATGCCCGCAACCAAGGTACACGCCCTTGACCAGAATCAAACCTGGGACCTTTCAGTCTGCAGGCTGACGCTCTATCCACTGAGCCAAACTGGTTTTGGCAACTTTATGTGTTTTTGAACTGAAAATAGCTTTCTGGTTTTATGATTATAAAAATAAATGTTCATATATTGCTTTGGTAACGCATAATTTATGCAATGCTTAACAGTGTGACGAACATGAAATATAAACACTAAAACTCCTGCCCTCCTTACTAATGTCATTATTTATCGAGTGTTCACTGTGCCAGACACTGCAGTACGTGATTTACGTGTACTATTTCATTTCTGTACAAGGACCCTGATGCTACCAGTTATATGGCATCCACTACTGTGACCTCAATTTTGCTAATAGGGAAAGAGAGGCGGAGGGAAGCAAAGTTCTGCATAACGGGCAACGCCGGGGTCCTGTAGAGAATTCAGAGGGCAAACCTGACAAAAACAACCCTGGATTTTTCTTTTCACTGACCTCTAACTGACATTTGGCATTTCTTCATTATAAATGTGAGCAGTGACCTACATTGGTATTAGCAGTATCTTAGATACGTTCGCTAACACAAATCACATATATGTGCGTGTCACCTTGCCATCGCAGTAGATCTCTCCAATATTGCTTACACTCATCACTGCTTCGCAACGACGGCACTTATTAGATGTGCTTCTGCATCCTGTGACTTGATATGGTACTCATATGGTACTCATCATCAAGTTGTAAAACACTGTGATTATTTTAATTGGCTGGCTTTGTTTGCTATGTATTCTATGTTAGACATTTAAAAACACTGTGAGGGGTCGCTAGGCCTCCCCAGACCGCCAAAGGGTCCTCCAGCACAAAGCAGCCAGGGAGCCCTCGGCAGGCAGTGAGCGGAAACTCACACCCAGGCGGTCTGACCTCGGGGTGTGGGCTCGGGCTTGGGACAGCTCTGCCACCCTGCCTGCCTGTGGACTTGGGTTCTCGTTTTGATGAATATACTTTCAGATTTGTCTCCAATTTGTAGGGAATTCATTAAGTGGTGACAAATTCAGGGAAAAATCAAGGACACGTTGTTAAGAACAGAATCTTTCCCACTTCTTCAGTCTCTCAAAGAGGCAGGAGGACAATGAGGCTTGTCATTATCTGAGGGAGCAGCTCAAGGCAACCGAGGAATTGTGTCCCCCGGTGTGGAACAGGTCAGAGGCCAAGCTGACCTACACGTGTAAACATATCAGAGACCTTCTCAAACAGAAAGGACCCAGAGATAGGACTCCTGTGGGCTCTTTTGGGGAAAAAGTGCCCAAATTATTTTAATGATACAATCCAGTCATTCATTAGATCGAAAAGAACTGAGTGCAATGCTCAACTAAAACAAAACAAAACACAGTAGCTATAAAATTCCGAGAGAAAAAAAAAAAGAACGTAACCTAGCAAAGTTATCCTTTGAATGCAAATATATGTTTTCAAGACAGCAAAGAAATGGAATATATAGCCCCTATGAGCGCCTCCTGGGAGAGCCAGACTAGCCCAGTGACACTCCTGCGGTGACTGTAAAGGCTCCCTGCTTCAAGGCACCTGATCACCATCTATTGGAAAACATTCCCTGTCAATGGGCAAACGGCACTGTGGGCAGCCGGTACAACCACCCATGGAGGCCCACTTCCTGACAATGCCAGCCAACGGAGAGATAAACCAAAACAAGGAATTCAGAAAAGAAGAGCCTGCATTTCAGAGACAAAAATTCAGTAAGTGTGGAAATGTGGCTTAAAGACCACAGGGATTACATGGATGGGAAGTCACCCTTAAAAACTGATAATGTGAAAACATACACCAGAAACCAGGAAGTGAGGGAGAGACCGTTATCTTCTGTGGAAAGTAGTGAACAAAAACTCTCAAAACGTGAAGGACAGAGTTGAAAAAGCCTCCCCCTCATGGAAGCCCGTGGGGACAAGTAAAGTGATGGCTCTACTCCAGCCTTCAATGTTTGATCAAACCTTTGCTCTTTATCTTAGCAAACGGATGCTCTGATTTCTGTGAGGCCGGGCCATTCATGCTCTGGTCCAGAGTAGGGGGATCCATACAGTCTGCTGACAAAATGAGGAGCCTGGGTGTGCAGGAGGGGGCCAGACTGGTGACAAACACAGCCAGTGCATTCTCCTGGTGTTTCAGCTAGCTGGTTTTCCCCGGCTGCAGCCCAGTCCAACCACAAGCCATTCCATTAGAAATGTCTGCAACACCCTCTCTCTCATTCCTTGTTTCCTCACAGCTTGTCTTGAGGGTGTGATTCCAAAAGACCTGTTTGATGATGCATTTATGAGTAGATTCACATAGAAGGAATTTTGGCTTCTGGCTAGAATTCTAGACTTGCCTTAAAATGTGGCCCCAACTTCTCTAATCCTTTCAAAATAGCTGGCGAAGGGAAATTGCTATTGTGGCAGAGTCTGGCTACTTTGCTCACTCAATCTATTTTCTTTTCTTTCTGCATAAATAGCTTGACTAAATCTCCCAACCTTCCTTCAATTAGGTGTGGCCACATGACTGAGTTCTGGCCAACAGAATGGGGCGGAAGTTAAGGACGCCAGTCTAGACCCAGCCAACACAGCCTCTAGGCTGTGTCATGGACAGCAGGGAGAGAATGCCCAGGGCCTGGCCCAGGGTCTGGCAAACTTTTCTTTTTAAAGGGCCAGGTAGTTTAGGCGTATGGGATCTCCATCACAACTATTCAGTGCAGATGTTGTAGGGCAGTGGTCGGCAAACTCATTAGTCAACAAAGCCAAATATCAACAGTACAACAATGGAAAGTTCTTTTGAGAGCCAAATTTTTTAAACTTAAACTTCTTCTAAGGCCACTTCTTCAACATAGACTCGCCCAGGCCATGGTATTTTGTAGAAGAGCCACACTCAAGGGGCCAAAGAGCTGCATGTGGCTTGCCAGCCGCAGTTTGCCGACCACAGTGGATAACATATAAGAAATAGGCATGGCTGTGCCCCAATAAAACTATCTACAAAAACAGGGGCTGGCTCCCAGTCGTCCTGAGCTGATCCCTGCCTAGAGGGCGGGGTTGCCCAGTGGAAGGAGCCTGCGTTCCTGAGTGACTGTGTGGGAAGCGTTCCCCCTTCCTGTAGAAGCCAGTAGCATCTCGTCCAGCAAGATGGGAACCTGCCAGACACCGCACCGAGTTCCCAGGCAGGGAGACCAAGTCCAACCATTCACTGCCCTATGGCCTTTATATTTCAGGTGAAATGCTTTGGGGCCTCCGTGAGACCAGTTTCCCCAATTCTCTACTCATTGGTGACAGTTTTAAAAACAGGAAAAGAGTCATAAAAGCTAAGTAGTTATCTTTAAAAAATCATCCATTTATAATTGTATTTAGGAAGCAGGAACTGAAAATTCATAGCCTTTTAGGATGCCATTCTTACAAAAAGAAATATGAAAGGCTACTCGGGAGAGGACTTTTCTAAATGAGATGTGTCGGGTTGCTTTTATGCTATCAGCTGCCACAGGCGGAGGCCGCCCGCCCTGGCTTTTCCAGCGCAATCCCGTTACTGAGCTGCTCACTGCCACAGAGGACCCACTGGGTGGCCCGGCTCCAGGTTCTGATCCACGGCTAATGAAAGGGTCCACGCGTTATGCAATCTCTGGCACGGGCGCTCAGATGGTAAGGATGCTTCAGATTGCTGGCCTATTCAAGTAACAGTGGTTTGGTGTCTCACCCTTCGCACTAATCCACCTTGGTGTTCTTGTCATCTTTATTTATAAATATAGCTAAGCACCAAAACACTACCTGGCACAGAGCAGGCATAGAATAAATATTTACTGGGGGAAGATCTTTTAAATTTAGTGCATACTAATGTATTATTAAATTAGATCCACGTCCATAGTTAACAAACCTTCCTTGCCCAATCTCATAAAACAAGAGCACCACCACCGGGTCAACACCAGTAAGAGAGACAGGCGCATGCAGGTGGACAGAGAGGGTGGGGGTGGAGCCCGGAGCTCCACACCTGTCCTCTCCGGATGTAATCTGACTGCTGGAATAGGCAGCTGGCAATGTCAGACCCTTTCCTAATTATTTGTCAAAAGTAACCGGCAGCAATTATAACTTTTTTTTTTAATCTGGTGTAAAGATGAGATTAAAACATGCAACTTGCTTTCTAATGAACACATTCAGATGGAATTCTTTAAAAAAATTTTGCATGAATCATGTTACCCAGAGTGGTTGAAAGAGCCTTCTTGGACAAATAATTTTGAAATCTTTCTCTTTTAAAAAGAAATAGTGAGTATGTGGATAACTGAACCATTTTTCTGATACATGAGGGTAAGTTTGATGGAGCCCTTATTTCCCTAACATATCATTGTCTGTGGCTTCCCGCTGTTCGGTGTGGGGAACCATAGAAACCGATGGCCTACGTGGGGCTTGAAGGGACTTGGATTTACACTGTTCATTTCCCCTCTCTATTAACTTCTTATTTATTTTGATACAGCTACAAGAATAATCTCTTCTTATGAAATTTCTTTCAATTTTAACTGTTACAGCAATTCTGTGGCACTATTAAGCCTTGAAAAAAGGTCACAGCAAAATGTGCGACGCCATTTTCTTTATTAAAGGGGATAGTACATATATTCAGGATTGGCTACTATTTTTTCCTGAAGAATGACCAGCACAACAAATGCATATCATGAAATAATTTATTTTAACAACCCTTGAATGTTTTGTATTTTTGGTACCATCTAAAAATTATCAGTAATGAAGGAATCAAGAATTTCAGTTGAAAATGATTGACAACATACTTTCTAAATTTTCATGCTTAATCCTCCCCCCCCTTTTTTGCCTTTTCAAGCAAGAAATAAGAGAAAACTCACACAAAATTATCAAAAGCCACATCTAGTTACAAAATCTTAAAATAAGATTTATATCCTAAATCTTGGGATAGATATGTCTAACCCTGACCACACATTTAATCAGAGAAACTCATCACTCTTGATGACCATTTATAAATTTCAGAATCCCTTTAAATACTCCAAAAGGCAAGACTTGTTACCTTGAAGTTTGGAGAGAGCAAAGAAACTGGTCCAAATTACTTACAGGGTTGACAGAAGCCATGATTCAAATTTAGGCTCCTTTGACTTTGCAGTCACACTTTTTTTTTTTTTTGCCACACAATATTGCTTGAATTCATACTTCACACTGTAGATACTGAAGTAACCCTCCCACCCAATTCATTTTCTATCAATATAACTTAGTGGGGGTGTGTGTTTTTTTGCGGGGGGGGGGGTTGGGGTAGGAGTGGTGGTGTTTGTTAAAGTCACTACTACTTAAAAAATCATTTGGGAAGTCAGCAGAGCACGCCTTCTATAGGTGGAGCAGGTGTTCACTGCCCAGCTGTGGCTTCATCAGAGCACATCCCCGTGTCCTCCTAGCTTGGCTTGGAGCCATGCACCCTTATCTGTCCTGCAGTGATTAATGGTTCTCCTGCGGCAGACAGAGTAATGGCCCCCAAAAGATGGTCACCTCCGAAACCCTGGAACTTGTATTTTATCTGACTTAGTAAAAGGGACCTCGAAGATGTGATTAAGGATTTTGACATGGGGAGATTATTCTGAACTACCTGCGTGGCCAGTCACACAAGGGAAGCAGGAATGGCAGAGTCGGATTGGAAGATGCTGGGCGGATGGCTTTCAAGACAGAGGAAGGGGCCAGGTGCCAAGGAACGCAGGCAGCCTCCAGAAGTGGGAAAGGCATGGAAACAGATCTCCCCTGGAGCCTCCAGAAGCCGCACGGCTCTGCTGGCGCTTGATTTTACTTCAGTGAGATTTCTGACCTCAGAATTGGGAGGTAATAAGTTTGTCTTGCGTTAAGCCACCAGCTATGTGGTGGTTTTGTTACAGCAGCCAATGGAAACTAATACCCTTTCCATTTCAAACTAATACCCTTTCCATTTCAAACTAATACCCTCTCCATTTCAAAAGTGTTTGTACAATTAATTTAAGAAGGTAGAGTCTATAACTGGTCAAGTTCTGACCTTGAAAAGACAACACACCACCAAATTGGAAAGCTTCCATGTCAATCTTGGCCCTGGCTGGGTGGCTCAGTTGGTTGGAGCATTGTGCCATACACCAAAAGGTTGGGGGGTCGATTCCCAGTCAGGCCACATACCTACCTAGGTTTTGGCTTCAATCGCCGGTGAGGGTACGTATGAGGAGGCAACTGACTTATATTTCTCTCATATCAATGTTTCTCTCTCTTTCTGAAATAAAAGTAAACTATCCTTGGGTGAGGATTTTTAAAAATCTCTTCCTGGGTTTGGGTTTGAGAGGTCACTGAAGCCCACTGAATATTTTTCCGCCCTATAATTTCCTTGGATTGCTATAGATTTACTGTTCTGGATTCGATTATGTGGTCAGGTAATAACAGAAATAAATAACCACTTCTTAAAAGTCTTGTAAGATGCATTTACAGGCACACTACACAATGCAGCTAGTCTGTTTCAGAAGTGGGTCATTTGCTTCCCAGGACATGGGCTTTATTGCCCAGTCAGCATGGCAGCCAGCACAATAGGCAGAGAAGCGGCAGACAGCGGACTGATGGCGGCACGGGGAGGGAATGGATTTTTTCTCCAAGGGTGGAAAGTGAGAAAAGGCAAATAATCAATGTTGCGCAGGAGAGCTTCCTTTAATCACTTAGTTCTGCCCGGGTAAGCAATATCCTTTGGAAAGCTACAGATATTTATGACCGGACCAGGCGGCAGTTTGGAGGGAAGACATTGTGATTAAGTGAAAGAATAAACTGTAACTGCAGAATGTAGTTAAACCAAATGGGATCTTAGCGGTAACCGGTCTAGCTCAGCACTGGAGTGCCGGGCCCCTCACCTTGTCCCTCTCACATTCCCGTCCAGCTCCTCTGAGGAGCGGAACTCCTACCCCTTGATTGCTAACGAGGTTTCTTTCTATTTAGCTGTAATCTTAGGACCTTCACCCTGTGGGGCTAGTCCTCCCTGCCTGCAGCCACATAGAGTAAATCTGAACCAGTGGCTCTCAACTCTGGCTGCAGGGGAGCCTTTAAAAGTCTGGGTTATAGAGCAACACCGCAGACCGCTTCTTCAATCGGCGGCAGGGAGAGTGGGACCCAAGCATCAGCACTTTGTAAATTCTTCAGGGGATCCCCGTGTGCAGCCAACATTGAGGGTTACTGGCTTAATTCCACCCAATGCTCTGTAGATGGCTAAAGATGCCCTCCTTCAATGGAACCTCCTCTTCCTCAGGCTGTGGCTTTCAACCATCCCTTAGAGCAGACAGCGCTAGGCAATAGCGTCATTGATGACCGGGCAGCCCTGGAAACCGCCAGGGAGACGTGGTAGCCCAGAGCCTGTGGTCTGATGGACTTGTTTTTAAAAGTATAACCAGATAGGTAAATTGGACTTCATCAAAATTAAAAACGTTTGTGCTCCCAAGGCCACTAAAAAGAAACTGAAAAGACAACCACAGAGTGGGAGAAAATATTTGCAAATCATATATCTGCTAAGAGCCTAGTGTCCAGCGTGGATGATAAATATTATAGCTCAATCATAAAAAGACAAATAACCCAATTAAAACTTAGCAAAGAATTTAAATAGACCTTTCTCCAAAGAAGATATATAAAAATATAACTACCTTCTCCCAGTGCTACAAACACACACACACACACACACACACACACACACACACACACACCATCATATGACATCACCATTTAAAAATTTTACAAAATTTTCCAAGATCTTTGCACTGACCGGAAATTAATTTCTCTTATAGATCGAAGTACCTCCAACAGGTGCTATTTAAAATCACTTTGCTGAGATGGCCCCTCTGGCTTGGTGTGGACCTGCAAGCTACCCAGAGCCGCCCTTCTGCCCAGCTCGGAGAAGCCTCACTCTGGGAAGGAAGCCCTCGGCCAGTAGAGCCCTAGTGAAAAAGAACCCTTTTCCCAAACAATGACTATCTGACTGCAGATTCAAAGATTGCTCGAAAGATTCCTTTAGAACTTGTTTAAGCAAAATAAAGGTGTTTTGTTTTTTCAAGTTTGAGATTTAAATGGAGCGTTTAACTTATTTCTTGGCAGATATCAAATACTATTGTTCATAAGACAGTTAGGGAAGAGGACAAGGCAGTGTTTATGCAAGAAATAAGTGGTGTGGATCAGCTGTAAGGACAATGAGATTGGAGGGAGAGAAATAGAATTTGTCTTCATCTTGGTTGCTGTAATAGTAACAGGGCTTTGTAAACACTGTCTGCAATGAAGCAAACAGAATATGAGATTTATTTTAAAAACAATGAAACAATGGCTGTGAACAAAGATTTAGCACAAGCTAATTCTACTTGTTTATATAAACCAAAGAGATACCATCTGATTTTAATAATTAGGGACTGTTAAATCTGTGTTTCTCAATAGTCAGCAATGCACAGAGACATTTTTGAGTGTCTTTACTGGCGGTAGGGGTGGTACTAGTGGCAGGGGGATGGTCAAGGCCAGGGATGATACTCAACATCCTACAATGCATAGGACAGACCCCCTCCACCTAACAGAGAATTGTCTGGTCTGAAATATCAGCGGTGCCATGGTTGAGAAACCCTGGGTTAAATAAATTGAAGTATGCTCATATGTTGACTGTATCAATGTTAATATTCTGATATTGTACGATAGTTTTGCAAGATGTTACTAGTGCAAAGGGTAAATGGGTAAATGAGACCTATCTGTGCTATTTCTTAAAACAACATGTGAACCAACTATTATCTTGAAAGTTTAATTAAAAAATATATATTTTATTGATTTTCCACAGAGAGGAAGGAAGAGGGATAGAGAGCTAGAAACTTCGATGAGAGAGAAACATCGACCAGCTGCCTCCTGCACACCCCCCGCTGGGGATGTGCCCGCAACCAAGGTACATGCCCTTGACCAGAATCGAACCCGGGACCTTTCAGTTCGCAGGCCTACGCTCTATCCACTGAGCCAAACCGGTTTCGGCGAAAGTTTAATCTTAATAAAGATACTAGGAATCAGTTTTAACTAGAAAGAAAAAAAACACATCTATTGTGTTTTGCCTTAAGGAAATTTATCTTTTAAGTAGTAAAGAAATATATGTGTATAGAAAAAAAAATGTTGCTTTAAGAAATAAAAACATCTATTACACCTCCACTTTGGTGCTATAAGAATTTAATTTCCAGATAACACAGCCTTCCTTATGATAGATAGCCTGGTGAGGGTTACTACCGGTTTCCTCTTCAGCAACATTACTTATCCCAGGTCAATAGCAACACACACGTGATGGGAGAAGGTGGGTGCAGAGAATCAGACTTTACCTGGCTCATTGGCTTTTTGGGTTCCTGATGGCCGTCCATGTGGTGAGCCCCAGGTCTACCCAAAATTCAGTGGAAGTAGGAGGAGCCATGCATTTAAATAGAAACGAGCACTTTCCAGCCACATCTCTCAGGTATTTGTTCTCGAATCCAGAAAGCCTGGGCCTCCCAGGGGAGCCAGTTAACAATGCGGACCCATGTCCCTAATGAACCCAGATTTCCAGGATCTCTTGCTGATTCTGTGGTCAGAGGCGTGGCCCCCAAATCTGCACTTTTAGCGAATGCCCCTGGCGCACCAGGTTTTCAGGAACACTGCTGGGGGGGTCGCCATGCGCTGGGCTGGCTCTGGACTGCCCAAGAAGGGACCGCAGTCCTCAAGGGGGGCGGTAGATGTTAGTCACCTTTCCCAGGGGACATTACAGGGTTTTCTTCTAGCACTGGAGCGTATAAAAGCAATGAATGAAAGGAAACCATGCTGAGAACTGAATTCATGCGTCGGGAGTGGACGGGATGTGGATGCTGAGCTGCGGAGAGGAGAAACCTGGCGGGCACCGCGGGCACTGCGCTGCGCTGAGGGGACCGCGGCCAGGAGGTGCCAGGACGAGGGAAAATAACGGGGTGCGTATGGAGGGGGACATGCGGGGAGCCGACCTCCCTGCACTGTGGGTGGGAACAGCATGAGAAGAGCATGTGACTTCACCGTTTAACCCTTAGCGAACACAGATTGCACCATCCAGGAAAAAATAATGTGTAAGCAAGGTATAAACATTGTCCGGTCTCAGTTCCTGAAAGCTGCCATTTTTGCCACCTCTCTGAGCACAGGGTCCATTTTATTCCTGTCTACGCCACAGCGACTTTCCCCAGCTCTTCTTTGTGGCCTCTTTTCCGCCCTCGCCTGCCCTTCTCGGTCTGTTTCTTGGCTAAGACTGAAGCTTCTCTCAGTAATATTACTGACTAGATGCCCGTTGCACGAAGGTTCGTGCAATAGGCCTTCCTTCCCCTGGCTGCTGGCACCGGTTTTCCTCCGGCACCTGGGACCCAGGCCTTCGCTCTGGCCACTGCCTTCCATCTTTGCTCCAGCAGGAGCCTTCAGTCTTCTCCGCTCTGGCCAGAGTGATGCTCCTATAGCTCCCTCTGCCCCCCACCCCCTCCTCCTCATAGCAGGCATCCCACCCTGACCAACCACTCCATGCCTGTGTATGCAAATTAACCCACCATCTTTGGTGGGTTAATTTGCATACCAACTCCTGATTGGCTGGTAGATGTTGCAGAGGTATGGGCAATTTTCATATTTCTGTTTTATTAATGTAGATTATTCACTTCAGCTGCTTGGTCTCTGGTCCTCTCAAGTGCATACTCTTCCCATATCAGCATTTAAAAATATATATATTTTATTGATATTTTACAGAGAGGAAGGGAGAGAGATACAGAGCCAGAAACACTGATGAGAGAGAAACATTGACCAGCTGCCCCCCGAAAACCTCCCACTGGGGATGTGCCCGCAACCAACGTACATGCCCTTGACCGGAATCGAACCCGGGACCTTTCAGTCCGCAGACCGACGCTCTACCACTGAGCCAAACCGGTTTCGGCCCATATCAGCATTTCTCCCGGAACCTCCAAGACCAGTTTGACTTGGATAAAGATGCCCCGCCCACCAAGAAGCCCCATCAGCAGGTCACACCATTGAGCTGGTGATGTTAACTGTAAAACCACTGGGGGAGCACTTGGCTAGAAGTGGCCAGAACAGCTTTTCTCATCTGCCTCTTTCTTTGCCTGTACTAATTTGGTCTTATCTGTTTGGATATTTCATACTTGTCCTTTGCCATACTGGTCACAGTCCCCATTGACCCTTATCTTGCAGGCCTAGTTAAAGAATACAAGCAGATCTCTCCTCACATACCAATTCGATCAATTGTTAACAGTTGCAGGAGTGTAGCATCGGAAGTATAACATGTGACTGCCATATGCCACCCAAGTAGTCATGCCTGCCTTGGGTTAGGGTGGGAGCAATCTTCAAAAAGACTACCATCTTTGGGGTGAAGTTTCTTCTTTTCTTCAGGGCTGATATATTAACTGCAAATACTTTACAATATCTCTTTGCATTCCTTTACTCAAACCTCAATCTTTCAGTAAAAAAAACTATAGTTGACCCCTGAACAAGATAGGGATTAGGCACTAGCTGATTTGGCTCAGTGGACAGAGCATCAGCCTGTGGACTAAAGGGTCCCAAGTTCCATTCCAGTCAGGGGCACATGCCTGGGTTGCAGGCTCTATCCCCAGTAAGGGGCGTGCAGGAGGCAGCCAATAAATGATTCTCTCTCATCATTGATGTTTCTGTCTCTCTTTCCCTCTCCCTTCCTCTCTGAAATAATAAAAAAGAAAAAGAAAAAGACTTTTAAAAAAGAGATAGGGATTAGGGGTGCCAACCTCCTGCACAGTTGAAATTCATTTTTAACTTTGACTCTCCCAAAACTTAACTGCTGATAGCCTGCTATACTGCTATCATAAACAGTTGATTAACATATATTTTGTATGTTATATGTATTATATACTGTATTCTCACCATAAAGTAAGCTAGAGGAAAGAAAATATTAAGAAAATCATAAGGAAGAGAAGATACATTATGTATTAGATGTATTTATTTGGAAAACGAAAACATGGACCAGTGGGCCCACACAGTTCAAACTTGTGTTGTTCAAGAGGTCACTTGCATTACAGTGCATGAACACAGTCCGTTCATGTTTATTTGCAGGTATAAAACTATATGGGGAACAGAAACTGCAGGAACTGTGTTTTTTGTCCCGTGTCTTTGGCAAAATGGATTTTGCGGTTCCAGTTTGGAGATTGCACAAATCTTCCTAGTTTTAGGCTGAACAGAGAGTCCCCTAGTGGTGAAAGCCCTTTACTCTGGTGGTTTCTTATCTTTCACTATCAATTGCTTGTCCTTACTGGTCTCTAATGACAAAAGTTGCCTCTGGCTGAAACCAGTTTGGCTCAGTGGATAGAGCTAGGTCTGTGGACTGAAAGGTCCCATGTTTGATTCTGGTCAAGGGCATGTACATTGGTTGCGGGCATATCCCAGGTAGGGGGTGTGCAGGAGGCAGCTGATCGATGTCTCTCTCTCATTGATGTTTCTAGCTCTCTATCCCTCTCTCTTTCGCTCTGTAAAAAATCAATAAAATATATTTTTTTAAAAGTTGCCTCTGTCTCATAGTTGAAACGAAAAGACCCAGATCAATGGATTAGCACACAGTTTCACTCCCATCTTCTACATCATCCAGGGCACTCCACAGCAGGCGAGTCCTACCCGTATGCCCGGGAAGGTTAATTCCCCACCAGGTGTCTCTCAGGGCAGCCCTGATTCAGCTTACCTTGTAGTGGAAGAGAAACAGCCCACAGAACAGGCTGTACAAATCTGCTGTGAGCAGCGAGAGGTTGACGGAAGTGGCGCTGGTTTTCTTTATGACGATCGGCATGAAGCTGTAGAGGCCAAACATGCAGGCACTGAAGCCGACGTAGAGCAGGCCTGGGGGAGAGAAAGAGGCAACACTCAGCCCCCTGCAGGGTCTCCCGGCGTCCACCGTGGGCAAAAGGAGGGAACCCGCACACCACAGATCCTTCTCGAAGGGAGTTTTCTCTCACTCCGTTTACTGGTGTTTTGGATTGGTGAACACACAGCTAAAACATGTGAAGTAAGAAAAGACACTTTCTGCTTCCTAATACATAGCTCATATTTTGCACCTTCTAGGAAGGAGTGGCTCTTAGTAAGACAGTCAGAACATAGGGTCAAGCCTTCTGAATTCTATTCTCAGTTGTGTGGTACTTAACTTCTATCTGTCTCTGTTAAAACTGCTTTCATCTTCTAGTTTTGTTTTGTTTTTTGCAAATAGGAACAGAACTGGTTGGTATCATGTATTGTCCACAATGGCAAATAATTACATCGTCCTGAAAGTTGAAGGGCTTACCTGTCAAAGGGATCGGGACCTAAGTCAGAGAACTGAAATGGAATCCTAACTGCACGACCCTCGGAAGACAAGGTCATTGCTCTAAGCACAGATGACCTTCTATATCTGTGAATCCTGCCCAGCCCCATCGCCAGCACACACAGACCTATTCCTTCATCACCTTTCCCAGCATGCTGTGGGCCCTCACATGCCAGTTCTGTTTTATACATAAATAGGTAAATGTTCTGCAAACCATCAAAGAACTGAGTTATGCAAAAGAGAAAGAAAAAAAAATGACCTCAAAATGCTATATGGTCATCCAGTCTCTCATCCTCTAAATCAATCTTTCTCTCTCTCTCTAACTAGATATGCAACTGTTAATACTAATTCCATAAGTGCACAGTTTTATTGGGTCTCAAGCAGAAGTTTATAACTAAATCTAGAGTGTGGTTTATTTTTCTATAAATGTTTATACCATATGAATGTAGAAAAATAATTCTCATTTCTCTACCTTGAAAGAATAAGGCATAGGGTAAGCATAGGTAATAAAAGCCAGCAGACTTGGTAATACAGTAAAAGTAACCGACCTTTCCCAAGGAACCCTTGCTATGTAATGTCTGTGGAGTGGGCCTTGGGCAGATGCCTCCTTGAATCCTGGGCATTTTGGAGGATTTGACTATGAAGACCAGTGACTCCCCCAAAGAGAAGTTTGTTTTTCCCTATGAAAAAATGCAGGGCATCCCCCCAAATGTACATACACTTGAACAGCTGAGAGCTCAATTCTAAAAATGAATTGTGTTTTAATAAGCACTGCCTTCCTAATTATTCAAAGTGTGTGTATACATTTTTTGGGGACACCCTATAGTTAAGGACACAAATAATCATGCTACACATTTCTGAGCCTAAATCGAAGGAAAGCCACATCAAACCTATATACAAAGTCATTCTGAACGGTAAGCAAACTCAGTGCAACAGCCCCCTCTAGTGTGGCGGGAGGGCCCTGGAAGGAGACTGGAACTCCCTTCCCTATCTGGCCCAGGGCAAGTCCTCTGGGCGAGTCATTGCACCATCAGATGGTGGCTTTCCAGTCTCAGCAGAAGTCTTCCTTGCCTAAAAGGGGTCAATTTTCCTGTGCTTGGGTTTCATGCTGCCTATTACTCATCTGCCTTTTAAGCAAGTTACTAAAAATGCAACACTAAAGAACCTCTGATCAATACTTGAGGAGACAAAAATTAATTCCGTATCCCTTTAAGGAATCTGAGGCTCAGGGCGAGATCTAGCCGTAATTAATTCACTGAAAATAATCAAACTTGACCTGAACAGAGTCCAGGCCCCCTTTTAAGACGAGAGAGTTTCAGAATCCTTCTCTTCCACTGCATTACCTCGCACACCGCGGATGCTCACACGTTGGCTCTGACGTTTTCTGTCCACTCAATTATTCAACCATTTCTTCACAAAATGCCTGGCTTGCCCTGGGCACTGTTAGGGGCGAGCGGTGAAATGGAAAGCGGGGTAGAAAAGAGGCCTCGAGTTGGTGCCAGGGCCGTGAAGAAAGAAAAGGGTTCCTTCCAGGGCTTGCCTCGGGCAGGGTGACCAGGGAAGGCTGCCCTGTGGAGGTGGCATCCACCTTGATGGCTGGAGGACTAAAAGAACTGCCAGGGGAGGAGGGGTCTAGGCAGGGAGCTCCTCGAATGAAAACCCCCCCGAAGGGCCAGCGCCAGATGTGTCCCAGCAGCTGTCAGAGGGCGGCTATCTGAGCAGAAGGAACGGAACACGGTAGTGCTAAGAGCTGAGGTTAGAAAATCAGGCAAGGGATGCATTCTGCCGGGCCTTGTGCAACTTGGAAAGAAATCTTATTCTCGTCATAATAAGAAGCCTTTAGGGGTTTGTACCAAGTGGCTGATCTCTGATCTAAAGAGAAAAACATTTGAGGAGACCGGCAAGGCATACCGTCAGGGTCCAGGCAAGAGATGCTGGTTGGTGGCTTTTCTGGGAATGGTGGTGGAGATGAGGGGGAGTGGCGGGTCTGTGAAGACCCAGCAGGTGCTGGTGATAAACCGGATGTCGGCATCGAGGGGAAGGATACCCTTGGGTTCTGGCGGATTCATAAACTGGGTGAACTATGATGCCGTTCTCTGAGATGAAGAGAGATGAGGGATTGCCAGGTTTTCGGGGGAAATGGAGAGCTCCATTTTGAAAGTGTTAAGTTTTAAATGCTCATGCACCCTCCTAGAGGATCTGTGCGGTAGGGAGCGGTGTTGTAATCGGCAGGCTCAGAGGCGAGGTGTGACTTCACAAGCATATTTGGTGAGCCAAGGAGAGTAGGAAACCAGACACACAGTAGTGCTTTACCCTATTCATCAGCTTTAAGATTCTAAATGTATTTTAAAATATATATAAATTATTGATTTTTTTACAGAGAGGAAGGGAGAGGGATAAAGAGCTAGAAACATAGATGAGAAACATTGATCAGTTGCCTCCTGCACGCCCCCTACTGGGTTTGTGCCTGCAACCAATGTACATGCCCGCGATCAGAATCGAACCTGGGACCTTTCAGTCCTCAGATGGACACTCTATCCACTGAGCCAAACCGGTTTCACCTAAATGTATTTTTAAAGACTATAGAAATTACATGTAGGGGGATGGGAGTGGAATGTGTGCACCATCACAGTTAACCACTTTGCTAGGTTAATCAGTGTTTTCGTGTGTGAATATCCTGTTTCATGAGCAATGCATACAGTGAGTGGCCAGATTATTGTGATCTCTGAATGAATAATAATCTGGCCACTCAGTGTGTGTGTGTGTGTGTGTGTGTGTGTGTGTGTGTGTGTATTTTAGAGGCCCAGTGCATGAATCCGTGCATGGGTGGGGTCTGGCCAGCCTGGCCAGGGGGAGGGGACTTGGCGGGTTGGCTGGCCTGCCTGCTGGTGGAACTCCTGGTCGAGGGGATAATTTGCATATTAGCCTTTTATTACATAGGATATACACTGAGTGGCCAGATTATTATGTGTTCAGAGATCGTAATAATCTGGCCACTCAGTGTAGCTAGCAGAGCGAACACGGGACGGAATGACAGGACTGCTGCAGCGTGCTGATTTGCTGTTCTTAGGCGGACATTAGCTGGTTAGTGGACGTTAGCAATGCATCTGAAGGCCCAACTTGCTGTCCAGGCAGGGTTTTCAAACAATCGATCAACTTGATGGAATAAATGAACTGCTTTGACTTTTGACTGACAACTGCATAATAGCTGCAATCACACAGTTATAGGCAGGGAATGTATACAACCAGCTCTTAATTGAAATGTTTTCTTTCTCATTGAAGACAGCATTCATTCACACTTGTCCTCATGCACCAAGAGACTTAAGCTAAAGAGATTGGAAGAGAATGCTGTCAGCTGATACTAATTGAGAGCTTGCTAAGTGTCACGTACTTTATATACATCAATTAGTTGATCCACACCACAATATAACGCCACAATTAGTGTTACTCTCGTTCTACAGATAAGGAAATGGAGCTTATAGAGTGTGTCAGTCAAGAAACATCGCCCATACCAGGTTCGATAGAGGAAATCTAGTCTGGGGCACAGCTACAAAGGCATTTGAACGGAGGAGGGGGGAAACGGGAAGGGGGAGGCCATGCAGAGACTAGCGATAGCAGTAAGCAACAGCCGGGAACTAGAGCGATCCAGTGAGGGGCCCCAGCTGCTGTGCCATCTCCCGGCTCCCCGGAAAGTCAGTGCCATGCCTCCTGCCACCCTACGGTCATTCATTCATTCGCTCACTTAGTAAATATCTATCCACTGAATATGTGTCTAGAATTGAGCTACAGTAGGTCAAGACGAGGTAAGGAGGACATAAGTGGCCTTGGAGAAAAAGAAAGAAGAAAGAAAGAAAGAAAGAAAGAAAGAAAGAAAGAAAGAAAGAAAGAAAGAAAGACCCCCAAACCCAACCCCATCGTCACTTCAGAAGAAAAGGGCGAATATCTGATTGCCTTTCTAGACCACTGTGGCCTCATCCCCATCAGGAATTAAACTAACGGCTCTGCAGTGCGTTCCTTTTACACGGCCCTTCATCATTCCAACTGCAGGGGACCGCGATTCAATGGCGATGCAAAAGCTCACAACAAAACTGCCTTTCAATGGCGCATTTAACTAACACCGAGTCATAACAGAGCCTTGGAGGACGAGTGTATGCCATTCACGTAATCAGAGGAGAGATTATTTTTTATTATTGCTATAACTATTAATATAAAAATAATTTACACTCCCAGACCACTGCATGCAAAGCGTTCCCGAGCAGAAGTGGCTTGTTTCCCGGCACTGAGAGCCACAAAGGCACAGGACTGTGTCGCCTGCCTCTGGTTTCTGGTCCTGCTGCCCTCCCGGCCCCGCCCCCATCTCCTCCTCTCTATTGATTTTCATCTCATTGGAACGTTCTGCAGCCAAACGCAAGAGAAAGCAAGTGGCAGGGCGCATGACAGCCACAAGGGCTGGGCAGCCCTGGAAGTCACTAGAACTAATCCCCAGGGAGGGTCCTGCATATTGCCGTAGCTTGGAATGCATTTTCGGAGGGAGTTTTCTCAGCAGCGAGTTGCTTTGAATGCTCTGGGGGTCAAAGGTAGGTAAAGCGGTGTGAGGAAGTGTATGCCCTCGCTGACCTAGCTCACGGAAGCAGAACTGGACTTCAGCTGTGAATTCCATCACAGCTCATAAAGTGGCTTCCGTGTGGGGGAGCAGGTGCATTTTCACCCCCATTTACATGCACTGTGTGTACCATTTCCAAGCGCCTCCAGAAAACCAGGCTCTGCCCTCATTGCTGGGACTCGTGCATCTTGGTGCAGACACGGAGGGCATGGCTAGGGGCCTAAGGTTATTAAACGGCACTCCCTAGAGCTTTCTGTGTGTTCATTACAGCATCGCCTAGGATCTCAAGTCCTTGTCCCAATTTTTGTTGTTGTTTTAAGAGAAAACTGATCTTAGACAGAAGCGCGATCTGAGATGCCCCGGTTGACTAATCAGCTCACGCTGTCTCTGTACTGTTCACCACGTCCACGGGAGGTCCATTAGCCATTCCTCATTCGCAAGATGCTCCCGTCTGAAAGGTGGTCATGGGCTCAGAATGTCCACGGCATTGCTTTTCTTTTATGCCTTTTTGTCAAGTTCCATTTTCTCCCCTTTCCCGGAGGGTCGCTTTTTAATGATCACCCCAGTGCTGCTGGCTTGGTTAGAGCAGACTGCTGTCATTTATGTCCCTCCACTGCCTCGGGGCATGCTTTCTTCCTGGTTGGTCTTTAACCTAATGACATACGTCTGTGTCTCCACTAATGGCATCTTGATGGGGATAATGGGCCACAGCTCAATTAGGAAACATTATGAATCATACAGTTAGCCTCTTGTAGTGTGCAAGGTCTCCTAAATGACAAGGGGACCTCATTTTCTTCTGTCCCCGCATTCTAAATCTCGTCCTTGTTCTCGCTCCAGGCCCACCCACCTTCCTCTTCAAACGTATATCTCAGGCTCCCTAAAACAACCGGCATCTGAGGTGAACCCTTACCTATTTGCCAGTCCCAGGGCACCTTCAGCAGCTCCTTGTGTTCCATGATAGCTCTGCAAACAGAAAGAAAGCGGACCTGATGAGCAAGGTTAGGAAGCAACCTACTTCTCTTCACTCACCAGCTTTGTACAAATCACGCAGCAACCAACTCAATGTCAACACGACCTCTGGGCCATGCGGAGGCCAGTCTAATTAGACAGACTGGGGTTTATCCTAAAGCATCTTTTTTTAAAAAATATATATATTATTGATTTTTTTACAGAGAGGAAGAGAGAGGGATAGAGAGTTAGAAACATCGACGAGGGAGAATCATCGATCAACTGCCTCTTGCATACCCCCTACTGGGGATGTGCCCACAACCAAGGTACATGCCCTTGACCGGAATCAAACCCGGGACCCTTCAGTCCGCAGACCGATGCTCTACCACTGAGCCAAAGTGGTTTGGGCATCCTGAAGCATCTTGTCGGGGGTGGCCAGCAGGGGTGAGTGGGCCGTGGGCATGGAGGAGCCCAAACCTCCCACCGACCTTCACACCCAAGCACTCTGCCGACGGCCCGTGTTTGGTCTTGCTTAGATGCTTCCTGAAAAGGGAACGGTGAGGTTCGGAAGATGTCTGTGCTAGCAGGTGTAGTTAATTTTCTGGCGGAGCATTTTCTAGGGCAGAGATTCTCAGACTTCCATGTGCAAAAAAAGCCACTTGGGAAGCATGTAGACACGGCTTCCTGGGCCCCCTTCCTAGCGATTGAGTCCATAGATGTGGGCGGGGACCGTGGATGGCGTGTCTCAGGGGTTCTCATGGTATCAGAGCAGCACACCAAGACCCCGCTCTAGAAGAGGACCGGAGGCGAGGGGGCGCCATGCCTCAGGGGCTGTTTGGTTTTGGTGGGTCCTTGATGCCTCCCATTTGCCAAACCCGCCCACAGGCCAGCACTTCCATAATTTCGGTAGCAGTGTCCTGAAGGGCTCCGTCGGCGCCCATGGGGACTGCTAGTGAGGCCAGTGAGCACTAGATGTAGGAATATATTTGTTGGATTCAAGAATAATAACCCATAAAAGGAGCCATCCATCTACGAAACAGTCGAAGTAGGCGATTTCTTTTCCTCTCACACACCTAAAGCACCAAACTTAGGAGCTTTAAAAGGCCATTGTGCCTTCAAAATGGACCAAACATAAATCCTCGGAGAGTCTTCCCACCTCAGTGCCTCGTGTACTGTGGAGCTTTTCCCTTCTGTCTGAGGGTCCTAAAATTTGGAGGATTCTTGGAAGCACCCTATTTGCAAAATATTTACGGTGATGCTGAAATATCTTCCATAAATAATCTCAGGCACGGAAGCAATACAATTGCAAAGTACTTGCTTTGTAGAAAATGATTTGGTGAAGCCAGAATTGCTTGCTTTGCAAAAACAGATTTGGTGACATTAGACAGGAGGCCATACAAATGGCCCGAAACTCAAATACGTGGCCTTTCATGATGAAAAATTAGACTTCGTTTGACACTTAGTCTCACAGCAGTTTCTGAGGCACAAACCAGTGATGACTTACTATGTTCCCACCCCAGAATTAGTGAAAATGTGGTGTTTTGACTTTTTGAGAATGGCTGTGTTACATCTTTACCTATTTTTAACAATTTATTTTTATTTTTTAAAAATATATTTTATTGATTTTTTACAGAAAAGAAGAGAGAGAGATAGAGAGCTAGAAACATCGATGAGAGAGAGACATCGATCAGCTGCCTCTTATTGGGGATGTGCCCATGCCCATGCCCATGCATGTGTACTTGCCCTTGACCGGAATTGAACCCAGGACCTTTCAGTCCGCAGGCCGACTCTCTCTCCATAGAGCCAAACCGGTACCGGTTTCAGCAACAATTTTACTTTTATTGTTGAAAGTAATACAGATGTCCCCCCCTTTTTTTCCCATTGACCCCCTCCACCCTAGCCCCAAGTCCCCCTCCCCACCAGGCCTTCACTGCACTATTGTCTCTTTCCACGGGGCATGCATATATGCATATAAGTTCTTTGGTTATTTAGGGAAGTGGAAACACAGATTTCTAAGAGATGACTTTGAAATATGATTCACTCATGCAAATCCATGGGCAATAGAAGGGCAAACTGATAAAAGAGCAAAGTTAAACTATAAATAAAGTTAAAGAAAAGAGCAAAGGCAAGACTTCTGGTGGCAGTCGTCACTGGTGAGCAGAATGTCTCTTTCTGGAAGGGCACCAGATGGTGGCATTGACACTTAGTTTTCCTATTTCTCTACGTAGCGACCCACAGGCTAGTTTGGGAGAATCAGTGTACATCCAATGGTTTCTTGTCAGTCATCTTCAAAGTCCATTAAAGGTTTTTCTAATCATTTACAATAAACGTACTTAGTTTGGAAGAACTTTACTAATAAAGACGTTGAGTTTTCAGATTTCATGTGGGGAATGGTGACAGGTTCCCAGCTTTGATTTTTATAAAATAAAGTTACCAACCCTACGCAAACGTAAAAAAATTTCCAAACACATGCCAGAACAGTCTCTACTGTCTTGAGTTTCTTGTTATTTTTACTCACAATTGAATTCCACTGAAAAATGCCCCGAAGAGTCCAATCATGCCCAGGAATTCCACTCGGCTCAGGGTTCGGATGATGTACTCTTCCCAGACATTAGAGATGCCGTAGAGTGTGGCTCCTGCTAAGACCAGAAGGTCTCCTACCAGCTTGTTTTCCCCTAGAGACAACAACAACAACAACAACAACAACAACAACAAAACAAACAGAGAGAGCTCCATTAAAAATTCTGAACAAGAATTTAGCACCAGCAAAATTCTATTCTGACATTTTTATAGAAGTTCTATTACCTATCAACTGAGTTTTAGTAAAGTTGGTTCATGGGTGGTCAGACATGCTTCCCTTACTCACTCAGGAAATGCATGAAGCACCCCCAGGTGCCACTGTTCTGGGCGTGGGGAACCAAGCATGAGTAAGATGCAGACAATGGGAAGACCAGGCTCCTTTTCTCCCACCCAACAATGAACATCCCATGGCTTGCCTTGGCCTCACCCACTGAGGCAGGTAACCTGGTGAACACACAGAGACTCACTCACCTGCTCCCTGATGCCTTCCCACAAGCACGTCCGCTCCCACCATGCAGCCCATCCCCAGGATGCAGACCACGATGCCGATGAAATGGACAGCCTTGTACCGGATCAGCAGGAAGAACCAGGAGAGTAAAATCACCACCGGGATCACAAAACAGTCCAGGAGCTAGTGACGAGGAAGAAAGGGGCAGCAGGAGGTCAGGGGGAAGCTTTTCAGATAGTGCAGAACCATAACTTAGCTCTGTAGACCGGCCAAGTCCCCTGAATCTGAGGTTCCGTGTAGAGCCAGAACTAATGCAATTTTAAAACAGACTCAGAAACAAACTCCAATGCGTTTTTACTTAAACATCCCCAAGAGGAGACAGGCTGGTGGGGAAGACTCTCTGGATCCCTCAGTGCCTAGACCGCAGAGGAACACCTGTATACGATGAGCTATTTCAGATGGTCCGTCCACTTTAGGAATAGATCTGGGAATGGGAGGTGAGGGGGCAGAGGTCTTACAATGTTTTATAAATTATTAGAATTTACACAAAAGCTGAACTTAATTTCTCCCAGACAACTATCTTCCCACAGCCAGTAAAAGTTACTCTCACCTGTCCTTGAAATTTCACTCTTAAAAAGAAAATTGCTGTATGAATATGAATCTCAGAAGTTTACAAATAACTTTATTATTTTTTTTTAAATTTTATTTTATTAAGGTATTATCTGTGTACATAGTTTACCATTGCCCCCCCCCCCCACCTCCCATTTATGCCCTCCCTCCCCAGAGTTCTGTGTTCATTGGTTGTACTTATGTTCATGCATACCAGTCCCTCGGTTGTTCTCCTATCTCCCCCCAGGTCTCCTTCCCCTCCCCGCTGTCATTTGACAATCTGCTTGTTTTATGGTGACCATCTTAGGACCCCATGAATAGAATCTGCTCCTCATTTGGCAGTCTGCTTGTTTTATGGTGACTATCTCAGGACCATATGAATAGAGTTCGCTCCTCCTCTGGTTTACCCCTCCCCTTCCCCTGGGTCCCACTGCTTCCCCTGGGACACACGGATCCCCCGGGGCACACGGCTCACCCGGGGCACTCAGCCCCATGGGACACTCGGCTCACCCGGGGCACTCGGCCCCCTGGGACACTCGGCTCACCCGGGGCACTTGGCCCCACGGGACACTGGCTCACCGGGGCAAGTTTACAAATAACTTTAAAATGCTGTTATTAAAAAGAGTGATAAAAGCTAGGAGTTTGAACAGAGTTTAGAAAAAAAGAACTGACTTCATTTTTTATATATTTTGCACAAATAGTGAGATTCCGAAAGCTGAGAGAGTTGGTGAAGAATTCACTCTAACATGCAGTGAAGTAACATGGTGAAATGAAAAAACCCTATGCCAGGGACCAGAAATCTGAATTTTAGTGCTAAGTCCTTGCTTATAGCGGTATGACTCTGGGCAAATCATAAATTCAGGAAACATCAATTTCCTGAAAGCAGAAGAAGATGATTCCTACTGACTTCCTTCAGAGATCATTGTGAAGCTCAGAAACAATACATGTGAAAGCATTTTGTAAATTGCTTGAGCCTCAACGCCAATCTACAATCCTGTTTACCAACACATACACCGGGCTCCAAGTACTGTTGTTTCTCTCACACTGTGGTAAGCTGCAGTGACCTTTGACACTCCATGCAAGGTAGGGTCTCCACGAGACAAACTTATGTCCCGCTGGACTTCGATGTCCATAAACCACATGAGAAGCTGGCGATCCGGTCCCATTGCCCAGCTCAGCTCCTCCGCTAGAATCCTCAATAAGTGACCCACCTCCCAGCAACCGGATTCAGAACAGTGACCTCTACTACTCCTCCATTCTATATCCTATTGACCCCTGACTTCTGCCAATTCCATCTTTTAAACCTCTTTCAGATCTACTCATGCCACCCCCCTCACTTCCACCACCTAGACTGAGATAGTGTCAATTGCAATAATAATAAATATTGAATTATTGGTATAATGTCTGCCTTCCTCACATATCCCGAGGTCCAGGGGAACAGGAATATAGTCCTAGTACTCAAAACCCTATTGGGGTAATATATTATCCAATGATAGTAATTGAACAAATACATATATGAATTTATAATGACCAAAAAACATCAAAATAGAGTCTCCAAGATTCATTTAAGGCTGAAATATATATGCAGTATATATGTATATATATACAGTAGTTCACCCCCCTTTTCCATGGTTTCACTTTCCCCAGTTTTAATGACTGTTGTAGTAAAATACAAAAATACTTTAAAAATGCCTAAATGTTTGAGTTAACTTTATTTGAAACCTAAAGTGTGATATTAAGAACACATTCCCTACTAACCTGAAGTGTGTGTATCCCAGAGATATGGATTTGAACTGACTCAGAATACTTTCAAGATAACCATTTGTGTAAGTGATGCACTCTCTCTAACCACATATAGCCCCCCACCCTGTCTGAGATTAACATGTGTGCATAACATAGTTCACTGATAGCCACCCAAATTGCTGCAGGTACGGAGTAGGCTTTAAAAATAAATCCTGGCCAGCTAACGAGACGCTCGCCTATCGAGACAGCCACAAAGGCATGTCCTTCTGGCAGTCCAGCCAGCTCCACAGTCCTCTTTCCTGCCAGATGACAGAAGAACGGCTAGTAACTCCCAATTGAGACACGACTGAGGTCTCGGGTGAGGAACACCAGCCCCCTGCACCCAGACTAGACCAGCCCAGCGGCAGGACCCCAGAGGACAACACCGCCGGATCCCCAATTAAGTTTGTACCTGCATTAATAGGAACTTGTGTGGGTAATAAAATGCTGTGTGATTTGCAACTGCATATGTTTCATGTGGTATAATTAGATCCCTCCAGCAGTTAGTTGAATTATTTTGCGTACGCTGAAAATTTAAAGTAAAGCTTCTGGTCTTTTTGGTCCTAAGCCTACCCTCGGTCCTGCTGGCATAGAGCAGCCTCTTCGCTAGCAACTACTTGAATGTCCCAACTGCTGCATGGTTCAAGTTTATCAAGAGGGACTCCTTGGTTAAATGCCCTAGGTCCTTTCCGGAATCTACTTGGGACAGTTACCCATGGTTAACCACAGTCTGAAAATAGTACATAGAAAATTCCGGAAATAAACAATCCGTAAGTTTTAAGTTGCACATCATTCTGGATAGCATGATGCAATATCGTGCTATCCCACTCCATGGCTGGCCAGGGATAAATCACCCCAGCATACCACACTGTATGTGATACCCACTGGTTAGTCACTGAGCAGCCATCTCAGTCATTGGATCGACTATCACGGTATCACAGTGCTTGTGTTCAGATAACTCTTATTTTACTTATCCTATGTCATAAAAGGCTAATACGTAAACCAACCAAACGATGGGATGACTGGTCACTATGAAACGCACTGACCATCAGGGGGCAGACTCTCAACCAGGGGGCAGACGCCTCCGTGGCAGTGCTAAGGATGAGTGGGCCTAAGCCGTCAGTCACACATCCCCCAAGGGCTCCCAGACTGAGAGAGGGCACAGGATGGGCTGAGGGACACCACCCCCCCTCCAATACATGCACTGGGCCTCTAGTATTGTTATAATTGTTTTATTATTGTTAATCTTATTAATTTATGTCAATAATATTATTTTATTATTGCCTAGTTTATAAATTGAACTTTATCATAGGTATGTATGTACATACATAGTATACATGGGGTTCTGTACTGTCAGTGGGGGTCTTGGAACATGTCCCCCAGAAATAAGGGGAGGGGGGCTACTGTATTTGCAGAGCATCCCTGACTGTCTGACTGTCAGAGTGGCTTTCGGCCCTAGAAGCAGCTCTCAGAATCCCCTCCACCCTGAAGCTTTTCGTGACCTGGACAGATCCTTCCCGCTTCTCTGTGCACTGGTCTCCTCTGCAAAACGAAACAGGCAATCAGAACGTAAGCTGTCCCTGGGGCTGCTGGGAGATAAGGTGAGGGGCCCTGTGAACAGTGATCTAACAGTGTGGTGGCTGGGGGCTAAGGGGCAATGTACAGAGGGGGTGGCTGGTGGGATGGTACCACACAGCCATTGCTCACTGCATCGTTAATTAGCAAATGAATGACCCTACTTGATGAGGTAAAATGCTCTAAGGCATGCTATATACCTGGCCTCAAATGCCATTAAAGTACATCAGGAAATTCCAGTTTGTCAGTGAAAACTGTTTCCTGGGCATAAAACAGTTGGTGTTTTGCTTTAAAAATTAGAAATGATTGCATCAGTGGTTGAAATATTTAGCTATGTGCTCCACGACTGGGATTTCATTATCTGGCTGGAAGCTCTCGGTCCAGGCCTCCCTTCCTGGATTACTGAAGGCGAACGAGGCATCATCCAGTCTTCAGGGAGGACTGAAGTGAGCCTTTTGGTGTCTCGGCGTCATTAGAAATCCCAAAGCATACGATGAGTCCTGGGATCTATTCCCTTAATGGGTTGAGCTAAAAACAACAACAACAAAAACCCGCTTATTTATAAATGGCAGGTCTTATTTGTTGGGAGGATTTTCAGGAAGGAAGAAGGGAAAAGGAGAATGCAAATCTGAGCCAGGCTTTCTGAGACATGCAGCGAGGGAGGCGAGGCGTGGTGCCCAGGACACAGCAGGTGGTCAGCCATGAGTGGCCCAGGGAATTAGTGAATGCGCAGCCACTTGGCATGGCTGACGGTCAGAAGGGACGTGTGAGGAGATCCAGGGTGCTTGCTCCTGGCATCGGGGCTGGAATAATTCTTCATCTTGCAGGTCTGCCCCACATTCTCTGCAGAGTACTGGTGAGCCCTGACCACTAAAAATAAAAATAAAATAAAAAAGATGCTTCTACACATTAACAAGTGCCCCGTGGGGGTGGTATCTCCCCAGTTTGGGGGAGGTACTGCCCCGTTTGTGACCCCTTCATTAAAAGTTGGGATCCCAGACGTCTCAAGAGAAGGGATGTGCTCAAGGTCACTCAAATTGCCCACACCAGCGGCAGTGCTGCCATGGTTCTTTTCTGAACAGTATTGAATGAAGGTCAACTACAACGGATCGCTACGGGTGGCGGTCTCGCTATAGTACCTGGAACTCCCGAAAAGGAACCATTTGGCACCTGGTGCTATTAAACAGGCCCTATAATTTGTCAGTAATGTTTGGCTCCAACCTTTCCCCTGTGGTCATATAGCATAAAACATACTGACAAAATGATTTTCCAACGGCTTTCTGGTAGCTTCACTCCTCAGCTAAGTGGCAGTTAGAGTAATAAAAAAGAGAAACATTATAATAGATGCCCGTTAAAAAAAGAAAAAGAACCAAAAAAGCTTCTGACCTGTCATTAACCTGTTTACGGTATTTATCTTTCTTTGCATACATTTCTGTAACCAAAAGTATAAAACATCTGTACCAAAAAAATAAAAACAAAAACAAAACGAACAGATGAATATTGTTTTACAATCATCTTATGCTCTGACAATTCTCAAAGAACTTTAAGAGTATTCTGGAAAGAAAAAGTGTTCATTGCCTCTGAAATTTACATAGCATTTCCCCTTATTGGATATCAAATTAGCTATTTTGCCTTAGGGGAGGAGCAAGAAGGATGGGAGAAAGAGGAAGTGTCTCCCAGCATTTGGAAGGGAATGTAAGTCTTTCCTGGGATCTGGGTGACACTTGGGGAGAACTAGAGTCCCGCTACACTCCTCCCAGATCACACTTGGTTTGGGTGACATACGTGTTTGTTTCTTGATTAAGAATCTCAGTATTGCTGAAACTAGTTTGGCTCAATGGATAGAGCATTGGCCTTCAGACTGAAAGGTCCCAGGTTCGATTCTGGTCAAGGGCATGTACCTTGGTTGCAGGCACATCCCCAGTAGGGGCGTGCAGGAGGCAGCTGATTTCTCTCATCTATCCCTCTCCCTTCCTCTCTGTAAAAAAAAATCAATTTTATATATATATAATTTCAGTATCATAATATTAGGCATAAAAATCTCTGAGAGGAGAAGTCGGCATCTATGAGAATAAAATATTAACAATGGTTATCTTGGAACTGAATCCTCTCCGCCCCACTGCACCAATTCTCTGTGCTCTCCAAATTCCCTCTCTTGCACATATGCTACTTTCAAAATATATAGAGTGTAAAAAATGCATGAGGGTATAAAAGATCCACGAGAGTCAGATCCGTCTTTCTCAAGCAGAGCGGATGGTGTGTAAAAAAAAAAAAATTAAAACAAAACAAAAAGCCGCCACCCAGCTGTTCCCCTTACAGGAGAGCATAATGGGGAGGTGACCTCATCCCTCTTTCTGCGCCCCAAAGAGCCGCCCGCCCACCTTCAGCGCCTCATTAACGCTCCCCTCCGGCTATTCACAGCGAGAGGGCTCCCCTCCCAGGGCCCAGCTGTCAGAGGCTACACCCCAGGCAACGGGAAGGTGGTTCCTGGGAAAAGAACGTTTCCCCAGTCCCTCTTCCTCTGCTCCTAATTGGCAATTCTCCCGTGTTTCTAAGAGTGATCTATATTATAAATTTATCTCCGGCGAGTAAGACGGAATTGTTAACAGGGAAGGATCTTTAAAAAGACAAACTTCTGCTACACAGACACAGTAAGAGCCCCCTTTTGGCTGGCAGTCCAGCTGAAGAGAGTGGAGATAATTTGGGAGATGCGCATTCACATCAAGCACCATGTTAATCCGGGGGCCTGGAGACCCTCCCAGAGGCATTCTTGAAAATCCAACCCAGGGTACAGTTCAGGGCGTGTGGTGTCTCTGATCTGAAACCAATTTTTCTCACCCCCTTCCAGGGCTATTTCATTCATAACACCTCTACTTTTCCCCCTCCCCTCCAAAACCCCATACCTTAGGACTTAATGTTTAAGCTTTACTCTTAAAATATCCCTATTGGAGGAGGCCATGTTCCCATGCATTGCCCAAGAGTTCCAAACAGATACACTGTGCCACAGTGTTGACTGCATGACAGCCATTTTCCAGGAAATTCCCTATTTTCAGGATTTAGAAAAATATGTTCTCCAAACTATTTTTCTTGTTTCCACAGATAAAGATTTAAATGTGTGAGTTTCATATGTTCCCATGTGCCAGTTCATCAGAACTTCCTATATGTTCAAGTATATTCTCTTTACGTTTTTGGCTTTGGCTCTCAAAGATGAAAGAAAGGAAGGAAAGAAGGAAGGAATGAAGGAAAGAAAGAAAGAAGGAAGAAGGGAAGGAAGGAAAGGAGGGAATGGAGGGAGGGAGGGAAGGCACTGCCATGTGCTGAAAATCTGGGATGGGCACCTAGAAATCTGGGTGACCATGGGAAGATACCAATAATCAGGAGACACACGTTCCTCAGCTCCACTGCAGTGAAATCCCCCCTGGGTGAGAGCAGAGCTGTCAGAGCACAGGTGCCTGCTGGTGGGCATCATTAGTTTTTTGTTTTTCTTAAAACATGTTTTTAATGATTTTAGAGAGGAAGCGAGAGGGAGAAGGAGAGAGAAATGGAAACATCAATGCTGAGAGAGAATCACTGATGCTGCCTCCTGCACGCCTCCCATTAGGGATGAGACCGCAACCTGGACGTGTGCCCTGACCAGGTACTGAACCATCAGCCTCCTGGTTCATAGGCCAACACCTAATCACCGGGAAAAAACAGCCAGGCTCATTGGAGTGTTAATCAGGTTTAAAACAAACTCTGATGATCAGCCAACTGGATTCCAAAAGTAGAAAGCGAGGAATGGACACGCCCTCGTGTCTGCCATATACAGGGCACAATGCTAGGTTCTTATGTTACAGATGAGAAATAGGAGCACTAAAGATAATAGGTAACTGATTTGAAGTCACATGGTAGCGTCAGGGCCAGGATTTGGACCCAGGTCTGCCACTTGCTTGCACAGTGAGCTTATGCAGCCAAGGTCCAGGTGCGATGGTCTAGGCCAGGCCAGCCTGAGCTCCAGCTAGCAGGCTCGGGGGCTGCCTCTCACATTGCGAGCACCAAGGAGGGATGGCAGGCTCAGATATTTTATTGATTTTTTTACAGAGAGGAAGAGAGACGGATAGAGTTAGAAACATTGATTAGCTGTCTCTTGCACACCCCCTACTGGAGATGTGTGCGTAACCAAGGTACATGCCCTTGACCGGAATCGAACCCAGGACCCTTCAGTCCACAGGCTGACGCTCTATCCACTGAGCCAAACCGATCTCGGCGAAATAATCAGTTTTTATATTAGAGGAGGTGAAGGGTATAAGAAAACGTATGAGAATTAGAATCGTTTGTTTTAAGTGATGGGTCTCTGACACAGGCACCATCTTGTTTTTGGAGAAGTGGTTTTCTTGAGTCAGCCAAGCAACACTAACTTGTATTTTTCTTATTTATGGGATTCATGCGCATGAGAACATTAACAGTAACATGAAAGAAAGTACAAATTTCAAAGCCCATGTTGAAGGAAATGAACATTTTTCTGATAAAATATTAATTCTGCATCAATTTTGCATTGTTTTGATTCCTCCCAGCATTAAAACAGTGGGGAGAAACAATTTCGAAAGCTGAAGGAAAACATCGTGTGCTTCTGGGGGTCTATTTCTAGGTCTAACTCAACTGGAAAGGAGCAAAATCAAACGCTCAGCGCCTGGTACTTGTCATTTATTCATCCAGCCAGCAGCTATTTATTAAATGCCTACTGCATGCTCAGCATTGCTACAGGCGCAAGAGGTACTAGAGTGGAGAACTCTCTTTGCATCTGGTCCAAGTGGACAGTGTTCAACACACGTATTTCTCCCCTGCAGTTCAGAGCCAGTTTCCTTCCCTAAAGGCCTGACTGGCATTGAAAGCCGGTGGAAAACCATGGGCCGTTGTACGCAATGTTGTTTGCCTACTTGTGACCACATGAGGAGGCAGGTTTGTAAATTTGTAAATTTGTACTGATGAGAGAGAGAGAGAGAGAGAGAGAGAGAGAGAGAGAGAGAGAGAAAGAGAAGAGAGAAGAGAGAGAAAGAAGAGAGAAGAGAGACATTTAAGGGCATCTTATTTATAACCTGTCTACAAAACCATTGGAGCTAATAATCGGCAGGTAGCGGGGGACCCAGGGGCCCTGCTTTACTGGAAATTCACTTTGTGGGTAAAACCTGGGCTTATACCCCCCACGGAATGTCTCCTGAGTCCTCCCTATGGCTGGAGTCGGTCACTCCTCCTCTGTAATTCATGACATTCTGTGTACGGCTCCATTTCACCACTTTCCCACTGTATTATAATTTGTTTGCAGAACCCTCTTCCAGCAAAATAGAATGATCAAAGTTTCTGAAAATGTAATTGTCCCCTTTAAATTACACCTCGTCCAGCCTTCAACCTGTAAATCCGAGCCTTGAGGAAAAAGAGAGAAGGTCCCTCAAGAAAGGAGAGTCATTGGTCAGCTTTCAAACAGAAAGCTGACTTTCCTGACTTATTTCCCAAGAAAGGGTCTAGAGCAGCGGTTCTCACCCTTTCTAATGCCACAACCCTTTAATACAGTTCCTCGTGTTGTGGTGACCTCAAAAGATAAAATTATTTTCCTTGCTTCTTCATAACTGTAATTTTGCTACTGTTATGACTAGTGAAGTAAGAAGAAACCAGGTCTCTTCAAACATGAGAGTTTGGTCGTTAAAAGGAACTCACACTGGAAACAATTTCCAGTACTCTTGCTAAAACCCACACTGAGGGGTCTGTACTGCTAACACTTCTCCTCCTTCTTACAGTGGATATTTCAGAGTCTTCCCATTCTTCAGGCAGTTTCCATCAGGGTCAAAGGAGAAGAAAGAAATCCCCCTAACCCTAATTATTTGCCTTTGGCCACACTGCTCTGACCTCGGCATCTTAGCCAAATGAAAGCCAGCATGGGGACAACATGCAGTGAGATATCCAACCCTGAGACTAATTCTACGTGACACACACGTGCAAATCACGTGCATCACATTCACATACTACACCATAGGCATGCGACAGCTTGTCTCGTTGCAAGAAGTTATAAAGCTGATATTTCTACTGAGATGGTTTCTATAGCACAGTTATAAAAATAGTATAGCTTTTAAAATTTAGCCAAATGTCATTGCTAATCTGTCTCAAAATTATAGGCACAATCTATTTATTCTGTACAAGTTAAGAGATAGAAACCCACAAATGTGTCTTTAAAATAGAATCCTTATAAATCTAACATCATGGTGTTACCACCTCTCTTTTTACTTTCTAATAAAGAAAACAGCTGGATTTCTCCACTTCAGTGTCTCTCTTTATTATCTTTTCCCTGAATAAATGTTATCTCCCTTGCCATTGTTAACTTTAGCTTTTGACTATAATGGCAAAGTTAAAATATATCTTTTTTTCCCAAATGATGTTCAACATTATTAGATATTAGGGGAATGAAAACTAAAGCCACAAAAAGCCTGGCTGGGTGGCTCATTGGTTGAGCACTGATTTATTAACCAGGAGGCCAGGGTTCAATTCCCTGTCATGGCACATGCCCAGGTTGTGGGCTCATCCCCAGTGGGGGGCATACAGGAGGCAGCCAATCAATGATTCTCTCACATCATTGATGTTTCTTTCTCTCTCTACCTCCCCCACCCTGTCTGAAATCAATAAATATATATATTTTTAAAAAACACAATGAAATATCACTACACACCTTTTAGGATGGCTAAAATAAAAACACCACCTAATGCTGGTAAGGATGAAGAGCAACAGATCTCTCATACATTGCTGATGAGAATGTAAAGTGGTATAGCAACTCTAGAAATTTGTTTGACAGTTTCTAAAATCAAATAGCAGCTTTCTTTACATCCAGAAGTTGCACTTCTGAACATTTATCCCAGAGAAATGAAATCTTACGCTAACACAAAGACCTGCACATAAATGTTCATAGCAGCTTTATTTGTAAAAGCCCAAAGCTGGAAACAACCCCGATGTTTAAACGGGTGATGGTTCAACAAACTTTGTCTATCGATGCCATGGAGGAATACTACTCAGTAATCAAGAGGAACAAACTGTTGATACTTGCAACAATTTGAATGGGCGTGAGGGCATTATACTTGATAAAAAAAAGCTAATCTCCAAATGTTAAATACTGTATGATTCTGCTTTACATATCATTCCCCAGTTGACAAAATCATGTAGACGGAGAAGAGATCAGTAGTTGGGCAGGTGAGAGTGGGTGACTCTGGCATGACTTCATAGGGTACCACAGGGAGTTCCTTTGTGGTGATGGGACAGGCTGTATCCTGACTGGGGCAGTTGTTACACAAATCCACACAGGCACACGTCAGGGACATTGGGGCTTTGGCTCCAGGCTATTGCAATAAAGCCAACATCACAACAGAACAAGTCACACGGATTTTTTGGTTTCTCAGTGCATGTAGAAGTTATGTGTATACCCCCTACTGGGGATTGAACCACACCCGGGCATGTGCCTCAAAAGATGGGAAAGCAATGTAACTTAATCAACTTCTTTAAAACATTTATTGAATACAAAGTCTGTGCTGCTTTTTCTACTAGTTACTAGAGATGCCAAGGAGGACAAGACATCATCCCTGCTGGCAGCATCGGGAAAACAAGGTGCCAGGGCAGCACAGAAGACAGTGTTGCCATTGTGGGGTTCATCGAAGTGAGGTGGGCGGTAAGCTGTGTGTGGAAGTATTGTGGTTGTTCTCCCAGCACCCATCCACAGCCCTCTCTCTCAGCGGGTGACAGATATGTGACTGGGTGGGACTGATCCAACCCTGACTCAGGAGTGAATGCTGATTTTGAGTCTGTGATGCCCAACCAGAGATGGTACCTCTCTGCTAAGGGTATTTGGGAATCATGGGCACACTTCTGGTTGGTACAAAGTCTTTAAGTTAACTTTCATACAACCAATTTCCCTCCTATTGCTAAACTTATAGAGTAGTATTCGTATTCCTAAATGACTGAACTGAAAGCAAACGACATCTGGAAACTGAGGAGGCTGCGAAGGGAAGAAGAGCCGTCATACCTGGATGCTGGTCAGAGTCGTGTACTGGTAGGCCTTGACCACCAGGTAATTTGCCTCCAGGTCTATGAGTCCCAGCATCATATACTTCCACCATCTTCGCCGTAAAATTGCCAGGAGGTTTTCTTCTCCTGTGTTACAAAGTGGAGAAGAAATGGGTTAGGTTCTAAACACATAATAAACTGTCTACTTAGAAGGATTCTAAAATATTGTAGTGTTATAGTTTAACCATGCCTTCTCGAATATTTAATTACACAAATAAATCAACGTGTCAAAGGCTGACATGTTTTTACTTAGCTGAGAGTCTTCACTGTAGTCAGTCCTTCAAAAATGGTTTCTATGCCAGAATAAGAATGGGCAAGTTTATAGTTCACCATGCAAAGCATTTTCTAGGGGACATTTGAAGAAAACAATTACATCATATTAAAATAAAATAAAAGGTGGGCTAGAAAGGCTGCATAACCATACAAAGTCCAAATCATCCAAAACTGCAGGACTGTGGTGACATAGAAATGAAAAGAGGGCAGCCCAATGGACAAAGGTTGGCATCCTCTGTAGTTAGGCTCCGAGATGCCATCCTGAGTGCTGGCTCAGCTTTGAACATGACACATTTTGAAATTGCGCTCTGGTGGTGTGTGTGATGGGAAGACAGGAAGATGGAGCTCAGATGGAGGAGTGCCAGAAGACCACGGTCTTAATACTGTCAGCAACTGTAATCTTCACACCTTGCCTCTTAAACTGATAGCCTCAGAACAAATTTTAAATCCCTTAGTTCTTCATCCTTGTTTTTACATATTTCCGGCCTGAAATAAACCTTATTTCCCAAGGGGCAGTCAATAGCTCTCTGGGCTAACGTGTGAAGTCTTCACAGAGGATGTGGAATATGCAGGAATACTAAGTGAATGGTGATTAATTGCCTCTGGTTCAAGGTTTCTCATTAAGTTGCAACCAAATTGTCAAGCATGAATGCAGTCTCATGTGAAGGATTGGTTAGGGAGTTGGAGAGGGAGGGAAGGAGAGAGGGAGAGAGAAAGAGAAAGAGAAAGAGTGGGAGAGGGAGAGGGAGAGAGAGAATTCAAGAATGAAACCATGTCTCTCTTATAACCCAATATCAGAAATGACACTTCTAATGTACTTTCTTTTAATTTACTTTACTTTTTTCTTTGTCTTATTATTTTATTTTTCAATTACAGTTTGCTTTCAACATTATTTTGTATTAGTTTCAGGTGTGCAGTAGAGTGGACAGATGTTCATATAGGTTATAAAGTGTTCACTCTGATAATTCAAGTGCCCACCTGGCACCACAGATAGTTATTCTAATACTAGAGGCCCCGTGCACAATATTCATGCACAGGGTGGGTGGGGGTCCCTCAGCCCAGCCTGCACCCTCTCCAATCTGGGATCCCTCTCACAATCCAGGGCTGCTGGCTCCCAACTGCTCACCTGCCTGCCTGCCTAATTGCCCCTAACTGCTTCTGTCTGGCAGCCTGATCACCCCCTAACCACTCCCCTGGCAGCGTGGTTGCCCCTAACTGTCTTTCCCTGCCAGCCTGGTCACCCTCAGCTGTCCTCCCCTGCAGGCCTGGTTTTCCCTAACTGCCCTCCCCTGCAGGCCTGGTCCCCACTTCAACTTCTCTCCCCTGCCAGCCAGGTCATCCCTAACTGACCTCCCCTGCAGGCCTGATCGTCCTCAACTGCTCTCCCTTGCAGGCCTGGTCCCTCCCAACTGCCTTCCCCTGCTGGCCTGAGAGCCCACAACCGCCCTCCCCTGCTGGCCATCTTGTGTGTTGTGGTGATGGTCAATTTGCATATTACTCTTTTACATATTTTGTTGACTATATTCCCTATACTTTAACTCACATCCTCATGCCTATTTCGTAACTACCAATTACTACTTCTTAATCCATTTGCCTTTTCACCCTACCCCAAATACCCCTTCCTTCTGGAATCCATCAGTCTGTTCTCTGTGTCTATAAGTCTATTTCTATTTTGTTTGTTCATTTACTTTATAATTTAATTACATAAAAGTGATGTCATGTGTTACTTATCTTTCTATGTCTGGTTTATTTCACTTAGCATAATACCTCTAGGTCCATCCATGCTGTCACAAATTGTAAGATTTAATTCTTTTTTTATAGCTGAGTAATATTTCATTGTATATATGTATCACATTTTTAGCCACTCATCTATTGAGAGGCACTTGGGTTGCTTCCATATCTTGGCTATTTTAAGTAATGTTACAATGAACTTGGGAGGCATATATTCTTTCAAACTAGTGTTTTGGGTTTCTTTGGATATGCACCCAGGAGTGGAATTGCTGGGTCATAAGGCAGTTTTTTGAGGAAACTCCACACCATTTTCCACAGTGGTTGTCCTAATCTGCATTCCCACCAACAATACACAAGGGTTCCCTTTTCTCCACATCCTTACCAACACTTGGTTGGTGACTTATTGGTGATAACCTTTCTAACAGGTAGGCGAGGGTATCTCATTTTGGTTTTAATTTGCATTTCTTTGATGATCAGTGATGTTGAATATCTTTGCATGTGTTTATTGGACACTTTACAGTATTCTATTTTTTATTTTATTTTTTTAGAGAGAGTGAGAGGGAGGGAGTGAGAGAGACAGAGAGAAATATATCGATTGGTTGCCTCCCACAAGTGCCCCAGCTGGGACTGGGGATTGGTTCTAAAGCCAAGGTACATATATGCCCTTGACCTGAATTGACCCATGAGACTTCAGTCTGAGGGTTGATGCTCTAATCACTGAGAAAAATGGGCTAGGACTACAGTATACTATTTTTTAGAAGAATCTATTGGTCCAGCTCACACTCCAGGGAGAGAATGTCATCAGGATGTGACTCCTAGGAGGCAGGGATCATTAGAGGCCAGCTTACAGGATGGCTTTTAGTGCCACACACCTTCAGTGCTATAGCTGTGCTTTAGCTGGTCAACCATATGGAGGCTGGTGAAAAAGAAGCATTCCAGCTACATAGAAAAAGTCAGAGGGAGTTGTGACTAGTTGGCACCACGGAGCAAGAGGTCTCTTCACCTTCGGTAGCTAACCCAGTTTTCTAGCCCCATTTTGGATGTGACACCTCATATCTTTTGCTCCAAGCACACTGAAGATCTTTCTGTTTCAGTGAATTGCTATCTCTTATTCATCCTTCAAACTTTAGCTGTTCTCTGATATTGCCCAATACCATTCCCCAGCTAGGCAACTTGTACACAGCTTTGTATAGTTCTGTCATATGATTTACTGGATTGTGACTATTTAGAAATTGTCTCTTCACTAAGCTGGGAGTTTTTGAATGCCATATATACATACTAGAAGTCCGGTGCATGAAATTTATGCTCTCAGGGGGTTCCTTCAGCTTGGTCTGCACCCTGTAGCAGTCTGGGAGCTCTTGGGGGATGTTGACTGCAGGCTTAGGCCCACTCCCCGGGAGGAGCGGGCCTAACCCAGCAGGCAGACATCCCTTGAGGGGTCCTTAGTGCTGCCATGGAGGCAGGAGAGGCTCTGCTAACTCTGCTGCATTTGCCAGCTGTGAGCCCTGTGGGAGCACACTGACCACCAGGAGGCAGCTCCAGCTTCGAGCGTCTTCCCCCTGGTGGTTAATGTGTACCATAGTGACCACTCATTCCACCATTCTGTCAATTTGCATATTAGGATTTTATTATATAGGCTATGACATTTAGCTACGTTAATCTAGCTAAGTGTTTGGAATAAATGAATAATTCACTTGAAAAACATGTGAAGTACTACTTATCTGAATAGGTCAAAAGCCAGTTCTAAAATATGAGTCACATTTATTACTGTTTTGCACGTAAATGATTAAGGGGGATATGATCCCCAAGGTCATTTCTTTATAGCCAGCCCATTTTGGCAATGTCCTTGCACAGCATTTCTGCTTTTGTCACTTGCCTACGCATTTGCTAAATCAACACATTTCCCAGGATTTATAATGGAAATTAGTGATTTTTCAACCTGGCTGAATATTCACATCTTCTTGAATGATTTTTTAAAAATCCAAATACCTGCTACCAGCCCCCAGAAATTCTGATTTACTTGGTTTTGGATGGGGGCCTGGGATTTGGGCTGATGATAAACTCTAAGATGTTCAGGTGGTTGACATTGCATGGCCATCCTCAGGATGACTTGAGCTAGGAATTCCAAAGTTAATACAATCCCAGGGTAGTAAAGGCTCTGCATATCAAAGTAAGAGCCCAAACATTTGACCCAAAGTATGCTTTCTTTCTCTTCTCTCTGGGCTTTTCCATGTGCTAATTCCTCTGCTTGCACTATTCTTCCTACAATCTCTAAATGAAGAATCAACCACCATGAAGCCTTCCTGGACTTCTCACCTTGATCATCCTAGAATGGGTTGGGTTTCCCTGTTACGTGCTCCTGTAACACCCTTTGCAAATCCCACAAATAGTATTTATGTCACTGTTATTATGACCTGTTTTCTTGACTCTAATACTCACTAGATTATTAACAATTTAAAGAGAGTTGCATCGTCTTGGTCATCATTTTATCTCTAGGACCCTAGAGTACATAGTGAGCAGCTAATACATAATATAGAATATATAAATAAATTGCATGTTTAATGATCTTAGCAATGCTAAGTGGCACTGGAATCAAGGCATTTATATCTACCATAAAGATTCACGTTACAGACAATGAAAATTGTTTTCTAGTTAGAATGCAAACAACTATCTGACAAAATTAATTTGGTGACCATTTCACACTATGCACAGGGCATAAAAAGGTTGATGGCATATTTAACCGCAAAGCTGTAATGCTACAGTCATGGGTCATTGTCCCAGTTAATTTACACAATCAATAGAGAATTGTCAGACTCGGAGTACATCAGCCACATCTCAATATACTACACTGAAAATCTGGGTCATGGTCTGTTTGTTCCACCAATCAATAACATATTCAAAGCATAATTCATTATACAGATTCACAGGAATGATTAGTTGCCTTGCTGTTTTGCTGAAGTAGTTTTCAAAGCAAAACACCCTAAATAAATGTTTCCATACTATTTAATTTGAAGCACCTAAAACATATAACACACTTGATTAGCAGATTTATTCAAAATGGTGAGAGAGCTTTTTTTATTTTTTTGATTGAACAAAAAATGCAGCCTTTAAAAGGACTGCTTAGGGATTTATCTAAATGACTCTATTAACACTGGCATACAATGGGCCATTAAAATTCTTTCTAGAATAATGAAAATGCATTCTTTAAAGTCCTTGTGCTAAAGTGCTTCATAAACCTCATAAAATAGGGACATCTATAAGAATCACCGGCACAAATCAATGATTCTCTCTCATCGATGTTTCTATCTCTCTCCCTCCCCCTTCCTCTTTGAAATCAATAAAAAAAATTTTATATAAAAGAAAAGAAAGAAATACCAGCACAATTGGTGGAATGTTAATGCTTTATAAATTAAAAAAAAACTAGATTGAATAATAAAATCCATGGTAGAAACTTTAAACTATAGTTTGGCATTTAGATAAATTCTGTTAATTTTTATTATCAATATGTGCAAATATAAATGAAAAGATTAGAGAACAATGTAATAAAGTAACCTCCAATCTGATTTAATAAATGTTAACATTTTGCCATGTTTGCTTCATATATATATATATATATATACACACACACACACACACACACACACACACACACACACACACACATATATATATATATATATATATATTTTTTTTTTTTTTTTGAGACAGAAAATGTTAGTTGAAATTCCCTATCCCAGTGGTCGGCAAACCACGGCTTGAGAGCCACATGCCTCAATCAGATTGAGCACATTTTTAGCAAAGGCCAGTTTAGGAGTACCCTGATTTGAGTTAATTACAATGTACCTACCTATATAGTTTACATTTAAAAAATTTTGCTCTCAAAAGAATATCTCACAATTTATCCAGACTCCCACTGATAAGCATCTAAGTTCTTACCAATTTTTCTTTGTCATGTACAGAGCAGCAAAGAACATCCTTGTGCATGTATGTCCCTATAATTGATATAGAGTTTTGCGTTATTTTCATTCTCTTTCTAAAGGACTGTGGATTATACAAGTAGTCACAAATGTATCCTCTATAATAAAAGCCTAATATGCTAAGTGTCTGGTTGTTCGTTCAACCAATCAAAGGGCAATCTGCTAATGATATATATACTAAGGCTGCCCAACTGCTTACTATGATGTATGCTGACCACCACGGGGCAGACAGTTGACAGGTCGCCCAGTCGCTATGATGTTCACTGACCACCAGAGGGCAGACGTTCTGACAGGTAGGTTAGCTGGCTGCAAGGGTCCAGCTGATTGGGACTGAATGAGACAGGCCAGACACGCCCTGGAGCCCTCCCAGCGGGCCAACCTCCCGCATCCCTCCCTTGGCTCTGATAGTGCACTGGTGGGGTCCCTCAGCCTGGCCTGTGCTCTCTCACATTCGGTCCAATGGCAGAACCACTGATCACTATGATGCGCACTGACCACCAGGAGGCAGATGCTCAGTGCAGGAGCTGCCCCCTGATGGTCAGTGTGCTCCCACAGGGGGAGCACCACTCAGCCAGAAGCTGGGATCATGGCTGGCGAGTGCAGCAGCGGTGGCAGGAACCTCTCCCGCCTCCGGGGCAGTGCTAAGAATGTCCCATTGAGGGCTCACCCCCGAGGGCTCCCGGGCTGCGAGAGGACACAGGCTGGGCTGAGCCACCCCACCCCCTCCACCCGTGTGCAAATTTTGTGCTCCGAGCCTCTAGTAAAACATAATTAAAATTAAAAATTTGAATTAACAGTCTTGCAGCACAATAACTACTTCAATAATTGAGGACAGAGGGTGAAATCACAAATACTCGAATGTAATTTATATTTAATTTTACTAAGCATTGCCAGAATGATCAATCAAATTTGTTTTTGAAATTTTGTAATAGATACTTACATTGATACTATAGGCTTTACAAATATTAACTTACCTAACTCTAAATAATAATAACTTACCTAATTCTAAACAAGATTAATATAGCAGATGCTGCTATTCACCTGATTTACAGATGGTAAGACCGAGGCCTGGAGGAGTTAAATAACTCTCCCAAAAAGGTCATGCAGATGAAGTCAGCATTTGAACTCATGACAGTCGAGCACTAGGCTTCATACTCAGTACTGAACTATTTTGCCTCACTGTTTTGAACTTGTGCCATTGTATTCAGGAGTCATGACTTTTTCATAAAAGAATCTTTCATGAACTGCCTGTTCAAACTCACCAACTCCAAGGAGCACCCATAACAGAAGCCAATGTGGATGGCGCCCCCTGGAGTTTCCATTACCCCAGTCTTGCAGGTGTGCGTACACCCCTGAATTGGCTTAGGGATGAGGATGTGCCCCCTCACCATCAGTTTGGTACCAAAGATTTGATCTGAGGCCATGACAGTTTCCCTTGTGGAATGGCAAATAAGGCTTTACATCAATTTTAAGTCTTAAAGACGTCTCATCGCAAGAAAGGCTGTTATATGCTGTGCTACTTGCTGGAGCCCAGGGCATCACAACAATGGTCACACGCTGGGTGGGGCGAGCATGTGGTTAATAAATGTTGAATGAAGGAAGAGGAAACGTAGGTACAAAGACTGGAACACGGCCCACATTCGCAACAGTGGCTGGAAGACAGAGGAGCCTTGATTCATAGTATTCTCCTCCACCCCCGTGGTGGAGTGAGCAGAGAATAAAAATACTGCGAGACAGCACCCGAGGTGAACTCAGCTAAGGGAACAAGAGTCTGCATTGTTCTTGGGACCACATTTTCATGAAGGGCTCTCAGGGGGTGGTGTGACCCCTCATGGTGCTTTTATGCAAGAACAGAGCCCGGCACGCATTGCGCAGAGAGTCTGCCCGAGAGTGAGGCCCCTGCACTGAGGGCGAGACCCTCACTTGAAGAGACACTTCCTTGGCTCACAATTTGAAGCCATAATGCCGTCTTTCTTTACCAGGACTCCAAAGGGGAGTGTCATCAGTGGGGAAGGAGGAGGAAGAGGAGGAGAAGGAGAAAAGTCATGATGGAGGTTTTAATTACTTGCCTTTAAAAGCTGAAACCTTTTTTTTATTTTTTTTATTTTTATTGATTATGGTATCACATAATTGTCCTTATCCCCCCATTCCCATCCCAAACCCCTCCCTACATATTCCCCCACCCCCCTGTTGTCCATGGCCACTGGCTAGGCCCATGTGCATGCACACAAGTCCTTTGGTTGATCTCTTCCCCTTACCCCCATCCTCCTCTACTTTCCCTCCGAGGTCTGAGAGTCTGATCGCTGCTTCTCTTTCTCTGGGTCTGTTTTTGTCCACCAGTTTATGTTGTTCATTATTTCCTCTAGATGTGTGAGGTCATGTGATCCAAGAAATACCCTTGTAAGAACCTAAACTGCGACAAGCCTTAATGGTTATGCTGAGAGGCAGATGAATCAGTCTGTAGTGAGTTCCTTTCTGGACCAACAGTTCTTTTGAGTCCCAATTTCCATGTCAGGCGGACCTGCATTACCACCATTTGTCCACCAACCAGACTTGAAATATCATGGCTGACATGTAAAAGCTGAAACTTAAATGTAGAATGCAAGCAAGTCTTTTGAGTTAGAGAAGTGAACAAAATAAATGCTCTAACAAGGAAATGAAAGTGTCAGCTGTTCACCACAAGGATGGCCACCAATTGCACTTCATGATGTGAACCTGCGTGTGGATGAAATACAAAAAAAAAAAAAAAAAAAAAAAAAGGTAAAGAATGAAGGTTAACTTCCATTTCATATTCTTTCATTCAGAACCAGACCGTGAGACTAGGAGGAGCATACAGACAGCCCTTTATGCTTCAGGCCGAGAGTAAACTGACCTGAGTGCGGCCACAGACTGCCCTCTGCTCTGCCCCTCAACCCCTCTGCTGTAAAGTGGGGTCTATAGCCACACTCTCGCAGGTAAATTCAAGGTAGCCTGAGTGATGTGTTTCAGGTAATATCTAATGCAAGGTGTGTGCACAGACATGCTAGCAATCGGCGAGGGCCCAGAATCCTGGCATCCCCACCAGCCCCCCAGCACACACTAACTAGCATGCCATGTGCGGCATACGCTGCCTAAGGAAGCCCAGGAGAGCGCCCTCTCTCAGTTACCTATTAGGACTTCGGCCACGTGTACCCCGTCTCTTACTCTGGCGAGTGACGAGGAATCATACTGTGGCCAGATACAACCTTTGCCCGGATGAGAGGCAGCCTGAGCCTCTTCCTTGAAGCCACTCCCCTGGTCCAGACCCCATCTTCTGCCCACCCGGGCTGGGAGTGGAGGCCCTGGAACACATTCCTCCTTCCCGAGCCTAAACCCGGACCGGCTCTGTGCCCCGAGACTCTAGTCCTGCTGGGCATTCCCAGGTGGGGGCTTCGAGGAGGTGCTCCCAGGCCCCTCTCATCACAGGAGCTGCATCCGATGGCAGGCAAGACATGAAAGAGGAGAGTCCCTGAGAGGTTCAAGGAAACAGAGAGGAGACTTTGCCTCCGTTCCATTTTGTTCCCTTCACACCACCCTCCTCCACGCCCCCACCTACCCTAGCATACCTACTCCAAATGTTCCCTCCCTCTGAGGCAGGGGTGGGCAAACTTTTTAACACAAGAGCCACAACTGGACCGGAGGGCCGGAACAAAAGCAACCTGACCATGCTGGCACTCTCATCTTTTTGTTTTTTTTTTAATTGATATTTTACAGAGAGGAAGGGAGAGAGATAGAGAGCTAGAAACGTCGATGAGAGAGAAAAACCAACCAGCTGCCTCCTGCACACCCCCTACCAGGATGTGCCCGCAGCCAATGTACATGCCCCTGACCGGAATCGAACCTGGGACCTTTCAGTCTCCAGACCGACGCTCTACCACTGAGCCAAACTGGTTTCGGCAATAAAATACATTTTTTTTTAAATGGTGCCCTGTGGAGCAGTGCATGTAACAGCCATGTCCTCCCTTTGGCAGGATGACGTGGGAGGGCACTGGAGCCCCTGGCTCTGACCCAGGCTCGTCCACGCACTGGGTGTACGATGCTGCTGTACAACTTAGTCCCCACAAAGCTCATTTTCCTTTATCTACACATCGGAACATCTCGGTGGACCTGCCTCCCAGAGCACTCCTGAGGACTAACTATTTGTAAAGTGCCTGACATGGTGCCTGGCGGGCAGCCCGGGTTGGTGACTCTCCTGATTTGCATCACAGTTGGTCTTCGCTCGTGCCAAGCTTCCCACGTCATGCAGCTATGTAGCAAAGCATTTAACCTTGCCCAAAAGGAGGTCTGGGATTTGTCCGAGGCTAAAACGATGACTTCAGGCAGGGGGCTGGCCATCCCGGGAAGACCAACAGTGTGATTTAGAGTCATGCCCCGAGGCTGGAGACTGCGACCAGCCAAGCGGGCAGTCAGTCATGTGTGCATACATAGTGGAACCCCAATAGAAAGCCGAAACACAGAATGTCTAGCCAGCTTCTCTGGTTGGCAATATTTCGTCTGCATTGTCTCATCTTATGCTGGGAAAGCAACACATCCTGGCCCCACAGGTGGAGGACAGTGGGAGCTATGGACTTGGGCTTCTCCTCAATCTGCCGTGTGTGCCCTCCCCTGGGTTACTTCTAAGCTGTATCCGCTCTCTGTAACATCTGTAACCACGAGTATGCTTGTTTTCAGGGAGTTCCGGGACTACTAGCAAATGACAACTTGAGCGTGGTTTCCGGGGGCCTGACCCCAAACCTGCAATCTCAGGTGGCCTTGTGTGGACTCTAAACTTTCCTCCTATAGCCCAAACTCTTCCCGTTGGTGTGCCCCTACCAATGCACCTCTGCAGCAGGTTTTCCTCAGATACAACCAAATGTGTCCCTCTTTTTCATTTGTTTGTTCATCCTCACCCGAGGATATTATTTTATCAGCTTTTAGGGAGAGCGGAAGGGCAGGGGAGAGACAGAGACAGAGAAAAGCCAATTGGTTGCCTCCCACACGTGTCCCAACCAGGGACCAGGGCCGGGGATCCAGCCTGCAATGGAGGTCCGTGTCCTTGGCCCAAATAGAACCCAGGACCCTTCAGTCTGCGGGCCGGCGCTCTACCCACGGAACCAAGCCAGCTAGGCTGTATGTGTCCTTCTGTTGCTCAACAACTTGAATGCAGACACACTAGGCATGTCTCAGAATAGCCAGGCCCCCGCATTCTCCAGGTCTAAATTGACTTTAGTCTCTTTCTTGATGATTTCAAGCAATGTATGCAATTATTTGCTATCATGAGAGAGTGTGAAAACTTCATGCTTTATACCTAAATTTTTATCGTTGTAAACATATCACTTAAAATGGGAAAAGTGGTTCACTCACTCCAAATGGTTAATGATAGGATAGCTGTGTGTGGGGGGGGGGGGGGGGAGGGGGGATGGAGAAGGGGGCGGATGCTTTGATTTGAAATTATTCAAAGCAATCATAATGAAACTCCGTACTAATAGAAATCTCTCTATTATCCTGGTGTGAGCCTGCTGAGAGGAAAATGTATTTGTCCTTTTTAATGACAAGACTATTTTCTTTGGCTTCATCCCATTTTGTGAAAAGTGACCCTACATGCCTTTTGGAGGTTTCCCTTAATTGGCTCTGATGCCTCCTGACATTAGCAGATGAATCTGTCAGTTTTGTAAATTTTGTTTTGAGCCGAGAGCTGTGTAGCGGCTAATGACACGCAGTGGAGGGGGGAGAAGCCAGAGCGGGCTCGCCCCCGGGCGCCTGCCACTTGCTGGGCACATTCAAAGGACAGCGGGACGGGAGGTGCCAGCCTGCACCCCCGAGGGCCGACCTTGAGCTCCGGCGGGAGAGCATCTGTCATGTGGACACACGGGTTAGGCCCCGTGTGCGGAATTAACAGGAGGGGCGCCGCTGGGTCAGAAGCCCTCGTATAGCGGAGAGCTGGCCTGTCCCCTCTCCCCGTCCACCGCCCATCTCTCATCCTAAAGCCAAGCACGGCTCTCCAAGGCCACTTCTGTTACCTGCGATCCATTTCCCTGAAAGCCATTCGTCAAGCCCTGGGCCAGAGGCGCCATATATTCATGTTCTCATTTACTCGCCACCCTATACGCCGGGTCAGAAGCAGAGAGGCGGCGAAAGTGCTGACTCCGACACTCCACGGGCTGTGTCACCTTGGAAGCGTCCGCTCATTTATAGAACAGGGGAAACACGACTTACTTGGAACTATGTCTATACGATTAATCAAGAAAATGTATGTAAAGTGTCTGGCTTCTGGTAAATGAAGGCTTTGTTATTAAAAGGCCTATGGGGAAAATATATTTTCAGATCATATAATTAGCCTTAGAGGAAGTTAAGTAATTTGTTTGAGGTCTGTCCTGACTTCTCTTTTTAAAAATATTTTTATCGATTTCAGAGAGGGAGGGAGAAGAGAGAGAGAAACATCAATGATAAGAGAGAATCATTGAATCATTGATTAGCTGCCTCCTGGATGACACACACTGGGAATGGAGCCCGCAACCCAGAGAACCGTGACCACACCCCACCCCCATCCCCCCGGTTCATAGGTCAATGCTCAACCACTGAGCCACCCTGGCCAAGTTGTCCTAACTTTTTTATTGCAAAGTACTCACAACTGTAAGGACGAGACTTTTTGTTTACATGGCACATTTTATAAAATAAATCAGAAATATTTTTATTTATTTATATGAACTTTCTGAAGTTTAGCAGAAATAAGGCAGCATCTTCTGAGCAATGCAGTAATAGTATAAATATTTATAGAACTTATGTCTATATGCGTATATTTCCATTTGAAAATACTGAAGAATGTATTTATGGGATTAAAAAGTTTCCACTATATTAACTTGTGGCAATGAACAACACCGATTATCATCTTAAGGTACCAGTTATCACTAAAAGAAATAATGATCTTTGGAGAAATGGTTGATTGCAGATCATGGTCAGGAAGTGCAACACAAGTCAGAACTGGAATATCTTGTAATACATAAGCGCAAGCAAGCAATACAAAACTACCAGGGTGTGTCAGAAGGACTCAGGGCCACATGAAGTCTTTCATATGAAGATAACAACTGACATGGATTACAATACGTCAGACATGTTCATACCCATGAGTTCATAATGAACCTAAAAGCACCCATAAACACCACCAAATCAATAAACAAAACAGAATGAATTCGTCACCATAGAAAGATGTTAGCAAACTAACTCATTATTTTGAAAATTGAGAAATAGGGAAAAGAATAAAGTCCCCAAAATTCTTTTTTTTTAAATATTTTATTGATTTTTTTTTACAGAGAGGAAGAGAGAAGGATAGAGAGTTAGAAACATCTATGAGAGAGAATCACTAATCAGCTGCCTCTTGCACACCCGCCATGGGGGATATGCCCGCAACCAAGGTACATGCCCTTGACCGGAATTGAACCCAGGACCCTTCAGTCGGAAGGCCGACACTATCCACTGAGCCAAACCGGTTTTGGCCTCCCCGAGATTCTTATGTTAAGTCTACTACTAGGTAACTACATGGTAATTTGTTTTTATGGTAACAGTCTAGCTAATAAATGAAGAAATGAGAGAATTAGAATTTTATCATTTTGTACCTCATAATAAATTAATGGATTTATTAATTTATTGCATTACAAAAACAAAACAAAAAAACAAAAAAAAACAAGACAACCAACCATTGTTTTATATGCTTCCCAGTGAAAGAAAGGAAAAAACAAACATACGAAAACAACAAATTATGCAACAACATGGATGAAACTGGAGAGCATTATGCTAAGCGAAATAAGCCAGGCAGAGAAAGATAAATATCACATGATCTCACTCATATGTGAGTGATCAACATAATTTGCTGAACAAGAATAGATCAATCTAGAGACAAATGGTAGAGGAGCAGGGGTTAAAGAGCAACCAAAGGACTTGTGTGCATGCATATTAGCATAACCAATGGACACAGACCCTGGGGCAGTGGGGGCTTGCCCGGGGTGGGAATGGCTGGGGAGGGGGACAGCCAATTGGGGAAAAAGGAGACATATGTGAAACTTTAGACAATAATAAAGAAAAGAGAATGTGAGGAATCAGACCTCATACACTGCTGGTGGGAATGTACAGAGGTGGAGTCTCTTTGGAAAACAGTCTGGCAGTTGCTCAAACGTTACACACAGAGTTGCCATGTGACCCAGCAATTCCACTCCTAGGTACACACCCAAGAAGAATGAAAACATCCATCCGCACAAAACTTGTACACGAACGTTCATAGCAGCATTATTCCTAACAGCCAACACATGGACACAACCCAAATGCCCACCAGCTGATGACTGGATATGTGAAGTGTAGCATCTCCTACAACGGAACATTTTTCAGCTGTGAAAAGAAATAAAACACGGAACAACAGGGAGAACCTGGGACACAGCGTGCTCCGTGAAAGGAGGAAGTGCCTCTCACAAAGGCCACCTACCATGGGATCCCACTTTAAGGAAGAGAGAGAACAGGCGAATCTATAGAAACAGGTGGTTAGAGGTTGCCAGGGGATGGGGAGGCACCTGAGAGATTCAAGGTGATGACTGATGACTAAAGGGGGCGTGGTTTCTTTAGGGGGTAAACGTTCTAAAATTGGTTGTGGTGATTGGTTGTACAGCTGAATATACTAAAAATCACTGGATTGTAAAAAACAAAAACAAAGCAAAAACAAAATAATGCGCGCGCACACACACACACACACACAAACAAAAGAACCTAAATCTGATCAAGCCTCTGGACTCAGTGACCAATTTCAGAAATACAGAGAATCATGTTAAAATATGTGCACTATAAAGATTCAATCATCAAAATCCAGATTGTGGGATATATCATAGTCTGGCCACTCAGTTTGGACTGTCGAGTGGCAGCAACAACACCACTGAAAGTTTGTTAGAAATGCAGAATCGTGGGTCCATCCCAGACCTTCTGACTCAGAGTTGGCACATGATCAAATGCCAGGGATTTGTGTATATTTCTGTTTGAGAGACAGTGATTACAACGGTCACATGATAGTTTCTTTAGCAAATAAACTGCAAAAAAAATATAATAGAAGAAAATCTATAGATTAAAAGAACTTAATAAAAAAAATCTACCACTTGCAATATGCAGATCTTATTTGCATCCTACTTACACTATAAAAAACCTATTAAGACAATAGGAAATTTGAGCTCCATCAGGATATTTGGAATTATTGTTAATTTTAAATGTAATCATGATATGAATCATTTAAAGCTCTTATATTTCACAAATACATACTAATATAGTTATAGATAAATTGATCAAGTGTCTGAGGTTTGATTTAAAATACTATAGGAATGAGAAAGTGGTGAGGGTAAGGATAAAATAAGCCTGACTATGATTTAAACTTGTTGAAATTGATATATTGGCATTTGGGTGTTCATTAGACTCTTCCGTCTACTTATTAAAAAAAATTATTGATTTTTTACAGAGAGGAAGGGAGAGAGATAGAGAGCTAGAAATGTCAATGAGAGAGAAACATTGACCAGCTGCCTCCTGCACACCCCCCACAGGGGATGTGCCCGCAACCAATGTACATGCCCTTGACTGGAATCGAACCTGGGACCCCTCAGTCCGCAGACCGACACTCTACCACTGAGCCAAACTGGTTTCGGCTTTCGTCTATTTCTGTATGTATTTGAAATTTTTCATAACAAAGAGGAGTTCCATTTGAAGAGAAAGTTCAGATAACGGAATGGCACTGGCCACAAGATAGGAATATCCAGTGTCTATGTACCCATAGACCTCATAGCATTTACCAGTGCAGCCACATTTCTCCTTACAGTGTCCTTCAGCTGTAGGTGATGTTATCCTCTTTAGCAGCAGAGAATGCAGAAGCTTAAATTCTATTACTTCCAAGTCCTCATTTCAGTCTTGGAGGTCAGGAAGCATACTTGGCACCTCTTCCAGCAGAGGTCTGACAAGCTCTCAACCGCTGAATCCGTCTCTTGTTCATTTCTCTGCATCTTTGCCTGTGGAGGTGCCTTGCCCTTGTGGAAGTGGGAAAGACGTTCCCTGCCTTTGTTGCTTCATTTACAGACAAAGCTTGCATATGTTTGGACCACAAAAGCCCTTATAGAGAATCTTTTGTTGGTGCATTGTAGCATCTGTACCAACTCCTAAAGCTCTGAGAAGCTGCTGGTGATGGAGAAATCACTCCTCTCAAGGGTTGGGAGCACCGTGTTCAGTTAGGTAAATGTAAGGTGGAGTGGCTGATTGCAGTAACACCTAACACAATTAGAAAGATGGGCTCCTGCTGGTTTGGCTCAGTGGATAGAATGTCAGCCTGCAGAGTGAAGGGTCCCAGGTTTGATTCAGGCCAAGGGCACAAACATTGGCTGTGGGCTCAATCCCTAGTAGGGGAAGTGCAGGAGGTTCCTCTCTCATCAATGTTTCTCTCTCTCTCTCTCTCTCTCTCTCTCTCTCTCTCTCTCTCTCTCTCCCTTCCTCTATCTCTAAAAAAATCAATAAAAATATATTAATAAAAAAAGAAGGATGGGATGAGTTGAACAGTGACTGCCAAAAAACAGAAAGGAAAAGATGGTGGGTAATAAGCTAATATCTGTCCCAACGGAAGCCTCCTTTGTGGCATGGCAAGCATTTGGAGACACAGATATGGCACAGTTGTCATGGTCCACAGAGCAGGGAGGTTCCAGAGTATGTTACTAACCTTTACCACAGACACAGGCCGAGAATAAGGCATTCAACTGTGCTAGTTATTTGGAAAGCAAGAAAACAAAATGAAACAAAACAGGTTGAGTAATACACTTGTGTATAAAATTATATAAATAAACCAGAGGCGCAGTGCATGAAAATTCATGCACTTGGAGAGGGGTCCCTCAGCGCAGCCTGCCCCCTCTCACAGTCTGGGAGCCCTAAGGGGCAGAAGGCAACCCGATGATCATGGGAAGGCAATGACCCCATCACACCTCTGCTGCTGCCACTGCTGGCAGTGCAAACCTTGGCCAGCCCTAGTTATCTGAGCCTTGGGCAGCCCCCATCCAAGGTTTGCCTGCATCTCAGGTGGGCCCTGAGCAGCTGGGAGGCTGAGGGGACTAGGTACCACCATCTTGTGGCTGTGGGTGCTGCCATCTTTGAGGGTGTGACAGCCAATTAGCATATTCCCTCTTTATTGGCTGTAGGTACTGCCATATTTGTGAGTGTGTGATGGTCAATTAGCATATTCCCTCTTTATTAGATAGGCTGTTTCTCTCTTGATGAAATCAGATTTTTTTCCTCCCTTTTCCCCCCAGCACATTAGAATCACTTTAGGAGCTTTAAAAACAGCCGATTGCTGGACTCTCAGACATTCTTCCACAGCAGGTCTAGGGAGGATGGGGAGGAGAGCTCTGGAATCTGCACTGAAAATAGCCTCCCAGAGACTATGATGCTGTTTGTCCTAATTGCATTCCATTTTGGAAATATTGATTTAAACTAATAAATAAATTGTCCTATGCCTCCCTGAGGCATTCATGCTCCAGGGCTTGCTGCTGCTTGGCTGGTGACTAGAGCCAACTGCCAGGGCTGCCCTTGGTGCAGGAATAAAGCTAACATCTGTTCCACGTCTCTGAGGGCCCCAGGGGGCAGCAGGGCTGGTTATCGACACATGCATTGTTAGAAGACATGCCCCAAATCTCTCTGTCTGGGGGGGCTGCCCCCGTTCGACCCACATCGACTTTTCTTCTGACTCCTTACCTTTCTGAGGTATTGTTCTATTGATCTGAGAACTTCATCATATCCTTGCTTATATTTTAAACATGTTGCATGTGTATATTTCTTCTTACTAAAATGGTAGTGAACTTAAGGAAAAACAAAGTCTGTTATATAATCCTTTTCTGTTGCATGCTTGTGGACATTATTGTCTGCTTAATGAGTACTTATTGGCCTTGAATTGCAGACAAATCCTAAAACATATATTTCATAGAACTCAAGGCCTCGATTTTTAGTATTGCTTACTATATCTATATACTCCATTTTAGGAAGGTTTTAACTTTCCAAAAATTTTATTTGTTTATTATGTGTCAACTCTGGCACTAGTGATTCAGCTCTTGTGCACTGTGGATGTTGACAAAAAGTAATGATTCATTTTAAAATTCATAGAACTGTATACCTGAAAGAAAAAGGTCAATTTTAAGACATAATAATTAAAAAAAAACCCAAAAAACAACTCTCAACAAACTCTAATGACCCACATAAATTGTCTTTCTTGAAAAGTAGTTCTCTTCTGGAGGTGTTTATCCATAAAATGTAAACTTCTGAGAATCAAGAGATGAGTGCCTGCCCTAGCTGGTTTGGCTCAGTGGATAGAGTGTCGGCCTGAACACTGAAGGGTCCCAGGTTCGATTCCAGCCAAGGGCACATGCCAGGTTGCAAGCTCGATCCCCAGTAGGGGGCTTGCAGAAAGCAGCTGATCAATGATTCTCTCTCATTATTGATGATTGATGTTTCTATCTACCTCTTCTTCCCCCTTCCACTCTGAAATTAATAAAAATATTTTTTAAAGAGGAGAGGGACAAAGAGAGAGAGAGAGAGAGAGAGAGAGAGAGAGAGAGAGAGAGAGAGAGAGAGGTGAGTGCCTCTGAAGAGTGTCCACCCCTGAGGCACAGCACAGCAGATGGTCAGGAAAAGAATGAAGTTTGGGTACTACTTAGCAGCAGCCCACCAACACATTTCCGGGATTTGGGGTTAGTTACTGATGGGAGGTGAACTCCTAGGAACCAAAAGTGATCACAATGTGTCCTAGAAATAGAGGGCTACACAACAGCTTTTAACAGGATTTTCATTTGCCTGTAGATTTCTTAGGATGTAGGGGAATAATAGTAGGAGCTTAAAGGTGAATAAAAGAAAATTTGGTAGCGTTCCAATTAGCAGTAAAATAAGGATTCCTGACATAAACCTGGATCATAATCCAAATTCACGTGGTTTCCCAAAGTAATCTCGTCAACTCTTTTTTGCTCCCTTTGCTTGATACATCTTGGATTTAATTAAAAGAGTAAACTTGGAGTACCCATCCCCTACATCCACCAAGTGCAGTCTATTTGGAGATCTGACTTCAACTGAAATAGAGTGATCTTTTGTGAAGGTTTATGGCTGACGTCTGAAGGGTGACTGAAGGTTGTGGATAGTCACAGAGTTGGGAAGTGAAGCTGCTTACCCTGCTAACCCCTTCCTGGAAAACTTGACTGTGAATAACCATAACATCAAAAAAAATATTCCATAGTGCTTCATCCCGCCAGTCATCTGGGGATGCCACGCCTATAAGCAGGCTGCCTCCATTCTCCTTCCTTAATTAACTACTTTCCTGAGAGGCCTCCATCACCCTCATTTCTTCTTTAATAACAGAAACTTGGACTCATTAATAGGCTGGTATAATTGAACCAAAATCCCAGGACTAGCATTCTACCTCAGAATAAAGATTGGGCCATCTGTCCAGTCTGTGGACCTGCTGCTGTACCTGCCATCTGTCCTACAAGCTCCAACCAGGGCGGGACTGGGCCTCTTCATTTATGTGCAGTCCCTCAGCGTGTGTCTGGCCTGAGTAAGCAGACGGATAAATAAAAAATGCTTTAAGAAAGCAACAGAAAGAAACAGGAAAGAAAGTGATTAAACTGACCTTGTGGGGTCCTACCAGAGTTTATATTAAGCACTAGAGGCCCAATGCACAAAATTCACACACCGGTGTGTGTGTGTGTGTGTGTGTGTGTCCCTCACCCCAGCCTGCACCCTCATCAATCTGGGACTCTTCGAGGGATGTGACTGCCTGTTTAAATGGGCAGTGTCATCCCTCTCACAATCCAGGACTGCTGGCTCCCAACTGCTCACCTGCCTGCCTGATTGCCCCTAACCGCTTCTGCCTGCCAGCCTGGTCACCCACTAACCACTCCCCTGCCAACCTGATTGATGCCTAACTGGTTTCTTCTATGGGAAACCTGGGTAGCTGCTATTTTTAGATTGAACTGAAGTTCTAATATATATATATATGTATATATATATATCATATAAATCCATTCCACTCTGTGTAAAATGTGATTCTTTCACAATCTTATAAAAACATAACTGGTTTCAGTATTTTGAGCTCTTCAAATAGAGACAATTAAGGAATAATTCTATGAAATAAGTATACTATTGACAGCTAATGACTAATCTTCATCGATTTTTATATAGACTTTCTTATAAATAAATTGCTATAGAGGCCTTGACACAATGAATTTCAACCTTTTCCTGACTGCTTTTGCTCCTTTACCTTAAGACAATGAAAAAGTCCTCTGCTCACTTTCTCCAACATTTTATGGGGGCATGGGGCTTATCTTCTGTGCCTCGCATACAACTTTTTAGTAGTAAGAATGACAAAATAAGAATTCTAAAGTCTATGAGGATCTAGAATAAAAACCACGCATAACAAACCCAAAATCTTCAGTATTTCTGAAATGGACAGGGCTGCTATTCCTATTAAAAACAACAACAACAACACTATATGAAATACCCTTTAACATCTGACATCATCTATCAAATTTCACTGCTAAGTGACAACCAAATGCCTTTGTTAGGTGAGTGATGAATTGAGTCCTTGTTTCTAATTCAGAACACACCATATTCACCCTGCAGAGATAATCAAGCTTTGCTTCTGCCCAGGGTAGTTGTCTAATACACTCTACAATCCTGTAGTCCCTCTAATTAGGATAAACAGGCCAAAAATATCAACTGCATCCCATGAGAATTGGGTATATTAGGAAAATAAAACAAAACGTGTCACCTCTCTCAGTCCATTGTATCTTCATTTCTGCCATTTCCCATTATGGAGAAGCTTGTCAGCCTGGTTCCGGTTGTGACAAGAATTTTACTAAAATACTCATGAGTTCCTCTATCTTCCTGCCCACCATTGTCTTGGTAACTCTGTTGCTTAGCAACAAGGCCATCTTATCTATGCAGGCGAATAACCTTTTAGTTGAAAGCCCTTCTTGGTCGTCCTTTAAAAAAAACACACAAAAAACAAAAAAACCCAACACAAAAAAACTTTGAAACACACGCTTTTCTCACATGCATTTTAAATTGCATCACTTTTTTTTTAAAGCTATAAGATCGCAAGAGAAAATTCACTGTGCAATTTTCAGATCTCTTCTGTATCATTTACCTCAATACCTTGCAGTCGGGCCAAATATAGAAATCTCAAAAAACAGAACACGCCTGCATGCCAAGGCCTACTGTGGTTGACAGCTTCTTTTTGCAGCTTGGAACTGACTCCCACCTCAAAATCCACTTCGCCTAAGCCACGGGTACCAGGGAGCGGAGCCTGCGTGGACGCCAGGGTGAGCCTTTGCCTCCTGAAACCAAACTCACTGGATAGAGGTCTTTGGACACACATGGTTCCCCAAAATGCCGAGGGCGTGCCTGTCAATGATCAGTAAACTGCTTTTAAGAAAAATGAGGGAGGAGTAGCAACGAAAGAGCAAAAGTCACACTTTCATAAGGACTAAGTATGTCACTCATTTCTGTTGTTTCTGCTCTCTTTTATATTTGTCTCTCAGCCCTCTTTCAGACACAGACACACACACACACACATATACACACACATGCACACACACACGCATACATGCACGCACACACACAGGCAGCCTGCCACTGCCATATTTTTGGTCTCTTTGTAATTGTTGAGGAGTTTTCCACACTGAACTTGGATGCTCAGGGAAAAGGGAGCTCTGAGCATGCCCAAGCCTGTTGGAAGCAACTGTGCCAGTGGAGAGAATGAACGCAGTATGATGAGGGCAGAACCGCTGTTTGCAGGCCGTGCCCTGTGAGCCCCGTGCCCCACCCTTGCCTCAGAGTTGGCAAGGGCCCTCAGTCAATCGGCACAAAGTTACTGAGTTTCTACTGAAGGTACCAGCTGGGCTGGGCAGTTTGTTAATCAATGCTCTTTGAATTCTTCTAGTCTCACCCACAGCCAAAAGCAACTCCCTTTTCTTTCACTGATGATCTTGCCTTTTCCAATTCTCTTCTTGAAAAATACAGGTTGTATTTTGGACCCTGCCCTTCCTTCCAAAAGGGACCTACCTACCACCCCTTTCCTAGTCAGGGCAGAGGTGTGTCTAAGAGACAGCTTCCTGCTCACCCTTCTTCACCTTCCTTCCCCACCCTCCGCACTCACTATCATTTGCATGTCCCGCCCACTGTCCCCAATATCAGCCTAAAGCTCCTATGGCAGCTGCGGTGGAGAGATACCCCAGAGGACGCCTTTCCGTGGGGTTTCCCGTCCTCGTGGGATATAATTTATCTGCTTGGACTGAGAGCTGGACATGGTGCTATTAAGAAAGTGCTCAGCTACATAGCTCTAGGCAAGCTTGACTTCTTATTTTACAGTATGAAACACTCCCCAGGTGAAAAGTCTATGTCCTACACAGAAATTCCTTACTTTACGTGAAAGATGTGTTGCCTAAAAAAGGTCGATGTAAAAAAAAAACTTTTTAAGAAATGCCATCACATTTTATATGTTCAGGAAAGAGACTTACACTGAGTCATTTCTTAAAATTAGAATAATTCCCTTTTAAAATGCCCATCACACCCTAATTTCATCTTTTGCAAGTAGTGATTTTCCTTATTGTGTTTTCATAGAAGGAAGCCCACCCACATGTAACTTTGTGACAACTGGAATAATTTCATATCACAAGCATATTGAAAATATTTCCACATGGAGGCATGCCTGAGCCCACACACACCTTTTCCAAAAAGGACTTTAAATTCTGAAGCTACAAGATCATTGAGGGGTAGGACCATGCCCTGTAATTCCTTGTTATTTTCTGTTTTACTAAACATAGTGTCTTACACATAGAGGACAAGTATTAGATACATGTTGGAAAAGAAATGAATGAGTCAAGCATCTGGTGTCACAGATAGTAGTTGGTGTGAGAAGTCCTTTAGTTCTGTAAAAAATGAACAATACCAAAAAATAGTTGGCTACCTCAGTGCAGCTGCAACAGGGAACTGGACATTTTTAACGTTTTCTGAAAAATCTTCAAAATTATTTTTTAAGAACAAAGTAAAATGAAAAATGAAATAATCCATGTAAAGTCAAAGTCCTCACTTTTCTCCATCCTATCTAAAAAGAGAGTAATATGCAATTTAACCATCACTCCACGACAAAAATGGCGGCGCCCTTAGACACAAGATGGCGGCGCCCAGTCCTCTCAGGCCCAGGGAGGGCTGCCGCTAAGAGCAGGCAGCATGAGGCCCTGGCTGTTGGCCTGGGAGGTGCCTTCGCACCCCTACCACCATCCACTCCAACCTTTGACCTGGGCAGTAGCCTGGGAAGCAGCTGTGCACCCCAGGTGTGATCATCTCCCAGCCAGGACCCAGGCAGTGGCCTGGAAGGTGGAGAACCCCCTCCTCACCCCCATGAGATCTGCCGTGCACCCCTGATATGATCAGCCACAGGCCTGGGAGGTGGCTGCACCCTTCCCCTTATCCACCCTCCTACCCCCACCCCCACATGCAACCTGCTCCTAGCCTCAGCCTGGGCTGTGGGCCTGGGAGGTGCCTGCAACCGCCTATCTTCACCCTCCTCACCCTCCAGCGATTAGCTCCCATCCACAGCCTGGGGGTGGTGGTGGTGAAGGGTGGTAGGCCTGGGAGGCAGCTGTGCCCCCAAGAGCTATCTCTTCCCCAGGGCAGCCTGGGGTGTCAGCTTCCAAAAGGCCTGCACCCCCATGGAGTGATCCCCCCCCACACACACACCTACAGCCTTGGAATTTCCCTTGCCCCCAGCAGAGTGATTAGAGACAGAAAAGGAATAAAAGGAGAAAAGAAAGAAAGGGCAAAAGGTGAAACATCAAGAAAAGGAAAGAGAGGAAAAAAGGAAGAAACAACCACATGATACCACCTTTCCAAGGTTTCATGAAATTCCTTTTTAACGAGTTTATTTTATGACACTTTTAGTTTGGGTTGACATTTTTACTGGTTTGTCAAGACCATGGCAGGTACACTGTCCAACATGTCAAAGAAAAAAAACCCATCTAATAAAGAGGGAATATGCAGGGGAGGGCAGTTGGAGACTATCAGGCCAGCAAGGGAACAGTTAGGCATCAATCAGGCTGGCAGGGGAGTGGTTAGAGGGTTATCAGGCTGGCAGGCAGAAGTGGTTAGGGGCAATCAGGCAGGCAGGTGAGCAGTTGGGAGCAAGCAGTCCTGGATTGTGAAAGGGATGTCCGACTGTCTGTTTAGGCAGTCGGACATCCCCTGAAGGGTCCCAGAATGGAGAGGGTGCAGTTTGGTCTGAGGGATACACACACACACACACACACACACACACACACACACACACACATACACACACACACGCCCAGTGCATGAATTTTGTGTAACGGGCTTATAGTACTCTATATGATTTTCCCCTGAAACCTACTTTTGGTTTCAAAAGCCTCACAACCCTCTTTTGTTTTGTACACATGTCCAGTGATCCCCTCTTTATGTACAGTCTTGTTTTCTATAATTTCAGTTACCCATGGTCAACTGCAATTGATCATGGGAAAAAATATTGCATGGAAAATTACAGAAATAGACAATCCAAAAGTTTTAATTACATGCTATGCTATCATTATGAAATCTCATATTGTCCTGCTCTCTCCCACCTGGGACGTAAATCATCCCTTTACCAAGAGTAACCACACTGCATTCACTCCCTGCCTGTGAGTCACTTAGCAGCTGTCCCAGTTACTTGCTGGACTGTCATAGTATCACAATACTTCTGTTCAACTAACCCTTATTTTACCTAATACAGTAAATCCATATTCACATAACTTTTATTACAGTATATTATTATAATTGTTCTATCTTTTACTGTTAATTTTTTACTGTACCTAATAGGAAAAAATAAAGTATATTATATAGAATTTGGTATTATCTGTGGTTTCAGACATTCATTGGGGTCTTGGAATGCATCCCCTGCAAATAAAGGGAGACTACTGCATTGCATATCATTAATTAACATGTTTCTTATAGAAGTTTTATAATATTTATAACAATATAGCTACTCTGAAAACATATTTGCAACTCACTCTTTTGCAATGTGTTCAACATTGTGTCTGTGAACTATCCGTTTTATGTGGAAATAAATCTGGCCATTAAGGAATCTGTTGAACAGCTTGCTGCCTTTTACTTATTCATTCTCCCATCTCTGGACGCATTGGTTATTTCCAGTTTTCGCTCTTATAAACAGTACTGCAATAAACATATTTCTGTGCCTGCATAAAACTCACCAGTCTCCAGACTTACTGTTTCAGAGAATATACACAATTTCTACATTCCCAGTTACGACCAAGTAACTCCCAAAGTGTTTCTTCCCATTTACACTCCATCCACGGTGTATGAGAATTCCCTTTCTCCCTATCCTCGCTGACACAAATGGGACACATCTTCATGATTATCTCACAACAGACAAGGATAATCTGTCATCAGCTTTATGTCCTATGATCAAAACAATGAAATTCAGTTCCTAAATAGCTGCTAGTACAATGTCACTAATTATAAAAGGCTGTTGACTTGCTGATTTTAATACAGTGGAATCTATTTAAGAGGTAAGTGAGAGAGAAACCTGAGAGTTGAGAATGGTAACTTAAACAGAACTGGAGTGCATTCTTATTCATTGCTGAATTCTAAAAAGCTATCCAGATGCATGCAAACTTGTTTTAACTTGTAATATGAGCAAGTTTATAATAGTGTGGTAGAGTATCCCATCTCTAATTGTTTTTTTCCAATATTTATCCTTTTAACATTTTATTGGCAATATCCAGGTAAGCTACAAATTACTTCCCAGTAGAAATGGTGTTTGGACACCAGAAGATTTTCCAAACTCAGTACGATATCTACTAGATTAATTCTATATTAATTCTTGTTCTAATGGTTTAGAATAGTGCTGCTGAGAGAACGTGGGTGGCTGCTGCCTATATGATTATCCATATATCAAGATTTTTATAATTGAAAGCAACATATACCAGCTGTGGTGGTTATGAGTAGAAAAAAAAATTGTTGGAAGGCTAGAGAAGTGAGTTTGAAAAAATCCTCAAGGAACCAGGACTTCTTGGATAACTATTACTGAAGGATAAACAGTCTTAGTAAGATTCCACTGCTGGAGAAAATCAAGACTAATTGTTTAAACAATTTGCCCCACTCACCTAAGATTCAAAACCTGGGAGAAAAAGGAACATTAGCTTAGCTTGGATCACATGCTCACCTCTTGCTCAGAGGAAAAGTCACCTTGAGTCAAGTTACACACACATACACAAAAGCATGTATTGGAAAAAAGCTTATTTCCATGAACAAAATAAGGGATAATCTAGTTAAAATAGAAAGGATTGGATGTTGACTGGCAGGAAATAACCAATATCTGCTATCTGTGGTTTGGAGAAATACGTATATTTAATGCCTACTACATGCCAGGAATGATCAACACAGACATAGTCCCAGTACTCCAGAGGATTTGCACAAAGCCATTGAGCCTGCAACTATCATTTCAGTAGGTCTATTTGATTCCAACAAACTGTAATACCTTCCATCACAGCCATTTGCCCCACCCCCACAAGTATCCAAAATAATGTGTTGTAAACAAGTGAATCTATTTCTTCAAAACTAATTGTACTTTTCCCTGTCGACAACTGTGTTCCTATGAGGCTACCGGTACTTGCAAATGGTGCCAACGAAGTCTTGAACTCTAGGAGCATCTTACTTTTCCTTCTTTCTTGGCTTGTCAATTTTGAATCCCTTCTCATTGGCTCTTTCTTTTCTTTAATCACCACCTTTATAACCCGCCTGTGTTGATTTTAGTTAAGTCTTTTACTGCTCCTCATCAAAAACTATGTGCTAGTCTCCTAGCTGATGATTCTAGTGCTAGGTGACTTTTCCTAAGTGCGTTGTCTGCGAGAGGAGAAGAAGGATGGTTCTTCTCCAGGGAGACTGTCCCTTGTTCATTTTTCTCCATGGCCACATATGGAATGGACACAATAGGTAGATGGTTCTATGGTCTGTGCCTCTTGAGTAACCCACTTCCCAGATTGGTGGACTGCTGCAGAATCAGACTGTCAAGAATATGGGCAGAGTGGAACATTTGATCTTTTACTTAGGGCACTACAAAGGAGTGTGACACCTCCAATTCCTTCTGTTCTGTTTTGTGCTGTGTTTTCTCATGACACAGCTCAGGGCTCAGGTCCCAGGAGAGAATGTTCCACTGGCTTCATTTTGGTCTTACATCCACCCCTTGAGTGAGAACTGGGGTTCCCTGGGCACCACACTGTGTGGGTTGGGGACGGGGTAGAACCCCTGACAAAAACTGGGCTTCTGCTGGAAATAGGGTGATAGATGCTGGCTAAGTAAAAGCAACAATGTCCACCCAGAAGGTGTTACTATATGTAGTTCTGGTTCCGTTTTATAATCTGTGGCTGCCTCTCTATTACGTTTACTGTGAGAAAATCAAGAGTTAATACCCTTACATGAGAAATCCAATTATTTAGGTAATACATCAACGAAGTTTTCAAACTCCTTTCCACTTAGCTGTGCATAGTTCTGGCTGAGGTCAGACAAGGAATTTATTATAATAATGACCTCTTAACTCTGCTTAAGCTCCTATCCCTGCAGGGGTAAGCAACATGAAAATATTAAAATGCTGTAGTCAGTATGACATGATCTTGGCACAACTTCTCCTCCTCAAGAGCCCATATGTTCCCGGTTATTGTTCTTCAATTAATCATGCATTCTTTCAGAACTGGCATCTCATGATGATTTATGTCATTCACCTGCCTCTTTGGGGGGGGGGGGAGTCGCATTTATGCAGTTGGCAAATATTTATTGAGTGCCTACTAAGACTGCGCTACACAGATGGCTTCTAGTAGACACAAGAAAATCATTTGATGAACTAATGAGTATAATGTGGGCAGTGTGAAATGAATTAGACTTAGGTCTTGTACACAAAGGTCTATGGTCTGGGAAGAGAGATATAAAATACCAGTACATGCGTAGTTGTCATACAAGGCAACAGAAATTCAGAAGAAAGGGAACTTACTTCTAAAGAGGGCGATGTATTAGTTTGCTGGGGTTGCCATAACAAAGCGCCACAGATTGGGTGGCTTAACCAACAGAATTAATTTTCTCATAATTCTGGAAGCTGCGAGTCTGAGGTCCAAGTGTCAGCATAGTTGATTTCTTCTAAAGCCTATCTCTCTTTGGCTTGTAGATAGTTGCCTCATCTCTGTGTTTTCCCATGGTCTTCTTCTTTGTGTCCTAATCTTTTCTTCTTATAACGACACCGGTCATATTGGATGGGGGCCCACCCATATGACCTCCTTGTACCTTAATCACCTCTTTAAGGGTCCTACTTTGAATACAATCATATTCTGAGGCTGTAAGGGTTGAGACTTCAAAATATGAATCTGGGAGGGGTGGGGGAGGGGAAAGAGAGATAATCCAGCCCGTAGCAGGTAGTAAGGGATTGATTCATGAGGGAGGCAGCTTGGGTTGTGTTCCCCTCTAATTCAGATTTGGAATAATTAGTGTGTAACATTACCCTCGCCAAAATGGTAGAGTTAGAATTAGACGCACCACCTAAACAGAGCCAGAGAGACATGGTGAGTTTCCACTGACCACGCCTGAACCTGAAAGTGTGAAGGCTGGAACGGACATAGACTTCTTCTTCGCCTTCTTTTAAATAATAGATTTATTGAAATATGATTGCTATACCATATAGTTACTCCTTTAAAATATACAATTCATTGTTTTTAGTATCCTCAGTGTCTTGCAACCATCAGTTTTAGAACATTTTCATCACCTCTCCCCCTCAAAATGCCATCCCCCTTAGCAGTCACGCGTCAGTTCTCCGAACCCTCTCTCCAGACTTAGGGGATTATTAATCAATTTTATATCTCTATAGAGTTCCCTATTTTGGACATTTCATATGAATAGAATCATATAATGACAGACTGCTTACAATGACAAGGAGGAAAAGCCTCATTGGCGAATGAATCTGAGGGGAAGCCAGAGTGAACAGATGCGGAAATGGGAAATTAGGTCCCAATGCATACGTTGAGCCAAGTCAAACTACAAGAAGCCAGCCCTACCCTTCAGTTTCTCCAGTCCTTTTTGTTTTTGTGGTTTAGTTTTTATTCAAACAAATTGAAATTTGATTTATTCTGTCACTGTCACCACAAGACTCTTGGTTGATAAACACTTCAGACAAGGCTTTCGTGGGTCAGATGGCTAAAATCTTAACAGGGGAAGATGTACTTAGAAGGGATTAGCAAACGAGAGCTGTGAAACACTTTACATCAGGTGAATAATTTTACATTTTGAAGAGCAATGGTAATAATGATAATTAGGTCTGATTTAATTATAAGGGGAACTAATAATTGAGGCAGGAAACTGTAAGCTTGTCACTTGCTCCCATTTGTGGCCAACCTCCTCCACTTGGAAAAGCACATATTTGCATAATTGGTTCCTTTGTTCTTTTACTTGCTTAAAGTAAGTGTCTGAGAATAATACCACTCTATTGTTTCCACGGAAATATACAATAGAGATAACTTTCTCCTTGACAGCAGACCACTAAATTTACCGTTGTCATTGCCGAATTTAATTAGTATAGCAAAGGTGCAGATAAAACCTTTGGAAAAGATAGAATCCAAAAAATGCTCACTTCTGTCCCTTTTGTCATATAAATTACTGCAGAGGATGGAGCTGGGAGGACTCTAGGAAAGTTAACATCACTTTAAAATAATAAAAATATCTGTCAAAACTTAGATCAGACATTCTTGGACTCTCATAGAACCAGGGACCCTACTCTCATACACTGGCAGGATGATTTTCTTTAATTATCAAAGACTTCTGAAATGTCACCGTTATCAGAAAAGGGAAGGAAATAGTTCTGGCTCCTACAATAATATTATTATTTAATAGACCTTGTTTTCAAAAATTCTGGACACCTAGGCACTTAACTGCCCCATTACAAAAGCACATTTTAATACTTCTACTTGTTAGAATATTTAGCAGTTATTTCTAAAAGCTTTTAGGAAGGCTTTTTGTAAAACATATGAAATGATGGAATATTAACTGTACAAAAATCAGCTGTGGAAATTGTAAACACACCATGACTTCAATGATATAAAATAAAAGCACAAATAGTATAGAAAGGCTCTAAAAATGACATCAAATATTAACAGAGGTATTGGTGATTGGGTGGGGGCAACGTGTTTATTATTTTTACTCTCTAGTTACAGGTATTTCCCCATTTCTCTTTAATAAGCATGAATTGCTTTCATAATCACTATTACCTATAAAATCTGTGCATTCCACAATTTGACCTTCAATAATTTAAAAATATTTATTTTTAAAACCAGAGAATGATTTAATCCACAACACTAAACAATAAATATCTTGGTCAAAAGAAGTTGCAGTCATTTGTCGTTATTGTATGAGCATTGCTCACAACTGTGGTAGGTTCTCACTCATTACCAAGTGCTTCTGGATTAGAAAGAAAAACTACTTCCCAGGATCTTAGATGAGTGGGACCTAGAGAACCGCAGATCTTATCACAGCATGTCCAAGTAGCAGTGATAGGCGCTCAGATAGGACATGCTTTAAAGAATGAGTGCATGAGAGAGCTGTGTGCCCCATGGGAGCCGTGTGCCCTGGGGGAGCCATGTGACCTGGTGGGGGGGGGCTGGCGGTGGGATCCAGGGGAGCTGTGTGTCCCGGAGGGGCAGTGTGAACCGGAGGAGGAGCGGATTCTATTGGTGTGGTCCTGAGACATTTGGACAGTCTGCAGCCATTTGCTACAGAACACTTTGTTGTATTTCCCTACAAAAACAAATGGGAGAGAGTGTCCCAGTTGAAATTCATATGTGGAACAAAAGGAAAAGAAAAGAAAAAAATCTGAAGAACAGAATAAACTGGTGAATATAGTAGAATCAGGGGCCAAGAAAGGGAGTGGACTAATAATTGAGGCAGGGGGATAAGGGAGCGGGGGTGCAGCGAGAGACTGGATTGAAATCGTATAACCACTGGATGAAGACAATGGGGGGGGGGGGGGAGAAGGGGTAAGGGCCGAGAGCTTTGGGGGAGAAAAAGGAGAAACAACTGTAATAATCTGAGTAATAAAGATTTATTTTTAAAAAAATAAAGAATGAGTGCGGCCGAAACCGGTTTGGCTCAGTGGATAGCACATCAGCCTGCAGAACTGAGGGGTCCTGGGTTTGATTCCGGTCAAGGGCATGTACCTTGATTGCGGGCACATCCCCAGTGGGGGGCGTGCAGGAGGCAGCTGGTCGATGTTTCTCTCTCATTGATGGTTCTAGCTCTCTGTCTCTCTTCCTCTCTATAAAAAAAAATCAATAAAATACATTTTTTTAAAAAAGAATGAGTGTGTGTGTGTGTGTGTGTGTGTGTGTGTGTGTGTCCTTCCTTAATGCTTCCATTTTCTTCTAAGGCATCCATTGCCCTCCTTAGGGGCCTTGGGTTGTCCACTCAGGACAGAAATCATCACTCTGATCCAAAAAGGGAATGACTTGCTATGATCCTTTAAATTTAGTGGAATCCATTCATTGCCACTGTCTAACTCTATTCAATATTTAAGTGTTAACGGTATTTATGTCTAACAACAAGAGAAAGTATCTCCAATTAAGGGAACTGGAGGTGATGTTGAGCAGGCAGTTTAGATGCAGGAGGGGGAGGTTGTCAGGGGAAATAACTCCTGTCCCTGGAATCAGACTGAATCTCCAATGTGGTAAACAGAAACAGCTTCAGTTTGCATTCGGTACTTAGGAAGGCCTGCTGACGTTGTTGTTCACCTTTTCTCCCTCTTATTCTGAGCTTCGCACGTCCCTCTCCATCCTGGGGCCATCACACTAACCGAGTTTCTTCTCGTACTGATGCCCAGCACTTTGATCTAAGCTGCTTTGAGTAGAAAAGTAAGTATCTTTTAAAAATATGTTTTTAGTGATTTTTAGAGATAGAGAGAGGGAGAGGGAGAGAGAAATACCAATAAGAAAGAAACATCGATCACTGCCTCCTGCACACCCCCTACAGGGGATCAAGGCCACAACCCAACCATGTCCCTGACCAGAATGGAACCACTAAGTAAGCCACACCGACTGTACAGAAAAGTGCATTTCATGCGTACATAGGAACACAGCTTTTGTATATAGTGTTGTTCTATATCTTAGCTGCTCAGAACTCTGGGAAAGGGCCGTAAGCCCTTGCAGAAAATACCTCTTAAGCCTCATAACTTATTACAGACAATGACCACTGTGCTCAGAGCCCTGGAATCGCAGACAACAGTTGGCTCCGGCGTTAAGAGGGTAGAGGTGTGCATGGAGACGCGGCCAGCTCAGGAGTGAACAGCAGGAGTAAACAAGAACGCCCCAACCCCGTCGTGAAATCTTGGCCGCTGTGGGAGAGCAGCTGGGATGCTTTTTGTTGGAAGCAGTTTGCCAGAAATCAATTAGCCACAGGTAGGAACCATGGTCTTTCTTTCTTCAAGGAATTTAGTTTGGAATTTTTACTTCGTCAGGTTTTTATGTCCAACTTGTAATAGAAGTGCCAATCCTCAGGGCCTCTGCACTGCTTCTTCCTCTGCTTAGAACCCTTGACTGACACCCCCAGTTTGATGTAGCTAGCGCTCATCATTCAGGTCTCAGCTCAAGTGTCATCTTGGAGAGGCCTGTGCCGATGACCCAACTTAACAGAGCGCTCCCAGCACCACGTGCTCTGTCACACTAGCCTGGTGGACAGCCTTCATGACATTTGCAACTACATGAAGTCCATCTGTTTACCTGGTTTATATGGTTGCCTGTCCCTCTTCACGAGCTTGTAACAAGCACAGAAACTTTGTCACCATCATAACATCAGTCTTTAGAGTAAAATACCTGGAACTTTCTAAGTGCTCAATAAATTTATCGATCGGAGTATGGGAGATTCAGAAAGTCATTCAATAATGTAAAAATGGTGCAGTCACTTTGGAAAACACTTGGGCAATTCCTCGGGAGATTACGTGTAGAGTTATCATATGCTCTAGAAATTCCACTCCTCCGTATATACCAAAGACAAGTGAAAACATATGCCTTGTACACGTACATGGATGATCGTAATCATCCATAATACAAGAGAATAGAAATAACCTAAAATTCTATCAGCTGATGAATAAATAAAATATGATCTCTCCATGCAATGGAATATTTGGCAACAAAAAGGAATGAAAACATGTTACAAAATGAATATAACTTTAAAATATTAAGCTAAGTCTAAATACCATTCACAAAGACCACATATTATCTGATTCCATTTCTATGAAATGTCAAGAATAGGCATATCTTTGAGACAGATAATAGATTAGTGAACACCTAGAAATGCAGAAGTTGGCCAGAAATGGGGAGAAATGGCTAATGGATACAGGGATGATGAAAGTGTTCTAAAATTTATTTTGGTGAATACACTAAAAACCACTGCATTGTACACTCTAAGTGGTTGAAGAGTACAATACATGAATTATATCTCAATAAAGCTATTATTTTGAAAATGATTTAATATGCATGATTCCTAAAATTGTTTATTTATTCAATCTTTCAGCATGTACTCATCACTCGCACTGCAACAGGCTCGGTGCTAAATCAGGAATGTCACAGGTCAACAACCATGGTTTCTACCTTAAGGAAGAAATAATCAATTGAAATGTTGTAGTCTCTAGACCAACTCCATACCTTATTTCACATTCTGTAGGAGAAGTCTGATGATGGTATGTAGTGGAGAATGCTATCTGTTAAGTCCACATTACATTTTGTCTCAGAAATACAACTAGATTGGATTTCTTAGCTTCCCTTGAAGATGAGTAGCCTGGTAGCTTAGCTTTAGCTAACAGTCTGGGAAAGTAGGTAATATTTCAGTTTCAATTCTGGCACATAAAATCTAGTTTTGCCTACTCATCCATGCATTTCTTCCCTTCTGCCATTGGAATGAAAATGAGTGTCCTGATCCTGGAAGTCCCATCTTTTTAAAAATATATATTTTATTGATTTTTTTTTACAGAGAGGAAGGAAGAAGGAGAGAGAGTTAGAAACATTGATGAGAGTGAAACATCAATCAGCTGTCTCCTGCATACCCTCCACTGGGGATGCACCTGCAACCAAGGCACATGCCCTTGACCGGAATCAAACCTGGGACCCTTGAGTCTGCAGGCTGATGCTGTATCCACTGAGAAAAACCAGTTAGGACTGGAAGTCACACCTTGAAGATGGCAGAGTCTTCATCTACATGGGTCCCTGAATGACTACCTAGTGCAAACCTCCCAACCTGACCCAATATTGCAGCATTATGCTATGAAAAATTAAAACTCTAATTCTAAATTAAAACTCTAATTCTAAAGCAACATCTAGTGTTAACCTAACTAACTAACATGCTAAGACAGAAATATTGCACACTATAAATGAGGCCCCTTCCAGTTCTTTAAAAATCTAAGCTTGTAGGTGCTATCTTCCTTCAGATACAAAGTGATAATTTTACCAGGCTTTGATTAGACATGAGTTATTCCTTTATTACTTAAAACCTGGTTTGGTTTCATTTATCTATCTATCTATCTATCTATCTATCTATCTATCTATCTATCTATTGATTTATTTAGGACTCCTACTATATCAGCAATCAGGTACCTGGAAAGATATTGACAGGGGAGAATGCTGTGGTTACATACAGTGGTACAGGAAAATAATGGGGTCAACTTCTTAGCAAAAGCATTGCCTCCTCCTGTCTCCCCTATATCCCTTCCTGATTTATTTTCCCATTTTAGCTTTCCGTCGTTACAACTTTATGACTAACCTTGATAGTAATTTAAACTGACTCCATTCATTTCATCATCCTAGATGGCAAAGGACATTCTTTGGGATGGATTCCAACTCAGGGACTACAAACAACTTTTTACATTTGTTGCAAAATGCTCATCTTAGGAAGGCCAAATTGCCATAATAATATAATTTGATAAAACAAGCAAACAAGGAAAGAAACAAAAATAGTTGTCCTGGTGAGTTCACTTGTGGACAAAATTGATAATTACTTTCCACTGTTATTTATGTATTTACTGCAAAGCCCCAAATTCTTTCACCTGCACAGAAATAAGAGATGGTGGAGTTAAGTCAACAAGGACAGTTCTGTTACCCTTCATAAGCCACCAGTATTTAGACTGTGCTCTTGCCAACAGAGGGCCAAAGAGAAAAGAGAAGAGGAGAAAGAACATGGGAGAAAATATATCGAACCAGGTGGTACCAAGGTTCTACCTATCCTACCTAATAAAAGAGTAATATGCAAATTAACCATCACTCCCCTACACTCACAAACCATGGCCATCAGCCACACCCACCAGCCAATTAGAGTGAGTATGCAAATAAACCCAACCAAGATGGCTATCAGAAGGGAGGCTTGGGTTTCCCTGGCAACGGAGGAAGCCAAACTTTCCACACACCGTGGTGGGCCCAGGCCTCCACTCAAGGTTACAAAGTTTCAATTATAGAAGGTAAACAAATCCAAACAGAAATGGTGGCAGCCACAGATCCAGCAGGAGGCTTGGTTCTGATCCAGGCTACAAAGTTTCAATTGTAGAAGGTAAATAAAATCCAGATACTAGGACCTCCCCTTGGATTGCCAGGGGGTGTGGCTGGCCTGCAAACCACCACAGGCCCCTCGTCTAGGCCGCCCTATGCCCCAAGGGAACCCCACTCTGATCTGGGACACCCTTCAGGGTAAACAGCTAGCCCCCACCTGTGCACCAGGCCTCTATCATATCTAATAAAAAAGTAATATGCAGATTGACCATCATTCCAACACACAATATGGCTTCCCCATGTGGTCAAAGATCCTGCCTCCATGTGGACACAAGATGGCCACCACAAGATGGCCAGCAGGGGAGGGCGGTTGGGAGGGACCAGGCCAGCAGAGGAGGGAAGTTGGGGGTAAACAGGCTGGCAGGGGAGTAGTTAGACATCAATCAGGCTGGCATGGGAGTGGTTAGGGTGATCAGGCTGGCAGGCAGAAGCGGTTAGGGGAAATCAGGAAGGCAGGCAGGCAAGCAGTTGGGAGCCAGCAGTCCTAGATTGTGAGAAGGATCCCAGATTGGAGAGGGTGCAAATTGGGCTGAGGCACAACCCCCTGCCCCCGTGCATGAATTTAATGTGTGTGTGTGTGTGTGTTTGTATATGTGTGTGTGTGTGTGTGTGTGTGTGTGTGTGTGTGTGTGTATGTTTCATCTCTGGAATGATATACATCTCTAGGTAATAACAGGGATTATCTCTGGGGAGTGAAAGTATAAGTACTTAATTTTTCCATATGCTTAAATGGATTTTCTCCAAAATAACTTACACCAAGAAAACAAATTTTCAAAGCATGCAGTGGGATCACCAAGAACATTTTTGTCTTGGGCTCATTTATTTTCATATTTAAAAACTCAGTCCCTCATGTGTAAATAATCTCACGACAATCCTGCTCTCTGCCTATTGTCCCCACATGAATAAAGACTCCGCTCTTTCATTCTCCAAAGGATTCCAGTTTGAAAGAAAAAAATTATGATCATTTCACCTCCGGGATATAAGATCACAAGATTTGAAACGTGTGTGAAGCAATCAGTATAAAGAGAAACTAGATCTGTGAGGAATTTCACAATTCATCAGTTCAAAATCTGAATTTTCTCTAATCCAGAAAACGATTCTTACAAAACCAGAAGGACAGTTGTCTGCACAGATTCCATGCTTGCGCGATTTGACTGTCTGAATGAATGGGGAAATGACCACAGCATTCTTTGCCATTGATGTTTACCATAGGGTAAAAGTCCTGGAGCCAATTGAAATATTTTAGGGGAAAAGCATTCCAGAAGGCAAATATCGATGATAAAAGAATAGCTCTTAAAATTATATTTTCTTTGCTTTGTAGATTTTCCATGACTGCGAACAACTTAAAGATTTGAGGACTAAGAAGAGGCTTCAGATGGAAAGTGGCTCTTACCTTGCTCTGCAAGTTTAGCAGAATGATGTCTTTGCAAATCCACTGCCGGCCCATTGAGTCTCTCCCCGTGGGGAGCCAGCAGGCTCGGAATGCGAGCTTTTCAAATGGAAAGTAGGGTGTTTTAGCCCCCTACCTTCTTCTCTCTGAGAGCAGACAACTTCAAGTCTTAAAAATTCAGCCCTGCATTGTGACAAGGGCATTTGTAAGGGCTGCGTACAGCTTGGGCTTCAAGCCACGTTGGTCTTTATTCAGGCGAAAGCCCCAGGAGGCAGGAGATTGATTTATATAAGCTGGGCGTTCTATATTTCCCTGAATCCTCTTTAACTGTACTAACATTCTACTGGGATCTGATAGGGAAATTTTTACTTAATCCTAGAGGTAGCGGTGTTAGTCTGATCCTCTGTGCTTTCTAAGTTAGATGTGGGAAAATAACTTCATAATAAAGAAAAATCTCCCTTTATTCGTGTATTTTGGGAATGGGATCATTCCATAGAGTTGCAAGAAAAGCATTTCGGCCCTGGCAGGGCAGGCCAGTTGGTTGGAGCATCAGCCCATACACCAAAAGGTTGCAGGTTCGATTCCTGGTCAGGGCACATACCTGAGTTGTGGGCTCCATCCCTGATCTGGGCACATATAGGTCTATCTCTATCTCTATCTCTCTATCTCAACATACACCCAAAGGGAAGTGAGACAGAGTGGGAGAGAAATAAAAGACTGTCCCCAGGTTCTTTTTTTTTTTAATATATATTTTATTGATATTTTACAGAGAGGAAGGGAGAGAGATAGAGAGCTAGAAACATCGATGAGAGAGAAACATCGGCCAGCTGCCTCCTGCACACCCCCTACTGGGGATGTGCCCGCAACCAATGTACATGCCCCTGACCTGAATCGAACCTGGGACCTTTCAGTCCGCAGACCCACGCTCTACCGCTGAGCCAAACCGGTTTCGGCTACCCCCAGGTTCTTGATGTCTCATCTCCATCTGCAATGCTGTGGAAGAAGCTCAGCCTTGACTTCATCAAGCCTAGAAGTAAGACCCGGAAATTCTGTGCCATTGGCTCCTGGTTCAGTTCAGTCTCTGTCCCCATCCCACTAGCTTAGCCTGTGTTCCTGACTGCACCCTCTCCCCCCTGCACTGCCCTACCTCGTACCCAGGCTTGGGCTTGGCCCCTGCTTGCACCCCACATGGCTGCTGGGCCCGAATTCTGGAGCCTGTGTTGGGGCCCACAGGGTACTAGGACTGCAACTAGGACCTCATGGCAGCATGTGCACCAATGAACTGGAGAATGAACGGGTCTTACCAGGACAGAGGCTCCGGTTAAGCCTAGATGATAGTGTATTACCCGGGCTTGGGAAGAAGCAGCTCTCTTTCAGACTAACCAACCCATTTCCCAATCCTTCCTGGGCTTGTCCTGGGCTCTCCCCATGGCCAATCCATTTCTTAGACTTTCCAGGGTTCTGTGTCCCTTCTCCAATAAATAGCATTTTCCCCCAGGCCAGGCACCTCCCCTTTGTGATTGCCATCCTGGCTCTTACTGGGCATGCGCCTGGCCAACAAACTCCTCCGCTTTATCCCTCCCCGTCATAATTCTGCTAACGGTCAGTAACACACCCGTCCTGCCCTCTTTGGGGGTGCGGGAAGGGGGAGTGGGTCCCAGGGGTGAAGGATGAAGGGGTTCCGTAAGAATGCTTCCTAGTGAAGCAAGCTTACTCTCTGACTCAGCTCTCTAGTTCATGATGTTTAATGTCTGGTTCCCTTTGCTTCCTTCCTTTATTTGTAACTAACCAGCTAACTATCCCAATAGTTGAATTTTTTTAAAGGGAAAAGTTCTAACATGTTAAATTTCTCATATCATTTCATTTCCAGATACCTGAAGAGACAAACACGATGGGAAAAAAATACGAGGAAGGGAGGAAGGGAAAGAGGGAAGGGAAGAAAGTAAAGGGAAAAAAAGAGAAAATGAAAGGAGCAAATGGCTAATTCAGTTACCAGGGGAGATCACTAAGGTACGCTGAGGACTTGTTTTTTATGTGTCAGAGTTACCAATGCTCCCGTAAGCTTAAGGGGTTTCATCCAGAAGTGTAGTTATTCTCACACTGTGATTTTCTTGAATGAAGACAACTTGAAAGACAGTGGGAACATAGAAATGATGTTCTGCCAATCAGAAGTGACAGCAATCCCAGGAGAGAGTGGATCATTCCTTTAGGAGCTGAATGGACTCCACACCAGCAGCTCGCCCCTGGATCTGTGAGCCTGCATCAAGCTCTAAGTACTACTGTAGCATGAACACTTATGTTAGGGGAAGCAATCAGATCCAGTATTAAATTTTTGGGAAAGAGATGACTGTTCAGGGACTAACTCGATGTGAATTAAATGATGCTGTGGTCCAAGAGGATCTGAGCAATAAGAATTTTTGCTGTGACCCTTGGAACAGCTCTGTCTTGGGCAGGGGCAGGGCCGGGTCAGTGACCTCCGTCTTCTTCCTGGGGTGGAGCTGGAGAATAATTTATGTGCCAGGAGGAAGAAGAGATCCTCCTCTGCCTGAAACCAAGACTATTTTTAACTCTCTCGGTTGAGAAAACTCCGATTTCTGGCTCAGGCGCCTTTTAGATGAACATGCTTCTAAATTAAAATTGAAATGACTCACTGGGCTCTGTACTTGGAGTGGGCTGCAGGCAGCTCCGGAGAAGTCCCTGCAGCCTCCCACACACTGGGTAGCTAGGGGAGGCCTGGCTGAGAGGCTGTCAATGAGAAAACCCAAAGCAGAACCGAGTGTGAACTTCATTATCACGGAAGAAAGGCTTTCGTGACCAAAAGGTGAAAGAGTGCAAAAAAATTCAACTTGGTTTTGTTGTTGCTTTCTTTCCACTTTATATGCTCAGAGAACTGCTTTGTTTTCATCTCTTTCTCTCTCTCTCTCTCTCTCTCTCTCTCTCTCTCAGGAAGGGAATTCGGTGTTAATAGGAACATTTCAAACCTGCATTTGTTTCGAGAGAGCATTTACTTGTAAGGGCTGAGTCTCAGCAAACTTGGTGAGAGAGTAAGAAATGTGAGCCCCATTTGACAGAAAAGCAATTTCAACCTTGGCATTTCAGAAAGGAAACGAAAGAAGCGAGGTAACATTCCTCTGTGCAGGGTGCTAGTACACCAATGATCTCATTTAATGGATTTTGACTCAGTGACAGAAAGCACGGGCAGTGAACAGATCCCAACTCGCACACAAAGGAGTTGAAAACTTCCCAAAGGCCGCTGGCTGAGATGGCCAGAGAGAGACGGCAAGGAACGGGGTTGATATGGGAAAACAGGTGGACATGTGTGGAGGAAAATGGGAGTCTATAGAAGCTATCTCTCTGCCCATGCCAGCTCTACCAGATGGCCCAAAGCCCTGGCAAGCTGGCTTTGGTTCAAGTTTTCCGGGAAACACCATAAGCCTGCAGCAGTCTGGGGGACAGGAATTTACACCTTCATTCAGAATGGACCGCTCGTGGCCTCGTTTACATAATGCGGGCTGCTGGTCTCATTCACCTTTCTATGCCTAGGACCTGACTGGGCACCTAGCAAGTAAAAGCAGCTCAACAACCGTTTATTGAATTAGCGCCATGAGGAGCTAAACAAAAGATGTATGTCTTAGCTGAAAACCAGCAGACTCTTTCACAGTACATTTTGTCTTAGGACTAGTTATAAAAGAGAAAACAGGAGACTGAGAAGAGGGGAAAAGACACGGTGATTTAGCTGATAGCACTGGAATGAAGAACTCTGCAAAGCAGCTTTGGGCGCTGGGTGAGATAAAGCAGGCTGGAGGAGAGTATATTTTGATGGCCTGGAACTGAGCCCCTGGGAAACGTCTGGAATTTAAATAACAGCTTTTCTGTTCAGGGCTTAGGGGCACAATGGGATAATAACTTCTTTCTCCTCTCCTGGAGCTCACATTCAGATGGGGAGACTGACATTAAACATGCATTGAAGGTAACTACAGACATAGTCAGTGTGTGGGTGACAATGGTGGTGATGGTGTTGGTGGTGATGGTGGTGTGTGGAGAGCAGCTACAGTGTTTGGACAGGTTCAAGCCTCGGACTGATGAGAGGGCTCAGTCCTCTCGTGGCCACGTGAAAGTCCCAGCGTGGAGGGCAGAGCCCTCCCAGCACAATGATAGCCAACAGCTGTAGCTGTGAGCCTGAACCTGTGGTCTAAACACGTGGTCCCACGTGCCTGAGTGACGTGGGCTAGATAGAGTTCAGGTGCATGTAGTTGAATAGGATTTAAACCCACGAGAATGTTATAAACCTCTTGACCACGCCCTTACTTTGCCTCATGGCATCTGCTATAAAATAAAGACACGGCTTGTAGTCAGTGGCACTCTTGCTGTCTCGCCATCAGAGAAGAAGCAGCGTCCCACTGAGACCCAGCTTTCATTCTCCTGTCTGTCTCTTCTAATCCTTCACCACCTCCACTCAGGTTCACCCTTGGCCGTGCTGGCACAGCTCAGTGATGATGGTGATGGTGATGGTAATGGAGGTGGTGATGATGGTGGCGATGGAAGTGGTGGTAATGGTGGTGATGGTGATGGAGGGAATGGTAGTGATGGGGATGGTGATGGTGGGGACAGTGGGGACTGTGGTGGTGGTGGAGGTAGTGGTGGTGGTGGTGATAGTGATAGAGGTGGTAGTGATGGTGGTGGTGGTGATAGTGGTGATAGTAGTGGTGACAGTGGCTGTGGTGGTGGTGGAGGTATGGATGGTGATGGTGATGGTCATGGAGGTGGTGATGATAGTGATGTAAGTGATGGTTATGCTGATGGTGATGGTGGAGAATGGTGGTTGCTGTGGTGGTGATAGAGGTGGTGATGGTGATGGAAGTAGTGATGGTGGTGGTACAGGTGGTGGTGGTGATGGAGGTGGTGATGGTGGTGGTGCTTATGATTATTGTGGAGGTGATGATGATGGTGGTGGTGCAGGTGGTGATGGTGGGGGTGGTGGCAGTGGAGGTGGTGGTGGTGTGAGTGGCTGTGGTGATGGTGGTGGTGGTGGAGATGGTGGAGATGGTGGAGATGGTGGTGGTGGTGGTGGAGGTGGTGGTGATGATGGTGGTGGTGGTGACGGTAGTGATGGTGGTGGTGAAGGTGGCAGTGGCGGTGGTGATGGTGGTGGTGATGGTGATGATGGTGTGTGTACAGAAAGCAGCTGTTGCTCCAGACAGGGTGACTCATGGAAGCCATATAAGCCATGTGATTTCATCCTCTATGTATGTCCTCTAACATGAAACCACTGAGGATAAAACATATTCTGCTTAAAAAACAAATCACGAATGCTGCTTGATTTTGTACACTGCAGATAAGAGGCAGAATAAAGCTGTCATGCAAATATGTCAAACCCCTTTTTTTTGGGGGGGAGGGAACAAAACAAAGCTGAGTAAAAATAAAATCTTGTGGGTTTATTTTTTGGCATAGGGGAATTTTAATCTATTCGTTCTAGCCATATGTGCTTACTCCTAATATGTACTGACATGTTCGCTCTAATAAATAAGAGAGATGCAATCCTTGCTCTCACAACATTTAAAATGTGCAAACTTAGACCAGGGCTCACAAACTCAAGTGCCTGTGCAATGAGCACCAGTCAGCCATTGTGGCCAGCTGGCGGGTGTTCATCTTGTCCAGGACAAACCACATCTCACTGCCGGGACCTTTGCCATCAGCCAGGAAGCCTTACTATTGATTGCCAGGTGCAATTTTCAATAGAAGCTAAAAATCCATATTTGTATGTGAAATGTTCTAGCTTTTTATTTTTTAAATATATTTTATTGATTTTTTTTTTTTTACAGACAGGAAGGGAGAGGGATAGAGAGCTAAGAACATCAATGAGAGAGAAACATCGACCAGCTGCCTCCTGCACACCCCCTACCGGGGATGTGCCTGCAACCAAGGTACATGCCCTTGACCGGAATGGAACCCGGGACCTTTCAGTCCACAGACCGGCGCTCTATCCACTGAGCCAAACCGGTTTCACTGTTCTAGCTTTTTAAATGTTTCCAATATTTTCTAATTTTTCTAGACATTGTGTGGGCCAAACACAGCACCAGTTACAGTCCATACGTGGCCCATAGTCGGCCAGTTCGTCACTCCGGTGTTAAACAATTCTCACAAGTCATTATGACAAACAGAATGATCCAGGCACAAGCTGGAGCTGGACAGGGCCCCTGTGCCAGTCTAGAAATGCTCCCGGCACATCTGCATCAAAGTCACTGTGTGGAGGAGGGAGCTGCTCTCATTAGTTGATTTTCATTTCCTCTTGACTTTTGTGGTGTGATACTGTTTTGAGATTCCTTTTGTTCTCCCTGTGTTTCTCCCTATTCTTGCCACTAATTCAAACTGGTCTCTAGCTTTCTGTTTTATTGCCTCAGGGGAAATGTGTCAGGACCAAGGTGGAATTACTTTGCAAATCTTTCTGGCTTTCATTTTCCAAGGCATCGAACCTAAGGAGTAATTTGCAGAAGAGGTTAATGGAAGGAAGGATTTTCCAGGATAGACAGTCTTGAATAACCAAAGGACAAAAAAGCACTATTTACTGGCCCAAGCAAGAAAGAAATTCCTCCCAGACTAGAAAGAGGAGAAGGAAAGAAGAAATAATCACCGGGTTCAGAGCAGCAAGGATCCCGGCTCTGCCTCTTGCTGATGCCCTCACTGGTGCATCTAGGCAGAAGGGTATGTAGGCAGCTGAAAGAATACAGATGTACCCCAAGAATGGCCATAGGTCGGCCAGTGTGGCTTCTTGCTTAAACATGGACCTATTAAACCAGAAGGTCAGGGTTCGATTCCCTGTCAGAGCACATGCCTAGGTCTCAGGCTCAATCCCCAGTAAGGGGCATGTAGGAGGCAGCCGGTAGATGATTCTCTCTCAACATTGATGTTTCTCTCTCTCTCTCTCTCCCTCTCTTAAATCAATAAAAAAAATGATCTGGGGGAGATAAGAGATCAACCGAAGGACTGGTATACATGCATATAAGTACAACCAATGGACACAAAACTCTGGGGAGGGAGGGCATGTATGGGAGGGGGAGCAATGGTAAGCTATGTACACTTATAATACCTTAATAAATTAAAAAAATTGTGGCCATAAAATACGCACACTAGTGTATGTGCCATCCAATAATTTGCTACCCTTCATGGGTTCTAAAGCCAGCTGGTAAGCTTAAGAAAATAAAGACCTTTATTGGTAGTACCATTGCAAGACATCTGGAGTTGCCATGACAGACTGTAGCATTCGAAGCCTCAGAGTCTCTCTTACTTTTCAATAGATTCTGAGAGAGATAGTTCAAGTTCTAGAGTCAGACCAAAGAGAAATCCTCCCCAGTGAGCATTGTTCAAAATTAATAGGCATCGAGTGTTCTCCTGAACAAAAGAATCATGAGCATTATCTAAGTTTTATTATAATAGTTTTTAAGGATTAAATTTGGTCATGAAAAAGTTCTATCAAGGTTATTTTACAGTAGAGGCCTTTGAGAAGTTTATATAAATTTAATTATGTCATAAATGTCTTTGTGCATATGAAAACAGCAGTGTCATTTAATAACAATGAATACTATCGAATTTTCACCCACACCCATTTACCTCTTCATTGTTTTCAAATTGCTTTTTCATGCTTGGGTTTATTGTCTTGGGTTTATTCTGTACTCTATTGAATTTATTAAGCCCAAAGAAAGAATAAAGAAGGAGATAATACAGGACAAATGAAGAAAATAATGAAATCAAAGACATAGAATTCTCCAAGTCAAAAGTTGCTTCTTTAGATAAATAAAATTAGCAAACATACTTTACAATATTTCTTGGTCTATTCATTTTTTAGAGTTGCCTTAAAAGTAACCCATTCCAATAGGTCAATTTTTAAAATCTACTTTGAATTATTTTACTAGCATTTGCAAGTTTAAGATTATTTTCTTTTTTTTTTTAAACTACACCTTTAAATCAATAGGTAGTGAGCCTCATCATTAAGGAATATTTTTATCAAAGTTTTTTTTAAAATAAAATATAGCCACAATAGCTCTCTTTTTTTTCCAGTTATCTTTCTTTCATTGTTTTACTTTAAATCTTTTTTTAATCTTTTCAGTTTATATGTATCTTTGGTAAACACCATACAGCTAGAATTCTAATGTGATCATTCTGGAATATACTCATTGTCTGGATTCCAGACACATGAAATGATTCAGGGGCTCATGTTGGCAAAACACACTAAACAAAGAATGGAAAGTAGAGGAACGCTTTATTCATAGGCTATAGAATTATTGAAATCAGCCAACTCAAATATTTCAATAATAAACTACCTCTTAAACCCCTAAAAAGGCTGGTTAATAATTATGTATAACAGGATATTGAAGGGGAGCTGGTTAGGGTCCTGACCACCAAACCTACATTTAGAGGTCTCAGAGGTCTCAAAACCTCTGAGATAAGCCTGCTTCCAGCCAGCTTTGTCCGCAAGAATGGGAGGTGGATACATGAATTTAACCAAGGAGAAAAATTACTTTAATCTCTACTGAGAAAGAAAGGAATGCATTTACTCATGTATATGCTGCATTAAAAACTCTTCATTAAAATGTTTGCTAATGAACAGTATGGAGTTCCCTAAAAAAAAAAAACTGAAAATGGAACTCCCATTCAACCCAGTAATCCCACTCCTAGGAATATATCCCTATATATTCCTAGAAACACCAATCAGAAAGGAAATATGCACCCCTATGTTCATACCAGCACAATTTACAATAGCTAGGATTTGGAAACAGCCTAAGTGCCCATCAGCAGATGACTGGATCAAAAAACTATGGTACATCTACACAATGGAATACTATGCTGCCATAAAAAAGAAGGAATTCTTATCATTTGCAGCAACCTGGATGGAATTGGAGAACATCATGCTGAGTGAAATAAGCCAGTCAATGAAAGAGAAACACCACATGTCCTCACTCATTTATGGATAATAAAGAACATTATAAACTGATGAACCAAAAGATAGATACAGAGACAGTAAAGCAACAAGCAGACTGTCAAATGACAGCGGGAGATCTGGGGGAGATAAGAGGTCAACGGAAGGACTTGTATGTATGCATGTAAGCAAAACCAATGGACGAAAAACTCTGGGGAGGGAGGACATGTATGGGGGGGGGCAATGGAAAGATATGTACACATATACCCCCCCCCCAAAAAAAAAAAACCCCACACCATTTGCTTGTTTCAAAAAAATGTTTGGTAATGTGGACATAGCCTTTTTATTATGGCTCTCCATATTCTTAAGGAGAATGTTCAAAATGATTTTGTTGTTATCCAAGCTTAGTTTTAAGAGACAGAGTTGCAGAACCACCATGGGTGAATCTGATTATGTGTCAATCACAGACCTGGGTTCTTAGAGCACAAATCTGCTGGCAAGGTACTGAAAAATCCTGGGAACAAGATAAAGGAGAAATCTTTGGCATAAATCTCCTGCCTGTCTGTGATTGCCTGGGTTTCTTTACAGGTCCTGTCTCTTAGTTGACTAGGGTTTGAAGAGGTTCTTCACAGGGGCTGGTGAATTTTCTCTATGTTTAGGTTATAGTGGAATTAAAAAGGCATCTGTTTTTCTTCATAGAATTCTCCTTAAACTATTTGGGATTCCCTGTTTAAAAGCAAATGAGAAAGATAAAATATGCTAAAATTCACTTTAAATGTTAAAAAACAGCACTAGAAATAAATCATGCAAATGAGATGGTCTGCTGAATTAAATAGCAAAGTACAAGGACAGGAAAACCTTTTTAAAAGAGAAGCTGTAGAAACACAAGGTCTAAAGCTGAACACACACACACACACACACACACACACACACACACACGTGTACACACACACGCACACGGGCAAATAGCTGGGCCCCAAACACAAGGCCCTCTGATGAGAGACTCTGGAGGAGGCAGACCAGTGGGACATTCTGGTGTGGAAAGAGGGAAGATGAGGGGACAGTTGGCATCCTTCACAGAAAGGTCAAAATTCCAAATCACCAAGTTGTCAGAGCTGCTGGATATTTGTAGTGTAGATAGCCAAGGGCTCTGAACAGAAGGCACAAAGAACAGTGATGGGGAGCTGATGAGCTGTGGATACTTGAGTTACAAAGTTGGGAAAGTTACTATTGTAGTAGAACATCCACACTTTACAAAAGGGAGCAAAGAATAATTCAACATCCACACGCCCCAGGACTGCAACCAAAGGGCGTTTACCAGGGTGAGACAGGAAGCAAGGAAGCACAGGGCGGTGGGGAAAGGCTTCAAAGGTGGCACTTAACCTGCACGCCCAGCACAAGGCAAAGGCTCATGGGGGCTGGTGTGCAGGGGCATGGACGCCCGCTCTGTGGCTGGGGTCCGTTAGAATTAGAACCTGTCACGGGAGCTCACCTGTGGCCATTAAAACCTAAATTGTTCCCCTGGTTTTTCTTATTTCTCTCTTTGTGGATTCCTTCTCCTGTCACTCTGCAAGGGATGAAAGAAGCTCTGAATCTTTTCTCTCTTGCAGAGGGAATTTTATGCATTTCATATATTTACATTTCTTCCTTCGCTTTATGATGGGCTCAAAAAAAAAACAACCTATGATTTTATATATGTTTTTATTGTTTGAGGGAGAGTGATGTGACTATATCCTAAACAGAAGCCACTATATAATTCTGATAATTAATTTCTCTAAGCCTCAGTCTCTTTCTCTATAAAATGACCTATACTAGCACAGTAGTTTCAAGACTAAAAATAATGTAGCTGTATTGTATATTCTCATTTCCTTTCTTTTCCTTCTTTGGTTGGTACTTGAAATGGTGCATAAAACCAAACTCACGGTGCACTATTTCTTTCTCCCTTATTTAGTTGTGCTCTTCTCTTTTGTCAGTTTCCATCTATGCTGAGCAAATTGACTTTTCACTGTTACTTCAGAAAGTCTTACTCATTCTGGAACAGACTGATTTTATTCAGAGCTATGGCTTAAGTAAATTCATAGCTGGTCCTATAAAAGTTATATACAATTGAATGTGGCCTTTCAACTATCAAAAAGATTAACATTGTAATGATACCATCTTTGAGCACATAATGTAACCATAATCAATATATGTGAATAAAAAATTTTTATTTGATACTCATCCCCATTTTTATCAGCCAGGAAATCTGAGTCACGGAGATATTAAGTTGACCTGTATTAGGAAGGAACATAACCATATCATCCTTGAACATAACTTTACTGTCCGGACTCGCACACCAGTCATCTAAACCATGTTGCTCATTTATACTGATTTAGGAACCCTGGGGCCTCCTTTCGTGCCACATTCATTCCTTTCTGAAGAACAGATAAGAAGAAAATACAGTAAACTAAACTCACTTCAGAAACTCACTAACCATTAATAAAAATGCCACACAAGGGAAGAAAAGCATATGTAAGTGACACTGAGCTGCTGAAATAGGCAGGATATCTTTGGTTAGTAGGCATAATTCTGCACTGATGCTGGCTAAAATTGTTCTATTTCTTGTCTATCCATTCTTCCCAGGCACTTCCAAACCAGTAAAACTTCCCTGGAATCCAAAGTTTAAATATTGGAAAATACCCAAGGGTTTTTTCCATACTCTGCTTTCTAAGCAAAAAGTTTTGTTGTTGTTTTTTTTTGTTTGTTTGTTTGTTTTTGTTTTTTTAATGAGAAGATTCTGATTAAACCCCAGCTACAATGTCACAAGTGCTTTGGTATACTCGATGCCCTAACGGACTATTACTGATGTCATTTATGTGATCACAACCTGCGTTTGCAGCAGTGAAGAAAGCTAGGCCTGGGCAGCATTAACAACCCTACTAATTATCTACGTACATAAAAGCCTAAGCAACTGGCCAACCTGCTGACCAGCCAGTAGCTACGATGAGCAATGACCACCAGGGGGCAGATGCTCAACACACATGCATGGAAACATGGAACAGACTGATGAATCTCAGGGGGAAGGGGGGAGGGGGAAGAGTGGGAAGAGATTAACCAAAGATCTTATATACATACTAGAGGCCCAGTGCACTGAGGTCCCTTGGCCCAGCCGGCAGGGATAGGGCTGAAATTGGCTCTCGGCCATCCCCTGAGGGATCCCAGTTTGCTAGAGGCAGAGGTCAGGCTGACAGACCCCACCAGTGCACAAATCCATGCACCAGGCCTGTAGTACTATTGATATCATCCATAAATCCAAAAAAGATTTATGGATGATATCAATTTCTACGATGTTCTGGCGGTGACATTCTTCCAGGAGAAGGTATAACAGAGCTCATTTGTTTTCCCTTCTTTGTACTAATGCATGTGGAGAGGAACACAAGTGAGTGAGTGAAAGAAAGAAGGAAAAGAGTCCACTGGGACTTACTCTTATAAGAACAGAGAGTGGGAGGGATAATTATCATTTCATATTTTTATTTTAGGATTTAAATGTTACTCCATCTTGCCAATAAATAGTAAAGAATGCTCATTTCTCTGGTAATTAAGGAAATAAAATTTAAAACAATAAGATATTTTTTAATGTTCAGATCAACAAAAAAGTACTGATAATATCCAATGTTCAGAAATAAGTGGGGAAATAGATATTCTCTATGGTTAGTAGGCTTTTGAACTGGTAATGCCTCCTGGGGAGGAGCCATTTATAGATATTAATCATACTGAAAATGCCCCTTGACTCAGCATTTAAGTTTTTAGAAATCTAAACTACAAGATACTCTCACATTTATTGAAAGGTATATTTGTAGTAGGCAGTTGGACAGGCATGAGCAGTGTCGGAATGATGGGCCAGGTACAGAAGTCACCAGGGTGGGAAGCCAAGGGCACCTAGCAACAGGCAACTGTAGGGTGGGACCTCACTCCCAGGGTGATCTTTCTCCTAGCATATCACTGGTCATACAATTTAGATCCCCTGACCTTTCATATCATAGTCATGTAGCAGCCCCCCTTAGAGGAGCAACAAGGAGACCAGAGAATAGCCTATGTGACTCTCTTGCATGACCACTCCCTTAAGCATTAAGCCCTAGAGATAACATCTAGGACTCAGTTGTGTTTCAGCTCCAGGTCCAGAAAAGCAGCAAGAGGACACCAAGACTGACATGAGAACCAGCTGCAATGACTAATGATATGCTGCCCAGACCAATTAGTAGAGACTACAACTCTGGAATGACATACCTGGAAAGTTGATGAATATTCTATTGAGATCCTCCCCTTAGACCTCCACATAAAAACCCTCAAGACTCAACGCAGCTTGTTCTCTCTCTCTCTCTCTCTCTCTCTCTCTCTCTCTCTCTCTCTCTCTCTCTCTCTCTCTTTCTTTTTCCTAAGTTCCAAGGGCCCTTATTTTGCCCCTGTAACTGGGTTCCTGAGCTCACACAGCCCAGCTGGCTCACCTTTCTACCTCTGTGACTTTCTAAATAATTTTTCTCTTATAATTTAAGTTCTTTGGCTCTGAATTCTTTGCTGAATTTAAGTACATAGGTTGCTAAACTGAGGTCCAGTAACATTCTGGTGCCATTTTATTACTAACATATGTGTAAGATGTTTCTTGTAAAATAAATGGAATGATCCAAAATTGGAAACAACCTGTAGGGCCACTCATTGTGAGTTTATTGATACTACGACAGCAATTAAAACTATAAAGTAAATGCACATGTACTGAGATAAAACATTTCCCAGGATATATTATTGGGGGGGGGGGTTTCAGAACAATACCAGTAGGTATTTTTCCTAGCACTTGTATGAATAACACATTGTAATGTCTGTGAATGCATATTGCATAAAAAGTGCTGCAAAAGATGAATAACAAAAATTAGCAAAGATTTCCTTTGAAGAAGAGAGTGGGATTTATGTGGTGGGTGGAAAGCATAATCTCTGTTATAAAAAAATATTTATGTCTGTACATTCAATGTTTATATTTACATTAACAAGTAATGTCTATAACCATGCATTATTTGGGTAACTTTAAAAAATAAAAATAAATGTTAAAAATGGTTATAACATTGTTACCTCAAATATTGTTTCGGATTTTTTTGGTTTTTCATGTTTTTTTTCCCTTAGTATTTAGCAGTTTTATAAAGTAGACATCAGATTTAAAAGAAGTCTAACAAAAATCTTCAACCAGAAGTTTTATTAAGGCTTTTCAATTTATTTTAACTTTCAACTAAATTGAGTTGATTTTAATTATAAATTCTACATTAAGAGGTTAATAGAAATCTTTGAGTTTAGCAATTATACTGGATATAGAGCACAGTATCAATCAAAGTTATTTTTTTATAAAACTAGTACCTAAAATATTAAGTTTATTTGCTATATTAGGATCAATGTCTCCCACTCTGAAATCCGAGACAACTTGGTTTGCACTTTAAAGACATCCTTCTCAGAGAACAAAACTTAGAATATTACACCGTTGGGCTCTTTTACTCAAGTACACAGGTTAATTAGAAATCAGAAATAGCAACATTTTAGTATCTTGATTTGAGCTTCTTGGAATTTTTATTAAAAGACCTTATTTTGGTTCACAGGATGAAGCTAAGAATTACCCATTGATTTCAATGGATATGGAAAATATTCATATTTTCTTAACCAATTCCTCCTACAACTGTTTTTTAAAATCCTGATTTCAATATAAATCATAAGTAAAGAAGGATTTACATAATCACCCAAGTCTGGTTGATTATTGCACTTTGCTTGGAGCAATGAAGTTTTGCAAGAAGGATTACAGTGAGGAATGTGTGGCAGGTGGCAGAGACAGAGCAGTTCTCAGATGGCAGCAGCAGTGCTGGTGAGAGGTGATGGGTAGCTCGGCTTAGGCAGTGCTAGAGCTGATGGAGATGGAGAGAGAGCATCTAAAAGGATCACGCATGGTGTCTGGTCCACAGGGGGCTCAATAAATATCTGTGAAATATAACTGAAGTCAATTTTCTATCAGTCAATATATTCCACAACCAATGAAGCTTCAATCCCAGAGATGATGTGAATTGCCCAAGTTAGTTTGTTGGACGAGTTTAAACTTTAAGCACGGGATACACAGCGAATTCATTCCTATGTTCAGTGATATGCTTGTTAGGGTAGAAATACCTTTTTCTCATTTTCAGGTGAAGCCATGAATAGATTTATATTGGGGATTTGGGTATAAGGTTAATAAGATACAATAATGGTTTCATCAACTGAACTATAATCATTGCTTCATTTTGTTGGATATTTATCTGTATTTCTTTTTGAAAATTAATTGGGACAATTGGAAATTGCCCAGATTGTGACCCAGATTATTAAATGCACAATTAATTGGCCCCTCTAGAATCCTACGAAAAGGTAACCGAATACCTTGAAAGTGAGGTGCTGAATATTTTCTGAATGGAGCATTCTGCTAAGAAATGAGTTGAGCTAGTTGGCCAAAAGCAAGAGGTTGATATTTTGTTCTTTCTTCCTGCTCCTCCACAGATGCTCAGGGTCCCAGTGAGTGGCTGACAGTCTTTCTCCTCTGTCAGGTATGGCGATAAATCCTAGGAACCCTGATATTCTCCACTGTGTTGTTACCTTTCAGTTTATAACATTAAATTATTGTGGTTTCTAATATTTTATGGGATTTATTAGAAACTTGGGAAACGTTTAGGTTCATGTAACAACAAGTACTAAGGGACATCCAGAAGAGTTAAGGCTTCTTAAAGGGAAAAAGCCAGACAAGTAAAGAACCATCTGCCAATACATACAGGGGTCATTTAAGTCAGGCAAAGGGACTAGACCTGTGGTCCCTATGTAGCCGCTTGTAAAAAGAGAAGAGACCTTTGAGGGCATTGGAAGTCACTAATAAACACGAATATGGCCAATTGCTCTAGCTCATAAAAGCCTATCAGCCAGGAAGTCACCACAGCTAAGCTTAAACAAAGAAGGTGGGTGATGCCTGTGCTATATTCTCCCAGGAAGACTGGTGGGGCTGGTGCAGGGACTGGGGAAACAGCTGTCCCCATTCTTAATACAAAGGCAGGGTCTGGAGCAAAGAATGTGTGCATGACCAAAGAAAGGCCCAGGGAAGACCATGAACCAGCCATGCATTGATTCTAACCACTCGTGATGAATCCTCCCGCTGCAAATAACGGGGGAAGGGAGGATTGGTGGCTGATGGACGGAGAAGTAAATTCTTGTGGAACGAAGGTGTGATGAAAACAAGAGAAAGCAAAGCCCTCAGATCTGTACTCTTGATATCACAGGTTCTTTTTACTTGTCACTCTCCTCCCCTTGTCTGTGAGCTCAGGAGGGGTGGGAGAAGGGAGATCATCTTTCCTCAGTCAGGTATCCTTTGTACGTAGTAGTGCAGTGTCTAGAAGAAGACTCTCAAAGCGTATTGGCTGACTAAATGAATGAACTAATGTATGAAGGAAAGAAAGGAGTGATTGAGTAAGGTAAGATAACTTAGATTTAGATAAAAATTTGTATAATATGCCATCAGGCCCGAGACTTCTAGAAGGTTCTATATAAAATACGGACAGAACTAAAATTAATTAACTTCAGGCTAGGAATGGGTTCCATCCCTGGCTTGTGCACCAGGTTGATTCCATCAGTTAAGGGGCATTCTGAGTATGGGAACACATTTACAGCGTCTTTAATAGATGTCAAAACAATAGAATCCAGAGGGTGAGATCTACTAAATTTCTATATAGTAAATAACTTACTCTATAGTTTTCACGTTGCACAGACTTCTATATTTATCCCACTTACATAAGCTCTGCCCACACATTTCTCTGTTAAAAAGAAGTTACCAAGTTCCTTTATTTTTAGAAGATGAGTTCTTTGCTGGCTTCTGAGTGATTTAACTCAGTTTCTTTTAGTTTTTTTTAAAAAAGTTCAAAATCAATAGCTTGCTTAAAGCTGTGCTATAATGGTCCTGAGCTTAACACAGCACAGCTGGGAATTTCAGCCTCCCCGAATGACTTTCACTGAGCCAAAAGCTGAAATGTGCTTGCAGGTATAGAACCTGCTGCTTTGGATTCGGTGAGGCCCCAGTAGTCCATCGAGTTTGTCTGCAGAGGGCACTTCCCACGGAACGGTGGCCCCCGGGTCAGTGACGGTGGATCACGATCACTGAGCTCCATGATCTGTGACAGCATGGTCTTCCCCTCTTCTCATCCAGAGGATGGCATGCTGGCAGCTGCTTCCCTGGCCGCATAGACCCAATTATTGCACTCTCTCAGGGCATTTTTCAGCTCTTTTTGATCTTGGATTATTTTTAATTTTCCCTCTCCCCACGCTGACTTTGTTTTTCCATGTTGAGAGAGAAAAAAGATTCTTGCCCTGTCAAAATATGGAAGCGAGATGCTTTGAATCAGCTCATCCAAGGATAATTCTTGTCCATGCAATAGTTTATTGAGTAAAGCTCGATTTTGCTTATAGATTTCTTACTGTGGTTTCCACTGAAATGCCCTTCAAACAGACAGACTCTTTGATTATTCCAAATAACTGATGGAGGTTTGGGATTTGGGGTATAAAATAGGGACCCAACGTTCCTTCTGGAAATGCATCTGAAGAATTCCTATTATAAGAATAGAGTCTTCTAAAGTGTTCAGGGCCCTTGTCCCAAGAACTAATTCATTGATGAAAATTATGAGGGACAGAAATGCCACCCCCACCCCCAGCTTTGGTCTGACCACACTATTTTTTTTTTTTTGTGCCTCAGTCAGCAGGCCAAATGGAATGGGATTTCCTTAGCTGCTTTGGACCTGCTTTGCTTTCTGGAAGTGTACTGAGTAGGTTACAGTTCGCAGATGCATTCTGTGTGTGTTATAGAGAGAAGACATTCAGGGGAAAGGGTAGTCAAGTTTAGTTTGCAACATACTTGACCTTAATTGGTGACCTTGTGCACCAAGCCTTCTCTTGAGCCAAGCACAGCAAGTGGAGGGGTTATCTGAAGGCATGGCTCTCACTGAATCTACAGCAGGGGTGGGCAAACTTTTTGACTCGAGGGCCACAATGGGTTCTTAAACTGGACCGGAGGGCTGGAACAAAAGCAACCTGACCATGCTGGCACTCTCATCTTGGGCTGCTGGTGAAGGAGCGCAGGGGAGAGCAAGAGAAACCTCCCCTCTTTTGCCTCCGCGGGCCGGATAGAACAGCTGAATGGGTCGGATCCGGCCCGCGGGCCGTAGTTTGCTCACGGCTGATCTAGTGCCTCTCTACAAAGTCTAGATTTGTCACAACGGTCCTGTCTCAGTAAAGGGTTGGGGAGTGTTTTCCTTCTCACCTCTTCCCATTTGGGTATCAGTTTGTCTGTCTGAGCAGGAAAAGGTCGGGGTGAAGAGGAAACAGATAGGAAACACACACAAACAAGAAGAGAGGAAAGCAAGTCTGCCTTGAGATTTCACAGTCATGGACAGAGCGCTAGGGCAGAGATGCATTTCTGAGGCGAGCACCAGCCTAGGGAATTGTTCTATCAACTCTTTTCCTTTGGCAACTCCCTTTCCTGTCCCAACCTGGCATCATTAGGACCATTTGAGTGAAGTGATGCCAGAAAGCAGAAGGGTGGCTCCGGTTCTTTCTGATCAGATTCTGGGTGCCCATTGTCCACTGTTTCCCCTCGCTTGATTTCTTTATTTTTAAAAATATACTTTATTAACATTTTACAGAGAGGGAGATAGTTAGAAACATCGATAAGAGAGAAACATCGATCAGCTGCCTCCTGCTGATACCCCCCACTGAGGATGTGCCCACAACCAAGGTACATGCCCTTGACCGGAATCGAACCTGGGATCCTTCAGTCCTCAGGCTGATGCTCTATCCACTGAGGCAAGCTGGTTTCAGCCCCTTCGTTTGGCTTCTGAAGAAGGAGCCTCACTCTACACCCTGAGGGAGGGGATGTAGGCTAGTACATTCTAGAATTAGTCATGTGCTAGTGTGATAATTGCATCAGCGAGCTCCTATCCACATTGGATGCTTTATTGGTAAAAATGGGCCTAAAATCTCTCTCTCTCTCTCTCTGTCTCTCTCTCTCTCTTTCTTTCTCTTTCTCTCTCCCTCCCTCCCTTCCTTCCTCCCTACCTCCCTCCCTCTTTTCATTATAAATCTTATCAGTGCTTGCTCTGACATCCAGCGACTACTTAAGAAAACTTTAAATGCTGGAATATGGCTAAAGAATTTCTGGGTCCTTGTGGTAGAATTTATTCACATTAAGGGTTACATGTGTAAAATGCAAATTGCTGGAGAGGAGAATCAGAACTTATTAGGCATATCTAAAGCTGATGATGGCAGAACACAGTGGTTATCGAATGCTTTCTATATGTCTGGCACTGTGCTAGGAATTTTCCAAACACAGCACCTCCATTAGTCCACACAAATGCTCTCAGTCAGTTATTATCATCCTGACTTGCAGAATAAAGAAATACAACACAGACAAGTTATGGAAATTTCCTGGGATGGCTCAACGGCTCTGGAATTGTGATTGAATTAGGGAACAGAAAAGGCCTGACCCTCATTTTTTTAAATTATATTTTAATTTCATGAATTTAAGTCATAATTCCTAAATGTAATTCTTAAAGATAGACATCTTCTTAGGCAAGACTAACTGGGCAGTTGAAGGCAAAGGAAAGTAATATTCATTCTCTTTCATAGAAAGAAGTGCCAATAGTAAAACATGGTCAGAAACACGTATTCTGATCACATTTTCTTTTATTTGGAAGTCATTTCCTCTAGTTTTTGCCTCACATAGATCACTGAAGGATCCCAGTCACTCCAACTAGTAGTCAGAATGCACCATTTGCAAGCAATACATCTAAATTTGGTGAGTTACCTGATCCTCTTCTCGGTCCTCCAAAATCTCAGAAATGGAAACCAATGAACGCAGACGTGCAAAAATTGCACAGGCAGGGAATTCTGATCTGAGAGAAGCACAATGCAATCGTAATCGTGTGAAGGGGGAAAAAAATGAAGCAAATCTCACACTGCAGACTGCAATGGTGTCTGCAAGATGGCTAACTGCTGAGTCTTTGATTTAATGAAAACTTAGAGAAAGCCATTCAATTCACGGCAGGGACTGCTTTGTTCTTCCATTATAATTCTTTTTAAGGCAAAAGACGATTGTAAGGATGAACTCCATCCCTGGAAATTTTTACACTAATTACACACAAAGCGCTCTTTTGGCAGAAGGGGACTTATCTCCTTCAGGCAATACAGTTATCATCGTGTAACCACCCTTCACGCTCCCAGATGAATGCTGAGCGTGCCAGCAATGAGTCCCGCTCTATGCCAGCTCCCAGCGTGGAGAGCGGAATGCTTAAAGATTTCCAGAATTAGCAGCCAACACGGACCCCTGATAAAACAGGGAGACAATGCCTCCCTCCAAGCTTATCTGCCACTTGACATAAAAGAAATGGGGCATCCATGAATAAAGTAAATGGCATGGGGAATGGGGGGGTGTACATTCTGTATGTGCGTGCTCTTGTAAGCTTACATGAAGATTCATGAAGAGAAGATGATGTGCAAACTCATGTCAATCTCTTTCAATCTAAAAGTCACTTATTGTGCTAAGTGATATTGAAGGTTCTGGGTGAGGTATCGATTTACTTGAGATTCATCCACTTTCGCACACACAGGACAGAAGCTATTGGATACTACAAGTTTGATTACGACTGTGGGATACTTGATTTAGTGCAGATTTACCTGTAAGCACCGCACACGTGTGGAATGTGTGTAATTTTGCAATGTGTAATGGAGTACGAGTTTGATCGATAACAGTTCCTGTCCTCCTAGCAAGTTCCTCGGATTAGGTACATTTGGAGGAGAAAACTATACTCCTTCTTGTGGTCTAAAAGCACGTGACAATAATGATGGGACATCTGAATATTAGAAAGTAACTGAAGGCCTAGCTATATATTAGAAACTGAGCCCAAGGATACATTATTTCATCACTGCAAACAAGGAGTGATAGTAGACAGCCAATTGATTCTTCCTCTTTCCTCCCTCCCCCCTTCCATTGGTCAAGTGCTGTAAAACATAATTTACATGTTGTAAAATTCTCCTCTTTTAAGTATAAAGTCTGGAGTGCTTTACAAATGTATGTAGTCATGCAACCACTACAACAATCAGATCTACAGAGCTTTTTCACCGCCTCAAAGCTCTGTTGTGTCCCTTTGAGGTCAACCTCCTCCTCCCACCCCCAGATGCTAGCATCCACTGACCTAGTTCCTGGCCTTAATAGTTTTGCCTTTTCCAGAACATCACGTTACTCTGCATTATGGAACTGTGCAGTGCGTACGCTTGCACGTCCGGCTTCTTGCATATAGCAGAATGTTCTTGAGATGAACCCATCTTTCAATAGCTTACTCCTTTTGATGGCTGAGTATGCTCCATGGTATGAATTCATCACAAATGGTTTATCTTTTCACAAGTTGATGAGCAGTTGGGTTGTTTACAGTTTGGGGCAATTGAGAATAAAGCTGCAATGTATGTTTGCATATACAGTAGCTCTCTGTGTGGACAGGATGTTCTCATTTCTCCTGGAAGAATGTTTGTTTGATGATGGCAGATGTTTGTCTAACTGTATAAGAAAGTGCCACGCTGCTTTCCAAAGTGTTGGTAGAAGGTTGCATCCCCAGCAATAGCACAGGAGAGTTCCGGTTGCTCCATACCTGGCAGGCAGTTTTGCTAGAACTGGATTCTAATTTTCTCTTGTGATTTTTCTCTACCGATTTCCCAACGTGGTTTGTGTACAGACCCCTACCTGCCGCACCCCGTTTCTTCTCCCTTCCTGACAACATGAGCACAATTCTGATGGGTGTCTACTAAGGATGCATCTTAGAAACCCCTGAGGCACAGCCCTTCTGTACTGTGGGGGGTGAACTCTCCAATCATACTTAAGAAGTAAACACAAATGCAAGCCAACAAGGAATAGAAATGGAGTAATTTCCCATAAGGGAGATTTTTAAAAAATCCTCAACCTGAGGATATTTTTTCCATTAACTTATAGAGAGCAGAAGGGAGAGGGAGACAGAGAGACACACTGATTGACTGCCTCCTGCTCACCTCACCAGGGCCGGAAGCCTGCAACCTAGGTACGTGCCTCTGACCGGAATGGAACCCAGGACCTTTCAGTCTGCAGGCTGATGCTCTATCCACTGATCCAAACAGGTTAGGGCAAAGGAGACTTTTTAAGAGGCTCCAGATACTGCCTCACTAGGCTTAACTAAGTGACAGTAATACTCCTCCCCGAGACTCCCAAGAGAGAATGTCATAATTCAGCATTTACATTTGCCAAATGCTTCCTATTCTGCCAATCCATTAACAGTCCCTTCTCAGTGATTTAGTCAAGGTTATCCAGAAAATTGAAAACTGAGCTGTGTGTGAACAGAACTTGGGCTTCTGCTCAGAAAATCCTGGATCCTGCTTGAAGTCTTTTCATTGCTCTGGCCTGTATTTTTCACTTCACAGGAACGGGCAAAGAAAATCCCATAAAGGGAAAGAGGCAAAGGATCACAGAGGGAGAGCAGTATGAACTGAACAGGGAGGAGAGATCTCCAGGTGACTAGAGTCAGCACACTGAAATGCCAGGTCCTGGAGTCTAGGACTCTCTCTGCGTGGCTCTCTGAGGGGTCTCTATTATTTTGTATGAAATCCTACATTTCTCCAAGTGCATTGGAAATTTAATCTTGCAACATTGGTAATTGAGAATTTAGCCTGTGTATTCTTATGCAGAAAGTGTAGTGTGTTAGCTGGGCTGGCGTGGCTCAGCAGTTCAGCATCGACCTATGAACTTGGCGGTCGCAGTTCGATTCCCCGTCAGGCACATGGGCAGGTGATAGGCTCCATCCCCAGTGGGCGATGTGCAGGAGGCAGCCGATTGGTAACTCTCTCTCATCGTGGATATTTCTACTTTCTCTCCCTCCCTCTCTGAAATTAATTCACACACACACACACACACACACACACACACACACACACGGAAGGTGTAGTGTGTCTGCTGAGCACAATCGGGAAGCCTGTCTTGCATTAGAAGAGGCAACAATTACCGTCTGATTAATGCTTCCCCAGCCACCACCAAAAGGAGGAATTCTTTTTTGACATGAATACTGAGAGGAGCATTTGTTTAAAATGCTGAGGGCTATGGAACTGGACCGTTGGGCCATGAGTTGCATCCATCTGTTGTGTGTAGACAAGGCTGTCACTTTTCTGTGTTTCTCTCATTTCTCACTGCCCTACTTGAGTATATGAATTGGAAAAGGAAGACGGTGAGTAAGGGAACTGAGAGAGAGAGTGCTTGAAATACCTGAGCTCATTTCTTCAGCCTCCCCACTTAGAACTGAAATTTGATCTTTGGGATCTCTGTCTTCTGGAATGTAATCCAACACGAGAATATTTCTCATGAAGAGTAAGGCATGCATTTACTTTTCAGTACTCTCTTTAGGAAAAAAACAACAGGGATTACACATGGAGATATTTTTATAAGTGATCCATTAGTTCTATTAGAAAGTTGTTTCATGTTCACCATCATACAAAGAAATATATAAAATGACTCAATAAATATCATAATGTCTAGTTTCAAGAATTTGTTAGAAAGCAACATGCATTCAATTCTCATCAAATTGCTTTTAGCTAGAAGCTTGCTTTTTATTTGAAAGTGGAAGAGTTTATAAAAATATCTTGCAATGAAAAATTGTAGAAACAGCAGTCACCAAGAATATATCTACAGATGGTCAATGTGACAACATTTTCTTTTATTTCCAGGGTCTACATATAAAAAGAAACAGATACTTCTCATTCTATCATGTTCACATTACTGACACACACACACCCCTTCTTTTTTTTACTACCATGACGAGAAGAAAGCACACACACACACACACACACAACAACAACAACAACAACAACAACAAGAAAATACAAGTTATTTTTGTTTGTTGTTTCCTTGGCATCCTGTTTTTCCCCCCACAATCCTTCCCTCCCCCATCACTGAGTAAATTGTAGTTGGGGAAATAAAAAGGATTTAGAGAAACAAGAGCTGAGAAAGGCTGGCAGAAGAAGAAAAGGAGGAGGAAATTACTGACTAAACCTTTGTGGTTCATATACACTCAGAAGGCACAAATTGCCAAAAGAGGAGCCATGGGTATTTATTATTTAAGAAGCGCTGAAAGTAGTTCCAAGAATCAGCAGGATTCCTGTAAGAGTTGATAAAAACAGCTCTTGGGCAAACAGTTTGATGACATATTCTTTTCTTGATAAGAAATATATCCAATTTTCACCTTTGTTTTTTTTTTTTTTAAGTCTGTCACATCTCTTGCTCCTCAACACACACGGAAGAACAAGCTGGGTTTCAGTCAGACTCAGCCTGTTCATTCCTCTTGCTTATAGTCTTTGCATTTGTGTTTCTCTGCTTTCCAATCTCAGCTAGAGGAATTGCATGAAATTTTAAGAAAAAAAGTAGGCATGAAAAAAGAAGAGTCCTCTTTTGAGAATTTCCTTGGCAAATATGTAAATTTTTTAAACTCTCACTAGACTTTCTCAGTGATATTCCTGTGGGATATTAGAATATATATATATATAGTCTTCTGCCCCCAGTTTCTGATACAGAATTCCCAACACTCTTGTAATTTCCAATGTGATGAGAACACAAGGAGCACCTGACACAAGGTTCCTTAAATGCCTTTGCATTTCCAGAGGGCTGGGAATGCCTTCAGTTTTTTTTTTGTTTGTTTGTTTGTTTGTTTTTGTTTTTGTTTAGGGGGGGGAACATGCCTATGTAATGTTAAATTAATTAAAAAGTAGTTCTATTAACATTGTCTCCACTTTGAGTTATCACTCTTAGTGGTCTCCTGGAGGGGGCGCTGGTCACCAGAAACTGCAAACCATGATTAGAAGCTTGGAATTATTAATCCCACTTCCCCCTTCCCCAGAGAGGTGAGAGGCCTGGCAATAGAGCTAATGATCCATCACGCCTCGCCTCTGTCACGAAGCCTCTATAAGATCCCGAAAGGACAGGGTTCAGGGAACTTTGGGGTTGGTGAGCCTGCGGAGGTGCTGAGAGAGTGTGTATCCAGACAGGACATGGAAGCTTCACACCCGACCCACATACCTTGCCCTGCTCATCTCCTCCATCGGTGTGTTCATCCACACCCTTCTCACACCCTTTCACGGTAAACTGGCCCACAGTTCATTTTTTGGGTGGAGGGACTCTGGGAAATGAACCATGCCCAAGAAGGAGGTCCTGGGAAGCTGCAATTTACACCTCCCCACATCTGGTATCAGAAGTGTTGTAAGTGTAGTAGTAGCAGTAGTAGTAGTAGTAATAGTAGTAGTAGGGTGAGAGTAAAGGAAAGACACACAGGAGGAGTACTGAGTTTTTCCTTATAGTTCCTGAAGACCTACTTTGTGCACACAAAGAAGTAACAGCTATCTCAATTCCACCTAAATTCTCAAAGTGGAGACAATGTTAATAGAACTACTTTTTTGAAGTACTTTTTTTTTTTCTACAAAAGTTATTACTGAAGTTGCTTGTTGTGAACATGAGATTTTTTTGAATTTAGAACCATCTGGAATAAAAACCTAGCTCTAATTAAGGAGAAAAACAGATTTAAAATTTTATATATATATATATATATATATATATATATATATATATATATATATATATATATATATATAATTACATATAAAAATTATATATATATATATACACACACACGATTATATATATATATATATAATCCTCCTTAATATATATCTATTAAGGAGGATGGTACTGAAATTTTGCAGAAACTAATGAATAATCAGGAACAACTTCAAAACTCCAGTTTGAACTGGAGTTACACCAGAACTTTTACTGGAATGTGATGCTTCAGAGTCTTTGATCATTGGTCCAATGCAAATTTGATTTAAAAAAAATACAGTTTGGGGTCAAATTTCCACAAGGCTTTTTGTAATCACATCATCCTTAATGCTTTTGAAGTGCTTCTTGCATTGATCACATTGTGTTCACAGACAACAATCATAACTATTTAAAAATTGTGTGATTAAAATTAGAAAATGGGATTTTTTTAGACATACATTCCAGAGTCTAAGTTCTTGCTCTCACGTGTCCTGATCTGTAGCACTCTGTGGAGAGAGGTCAGGGAGCACTGGGCAAGGAGGGGAAAGTGGCTATGAGAGCACCTCCCTGTCCCCATCAGACCTTCCACCCTTCCCTTTGCTCTGCTGTTCATTCCCTCCCAAATCCTGAGGTGAGAGAAGCGAGAGATTATATGTTTCTAGAACACAGTGCTGAAGCAGCCCCCACAAAATTAATGCAATTACGATGCTGATTTCCAGATGTTAGCTTAATGCCAGCCTATTAAGATCTCTAAAGATGAAGATTAAAACAAACAAACATTATGAGCAAACACCCAAATAAGGACATGTCAGCAAATTTAGTGATAACATGAGTCAAAGGAAAAAAATCTCCAGATAAAGCATTTTGGAAGTTGATTTTCTTCATCTCTGAATGGAGTAGACAGAATTTTCTCAGACCCTCTTCAGTCTTCTTTCCAAAGAGAACCCCCCTTCCCCCCCCCCCCAATTCCTTACTGCTCCCAGCCCTCAGCCTCCTTCCACTTGTGCCGCTCCCTGCACACCCTGTCACCGCACCCGAGTCTTCGACCACATCCTCCTGATTTCATTGCTGTGCCTCCCTAGGCCTTGCACCAAGGGCTGGTTTCTTAATTAGAGTTTTGAAATTCAAGGCAAACCCCCTCCTTTTGCTGGAAAGTATCTCTCCTTCCCCCTCTTGCCTCCCACAGTAGTGGGCAGGGTGGGCCAGGAAGGCACACAGGCCTGGCCGAGGGTGGGCCTCTGCTTCCTAGTTCTATAGCCTGGAGCAGCCTTGGTTTTCTCATTTATCAATATTTGGATAACAACACATATTTCCTTTAATTGAAGGAATACAAGGGAGAAATCACATAGATAGTGAATTATTATTAGGTTCAATAGGAGGTATTATTTATTTATTTGCTACATTAAGTTTTCTAAGCTTTTCTGACTCTTTTTGTGACTCTTACATAGAATAGCTTGATTTTACTTTTGTCCTGATGTAGTTTTTTGTTAAATTTCTGAACCCCTAAAAAGTAAGGCGAACAAGAACTCAAAGACTAGTTACAATTCACCATCTCATCGTCTGGAATGTTTGGTTCTCAACGCCACAGAGAAGATCAATTTACCACTTTCATGTGATTTTTTTTGTAATATTAAAGTATTGCAAAATCGGGTTAAATTTAATTTTATTATTCTTATCCATACTCCTTGTACTGAGCTAACTAAAACAAGCACCACTAACACATATTTTTGAGAAGTCAATGAAATTAGCTTCTTCAATACTTTAAACAAATCCAAAATTAAACGAGCATTCAGTCCCAACTTGTTCATTGCTATTCTCCCTTTAAGGTAAAATCTAGTAGTGGCCAAATCATTATAATTAAGCAATATTATTCTGGATGATAATCCAAATAAGGAAATGTAAAAATGAAATACTAATATACAACTCTTATAAAAGTTTTTAAAAAGTGTGACTATTATGTGCATCACTTTAGAGACACAGAAGCATAGAACAGACTGACAAATCTCAGAGGGAAGGCAGGGTGGGAGGTAGAAAGAGATTAACCAAAGAACTTATATGCATAACCCATGGACACAGACAATAGTGTGATAAAAGCATGAGAGAGGTGGGGTATGGGGTGGAGGGAGTCAATGGGGGAAAAAGGGGGACGTTGTTAATTATTTGAACAATAAAGCTATTTAAAAAAAAAAAAAGTATGACTATTAGCCCAACCAGCATGGCTCAGTGGTTGAGTGTTGACCTATGAACCAGGAGGTCAAGGTTCAATTCCCAGTCAGGGCACATGCCCAGGTTGCAGGCTTTATCGCCAGTTGGGGGCGTGGGCGAGGGGAGGGTGGTTGCAGAAGGCAGCCAATCAATGATTCTCTCTCATCACTGATGTTGCTATCTCTCCCTCAACCTTTCTCTCTGAAATCAATAAAAAATATATTTTTAAAGTATAACTATTAAAATTGATACATACAACTATTCATATATCCTTATTTATTATTAAGGTATAATATTGTCTTCAAAGTTATTAATGATTATTTTTAAATGCACATTTTATAGACAATAGTTGCTTCTGGGGAAAATTCCTTGGCTATTTCTGGGTCATAGAGAAAAATATATACACCAAATCCAGTGGTTTAATCATACAGCTGTGAGGTACACCCTCCAGAGATACAGCCTAAGGATTTAAACTGCAATCGCCCCTTAAAATGTTTTTCCTGCCTTGGCTCTTGGAGGCCCTGCTTTATTGCTTTAGCTAGTTTAAATTTAGACAGAACATCTTACTTGGCCATTTGTGCTAGTTTTCTTTTCTTTCTTCCCCACTTTGCTATTATCAGAGTTGTTTTGTGTTTACTACCTTTACCTTCCCCATGGCACTTTCCCAAAGAACATAGATTTGTCTGCAATCCCCTTGAATGTCTCAGGGCTAGCGTTATTTAGGACGGCTGTACCAGGCCTGTTCCAGCTCCCACAGAAGCACTCTACTTAGATTCACAGAGAGGTACGAGGAATTTTACCACAAATTCACATACTAAGCAATTGTACATTTCTGCCTGTACATGCATTTCCCGCCTTGCACTGAATTCACGTAATGGATACTTCTTTGTGATTTATTTACTCACTTTATTTGCTGTACAACTGCAAAATAGAAAAGTGAGACATGGGGTTTTGAATGATCACATGACTCAGTGAGTGCAAAAGTTACCTGGTCGCGGCGCATCGTTTTTCTAGATGTTTGTAAGAGAGAAACTTGGCTACCTTGCTGGTGTATTTGCATGCTTACCTTGTCGGACAGCCAGTGTGGTGGTATAGACCAAGAAGAGCAGAATGTAATTGAGGAAACTCTGGAAGACTGGTGTGTTGGCGTGGAAATCTTCTGACAAGTACTTGCTGGTCAAGCCAATTCCACAAATCAGGAGGGATAAGACCTGGCCCAGAGCCACAGAGATTAGCATCTCCCTGAGAAAGAAAAAGAAGCACAGCAAAGATCAGCAGGAAGTCCACTTACACAACATGGAAAATGTACTGAGCATTTGTGCTATTCGTCGGACTAAGTGCAATGAATAGTATTTCTTTTCATTCATTATAGCAATGCTGCGAGGAGGGTGCAATTGTTACTGAGGTTTTATAGGAGGGAAATCTAACGCTGAGAGGGCTTAAGGAATTTCCTCCCAGTCGCATGCCCAGGAAGTGGCGAAGTGGTAAACCTGGGAATTGAGACTAACTCTCTCCAAATGACTATGGCCTCTACCCACTGCCCTCCAGAGCCTGTGGGAAGGTTAGCACCATTCCGAGGTCCACCATAGAATTAACGAAGTGTTCAGACACCTGAGTGAGAATGTGAACACCAATCAGGAGAGATCATATTCCAACCCTACCATCAGGCTCTTACACCAATGACAGAGACTTTTCTTTACAGATCGAAATCTTGGATCCAGGAACATGGAAATGAAGAGGCTGAACAAACCCCTGAAAATCCAGAAGGACCACCTTCTCCACTTCCAGATCGGGGGTCTCAGTTGGCTCTAGAAACCATTAGTAAGCACTTCTAGCCAGTCTCCTCTCCTTAGGTTATAATTGCTTACACATTACAACTGTTATTCATGAAGGAAATTTAATGACCCAGGTGGTCACTTGAAGTGAAATATTTCAAGATCTGTAGATATTTTCTGGGACTTCTTCCTAGGCAGTGTCCCTGGAGCCCACTCTATTGGGATCACGAGCAAGTCAAGGGGTCTGCTTTGCAAAGGCTTGATGTTCACATGAACCTGTGTGCCCTGACACAGGAAGAGCCCTGGAAATACTAAACAGGCTCCTGCCCTCCCCATGCTCATCTGCCTTTCCTGGTTTATTTATAGAAACAGCTCTGTAAAATAAGCAAGGAGTAGGATTTCTCAACAAAAAAGCATTAGGTAGAGGGTTTGCAGTGTTACATAGTCCCTCTCTGTAGAGGGCGCCTCGGAAGACTCATGGGCATTTCTTTAATTATTGTCAGCTGAATCCAGTGGCATCGGCAAAGCCACGTCCTGGAAACATGCTTTGCCAAAAGGCAGGGGTGTTGTCAGCTTGACCTTCAGCCCAGGTGCCAGGGGGTGGGTTTTGTTATTTAAGTCCAGTTAAGCACCAGGAATGAATATGACTGGGGCCCACTCAAGAATGCACATAATCTCCTTTGTCTTGACTTTTAGTAAAACTTCCTGTTTTTTGATGTATAAAATAAATACACTGTATTGGCTCAGGGTCACTGTTCCTATCCCTATCCATGTCAGAGCTTTTTCCTTCTATCTCTGTCTGTCTTTTTCTTTCATTTTTTCAATCTCTAGCTGTCCCTACTCAGGAACCAGACCACTCTCTAGTCGCACTGGATGTGGAAAAGAGAAATATTTACACCTCCCCATGGCTAACTACTACAACTAATCGTTGTGACGGTTACGACCAGTGGACCAAACAACCAGTTGCCTGGTCACTATGATGCTCACTGGCCATCAGGGGGGTAGATGCTCAATGCAGGAGCTGCCCCCTGGTGGTCAGTGCACTCACACAACCAACCTCCTGTGGCCAGCCAATCTCCTGAGGTCCCTTCCCCTAATTGGCCCCCATCAGCCTCAATCAGGACTGGGTGAGAAGGCCCCAATCAGCCACGATTGCCAGCCAGGCCTAAGGACCCCAGTCATGCATGAATTCGTGTACTGAACCTCTAGTATAATATGATTAAATGACAACTGTAATTGAAAAATTTTAAAAAATTAAATATCATAATAAGGAGTTGGTTTCAATAGAAAGATAATAAGTGTTTTTGGTATACTGAATTTGAGCTGCCAGATCATCTTCCACATGGTCCAGCAGTGTCAGAATTATGGGATTAAAAGTGAATGAGAAGGTCAACCAGGAGGTTGATATGGGAAGTTATACACATAAGAGATAGCTAAGGTCCTGGAAATGGATATCACCGAGGAAGGGATAACAGCAGAGAAGAAAGACAAGAGAAAAATCTCTGGGGACTCTCCAGATTGGGGCTAAGGGAGAAAGGCACATCATTAGAGCGAGAAGTGGTTAGAAAGCTAAGGGGAAGAGCAGAATAGCTCTTGGTATCAAGGAAACCAAGGGAACAGATACTTGCATGGCGGGAACAATTTTAATATTATATGTTGCTTAGAGGGTAGGGAAAATGAGGACTGAGAGGAGATGATTTGTAGTCACCTCCAGCCTTTGAAAGACCAGTTTTGGCTGAAGAGCACCAGAGCAATCCTGGTGTCATTCTGCAGCCAACACATACACTCTGCCCTCACAAGAGGGCACAGAGCACTCGCCAAGTCTAAGTGGCTGGCTTCCAGAAATATTCTGGCGGAAATGAAGACAAAAAAGGCAGCCAGACTGACTGATGAAAACTCTTCCACCAAGATATCTGTAATGTGTGCCTTTCAGCAAAAGGTCAACACAAGCCTATTCTTGTTTCTTCAGCCAAAGAGAACAGCAGATATGCTGCATTCAATTTCTGCTTTTAATTAGTAGCCGTGTCATTCAGCTGCTGCTATGATTTGATAGAGGGTGCAAACTATGATTTTCCCCGTCATGCTAATAAACATGACTTGTAAAACAGAAAGGAATGGGAGGGAGCTTTGATCAGATTAGTTTGTGAGTCCTTTTCCAACTGTAGGGATCTAGAGACTGCAGATGTTGTTGCAATCTGCACATCTGACCTAAGTTCCTAGTCACCAAAGCAAAATAAATGAGTAACTGAATAAAACTATAAGTAAACCTAGATGTTGACACCCTGTGAACCCACCTCCCCACTGCTTCTATCATCTTCCTTTCCTCAAACTCCCTTCTGTTCTCTTTTCACACAGGACAAGTCCTTTTGGTGATTTGTTTCACAGAATGTGCTCCTTACCACTCTTCTGTTTTAGGGTCTTCTCAGTTCACTTACTGTTGCCTTATGTCTCTGAACTCTTCTTCCTTTAGGTAACCACCAAAGGAGCTGTATGGTCCCTTCAACCTAACTCCTCATCCTCTTAAAAGGGCCATTCTCTCCTGAAGTGGCTTTTTGCCACTCCCTGCTCCCCAAGGCTGAGTTAAGTTTCCTCATCTGTACCTTCCCACCTCTATTTGTACTCATCATTCTGTGCAGCTCGTGAGCTCCTGAAAAGAATATATATATATATATATATATATATATATATATATATATTCTATTCATTTGCATGTTCCTGGTACCTTGAAGATGGTTAAGTGGAAAAGAGATAGATATTTAATACAGAATGAATGAACAAATAAATAAATGTACAAGCAAACAAACGTAAATGAAAATGAAAAGAGTGAAGTCTCAGAAGACTTGAGAGATGGCTGCTTATTCTATCTTGAAAAAACCACTAGCTCTAAATGACAGAAACAACCCCATTTTCACTGTATTCCATCTGCCAGGTAGTCGCGGAGATTAATAAGCTATTTTCCGATGCATTTCTGAACAAGCCTGGTAAGGCGCTATCTTGCGAAAAGGATGCTAAATATGGTGTGGGGTGAAACTTTGCACAGTGGGCGGTTGGTTATTTGTGTGGTACGTAGAATAGCACGCCAGATGCTTTCTAACATAGCCTACACAGTTCCTATAATTTTAGTAGCAGAGACGGAGAGCAAACTATGATACACATTTTCATCTTCTTTGTTTATGCGTTTAGAAGGGCATCCTATCCACTTTAAATTCAGAACGACTAGACAATGAAAAATGCATGAGTCCTGGAAGAAAAAAAAGAGTCCTGCATGAAGCTGAATACCTGATACAGCAGAGCTTGTATTCCTAAAGACAGACATACCCATTACCATCAGCACTTTGTTCTCTTAAATAAATAGAACTCAGACTCTTGTGAATAAAGCTATGTTATACAAATCAGATACTCAAAATAAGGAGATTTAAAATGAACCATAAGTTGAATCTTGTTTTTCCTTCCTGGGATTAAGAATATATTCCTTTAAAAAGCTATGAGAATTTTCAACACAGCGTGACATAGTCATATTGCTTTGTAATTTTTTAGCATGAGAGGGGAGCAATTATGGCATCATCCTGAACTAGAACATGTCAACATTTCTTTAGAGACATCTTCATCCTGATAACTGTTCTCTGGCACGTCATGCCAGACCTGAGTCAGCATCTGAATTCAATATGCATATATCAAGAACAAAGTACACTGCTGTGATTACAAACACCGCCACCTGAACGTGGGAGAAAAACGTTCTACTACGTGATGACAAGGTTCCTGTGCTCAGGAGTTAGGATTCTGGCTTCTTGAAGCTCTCTGCTGAAAAAGTTTCATCACATTTAAGTATGAATTAGACTTCCATGTAAGAAGATTAATAGGCAAGGAGCAAACACCCATCCCCAGAGGTTTAACATTTGTTGGAGTTCCTTCACCTCAGAATCTGTGCTCATGGAATTTACCTGTTCTCTGGTTCTGTGGTACCAGTTTTGTGGTTGCTGTTGTTTATTAGAGGGAACCCAGTAAGCCACAAGGAAGCCCTCTGGAATAGGATTTCACTGAGTCTATGAGGAAGCAAGTGTAAGAGACACCTGAAGGGCTAGTGTGAGAGACTTGAGTCACAAATGCCCATGTACCCTATATGTTGTGTGTCTAGAGAAGTGGCACACAAGTGAAAGGGCACCAAATAGCGAGTGGGAAGGCCACCTCTTGAGTTCCACTAATCAAGCTCCACAAAGTTGGGCATCTCCCACTCTGGCTTGGAATCCTTCATATAAAGCAGTGTTTCCCAAACTTCTCTCATGATAAGAATCACCTGGTGGAGTTGTTAAAATACAGATTCCTGAATCCCAACTAAGAAGTGCTAAACTAGAATTTTTGGGAACATATAGGTAAAATTATATACTTAACTAGTGCTCTAAGCACTAGTTAATTCTAGTTAAAAATTCTAGTTTAGCACTTCTTAGTTGGGATTCAGGAATCTGTATTTTAACAACTCCACCAGGTAATTCTCATCATGAGAGAATTTTGGGAAACAATGAATTGTAAAGGAAGGATATTATAATTGGTAAGATCCCTCTGATACTCTCCTTCAGATCTTCTTGGTCTCCTCTATCTCGGAGGTCTCTGGTCACTCCTTCTAGCTCTAGCAGTGGCTACCATACCCAACTCCACACATACTACACCAGCATCATGTGGGCACAGCCCAGGGACCCGGGCCTTATGCCCACACTGTGCACCTTGTGCCTTCTACCCTGGGGGTTTCAGGGTGATGCTGAGGGCCAGACCTTGTGGGGACATACTTGGTGCCCACACATTAGCAACCAGGTAGTGGAGGGGAATCATTGCATTTGAGCACTAGAAAACCAATGCAGACAGATACGTTCTCCCTCTCCCTCCTTAGGCAGGCTGCTCTGAGAAACAGTCACGTCTGCAGGTTCTTGGAAAAAGGTTCTGCCCACAAGATGCTCTGTTGGGTACCCAGCCCGTATTGTCTCTCCCACCTTTCCTTCTTCACTCTTGCTCCCTGGGGTCTCTGCCCTTAGTAAAGCAGCAGCACATGCTTCTGTTACCTGGGGAACGCAAGCTAAGATAATGAGCTTTCCCTTTCCTCCTACTCCAGCATTCTGACTTAACTCTTAGAATCAGTGGTTCTCAACCTTTCTAATGCCACGACCTATAATACAGTTCCTCATGCTGTGTTGACCCCCAACCATAAAATTATTTTAATTGCTACTGCATAACTATAACTCTGCTACTGTTAATGAATCGTAATGTGAACATCTATGTTTCCCGATGGTCTTAGGCTCTACAGCAGCGGTCCTCAACCGGTGGTAGCTCAACCTGTGGGTTGAGAACCGCTAGCAGGGTCGCCTAAGACTTAGAAGATGCTGGTGTGAAATCATCAACCTTTAAAATTGGTATCTTCGACCTTAAAGTTTATTCTTTTTGTGTTTTTTTTATTAAACTCTTTGGTAGCTGAGCTACCAGAAATGTTTACTCTTTAGCATGAGAGGGGAGCAATTATGGCATCATCTTGAATGATGTTTGGCTAATCCCCAAACTCACGCTGTGGGCACGGGGATTAGCCACAGAGAAATAGCCAGTCAATAGCATTTGCCAAGGCCTGCTGAGTGCAGGTTATGAGAAAGAAATGCTTGTCTCCTGTCTCCAAGAAGCTAAAAGGGCTACGGAACATAAGTAAGTGAAGCTATCTGAACAGAGGATGTAAAAACACCTCCGTACAAAACTGCTAGACGTTGTTGGGATAGTTTCGGTCTTTAAAACCGGGCAAAGCAACTCAGGAAGGTTTCAGGGAGAACATACCTTGGAGGCCTTTTCTGTTTTAAATAATGGAAGAGATGTAATTTTGTTTGCATGCATGTGGAACAGCAAACATTCTCAGAAACTTCTGGTATAAGTATAAAGTAGAATATCCACTCTAGAAAACAGTTTGGAAGTTCCTGAAAAGTTAAACATACAGTATATCTATCAAGTGGCTCAGCCATTGGATAGATATATGTTTAACTCCTAAGTATCCATTCAAGGAAATGAAACAATATATGCACACCAAGGCTCGTACATGAATGTTCACAGCAGCTTCATTTGTAACAGTCATATCACTCTGTCCCAATGTTATGGTCCCAACTGTCCATTAGCAGGTGAATGGACAAAGGAACTGGTACATCCCTGCCAAGGACCACCACTCAGCATAGTTGTCTGGCATGCTGAAACTTCAACAGCTTCACAATACACCCAGCTGGCCGAGGCAGGCCAGCTACACCTGTGCTTTCATCCCAACATTGCAAAGCCTCAAGTTTCTAATAACTTGCTTCTCTAAGTCTTCGGCATTGCTTTCGATGCACCTTTCAGCATTATCTGTCCAGAGATTTTTTGCCATCTTGTTTTTCTTGTATAATACAGCATCTTCCCAGTGATGAGAAGAAGAGGAATTTCTAGAAACCCATTTGAGGCCTATTATACAGATCATTACATTTAATAACATGTTTTTAAAAAAAAATAAATAAAGGGTTGTGTGATGAAACATTTTGCAAAAGTTATCTTTATGTTATGACTGCTTACTTTTTTAATTGCTTGCTGACATTGTGTCAGGTAATCAATCTCTTAAGGCACGCTGTACACTTAGGCCAAAGTGGTCTTTAATAACAGTGTCAGTTCATGCCGAAACCGGTTTGGATCAGTGGTAGAGCATCGGTCTGCGGACTGAAAGGTCCCAGGTTTGATTCTGGTCAAGGGCATGTACATTGGTTGCGGGCACATCCCCTGTTGGGGGTGTGCAAGAGGCAGCTGGTCGATGTTTCTCTCTCATTGACATTTCTAGCTCTCTATCTCTCTCCCTTCCTCTCTGTAAATATCAATAAAATATATCAAAAAAAGTGTCAGTTCATATTTGATATAATCTTACTGACAATTAGAAATGTCACTTAATACTTTTGTTTCATACGATTAGACTTCACTGCACTTGTTTTGCTTTGCAATGTGGCTGATGAAGAAGGATCAGATTAAGAATACAAGAAGTTTCAAATGAACAAAATGTTTTGTTATTTATGGTGTATTTTCATGTTATCTTTAATTCTCAGCTTCTGTGTAGGAATTACTTTTAAGCCAACAATCCTCTTTGTGAAGCTTAGTTATTGAGATGGCCTAATCACTAAATCCTTTAATCAGACCAGCATAAACTGGGTGAGGTCAGGAGGCTACCATGAAAACCCTCTGATAACAGAACATCCACTCCTCTGTCAAAAACCTCATGTAACTTAGAGGAATCAACTACCAAGAGAAGCCAGGCACAAAAGACCACATATTACACAATTCCATTTATATGACATGTCCAGGGTAGGCAAATCTACAGAACAGGAAGCAGATAGCTGCTAATGTGGGACTAGGGGAACAGGAAGATAGCAAGGTGATTACTAAAAAGTACAAGGTTTCTTTTTTTTAAAAAAATTATTTAAATAATTTTTTACAGAGAGGAAGGGAGAGGGATAGAGTTAGAAACATCGATGAGAGAGAAACATCGATCAGCTGCCTCCTGCACACCCCCTATTGGGGATGTGCCCACAACCAAGGTACATACCCTTGACAGGAATCGAACCTGGGACCTTTCAGTCTGCAGGCCGACACTCTATCCATTGAGCCAAACTGGTTTTAGCTAGGGTTTCTTTTTAAAGTGATAAACTGTTCTAAAATTGAATATACTAAAAACATTGTATATACTAAAATATATATACTGAATATACCCACTTTAAGTGGGTGAATTGTATAGTATGCAAATTATATTTCAATAAAGCTGTTATTAAAAAGAAAGAGAAACAAAGGAAGAGGGGTAAATAAAATAGAAAGGGAAAATTAAAAAAAAATCACACAGCACTTAAAAAATAAGTTTCCACTATTTGAACTATGAATTGAGCGATTGCACCAGGGTCAACTTATACATTAAAATTAGTCAAGCTTAGTAACTTTCTATTGTTTCTACATTAAGAAATAAATATTTTTTCTTTCACATATAAAATAATAATTATTTTATTCCTGAATCCCAAGGATCATTTTATATTCTCCCTTAAGCTATGTATTCCCACTTTGGAAACAACTGATTTAAATGACATTTTTAATCATTAGTTTAGAAGGTAAAACCTTTGTCATCTTTCTCCAGAAAACCAAGATGGGATCACAAAATGAGAACTTGCTTTGAAAATGAATTTAGATTTTTGACTCTTCCACTAACTAGCTGAAATTCATTTTCTACAGACTCATCTATAAAATAGGGATAATAATGTATATCTCACAGGGCTGTCGAAAGGACTAAATGAGATAGTTTGTATAAACTGCCTACTATCGTATCTGGTTCATGGTAAATATTCAGAGTAACAGCTCTTATTACCTTTTAGTACATTTGGTAGCAATATTTTAATTGATTACTTAAATCTACCTATGTGCTTTGCTTATAATATTTTTAAAAACCAGAGAAATTATTGCTAAATGCATCCCATATTTAGTTTCTCAAGTTCTGAATAATAAATGTATCTAAAATTTTGAAACTTTAATGGAGTTCTGCCCTTCAGAAATTGGGGGAAGAAGTTAGATAGATGATAGATAGATAGATAGATAGATAGATAGATAGATAGAATATTTGGAGTCCTACCTGATAAAGTATTATGAAACTAACAGATCTTACTTTTAAATATGAACTTCTGACTTGAATTTCACACTTGCAAACATCTTGGAGCAGGAAAAAGGCAAGGATATTTTTAAGTCAACTGTGTTTCTGTTTTCTTTCTTTATGCATTTTTAAATGACTGGCATTTTTCATTACAAAATGCTTTGATCTTTGCATTTTGAATTATGTTAGTGACCCCGGAGGCAAACATTTAACTTTAAAATCTATTGACTAAATAAAAACAAAGAAAGCATGTAAGCGACTGGCAATATTCACTTGCTTTTGAAATAAAGAGCCATGTCAAATTCCATTATTTTATCTCAAATTTACCAAATTTGTATGCATGAAGTATAGTGTATTTGAAGTAGAGCAAATTGGGAAAATTAGATTCTACTAAGTGCTGAACTTCTCCACACACAATTAAAATCTGCTTGAAAAATGCATAATCAACTGAGATCATCAATTATACCTTTTACTGGGAAGAACATGCAGGAAACTTAGGGCAAATAAGTGCTTAATTTTGGAAGACAAATATATCTGACTTCTCTGCTGCTTTCAAGTTATAAAAGCATCCTCATAGTGGAGGCTAAGCTGACATTTGTCTTCATCATTCTTTGCATCAAAAGACAGCTCCAATCGACATTACAAGGATCTGACAATAAAGAAGTAAAGTTATTTCAGTGCCTCTGACAGATAACCTTGGAAAACAACTCAAAATTTTTGCAGCACAAGCTAGACGATATTTATTCTGGAGGCTAAAGTCTTCTGTAAAAAAATGAAAATGGCACATTTACCATAATCAAATATTATAATTACTGGGAAGAAATTTGAGCTGGTGAAATTCCTACTGGAGCAATGATTCTAACAACAACAAAATCATCTATTATTGCCACTCCTGTGTCCGGGTCCAGAGAGGAAAAGGAGATTAAAAGGAAGGGAATTCTTTAGATGAGAAATCCCCCAGCCTAAACCAGTTTGGCTCAGTGGATAGAGCATGGTCCTGAGGACTGAAGGGTCCCGGGTTCCATTCCGGTCAAGGGCATGTACCTTGGTTGTGGGCACATCCCAAGTGGGGGGGGGGGGTGTGCAGGAGGCAGCTGATCAATGTTTCTTTCATCGATGTTTCTAACTCTCTATCCCTCTCTCTTCCTCTCTGTAAAAAAAATCAATAAATATATATATTTTTAAAAAAAGAAATCCCCCAAAGTTCTCAGCTGCCTTTAGGATGGAGGAGGACAGAGGGCAGACAGGTGGGAGTGAGAGCTCCTGAGGCAGGGTGATCTAAGAAAGATTTTGAAAGGCTTGAGTCAGGAAGGGGTCGGTGGAAAAGAAAACAACAACATTAAATTGATGAATTTGTTCAAAGACAACCCAGGTTGATTCATGAAGTACAAAATGTTCCATCTTTTTAAGAGGTACCAAGACTAAGCCATGCAATAAAAACATCAGGTCAACCAAAACAAACAAACAAACTAACAAACAAACAGGCAGATTATAAACCAAGAGTGCAATAGTGAGTTTTATGCTAAAAACAAACCTTCTCATTGAAATCACGTTCTACATAAAGGAGTTAGCCTGCTCTTAGAAGTGGAGGCACTTCTGAGGTTGTAACTGAAAACCCGCGCTCAGGCCCTCCAGGTTTAGGACACCACTGACACATTTTTAAGAACAAGAGGTGGGGGGGGGAGGGAGGGAGAAGAAGGGTCACTTTAGTGGCCTAAATTGTGCTCTCACCATTCCTGTACTTGAGCTCATTGGGGAAAACCCTGTTAAAGTAAGGGCGGTGCTCTGGTCTACCTGGCTAGCTGAAATCCACTCCCCAGAGAAGGAAGGGGTGAGGCAGGCGGGCTTCAGTACGGTCCGCCCTTTGACAGCGAGGATGCTGGGGAAACTGTCCCTTACGATGTCTGCAATGGAAACCACTTAAAAACCACCTTCCTTCCTTTGTCTCCTGGAAGACCTGGCCAAATGCAAGTGATTTCAGATCTCTGACACACTGCACCTGGCACACTGCCCCACCCAGCAAAAGCTGCAACGGTGTTTCCAAACTGTTCAAGGCACAGAGGGCATCCAATGACTGTGTGGCAAAACACAAAAAAAAGAGTAAGATTTTGTCTCAAATTTAAAAAATGGGGTTGGGGGTGGGAGAGGAATGGCCTAATCCCCCCTTTTTAAAGTTCCATAAAGGGGAAATTAAGTAAAGCACCAAGAACTAAAGAAAACAAACATTGCAATTCATTCTAAAAATACATTGTGCTAAACGCAGTGTTTCCAAAAGTGTGGTACGCGTACCCCCAGGGGTATGTACGGGAAGAGTTTTGTGGGGGTACGCGTTGCACCGGAGTTTGGTGGGGATATGCACTGCACCATGCTTAGCTGCGCCTAATTCTACGTTCTCATGAGTCAAGTCAAGACAGTCTTGTGAGGCGTGAGATGGTCCGGTGTGCAAATAAATGTCATTTATAATATAACTTTTATTTATATTTTATTATGAATAAATTTATTTTTCGTTTATTACTTATTTTGGGTATGTGCCAAAAAAATAAAAATATATATATATTTTTTGATTGTTATTAAAATACATCCTTTTTTTTTTGACGAGGGGTACTCAGCGTTACGAAAATTATAGAAGAGGTACACATAGGTAAAAAGTTTGGGAAACACTGTGCTAAAGGTACATTTTTCTAACGACCTCCCGCCACCACCACGCCTGGTATTGAAAACACCTAATGGTCCTTTCATGCAGCAGCTGCAGTGACACAGCCTGGAGGCTGCGCATGGTGCTGAGGCAGGCTGACAGCCCGGCACTCTGGTAAACCACGAGGGCAGAGAGCTCACCCGCCCGTGAATGCCTCAGGGACAGGCAATTGGGATCAAGAACATACAGAAAAAGGACCCTTGTGAACCCCTTTGATTCTTGCATCCTGGGAACACACAGTGTTGGAGAACGCCTGGCCACATTAAGCTGATCATGGCCACCAACAACCCGGATGCCAGTCCTCTGGCTCTCTTCCTGGAAAATGAACTATGAAGTCCCTGTCTTTCCAGTGGTGCACAGCACCCGTGTGGGGCCTGGCCCTTTAAGACTGTGTTGCTAAAAACAATCATATCCCAGTATGTTGTGTCGATTCATTTATAGAAAGATGGTTTTTAGACACATTAGTTATTTTGAACGAGTTTCAAGCTCCATCTTTGCTTCTCTTGATAATTTAAAGTTTTGCATACGTATGCAATGGATGAATATATATATATATATATATATATATATATATATATGTAGATAGGTAACTAGCTAGCTAAATAGTCTTTACCTATTTATCCATCAAAGGACGCTTAGGTTGTTTCCATATATTGGCTATTATAAAATATGCCTCCATGAAGATGAGAGTACAGATATCTCTTCGAGATACTGATTTCATTTCCTTTGGCTATATACCTACCATTGGGGTTGCTAGAAAATATGGCATCTCTATTTATACTAATAAAAGGATAATAAAAGGGTAATATGCTAATTAGACCAGATCCACCAGACATCTTCCAGATGTCTGACTTCCTTCTGGATAATTAGAGAGTGGCCAGGCCAGCAGGGGTCAGTTAGGGGGCAACCAGGCTAGCAGGGGACTAGTTAAGGGGTGACCAGGCCAGCAGGGGACTAGTTAGAGGGCGACCAGGCCGGCAGGGGACCAGTTAAAGGGTAATCAGGCCAGCAAGCAGAGACAGGAGCAATCAGGCAGGCAGGTGAGTGGTTAGGGGCCATCAGTTAGGAGCCAGTGGTCTCGGATTGTGAGAGGGATGTCTGACTGCCAATTTAGGCCCCATCCTGCAGAAATCAGTCCTAAACTGGCAGATGGACATCCCCTGAGGATTCCCAGATTGGAGAGGATTCAGGCTGGGCTGAGCCCACCCCCCCATGCATGAATTTCGTGCACTAGGTCTCTAGTTTTTAATATTTTGAGGAACCTCCATACTGTTTTCCATAAAGACTGTACCAAGTTACATTATCACCAATATTGTGTTAGTGTTTTCTTATATCCATATCTTTGACAACACTTACCTCTTGTCTCTTTGATAATAGACAACCTAACAGATGTAAAATGGTATCTTATTGTGCTTTTGACTTGCATTTCCCCACCTTTTTAAACACCAGTTGGCCATTTTTATGTCTTCCTTATAAAAGTGTCTATTCAGGTCTCCTGTCCATTTTTTAATGGGATTGGTTTTGTTGTTGGGTTGTATGAGTTCCTTATATATTTTGGATTTTAACCTCCTTTATCAGATGTATGGTTTGCAAATATTTTACCCAATTCTGCAGGTTGCTTTCTCATTTTGTTGATTATATCCTTTACCATGAAGAAGCTTTTTGTTGATGCAGTCCCACTTGTTTATTTTTGCTTTTGTTGCTTGCTTTTACTTTTGGATTGGCACTTTGAAGTTTGAATAGTGTCTATAAAGGTGATTTGAGTAGCGTCTGTATATCATTTCTTTTCCTTTATTGATCCGTGTGTGTGTGTGTGTGTGTGTGTGTGTGTGTGTGTGTGTGTGGTTAAAAAGGGAGAAGTTAAAAAGATGTCCTATTTGAAAGTATAAGTGAACTGATACCTGAAGTAACTGTCTCACCAGCACACATATGGCTAAAGAAATTAAATTCAAATGAGTGTGCGTGGCATACATAAGGATGCTCACATTTTGTTTTCCTTAGTGCTCCTGAGGACCAGTTAGTTTATATATGTAGATTTATTTGGATATAATACTGCAAATAACTCCATTGCATCTTTTACTTTAATTTAAAGTTAAAATAAAGTGAATCAAGGTGCAACATGTAATATGCTGTATGCATTCTGCTGAATTTAAATGAATTCTAATTAAATTACTTGGAGCAAGATAAATTAGATTATTTCTCAAGCACATTTTGAATAAGCCTAATGAAATTCTATGAGTAGAAATGTCAGAATGGGCTTTGTTTAATGACTTAGTTGCTGATATATTTATTCTCTTGGAATGAGCAAGAGGTCAGACTGACCTTGGGCCATTTCTTCTCAGAGTGAGACAGACACTATATTAACTTCAGAAAGACTAGACCGAGACTAGGATTTACTTTATGTTGAAAGTAAAATAATTTATTGAGGCATTTTGTTATGTGTTTTCCCCCTACATTTTTCCCCTCTTAGCTTTGGAATTCCCTGGCATCAGAACAGTTTCGATTGGGAAGTAAAACAGAGGGCTAAAATAAATGTCCCTTTGTTTCTGATTCCATGGAGGGGATTAGATTATGGGTACAGAAGGCAGACATCAGCCTGAGGGAGATGGACACAGAAGTATCAAGTTAGGGAAAGATGTCCGAAGACTAGGGTATGTTCTTCAAGTGAGAGGGACCCAGACTCACCATCTCATGTCACTCTGGGGAGGGGAAGGGTGTAGACATCTACATGGGTTGGCTAGGCAGACCATATAGGGAAGCTCCTGGCCTGTATAGATTTCTGTGCCAAGGGTGGTGTAAAACCCAGAAAGCTTTTGGATGCTAAGGAGCAGTGTAGGCTTGGAAAATGTGCATACTGGTAATCCAGTGTGAGTTTCTTTGTTTATTTTATTTATGTTCATCTAAGGGCTCCGTGTACAAATCCATGCACCTTGAAAGGAACTGTGGGCTGTGAGGCTGCAGTGGGCACAGGGGTGGATCTTGGTCCATCCTCCATGCCCCCACCTGGCCCCTCCTGCTGTGCCCCTCCCCCCCCAGTCCCTTCTGCTGCTGCCACTCTCACACACTGATGGTGCCAGTCCTGCTTGCACCCTCTGAAGGTGGGGAACAATTGGGGCAGGTGCCAGAAGTGGGTACAAGTTGCAGCTGCTGCCCTGATCTGCCTTCAGGAGCAGGGAGAGGAGAAGAAACCCTGAGGGGCCATTGGGGACAGCTGTCCCTGCTCACACCCGTTGACAGTGCCAAGTGATCAGGTACGAGCAGCATCTCCAGCACCAGCAGCAGGTGAGAGCAGGGCTGGTGCCAGCAGCAGGTGCAAATGCTGGGCAGACCACAGTGCACGGGAGCAAAGAATTTTCAATAACCACCAGAGGCTCCCTGCCTTGGTCTGGTGGCCCCACTCACCTGCTCCACCATCTGTTTTGTGCATGCCCCCTGGTGGTCAGTACACGTCATAGCAACCAGTTGTTTGGTTGTTCCCACATCAGGTCTATTTGCAATTAGCCTTTTATTATATAGGATTAAAGTTTACTTTCAATATTATGTTTATTTATTTCAGGTATACAGCATAGTGATTAGGCAATCAAATACTTTATGAAGTGGCCCCCCAATATTCCCAGTACCCACTTGGCACCATATGTAGTAATAGTAATCACAATGTTATTGACTATATTGCCTATGCTGTAGTTTACATCCCTGTGACTATTCTGTAGCTATCAATCTGTACACCTTAATCCCTTCACCTGTTTCACACATTCTCCAGTGTGTTTTGATATGCCTGAGGCCCTGAGTCGCAACCCACAGGTTGAGAACTGCTAGCAGGGTCACCTAAGACCCCCGGAAAACGCTGATATTTACGTTACGATTCATAACAGTAGCAAAATTACAATTATGAAGTAGCAACAAAAATAATTTTATGGTTGGGGGTCACCACAACATGAGGAACTGTATTAAAGGGTCGAGGCATTAGAAAAGTTGAGAACCACTGGTCTAGAGCAAGAGAACTTGGAATCAGAATTAAGTTGCTTTGTAGAAATTTATGGAATAATATATCTCAATTTATTCCACACTTGGAAAAGTTCATTTCCATTGTGGTTAGCTAAGAAGTTACTCAAGAATAAACATCTTGCTCCCTAAACTCCCTTCTTTTTTCTGTTCCTTTGGAAATGCTTGGTATTTTATTATGGGCTAGGAGTATAGTTTCTTTGGCTTGAGAAGAGTGGTGAGTAAAGTCTGAGAGGGCAAGGAAGGTACAGAAAAGAAAGGTTTACAAAGGAGACTTAAATGATGTGCCAAGGGATGAGTAAGGAGTAGATAAAGATCGTGTGCAATAATGTCTAGAAAAATAGAGCCACTCTTATATGACAATTATTCATTTTTCTATAACAACATAGAAAATCAAATGAGAATGGCTTAAGAACCTGTGAAAGATAACTAGCCATGAATGAATTGATATTGCCTAATCTATATTCCAGTTCCATAGCCAATCTGAAAAAGAAGAACTGAGGCCCTTTGAAGAACAGAACATGATGGCGTCTGTGATACATATTTCATAAAGTGTTTTCTTACACAATGTTCCCTACTGCGCATTCCCAATGCTGTCGGAGATACATTAGTGAGAGGGATGAGAGGCACACGTTTTCTTACTAACGTACCTTTTCATGTTTGGTGCAGACACTTTTGGTTCGGTTGACAATTCCAGAACACATCTGCAAGCATTTTCTCCTTTGATATTTATGGAAGTATTTACTGAAAGTATATGAGTGGAAGTACAACAAGACTCGTGAACTGCCTTCTGAGTCTTTAAGAAGAAAAAGGGAGGGGTGGGAGTAGATGGCTTAATGAGAGAGAAATCAGGTTCTATCCTCTCCTACTATAAAAACTCCTTCAAGGTATAAATTTGAAACTTAAAAAAGTTTTATTCTCACCAAGGCGTGCATGTTAGCATAGTGACCTAAAAATCCTAAATAAAGACATTTAAGTAAGCCAGAGCTTATTTTTTAATGAGCTATGTTAAATGTTTCAACACTAGAGGGACAAGTCTATGTCTACATCTCTTCAAAGATGAAACAGATATGGTCAGAACAGTGTTTAACAGGTCAGGAACTATAGACTACATGTAAGTCAAGGGTAAGAAGACAGCTGAATTCTTCCCAAATATTCCAAGGTAAATGTAGAACACTGGTAACAACAGAAGAATCATGAAAAAAAAAGTTAATTTATATATAGCGTGGCCAGGCAGTGGGGAGGAGACACTACAAAAGGCTCACAGTAGGGCAGCAAGGGAGGACATATTAAGAGAGACTACCTTTCCATGTTGTTTGTCAATGCCAGGCCTTACAGTCAGCATAATGGCAATAGCCTAAGGGTTTCTAATCCTCTGTGTCCTGGTCTTCCCTAACGCACAGTGCGTGGAGTGAGAACCCAGGGAGCTCAATCTGTTACAGGATCTCTGGCAAAAGTATCTGATTTCCTGCATATATTGAAGAGCTCCTTGAAGATCCCCAACCACACCCTAACCCATATGCCAACTCTGTGAGACAGGTGATCAACATCTGGTGCTATTTTCCCTCTATGGAAATATTTGGAAGAGGACTGGGGAGGGAATTCTGTTGGAGAGAATGTGAATTTTGAGTAAGAAATCACCCAGATATGCTGTTCAAGTTCCCATCCCCCATTATTCCATGGGAGTAGAAGACTTCAGAGCATTTGGAAACCAGCGGATGTGGAATCTGTGCATGAAGACAGAGCTGAAACCCAACTGGACATTGGAGGAAGTGAGAGCAGCCAAACCAAATCAAGGGCCTGGGCAGGATCCTACACAACAACCAGCACAGACAGACCTTACCTCTAAATGCTTCCAAAGGTGGACATTTCACAATGTTTCACCCCTGCCCTTCCTTTCACATGCATCTTTCTGTTAAAGGACACAAACAACGTTTCTGCTGTGGAAACACAACATGGAGTTCAAGCAGCATTGACATTCTTTGGATGGTATTTTAGAGAAAATGCTATGATTGACAAAAAGTCTACAACCTGGAGAATAATTCTGAATGATAGAAGGATTATTAACCTGTCGGTGTGTTAGCATGTTAGTAATTCGGAGCCATAATTGAAATTTGGCTATTTTGAGTTTTAATGACTCTTGTGTAAACCTGTGTCCTGAGCATGCCTGGACATTAAGATGGGGGGAGCGGGAGGGTGGCAGGGTGCTTTTCAAAGTGCTGGTATGGTCCACAGCTATTTTAGAAATATACATTATGATAAAGAGGGGAATTGTTTGCTCATAAACCCACAGAGAAGTGATATTCTTGTCTTTGCTCTTTTCCTACTTGACCTTCTCCATCTACTGATTTAGCCTTTGAATAACCACTATTGAAAAAATAAGCTTTCCGCTGAGACCAGTTTGGCTCAGTGGATAGAGCATCAGCCTGTGGACTGAAAGGTCCCAGGTTCGATTCTGGTCAAGGGCATGTACCTTGGTTGCGGGCACATCCCCAGTGGGGGGTGTGCAAGAGGCAGCTGATCAATGATTCTCTCTCATTGATGTTTCTATCTCTCTGTCCCTCTCTCTTCCTCTCTGTAAAAAATCAATAAAATATATTTTTAAAAAAGAAAAGAAAAAGAAAAAGAAGCTTTCCAATGTTGTCCCTCACTGTGACAGACAGAACAGGAAGTCAACATTCACAATTTAATACCTGGGTTTGACAATATGAAAGACAAATGTTGAAGAAGAAAATGGAGGAGGAGGAGGAGAGGAAGGAAACAGTACAGATCCACTTCTGCTGCTTGGGGGAGGGAAGTGCCTACAGGTCTCTAAAACTGCAGAGTGCATTCCATCCAGGTGTGAATATCCTGGGCTTTTCTTTCAAGTGTCATGGTTTTCCTGGTCCTTCGTGAGGCCTGCCTCACAGAATCATATTCAGAAAGCAAAGACAAACACAGAGCTGGTTTCCTGCATGTTGCGGCCTACATCAAGTCTCCTGGGTCTAAGTCCCTACCTCAAATCCACCATGGGGTGTTCTTTATTAAACTCTGCCTCATGCTGTGGCATCTGATTCTGGGACTCACACTATAGACCAGCCGTGGGCAAACTATGGCCCATGGGCCGGATCCGGCCCGTTCGGCTGTTCTATCCGGCCCGCGGAGCCGAAAGAGCGGAGGGTTCTCTTGCTCTCCCCTCCGATCCTTCACCAGCAGCCCAAGATGAGAGTGCCAGCATGGTCAGGTTGCTTTTGTTCCGGCCCTCCGGTCCAGTTTAAGAATTCATTGTGGCCCTCGAGTCAAAAAGTTTGCCCACCCCTGCTATAGACTGACCAGCCTTCATAAACCACCCACGAGCAGCTCATTTCTGGACCAACACATTCCTCCTGACTTTCAAGCCCCCAGAATGTTGAACACAGCCAATATTTCTTTTCTTTTTTAAAAAACTTATTTTATTGAGTTTTTACAAAGAGAAAGGGAGAAGGATAGAGAGTTAGAAACATTGTTGAGAGAGAAACATTGATCAGCTGCCTCCTGCACACCCCCTACTGGGGATGTGCCTGCAACAGACGTACATGGCCTTGACCGGAATTGAACCTGGGACCCTTCAGTCTGCAGGCTGGCGCTCTATCCACTGAGCCAAACCAGTTAGGGCACGGCCAACATTTCTAATCCCCTGTCTCCAGCTGAACTTGAGAGATGATAAAGCAAGTGTCCCAAAGGCAGAAAGGAGAATTTCATCCTAAGTAATGAGATGACGGACTATACGATGTAGCCAAACTACTTTTCTCTTTGAAGCAAGACCTTGACCTTGTCTAACACTGTGCCCAACACCCACCTTAAGCCATCCACCTTTGAACATGGTACCAAGGCCTGTCCAGCACAGGCACTCTTTTCTTTTCCTGTGGTCCTGTAATCTATCCATCGTCCTGACATATCTGCATTAGCTTCAGGTTTCATAAGGATTTGAATTTTCAGAAGTGGTTCGTGTTTTATCTTCTAGAGAAGAGATAGATAGCTAGACACACTCATACACATGACTCTTAGGAAAGACAGGAATGAAGACACAAAGAAGGGGCGGACGAGTGTTAACCAAGAAAGCTCTCAGTGGACCGGAAGGTCAATGCTTCCAAGAAGCAGACCAGTAGATCAGTCACCATGATGATTGCATGCAGCCACTGGGCATCCAGTGAGTGCCTCCTTTATGAGGTTCTATATCAGGGGTGGGCAAACTTTTTGACTCAAGGACCACAATGGGTTCTTAAACTGGACCGGAGGGCCGGAACTAAAGCAACCTGACCATGCTGGCACTCTCATCTTGGGCTGCTGGTGAAGGAGCAGAGGGGAGAGCAAGAGAACCCTCCGCTCTTTTGGCTCCGCGGGACAGATAGAACAGCTGAACGGGCCAGATCTGGCCCGTGGGCCGTAGTTTTGCCCACGGCTGTCCTAGACACACAGACTGTACCCAGGAAGGTCAGACAGATGCTTATGGGCACCCCTAGGAGTGAAGTGGTCCATCAGCAAATCAAAGAACCCGTTCTTTTTGACATTTGAAAAAGTCTATAGGCAATACCACCACCAACAAAATAGTACCCCAGATCTCTGCATTGCAGGAAGGAAAAGAGAAAAAAAATCAAAACTATTTTTCCTTGAGAGTTGAAGGCTATTTTCTGTACATTTAACTCCAAAATGAACATCAAGAGAAAATATTCTTCCCTCTGGTAATTCTGCACATTGAAATATTCCTTTGCAGTAAAAAATTGGCCTATTTTATTCTATCAATATGATTAACCTTTCTTTAAGCTTGTTCTAGGAGGAAATTCACTTTTTCCCCACCCAGAAATGCTGCTACTTATGCATCTAAAAACTAGTTTTGGTGGAAAGAAATGACTTTTATTTTTTTAAAATTTAAAAATAGTTCTGCCACTTAATTTTGAAAAAAACTCACAGCCCTGGGAATGTGTCCGTCTGCAGCCGGGTTTCATTTCTTACTGTTTTCTTTCTTTTGTCCTTTTTCTTTGCCATCAGCAAGATCCCGCCTGCAGAACTCTGGACCAGATCCTTCCACCGGATCCAGGGGCAAATCTCAGATTACTGATTCCAGGAAAACATCATTTCCACGGTAACACAGAGCTCTCTTGTTCAGATAAACCACATCACTGCTGGGTCTGTCCATTCCAGAGAATCAGGTCTATTTCAGTCACAGCTCATGTCCACAACCAACATCCAGGAGAGCATGTGAAGCCATACGTCAACCTCTTTCCTCTCTCCACTGGAGGGGCCTCCTCCAGTCCCATATCTCCCGCTCAGCCCTCCCCTTTCCATCCCCATGGCTTCCTCTAAAGTACTATGGGCTCCTGTGTTGTCTTAACCACTCAAAAAGTCCTGATAACCCTAATGATACCAATAAGATGGTGAGATTATAGGCCGCCTCTTCTGAATTTTAGAAGACAGTAAGAGGAGTGAGGTAAAGCTCACTAAAAAGGAAGGGCAATAATAATAGCACTTGACAAATGAGTAGAGGATATATTTGAGGATAGGATCTTCCAGACACTGCTCAAATCACACCCTGTGGGAAAATACGTTGGGATGACTAAAATGATGTGCCACAGAACAAACGAAAATAAAATGTCTCTACCCATTTTTTCTTTACTGAGAGAAATAAGTCATTTTAGAGATTTCAGTTCTTATCACATAGTAATAATAATAGTAGAAGTACTAATTAACATTTATTAAACACTCACAATGTGCCAGGCACTCTAAAGGCTTTATATGGATTTATCCTACTGCAACACCATGAGGTAGGTATTTTCATTTTAACCATTTTACAGTTGGAGGAATGGAGGCACAGAATGGGTAAGTCACTTACCCAGGATCACACAGCTAGTAAGTGAGATAAATGTAACCCAAACTCAGTCTAACTCCATCCAGTGCCTGTGCCCTTAACCACAAACTATATGGCCATACACAGATGACCACAGCAGGCACACACAACACATGCATACACACAAACACATATTCCGCTGCTTGATTTGCATCACTACCTTTAATTTACTTCATTGTTTTTCTCTCTGACACATTTTGCTCCCACCAAGTCTTCATGGTATCATTTTCACCTCACTTGGAGCCAAGAGTTATAAAATCATGCGATGTGGAATAGGGGGCTGAGGAAGAAGAGAGGAGACATGCCCTATTTTGAAAGGCCTTGATATTTCTATTTGCGTTCCTTAAAATTATTCATTAGTAAGGTGATATACTTATTTATATCAGTATATACTTAAGCATTTGAATTTTTATGTGTGTGAAGATTATAATGTACTATAATAACATTATATATTATATTATTTTGAATAAATTCACCTGTCTTGAACACTAGAATGGAAAATTTAGAGTTACTACATTGGTATGTAAAACCTTGAACTTATACTCATGAAAATAAAAAAGGCGAAAACATCACATTGAAAAGAGGGAGCAGAGCATCTCCTGAATCAGTGACAGCAGCATCTGTGGAGACAAAATAATATGCCTGTTCTTCGACACATCCAGTAATCTCCTATCTAAGCACTTACTAAAAGGAAGTCATCCAAAAGGTGGAAAAACTAGACTTGCATATGATTATTATTCATAATGACAAAAAATTGGAAATGACCTAAATGTTATTATAACTTAATGGTTCATTAAGTTACAGTGCATCAACTTGATTGAAGAGTAGGCAGCAATTTCATATCCTTGCCAAAGGATTGTAGAGATATAAGAATGCTCCAAATATAATGATGAGTGGAAAACACTATAATAAAAATTGTTTCTGTGCTTTGAAGGCAATTACATAAAATTATTTTAATGCATATTGACAGAGACTTCCTTCTCTCTCTTTTAAAAAAATATATTTTATTGATTTTTTACAAAGAGAAAAGAAGAGGGATAGAGAGCTAGAAACATCAATGAGAGAATCATCAACCAGCTGCCTCCTGCACACCTCCCACCGGGGATGTGGCTGCAACCAATGCACATGCCCTTGACCAGAACAGAACCCGGGACCCTTCAGTTCGCAAGCCGACGCTCCATCACTGAGCCAAACTGGTTTTGGCCTTTCTCTCTTTTTCTGTTACAACTTGGATAGGTCAATAAAAATTCTTACGCTTGAATCTACTCTCTTTTTATTAAGTTGGTTGTGGTGTAACTTAAAATTGCAGGAAATAATCTTATTGATTTCAATATATATGTATGTGTTTGGGGAAAGTGTAATGTTGGACCAGACAGTATATATGCTGACTATGTCCAGTAACATTTCATATTCATGGTGTGAGGGCAATATTTGTTACCTTTCCATGCCACATAGTTTATGAAGATTAATCAGAAAATGATAAAGTAATATGAAAAATCGCATGAAAAAAAATCCCTAGTTATAGAAGACATTAAATATTTATAAAACCTTTACATACTTTTCCCCTTCTTTTACTAGCTTAGGCTCTGTTACTTTTATTTAAATGATTTATGATCTCTGAGCCCTTTGTTGTAATCCACCTCAAATCCTTTCTGACTGTTGCACAGTATAAATAGGAAAGAAATCATAATAGTGCTTCATGCATACAAAGTAGTGGCCGTTCTCTGCATACAAAACTGCAGATAAAATTGGAAAAAAAATTACTGCCTGAAGAGATACGCATCATGTAATGTGACTGGCTACGTGTTATGCATTTGGCGTGATCTGCCCCCGCCCCCCCCCCCACCACCAAATTACTGATACCTTGTTCTTAAATTTCAGCTCACTTAGGAAGACACAGCATTCTATAGTAAACCAGACTCCCACTGGTTTCTGAGAAGGGAACCATCTTTATTTTGCAGATAAAGAAGCTGAAGCAGCCCTGGCCAGTGTGGCTCAGTTGGCAGGGCATCGGCCAGTGCACCAAAAGGTGGCTGGTTCCATTCCTGATTCAGGGCACATATGCGGGGGTTGTGGGCTCGATCCCTAGTAGGGGGCATGCCAGGGACAGCTGAACAATCTTTCTCTGTGTCTCTCCCTCTCTCTCTAAAAAATAACAAGAATTCTTAAAATAAAATAGAAGAGGCTGCAGTACACATACTAGAATCCTAAGAAGCCTGTCTATACTAATAATTAGAGCTAAACTTCATTGAAATCATATTGTGTGGCAGACATTGCATAGTGCTTTGCAGGAACTAAGTGATTTAACCGTTATAACACACCACTGAGGAAGGTACTGCTGTCAAATTCCAGTTCATAGGTGAAGAATCCTCTAAAGAAATGTTAATACTTTGCTCCATATTTCAAGCTAGGGAGACACATATCTCAGGTTGCTCGAAATATAATGCTTAAAATGTTTTAGAATTATTATAAAGTGTTTTGTAAATATCATGTAGTTTAGAAACCATAATCTACGGTATATGGAAGGTTAATGGTGATATATCTGGGGCAACAGGCAAAGAGAAAAATGTATGAAACTTACCCAATGACCTTATATTCCAAACAAAAATTCCTAAAACATTAAAAGCTATTTCTTTTGGGGGAAAGTCTTGTCCCTTGACACAGTATAGTATCCTCTGTTTAATTGCATCCTAAGCAAATCACCTCCTGAATCTGTAAAGATTGTTTCTTTGGTATCATTGAATTAACATTCATCGTATTTATCATCAAAATGAAGAAAGGAACATTGATTTCTTATCCAATTCTTCCCTCCCTCTCACATCCCAGGCCCAATCTATTTGCAGCAACACCTGTTGACGTATTTCCTAAAAAATCTGTGAAATCCATCCCTCATTCCCGCCACAACTGTCAACACCCTGGCCCATGCCCCCATCCTGGCTCATGTAGCCTGTGACTGCTTCTGTTCTCCCTGCTCCCATATTTGCCACAGACACCCCACTCTCTGGCATGCAGGTAAAGGAGTAGGAAATGTACATCACAGCAGTGACTCCTTGTTTTAAAAAGCCTCGGATGCTCTGATTTCCTCCTCCTTTCTCACTCTGCTTGGGCCATTCTGCTCCTGGGCGATGCCTTCTGCACTTGGGTCTTTATGCTTCCTTCCTCATTGCCACTAATCAGAATGCTTTCACTTCAATCTTGATGGACCAGCCCAAGTAAGCACCTCCTCAGAGATTTCACATTTCATCTTCCCAAGACATGTAGAACCCTGCTATTATTATTCTCCACCACCTCTCCCATTGATTTCCTCTAAAGTACTAATCACAATCCACGATTATTTCATTTACTCATTTGCTTACTTATTTATCATGTCTCTTCCCAACTAGACTCTCAGCTCTGAGGAAAGGGATTGGTGTCTCCCATGCATTGTTGTATCTTATCTGACAAACACCGTTCCTCTCACATGGGAGACAATAAAGAGTCGATGAATAGGTCAATGGCAGTTTAGTAAAATAATAGCAACGAAGCAATACATATGTTAAGCAGGGATTTCTTAAGCATTTATTTTCATGAAATACCCAAAGTTAAAACATTGACATTTAAAGATTTAAAAAATAAAAGATAGCCTAATGCAGTATTACTTATGTGGCAGGCTCTTTTCTTTCCTTTAAATATATATTTTAATTGATTTCAGAGAAGAAGGGAGAGGGAGAGAGAGATGGAAACATTAATGATGAGAGAGAATCATTGATCGGCTGCCTTCTGCACACCTCCTATGGAAATTGAGCCCACAACTTGGGCATGTGCCCTGACTGGAATCGAACCATGATCTCTTGGTTCAGAGGTCGATGCTCAACCACTGAGCCACACCAGCCAGGCCAGGCTCTTTTCTGAAAGTTCTACATGGACTAATTCATCTGATCCTAACAAGGAGAGCACTATTTCTAATTTCCTTTTTACGGCCCAGAAAAGTGAGTAGTCCCTTGTTAGTGAGGGGAACATCAAGGCTGCCATCTTTGAAGACAACCACTAACTATGCTGTTTCTCAAGGTCAAACTCTGATGGTATACTATGTTCTGAATTTATTTTTTTTAATGGTCTGATCTAGTATCATTTATAATTCAGTGTTTCCATGGCCAAATGCTAGCAGAGATGTGTTTCACTAGGAATTAAGCCAAAGATTCTGGAAAAAAAGAATAGAGATTATCTACGGGCAGTAGACCAACAGCTGCTCCAGGCCAGGGGGCAGCCGGCCCCCCTCCATCACTGGTGAGATGTAATGACATTGGCTGAGAGCAGATGTAAGGACATTAACGAGGTCACATACTAAATATGCTTTTTCTCCAAAATCCTCATCAAAATCAGAGATGTCATCATGCTTGGCTTGCTCCATCTCTGGTGCATTGGCAAATCCCTCATCTTAGAAACATGAAAAAATAGAGCATTGGGGTTCTTGTTATCAGGCTATCTTCCCACTGTGTATCTAGGAGATTTCCCATACTTATAAATGCTATTATAGGAGAAAAGTCAAGAAGAACAAGGCTCAGAGGCTTAATTTGTACTGCCTATGCAAATCCATGAGTACTTAGTATAGGCTCACAAATAAACAAGGTCAGTCAGAATCTAATTCTTGCTCCACTCAATTAAACAATGATACAATTAAACCTTGAGTAGAGGAATTAAAAAATAGAACAACTTCTTTCTCAACCAAAAAGTTTGTTCATTTTAACCTTTCACAATAATGTCAATGAATAGCTGTATATCATCTATAAAAACAAAGAATATCTACAATATGTGATAAAAAAAATAAATGAGTAAAAGAAAGCATTTCAATTGTGTGTATGTGTGTGTATCCTACCTAATAAAAGAGTAATATGCAAATTAACAATCACTCTGCTCCACAAGCCACACCCACCAGCCAATCAGAGCAAGTATGCAAATAAACCAAACCAAGATGGCTACGGTCACAGAGAGCAGGAGGGAGACATTTCCCTGGCAACAGAGGAAGCCAAGCTTTCCACCTGCCCTTGCCGGCCTAAGCCTCCTCTCAAGGATACAAAGTTTCAATTATAGAAGATAAACAAAACCAAACAGAAACAATTGCCACCACAGAGCAAGCAGGAGGTGTGGCTCTGCTCTAGGCTATTAAGTTTCAGTTGTAGAAGGTAAATAAATCCCAGATACCAGGGCTACTGCTTGGGTCACTGGGTGGTCATGGCTGGCCTGCAAACCACCACAGTCCCCTCACTCAGGCCGCCCTATGCTCCAAGGGAACCCCCACCCTGATCTGGGACACCTTTCAGGGCAAACCAGCTGGCCCCCACCTGTGCACCAGGCCTCTATCCTATCTAATAAAAGAGTAATATGGAGATTGACCATCACTCCAACACACAAGATGGCTGCCCCCATGTGGACACAAGATGGCCGGCAGGGAAGGGCAGTTGGGAGGAACCAGGCCTGCAAGGGAGGGTAGTTGAAGGCAATCAACCCTGCAGGGGAGGGCAGTTGGGGGCAAATGGGCTGACAGGGGATCAATTAGACATCAATCAGGCTGGCATGAGAGTGATTAGGGGGTGATCAGGCTGGCAGGCAGAAGTGGTTAGGGGCAATTAGGAAGGCAGGCAGGCGAGCAGTTGGGAGCCAGCAGTCCTGGATTGTGAGAGGGATCCCAGATTGCAGAGGATGCAGGCTGGGCTGAGTGACAACGCCCTCCCTCCCCAGCTCCTGTGCATGAATTTTATGCACTGGGTCTCGTGTGTGTGTGTGTGTGTGTGTGTGTGTGTGTGTGTGTGTTATTTTTTCCAAATACTTAAGTAAAGTTATGAAAGTGAGCAGAGAAAACTGACACATTACTTCCTAAAGCAATTGATTTTAGCTATTAGTAGCTTTCAATCTGGAACCAGAAACAAAACCTGATTGTCTAATACTAAAAATTAAAATTCTTCTCTTGTTTTTTTTAAATGTGTTCTTGATTTTCCTTTTAACATACATACGCTCAGGCACACGTGGATGTGCATGCACACACACACCTGCAAACACGTACTCACATCTGTATATATGAAGACACATGAATTTGTGCAAATAGTTGCTATGCAGTTAAGATTTTCTGGAATGTGAGAGTAATATGAGAAATCCTGAACAGGATTCCCTGTTCCAGCATTTCTTTTGTCAATGGTTCTTGGTTCATCCGGTTTTTCTTCATGGTAATTTACTGTTCATTCTTCCTGCTGTCATCTATTTTGCACATTGTGAAAAATATTAAGTAGTAGAAAGGAATAGCTTGGATGCAATAAAAAAATAGCATTTATAATTATAGCTATTAGTCATTTTCACACTTTATTTTTAGTGATATCTTGAGACTATATGCAATTTTGTTGATATGCTCCTGACATAGATTTGAACATATGCACTTGCACTTGGGTCTTAATAAAGAGGAAGGGAGAAAGCCATTGTGAATAAAGATGGGGTTTTCATTCCATTTCGAACCTTCATGGCAGAAGACCTTGGTATGTCACCACAGAGTGGGTCAAGCCAGTGTGGACCTAGCTCAGGAACAACACAGAGGCCTCAGACCTCAGCTGGGGGAAGCAGTGTAGATTCTCCTCTGCCTTTCAGTGGGGCTATAGGTTGCTAATATCATTTCTCTTCTCTCTAAGGACAGAGGGATATATGTAGGTCCAATACTATAGAGAGTATTTTTTCACCTGTCAGCCTGGAGAGCACAGGTCAGAGAAAAAGAAGGCTTAGCCCAGAACTTCCACGATTTTATCTTTGAAACCAAATCCAGCAGATTTAATAGTTCTTGCCTTTAAGACCAAAGAGTACTTACATACTAACTTAAGATCATGAGATTTCAAGAGATTGAGTGACCTTAAGAATCAAATAGCCCACTCTTGTCATTTGACAGTTGAGGAAAATGAAACTCAGAGAGGTTACGTGAACAATCCAAAACCACAACTTGCTAATGACAATCCTGGAACTCAGATACCCTGACTCTTAGTTCAGGTGCCATCTCTCTGTGTCTCCCAGAGTTCCTGGTCCTTGAACAAAACAGGGGGACCCTGAGGGACCCTGTGAATCCAAATTCCACTCAAAATGCTGCTTCATCCAAGTCGGTGATTTGGGTTTCTGCTCAAGATGCATTTGCAGAGGTCAATTTGCTATATGTAGGAGTGACCACTTACTGACCATTCCGCCTCCCAGAAGACAGCAGCAGGCCTGGCTAACACTGCCTAAGCTAAGCTCACTAAACAGGCCCCTAAAGTTCTTATTGCAACGAGTTCCATATTCCAGCTAAAAGTAAATGCTTCCAGAATTGTCATGTCAATCCAGGGTTTCCAGGAACTCTCACCAAGCATGTAACAGTGAGCATTCATTCAAGTAGATTGTCCCAGCAAATGGCAGGATGCTTTGACAATGATAGGAGCTCACTGCAGTCTGCAAGATGTCAATTCAAAAATGTCTTCCATTTTGAACCTGGGAGCCTGTCATTGTTTTCAGGGAAGACTGAGCATTACAGACATCCATTGAGTCGAAAATTGGCATTTTCCAAAGCATTATCTGTAGACCAGCAAGGCACAGACAAGAGTCATCTCTTTAAAGAGCACATAGGCAATTTCTTTCCTTGCCATTTATTAAATATCTCACCTATTTGTGTAGAATCCATCTCTGTGGCAACTATAAAAAAAATCAGTCATTTGGTATTGTATTTCTAAGAATGGTCTTATAAGACCTACCAACTATTTACCTTTGATCGTCAACTCTACCCAACCATAATTAAGTGCTAGGGTTAACCCAAAGTGTAAGCTTGGGAATGGATTTGCCTGTGAATTCATGCAAAAGGAAGATTATTTTCCTTTCTATCTTCTGGGTAATGGACTTAACCCTCCACTGTAATTGAGCCTGGAGACATGGCCAGAGAAGTGTTTCTCCCAGGGTTTTTTCTTTAGTTTGTAGATAGGTGTTTATTACACATACATAAATGGAACATAAAATAAACTTTGGGAGAAAAAGGCCTTTTGAGAATAAATCTTATTCAAACTACCAATCACCTATCATTTCATCACTTAAACTGAAAACTGATTTTTTTTTTTTTTTTTTTTTTTTAGCTGTTAGGTGAATTTGCTGCTGCCGGCTAGTTGTCTCATTCTCTCTCTCCTATCTGGGCCTCTGTTTCTATCCAACTTCCGGCTTTTAGCCCATAGCCTTACACTCCTACTATTGGATAAATGTTCCAAAATTTTCAATGCACTTCCCTGTGTCCTATTCATAGCTGAGCCTCTGTCAGGTGTTGGGTATTTTATTTTAAAGCCAGCTCTTAATTATCCGGATGCCAGTTAACCAGGGTTTGGAATGAACTTGACTCTGCTTTTCTCTTCATTTCTTTTCTGCTGCCCGCCTGTTGGCCATGGCACAACTTGTTAGCTCCTTCGTGAGGGATGAGGGGCAGGAGTGGGTACGGATAAAGGCCTGGAGACCCACATGAGCTCATTCTGTTATTTATTGGCAGCTCTAGCTAAAAGTTTGGCAAAGCAGTGTATTGAAAACACACAATAAGAGCGAACTTTATCATGTACATTTCACTATCCAGGCTCTCAGATTCCCATTGCTGGGGTTAAATTAGAAGCTGGCAGAATTGCACTTGGCAACTTACTTAATGGAGGAAAATTAAGTTTCTCTGATTGGACAGAAGTTTGTTCAATGAGCATCTTTCCTTGGTACTGAATCCTTTCGGATCAACAAGTGCAAGGCAACCAACCATTGGAAATCAAGCTTCCAAGATGTCATGGGCTGAGCGGCATGATACTACCTAACAATGGAGTTTGTGTTTTAGTTGCATTTCAATTTAGTTCTTAATAAAACAAAAGAAGAAGAGAAAGGATGCAATTGGAGTAAAGATGTTCTTATATCGGACATACAAAAATGTCACGCTAAATTCTTCATTTAGAAAAACCATTATATTATTCTTTTGCCTCAGTTGTGATATAGAAATATAATATTGCCAAAACCGGTTTGGCTCAGTGGATAGAGCATCGGTCTGTGGACTGAGGGATCCCAGGTTCGATTCCGGTCAAGGGCATGTATATTCGTTGCGGGCACATCCCCAGTAGGGGGGTGTGCAGGAGGCAGCTGGTCGATGTTTCTCTCTCATCGATGTTTCTAACTCTCTATCCCTCTCTCTTCCACTCTGTAAAAAATCAATAATATATATATATATATATATATATATATATATATATATATATATATCATTGGGCACTAAATTTCATTCTCACGATAAAGGGGGAGTTCATTTTTTATCAGCTTCCCATTTTCTGAGGGTAGTTTCAATTATAGATAAAATATAACTGAAATCTTTCTTATTAGATTTAATGGCAACCCTGGATTCTGAAAGATTAGGACAGCTATTCAAACATGAGATGTATGAGGAACTTATTTTGAAATCGCCAATTATATAGTCATTAAGTCATCTAGTAGTTTTTTATTTTATTGGTGCCTTAAAGGTCTGAGAATTGCATTTTCCCTTATGTATATCACAGTGTGTCAGCGTGTCTGAGTGTCTTCCCCTCAACTGAGGAAAAGACAAAAAGAGAAAAAACAGAGAAGATTATATAAACAATAAATTTAGATAAAAAGAGGACTTTCATGCCTTTGAGGGAAATGTTAAACATTAGAATCCATCTCTAAGGAAATGTTAGTACTGTCTTTGAAGATAGAATACAGATAACTTAAAGGTGGTTCTGTGAGATGAGAGGATAGTTTGCCGAATAATCCTTAAGAAGACCGCATAAGTACAGTGGAGAATATGGCCAGACCACACTGGGTTCAGATCCTTATTCTGCAACGTACTAGTGGTGTCACCTTGAGCAACAGCCCATAATGTTCATGGGCTTCAGTGTTCTCAGCCATGAAATGATGATCATATAACTCACAGTGGTTTTGTCAAGATTAGATCACTAAAGATCACATTATCATGGTGGCTATATCATGTGTTTTCAGAATGTAATCGTTGTTTTTAGGAGTCCCTTCTAACTTTCTGAAAATAGAGCAGTGCCACAAATTCTAATTTATACCTCTGAATAGCTCCTCCTGAACCCCTCATAAAATAAAGCAGTGAACATCTCCATACTAATGCTCATTATGATAAATCAGGGGTAGACAAAAAACAGGTGCTAAGACAAATCAATTTTTGTCTAGTTCTGGCTTTTTGATAACTTATAATGCTATACCTCTTTTAATTATTATTATTTTTAATTTATCCCATGCATATTTACAAAAAACACACACCTTGAAATCAATTAAAATAAACACTAAACAAAAATATGTAGTATATATTACTATTAGAAATGTTCTGATAGAACACTGACATTAAAAAGAGAGTTTAAAGGACAACAGAAGGAAGGAAGAAAGGAAGGAAGGAAGGAAGGAAGGAAGGAAGGAAGGAAGGAAGGAAGGAAGGAAGGAAGGAAGGAGGAAGGGAGGGAGGGAGGGAGGGAAGGAAAAAAGGAAGGGAGGAAGGAAGGAAGGAAGGAAGGAAGGAAGGAAGGAAGGAAGGAAGGAAGGAAGGAAAAGAAACAGGAAAGGAAAGAATAAAGAAAAAATATATAATTATGCCAGGAATTAGATATAATTACTGAATTATTACATTTAGATTTAGGTTTGATGAAGAGTCCTGGCAGCCAAGGCAAAGGGCCCCTTTTATTATTAAATTCTCAGAACCTTAATGAACTTAATTCTATCTTGTCACTCAGGGTGCAATTGTGCAAGCAAGGGCTGGTTGCTCCTTCCATGAGTCTTCAATTCACCCATTACCCTCCTTCATCAATATTTCTTCATTCAGGTCTTCATGCTTAATGTGCAAGGAATCAAGGACTTGAGCCCTTGTTCATTATTTTGAATTATCTTGAGAAAATGTGGAAATTACTTATAAGCAGAAGACAAAATCCAACAATTCATGTTCACAAAATCTGAACTATGTAGAAAAAAAAAGTGTTGGTAAACCATAAGAATAATATGACCAAATCCTTCCCTCCTATGTTTACATCTAAGAATATAAAGAAAACACCCTACTTTTGAGGGTGTTGGGAGCATCAGCATGCATCTTTAAGAGAACTGTGGAGTTATCTGTAATACAAAGTAAGTTCTCAGTGCTTTGAATGAGTTACATTTGATTCTCTGTGATGAATTGGTGACTGGCTGAGGTAAATCTTGAAGAGGTGGTATTTGTACTAACGCAAGTAGATGTCCTAGAATTATCCAGATAATTCAAGCTGCATTTGCTGGTCTCAACTAACTCTATTACCTGTCACCATACATAAAATATTTCTTAATAAAAGTTGTGGATACAATTTTAAAAAATATATATTTTATTGATTTTTTACAGAGAGGAAGGGAGAGAGACAGAGAGCCAGAAACGTCGATGAGAGAGAAACATCGACCAGCCGCCTCCTGCATACCCCCCACCGGGGATGTGCCCACAACCAATGCACATGCCCTTGACCAGAATCGAACCCAAGACCCTCCAGTCCGCAGACCGACGCTCCACCACTCAGCCAAACCAGCCTCGGCCAATTTTTTTTGATTCTTAAGAATTTCCAAGTGGCTCATCAAAATTCTACCAACTGCCAGTTCTATGCCAGGCACTATGCATTGTGGGGAACTATTTGTATATTTATTATTGGTATCAAATTAGCCCAGAAGAAATGAGGAGATGCTCTTGAATTAAAGGCTCATCTGATGCAAGGTGAACCTAGAAGGTGGAGAACTAGTAGTTGTTCAAGGTGCTGTGGCTGGGAGCTGCTATTTTTTAAATGCCAGGTAATCTTTTCTGGTCCCCATTTCAAAAATTATCTTTTTCAATATGTAACCTAATTATTTTCACAAAGACTTTCATCATGTTTGAATTCCTAATTCATTTTATCTCTTGTCTCTCCATCTGTTGTACACTCAATTTATTATGCTTGTAGTCTAAAATGCAAGCTATTTATGTAATGTCAATTGGATACTTATAAAAGATAAGCCACAGTGGTCTAAATGTCCTTCAGAAATGCATGCCTATTATTTTTTCCTATAGAAATGAGCACAGTGTATGTTTCCCATACATTTTAGGTATGCTCCCAGGATTATTTTGATTATGTTGGGTAATTCTTGTGGGTACCTCTCATAATACACACAATGATGCTGAATGAATACTATGTGGTAATTGACTTAGTAGTCATTAATACACAAAACTATTGTGTATTGGACAGCATTATTGTAGATTAGCCAATAACATATAAATCTATTTTCTCTCTAAAATAATAAAATTTATTACTACTGAATTATTTTACATCATCTTGTATTTAAATATCCTATTTTAAATCTTTAAAAAGCAGAATACATGTGCTACATTTCTTTTCTTCTAACATAAAATTTAATGACCATTGAGAAATACTTATTTCAAATTGTCTATGCTTTGAAATTTAGCTGGTAGTACATCCTATCTCTCACACCAATATGTCTAAAGGGAGAGAGGAAGCTGCCATTTTCATTTCAGGGTCTTTCATTTGTATCTTGCCACGGGTATTAGTAAATGATGCAGAGTAGTGCACTATTCAGCCATCCTGGGAAAAGAGGTCATTAATTCCTAGCTCTGTCTATTCCTGAAATGAATTCTGTTGTGTTTACCTGGCAAGTTTGTTATTTCCCCACATAAGAAGGCATTCATGAGAACTCAAAGACTTTTGTATTCTTTCAAAAATCTGTTTTAAAGACAACTCAATTAAAAAAAAAATGGACAGCAGAGACCGGTTTGGCTCAGTGGATAGAGCCTCGGCCTGCGGACTGGAAGGTTCGATTCCGGTCAAGGGCATATACCTTGGTTGAGGGCACATTCCCAGTGGCGGGTGTGCAAGAGGCAGCTGGTCGATGATTCTCTCTCATCAGTGTTTCTAACTCTCTATCCCTCTCTCTTCCTCTCTGTAAAAAATCAATAAAATATATTTTAAAATATAAATAAATAAAATAAAAAACAAAAAAACATTAAAACTTATTTAAAAAAATGGACAAAATAATTTGAACAGACACCTCACAAGTTATATGAATGGCTATGAAGAATATGAAAACATGCTCTAAATCACTAGTCACCAGAGAAATGCAAATTGTCAAGTCCCTTATTTTGGGTGTGCATTGCTTATTCTGTGAATTTTAGCTGGTAGGACATATAGCTTGAAATAAATTAATTATAGGCACTATACTCCAGTAATATATATTTAATGCCCTCAGAAGGACTTTATTTCTTCAAGATTTTCATTAACTGCAAAATTGCAAAATGTTGACCACACCTGTATTAATTTTATTACCCAACTAGAGGCCCAGTGCACAAAATTAGTGCACAGGTAGGGTTCCTAGCAACTGCCAGCTGCTGGCTAGGGCCTTCCTTCATTCTGCACCACCCCCAGGTGGTCAGTCCATGTCATAGCGAACAATCGAACTCCTGGTTGGTCGAACTCCCGAGGGAACACTGCATATTAGGCTTTTATATATACAGTAGATGGTTTCCCCACTGGGTTAGCATACCCACAGAACCTTTATAGAGGTTTGCAAGCACGGTTGGAAGACAATTAATATGCAAATCATCAGCTCCCCTAGGCATGCTTTCTGAAATGGGCCTGCCTGAGAACCCACTGCTGAAGGTCATGCCAGAGCTCCTTTCTAACATCCTTCACAATCTCCTCTGCATACCTCTCACCCAGCCTGCATTTTGTTATGGCAGGGAGACAGCCATGGGCTCTAAAGGGCACTTGGGAGCACTAAACAAAGGAAACACGATACTGTGTCTCCCAAACCTTATTTGTCAAGAAACTAACTCTGCCTTTCAGTTGCATATTTGAATTATTTCAAAGAGGAAGGGAAAATGTTCATGTTTAATTCCAACAGTTCAACATTTAATATTTAAATTAAAACAATGAATTGAAGCCCTGCCAGTGTGGTTCAGCAGTTGAATGTTGACCTGTGAACCAGGAGGTCACAGTTCGATTCCCGGTCAGGGCACATGCCAGGATTGTGGGCTCAATCCCCAGTGTGGAGTGTGAAGGAGGCAGCCATCAATGATTCTCAATCAGCATTGATGTTTCTATCATTCTCTCCCTCTCCCTTCCTATATTAATTCAATAAAAATATTTTTTAATGAAATGGAGGTAAAATGATGTTTTACTTTTTTTTTATTTGACTGGAATAAAAAAAAGATTTTTCTAGCTTTCAAACATTTTTAATATTAACACTTAGATTAACCTTAGCCAAATATTTATTGGATATGGACAATTCATATTTGTTTTTTACTTTAAGTATAAGTAATTTTGTCAACGAATTCTTTGGTCATTTATTCCTTCTTATTATTTATATTAAACTAACATAGTTACATTGTTGTTGGGGGAAAGTGTGAGAAGAAAATCTCAGAGGTAAAATCAAGAACTACCTGAACTTTCTCTGATTCAAGTCAACAGCTGGTGTAGTGCAGAGTTCAGCCTACTGGACAGTTTCAGCATCTATAGGATGCACCATCCACCTTAAGGTCTGAAGCCCCTAAGAAACTAATGTTCAACGATGTATAGGATGTAAAATACAAGTATTTTATTCTAGAGTACATAGAGGAGAATAAGGTTTAATCCTTAAAACTGTCATTTCATCCTTCATTCCTGTTATCATCTTTTCTCCTTTTTGGTACCATTGTTTTCCTTCTAATTACATTTGTCAACCAACAGGTGCTCTTTGCACACTTGCTATCTGGTTAGTGCACCTTCCTACCAGCTTTAGACCCTCCTCCAATCTTCCCTTTTTCTCCCTTTCCTGCTTATAGGTGATGGCTAGCTTTGACACACTTAAGCATAAATCATTCTTCCTGGGGCACTGTGACAAGCTCGTCAATGTGGAATTCTAGATAAAGCTGCACCTGAAAGACTCAGCTGGAACAGCCGGAGTTTGAAACAAAGATGTGTCTCTAAACACAATAGATAATGACCTTGATGGAGATGTTTAATGTGAAGGTTAGCCTTTAAATTGTATATACACTGTAATTCTATTTCACAAAAGTAATGACATCCTAAATGCTAGATGCTGCTTCTCTGCAATCTTTTCATTCTTTCGTGGTTAAAAACGTAATTCCTCATAATGGCACCCATAGCGTGCTGTAATTATACAGGAAGGCTCTTCAGTTACAGCCCATTGCTTGATTAGAAGACATCGGCAAAGCACCTGCCGGGAGAAAGTGGCACACGGTAAATACTATCAGTTCCTGTTGTAAGTCAGCGCAGAGCTGTGCTGGCAATAGAACCCGAGGTCAGACGCTCGGCATTATCTGAGGCAAAAGCTTCTAGAGTTCATAAAAGAGAACTGTAAGTTTAAAGGTCAACTAATAACCTCCATCTATGTGGGAAGAAGAGTCTGGATACCAAATTAGAAGTATCTAAAACACCTTGTGTGCAAGTGGCTTCTACTGTACCGAATAGTAGATTTGCATGGCTATTAAGTGCAGCAAATTAGTTGTCTCTTAAGCTACTGTACTTTTTAAATTTTTTTATTTGTTTATACTTACTGAAGACATCTGATATATTGTAAATGAACTGTCCTCACTCCCTATTCCAATTTGAAATAATAGGATGACTCTTTCCAAACCTAAGTCACACGAGATATGGATGAGAGTGAAAGGCTGAAAGAAAAAGGCATCAACTGGTTGATGTGGTAGGAGGAATGAGAGCTTGAACCACTAAAAGAAAATGTAGGAGGCTAAACATCTTTGAGGTGAAGTTTAAAAACACCAGTACAGTCAATACAAAATATAAGTAAGCAAGGGAAAATGAAAAAATAATTCGTTTGGAGGCTAAAATATTCCAAAAAACACAGAAAAAATGCAGGAAGCAAAACTGAGACATTATTGTGATGATAATATAGTGTTAAAGAGAGAGAGGGTAAGGTGTAGTAAAGAATTTACTGTGACTATACACACAGGCAAGTTCAAGCCCAAACTTTGCCGATTAGAGGCTCGGCTAGGTTCTGCAGCAGCCTCTCCGAGGCTTGGCTTTCCCATCAGGACAATAGGGACAAAGCTAGTATCCACCGCTAGAGAAACTAAATGACTTAATGCATACAGAAGGGCTTCGTTTAAGTTAGCAAATGGTATCTTTGATTCATTGTTTATAGAATTATATATTATACTATGCTGAGTAAAGGTAAGTACACTGGAATTATATTATTTAACAGACTAGAGGCCTGGTGCACAAATTGGGGTGGAGCTGGCTGTGAGGAGCAGCCATGGGAAGTTGGCTGCTGGCCTCACTCCCGAAGAGGACTGAGGGGGTCGTGCGTGCAAGCAACCAGTCATTAGATCGTTTTTAGCATTCCGATCGCTTAGCTTTTATATATATATAGGTAATACCTGCACTGCAATATATTAACATCTATATAATAGAAGAGAGAATATCCTTTTTTAAAAAGTAAAATTATATAGCATTGATTGATATCAGACAATTTTTAATTCTGGGCTCTGAAATACGAAGACTTTGGGGAGAAAAGTTGGAAACAGTTAATTGTTGGAAAATACAGTACCATGTGCCTCCACTTAGCCACATAAGGGTGGGCCTTGGGCCTGGAACACTTCCTTACCAAGAGATAAAGAACCAAAGGCTTATTCCAGGCTTAACACCTTGTGAGAGAGTATCTTTCCTTATTTCAGGCTCAATGACTACTTTTGTCACTGCGTAAAGCACGCACATTTATGGCAGCTAGCTAACCAACAACTGTATCTCGAGAAAATCTTGAGAGAAGCCAGAAGAAGAGTGGGAGACACCCTATCTATGGAGTAGCAACAGTAAGATATACAATGGAGTTCTCGCTGGCACAGTTTCTGAGAAGTCCAATGTATATTTTATGTTGTAAATCCAGACATAAGGGTCTCTTGCTCTTCCTCTGGCTTCTCTTAAGGTTTTCTCTTTGTGTTGGGTTCTCTGTGGTTTAAATGTGATATGACTAGGTGTAAATTTTTTTTTTTTGTATTTACTGTGCTTGGTGCTCTCTAAACTTCCTTGATCTGTGGTGTAGTGTCTGTCATTAATTTTGGAAAGTTTCTCAGCCATCATTACTTCAGGTATTTATTCTGTTCCTTTTTCGTTCTTCTTCTGGCATTCCCATTACATGTATGTTACATCTTTTGTACTTGTCCCACAGTGTTTGTATATTCTGTTTCCTTATTTTCACTCATTTTCCTCTTTGCATTTCAATTTTGAAAGTTTTTATTGACACATCTTCAAGCCCACTGATTTTCTTCTTGGCTCTGTCCAGACAGTCTTCATGTCTATTATAGGGCTTTTCATTTCTAGTACTTGCTTTCAATCTTTGTTAGAGATTCCATCTCTCTACTTTTATTACCTTTTTGTTCTTGCATGTTGTCAGCTTTTCCCATTAGAGTCTTTATCATATTGATCATAGTTATTTTAAATTCCCAGTCTAGTAATTCCAAAATCTCTGTCTCTTCTGAGTCTGGTCATGATGCTTACATTGTTTCTTCAGACAGCACATTTTTTTTCTTTTGCATGTTCTGTAATTTTGTTGTTGTTGTTGACAGCTGTTTATAATGCATCAGATAAAACAAACTGAGGTAGAGAGGCCTTTAGTGGGAGTTTATCTGGCTAGGCGTGAAGGCTGTGTTTATCATTTGTGTGGCTGAAGTGGCAGAAGCTAAAATCCTTTCCAATGTCTTTGTTTTTATCTCCATCATTCTCTTTGGGTGTCCCTAGAGACTCTGTACATAGGATCTGAAGCTTGTAGTGCTTTTGGTTGTAATAATTGTTATCATACCGGAGTGTGCTCTCCAAGTATGCCCAGTGACTCCCATAGCTCTGAGTGAGAGAGGGCCCCAAATAAGTGTGTGTTGGATGAAGGACTAAAAATAAAGGTAGATACTATTTTTTAAAAAGTGCAATTAGATAAGTTTGTTTATTTTATAAATTAAGTTTATTGGGGTGATATTGGTTAATAGGACCATATAGATATAAAGGAGAGTTTTCTGAAGGCTGTCAATGGCCTCACCCAGGTCAGTGAGCCAGGCTGTGAGATCTCCCTCCCTATGTGCCTTTAAAAGCAGCCCAGCTCCCGGTGTGTGCAGCATGGCTTCTGGATTCTCCCATCTGAAGGGAAGAGGATGGACCTGCCAGTCTCGGAATGTTCCTCACAGGTCCTTTTCCTGACTTTTGTGCACTTCCTCCCAGGACATCCTGACCATCCATCAGAACATCTCTTTGTGGTAACTAAGAAAAGCTTACACTGTTATTTCTCAATGGAAGCTGCAATTTTTATGCCTCAGAACTAGTGCCTTCATTAATTCATACATAATTGCTGAATAGCTCCTCTGCATGTGTTACTGGTGCTCTGTTTACTAATATGTTACGGGCCTTTCTATTTTATGTGATTTATTCGTACTGTAAGTCAAGGTAACTTATAATAACTCCTTCTTCTAGTACATGCTCCTCCCAAAATACTTAGGGCAACTTTAGTTTTCTCCTCCCCACCCCTCGCCCCCAAATAAAGGTTTGTACGTTCTCCAAAGTTTTACATTCTAAATGCTAGATGTTGAAATTCTAATAAAACTTTCATATCCAGCTGAAATTTAACCCTGAGCATTATTTACTTAGAGGACATGTTTTTTGTTTTTTAGGAAGTGAGCCAAGAAAGCTCACCCTTGAGCACAGAACGCTGTTGTACCTCTGGTACTGGGAAAAACAAATATCAAGGGTGTTAACCAAAAACTCCTAAAAATATCAGCCAATACTTTTGAACTTGTGAGAGGTAGCATCCTCACTCCATTCCTCCTCATCTTGATTGTGGTCAGTGACCTAGCACGATCACAAACCTTCAAACATCCACATTTCTCCCTATGCCCCACGTGTGCTTATATCACCCATTTCTGCTCTGAGAAGGCGAGGCCTCTTAAATCCAATTACATCAAGCAGTCAGCCTTCATCCCAAGACTTGGCCTTAGTTTTCTTATTAGCTGAGTGTCATCGTTCCTCTGAAATCTCCTCTGAATCTCGTCTTGACAATGATGCCCAAAAGCAAGGACGTTGCTCCTGCATCTGAAGTTCCATTTTCAATTAATCTGTCCCTCTGACACGCTTCTTCATTAACTTCCACTATGTCTTCTCCATTTCTTTGACTGGAAGCTGCTATCATTTCCCCAGCAGAAATGCCTTCAAAGGAGAACAGGCAGCGAGGACTGAGGCATGATTCAAAACAAAGGAAAGCAATAAGCATTGCAATTTAATCTTACGAGAAGTTTAATTTTCCCAGTGTGAGGAAATACTGTGCCCATAAAATGTCACTGTAACAAAAGAAACTAAACTCATTTCTTCATCTAAAGCTTGATCAAAAAGTAATAAATGGTAGCTGACGGATAGTTTTCCGTGTGGGGAAAACACCGTATAAGTGGGCTCCCAAACAATTCCTCAGCCCACGCGCAGGCAATAGCACGGTGCGGCAACAGACAAGGTGTTTTAGGGGAACAACTGTTCTTGAGAAAAGATTTTCAAGTAATTTCCTTTCCTTTAATCATAGATCCAAGGTATTTTTGTGCATGCACATTAAAAAGTATCTAAACGCAAAGACCTCCTAGCGCTTCTAACACCTTTCTGACTTCTCCCAGCACAGGGGACTATGGGTAGAGAGGAAGATTGTCCCAGGGCCTAACAGGGACAAATCGCCAGTTTGAAAGTCCACAGGGACTCCTTCAGAATCTCAAGGAAAATTTCCCAGAAGCGGCTTAGGCAATGGCATCGGGAGACTGTAACAAACAGGTCTTGGTCATGAGGTAAGCTCACTCTGCACATTACTTCTAGAAGAATTGTGGGGTCTAGTAACCTGGTGCAGTTCAACATCAAGCTCCAAAGAGATGCTGGCTGCCCTGGCAAAGCAACGAGTTCTTTGTTATTTGGCAGCAGCAGGTTCTCTTGTTTGTTTGTTGTTTAACGAATCAAATATTTGAGTTGCATAGAATTACAGCGGATACCCAGCACAGACTATCAAACTCCAAACAATTACATGGATTATACACAAAAGTTGGCATTGCTCTTTCTTTCTGGGATGATTCAGAACTCACTTTTACCCATCACGGCACCTAGAGGAAAGGATTGGCCTTATCTCCAAAGACAACGGGACGCCAAGAAGGATCCAAGCAAACCAAACAGCCTGGCCGGGCTTCCTCCAGCTTACTACACTGACCTCCTGCTCTGCCCTATTGTGTTCCTCCATGGCTTTCCAGCTCATCCAACCCGGAGGAAAGTATTCAGGTATAACTCTTCCTGCATTTCTGAGGAAGGCTCCGGGGTCAAGCAGAACTCATGCTAAATAAACATGCATGATGGAAGCCAATTCCAGCACGTCATAATTGCAAGAGTTTCATCAAAAGGTTGATGGAACTTGGGGACTCAACAAGGACTGAGTCACATATGCTATCGCCTGCTGGAATGGCTAAAGGCATTTCCCCATTAAAAGGATGCATTACATTGATTGTTTACTGCCAGACAGCTCAGGGCATCTTACTCTACATGTTGTTGCCTCCTACTGGCCAAACACCTGAACAGCCGTAGGCTATTCCCCAATCTGACAATGCTTCTGTACAAATCCTACCCTTAGAAGTGTATAGCTCTGCCTTGCCTTAGGACAATTTGTGTTAATAAAAAGCAAGGGGTCCTGAGACGAGGAGAACCTGGTTTCTTCAGCCAGGCTCCTCTGACCCCCAATGCCTTTCAAAATTATCTTTCATCTCTGTACTCTTAAGTTACACACAGCCTTTCTCCAGATTGCTGAACCCTTCTTAATGCCGGAACAAGAGCCCCAGCACATGTATGCTTTTCTTCTGTTAATGTGAATTTGGAAAGGAAAAGACCATTAGCTTAACCATTTCCATTGGAAGGAAGGAAGGAAGGAAGGAAGGAAGGAAGGAAGGAAGGAAGGAAGGAAGGGAGGAAAAAAGGGAGGGAGGAAGGAAGGAAAAAAGGGAGGAAGGAAGGAAGGAAAAAAGGGAGGAAGGGAGGGAGGAAACCTGACTTGATTCTGACCTGGCATGCAGGCTATGGAAAGCACTACTCGGCTAGATCTGTGACAGAATGGGTAGTACCTCGGTGTATTTATCTTTCAGAATCAGTTCACTAGCAGCATCTGCTGATGAAACACAGTAGCCTACTTCAAACTCCGAGGCTTCTTTAGGTGGTGCTATTAGTGATAAACAACTGCTGGCAAAACCAAATGATAGAAAATGAAATGTTAAATCAGAAACCACTTTCAGGCTTCCCAAACAGTCACCTGAGTTTGGATACTCTAGGCTCATAAACAAAGCAAGCTCAGACCCCTTAGACCACACCCACACCTTCAAAGGCCCGCTCTCCCCCTCAAAGGGACAGGAAAGGGTAGAGAGAGCCTTTCATAACTCCAGACAAGCTGCCTCCCACTGCAAGGCGGCTGGCATTTTCATAGATCAGCAAACACACACTTGGGTTCATTCAGCACCATGTGGCATCCTCCCTGCCATTTCTGGAGCAGAGTATTGGGCAGGTGCATCCAAGGTGCCCCCTCAGGCTTCCCAGGCCTGGGTGGGCACAATCACGGGGTCCTGCTAGTCCACCCACTACTCACATACACAGAAGTGACCTCCAACTTAGGCAGGTGCCAGGGCAGGGCAGACAGAGGGCACTCGGCATAAATAAATGGCCACTCACAGCGGGACCTGAGGATCCGGAAAACAGCAGGTCCCAGGTTAACAGCTCAGGAGATAAACTTGGTGCTGCTGAGATGGGTGTTTTAAAATAAGAAATGTACGTATATTTGGACTCCACCCGTGGTTCCCAGGACCTTTGTCATTCCCTAAGTGATTACAGCTGTGGGGGCATCTTAGGTTCCCAGCTCCTGAATCAGATCCAGAGCAATAAAGACCAAAAAAATATGTGTTGTTGTTGTTTTGTTATTCATAACTATCACCTTCCACCACACCTGAGTTTATGCTCACAAGGTGACTTATATTATATGGCCCCTAAAGATGGGGGCTGGTCGTCAGGGGAGCCAACCAGGTGTTTGGAGGGTTGAACTTTCAGTCCTACTCCCTCTCCCCTCAGCATCTAGGAAGGAGGGATGGCTGGGAAGAGTTCAACTGCAGATTCCTAGCAGAGCTGCACACACGGCATGACTACAGTCTCTGGCCTTCCTTTTGATCCCTTCCTGTCATTAATAACTGGATTAGTTACAACAGTCTGAGCATCAAATCTGGCTTTGTTAAGCGGTAGCTTCATTTACAGCTTTCCTTCGGGATGGAGACCCATGCCTCTCAGAGGGACATCTCAGAATCGAACCTGTGAGCCCTTTGGTCCATGGGCCAACACTCTGTGCATGAAGCCAGACTAGCTAGGGCTGCCTTCTCTAAATCTTAAAGCAACTTGAAGTGCCATGACACAAAAGTGTCACTCAGCATCCTGGGACATTTTAAGTTCCTCATCGTCCAGGGTTGTCACCCGCAAACACAGGCAGCTGTGCACCTCAATATTAATCCATTCTTTTTTTTGTTTTGTTTTAAAGGGAAACAAGTCCTTGCTATAAATTGTTATTGTGTGCCAGCTTATGTTGCTTAAAGCAGCAGCGACCATTTTAAAGCTGCCCTGGTAATTATAAACCCCCATCTCTCTGACCGAGCGAAGCGTAAAGGCGGCAAAGCCAGTGAGAAGGCAAAGCCAATCCAGGTGGCAAACATTCCGGGTCCTCAGATGCACAGGTCAGGCCAAATTAAGCATAACTCCCCCCTTCCTCCTTCCTCCTGAAAATCCTCATTCTGCTCATCAGACACGAGGGGCCTCCATTTCAGAGAACAGAGGGCTTGAACATAATAGGGGCTCCCGTGGTTGGAGCGAGTTACACACGCAAGTGTGCAATGTGCACATTTTAACAGCCAGCCCTGAAAAATGCAGCAGCCAGCCCGGGCAAAAGAAAAGGCTCCATTCCCGCCTAACAAGCTTCCCTAAAGACTTCATGCCGGCCTTTGTGTAGATCTCCTGGCCGTTGTCTCATTTGCTTGCTCTTACTTGGAGAGACGTCCGTTAATGCAACCAGGCAGATTTTCATGAAAGATTGCTTCTTCTGATGTCATATCCAACCCTCCTCCACCTACCCCTCATTATTCTTCCTTCTAGAAGCCCCTTAGAATTAGAACAGCTCTCTCTCTCCCGCGCCATTATCCGCAAGCCCCTCAATACAGTCTTTAGTTCCTAGACACCAGTTCTTTTCAAAGGCAGATTTGGTTAACTCCAGCGTCTTCTCATTTACATGTGAACCAGCCCCGATTCACAAGCTCTGTAATTTACATGTTGGTGGTATAAAAGCTTCCCAATTGCAGAGTCCCTTGGTCCTCCATCCACACAGCTGAGACTCTCCTGTTATGGAGTCTGGGTTGGCCCGTGTCTGCCAGAGAGTTCATTGCCAATTGCTGTGCTGGGCTCACCAGCGGCCTCCATCACTGTGAGTTCCCCAGCTTCCTGATGTAGACACTCACTCTTCCCGGCATTACCTTTCCTGGCTTCGTGTGTAGTTATTTGCAGAAATGCCAGAAGAAAATTCTTACCTTTTCTGTGATAATGAGACTACTGCCAGTGAGAGAAATAGTGTTGCTGACAGCAAAGAGGTCATCTAATTCACCTCCAAACTCAGGCGTCCCTGTTCACCACCTTCCAGTGCTGTGCTTTGTTTGGCTAAGAAAGAATTTAGCTGGCCTTTGCCCATGGTTCCAGAGAGGTAACTTCTAAACCCTTGGAATTTCCCAGGTGAGTGAGTGTTATTATAATGCCTGGTGTGTCCCTGGACCACACCCGATGGACACAACTTTATGTTAATGAGATGACTCTGGCTGAGGGCTGGCCCCCAGAAAGACCAAGCCTGTGTTTAGAGGATCTAAGCTTTGAGCTACAATATCAGCGCTACCTCCAGGGGGAGGAGGAGGAGGACTGGAGATTGCATTCAATCACTTGGCCGATTATTTGATCCATCAGGCCTACACACAGAAAATTAATTGAGACTAAAGACACCACCGCTTGGTTGAGCTGCCCTGGTTGGCAAGAGTCTTTGGGTATTTTCATGCTTTTATACGGAGAGGTTAATACACCCCTGAGAATGAGAGAAGCTTCACATTTGAAGCCCTCCTAGACACCTGTGCCTCTTCCATTGGCTGATTCCAATGTGCATGCTCTTGCTATAATAAAACTGTAATTGTTAAATAGAGTGTTTTATCGAGTTCTGTCAGTCATTCTAGTGATTATCAAACCTGAGGGAGTCCATAGGGGCCCCCAAATTTGTGGTCTTCTAAGTTGGCGTGAGTTTGGCCCTTGGGATCCCCTAACCTAGGCTGGTGTGTGAAGGAAGAGTGATACCGTTGTAATAACCAGAAAAGGAGCAAAGGGAAGGCCCGGGAATATAGGCTTGCCATCTGTACAGCTTTGCCAGAAAGCTGCAGGTAAACACTGTCCCAGTTTGTTCCTTGCAGACCGCCGAGGGAAGGGAAGGGACAATAAATGCATGCCCAGTAAGGTCCGGGTATAAGCCACTGGCCAAGAACAGGTGTGGCCACTGCAAGTGTGGGAAGATTTAATATTTAAACTCCTAAACAAAGGGAGTTTGCTCTCTTGGCCCTCTTGGCTCTCCTGTTACAGGGGTTACGCTTCCCTGAATTCGCTCACGTGGCACACAGCCATATGGTTAGCCACACAATGGACTGATTGGGACTAGCCTAAAGCTGTACCATAATCAACTCCACCATGTAATGAAAACTCTAGACACTGGCTTTGCTTCTAGCTTTATTAAAATCCCAGCTGCAGGTTTTCCAGGACTGGTTTAAGGGAAATGGGACTTTGGAAATGAAGTGATATTCACCCAAATAAAAATCACTCACTTTCTGCAAGTGTTATTAATAAAATAAAGTATGAAAAGAAACCTGTTTCTTATTTTATTTCTCCTACATCAACAGTACCCTTGTCCTGATTAGTACAAATAAAATTCCACCTCTAGTCATTTTACCCCCGGGCCTGTTATTAGCTACCTCAGTGTAGTCATCAAATAGGGAATATATTGGAGAGGATCCATGCCATGGGGACTTCTGTCCTTGAATGGAAAACTGTTCAAGAATGCTGTCTGGAGGAAAAGGTAGAAAAGACAAAGGGCAGGAGTCAACAGAGGAAGCCAAAAGTCATCCGAGGTACAAAGAAAGGGAAGCCAATCATTCCCCACTCACAACACATGAGGTTTACTGGCTGGAGGAACTGGATTGCCACAGAAAAAAAATGAGATGGTGCAAATACCACACTGGCACTAGCATCAGGCTGACCTTAGGTCTACCACTTCCTGTTTAACTCAGCAAGACATTCTGAGCTTGTGTTCTCTTCATTCACGAGGAGGGGAATCACTGTATCTACTGCACAAGGTTGTTTTGCAACAATGGGCCCATGAGCATGGAGGATTTTGACTCATCTGTTTGTTGTATCTTCAAGCAAATATTCTTTGTATTCATCTAGAACTGGGCTGGCATGTAATAAATACTCAATAAATATTTAGTGAATGAACCAATGTACCCTTGTTATTATTTAATAGTAGTACTGTCAGTGTGAATCTTCCATTTATGTTGTGTCAGAGCACAACGTTGTGTGGAGCCATAGTATTCTTATTTTTAGGAAAGAGACACCTGCTACTTAGAAATAAACCTATTTATAATAGGTGTGAAGAGATTAAGGGATACCCAAACCACACATACTCATTTAGCAAGACTGAAAATTTCACTTTAGAATAATTACTGGTAATTGTTTTGGATGGTTATTACAGATTTAAGCTCAATGCTGTTTTTAAAGGATTAGTGTCCTTTGTTTTACTGGTACAAAGAATGACTACTGCGGCATTATCAGCTGTTAGTGGCTGGTGTTGGAAGCAGAATAATTATCTAAATGAGATCTGTGATTTGAATACCTCTCCTGTATAAAGCAATCTTCACAGAAAGATGTCACTGGGAGTCAGCTCTGGCTGTGCCCATTCAGAGCTGACATTTAGCCCAAAATGGCTTCCATCACCCGCTGGGTCCAAGAGGAAAAGACACAGAGATAAATGCACACCCCCAAGACTTAACTGATTGGAAATCTCCTAAGAGAAATAAACACAAAGCCTTCATTGCTCTGGCTCAGGACAAATGAAACCAGGTTACATTGTTTTAAAAGGAAAAGACACACTCTTTCCCTTGGACCCCCTGATCCACTTAGAAGTGGTCCTTCCTTCCCTCCTTTCTTCTTTTCCCCCTACTTTCCTCCCTCCCTCCCTTCCCTCCTTCCTCCCTCCCTTTCTTTCTTTCTTCCTCCCTCCCTCCATCCCTTCCTTCCGCCCTCACTCCCTTCCTTCCTCTGTCCTTCCTTTTCTCCCTCCCTCCCTCCTTTCCCCCTTCCTTCCTTCCTTCCTTCCTTCCTTCCTTCCTTCCTTCCTTCCTTCCACAACATTTATGAAGCTGTTCTGAAGGTACCACAGAGTGGCTTGAACATAGGATAACAGGAAAGTGGAAAGGTATGAGGCCAGAAAGGGATATGGGGGTACAAAGGGAAATTATATAAGTTAGCTTTATTCTGGGGCAACTCGAAAAGGCTGGGAATTTTAAAGAGAAGGGTGACAGTTTTGACTTATAGAACTATCATCTGGGCTTCAATGAGAAAATATAAAAATGAGATTAAAGAGGGAGAAAAGAGGCCAGCAAGAACCAAGAGTGAGACTTCTGAGATCCTAAACTGAGGTAGAGAAGATGACAAAGAGGGATTTCATGGCCAATACTATGTGGAATAATAGGAAGAGGTGTATTTTGCCTGAGCCAAGGCAGGGAATATCAATGCTGTGCAAAAACAGCAGATTTGGAGTAGAAGAGAGTGATACCATGAATAATAGAATACGCTTCCTTTCATGGTTCTGCATTTCCCAGTAGTGCTACCTCATGTCTATAGTTAGACATTGAATGAATACGTGCTTAAAGAAGAGGATGAGTGATGTATCTTCCTTAGCTTACTGAAAGTCTCTCAATAGGAAAGTCCTAGAATGAAGAGAACAAGAGATGAAGTGTGATCCCTGACAGTCAACCCCTGGGGTTTAAAAAGAATGAAGGCACATCTATTTAAAGGAGGTTTTACAACAATGGCCAAGTGACCAAGGGCTGCTCACTGTGTAGCTAGTCAAAACTGAATGCCCAATCACTTTGGAAATGCAGCCAAGAGAACTATGATTATTTATTTATAGGGTAGCCTTTTCCAAAGAAGGAGAAGGAGGAGGAGGAGGGGGGGGGAGATAGGTAGTTAAAAGAGGCAACATGTCTATAAAGATGTGTTTCATAAGAGGTTTTATTTTTTTGCAACTCACATTCCTTGACTTCTGTTGTGCCTTCGCTAAAAGAACCACATGTATTCAGCCATGGGGGGCAAATTTTTAGGCCAAATTGTACCAAGTCTTCCCTAAAAATATCTGGGATGTCATTACTCATACATATTAGCATTTTGTTATTATTATTTACTCAATATTTTCCAACTGCAAAATCAGCTTGCTTGATTGAAGAAAGAAGTTGATATTTAAATAGAGAAAGTTCAGAGGAAAAGAATTTATCAGTAAAATTCCAATTTTTGTTAATTTAATTCCTTTCTTTTCCCTACTTTTGTGAGTACACAGCCACTTATATGACTCACATAACCCACATTCTCACATTCCTTCCTTTGTCAAAGTAAAATTTGTAGACTGGAGATCCAGGTCTAGGGTTTGGCACTCAATTGATAATAAAGAAGCTGAGCCAAAGGAACCTTCTCAATCCTAAACGGAAACCCTGAACTATGTGGACCTCCATGTGGCCCACAATCCCATCCCACCACTCCTCGCCTTTCTACCTCTTTTCTGCTTCCACTCTCTCCTTCCCTTCCTACTTGCTCCTTCCTAACTCCAGCTCCTCCTGCATGCCATCTCAGCTCTTTATCAGCCCCACTCATTCTTGAGCCTCTGAGCGCCCCACTGGCTATGTCCAATTTGATCAGAGCCCCCATGGTATTCCTTTCTCACATATATCGAGGTTCGGGGCGCACTGTAGGCCATATACACCACATTAACCACAGATTCCCACAGCTGTTTACCCAGTGAAAAATAGGCTGAAGGAGACCAATGGCGAGTTTATAGTTATAAAGCAAAAAAAGACACACGTTGAATATGTTACCTAATCTGATATGCACAATCACCCTATTACTAGAAACGCTCATCTCCATTTTTAGAGAAATGACACAAGACAGAATGTATAATAATAAAAGCATAATATGCTAATTAGATGGGACATCTTTCCGGATGACCTTCCAGACAAAGTCACAGCAGCGGTGGGGGCCAAGGCAATCAACGCTGTGGCGCAGGCCAAGTCCCTTACATGAATTTCGTGCATCAGGCCTCTAGTATTTAATAAAGTGTACAAGGTTATGGAGCTTACTAAAGGACTTTGCTCTTGAAAATATCTCTGCTTTTTTCTTTTCTTTTCTTTTTTCTTATTTATTTATTTATTTATTTGCATTTCAGTTTCCCTTCTTGATCATTCTTAATACCACAGACTTGGGCTATAACTGCCATCTTTAAACAAAACAAACAAAAAAATGCAACAATCAAGCAATCACCTGATTTCCCTCAAGTCCTCTATAGGAAATCTTCAAACTTGTCTATCTTCCATGCACCCACTTAAGGTTTTTGTGGGTCTTTTTCAGGCTCTCCCCTGGATGTGCTATTGTTAAGTATAGCCATAACCTTTATAGTGGTCAGTTTTCATCCTCTCCACATTCCTTTCCCCTGGCTTCCAGGATGCCATATTCTCATGTTTTTCTCCTACTTTACTAGCAGCTGTGCCTGGGCACTCATGAAAGGTAAAGGAGCCTTCGGCTTTGGTCCTTAGACTTCTCCAGCACCTATTTCACTCCCTTGCAACTCGTCCAGGGAGCTCTAACAGCCCAATAGATATAATCACTTAGACGTCTAGTAGGCATCTCACATTAACAAGCTCAAGTTTATTTTGGATTCCTCCTCCCTCTCCATCCAAACCTGTTTCTCATGTAAGACCCATTTCATTCTCTCAGGTAATACTAGTTCACCCGATTGTAGAGGGCAAAAACTTGTCATCTTATCATCCTTTATTTCTTTCTCTTTTCCTCATCCTAAATCCAATCCACCAATAAGTCCTGTCATATCATGCTTCAAAATCTATCCATTTCAGCCGAAACCGGTTTGGCTCAGTGGTAGAGGGTCAGCCTGCGCACTGAAAAGTTCCGGGTTCGATTCTGGTCAAGGGCATGTACCTTGGTTTGTGGGCACATCCTCAGTGGGGGATGTGCAAGAGGCAGCTGATTGATGATTCTCTCTCATCAATGTTTCTAACTCTCTATCCCTCTCTCTTCCTCTCTGTAAAAAATCAATAAAATATATATTTTTAAAAATCTATCCATTTCTAACCACTTAAGACCAGGACTGCCACCTCCATCCTACTCCAAGCCCATCATCTTCTGATGCCTGGACAAGTGCAACAGACTCCTGTTTAGTTTTACTTCTTCTATTAATGCTCCCGACAGTCCTTTCTTCACATAGCTCTTCCAGGGATGTTTTTCTAAATGTGAATTTGGTCTGTTTAAAACCACCCATTGATTTTCCATAGAATTAAACCCAATTCCTTATGATTAAGAAGGCAACTTTTCTTACCTTATTTCCTACTGCTCTTGTCCTCACTCACCAGACTCCAGCCCTATTGGCCTTCATACAATTCTTCAACTATGCCAAGCCCATTCTCACCTCAGGGCTCTACTCCTGCTTTCCCTCAGGCTGCACAGACTTTACATTGCTGTTCCTTTCTTATCATTGAAGTCTTTGCTCATATGTCATCTCTTTGGAGAGAGTTTTCCTAATATTTCCATTTAAACTAGCATTCCACCACTTCAGCTTTACTTTCAGCATAGCTATAATTGCTATTTGAATTTATATATGTTCTTTATTGTCTGTTTCCTTCTGCCATGACATAAACACAATGAGGTCAGGAGCTCTGTCTCATTCACCACTGCATTCCCATGATGAATATATTATAGGCAATCAATCAAAATCCATTTGCTATGAATAAACAACAATATAAGGAGATTGGACTTGGAGTCCCCTGGCCAGTTAAACAAGGGTCACCATCATTTGTCATAATGCCATTGCTTCCAAAATCTATACCCCACTTTGGAATTAAAACATGTTAGCAGTTGCCTTAGAAAAATACACTCCTTACCAGAGCTTTAATAATTATCTTGACATCTTTGGGTTCTAAACACCCACTGTTAGTCTCACATCAGAGTTCAAAGGCAAGCAGACTCTAGACAGATCTAAGGCATTCCAACTGATCAATCTGTTTCTAAGACATTACCAGCTGCTGTTTCAGTCATGTAGGGGATCATTAAGAGTTTTTTGGCTTCAAGTCAATAATTGAGGCTTTCTTTTTGTTTTGTGAGATTGGCCCATGAAAGAAGAGCTTTCCTCCTAATTTTGCAAGGTCACATTGCAGGCTGATGGTTATCTTGGAGAGAGCTGTTAAAAGAAGACTCTGTAATCCAAAGATGCCCCTAGGATCTAAAAATTCTAAATCTATGGTGAAAGAGGGGTCTTTTCCCAGCACTACAGACTAGTAAAATCAACCCACAAGTCTTCCAAGTGTCCATCTTTGAGCCAGCACTATTGTAAAAATATGTTAGGGAGAAGCTTGCGGCCTCTTTTGTATGGTGGTGATTTAAAAAACAAACAAAACATGTTTTGTATTAATTTCAGAGACAGGGAGAGAGAAATAGAAACATCAATGATGAGAGAGAATCATTGATCAGCTGCCTCCTGCATGCCCCCTAATGGGGATCAAGCCCACAACCCTGGCACGTGACCTGACCCGGAATCGAACTGTGATCCCCTGATTCATGGGTGGACACTCAACCACTGAGCCACACCAGCCTGGCTGTTGCTGATTTTTTTTTTTTTATCTTGAAGAATCTGCATTCGTTTACTATGAATTGTCAACACCACCCTCTCTTCCTCAGGTGCACATTCTGCACTGAGACCATCACAAAAATGAGCAAAAGAACACAGAAATTAAAGGCAGTGTTTTATGACAGGAAAACACTTTGGTAGCAATGAGCACATGCCGGCCGTTCCTTTGGCAAATGAGCTCACAGATGTTGAATGATTGTCCAAACTCCCAGCCCAGGCTCTTGCGTCCTTTAGGCTTCGGCACACAGAAGGATGTCCAATGTGGTCCCATGAAGCTTCCTCGTGGCTGCTTCACGGGACTACAAAGACGTATAAGGTAGAAAATCCTCAGGCCTCAACTACAGCGAGACTCCTTAAAATAGCTATATCCCATGGTCTCTGCGATTCTGCCTCCCACCTCCCCATCTGAGTAAACGGCAACAATAATCATTGAGTGCTCAGGCCAGAGTTCAGGGGTCCCCTCCCACTCTCTCCTCTTTTCCTCACATCTTCTTTTTTTTAAAAAAATATATATTTTATTGATATTTTACAGAGAGGAAGGGAGAGAGATAGTTAGAAACGTCAATGAGAGAGAAACATTGACCAGCTGCCTCTTGCACACCCCCTACTTGGGATGTGCCCACAACCAATGTACATGCCCTTGACCGGAATCGAACCCGGGACCTTTCAGTCCACAGACTGACGCTCTACCACTGAGCCAAACCGGTTTCGGCTCCTCACATCTTCTGTGTCTAAATTCTCGGCAAGTCCATCCGTTCTACTTCCGCCTCCCTTCCCTTGTTAGGCAACATTATTTCTTTGCCAGGTTTCTGCAATAGCTTACTAAATAAATGATTTTCTGCTTCCACCCTGGGCCCCCAACTGTGCAATACGTGGTAGGTTTACCTCTCTCTAATCCCAGAGATGCTGCTAGTTCACAGGGTATTTTGTGTAAATAAAATTTTAAAAAAAGAAAGTGGCCCCCCTGGGTGGATGCAACCTTAAGGACACAGCACATGGTGAATGCATGGCATTTGTATGTTAATTAGGAAAAAAGGCCTTTCTTTCCCCGGAGCTAGCACATCTGTGTGCCAGGATGAGACTTGGTAGCGCTCGATCAGCCTGGTTTCAGCCCCATCAACTCTTTGGCTGATGCCCTGTTCCGTGTGCAACTGGCACAATCACACGTAGGCGTTCTGCCTGCTTCCCACCGCAGCATCATTCTCCTTTAAGACATTGTAGGTGTTTCCCAGAAAAAGACTTATTATAAGTGGCGCTCATTAAGTGTTTTCACATGAAAAAAAATAAATCGATGAATGTTGAACAGCCAGTCTGTGGGCGAGGCACCGTGGGAAAAACAGAGGCTAAGAGGAGCGCTGCTGGGTTGCAGAATGCAGCGTTTCCTTCCAGAAACCATTTTTGTGACCAGAGGAAGCCGGCACCGCTCGTGAGAGTAACCCTGTGGCCTGCTTTGCATTAGCCACGGTTTACCTCACAGGTGTTCGGGGTGGAACCATTTATAATCCATTGCCCTTGTTCACCAAGGGACTACACTTTAATACGAGGAGCAGGAAAAATGAATAAAAGGATGACCCCGCATAAATAATAAATATGAAATTGGTGCTAGCTGCACACAGTGCTTTGGGAGTTCAGAAGGCGAGATCGCCATGAAAAATGTATGAAAAGATGCGCACTTTAATAGGCTAACCACTCCAAGCAACCATTAAAAGTAGCTATTAAAATAATCCAATAATTATATTCACCATATCAATGCTCTGTCGCAGAGTACTTTAAACAACATGCATGACTATAAAATGCCATTTAAATTGCTTTGAATGCCATTCTAAATCTGTGATAAGATTCAAACAATTGAACATTTGTCAAGTGGTTGCTGGGTACAAACCACGTGATTGGTGGTTTAAAAAGGATAAAGATGAACATGATAACAGAAAGTTTCTGCAAGGTGCTCACTATTGTTTATGAGCAAGAAGGCTTCAATGCCAATAACCTTAATACAATAGAAACAATAATAACTCTAAATGTTATCATACATATAAAGGACTGTGGCAACACAGCAGGAAAACAGCGGGTGGTATGTGAGCTGAGCTTAATGGATGGGTAGAATTTTGATAGAAGGAAGATAAGAGTCAAGTAATTTCAGTCTTGGAACACTGGGCTGAGCATCGTCCTGTACAACAAAAGATTATGGATTTGATTACCACTCTGGGCATATACCCAGGCTGCAGGTTTGATCTCTGGAGGGGGTGCATGCGAGAGGCAAAGGATCAGTGTTTCTCACACCTCTCTCTGTCTTTATCTCTCTCTTCCTCTCTCTAAAAAAAAAAGTTTTTTTTTAAAGGCAGTCTTTTGTAAGCCAGAAAGAGGGCTATCCCTACACCAATCATGCTGGCATCTTAATCATGGACCTTCCAGCCTCCAGAACTGTGAGAAAATACATTTATATTGTTTAAATCACCTCTCGATTAGCATACTTTGTAATGGCAGGCCATGCTGACTAGTACAAAGGATAAAGCACTTGCAAGCAAATATTGTATTTAAATTATTATGTATCTCTTTTTAAGAGATTAGCAAACAAATTGGTTATGAGAAGAATTCAGAAAGCAGGCTTGTGTTATTTAGATTCTTCTCAGTCTATGAATGTGCATATGAATGTATGTGTAAAACTAAGGCTAAAATAAGAATCAACATCTACTACATCTTTTAAAGTTTCTGTCCCAGACCAATATGGAAAACAATTACATGACTTATGTGGCTGGACTCCTCCACTTAATTTAAGAAATTTACATTTCTGGGGTTTTATTTTGCTTTTTTTTTAAAAAAAATAATAAAGTCATGGGTTAGGGAGAGAGGAAGATAGGAAAGAGCCTGGGCTCAAGAATTTGGCTTTGACTGGAATGCTGGCGCCAGAACGTATGGGTTTTGTAATCCTACACAAGTTACTTAAACTCTCTAAGACTCAGCCTCTTCATGTACCCAACGTGAAAATCAAAGCCTCTATCTCAGATGGCTGTTCTGAGAATTAAACAAAATATAGATATAAAGGACTTAGCATAGTGTCCGTTACACAGCTGGCCCTCTGGACAAGTGTGGAAAGACAGCAAGACCAGGGGATCTAAATTCCATTCAAACAATCTCAGGGTAAATGGTGAAATGTTGAGAAGAGCAAAGAGGGTTTGCACTTATGAAGCTGAGAAAGGTGTTGCTCATAAGTTGAAGTGGCTATAATGACTGCCCATAAATGATGCTAAGTAATAATAGAAAAATTGCGAGTTTCTGATTGTAGTTAGAAGCCAAACATAGAATGCCAAGTACCAATCAAGATCAACCACAGAACATTTTTAAAGGCCACGTCATACAACAGAAAACCAAGGACTAAATTATTTTTTACTTTGACTTCATAATATAACATCAGAGCATCACTGGATTTAGTAAAAAGTATGTTCTTAATTATCTGGTTTTAATATCTGAAGGGAAGTACCTTAGGGATAATGTTAAAGATTTTTTAATTATATATTTTGTACTTTAATATTTTCTCATTATTTCTTTTCTTACAAGCATCACTAAACAAGTTCTAGCAGCTCAAGTCCAAGGTCATATTCTCAATACACAAACACATTGGCATACAAATATATTGAGACAAGACAATCTTCCTTACTTTATGAATATCTGTCCATACATTTCTTTACATCACCAATTCAGTTTGATAATATTAAATATAGGAAAATTTAGTTTCCATTTCAGTCATACATTTTCTCACGAGACCCTTAAATCCTTAAATATACACAGCCAGAGAAGAAAGTTTTTATCTTTGTGCCAGAAGTTTCTGATGTGTGACTCGCCACAGATTACAAAGTATAATGAATACTACTCGCCCAGGTGGCGGTCAGTGAGACAAATCTGGGATGGGCAGGTGATTTGGCAAAGCCAATCATAGCCTTCCTTGAGATTTGAATCATGGATGCCACAAGAGAGAGGATCTTCCCCTTTAGACTAATTAAAGGAACAGGTGTGGAATTGTCAAAGGTCGTCTTTTTTTCTTGCCATTTGGAAAGTGTTTGCTTGAGAATGAAGCTAACACAAAGAGAGAAGCAGAGCTGAAGGACAGAGATAAAGCTGTACCTTTTTTTTTTTTAACTTTCTGGATCCATCTGTACCTGAAGTCCTAATTTTGGTCTCCCCTTTATGTGATAAATAAATAAATAAATAAATAAATAAATAAATAAAATAACTATTTTTCTTTTTAGAATTGATTTTCTATTATCTGTCCCGAAAAGATCACAGTTGTTTAAGGACAGGGCAGATATTACAGTTTTCTCTTCAGTATTTCTTTCATTTACTAAACATTCCTCTTCTAACAGGGATATTGTCCAGGCCTTATCTGCTCCCATTCCTTTCTAAAATTGTTCCCTTCAAATTTCAGTGACTTCCATCACTTGCCTCCCCCAGCGTCCCATAGTGGAGACATACGCATAGTTTAGACCAAAACATTTCATTTAGGCATCTTTAAAACTAGGCTTTCTTCTTCTCTGCCCCGAATGGTTTAGATCAGTGAGTCTCACCTGGGATTGGGATGTGAACTAAAATCACCTCTGATTTTTCAATAAAATTACAATTGCCTAAGAGCCCAATCTCAATGAACTAATTCTCAGAAGGTGTGGCCCTGAAGTGTATTTTTGAAGGCTTGGTGTTTTATACATGTATTCCTGATTCAGGAATCAGCTGCAACTATTTTGTGCAGGCACCCTCTTTAAAGAAGAAGAATCATGGACTAAGCCAGCGGCTCCTTAACTCTGGTTGATCATCAAACTCACAGAGGGATCTTTAGAACACGGATTCTTGAGACTTATTCATGAAGATTTTGATTTAAAGGGCCTTTTAGAAATTCTAATGGCTTCCCAAGTGACTCTGATAACCATTCAAGTGTAAGAGCTACGGGATTAAATGAGAGGCCAAGTCACCCTCAGTGGATCTAAAGCCAAGGTCATGTTGCAGACACAGAGAAAGAGCGTCTCAAGGGACAAACACAGGCTGAGAATTCAGGAGATCTGGAAGGCTTGGCACTGGCCGGCGTGTCTTTGCACTAATGTATGTTGGGCATGGACTAACCAGGCTGAAAGAACGGGCCAGGTCATACCATCTGCAAACAAAAACATAACGGGTTGTTTAAAGCAGTGGTTCTCAACCTTTCTAATGTCGCGACCCACAGGTTGAGAATCGCTGCTCTAGAACCTAAGACCATCAGAAAACAGATATTTACATTGTGATTCATTAACAGTAGCAAACTTACAGTTATGAAGTAGCAACGAAAATAATTTTATGGCTGGGGTCACCACAACATGAGGAGCAGTATTAAAGGATCACGGTATTAGAAAGGTTGAGAACCACTGTTTTAAAGAAAACAGAAGCTGGAAGCCAGTAAAAGTTCACAACTGCGGATTTCACCATTTTCCCCTTTTCTCTGATGCACTCTTATGTGTGCACAAGTGTTGCTCTAACATCTCCACAAGGTTTGTCCTAAACATAACCAATTCCTCCCTACTTAAGGAGGAATTTGTCTTTCTGTCACTGAAAACTTCAGTGAGCATCCCCCGGACCAAATGGGAGTAAAACACGAGTAAAGGAAAAGGGGGGAAAGAGAAGATCCCATCTGAAGCTCTGCACTTCTGAAATCAGCCGTGATGAAGACATGGAGCCGAGGACCCTGGGTTCAGACAGGTTCGGTTCCGCTCTGAAAGTAAACCAACACATAAAATAAAGTGGTACAAGGGACCGGGGAGTCGCTAGTCCCAGGCAGACATTGGCAAAATAAGTAGAATGGCACTGATGAGCTATTAGGAACACTGCTGATTCCTTCATTAGCTTCTTCTCCCCTCACTGGCTGTTAACAGCTTTCTCTGCCTTGCTCTCCAGGCTGGAGGTGGTGGAAATGCTACACAGGACAGCAGCTCATTGTCTGCCTGGGAGGGGATGGTGCGTTTGTAGATCCCTAGTCACTAGGAACCCAAGCACTTTTGTAAGGACTCCCCACGTCTTCCCAATCACGTTTCAATCAATCTAGAAGAGTGCCTGCATATGCTGCAAGCACTTTTATTTTATTTCAAACCCGGCTTAGCCTCTAACAGCTCCATTAAAGTCGCAGCAAAGCCATTAGAAATCAATGATCACCCAACATCGTAGACTGAACTTCTGCAGTTCTTTGTACCACACAGCAGCCGATGAATCATTCCTTACCTTTGTCGTTTCAAGACGCGAGTTTCAAAGCTTTAGTTAGGATGTGTTCTGGTCTGACAAAACTCACGCTCTCTGAAGCCGGGCCCTACATGCATTTGATAATTAGAAAACATTTCAAGTCTCCATACACAACTCATTAAGTCAAATGTGAGACCAATGACCTTACACAGCAATGCGGCATCACCAAAATCAGAGCTGAGCTTGCAGGATATCGGAGGGGAGCAAAGAGGAGAGAAGCTGGCCAGAAATTGGACAAATCAATGTTGTTGCTAATGTCATGGTAGTTTGGGTACATTTCACTGATGTATTTTTTCCTATTCCCCCATTTATTGAACTGATGGTATGTGTTACTTCAGGATTTGGTGGACATTATCTTGGAAGAAAGAAGCTGGACATCAGCTTTGAGCTTCAACTTAAATGTTTGAATATTCAGAGTGAGACAGTAGTTTTGGAATCCTGGCTTTGTTTAAAATAAGAGGCTTTGTAAATTTTAAAAGAATTGCTTTACATATTAAAAAGCAAATATTAGAGATGAGCACGCTTTTCTATAGCCTTAACACAGAAAGCAAGAGGATATGGCGCAGAGAAAACATTTGACAACCAGAAGTTGAACTAGAAGATCCTTCTGTTACAGGTGCATAACACAAAGGACAGAGTATGCAAAAGTCAAATGATCAGATGTGAGTGTCCTGGCCACCCTCTCCCAGGGCTGAACCCTCAAAGCAGAGAGGTTGCAGGGAATCCCAGGGAATCCCAGAACAGTGGAAACTGTTCCTTTGTCCAGTGAATAACTCAGCAATATTTTTATTTTTTAAAAAAATATATTTTATTGATTTTTTTACAAAGAGGAAGAGAGCGGATAGAAAGTTAGAAACATTGGTGAGAGAGAGAATCATAGATCAGCTGCCTCTTGCACACCCCCTACTGGGGATGTGCCCACAACCAAGGTACATGCCCTTGACCAGAATCGAACCCAGGACCCTTCAGTCCCCAGGTTGACACTCTATCCACTGAGCCAAACGGTTTCGGCGAACTCAGCAATATATAAAGCTCCACATTCAGCCAGCAACAGGACAGTACATGAGAGGGCAGTACGACAAAGTCTGAGAAAGCTGTCTAGGAAAACAGACTTGTGGACAGCCTCGCAATGCCCTGCCCACCTCAGCAGGGTATGGAGTAAGCACCTGAGAGTCCTCACATCTCCAATGGGTACCAAAAAATTGCTAAGATGGAAATTGATCCCGTCTCCAGCCACCCCACTCTGAGGTGCATGCCCAAAGGAACCGATGGCAGGGACTCCAATACCTGTACAACCATGTAGGTAGTTGCATTATATTCACAATAGCTAAAAGACAGAAACAACCTAGGTACCCATCGACAGATGACTGAATAAATGAAATGTCGTATGTACATATAATGGAATAATATTTGGTCATAAAAAGGAGTGAAATTCTGACGTAACACAAAGACATGGTAACTGAAATAAGCGAGACACAAAAGGGACAAATACTGTATGACTTCACATAGACAAGGTACTTAGAATAAGCAAATTCACAGAGAGTAGGGGTTAGTATTCAATGGGTACAGAATTTATGTTTGAGATGATAAACTTTGGAAATGAATAGTGATTGTTGTACAACATTCTGAATGTACTCAATGCCACCAAATTATACACTTAAAATGTGAATTCTATGTTATGTATAGTGTACCACAGTAATTTTTTAAATAAAAGTGGACCCTTAAGACCAGGAGGCCACATAGCATTCAAAGGTCATGGCAGGGACAACAGGCTTTAGCAGTAGATGCCCACCCACAAGGCATGCCAAAACCTCGCCCCAAATAGCTGTGGCTCAGGATGCCCATTGTTGAAACTGGCAGATGGGTATTTCCAGAGAGGTCAGCCAAGATTCAAAAGACAGCACCAGGGCCGAGGGGCATTGGCTGTGTCCCCACCAAACTACACCAGTGCTGAGAGGATACACAAGCTTCCTTCTGCCCCGTGACACTGTTTAGGGGTGGAGAAGTGATAGAGGGGCCTCTCTAAGAAGAACAAAAAACAATCCTATCCAACCACATGGCTCAGTGGTTGAGTGTTGACCTCTGAACCAGGAGGTCATGGTTTGATTCCCGATCAGGGCACATGCCTGGGTTGCGGGCTCGGTCCCCCCAGTAAAGGTCGTGCAGGAGGCAGCCGATCAATGATTCTCTCTCATCATTGATGTTTCTTTCTCTCTCTCTCCCTCTCCCTTCCTCTCTGAAATCAGTAAATAAATATTTTTTAAAAAGTAAAGAATTCGGACAGTGAGATTAAACTCTCTATTAGTAAATTCCCCCAAGTGACATAGTTTTAAATGGGACTGTATTAATCAAGGTGCAACCCACTATCTCATGGAAAAAAAGGTTCAAGGGGTCAGGAAAAGATCAACTGTGTACATTTTTTATTTTATTTATGTATTATTTTATGCAAGCTCCAACTCCTACAGAACTGGCTTGTGACCAGGAGGCTATGAAAGCCTTAGGTACTCAGTCTGACGTAGTGACAGGGTATATCTTGCTATTCTCTTCCTCATAGTTTCCAATGCATGAATTCTTCTAGTGATTTTTTACAAAATTAAACAACAAAAACAAAATAAGTAAATTTGCTTTTATTTCTGAATGATGGCCCCAAGTTTCACTCATTCTTCTTTTTATTAATGGCCTACAGGTTTTCCATCTCTCTGCAGTTTCACTCCGCTCCACATGAGCTCTCTCTGCATGGCGACATACTTTTGCCTTCTATTCTTTCCATAACTTTGAGTAGAAATATAGGAAGAATGAGCTTTGAGCACTTCTCTCATCCACAAATTTAAAAAATACTACACCAACTGTGCCATGTCTTTGAGGTGATATCAGTGAAATGAGAAGCAATAAAAAAACCAAAAACTTAGTTTCCATTGCTTTAGTCTTTGCAGGACGTCAGCTAAAGAGAGATACTGGCCTTCTGGCATTTTTTAAATCCCAAGAGACAGAATTTAACTGACTACCAATGGCAAGCTTAACCCACTACTGAGAAAAACTTAGTGAGCCAGAATCTTAAAACACAGCCATACGAGGTGAAAAATGATTTAGAAAATACATTTATGGTTGGATGCGACGTTCTTTAACTGCGATTTCTTTCTATTTCAGTTTTTTTTTTGGGGGGGGGGGTTCTCTTTCTCTAGGACTAAATATAGTTCATTTATTTCTCAGTTTTCACATTCCACCTGTCACAGGAATCTCCAGAGGCAGATGTATGGTCTGCATTGCCTTTGATGTCCTGACTTCAAAGCTTCAAAATGGACCCATCTTCAATCTGCCACCTGCTGCCCAGAATTTAGCTTATATACTGTTTTGCTGAAGTAGAGCACTGGTTCTCCTTTTCCATGTTTACTATGAGTAAACTAAAATTTCCAAATAGTAAAGTTGTATAAATTCAATTAGACAAAAATGTGGCATTCAATAGCATTTTATCCAGCAATGACCCTGATAAACTTTTGCCTTAGGTTCCCAAAGGGCATTTCCTTATCCCTCTACTAGACTAGGCCAGTGGCCAGCAAACTCATTAGTCAGCAGAGCCAAATATCAACAGTACAACGATTGAAATTTCTTTTGAGAGCTAGATTTTTTAAACTTAAACTTCTTCTAACTCCACTTCTTCAAAATAGACTCGCCCAGGCCTTGGTATTTTGTGGAAGAGCCACACGCAAGGGGCCAAAGAGCCACATGTGGCTCGCAAGACGCAGTTTGCCGACCACGGGACTAGTCAAACCCTTATGTCTATTTCTGAAATATTGGAAAGTTATGACAGAGTTGGAGAGTTCCACACGGATCTACTGCTTGGGTATTCCCACCAACCCCTAAGCCTCGGCCACATGCAATCTCTCTGCAAAGCCTTCTCCGAGCATCCCTACCTGGACGGGCTCCATGCTTCTGAGCTTTGTCTTGTCAGTATTGTTGCCTGCTTACAGTGAAGAGCATGTCAACACTTTATTTACAAACATTTCAAACAGAAAGATGCCAGTTCTCCAAATATTAATCCATCAACTCAATACAATTTCAATTTTGATCTAAAAAACATTGAGAATTGAGGAACAGCATTATAGCTGAAGGAGGGATAGGGGCCTTGAAAAAGTCATTATAGAGTAAATAAAAAAACAAGTGCACAAAAATAGGCAACACGCTTTGAAGAATGAGAAGAGCTGGTTCTATAGGTAATAAATAGGGTACATCGTATAAGCCTATAATAACTAAAACAGCAGAATGGCATAAAAGAAGCAATGCTGCCTATGACATTATTTGAGATTCATGGTGCGAATATAAATTATTTAGCAAACAATGTTGGAAATAATTAGCTGAAGTTCCCACCTCATGCCTTCAATTAAAGTAACATTCTTCATATATTAAATGTTTCAATGTAAACCATAAGCATAAAATACCTCAAGGGGGGGAAAAACACAGAAGAATACTTATATAATGTAGGGTAGACATTTTTTTTAAAGATAATACAAAAAGCTAATTCCATAAAGCAGAAATAATAAACACACAGAAGTACAGGGGCCAAAACAGGTAACATAAATGAGCAATGATCAGACTAGATAAAAGACTCATGGTTTTGTTTTTCCCCTCAGAAGAGACATATTAAGCCTGTGGTGGTGAAGGTGCAACTTGGCCTCAGTCAAGGAATAAGAGAAGGGTAGGCCGATGTCCGCCTGGGGAGCGTGCGCTTCACCTACAAACAGAAGGCTGGGCTACCAGACCTTTCACATATTTAAGAAAGGTCCAATTTCATTGTTGGCTTACATTTTTAAAAATACACTGTGTGGGGCAAAGAAAAGCATTTCATTCAACTCCTAAGTTACTATATTGCTATGAAGGGAAGTACTAATCAATTGGACAATTTAAACTTCATTTGCTCTTGCCCATTAAGAAGCCATGAGCATGTGAAGTATAAATACGTAAGGTCTATGTACATTAAGAACCACAGTCAACTCTAAACAGCAGCCAGGTTGTTTCCAAAAATAAAGCGATAATAGTCTCAAAAATATTGCATTTATAGAACTCAGACTAACGAGCAAACAAAAGTACAAATGCAGTTTTAAGTGCCGAATTAGTCAGGGCTTTACTGATGTTTGTGCATCTAATTGCAGCATTTGTCATCCTAATCTTCGCATTAGGTTCCCAGGGCATTTGATTTGCAGAAATGTCTCCAGGAGAAAAAAAATACTGGATGTGTGACCACAAAACCTGATGAACTGTTTAGTAATGCTAAAAAGATGCCAATATGAAATTAATAACATTTTCTTTGGAAATAGCACTAGTTTCCATTTGTCATGCAGGTTTAAGCTCTCATTGCATTGCTATTAATATGCTGTGACAATTAATGCGAAACCGCTGAAGACACTAGAAATCCTCTAAAGTATAATTAGAAGTGAAAAACGTTTCCTGTCCCAAGGTTCTATTTTCTGACCACTTATATTCCACCCAACATAAACACGATCCTGACTGCAGTGTCACGAAGTCATTGACTAATTTAAGAAAACTCCTTTGAAGAACCAGTTCTCACCAGAAAAGCACCATATTCTAAAACAGAACATGGCTCCATCACCACTCATCCAGAAGGCACGCACAGAGAAAGGGCCGCATGCGCACTGCATTGGAAAGTAAAGCTTGGACACCAAGGTAGCCAAGTCGAAGTCTGTAACCCCTTCCCCCAACTATCTGCTTCTTCGATCTGCATATCTCAAAATACCTGGATAACTCCCAAGTCACTACTCTGTGCTATGCTGAACCACCCAACCGGAAACTCACTCACCTGTCAATCCTCAGGAAGATGAATTGAGACTAAGAGGCTGCTGGATGATCCTTACCATCAATGAAGGTAAATAATATCCTATAAGTCAAGCTTAGGTTGCACTTTTGAGGAGGTCACACCCAGGCATGGGGGAGTTTACAAAGGGGATATGACAGGCTGAATGAGGGAAATTCAGCCAACTCTCCATGCTGGGAGCACAACAGATTACACTGCACAGTCCCCATTGCCCTGCTTCCTTCCCACAAGGAATAGAATCTGTGTGAGCTGGAGACCAGTGTGGTAAATCTGAAAGAACTATCACTGCCTTATACTCCCATAGGGTTGCACACATTTCAGGGAGCAGAGAGGATATACTTACAATCTACTAGAGAGGTAGGACCAGAACCCAAGTGCTCCTTCCCACTGCAGGGCAGAATTATAAAAACATGCTACAATCATTTCATTCATTCATTAAAATATATAGTCTATGGAAAAAAGTGAAGGGAATTGGATGTATGTGATCAACGGGAAACATTTCTTCAATTTTGACAAGTGGCATTTTCCTGGATTCACTGACATCAGAACAATACACAAAATGGCCATATTTCTCTCTTTAAATTTTAACTTTTGTCTTATTTCTGTTATACATCAATGTGGGATGTATGGGCCAATTTAGCAGACAAAAGATTAATTTATGTAACATAAATCATTAGGTAGTAAATGGTGTTCATAAAATGCAACAGGAGAGTATAAGTAAAAACAGGTATTATTCATTGTTTAAATAATAATGGCAGGAAATTCTCTTCAAATATTGAAAATAACAAACACACATATCTGCTCAACCCATGTGACCAAGTTTCACACATAAACCTCATTTTGATTTTAGGTTATGTAACTAAATATGTTAGATTTTATAACTGATTTACTCGTGTTATTTCTAAATTTAAGGATAGCATTTTATTTGTTGTTCCTTGCAATAGGATAGAATTAATACTATTCCATTTTTAAAATATGTACATGTGGATGTTTAGGTATGTATATGTACATGCATACTTTATACAGGTCTTACATAGTTGTGTTTAATTCTTAAGAGTGTAGAACTGAAGTAAAACAGCATCTTCCTGCTAGATTTATGTCCTCACACCTATTGTGTCACAGAAGAAACATACATGCCAGTTGAAAATAAAACGTTCCTGAAGGTTTAATGCAGGTTGTTTCTCTGAAATTTAAATCCTCACTCTGAAGAGAGAGCAGTTTAATGTCTTTCCCTATCTCAGATTTCCTTAGTTTTCACTGCATAATATATTATGCGTCAATTAAGCTATATTTAATCAAATGGACATTCCTGCACAGAAGAGCTCATTTTGAATAGGCAGTTGAGTGCCATGAATCTGTTCTTTCAGACTCAGAGGAACAGAGTTCATTTTTAAGTGCTTTACACTCGGTAAGCTGTACTTTCTCAATCGTTCGGTGCTGGTAAATAAGTATGATTTTTCTTGCTGCAAATAGCCAGATATTAGCTAGAGAAGCCAACAGTGAGGCTTGCTAATCATTTCTATGACAATCTTCTGCTTTATTTTTATGTGTCTCATAGAACTGTCAAAGTTGAATGGCAAGCTGGAGCTTTGACAAAATAACTCTTCCTAGACTAGGAGATTTTAGTGGAAAGGAAATTTTAATAGAAAATATCTTATCTCTTTGGGCCTGATCCTACATATATTTCAGGGGAAAGGAGGCTGGCAAAAAAAATTATATTAAATAAGACATCTGATATCTCTCTCTCTCACACACACACACACACACAGAGAGAGAGAGAGAGAGAGAGAGAGAGAGAGAGAGAGAGAGACATTTAAGGAAATACTAGTCTGATTAAAAGAGAGAAAAAATCTCCTTGATGTCCTTGGTCATCCTCAAGATAGACTATAAAAATAATGGATAGAGCGTTAGCCTGAGGACTGAAAGGTCCCAGGTTCGATTCCAGTCAAGGGCATGTACCTTGGTTGCGGGCACATTCCCGTTGCGGGGTGTGCAGGAGGCAGCTGATCGATGATCCTCTCTCATCAATGTTTCTAACTCTCTATCCCTCTCTTCCTCTCTGTAAAAAAATCAATAAAATATATTTAAAAAATAATAATGTGAAGAGATTTGATCTGTCCTCCAATGAACTTACTGTGTTACCTTGACATGATGGGGAGATTGTCAGAAACAAAATGGGGTGGGGGAGGAGGAATTGTGTATTATGCAGGTTAGATGGTTAAATAATATACACAACCACTAAATGGCCTCAAGTACACATGATAAATGACTAGAAGTAAATACACTCTTGATGTTTATACACTTGGAATTGTGATTAACAGCCCTGTTAGAGGAAACCATTTTTAAAAATATATTTTATTGATTTTTTACAAAGAGGAAGGGAGAGGGATAGAGAGTCAGAAATGTCGATGAGTGAGAAACATCGATCAGTTGCCTCCTACACACCCCCTACTGGGGATGTACCCGCAACCAAGGTACATGCCCTTGACCGGAATCGAGCCTGGGACCCTTCAGTCCACAGGCTGACACTCTATCCATTGAGCCAAATGGGTTTCTGAGAGGAAACCATTTTATATCATGTTTTTTCAATTCAACACAGGGAGTCAAAATATTTTCTTCAATACCAAACTTTAGCATTCCAGTACATTTATGATATTGCAATATACACTATGTCTATAGTTGGCTGAATATTATTCTTTTAATAAACTGATTTACTTTTCAGCTTGAATACTCACTTGAGGCCTTGTCCTAAGAGCCAAGTAATAGAATTGGTGCTCTGTTGGCAATATTTGTGTCACTCCTTGGTAAACTCTACAGGATAGTGCATAGGTCACCTTCACACTTAAGGCAGAGCCGACCCAAGTTCAAACTCCAGCCTTGGAACTGACTAACAAGGTAACATAAGTCAAGTTAGTTAGCCTCTCTGAGCCTTACTTTTCAATATGTACAAAAAATGTATTTTCCTCGCAAGATAGTTGCATAGTTTGAACCAGATAATAAATGGAGAATGCCTAGCCCATGGCAGGTGTTTAGTAACAAAAGATCATTTTCAATGATGCATTTCCCTTTCCACATGGTTTTCTCCAATCATCCCAAAGGAGATCATGAGAAGAAGGTTTCCCTGCACAAATTCCGTCTCCCTTCTCTCTCCTTCTGAGGAGCAACAAATGCACTGAGAGCAGACGCTCCTGGAGACAAAGGTCAGACACAAAAATGTGACCTTTCAAGTAGCAAGTTGGAGAAAGGCTTACGTGAAGAAGCATTAGCCCATCTCCAGCGGGGCCTGGCTGGGCAGGGGGAAGCGACTCGGACCTCTATCCTCACCCACATGTTTCTTGGCCCCTTCCTCTTAATTTCTCCCCCATTTCTCCTGCCCAGGAAGAGAAAGAATTAACACACGTCTAATCTTAATATAAACTGGCCTGTGCTGCTATCCTGTCTTTAGTTCTTCAACGAAAAACAGAAAAAGCAGACAACCTGAAAACCTTAATTAAAGAACATACAGAGCCCCGCTGGCATGGCTCAGAGGTGGAGCACTGACCTATGAACAGGAGGCCACAGTTAGATTCCCAGTCAGGGCACATGCTTGGCTGCAGGAGGCAGCTGGTCAATGATTCTCTTTCCTCATTGGTATTTCTATCGCTCTCTCCCTCTCCCTTTCTCTCAAAATTAACAAAAAATTTTAAAAAAATACTTCCTTTAAAAACAACACACTGAAAATAACCATCTCCATCACAATTTAAAATCTTTTAATCCTCATTTCATCCTCTCCTCTCTCTTCCTGCCTCTCCAGCAGATGCTCTCCAAGGCCCACAGTGTCACTCAAAGCCTCCTTCCCCTAGGAACTCAGGAGCCATCCCAGCCTTAAGCTCCCTTTCTAAAGTCTCGGTATATGTACATTGGTCTCCTAGAACAAAGAGGGGCTGTTTCTCACGCCAGTGTCCAGGCAGCCACGTGTCCATTCTGCCGGCAGTGATGGCTGGCACTGGACAGCTCATACTCACTTTCCCAGGGTCTCCGGTGACATAATCTGAGACCTGAGGATTTGGGTCTAAACTGGAATCTCTGGCCCTGGACTCGATTTTTCTTCATGGAACCTTCAAATTCCTTTTAGGGAATAAAACTGCAGCCTGGTCCTCACTAGTTTTACTAGAAAGAGTGAGAACAAGTAAACCCGAACAGGAGCTGCTGGTTGTCCTTCCAGCCTTTGTTGTTGTTGTTCTTGTTGTTGTTCTTGTTGTTCTTGTTGTAGTTATTGTTGTTGTTGTTAGCGTGATCTGACTAATGCAACACAAGGCACTATAAATCTACGCACTACCGAGTAGTTGTGGAGGGAAAAGTCTATAAAATCCTATTCATTAAATGTGAATCCAACTATGCCTACCTTTGAGTATCTCTTGGCCTTTGCAGAAAGCAGATTACAGACTATTAGGCTGAGAGGTCATGTTCTTACTATGCTGTTCTGAAGTATCCAAAGGTGGGGATTGTATTTTCTGTTCTGCCTGCCTGTGAAGTCCCACGCAGTCATATTTAGTGAGCAGAACACTAGCCTAGAAGCTGGAGGCATAAAATTTACTGCTGTCGCTTTGCATCCCATTATCAACCGCTCGTGGAGTGCCGGGCAATGATTTAGGGTTCTTTCTCGCAGTAAATTAAATTAATCCAGGTAATTTGGTAACCTTCCTCACCACCTCCATAGCAAATTATCTAGATTAGCCGTATGATTGTTCCTTAATACATCAATTGGAGGTATAACCTTTCATTGGTTTCCCGTGCTTTGGGTAATTCAATTAACCACATCTATATCAGGTAGCCGATAAGTACAAGACACAGAGGGATAAAAATGTATACAAGACAGCAGCCCTTAGCAGCCAGAAAGAGGAAAACGCAGACGACCAAATGCATGTGATATAATGTAGAAAGTGATAAATTCCTCCGGGCTGGTACAAAGTTCAGAATACAAGTTCAGAATTTTGGCTTTTTTATTTATTATTCCTAGAAAATTGGACCTGAACCGTCCAGGCACCCTAGGTGTCCGGCAGAACCCAAGGAGACCTGAGACTTCCTAACAGAAGCAGAGGCTTTGGACTCATCAGGGCTGCCAGCGTCCAGCGTGAGTTACTCACATTTGACTTTGTTGTACCGTCACCCGCACAAACAGCCCAGCGCCCTTTACGGCCACCTCCCCACAATGTGTGGGAGCCGTGGCAGCTCTGAGGGGTACTGCAGGGTGTGATGGCTATTGCAGGTGGGCTGGGGTTCTGAACGTAGGCTCTACGATCTGTGTCAGGCTATGATACCATAGTAATTACCAGTTCTGCAAAGTCCTTTACATTAAAATGAGCAAAGTCTGCAAATGAGCTAGTTTTGTTTTCTGCAGTCTAGGCAGACATTTTCTTTACATGATTTACTCATATCATACCTGTGTATTATTATACCTACAGTGAAACTTAAAAAAGAGGGAGGGAAGGAAAGAAGAAAGGAAGGAAGGAAGGAAGGAAGGAAGGAAGGAAGGAAGGAAGGAAGGAAGGAAGGAAGGAAGGAAGAAGCTGATGCTAAGGTTTCAATAAAATCACGCTGAAATCATTCCATGTTTCTTTTCAGGCATTTGTTAGAAACTTCATCAGGCTGATTCTTCAGAGTGAAACCAGTCCTACAGAAGTACCACACCAATGCCTGATCCTAGGGGACATTTTAAGATTATGGCTATGCATATGGTTACCCACAATAGCCAATCCTCGGAGATTATGGAGAAGAAGGAAGAATGACCTCACTGTGTGAGAACGCTGTGCCAACAGTATACTAAACTTTAACATGGGGTTGGGTGGGGATGGTGGGGGGGTGGCTTTTGACCCATTTCTGAATTAAGAAACAATTGGCCTTTTATACAGTGAGTAACTGAAAAGTATGTCAATAAAAATACAGAGAAAGATATGCATACATATTACATAATTCTCCTTGGAGATATTTTGCCTATTTGTGGGGTCCTGCGACCTTAAACTTTAGGAAACTCCCAGAGAGGTCTTGAGAGGCATTGAAATGTAAGGACAGTAGCAAACGTAAAAAAGGAAGAAATAAAATCTTTCTACTCATTCTAGTTTTTTCCTCCTTTGTTTTCAAACTTTTTGGTAATAGAGTAATTAATCTTATTCCATTCAAAACTTATAGTGAAAACGTTTTAGAATATTTCTATGGACATATGATGGCAAATTAAATATGAAAATTTATAATTAAGATAATATAAAAGAGATCATTTATAAAAAGTTTTATCTGAGGTGAATTTTGCTCTGTCCTCCCCTGATTATAAACTGTAGCTCTCCAATATTCTGGTGACTGCATGACGGTATTAAAATTTAGGGTTTTCTTTTTTTCTATAATAGAAATATGACTTACATTAGATTTATATAACAACAGCATATTCCCCAAATCTATTCATTAGGAGACAAAGAAAATGTCCTTTAAAAATAAATAATTCATATCCCTAAAAATATCTTCATCTTGTTTAATTCCTTTTTTAGAAATTGAGGAGAGTCTTAAATAATATTTACTAAGTAAAACTTTAGGAATTGTTTTCCTATTTTACTTATTATTCAATTATTTGAACATCATGAGCAATCAATTCAACTTCTTCCTCAATTACAATATCCTATTTGATTATTTGTGGCAAGATTTTTCTTTCAATGTCTTACAAAATGCTTTCATTTTAAAATACTGTGTTTCATTTAAAAATAACATATTCACATGCTTAAAAATCACATATTTTTCATTTTAAAAAAAACCCTCATTCTGACTTTCTCCCTTAAGAGATCAAGAACTCTATTACCATAATTTTTTAAAGGACACATTTTGCTTAGCTTAGTGCAGTTAGCGTAGTCTTTTGTCAGGAAAATAACTTGGAACAGATGCAAATCATAGACATCTTACAATTCCATTTAAACGTTTCTTTTAAAAAAAATTATTTTGAGAATATGTGAATTCAGAAAATAATAGCCAATCAGCTCTTTATTAACACTGACAAGAGATTTGCTTTCTTATAACTTTAGCATCTTCCCAAAATGATATTCTGTATACACATAATCATTGGTAGGAAGCCATGTCATCAAAAAACACTGAGTTGCATATATGGATTTGATACCTATAATCACTTTGTCTAAAAATATGAAAAAAATTAAGTGGAAATTAGTGGAATTTAGTGGAAAATGGGTAAAATTACAGTTTAACTCCAGGGGTGGGGAACATCTGGCCTGCAGGCCATAAAAGGCCCTTGAAATCATTCGTTCTGGCCCTGCCAAGGCATTAGGAATGAGTTAATTAAATGTGTGACCACATGTAGCAGTCCAATTTTTAAGTTGATAGTTTCATATGATCTGAGAATGATGTTATAAACATCCAATGGCCCTTGGCAGAAAAAAAAGGTTTCCCACCCTTGAACTAAGCTGTGCAAACAAGTCTCATGAAACACATATATTAAATAACAATGTAAAAGATACCAATTGCTCATATGTGTGTGATATACATATATATATGTCTATATCTTTAACTTTATATCTGTATCTATATTCATAATACATCTTCTGAGCATCATCACATGTCCAGCTTCTTTAATGATAGCATTTGTTTGAAGCTATCAAGTAGACTACCTTTAGGAGTTCATTCTGGATTTTAAATTCAGAAAGAGAAGCAGAACCCATCAAGAAGAAGCAATTTTAGAGGGCTAGCAATTGGCGCCAAACAGGTTGTACAATCTATTTCCTCGAAAAATAACCAACAGACGGTCTGGCAGCCTGCCTTAGTTATCAGCAGCTTCCCTTCATTAAATCTAATTGCTGTGCAGAGGCCATTTCAATTGGTGCATGCAAAAAGCAATTTCAAGTCCATGATGGTGGCCTCCAGCCCCTCCAGGAAGCAGATAGTCCATTCTGCTGCCTTTTATGTCCTTAGTATAGGAAGACCGTTGAGATTACTAAAACGTGCCCATTCTGCAACTGTCCCTAAGCCTAAATTTGTCAATAAGTGTATCCAGAAGACTCATGGTATATTTGGAATGGTGGGATGCCAACTATTTTACTAGAGAAATAGAGAATATAAATGACTGAACCAATGAGTGAACGAATGAGTGGCAGAGCTGTGGTGGCTGAGCTTGACCTTTAGGAGCACAGGGCCTGGTGCCGACCCTGGCTCCAGCTTCCACTCTCTGTGCAAGGACCAAAAGCTTCGTAGCGTCCGCACAGTGAAAGGTGGGAAATCCTCATAGTCTTCCTGTGAAGATTAAATGAGTTAAAGGCACATTCACTTGGTTTTACTAAACAATTCAAGCTGGTAAACTGATGCAGAATTGCATCGTGTTTCATAAAACACGAGTAAGTTTTTTGTGACTTATTCATTCTCTGATTTTGTAATTTTAAGCCTCTGTTGCTTAAGTGAACAAATCTCATCAAGTGAGCCAAATGTGTGAGGTTTCCGAATGTTTTAGGGCAAATAGAAATGATAAGTAACACCAGCCAGTAAAAACTAAAAGGCACAATAAAATGTGGGTATCCCCTGTGTACTGGTAGAGGGGCAATTCTAAAACTATTTTAAAGATTAAGACATCGTGGCATTTATCATATAAAAAAGATGACATCAGAGACTTGGATGAAAACTCAACATATTGGTCAAATTCCTTTAGCAGGCGCCTACCTACCAGTACGTGTATACTCTGTGGAAGCACAATACTCCCAGATTAAAGGGTTATCACTGCTCAGTTGACTATGTGGCAGGCACTTTATATTTGCCATTTTGTTCATCTTCACAGTAATCTAATGGACAGATATTATTCCCTGTTGACAGACACAGGGAGGTTAAATCAGTACCAAGGAGGAGGGACCATGTGTAAACTCAAGTCTAGTGCTAACATACATCTTTTCCCTTGTTTGTTATGTGGTTTTTATCCTGATGACTTGACATATTTCTCTCTAACTATATATCATTATATAGTCTCATATTACCTTACCTCCCCTTTCAGAAAGTAAGATATTTGAGGGTATAAACAATGTTTATTCTTTTTTTAAAAAAAATACATTTTATTGATTTTTTACAGAGAGGAAGAGAGATGGATAGAGAGTTAGAAACATCGATAAGAAAGAATCATCGATCAGCTGCCTCCTGCACACTCCCTACTGCGGATGTGCCCACAACCAAGGTACATGCCCTTGACCGGAATCGAACCTGGAGCCTTTCAGTCCGCAGGCCACTGCTCTATCCATTGAGCCAAACCAGTTTCGGTAACAATGTTTATTCTTAATATGCAGCCCTACAGAGTATTTTATAAACCTTATGAGTACACAAAATAGTGGTATTTCTCCCATCTCTGTAAACGTGGTATCATTAGATTGGTAGTAGATCTTTCAATCAGTGGCCTCTGTGATTGCCACCGGGATGTTTACAAATGCTGGGTCTCTAGCTCTGAGTACAGGGTAGACCATGGGAGTCCTCTGCCTGCTCAAAAGCCGTGTGGCTGTAAGTGGAAATAACGAGTTTCTCTCCCAGCAGAAGCTTTTGGGACCAGCACAGGACTCCCAGGTACCCTGTCTCTGCAATTGTGAAAGTGTGTGTGGACCTGACACCTCCACGCCTGGGTTTCTGAGTAACTAGGATGCCACCTTGCAATGGGCATTCTGAGTGAGCAAGATACAAACTAGGCTACTGTTAAGTCACTGAGATGTAGGGGATTAGTTGTTATCGCAATACAACCTACTTTGCCCTGAATGAGACTGATAGAGCATCTCAGAATCAAATAGGGCACTTACTTTAGGATTCCAATTTAACGCTATACAGATCAACTTCTTGGAGAGAATAAAGAAGGAGACTTTACTGTAGCGTTTTATAACAATTTAGGGTGATAGCCTGCAGAATTAGACTGCATCCTCATTCAATTGCATTCTTTCTCTATTTTCCCTTTGTGTCACCCAGGCAAGTAAGTGGGGGCAGCTGTAGTTGATATAATGCAGAAGGCATTCTCCTAACTGGACTCTGCGTCCTAAATAATATGACTTGGTATGTATTTTTTATTGTAAATAGATTCAAGGTTGACCAAACTCCCAGCTAAGACGCATTCTCTTTTCTGTCACGATGAATATGAGAAGTAACTCAAATGCATGGAATTCATCCAGTCTGGCTCAGTGGCTAATTATTGTGTTGTGTTTCTTCTCACATCCCGAATAACTGAATTATTTTTATAATGATGAAGTGCAATAAAAATCATCTCTCTGAGGTTAACTTTGTGGCATCTTTTATTATTGGAAGAATATTTTTAAGCCCCACAAATAATTTCAGTGAAAAGGCTTTCATTATATCTTGGAAAGGTTTTGAATATCTTTTGGTACTGATGGAAAATTTCTCCAGATTCTATGTTCTGAAGTTGAGACTTTCATTATATTTTCATTGCACTGAAACTAAATTAAAGCTGGTCTTATTATAGCAAAAGAATTGCATTCTATCTTAAGAACTGTTCTCACAATTCCAACTTATTATAATACAGGAGGCCAATAAAAAAAACAACCAAGATAATGATTTACTATAAAGAAAAATATGATTAGCCAAAACAAAGAGCATTATTTTCTAAGTTGACGATCTAAAGCTAGTTAGAGATCCCACAATAGAAATAGCCACATACCACTGTATTGCTGCTTTGGTAAATCTTAATGGCTGGATGAATTGCATGTCCCCTAAGTATTCTCAACTTTATTTATATATTCCCCACCTTGTTTCATAAAAATGTCTAGGTGGTCAGCAGGAATGCACACCAAGCAGTGGGATTTTAAAAGGAACTGAGAAAATGGTGTATAGGAAATACAAATATGTGGAAATAAGACAGGGATCTGATTGGCTCATAAGTTAAGAAACAGTAAATTACAAGATCACCAGGCCTTACAGAATGAAAACAAAACAGCTCCTTGGGTCTCTGGTTTATGCAGTATCTTTGGAGAGGTCCGGCGCAGTGACTACTGGGAAAGGGGACTGGTTCCTAGACCTCCAAACTTTGCAGATTATTTTTAGCGCATTAATAAAGTTTTAAAAAGTTCAAATGTACCCTCTGCTACATCTGTGTATCTATTTGTGCGTTATATCGGTGTCAATATATTATATACATGAAAAAATATATGAAGAGAACAATTACATAAATAACCAAAGTTACAATCTTTTTCCCCCCTGTGCCTCAGGGAATCAGGTTCCCCTTCCGCCCCTCCAAGTAGGACAGGAAGCCCCAGAAGCTGCCCGGCTCCGTGAAAATGTATTCCCTGCAGAAGAAGAATCTCCTCCTCGCCTCCCTGAACACCCCTGCCTGCCCTTGACCTGAAGACTGCCGCCCATTCAGCAGGAGAGGCTGTCCTCCACAAGCCGCTGGCCTCTAACCAACAGAGATTCACCCCTCAAACGTCTCCTCTTTCTCCAGTGCACACTGGTCTCCATCTCTCTAAAGTTTTCCTCGGAAGAGTCATTCACCTGTTCGACCAACACAACATACTGGACCCAACAACCAGACCCCCGGCAATATTATTTTCCTCGGAATCTTTGAACAAGTGGGAGTTTTCCCAATATTTTCCTTCCATCATTAACAACATCTCATCAGATTCCAAAAGCTCATTCAACAAAACATAGAGACCAAAGATCAAGGTGATAGCTTTCTGGCAGGTTGATCTGATATCACAGCAGGCAGAGGATTTTTTTCTTTTTACTACACTTTTTTAGATGGTTAATTTATATTACATCTTCAACTCTCTGCCATATAATCGATCCAGGGAACCCCACAGTATTCAACATTATCCCTGAATTCCATAGTATCCCCTCCTCTTCTAAGGGCTGTCAAGGTCACGCTGGTCACCAAAAGGATTTCCAGGAACTGGCACCAGTGGGCACCCATCCGGGTAGGATCTCACCTAATTTCACATTAAAGTCCACATTACAGCCCTTGAATGGTGAGCTTTGGATATCTCTAGCATGACATTGGTACAATAGACACTAATCACACTAATTCAGTGCTTAATTTCATTTGCCCCTGTTAAATGGCTCATGTGATATGGCAGCCATAAAGGCAGCCTTCTCATGGACTCTGGAGTTCAAATTTACATGGAGCAGAGGCAATCACTCACAAATGCAATTATCTCATTATCCTCAAATCTATATGTGGATAATTAAATTAGCAACAGCACACTTTTCACCTTTCATTTCTTACTATCCTTGTCTGCTTGTTCTTTTTTTAAGCAACTATTATAGTTTTCTGCTTGTCAATTCTGCCGAACAGAAAACAAAGACAAATGATTTTAATTTTTGTTTTCCAGTTTTTCTAAATGCAAAAAAAAAAAAGGTGCCATATTAAGATCAATGCAGTAGACTTCTGCCATGGGGCATCACTGACCAAGACCATGATTATAAAGCTTAAGGAAATTCCCATAAAAAGCCTTTGTATAAATACAAAACACTGTCCAGAGAGTGTGGCTCAAAGGTTGAGCATCGGCCCATGAACCAAGAGGTCACCGGTTCAATTCCTGGTCAGGGCACATACCCACGTTTGCAGTCTTTATCCCCAGTGGAGGGATGTGTAGGAGGCAGCAGGTCGATGATGTTTCTCTCTCACTGATGTTTCTATCCCTCTATCCCTTTCCCTTCCTCTCTCTCTAAAAATCAATAAAAACATATTTTAAATACAAAACACTTTTCTCTGCCACAGTGGAATACACACACTCTTCTCAGGTTCACTGAACTGAAATATAAGATATCAACTTCACCATATTTATGATAGAGTTGGCAGTGTTTATTTTGCCTGCCTCAGAGTGCAACCAGATTTGAGTTGCAAAACTGTCCTCTATCAAGCCTTTATAGATTGATTTAGGGTGAATATTCATAGCTGCAGAGTGCGATCTAGAATATGAAAGAGGATTGACTGCCTTCCTCTGGGAACTTGTGATCATTAAGTTAAAATATCAAAATGTCTCCTTTTATGTTTCCTTAATCAGAAATATTAAATAGTTATTATGAGACTAGCACTGCTTTGGAGATGTATATCAATCTGTCCATATGAGTAAGGATTTAATTCTTAGAAGAAATTATATTCATTTCTAATGAAAGCTTAAGAAGGATAGTATAATTAAAAGGATAGAAAATGAATAAATTATTTTTAAAGAATGAAATAAAAATTAAATATTTAAACTATATATCAAGCAAAGGATAATAAATAAACCTAAAGAAAATTTTATATGCTAGAGATAAAAGATATATCAATACTACCTAACATTGTCTGGATTGACTGAAAAACCCTGTTTTGTTGCTCAACCAGAGGTCAAACGCAGGCATCCTCTTGAAAGTGCCCTTAACTCAGCACTTTAGAAATTTCTCCAGACTCTACCTCACATTGGATCTTCCATCTACTCTTGTCCTATTTTGGTAAAAATTGGAAATCTGTAGTTTCTCTGGGTCTGCCACCTTTTACCTAGCTTCATCCTTCAGATCAGCACTGCAATTTTCCACTAGGTTCCTGGTGGGGTTTTGCCCTGGACTAGTTTCCTAATCTCCCTGTTTCCTTACTCTGCAGATTTCATGGAACAGAGGAGCCGTGTTCCCTCCTTGTTCTCACCCTGTGTTGCCCCTAAAGCTCCCGCCCACTTGGAAGGAGACTTCAGACAGAAAAGTCAGGGCCTTGAGTAACTGAGCACCTACATACCCAGGGGATTAGCGCTCACTATGAGATCTTAAATGTCAAGGTAATCTCAGAGGCAAGGCTGGTGAGGAGGAGCTAAACTCCTCCAGAGAAGAATCCACATGAAAAGTGGTTCTTAATAGGCCTTCTCTGGCCGGACTTCTGACCATGAACCAAAGTGCAGCCTGTCACAGATGCAAAGGCAAATGTGGCCTTTGCTTGAGACCAACCATCCCTCGGTCTACCTGGTCTGGTCGTGGGTGTTGGTCAATGGACAAGGAACTGCTTCCTCCAAAGGACTTCCTGTTCAAGCACATTTTCCCTCTCAAACCTACTGCATGAGTTGCCTCTAACTCCTGATGCATTTCATTTCAACCACAGCCTCATAATCTGCAGCTCTGGCTCAGGCACCTGATAATCTAATGCTTTACCATCCAGACTAAAGGCAACGTTTCCAGGAATAACTTAGTAGATTGAAGATATCTCTCAGCATTTTTACAAGATAACCAAGTATTATTATGATTCACGCCAAATTAATTTGAAAAACAATCCAAATGATTGGTCCCTTTAAAAATAGATCCCTTCCCAAAATGAAAATGTCCTTTCTTTGAGTACACATAAGCCCAATAGCAATGACTTCCAAAGACTTCCAATATCAAAGAGACTTTTCTTCCAAATATTCAGGCTTTCTTCCAACCTCTTCCTCACTTCAAAATATGGCTAAATTTTAAAAACCACCAAGAATGAAAAACAATGTTTCTATTGTAAGTGTTTAATCAATGAAATCAATAATAAACCAAGAGAACTTTAAGATGCTTTATGGCTTATTGTTTAAAACACAACATCCTCAAGAATGCTTCTACCCATTACATTTAGTGTTGAGTCTAATGACAAATAAATCTTCAAACACACTATAAAGCAAAATTGACTAGTCTTCTAAACTAGTCCTTAATATCCAACCATCCTTTCAAAGCCAGACATGTTTGTCAATTAATTGAAAAGAGACGGACTCACAACCTAGCAGCGGGCTTCTCTCATAAGTCTGGGAAAATGGAGTTCACCAGAATGTCAAATCCACTATCCATCACTTCTTACGGAATAAGATGATTTATGTCAGAGAGGGAACGAGGTGACAGGTGATGTGAAATACCAGAGGTACCTGGGGAAACAGCTCCCACAAATCTACGTCACCTTTGATGCCAGAATGGCATGCAGAGAATGCAAGACTCCGAAAAATGATCATCTTTTTCTAATCTTAGGTTGTAATTATGTCAAGAACAGGGAATTATATTCCCAGGTGGAAAATAACCTTTATGATATCCGTAAGTAAAATATTTCAATCACAGAGTAAAAAACAACAACAACATTCTTTAAGGATTCTGAAATTGCAGTATGATAAACGATTAAAACAGTGTCCTTTTTATTTCCACTCACACAATGGATAGACATTGATAAAAGAGCAATCTATCACCATGCATGCCATCTTACTCCAGCCAAATAAATTCTGTTCTCAGGGCTCCCTCCCTCTGAATGCCTCATTGTCTCTAGAATGTACTTCTGCCCCCAAAGCCTTACTCATTGCTAACCAATTGCAAAAAATTATGATGATGACAAGCAAAAAAAAAAAAAAAATCAAGACTCCCAAAGAGAAATCCATGAGTTTCGAGTCAAGTCAGTTCCCCAAAGACAAGGGCAGAAAAATGTTCAAAAATGCAATCATTTTCAGGTTTGCTAGTAAATGTACATTAAGAACAATAAAGTACAATTCAGCATACATTACATTAAAAAATAATAATAATGCTCAATGCTGTCAATGTGGATTAACAGAAATACATTGCTAATAATTATGTATCATCTAGGTTGTACTCTTTTGGAACCCAATACACTAATATATATATCCAGAATCATAAAAGCGTTCTTGCAGGCTGACCCAGTTATTATAGAACTTATCCTTAAAAAAAATCCTCTCAAGCATAAAGATAATATGGGCATGAATATGAAAATTTGAAAACACTAAAAGTATGGGAATGTTTAAGTAAATTCTGGTTCCTCAGTTCAGTAGGATATCATAAAGCCATTAAAAACTATAAATATATACACTATAAAAAACTTGAGAATACACTATAAGTGAAAATAAACATTAAGTTATATGCTCACTATGATGATAATTGGTGGAATATACATGGAAAGGAGCCAAGAAAGGAGAAATGCTTTTAAATGTAATCAAACTGAACTGAAGCACCAGTATAAAACCCTCCAAAGTCAGCTTGCGAGCCCGCTATTACATGCCTTCTTGCACACTTGCTTGATTATTCTGGCTCTTACTGAGATCTTCTTCCTTTGCACCTCTATTGCACCTTCTTGCTTTATTTTTAATTCTGAGCTCTTAATAGTATCTGCCTTCTATTATTTTCCTTCTTTTTCATGTATGTTCTGCCTCCTCAGCAATATGGTGAATTGCAAGGGAGTAAGTATTATGTATTTTACCTTTTTTTTAACCCTTCCCAGACTTTGCACAGTGATGGCTGTGTGGTAGGTAAATGACAAATGTGTGCTGTCTACAACAGCTGACAAGTTCTCTTATTTACCTTTAAAACACACACAAGCATCGCACTTGTTACAATATCTAATTAGAAAATTGCTTAATTATTCAGAGAGGTATTGAGCAACAGTCAAATTCAGATGGCTGAGTTAACAGGGCTGAGTCCACAATCGGTACTTAGTAAGAACCGAGGCAAACTGAACAGAAGAACGAAAGGAAAAAAGGAACAAAAGAAAAAATTATTTCATTTTGGAAAATTAAATAAAGGGTTTCTACGAGACATGAATTTAGAATGATAATTAAATAGCTGTAATTCTTAAATAGGCAATGCCTTATAAATGATAAGAAGTCGACAAACCAGGTTACTAAGAAACTGACTTTGGAGTACATGTTTTATCTAGAATGCACAAATTCTTAACATAATAAGTCTTTGACGAAACATGTTCAAATTTTCTGTAACCTTGTTTTACAGTAGAAGGGGAAATCTTCTAGATGTTAATAAACTCGTCTGCAAAGTTACTCACATGCTGAGGAACACCCAGTTTACAGAGGTCTCGTTAGCCCCAGAGATTTTCTCTAACCTACAGCTGCCAGGATTCACCTAGCCATTCTATTTTTTCCTCCATGTCTTTCTCGTCAAGGTCAACAACTAAGGAATGATAGATATCATACTCTGCCCATAATTTGTTTATTTTTATGGCCACCCACTCTTCTTAGGATGAGGGCCAAGCTGTATAAACAAGGCCTACAACAAAACCTGGCCTGGTCTGGCCCTACTTTCTTCTTTAGTTTCTGTCCACTCCCCCTTCATCCTTTCCACGCCCTCCGAAATCCACAGGGAATTTCTTTCAGTTCCTTAAGCCCAATGCTGACTCTTCTGCAGTCCTTCAAGTATGTGGTTCCCTCTACTTAAAACACTCTTCTGCCCTTTTCTTCCTTTGCCCAGATCATTTCTGCTCTTCCTTCGCTCTCATTTCAAGAATTCTTCTCTAGGCCTCTCTCTCACACACAGGTAAGGTTCACTGCTCCTCTGTGGAGCCCTCATTGTCTCTGGATGTCAATGCGCCTATTGTTCTGGAATACAGCTGTCAGTTTGGGGTTTTGTCTTCATCTCCCCACTCACTAGTAAATTCCTTCAGGGTAGGTACCCTCTTGTCTATTACTATTACTTCCAGTGCTGGTTATACATTCTGACTATTAGAATTACCCATGGATAAGGGCACTGAAATAGGTAAGCATCTGCCACTGCAAAGACGGGTGTTAGGGGAAGACACCCTGGGTGTTTGCTAATAACGCCCAGGAAATAAAGAAACATTTGCTTTAAAAGAGGCACAGCTCAATCTTTGAAGAAATATTTTATGAGTGCTTGGGTCCCCCTCCATGCACTTTAGGTTTGCTCAGCAACTTTATTTTTTATCCAAGATGGTATAAAGCCAAGCACGAAAAGTCCATAGCCACTAAAAACAGCTCAGATGTTTCAAATAAAACTTAATAACCTGGAAACACTTTATAATTGTGGCCATCCCCTCGGGATCCATCAAAGCCTCTACAGAGAGCACCAAATGTGTGAGCTTAACATGCTAGATGTTACGTCTACAGACTTGATTCCCTTTTGAATTTGAAAATGTTACAAATTCTTTGTACCGAACATTGGTGAAGATAAGAGCAATAGAACACTGGTCCCATCCCACTTTGACATGTCTCCGATGGTACTACCCAATACATAATACATCCCAAAGACATGGGAGTCAGGTGTGACAGCTTTTGTGTGCATGTGATCGGGAAAGGAAAGAATGTGAGCGGCAACTTCAGAAATTAAGACAAATAGCTGTAGGAGGTAAATGTCCAAAAGTAAATTTCTGCACTGCCAAGCTTCTGTATCAGTTCACTAACCATCCATCAAGGGTTTCCTATAAGCCAGGCTTTGTGCTGTGCCCTTGAGACCCTGCGATCCATAAATAGCATAGATCTAGTGAACTTGATCTTAGACCTTAACTCAGACAACTGACAAATTGCTATGTTCATAGCTGGCAACCTAGAAATGCCTTCTTGTATGCTTTTCCTTTCTGGTAGCAAAGCACATCTTATTTGGCAATCTCTCCGCTATGAGCGAGGCAGCCTCTGATGGAAGACACAAACCCAGAATGCAAAATTTCACCAAATATGACATCACAAAGCTCTTCATTTAAGAGTAAATTTGTTAGACAAGGAGGTTGTTTTCTGAAAATTCATATTTTACCTTTAAACAAGGGCATAACAAAGTCATTTAAATTTGTTTCCTTGAAAAAATTTATCTGTATATCTATCCATATTTGCAAGACACACACACACACACACACACACACACACACACACACACATATATATATATATATATATATATATATATATATATATATATATAAATTGATTTTTTTTACAGAGAGGAAGAGAGAGGGATAGAGAGTTAGAAACATCGATGAGAGAGAATCATCAATCAGCTGCCTCTTGCACACCCCCCACTGGGGATGTGCCTGCGACCAAGGTACATGCCCTTGACCAGAATCGAACCTGGGACCCTTGAGTCTGCAGGCCGATGCTCTCTATCCACTGAGCCAACCCGGTTTTCGCAAGACTTGTTCTTGAAGCATTTATTCAAAACAGAATTTAATACTGTATAACATAACAGCATAAAAACAGTCACATGCAGAGTGCTCACAAACTTCCTTTGTCCCATAATTTCTCATTCCCTCTGCTCCTTTCTAAATTGGAAGAATTACATTTTGTGGACTGAGAGGTTAATTCTACTCTATGATAACAAGTGGTAGGAAACAGAAAGGATACTGAGGAGTAAAAAGAGTTTAACCGGACCAGGTAAGGGAGTCGTTCAGGGTGTGAGGAAAGTGGACAGAGGAGGAGAAAATGACTTTATAAGTGCAGCTGTGGGCTATGTGTTTCCCCCGCTCTCCTTGAAAGCCATTCAGAAGGCCTGAATAATTCTCATTTGTTTTGGTTATTCAACTGGGCACCTGACCACACCCAAATGCAAGGGGAAAAGCTCTGGAAAAGTGTTTCAAATTGATATGACCGGTGTAAAGAGTTCAGAGAAAAAGAAAAATGGAGGGAGAGGAAGAAGACTTGTTTATGCATAGGAGGGAAGACCAGAGGGGAGGGGAGGGCATGACAGGTATAAGGTCACAGAGAACTTGCCCTTGACTGAAACTCTGGTGTGTTAGACGAGGTACATCTCAGACAGGTTCAAAAATGAGAATCCACTCGAACCATCTGTGCCCGAAGGACTGGGACTGCGCTGAGGGGACACATGCTTCGTGGCTGCCCTGCCCCCTGTGGGCATCCTGGCCTCTGTCAACAGGATGCCAGTTCCCTGGGGGCCATCAGGAGACCCACTGGCTGGCTTTCCCCCTCCTCCCTCAGTAAGCACCACACAATTGTCAGAACCAAGGAGAATAGGTCACACCCTGCACAGACAATAGAGAAAATCAGATTCCCCTAAAAGGTCAAATGTAAAAGCAATCTTGAATGCAGTGGCAGAGGGAAGAACAAATTTTTTTTCTATAAACCTGAGCAAAAGACTTTAGGATATTTCTTCACACTGTCTACCCGGCAAAGTTGACAATGGTCAAAACGTTAAATTTTTTAAAAATACACAGGCGCACAATAAAATGGTCCTCCCTTATCCAAAAGGGGTATGTTCCAAGACCCTCAGGGGATTCCTGAAACTGGGGGTTGTACGGAACCCTAAATCTACTATGCTTTTCCTATACATCCACACCTGCAAAGATCATTTTTGAGTGCTCAAAATGCACTGAGTCGCTCCACAGTGGTGGTGATCACACAACTGAATATATTTGTCAAAACTTTCTGAGCTCACTACCCCAAAATGAGTAATTTTACTGCAGATGACTCAATAAACCTCATTTTTTAAAAGTCCAAGACTTATTTTTAAAATCAGAAAAGAGAAGACACCTTTTCTTTTTCTTATCCCGACCTCCTCATTAACTTCTGTCGCCAACCATCTTCATACTGAAAAGTTCTCAGTATCAGCTTAATAACACGTTGTTAAATCCTTTACATATTGAACACAATGTGAAGACGGGCTCTAAAAGTTTTCTTCTCCAAACAGAAGCGGAGTAAATAGTCACACGGAGAATATTTACAAAACAAGAAATTGAGAATACCAACAATGTTGTCAATATTCTCATTACACATCCTACACTCAGAATGACTTCTTCCCTCTTAAAAAAAAATAATCTGAAATTAAACTCCCTCTATAGAAGAAGTAAAGCCACCACTTAAACTAAATATGTTGTCTATAAATCCACCCCAGAAGAAAGCAACAGCTCCAATCAAACTGAAACACTTGCCTATCCCCTTAGTTGGCTTTTATTTTCCTGCTCATTGTGTTCTGGGCACAGGTCATGCCATCCTCCCCACCTCATCACCCCTGAATCCTGTCTGTCCTTCAAGGTCCATCTTATCACCCTGAAAAGTTCAGGATCCTTTCAAACATCCTCCAGACTGGAAGGATGCTCTGTCTTTGGTAAACTGCCAAAGTCCTTTATCTGCGTGTCCCTATGATTGCTGAATTCCTGTACTGTATAGGTACTGACATAATTAACCTGCTGGATTGGAAAGCTGATGTAAGGCAGCCTGTGTGTGAGTCATCCTCAAACCTCCCACGCCTAGCACATCGCCTTCAAGTAACAGGTACCCAATAAACATCTGTTGAATGATTGAATACTAAATTTAGACTTTATTTGGTCTGATCACAGAAAATTTAGGGTAATCCCCAAAAATGGCCCATTTAAAAACGTTAATGACTATTCTGTTTCAAGGTAATAGGCTTACTCTACATATAAGATATATCCTAGAGTCTTTTGAAAGCGTGTTTGTTTGAAACTATCAGATAAAATACATACAAATTCAACTGAAAGTGTTCCCAAGGGCCAAAGCTAAAACACTTTGAGCCACAAAACGCTATGGGATTATAACCGAAAATATATGCCTTTGAGTCCATACTGATTGAATAAATAAATATATGATCGAATATATGATTGAATAAATGGGAGAGAATAGATGATCTCTCATTCAGAAGAATTTTAAATAATGTATAAGTAATTTATATAGTTACACCATGCTTAAGAAGGTGGAACATAAGTAATATAACCAAAAAAACAATGTTTTTATTATTAAAATTATTGTTTTTAAATGTGTACTTTTAAATGCTTGCTTCATTATAGCATGGTATTTTCTTCACCTTGACTTTACAAATAAATAATGCAATTTATATTGAAAGCCACTGAAAAATGCATAACTTTACTTGTAGAAATTCTTTCTGTGGTCAGCATTATCTAAAATAAATTCCACTTGAGATGACTGATTTTCTCTTTTATCTTTCCTCCTTAAAATGAGGGTATGCTATATTTTTATATTTTTTTAAAAAAAAAGGCTTGATGGTCTTAATTTTCACAACTATCCTTCCAAAATAAATTGGGGGGAAATGGATACTGGTAAGACCTTGACCATTTTCCATTGCTAAAAATATAAGCTTTTGTTTTTAGCTTAATTATTTACATAAATTATGTCCATGTCGGAGACAGTTTAGTAGAAAGAACTGGGAAAGGATTGTTTCTGGTTTAGTTAGTTGTTTGGGGGATGTGTGGTAAGAGCATATCGGGGCCACGGAAATGATGCCTGAGATTGTCCAGCCAAGTCCATCCACCTGACTGATCCGAAACAAACCACAGCTCTGAGTCTCTGATTTCTCGCTTATAAAATGAAAAGTCTGTAATTCACAATCACTTATTTCCAAATTCACTCTAGCTATCACAATTCTAGAGTCTGAGTGCCATTTCACATTTGCCTTTCAAATGAGTGTGGCGAGCCTGGCTCCACAGTAACCCCACGGCCACAGCTCAAGTGCAGAGCCTTTAAAATTAATGAAGATGGCAGGTGATGTCTCAGCAATAGAAGCTGTGCTGCAGAAGCTATAACTCAATGAGACCAGCATACCTAACACAACTTTGATTTCAAATTTGGTTTCCTATTCCCTTGGTTCTGGGAACTGTCTCCAATATGCTAAAGAATGACCTCTATTTGCACCCCCCAAAGATGCCAGCACTCAGATGGATTCAGAGAGAAGGGAAAAGGATGAAGAGTCAAGTTCCACAGGTTTGTAAGAAAACAGAGGATTTTAGGAAAACTGTGCTTACAACAGCTTTAATATTATATTGCTGGAGAACTCGCCGTGGCTGTCACGGAGCAGACACTGTGATATAGGACTTGAGGCCAGAGACCAGCTTTTCCATTTGAATGGGCTCAGATGAATAGTGAGGGTCAGCGCTCAAATGCATCATTGCCACCAAATCCTTTCCATGCCCGCCACTTCCCTAGCATCCATCATTTTTATTCCCTTAGTTATTTATTTGTTTGACAAAGGAAGAGAGAGGAGAAAGATGTTCAAAAAGAAATATCTGAATTTTCACTCAGTGAATGTGTTCTCCTCAGTCCCCACGGCCAGGCCAGCTTCGCGGGAAGGTGTGACCTGAGCAGTCACACCAGGCCATGCACTGCACAGGGGCCCTAGGTTGATGCCATGCTTTCTTGTTTCCGTCTTGAACTTCTTCACAGCTGTTTTTAATGAAGAGCTCATCGTTTTCCTTTGGGATTGTGTCCAGCAAATTACGTGGCTGCTCCTGACCATGGCCTTTTAAGAGATCTACAAAAATATCTACCTACACTTCCTTTCCTTACATTAAGCAAAGACATTTTACTGGGCACCTACTGAAAGCCAATGGGTGATTCATGGCATTCTCTATGTTTATTTAGGAATTAGAGGCCCGGTGCACAAAATTTGTGCACTGGGGAGGGGGTGGAGTCACTCAGCTTGGCCTGTGCCCTCTCACAGTCTGGGAGCCCTCCCAGGGTGCGAGCCTAAGCCATCAATCCGACATCCTTAGCACTGCTACAGAGGTGGGAGAAGCTTCGGTCACTGCTGCTGTGCTCACTAGCTGTGAACTCAGCTTCTGGCTGAACAGTGCTTTCCCATTGGGAGTGCACTGAGCATCTTCCCCCTGGTGGTCACTGCGTGTCATAGCAACCAGTCATTCCGCCATTCAGTCGATTTGCATATTAGCCTTTTATTGCATAGGATGGCTGAACATTACTGGAAATAATTGCCCAACCAGGCGGCCTTGAGCCACCAAGATTCATGGTTCCCAATGCTCAACACTGTCCATATTTCCTAGTTCCCTGTCCCCTCTATCCCAACAACAGCTATATCACCAGTTTCCTTAGAACCTTATTACCTCCCCTCTCATCTTCAAGGGGAATCTCTGCCTTTTTCTTCATGGAAATCCTAGGTGCACCTCAGATTCTATATTACCCAAACAGATACATCCTTGCCTTTCCACCCAAGCCTGTTCCTCATGCAGAACTGCATGTTTTGGTGACTGTCATCACTTTCCTTTCTATTTGACCAAACAAGAAACTTAGCAGCCATCCTTGACCTTTCTCCACATCAAATTCATTTTCAAGTTTTACCATCTTAATATTTATTTGAATTTGTTCTCATTTGTCCATCTCCTTTGCCAGTGCATTAATTAGTACACCCATAAATATTCTCTTGCTTTACCACAATAACACCCAAATATGTCTCCATGTTTCCAGTCTAAATTTTTCTCCAAGTAGTTTTTTGCTATAGTCATAAAGACAGTACAATAAAAATCGGATCATGTTCTATGATACATTGAAAAGGGAAAAAAAACACAAATACTTTCTACACTTGTATGCATACCATTTTACAATGCAGCTATGGTAATTCCCTCCCCTTAGAGGTGGAGTCTATTTATTCCCCCCTGAATTCTGGGCCAGACTTGTACTTTCTTTGACCAGAAGAATGTGCTGTGTGAGTTCAGAACTCGGGCCTCCAGGTGCCAAAGAGACTTATAGGAATCTGATGTCACTCATGATGTTCTACATTAGTTGCTGAAGAAATTCATCCTGCATAACTATAGCACTGGATGAAAGGTTGCTCACCAATCCCTAAAATGGTTCTTCCTTTTCAACATCCTCTCTGCAGCATCCTGAACTCGTTGGCCCTTTCCTCTATACCAGTGTTTCCCAAACTTTTGACATATGTGTACCCCTTCTATAATTTTCGTAATGCTGAGTACCCCTCGTCAAAAAAAAATGGATGTATTTTAATAACAAACAAAATATTTTCATTTTTTTGGTACATACACAAAATAATAATAAACGAAAAATAAAATTATTCATAATAAAATATAAATAAAAGTTATATTATAAATAACATTTATTTGTATCAATGAGAAGGATGAAATTGACTTGACTCGTGAGAACGTAGAATTAGGTGCAGCTAAGCACAGAGCAGTGCATATCCCCACCAAACTCTTCCCATATCCCTGGGGGTACGCGTACCACACTTTGGGAAACACTGCTCTACATCATACTCCATATTCATTTCAAAATCCCATCATTGCTTATTTCAAAATGTCTGATTTTTTTTAAGTCTTTGATTTGTCCTTTCTCCTCAGTCCCCAGTGCCACTCCCTTCCACACGCCGAGGCCCCTGAGTTACAGCAGCATTTTCTTAGATAGTCTCCAGGATCTTGTGCTCTCTAAGCATTTTAAGTATAGAATTTAGACTAATTGTCTTAAGCTTCTCTTTTATTTCTCCTGCACACAAAAGTCTGTAGTAACTCCCCATTTCCCATTTTTTTTCAAATCAATACATTCTATTCCACTTTCAAGAGTTCCTCAATAATAACCTGAGTCTATCCAAACTTATTTCCCAGTATCCCTTTGTGTAAACTCTCCACAATACCAGTTTCATTTCCTCAGCTACAGAGAAAGTGCTCAATCGTACCTCTTGCCCTGTGCTTTGCTCTCTACTAATCCATCCTTCTCAAACCAGCTCATCTATGCTTTGCTCTCTACTAATCATCCTTCTGGAACCTCCTTCAACTCCCAGGACCCTAAATCATTGACATAATGCTAATCCTTGCTCTGCCCAAAGACATTGATTGAAGCCAGATAAATGACTTCAGTGTCCATGTCTGTACTCTAAGGGGACTGAACCTTCTAGCTGGAACATTTGAAAATTCAATAATTCTTCCAAGACTAATCCAGATCATGCTCTTTCTTCTTGGGCTTGACTGCCTCTACTCTGACCAAGCACTTGCTCTGAAGTGTCTTTGCCATCATTTTTTTTCTCTTTCTGAGCATCTAGCACACTTTTTGGGGTTGAGTAGCACGTCATATCCCGCTCACATATACACTTGGCACATAATTAACAGTCAGAAAATTCTAATTTTCAAAATAGTTATAAGCAGATACCACACAGCCTGTACAGCCTCTAGGAGGTGATTGGTGTTCAGTTGCAGTTCAATATAATTAGTACAGTATTGTATATCCTAATAATGTCTGTGAGAAAGGGAACAGAGATGTGGATAACTATGAGGACTTACTACTATATCTAAAGAGAAGAAATATTATGTCTGATTTATTTTTTAAAGATTTTTTAAAGTTGATTTTTAAAGAGAAAAGAAGGTAGAAAGGAAAAAAGAGAGAGAAAACAAAACAAACAAACAAAAAAACATTGATTGGTTCCCTCCTGTACGCCCACAACCCAGGCATGTAACCAACTGGGAATTGAACCAGCGGCCTTTCAGGGCATAGGATGATGCCCAACCAATTGAGCCATACCGGCCAGGGCTCTCATCTCTGTTTTCATTGACTCTTCAAATGTGTCAGAGGCCAACCTCTAATGTTATTTCAAGTGCTGTGATATTTTTATAACACTTTTTAAAATGCTGTTCATTGAAGACAACAAAATTCTGATGAATTAGATCCATCATGATAAAGAGTACAACACAAACAGGATGAGTGTTTTTGCTAAAAGGACGCTTCACTGTAGACAAATATCAACTGAATCAAACAATATCACCACTGTCCAACCATTAAATAAAAATAGACCTACACTGCTCCCACTAGTGTTGCCCCTGGAGTCTAGTCTGAAATAAGGGAGTTAAAGTAGATGAGGTCAGAGTCGCTTACAAAAATATACAGTATTATTCTCCGCTTTACATAATATGAAACAAGTACTGTGGCGCTATTGGGGAAATGTATATAAGGATAATATATACATTTGCCTAAGTGTATATGTGCCTAAAAACTAAAAAACATTAATTTTTCTAAGGCTCTTCACCCTCTTCTCCAATGCATAATATATTTATAAGAATGTTTCATCGTGGAGTGGATGCTAATTATCTTTTAACGATATTAATTTAATGTAACTATTCTGACTAAGAAGAAATCTTTTACACCTTGATGTAACTATCAATTTCTATATTAATATCTTATTACTCTGAATTCATACTTTTACAAAAGATGCTTTAAAATGGTCATGCCACAAACATATCATTATTTGTCACTGAGAATATCGCTAAATATTTATTTACTATATAAATATATCTGTAAAAATGAATAAAATGGTATATTGGCAATGTTAAATACCAAAAATACCATATATTTCAATATATTTATGCAAATAGCAAAACTACTATTTGTTCAAATCTAGTGCTGAGTAATACTAATACTTGGTCAGTTTCACATAGGGGAAACCACATTATAAATTTATACATGCACAAGTTTAAAACTGTTGTCTTTCAGAATAAGAATAAAATATGTGGAGATAGCAATTGGTAATTGTTTGACCTGACACATTCAACTTAAAGAGCTAAAATTGTTTAAAACGATCTTAAGTCTACTGTGATAGTCCTCGAAAAGTACTATTGTCACAAAACAAACTGGAATTCCTTATCATGGCGTGTGAACTGGAATGTCCTCAAAACTGCCCAAGCAGAGAAAAAGCTAGTAAAGATCAATCAAACTCAGACGTACTAGTATACAGTGTGGCCTAACAATACAATTTGGTCTTCGTGCAGCTGTGACTGGTCCCATTAGCCACACATTACCAGCTAGCTCCATGAGGTCAATAGTAGAGAATGGGATTTCTCAGATAAGATGTTCCTATATAATATTGCCCATTATCTTTATTCTTATTAAGAGAAATATTAATGTTCTCATCATAAAAAAGAAAGGGTAACTATGTCACGGGCTGGTGATGGTAGCTAACACTGTGGTAGGCACAATTCTGCATTTTATAAATGTCTCAAGTCATACACTGTACACTTGAAAGTCATACAATGTTGTGTGTCAATTATATCTCAATAAATTTGGTGGTGGGGGGCAGGAAATAGGTACAATAACAACAACAACAAATAAAGAAATATTCAAAGGTTCATGTAAAGACTTCCATCTAGATCCCAAAGCATAAAACACAAGTTACATGGAAAGACATGGTTAAAACACCCCTGCGTTTCAATCCAGTGTACACTGAAAGGTTGCAGGTTCAAATCTGTCAGGTACCTTGGTTGTGGGTTCAATCCCTGGTCCGGGTACATTTGGGAGGCAACACATCAATGTTTCTCTCTCTCCTCTCCTCTCCTCTCCTCTCATCTCCTCTCCTCTCCTCTCCTCTCCTCTCCTCTCCTCTCCTCTCCTCTCCTTTCCTCTTCTCTCCTCTCCTCTCCTTTCCTCTTCTCTCCTCTCCTCTCTTTTCCTCTTCTCTCCTCTCCCTTCCTCTCTCTAAAATCGATGTATGCCCTTGGGTGAAGATTAGGGAAAAAAAAGAAAAGAAAAAAATATATATATATATCCCTGTGTAAAGTGTTTGGTATTAACAAAAAAATTGTATAATCTGTCAGTCTGCAAAGTGCTTTGGACACATATATAAAGGAATCAACACATACGTATATAAAGGAATCATTTACCCTCATAATAAAGTAGAAATTACTTCCCCACTTTCAAATGATAAAGAAATGCTGAGAGAAACTGCAGCTACTAAATGATAGTGAAAAAGTCTGTCCTTTGATTTCAAATATAATAGTAATACTCCTCCACTTAGAGAATCCAGACTCTGATAATGACTACTGTTACTGCAGCACTTGGGACTAATGCTGGAGGACTTTAAAGGCGAAGTGTGAGGTAATGATAAGACCCATTGACTTCTTTATTCAATTTTTAAAACCGATCTCCTATCAGGTTGCCATTAACTAGTCTAGAAAAGCGCTCGCTGCAGTCCAGTCTCTCTCTTATTATGATAGTCCTAGAAAACAAAATTAAAAGGGAACTTAACTTGAAGCACTTTGTTTAATGAGCAGAGCTTACATAAGTGTGCAGAAAGAATACCCTGGAGCTATTTTATACAAGAGCTACAAAAGATCTGCCACAGATGAATGACAGAAACATAATTAGGATGAGCTCCTGCCGTTGCCAAGTTGCTATTATTTAGAAGAGCACTGGGTGGCAAGATGAGCTTTTGCTACCCGTGAATATCACAGCCACAGACACTGCAGAGCGGGAGCCCAGGAGCACGATCCTGCTGAGATTCCAGAGGGGCATTGCTGAGATCGCCTGATGAGAATGCCTAAATGCCTACCCCCTGGCTTGCCTAAGATTCTGCAATGTGACAAAATAATAATAATAATGAATAATAATAATAATCTGCTGAAACCGGTTTGGTTCAGTGGATAGAGCGTCGGCCTGTGGACTGAAAGGTCCCGGGTTTGATTCCAGTCAAGAAATCACGTCCCCGGTAAGGTGTGTGCAAGAGGCAGCTGATGGATGATTCTCTCTTATCGATGTTTCTAACTCTCTACCCCTCTCTCTTCCTCTCTGAAAAAAATCAATAAAAATATATTTTTTAAAAATAATAATAATAATCCTATATAATAAAAGGCTAATATGCAAATTGACTCAAAAGGCAGAACAGGACTTGAACTCACCACCATGCAGGAGCTGCTCCCTGGTGCTCAGTGTGCCCCCATTGGGGAAGCACTGCTCAGCCAGGGGGAGTGGGCCTAAGCCGGCAGTCAGATATCCCAAGGGCTCTCAAACTGCCAGAGGGCACAGGCTGGGCTGAGGGACACTCTTTCCCCTCCTCCCCCTTTCCCCAGTGCATGAATTTCATGCACCAGGCCTCTAGTAATAATAATAATGACATGGGAGTAGTCTTGGGAAACTTATCACCAATGCAAAGGCACCCAGTCTAATATGGACTTGCTTGTCCCTATGTCCACTCCTTGATCACTTCCTGCTGGCAGTTCTGCTCCAGGCTCAGGGAAGATTCCAGGGATCTTCCTATTGTAGCCCCTGGATGTAGTCTCTACCACCGTGAGACAACACCGAGAACACCGACAACTTATGTCCGTGAGCCAATCCAAGCCAGACATGGGGTCTGTTTTCTCTCTCCTAGACTGGCTCTTGAGGTGACTGTAACTTGTCCAGCAATGTTCCGGGGAGAGAGCTTTGGGGGATTCCACAGATCCCAGTGGGTGAGCAAGCCTGTGTGCTCCATGGTTTAGCACGAGGGTGAGGAGACCAAATCAGCAGCAATCTCAATATTTTGAGTCAGCGTCACATTAAAGGAAAACAACCCTGCAATTTTACCACAAGAGTAGTCTGGGGGTTGGAGGGATTTCTTTGTTGCTGGTAATGACAGTGGTGGAAATGTTGAGGGGGATTATGGAGAGGGAGCAGGATGGCGTGAAGCCCTTTTTCTTTTGGAAAATATTCATTAGAAGTCATGCCTTTTAACTTTGAAAGCACAACAGGAGACTACAAAAGTAAAACCTCTTGGATGAGAAGAACCCAGGATACCAGCAAAGAATCCAATGCTGATTAATTCAAGCGTTAAGCAAATATTAACTCCCAGACGTGGCGCAGGCGCCGGTGCCACATAAGAGCTTGGAACCAGAATCATTCTATAAAAGTAGAATTTCCTGAACAAAGAATATTTGCCGTTTGACCCTAAAAGACTGGTTTAAGAAATGAATTCTATTCAACTTTAAAGGAACAGGGCTACTTTCTCTCCCACCTTTGTTGGTAAACAAGGCTGGACAAAATACTGGGGGTTTTTAATGTATAAAGGGCTCACAAAAATTCAGATTTAGTCCTTTAAATTAGTATGTCTGTGGAAAACAATATTACGTAATAAATGGCTTTTGTTCTGAACTCAGCATGGAAGAGTAAATATTAGGCACGCCATTTACCCCAAGGACTTAATGGACACAAAAGAAGCAGGAGGGTGGTGGTCATAAGACACGGGGGACTGGCGCCCGGTCCCCTTAGGCTGACTGAGGAACATTCTGCGGGAGAAAGCATTAGTGCTGGGGTCGCAGAAGGACTCCTACAAAACCCAACAAACTGATTCCAAGACTCAGGGGTGGGAGACAAGGGAAGAACCGCATTCTGAGCAGCAGAACGCACTGGGTAGGAAACTGGAGAACGGGTGCATGCTCTGGAAGCCCGGGCTCCAAAGACAGGCATGGCCATGCAAAGGGGTACAGTTTCCTTGATATAAGCACCCCCAGAGAATCCGATCAGCTTTGTAAACCATCTCTCAAGAGAGTAACATAGAGATGTATTTAGCAAATAACTGGGTTCTTAGCTGTGCACGGCTCTCTGAGAGCCATGGAATCCATGTGAGAACCCGGGCAGCAGACCAGGAGGTCCTGGCACAGCGCTGGCCCCGAAAGAGTGTGTAGACTGAGAGACAAACCTGGGGGTGAGGGGGTGGGAGAGGTGTTTTTAAAACTTTGGGGTGGTAGGGTGATTATTTCCTGTCGGGAAAATAATGTCTTTTCGTTTAGGCTGGTCCTTAGAAATTGAAGTCGAATATGAAGAAAATATTTTAGAAAACTTATGTCATAGAGAACACAAACTCAGCGGGTGCAGGTGGCCAGAGGTAGGGAGAGCTAAAAGTCTCCAGTTTGTCAGAGCAGGAATTTCTTGGCAGGTGGTCATCCCACTATCAACTCTTTGATCTGCCTCATTATCACATACCTGCCAGCACATATCATATACCTGCCAGCCCATATCATATACCTGCCTCATTATCACACACCTGACAACCCATATCATATACCTGCCTCCTTATCACATACCTGCCAGCCCATCTCATATACCTGCCTAATTATCATAAACCTGCCAGCCCATCTCATATACCTGCCTCCTTATCACATACCTGCCAGCCCATATCATATACCTGCCTCATTATCACATTCCTGGCAGCCCATATCATATACTTGCCTAATTATCACATATCTGCCAGCCCATATTATATACTTGCCAGCCCATATCATATACCTACCTAATTATCACATACCTACCATCCCATATCATATACCTGCCAGCCCATCTCATATACCTGCCTCATTATCACATACCTGCCAGCCCATCTCATATACCTGCCTCCTTATCACATACCTGCCAGCCCATCTCATATACCTGCCTCATTATCACATACCTGCCAGCCCATCTCATATACCTGCCTCATTATCACATACCTGCCAGCCCGAGCCCAAGAGGGCAGCTGATGTGTAAGGCACCAAGATGCCCTCTAGCTTGTTCGTGGCCCATTTTTGTTGTCGGTCACTGTGCACAGCTGCTCCGTGACATTCATCCTCCTACTTCTCCACTTTGCTTCCCTCCAGTTCGGTGCCTGTGCCTCTCCCAGGGAGAGAAAGAGCCGCTCTCTCCTCCAGCGTTCAGTCTGCCTCTGACTGATGCTCCACTGCCTCAGTCCCGAGAGAAATCCAACCTTGCTTCTTGCCTTGACCACACCCACCCAAAGAGATATTGACTTACAACTGGGTTTGAAGAGATTACAGGAGAAGTGACAAGTATGGATTTGCACTTCAAAGTCTGGATATCACAATTGTTCCCAGTATGAAGTCTCTGCATGTACCAATTCCTGTTTTCAAAAATGTTACTATGGCTAATACATGCTAGCATCCTTTATAGATTTCTTTATACATTTAGTCTTTCTTCTCCCCCCCCCCCCCATTTCTCACAGGCCAACTTAAGATGCACCCCCATGAATTGCTCTCAAATTACTCCAACCCATAAAGAAGACACTCTTCTCTGACCTGAGAGCCCTGTGGTTTTGAGATCTCCCTAACAGTGGGGACCATGTACTGAGGGTCCATGTGATGCTAGTCTAGTGTGTTGTGTACTTTATCCTGATTATGCACCTACCAGGTTAAATAGAATTAAACCCACTTCAACTAACTTATCTAAGCTAATGCTGCTGAACACATTGACTCAAGTCTGACTCAAAGGCTGTTTCCCCACGATGAAGCAATAGCATTCTTAGGTTGTTCTGTAGTATATTTTAGTCTTCTAAGTCTAGACTGTAAATTATTGTTGCTCTGAATTTAGGTAACACCCAACACCGTGTCAGGTATATATGGGTGTCTAAGTATTTGTGCACATAATATAGAGTGACTGGAAAAAACCTCTACCTAGGTGGGGGGAAAAATCAAGCCCATTTAATTTCACTTTGGTCCACAAACAGATTTGCATAGAGCCATATGATAAGCTATGACTACAGGATGACAAGAGAATCAGTCAATTAAAAAAAAAGCAATCAATGTGGTTACAAGACATCGCATGAATCAAAAACTGATTCTGTGAGATTTTCCTATTTCTATTGCCTATATACCTGGTTTCCTGGTTGTACTTCTAAGCGTTAGAGGTGTGATAGATACTGAAAAGGAGAAATGCACTTTCTTATTTATAGACATATCCGCCCAAAAAAATAGTTATACAAATTTTATTTGAAGAGCCTTTATTGATTTGGTGGAATTGAAAATATTGTGGTTTCCCTCTACTCAGGGTGAAGGCAATAATTCCCCTCCGGGGGGAAATTTTGGCAACATAGAAATTATGACATCTCACCTCATCTGACCTTGTAGTCATGCACTGACGATCCATGTTGGAAGGCCTGCGCCCAGGCTCCAGTGCGCCCCCCAGAATGTCAGATACCCAGAAAGCTGGCACCTGGAGGAGCTTCAAAGTCGCCACATGGGCACTGGGGTGAGCTCATCGCACGAGGCTGAAACCCAGCCTTTGTTCCCGGGATCGCGTCTTGCCTTGGGAGGGGATGGTCTCCCCACAATCACATCCATTCATGAGGGGAGGGCACCGGGGTCCACGCCGAACAGCCCTCCATTGAGCTGGGGAAAGCGGGGAAATAGCAGCCGTGCTTTCCCAGTGACGCTATTAATATGTAAGGGCTGGTCTCCGGGCGGGGAGCCTGGGGGGAGGCATAGCGGCCCAACTCTAAGAAGGCTCTGACCTATTTTCATGATTACATGATTACTGCCGCGCTAATGAGCTAATTGCTGAAGAGAAGGGGGAAATTACATTCATCCGAATTCCAAGGAACCACCAGAGATGGCTAGTTTGGGCTAATGATGCCGCCGCTCACAAAGAGCGCAGCTTCTACTGTGGGTAACCCAGAAATGTGGGCATCTGAGCAGAGTGCCTGGTTTGTAACAGGACACTCACTTCCCTCCCGGCAGTTGACCATGTCACTAAGGAATAGTGATGCTACATAAGAACACCTGTAAAATGGCACGTCTCAATGCCGAGCTCCCCCCGTATCTCGCCTGCCTTGCTGGATTGCAGAAAGCAAAAGGAGCGAGGTGCAGTCTCACTTCGGGGAGGTTAAGTGGCTTGCCAGGAACCACTTAGCGAGTTAGCACGTACGAATAAGGGCACAGGCAGCAGGCTGCTCCAGGAGCCCTGGTTCCAGGATTTCCAATCGGGGCGAAACTCAGCAAGGACAGACCACATCCACTCATCCTTCCTGCCGGTGTCACTGCAGAAGACTCTCAGCCATGTAATCAGAGCAGCCGTGGGCAAACTACGGCTGTTCTATCCGGCCCGCGGAGCCGAAAGAGCGGAGGGTTCTCTTGCTCCCCCCTCCACTCCTTCACCAGCAGCCCAAGATGAGAGTGCCAGCATGGTCAGGTTGCTTTTGTTCCGGCCCTCCGGTCCAGTTTAAGAACCCATTGTGGCCCTCGAGTCAAAAAGTTTGCCCACCCCTGAATCAGAGGGTCTTTTCCTTCCATTTGCTTTATTTTGCTTTCCTTCTCCCGGTCATTTATTGTCCCCATGTGCTGTCTTCTGGGACAACTTCAAGTTCAGGAGGAAGGTCAATAAAATGAGTCGCTAAGTTTATTAAAAAGGAAAAGTATCAAAAGTCTCATGAAATAACTAACTACACATTCGTCTGCCTTTTTCTGTTCTTCTTTTGCCTCTTGCTTCTTTTCCCTCTCATTTTGGTCACTAACATCACAAGTAATAGGATATTACTTACAATACTATAGAGACATATAAAAAGATCCCCCCTCAACCTTTCCTTCTGGATTTCTTTCTTATTCTTAAAGGCTATACATGTAATTAATCCATTGTCAGCACTTAAAAAATTAATGTTGTTTTTTAATATATGTTATTGATTTTTTTACAGAGGGGAAGGCAGAGGGATAGAATTAGAAACATCGATGAGTAAGAAACATCAATCAGCTGCCTCCTGCACACCCCATACTGAGGATGTGCCCACAACCAAGGTACATGCCCTTGATTGGAATCAAACCTGGGACCTTTCAGTCCGCAGGCCGATGCTCTATCCACTGAGCAAAACCGGTTAGGGCTTAATGTCTTTTTTTAAAACCTTCTCATATTGATAAGGTGTTTATTCCGAAATTCAAAGTAATTTTTTTCTGCCATCTTTCTCTGATGGGCCTATAAGAAATAGAGACAAAGATATCTGATCTCTCTTGGCTCTCAGCCTCGTGCTTTTGCCTCTAGATCAAAGCTTCTTGGCCACAGCACCACAGACATTTGGGGCCAAGTACTCCTATGCTATCAGCCTGGCTGTCCTATGTATTGTAGCATGTCTAGCGTCATCCTGGCCTGGGCCCACTAGATGCCAATAGCATCCCAACCTAAGGTGTAACAGCTAAAGATATCTCTAGACATTGACAAATGTCCCGTGGGAGGAGAGGTACAAAATCAGCCTTACTTCAGAAGTACTCCTTTAGACAACATTGCCTGATTGTCTGTGTGGCTGTGTGTTGGAGAAGGAAGAGGATTATTTTGAGTTTTGTGCATGTCATTCTTGAGGTAGGAAGAAGCTGGGGATCAGTGAGGTGACAGTTTTCTTTAATAACGTCTACTCATGAATCTCTACCACGTGAGCACACGGCAAGAAAGCAGCCATCTGGAAGTCAGGAGGAGGGTCCTCCTTAGAATGCGACCGTGCTGGCTTCCTGATCTCAGCCCCCAGCCTTCAGAACTACAAGAAATAAATGTGTGTTGTTTATTTTTTTTAAAGTCTACTCATATCATATTGGCCTTGGGAGAATTAATATGAACACAAGATTGGCTAAAGGACTTTGCGTTTCTTGGAGGAAAAATAAAACCCAAAACACAATAATAAAAGCATTGAAGAGTAACATGTATTTAATACAATATAAGTGGGCTGATTTATATGTATTGTATTGTCTAACTTTTGTATGTGTTAACAAGCCAACACTTTTTGCCTCTATTCAGCACTTTTTATTGATATGGTCAAATAAATAATATGGTCAAGTAAAATGGTAAAAAAAAAAAAAATTAAGAACCACTTTTATTTTCCCTTGTCTTTATCACAAGGATTTTTTGTCAAGAATTTATTCAAGAGCATTTTTGCAAATAGCTAATTATTCCTTATAGAGCCTTAATATTGTCATCTCTTGTTAGAGGAGGCAGATGTCAATACAAATGGCACTACTATTCTGAAATGATACAAACCAATAACAGGCTCTTGAAAATTTATGTCAAAACATCAGTAAATCCTTGATCCACACTTAGGTCTAAGATACAGAAACAGCTGAAACCAGTTTGGCTCAGTAGTAGAGCGTCAGTCTGTGGACTGAAAGGTCCCACATTCGATTCCTATTGGGGGCATGTACCTTAGTTGCGGGCACATTCCCCGGTAGGGGGTGTGCAAGAGGCACCTGGTTGATGTTTCTCTCTCATCGACGTCTCTAGCTCTCTATCTTTCTCCCTTCCTCTCTGTAAAATATCAATAAAATATTTTTTAAATAAATAAATAAATAAATAAGATACAGAAACATCTTAGACCAGAGAGGAAAAATTCACCATGTCTGAGTGCAGAATCAGCACTCTGAACACCAAACTTCCTCTCTCTGCTATCAAAATTAAATTTAGTTAGAAATTATGTTTTTAGTCAATTTCCACCTGTAAATGTGTATCTTATTTTTAAAATAATTTCAAATAACAATATCAGCATCAAACATACATGGGGTTTCTACCTTTAGGGGTCAACTACAAAATAAATTTCCAGGTGATACTGCCCTAGCATGCCAATTTCCTTCTGCCTAAAACAACAGGAATCCTGAGACGAGGCAAACTTATTCTGAAGTAGGCATGGATGGAACACAAATCAAAGAGAAGATATCTAAAAATAGGGTTGGACCAATTTGGACTAAAAATCTTTAAAGATAATGAGAATAAAATGTATACTAGGGAACTGAGGTTGTCATTTTAATAGTTTTACTGAGTGAATAATTATAACCGCACTAGAAAATGCCAATGAAGAAAGAATAGAGGGTGTTAAGGTATTCTGTGGAGCTGTCGTCAAAAGGTGACTGGACTTGGAGGATTCAAATCGCTGTCTTGCCTCTAATTAGCTCTGTGATCCGGGCAAAACAGCCCACTCGCAGTAGTGAGGGGCATGGAGACTGGAGGGAGAGGAGAGGGTCAGTAATTTCCCTTTTCTTCTGACCTGGTTTATGATCTCAAGCCTTCCTTTGGTTTAAAATGGGAAAACAGCATGACAAGGCCAGACCAGTTGGCACTCTGGAATGCCATTACTTATGTGACTGCCCAGAACCCTGACCTCAGATATCCTTGATACCTTGATGCACTGCCATCTCACCATCTGTAACATAAATGAAATATCTAATGTCAGGGAAGAAAGGGGTTTGTAGGATCATTTTAGCCTATTGGTTTGTGTTTTTGTTTTTAATTCTCAATGGAGGACATATTTGTTGATTTTGGGGAGAGAGAGAGAGAGAGATAGAGAGAGAGAGAGAGAGAGAGAGAGAGAGAGAGAGAGAGAGAGAGAAACGTCAATCAGTTGCCTGAGAATCGAACCCTCCATTTTTTGGTGTACTGAACGATGTTCCACCAATTGAGCCACCAGGCCAAGGCCACTTCAGGTAAGTGGCCACTGTTTTACCACTGTTTTGCCGCACTATTCCCTACCCTCAAAAGCAGGCACCGGTCTCTTGGTCTCCATTGTATCCTGAGTACAAGCACGGAGCCTGGCACATGACAGACACTCAGAAAACATCTGTAGAATAAATAAACAACTCTCTGCACCAAATCTGATGCACTGTATCTCTGTCACTTGATTCATTGGCTGTCAACTGACAAGACACACAGAAAGTGATAAACGGCCCTCCTGGCAGCACCTAAGTGTCAGGACAACGCACATTTCTAAAGTCTATCAGTATTTTAGGTTCTCCAAGGTGGCATCAATAATTATAATAGTGCCATCTGAGATTCTTCACATGGTCTTGAGTTCCCACTAACAGAAATGAAAACAAGAGCAGAAGAGCCAGATTCTGAGGAAAAGCACACAGAAGCCAACTCCCAGGGAACCTGGACAGTGACAACAAAATATTAAAGACTGTTACTCTCCGTAGGAACAGGTGGACTTTAAACAGAGGCCGTTCCCATCTGCAGTCGTCTCTGGCCATCTGCTTGGGTCTAATCTGGTCTATCACTAGCATGGAATGTACGTTTAAATTCTGCTCCTCTAAGTAAATTCCAGAAAAGGGTCTCCTATTCTCTTCTGCATGGCGAGCTAACTTCTCACCCGTGGACTATTTCAGCAAAACATGAAAATGCTGTCATCAGAGCAGGTCAATGGCCCGCCTGGCCCAGCCCCCCAGCAGTGCCAAGTACGATGGCGGCCCCATGTCCACCTCTTGGAGTGAACCTCCTCCGGGGCCAGCCTCTGCTCTGTTTGTGAACATCAAACCTGCGGTTAATATAAATACTGGCCCCAATGTCACGCAGGGGTGTGGCAGGCAGAATATTGACACCTTCCCCCTCCACATCCCGACTCCCTGGTGGATACACTCTGCACGATCCTCTTCCCCGAGTGCAGGGGGGGCTGTAGGCAGCACGGGATGGTGGAGCTGGCCAGAAGGGGTGGGGAGGCAGGAGATGCACTCTCGCTGTCCTGGGAGAAAGCACATATCCGTGTGGTGGAAGTGCCTGTGGACATCCTAGGAACTAAAAGTGGCCCCTGGCCAATAGCTAGCAAGGAAACAGGGCTCTCACACCTGTGCCCACAGGAATGGGATTCCCGGCATGAGCTGAGAGGAGGACTCCAGCCTGACCCAGTGAGAACTGGGCAGGAAACCCACCTCAATGTGAGATGGTCAGTGGGTGCTGTGTTAAGGCCCCTAAGTTTTCGGTCATTTATTACACACCAGAGAAATCCAATACAAAGGGAAGGAATGTAAGCACACTGTGACATCATAGGGATGAGGGTGGTGACCGAAGTTCATTCAGTGTAATGAGAAAGGCTGGGCTCCAGTTTACGATGCTTGAGTTATACTTGGCATAGGAACAGGGGCCATCAAGTAATGACTGGTGCTGCTATAAAGACACGAGGACCATCATGGATGCTAGGCAAAGCATATGCCTTCCATTGCTTAGTTATGTCTGGCACATAGTAGGTGGTCAATAGACATGTATTATTGAGTCAATGAATGTTAGGTAAATAAGTTTATTTATTTATCTATCTATCTGTTTGTTGATTTTGTTTCGTTGTTAATCCTTACCTGAGAATATTTTTCCCGTTGATTTTTAGGAAGAGTGGAAGAAAGGGAGAGAGAGAGAGAGAGAGAGAGAGAGAGAGAGAGAGAGAGAGAGAGAGAGAGAGAAATTGATGTGAGAGAGATCACATCCATTGGTTGTCTACTGCACGACCCCCAACTGGGGCCAGGGATCAAACCTGCAACCAGAGACATGCCTATGACCAGGAATTGGACCTGTGACCCTTCAGTGTGCAGGCCAACACTCTAACCACTGAGCCACACAAGCCAAGGCAAATAAGCTCACTTATTAATAAGTAAGATAGTGTTTAATGATTAAGAAAATAGTGAGTATATTTCTTCGATGACTGTGCGGACTTCACACAGTTATCGCCACTTACCATCCACAAAACAGAGTGCTTAAAGAATGCTCATCTGAGGAGTCAGTTATCTCTGAGAACGAACTTAAAGGAATTCAAAATGGAAGAGCATTCACTCTTTATTGTGTGTACTTCATTCCTTGGAAGTTTTCGCAATAAGTGTCAAATTTTTTAATAACAAAAGATCTACTTTAACAATAAAAAAAAGTTCAATCTAAGAGCATGCAATTTAAAACTGCAAGCAGAAAGCCTTTTTATAACTCTCAATATTTTGCCAGACATTTACAGGAATGCCGAGTGAGCTGCCCAATTAGGGTAGCGCGTCTCTTTTCGGGCCTCTTTTACTTGATGCTCTAGGGATCCAAAGAGGCAATATCCTAAAAATAAACCAAAAAGTGGTACCATTACTAATCACTATAATTTACTGGGTCTACAATGTGCCATTCATTGTGCTAAGTGTTTGATGGGTTGTCTTACAAATTTTCCCCTTAAGGGCAAACTTGAAATTTCTTTCAGAAAATAAAATATAATTACAAAATAATAATTTACAATAATAATTAAGACTTCTGGCCAAAACCGGTTTGGCTCAGTAGATAGAGCATCGGCCTGCAGAATGAAGGGTCCCAGGTTCGATTCCGGTCAAGGGCATGTGCCTTGGTTGCGGGCACATCCCCAGGGGGGGGGGTGTGCAGGAGGCAGCTGGTCGATGATTCTCTCTCATCGGTGTTTCTAACTCTCTAACCCTCTCTCTTCCTCTCTGTAAAAAGTCAATAAAATATATTATATAACAAAAAAGACATGTTATATGTCTGGGCAGCATGTACAGGCCACGGTAGGCTGGTGGGGGGAAGGGGGTAATGGCAGAAGCAGCAAGTGAAATTCAGAATAAGTGACCCCATGGGAGGAGGGCACAGAGGAGGCTGGTGCCGAGCTGGAGCCAAGCTGGCTGACCAGATGTGGGCTCTGGACAGCGGAGGGTGGGTGGCGCTTTGGCTGGTGCTGCACCATGGGCTTGGGGAGCCAAGGGAAGAGGTTTTTAGTTCACTCCCATCCTAGTCAATACTGACTGTATTCTGGGGGGATACTGTGAGCTACAGAAGGCTGCTAAAGGGTTCTGAAGCCAAAGTGGTAACATGGATGGACCTGTCAGAGACAGGCAGAGCGAACAGGCTGGAGCAGAGAACACAGGAAGCAGGGAGAGTGTTCAGGGGGACCTAGAGTGGCCCCCACATGGGGAAGATGGGCCTAAAATGGGGCAAAATAGTAGGAATAGGAAACATCTAGAGACACCATGAAAGACAAACTGAAAGGACAATTATTAACTGGTCTGGCAAACAGGAGAGAGAGAGAGAGAGAGAGAGAGAGAGAGAGAGAGAGAGAGAGAGAGAGAAAAGAAGATGGAGAGAGATCAACCAGAGAACTTGTCTGCATATATGCAGAACCCATGGACACAGACAACGGGGTGGTGACGGCCTGGCGGGGGGGTGGGGGGGGGCAGGGGCAAGCTAAGTGTCCCAGTGAAGGCCTCCCGAGGCCTGGCCCCTGTTTTCTCTGCTGTACAATGTGTGTGCATGTGACAGGCAGGCACCCAGACCACACTGCCAGCAGGCCCCCGAACACGGCGGGCCATTCCACTCCCCCACGCCCTCCTCCCCCTGCTCTGTCTCCCTGTCTTCTAGGCACACTTCCAGTTGTTTGTCTGGGTCACCTCTTCAGAAAACCCTCCTCAGGACACCAGCCCTGTTCAGATTACCTAACACCTGTGAATAATGCCTCTGCCCCAACACCCACCAAGCCGCGTCATTGTTCTGTGCTTGTCTGCTTCCCCAGCCTAGACCGTGAGCTCCTGAGACCAAGGGCTGCATCTTGCCTGATTTCTGATTAACCAGCACTAAACTATCCCTGGTACACAGCAGACACGTAATAAATCTGTTGAATGAATTCTGAAGATGCACACAGATTAGGGTAAAAGCAAGTTTACAGCTGTTAATATGGAAAATAATACAATAATTAATAAATAATAATACAAGAATATACTCTGTGTTTTGCATACTCACAACTGTAAACCTACTTTAGCCCACCCTGTGTGTGTTTTAATCCATCTTAGTTTTTTGAAGAGCTTAAAACATTCTGAATTATGTCAATGACCAAGTATTAATCAGATAATACTATCTTATACCACTTTCATTTTCACAAGTGAAGCACAAAAGTGTTGAAGACAGAGTTCAAATCCCATTGCTAACTTTATTAACTGCAAGGTTTTGAGCAAGGGCCCTGTTTTCTCTAAGCTTCGGTTTCCTTACCTGTAAAATATGGCTACACAGTACACATTTCATAGAGTTATGGTGAAGATTCAAATAGTTAGAGCTTTTATGAGGAGGTCCTGGGAAGCTGTAGAAGGGAAATGACTTCACAAAGATGTCCATATCCTAATCCCTGGAACCTGTGAATTTGTTCCAAAAGGGACCCTACAGATGGAATTAAGGTTACATATATATTTTTATTTTTTAATATATTTTTATTGATTTCAGAAACGAAGAGAGAGGGAGAGAGAGATAGAAACATCAACAATGAGAGAGAATCACCGATTAGCTGCCTCTTGCATGCCCCACATTGGGGATTGAGCCCACAACCCCGGCATGTGCCCTGACTGGGAATCAAATCGTAACCTCCTGGTTCATAGGTCAATGCTCAACCACTGAGCCACCACAGCCGGGCAAGGTTACAAAATTTAGCAATTATTCTGGATTATCCAGGTGGACTCAATCTAATTACATAATCCAGTAAGAGAACTTTTTCTATATGAAGTTGTAGAGAGAGGCAGCAGAAAAGAAAATCAGTGACTCAAATGTAAGATTTCAAGAGATGTGATATTGCTCATGTGAATTTGAAGGAGGCAAGGTAACAAGAAATAAAAGTAGCCTCTGGGAGCTAAGGAAAGCTCCCAGCTGATAAAAATGAAACGGGCACCTCAGTCCTACAACCACAAGGAACTGAATCCTGCCAAAAATCTGAATGAATTTAGAACCTCCAAGCAAGAGCTCAAGCTGGCCAACAACTTTATTTCTGCCAGTGTGAAGACTTCTGACCTACAGAGTTAAAAAATAACACATTTGTGTTGTTTTAAGCCACTAAATGTTTGGTAATTTTTAACATCAGCAAAAGAAAAGTAATACACTTGCATTTGGATTCATCCTAGGACTGGATGGATACCCATTGTATCACCATTATTTTCAGCAAACATGGATGGAGGAGTGTATTATGGGTAGTCATAAAATACATTTAAGTTAAGAAAACAAGAAAGCTGTTTAAAGCCAGACAAAGTAATGACAATTGTCAAAAGTGAGAATGCTTCCATTTCTAGGCTTTTCTTAAGGTACTGGCCTAAGTTATACTACAGTTATGAAGAGGTAAAAGCTGAATTCTTCTTTGGAAAAATAAAGTTCTCAAAAAATTGGTCTACAAGCTTTCTGTTGTACTTGAATTATGCTAAAGGATACAGACCAACTTCCTCCTCCTTCAATTCTCTATCCAAATTACCGGGCACATAATAGCTGCTCACTAAAAACCTACTCACTGGACAGGTGAAAGCCTACTTACAATTACTGGAAATAGGAAACTATCGTTATGCTTTTCATTGAACCACTTCTTCTATAGCAACAGCTGTTTGAAAATTTTCACATGTGTTTTGGCTAAAGGTCAGGCGGAACACGTGGCTAAGGGTAAGCATGGCCATAGGAAGCCATATGTCCGAGCAGTGTTTTGGGGGCCTGGGGCTAAAGGAAGGAGACGATGCTGTCAGGCTCCGGAAGAGCTAGACACATGCTGGCTGTGCCCCAGCTTCAGCCGGGCATCCGCGAAGGCAGAGCGAGCATGTGTGCATGGGTTGGTTCATCGGGCCAGTGGGCTGTCGGCACTTCTCTCCCAGGACAGTTGAAACTCCGAGGAGGGACTGAGCAGGAAGAGAGAGCTCGCAGATCCCTTGTGACAAACAGGGCCCTCCGCCTTCTCCGCATGAATGAGTGCATTATGTGCAGATGTTCGGTGCACTTCCACAAGCTTTTATGGATGAATAAGTGGCATCATTATGATGTGATCTGACCAGAAATGAAGCATGGCCCACTGCCATCTGCAGAAGTCCTATCTTTCTGAGGTGGACTGTGACAGGGAGGACGCGAGTGAAACTAGACTACTCTTCAGAAAGCGGATGGCTCCTGGAAAGACTATCAATTAATCTCAAAATAAGAAATTGAATTTCTCTGCGCCATTCTTGCTTTAAAAAAATCTTTCACTTCTGTTTCTGCCGTGGCATTTAAAAAACAACCTCGGGCTATTCCATTAAAAGTCTCGCCCACAGGAAAATAAGTGGAGCTTATTTTTAAATAAGAAATATGTCCAATATCCACAAAAGTCAGCACTTCCTCTTAGGAAGGCATTGTGAAAAGCAATCCAATTTCCTAATTTGGATTCTCTGTGGTCAAGGTCTTCATATCTGCCTCACTGAAAAGACAGAAGATAGACTTTGTATTTATCAAATGATAATTGGGAAAAGATGAGAGGTGAAGAGGGACATGAATGCAAAAGGAGGAAAAAATTAGAGGCTATATTAAAGGAGAAGATTGCAGAATATTCAAAAGAAGACATGGAATGATGATCCTTTTCGATGACTTTTTAGACCATCCTCTTTCATCTCCTACACACAAAAACTGAACACTTCAAATGCAATAATATCAACTAAGTGGCAAATGGAAATCAACAATCCTTTGTGTAGAACAGAAAACAGCCCTCGCTGGTTTGGCTCAGTGGATAGAGCATCGGCCCATAGACTGAAGGGTCCCAGGTTCGATTCCGATTAAGGGCATGTACCTTGGTTGCAGGTTCCCCAGCCCTGGTTGGGGTGTGTGCAGGAGGCAACCAATCGATGTGTCTCTCTCACATGGATGTTTCTCTCCGTCACTTCGTCTCTCCCTTTCACTTGAAAAATCAATGGGAAAATACCATCAGGTGAGGATTAGCAAAAAAAACCACACACACAAAAAAACACAACAACAACAAGAAAAAACACAGGTCAGAGGTTGTATAAGAAGTTAAAAGGAACAGTAAAAAGGGGGAAATATTTTTAAAGCACAGAAAAAAATCTACTTGGAAATTAGATCTCAAAAATGGAGAAGGGCTTTTTGAGTAATTACCAAATTCACAAGAATATATTAAGAAATTAAATCTTATAGTAACTTAAGTTTTCCCATATCAAACATGCTATAAAATTAAAAGGTAAAGTAAAACATATAAAATATTTCTAACAGGTATTTTTAAAAGTTGGATCCTTATTACAGAGATAGCACTTACAACACGTCTTATATCATGAGAGAAAAATGTTCCATGGGCATAAACAAACAGAAATGAAAAAAAAAGGCCAATAAACATGTGCAAAAATGTTTCCCACTACTAATCAAATAGATGCAAAATAAAACAAGATGCTATTATTTCTGGCAAATTAGAAAAGTTGTTTATCATTCCTTTTTAAAATAATACCACTCTGGATTATCAAAGGTCCCAAGAGAGAAACCAAATCCAGGTAAATGATAAAAACAAAAATTAGAAATGGACTGAAAGATGAATGCAGCAGGCTGTTTGTAGAGCTTTATTTGGCATATGAAACAGAGACACTGAGAGACTGGCTAAATATACCAATGGCTCAGACATTGAAAGTATCATTCAGAGAGCTCTTAATGGTAGGAGAACAATCTAGTGATGTGGTAAGCGAAAACTCAAAATTTTAAAAACCACATGTTCAGAACCCAAATTTAATTATAAAATGCGTCTTTATATAAAAAATTCTAGAAGAATATACATGAGAATAGGAAGAGTTAACGTCTTTGGGTTGTAGGAGGGAGAGGTAGCAATGGTAACTCAGCAGACGGCCTGCGCATCAGTAGAGCAATACAACACAAAAGCTTTTTTTTCTGTAAGAAATTCATGATTTAAAAGGAAATAGCAGTGAATTTGTCATGCACAAACTCAGAACATGGCTGGACTTCTTTACATCTACTGCACAGTTAGTATTGTTTTCATTTTGAAATCAAATGTTGGCTGAGGTGCTATATTCTCACCTGCTTTTCATGCCTCTGAATGTCTCCATCTGGTCCTAGTTACAAGTAATTTTTATTTTCTTTATATTGTCCTGAATGTTCAACAGTTTCTGCCATCAATATGTCCATTCAGTTTTCTATTCAGAAAACGATTGAGAATCACCAAGCCATTCACTTTTTAAATGGGCACCCTACTTTTGTGATTTGGGAGACAATACCACTAATCCCATAAGCTGGCCAATTTTCACCAAGTCCTGGTCATTATGAAGACTTACAGCAGAACCAGCAGCAGACTGGGTGGATGGGAGCCACATCCCAATGCAACTGATACGGAGACCCCAGCTACCCCAGCTTGGTCTGGGCCTTCTCTCACCCCTCCTCCAAGCAACTGCTCTCTTCTATCAACACCACTCACTTTGAACCCTTCATAAAAAGCAAAAACAGCTCTTCATAGGACAAAAGCCATCACTGTATCATCATTTGTGTACCTAGCAGGGCTCACTGTTGACACTTGCTCATCAGGTAATGTCAAGAACCCGTGAGCAGGTGTACCCGCAGCCACTCTGTGGATTGCAAACTGTGATGTAAATGCAAGCAACTAGTAATAGAGTCGCCTTGGGCTGCACTGTTTCATACAACATGATGTCCTGTTTACTTAGTGAGTGTTGAAATTATTGAGATAACATACCTCTTCAGTCATGTAGCAGTTACCTAGTGACTGCTATTGAAAATTTACCACTAGATAAATCAAAGGAGACACCACCAGGGAGAGAGAAGAAGATGATGGTGCAAACTCAGTCTAAGTGTGAGACCTGTTTAGAGCCACTTACACTTCCCAGTGGCCTCCGGAGTGGACAGAAGTTACTTAGCATATACATCTAGTTACTTCCTAGAGAAAATAACCCTAACTCCAAAGCTCAGGGGTCAGAATCCTAGTCCTGCACTAAAAATCAGTACACACTGGGAGAAGGAATCTCAACTATTGTTAAAAAAAAAAAAAAAAAAGACTCATGTGCTTTTAAAATAGAAGCTACCCACTTAGTCTCTCTTGGCCATGGGGAATGACAATTGTCAGCTGCCACTCTGGATCAGATGTTCATGCAGAAAGCAAGTTCTGTGTTTAAGCGCTTACCTGTCACAATTGTAAGTTGGACTCGACTCTGCTACCAAAAATATATAAAATAAAAAACAAGTAGAACAAAGCATCTTGCAGAACGGGAAAACCTTTGTCATCTGTCAGGCCAACTGAAGCTGGCGCTTCTACGAAGGCTTTATAAGAAAACCAAAGTCAGAGGCCTTGGTGTAGTCTCCTTCCTTTTCTTTTTCCTTTCCTTTTCTTTTTTTAAGTATATTTTATTGATTTTTTACGGAGGGTAAGAGAGAGGGATAGAGAGTCAGAAACATCGATGAGAGAGAAACATGGATCAGCTGCCTCTTGCACACCTCCCACAGGGGATGTGCCCGAAACCAAGGTACATGCCCTTGACCGGAATTGAGCCTGGGACCTTTCAGTCCGCAGGCAGATGCTCTATCCACTGAGCCAAACCAGTTTCGGCTCTTTTTCCTTTTCTTAAAGCATAAGCATTTCTCCTCATAACATAAAGCTTTAATCATGTTTTAGTATGCATTACTTCATTCTTCTACCTATAAAGCATAACTACATATTTTTTCATTGTATTCATTTTGTATTCACTTGTAGTCGCTGAAGAAGTGAATTAAATCCAACATTAAGTTTAGTAATTTTTTCCCAGTATTAGGATACTTAACTTTCAATATTATACTTAAGGGTTTTAACTTTTTAAAATTAATTGTAAAAACAAATTATTCATAAGGTCAGAAATTACAACCCAATTTCCATATTTTAAACTGCATCAGTGAATCAAAAGGACTTTAGAAGGTCCCCAAATTAAATATCTAAGATAAAATCTCCTCATAATAAAAACTCCACAGGAACATTAGAAACAAACTTATTTGAGTCGGAGGCCTTTTTCTCCCAGACCTGCTGCTTCCCCTGCAGAACAATCCCCAAACCTGACAGGCTGCAAGTGAGAAGCGTGTCCCCCCTGATGGCAGGCGCTCAGAAAGCACTGTGCACAGTCTGACAGTACAGAGCAGGTCTCCCATTTGGGGACAGAATATAAAATGTGTTCAGCTAAAAATGGTACAGAGATGCTATTTCTGTAACTATTCTGTCTGGAGACAGAGAGCTGTTATTTACCACAAAGCGAAGCTGGAGTTGTTGGGTTGGGGAGTGGGTGGAGGGGGGGGGGTCCCTGAATGCAGTTCATCTATGATTGGTCATTGGCCACGTCAGCTTGACTTGAGTCCATGGCAGCTCCCTGGATATTAAGAACTTCTCTACTCACCTTGCCATCCTATATAATAAAGAGGTAATATGCAAATTGACCCTCATGCCCTCACAAAAGATGGCTGTCCCCATGTTGTCAATGATGGCTGGCAGGGGAGGATAGTTGGGGGCAATCGGGCCAGCAGGGGAAGGCAGCTGGAAGTGATCGGGCCAGCAGAGGAGCAGTTAGGTGTTGATCACACTGGCAGGGAAATAGGTAGGGGGTGATCAGGCAGGCAGGCAGGTGAGCGGCTGGGAGCCAGTCCCGGATTGTGATTGGGCCTAAACTGGCAGTCGGATAGCCCCTGAAGGATCTCAGATTGGAGAGGGTGCAGGCTGGGCTGAGGGACAACCTCCCCCAGTGCACAAATTTCACGACCGGGCCTCTAGTAGAGATAATAATAACTGCCTCCACATATGGCACCTCTAAAACCTCACAAAATAGAAAAATTTAATGTGCTAAAATATACATAATATAACATTTATACCATTTTAAGTATATGATTCATTGGCATTGTGTTCAGATTGTTGTGCAACCATTACCACTACCTCTTTCCAGAAGATTTTCATCATCCCAAACTGAAATTCTGTACCTGTTCAATAATAAATGTCCATTTCCTCCTCCTCTCGGTCCTGCACAGGATGTTGATAAAAAAAATATGAAGAAACCAGCCAAATTTACTCCATATTATGAAGTTAGAAAGGATACATTTGCACTGGCACATTTTTTAGTATCACAGAAGAAATCAAACTATTTATGGTCCGGGTGGTCAATATTAATAATAGAATCCTCTATCTCTTACACTCGAATGGCGTCACTGAAGCACTTTCACACCAAGGGCTTCTCTGGAGAAAACAGCTCCTGAGGCGCTGGGGCTGGAGCTGTGCTCACTGAACTCTGCTCGGATGAGGGGAGCTGGCTAATTTGAGTTGGAGAGCTGGGAGCGTCCCTGTATTCTAACGAGGTTTCCCTTCTGGTTCCCTTCAAGCGTGGCCAGTCTGCCCAGTCCTTTGTGATGCCCCATCACACTAATGGCCTCTGGATGCCCAGGGATGTTCCTGGATCATATCTCTGCTTATAGAAAATTTCCCCTTTTCATTCAAACTAGTGATGCTTTCTATGACTATGCCTTACCAACAATGGAGGCCAAACCTTAAGACAGGCACACAGCCGAAACCGGTTTGGCTCAATGGATAGAGCGTCGGCCTGCGGACTGAAAGGTCCTGGGTTCAATTCCAGTCAAGGGCACGTACCTTGGTTGCGGGCACATCCCCAGTAGGGGGTGTGCAAGAGGCAGCTGATCGATAATTCTCTCTCACCGATGTTTCTAACTCACTATCCCTCCCTCTTCCTCTCTGTAAAAAAAAAAAAAAAATCAATAAAATATATTTTTTTAAAAAGACAGGCACACAATATAAGTATTTGCATATTTACTTTAATTTTTCAACAAAATTAAAGATATATTAAGAAAAAAACTGAAGTGATTTTATGAACAATGTTCTTTTCTGACTAATTGAAAAACTGAAAGCCCAAAGGAAATAAGTCAATGGGTAGACATATTGTTCATAGTTTCCTCGAAGATATTTTAGCAACATATGGAGCATATGGCTTAAAGTATGTGTAAATAGAAATGCATGCCACTCAACCTCAGGTATTCAACGGCCTCCGATGCTCCTCTGAGCTGTGTAATGAACATCTTGAGAGATTCCAATTTGGAATGTGTAATCTAATGACTTTTTAATTGTTGCGTTTTTCTATATGGCAAACAACCCTGCGCGCAAGTTAAATTATAAATTCAGATGGTGTTTCTCAAGCACTCTCCCTCCATGTGTCCATGACATGTGAATTGTGATTTGTCTAATGGTCGTCTTTAGCTAAGCATTACATCAAAAACAGCAAAACCTAAATGATGACAAAACCACTGCTCAATTTAAAGAGCTTGAGTTAGAGGCATCCAATTCAAGACATTCATTGACTCGTGATGTCCTCCTCCTGTGGTTCAGCCTCTCTTTCTGCGTCAGCCCAGATTCACAGCAATTGGTTGGCTCAGCATTCATTATAGGCAGTTCGCCAGAGATGTACTAAGAGAATGGGGGAAGCCTTGTGTTATTATCCTCACATATAGGCTACGGAGGCTCAGTCAGCTGCAGAGTTTGGTAGACTACTCAACTACAGAGAAGAGTTGTCAAATAGAGGGTCTATGTTCTGCTCAGCCTTGATGGAGATGGAGAGAATGACGAAGTAGTTCAGAGGACAGCAACACGGTTGTAGAAGAGGGTAGAGCTGTGAGACAATTTAGTGCACAACAAAGGACTGGCACTTCCCCATCAGAAGGACATGGGCTCCTCTTGCAGCTCTGTGGCTCCCTCGCTGTTTCACTCGGGTCAGTTCAGATCTTTGCTAACGCTCAGTGTGCTCGGGTGTTGAAAGGAAATAATGACTGCATGTACTCGGTAGCACTGTTGTCAGGATTGAGTTGAGTTAACATTTGTATGTGGCATAGAGTAGGGGGCTAGCACATTTTTCTGTGCAGGGCCAGAGAGTAAATATTTTAGGGTTTGCAGGCTATGCAGTGTTTATAGCAACTTCTCAACTCAGCTGTTGCAGCAGCACAAAAGCAGCTGGAAGCAAAATATAAAACTGACTTCTGAACGCAAAACTTTGAATTTTATCTAATGAAATATTATTTTGATTTCTTTCAACCACTTAAAATGGAACAATGATTTGTAGCTTGCCATCTGTATGAGAATAGGCAGTGAGCCTGCCCTACAGCAAACCCTGAGAAATATTATTATTATAGCCAGTAACAATAGTAACTGAAAGTAGAGAAGTGGTTCTGCTACTATCTAATAGACAAAGAAATATGTTTTAAGTAAATGTTATCTTTTCCTAGATTTTAAAGTGCAGTGGGAGGGCAGAGTGGAACAGGAGGTTTTGTCCAGTGCCCATGAGATGGCAGAATATGCCCTCTTCAAGGATTCAAGGAGCAGAGAAGCCCAGTCTTCCCACTGAAGCGTCCAACTAGTCCAATTCCACGAGGCAGCCTGAACATGTGACCTTGGGTAAACCTACACAGCTACCCATCAAAAAATCAGAATGGTCACAACAAAAAATCAGAATGGACTTTAATTAAGCATAAAGAAAAATGACCAATTCTGTTTTACTTTCTCGTCTACACAATAAATGGGTTTTACTACTTTCTCTTTAAAGACATTTCTAGATATGAATGGTGAAAGTACTGTGAACCAGAAAAAAAAGTTCCTTGCCTAGTATCTAGAAGCATGTCATGGGTTTATGGCTACTTCTGAATTTTCTAAGGCAGGTGCACCAAGTAACCAGTTGGGACTTAAGGAAATCCACTTTTGAAAGAGCTTTCCCCATGTTGGATGCACACAACTCACACTCACAATTAAGGGCTGACAATTCTTCATTCATGAAAGACAGTGCACCACCACCCATCCAAAGGCATGTGATTAGGGTTGGCTTTAAGGCCTTAGACTCATCTATCACCACTTCATTGATGACTGCCTTTTGAGATTAAGGGAATACAATTACAAGTGTGCTGACAGAAGTGCCATAAGAGGCACAATTATATTTTTCTTCCTTCTATACCAACTGTCCCAGCCCAAATATCTCCAGTGTAATGAATGGACTCAAGATAGACAGGTAAGAAGCAGTTGAAACTGAAATGCTACCACTTCAATAAGGTATTAATCAAGGGTAATGCTGGGTAATTGAGATCATATAGCTGAGAACCCAACGATGAAGAAAAATTAACAAGTGTATTTGTAGAGGGTCTCCCAAAGTCAGAATGGTTAATTTGCTGACTCTTTTTTTTTTAAGATCAATGATGTATAGAAAACTTGGTGGGGAAAAAATATAGTCTCTGATTCAATTCTATCTTCATTCTCCATGGGTTTTGGTTTCTGATTCATATTCACGCTCTTTGAGCAAAAGTACCCCAAGAGCTAGATCATGTTTCAATTACTTTCCCTTCTGAGTTCTTGTTGATAAAGTTCATACAATTCTGCCCATTGGAAGCGCCTTCCCATCAGAGAGGAACCTATGCTGAAGTTAGCTTACTGGAAACCAGTTTCAGCAGGAACTCTGAGGCTGATTAGTTTTCTTCATGGCCTTTGAGTCTAGCTGTCAACTCCTTCTCCTCCCTCATGTCAGCTCCCTGACGTCCCCCTTTATGTACCAATTACCAGCCCAGATGGGAGCCCCTCTACTCAGCCTTCCCAATCTTTCTCTTGCTCCTTTAACTCCCTTCCTCACCTTAATTATTCAACTATCTAGCTATTCTTCTCCTGGATGGTCTCCTCCAGTACCACATCTTCAATCATCATCTATGTTCTCATAAGCACCATCTCTGTATCTGCAGCACCACCACCCTGCTGCACTCCAGGTCAGCATTTTCAGTATCTCCATCTCGATGTTTTTCCTCTACCCCAGTGTTTCCCAAGGTGTGGTATGCGTACCCCCAGGGGTACGGGAAGAGTGTGGTGGGGGTACGTGTTGCACCTCAGTTTGGTTGGGATATGCACTGCACCGTGCTTAGCTGTACCTAATTCTACATTCTCATGAGTCAAGTCGAGACAGTCTTGTGAGGCGTGAGATAGTCCGGTGTGCAAATAAATGTTATTTATAATATAACTTTTATTTATATTTTATTATGAATAATTTTATTTTTCGTTTATTATTATTTTGTGTATGTACCAAAAAAAGAAAAAATAAATATATTTTGATTGTTATTAAAATACATCCATTTTTTTTGACGAGGGGTACTCAGCGGTAAGAAAATTATAGAAGGGGTACACATATGTCAAAAGTTTGGGAAACACTGCTCTACCCCAAAATGGCCAAAATAGGATCCATACACTTTTTTCTCTCTCTCCCAAATTTCCTTCTCTCATCCTGATTTTCCTCAAAATAAGTAGTTATATTGGAATTGGGGTCTTCTCCATTTCCTCTACAAGCAAGTTGTCTCAAATTCACCTCTTCCTCTCTTTTCCCACTGCCTCTGCCTCGACTGCATTCTTTTATAATAGCCACAACTGGTCTTCCTACATTTTGAAATTTGTTTCCATAACTCAGAACTGATTTTATCACTTTAACACTTGAAATCATCTAGGCTCCCCGTTGCCACAGGATAACACTGAACACCTGGCGCATCCCTGCGTCTTAAATCTTTTCCCTCCCGCTACTCTGAAAGCATTCTAGGACAACCTGTTGAACGCCTTCATTTCTATCAAGGTTTAGTACCACCTACTTTGAAAAACTAAATGGTCACCATGCATCATTAATTGATTCTCTTACATAGACTCTTCAGTACTCACAGGATACGCTATCAACATTTCTAGTCAGCCCTTTCTACAATGTACTATGATTACATTTCCATATGTAATCATTTTTTAAACCTTGAGCCCCCTAAAGCTGGAGCGACAATGACTGACACGGTGCCTGGCAGAGGGGGTACTCAATAATTTTCTGGTAAATAAATAAATGGAAACAAAAACTCCTTTCTCTTCCACTCTTGCTTTTTCCTGAATCCCATTTGTGATATTTCTAGAAAACATAATATACTCTACTGGCGTAAATTTGTTGAATTAGTCAGACATCTAAATATATACATCAGAACCAGATGTTCAACCCATTTCTTATAATTCTACAGGGCCATCAGCGTCTCCTGGAAGGGGCATAATCAAGCTCTCCTCAACAACGTCTACAGTACCCACCATCCCCCATGTTTCTTTAATGATGTACGGTCTAGAATCCCAGACTTAGCAGAGAGCTAACCCATCTGGCTGGCTACATCTTAGTGGGGAGGTTAGACATGTCAGTTTCTGAAGCTTCCCTCAGACGTTGTTTCAAAATCCACAAAGACTTTTAAGAGTGCGTGGCCCCACACCTGCCAGCCACAGGTACAAACAGGGACCCACCCACCACCCGGGGAGGGACAGAGAGCCAGAAGTCCAATATTCACAGAGGAGTAGAAGGAATCCCATGACTGTGCTAACAGTAACTTGTCCCCATACTGAAGGAAAATACATCCTGGTAAGTAATTTTTGCTGACAGAGCTCAGAGACACATGAATGAAATATTCCTGCAGGGATGAATGAAAAGCTCCATCATCCTATAACGCTGGGAAACAACAGGTTCCAGACCTGGAAACCACATCAGCTGATGCCCCTGGATCCCGGGAAAGGACAGGCAGCCCATGTGGGGTGAGACGGGACTGCACTTTCCTCTTCCACCACAGAGCCTCGCACTCAACCTTGGGCGGAAAGCCCAAGAGAAGAAAAGAAGTAACAATAGGATTTGAATGCCTGTGCGCTTCCAGCAGAGTGACTTAAGATTTTCTTATTTTGCCATAAAGGCAGGACACAGAAGGATTGGGAACACACCAGTATGCTGATTGCCAAAGAACAAGCTGTGTTTAGTGAGAGGAAAAGGGCTTTTAACGCTTTCTAGATGCCGGTAAGGTGAGATGAATTCATCGGAAGCCCACTTCTGTTAAAAAGAGGAAAATATTGTGAGGCAAAACCAATTCTTAAGCTGTGTCTGCTGGTATTTGCTTTACACGCACTGCAAAATCTTCTTAGCAGTTTTCAAGAGACCAGAAGATTTCATAAGGAAATCTTCTAATGGGGTAATGGAGAGGTGTGACTTTTAGGAGCTGTAACATCAAAAGCTTGCCAGCCTGAGTCCTGGCTCCACCGCCAGCTTTTGGAATTAGGAATCGTTGAAGCCCTCGCACACAGAGATGCTGTCCAAGGAAGGAGTGAGCTTTGGGCATGAGCGGGGCTTCTCTTCTGAGGCAGCTTTCCATCTAAACCCATCACAGTGGCTTCTACTAACACACAAGTGAGTCAGTCATAGCGTGGGATAAGCTAAAGAACATACTTGCATTACGGAAAGCAATTGGTGGGGGAGGGAGAAGTCATGCCAGGGTAGGGAACATATTGTGAGGGTTTTAAGCAGGAGACATGGAGCGGAGGGCAGAGCCCCCCATGACCCAGAAAGGGAGGTAAGAGGAGTCATGAAATGAGCAACAGATGAGAGCAAGATAGCCAGCTAAAATATAGAACACTCTGCCCTAGCTGGTTTGGCTCAATGGATAGAGCGTTGGCCTGTAGACTGAAGGGTCCCAGGTTCCATTCCAGCCAAGGGCACATGCCTGGGTTTCAGGCTCAATCCCCAGTAGGGGGTGTGCAGGAGGCAGCCAATCAATGAATCTCTCTCATCATTGATGTTTCTCTCTCTCCCTTCCTCTATAAAATCAATAAAATATATATTTTTAAATATATAGGACACCCTGTTAAACCTCAATTTCAGAAAAACAAAGAATAATTTGGAGTGTAAAAATGTCCCAAATAGTACATGAGACATTCTAATATAGAAAATTAATCTCTGTTTACCTGAAGTTCAAATTTAGCAGGGCACCTGTGTTTTTATTTGCTGAATCTGGTGAAGCTAAATGAGGGAAATGAGACCTTAATGAGAAAATGAGCCTTAGTTGAGAGAAAGAGAGCTGAGAACCTGAGTCCTCACATCCAAATGAGATGGTTTCTTAGGGGGGAGAACAATAATAAGTTGTCATAGGAGAGGGACTCTGTGAAATGTGTGGAATAGCGACCCCATTCTAGGAATATATACTAAGAAGCGTGGAGCACCAATCAGGAAGAATATAAGCACCCCTATGTTCATAGCAGCATTGTTTATAAAAGCTAAGTGACCATTCTTAGATGAATGAATTTTTTAAAATGTGGTGCATTTACACAACGGAATACTATGCAGCTGTAAAGAATAAGGATCTCTTACCCTTTGAGACAGCACGGAGGGACCTGGAGAGTATTATGCTAAGCAGAATAAGCCAGGCAGATACAAAGACAAGTATCACATTATTTCACTTATATTTGGAATTGAATGAAAAAAAAATAAACTGGTGAACAAAGTAGATCCAGAGACTTAGAAGCATGCAACAGACCGATGTATTTCAGAGGGGGTGGGACGGCGGGGGGGGGGGGTATGGAGGGGGAGAGGGTTAACCAAAGAATGTACATGCATATATGTATAGCCCATGGTCAGACCATAGTGTGGGGAAGGTCTCTGGAGGGGATAAGAGCAGGGTGAAGGGGTCACTGGGGGAGGGAAGGTAACATCTGTAATACTTTCAACACTAAAGATAAAAAATTTTTTAAAGAAGCATGGAGTGAAATACTATTTAAAATGTTCAGAGAAGGAAAAAAAATAAATAAATAAAATGTTCAGGGAGAAAAAAATCAGTTTCAAATTCTGTACCTTGCAAAATTATCTTTCAAAAGTGAAGGAAAAGTAAAGACAAATAAAAATTGAGGAAATTTGTGGGGTTTTTTTAAAGCATGGAATCTGGCAAGGGGAACCATGGGTTCTCTCCAAGGAAAGATGGTGTATGTGTGAACCCAGAGCGAGCCGGAGGAAGGGGCTGGGAAGAAAATGCCGTGGAGGGAAAAGCAGTGAGATTTTTGTCATGAGCACGTATGGAACTGAGAACAATAACACGAAGGCTGCACAGACTGTGCTCATCCTGATGAGGATGAAAGTGAACAACTAACTGAAGCCAGAGAGAGGCACTAAGTATCGTGGCATGATTATCCCGGCAAATAGAGTAAGAGAGAGACACACAGAGAGAGCAAGAAAGATTGAGATAAAGAAAGAGGATCATTTTCCATAAGAATATTCTTTAAAAGTGGAGCCAAAAAAGAAATAGGCCCTTATTTCTGTGACCTGCTCATTCTAAAGCATAACAAATGAGGCATCTCCTTATTGCTTTGGAGAAGATAAGTCCAATGGAAGACGAAGTGAAGTTCAATCTGGATAAGCACACCTAAGGAGATAAGACAATTTGCTCTGAGGAAATAAAAAGTGCTAACTCATTTATTCATTCACTCAACCAACACCTTTGAGCGCTCACTGAGTCCCAGGTACTGTGCACCGGAAAACAACAAAAAGTTCATAGTCAAGTGACTCACTGGAGCTACTGGTGACTCAGGCACCTTTAGAAAACATGGCCTACACTTCACAAAAAAAGTTGTGAAATTAAAAAGCACTGTGAGGTGCGATCATCTTCATATAATACAAAGAAAATATGAAATACTATAGCAATTGCTTTTATTAGCCTACCAGAAGAGGTTCTGATGCACTATGAAGAAAATCTTCCAAAAATTCAAGTGAAATTCTAATCTACTCCCAAATTACAACAAAACAATAAATTAGTTTTTTTTTCTCCTCAATATTTATTATCTTAACTGTTTGTTTCTCTTGAAAATTAAACTCACAGCTTCTAGCAGAAACCAATTTGGTTCAGTGGATGGGGCGTTGGCCTGAGGACTGAAAGGTCCCAGGTTCGATTCCGGTCAAGGGCATGTACCTTAGTTGTGGGCACATCCCAGTGAGGGGTGTGCAGGAAGCAGCTGATCGATGTTTCTAACTCTCTATCCCTCTCCCTTCCTCTCTGTAAAAAATCAATAAAATATATTTAAAAATAAAAAAATAAAGTCACAGCTTCTGAAAACTTTTCCCTCTCATAAAAAAAATTTTTGATAGACTTATTTGAATATTCTATGTATGGGGGGAAAAAACTATGACAGAAACTACCCAAGTATTGAACAAATTTAAAATAATAAAAACTTAAAACCATTCTAATATTTTTTAAAGCAATAAGCAATTAAACGGCACAATACAAACTGGAAAGTACTCCAAATGTAGCAGAAGAGGATATATTTCCTTTCTACTATTAAGAACTCATTTGAAAAGATAACAAAAGCTTCCACATCATGCAAAAAAACGGACAAAAGTCATGACAAGATAATTCAAAGGAAGAAAATGAACACAATAGACAGTAAACTTCTCTAGTCATCAAGGGAGTCCTAACTACATCAATCATTAGCTAACATTTCCACCTATTAAATTAGCAGTTATTTTTAATTAATATATTTAATATTGATGAGGGTAGTTAGTGAGTATCAGGCACTGGTAAAAACCTTTCTAGAAATTAATTTAGCAGTGTATGTCAAAAGCCTTAAAAATGATCACATTCTTCCACCTAGGAATTCCACTACTAGAAATCTGTCCTAAGGAAGTCATCAGATTTATTGCCAAGGTTTATGAACAGAGATATGACACTGTTAGCAGAAAAAAAGAAAAGCATATAAATGTTCATTAATGGGAGAATAATTAAAATGGAATATTAGACAGTCATTAAAATTGCATTTAAAACAATTTAAGTGACCCTTAAAAATAAGTGATATAACAGTATTTCAGAGTAGCAGACAAAACTATGTTTATATGTCTACAGAAAGCATGATAATAATCATATATGAAAAGAAGTGGATGAAAATATACTAAAATATCAAGGGTGATTAATCCAGTTGTTGGATTATGTATAATTATTGTTTCCTTTAAAAAAAAATTTCTTATACGTTCTGTGGCTTCCACAATAAATGTGTATTTCTTTGGCAATCAGGGTGGTGGAAAGTGAGAACTAGCTTTAGCTAAAGAGCAAAAAGGAAAACAGAAATATAGATTAACCTAAGACTATTCACAAGTCTTAGATCCATATACCTCGGTATTTATTTAAGTACTTATATTTATAGTTATATTTATAGATTGACTATGCCCTTAAACTCTTTATTTGTTGTCATCTCAATAATACAATGAAAACTGAACCAAAAAAAAATCTTTATCCCTCAAATTGATTTTTTCCCTCAAAACTGAGTTTGCCACATACCGGACGAGTATGTGATATTTCTATTTGTTTTGTTTTTTTTACAGCCTAAGATTTGTGAAATTTAAATTTATTCTGCTGAAAGTGAGAAAAATCCAATCGAACGTTTTCTTGTGCTCAAGATTTTACACTAGTTTGACCTTGAAGAGATCTGACAACATGTATTCTATTGCCACATCAGGCATGAATATGATCAGCGCCCTCTTGTGAGCATGGGATGGAATTTTAAAAATGTACTTACTGCTGAAAGACTTGTGTCTTATGTATTACTCACCATGGGAGAAAGAAAACACACACCTGTGCTCACTAGAGACCACAGTCCTTCGGGTAAAAATCATCCAAGGATTCCCGATGATTTAGGTTTTCAACAGACAATGCATTTGTAGAGAAAAGTCCCTGGCCTTCAACAGAGTGTTTATTGTCTTAAAATTCAGGAAAGGGAACCTGAAAGTCCGAGTGTACTCTGGCCACGGCGTGTCTGCATTAGCACAGCGGGGGACACAAGGCTCTCCTCTGGGGCAAAGACACCGCTGCGCTCCCGTGGGAGGCTCAGGGTGCCCTGAAACGGAGGCAAGCCTTTCTGAAATGAGGAAAGAGGGTCGCTTTTGCACGTTCTGAATGCACAGAGTCACGTATCATCACTCTAAAAATAAACAAGATTCAAACAACTTAGACTAAACCAACATCAAACAGGAGATCATTGAGAGTAGAGACCATGACATCTTCCTCGCAGCGCAGTGTATGCGCAGGACAGAATGGATTCCCCTGTAAATGAAACGACCATCTACCAAAATAGAACTGAATTTCTCATCGCTCTAATTCGGGGATTCTTTATTGCATCTAATTACAGTAAAATCTGCATCTGACCAACAGGCTGAGATACGCAATCAGTTCTAACGTGCTGAAGTGGAAAGATCATCCTAAAATGAGAAGAATTTCTCAGGACACTAGATCTTGCGTCTGTTACTCCACAGCCCAGCTGAACTTACCCTGGGAGGCTGCCTGGCCTCTAAATCTGAGGAAGACATGGATAACGAGGTTGACTCTAATCAAATGTCTTTTTGTCAGCATAACCTTCACAAAAAGATTTTTCTAGCTATTTAACGTTCTCTTTTATTTTGCCGAAAGACGTCATCCCTAAAGGGTGTGTGAATGGCACTGGAAAATCATTCCAGGCAATTTGCGTCTATACATCAATGGGAGGAAGTAAACGTTTCCATCTGTTGAGCTCATTGCTGCTGATAAACACAGAGCTGGGACATCTGAGGCTGCGGGTTCCTGTGGGCTTGGCTTCGGTCAGCAGCCCTCAAAGTCTGGCCTGGGAGCCTCTGGGACCCCTATGGCCTTTGCAGCAGGTCCACGTAGTCAAAACCGCTTCCATAATCACACTGAGACAGTATCTGCCTTTTTCATTCTCATCCTCTTACAAGTATACCGTGTGCATTCTATAACAGATGGATGCAGAAGCAGATATGTGAATCTACCTGCCACTGTTAAAGCCAGGCATGAAAGAGATGTGCAGAAATGTAAACAATGCCACGCGACTCACTGAATTTTTTCTTTGCATGGAAAATACATTTACGTGCCATAAAAATATTTTTGCCAACCAAAAAATTGGCCTTATTTTTGTTATTTTGGACAAGACATAAATATTTTTGTATTTCTCCATTTTAATTTCTAGTAAGGTATTATGAATTGTTGTAATCTACATAATCAAAAGGAGTTTAGGTCCTCAATCTTTTTAAAGAGCAAAAATGGGTTCTAGACTAAAATTCTTGAGAATAGCATTCAGGTACCTCCATTTTGCCTCAGCATTAAAATGTTGTATTAATGTAGAATTCAGAGGCTCCAGAAAATCTTTCTGGATTTTCAGCATCAAAGCAACCTTCTGCTTTGCCTTGAGTAGAAAGGCATTTTTTGTTTGACTTTATGTGACTCATAACCCAACTTAAATTTCACTTAGATGCAGAACTAATAAGAATATTTCAAATATCATTCACGCATCAATTCAATAGAAATAAATGTACTGAGAACACATCGTGTGTAAATACAGCTATGTTTGGTAAATTGCTAGTCTGGGAAACTAAAATGGCAGCTTAGCCTGGGGAAAAAAAGTAATGTGGCCATCTCTAAATAATCTGACCTAACATTTATTAAGTACATAGTATATGCTAGCCATTGTTCTACGTACTTATTGTCATAATTAATTTACTCCTGACAAGGATCCTGTGTTATTATTTCCATTTTACAGATGAAGAGACTGAGGCACAGAATGATTAAGAAATTTGACCGAGGTTACAGAGCTGGTAAGTGGCGGAGCTAGGATTGAAATGAGCAGAATCTCTGCACGTGACCTTCCTGGTATAACTACACACCCAGCAAAGTCCCTGAGCTGCATACACGAACCAGTGGCACATGATGTAGAGCGATATCCAAGGCAACATCAAGATTTGCTGGAGCCGAAACCGGTTTGGCTCAGTGGATAGAGCATCGGCCTACGGACTGAAAGGTCCCAGGTTCGATTCCGGTCAAGGGCATGTACCTTGGTTGTGGGCACATCCCCAATAGGGGGTGTGCAAGAGGCAGCTGCTCAATGTTTCTCTCTCATCGATGTTGCTCGCTTTCTATCCCTCTCTCTTTCTCTCTGTAAAAAATCAATAAAATATATATATTTTTAAAAGATTTGCTGGAGTTAGTTTATCTTGACAGAGCTGGAAAAAAACACCACTTTAAGTTCACCATTAATTCCTGGATCCTGCAGCTTGGATTAAAAATGTAAACTGACTGGAATTTTTGGTCACGGTTCACTTGAGCACAGTTATGAAGTTGTGAAGAAATGACCCTACTATACCAATAACCCTACACTCTAACTTTTATAAAAAGATATACAATCCGGAGAGAGGCACAGAAAGTATAACATCAGCAAACCAGCTCCCAGGAAAATAATCTGTGCGCATTAGTGACATCCATTTTCAGATAAATAATTAATTCAACCAATCACTTAATCAAAAAGCTGTTAGGAACGGAATTGTATTCCCCTGAAAAAGTCCCATGTTGAAATCCTGATCCTTAAAACACCTCTGAATGTGACTGTATTTGGAAACAGGGCTCTTCAGAGGTAAGGTTAAATGAGGTTATACGGGTGGTTCTGATCCAATATGAACGTATGAAAAGTGAGAGAGACACCAGGGGTGTGCATGCACAGAGTCAAGATCAGTGAGGAGCAGAAAGTCATCTAGAAGCCTGTCTGAGGAGAAAGCCAGCAGTAATCCGCATCTCAAAATGGAGATCTGGGTGTGGTGACTCGCAGTGGACAGCGGGTGGGATTACAGGTCTTGGTCGAATTCTCGTGTCCTCGAGTAGCTGACAAGGAGAAGAGGGAGGAAGAAGGACTAACCTACAGAACATTATTGAGAAAGCATAGGTAAAAATCCAAGGCCACACATGCCTGTTACGTTCTAGAATGTCCTATGGGGGTAGTATCATGAGCCAAGGTGCCATGAGCTAGTGTGAAGGGCAATGAGGCCATGCCTGGCAGCCGGAGGAGCCGCCGTGTGCCATGCTAACGGCAGCAGCTCTAACTATCTGGAGAGTTCCTTAGACAGGCGGTGGATTAGAGAAGTCACTGTGGGTCACCTCTCTAGACAACGTGTTCATCCCCAGACACTGCAATCAGCAGCGTCACTGGGATGACAGAAGACATTGTCCAATGCGCTACCCTGTCAATCAACTGATTATAATGACCGCAGCATCAAATGGGACAGCAGAAGTCACACAATTCAGACAAGCTCACTAAAGACTCATGAACTCCTTAAAGAGTGTTGTTCTTCTAAGTTCAAAAAAAGACATCAATTTGAGCCAGGGAAGTCTGCCTATCCGTATAACAGAATACCAATTAGCTCAACTTTTCTGGGAAGCAATTGAGTAATATGTATGGAAAACCCTAAAAGTGTCTCTTTTTACAGGAATTACACTTTAGAAAATTTATTCCAAAGTAATCATCAGGAATTCCTACAGATTTATGTAGGTAATATTAAGAATATTTATATATACTTTGGAAAGAAAAAATACATTAAAAATTAAAAATATTTTTCTCTGAATTTAAAAATGAAAGATGGTTTTGTTTTTATACTTTTTGTTGGATTTCAAAAGTCCTACAGTGACAATGTGTTTACTTTTGTGAATCAACAAATAAACAATAAATGTTTTCTTTTTTACAAGATTAACCGTGTCCCTGGGGTTCTGATCACAAACGGGGCAAAGCTCTCTGGGTATCTCCATGCCTCGCTGTGTCCTTTCAGAAAATAAGGACACAAACAACCAAGTTTTCTCAGTCTGCAAGTAAAGATCTTGAACTATATCACGGAGAAATTTATTGTGAAAGTATAAACATGGTTATAAAAAAAATACCTGCTTCTCGCTCTGTTTCTATGAGATGCAATACATTCATCCAAGACTAAGAGACACAAAGGAAATAAATTTTGTACTGCAAATGTACAATCACTTTTAGTCAATAAAAAAAAAAAAACATTTCCTGGGCTATATAGGCTACCCGTAGGAAAGGCTCATCACCTGATCCCTCTCTGGAGTAAAATGGTTAGTGAGTAAACTTACACAACAGAGAGGAGGAAAAAGGAGATTAATAGACAAGTAGGCAGCAGTGCCGCCAGAATAAAATCTCTGTGAGCAAAATTATTTCCCAAAACAGGAGTTTTCAAACTTCTTTGTGCATGAGAAACATCTGGAAAGTCCTCTAAAAGTTCAGGACTTTGAATGTCACTATATGGAACCAGAATCTCAGGGGACAAGGAAGAGAATGTTTAGCAAGCACCCTAGATGTTTCTGATGCAGGCAGAATGTGGGGCCTATTTTTCAAATGTCTTTAAGATATGTAAGTATTAGATTTCTAGGTATACACTATCAATCAAATCTCAGTAGAGCCCTGGCCAGGTGGCTCAGTTGGTTGGAACGTTGTCCCATGCACCAAAAGGTTATGAGCTCAATTTCTGCTCAGGACACATACCCAGACTGTGGTAGGTCAGCAGAATTGGGACACATATGGGAGACAACCGATTGATGTTTCTCTCTCTCTCTCTCTCTCTCTCTCTCTCTCTCTCTCTTTCTCTTTCTCTCTCTCTCTCAAATCAATAATAAAACATATCCTCTGGTGAGGATAGTGTTTTTTTAAAAAAAAAAACAACTTAGATTTATAAAAATAAACAAAATGTATTTTGCTACTTATTTTGATGCAATTTTCATAAAAACATTTTAAATATTGAAATTTTTGCATTCCCCAAACCTTCTTTCACGCAATGTTTTACCTCTCTCCAATCCCTCACTACTGCTTCCCACCATTCAAAAGAGAGTTCATGATGAAACTAATTTTATTTGAAGTTGCCTAAAATGTTCTAATTCCTGATAGTACCAAATAAGATAACTTCTTTCCAGATAAAGAATGGGAAAACACTGTTAGTGAAAGCTGTTCTCAGTGAGGAAGCCATTTGGTGATACTTATTATTTTTATAAATTAAACTAAAATTCTCATTTCCTTTAGGAAAATAGGAATACAATCCAGAGAAGGGACAAAAGTGGGAATGCAGAACACACGAGAGTGCACTTCTGTGGCACCCTAAAGAACAAGACAGGTCTATGGGGTAAGGAAACCAACTACAATGTATGTCAGCACATGACGTTCAAATGACTACCAGAAACTGTGCTAATCTTCCTAGTTATTTCTAAATGAAATGAAAACCGTGAAATGGGAAATACTGGAGTGGAGAGATATTTAACATCCTCATGCTTTCCTCTACCCATTTCTCTTCTATATATAAGCACATATCCATCATTCTTTCACTGGAACAAGAGCTAGGAAACATCTAGAACATAACGAAGTAGTATCATCAGACACAGTCCTCACACTGTCAAGCGCCATGTCCTCCGTGCTTCTTTGGGTCCCCGCCTTCTGTCTCTCTCATGCCTGTACTAGTAATTTGTCCTTTCCCATCTAGCATCAGTTGGCACACGGATTTTCCCTCCTGCAAAGGTACTCCATCTATATCCCATCCATTTTCTTAGGGGACAGAGCAAAGGGATTGCTTTCCAGCTGATCCTCTCCCCGTTCTGCATGAGCTCCACAATATCAGAACAAATCTATTTCAGTTGCACTGTGCCCCTTCGAAGTCAGAAAACTTATATAATCAGATGTCTTATTGTAACATGAAGTTCACTGTAACATGCTAAACTATCATTCTCCCGTTGTTCCTTCACAATCCAGTCCAAGCTACCATGTCAGCTGGCAACGTTAGGTAATGGGGTGAGAATTTGAGATGAACACATTTTGCACAAATGGCAGTTAAAAATATTATATTCGCCCAACTGGAGTGGCTCACTTGGTTGAGCATTGCCCTGTGCACCAAAAGGTTGCCAGTTCAATTCCTAGGCAGGACACATACCTGGGTTGTGGTGGGTTCAATCCCCAGGTAGGGCACTTATGGAAGGCAACTGATCAATGTTTTCCTCTTACATCGATGTTTCTCTCTCTCTCTCTCTCTCTCTCTCTCTCTCTATATATATATATATATATATATATATATATATATATATATATCCTTGGGTGAGGATTTGCATATATATATAATCTTCCAGAGAGCACAATGCCTTACAAACCACCTAAACTGTACCTGCCAGGACTTGCCTTGGATCCACCATACCCTCCTCGGTGCCTAGCACACAATAGAAAGTTAATTTTCCACTGGACTGAGCTTTATTATCCTTGAAAGACAGTGAGATTATCATGGAAAGTTTGTGGATGTAGAGTCAGAAATTCCTGGATTTGAATGCTGCCTTGTCAATCATTACCTATATATAGCCTCAGACAAATCTCTCACAATTTTAGTTTCCCTCTCCCTAAAAAAATGAAGATGGTACCACATAAACCAAGTCTGTAGAGAATATTTATTGAGGAAACTTGTGAAAATGTGTAGCACTTAGCAGGTGATAGAAATAATTGTTTCACTTTATAATTATTCTTTATGCAATTATATATGTCAAGTATTATATATTCCTTGAATCTGTCCTAAGAGTGTCTCTTAAAAACCTCATGGTTTAGCAAACTATTCTTCAACTACACATACAGGAGAAGAATTTCTATTGCTATCATGCTTTCTGATCTTATTCCATGCATTATTTCACCAAAAAAGGTTGAGCCCTATTTTTAGCTCTATGTATTTATGTAGAAGTTTAGTTTATTTACTTTTCCTGCATCTCGGGTATGACAAGACATGTCTATTTCTGGATCCTGGAACTGTTTTCTTCCCCTCAGAAATGACATGCTGAAAACTCTCTGTTGGAGAGCCATCCTGAGTGCTGGGGAACTTTGCCTCAGGCCCACAGGCCCAGATTCAGTTACTGAAATGTCAAAAGGCCTTTGTTACGTGGAAGTCTCACTTACAAGTCCTGGGCCCAGAGGACGGCATCTGGTACAGCGGGCTTAAAGGAGCAGGGGGCTCAACTCACAGACAGCCTAAAAAAATAGGGTGACGCTGCCTCTGCCTCAGTCTCTTCTGCCTACAATTCCCCATCCTTCTTGGGGAGCTTCACGGTACCCATCTCGGGGACTCAGAATGTTAGGAAACCATGAGCATCCACAGGTTTACCATGTGCCACACTCTTCTACACACACTCCTCAGATCTGCTCCATGAACCTCGGAAGAGCCCTAGAATATCCCCACTTGGTGCATGAAGGAGTAAGTGCACAGAGAGATTAAGGGATTTACCCAAGACCATGCAACCAGCAGGTAGAGAAGCTGGGATTTGAACTACATCCTCTGTCTCCGAAGCCCATGCTCTAATTCCACAAGACTACCTCTCCAGAGTCTAAATGACAGTTTAGTTAGGGATCAGACATTCTAGAAATACAGTATTCTACCAAGTCAGTGAATTTGACCATAGTCTTTCACGGAAGCTTCCTTTGTAATAAATGAGAGAGAAGCTAGTCATCTTTAAATGGCAAAAGTAGGTTTAGAGCTGTTTGTATGGAATTAATAAATAATAATACGAGAATTAACTGTGTTTTGCATATTCATAACCTGCTATAACCCTCTATAAACCTTTTAGGTTTCTCAATAAATATTCCAAAGGGGTCGTGTATGATACAACACAACTACTTTCCTGATGCTTCTATCAAGGCCCACGTCTAAAAAGTCGAGCTGTGCTGAACCAGTTTGGCTCAGTGGATAGAGCGTTAGTCTGCAGACTGAAAGGTCCCAGGTTCGATTCCGGCCAAGGACATGTACCTTGGTTGCGGGCACATCCCCAGTTAGGGCTGTGCAGGAGGCAGCTAGTCGATGTTTCTCTCTCATCGATGTTTCTAACTCTCTATCCCTCTCCCTTCCTCTCTGTAAAAAATCAATAAAATATATTTTTTAAATAAAAAAATAAAAATAAATAAAAAGTTGAGCTGTTTGGGGTGTTGGTGGAACCTAGTTTGAAATTCTAACTCTATGAAGTACCATGACAATGCCTCACAGTTCAATGCTCTTTTTCTCTTTAATTCTCATGGCTTTCTCCAAAGCAACAGCTGCCCACCGGCGGTCCGTGGACCACTAGTGATGCATGAGGTCTGAGAGGTTGGCGACCACTGCTCCACAGCACAGAGCCCAGGGATCCAGGCCCATGGACCGCTGAAAACGGAATATGACACAGGTATTCCTATGAGAGATGTAAACTGACCAGAAAGGCATTAGAGTCAAGAAATACTGACATATTCACATGGACAATTAGGGTCATTCTTTCTTTTGATAAATGTTCATTTTATCTAGAAATATGTCTGGAGAGAAGATGGAGGGGAAAAATGATGACACGCCGGATGCAGAGGCGGCGTCATAAATCATTTAGGGTGGCTGAGCCATGAGGAGAGATGCTTCCCAATGACTCCAGGAAAACAAACCTCCCTGCCCGGGGCCCACAAGGAAGTGGTTACCGTGGGCACGGAATATTGCTCTGTGAACAGAAGTGGAGGGAAATAGATGTTCGTATTCCTCTCCTTTTCTTTCTCGGCCCCCATTTTGATGCTAAGAATTATGACAAATGTCTGTCTTTGACGCTAGAAGAAAAATATGCCCTTAAGATAGGGTTCCCTTGTTTCTTCAAGATTTAAAGAAACTTAACCTCCCACAGTTTCTGCGGAAATCCTAACCTATCAATAGGGGCCTCGGTGACATTTGGCAAATCCTAAAATGTCCCAGTGAGAAATTAAAAGCTTCTCTCGTAGGCACGTTAAAATGGCCTCCGCAGTGCCCCGGAGTGCTCGGCGCTGGATCAGATGGCAGAGCTGGGCTGCTGCCCGTTAGTGAGGCCTGGATGCACTTACACAAAGGAGCAGTCATGCTTTCAACCCCGCGTTTTATCAATGAACTGACTAGATTCCAGGCACTGTCCCTCCGTTGCCTAGTGAAGGGGTGTTCATTGAGGGTTTCATCACAAGTTCCCATCCACAGCGAAAGGGCCAGAATCCGTCCCTGCGCAAGGCAGCTCGTAAGCGCATCCACAGACAACACCAACGCCGTGTAGGCCCCCGAGGCTGCCAGGACAGAAGGACCGGGGCTGGCTCACCTGGGGGAAGGCGTGATGCCCACAGTGCCCGCACGCGGCCTGTCTTAGATCAGACACTCATGCCAGCCACGGACAGCGGACAGAGAGCTCAAGGTGCTCCATTCTGCTCACCAGAAAGACACCCCGCTTGTGAGGTGAAGATCAGACATCCTTGAACTACTCTGAGGCGTCCAGCACAGATGCAGAAAGGACATATAATAGTGGGTCGAGAAGCAGAGACTGCCTTCAGCTCTGGCCGGTGCTCCCGTCATTCCTGTAAAGCAGCTCTTAAGTAGCCCAGGGTGGAGTATGGCTGCCCTCCCCACAGGCCATTTCTAAACCAGCACATTTCATTCCTCACGCCATTTCTCTCAGTGATTATTGTTGCACTGGCAGATGAACTTCCACAGGTCTAAAATGCCTGCAGATATGCTTTTTTAAAGTATGGTTTTGTTGATTTCAGAGATTAAGGGAAAGGAGAGAGAGAGAGAGAGAGAGAGAGAGAAACATCAATGATGAGAGAGAATCATTGATTGGATACCTCCCTGCACACCCCCTATTGGAGATCAAGCCTGCAACCAGGCATGTGCTCTCACTGGAGATTGAACCGTGACTTCCTGGTTCATAGGTCAATGCTCAACCACTGACCCACACCAACCGGGCCAAACACACTTTCCAGTCCTTAATTTTATGCTATCATTTCTGCTGTCCATTACTTTGGACCACCCTCAGGCACTGTTGGTATCCAATATGAAACTTTCAGTTGAGTAAGGTAACAAGGACAATAAGCAAGTCGGCACAAATGAGAGAATGGACCGGGGTTCCGCTGAGATTGAGTCCTCACACAGTACCCTCTGTTCTCTCATCCTGTCTAGTTCCTGATTACTCTAACCTCTTCCTTGACCTCGGATCTCTGGTGAAAGGAGAGGTGGAGAAAGCTCTTTTGGACAGCTTTGGAACTTTATTGACTGGGGAGCACTGAGACTCCATTTAAGACCCAAAGAAGCAATAAAGAACTTAAAGCCAGACACAAAACAATCCTGCACTCAAGAAAGTTTCAGAGTCACCACCATGTGCAAAGCTCCGACCACATGCCAGCTGCTCTGTATGTGAGTAACCACAGGCTGGGACAGTCCTGAGGCCAAAGTGCAGCCCGTACCTCAGACCACTTTCCAGACTATGCATTGGACAATCAGTTCCAAGTTTAGCTTTGGAAATAAAGTCACTATTGTAAGTATTTCAAAATGCAGTTCAAGTATTAATTTTGCCTGCAATTCCTAAAAGGTACTTCTCCTGGCAATAGCAATTTAACAATCACTTGAAAATCAGGAGTTATGATTTTTAAGTGATTGTTAAAAATCATAAAGGAGCCCGAGAATTCTACAATAGCTTCAGATGTTAGTCAACTTAACGCTAAAAAAAAAAAAATGTATTAGCTATAAGAAAGGATTTTCTCATGATAAATTTTAAATATGAAGTATTAGCCCTTAGGTACTTGGAATACCTTCGGAATGGATTGTGAAGCTGAATTTAGTATTAAGGCTAATGAACAGTTCAAAATAAATTATAGATGACTTAATATTTTCAAATGTTAGACTAAGCGCATATTAATATTCAGTGAGTAGAAAACCTCGGGGTCATCCGTATATTTCTTGCATATTTAACAAAGCGCATAGATGAGAAAAGTGAGGCAAAGACAGACAGCCTGTGGCGAGGCACCACCAGACCCTCTGAATACAAAGTCCAGGCCAGGAGTGGGCAGATGGGAGTGGGGAGCTACATATTCAGATGTTGAGATGCAGTAGACAGTGGTTCTCAACCTTTCTAATGCCGCAACCCTTTAATACAGTTCCTCATGCTGTGGTGACCCCCACCATAAAATTATTTTCATTGCTACTTCATAACTGTAATTTTGCTACTGTTATGGATCATAACGTAAATAATCTTTGTTTTCCGATGGTCTTAGGCGACCCTGCTAGCAGTTCTCAACCTGTGGGTCGCATTAGAAAGGTTGAGAACCACTGCAGTAGAATATACATCTGGTCAAAAGAATGATTTCTACCTGCCACATTCATGTCTACTTCCAGGCGTTATTTCTCCACCCCTACTTCTTCTCTGTGATCTTTTAATTCTGCAGCTCTAGCTTGAGTAACATAACCGTAAGGACTCCCTGGGAACCCTTGTCCTCTTGGTCACCATATGCATCACTGACAGATGCTCACCGGGCTCCGTCACTACACCACTTTCCTAATCCATGACGAAGGGAAAGCTAATATAACCTATTAAGATTGCTATAAAGCGCCCAGCTGCTTTAACAAAACTCCGAATTTATTTCTTAAATTGTTGAGATCTTCAATTGCTTGTAGAACTTAAGAAGGCTCTACTTTGAAGTCTGTAGGGCTGGGTGTGCTCTTCATGCACAGAGGCCTAAGAGACATTAGGAACTATTAGTGGGCCCTAACCGGTTTGGCTCAGAGGATAGAGCGTCAGCCTGTGGACTGAAAGGTCCCAGGTTCGATTCCGGTCAAGGGCATGTACCTTGGTTTCGGGCACATCCCCAGTGGGGGGTGTGCCGGAGGCAGCTGATTGATGTTTCTCTCTCATCGATGTTTCTAACTCTCTATCTCTCTCCCTTCCTCTCTGTAAAAAAATCAATAAAATATATATTTGTAAAAGAGAACTATTAGTAGGGTGACCACATGTTCTGCTTGTTCCAGCATCCCATTCAGTTAGTGATTCCTTTCACTCCCAGACTGACCCCAGTTTTACCAATGAATTACCTGCTTTATGCCCTCAGGAGAATGGCAGGTTCCCCACTGACTCAGATACCTCCTTGTAGGACCTAGCTTGAGATGTGAATCCCTGCCACCACCACTAGGACTTGGAAACATTCACATATGAAACAGATTCAAACGCAACTGGAAATGCCTACCTCCTAGGCCTGCTCTTCTAGCTCCTGGCTGATCTTTAAATGGAAAATAGCAACAACTTACACATTTTATAAGGTTTTCTTAATGCCTCTATAAAAGGGGTTTTCTAGGGTTTGGTAAATTGACTTGTAAAAAGGAAATCCAGGAATGCTCTATATTGCTATTACCACTGGAGACATGCGTGTCTCTCAGAATGAACTATGCAAGAATTACATAGATGTGTCTTCTATGTACAGGCACATATACATAAATAGGCATGTGTGTATCTAAATACATATGTAGGAAATGAAACTTTATTTTAAAAAATAAATCACAGTTCTTGTAGTAATAAAATACCTAAGGGTAAAGTTATGTGGCAACTAAGTACAAAATTTTCAACATATATTCACAGTAAAGGTAAAACTATAAAGATTGCCCTTTGCCTCGGATTTTTAGAATAAAACAGGTTTTTTTTGTTCCCATTCACTCTATCTTCTGCCTAATGTAGCCAAATGGATGGGAGGGGGAAATATATCGTAGCATTTCTGCTAATCGTTAAAAGGCAGGATAACAGTACAAATAAATACCAACAACTTCTCTCTACTATGGTTTAGCAGAATTCTACCCCAAAACAAATGAGTACCCTAACTGAGTAGCTTCATAGACTCTGGCCAGCAGAGACACAGAAGGACAGCTGTGTCTCTGTCCTTCCCACGCCTCTGCAACTCAACCAGCACAGTGACAATTCTATCTGGCCTGTATGTGAAAGTTCTGAATAAGATTTTACTTGAAATACTTTTTGTTTCCCTGAAAACCAGAAACTACGTGAACTCAATGAGTCCAATAACCAATCTTCACAAGTCTTTCCCCAAATTAGCTTCTCCTCCAGTTCTGTCAGGCTAACGATTTAACCGCAGGACCATTATCGACAGGCAGCTTAAGAGTTTCTCAGGATGATTAAACCAAAGACCACATCAATCTTTTCCTGGTAAAGTTTCGGATTTGTCTTTGGGATGTTCTCTCTCTCCTGTCATTAAGAAGACCAGGACTCCAGTTTGACAAACAACCAGAGGGAAGAGAGATATTGCTGGGATGGCAGAGGTTCCCACCAGGGCACTGCATCAAAGGAAGCCAATGGATTTACAGACACCACCCGGGCAAGAGGGACAAAAGGGGATTAATCAATCCAAGTTCACGTTGGGTTACTTGGAAGAAAGAAAGAAAGAAAGAAAGAAAGAAAGAAAGAAAGAAAGAAAGCAAGCTAGCCGGTTTGGCTCAGTGGATAAAGCATCGGTCTGTGGACTGAAAGGTCCCAGGTTCGATTCGGGTCAAGGGCATGTACCTTGGTTGTGGGCACATCCCCAGTAGGGGGTGTGCAGGAGGCAGCTGGTGGATGTTTCTCTCTCATTGATGTTTCTATCTCTCTATCCCTCTCCCTTCCTCTCTGTAAAAAATCAATAAAATTTATTTTTAGAAAGAAAGAAAAATATCTGCTTAAGTCTTTTATTCCGTAGACCTGTACTTCACCAGCATTTCCTGAAAGAAGTGAGTCCATCCTTCAATGTGTAGAGAGGAAGCTAGAAGCTGAGGAGAGGAAATGCGGAGAAAGAGCAGCAGCCCATTGTCCAGGTCTTCAGAGGCAGAGCTGGTTGAGCGTTCCTATTAAAAAAGGAGCCTAAAGCATTAACCTTCTCAACAACATCCACCAACTCCCCACCTGCGAGGACTCAGACATACACCATGGAGAGAGAGAGGGAGAGAGAGAGAGAGAGAGAGAGAGAGAGCAGAAAAGACCCAATCCACCCATCGGAATGCAGCTCACACCACAGGAGCTATTGTTCTGTGGAGAAAAAAGAAAACTCGGGGAGCTTCATTCATTACAGCCGCAGCAGATGGCCGCTCTGCAGAAGGGCGCAGCGTGAGGCGGGCCACCGGCTGGCAACGCGGCGCAGGCAGTGCTCACTCCCAGCTGCACTTCCAAGTTCCTTTCAGAGGCTCTGCCTTCCTCCAGCAGGCGTTTGCAGGGAACCCCCTGGACGTAATGGACATCTTTAGGCACAGCCTACTGCCAATCAGCACGGCATCGCCTTCCGTTCCCCCTGGCTTTGTCTCCCGCCGCCCCGGGGGCACCAGGTCCTTCTGTGGCCAGGGTGGGCTCTGGCAAAAAGAGCATTAGTGCGGGTCCATGAGCACTGTCCGGGGGCTTTTCCCAGGCTCCTATCCCTGGCATACCCCCTGACCTACACAGCACTGAGAAGCAAACTTATTCACTATTTTTTTTTAGAGGCCAGAAGTATAAAGAGAAAGAATAATTAGATCATGTATTCAACTTGCAGAAATGTTTTCTTCTACCTTTTCCTTTGTTATTTGATTTGATTGAATCTTATACATACTCCCCATTTTCCCCAGATCTTTCAATTCCACTAAATTCACTAAATTTCATTTTGCTCTTTTTTTTTGTAAAATAAAATCTCATTGCTAACATTTCTAGGAAATGAGGGTGGTTTTTTTCCCCATCTCTATAACAAATTTATGTCCAGATGGTTACCAAGACATATAAGTTCCAGCCTCAAACCCACCAGAAAACTCCTCACTCTTTCTAATATGACTTGTTTTTTGTTGTTGTTGTTGTTGTTTGTTTTTCTTTCTAAGAAAGAGGAGATTTAATTAAGCTCTTCCTTTTGGCGCTGAATTTTGTATTAAATCTTTAGACTTTTCCAGCCTTGTTCCAAAGCTCCCTCAATTCACTCTGGAAATATTCTGAGCTCTGAATAAACCCTAAAAAAAAACATCTTTTTTTTTTCATAGATCACATTCATGATACTGAAATAAGTTATGAAGAGAAATGTTCCTGTTCAGGTCTAAGAATAGAACATCCAGACATAAGTGAATAAGAAAATAATCATTCAGTTGTGCATGTCTGTGATTTTTATTTTAGTTTAGACATATTTAAGCAAGTATTCTTTGACAATATGTTAAACATTTTAAAAAATTCTTTCCTTTTTTTATAAATGACTTCGACTATTTAAAAGTCCTTTATTTGTTAACTGATGTCTCAATACCAGCTTTTTTTAGTGACTAAACTGTAATTTAGGGAATTATAATTCCAACACTGCATATTTCAAATATAAAGGCTTTGAGTATGTTTATTGCTAATGTTTAATAAAATTATAAGAGATGACTACCCTATATACACCATCTTAGTTTTATAATGGAAATCTTCTATTTTACTTTAATTTATGGCTTTATGTCCCAGGAATGTTTGGAATAAATCAATGACTAGAGTCAGACACATTGATTTTGAGTCACTCCCTCTTGAGAATGAGGCCCCTTGAAAGGAGAGACCTTTGTATGCCAAAGATCTTACATCTAGCACAGAGAACTCAATAAGTGATTGTCAGTAAACATTCCTCAGACAAAAGTAGCAAAAACAAAGAATGTGGGGGGCAGCAGAGCAAAGCCACCCAGAGCGTTGCCTCTAGCGTCCAGCTGATGACGGTTCACTCTTCCTACCCGCCATGGCACCTGTGCTATGGGATACTATTTCATCTCACCAAGCATCCCAAAGTTAGTGAGGGCCACAAGAAATGCCGGTTCAGCCCTGCAGCTGGTAGGCAAGAGTGTAAAGGAGCTTGATAAATACTTCTCTGCCATCTTCTTAGAGGAGATGAATAATCTCAGGGCAGAAACAACATCCAGAATCAGAAAGAAGAAAATGGGTCGCTTGGAATCAAGACCCAGTGGAAGAAGGGCTGCGAAGGAGAGGCTGCAACATAGAAGAAAAAGCTACATCTACCGAAAGGGTTACTCAAAAACACGAGACTGCCGGAGGAGGGGGACTCCGGCCAGACTTGCTGACGGAGAAGCATTTCATTCCACAGAACCATAAAGAGGATGCATTGTCAAATACAAGGACTCCAATGATCCCCCAGAGAGAGACATATGTTACTAACAGTGAACGGTGTAAATCTATGACTAACCAGGAGGGTGTCACCTTCTTGAACCCGTGCCACCCACACGACCATTCACAACCCATTCAGTGGAGATCTACAGTGATGGGTCAAGAAAGCCTCAGGGACACAAGCGAACAGATGATATTTTCAAGCACTGTCCACCCCACCAGTGATAATGACATGAGGGAGATGAGCCTATGAAGTGAGAACAGTGGGTCCCACAGCTACTGTTCAAGGATGGAAAGCTTTTTTCTTTTTCTTTTCTTTTTTTCTGAGCGGAGGCTTACAATGCCAGAATCTGGGTTCTTAGAAGGGGTCAGATGGCCATCTCATATAAACCACGCTTTGGCAGGAGACTTGCCAACTTAATAGAGAGGCTTTAAATTTGAATTTGTGGAAAGAGGAGAAAAAATAAGGGCCTTTGTCAAATATCATATGACGGAGGACAACAGGTATGCCATAGAGATGAATAAATAAGCAATAACTCATAATGATGAAGCTTCCTAATTCCAAGAAGAAAATAACAAGAAAAAGGTGTTAAAGTTAACCAGCTAGTACTTATTTTGTATCATCAGATGCATGCTCTATAACTCTAATACTATAGCTTAACTTTAAGAAGGGATCATCTTGAATGTTTGTAATGCTCTCAAATAATCACAAGTAGTTTACCTTCCATTTTTCAGAAAAGCTGTGAAAACTATTTTACTTACATATACACACACACATGTAAATCTATATATATAAAAGCCCAGCGACCGAAACAGCGGAACAACCAGAATGACTGGAGGCTGTGACACACATTGCAGCAGCCAACCAGCCTGATCCAGGCCCCGATCGGCTCCCCCATCCCTCGCCCTGGCCAGTCCCACCCCCAATGGGCCCCCAACACCCTGATCGGGGGTGGGGCTGCCGGTGGCCCCTCACTCAAGCTGGACAAGCCCAATGGGCTGCCATCAGGACAGGCTGGCCAGACTCTTCCCATGCACAAACTTGTGCACTGGGCCTCTAGAGTATGTATATATGTAATATAGAATGTATATAATGTATATGTGTATATATATGTAACTCATATATGAGAGTTACACTCCCTAAATAATAGTCTCCTCATATATAAGACAGGGTAATAAATTCTGCCTATGATGCAGGATGTTATAAGGATTAAATGATATAATGTATGTAGCAAGTACTAAAGAAATAGTACATTTGTGACTGTATGTTTAATAAAAAAATCAAACAAGTAGAAACATACTCTCTATTGTAGTAGATCTTTCCAAATAGAAACAAACCAGGCTATACGTGATTTAAGAAGAGCCAATAGTAAACCTTCCTGAGATTGGTCAGCATTAGGGATGGATTGGGCAAGTGCCCAAGTGACCCGTGGATGGGAACAGTGGGAGCCCGGCAGCTTGCCCAAGCGCCCTGCCAAGAGGGATTTCTCAGCTCTGCCTCCAACCCTCCAATCCGCTGTACGTTGTCAGAGAAGGAATCTGCTACATTTTTTTTTATGGCTACAGACCATTTAGGAACAGAGTAAAAACACTCAGATTAGACAGCAAAACTGAGATTAAGTGTAAGAATAGCTGCGTACAAAAATAAGAATCACATCTCAAAAACTGCTTACAAGTCACTCTTTAAAACTGGAATCCAGTACAGTTTCGCTCGGTTTGCCTTGTTTGTATGCAGGCATTCTCTCTCCAGAGCAGATGCACCCATAAAGATGGCAGGCAGTAAAGTAAACTGAAACAAATCAACAAATACTTACCATGTGCTTACATTTATAATACATTCTCACCGTGTGCTTGTGTTTACGTGTGTGTGTCTGTGTGTTGGAAGAGGCGGGTCGTAAGAAAGAAAGTTGACTACTTCTTTCCCCCCCAGAAAATAAAACAAAAATAATAAACTAGTTTGTCAGTATGTAAAATGTACTCGGTATGTTTCACAACATTTTGAACTTTTCAACTACACACAGTGTTTCCTAATTGCAGCCCAACCACAGAATGTATACTACATTGGCAATGGAGTGGGATAGCTGACCTCACAACTTTGACCTCGGAGATTTGTCCCTTCCCCCAACCAGGTCTTTTCCTTACTAACGCCTTTCAGCTGCCAATAACTGATACGGACAGCAATGTGACAACAAAGAGACCAGAGAACTGGACTAAGCTCATTACAGAAATAATTCTCCCTCATTGTCCCGGTTCAATATCGAACAACAAGACTACCAAGCCTCATTACAGAAAATGACCTTGTGATGGCCACTTATGCTACTTTTCAAACGTAAGCAACAATGAACACATCCATTTTCAGGGCATTTCTCTCACCAGCAAAGGTAGACGTCACAACCCCCTGAGGAGGCTGGATCTGTGGAGGGTGAGGGAACATTCTCACGGAGGGGCTGTGGGCCAAGTTTGTGTTTCTATGACTGATGCTCAGAGAGTCTGAAGCACCCTCTCTCCTTCAGACGTATGTTCATCGAGCTACAGAAAGGGAGGCAAAGGGAAACAACTGAGGCAGAAGGATGACCAAACGTGACGTCAAGCTAACAGGACTCCTTCCAGGATCAGTACAACCGATGATTGGACACAAACTGGGGTCCAAGAACATTTCCAGACCTACCGATATGGGAAGCCTTTACATGGTTTGGATGTGGTAAGTAACCTTCACGTTCACTGAAATAATTGAATGAAAAGATTTCTACTTGATAGAAAATTATAACAGAGCCGAAACCGGTTTGGCTCAGTGGTAGAGCGTGTCAGCCTGCGGACTGAAAGGTCCCGGGTTCGATTCCGGTCAAGGGCATGAACATTGGTTGCGGGCACATCCCCCATAGGGGGTGTGCAAGAGGCAACTGGTCGATGTTTCTCTCTCATTGACGTTTCTAGCTCTCTATCTCTCTCCCTTCCTCTCTGTAAAATATCAATAAAATATATATTTTTAAAAAAAGAAAATTATAACAGAGCCAACGCCTTTGGCAAAGATTTAGGTCATTTCCATCACAAGATGATTTCAATGACCTACCTCTGATGTATGTTAAAACCTATAAAGAACTTTACATAAAACTTCACACTGACATTGTCCATAGTCTTAACAAGTGGTAATCATTCAATCTGTTCAATTTTTAAGACATTAAATATTCCAATTTTTTCATCCAATTAAAGGTAGAGCAGAGAACGTTAACACCACATCTGATAACAATATGCATTTTTCTCATGTGATGGAGATAGCTGTGTCACTTGCCTAAATTCCAATTTATAAGCTAGGACTTCATTGGAGACCTTGGCAAGCTCATATATTAGAAAAATTATAACCACTTTTAAACTGGTTCAGTAAACGTGTTTAGGGTACCTCCATAGATATGGCCCCCAACATGAAATACCAACATCTGTAATGGTTTATCAAACAATTTTCTTAGAGTTACATTTATTAAATTCAAATGAAATTTGAAATGAAGCACTCTGAATTTTAGAAATCCATTAAAAGGATTTTCAAGATTCAATCCAAAATGGATCCATTACAAGATCAGTATATCTGACAGAAAAAGTTGTTTTAGAGGCAATTGACTATTGATGGTGCAAGAATTTGAAAGAACTTGAGACTGATATGACATTTTGACAAAGGATGAATTGGGGACTAAGAGAAACTGATCATAATTTTCTCATGGATTAGCTAAGAAATAGAAACTAAAGGTTTTTGTTTCTAAATTAACTCATTACTAATAAAAATAAGTAACATCTATATATGTAAACCCTAATATGTAAATAGACTGAACGGCAGAACCACTGAACAATTGGTCACTATGAAATGAGCTGACCACTAGGGGGTGATCAGCAATAACTACTGAGTTATGCTAATTTTATGAATGATTTTCAGATATAGATGGATATGGATCCCAGTTCGGGGGTGGGGAGGGGAGCTGTTTTTATTCAGAAAACTCCAAGAAATCAAGGAATAGGATTAAATAACTATGGTTTAAATAGAGACTCAAATCTTCAGTGCTACGTGAACAACTCACTCCATAGGATGAATTTGTTTCTGAATCAAAAGCTAATCTGTTGCATTACTGGCAACAGAATCAATAATTTCCAACAGCAAGTACAGTGCTGTATGAAAGAAAGGAATGAAAATCACTGGCTTAAAGGTAAGTAGGCATTTCACAACCAGATGAGCTGCTCCTGACATCTTTTTGATTCTTGGTTTAGATTCTTTGATTCTTGGAGGCTCATTATTGTGGTAGTTGCGACTGGCTTTGCTATTACTATTGATTGGTTTGGACTCCAGGGTTTCATCAAGGATGTGACCCCTCCTCTGCAAACATTCTTCCCGTTGTCTTAGAAACAGAAGAAGGAGAAGAATAGTTAGGGCTTTACCTTGAAGGTAAACAACATGGTGAGACGAATTTGCTTCTAACCATTTTTTAAAATAGCAGAGAGTCTTTCTGGTATATTTTCTCAGCTGACACATAGAAGCCTAAAAATAAGATTCTAAAGACAGAATTTCTCAAGAGGTACTGGGGCTTTCGTTTTAATTTAGGAAAAACTTTTTTTAAACATAGAATTTATAAATCAGGAAGCTATGTCTAGATTTTTAAAAACAAATACAAACAACACAGCTATCATGTGGATGAATAGCAGGTCTTAAAATATGGAAGAAGAGAAACTGTGACCAGGGACCAAGTGTGATCTCTTTAGGTGAGTGGGCACCATACAAGTTCAAATACAGGTGGCCATCATTCTATTCCTAAGAAAAGTTTACAGATGATGATACATAATTTTTTTAAAAATCAAAACACAAAAACAAACAGTCTTAGTATAGATGAAATGTCCCAGATGACCCTCAGAAATAAAAGGAAACTCCGTTCTCCACCAACATGTCAACAGCAAGTGCCTTCTGCCTTCTCCTGGTGGTGGATAGAGGCTGCATCCCTTTCTTTGTCCCTCCGGATACTCAGCAAATCCATTTAAAAGAGATCAAAAGCAATGAGCCCAGAAAAAAAGAGCTGTGTACTGTTATGTATTTCTCTCCCCTACTGCACTCATTTTGGGAATGAAAAATGATTTCCCTGCATCCTCCCTCAACGCCATTGCCCACCTCCTCTCTACTTGCTTAAACTGCCAATGCTAATTGCCAGCAGTGGCTCTTCAATCAGCGGAGTTCAGAGAAAAGGCTGATTTAAAGAGCACCCACTGTGCGCTCTCGGCCAGGCCAGGACAACTGAGGTGGCGCGTGCTCACTCCACTCCGCTCACCATCCCTCACGCCGTGGATGGAGCCACGGGTTTGTGGGACCCGAGGAGAGGTGTGTGAGTTCCCTCGGCCCCTTGTTCCACTAAGACAACGCTGATACCATGACCGATACCCACTCGGCTTGCTTGGTCTTGCCTGTCTGGGCTAATTTAAAAGGAGGACATTCCTAATTTTGAAGGAGGAAAGTAATGTGAACATAAGTACAATCTTTTAGTTACTTTATAAACCATCTCCCCCCCCCCCCACTTCTTTTTTTCTTCCAGAAACTCCACAGTAGGGCATCTGTTATGTTTCCAGGTTTATACGCTGTAAATCTGTTCCATCTGGCACTTCTCGGGAAACTTATGGGATAAAGACGCTTTGGATTCCAACTGGCTCCAAAGTCTTTGAGGAACTTTCGAGAAGATGAACTGGGCATTGTGGAAGTGCAAGGTCCTGATGCCCATGTCATCTTTAAACAGAAGAGCACCAGAGGAAGGGCCCCTGAGGAAAAGAAATAAATGCAAAACATCACATGCAGTGCTTTGGCTGGGCTGAAGTGAGCCTCGGATCTGTCTGGGAAGGAGAGCTAAGTGACACTTGTTGTCACAAGTACCTTTTTGCATCCACTGATTTACATTAGGGCAGAGAGGCTTTCTTGGAGGGAAAACACACTTGAAACAGATCTCCATTCCGAGTTCAAGCATCTCCGGGCACATCTGGCAGAACTCTAGAAGCAAAAGGAACGGACGCCAAGGTTCGGGGAGGACAGTGGGGACTGGCTACAAAAGAAAAAATCCTGAAGGTGTCTGACACAGCAAGCCAGGTGCCTTAGGGTTGCGAGGGGAGGGAGGATGGGGCGGGAGTGACACAGTTATGAATGCAACCTTCAGAGCTCAGTACCTAAATCCACTCGGACGAAGCTACCTGGAGATATGTACAAATCCCAGCCGGGACAAAACTAAACGTGACCTGGCAAAGCCATCACTCTAAGCTCTGCCCCAGCTGGGCCTTGTTCTGGGCCGTGGGACCTGAGTGTTACCAAGAGGAGGGAACATCCTCCTTCTTTCTCCCCAAGAGGAGGCCACGCTGTGGGGCAGGCGGGAGCCTGTAGGCAGGAATGGTAAGGACTCGGCAGGAATCTGCTCCTCCGTCTGGGCAAATGCGTCCTGGAACCTGGGGAGGTGGAGGGGCTGGAGCTCCTGCAGAATGGACCCGGAAGCCAGAGCAGGAGGAGGCCCGAGAGATGGTGAGGCACCGGAGACAACTCCTGAGAGTTTATTGGAAGGGACTGGAGCTTCGTTCAAAAACAGGTAGAGAGTTAGAGCAGTGCGATTTGGTTAGTGTACGCATGACCTAGTGCGGACTATGAACTAAAATCTTTTTTTCTGGTCCTGTGAAACCAACTTCTCCAACTGGATTTCAGGGAGTTTTCCGGCCAGCGGGCTCCGTACCGTTAAATGGTAACACTGAGCGGTGTGTCTTATGACTGAGCGAAACACACGAAATTTGTTTTAGATTGCAATATCAGAAAGAACCGCTCTCATTTCAATGAAACCATTAGATATAATAGCTTATTTTACTCTTGTGTAACCACATTGTTGTCCCAGCGTGATAAATTTTAATTTGCATAATTGGGCAGTGAATTCTACCAAAAGCAACTTCACATTTACTGAAACCGGAATTCACTTTACAAGCGACTTTTTAAGAAAATAGATCTACTACAAACTGAGGTAAACTACACATGAACTATTAAGGCTTCTCTTTGTGACTATTAATTCTATTTTAAAATGTAACCTTAATAATTATCAGATGATCGCTTACCAAAATGTATGTCCTCAATGCTATCACAGAATATCTTCTTAACATAATTCCTTGAATTGTCCTAGTTAAAAACACCTCCACCATATAAACCCATTTCCTTTAGCCTTTGTTTTTATCCTCATTTGAGGATAAGTTTTTCTTGATTTTAGAGAGGAAGGGAAGAGAGAGAGGGGAGACAGAGGGGAGAGAGAGAGAGAGAGAGAGAGAGAGAGAGAGAGAGAGAGAGAGAGAGGGAGAGGGAGAGGGAGAGGATTGGAAGCTATGGGCTTTTACCTACAAGAAGCAGGTTAAATGGCAAATTGGTTCCCAGGTGCCAAATGGCACTGCTCAACATAATTTAAATTTCAGAAATCACCCTTTAGCTGCTCACTCCCTTCTGAGCCCTTTCCCCGCAGTTCATGAATTTCCTTCCACAATGCCTTGCTCTGTCTCGGCAGAACCCTGATCAACAGTCAACCTTTCCAAATAATTTCCACTTTTGTTATTCCTGCTGAATAGAAATGGGTGGCAAATTCCACCTCGATTTGAAAAAAGACCTAGGTCAGGACACGCAGTAAAACATCTCCCAGAGCAGTGAGCGCTGAGCCCCGAGAAAGTGCACGGGCGGCTTAGAATCTGAATGCGGAACAGTCACAGGGCGGGGGACCCGCCATGCCCGAGTGTGCTTTGCAATTAGCGATCACAAGAGCCCTCTCTGTCAGCGAGAACGGGGGCCTCGCTGCCCCTCAACCTTCTGGCGCTTGCCAGGGGAAGGGAGAAGGCCAAACAATCGGAGCACAAAAGCAGCTTTCTCCTTCCCTTTTTCCATGAAAGAGGAAACACCCTTTTTTTCTGAAATCCCTCATAAACCAAGGTGCCCAGGGGGCAGCTCTAACTGCAGTGCTGTGTAATTTACATGGGTCTATGTTCTCCACTATTCTTTTGGGGGGACGGTTAATTTCCATGGCAACCACTGCATCACAAGACACGTATGCTTACTCAGAAATACTGTGAGTGTGGTATACCTTCTGTAAAATATATATATATAGATATATATAGATATATATAGATATATATAGATATATATAGATATATATTTAATATATATTATATATTTTATATTATAAATCATATATAAAATTAAAATATATTTATTAAAAATTAAAAATATATATAAAATTAAAATATATATAAAATTAAAAATATACAGGAAGGACGTCTGGAATGACGTCTGGAAGACATCCAGTCTCTCTGGTCTAATTAGTATATTATCCTTTTATTAGTATAGATGCTTGAAAGAAAATGGGCATCCCTTTAGCATGACATTGTCTTGAAATCAATTTGCTTTTCTAAAACAACGAAATTTAGAGTGCTTCTAAGGCTTGCTTTTGTTGGAAGGAAGAAAGTAGAGGAAGAGGAGCCTGTATTGTAACGATGGCATGCCCGGAGAAATAACTTCAGCTATAAATCTGCAGGGTTTATAACGCCTAACACTGTCTGCGGATCTTGCAGGTCTAAGAGGCATTCCGAGGGAAAGGCAGAAGGAAGGAATTGATTTTCATTAGGAAGTAAGTGTTGCATCTCAATCTCTGCCACATCTATCACATTCGTTTCACAAGCATCAGTAACGTCTCTGCAAGCCCCAGCGATGAAGCACAAGAGGCAGAAGTCTAACAAGTTCTGAGCTTGCCCCTGGAGCTAGAGCGGTAAATCAGCCTCAGAAAGTGGTTTTGTTACAAGCAGCTCCCCCGCCCTGCAGCACGGGCTAGGGGGCAGCAGGGAGGCTAGGGATGCTGACCGGAGGGGCGGGCCTCACTCCACCACCGCTGGCTGGCCCCGCCCAGGAATCCCACCAGACAGGATCAGAAGAGTCTCCTGAAGTCCACATTTGCCAACTGCCACCGAAGGAAAACTTGGACCAACCTCAGTGACTCTAAATTCTTGGAGTCCCGTGTGGTCTTTTCACTTCCTGAAAACTTCGTACCATTCTTCAAAAGACAGGGTTCATACCACACTCATTAAACCACAACGTGAGCTATTCCAAAGGAGCATTTGAATGGCCTGGCCTTACCAGAAGAAAGGCCTCCATCTGTCTGAGATTTGGTTCTTCCATCACTGTTCTTAAATTGGGGTAAAGTTCATTTATCCGGGTAGAGACCACCAGAGGCTTTCAAAAGTGTTTTGTTGTTGTTGTTGTTGGGGTTTTTTTTTTGGGGGGGTGCCATTTTTGTAGGTACAGGGTCGTGGTTAAGGTGACAGACTCTAAGGACAAACTGAACTGGAGTCTCAGTGGGGCTACTTGCTCTGTTGCATTGGTTTTCTTCTCTGTGAAACAGATAATGACTGTGGAAAAACTTGAAAATGTTTTAGGCAACAATAGTTTTTTTTTAAAAAAAAGATGTTATTTCCCCACCTACCCTGTTTCCCCGAAAATAAGACCTACTTACAGGCTTCCTTCTGAGTGAAATATAAGGCATCCCCCCGAAAATAAGGCCCCCAGGCTCTGTCTCAGAATGAAAATTAATTCACCGTAAACTGGTCGCTAGGGCCGCCCCGACTGGCGTCTAGCAACCAGTGACATTACGCGGAGTCCTGACCTCACTGCTGTGTGAATGGAGAGAAATCAGCGTGGAAACTTTGTGAAACCTAAACTGCAAGAAGTTGTGACTTGGGTGAAAAGCAACAAGTTGTGACTTGGGTGAAGAATTCATGGGAGAAAATCACTAACAGTTGCATTGCAAATGCACTGCGAGCAGGCTACCTTGACAAGAAGTACTCATTGAAAGACAGTGCTATTGCTAAACATGAGAGATGTGGTCCACCGACTCTGAAAGAATGGAGTTACAAGAAATTCACCAGGAAACTCAGGAATTGGATTGTTATGATGATGTTCCAGAAGATGACATGATTGTCATTGAATAGATGAGTAAATTTTTGATACTGTAGGATTCATGGTTTGTCTGGTTTGTGTTGACAACTACCGTACTACGGTACCTTATACAGGTAATACATTTCCTTTATTTTCATTTAACAATAAATGTGTACCGTATTCTTCTTCATGGAAAAATAAGACATCCCCTGAAAATAAGACCTAGTGCATCTTTGGGAGCAAAAATTAATATCAGACACTGTCTTATTTTCGGGGAAACAGGGTACATCAAGAGGCACCTCTTCATCCATCGTTTCTAAGAAAACAATAGCAACAATGAAGCAGATAACTGCCTCCAGGCAATTCCCACCTTCCCCACTATGGAAATCAGAGAGGATTCCACGTGGATTCCAGAGCAGCCCGGCACACTCCCTGTCCCCTCTCTCCCTCTCAGCCTTCCTGACCTCTACCTGCAAGCGAACGACCCGATCCCTCCGGGGGAGTCAGAGGCGTTTGGACTGTGAAGACCGCCAAACGGTGTTCCAGGAAGTGCCTGAACCACGTGAGAATGAACAGGGTAGGGATTAGCCATTAATCAACCACGAGCTTCGAGAGAGCTGGGCCACGGGCACCGTGAAAACCAACCTGGCGATCTGAAGAACATTTCTAGGGATCATCAGAGTAAACCAGCCTCAGCTTCAGCATGCTGAATTCCTCAGACTGGGGCCCCTAGAAAACCACTACCTGTACAGACCACTGTTTTTGTGTCTGTTTGTTTTTGGAACAGCTTCATTAAGGTACGTGATAACATTGTTTGAATAAAAGAGAAAAGAGCAAACTCTTTCTCGAAAGACGTTACTTTTGCAATGCAAGCAAGAACAGACTTACGGGCTGTTATGTGATAGAGGCACGGGGATGAGCATAACTAAATCAAATGCTTGCCAGGTTCAAAGTGGCCCCGGGAAGTCCCCAGCATCAAAGATAACCAAGTAACAACCATAATTATAATAGCGAATGTTTACTGAATACTGACTGTGGTCAGGTACTTACAATATATCTTCAAAGACCTCTGTGAGGTTGAGACTGTGATCATCTCCCTGATGGATGGGGGGATGAAGGCTTAGGGACAGAGGGTGGGGGTAAAGGATTCAAAGCCAGGCCATCTGACCCAGCCCGGCGCCCTTAACCTCTGTCCTGTGCCATGCCCCTTTAAAATTTTACCCCGGAGAACTCTCCGAGCACAGCACACAATGAGGTATTTTACTCCATAATGACTTATATTCATTCACTTGCTCAAAAGCGCTGACTGAGTGCCCACTGCAACAGAACTCTGTGAGGAAGTGCAGGCAGTTACTGAAAGAGATAAGCCGGCACCCTGCCTGCCAGGAGAGGAAGAAAAGATGGTAGGAAGATGAGATGGGAATACAAACAACCATAGATCATGGAGGTCTGGGACTCACAGTTAGAAAGGGCGAAGAGCTGTGAGCATCTGGTTGCACCGTTACCTTCCCTAAGACACCTTTGATGTTCAGGTTCCTACTGGGAAGCTAATTCGGCATTAAAGTTTGGTAAGAAGTTTGCCTAAGCCCTGTGCTTTAATCAAAGGGAAACATTTAAAATTCCATATTCAAGCCGAATCCGGTTTGGCTCAGTGGATAGAGCATAGGCCTGAGGACTGAAAGGTCCCGGGTTCGATTCCGGTCAAGGGCATGTACATTGGTTGCGGGCACGTCCCCGGTAGGGGGTGTGCAAGAGGCAGCTGGTCGATGTTTCTCTCTCATCGACGTTTCTAGCTCTCTATCTTTCTCCTTCCTGTCTGTAAAACATCAATAAAATATATTTAAAAAAAATAAAATTCCATATTCAAGCCGAAACCGGTTTGGCTCAGTGGACAGAGCATCCGGCCTGCGGACTGAAAAGTCCCGGGGATTCCGGTCAAGGGCATGTACTTTGGTTGTGGGCACATCCCCAATAGGGGGTGTGCAAGAGGCAGCTGATCGATGATTCTCTCTCATCGATGTTTCTAACTCTCTATCCCTCTCTCTTCCTCTCTGTAAAAAATCAATTATATGTATTCAAATTCCAAATACTTTAGGACTAGGTTTCCTTTAGACAGGCCGAGGCACTAAAACCAGTGTTCCCACAAGATAGCTTCCAGATACTTCTACAGCTGGGAAACTTAGAGAAGGCCACATCTAGTCCAGTCCTTGGAGCTATCCCCTTGGGAGTTTCCTTTCCATGGTCACGAGTAGGTACGGGAGGCCCGAGGGTGGCAGTGCCCTCACTCCACCTGTTCCTGTGTGGCTTCCATGATGAGGCCCTGACTCACCAACCCCCAAGCCCTCCAACCCAGAGTCTGACCTGAGAGACCAGGAGGTACAACCACACGGCTGAACATTTTGGACCTAGGACTCAGCCCAAGAATACCACATAGTCCAGCCGGCGTGGCTCCGTGGCTGAGCATCGACCTACGAACCAAGAGGTCAGGATTAGCTCAATCCCCAGTGTGGGGCACGCAGGAGGCAACCTATCAATGATTCTCTCTCATCATTGATGTTTCTATCTCTCCCTTCCTCTCTGAAATCAATAAGAGTATATATATTTTAAACAGAATACTACATAACTCAATCAAGGTCAAAAGTCATTTTGTAGGATTGCTATGGGGAGATTAAGAGCAAAGCCTCTTTCTGTGGCACTTAACTGAACTGGAGGCCCTGCCTTCCTCCTGGAGAGACCCCGTCTATAAAATAAAGTTCAGAGGAAATAGTTAGAGCCAAGAGATGATGCCACAGCCAAGTCCTGGCAACAGCCTTTTAGCCCCTGGGCCCAGCTGTGCCTAAAGCCAGTCAGTCGCCTTGGAGCTCCTGAGGACATGAGAAAACACACCGCATCCTACCCTGAGTTAGGTTTCTGTCCCTGGGAGGAAACAAAATGGTATCAACTCTATCTGCTGCCCAAAATGCCCCATCGCAAGGCTTCAGACCAAGGCCACTCGGTATCTGTGAGACTTTTGAGCAATTCAGCAGCCTCTCTGACTCAGTATCCTCATCGTTAGCGTGGAGATAAAGGTTTAAGAGTACTTAACAGTACAAAAATCATAAAGCGCCGAAACCAATTTAGCTCAGTGGATAGAGCGTCCGTCTGTGGACTGAAAGGTCCGATTCCGGTCAAGGGCATGTACATTGGTTGCGGGCACATTCCCAGTAGGGGGTGTGCAAGAGGCAGCTGGTCGATGTCTCTCTCTCTCATTGATGTTTCTAACTCTCTGTCCCTCTACCTTCCTCCCTATGAAAAATCAATAAAATATATTTTTTTAAAATAATAATCATAAAGCACTTGGCACAGTGACTGACATGGCAATGCCAGTACATCTGAGGGCTACCAACGTAACTATCACCGTCATCATCGATACCACTGTGACAGTCAACGTTATGTGTCAGCTTCTTTTTTTAATACATTTTTTATTTTATTTTATTTATTTATTTATTTATTTTTTTACAGAGAGAAAGAGAGGGATAGAGAGCTAGAAACATCGATGAGAGAGAATCATCGATCAGCTGCCTCTTGCACACCCCCCACTGGGGATGTGCCCGCAACCAAGGTACATGCCCTTGACCAGAATCGAACCCAGGACCTTTCAGTCCGCAGGCCGACACTCTACCCACTGACCCAAACCGGTTTTGGCTATGTGTCAGCTTCTTTAGGTTACGGTGCCCAGTTATTTGGTAAAACACTAGTCTAGATGTTGCTATGAAGATGTGCTTAACGTTTACAACCAGTTGATTTTAAGTAAGGCTGACTTACCCATGATGATGAAGATGGGTGGTCTCATCTAATCCTTTGAAGGCCTTAAGAGCAGAAACTGAGGTTTCCTCGAGAAGGAATTTTGTCTGTAACAGAAATCCCATCTGAGTTCCCAGCCTGTTGTCCTGCCTACAGATTCTGGACACGCCTGCCCACAACTGTGTGAGCCAATTTCTTTAACACCTAAGAGGGGAATGGGGGGGGGGGAAGAGGAGCTGGAGAGAGGGGAGCTGCCTAACTGCTCCCAGTCCCTTTGCAGCACCTGAGTTACCGTCCATGGGCCCAGAGGACGCACAGCTCCCAGAGGCTTCCCCTGCTGTCCTCCGGGAGCCAGAAAACCCCAGGCTGGTCTTCATCAGAGACCTACGCACGCACCTCACGGAGGAACAAATGTCTGTGGCTCACACTGTCTCTGTCTCTGGCGAAAACCTGGTGCCCGATGAGAAACTATCAGAGGAAGTAACTGCTCTGGAGGCCCAGTTCGGTGTTCTCTGAAGACCCCGTTTTTAAGTCATTGTATTTCCACCAGATGACGTGTGGAGGGAGAGGGGTTGTTTGTTTTTCAGCAATGCACAAAGAACATGGATTGCCTCTTCCCCAACTAATCAGTATTGACATGTGAAATGATAAGCCAAGGCTCCAAGTCCAGGAATGGATCCAGACGGCGGGAGAAGCCGCGTCCTCTCCAGGAATGCAGAGACGGGTCCCCCTGTGCCCAGGAGGCAGTGCCCCCCCCCCCCCGCCCTCCTCCACCCACGCCGGCTAGCTTCCCTCTGAGTTAGCATCCATTTACTACCGGGCCGGGCCCGTGCTAAGCCCTTCGTATACTTTTCCTGGGTTTTGCTTTCCCACAATCCCCTTTTCTACTCAGAAAACACAAAGCAGCATGTTTCTGGCATGAAAGGGATGCAAGTGACATATTTCTGATGAAATAGAAGAAGAGAACCCTTGCCAAACACCTCATAAAAGCTGCGACACCTGCTGACTAAAAATAGCTGCTTACGCAGTCCACGGGAAAAAATCTGTTCTTTCCTTTCAAACTCCGGCTGGAGGAATCTACCTCCATGAATCAGTTCATCAGCCATTGATTAGCTTCTCTAATTAGCTCCTTTAATGAGTGCAGTACAAATACAGGCTTCTTTATAGGTGAGAAGTGGAGGGAACCCAGCCCAGCATGTGGCCATGCTTCAGGCAGGAATTCTGACCCCACAATTCAGAATGCGTTGCCTATACCATAAATGCAAGTCCTGCTCCCCAAGAAAATATGATAACACCATGGTTATAACTGCCTCATCGTTTTCATGTAACTCAACTCCCAAGACCGCAAAGGAACTCGGATAGAAAGCTCTTTCTCTGCCTTCATTCTTCTGCCTCTTCCATGCATACTTCGTAGGCTAAGCATTAATTATCATAATGGCTAGCATGCTCCAGGCAGGTGTCAAGAGCTGTAAATATATCTTACTTAATCTTCGCCTGTGACCCTGTTGGGTAGGGATTCTTATTGTGATTTCACAGACGATGAAACTGAAGCTCAGAGAGTTTAGGTCATTGTTTGAGGTCATGCAACTGTCACATCAAATGAAGTCTAACACTGACCACCATCATACCCATCCACCTTTCACTTATGATTGTAAGTGATGCCCACTTACAATCGAAACCCCTGGTTGTGAGAAGGATGGGCTAAGTGGGCATCACAATCCTCTTTTTCTCTTCGCCAACCAGCTCCCAGCTGGGTTCCTTGCAACCAATCTTGCTTACTCAGATGCACAGGACCTACTGCAGGCAGCCAGAGCTTACCAAAATGCAAACTGGCCATGTTATTCTTCTGCTTAGAATCTCCAATACTGCCCAATGCTCCCAAGATAAAGTACACACAACTTATCAAACTTCCAAAGCCCTGAATGATCTGGCCCCTACCTACTCCTCCAGCTCTCACATCTCTCTCCTTCTCACCTACTCACAGTCTCCTGATGTGTTGCTACCTCTGCCTAGGAAAATATTCCCATTCATTCTCATTCTCTCTCTCTCTCTCTCTCTCTCTCTCTCTCTCTCTCTCTCTCTCTCTTCTACCTACTCCTCCAGCCTCTAACATCTCTCTCCTTCTCACCTACTCACAGTCTCCTGATGTGTTGCTACCTCTGCCTAGGAAAATATTCTCATTCTCTCTCTCTCTCTCTCTCTCTCTCTCTCTCTCTCTCTCTCTCTCTCTCCCCTCTCTCTCTCTCAAGTCCTCCTCATTCTCCACTTGTCAGCTTAGCTGCCTCATGCTCAGATGCCTCCACCTCTCCCTTGTATCAGGTGACCCGTGGCTCTCCACTATACTTTGGGAGACCTTTCACATATCCAGGGACTAACACCAGCCTGGCACAAAGCAGGCTCGAAATAAATGCTTATCGAACCAATGAAAAAAAATGGGTGGGAAGCCTATCATCCAGCATTCCAATCTCTGCAATACATTTGTGTAGTCCAGACCGGCTCAGGATTATCAAAGGCGCCAAATGTATGGATATCCAATGCATCGCTCCGTCCCAAGAGCCCAGTCCTTCTCCTCTCTGTGCAACTGCATCCTGGGAAAAACAATCTTTCATGCCACAGACTGACTCTGCAAGCCTGCCTCGGTTCGTCCTTGGCAGATACAAGAGGTGAAAAGGTCCTGGCCGGCAGCTGTAGAAGGTCATCAGTTCCAGGGTGAAGTGAGAGAGATGTATCAGTGAAGGAAGTTCATTGCTACAAGTAAAACAAATTCTACCTCAACCTGGCCTACGCAGTTAGGCTATTAATAAATATTCAGTATAATAAAAGTTCAGTGACAGAGCAAGCTCGGCAGTCAGCTGCTCAATATTATCTGCAAGGATCCAATTGCTCTGCTTCTCCAGTCTTCTGTCCTCTGCACCAGTGGCCATATACAGCTGGCTTCCTTCATCATCATGAGGTAGCTGACAGAAACAGTCAGTAGCTAAAAGGCTGTTTCCTTGATCAAATCCAGAAGGAAAAGAGGAATATCTTACCCCGCCATGAAATGTAAGTCCTTCCTTACAATTTGATTGGGCCAACCTGGGACCTGTGCCCACTCCAAGACCAAACATAATCTGCAGGCCATGGGGGCCAGAAAAAAAAAATATGCCCAAGAACTAATTGGCTTATATGAATCATCTGGGGTGAAATGGATGTACTTGTAGGGGGATCCACAAGAGAGTAGGAAATAAACCTCTAATGCTAAGGATAGAAAAGAAAGAGCATACTTATTTCCACCTAGCAAATTACACTTTTCTCTATTTGCAATAGCTCCTGAAGATATCTCATATAAATACTCCATATTCTTTTTTTTTTAATATCCTATATACTAAAAGTAGAGTGTGCAAATCCCTCAACTGAGAGTTCATCCGGGAGTTTGACCAAGAGGTAATGCTGGCCGGGAGAAAGGAGGGAGTGCCCAGCCGGCAGCCACTAGGGACCCCACCAGTGCACGAGTTTCATGCACTGGGCCTCTAGTGTGTGTGTGTGTGTGTGTGTGTGTGTGTGTGTGTACACTGAGTGACCAGATTATTATGATCTCTGAGCACATAATAATCTGGCCACTCATTGTGTGTGTGTGTATGTGTGTGTGTGTGTACACTGAGTGACCAGATTATTATGATCTCTGAGCAATCAATAATCTGGCCACTCATTGTGTGTGTGTGTGTGTGTGTGTGTGTGTGTGTGTGTGTGTGTGTGTATTAGAGGCACAGTGCATAAATTCATGCATGGGTGGGGTCCGGCCAGCCTAGCCAGGGGGAGGGGACATGGGCAGTTGGATGGTCTGCTGGTCGAACTCCTGGTAGAGAAAACAATTTGCATATTAGCCCTTTATTATATAGGATATACACTGAGTGGCCAGATGATTACGTGTTCATAATAATCTGGCCACTCAGTGTATATACTGTATAGTATTTTTTTTAATTTCAGAGAAGAAGGGAGAGGGAGAGACAGAGATAGAAACATCAATGATGAGAGAGAATCATCCATCAGCTGCCTCCTGCATGCCCCACACTGGGGATTGAGCCTGCAACCCAGGCATGTGCTCCGACCAGGAATTGAACCCATGACCTCCTGGTTCATAGGTGGATGCTCCACTGCTGAGCCACTCAGGCTGGGCATACTCCATATTCTTTTTGAGTGTGTGGTTGTATTTCTTCTTGCTGATGCTAGCTTCTCTTCCAGTTAATCATCTTCTGCAGACATGCTTATGTTGAGTCAGCATTGAACATTTTGGGGCTTGTTGCTCACAGCGGCTATAGAAACTGCTTTATTCAACCTTTCAGAGGCAATACAAAAGATATCAAGAATGTAAGCCCAAAGACTTCATTACTCTTTTGTATGTGGGCAGATCTTTGATAATATCAGAAAGCAGAAGTTCCCATCACTTCACATGAAATAAAACATCCCACCTTGATGATACAACACGGGCCGGAGAGGGGGGAAAAGACTGTCACAGTTAGCAGCACTGGGGTACTGCCCTGCTCCCCAAGATGTCACACTTGTGGCGTTCTCAAACAGGAGTTTAAAAGCCAACTAGCTTTTAGCCCTAGCTGGTTTGGATAGTGTTCAGCCTGAGGACTGAAGGGTCCCAGGTTCTATTTCAGTCCAGGACATATGCTCGAGTTGTGGGCTCAATCCCCAGGGGGAGGGGCGTGCAAGAGGCAGCAGATCAATGATTTTCTCTCATCATTGATATTTCTATCTCTTTCTTTCTCTTTGAAATCAATAAAAAATATATTCTAAAAAAGAATTATGTCAAAAGATTTTTTAAAGCCAACTAGTGTTTGGAAAAATATATGTATGCTAACGTCCATTCTATTCTATTGCAGATAACCTTGCCAAGTTATCCTGAGTCCATCTTTGCAGGGTTTAATCTAAATATACTGAGGTATCTAATAATTCCCTGGTGGTAATTCTAATCTAATATACAGGTTCTTTAACTTCTAAACTCTCCACATGGCTGTTTGCCCCCAGGACACAAGCACATCAGAACCACTGCCGAAATGATTAAACTCTCATTTGATGTTGAGGTCCCAGCTCATGAAGAATGAAGACAATATATATGCTTTCAAAATAAACTTCATTTGACTTGTCAGAAGATCTTTGGAGATCTTTATTGTCATGTATAATCACATACCATAAAAGCTGGGCAGGGGTCGAAACCAGTTTGGCTCAGTGGATAGAGCGTCGGTCTGCGGACTGAAAGGTCCCAGGTTCGATTCCGGTCTAGGGTATGTACCTTGGTTGCGGGCACATCCCCAGTAGGGGGTGTGCAAGAGGCAGCTGATCAATGATTCTCTCTCATCAATGTTTCTAACTCTCTCTTCCTCTCTAAAAAAAAAATCAATAAAATATTTTTTTTAAAAAAAGCTGGACAGGGAATTAATGACCATGGATTTCAAATGACTTGTCAAAATGCTCATAGCTGTCACATAGATACATTCTCAAGTGGTTTATTAACCAATCCATATTCCTCTGAAAATCTCCTAGTGCAGTGATACCTGGTCCTGCTGATAGAGAGTCCTAGACATACTTCAAAGACAGCCAAGTTGATCTCTGGTGGTCTCCCATGCTGTGCGTTCTCCTCCTCTAGCCCAAAAGGCTTGAAGCTCTCACGTGGTACCATTTTTCCCAAAGTAAATATCCAGCAGACCTGCCATGATGGCCAAGAGCCCATGTTCCAAAGATGCCTGAAAGCAATGCCCCACCCCTCACTGCGATTGATTCCAGCCCCTAAAAGGAAAGTGATCTAGTTGAATGACTGGAGTAATAACTGATTAGCTAGATTGAAATATACTTCAGAGCATGAACCCAACCTTATTATGTGTTAGGATCCCCTAACCACACTGAGGACTATGCTATCCTTGCAGCAGGCATGCAGAGGATATCAATCTAATCCTGTTTCATTTTCCCAGGTTGATGTATTTAAAGATGAAATTGAACTCGAATTAATTTTTGACTGGAAGAAATTATCTAGGAAAATATTTATGAACAGGAATAAAAAATAGTCTTCCTTCTCCTTGCTTACTTTGAGCTACTTACTACCATGACCTTCTTGCTTTTCCTTCCCAGACCACCATAAGGACATGATTAACTCATTAAACAAGTATCACCAACATCTATTATGTTCAACAGCCATGCTGGGCACTGGTCAGAAAACACCGAACAAGCTAGACTTGGGCACTACTTTCATGAGCTTCCTCAGCCATCGGTTTCCTTCTTCACTATTTTTTCCTGGGCATTTTAGCTGCCATAGATGATGATGACGATGATGATGATGATGATGATGATGATGATGATGATACAACTTTGGGTAGGGCTTTCTATATGTCAGATTCTGTTCTACGTGCTGCACAGTCCTTACAACCTATGAACAGATAAGAAAGGGAAGCCCCCAAGATCAGAAAAGTTGTTAAATAAGGCAGTCTAGATGCTAAACCAGCCCTATTCTTAACCTCTGCTGCCTATGATGAGCATTAAGTGACTTTTATCTTCATTTCTACAATGGATTATCCCATGGGAAATTTCTTAAAATACAGAACTGAAAACTTTCTATTAGGAAAAGAGGTTGGTAGAAATGTCTGTTGAGTTTTTAAATGTATGAATAGGACTTCATACAGCCACAGCAATTTTTTTTCCTAATTCTGGCACCTTTCAAATTACCTTTCTATACTTTTCTATATCTTCTACCTTTCATAGATCAATTTTTTAATTAAAATTAAATTCACTGAGTTTTAAAACTCAGGCACTATCACATACATGATTTGATAATAAAAATCAGAGAATGTTAACTTGCTAAAAATAATTTCTCCTTTTGAAAGGGCCACTAGAAGATCACTTGCTCCTCCATCGACAAACATTTATTGAGCACCTACTTGATGCCATGTTCCAGGTGAGATGTTGGGTAGAGGACACCCTGTGAAGTAACAACTCAGTGGGAGGGTTAGACAAGTAACTGATGTTGACTGGGAATGATAGAAAATGGCCTGGATATGGAAGGGGCATCCAACCCAGACTTGGGGATTGGGTCAGAAGGTTGTCAAAAAACATACTGTAGGTGTCTTTGTATTTCGGTTGAAGAGTTACAAAATCTTATAGACTGAGCTTCTATATCATAATTTATCTTTAGAGACTAGTCAAGGGTTAGTCTAGCAGCATCTTAAATTGAGGATCAAGGCTTTATGATGACATTCATTACTTACTTTATTCATTTCTTAAATCCAAAATACTTCCACAGAGAAAATTAATAACTCACCAAAATGGGAATTTTGACTCAGAATAAGGATGTCTTTGATTCATTCACATGCTACATGCCTTCTGTGACTTTTTTCTTTCTTACCTTGCCGGCATTTCCCTTAGAAGTGTCAGGAATCAACATCCTATGCCTCGTGATGCCAATAACTTTAATGTTTAAAATAGCAGAGCAGTACTAGAAATGCAAGGGTAGTTCTCTGAGAAGCTTCCCTCCCTAACACTCCTCCCCACCCCCCTCACCCCCCAGACTCCCCGTGGCATTTCATTTCCTTATTTATTTCATTTTAAAATGTCTTTATTTCTTGTGTATGCCTTGTGTATGTCTTATCTACCCCAAAGAATTTGTGGTAGAGCATATCATGATGTGAACATTTCTTTTTAGAGAAAGAATGTATCATAGACTGTGGCTCGTTCACTGGCTTCTCCAATAGAAACTAAAAAAAGAAGAGGATCCTCAGGTTTCTAAATCCAGTGAACTGCTTTGTATGTGAAAAAGAAAAATGACAATTATGTTAAGAATTTTTGTTGTTATATCTCAAGTCATCAATCCATAGCCCAACGAATTGCATTTCCTGGTACACTGGTCCATTCTGCATACATTCTCAGTAGCCTCCTTTCCGAATCACCATTTTCTTTGACAACTTGATGATCCAAAATGAGCAATTGGTACCCATTGTTGTAAATGCTTTAAATGGTGCTTTTCGTCTGTCATCAATGAAGGCATACTCTCAGGTTACAATTAACTTTGAGGCTAGAGAGGTAGTAATTACAGTCTCTTTGCATTGGAAGCAAATGAGTCCATTTATCAGCATTAGGGTTGCAAATGATCAATTTTCTAAAACTAGTGCAAGCAAGGACCTCGTTGCCTATACTTCTTTAAGCTTGAGAGCACCCAACTTTCATTAAGAACGATCAGTCCAAAATGCATGTATCCCATTAGGGACAGGAAATAAATGGGAAGCATCAAGGAAGAGAGGGAAAAAATTTAATAAAGAGTTTTGCCTGAAAAGCACTAAAATCACACAAACTGTTAGAATCAGAGAAGGTAAAAGAGGGTAGAATTTTAAAGTCAGGTCACCCGGCTCATTATCACCTGGAGCTGTATGTAGCAAAACTATATATAGCTGAGGACAGTAGGGAGACAGATCCTATGGGGTGGCTGTTCCATAGGTGCTTTCACACTGGCAGATTCAGCTAGCTCAGAATATTTTTATTTTCATTCCATAAGTGATACCAATTCAACATGGTTTCAAAATAAAACATTAAAAAAACAAAGCATTCTTCTTGAAACAACTCTGAGCAAAAAATAAATAAAAGCATGGTAAGGAAATTTGAAGACTATCTTCAAGTAAGGAAGACAAATTATTCCAAATGGAAAACTATCCTCTACCTATCTGATAGTGTGTGTGTGGGGGGGGGGGGGGGGTGCCGAATAAGACAAAAGTAGACAGTTAAATAGATCATTACCAACAATATATAATATACTATTTGGGAAATAATATAATAATATAGTTAGATTATATATAACTACTAGTATAGATCCTATATAATAAAGATGTAATATGCAAATGGTTGTTACACCGTGTAACGACCAACCACGTAACGACTGGATCACAGATCAGCAGGAGGGTGGGGCAGCACGCTACAAGCAGGTGATGGAGAGCTACGGGAAGGGGCAGGGAAGCAAGCTATGAAGGGGGGGGGGGACGGGGGAGCTATAGGGAGGCAGGACAGCAGGCCGAGAGCTACTGGAGGACGGCAGTGAGCTACTGTTGAGCTACTGGTGCATGGATCCATGCACAGGACTACTAAGATAGATAGATAGATAGGTAGATAGATAGATAGATAGATAGATAGATAGATAGATAGATAGATAGATTATAGATAGGTAGATAGATAGATAATAGATAGATAGATAGATAGATAGATAGATAGATAGACAGACTCAGATCAGACACACGCATACTAGTATGTATCCTCAGAAAGATTCAAAAAGGAAAAGTAGGAGACAAGAAGGTCAAGATGCCATGGATTAGTCATCTTCATTTGTCTCTTGTCTGAGAACTCATGTACAGCTGAGACATAATCCTAACGCCAGACATTAGGATGAAATTCAGAGGGTGGTGAAGGGTGGCTGAGGGTGGTGTGTTAGCCCACCCTCTCCATCAGCAGATGGGTTCCGTGTAAGTAAACACGCAATCTTTGTCAATACCGGGTTCTTGCTCTGCAAACTCAGCTTCAGGTCTAGCACCCTGACCCTGCTTCAACCAAATGGGTGCGCCCCCCCCCCACCCCCCCCAGTCTCCTCTGGCAATTCCGAAGCACTCAGTGACTGAAATAGCCAGACACGAACTTCATTCCCGCGCTGGGTGATGGCAGTGTTCAGTGTTCCTTGGGTTGGTTTTGTGAAGTTTCGGACTTCCTCATAACTAGCTAAAATCTGGCTCCCGCTATTCTCAAGGGCAGATCACCTCCTGTTAGCGACCTGAAGGCCACTCACCAAGCCTGGCAGTTCTGGTGGGGAAACAGATAACTCTGTGAAACTGCAAATATCCATTCTGGGGCTATCAGACCACACGCACCCCCTCCAGCACAGATCTCCCGCTTCCCACCTCTGTCCTCCCCCCCACGCACTTCCCTGGCAACTCATAACCGCCCCCTCCTTTCCCCCGTGTCAAGCGGCCACCCCACCCTGGGATTCCCGCAGCCCTCACCGCCCAGCAGTGTGCAGAGGGCTGTGAGGCTGTCTGTGGAGGACAGGCCCTCTGAGAAAGCAGTGTCCCCGGGCCTGCAGAGGCACAGAGACCCAGCCATCCCTGGGAACCTGCACCACAAAGAGGCCTCTGATCCCAGGGCATCTGGGCTCCCTCATTAGCACATTAAAGCTGCTCTGTCCCTCCCTCTGAGCGGCTCTGTCTGCCCACGCCTGCCTCTGTGGGCCTGGTGGGCCCGGCTCAGTTTGAAACCTCTCCAGTTCAAGAGGCACCAGCCCTGCTTCCCCAAGCCTGTCAGGCCCTCCATGACAAGCCCAGGTCCCTTCCACGCACCACCCGCGGGGCCACAGTGGGCAGCCAGGCCAGGTCCCTTCCACGCACCACCAGCGTGGCCACAGCGGGCAGCGGGCCACGTGCCTTCTGCAGATCGGGCTTCCCCAGACGAGGCTTGCTGAGGACAAAACCGATTTAAATATACGTAGCTCTCCAAGAAGAAACACACTCAAGTCCACGGGCTTGTGCCTTGGTCACAGACGGGCGGGTTGCCCTTCAGGATCTGACAAGCTCCTGAGCGAAAGGACGGGCCGGAGCAGTGCCCACGTCCAAGTCCTGTGTGTGTCTCCCACAGGCCTGGGGACGGCCCACAGCCAGGAAAGCCCGGCTCTTTTCCATCGTGCGGCCAGGATCACAGTGGCACCCTGACTGCTGGGCAGCTCCCCAAGCCCTCTCCCAGATGGTCTTTCATTCAAAAATCCCCAAAAATGTGATGGCAAAGGAAGGGCTAGGGTTATTTTAACTGGCTCACAAATGAGAAAATTGAGACCCCCCCCCCTTCCCCAAAAAAAGCAGCTGCCTGAGACACAATGTATCACACGCCGAAGGGGACGGACACTATCTCTCCAATGGCTCAGAGCAACATCTCTAAGCGACTCTGAATCCCCCGGTCTTTCTCCCACACCCACACCCAAATACAATCAGAACCAAAATCCTCCTGGGATCCCTTAAACATGTCCCACAGCAGTGTTTCCTAAAGTGCGGTACGCGCACCCCCAGGGGTACGGGAAGAGTTTGGTGGGGGTACGCGTTGCACCGGAGTTTGGTGGGGATATGCACTGCACCGTGCTTAGCTGCACCTAATTCTACGTTCTCATGAGTCAAGTCAAGACAGTCTTGTGAGGCGTGAGATGGTCCCGTGTGCAAATAAATGTTATTTATAATATAACTTTTATTTATATTTTATTATGAATAATTTTATTTTTTGTTTAGAAGGGGTACACATATGTCAAAAGTTTGGGAAACACTGTCCTACAGCAATGTCCTCACTTTTTCATCCTAACTGGTTTCTCAGTGGTTAGGGTGTCAACCCAACCCCCACACCCCCAAACCGAAGGGTCTCAGGCTCCATTCCCCATCAAGGGCATGCATCTCTGTTGCAGGCTTGATCCCCAGCTGGAGCATGTACTGGAGGCAATCAATGTCTTGGGCCAGACCCATTTCTGAGGGTCATATCCCTTTCCAAGGCATATTCTAAACAACAGTAGCACCTTTCTGCCCATCCCATCCCAACCACATCACACACACACACACACACACACACACACACACACACACATACACACACACACACAAATGGGCACAGAACACTGCCCTGAAATCCTACTCTGCTTCTCTGGTGTGTAGTATCCTTTCAGACTCTTCAAACGGACAAGTTCCCACTTCTCTCCATATAAATATCCTCCCCTCCCCCACTGCCCACACCATCATCCTCAACGGAGACCCTTGCTCAGAATTCACAGAAAAAGAGAAGCCACTTGCCAGGAAAAGCCTTTGATTCCCACCACCGAACCTACCAATTGCCTTCCCTTCCACCTGCACTTCCGGCCTCCCCTCCTGCACAGGAAGTGTCCTGGCTCCTCCCAGTGGCCCTCGGCCCTCTGCATTACCCCGGCCCTCTGCATTATTGTCTGTTAGAAGACTCCCCCTTTACTTCTCTCCCGGGTAAGGCAAACATCACAGAAGTTACGTTGTGAACGCTCACCTCAGGTTCCCTTCCCGAACCATTCCACCCAGGTTCCATGGCCACCACTCTGAACCTGTGCTTGTCACAGCACTCATGGTTCTCTGATCATTTCTCTGCCTCAATTACTCAGCACAGTCAACTGCTTATTTCCTCCCTCTTAAACACTTCCAGCCCAAACCGGTTTGGCTCAGTGGATAGAGCATCAGCCTGTGGACTCAAGGGTCCAAGGTTTGATTCCAGTCAAGTGCATGTACCTTGGTTGCGGGCACATCCCTAGTAGGGGTTGTGCAGGAGGCAGCTGATCAATGTCTCTCTCTCATCGATGTTTCTAACTCTCTATCTCTCTCCCTTCTTCTCTGTAAAAAATCAATAAAGTATGTTTTAAAAATCTATAAAATATAAATTTGAAAAAAAAACAAAACACTTCCTTTGTTTGGCTTCTGAAGACCACACTGTCCTACTACAAACCCCTCCTTCCCCAGTTCCTGTGTTGGGTCCTCCTTCTCTATTTGACTCGGAAGTTAGTGTGCTCCCAGACTGGGACCCTCTTCTCTGTCCACACAAGCCACCCCTAGGGACTCCCAAATCCAAATCCCTAGCCCCTGCTTCCGCCTCAGAATCCCATACTCCGCCTGTCATCTGATGTTTCCCTCAGAAATCCCTACTGTAACTCGCCAGAGTAAACTCTTTACGTTCTATCCCCAAGCATGCTCCTCTCCCAGTCTTCCCCATCTTACCGGGTGTACCGGTTAATAATTCGAATTTTTTTTTTCAATAGATGGAGTAACACATATGTTGATATATATGTGACTTGAAATGTGTGCTATTCTGTTGTATTAATAGCAAGCTTCAGAACTTCATGTTACATTTTCTTAAGGTGTTAACATCATAGATATTTTTACGCTTAAAATGTCGAATTTCATGCCAAAAAAAAAGAGTATTTGCAGGAAGTTATAATTCATTGTTTTATTTTGAAGAAAAGTGCTGCTGAAAGTTATCGTATACTTCAGGAAGCTTATGGTGAACATGCTCCATCTCAAGATACTTGTGAACGCTGGTGTAAATGCTTTAAAAGTGATGATTTCGATGTGCAAGACAAAGAACGTCCAGGTCAACCAAAAAAGTTTGAAGACCAACAATTACAAGCATTAGTGGAGGAAGGTGCATGACAAACTCAAAAAACAACTTGCAGAAAGATTAAACGTTGCGCAGAAAACAATTTTTGATCATTTACAAGCAATGGGAAAGATTTTAAAGGAAGGAAAATGGGTGCCACATCAACTGAATGAAAGACAAATGGAAAACTGAAAAGTCATCAGTAGAATGTTGCTTCAACGGCACGAAAAAAAACTTTTTTGCATCGAATTGTGACTGTTGATGAAAAGTGGATTTATTTTGAGAATCCCAAATGCACAAAATCATGGGTTGATTCAGATAAACCATCAACATCAATTGCCAGGCCAAATCGCTTTGGAAAGAAGACAATGCTCTGTATTTGGTGGGATCAGGAAGGTGTGGTGTATTATGAGCTTCTAAAACCAGGTGAAACCGTTAATATTGATCCCTACCAACAACAAATAATCAATTTGAACCATACTTTGATCATAAAATGGCCAGAATAGGCCAGAAGACACAGCAAAGTAATTTCGTTTCATGATAATGCATCATCATACACTTCAAAACCAGTTAAAGACACATTAATCCATCCTCTGAATTCACTAAACCTTGCTCCTTCAGATTACCACTTGTTCCAATCCATGGCACACACACTTTCTGAGCAGCACTTCAAAATGTACAAAGAAGTGGAAAATTGGGTCTCTGAATGGTTTTCCTCAAAACAAGGAAAGTTCTATTGGGATGGTATCCACAAATTACCTGAAAGATGGGGGAAATGTGTAGCTATCTATGGACATTACTTTGAATAAAGTACTTTTGATGTTTCTCTTGAAATTATCGGGTTTTCTTTGATTACAAAATCCACATTATTAATCGGTACACATGGTACATAATGGTACCATTACTCACCCAATTTCTCACACCCCCAAAAAATGGAATTTTTCTTTATTCTTTCCTTCAACAGCCTCATCAAATCACTCATCCAGCCCCTTGAATTGCATCTCTCAATGCAAATCACTGCGAACCAATCATTTCTCTCCACCTCCATCACTCCCTCCAGTCCAAGCTTCCAACATCTTTCCTCCAGAAGCCACTTAGCTGTCCTACAATCCATTTTTTTATTGCATTGTTTGTTTGTTTTTGGTGTTGAGTTTTATAAGTCCTTTATAAGTTCTGGATATTAACCCCTTATCAGATGTACCATTGGCAAACATATTTTCCCATTCAGTAGGTTGTTTTTTTCATTTTGTTGATGATTTCCTTTGCTGTGAAAAAACTTTTTAGTTTGATGTAGTCTAATTTGTTTACTTTTTCTTTTGTTTCCCTTGCCCAAGGAGATATACCAAAAAAAAAAAAAAAAAAAAAAAAAAAAAAGTTGCTACAAGAAATGTCCAAGATTTTACTGCCTATGTTTTCTTCAAGGATTTTTATGGTTTTGATTCTAACATTTAAGTCTTTAATCCATTTTGAGTTTATTCTTATATATGGTTTAAGAAAGTGGTCTAGTTTCATTCTTTGCACGTATCTTTCCAATATTCCCAACACCATTTATTGAATAGACTATCTTTACCCCATTGTATCTTTTCCCATCCATTATCAACTATTAATTGAGAATAAAAGTATGGGTTCTCTATTTCTGGGCTCTCTGTTCTGTTCCATTGATCTATATGTCTGGAAAACAAAGCAACACCTACACATTCATTTCACTGCAGCTTTATTCACAATAGTTAAGAAAGGGAAGCAATCTAAATGTCCATCAACAGATAAGTCGATAAAGAAAATGTGGTATATACATAAATGAAATTTTATTTAGCCTTAAAAAAGGAATCCTGCATTTGTGAAAATGTGGATGCATCTTGGGGATATTATGCTAAGTAAAACAAGCAAGTCACAACAAGACAAACACTGCCCCATTTCATTTATATGAGATATCTAAAATAGCCAAACCCTTTTAGAAACAGAAAGTAGAATGGCGGTTGCCAGTTCCGGTGGGGAAAGGGAAAAGAGAAGCTGTTGAACTCAATGAATATAGAGTTCCAGTTTTGCAAGATGAAAAATTTCTAGAGATTTGTTACCTAACAATGCGTATATAGTTAACACTGCTCCGCTTTCCACTTACAAGTGTTTAAGACATTTATGGGGTACTTATTTCCATCTGTCCATTGGAGTTTGACTTCCAAAGCATACTGGTTTAGAAACATAATCAAGAATTAATGTCTTGCCCTGACTGGTTTGGCTCAGTGGATGGAGTGTCAGCCTGCAGACTGAAAGATCCCAGGTTCAATTCCAGTCAAGGGCAGGTACCGTGGTTGTGGGCACATCCTGAGTGCAGGATGTGTTTCTCTCTCATCAATGTTTCTAGTTCTCTATCAATCTCCCTTCCTATCTGTAAAAATATTAATAAAATATATATATTTTTAAAAGAATTAATGTCTTTGAACAATATGCAGCAAATGCTCATTGGCCTGAACTTGAATGAGAAAGATAAACTAAAACCTGGTAGTGATACTTTGATATTCTGCATCCTACTTACATGGGAAAAGACAACTAAATAGTAAATCAGCTCTTGCATTGGGCACCCAGCTGAAATCCCCATATCATCTACACCCATAGCAAGGCAGAGTAAAAAATAGACTTCTATTATGATGACTCTTAAGCACTGCAGGATCTTGAGTGTTTCAGTGCTTCAAGTAAATGTAAAAAGAGAAACACACTAAGATATGTCTATTTTATTACACATTAATATTAATTACTTGGACGTGGATCGTCTTTAATATAAACATTCATCTCTCCAAGCCTTATGCATAAAAATGAAAATACTTGGTGATGTTTTATTTTTACTATTTTGTCCCTGAGTTGAAAATCAATGCACCCTCCAGACATCCTTTGTTTACTACTGATCTTAGAAATGTCTGTTTCTAATCACACCATCCAGCTCCATTTGGCATATTTTGTATCAATCATGCTCATTACTGCTTGATCTTCCCCTTTCGTTTTGACATCTGTTAAAAGGAGCAGCTTGAGGAAGAGCCTCGCTGTCATTTTTTTAACAAAAGCTTTCCCATTTGATTAAAAAAAAAAAGGGGGGGGGAATCATATAAATTACATGCCGTTATCAACGGTACCTAATAGTTAGTTCAAAATAGCCCAGTTCCCTGAAAGCAATTTTGCTGGTTCACCATGTTCTGTCCACCTTAATTAATGACTCAGAAAAGCAAAACATGCATATGGTAACTTCCAGCATAGACGTTGATTTTGTGTAGGCTTGCTACCAACTCTCTTATGTAGTCTCCTTTTTGCTCCTTGGTCTCCAGTTTTTTAAAGCTTCAGAAATTTGAAAATGGATCCAAGTAAAGCAAGAAGTACGTTGGACATAAACCAGTTAGTTCCAAATCAAATGAATAGGTAACCCGGTTCCATTCTAATGATTAGACATCCCCACTCCAAGACTCAAACAGGCAGAAATCCTTTATAACGAGAGGCATACCAATGTATCTCTTAGTGGGAAGAAAGTGGGTCCAAACTAGAACTTCATAGTTATTTTTGTTAGTGTTTAAAAATAATATTCAAGTGGGAAAAGATAAATAAAACGATGCACGTACAAAACACAAAAGAGGCTGTCACTTGTTTTCATGAACATTCATCAAGTGATCATTTTTAGAGGAGAAAATATTTGGATACTATACAGAGCAGTATCTGCTTCTGTATGTTTCTTAAAAATCAGCAGGTATCAGCAGTTTCTGTGAGAGGGTCATCACCTGTTGCCCTTGAAGTATTTTCTTTTTTGTTATATCTTGCTTGCCCGTGGCAGGGTAATAAATACTGTTCTACACTAAGAAGTAAAGAAGAGTTTACCATAATGTGTTTCTTCTTCAAATCAATACATTATTCTAAATCTATGGGAACTAAAGGAGTAACAATTGTCCCAGCGTTTAAATCATCTTGTGTCTCTTGCATTTCACTGCCAAAACAATTTTGAACAGAATGGGGTGGGTTGGGGCGGGGGGTAGGGAAGAGATGCCCAATTGTCCTGTACAAAATGCAGCATTCCAAATTTACAAGCCTTTAAAGAGGGGGGAAATAAATGATGCAGGATAATGTGAGACAGATTTCATTAAGGTAACACTACGCTTTCATTCTAAGTTTCTTGAGAACAAGCACTTTTAATTAATTATTAACCAGCACTTCTCTCTGTATCTGTTCCTAGGTAGACGTGACAGAGCTGGCATATGTGTTTCCCTGTCCCCCTCTGAGTTGGCAGGAGGCTACAGCTATAGACTAGGGCAGGTGCTCAGCGGGCTTGCAGTGCTCGCAGTCTGACACTCCTTTTTAAGGAAAGAGGGAAGAGAAAAAGAAGAAAAAGTGATCATAAGCTTTTCGAATACCAACAGAGATGTTTACGGCTTGGCCACACGGAGCCAGCCTTATACTCATTACTGATCTCCCCAACACACAATCACTACTGATTTCAAAACAGAAAGGAGCCACACCTAAGCGCTGGCCCAGGAACTCAAAATCCACTCCGCAGCCACCACGAACTCTGTCTCCTGTTCAACTGATCATGGCTCAAAGGCCAACACAGCAGCATGCTAACAACATTATCCCATCAAGACTTCTACACGTATTCTGATTTTTTTTTCAGTCTCCTTCCCAAAGGTCCTCCTTCTCAAAAGGAATACTGTCTTCTTATCCTTTAAGGATAAGAAAAGAGTGTTCGCTCAATACAGAATATTATAGTGAACACTCGGAAGCACTCTGAAAGACAATTAAATATTTTAGTGGAGGTCTATAAAGACTGTAACTCTACGGTTCCATTCACAGATGTACCCGTGATTAAATGTCACTGCCCCAACCTTTCTGTCTAAGTTCCTCCTCTATGAATTAGGAACAGTGAGAACCATATCCCAGAGCACTGGAGGCTTAATAAAACACAGAGACCTACCCATGATGCACCGTGACTTAACTTAATTTGCTCATGATATTCCCCAGACCCAACTCAGACAACAGAAAGCAGTTGAGTAAATGAATTGGCGTCAAGCCTTATGCATTCCCAAGCACTTTCTCCTGTATAATCTCATCTAAGTCTCAAAACTATGTTAAGCGGGGTAAGAAAAGTATTATAAAAACCCATTTTGCAAATGAAGCAATTGAGGTGGGAGCTGATGAACAGTGCTAGAGAGGAGTGGAGAAATGATGACAACCCAAGCCCCCTCACTCCTCCTTCAGTCGGATCTTGTCATTCTGCACTTAAAGCTTGATTAAATATCAAGAAATCACCCTAGCTGGCGTGGGTCAGCAGATAGTGTCAGCCTGCGGACTGAAGGGTACCAGGTTCGGTTCCAGCGAAGGGCACAGGCCTGGGTTGGGCCTCGATCCCCCAGTAGGGGGCGTGCAGGAGCCAGCCGATCAATGATTCTCATCATTGGTGTCTCTCTCTCTCCTCCCTTCCTCTCTGAAATCAATAGCGAAACACATTTTCAAAAGAAACAAGAAACAACCTGCGCAGAATCAGTAAGACATAATCAAGCAAAGAGAAACGAATCACTGCACATTTTTTTCCAGTTTGATGAGAGAAATGAACAATGACCGTGTTCTGCTTAAAATCTTAAATAACCAAGGCCAAGACATGTACCATTTATAAACGCACAGGTGATCAGAAAGAACAGGGAACCCACACAATGTGCACGGAGCCGGCATCTCCCTGACTTGCTCTGCTCCTTAGCCTCTTAAGGGCACTATTTGGGAAGGCGTCGCTAAAAACTGCAATCCACCGTCAAGTGAAGGCTTGCCTTTCTAACCAAGCACGTCTTCTTGTCGGCTGATGCGCAGAAACACGCCGAAGCCCCCACGGGGAAGCTCGCGTGCGCGTGAAGTCTTCACAGGGGGCTCGTGGATGGTTCGGATCTGACATATAACTAAATTGAACCACACTCTCGGAAATCAAGGGGGTTTTCCAAGCTTCTGTTCCTGCGCATATTTTGTGCTCCCTCTAGAGCTTTTCGCCTCCAAGAGCCTAATGTGGATTTCCTGGCGAACCTCAGTTCCCGGACCCAGCGCCGCCCAGAGACCTGCGGGGACGGAACCGCCCGAGGAGCTGCCTCCGGGCGCACGAAGCGCGCACGCACCCAGATAACCCGCACCCCGCCGGGGTCCAGGCGCCGGCGCTCCCACCATCTCAAGTTCCCTAAGTGGAGAAAGTCCCTTTCGCCTCGCCGTGGAGTTAGGGGCGCCGAGAGGGGCCCCCTCTTCCCCCGGGCCGGGTCCCCACGCCGGCCCCCCGCACCCCGGGCCGGGCTCCGCGCAGATCCCGGCGCCTCGGGCTTGGCCGCAGCCCGGCCTCCCGCGCGCCCTCCCCGCCGCGTCTCCGCACCCCGCGCGGTCTGGGCCGGCCGCCCTCCCCGCCGCCAGCGGGGCGCCCCGGGCAGAGGGGGTCCTCCACCGGCCCGCCACCCCGTCCCGGGCAGAGGGGGTCCTCCACCGGCCCGCCACCCCGTCCCGGGCAGAGGGGGTCCTCCACCTCCCCGCCACCCCGCCCCGGGCAGAGGGGGTCCTCCACCGGCCCGCCACCCCGCCCCGGGCAGAGGGGGTCCTCCACCGGCCCGCCACCCCGCCCCGGGCAGAAGGGGTCCTCCACCGGCCCGCCACCCCGCCCCGGGCAGAGGGGGTCCTCCACCGGCCCGCCACCCCGCCCCGGGCAGAAGGGGTCCTCCACCGGCCCGCCACCCCGTCCCGGGCAGAGGGGGTCCTCCACCGGCCCGCCACCCCGTCCCGGGCCCCGGGCGGGCAGAGGGGGTCGGGGGCGGCCGCGCGGGGCCGGAGGCCGCGATGCGCACGCCACTGGGGAGCCCCGCGCCTCCCGCCTCCGCCCCGGCCGCCCCGGGTCCCTCCCCTCCGGCTCCTGGGCGTGCAGCCGGGTGTGAGCGGGAGCGGGAGCGAGGCGGCCCGCGTGTGCGGGGGGGACACGGGGCGGGGGGACACGGGGCACCGGGCACCGGGCAGGCACACCCCGCCCTCCCCGCCCCGAACTCCGAGCACCGGGGGCAGCGGGGCTCTGGCGCGGCTCGCCCCGGGGCTGGGACAAAGCTGCGCGGCCTCGGGGCGAGCGCGGGGCCCCTCCGTCCCCTCTGTCCCCCCCAGCCGCGGCTCTGCGTGCGTCCGCGGGGGCCTGCGGTCCGCCTGGGGGCGGAGGGGACCCCGGGGGGGCGGAGGGGACTCGGGTGGGGCGGAGGGGACCCGCGTGGGGGCGGAGGGGACTCGCGTGGGGGCGGAGGGGACTCGGGTGGGGCGGAGGGGACCCCGGTGGGGACGGAGGGGACCCGGTGGGGGCGGAGGGGACCCCGGTGGGGGACGGAGGGGACCCCGGTGGGGGCGGAGGGGACCCCGGGGGGGCGGAGGGGACCCGGGGGGGGCGGAGGGGACCCCGGAGGGGCGGAGGGGACCCCGGGGGGGCGGAGGGGACCCCGGTGGGGCGGAGGGGACCCCGGGGGGGCGGAGGGGACCCCGGTGGGGCGGAGGGGACCCGGGGGGGCGGAGGGGACCCCGGGGGGGCGGAGGGGACCCCGGGGGGGAGGGGACCCCGGGGGGGGCGGAGGGGACCCCGGTGAGGATGGAGGGGACCCGCGTGGGGGCGGAGGGGACCCCGGGGGGACGGAGGGGACCCGGGTGGGGGCGGAGGGGACCCGGGGGGGACGGAGGGGACCGGGTGGGGCGGAGGGGACCCGGGTGGGTGGAGGGGACCCGGGGGGGACGGAGGGGACCCCGCGTGGGCGGAGGGGACCCCGGTGGGGGCGGAGGGGACCCCGGGAGGGGGCGGAGGGGACCCCGGGGGGGACGGAGGGACCCCGGGGGGGGCGGAGGGGACCCCGGGAGGGGGCGGAGGGGACCCCAGTGAGGGCGGAGGGGACCCCGGTGGCGGCGGAGGGGACCCGTGGGGGGCGGAGGGGACCCGAGGGGACGGAGGGACCCCGGGTCCCGCCCCGCGCTCACCTGTTCAGCACTTTGCGGAGGCGCTGGCGCACGCCGGCCCGGGAGGAGGCGGACAGGCCGCCGCCGCCGCCCTCGGCCGGCAGGTTCTCGATGGTGGTCACCACATGGGCGGGCAGGGCGGGCAGCGGCGGCTGCGGCGGCTGCGGCGCCGGCTCCGGGGGGATCATCGCGGCGGCGGCGGCGGCGGCGGCGGCGCTCAGAACGCGGCCCGGCTCATCGCGCGGCTCCGGCGGAGGGCGCGGGCCCGGCGGCGGCGGCGGCGGCGGCGGCGGCGGCGGGGGAGGCGGGCCGCCGGGAGGGCGCGCGGCGGGGAGGCGCCCGGCTCCGGCCGCTGCGCTGCCGCCGCCCCGCCCGCCGCGCACTGCTGCCCGGGCCCGGGCGCCGCGGCCGCCGCCCCCACGTCCCGGCCCGGCCCGGCCCGCGAAGTGGCCGCGGAGGGCGCCGCGCGGGGACGCGGAGCTGGACTCCCCGGGAGAGAGGGGCCGGGCGGCGGAGGGAGCGCCCGGGGCTCCTCGGGGCGATCGTCCCCGGCGCCCGTGCCCGCTGGCCTCGCCGGGAAGGCTGCGGGCTCGTGGCTCGCGCGCGGCTCGCGGAGTGAGAGCCGGAGAGTGAGCCCCGCAGCCGGGAGGGGCGCCGCGGCGGCGGGGAGAGGGGGGCCGGGCGGGGACACGTGCGTCCTGCGCTCGCCAGAGGGCGCTCCGAGGGGCCTCGGCACCGCTCGCTCCGAATGAACGGCCTTTCCTCCTCGGATTCAGGGGGCCTGCCTTATTGTTCACTGCCTCCCTCAGGGGTCGCTCCTGCCGGAGCCTTCCCGGACCCCGGGCCCCGTTGGATGGGCCCATTGGATGGCCCCACAGTGCAACCACTGCATCCCTGCACACCCAACAGCACCGGGTTCCGGGCTGTAAGCTTCCTGCGCTACGGCACCCTGTCTCATTCAACTTCTAGCCCATCAGTCTAGTGTCTGGCATGTAATTAGCATTTGTCAGATGATTGACTGACAATGAAGAAGTGGACTTAGAAATGTGTCCTACATAGTCTCAAAAAATCAAGTACTGTTTAAAAATATATAGAGAGAGAGACAGATAGCCCGGCCAGCATGGCTCAGTGGTTGAGTGTGGACCTATAAACCAGGAGGGAGGTCAGGGCATATGCCCAGGTTGCGAGCTTAATCCCCAGTGTGGGGCGTGCAGGAGGCAGCCAATCAGTGATTCTCTCTCATCATTGATGCCTCTCTCTAGCTCTTTTTCCTTCTCTCTTCCTCTCTGAAGTCAATAAATATATATATATATATATATATATATATATATATTAATATATTTTATTGATATATTACAGAGAGAAAGGGAGAGAGCTAGAGAGCTAGAAAATGTCGATGAGAGAGAAACATCGACCAGCCGCCTTCTGCACACCCCCCACCGGGGATGTGCCCGCAACCAAGGTACATGCCCTTGACCGGAATCGAACCCGGAACCTTTCAGTCCGCAGACCGAGGCTCTACCACTGAGCCAAACCGGTTTCGGCAAATATATATATATATATTTTAAAAATACATAGATGGGACAAAGCTCTTCCTACTAGACAGACTTCATTTAAAGTTAGAGGGGGAAAAGCTGATACAGGAGGAAATCTCTACTGAACAAAATATATTGCCTACCCAAGCTGGAAAACACTTTAAGAAAAGGTCAAGAGCTTTTGAAAGTAAGGTAGTTAAATTTTACCCAAACAGAAATTGTCCCTATAAGTCTTGACTATCTCGTGTATTTTTACTGTTCTGGGCATAAGTAAATGACTCATTCACACAAGAAGACTTATAGAAATTTTATTATATTCAGATATTCTTTGTCCATATCTTATCTGAGCTTGAGAACAAAGAGCCATGCACTGTTATATTTGTAATTCAGCTAACCAGACAAAATAAAAAAGGTGAGTTAAGCAATTACTTGGTGAAAGAAATCAATATAGACCAAGTTCATAATTGAACTCCCCAAAATCTCCTTTTTATTCCGTGAAGCAGAGTATTTTTTAATAATGCATATAAAATATAAAATTCTGTATGAAAACTATTTGATAGCAAGGGCATGAGTTATTTTTTAAAATTGTTTTTGCTTTAGCTTTGGAGAGCTTTGCAGTTTTTTCCTCACAGATTTAAAATAGTTATGTGTTTCCTCTTAGCTAACACTACCGTTCTGAGCACTTGCTGGCCTTGTATGGCCAAAGGCAGCCTGCACGTATGATGAATGTGAGAGAAGGGGTTGTGTGTGGCTCAAATTGACTTCACATAATTAAGTTTAACTTAAAAATCGAGTTTGCCCCTTAACACATATTTCATCAACACTTACTGTGTCCTGGACACTGAAATTGACTCTATGGCGCAAAGATAATAAAGACAGTGCCTTTACTTTGAAGGGATTCTCAATTCCAGAAAGCAAAACAGACCCCCATGCAACCAAATACATGATCAAGGGGTAAGTGCTACACTGGAAGAATGAACACCTTCAACGAGGATAAGAAGGTGGGTGAAGTTCTCTTTACAAAAGAGCTGCAGAGGAGTGGCATGGCGGCATCTGTGAGGATCTGACCTGGTGGGGAGGAGGAGGGTGTAGAATCTCCCCAGGTGGAGAATGAGTGTCCGGAGCAGGAGGGCAGTCCTGGCAGCCGCCGCTGAGTAAACAAAGGCCTGATGGAGAATTGTGCACAGCGGGTTTGCAGGTGATTCGAAGAAGCTGAGGCTGAGAGAACATGTGGGAAGTGTCATGAAATGGAGCTGATGCAAAAAGTTTAGTTAACAGCCCTAACCGGTTTGGCTCAGTGGATAGACTGAAAGGTCCCGGATTCGATTCCGATCAAGGGCACGTACCTTGGTTGTGGGCACATCCCCAGTGAAGGGTGTGCAGGAGGCATCTGATCGGTGTTTCTCTCTCATTGATTTTTCTAGGTCTCTATCCCTCTTCCTTCCTCTCTGTAAAAAAAATAAAATAAATATTTTTTTTAAAAAAAGTTTAGTTAACAGCCACATTTCCCAGAGTTCAGCCATTGTTAAATAAATTAATAAGTTTTGCCATATCTGCATACCACCTGTACTACTAGTTACTTAATATTGTTTTAAATGAGTCCCTAACATGCAAAGGTCTATTTTAGCTTCATGCTAAGCAATAATAATTCATAAAATTATACATTTGAGGTGCTAACCACATTTTCCCAATAGTCATTAAAATAAAAATAAGTAATAAAATTATGTAAATGCTTCGCACTGTACCACCTAAAATTATCTCTCGAGCCACTAGGGGCACATGCTCTACACTTTGGGAAACACTGCTTTGCATTAATAAGTAACAGGGAAAGAAACAGCTTTTACAAACTATCATTTTTATTTTTCAGATATGGGGGGGGGGGTGAGGAAAACATTGCTTCTATGAAAATATTTTCCAATAAAGCAGTTGTAAATTTGCTGCAAGAAGCAAGCAGGTAATTGTTGAACAAGTGATAAAAGAGAAAATTAATTGAGATGAGAGCAGGAAGGAATGGCATGATTGTAAAGGATCAAGCTCCGTTGAGACAAAAATTCAGTAGAAACAGTCCAATATGCGACCTGAAATTGATCAATTCCCTTTTGTCCAATATGGTAGCTACTGACTACACGAGGCTATTGAAATGTAGCTACAAGTTAATTCAAGTTAAATAAAATTGCATCTCAATTCCTCAGGCACACTGGCCACATTTCAAATGCTCCCTGGCCACATGTGGCTAGTGGTTACTCTGTTGGACAGAGCAGATATAGGACATATCCACCAACCACAGGGCCTCAAGGAGTAGACTCCTAAAATCACACTGAAAACCCAGAGCTGAATACATTTCCCTCCGCAGGGCAATTAGAGGACAAGGCCTCAATTAGTAAGGGAAACATGGCTTTTTATGACCAGGAATAAGGCTACTGTTCTGATAGAAGCTTCTGATGCCTAATTTGAGTGGAATTGATAATGAGGAAATGTAAAATGCTAACTAATCAGAGGAATTCCTAATTCCTTTCTGCTGCTGCTCAAATTCCCTGGTGTGGCCTCTTCAGAATAAAGAGAGCAAAAAGAGGAAAACTTAGCACTCTAAGTTAAAGTTCCGGCTATTGACAAAGTTCTATGCTTCTAGAACACTCCAGGTCTCTAGTTGAATGACAACTACGTCCCCACCCACACTATCACCCCAGCGGACAGACACCCTGCTCTTCCTCTTAGTTTAGGAATTCCTCCCATACATATACATCTTCTGGTTTTTCCTTTTCCGCCCCCAGAATGTAAATTTATGTAGTGAATATTGTTCTTATTTACTATGACTGTAAATTCATTTCTTCCGGCCTGAGTTTTTCTGATAGTAAAAATGAAATAATGTAGTTGTAGGAAAGACTAAATTAAGTCAGATGGCATGTAGGTGCTTACTACAAACATAAAAAATACCAAAAAAATACACGTAATACCTATAATAAGTCCTTCTCTATTCGCACTATGGTTTTCCGGTGGCTTATAGAACTGAGATTCGGTATCCCAATCTGTGAGCCTGCCATTTGACACGGCGCAACTTCAGCCTTAATGGTAATCAATCGACCAATGGCCGCCAAGGATCTCCTCTGTGCAGGACGCCAGAGCGAATCAGTGGTCCCGTAGACGTCTTCCAATGTAACTCCCACATTCAAAGAACTTAGAAGTACTTCAAGAACAGTCAGTAGTGAGGAAAATGGAAGCTGCGACTGCCATCAATAAGGCTTCAGACAAACTCTGAAAGTCATGCCAAAGCCACCACCATTTTTGGAAAAGGATGGCCCAACAGAGAACAGAGGACCTCAAGGAAGGTGGAATATTTTGAAAACTTACAGTGAGCCTTTTAATACCTTCTTGGCGGCTGGAAGGATTTGTAATGGAAGTATGGGGGATCAGAGTCCCAATATGAATGGTAAAGGCTCAAAGCTTGAAAGTGTGCCTCCAGATTAGAGAATCACATCATTGGAACATGACGTCTATGAATGCCAGTACGTACTAGTTTGATTCATACCTGCCACATTTAGATAACCCTGAAAAATACTCAAAATATCTCATGTATGTAAATAATCATTAGACCTTTTAAATTTAAGGTCCATCATGATCTCTTAATTTTCCATGAAAATATTTCTCCCAGAAACACACACACAAAAAGATGTACAATTTTCCAAAGTTGCAACTTAAAAATGATACTGGGTTGGTCTGCAGAATGTTAAAGGAATTTCTTCTGAGTGTACAACTAACTACATGGAGAATCCACATAATAATAGGGGGTGTGACCGCTTTACTGCCCCCCACTGTTGAATCAGTGGGTCAGAAACACTTCAATCAGAAAGCTGGGCGACTTGCCCTGTGCCTGGTGCTTCCTGAGAAGCCAAAGACCCTCCTCCACCCCAGTCTCCCTCGGGAGCTCTCTTCTCACTGTCACGCAGAGACAGCCACTTCCAGAACACGGGCTTGAAAAGGGAAGGGGTGAAATATGTGGAGGTGTGGTCCCAGAAAGTGTTTGGTAAGGGTGGCGGGGAGAGCTCATGACAGCATTCATGGGGACTGACGTTCTTGTGTGCGTTACTCCCTCAGAATATTAGAAAGGCAGAAGCAGGGGTAGGAGCAGATCTCATTTCCGTTCCACAGAGCTGCACTAGAAGGAAGTCCGCCAAACATCTCAAATGGGGCTCTGACTTATTACCATCCAACTGCATTTCCGGAAGGGCTTTTAAACTAGCATCCACTGAGATAAGGATAACTAGCAAACTCTGTCTGTTGGCAAATAGTGGGTTTGAATTAAATTCACCTTCTCATAATATAAGATATATTTTTAAAGTATTAAATTCGATATCAGTTAGGATTATAAAATGCAAGCACCAAAAACCAAATCTAATTATCTTAAGGGGGTGGGGGGGAAGAAGGAGAGAGAGATTTACTGCAAGAATAAAAGAAGAGGATGGGGCTTTTCATTCGTTAGTTCATTTGTTCATTCAGTATGTCTTTATTAAACCGCTAGTATGTGGCAGACACAGCATATATATGAAATGATTGGCTTATAGTCTATAAAAGCCTTTTTATAGGACACATTTAGCGGTCAGCTGACTCTATTCTCCCCAGTGTATTCTGTCACAGCTGCTGACCCAAGTGTTGTTTATTTATGACCTTGACATAATAGATGGCTGGTGTGGCTCAGTGATTGAGCGTTGACCTATGAACCAGGAGGTCATGGTTCCATTCCCAGTCAGGGCACTTGCTAGCTCGATCCCCAGTGTGGGGTGTGCAGGGGGCAGCCAATCAGTGACTCTCATCATTGGTGTTTCTGTTTCTCTCTCCCCCTCTCTTCCTCTCTGAAATCAATAAGAATATATATTTTAAAAATAGATAGGCTCATGGGCTTTTTAATTTAAAAATATCAAGACTAATTTACTAAAATGTATTCTAAAGGGATATTTACGCTTTTGTAGATTTTTAGGTATCTGTATTTTTAAACATTCTACAATTTAATGCCTAAGTTTCTCCTGAAAATAGCAAATAAAATTGCAGATTTATTAAAAGTGTATATATATGTAATGTATATTTTATATAGTATAGGATATTGCATATAGTAGTGCATAATTGTATGTTCCACTATATATATGATCATACATATAGGTATGTATGCATACTGTACTATTTATATATACATTAGTAGACATACACATACATATATACATATGTGTATATATGTGTGCATTGCTTTTTTTTTAATATTTCGGGTAGACTTGCCCACACTTGGGACCGCTCCCGGAAATGTCCAAATGAGGCTAGAAGCAAGGTGACCAGCGGACCATGGTGGAACTGAGAGCCACAGGAGCTACATATGACACACAGAGGAGCAACTCCGGGACTCAGAACTGCGGAAGGACTTGGGCAACATCCCTCCTTTCCCAGGACACACTGGGCCCGGGTTTTCCCCCGGGGCGCTTTTATAAGGCTGTCCTTCTCTCTCAGGATTGAGCACAGCTGCTCCTGCCGGCTACAAGCTGATCCCTGCGCATCAATCTACTCCAGACGTCTCGCCCCCGGCCACCACTTGCTTCACAAAAGATTTCTGTAAAATAACTTTCCTCCCTGCGGGGTTTCCCCGGGACCAAAGCATGCGATCACATTGTCAGAGTGTCGGCGACACCGTTGTTTACGTGTCAAGTGTGCCTGGACAGCATCCTCAGCCGAAGACAAATGGCCCAGCCAGGGACAGTGGGAGGACCAGCCGAGCCAGAGCCGCCCAGGTCAGTGCGGAGGAAGCTGCGGTGTTTGCTCCTCAAGAGAAGGTGGGATTCCATTCGGGGAGGGCATGCTGATGGCTAGAGTGTTGCCACCTGAAAAATAATTGGGGTATTTTTCTTAAAGACGGAAAAGTCAAGTCTCCTCTAATGGATTTTTGTCCAAGAACTGAATGCCTGTTGGTGGACACGCTAAAAGAACGTAATCCGATGTTGGCTGTGGTACCTAATGGGTCATGATGGAGATGCTCTTCTGAGGGCCCAGCAGAACTGGTACTTGTGGGCCTGTTCAGCGAACGGGAGGTGGAGAGGATGAACAGAAAAATGAAAAGAAGTCTCGATTTCCCAGGTATTTAACTGTTTCATCTTCTTGAAGACCCGCACACACCACATCTTGTTCTCTCTACAGGGAGTAGAAAATTCTGCTGTTGAAACTTCCAGAAAGAAATGAATAAGAGAGACAGGTAGACCTTGACGGCTACAGAGCCACCACTCGGTTCTGTGGGGCTAGTTTTCCGTTGCTGCAGAAATAGTAATGGAAAAATGTCCCCACTGTTCTCCTGAAAAGGCTTTTTTGTTCGGTGAAGCCTGTCGGGAATTATAGGACAAATCAAAGGGTCAGATGGTTACCTCTTTCTTTGGAGAAAATACATGTGTGGGGAGAACCAAAGGAAGGCCTGGGTAAAAAAGAGAGAGAGAGAGAGAGAGAGAGAGAGAGAGAGAGAGAGAGAGAGAGAGAGAACAATGAAAATCCTTTGCTCCTTTATTCTGGAGAACATTATAGTTTGCGTCTGCAGAAAAATATCAAGGCAGGTGCTGGGGGAAGCTCTGGGAAGAACGTGTATACCTGGACCCTGGACGGTGTGCGCCCGGCTGCCGCCGACTTGGCATTGCCTCACGTCCCGCACACAGACGGACTGAAGGGAGAACCCCTGGGAAAGCGATCTGTTCACAATAAGGCTGCTGTGGGAATGGCCGCTGTTTTCTAATAAACTGCTATAACAGTTTCTGAAGGCAGGAGACAAGAGGACCAAAAAGGAAGCGTGTGCACTGTTAAAGCAGAGTGGTTGCACAGCATAAGGGATTCATCTTTCCCGTAAAGATACAAACAGAAGGACTGATGAGTTCCTATGGGCATGAAAGCAGAGATGAAGCCTCTCTCTCTACAGTGGTCAGGCCCTAAAGAATCTGAACCACTGGCATGCCATAATGCTCCAGAGAGATGATTTTAAGACATTCATTCATCAAATGCTCACCCCGCTCTTGGGCCTCCAAATTATGTCTCACTGATTACTGGATAAGTATCTTTGGAGCAACGAACATAAATTAAGACTTCATTTCATTTACATCTCTTTCTCTTTTCATGGAAAAGAATAAAAGGCTTGTAGTCAATGACAGCCAATAAATTTGGACTTCCATAATTTACATAAGTCTCTCTCTTCCATAATTACATAAGATTTTTTTTCTAGAATGAGAACATCATGCCCAATAGCAATTTCTATTAACTTTTGCCAAACTATGTGGATGAGTAAAAAATTTAATACTGTATAAATATTGACACTCAATGAACTCTTTCATCTTCAGCTAATATTAATCAGACTTTGATGTTTAGTTATAACAAATGGCCATGAATGAAAAAAAATCTCCTTGTTGTACATTGCATATTGGATCTTAGCATAAATCAACTGAAATACAGCTTCGCTGGCTGCATTTTAATAAATACTTTAAAGGGTTTAATAATTTTCCACGACATATACAGGTATGCTTTTAATTTAAGATATTTACTTTAGAGAATTCCACAAATAGACATCAAAGCTTCATTACACTTGATGTTTGCTTTTAAAAAAAATTAGAGAGTTTGCACTTAAAAACTAACTTTTGTGGTTTACCCAAGCATAACTGATCCTTGAATTTTAATGAGCATTATACATCATTAATATGGATGTTAGAGTTAAGGAAAGAAATCTAGTTAAAGGATTCCCACATGCCATGGTGAATCATTGAGAGCAATTTTTTTGATAGGGTCATTTATTCTGCTTAAAAGTAATATGTGGGTCACCTGTTCTATGTGATATCCACCTGACATCAGGGAAAAGTTTGGTCAGAAGAAGGGATGGGATTTGTTTGCTTGGTTGTTTTGTCTTTAATCTTTTCTCAGCAAAAATTGCAAGTAAGCATACATGTATAACTTATTTATATTGTGCAATTTATCCTATCAATAAAGGGCTTTAATTTTGAGAATATTTGGCTATAAACATTTTCTCAGTATTTTCTCAGATGAGTTTGCCTATGCCTCATATTTGAATTCTATATGAATTCAGCAATTTCAGAAGTACTTGTATTGACCAAGTACTATTCTGTTCCAAAATAAGGCCTTCAAGTTAAGTATAGTTCAGATTGTCCCAACATGAAGGGTCATAAGAACAACAAGTATAAACCAGTACAGTCCAAGCAAATCAGAATGCATGGCGTGCGGTCAACCTGACAAGCACACAAGGCTGTTGATAGCATTGAGGCCGATAATGATGTACTTAGAAGAACATGTGCCCGGCGTATTTCAGCATTCAGCATTTGTGGCTAACCCCCATGTCTGTGAAGCTGCTGCTTCTATTCATCCTGTCTCACCCTCCTTAGGATTAGCCTTGGTTCAGGAAAGCTTTCTGCCAGATATAACAAAATGCTATCTTCGATCACAGGCCCAAGGGACTGTTTCTGTTACTTATTTATTTTCTGGTAAATGCTTTGTCACCAGCATTCCATCTCATTTGCTAAAGCAACCTGTAAATATAGCACCGTCTGAGAACATCAAGCCTTTTCTGCTTCTGTTTGCTGAAATTCATCTGTTTCTAGCCATCTAGCTGTAATCCCTAGCTTCCCATCTATCTCTTCAGCAGCCCTTTGCGATGGTGTTGATGAAGAGCCTCGACTTTGAGCTAGCGGCTGCCCAAGACTTCTGGCTGCCAGCACTTGGGAAAGATGAATCCAAGTCTTTGCAGAGCCTTTGTGATGCCTCACAAAAGGAGCATTCTCCATCTTCGGGATTGCTGCGCGGCCAGAAACTTTTCTCAGATAGTCTTTACAATCAAAAAAATAAATAAAATACAATACAAGAGCAAAGTGATGGGGTTACACTCCTATTGAGCTGCTAATAATTACTTAAACCTTACACAATAATTTAACATACTCGGCTCGGGTCTGTATACTTAAATGGGCTATAGATTCGTAAAAGTCTACTCAGCCATAGTTTGGATTCCCTTTATAAAATGTCATCATTTCACCACAACGTCTCAGTTTCCTGTCTTGTAAAATGAGACTTCCACTACATTGTTGTTCTCTAAGTTTAATAAAGCAGAGCACTGAGACAATCACTCGGGGAAACTGACCAAGGAAAACCACATTCAAATGTCAGCTACCTCACACATTGGAAATGCAGATCAGAATCAAAATGCATTTCTTTTTCATTCCTGGAATTTCCAAATAATCACCTCTTCCTCTTTTGCTTTGGAGAAGGGTTCTCAGATCACCAGCAGCAAATGCGGGACTGGGTGAGAATTTCCAGTTTTACAGTTCGGAACCTGCTATTGTTCACTTTCACCGTGGAACAAAGGGCATAAGCATAGAATTGGCAAAGAGTTCTACGCCGAAGGCACCGTCAGCCTCACACAGGCAGGAGAAAACATATCCAAATGCAGCAGACAACTCGGCTCATCCTCATTCAGTGTGTGTTACAGGCCCCATATTCTGCCAGGTACTTTACATACATTATCTCTGACTATAGCTGCAGTAATATTATCAGTAGGCTTTATTGTTATCTCTATTTTGAAGATTAGGAACTTCAGTCTAGAAAAGTTGAGAAAGTGGCTCAAGGATACATTGTTAATAAGGAGGAAAGCCAGGATAAAGCCAGTATGGGGCAGAGGAACGATTTTACTCTACACTCCTTTGTACCCTCAATACTAAGCGTCTACAATAGGAACAAATGTAAATAATGTTCTTTGAAAGAAATGGTAAATAACACGCATATGCTGAGAAAAGACTCTTAAGTAATATTCTAGTCAGGAAACACAGTGATCTAGGCAGTATAAATCCATGGATATATGCACAAAGTAATATACCACAGCCAAGAATGTATTTGTTACAGAAAAGCAATTTATGGCAAAACTAACATATGCATCAACTAGCTCTTTGACAGTTGAAAATTGTTCATAACTTCTTCTCCTCTTTAAATCTGTATTTTAATTCCACCTTCTCCATATAACTTTATCCTAAGGTAAAATACTTCATGCTTCATAGTATTTTAATTCATCTTCCAATCTTACTTCTTAGCAATGCACACACATATGTATATGCATTTGAATATTGTTCATTTTATGTGACTATTAGATTCTAAGTCAGGGGTTAGAAAACATTTTCTGTTGTCAAAACCATTTTGGCTCAGTGGATAGAGAGTCGGCCTGTGGACTGAAAGGTCCCAGGTTCGATTCCGGTCAAGGGCATGTACTTTGGTTGCAGGCACATCCCCAGTAGGGGGTGTGCAAGAGGCAGCTGATCAATGATTCTCTCTCATCCATGTTTATAACTCTCTATCCCTCTCTCTTCCTCTCTGTGAAAACTCAATAAAATATTTTTTAAAAAAAAAAAAGAAAGAAAACATTTTCTGTTAAGGGGCCAGATAGCAAATATTTTAGGCTTGAAGCCATTTTATCTTAGTCCCAACTACTCAACGGCCTTTACAGCATGAAGGCAGCCATGATAACACACAAACAATGGGAGGTGGCTGTGGTCCAGGAACACTTCATTCACTAGACAACAGGTGTCATGGGCTACAGTTTGCTGATCCTTGCTGTACATGATTTAAAAGTATATATTTTTGCTAGAATAAGACAATGTTTAGAGTCAAATCCACTTTCACTTTTCGTTTTCATGAACATTAGCACTGAATAATTTTTGTGCATAGGTAAGTATATGGGAATGGAAATTGTTTTATTAGAGTAATATCACCTAGTTTTCTGGTGATTGAAATGGCCCAAGAAGTTATTAAAAACAAAAACAAAAACAAAAAACAGCATATTAAACCCAAAGAAAATGGAAGAGAAATAACAGCGATAAGAGTAGACATTAATGAAATAGAGAAAGAAATATACAGTAGAGAAAATTATTGGTACCAATCACCTAAAAATGCAATGCTTTATCAGATAACAATGTAATTAAGTCCTCTTTCAGTATGATTGAACACAAACCATGAAAGGTACAAAGAAATTGTTATCTAGTCAGTAAAGTCATTTACTTTCTTAACTCCAACACGAATATCTAGACATATCCCTCTGTTGGGCATTGTGGAGGTTCTTAATACCATATGCACCATAGTAAGATTATGAGAGAATTGGAAGTAAATCTTTCTTTAGTAAAATGAAGAATGGAGATTAAGAAGAAGGAGGTAAGAGAGGACAATCAGCCTTCTTTCACAGGGACTTACTTACTCATACTTTTGTGGACAGTTTTATTTTAGCACATAATACCCAATGCATTGGAGGAACACAATCCGATGTACTTAGATTTTTCCATGCCTGCATATCTCCTGGGTTTTTCTACTCTCAGGGGCACACATACTCCAGTTTGTCCTAAGTAAATCGATTCTTTCTTTTTCAGGATCCAAATCCCTTTGAAGCTCTGGACTATCTCCCACAGAATATTTCACATATACTCAAAAATTTGCATACAATTTTAAGGAATTCAAAGACCACCCTGAACTCTATGCGAGGATGATCAATTAAGGAACCACGGCCCAGATCCAACACCCTCAATGGAAGGTGAGGGATTAAGTGACTAGAAATAGTATGATAGAGTAGCTGGTAGAATATATGAAGAGTCCCTGGCCCAGAGACTAGTTTTAAAAAAATTCTTTCCTCTTCCCCTTCAGAATCAGAATGAAAATTTGAGTCTCCTGAATTTTCATTATATAACAGGTATTTTTAAAATAAGATAGTTAATTTAATTTATCTTAGCAGACCACATGTCTCTATTTGTAACCGCATCTTTAATTTGTTACTCTAGCATAATATTTCATAAATCTGTTTCTTTGAGTCCTGACTTTTAAGACTTTCATTCTCACAGAAAATTCTTGATGTTGTGCTGGCAACAAATGTTTGTTGAGTCATAAAAAAAAATTTTATTTCGACAGCATATTTCAAAATTAATTATGATTTCTCAGGTCTCAAAACTGCCCCAGCAACCCTGAAGCACTCTCAGACCCAGATCATAAACATCCAGACAAACCATGGCGACAACGCAGCCCAAGGGCCACCCCACAGGGTTTGGAAATGGAACTCAGGTAAACAGTCATTTTTCTTCCAGCTGCTGAGAAATAAAGAAAATAGTATTTCATTCTATCCCCCGGACTAGATTCTAACCACTAAGAGTATGCCCAAGAATTAAAATAAAAACCCCATAGGCTCAAAAATGAATCACAGGTAATTGCTAAGTGTCTGCAGTAACCTGTTGTTGGTTTATTGTGTACAACTTGTCTTTATCAAGTTGACAATTTGCTCATTTAGATCTGATATAAAGAAAACCCAACTTACCCGGGCCAGTTTGGCACAATGGATAGAGTTTCAGGCCTCGAACTGAAGTGTCCCAGGTTTGATTCTTGGTCAAAGTCACATACCTTGGTTGCAGGCGTGATCTCTGGCCATGGTAGGGGAGCGTGAATGAGGCAACCAATCAGTGTGTCTCTTTCACATGAATGTTTCTCTCTGTCTCTCCCCTTCCCTTCCACTCTGTATAAAAATAAAATAAAAAATAAATCAATTGAAAAATATCCTAGGGTGAGGATCAACAATAACAAAATTGTTACACACACACACACACCAAAAAAAAAAAAAAAACTTAATGTCATGAATGCATCAGTGAAAAAGTGGATAGATGCATCCATTTCATTACAAGCCCTTGATATGATTTGAACATGTTATTTATATTTCATGCATGAAGATATTGGTCTTCAAAATCTTGAAAAATATTGCTAAATGTTTCATTAGAAATTGCTTCTACATTTTGTGTCTGTGGAAGTCAGTGGTTCTCAAGGCAGGGGGTGGGGTGGGGTAGGGTGGGGTACTTTGGCCAACCAGGGAACACTTGACAATGACATTTTTTTATTATCACAAGTTAGGAAGATTAGTTCTTCTGGAACCTAGTGTAGAGATCAAGGATGCTGCTACCATCCTACAATGCACAGGGGCAGTCCCCCAAAAGCAAAGAATTATCCAACCCAAAATGTCAATAATGCTAAGGTTGAAAAACCCAGGTGTAAAACTACGTACGTAAGAAGGAATTCTTACCATTTGCAGCAACCTGAATGGAACTGGGTAACATTATGCTATGTGAAATAAGCCAGTCAATGAAAGAAAAGTACCTCATGATCTGACTTATTTATGGATAATAAAGAACATTATAAACTGATGAACAAAAAGATAGATACAGATGCAATAAAACAACAAACAGACTGTCAAATTACAGCGGGAAGGTTAGGGAGAGTTGGGGGAGATAAGAGATCAACCAAAGGACGTGTATTCATGCATATAAGCATAACCAATGGGTGCAAAACAATGGGGGGGTGAGGGCAAATATAGGAGTGGGAGGGCAATGGTAAAATATGTACACATATAATACCATAATAAAAATTGGGGGAAAATGATGATAAGAGAATTTAGTAGAGATCTTTTTTAAAAGGCTGTGTATGTAAATCTGTATTTATTTCTGTGACAATTACATATTGCCTGTGTATTTTATCTATTTCTACTAAAATAAACAAAAATGTTTTGAAAGTTAGCTTACTTTGCTTGTGTAAAAACATTTATTCATTGCAAAAAAATCACTGATATTAAATGCTTTATTTCCAATATTTTAATGTTTTCTGTGTGGGATGAAAATCTGTTCAAGGATATATGAAAATGCATGGAGAAAAACAAAGTTTATTCTTTATGCTTTATTGATATAGAAAAGAACTCCTAGAAGTAAGATTTAAAATAACAATTCCCACTTCTTGAAGCTTTAATCACATCCCATTTTGGAATGTCAATTTTTTGATAGCCAAAGAAATATTTTTAAATGGACAAAATTCAAAGCTAGGTCTTTAAAATGCACATATTTATTATGTTTCCTTACCTGTATTCTTAACCAAAAAAAAAAAAAAAAGTTCCCACAACATTTTAACTAAAGATTCAAAAAAAATAGCATGCTAGCAAATGTGATGTTAATATAATTGATCAAATCTTTGGTTGTTTCTGAAAATATTTGCAGACAGCAGAATTTTCTCTAGCTGGTTTATGAATAAGAAAGTGTTTTAGAAATATTATGCAGTTTTACTGAATATCTTGGAGTGGCCAAGTATAGTGTTCAAATGCTACACAGCCTGGAAATAGGACAGGAGAAGCCCTAAAGAACACCACTAAATTTAAAGGGGAAATGCAACTGCTCTGCCCTACTGGTCCACACATGTGACCCCAAGTCAGAACTTCACCATGGCAGAGTCAGGAGGGTGGGCCACCTCGGACATCAGTCACTCTGGGAGACACACTCAATGCACAGCTGCCACCCTTGTTGTCCACGCTCCCTCCAAATCAAGGGCAGGTGGGTCGGCTTGGTGAGAGCTAAATAACCTTGGCTGCCAGCGAGTGTGAAAACATAGATTTTAGCTTGATAGTCTCTATACATCTAGAAGTCAAGATAAAAAGGATTGGAATAGGAGCTGAGCCAAAATATAGTATCTGCCGTAGTCACCAAATCATTTTAAGATATCTGCATTTTTAGAAATATCTATTTCATAGCTGTCTAATTTTGTTCTGAAGCTATGTATAATCCTGTTTGTTTATTTGTTACAATTCTTCATGTTTGTGTTCTTTCTACAAATATTAAGTTTAAGTGCCATATCATTTATTTATATATCCTAGCAGTAGATATTTATTGAATGTCCACTATGGAATAAGCGAGTGGTCAGCAAACTCATTAGTCAACAGAGCGGCAAACCTCGGCTCTCAAGAGCCAACTTGGAATTAACACTGTTCATTCTGTTGCATACAGCTGTGAATTTAAAAGGCAAAAGTCCCTGCCCCCATGGAATTCACATTCCAATGGGAGATCAATAAATCAGGTAGGATTAGGGTCCGCTGCATATAACGAAAACAAAACTAAAGAACAGAAGCTTCGACAAGACAGACGTCTGTCCCGTATACAAAAGAAGTCTGAAAACTTGAAAGAATGGGTCCCAATTCTTCACTCTTCCCGGTCTCACCCCCTTTATATGGAAGAGGTGAGACTCACTCCCTAGAACCTGGGCTGGCCTTGTGCCATGCTTCGGCCGGTAGAATGGGGCAGAGGTGCTGATGTTCTGGTTCCAAGCCCCAACCCTAAAGGCCTTGCACTTTTCCACTTGCCCTTTCGTGCCATTGCCACTCTAAGACAAGGATGTGCCCAACTGCTCTGCTAGAGGATGACAGACACACGGAGCAGAGCTGAGACACCCCAACGGCCCCATTTGAACCCAGCCTAGATCAACCAACGCTCCACCGTCCCCTGGAAGCCTGAGGGAGCCCAGCCTCAGAGCAGCTGAGCCCCACATGAGTGAAAAGCAAGAATTTTTGGACGCCACTGAGGCCTTACTCAGTTTTCCTAAGGCAACCAAGAGAGGATGTAGGGTCGGAGCAGCCTGGGCAAGCGTGAAAGCTCAGAAGTGTTAGCAACCCAAGCTCCTTTGATTCGTAGCCCTGCACCCTCAGCGTTTGGCTCCTAGTTCATGGCCCAGGACTGCTGCTTAGCCATCTCATCCAAATCCAGCCAGTGGGGACGAAAGGAGGATAAAGGATGGGGTCAATGCTTCGCTTAAGGAAACTTCCGTGAAGTTTCATAGACACAGTTATAGTCCCGTCTAGCTGCAAGGAATGTGACCCAGAAAATGTAGTTTGGCTCAGTGGATAGAGAGCCAGCCTGTGGATGGAAGACTCCCAGGTTCGATTCCGGTCAAGGGCATATATGTTGGTTGAGGGCATATCCCCAGTAGGGGTTATGCAGGAGGCAGCTGATCGATGTTTCTGACTCTCCATTCCTCTCCCTTCCTCTCTGTAAAAAATCAATAAAATACATTTCAAAAAGAAGAAGAAGAAGAAGAAGAAGAAGAAGAAGAAGAAGAAGAAGAAGAAGAAGAAGAAAAGAAAATGTAGTCTTTATTCCTATTGCTTGTGCCTAGATAAAAACTTGGGGCCCTGACACTAAGGAAGAATGAAAGAATAGACACTGGGGGACAAATGGAATAAAACATATTGTGTGACAATAAAACATATTGACAGCAACAACAAAAAAGTTACCTAAATTTCCACTTTTATTCACATTTAGGGCTCTCCACAAAAATGAAAGCAGTTTCTAAACTTAAGAAACATTTCTTCCTGGATAGATTATGAATTATGAAACTTAATAATTGAAGCAACATTAATATTCATACAGCCCAAAGAGAGTTTTTCCTATGTCATTTTACTGCTATATGCAATTTTGCTTTTTGCCAAAGGGACAAACACTTTTCTAATGGTGTCCAACTGTCTAAATAATTCAGCCAGTGTTAGCAAGTGATAGAATAAAGTAGCATTCCTTTTCATCTTAAGTGGCCATTAAGTACAACACATTCCATCTGGGTTGAGGGACTAACTTTCAAAGCACATTTTGGGATATGGCAAAGAGATTGGAAGCAGAAGACAAATAGCTTTAGCACCTACAGGTCCATGGTCCACCAGCTCTTGTGGAATTCACCGGACAATACAAATTCAGCTATAATTTTGAGTAAGGAATCCAAACTTAGTAAAAGAACATGCCATGATAATTTAAATTATGCATCCATAATTTAAACTATAATTAAAAATATAATTTTTCTATTCTAGGGCTTTTTATCTTAAAATCAAACCCTAAATGTACTCGAGCAGAGCTATATTTTTAAGGCTGTTAAGTGAAATTTGCAGATTAACTTTGGCTAATTTGCATGCATGAGCTGCACGCATACACACACATTTTCTAGAAGTTTAAAATCATTTCGCCCTCCACTTCCCATGTTCTGAAAGAACCTGCTCCCAAATGCTCATCGAAGAGTCAGTCTTCACAAAACCTGCAAAGTGACAGCGGGGCAAATTACTGGCTGTGGGTAACTGCAACAGTGGTAGACACCTGGCCTCAGATGAGAAAATCATACGGTTCTTTCTTCCAGAAGTTTATTCTTGAGGCACAGCAACGCTTAAGGTGATGGATGACCTGAGAGGATTATGGTGGAGGCATTCCCTTCCATGTCTCTGCTTCAGTAGGGAATGGCAGACTTCAGAAAGAATGGGGAATGCATTAAACAAGAAGAGCTATGAGAAACCATGAAGCTTAAGAATCAGAGGGAGAAAGAGAAATGAGCTGTTTCTGGTGACTCTCCCGACTTTAGTTCCTCATGAAGCCAAATCAACCAACCTAGTTGCATCTGGGCCAAAAGAGTATCCCCCTTCTTGTTATTAACTCCTGTGATCAACTGTACAAGTACTACCTGAGGCCAACCTCTCCCCTGGCAATCTGGGCCACATCTTCTATGTCTCATTCGAGGCTATCATTCCAAGACCCACATCTGTGGATGCCTGAAACCACAGATAGTACTGAACTCTATATCTACCCATTCGTCCTATACATACATGCCTATGAAAAAGTTTATGTTAGGCACAGTAAGAGATGAATAACAATCTCTCTATATAAAAGCCTAAATAACTGTTGCAACCAAATGGATGATCAAACAGGCTGCATGGGGCCACCAGGCTGGTGGGGGTGGGGGATGGGGGGTGGGAGGGGGGCCATTGGAAGTGACCATGCCAGCAGAGGGGGGCAGTAAGGGGCAACCAAGCTTGGGGGGGTGGAGAGTTGGGGGTGACCAGGCCAGCAGAGAGAGCAGTTAGGGGCGATCAGGCAGGCAAGCAGGTGAGTAGTTAGGAGCCAGTGGTCCTAGATTGTGAGGGGGATGTTCCAAGGGGTCCTGGATTGGAAAGGGTGCAGGTTGGACTGAGGAGACCCCCCCCCCCGTCTCGACCTCCTGTGCACAAATTTCATTCACCGGGCCTCTAGTAACTAATAATAAAATAGAACAGTTGTAACCAATACTGTAATAAAGGTTATGTGAATGTGGTGTCTCAAAATAACTTACCTTACTGAACTCACCCTTCTTGTTGTGATATGTAAGATGGTAAAATGCCTTCTTAAGTGGAAAGCTTTCACCTTTTCCCTTAAAGGGAGTGCTGAATGGCATCTCTTTGGCTTATCTGAATTGCCAGCATCACTCCATTTTTCACTTTGGGGCCATTCTTAAGTAAAATAAGGATGACGTGAGCACAAGCACTGTGATACCGCCACAATCAATCCAGTAACCAGGACAAGATGGCTGCTACATGACTAAGGGGTGGGTGTCTCTAAAGCTCAGACACGCTGGACAGAGGGACGCTTCACCTCCTGGGTGGGAAGGGGCAGGACAGCATGTGATCTTATTACCCTACTTAGGATGGCATGCAAATGAAAGCATTAATTGTTTATTTTTTTGGCATTTTCCACTTAATATTTTCAGACCACAGTTGACCCTGAGTAACTGAAGCCATAAAAAATGAAACTATGAATCGAGGGGACTGTTGTAGTATCCTCAATTTCTCCTGAAACGTCCATTATTTTTCTCAATTCTAAATCAGTCCCCGGTGCCAAAGCAGAATGAAACGTAGTATATGCTAAATAAATATTTGTTGAATGGAGTCACCTAAGGGGAAAAGCATGGTCAATGGAGGTCGCAGCTTCACAGAAATAGATTGGCACTACCACAGTGAGAGAAGGGAGTGTGTGTTGGGGGGCGGTGGGGGGGGGAGATTACACCACTGGGGAAATACTTGGGAAGGTCACAGGCCCACAAAAAAGACTGAGTTTCAAGCAGGAGGTTATAGAATGCTATTTGCCTTCCACACCTTATCACAACACCGACTTCAGCATGAAACGGGTGACCGCTGAAAGAGCCGCAGCACACAGACTCTCTGAGAGGGAGATCCACGTCAAAAAGGGAGACAAGCAGAGGTCCCCGGGGGAATTTTAAGGCTCTGACACCCGTAGCGATGGCCCCACTTCTGGCCCACTTAATACAAGTCCTCCCACTAACTACCTTTTACCTTAGTTGCTATCGGAGATCTATTTTTATAGAGTTCTGACCATCTCCCATTTGTATAACCAGTCTGTTATTACAAGTGACCCAGGTGAAAACGGTATGAATGTGTCTTCCTCCGGGGAATAAGCATTGTCCCAATGAAGTACAGATGAGAATTCTTTGGGACAACACTAATCAGATTGTTGGATCTATCATAGGCCTTTATTTTCCCCAGTGGGTTGTATATATACTTTAGCATTAAAATATTAGTCCATAAGAATAGACATTTTGCCAAAACTGGTTTGGCTCAGTGGATAGAGCGTCAGCCTGCAGACTGAAAGGTCTCGGGTTCGATTCCGGTCAAGGGCATGTATCTGGGTTGTGGGCACATCCCCAGTAGGGGGTGTGCAGGAGACAGCTGATCGATGTTTCTCTCTCGTCGATTTTTCTAACTCTCTATCCTCTCCTTTCCTCTCTGTAAAAAATCAATTAAAATTTTTTTTAAAAAAAGAAAAACACTTAAGTAATTTACCCTCAACATCCTAATGGTTCATTCACTAAAAATGTCCCTTCTGGGATCCAGGGATCATGAAATATCGCCACCCAGTTTTCACACAAAATAAAATCTTTGGAGGCGAGTGTCCTGATGACAGAAAATACTTATTTTTAAAACATGTTTCCTCTTCCACAACAAAGCTGACAGTGGGATGTAGGAGAGGACATTTTCTCTCCAGTGCTGTCCTAAAGACTATTTAAGCTATATTTACTGTGGCGGGGTCTGGGGGGCGGGGGTGAGGGGAGAATTGAGAAGAAAAGTCATTAACCTCCGTGGCTGTTGGCTTTGACAGTTCTTGGCTCTTCCTTTTCTTTCACAGAATGTGCTCCTCAGGGTAGATGGTAGATGTAGGCTCCTATGTTGGCTGTCCACAGCCCAGGGCTACGGGAATGAACATCCATGCAGATTGATGTGCTTTCCATGCCAAAAGGTGTATGTTCTTCTCTTGCCTTCTATAGTCTCATGCAAGACACCAACACCTGAGCCACCACTGATCAATGTTGCTGTTTTTGTAGCTCAACATACATTTATTAAGTAGTTACTAAATAAAAGGTTATAACTAAGGATGATTAAAGTTCAAGCTTTAAAGAAGTTTATAGCCAAACAGGGTTAATATACCTAATAGCTATAACAAAGTATGTAAAAGTCTTACTATGCAATGATGGAGGTGGGGATAAATAAAGGAATTAGAAAGTATGATTCCTGAAATGTAATCATCTCCATATTATTGGGGGTGGGGTGGAGAGGGAAGAGCTCAGAGACATAAACTTGTGAAAGGTTTTAAGGTAACATTTGCATATTTTCAGAGGATAATTCTAATGGTTACAACCAACGTATTTCAGAAATGCATTTTCTGAAATACAAACTCTTTCAGCCACACTTTCCCTCCAACCTTTCCCCCTTCTGATTGAAGAAGGTCAGTTAGAGCCGCGTTGAGCCTAATAGCATTTCTATAAGTACATGAAAAGACATTGCTAAAAGTCTAGGCAGGTCCAAAATAGTTCTTCCCTATAGCTCATGTTCTAACCCGGAAGCCAGTCACTTCCCTTTGCATCCGTCCGCATGGTCATCCGAAGCACAAGCTCTACCCTCATTCCTGCCTAGCTGGCCTCCCATGCTCTTATGGTCTCCCCTCTCAACTTCACCGTCAGCTGTTTCATGATGCCTTTTGAGCCCCAAATTTCTCTAAATAAGCTCTTCTCTCTCCAGAGTGTTTCCCCCAATTTCTTTACTGTAAGTCTTCCCTACTGGCTCCAGTCTGTATTAAACACTTTCTCTTATGCTCTCAAATATACTTTCTACATTACTCTTCAGCATGTTTCTCTGTTACAATTCCTATTCATTTTTGCATTCCTGTGACCTAGCAAAGGCCTTACTAAGGGTTAAATTATTTAATGCAGACAAGAATAACATGTAGCCAAAACCGGTTTGGCTCAGTGGATAGAGCATCAGCCTGCGGACTGAAAGGTCCCGGGTTCAATTCCGGTCAAGGGCATATACCTTGGTTGTGGGCACATCTCCAGTAGGGGGTGTGCAAGAGGCAGCTGGTCGATGTTTCTTTCTCATCGATGTTTCTAACTCTCTATCTCTCTATCTCTCTCCCTTCCTCTCTGTAAAATATCAATAAAACATATTTTTTAAAAGAATAACATGTAATAAATGCAAGTTTATATGGTGAAAATTGTGCACGCTCATATATGGTTTAGAGAAAGGGTCAATTTGGAATAGAGTTAACCAAGCAAAGCTTCCGTTCCCAGTTAAGTGAAATGGAGGATTCGTATATAAAAACATAAATAGCATTTAAAGCAAAACAAACAACAAAAAGTGATTTAATTTTCTCTCTTCTTCCCTCCAACTTTCCTAAATCCCTGAGGAACTGTAACAATGTCAGGAGGGTGCCAGCTTCTCTCTATGATCCTATGATCCTTCTGTGCTTACGTCTGCAGGATGACAGAGGTGGACTAAGTCAGAGGAAATGGCAGTTTTCATAGGACCCACACAATCAGTAACGGGCAATTCCTGCCTTGGGAGGTGTGGTCCTGATCATCAACTGCACTGCCAAGATGAGAAAAAAGAACCAAAATACAGACTTATGTCGGAGAAATCAACAAACATGAAAGCAAGCCCATCGTATTCTCTTCCTCATCAGAATTTACCCCCTAACCAGTGGATGTCCAGTGACAACTCAAAAATTTCAGTACTTCAATTCATGCTGGCGGACAGTTACATTTTATAAACTTTTCTGTATAAATTTTATATAATTATTTTTAAAAATAAATCTACCTGGCTTAATATTATGGAACAAGGAAAACTCATTCATAAAAAGTCACAGTTAAATTTACCATGAATAGTTATAGATGTAGTACAGGTCAAAGAGGAATTGGGTATCAATAATTTAATACAGAAAAACCTCTTCATTTTTCATTCCAGGACTACTTTTATTCAAATGATATTGCTGTTGGAAATTAAATAACAGGCAGTAATGTTGAAAATTGAGTTATGAGAATAATTCTAGTCCTACTCTAAAGCAGAAACGTTTTCAAAGATAGTGAGAAGGCGGGACACCGCGGGGTGTGCTCCTTCCCTGGGGGGCGGGACCCCGGGAATGGGGGCCTCATGGTGTTGGGCTTGTGAAGGGTGCGCTCAGCCCCAGGCCCGCCCACCTGGCCTGGGGTGAGGGACGAAGGGAGTGAGAAGGTGGGGCGGAGCCAGCTCCCGACTCCATTTTGTGTAATTGGACCCTAGCCTTAACCCAAACAATCAGGATCACATCACCTCCTCCCAATCTCACCAATCAGGTAAATTCCAATGCGGAAGGGTGGAGGGCAAGAGTAAAGACAAACAAGAGTGACAACCAGTGTGCAATACAAACTGAAAGATGTTGAGTGTTACACTAATTTATGTCCCAACAAGAACAGAAAAACCAGGAGTTGGGAGTCCCCATTCCCAAAAGCAACTGGGTTTTTTTGTTTGTTTGGTTTGGTTTGGGTTTTTTGTTGTTGTTGTGTTTTTTTTTTTTTTGGGGGGGGGGGGGTTGCTGGCATCTGAGTTATGTTTTGTCACCATTTTTAAAACTTCCTCTTCACACTGTACTGTAATGGGTAATACCTATTTTTCTAGCTGAACTATAAGCTTCACAAAGGAGATTGTATCTGTATGTTTAACTGTATTCTCAGCATCGAGAACAAACCCTGGTACTGAGTAGATCAACCATGTAAAACTCGAGGCCCACGGGCTGCATGCCTCATTTGGCCCATGTTAGCTTTTGAGTTTCACATGCTTGGAGTAGATGCTCAAGTATTTAGTGAATGAGTGAGTGAGTGAGTGAGTGACCATGAATACTATCCAGATGACTTAGAAAAATCTCAAATGTAATACAAGGGAGCTACCACTATTATCACAGAAAAACCAATTGTTCCCTTTATATGTGAGCTTCTTAAACTTGGCTCTGCTTGCATTTAATTGATCTCTCTCTTCTCTCTTTTTCCCTCTTGTCCTCCTCCTCTTCCTTCTCTTCATCTTCTTCTTCTTCTTCTCTCTCTCTCTCTCTCTCTCTCTCTCTCTCTCTCTCTCACACACACACACACACACACACACACACACACACACACACACATAACAGAACCATTTTTGATTTTTAAAAAAACACCAGAGTCCCCACCTGGCTGGAGTGGCTCAGTGGTTGAGCTCTATGGATCAGAAGGTCACAGTTCAATTTCCGGTCAGGGCACATGCCCGGGTTGCAAACTGGATCCCCAGTGTGGGCCATGCAGGAAGCAGCCTATCTATGATTCTCTCTCATCATTGATGTTTCTCTCTCTCTCTCTCTCTCTCTCTCTCTCTCTCTCTCTCTCTTTCTCTCCCTTCCTCCCTCCCTCCCGTTCCTCCCTTCCTCTGTCCCCCCCTTTTTAAAATCAATTAAAAAATGTTTTTGTAAAAAAGAGTCCCCTATTTCAGGAGGATTTCTATGCTAGGGAACAGGCTAATAGAAGACATGGAGAATAATTAAGCAAATAACAACAACAAAATTTTTTTGGCCAGGCAACAGCCTTTTCCATTACTTTCCTTTTATGTAAATATGTTATTTTTCAAATTATAACAGTATGCACTGCTTTAGATCATAGTAGAGAGCAGTATCATTATGAGTAAACGTAAGGATGTATTTGCTGTGACATCAAAAGTGGCAGTACAACACAGGTTCTGGCCATTGACTGTGGTCACATAGATCTCAGCTCTGACTTCTTCCTAGCGACTTGATTTTAGTTAGATTGCTTAATCTCACAAGGCCCAGTCTCTCATCTGGAAAATGTGAAGACCGCTGATTGCCTCGCAGAGCTGTTGTAAGAGTTAAACCAACAAAGTACAGACAGTGCTTTTAAGAAAGTGCCTGAAACAAACACGCAACCAGTGAATAGCCATTGTTATTCTAAATCTTCAAAAGTTGTGTAAACTGGAAATCACCAAGTAAATGTAAGGGATTATGATCATTGCTATTATTGCAGGAAATTTCACTGCTGTTTCACACACAAAAAAAGAAAAAAACAAAAACAACAACAACAACAACAGCTAAATAAAGGATGCTTTGTTCCATATCTATCAATTACACAGAAGCTAACAGCTGTGCATTAATGGCTGCTTGGTTCTCTAGTGGGATGTGAGCAGAGGAGGTTATGGTACCCTCATTGGGCATATAAGGTACGCTGTGGAGCAGAAGGGCGCATGTCAAAAATGCTCAGCTATCTTCTGTCACTTGTCACTTTGATTAGGTCAAGAAATATATATAAATTCAAAACGATTTCGATGTTGTGATTTTTTAAAATTTCTTATACAAATTTTCTTTTAAAACTGCATTGTTTATTGGATAGCTCTGAGGTTAAATGCCGAATACAGGACATTGTCATTGCTGGGCACTTCACTATATAAGCATTGTAATTAAGATTTCAAGTGACTCTGGTTCGGAAGTGCATTGCCTCTGGTTTGCATAATGCACACTATATTCACTGTTGTGGCTTCCTTTGCATAAATCAATCTTATTAATATCTTATTCATCCCCTTGCTTCCCAGAGCCTTGAATCAAATTAATTCTGTGAAGGAGGAAATGTCAAGACTCTGGCAGCTAGGGAGATCTGCATAATTCTAGCCCATTTTTCAATAAAATTTGTACTACAGAGGGTCACATGATTTATTCTGAACTCTGCTGTCTCTTTGTTGCTCTAAGAAACAAGAAAAGGGATGCGTATCTGCCTATTATGTGCAGAGAATTGAAGTAAAGAGATTTTAAAAAGAAGAAGAAGAAGAGTGAGCATCCACGCTGTCACAATGGATCAAAGTTGATTTCCTTAATGGATATTCTAGGGAGTCCCTGTTTGAAACACAACGGACGCTTTCATAAAGACAGTGAACGCCATGTCCTTATGAAAAACTGAAGCAATGGACACTTCATTCACAAGCACCAAGGGGAGGGATCACCCTGCTATTTGAGGTGGCGGAGCTCCCACTGAGGACTCAGCTTGGTGCTGCCACTCCCCCCCTACCTGGAGACCTAGAGTAGGCCTGCAGGGCCCCGCTGACTTTGCACAGATCCAGGTGGGCCTGGTGTGAAACCGCAAAGGGTCCCTCAGCAGACAAGGTGAATGTTGCTGAAAGGGAGGGATGGTTGCCCTCTGTCTATAGCTCCTTAGAAAGTTAACAATTACATTCACAGTCAAACAAGACAGGAGTCTGGTGGCAAGACATTTTCCTTATTCCCCACGGAAAGTGGTGTGTCCTCCTTCTGGTCTCAACAGCATGGCTGCTCCTTCCCAGCCGAGCCCAGGGCAGATGTCAGTTGTCTCTCTCCCTAGAAAGCAACGTGCGTGACGTCCACCTCTTCTGTAGAGTTTACCAATACGACAGTTCCGAGCAGGGAAACCCTTCTATTTGCATGAAGTACATAGCTTTTCAAAGTGCTGCCTGTGTTACCCACTTCCAGTCCTGCTTTCCGACCTTCCACACTCAACAGTGGACTAGTAATGGAAGTTGGGGAGGGTAAGCAATATTTTTTAATCTTAGAAACATATCCAACAAACAAGGAGAACCTTACAAACAAATGAAAATGCATTTTTAAAATTTCAAAGAGATAACCAGGTTACACTTGGAGTGTCTCTTTCACAATCAGAGAGCAAAGGGTGCCATCAGCGGATTTAGAAGCAGAAGGCATGGTGGCTTTGATTGCTGTTTGGAGCATTTATTACAGTGCCTTGGACATAAGGAGCACTCAATTAAAAAAAAAATGTGTCCATTTTATTTGGGAGGGAGCTCTTTACTTTTATTTTTACTTTTTAAAGAAATGGTTTTTTATTGATTTCAGAGAGGAAGGGAGAGGGAGAGAGATGGAAACATCAGTGGTGACAGGGAATCATTGATTGGCTGCCTCCTGCATGCCCCCCACTGGAGATCCAGCCTGCAACCCACGCATGTGTCCTGACCAGGAGTCAAACTGTGACCTCGTGGTTCATAGTGTGCCTTTCTGGTTCATAGGTCCATGCTCAAACACGAAGCCATGCCAGGCTTGGGGGGTGGGGTGGGGGAGAGCAGTGTTTACTTTAGTAAAAGAATGATTTCCTACTTCAAATTGCATCTTGAAGCAAAGAGACCAGATATTGTTACATACTAATATTCTACACCTAATCAAAAGATATTAGAAAGTGAAATAGATAAAAAATAATCTGCTAAATTTTTAAAGAAACCCACAAGCTTAATCATAGAATCATTGACAAAAAGTAAAACATATTCCAGAAGACCTCATGGCTAGGGTATGATGGATCGTCTTTAAAATCCCTCCCATGGAAAATTCCAGAGGAGATTTTGGCTTCTAAGGTCAGTGGATCTCATTTCTTGACTGGCAAGTAGGGTCTCTGGATATAAGAGCAAATATCCAACATGGGAAAGAGAGAACCTATTTTTTGTTAGGCAAAGTCCTGCCTGGTTGACCTAATGCCTCAGAGTACTTTAAGGTATTTTTTTCAAATGCTGATCAAAGGAGAATTTACTATGTTCCTAATTGCACTTGTTACTCTACTCAACTTCATTTATACAGTGATTTTAATGGACAAGGTTCTTAATCTAGCGTAAGCAAACCCCTAAGGCATATTACACTAATCGGTTATCAATCTATGTCTTGAATCATTTATCCATTTGTTCCTTCACTTTTTGAATTTCTACTTCAAACTCCACATACCAAAGACCTCATTCCTGAATCAATAGTGTCAACACAGTATCTCTAATAGTTCTAATAACAACAACAACACACTTCCATTCATGCAAACATATCCAAAATGTTCATCCTTATAAACTCATAAGCCTGCCAATACTTATGAGTGGCTTAATAAAATAATAATAATAATTTGTTTTCCCTGGACAGTGCAATGCTTACACTAAAAATTGCCTTTCTGAGTTGTAGACTAGGAACATGAACATTAAAGAGACTTTGACAGTTCGTTCTGGGAAGAATCTGAGTCACAAAGAATTAAATCATCAATGGATTGCCCCGTTCCTTCTGCATATCACTAAGGGCAGTTCTCGGTGCCTTACCCTCTCTCATGTGACCATCTCTAACCATCCCTGTGGTTCAGCACGCAGTGTTATAAAGAATCACTGTTTTGCATGGAGAAATATGTCAAGATCACATTTTTTAAATGTATTTTTATTAGTTTTTTACAGAGAGGAGGGAAGAGAGATAGAGAGTTAGAAACATCAATGAGAGAGAAACATCAATCAGCTGCCTCCTGCACACCCCCACTGGGGATGTGCCCGATACCAAGGTACATGCCCTTGACCGGAATCGAACCTGGGACCTTTCAGTCAGCAAGCCGACGCTCTATCCATGAGCCAATCCGGTTTCAGCTCAAGATCACATTTGAAGTTCTTCTCATACACAGCTCGTCAATATGATTTCCCATTGTTTACATAGTGCGAGTTTGTTGATGGAAAAGATAATCCGGTTGAGGGCTGTTCCTCCGGTCTGAAAGGTTAATGAATGTTACAGAATGAGATTGTTATGTTCAGAGCAGAGCCTCCCAAGGTTGACAGCAACATTTACAGAACCATCCGTCTCCTCCCCACCACCTGGCTGCAAGGCTGCGTGTTGAATGAAAACACGTCAGACTGAATTACACCACACACACAAACACTTATTTACATGCGGGTACAGAAACAGTCTCACAACATGTTCTTCTAAGCTTTACAGAATCTTTCCTCAAAGTGCCCCACTATGGACTGTATGTCTGTGTCTCCCCCCCACACACACACAAACACACACCCCAAATGCATAGTGGAAGCCCTATGCTCCAATGCAATGTATTTGGAGGTGGTGCTTTTAGGAAGAAATGAGCTTTAAATGAAGTCACGAGAGCCCTAACTGGTTTGGCTCTGGATAGAGCATCGGCCTGTGGACTCAAGGGTCTCAGGTTCAATTTTGGTCAAGGGCATGTACCTTGGTTGCAGGCACATCCCCAGTAGGGAGTATGCAGGAGGCAGCTGATCAATCTTTCTCTCTCATCGATGTTTCTAATTCTCTATCTCTCTCCCTTCCTCTCTGTAAAAAATCAATAAAATATATTTTTTAAAAATAAAAATAAATGAAGTCATGAGAGTGGATTCCCCATGAAGGGGCAGTAACCTTATAATAAGCTCTCTTTCTCTTCCCATCATGTGATGACACAGCAACAAGGCAGCCATCTGCCAATCAAGAAGAGAGTTTGCACCAGACCCTGATGCTGCTGGCACCCATTTCTCAGACTTCCCAGCCTCCGGAATTGTGAGCCATAGATGCCTGTTGTGTAAGCCGCCCAGTCTGTGGTATTTTGTTATCACAGCCTAAGCTAAGACAACTCTTGACTCTAAAAAGCATCCCCTAGGAAACTACAAAGCAGATCTAACAATACTTTGAAGGCAGGATCAAAAAGCCTTTTAGTCCTCCATCACAGGAGTCACAAACGACTAAAAGGAGTCCTAGATGAAGCCATCACACAAACATTGTATACTGTTGCACTTACTTTTCTTTTTAATAAAAGGGTGAAGGTGCTTGTAACAGTCTTTCTAGCCAACCCTGTATGTGCCTTGAACACTACTCATTTCTTCAGTGAAGAATTATTTGTAACATCCCTTTGGCCAAAATAACAAAGCCCACCAGGGAAAATTTAGATTTATAATAACTAGGCATCTCTGGATTATGAACTCCTAATCAGAACTTTTCAAATGTTAGCTAACCGTGTTTAAGTAGACTGCAACTCACATACAATATAACAGAGGCAAAGCTACTTCATTGTTTTTCAAGAATACCATTATGTTAAAAAAATATGAAGTTACAAATTTTCTGTGTATTTTGAATGCTTACATTTAATAAAGAAGTCCTTTGATATAAAATATATACGATAGAACACTCATTCCTAGTCTACTATAGACAACGTAGTCTGGGATGGGACACAAGCAGAGTTTGGTGACAAATGGCTTCTCCTTTCATTGCTGCAACTGTATCTCTGTGGCAGTTGGACAGCCTGGTTTGGAAATGACATCAAAATCTGAAATAGAGGCCCTTCATGTGAATAAAGTTAGGTCTGAGCCAATTAGCATGACCTGTGCCATCTCTCCAACCCTAACTCAGGCCCTGATTCATAAAATCCCAATGACTTTGATGTCTTCCCCAAAGGGTCGGCCTAAATCAAGGTCGCTGTGCTTTCCACTACAGTGCTATCTCCCAGGTGAGACCAGTCACAGCATACATAGCTCCGGGCTCAACTGTCAAGCATCCAGCCACATGCATGGTCTGACTCAGAATGTCTCTTCTGACATAGAAGAACGTAGCCCTCTTTTTACCACTGATACAGGTCTTTCTGCCATTTATTAACTGGATACATGTTACCTTGACTGCACTGAGGGACAATCTGAAGGTATCAGCTCATTATGGAAACTTCTGGATGAATATTTTTTCACTCAATTCACAAGTGGAATGAGGTGGGCATATATGATCATGGACACTTTTTAATGTCTTTAGTGGGTTATTAACAAGTTGCCAGTAACTCATTCCAAGTGAAGAAGAGTCTTTAGAAGTTGCTGTACCTGAGATTGAAGTAAACTACATTGAAGCGTTAAGGAACGAAGCCTTCTCACTTTTATAATTACCTCTTCACATATATCCACCATTAAGAATTTCTGCTATTTTGTCATCTGTTAGCAACTAAACCAAAGTGCTAAAAATCCTTTAAAAGTGCAAAGTAAATCCTCAGCAACAATCCAGGATTCTATTTAAAACAATACCTTCCATCAACTAGTATGGCGGCCACAGCGTTCACATAAAGTCTGTTACCTCAAGTGTTTGTTCCACTGGATCTATCCACAGGGGCCAGGGAATGCTCTAGAGGAGAATGGAGGAAAGAAAAATGACACAAGTGAGTTTTGGGGCATCCTCCAACATAAAGAGAATCCTCATTGTTCTTTAAACCTCCTTCTACCCTGTTACCCGTAATGGTCACTATGAAGCTATTGGGTTGGTCTCTCTGGCCTTTGTGAAGAGTTTACCAGAAAACACCATATTCCTTCTCCCCTGGGCCTCAGGTTTCTCCTGTTGTCTCCGGCCTCTTGTAAATGTACAATCTAATTCAGATGTCTCGTGCACTGACATAAATCCTAACTCTCCCTACAGAGCAAATTTCCTCCAGTCCTTTTATGATTGAGAGTTCAACTCTTGGGCTAGTAACATTCCTGTATGACTCGTCTCTCACTTAAGAGGTGCATTAGAATCCTCAGCAATTGGCTCACTAATTTGCTCCATTTCTGGTTGAGATGTGTCCGGAGAGTTTATAGAAATGATTACCCGAAAGAGGTTAAATGTATTATATTTTATGCCAGGGTAGGTCTCCTGCTTGGTTCAGGTATAATTATGCTATGTTAAATTGCATAAGATCAATGGTGCTACCTCTTGGAACCAGTAGATTGCTTAGAGTCTCTCTACTAAATAGAAGACGTCTGATGGTAAGAGCTCTGCTTATGGATTGCAATATTCTTGTGTATAAGGGATCTGGAAGTTTAGAAAACACATATCCTTGAATTCACATGAAAGGAAGCATATTTTCATGTTTTCCATTTGTGCGTAGGAGTCACTTGCATCTTATAAAACTAACATATAGAGGCATTAAATGCTCAGTCTATATTGCAAACTCTCTCCTGCCACAAACGGAACTTGGACAAATTGCTCCCTCTAATGAGTACATGGCAAACTGTTAAAGAAACTTCCAGAAAATTAACCTCGTAAGATGGCCTAGTCTTTGCAATCTAAAGTTGGCTGAGCACTGTTTCAGACATAAATCTATCCAGGCAGACCTCCTGCAGAGGTTTCCAGTGAAGTAACAGCAACCTGGGGACAACAGAACCAGCTAAAGTCGCTCCACATGCTTATGCATTTCAAAAGCTAATAAAGGGGACAAAGTGAACAAGTCATTAATCTCAGTTATATTTTTTAAAAACTCGAAAAATTTGTCACACAGATAAAGATGCATAAGAAACCCAAACAATGCATCTTCATTTAATTTATATGCGTGTCTCTGTGTTCCACGTTAGCAAGGTGATATCGATTCTGTATTCATAATAACTTAGGTGTATTCATATGTATAGTTATCATATTGATATAGTCTCAGTCATTTTCCCAGTACTGAAAAGTGATGTTTCAAATTGTTTATGTGATCAGAGATGAAATAAATATAAAACAGAGATGAGCAAACTGGAAACACAAAACTAAAAAATATATACATCCTGGACCTTTTTGTTCATATGTGACTACTATTTAACTCAACTGCATATGGTGCATAATGGACCGCTGATTTTAAATGCTAAATGTATAGATCATAGTGGAGAACAAGTGATGCGACTCAATGATATAGACATTGAATGTCAAATTCTCCTTAGAGTCCCTATTTTAAACTCTGCTTTTAATATTTGGAAACCACTGAACAGTTTCCAAACCTCAGACATCTCATTTTCTAAGGGTTTGGGAAAAAATATCTGACTTTCCACTTCTTCCTCCTTTGCAAACATACAGTGAAGTCACAGGCAAGGAACCAAATAGATTTTCTATTATCTGACACTGGGATGCACAGACTATATGAATCAACAAAATAGACTAGAAATCTTTTTTCAAATGATGCTAAATATTCACTTTAGAGCACAATGTCCTGAATGCTGAAAGAAATGTGCCAGTTCTAACTAGATTTGCACAGGGACAGCGCCTCCTGCTGGCTCGTAGATAAAGTACGCTTTCAACATTTAGCTCTGGTGGAAGGGTCTTGGGAAAGACTGGAAGTTTTCTCCATTAAATAAAAAAAAGAAAGGTCAAATAAAGAGCTTCACAGATAAGAAAAAGCTAAAGGAGTTCATCACCACCAAATCAGTATTATATGAAATGCTGAAAGGTATTCTTTAAGAAGAGGGGAAAAAGGTAAAGATAAAAATTATGAACAACAAATACATATCTATCAACAAGTGAACCCCAAAATCAAATGAATTAAAAATCTGAGGAACAGAATAAACTGGTGAATATAATAGAATCAGGGGCATAGAAAGGGAGTGGACTGATAATTCTCAGGGGGAAAAAGGTGTGAGGGGTGCGGGAAGAAACTGGACAAAAATTGTACATCTATGGATGAGGATGAGGCAGGGATAGGTAAAGTCAGAGGGTGGGGTGGGAACCGGGTGGAGGGGAGCTTTGGGGGGGAAGAAGGAGAAACTATTGTAATAATCTGAACAATAAAAGATTTATTAAATTTTTAAAAAGTAGACATTTTCCAGTGCCTACTAGGGAGTTATGCCAGTCTGTGCATAGCTGGCTGGGCATACATCACGCCTTTTCTAGAGAGAAAGGAAACCTGTGAAGCTACCAACAGAACGATAAACTTGCCTCTTCAGACTACAGGGCACAGACCAATCTTCCTAGATCAACAGGGGAGGACATTCACTTACTAACTTGCTTTTGGGCTTACCATCAGTTCTGGAGCAAGTCTTCCTGGGCATCTTCAGACATGCTTACCTAACGAACATGCTAGACCCATAAAAGCCTATATTTACAAAGTACTTATGATGATGTCTGGCACTGTCCTATGTGTGTTATGTGTTAATCAATTTAATTCTCAAAATAACTTTATGAGGCAGATTCTATCATTACTCCAGGTAAGGAAACAAGAGGCACCGGGAAGGTAAGTAGTTTGCCCCAGCAAAACAGCAGAGTGTAGGGTATGAACTCAGATCATCTACCTCCACAGTCCCTACTCTGAGCCACTGCACTGTGGATTCACACGGCAACATTTTCCTTCTCGTGCTGCCTCTGCGAACCTGCTGTCAGCCCCCTTCTATGCATAGCTTGTGCCCATCCCCTCCTTGAAGGGAATGGAATCCTAGGTAGGCCTCACAGCGTTTCTCCTAGCAGTGTTTCCCAAAGTGTGGTCCGCGTACCCCCAGGGGTACGGGAAGAGTTTGGTGAGGGTACGCGTTGCACCGGAGTTTGGTGGGGATAGGCACTGCACCGTGCTTAGCTGCGCCTAATTCTACGTTCTCATGAGTCAAGTCAAGGCAGTCTTGTGAGGCGTGAGATGGCCAGGTGTGCAAATAAATGTTATTTGTAATATAACTTTTATTTATATTTTATTATGAATAATTTTATTTTTCGTTTATTATTATTTTGTGTATGTACCAAAAAAAGAAAAAATAAATATAGTTTTATTGTTATTAAAATACATCCATTTTTTTTGACAAGGGGTACTCGGCATTACGAAAATTATAGAAGGGGTACACATATGTCAAAAGTTTGGGAAACACTGTGCTAGAGTAAGTCTTTCAGTAACTTAGAGGTGTAAGAACAGTCACCATTAAGACAATAATCGCTGAGGCACAATGTAATATTAACTTTTAAAGCCCCGATCAAACGTCCCATAGCACTAACACCTCCCAGCTTGTGGCTGTTGCAGGCATTGGGTTGTGTTTGGCTGTTCCATCTGCCAATTCCAACGTTGGCTTTCCCTCCAAAAGGTTGGCGATTTGGAAGAGGCAGGTAGGTAAGGAAGGATCAGTTGCCTTCTCTCCTGCCTTGAGCTCACACCAGCGTGCCTTGTGTAAAGCCAACTTGACCTCAGGGGTGACTTCTGTGAACTTGTGGAGAACCCCATCATGGGGTTGCACACCTAGAGTCCAGTCCTCTGTGCCTTGAATCATATGTACAGGCCTTTATACCCCATCTTGACCAACCAAGCCCTTGGGCAAGGCTGCTCTTGGCACCAGAGCAGTGGAAGCCCTCTGCGTTTAGCTGGGCAGAAAGTCCTCCAGTGCAGGGGATCTGGGAGGTGCCCCGCATACTCTGCTTACCTAAAGTAAACACACTCATGCTCTGCTGCTCCAATCACACTAGAGAGAAGAACATGAAATGTGGAACCAAAGGACCCACTTCCCATATGTATACTTTTATTGATTTTTTTTTTACAGAGAGGATGGGAGAGGGAGAGAGAGTTAGAAACATCGATGAGAGAGAAACATCCATCACCTGCCTCCTGCACACCCCCTACTGGGGATGGAACATGCCCTTGACCAGAATCGAACCTGGGACCCTTGAGTCCGCAGGCCGACACTCTATCCATTGAGCCAAACCGGTTAGGGCTCCACTTCTCTTTTTATCCTGGAAGGCACTGAAAGTGCTCTGCTGGTTGAAAGAGGATCAATAAGCTTGGTGAGATATGGGGTCTCTCTATAGTCAGGTGTCCATTTCCAGAAACAGTGGAGGGCCAAGCAAACCTACACAAACTCCCAGAAAGCATTAAGCTATTTCTTATTGTGATGAATGGCTACCTCCATCCATGTTCCTTCTTCTTCCTCTCTGCCCCAGGACTAGAGAGGAACTCTTAAATATCAATCACTCTTTGAATGAAAGTGAGTGAAGAACATACCAATAATAGGAGACATACAGTATATCCTGTGCTTGCAGAACAGCTTTGTTCTGTTTCCAATTCACTGCTTATAGAAATTGGCTTAATGACGGACCCACATTATTTATCACCTTTACTTAATGTTAGAAGACCGACACAGGTGCCTAAATAAAGGATCGAGGCAGTTCTGAGTGACATATGAGCATGCTGGTTCCTAAGGATTTTAGGAAATGGTAAAAAGCCACGCGAGGGCAACCTCAACGCCAGCTAGAGCCCTAACTTGATTACAAGGCCGGCTCTAAACCTGAGGGCCAGATGGGGATTAAGAAGGGTACCAAGAGCACAGCCTCAGGTACCCTCTTCCCTGGCTCAAGAAGAGTCACAAAGCCCCCAAACGCTACCTTTCCATATGCTCTGTGGAGGCTCCCAAACTGTGAGCACAGAAACAAATAAACAGCCACGGCCTCATTCTGAGCTATTTATGGAAAGCCAAAGAGGTAGATGTTGCTGAGTGAGCAGGTGGATTTCAGTAAAATATTTCCCTGGCTGCCTTAACGTATGCAAAACCCAGACCGAAGAAAAGCAACATAATGCTAATTAAAGCTGTACCTCAGCGTTTGCCAAAACTGCTGCCTGTGATGAATGAGCCTTTCAAAGCCTCCCTCGCTCGCGGACGATCTACCAGTCAGCTTGTGCCTCATTCAAGTGCTCCCTAATCAAAAAGTTTTATTAAGTCACTAAGGGGGGTAAGTCCTACAGCGTTTTAAAAGAAAGACAAATGACTACTATTAAACATTTACTTTTTAAGCCCCAAAATATTCTAGAACACTTGCATAGCACCTTCAAAAGATGTGAAACCACTCCAGACTTTCTCTCTCTCTGAGTCACTATTGGAGAAAATACCTCGGTAACCTCTGCTCTGTTGTGGTAATTCTGTGAAATAAACTGCTGGTCTCTTTGGAGGCACTCAAGAGAGTCGATGACAGATTCAGTCCCTGGAGATCCAATGATGGAGGGACCCAGGGAGTCTGGATTACTGGGCAGTTTCAGATTAAGAACAACAAAAAAAGACAATTCGAAGTTAGGTATTCTGGAGCTAAGTGTGCTGTGCTTACATTTAGTCCACCAGCCACGTACGAGGATATCACCAATGTTCACCAGAAGAACGCCTCTCCCAGTTCTTCTGCAGATGGGTGGGGCCAAGTGACTAGTCTGGCCAATGAAATGTATTCTCATCTAAAAGGATGAAAACAATCTTTTTTTTTTTTTAAATCACTAAATAAGGTGGGAATGAAATAAAATAGCATACGTAAGCCCCTAGCACTGTTCTAGCACATCATGTGTGATCAGTAAATGTTAATCCCCTTACATTCCATAATGCTAACATGGAATTCATAAACACCAGCCTTGTGTTTGGACATTTACAACATAGCACAAAGCCTAGTGAGGGTTAGCCTGGGAAAGAAAGAAAATGAGATTCACAGATGATAGCGGTATAGGTAAACGCTGGCACTCACCACCTCCCAAAACCACGTCAAAATTTCAACTAAAATACAGAACCATCATTCAGCACCACTGGAAAGCTGGCTGAATGGAAGTCCTACAACTAAAGAAGTGAAGAGGAAAGCACGCTGAGACTGGCAGGAGGTGCAAAGGCACAGAACGGGCTGGCCTAGCTCCCATGTGTCCGGTTTTTTAATAGGGAAGGAGATCCTCTCTGTGGAGACCACCTGGAGGAGCAAGGGGACCCGGCCCCACACCAGAACCCCAACCCAAGATCCCACATCTGGGAAAGTACGTCCTTATGGGCAGTGAAAACTACGGGCTATAAAAACCAGTGCAGACTGGGGCACAGACCCAGCTCTTTCTCTTAAAAGGCCAGCACCACGAACTGAACTCACAAGGGTGAGGCTCTGGGGAACACAGACACATAGGATGAGGAACTGGGTTGTCTGGCATCAGGGCAGACACTCAGGGGCAGCTTCCCCCCAGAAGGAGGTGCTCACAGGGATTATTGTTCCGATGCTGGGACCTCCCCAGCTGGTTGCTCCCAGGGCTGACTGGCAGCCAATTCTGTTTGCTCTGCCCTGGTGATTCCCTAAAACCCTGCCTCATCCAATTTACAACCCCACACAAGCTGTGGGCAGCAGCTTTTCCATAGGATGGCCTGTCCTTGCTGAGGCTAACATCTCTCAAACAAGCTGCAGCTGAGTCAGGGATCCCCAAACCTATCAATAAAAGGCCTAAGGCTGGCACCAGCCTGCCTTGCTTCATAGGGGGGCCTCATCTGGGCACTTCCAAACCCTATACAAAGAGGAGGAATCTGAAGATCTCTCTGTAGCTCCTGCTGGGTGACCCAGGCAGTGGCTGACTTTGCACCTCCCTGGAGACCCAAGAGCCAGTGTACCTAGTGGTAAGTGTCAGATTATACCAGATTACAACTCTACCCACTTATAAGCGACACACTCAAGAGGCAGACTCAGTGAGCACCAAAGCCCCACTGAAGCAAGTCCTGCTCCATAGGGGTGTCTCCTGCACAGCAGCTCTCCCACTGTAGTTACAGCTGGTCCTCACAGCCAACTGGCCTGGAGGTCAATTCCTCCCAGTGACATTGACAGCAATAAAACTCAACTACAACAAAATTGTGCTCACAGCCCACAAGGGGGTGCACCTAGAGCTCCCAATTCAGGTGACTGGGCAGGCTGAGCCATTGGGCCCTATAGAATATCTACTACCCAAGGCCACTCTACCAACTCAAAGAGACATAGTTCTACCCAATACATAGAAACAAATACAGGGAAGTAGCAAAAATGCAGAGACAAAGAAACATGTCACAAATGAAAGAAAGCAAACTACTGGATATAGAGTTTAAAATCAAGGTTATAAAGTTATTCAAGAATCTTCTAGAAACCTCCAAAAAAATTGAAAAGGACTAGTCAGAAATAAGCACACACTGACTGAAATAAAGAATAATATACAGGGATTCAACAGTAATCTAGAGGATTCTGGGAATCAAATCAATGATTTAAAATATGAGGAAGCAAAAAACACCCAGCCAAAAGAGCAAAAAGAAAAAAGAATCCAAAAAGATGCAGATAGTGTAAGGAGCCTCCAGGATGTTAAAGACCTGGGGCAGGGCAGGAACCAGGCGGAGGGATGGAGCTGGGGAGAGACATCTGTAATAATCTCAACAATATTTTTAAAAATGTAAAAAAGAAATAAAATGAGAACTGTCTGAGAAAGGTAATAAAATTAGAATACTTCAGCAAAGATCGCATGATGAAAGAAGAGGCACTGTGCATAAGCAAAATTCAAATTGCCTTCAACAGTATTTGCACAAGAAAGATAAAATGCTCTAATATAATGGGCTTAAACTTCTATCTTCTTAATAATTTGAGAAATTAATTTTTTCTATTTTTGTTAATCTACCTTGGGGAACAGGAAGAGATGAGAATGGTAAGGGCAAGTGAGGGAGTGTTTTAAGCACAATTTGGGCAATAATTCAAACATTATTCTGAAGAAAGATTCCTTTATCACAGTGATGTTAATCTGCTCCAAATTACTTTGCCCCCTCTGATGATGAAAGGTGACCTCTTGGTTCATGGCTCACAGACTTGTATATTCCCCAGAGACTTGCCACTACCCCCAAGTCACAGAGACATGATGGTTTAAATTCTCTCTAGATTTTTAAATTAAATGGCTGCAGGCAATCCAGGATCCAGAGCAACAGCTAAATCGCAGTTCTGTCTAGAACACACTTTTTAAATATATATATATATTTTAATTAATTTTTTACAGAGAGGAAGGGAGAGGGACAGAGAGTTAGAAACATTGATGAGAGAGAAACATTGATCAGCTGCCTCATGCACACCTTCTACTGGGGATGTGCCCACAACCAAGGTGCATGCCCTTGACCGGAATTGAACCTGGGACCTTTCAGTCTGCAGGCCGACGCTCTATCCACTGAGCCAAACCAGCCAGGGCTAGAACACATTTTTTATGTTACAAAATGACAGGGCAACAGAGAAACATAAAGAGGTACATTATTTAGTCTTACGGAAATGATTAAAGTAGAAGTAAAATTTGAGAGAGCATCCAAAAATAAAACAGGGCGATCTGAGGAAATAGTGCATCTTGCCGCTATTTCTACCCTGTGAGAGGAAAAAACTAGATGAAAAAACAGTGGCAAATCACACTAACTTAAAGCATATGGGCTTGTTTTGGCACAGCAACAGAGAAAGGTAGAACCAGTCAGTGAAGGACCATTAAGCAGCCATGATACCCAGGGAAAGGCAGCAGGTGCTCAGAGCCTGCTAGTGGTTTCAGTCTCGGGACCTCCTGAGGGACACGTTGTGTGCCTTGGTGGCTTCTCCAAGCGCTGAACAAAGACCAGGCATGGACTGTGCTTTCCCCATCAGAGCAATCTGCCTAAGCAACATTTATGCCTGACTTTCTGTGAGCTGGGGATTGTGGTGAGACACTTACATGCAAAGTCTCCACCCCTTTTGAAGAACTGTTGTTGTTTTACATATGAGAAAGTAAGGGTCCTAGAGCTTACACAACTTGCCTTTGGTCAGACTCTTAGTGGAGGATAGAGCTGTGTTTTAAACCCACCTCTCTGGTTCCAGAGTCTGTGCTCCTTCCAGGAATGATGGTGGGGTCTGGGATGAAGATGAAGACAGCCTGAGTCTGTGGTCATCACTGAGTCAGAAGAGTGGCAGCTATGACAGCTAGGAAGATGAAAGCGCCTTCGGAGAGGGCTTTGGCAGGAGCGTTCCGGAGTAATGGTTTACTACTGGTGTTGGGGACTAGGCGAAAGCCCTTCAGCCCCATCCTGAGGCTGATGGACAGAGGACGCTGGTGAGTCCTGTGGTGGCCAGCCCTTTGGAGGTACTAACCAGTTTTGGTAAGAAGTTATTATGTTGCCTTCAAAGAAACCCGAGTCCAAATTTGAGGGCAGAGATGAGATTGAACAGTTCCATAAGCCCAACTGTGCAATGCAAATATTCGGAGATAGGTATACAGAATGCAGGACTTAATGCTTTAGAAGGATGAGGGACTGGAATGTCAGCTGGGGAAAAAACAAGACAAAAACAAGGAAGCCATCATATAAGCTTCACAGAGAAAATAATTAAGGCTCTGGCTCCTAGGCAAATTATTCTCATCACTGAAGACTCCTGGAAGTTTTGCTGATTACCTATCTCAGTCTTCTTGATCTCCATCCTGTTGGTTCCTAGTGTCTGATTGTGTCTTCATTGTGCTAAATATTACTCATATTATTTATTGTTGTGTATAGGACGTTACTGACTTCCCAAATAAATGGTCTGTTCATCCCAGCTCAGTACTAAGCACCTCTAGGTGTCTAGTGGACATTTCTTTGAAGGCAGTGCTGAAAGCTTTTTTAAAAAATTATTTTTTTTGCAAAGCATTTTTAATTAATTATATGTGTATATATCTTATCACTGCCCCCCCCTTCCATACATGCCCTCCCTCCCCAGAGTTTTGTGTCCATTGGTTATACTTATATGCATGCATACAAGTCCTTCGGTTGATCTCTTATCTCCGCCAGATCTCCCTCCCCTCCCCGCTGTAATTTGACAGTCTGCTTGTTGCTTTACTGTCTCTATATCTATCTTTTGGTTCATCTGAAAGCTTTTCATGTATCATTTTGTTTGTCTTCATCATCTCTTAGTACATATTTTGATGTCTTACACATAGACTTGTTTTTCTTCTGAGAAGTTGAAGCCTTTTATTCAGGATGTGCCCTGGAAGATCTAAAAGAATCATAACATAACATCTCAGGAGAGGTGATCTAAGCTTGGCCTCAACTCTGTCCACTCTGTAGAGACAACTGGGAGAAAGAATACCATAGAGAAGGAACTGGTCCTTTGCAATCAGTGAGGAGAGTTTAGATTCCACTTTTGTTTGTTTTAAATATATTTTATTGATTTTTTACAGAGAGGAAGAGAGAGGGATAGAGAGTTAGAAACATTGATGAGAGAGAGAGAATCATCGATCAGCTGCCTCTTGCACACCCCCCTCTGGGGTTGTGCCCACAACCAAGGTGCATGCCCTTGACTGGAATCAAACCTGAGACCTTTAGTCTGCAGGCCAATGCTCTATCCACTGAGCCAAACCGGTTTCGGCTCCACTTTTATTTTTTAACCAAAGAGAAATGACTTGTTTTGCTGAAATAGATGTTGCACTTTCTGAAGAGCATTAAGACTAATTAAAATTTTTATTTTCTCCAACCCCATTCAAGATGGTATATTGTATAATCAAGAAAATGTACCACCTTTTTATGGCCAATGTTGTTAACAGGTTATTTTTGAAAACTAGATGTCTACTCATGAAGATTGGTGAGCTAAAGGAAAGAAAATGTATTAACAAATAAATTTGCCTCAGATTCACAATCCACTATCTAATCTTTAAATACCTCAAAATACCCATTCACCTTGGAAAGTAGTGGCAGAGAAGCTGGGTTAATCTGCTTCTGACCCAAAGTCCTCAATTATAGTGTCATTTGACAGAATGAACTAGAAGCTAATACACGACAGAAGCTAGAACCCGAATGGATCCAGGCAAGAGCTAACGGGAAAGTTATCTATTGAAAATAATCAGTATGCACATATTGACCACCTCAGGCATATCTGCTTTGCATTTATTCATTTGCTTGGGTTTTTTTTAGTGCTTGACTCATCTAAATTAGGCTCCAGAGTTTAGTAAGTAAGAGGACCAGATCAACAGGGAGAGCAGAGTGAGAGGAAAGCAGAGTTGACACTGGAGGCTGGCTGGGAAGAACTGAGCGGTTTGTACTGTATTCGAAGTTGAATGAGAAGGGATGGGTGGGTCTTGAGAAGAAAGTGCTGTGATCTAACTTTTTTGTTTGTTTTAAGATCACTCCACTGCTGTGTATAGGAGCTCGAGGAACAGAAGTGGCAGTGGGGGAAGCTACTGGGAAGCTCTGGCAGAAGTCCAACAGAGAGAGACCATGGGCTCCCACCAAGATGGCAGCAGTGGGGATGGAAGAATAAGAGGCATTAAATGTTCAAATGCTTTCAAGTGGAAGAGGCAATAGAATTAAGGATGAGGCTAAGGATGTATCATTATTTTTGTTTATTTTGCTAAAATTTTTAATCTCAAACTTGAAAATGTTAGTAATATTTTTATCTCCCCAGTCCAATAAACGCCAAATTCTGATAACTAGGAACAGCAAGTTAAATGAGCAAAAACGTATTTGTCCTTGTATTTTTACAACATTTCATGTATTGGAAACTAATTATAAAAGGAACATTAAGTCTAGTGGAAGCATCAATAATTGTTCTGGAACTAATTCTACCTAACATGATTTAATAGGCTTTATAGAGTTCTAAAAACAACCAATTTAAATTAGGCACACTGAGACTTAAATCCATAAAAATAACTATACAGTTAGTTTAAAATATTGGTGTTAGTCTACTCTCAATCACATATCTGCTCTTAAAGTGAATAAACTGTAACATATATCATAAGTGGCTATGGTTCTCAATCCACAAATTTACACAGGTGTGTAAGAAATATCCAGTTATTTTCTCTAAATCCATTTAAAATCAACTCTGATCCCTTACCCCACTCAACTCTAGTGTAGTAGCTCTCAACAGGCTCCCTGACTTCTAACTTATTTACTCCTGAGGCAATCTCCTTGGCTGCCTATCCTTAATTTAAATAACATTCCCCTCTATTCTCCTCAGTCCCTCAAGGTAAGCAGTTCAATGAGGTCAGACTCTTTGGAAAACACAAGCCAGAAATCAGAGTATATTAAAGGTAAATCTGGTTTCTGCTCCTAACATTCATTTCTCCTAAGGGCTGGACTTAGAGACCTCTTTTTTAACCAATTGAGTATAGCAAATGTATTAGGATGTTATTTTCATGATTAACTTACAGAAGATGTGACTTCCATCTTGCTGGCACTCTCTGGCTCTCTTGGGTGTTTTGCTCTGGTAGAAACTGGCTGCTATGTTCTGAGCTCCTATACAGAGAGGCTTTTGTGGAAAGAAACTGAGAGCAGCCTCCAGCCAACAGCCGGGGAGGAACTAAGGCCTTCAGTCCAACAACCCTCTAGGAACTGAATCCGACCAACTGCCCCATGGGTGAGTTGAGAGCAGTGTCTGCCCCACTTGAGTCTGCAGGTGAGACTGCAGCCCTGACCAACACTGGACAGCTGATGAGAAACTATAGATTGAAGAACCCAGATAAGCTGCACCTGGATCTCAACTTCAGAAACCATGAGATATAAAATCTATCGTTTCAAGCCACTAAGACTTAGGTTAATTTATTATATATGAATAAATAATACACATTATCAAGCTTTTGTTTTGCCCTTGTCCAATGTACGAAGTTCAGAAAGCCAGTGAAAGAATCTCATACTGTTTGCACACTGTATCTAGCAAATGTCCTATTAATTATATGAATTAAAAATATTTGTGGATGGCCTGGCTGGTGTGGCAAAGTGGCTGAGTGTCAGTCCATGAAACAGGTCATAGTTTGATTCCCCATCAGGGCACAAGCCCATCTTAGATATAATTTGACATTTAATTGAACTAACTTGAATCAAATAGCAAAGAGTTAATTCATGAATGAGAAACATTATATAAAACCATATTTTGATTAAATAACTTGGAATTATTCAAATGAAAAGAATAATTTCTTTAATTAATGCTCTTTTCTCTCAATCTATAAAGAGCATAGGAACCTTGTTCTTTTTCCAAACAAATTATTGGCACAGTTTTTCTCAAGAAGCACATATTCATCCAAGTGTCAGGAAATTAACTGAGCTATTTCCATCCACATCCCACATGCTCATAGGTGGCAAGAACACCACGGATGGGAAGACTATGTGAGAGGGCATGGCCAGCATGGTGCACCTTGGCAGACACGCTGTGCCCTGAGAAATAGTAGGAGAGCAGTGTTTGGAGTACCTGGAATGAAAACATAGCCCTGGGGCTGCAGAGAAATGAGCGAGGGGCGGAGAAAACAGAGCAAGTCCGCTCACTCCCCTGTGCTCTGTGCTACCTTTTCTGGCTTCCCAGGTTGGATCAACCTGTAGTGTGGATCTGGGTTGAGCTACAGGGATTTTGGGAAGGTTAAAGTAGTACATTTGTAAGCCTGTGGTATCTGTTAGCATGAGTTGACTTGCATGAGAGAGGGCTAGAACAGTTGCCTGTACAAGCTTATAATCAGGTGCTTGAGAAAGGAGAGAGTGAGGGGGCACAGCACAGACGTCAGAGCCCCGTGGAGAGAAAAGTGCAGCTAAGAGCCAGCAAGAAGGGCTATTCTTGCTGATGGGAATAAGGACTATTCAAGCTACTGGAGCCTGGATAACAATTCCCACCCCATCCTCAGCCCCAGTAATCTTTGACTTAATGTAGACAGAGGTGAGATCTATTTTTTTTATAACCTACCCTGTTTCCCCGAAAATAAGACAGTGTCATATATTAATTTTTGCTACCAAAGATGTGCTAGATCTTTTTTTCAGGGGATGTCTTATTTTTCCATGAAGAAGAATACGGTACACATTTATTGTTAAATGAAAATAAAGGAAATTTATTACCTGTACGGTATGGTAGTACAGTAGTTGTCAACACAAACCAGACAAACTGAATCCTACAGTATCAAGAATTTACTCTTTTATTCAATGACAATCATGTCATTGTCTTCTGGGACATCATCATAACAATACAATTCCTGAATTTCCTGGTGAATTTCTTGTGACTACATTTCTTTCAGAATCAGTGGACCAAATCTCTCATGTTTAGCAATAGCACTGTCTTTAAATGAGTACTTCTTGTCAAGGTAGCCTGCTCGAAGTGCATTCGTAATGCAACTGTCAGTGATTTTCTTCCATGAATTCTTCATCCAAGTCACGTTTCACAAAGTTTCCATGCTGATTTCTCTCCATTCACACAGCAGTGACGTCAGGACTCCGAGTAAGGTCACTGGTTGCTAGACTCCGGGAGGGGGTGGGGCGCGCTAGCGACCAGTTTACGGTAAATTAATTTTCATTCTGAGACAGAGCCTGGGGGCCTTATTTCCGGGGGATGCCTTATATTTCACTCAGAAAGAAACCTATAAGTAGGTCTTATTTTCGGAGGATGTCTTATTTTCGGGGAAATGTGGTAATATGGCCATTAAGCTTTACAAAAACTAAGTCAATGAGGAAGTTGGGGTTCATGAAACATAAGGCAAAAAAATTATATGAAGATAGAGTTACAATATTCAATAGAATTAGAAAAACCCTTTGGTCCTGAGCATCTTAGTAGTCAAAGCAAAGGGAGAAATGCAATCTGTTTCATGAAAATGTACTGTGTCATTAGGAGAAACATCAGCTAGTAACTCAGAAGTACAATGAGTCCTTTATTTCAGATGCCCTATATCTGAATATTCTCAAAAGACACTAATAAAGTTGTTTTTCTCCTATGAGGCAGGGGTATATATATCTAATCAATGCCTACTCCTGACGGAAGAATTCAGTCCTTCCAATTTTATGTAGCATATATAATAGAAATGAGATTTATTCAAATAAATTGCCCTTAAGTCACGTGTCCAACAAAGAAAATAAGAAAAATTAACGTAATACATATGACTCTACCGCTGGTGAAATGAATAGACATTAAGATGACCTCAGAATTCAGTTTCAGTTTGATTTGGCAAATGCCATTTTCATACAATATCATTGGGGAAAATGCAACATTAATATTCACTGCCCAAAGACTAGCATATTCAACACTTGCTATCTTCAGTGTAATAAAGATCATTAGGAAGTGAATATGCCTACATCGTAGGCAAGTATGCTTATTAACCACTTTGTTGAAATCTGCTAATGTTGCAGAGTTGAGAAATGGGACTTAACAGTGATGAGATAGGTGTTTCCAGGATTTGTCCCCTCACAGAAACATCAATTTTTCCAAGTTACAAATCAAAATGCTGTACATTATAAAGATGGCAATCTCAAATCAGTGGGCAAAAGATGGACTTTTAAAAAATGGAACAATTGGTTAGCCATTTAGAAAAAGACAAAATTAGATCCATATCTAATAAGGGGTGGGGAGGGTTAGGAAAAGAGGAAGGGAGAACAGGCGGGGCGGGGGGGGGGGGGAAGAGTGAGAAACTAGATACAATGAAAGATAACATGAATAACTTCATAATCTGTAAGTGGGGAAAGATTTTCTATAAATCTAGAACCAATAATTATTGATAAATTTAGCCACAAAATTAAAACAGTGTGTAAAAACTAAAACTAAAAATAAGATCAAAGGTAAATGACAAACTGAGATGAAAATGTTTGCAACTTATATCACATAGGACAAATAACACTAATTTATAAAGAGCTCATGAAAAAGAACAGATACCAGAAAACAGAATCAAAATGGGCAGACATGTACATTCATAAGGAAAAATGGAAATGGTTTATAACTATTGGAAAGACCTTCAACCTTACTTGTAACCTCTCTCTCCTCTACTCTCTCCCTCCCCTCCCTCTTCTCTCTCCCTCTCCCTCTCCCTCTCCCTCTCCCTCTCCCTCCCTCTCTCTCTCTCTCTCTCTCTCTCTCTCTCTCTCTCTCTCTCCACACCTGCTGATTGTGGTCTCTTTATGTGTGGCTCAGTACTCCAAGAACAAGAAAGAGGAAGACATCTTTTAAGACAACAGCCTTGCAAGCTGCACGATGTCACTTCTGACACATTCTACAAATCGGTCACAGGGCCAGCCCAGACTCAAGGAAAGTGTTATGGAAAACCGGCCAGGTGACACTGCAAAACAAAGCATGTGGGTTGGGAACTATTGTTAGAGCCATCTTTGAAAACACAATCTACCTATTATAAAATGCAAATTAAAACAACAAAACTATTCCTCACCCATCAAATTGGCAAACATCTGAAAGCCAACAACAGATCCTAAGTACTCTGGTTTATTGCAAGTGGGAACATGGCACAGGTCTGATGAAGAAAAATTTGCCAATATTACTGTTTGACACAGCAATCATAATTTCTACTTCTATCTCCCCAAATAGAGTATGTACACATGCTCATATTAACTTTTTTTTTTTTTTTGAGGACCACAAGTGCAGGCAGTGGGAAAGCTATGATTTTCTTTCTTCTAAATAAATTAAAAGTATCATCAATTGATATGCTATGAGCATCGTGGCTGGTCTTATATTCCATCTGATAAGCTGAGGATCTCAAAGTGTATCTGACATAGTCTGGTTTTGCAAGCAACTTGATATTCTGCATACTTATGTATAGATGAGCTTCGGCTTCCAACTCATAAATTAATATTTAATGAAATCATTTGCCTTGATATTTCTTGTGCCTTCTGTTTATGTATTTGGTGTTGCACCCCACACTCCAAAATCAATTACAGATTTATCAGAACTATTTTTACATACACATACATATCCCATGCACACTATAAGCAGTTTTATTTCTCTATAATTTTCCCTCAGACATCATCTTTCTGCAGGCCAAGAAAAGGTAAGATTTGGGAAAATCACATTAGACTTCAATGTTAGTTTCAGAAAACAAACAAAAAAGGTCATTGGATGAATTTAAAAACAAGAGGCAAAGATATTTATCAATGATAGTCTTTATTCTTGGAGATATGACCTCAAAAACAAGTATGGGACATATTTTTATTTATATCTATATATATAAAAGCCTAACCGACCTTAACAACTGAACAGAAACGGTTGACCAGTTGCACTGACCACCAGAGGGCAGACACTCAATGCCGGAGCTGACTCCTGGTGGTCAGTGCACTCCCACAGTGGGGGCGCTGCTCAGCCAGAAGCAGGCATAGTGGGCCAGGATGAGTCTGAGCGTTTCAGGCTCTTCCCTGGCTGCTTGGCGCACTGCTACATCCCCCGAGGGATCCTGGATTGTGGAGGGCGCAGGCAAGGCTGAGGGACCTCCCTCCCAGCCCCCAAGTGCAGGAAATCTGTGAAACAGGCATCCAGTTGATTTATAAAAAGAGGAAGGGAAAGAGAAACATTGATAAGAGAAACATCAATCAGCTGCCTCCTGCATGCCCTCTAATGGAAATTGATCCTGTGACCCTCTTGGTGCTTGAGTCTGTGCTCATCCATTGAGCCACCCAGCCAAGCTATCTTTGACATTTTGATGCCTATCAGTTTTTCAAAGCTTGTCAGCTTATTACTTATTTGAAAGTCAATTTTTTTGAGACAGCAATGTTTTACACATGTATGCTATAAGAAATCACATGCTTCAAATTATCCAATCTACAGACATCATCTGGCAGGTAAATGACTTTATATTGTTCTTAAATAAAAACATGTTTTTAAAACATGTCAAAGATAAATGTGAAAATGACTAGAACTCATGAGTAGAAAAAAAGTTAATATATTATCTCAAATAATTAAAATATGCATGTTTATTTCATCTCTAAACTATGATCTATAGATTCAAATTTAAACAAACCTGTATTTTAAAATTCCCCTATACCAGTGGTAGGCAAACTCATTAGTCAACAGAACCAAATATCAACAGTACAACGATTAAAATTTCTTTTGAGAGCCAACTTTTTTAAACTTAAACTTCTTCTAACGCCACTTCTTCAAAATAGACTCGCCCCAGGCTGTGGTATTTTGTGGAAGAGCCACACTCAAAGGGCCAGAGTCACACGTGGTTCGCGAACAGCAGTTTGCCGACCACTGCCCTATACCGTATTTCAGGAAACATCCATCAGCAATCCTCCCCAGATAAAAGAAATCAATGGTTGTCAGCCTCAGCACTACTAACATTTGAGGCCTGGTAATTCTTGGAAGGCTGTCCTGGCCTTTCTCACTAAATATCAGTACCGTGTTTCCCCGAAAATAAGACATCCTCCGAAAATAAGACCTACTTACAAGTTTCCTTCTGAGTGAAATATAAGGCATCCCCCCGAAAATAAGGCCATATACAGGTAATAAATTTCCTTTATTTTCATTTAACAATAAATGTGTACCGTATTCTTCTTCATGGAAAAATAAGACATCCCCTGAAAATAAGACCTAGCACATCTTTGGGAGCAAAAATTAATATAAGACACTGTCTTATTTTCGGGGAAACAGGGTAGCAGTCATGTCCTCACTCCCCAATTCAATCCAGTGGTGAAGCATGTCTCCATTGTCCAATGTCCACTGGGGGCACAATCGCTCAGCTGAGAAGCACTGCACCAAATGCTTTGTCAAACATCCCAGTGGAGTAACCTACACATTTTTAGGTCCCATTTTCTTTCTGGTTATCTAAAATTTAGTTAAAATACAGGGTTCTCTCTGGAGAAGAGTCAGTTACTATTGCCGTTAACCATCTACTTTTCTAGTAAAGTTCATAAAAGTAAGAAAGTCTAGGCAGTTGTTATATACAAGCTGTTACTGAGGAATAATACTGTAAAATATGTATTTATCAAAATAAAAGGTTCATAGAACCAAACCCATAAAAGACATAGCAGTTGCAATCAATCTTCATCAGAATGGAAACATCAGATACATACAAGTGTAACTTGCCTACATTCTGATATTTTTCATTTTGCTGAAGCTTTCCTTCTCCAAGACAAACAGATCTTTTCTCATCTGCATAAAAGCAACTTAAATTACTAGTTCTAATGAATAGGAGTATAAATATGATTGATCAACAGCAGATAGCTTGATCTGAGGTATGTCTAATTTTTATTTTGCCATCATCTGGACATGAATCAAAATTAATTTATAGTTCTTGAATCTCTAGAAGATAAAGAGATAAGTACAAAATTACCTTTTAAATATGAACTAAGGTTAAAAATTCATAAAGGATAACTAAATGTGAACTAATTTTTCCAAACATTTTACCATGTGTTAATGTAATTCGTTGGTATCCAAACACAATGACAAAATACAAAACAGAATAAAAGACTCTTTTTATAGTTTATAGTTTAAAAAGAATCTCTTTATTAAACCCGTTACAGTAGGATCCATTTTTTAAAATATAAATACAAAAAAATTATAGGATTGTCACCAAAAATGTAACGGTGAGCAATGGTATTGTAAGTTATTTTCCTTTATGTTTCCAAATTAATTTTTTCTACAATAAATATGTATTTGTTTTTAAACCTTAGGCAGATTCTTTTTGCACTCTCCCTTTCCACCCATTTTATCACAGATTATGGCCTATCAACTAGGATTCCTGGACAATTGCTGACATTAATTTGTTCCCTGGGATTATTTCAAACTATCCAGCTGAACTTTTTCTTACACTAAGTTTTGTTAAAGGCATTTCCTATTAACCAAAGTAAAATGTGACCTTTGAAAATTTTTTATTTCAAATGAAAATTATGCTTAAAAACCAACTATCTTATAATTAGATCCTCAAGTGAAAAAGTGAATACTCTAGGCAACGTACAACAGATGATAGATAGCTCTTACCCTTTAATTTCCTGGTTTGACAAAAACTCAATTTTTTAAAGAGTGCACATACACATTTTAAATTCGGTATTCCATACTCAGTAAAAATCAATTCATAATTTAATTATTGTAGAATTTTGACAATTTTAGCAATGGGAAAGATAAATTTTATATCACTGTTATATAGCAAAAAGCAAATAACATTATAAGATTCCCAATATTTAACCTGGTAAAAATGAGAATATGTTTCAATCAAGAACATATTATCTAAAAAAATAGTATTGCTATCTAGTCATAGGAGTTTCTCTTCCCATTTCTGCAAGTCCTACATGTTTAGAATAAATGTAGCATTCACATAACAATATAGTCCATGAAAAGAGTATATTCTTTTATTGTTTTGTTCATACATGTTAAGTTTCTACTTTCAATCATAAAATTCAATAAATTTGATTCCTTAATCATAAAAACTTGCTTTGCACATTATTTACATGTCACCAAAGTCTACTGCCATACAAAACGTCACAAGGATCTTACTAGGCATGGAACCATCACACAGGAGGAGGAGGGAGCTATCAAGTAACATACATTCAGATTAATTTGTAGATAAGCACAGTGTATTTGGCACTGTTTATTAACAATACCTCCCTCTCTTAAGACAGGCTATTATGCCTTAGTCACAATGTACACAATTTGCTATTCGAATAAAAACCAGCTTTCAAACTTTGTAACAGTAATCATTTTTAAGAAACAAAATCAAACCAGATTGGGGCTGGAATTCAAATTCTGACTTCTTGCTATGCTCTGAGCTGCCATCTAGAATGTAGGTTCAGTTTGATAAATTTTTCCATTATGGGGAGTGTAAAGAAAGCATTTAAAGGATGTTTAAACAACATCCTTCAGTAGACATAAAGACAAACAACACTTTGAAATTACCAGTTCTTCTTGGGAGTGCAGGGTAGCCCTGATAATGTGTTAACTAGGGATAATTTTGGCAAGAATTACAGAACGACCGATGCCATTCAAGTTGTGGAGATTGTTCTAGTAGTTGAACCCATGAGGAGAAAGATATGGAATGCCTATAGCTGAATTCAGAATCCTTAGCGAATTGTTTTCAGGGTCTCTTCCTAGGACTATAATAAACTCAAGTCACAGGTCATAGGTTCGCTCTGGTGGGTAGCACTATACTGCTACAACATGGAAGAAAATAAAGTAAAAGACAACTATTAAACCTTTAGCAACTTTGGCTATATACCGTGGGTAATTTATTTGACTAACATCATTTTAACAAATATATCTTTTCACTTCAACTGGGCCCATTACATTTAATTCATTAAAGCTACACATATTCCAGACACATGTTTATAAAAGCCATACGTTCAGTCCTAAACTAAGACAAACAAATCCTCACTAAAACACGAATCACTGTACAGGGGAACAGAAATAACAAATTCTCTGGTCAAGTTTAGAGATATGCTGTAGCTTCACGTAAAACTTTCAGCAATAAACTGACCTTTAAAAAAAAAAGGCTTACAATGTTCAAAGAACAATGAAATGCAAAGCAGTATCACTAAACCAAAATTTAGTTTAATAATTTCATTTCAAGTACATTTTTTAAATCATAAATGGGGTTTTGTAATCCAGAGTTGAAACATTTATTCTTTATACTTTCAGAATTTGAGAAGCAATTCCAGATCATACTTTCCAAATCCAGTCTTCTCTGCTACTTTTCAGACTTCTGAGACCTAGCATTTAAATTTCTCCATTCTAAATGTACAATTTGAGATAATTATGATACAGTTAAGATTTTTCTGAAAACAGTCCATCAAATATAAAGAATGGTTTCTGTCCAAGGATCAGCAGTGAGGAAAGAAATATTAAATACCTATCAAAATCATTTATTTTTTTAAAAAGATAACAGAACCAGTGCTGTTCTCTGTCATGAAAGAGAACGTGTAGAATTAATTTACTTCTGTAGCCTTTGGTAATGTTTTATTACCTACATTGCCCTCCATCTCACTTAAAGGTCTTTACCATCAGGATTTACTGCACAAAACCCCTGGGTCCTCAGCGTGTGATCCCACAGAGGAACAGGTTACTTTTGAGGAAAAGAGCTGCCGTGTGATTTCCCTCAGGTGCTGATTTAAACAAACAGTGGAAATATTTTTTTAACGTAACTCTGGATGCTTTGTAGCACACTATCCCTCAAACAACAAAAACCCAAATTTTTCTTTTTTAGGAAACTTTCCACCTTGTTTTTCAGATTACAACGTCTTCCCCTTTTCTGGACTGCCTCATACTTCAATTTTTAAAATCCTTTAAATTCTTCATTTCAATGTTGTAAAAGTTCTTTTCACGTGAACTTCACATCCCAGAACCAAGACACTGGATGGACACTCTCCAGCCACATTGTTTGACAGTAACGGTGAGAAGCATTCCTTGGGCTTCAATGTGAGCAAGTTGTTAACACGCGAGCAACGAAGAAATCCATTCCTCCGGAAACCCCTCAAACTCACAATGCTTCCATTTAGTAAGTCAATATATTATTCTTAAAAATTAAGGTTTGGTCACCAGGAAAGACTGGGAAAAAAAAATCCTTTCCTCCCTCCCCCCACCACAAAATAATAATCTAACAGCTCTACACATCCATTCGCGTCCCTACAAAAACAGGGAAGTAGTTGTGGCTGAAGGCTTTAAAACTGAAACTTCAGCTCCTATAACATCACTGCTGCTTGCTCAGAGGTGCAAGTCCATGGAGTTCCTTCTCTAACACTTCCCATTGATAAGTTTATTTCCACACACACACACACACACACACACCCTCACACACACTCACTCACTCGCTCGCTCACACTTACTTACTCTCAAGTAAGACACTTTTTTGTGTTTGTTGATAAATTATGAGGGTTATGGACTAGGCGTGTACAGGGTTTCATAGTTGCTTTGTAAACATCAGGATCGCTTAGGTCCTTTTCTCCAAAAGCCCGCCATCAGATGACGCAGCCGGGCTCACTACTTGCCCAGGCGCTGCTCACACGCCGCATACTGGCGAAGGGCGGAGAAGAAGTCCTCGTAGCTGATGTTCAGGTGGGACGGCAAGGAGCTGAAAGGGAAGCACAGGGGAAGGAGGCCATGAGAAGACACACTGTGACTGGAGGGGGGCCGGGAGGGTGGTGACCGAAAAAGAGGTGAAGGTCTGAAGTAAACTGTAAATATAGAGAATACAAACCATTTCTACTAAAGTGACTGTGAACTGTGAAACAGTTCAAGTGAAAACAATCTCTCCTTCCACAGTAAGAGAAAAGTAACTTGTAGTGAGAGAGAGATTCAGAACCTCCGAGTTGGATTAACGCAGAGCTGGAGACCTATTTATATAGGGTTTCATCCAAATGGACTTTCGGAGCTCCTCTGCCAGGGTAGAGCCAGTGCTACCCAGTGGTTAGCAAAGCCGGCGTGGCGTGGGCAGAGCGGCACAGCGCCTGCGGTGACGGATGGACGGAAGCCACGTGGTGAGTAACCATAAGCAACATCTACTCCGCCACTTCCAACTGTTCAAGGGACAATGGCAGTGCAAAGACAAGGGCTTTCTTTACAGGGGAGTGAACATACAGCTGGAGTGAAAAATACAGTGAAAATACTTCCCTTTGAACATTTTATTATTATTTATGTTTAATTTTCACGTGAGGATTTTCAGAGAGGAAAGGGAAGAGGAAGAGAGAAGAGGGACGAGAAGGAGAGAAACATCAATCAATCAGCTGCTTCCAGTACTCACCAGACCAGGGATTGAACCCACAACCCAGGCAGGTGCCCTGATCCAGAATCGAACCCACAACCTTTTGGTGTGCAGGACAAGGCTCCAACCAACTGAGCCACCCAGTCAGGGCTCCCCTTTAAGTATTTTAATCACGTAAGTAATTTCCAATAATTAACATTTAAAAAAATCTCTACTTTATACAGCTTTGTTGTGAACTTTGGAAATTCCAAACAGTATCAGAGCCAAACAGCCGGCTACTGTACAAGAGCCACCGCCGTGCACCAGAGAGAGGGATCAGCAAGCCTGCGGGAATGAACTCCCATCTGCCCCGCGGTTCTGTGCTACCCTTCACCCTTTCTTCTGCAAACCCAGCTCGACTGATAGAACTGACATACAATCTTCATCCTTCCTTTGACTACCACCAACCCTTTCTTATTCACTCTACTCTACGGCAATGACATCCTCAAAGGACAAACTGAATGACATTCTTCTTGCTGAAGCCTGCTTCAAATGTCCTCCTCCAACGACCCGCTTCCCCAAGCCCTCCTCAATCACCCCTCCCCCAGTCTCATCGCCCATCACTCCTCAGGAAGCACTAGCGCCACCACCCCCGTGCCTCTGAAGTGGTCCCATCTCGGGGTCGCTTTGTCAGGGCTCACCCTCCTTTTCCAAATTAGGACATCTTCTCTGCGTCTGGCTGCTTGCAGTCTGGGGGACAGCAGACAAATGCAGAGCAAACCTCACTATGACGTAGAGCTGTAACAGACGTAGAGACACAGTACAAAGACCCACGAGGAAAGCCTGTACGTGCTAGGTATCCGATGTCCATTATCAGATTTAAGTCCTGACCTCTGTGTTTAACCGCCCATTTTGCAAATAGAGAGGTTTAAATAGCTTTCCAAAACCATGATAAGGATCTGCACAGATAGCTACGATTTAAACCAAGATCTGTTTTAAAACACACTTTTCCCTCCAAACTACCACCACCTGAAAGGCACCCACATTGACGTGGAAAACTCAAGAGCAGTGTTTCCCAAACTTCCCTCATGAGGAGAATCACCTGGTGGAGTTGTTAAAATACAGATTCCTGAACCCCAACTAAAGTGCTAAACTAGAATTTTGGGGAACATATAGGTAAAATTGTATACTTAACTAGTGTTTCCCAAAGTGTGGCACGCGTACCCCAGGGGTACGGGAAGAGTCTGTCGGGGGTATGCATTGCACCGGAGTTTGGTGGGGACATGCACTGCACCGTGCTTAGCTGCGCCTAATTCTACGTTCTCATGAGTCAAGTCAAGACAGTCTTGTGAGGCGTGAGATGCAAGAGACTGTAGGACGCCACAAGGCCTAACATATTTACTACTGGGCCCTGTATACAAAAAGCTTGCCAACTGTTCAAAATAAGCAATTTCATTCTCGTTGCTGTACTCTCCCCTAAATTAAGCTATGGCCTCGTCACTGGTGTGTTTTCCTCATCCTTTCCCAAATGCACCCTGCTGTCCCACCGCTACCCAACCCCTCTCCCAAGGTCACCGTCCCCGCGTCATCCCCACGCTCAACGGTGTCCGTCTGCCTGTCCAAACAACCACATGCATTCCTTCTGCGGCTCCTGGCAGTGTTCCGCCGTCTCCACTCCCAATCATTTGATCCTATCTCACACTGCCACCTAACACCACCTCCCGGCTCTGGGGTGGCCAGCCCTTCATCCTGTCCCTCACAGGTAATGGGCATTCCTCTGCACCCGGCTTCCCCAACCCCGGCCCGTCCCCTACCTTCCTTTTCTCCAGTTACAACATTCCACCCAATTTACACCTTCAGATCAAGTCACCTCCTTTCTACTCAGGCAACAACTCTGGCCCACAGATGCCTCGCTCCTGACCTCCTATGGCACCTGGTGTCAATACCACACATCTGCACAACCACACCCTCTCGTGCCCGAGCATTTGTATGGCTTTTACCAATGATGCTGTGAAATACCTGAGGGAAAGGATCCAGAATTGCAATTTGGGGGGAATTCCCATGAAAGCTAGTTCGGTACCAGGCCCCAGAAACTCCTGCCGAATTGAGCCAAAGTCCGCCTTTCAGTTACTTACATAATCTCCGTCAACCGGATGTGCCAGGGAAGGTAGCCTAACGTGCTCTCCACAGGCCCAAACTTCAGGACTACGTCAGGGTCAGGAAAGCCATTTGAACCTTGGAAGAAAGAGATACGCGCACACTTAACACACACTGCTCACAAATACAATGACCCGGGCAAACCCGTTCATCAAATTGGCTTCTTATGCTTCCAGGATCAACACACTCTAGCATTATAACGACAGAATAAAAAGCCCAGAAATAAACTTGCAGACTTATGATGGTAGAGAAAAACACCCCAGAGGGAAGAAGGCTAACAAGCAGAAGTCCTTTTTAAGAATACTCATCACTTCCCCCACAAATCCTCCTAGGCCCTCTCCTTTACCAGCAAGTCCTCATGCAAGTGAGTTGGCTACACATGTCATTATCTCAAAACCAATTTCACACAGGATCTTAAACTTCAGAAACACAACATGGATAAACAAAATCAGCCTTTAAAGTGTGAAGGGAACATAGATACTCTTCTTCATACTGTTAATTTGTGGGGCAAAACTAAGAATAAATACATATGACTTACTAAGTAAACTGTCTAACATTTGCACATCCAAATCTGTGGATTTACTCTGCTGCTGGGCTACTAACTGGCAGAACTCCTGGGCAGCCCGTACGATGTCTGCTTTTCCATCTTCTGGGGACAGCACCTTCACCGCCGCCTGGCAATTTAACACTGGAGGAAGACACGAACAAGACATTAAAAACACACACACTCGCCCACATGTATTTCAAAACCAGTTTCAAGATATGTTAAAGGTACAGTTCTTACAGTAAACAAGAATCATTTAAGCCCTTCAATTTCCACATCAAAATATGCTTAAACTGCTTTCCTCGGAGAGGACCCACACGTCACATTTGTGTATGTATTTAAGAGATTGTGTGTGTATTTAAATGCTGCCTCCTCTTTAAAGTATACAGAATGACCTTGTCTCTGTGAATAAACCCTCTAGCAAATAGGAATTTTAATTACAGAGTAAATTTTCAATTTCTGTAAGTCTAATGTGGCATCTACAATCACAGCAGTTAGCAGTAACATGGGACTGAAGACAAAAAAAAAGTGTTTTAATGGAATCTACATTGTTTACAATACATACCCACTTAATCAAATTTATGCTTCTATCCAAGCTATTTTACAATTGGTAGGACTCTAGGTAAGTAATAGCAGCGCCAAATTCTTGTCTACAGAGGTTCCCACCAACCCCACTAAAAACCATTTCAATATTCCTGATCTAGAAATGTGTCTGTTCTTTGGATAAAATCTGCCTGGTTCCTGGTGGCTTACGAGTGAAATAAAATCTTATTTTTTTTTAAATATCTATGAAATTCATAATTTTATCTTTCCTGAAAATCATTAACAAATGGCCCAGCCATTTAAGCTCAGGGTTTGAGCATCCACCCATGAACAAGAAGGCCAGGGTTCAATTCTGGCGGAGGCACACGCCCAGTGCAGGGCACGCAGGAGTGAGCGAATCAATGATTCTCTCATCACAGATGGTTCTATCCCTCTCTCCCAAATCAATAAAAACATCTTTAAAAAAAATTATTAACAAAATGAAGAACAGTCTAAATCTGATTAAAGATGGTGACAATAAAGACCAACAGGGTGAAATGAATGAATGAGTGAATGACGGAATTTGCCTTCAACCACAAAACACATTGGCCTTGGTGAGATATTCAATTTTACATTCAGGCTTACCTTGATCGTCTTTGTCATTACTATTTGCAAACTCTGTTGAGTATTTGGAACAATCTAAGCCCAGAAGTTCCTGCTGTTGTTTTAAAATTTCATCCATCAATCTGGAATTATTTCTTTTGAAAATACCTTAAAAAAAAAAAAGGCAAGTAAATTCAAATGAGGGTAATTTATCCTATTTAATAGTGTGTTTGCTACGAAAACAATGCTAGACCCAGAACTGAGCAAATGCCAAATGAGGTAGGCATGACTAATTACAACTGGAATATGAAAGGGAGTCATAACAACAGAACTGCGTCAGGCTTCAGGCTAGGTCAGTGGTCGGCAAATCATTAGTCAACAGAGCCAAATATCAACAGGACAACGATTGAAATTTCTTTTGAGAGCCAAATTTTTTAAATTTAAACTTCTTCTAATGCCACTTCTTCAAAATAGACTCGCCCAAGCCATGGTATTTTGTGGAAGAGCCACATTCAAGGGGCCGAAGAGCCGCATGTGGCTCAGGAGCCGCAGTTTGCCGACCACTGGGCTAGAGGACTGGGAAAGGCCTCTTAGGGTTAAGTGACTTTCAGCTGGTCTCTGAAGAATTAGGAGAATTTTTTAGATGTGGTTTGGGAAGGTAACATAACAAAAAACGGAAGATGAAGATGTAGTTCTACATTTGGCAGTCAGTCATCCTCCTTAAGGTGAGAGCCATACACACAAGAAGTAATAAATACAATCCCAGAAGTAAAGGAGCACATATAATGGAGAAGAGCGAAGAGCTAAGAATGTGGCTCCATAAAGAGGTCCATAATCGCCTGGCCAGAGTGGCTCAGTTGGTTGAGCCTTGTCCTGTGCACATGGAGGTTTGCCAGTTGGATTCTCAATCAGAGCACACGCCTGGGTTGCAGGTTCGATCCCCAGTTGGGGCACATATGGAAGGCAATCAATTGATTGTTGTTTCTCTCTTCCACTGATGTCTGACTGTCTAAGAATGTCCTAAGGTGAGGATTTAAAAAAAAAAAAAAGTCCACAATCATTAAGACTTTAAGCTTAGAAAGATAAAGGAGAGCATTTTTTAACACCCATGTTCTGAGCAAGATTAAACACCACAAATATATTCCCAAACACAAAGAAAATTTTTTAAAAATATATTTTATTTATTTTTTACAGAGAGGAAGGGAGAGGAGAGAGATAGAGAGCTAGAAACATCTATGAGAGAGAGAGATCGACCAGCTGCTTCCTGCACACCCTATACCAGGGATGTGCCCGCAACCAAGGTACATGCCCCTGACCGGAATCGAACCTGGGACCTTTCAGTCCGCAGGCCAACGCTCTATCCACTGAGCCAAACCGGTTTCGGCAAAGAAAATTCTTAAAGAAGGTGATTAATATCAGGAGTTATTTGTGTAAATGTTTAGGATAGGAATACTTGTGTAGTATTTGGATATAATCATTATCCTCAAGTCCAAAATAAAAGACACATGTCTGATACAAAAATAGCATATACATTTTTGATACAGGTTTTTAACTGTTATTACACGATTTCTAATTACCTAAGTAAGTAAAGAAGAAATAATAATTTAGACCACCCTTTGGTCTATATTGTAGTTATAAATGGTAGAAGGCATACATATTTCAAAGTTTTCTTAATTTGAAAACATCAAATTTCTACAACAATACTGCCAGAACATGTTTATTAAAAATAAAATGCTAGTGAATCTGTTTACCTACCCCTCCAGATTAAAATGGCTATGCTTTTCAGAAACTCTTGCCCTCTCCAATGCAATGGATGACATCCTTCATCAGCAAAACAGTCGCCACCTCCTCTCAATGTTTATTCTCTCCCTCTCACCCTTTCTGACGCGTTAACATTGGTGACCACCCCGCTGCTTCAAACCCTGCCCTCCCTCCCGCCTGTCTGAATGTCGCTCCTGGTCCAGTTCTCAGCCCGCTGCTGGACGGGCCCTTCTCCCTCTGCACCGCCTGCCTGTGTCCCCCTCCCAGCTCCCCCCGCCTCCACCCGTCCCTGTCCCTGTCCCTGGGTCAGCCCTTCTTTCTGTCCAAGCGCTCCTCCTCCTCTGATCCCAGTTACTCCCGGGACTTAACAACCACCCCAGGCCAGAACAGGGCAAGATGAGAGGGGGTGCCCCAAACTCAGTAATTAAACATCCAGGATGAACAAAACACTAAAATCTGAAGTAAAAACAGGATCAGCATTTGGTTCGTATCATTTCCAGTTCATCCAAACATCTACTCTTACCCAAAGTTCTGTAAGCATCTGGAAATGAACACATCTAAAATATGGCAGCGTATATTTAAAGCTAGCTCTCAAGCACTTGTTTTATATCAAGTTTTTAAAAAGGGAGGGGGGGTTGAATAGGCTATATTAGAACAATAAATATATACGGGTGGTGGAACAAAGCGATTTAAAATCACAACTGCTACTTATATAATTAATAAATAAAAACATAGCCCTTCTTCTTGTTCTATTTCTAATAAAAGCACCACTACCTGCCAGTCACCGGGCACCTTCTCCTCTCGCACTAGCACCCCCGCCTCATCAGGACCCACACACTCTCTCTGACAGCAGTGCTCCCTGCGCCCTTTTCCTTCTGTCCAGCTGGCATTGTATTTAACCCGGTTATCAGTGAACGGGAAAGGAACAAAGATGAATACCATCCTGGTAGGCATGCCCATAATAAGGTCTGGGTGACGTAGGGAGGATGATTACACCGTGAGTCAGTCACACCTGGGAGTGGACACTGGCCAGAAGAGGCGTGGCCACTGAAGGGCACAGGTTTGAGATGAGTGAGTCCCTGAACAAGGAGTCCCCTCCCCCGTGCTCTCCGGGACCCCTGTGCAGGGGGCGGACTCGCTCGCTCCTGCGTTAGCCTACCTGGCTCGCGGCCATGTGGAGCCCACACACGACGGACTAATGGTCTCTAACGAGTCTGATGCTACATGGGGCCCAGCTCCACCACGGAACACAAACTCGGGACACTGGCTTTGCTTTTAGCTCTGCTGGATCCCCAGCTGCTCCTTTTCCAGGACTGGTTTAAGGGGAATGAGACTTTGCAACTGGAGGGATATAATTCCACACAAATAAAGCTTTGTGCCACATCTTATTCTCCCATGGAGGCCTTTTTCCAATGGCACCCCCAAAACTCCACTCTCACTAGCACTGGAGAATTCTCGGTAACACTTTGTCCCCACGGTTTCAGACAATCGTCTTCTTTATAATGTTACAACCACCTCCGAACGCGCCTTTCCTGTCCCTCCTCAGGTACTGCTAGACTGACTACCAGACTAATCTTCTCTGGGTACGTACACCTTCAATCCTGGCACATTCCAACTTTAATACTGTCTATGGCTCCCCAAATACTGAATATATTAAGAACAAACTGCTTAGATCATTAATATTCCAGCCTATGCTTCCACACTTGGTGGCTACAAATACTTTATATTTATTAAATAAATTAATCTTCCTGTTTCTCTATCGTATCATATTGCCAGCAAATTAGATTGCTTCGATTCCTCTAAAAACGCTGCAAGTGACGACAACCTCCAACCTTTATTATGTTACCTCCACAGCCCCACACCTGTAAAATTCTACTAATTCTCCACGGGCCAGCTACAATGCCACTTACCCTCAACCCACCAGACAGATGTGCCTCATTCCTCCTCTCACCCCTCCAAATACACTATTCGTTGGAACTACTTGATAGGCTAATATTCTTCATTTTATTACAGTTATAGCTTAAATCCTCTCCAACTGAACTGTACTTGGCTGTGAACTAGTGTCTTATTTATCTCTTTTCCCAGGGCACCTTCCACAATGCTTATTTAATAAACTGAATTATCAGTGCACAAAATGTCACCTAACAACAACAAAACCTGATTGAACACGTCACTAAATGGAATGTTTTTTTTAATGTTTCCAGGAACCTCCCACAATAAAAGCAGTACTTCCTTATTGCACATAAGCAGAAATTATGTTAAAAAGGAAGAATATTGTACAGTGGCATAGTTACAAAGCACCTTTTATAAAGATTTTCATAACGTTATTTTAAACAGTACATTTATGTTGGCTGGTTTGGATAAAAAGATGAGATAAAAATAGTATAGTGGCTGAGAAATGCCAAATGCACAGGTAAGACAGATTATCAGCAAGATGACCTGATACCTCGTAACTTGAGCCCCATCCGGAAACCTGATTATATTCTATGGTACTTATCTTACTTATACATAAGCAAGATTATAAGCTTACCATTTTCTTCAGGATTCAAAGTCCACACACACATCACATGATACAAAAGAAATGCAACAACGTGTAAGTGCATCTTGGACTGAGATAGGCAATCCCTCTAGCAATACCAAGCTGATGTGGAGATTCTTTTTCTCATATCATAATTCATCTTGTTTGCTTTCACAGAATTTAAACTAATACCAAAATGATGTAAGAGTTTGGAATGAATTCCAGGTCTCCTGGTTTCTAATTATTCAGTTCAGTAACTATTTCTAACACTGATAAAGAATGATGAACCAAATTTACTATTAAATTTTGAAGTCTCCTCTCAAAGAAAATTAAACTCCATAAAATAAAACTGACCTTTTACAAATGAATAGCATCTTTTGAAAAAAACTAGGTAGGACTATAGTTTGTGTTAAAAGGCTTTTGAAGAAGATTTCCCAGGGTTAACAGATAATTAAATTCTTTTTTTAAAAAATACATTTTATTAATTTTTTACAGAGATGAAGGGAGAGGGATAGAGTTAGAAACATCGATGAGAGAGAAGCATCGATTAGCTGCCTCCTGCATACTCCCTACTGGGGATGTGCCTGAAACCAAGGTATATGACCCTGAGTGGAATCAAACCTGGGACCTTTCTATCCACTGAGCCAAACGGTTACGGCAATAATTAAATTCTTTAAAAAATGACTTGGGAATATAAAATTAAGTTTATGCAATAAAAATTCATTTTTCTTAATTTAAAAAATGCATTTTATTTCTTCATTTATGATGGTGCCTTACCCCTATAAATATATACTATATTTTAAATATGTTTTTATTGATTTTTAGATAGAGAAAGGGAAAGAGAGGTAGAAACATCGATCGGGTGCCTCCTGCATGCTTCCCACTGGGATCAAGCCTGTAACTGGGCATAAGCCCTGACCAGGAATTAAACCAGTGACCTCTTGGGGTATGGGGCGATGCTCAATCCACTGAGCAACACCAGCCAGGCTGTAATGATTTAAAGAATTTTACATTATATTTTGTTGCTCTCTCAATTTCCCAAGTACAGTACAAACTACATGTAAATATATATAAAAAAGATAATATGGAAGAACCAAAAAATTTTAACACACACCAACAAAAATATAATTTCCATGAAAGAATAAAATATTAGGCTAGGAAAACTGGACCTCAGAAAGACTACAATGTTTTTGGTATTTTTTAAAAAATAAATCTTTATTGTTCAGATTATTACAATTGCCCCCCCCCCCCCGCAATAGCTCCCTTCCACCCAGTTCCCACCCCACCCTCTGCCTTTACTACCCCCCACTGTCTTCATCCATAAGCATACAATTTTTGTCCAGTCTCTTCCTGTACCCCTCACCCCTTTCCCCCTGAGAATTGTTAGTCTACCCTTTCTATGCCCCTAATTCTATTCTATTCACCAGATTCTGTTCATTAGATTTTTTTATTCACTTGATTTTTAGATTCACTTGTTGATAGAGATATGTATTTGTTGTTCATAATTTTTATCTTTATCTTTTTCTTCTTCCTCTTCTTAAAGAATACCTTTTAGCATTTCGTATAATACTGGTTTAGTGGTGGTGAACTCCTTTAGCTTTTTCTTTCCTGTGCTCTTTATCTGACCTTCAATTCTGAATGATTGCTTTGCTGGGTAGAGTAATCTTGGTTGTAGGTTCTTGTCATTCATCACTTTGAATATTTCTTGTCACTCCCATCTGGCCTGCATAGCTTCTGTTGAGAAATCAGCTGACAATTGTATGGGTGCTCCCTTGTAGGTAACTGTTTTTCTCTTGCTGCTTGTAAGATTCTCTTTTTGTCTTTTGCCCTTGGCATTTTAATTATGATGTGTCTTGGTGTGGTCCTCTTTGGATTCCTTTTGTTTGGGGTTTTGTGTGCTTCCTGGACTTATAAGTCTATTTCTTTCATCAGGTGGGGGAAGTTTTGGGTCATTATTTCTTCAAATAGGTTTTCAGTATCTTGCCCTCTCTCTTCTCCTGGCACTCCCATAATTCAGATGTTGGTATGCTTGAAGTTGCCTCAGATTCCTTAAACTATCTTCATCTTTTTGGATTCTTTTTTCTTTTTGTTTTGGTTAGGTGTTTTTTGCTTCTTTGTATTTCAAATCTTTGATTTGATTCTTGAGGTCCTAGTCTGCTGTTGGATCTCTGCATGTTATTTTTTATTTCAGTCAGTGTATGCTTAATTTCTAATTGTTCCTTTTTCATAAGTATCTTCAACGGTTCACTAAATTTATCGTCCTTTTCTAGAAAATTCTTGAAAAACCTTATAACCATGGTTTTGAACTCTATATCTAGTTGTTTGCTTTCCTCCATTTCTTTCATTTGTGACCTGTTTTCTTGTCTTCACATTTTGGCTGCTTTCCTGACTTGATAGAGTGGCTTTGTGTGCTAGGTGTCCTATAGGGCCCAGTGGTTCAGCCTCCCCAGTTACCTGAGGTGGACACTCTTGGTGCACCCCTTGTGAGTTGTGTGCACAGTCTTGTTGTAGTTAAGCCTTGACTGTTGTTGGCATCACTGGGAGGAACTGACCTCCAGGCCAAGTGGTTGTGAGGATCAGCTGTGTCTACGCTGGGAGAACTTCTGTGCTGAAGACACCATAATGGAACAAGACTTGCAAAAGCCTCTGGGCTCAGCTTGGATGGGCGGAGTCTCAGTGTGGAGCAGACAGCAATGGCTTTCCGTCAGCCCTGCTCTAACAGGCCCCTGTGTCTCAGTGCCCCACGGTAATCACTGCAAGCACGTCTGAAAGCCGCCCTCGAGTTTTGTCCGCTGTCAGACAGTCCAGTTTCTCCCGAATGAGTCTGGGTCCCCAGAGTCTCACCTGGAACTAGAGTTCAGAGCTGTCAGGAGCTTTTGTCTTCCTCCGGATTGAAAAAGCCAGCAGCGTACTCAAATGCCAGCCCTCTCCACAAGTGTGCCTCCATACCTCTGCCTCTGCACCTCCTCTGAGTCTCAGTATGCTTTTCTCTTTCCTTCTAGTTGTAGAATTTCCACTCAGCCAGCCTAGCCTTCCTGTGGTTCTGGATGATGTCCATTTTGTCTTTTACTTGTAGTTTTGAAATTGTTGTGTGAGGCAGCAGTTTAGGTGTTTACCTATGCTGCCACCTTGTTTTCTCTCTAGAGCTGATTTTACTGTTTTTGGTATTTCTTAATAAACACTACTATATACTTTGAGGGCCAAATGCATTTCTTTTTATATCTGAATAAATACCTGTTTTAACTTCTAATATTAAAAACTATATGAGATGTTGAAAGTTTAAACAATAAAGGAATGTCCCCTAACCATATACCCACCTTACCATTATAACACAACTATTTTTAATTTTTTTTTTAAATATAGGAAGAAAGAGGGATAGAGAGTTAGAAACATCGATGAGAGAGAATCATCAATCAGCTACCTCTTGCACACCCTCTACTGGGGATGTGCCCGCAACCAAGGAACATGCTCTTGACCAGAATCGAACCCAGGACCCTTCAGTCCGCAGACGCTCTATCCACTGAGCCAAACCGGTTTCAGCTAATACTAATTTTTAATATTTCCTAGTCTTTTGTCTACATGCATGTGTAATCCTGGCATATGTGATCATGTAGTTCTGTATCCTGCTTCTTTCGACTCAACATTTAGAAGTGGAGCAAAGGAGAATCCAGGCCTAAGGCTGAGAAGAAACAGACAGTGAGATATAAAGAAATCCAACCATATGTGTTGTCATGGAAGCCTGGAGAGAAAACATTTCAAAGTGAGAAGGAATTAAGTATGTCCTATCCACCTATTTGATTTATACTATACTCAGGAACCTTGTTGGAGTCTCTAAAAAAAATCTCTAGTATGCTAGTTAAAATTACATAATAGAATTGGTCATAGGTTTCAGTATCTAGACTACCTGTATTATACTCAAGCACCTACACGTGAACTGGGTCACAAAGCCATGGCATAATACTTTTTTCAACTTAATACCAAGTAACAAGGAGTTTAGTTAGGCAAGTGTTCAATCAGCAAATCTTACCCATATCCCTTAAATACATCTAACATCCAAGGGGAGAAGAGTGAGATACACACTGAAATATCTCTTAGCTATGAAGCCTCTCTCTAGCCCTGGAATCAAAGTAATCCCTCTTTGTAAATAGGTGGACTCACTAAAGTCGCCTACCTTTCTTCCTTTTAAACCAGACACCTATGTAAGTTACACATCTATGTGGTTGCCCTCCTTTAATTCTCTAACAAGCAAATTATAACACTACGGGAGGCAAAAGCCAGCAAGGAAAACATATACTTATAGAGCAGTTATTTAAAATAAAATAAAAAAACTGCAATTAAAATTTTAGATGAATGAAGCAGTCATAACACAAGGGTGCCCCAGGATACCTCATGGAAAATAATTACACTGGAATCAGCATGAAGCGAGGGAACAGATTCGTGCAATGCTGGCATTGTATGGCAGAATGTGTGCTGGGTGTTTAGTCCCAGCGCTTCAGCAGAAGAAATGGTCAAATGAACAAGCCTCTGGCTTTCTCTGTCTCTGGCTGCACATGTAAAAAATGCAACCATCTTCAAGACACTGATCACCTGACAAATAATTCAATACAGGCGGAGTCCCATAAAGTTAAATTCATTGGATTCAAAAAGGAAAGTGATTCCTGACCCACAGGGTGAACATTTACAATAGTGGTATGAAGAAAATTCCATTTGCCTTTAAATATATTTTACCAATCATTCTATCACGGTAGGTAAGTGCCACTTCACTAAGGCTAAAAGATGCCCTTCCATAATCAGGAATAGTACTGAAAGTGATTGCATTGTGGTCACATGCTCTTACCAGTAGAAGTCTTACCAATAAGATAGTTAAGTACAAAAGCTTTGGAATAAAATCTGGTTCGAATTCTAGATCTGTTTCTGGCTAGGGAGGGGTTCTTGCTTTCTAAGTCTCAGTTTCTTCATGTGTAAAACTGCTAAGAACTTAATGTAGTTCTTTGCATAGTATCTGGTCCACAGAGTTTAACAGAGTTGTTATTGCTATTAAGTAGAGGTTTCTTTCATACATTGATTGAGTAGTATGGTAAAGCAGGCGTGTATTCAGAGAATGTGACCATTCAAAATTAACAAAGACAGCGAAACTGGGGATGGAGCAGTCGAGAAAGGCTCTCCAGGAGGTGACAGTCAGAATGGACACAGAGGAACTCTCACAGCCTCCTGACAAGGAAGGAACTAGCCCTTTGGCCAAAGAAGGGGAAGAGGACATTCCAGATCGCTAAAGTGAATGTGAACTGCTGTGCCGGGGGTGAACCACACAAAAGTAAAGAAGAAGAAGAGAATGCTCCTTTTCGTGAGTTACCAAATAAGGGAACACAGGTGCACTAGTTTGCACTGTTCAGTGTATTAAATTGCAATCACATTTATATTTCCCTTCTTAACACTCTGGCAACTCTATATTTCAAAATAAGAAAAATAATACTTAATAAAATCATATTTGCTAATAGCATGCTTGAGTATGCCAAATTAGTAAATAAGGAAAAAAACTATGTTCATTTTCCTCCATTATTTTAAGTTTTCTGGGTAGTATTTGTGTTGAGAAACAACTTATAACTCAGCTCATTCTCCTCATCACAGAAAATTCAGTCTTCCTTTCAACTCAAGAAATACATACTGACTACACACATCACACCAGCTACACTCTACAGAAGAAAGAAAAATGAAGGTTAATAGCATCTCAGGAACTTAGACTCTAGGTAGAAAATTCAGGTACCTATACATACACTAACACTTTACAGAACAGAGAACAGAAGTGCCTTTAGAGATGTACAAAGCTCTAAGGAGATTCAAGGGCAGAGCAAGATTAGGGAGAACACAGCAGTGACAGACTACCTACGAGGTGTTAGAATGGACTTACAATGAGCAACAATAGCCTTTAGCAGGGAGACAGACATTTACTGGGAAAAGGAGAGGAGGAAGCTTCAGGAGGAAGGAACATCAAGCAATCCAACTCTGGATGCAGCCAAAGGCTTATGAAAGCGTGAAAACCAGGTTGGGAAGGTTGGCGGTACCCTGGGCAGATCTTTTTTGTATGAGAATTCTGTTCCCCAAACCATTTCATAAGACACAGAAATATGGATTTACAACTATGGAAGTAACACTAAAAAGAGCTACAAAAGATTTTTGTCTTTTACTGAATTCTCACAAAGTCAAGGCCACATTCCAGGCCAGCGGTTGCCAACTGGTGGTCCAGGAGGTCTGAAAGGTTGGTGACCGCTGTTCTAGATCACCCAAACTTTTCTTATCCCAAGTAATAAGAAATGAGACCCACCCCAGGTCATCCTCACTCATGAAAAAAATCATGAAGGATGAATAATTTGATATAAGGTAAAGAGCAGGGAGATTTGTGTTAGGGAAACACAAATGCATCCTAAGGTACATCTGATAAAACAGAGATGCTCAAGTCCCATTCCCCAAATCAGCCTGATCAATAACTGTGTTGCATCTATTTCTTTTAAGCATCCCCACTGACTCACTCACAGATGGTCATGTTTTGAAAATACTGCCCCACAGTGAGGTTGCTGGCATGGCACCGTGTAGCTGGGCACTAGGAACAGGTGCCACCACAGAAGATAACTATATATTTCCAGATTCCTTGGACCCAGGGATTCTTGAGGTGAGACCTAGGCAAGCATACCAACTCTATGGCCATCACATCAAAAGTCCCCACACTCCTATTTTTATACCATTCCGTTAGCCATTTCTCCAATTATAATCACACAGAGAAAACAGCCCAGTCTCCCTCCATACTAGAATTCTGAGCTCGAGAAAAATGACTCAAATTTCTGAAGGATAAAAGAATTACTATCAGAAATCATTATACTCCAGTAATATTGCAGGCAAGTGAAAAGAAAAGGATCAGTTTGCTGGCAAGAGTCAAACCATGGGAAATATTAATGGATTTTTTATTTTAGTCTAAGGATTAAAAATAATGTACAGCAATTATAATCAAAATGAATATTCATTTAAAAAATGCCACTCACTGGCATTTATGTATTTGCTTGTAATAATGTTTAACAGATATACCTATTTTAGTGTACACTCCTTGCCACCATTTCTTATGCTTCTTTGCATTCCGGTGCTTTATATCACAGAAGGCACTCAATAAAACTGGCATTAGAACATTTTCCAAGTTAAATATCTCTATAGAAACAGTGACAATAAAAGTTGGTTAGGGAAAACTGAGTAAAGCTTAAGAATCCGTACTCCCCTTGGAAAGTACAACTTCTCTCACATGTCCACGTGGCTGCTTCCTCACACCTTTCACGGCCATCCTCATTGTGAGTGAAGGACTGTTGGTTACAGAATTCCAGGAACATACATATAGTATTTTTATATCAGAGCAGGCTTTGCAGCACATTTTACAAATATTTAGCTCTGAATTTTGCAAAGTGGTGGAGTAAGAGGTGGTTTTTCTAACATTTTGATCCAAAATAAAATTAACCTGTCATACTGATTGCCTTTACTCTGTTGTCATATGCCATATTTAAAACCATTTCAATAAAAGATTATGAGGAGGAAGTCATTGAGGCTTTCCTAAGCCACTCTATCACCCCATCCCCATCACTGATTTTCAACATTTTATCCCCCTTCCCTGCATTCTCCTCCTTATACTTATGATCTAATGTACTGCAATTTTACTCAACTATACTAATAAAAGGGTAATATGCAAATTGGTCATGCCACCCTCACAGTAACAACTGAACAGTAGGTTGCGTGGGGTGACCAGGCTGGTAGGAAGGTTAGTGAGGGGCAACCAAACGAATGATCAGCAGGCTGTGTGGGGTGACCAGGCCCACAGGGGGAGCAGTTGGGGGTGACCAGGCCCACAGGGGGAGCAGTGAGGGGCGATCAAACAACTGAGCAGCAGGCTGCATGGGCGACCAGGCCAGCAGGGTGTTAGTGAGGGACAACCAAACGACCAAGCAACAAGCTGTGTGTAGTGACCAGGCTGGTGGAGATGGAGTAGAGGGGATTGGGCAGTTAGGGGCGATCAGGCTGGCAGGCAGATGTGGTTAGGGGTGATCAGGCGGGCAGGCAGGTGAGCAGTTAGGAGCCAGCGGTCCCAGATTGTGAGCGGGGATGTCCTGGATTGGAGAGGGTGCAGGCTGGGCTGAGGGGACCCCCTATCCCGTGTATGAATTTCATGCACAGGGCCTCTAGTCCTATATAATGAAAGCCTAATGTGCAAATCAACCAAACAGTGGAACTAGTGGAACAACCGGTCGCTATGCACATTGACCACCAGGGGGAAGACGTTCAATGCAGGAGCTGTCTCCAGGCCACAGGCCAGCCAAGGTGGGTTGCCAGCGGGGGTCCCCCTGATCGCCCCATCGGTTGCCCTGCAGAGGGAGGTGACAGGCAGTGGCCAGGGGTGGGGCCAGTGAGAAGGGGTGGGGCCCAATCTCGGCACCTCCCCTCCCCCCGAGATCGACCCACTGATTGGCCTTGATTGCCAGCCAGGCCTAGAGACCCTACCTGGGCATGAACTCTGTGCCACCGGGCCTCTAGTTTATACTATTTATCAGACTTCCACTGACATTTAAGTTCCACAAACATAAGAATGCTTATTTTGTTCACTGTTGCACTTTCTTGTCTGGAGCAGTATCTGGTGCTTAACAGACGCCCAATTGTCACCTGGTAAATGAATGGATGCAAGACCCAATCCATCCATAAAAACCAAGAACAGGAAACTGGAAAGTCTCTTATTTTAAACAATGAAATGATTCCTCATCCCTTAGGACACCACTAAAACAGCTTTTCCAGTAGCACACAAAGTGCTCTCAGCTCACTCCCTGAAAATGCTCTGTAAAATTCCTTCCGTTAGTCAGCCAAAGCTCGGTCAGACCGACTTCCTCCTTTTCCTTATCAATTGTTCTCCTTTGGAGCAATGACACGGAATACTTCCGACTTCCACCCGGAACTCAGTCACAGGAACTGCAGGAACCAGGAAGTGTGGGAACATTGTAACCCACATTAGCAGGCAGTCGCCAAGTGAAACTGGTTAGCTCTACGTTTTCCTTTCCTGCTAAAAGGCAAACGGCCCTTGTTATAAAAGGATCACCTGGACACAGTGATGCCCTTTTAAGTCAAATTCACCACATTGTTTAAAGGCTTTAACTAATTTCTATTTGTTTCACTAATTTTGTTCCCCTGGCAATGTATCTATCTGTTGTACGGCTTTGAGCAAAGACTGTATGGCCAACAGTCTCGGGATTTCTGCTCCTCTGCAGAGTTCCTGGCAAGTGCCAGGAAATGTCAGCCCTGAGTGTATTCAACTCTACCCTACAGGGCAAGTCCTCAGCTGGTGAGACTATCTGGTCACCGTGTTACTTTCTGGCTGCAAGACATGTTATAGGTCAAAGATCACTCCAATACCCAGTAATGTTAGTCAGACCTCAACCCACTCTTTCTGGGAAAAGCAAATCACACACACACACAACACCCACACTTAGAACACCTATCTAGCTTTAAAATCTTGATTTTAAAGATTAAAATCAAGCAGTGGCTTCCGTGAAAGTTATTGAACAGAGGACGAAATCGGTAGCTCGAGTGACGAAACACAAAGAACAAAGCATCCGTTTGTTCTTCCTAGCAACACTCCCTCCTAAATCACTCTCTTTACCAACTCTTTCTAAGGATATTCCGCTGCTCTCAGGATCTGATGGACGCCCAAACCCGACAAGTAGAACATTCCTCCACCTTATCTCCTAACTCTTCCTCCCAGGAGCTGCTTACACCTCCCCTCTCCACGTGAACTCAAGCCCCCATTACAACGTCCCTCCCCACTTCTCCCAGTAGTTAGTTCCTTTACTCCCAACATCTCTTGTCAGGGACCACGCTGCTTACGGGATCATGCTTCCTCCTCTGAGGGTCCCTGGAATCAAGGGTAAGATCCCAAGGATATAAGGCCTAGCACGATGTTTTAGGTTTGCAACCCCCTGCGAAGGGTCTACCAAAATCCCCCATTGTGAAAATCCCCTCAATCAAAACCACGGGAGGGCGATCAACTGTGCTAAGTCCAGCGCTGGCCACTGAGGCCCAAGGACCCACCCGGGGCCCCCCGAGACAGGTGACCCTTTTCTTTCCTCCCCATCCAGCCCGCCACAAGCTCAGGTCCAAAGCCCCCGGGCCCCACCCACTCAGGCTAAGCATGAGCCCCCCACAGGCGGGCAGCGCCCCGAGGACCGGGAACTCGAACCTCTCTTGACGAGCTCTGCGTTGTCATCAGAGGGCAGGTGTGCCCTAACCCTAACCCTAACCCAAGCCCACCGGCCAAGCCCCCCGCCCTCCACCCCGACCTTTTGCAACTTCAGACAAACCAGCGCCCGTCCCCGACCCCCAGCTCCAGGGAAACGAGGGGGCATGCACCCCAACACCGCTTACCTGGCATTACGAAGAATTAAGGAACATTTCTCAAAATGTACCAACATCATGCCGTGGAACCGAGCCCAGGGACCTAGTAGGTGTCCCCTTAAGCCGATGTCCCTTCCTCGAAAGCATGTAACGAGGAAATCAGCGCCTAAGGGCCGGCGGGGCCGCGGTGAGCCGAGCCGGGTGCCGGCGCCCCCCTGCCGGGCGCGGGGTCCCCGCGGCCGGACGCGCCCCGTCCCCCCGTCCCCCCCGCACCCCTTCCTGCCCGGGCCGGGCCTCACCTTGGTGGTCGTAGACGCTGATGTAGGAGATGCCCACGGCCATGCACCACACCACGAGGCTCGCGATGTCCGAGAAGCTGGTCTCGGGCTCCCCGTCGGTGACCACCAGGCCCATGTGCACCGGCAGCTTCTCCAGGGCCCGGGCGTCCGCGCGCCAGCGCAGCCGCGGGTGCGGGGCGCCCGGGTGCGGGTGCGGGTGGCGGTGCGGGTGCGGCGGCGGCCGCCGGTTCCTGCCCGCGGCCCGGGGCTGGCGGAGCGCGAAGCCCAGCGGCGCTAGGACCGCGGCGGAGGCGGCGCGGCAGCAGCGCCTCCAGACCCAGCGCCAGGTGCCGAACCGCACGCGGAGCCAGTAGGTGAGCGTGCGGTGCAGGCAGAGCAGGGCGTGCAGCACCCGCCACACCAGCTCGTGCAGCCCCGTCATGCTCGCCGGGCGCCCGGCCGTCCGTCCGTCCGGCCCGCCCTGCCGCGGCTCCTTTATCTGCCCCTGCGGGCGGCGCGGGCCATCGCCCCGCCGCGCCCCGGCCCCCCGCGCCCCGAACCCCCTTCCTCCGGCCAGCACCTCACCTCGCCCCCGCCGCCATCTTCCGCCGGCCCCGGCAGCCCCGCCCCCGCCGGCGCTCGCGCGGCGCGGATTGGCCGGCCCGGAACTCTGACGTGGCGTCCTGGTTGGAGGATGTGGCCCGGCCCCGCGGGGCGAGGCGGAGCGCGCGCGCCCGGGAACCAGGTGGCCCGGCTTTCCGAGCGCGCCCCCTGGCGGTCGGAGGTGTAGGAGCGGCCGCCGCTGGTGCTAGGGCGCGGGACCCAGAAAGATAGATGCCTGTGGTCATCCTGGTAGGAACGGGTGATGGCAGCGACGACGCAGGGCCCCTGGGGGAGGCCTGGGCATCTTGGACTGGCTGTTTCCTCGCAGGGCCCCGCCAGGAACTGTTTCCAAACGGTCCAAGTGGATTGGCAATCGCAGCAGCCAGAAGGAAACGAGGGGGAGAAAGCATCCCCTCAGTACGTGTTGATGCTGGAATCCACCGGGGTCCCCTAAAGGAAGTGTGTGTAGAGTTGGGAGTGTGCCCCCTTGGAGAGGGCCCCTGCCACTGTTCATTGGTCAAACCTTCTAGCTAGCTAGACTCGTCCTGCCAAGAGCGAGAACGAGAACCCTCAGTAATTCCTGGAACATCATTCAGCCCATATCATTGCCCTCTGGAGGGAATCCTTTGCTTCGTACCATGGTCTGCAAACTGCGGCTCGCGAGCCACATGCGGCTCTTTGGCCCCTTGAGTGTGGCTCTGCCGCAAAATACCACCGGCCTGGGCGAGTCTGTTGTGAAGAAGTGGCGTTAGAAGAAGTTTAAGTTTTAAAAATGTGGCTCTCCAAAGAACTTTCAATCGTTGTCCTGTTGATATCTGGCTCTGTTGGCTAATGAGCTTGCCGACCACTGGCTTAGTACAGAAGAGGTCCCACCCTGGCAGTCCAGTCACCTCATTCTTTTACTCCTTCATTCAGCAAGCCATTGCCGGCCACCAGCACCTCCGACCTCAGTCACCACTGCTGTCTGATGTAAACTGTCCATCCAGTCTTGTCATCCCCTCACAGAGCCTAATGGCCAGTCATCTGGGCTACAACGTGGCCCTCCAGACCAGATGGGTCTTTCCCTGCAACAATTCTGTGCCATTTTGGCCCACTTTGTGCAAACCCTTCCCTTCACCTGAGTACCTGAATCCCAACTAGGTCTTGCCCAAATCCCAACCCATTGCTCAAGGCTAGTTCTTCAATGGAACTTCCCTTGATTCCCCTCTCTTGCTTCTTGTAAGTCTCATGGCAATGCCTAAGTTCCATGACTCTACTTATAGGACTTATAGCACTTTCATATATATATATATATATGTATATATATATATATATATATATATATGTAACATGATTACATATTATGTATTGTATTTTATATGCTATATATTGGATTATATGTTTTCTCTATACATAGGTAGGTTGCATATAAGTGAAATAAAACAATGCTGTTTTAATAATACCTACCTAGCCAAAACCGGTTTGGCTCAGTGGATAGAGCGTCGGCCTGCGAACTGAAAGGTCCCAGGTTCGATTCCGGTCAAGGGCATGTGCCTTGGTTGCGGGCACATCCTCAGTAGGGGATGTGCAAGAGGCAGCTGATCGATGATTCTCTCTCATTGATGTTTCTAACTCTCTGTCCCTCTCTCTTCCTCTCTGTAAAAAATCAATAAAATATATTTTAAAAATATAATAATAATAATATCTACCTAGTCTTTGTTCTCTCACACCTCCTTTTCCTATTGGGAAATATTAGTCAGCATCTTGGCTTTGGGCCTTAATGCTCCAGTCACTGACACTGTTCCAACTAGTCTTATTTCCTGGGCAGGGGTGTGGGGTAGGGTTGGAAGAGGTTAATGGGGGAAAGGAGGTAATACAACAGTAAATACACCCCCACCACCTCCAACATGCATATTCTGGCATCTCTCCGCAATTGCTTCTTTTGCTTCTATTAGGCTAGCCAGCTGTAGGTGATAGGCATCCATGTTAAGGATGTTGGCCTCCCCAAAGAAGTTAAGGAGAGAACTTTGACACCTTTCAGTAGGGGAGGGGTGGAGGCACCTGGTCGTTGCCTCTATTGCTGGCAGCTTCTCTGCAATTAGAAGGAGGTCATTCAACGCCTTGTTTTCAGCCACAATTCCTGGACAAGAAAACGACACTGCCTGGTGTGCATGTACGTTCAATCCAAAGTTTATGAAGTTCTCTCTTTTCTAAATAATTGCTTATTTTGTCATTTTCAAAAAAGGAAGTGAGCCGTGGCACTTTTAAAACCTGAAGAGTTCAGGATAAAAACGTTGGATTACTTAGATATATCTAAACCCCCCACTTCCATTACCCCCAAGTTCTACCATGGCACAAAAATGCAGGAAGAGTTCCACAGCCTCAGAAAGGTGGCATTTACAGCATACCTAATGTTTATAGGACCAAAAGCCCCCAAAAGCCAGTTTTTATGCCATCCTGGTTGTGGCCATTTCTTAAGGTATAATCATGTAGACAAAAGAGCCGAATCTCCCTTCTAGAATGCTGAGAAAAAGAAATTCCCAAGAAAACAATGCTAATTTCGGATATGTGGAAAAAAAACAGTGTCAGAAATTATTATCAACAAGAAATACTACAGTTAAATGAAAGTAAAAGGTAGAGTCCAACCAAGGTAAATATCAATAGACTTATTTTAGTCTAAGAACCAAATAAAATCAAGATTTGACTATAATTAGAATGAATACTTATTTTAACTGAAATTTTGGGGTAGCAGGGTATAGGGCTTGGAAAATGTAAGGTGGTACAGTAGCTCATCACCAAGATCGAGGACATCGAGCCACCTCATCCCATACCACTTGTGCAATGGTCGGCAAACTCCTTAGTCAACAGAGCCAAATATCAACAGGACAACGGTAGAAATTTCTTTTGGGAGCCGAAAGCCGACTTCTGCGCATGGGTCTCAAAGTTTCAATCGCACCGTCCTGTACGTGTGCAGCCGCTCGTGGTATTCTGTGGACGAGCCACACTCAAGGGGCCAAAGAGCCACATGTGGCTCGCGAGCCGCTGTTTGCCGACCACTGCACTTGTGCAACACCGATTTTCTTATTGAGAGGTAAAGTCTGTTTCTGTGTTTCCTTCACTTGGGGCGGATCTGTGTCTCCTCAGACCAGGAGAGTACAGCAGAAGGAACACTTGCCTGATTTCCTAAGCTAATTCATACGAATGTTTGTAGCGTGGGCCTTGGTGAGGTCTCCGGTGACCTCTTCTGGGGCTGCCTGTGAGAAGTCGCCTACTACCCTGAAGCTGCTATGACATGAGGACTCTCGGGCTGGGCATGTGGGAAGAGCATGTGAGGACGCATGACCAACCCGTCCTCGTCCACTCCAGCCATCACAAACAAGGCGCCGGAGAGATAACGAGAAACGTTTGCGTAACAGCCTCTACTGATAGCGACCTAATGAGTGGGTCCCACACCGAGGAAGGATTGCCCAACTGGACGGAGCCAAGACATCAGCTGCTGTGTTAAACTCTGCATTGGGGGAGACCGCAAAGCAACCGATACCCAGAGCAGCTGCCCAAACATTCATTCTACTTCCCTCCTCAGATTTTCAGTATATCAACTCACCCGTTGTGTCTACTGTTCCAAACCCTGTGCCCAATGTGGTTGTTCAAGCCGCTCTAATGGAAATGCTGCCGCAGGGCAGTGGTCGGCAAACTCATCGGTCAGCAGGGCCAAATGTCAACAGGACGACGACTGAAAGTTCTTTGGACAGCCACATTTTTAAAACTTAACCTTCTTCTAATGCCACTTCTTCACAATAGACTCGCCAAGGCCGTGGTATTTTGTGGAAGAGCCACACTCAAGGGGCCAAAGAGCCGCATGTGGCTCGCGAGCCGCAGTTTGTTGACCACGGCCATAGGGAAATATACACTAACACACAGGTACATACGCACTCAGAGAGAGAGGGAGAACACAGCACTGTGTGTATGTTCATATAAATTCTACTTATTTTTGCAAGGCGCAGCTCAAGTTTCACCTCCTTCCTTACCATGATTCCATGGGATAACCTCGCTCCTCAGGGTTTTTCTTTTTCTCTTCTTAAATAAAGACTCTAACCTTCACTAGCATTTAGATATTAGTTCATATTAATTTTCAATAGCTATCTCTAACTTGAGTGTAAACTCAAGAGACGCCATTTCTTGTTTTTTGTGTCCTAGCACTTTATATCACAGAAGGTACTTCATAAATCGAGCATTTATGAATATGTCAATAGGATTTTTTAATGCCAAACATATATACTAATAAAAGAGTAACATTCTAATGGACCGTACCTTCACAACGCCCACCAGCCAACCAGGAGTGAGTATGCAAATTAACCCAACAAAGATGGCAGGTTAATTTGCATACACAGGCAGCCAGGGGTGCGAGTGTTCTGCCCCATCCCCAGCTGCTCCGGTCCTCTGGGCAGCATGGGAAGGCGGAAAGGCAGCTCCAAGCCAGAGCGAAAAGGTGGCTCCAGCTGGAGCGAAGGTGGTGCTGGCAGCCAGGGGAAGGAAGGCCCATTCTTGCACAAATCTTCATGCATCAGGCCTCTGGTCTATATAGAAACAGCTTAAATAAAAGTCTGTTTGAGGAAAACGAGTAAAGCTTAAAGATCAGGACAGTATGTCCCTTTTCTCACATATCCACATGGCTTGCCCCTTATCTCTTTCAGGTCAGCACTCAATCGCCAAGGTTGTCCTTAGCCACCCTATTTTAAACTGCACTGGGGATTGGGGTGGGCAGGGGCTGGGAGGAGAGATGGAAAGGGGCGGGGGTGGGGGGTGGGGATAAACTGTACCTCCTTCTCCACCATCGACTTTCAACATTCTTATTACCTTCCCGGCTTTATTTGTCCTCGTTGCCTTTATGATTTAATATACCACACATTTTAGTCATTTGTAATATTTGTGAGACTTCCACTAGAATGTAAGTTCTATGGGTGTAGTGATTTTTGTCTGTCTAATTCCCTGCTGTAACCTCACGCCTGGAACAGATTCTGGCACTTAATAGTGACACAATTGTCTGCCACCTGTTGAATGAATGAATGAATGAATGAGTGAATGTATGAATTGATCAGTCAAAACCAAGAATAGGTAAACTGAAGTTCTCTTATTTTAAACAATGAAAAAGTCCCTTATCCCTTAAAAAAATTATTAAAACTGCCTTGGCTGGATGGGTCAGTTGGTAGGAGCATTATCCCTGACATCAAAAAGTTGTGGGTTCAATTCCCAGTCTGGACACATAAATTGTGGGTTCAGTCCCCGGTTGTAGAAGCTAACCAATGTTTTTTCTCTCATGTCAATGCTTTTCTCTCTTTCTCTCCCTTCCTCTAAAAACCAATGAAAACATAGCTAAGGGTGAGAATTTTTAAAAAATGGATAAAGCTGCATGCTGAATCTGTCACTAAGCTTCTTGAAAGAAAAGAAAAAGGTACAGTAATGGGAACGATTTCTCAATTATTCACAAGAAAACGTTAATGTTGCATATTTAGTTGCCTATCACTTATATAGCAAAAGAAAAAAAATGCTTTACATAGATACTGAAAAGTATTCTTCCACTAGCTATGGATCTGGTACATAGGATTTATGTGATAAATCATCTGGTAATTTAAAAACTGAACCTGTTCCATTGCAGAGCACTGAAAGGCAATGCTGCCTACTCAGCGGCCACCTTTTATGAACAGTGCTAACCCACAGGACAGGACTCAGTTTGCACGTGGTGCAGCTCTTGTAGTTCCGGTCAGATATAAGAATGCAGGAAGGCATTTTTATGTAAAATTGGTTGTGCCATCTAAATTTACCGGGGGCGAGTGTGTGTGTGTCAAGCTCACAACCTGGGCATGTACCCATGCACTATGTCCCAGAAGTTATGCAAAAAATAAATGGAATCCTTATCAGCTTTACATGTCGAGAAACTCAGACTTAGAAAACAAGAACACCTGGCTGGCGTGGCTCAGTGGTTGAGTGTCGACCTATGAACCAGGAGGTAGTGGTTTGATTCCTAGTCAGGGCACACGCCCAGGTTGCGAGCTTGGTCCCCATTGTGGGGTGTGCAGGAGGCAGCTGATCAACGATTCTCACCATTTATTATTCTGTAATAATAAATTAGAGGTTTGTGTTAGGGTCACACTTTAGGGTACAAAGGCAGCATGTAGAGATCAGCAGTTTTCAACTGTTGTGCTACAACACACTGGTGCGCAGCGAAAATGTTTATAACATGCACTACCTGACTGTTCAGTCTGGGGCACTGACCTCTTTTCCCTTAGATTTTCAAGTTAAAAAAAAAAAAAAGACAACAGCCAACACAACAATAAACATTCACTGTGAGCAAATAAAAATTACATCTATTTTTTTGTCAGATTAGCTTAAAAAATTACCCTTGTTAACTATATTTTTTGGTAGGCTGCAGAAATTTAGTAATTAGTTTGTTTTAAATATTTTTTAAAAATAATTAATTTATTAAAAAAAGGAAAGTGCTGATATAGATCATCTGATAAAAATAGAGACATTCAGGTCCCAATCCCTAAGTCAGTGAACAATAATTGTGTTGAGTCTGTATTTCTCTTAAGCAACCCCTATGACTCAGTCACATTTGGTCCACAGGTCTTATTTTGGAAAAACAGCCTGACAGCAAAATTCCCAGTATGACACCAATACAGCTGGGCAATATGAATAAGTTCCACCACTGGAGGTCATCATACATATCCAGGTTAACATGGATACAGGTATATTCAAGTGAGACCCAGGCAAATATAGCCTTACCACCCAAACTCCAGTTTTCTAATATTCTTATTATTGTCATTTCCTAGATTAAGTCATGTAGGTAAAATAGCCAAATTTCCTTACTAGACTTCTGAGCTCAAAAAATTCCAATTGGAGAAAACAACTCCAATTTCTGACGAATAAAATAATTATTGGCAGAAATCATGATAGTCAACAAGTATGTATAAATGGAAATAGGAGGATCAGTTTGCTGGCAGATCTCAGTCTTTTTCTGGGCTGTACCCAAAAGCCACTGAGGCTTCAAACGCCCCCCTCCTTAAAGCTCCTGCCCTCCTTCCACCATTTACCCTTAACATTCTGTCTCTAATTTTCTGCTTTAGTTTTCCTTATTGCAATTACGATCTAATACAGCACAAATTTACTTATTTATAATATTTGTCACAATGGCACTAAAATGCAAGTTTCATGATCTTAGGGATTTTTGTCTGCTTTGTTCACTGCTGCACCCTCAGGCACAGAACAGTATTTGGTGCTGAATAGCCATGCAGTTTTCACCAATAAATGAATGAATGAATCAATCAATCAATCAATACAAACTAAAACCAAAAGTCTCTTATTTAAAACAATTAAATTATCAATTATCTCTGAAAAAATAGTTAAACTTGCTTTTATAATAGGACATAAGGAACTCTAAGTCCATTCACTGAAGTGCTCTGTAAAAATGCTCTGGTTGTCAGCCAACACTTGGTCAGCCTGACTTCTTTGTTTTTAATTAAAATGACAAGGGCAAAAGACAAAAAGAGGATCGTACAAGCAGCAAGAGAAAAGCAGCTGGTTACCTATAAGGGAGCACCCATACGACTATCAGCTGATTTCTCAACAGAAACTATGCAGGCCAGAAGGGAGTGGCAAGAAATATTCAAAGTGATGAATAGCGAGAACCTACAACCAAGATTACTATATCCAGCAAAGCTATCATTCAGAATTGAAGGGCAGATAAAGAGCTTCACAGATAAGAAAATGTTAAAGGAGTTCATCACCACCAAACCAGAATTATATGAAATGCTGAAAGGTATTATTTAAGAAGAGGAAGAAGATCGAGTGAATTAAAAATCCAAGGAAAAGAATAAACTGGTGGATATAATAGAATCAGGGGCAAAGAAAGGGAGTGGATTGATAATTATCAGGGGGAAAAGGGTGTGGGGGTGCAGAAAGAAACTGGATTAAAATAATTATACCTATGTGTGGAAACCCTTACCACGACCAGCGTGGTTCAGGGCCCACACTCAGGGTCCGGTTTCTGGAGGAGACCGTACACTAAAAATGAAGAGACTGGAAAAGAGTTAATTTGGGAAAATGCGGGCCAGGCGGGGAGTCAAGCCTCTAGTGGGAAGACTCACCCCTGCCCCATCTAGCCTTTTGCCATTCCTTTTATTGAGATTCTGAGACAAAGACATCCCTTAGGCGGAAAAGTTCCAGCAACAGAAAATTAACAAGAATTTACATATGATTAACAAATTAAAGTTGCCTCAAGCTCTACTATCTCAACTAGACAATGAGTTAATTGCTCTGACCTTTCAGAGCCATCAAGATTGGCCATCTCTTTTTGCATATTAACAATAGTGACCCAACCTAGAGTCAATGAGTTAATCTCTCTGACCTTTCAGAGCCATCAAGGTTGGCCAGCTCCATTTACATTAGGTTTTAGTTCCTGGTCCTTCCTGGTTCCTGGTTCTTCCTGGTTCCTGGTTCTTCCTGGTTCCTGGTTCTTCCTGGTTCCTGGTTCTTCCTGGTTTCCGGCATCTCCCCCCAATTCCTTCCTTTAAAAAATCTTGCATTTACAGACCATAAATAAACATAAGAACGAAATGTTTGAGTCCCAATTTCAAAGTCCAAGTTTCAGTGTCCAAAAGTTTTGAGTCCCAAAGTTCTGAGTCCCAAAGTTCCTTATGTGTATATGTCAGCAATGATATCTGGATGGTGGACAAACAGTGGCGATGCAGGTCCGACCATCTCTGGTTTGGTCCTGGGCAACTTGCAGTGACGAACAGCTGCTGACTGTTGGCATGGCAAGGCGTCCTCAGCGTCTTCCATGTCTGGGCTGTTTCTCCTCTTGTCTTCTTGGCTGGAGCATTCCTGCTAATTCCTCTGTTGCAGGAATCCACATGGTCTTAGAGTTGTTTTCTGAAAATATATAAACATATCTCGACCAAAATTAATAAAGGAATCTTTTCTATAAATTTTACTTGGGATACCTTTTGCCCAAATAATTTTCCTGGCTTATTTTGATACTATTTGTGATCTTACTGTTATCATTACAAATTAAAATTGGTTTTGAAAAGAAATTTTTTTTTTCTTTCTTTCTCTTTTTTTTTTTTTTTTTTTTTTAATGTAATTTACTTACAGGACATTTTTTCTTACATGGTATTTTTCCACTATCCCCCTTTTTTATTTAATTACTAGGAGGTTTTTGGAAATTTTTTATAATGCTGTTTTGATAACTTTTAAATTTTAATTTTTTGCACAAAAACTAGGACATTGCATGTTAAACCATTTTTACCATGAAATGAACTATCAATAGAAATTTTATTAATACTTTAGGAACAGCCCGTTGTATAATTAAATTTTCTTGAATATTAACTCATTTCATTTAACCAAATTAAATTAATCTGAAAACTTGACTATTTTAAGGTCAAATTTAATACTTTAACAACAATTTTAGTTTACTCTGTAAAAATTAATGGAAAGGATTATATGCATCCTTGAGAGAGCCCTGAGCACTCCTAGATTTAGGCTAGATTTAGATATAGGGCAGTAGCCATCAGCCACTTCTCTGTTGCCTTGGTCTCAATCTGAGCTGGGCCAAGTCTCTTGTTTGTAGCTGGATCTCAATCTGAACTGGGCCAAATCTCTGTTTGTTGCCTGGGTCCCGATCTGAGCTGGGCATGTGAAGCACAAAGTAGCCATGGGGCAGGAGACCTCCCTCAGCAGGGGCGAGTATTCAAGCCCCTGCAACATTGGGGGGGGGTGAGTTTCTGTGCCCCACCTCTGTTGACCCCAAGTTCTCTCCTGATGGCCCCTTGCGACTGGCCCTTGTCTTAGGTTGTTCCTCCCTTGAGGAATCTTACCCGACATTGGCTAACCAGCCATCCTCTGGGGCCAAGCAGGGTGATGTGAGGTTCAGTTCTGTCTCCTTGGTAGCCTATGCCCCTATGGCCTTCATGCCCAGTATCTGCCTTGGGATGCTCTCGCCTGCTGGCAGAGCCCCTGCATTGATCTTTGGGAACCCAGGTTGCTTCTCCAGGGAAGGCCCACTCACACCACTGTGTGAGAAACAGATCCATGGTACCAGCCACCATAAGGCTTTAACCTCAGCATGAATTTAAAACTCAAGCAACAGCTGTGGGCAATTGGATTTTGAGGAGAGGTTCCTCTTTGCAAATAAGGCAAGAAAGGCCAATATAGAATGTTCAAGTACCTTCCCAGTGAGGCTTTCCACAGTGGGAGGGATTAAATCCTTTCATGTCCTTTAAATTGCTGCCAAACATTCAAAAGTTAAATTTAAATTTGTTTGTAATAATTGTAAAATATGCTATTACATTAAAAATTAATGACATTGTAGAATAATACCATGCAAGAATACTTTTTGCTCTAAGCCAATGACAATTCAAATTCAAACTGGCTGTCAATTTCTTTTTATATAGACAAGATCTTAGTTACATTCTCTGCACCTCTCTCAGGAGCAAGTAGTGATATTCCTCTACTTTGGTGCAAGCCAGAAACCTCTATTTAATTTTTTACACACAAAGGAGCAGTGGTTTGATTATGTCATACAAAAAGGGAAGCTGGGTGGCAAGACCTATGTAATTAAACTTCCTTGCTCCACCCATTTTCTTCCTAAATGATCAAGGTGTTTAGAATTATTGGTGACTACATTAAGTAAGGGATCAGCCCACATAAGGGCTTTTACCCATGAAGGGTCAGGAACATAAGTCCTAAACACTTCCACATTTGTCCTAGGTAAAATTACCTAGAGATGACTACTGCTAACATGGCAAGAAAGACATTCTCAAGTGTCAGGTGTCTGTACCGGCTTCTTTACCATGCCGTGTTCTCGGGGCTGTTTGCCTCCTCCTGCTCATCTTCAGTGGACTGCTTGGAGTCACTGCCCTCTGTAGCAGGAGTAGTTGATTGTCTGGAGCTGCATGGTGTGGCTCTAGGCACAAGGTCCTCATTAGTCTGGCTATTCTCTCTTGGATTCCTGTTGCAGTTTAATATTTCTAGCAGGAATCCACACAGGTTTGGAAAAATTCTCTGGGAATATACAAGCATACCCTCTGCCAAAGGTTAACAATGGATCAGGTCCCTTCCATAAACCGGATTCGGGATCCTTCCATTTAGCTAGACCATTTTCTTTTGTTTTATTCTGATGCCAATGTATTTCCATAGGCGTCCTTCCTTCATCATCACAAGTGAAAAAATTTAAAGTAATCAAGGCTTGGTGCAGCCTACCTACAGGTGATTTCTCCATCATCCCATTTTTTTGTTTTTCAAGTTGGGATTTTAACCGCTGATGCTGTCGTTCAATAATGGCCTGTCCTTGGGAATTATATGGTATTCCCGTAATATGCTGAATTTTCCACCTTTTACAAAATTCCTGGAATTGACAGCTTGTGTAAGCAGGTCCATTATCAGTTTTAATAATTTTTGGAATTCCCATGACGGCAAAAGCAGCCAGGCAATGATTAATAACCTGTTTTGCCGTTTCTCCTGTAGATGCAGTAGCCCATAGGACTTTTGAAAAGGTATCTACAGAGACATGTAACGCCCCAAGGCGTCCAAAGGAATTATAATGCGTTACATCCATTTGCCAGATATGACCTCTTAGCAAACCTCTGGGGTTGACTCCTGTGTTAGGCCCTTGAGGTAGATGTAACATACAAGTTGGACATTCCTTAATAATCTGTTTTGCCTGTTGTCGAGTGATTGAGAATTGTTTAGACAACATTTTTGCAGGCTGATGTAAAAGCTGATGAGATTCTAAGGCTTCTTTTAATAAAGCAACCAGTTGATCAGCCTGTGCATTTCCTTTGGTTAAAGGACCAGGTAAGACACCATGAGCCCTGATATGAGTAATATAAAAAGGATATTGTCTCTGTTGTACAATCTGCTGAACTTGTTGGAACAGTAAAAATAAACTTTGGTCACTAAGCCATTTCAATCGGGCAGTTTCAATTCTATTTACTAAGTTTGCAGCATAAAAAGAATCAGAGACTATATTAAGAGGCTCTTGGAAATCCTGCAATGCAGCCTTAATAGTTTCTAGTTCAATTCTTTGTACAGAAGTATGACTGGTCAATATGACTCGGTTTGAGTTTATTGTATGATAGGCAGCTTTCCCATTTGATGACCCATCAGTAAAAACAGTTAAAGCTCCAGGAATAGGTTCCTGCCTAGTATTTTTTGGTATAATAATGGAGGTATTATATAAAAATTGTAGTAATTTATCCTTTAATAAATGACAGCTAAGTTCCCCTGAATATCCACTTAACCCAATTTGCCAATTTATCAGTTTGAAATAACATTTCTAATTGCTTCCCATTTAGGGGGAGGTAGATACACTGGGGCTCTTCCCCTCTAAGCTGTTTACAACGTCTCCTAATTAGAAACAATAGATGGGCTATTAGTTCTACATATGTAACTGCAGTTTTAGAGGATTGATGTCCTAGGTGGACCCATTCAATAATGACAGGAGAATTTTTATTTTGAAAGATGACTCCTGTGGGACTATTTGTAGTAGGGTTAATTTGTCCCAATAAAGGTAATTCGGGCTGTACCCGTGCTACTTGGGCTGAGGAAATTGCCTGCTCAACCCTTAGCAATTCATTCCTAGCTTCATCAGTTAAAGTTCGAGGAGAAGATTAGAGTCACCTCTAAGTAAACTAAACAAATTCGTCATTTCTCCTGTAGAGATCTTCAGATAAGGTCTTAACCAGTTAATGTCTCCTAATAATTTCTGAAAGTCATTTAAAGTTTTAAGACAATCTTTTCTCATCTCCACCTTCTGAGGCCTAATGCTTTGGTTTTCAATTATGGTTCCCAGATATTGAAAAGGCACTTCTTTTTGTACCTTCTCTGGAGCAATTCTTAAGCCCCATTTAGGGAGCTCCTCTTCTAATTGGGAAAACATGGCTAAGGTCTGTTCTTCCCGTGGGCTTGCTAAGAGCAAGTCATCCATGTAATGAATAATGTAACATTGGAAATATTTGTCCCTTAAAGGCTGAATAGCTTGAGCCACATATTTTTGACACAAAGTAGGGCTATTGGCCATTCCTTGAGGTAAAACCTTCCATTGATATCTTTTCATAGGCTCTATATTATTAATAGATGGCACTGAAAATGCAAATCTCTTTTTATCTTGAGGTGCCAAGGGAATTGTGAAAAAACAATCCTTAAGATCTACTACTATGAGGGACCAATTTAAAGGGATTTGTGAAGGCGCTGGAAGTCCAGGTTGTAAAGCTCCCATGGTATGCATAGTAGCATTTACCGCTCTAAGATCATGTAACAATCGCCATTTTCCTGTCGCCTTTTTAGGGATTGTAAATATAGGCATATTCCAGGGACTATTGGAAGGTTCTATGTGGCCAGCCTCTATTTGTTCTTGTATTAATTCATGAATATGACTTAATTTCTCCTTGGTTAATGGCCACTGATCCACCCATACAGGTCTATCATCTTTCCATTGTATAGGATCAGCATGAGGGTGAGGAGACTGAGCAGTGACCGCTCCTAAAAAGGTTGATATCCTATTTGAGTTATTAACTTCTTTCTTTTGCCAGTAATAATACATGCCTGTAAACCTTCTAAAATATCTAAAGTATTTTTATTTTTATTTGATAAGGCTTTCCATGTAATTTCAAGTATATTAGATCTGTTTCAAAAATATTTCTTTTAAGAGAGAATAAATTTCTTGTAGTACTCCAGGCCCTTGGAGTTTAAGAATTATCTGTTAAGGCCTTAAATTTTATCATGGAAATAAACCATCCAACAAATATCTATATCCATATATGATTTAAATACTATAATACTTTTTATTATTATCTTAAGACATCAACTAGATTTAGACTAGTTTTTGCATAGAAAATTTTTGGTTGAGATCACAGAATTAATCCTCCTTTTTAATTAGGCCAATAATAAGCAACTTATTTTGAATTCCCAATTATTAGAGAAAACATATTTTATTTTCTCAAAAACAGCTTATACTTTTAGGTATTTTAATTACCACAACTACATAATTTTTTCCAATTTAATTTATATTTTGAACTTTTAAAGCTGGTAAGTTAAATATATTTTGTACGTCCTCAATTAATAACACTTTACATTTCTAAGAAAAATACAAGACATAATCAATTAAGAGCTTCAATTCTGTCCTCTAGATTTTTTAAGAGGCAAATTTAAACTTTGAAGCAAACTTCCAAAAAATATTTTTTGCCACAGGATTTGAAGTAAGTTTGTAGCCATTCAAATACAAAATACCCCATTCCTTAGCTTATTTGGGGAGGTTTCAGCAACAGATCTGGCCACACATTTTTTTCATGTTTAATAAAGACAGATCTCAAATTTTATCTTTCCTTTTTGCTTTCTGAAGTAATAACTAGCACCCAATTTGGCCAAGATAACACCTAATTTGAGAGTTATTTTATAACTTTTAAACAAAGCATTAAGTAATCTCATTGCAGGAGAGCAGATAGGCTTGCCCTCTCCTGCGATCTTTGAATTTCTCTGCACCAGAAGCGGTTTCAATGGTGGAATTTCATTTCTTATTACAGATTTTAAATTCCAAACACAAAGTAAGATTTTAATTTTAACAAGAAACCACATTCTTTAAGTATACAAGCCAAATTTTGTAATAAAATTTACTTTATATTTATAACCTAATTCTTCCCCATTAGCCTGGTTAAGATGTTCCCACTCTACTTACAGTTTGCGACGCTGCGCAGCTGGCCGTGGGCTTTCCCTCACCTTTTCCTGGTAGATTTTCCTCACCTTTTTCAGGTGAATTTTCCACACACCTTTTTCAGGTGAATTTTCCTCACCTTTTTCAGGTGATTTTTCCTCACCTTTTTCAGGTGATTTTTCCTCACCTTTTTCAGGTGAATTTTCCACACACCTTTTTCAGGTGAATTTTCCTCACCTTTTTCAGGTGATTTTTCCTCACCTTTTTCAGGTGAATTTTTCCACACCTTTTTCAGGTGAATTTTTTCCACACCTTTTTCAGGTGAATTTTCCTCACCTTTTTCAGGTGAATTTCCCTCACCTTTTTCAGGTGAATTTTTTCCTCACCTTTTTCAGGTGAATTTTTTCCTCACCTTTTTCAGGTGAATTTTTTCCTCACCTTTTTCAGGTGAATTTTTTCCTCACCTTTTTCAGGTGAATTTCCCTCACCTTTTCAGGTGAATTTTTTCCACACCTTTTTCAGGTGAATTTTTCCTCACCTTTTTCAGGTGAAATTTTCCTCACCTTTTTCAGGTGAGTTTTTTCCACACCGTTTTCAGGTGTACCTTTCCTCCTTCGCTCTAGGCGAAAAATATCATCTCCTCCAGAAGTCCCAAGTTGAAGGCGCCAGATGTGGAAACCCTTACCACGACCAGCGTGGTTCAGGGCCCACACTCAGGGTCCGGTTTCTGGAGGAGACCGTACACTAAAAATGAAGAGACTGGAAAAGAGTTAATTTGGGAAAATGCGGGCCAGGCGGGGAGTCAAGCCTCTAGTGGGAAGACTCACCCCCGCCCCATCTAGCCTTTTGCCATTCCTTTTATTGAGATTCTGAGACAAAGACATCCCTTAGGCGGAAAAGTTCCAGCAACAGAAAATTAACAAGAATTTACATACGATTAACAAATTAAAGTTGCCTCAAGCTCTACTATCTCAACTAGACAATGAGTTAATTGCTCTGACCTTTCAGAGCCATCAAGATTGGCCATCTCTTTTTGCATATTAACAATAGTGACCCAACCTAGAGTCAATGAGTTAATCTCTCTGACCTTTCAGAGCCATCAAGGTTGGCCATCTCTTTTTGCATATTAACAATAGTGACCCAACCTAGAGTCAATGAGTTAATCTCTCTGACCTTTCAGAGCCATCAAGGTTGGCCAGCTCCATTTACATTAGGTTTTAGTTCCTGGTCCTTCCTGGTTCCTGGTTCTTCCTGGTTCCTGGTTCTTCCTGGTTCCTGGTTCTTCCTGGTTTCCGGCACCTATGGATGAGGACAATGATGGGGGGGTGGGGGAGATAAGGGTAGAGGGTGGGGCAGGAACCGGGTGGAAGGGAGCTATGGGGGGGGAAAGGAGAAACAATTGTAATAATCTGAGCAATAAAGATTTATTTTAAAAATAATAATAAAAATAAAACAAAACCTGCTTGATTAATTTTCTCTCACTAGAGTATAAAATCTCTGAGACAATACTCAGCCTACTGAGCCACACCAGCCAGGGCTGACTGGTTTGTTTGTTTTTTATTTTATTTTATTTTTCAATTATATTTTACATTCAATAATATTTTGTAGACAAACCAATTTTTTTACAGAATATGAGAAAGGATATTTCTGAATCACAGAAATTCAATTAAAATATATATCATATATATATATATTTATACACACACACATATGTAAATAATGTATATAGGAATTGTCAGAACAAGAACACTTGGCGAAATTAAACTATTTAGCTATACTTTTTTCTTCCTCTCTACTGGAATATAAACGACCTTCCTCTAAGGATTTACCTCCTTGTGTCAGTGATTTACTTTATAAGCAATTCACCACATTGCTTCACTTCTTTTGTTCCCCAGGCAATGCATCTGTTGCATTGCTTTAAGTAAATATTGTGTGTCTTCATAACAGTCTCACGATTTCTATTCCTCGGGTTTTTTTTTTAATAGGTCCTATGAGGGCAAATCATCATCTGATTATAACAGGCTGGCTTCCAGAAATGTTATAGGTCAATCAAAGATTATTCTAATACCCTGTACGAGTTCATCAGACCTCAACCCACCCTTTCTGACAAAACCCCACACTTATACATACCTATCTGGTGAAGATTAAAAATTAAAAATTGAATTGTAGCGTCTGTGAAGCATATGGGCAATTTGAGCTACTGTATAAAGAATAAACCATTAGTTTCTGTCCTTCAGACCAATACTCCTAAATCATTCTTTTCCTCAAATCTTTCTCTCTCAGGAAATTCCATTGTTTTCAGGATTTGATTGATGCCCAAACCTGACAGTGCAAGCATTCCTCAACTTTTATCTCCTCCTCATTCTCCCACCTGCGGCTTACATCCCACCTCCCCGGATGAACTTCTCAAGTTCCCTAATTCAGAATGTCTCTCCTTCTCACAGTATTTCTTGTGATGACCATGTCACGTGCCACTCCCTGCAAGCCTGAGAGACCACAGAATGCAATGTAATGGTGTTGTTGTAGTTTTAATTTCAAACTCCACTTGTTTGTTGCTGGGATGTGCTCTTTAGTCTTATGATTAAGACTCTGTTTTTCAGCAAGCCTTGCCTCTGAACTCGTGCTTTTCATTTACTTAACTCACCCCTTCTTCTGTAGGACCGGGCTGCAGAGGGGGCTATTTTCCTTCCCGTAGGTCAGGTGGGCTCTGATAAAATCCCAATAGTTTAGGCTCCAGTAAAACAGTTTCTTTTGGTGGCAAGCCCTGTTAAGAACAGAATGCTCTGGCATATTTCAGAACGATTCCTTTCCCCCTCCTGTTGCCAGAAGCACGAGGGGATTTTTCTCCAATACATTCACTTTAGAACCTGGTTCATTCAGTTCCCGGAAGTAGAACTCACAAAAGTGGGCTTTACCCTCCGGTGTCTGGGCCCCGGATTTTTCAGTTCTCAGACTTGTCCACTCTGAGCCTCCAGCAATTCATGAGTTCCATTCGAGCTCAGGCTTGCCTCCCACAGTACTGGCTCCCGTGGAGGTTGCTGCTCCCGTGAGTTGTATGTAATTCTCTGTCTTCTGCATTCTGTCTGTCTCTCCAGTTTGGGGGCAGAAGTTTACCTTGTGGCCTCACTTCTCTAATGGATCTAAAAAAAGAGTTGTTGGTTTTCTTCAGTTTGTCCAGTGTTTTTCTTGTTGTTATGATGTGTAGAGGGCCAAATGGGAAGACACCTAGATATTCTTCAGATTGTTGCTGACTCGGCCCGGGATATTGGCAGGATCATGTCAGTTGCACTTCCGCCCTGGGAGTGCGGAGATGTTCTTAGTTCCTGGCTTGTGTTTGTCCAGGAGGAAGGAGTGGGTGGGCCCTGGGCCCTCCCAGGCTCCTTGTTTTCCTGCGAAACCCCCTTGTTGGAATGGAGGATAAATAGATGTGCTGCGTGGCTCTGGAGGTCGTCAGTCTGCCTCTCCAGCAGAGGAGGGCGGCGGCCCTCCCAGCTCCCAGCTTAAAATCTATCTCTGTGTCTTCTCTCTTTATTTCTAATATTTCTCAATCCCTGGCAGCCTCCCCTTAGAACTGGTTCGTTCATCTCTCTTTCCGTGCGGGATGGGAAAAAGGGAGGTCCCGCCACATTAGGCCCCCGCAATGATGGATTGACAACGTCCAAGCCCCTTATGTGCTAAATCATAACCCAGAAGTCTACCACCGACTTTTTTTTTTTTAGATTTTATTTAAGTATAGTTACATCCGTTCATTATGAATTGCCTGTTGAGAGAGTTGAGTAGTTGCAACAGAGACCACAAAAGTATGCACTATCTGGTTGTTTCCTCCATAAGAAGTTGGCCAGCCCCTGACTTTGCAAACTATCTTAAGTAAAAGGAGCTTTATTCAGATAGATTTATAGAGGATTAAAAGTACTTATGCAGACTTAGAGAAGTATAATATTTTTAGAGTTCCCAGAAAGTAATGAAACTGAATTATGTGCTAGTTGTTTAAGGAAAAACAAACCACTTTCTTACAGAGACTGCAAGGTCATAAGCATTTTTATACAAGAACCTAAAATCCTTGGGTAAGTCATACTTGGACAGTTTGGGTTTTTAATAAATCTATAAGTTCATTCCCCGTTTGTCCTCTCATAAAGAGACTAATTAATCTGAATTTCCTGAACTTTTTGTACTGAGTTATTGGTCAGATTAAGCTTACTCTTATGTAATGTTTAAAATTAGGAAAAAGGTAAATTATATGTTCAACAGTTTAGAACTATATAAATTCTGATGAACATTATAATCTGTAGTGTCATTTTAAATAGAATCTCCAAGGTTCTTTTTTCCAAGTAAAATATTGATTTGACTCTCTAAAGGTTAAAATGTTCTGTGAGGCAAAAACATCATAAACCAAGCCTAAAGGAAAAGGATGGTCTGGGAGAAAATATCAATAATATCATTGACAAGATAGAGATAATACCTGCTATACAAAGAAATCTTATAAACTGATTTTTAGAAAAGATAAAGAACTGAATTTTTAAAATGAACAAAGGATATGAGCAGGTCAAAAACAGAAGAGGAAATGTAAAGGCTTACAAACATATATAAAAAACAAAACAAAACATGCTCAACCTAACTAGTAGTCAGGAAAGTGAAAAGCAAAACAACGAGATACTGTTTTTTCACCCATCAGACTGACAAAATTGTAAAGACTGAGAATGCTGGTGACTATTTGAAACAGGTATCTACAAACATTTCTAATGAGTTTATACAACATTTAGGGAAAGCAATCTGCTGGGATCCACTAAATTAAAAAAACATACATAGCCTTTAACACATGGATTTTTATTACATTTTGAAATTTCATTACATTTCCAAGTGAGTAATTATCATGAGTTACTTTTCACTTAATGCATAGACATTTTTTGTCTATTCAGACAGTATTATTTTCAGTGCATTTGTGATTTTTTTTTTAAAAAATTAGATGACGGCCAGGCCGACATGGCTCAGTGGTTGAGCATTAACATATGAACCAGGAAGTCCCAGTTCAATTTCCAGTCAGGGGTTAAACTCCCAGTCAGGGCACATGCTTGGGTTGTGGGCTCGATCCCCAGTAGGGGGCATGCAGGAGGCACCTGATCAATGATTCTATCTCATCACTGATATTTCTATCTCTCTCTCCCTCTCTCTCTCTTCCTCTCTAAAATGAGTAAAATATATATATATATATATTTAAAAGGTCGATGATGAATCCTAAAGCATCAGTGAGCACTACTGAGCCTGAATGATAATGACCCAACACTGGGCGGGGGAGTTGTAGTGGTTTGTGTTGAGGGAGAGAATAGATGAAAAAAAAAAGGAAGAAAAAAAAAGACTACATACTAAGTCTTTTCTGAAACCAAGAAAGACTGAGATAAGAATACTCTAGAGGCAGTTGCCAGTGACTATTTTGAAAGTTGAATAATGGCAATTAAATCAAACCCTTTATATTGGATTCTAAGAAACAGTGTTTTGTGAAAACCTATAGAGAATATTAGAATAATACCTTGCCTTAGAGAGAAAAATATAGGGAAATCCATTATACCAGCTCTTACTTGTCAGAAACAGATACCATTTAGAAAAATGGCAAGCCTAGGGCTCAGAGATGCCACTAGTCATGAGAGGATATAGAGTTCAAAACCAGAGTTCCTGAATCAAAATGTTAAGATAACGCACTGTTATTACTAGTATGGCACCAGTGCTACAAGGCTTGTCATAAAACTGTGTTTGGGGGCACTTTCACCACTCCTCAAGGTTTCAGACCCAATTTTTAATGTTCACTGCACAGTTAGATGACGGAGAAACATTGAGTTTCTGGTTGACTTGTAATGGTAGTTATTCCATGTGTGTCCATATTTATTTCAGCAAAATTACCTAAGAGCAAAATCTGCTTAACTAAATGGTGAGTGGCACAATGAGCCATGACCCCTACTAAAACAGAGCTTTAAAAAGGTATTATTCGGTTTCTCCAGACTAGTGAAATCTGTGAAACCTATATACAAAAGAGGTGAGAGTTAAACACCAGCAGACTCCCTTACCCTCCACTACTGCTGTTTATGAGACTAGAATTTTTGGCTACAGCCTCAACACCTGAATCTTATTTCATGAAGGGACATAATAAACAACTATAGAGAAAAAGGACTCCTTCCAAGGAAGAAGAGTTGTCTGAGCATAGGCGTTGAAAATGTCTTTCCCACTAAAACCAGGGCGTCCGTGAACCTCCTCCAGCTGGAGTACGGGAGGAACCCACGGAGGCAGCCAAGCAGAGATCTGAGGAGACTTGGGAGCTCCTGTGCAAAGCCTTAGCAGAAAGTCTGCACATAAAATAAGACGAGTCGACAGCTTCCTGCTAGATCGTATACTGATTAACAGAAATTCATAAAGTCTGCGAGGGAAAACTCTTTGAAGTTTATAAATTCTGAGCGATTCTGAGTCTAAACCAAGAATGCCGTGAATGAAAACATCAGCACTGATAAAAGCTGTGTGTCTGAGTGTGTGTGTGTGTGTGTAGGTAGTGTGTGTATGTAGGTAGCGTGTGTGTACCAGAAAGGAATACCAATGCCTTCTGTTCAGGTCACTGACTGCAGTTATTCCTCTGGGCTTCCAAACTGAGATAAGGTTCTCCTTGCTTTCCCAAGGCTGAGTGGGAGGCTAGTCTTTTATCTAAGAACAATCAGGCCCTTACAGGGTGCAATTTAAAGGCCTTACACCAGATGCATGTGACCAATGGAACAGCCAAGAGCAGGGCTGTGACCAAGCAGGAAATGCTCAGTTCTGACACTTGGCAGAACTGAGCAGGAGTGATTTGAATTATTGGGGTGGGTAGAGGGCAGTGAGGGAAGATAGGCCCTACAGTACCCCACCCACTGTCTACTGCAATAGCCCAGGGGGCGCTGCTGACATATGCCACCATTGTGACTGGCACTGAGCAATGTCTCGGTTTGGTGAGGGGTAAATTTGCAAGTTCTAGTTCTGCCACCTTCTGGGTGTGTTAATCTACAGTCACTTCACCCCCGTGAGCCTGAACTCCCTCAACCACCAAAGACTAGATTCTTTCTCAAAATCCTTACAGTTCCGGGATTCGGGTTATTAAAATCCAGGTAATGTCCATGAGTATAAATTATTACACATCAAGCATCATTAATCTTTCTTAGAGAAAACGGTTGGTCTAACACATTAAAAAAAGTTGAAGCCTCCCACAATAACAAGAAAAAGCATGAGTTCCCTTCCCCCCTACTCCTGTGCTTGATGGGTTTGGGATACCTGTCCATGTGCGGGAGCATCAGAAACCACAATATAAATAGGGCTCTTCTCCAAGGAGTGTCAAGTGTATAATGATTTGAGAGAAGAAAATAGGGGCATAAAGCAAATAATGCCAACTTGCATAGAAGTTTACATAAAACATGTTCTAGAAAAAGTCTGGTGGGCATCTTTGCTCATTCACTCTACCTCTACTGTTTACTTTCTCTGCCATTGGGAGTGGGGGTATTTTGATGGGAAACTTTATAAAATAATGTAACAGGTAAACCTCACCAACTTAAACAGAAACCAGTTTGTATGGGACCTCAGATTTATTTGCGAATAGACTGATAGAAAAAAAAAAAAAAGAAAAATTCTACAGCCACACCTCTGTCCCCAGACAGGCAACTCTCAAAAGCATGAATTTAATTTAAAAAAAAATTAAAAAGGAAGGCAATGTGGGGACTGTGGTCAATTTAGGCAAAACCTAGTATATCTCAAAGTAGAGTTCTCTTCAGGAAGGCTTTGTAAGGATATCTAGGGTAATTAAGGTGCCAATTTACATTTTTCTTTTCTGGCCTTCCTTCCATCTTGGTCAGACTGTCAAGACCTTCTGCTCTTTAGCAAAGGGCAAACATGTGAGTCAAGAGAGGCCATTTGGCCTGCCTCTTCATTGATCTTCTGCCTGGAGCCTGGAGCAGTTCTGATCCCTATCTATCCCCAGTTCTTCTGGTTTCCCATGGTCTGTGACCTATTCCCTAGCTCTCTAAGAAATTCTTTCTTCCTTACATCAGTCAAGTCAGATTTTTTAAAATACTCACATTAGGACATGTTTGCGTGTGTTTTTTAGAGTGAGGAAGGAGAAGAAAAAGAGAGAGAGATCAGGTGCCTCTCATATGCACCCCAATTGGGGATTGAACCCACAACCTAGGTATGTACCCTGACCAGGAATGGAACCCACAAACTTTTGGTGTATGGGATGATGCATCAAGCAACGGAGTCACCTGGCCAGGTCAGTCACAGTTAGTTTTTTGTTTTGTTTTGTTTGGTTTTTAAATATATATATTTTTTATTTCAGAGAGAGGAAGATGAGAGGGATAGAAACATCAATGATGAGAGAGAATCATTGATTGGCCACCACCCGCGTGCCCCTGACTGGGGACTGAGTCTGCAACCTGGGCAGATGCCCTGACCAGGAATCAAACAGTGACTCCTGGTTCATGGGTTGATGCTCAACCACTGAGATACACCAGCCGGGCTCACAGTCAGTTTTTACTGCTTGCAACCAACAGCCTGTTGTGTAGGTCTATATACCTATATTCCTGTACCAGCTTCCTATACAAAACCACCATTTTTAATTTGATAAAATAGACTACTTGCAGGAAGTTAGCCAGATGGCCATTTTACTTGACGTTGTTATTTGCCTAGGTTTCAGTATAAAACACAAAGCAATTACTTCTCACACAGAAGGAACCTTACATCTTCTCACCATTGCTCCTTTCTATGTTCCTCTCCCACCTCATCTTTATCTTAACCCTCATTTCATTCTTCAGAAAAGAAAAACTAACAAAAAGAGCCTGGTACAGCTAAATGCATAGTATATTTCTGCTTACAAGATTGAACATCAAAAGCTGTTTCTGGAACACAGAGAATGCTTAGGGCAGGGAAACTACTCTAAATGATCCTATAATGCAGGATACATGTCATCATGTGCTTGTCAAACCCACAGAGTGTACAACATCAGGCGTGAACCCTACTGTGCAGTGTGTCCGTGCAGGCTCATCGACTAATACATGTGTTCCTCTGGTGGGGCAGGCAGGGCATGTATGGGAGGTCTCTCTACCTTCCTCTCAGTTTCACTGTGAACCTAAAACTGCTCTAAAAAGAAAGTCTATTAAAAAAAAAAGAAGAAGAAACAAAACCTTTTTCTAAACTGTAAACTAAGCTCGCACTTAATCGATTTCGTAATCATAATAATCATCATCCAGGTTGATTCTGACGCTGGGGTGCTCTTCCGGTTTTGACTTCTTTTTGGCCTCCTTGCCCTTCTCGGCCAGACGCAGGTGCGGCTCGCACTGCCTCATGATCTTCTTGGAAGACATCCAGCTCTCCCCTTGTCTCTCGGCCGGCGCCGCGCACTGCCCGCCCCTCACGTCGGTCCCCTTGGCCTGCAGCACCTCCCTGGCTCTCAGGAGGCTGCAGGTGCAGTTCCAGGGATTGCCGTCCAGGTACAGGTGCCTGAGGCGGGGCAGCCCCTCCAGGGCTTTGAGGTCCAGGGCGGAGATCTTGTTGTTCCGGAGGTTTAGGACCTGAAGCTGCTTTAGGTCCTTGAGCTCCCTCTCGGCGATATCCTGGATGGCATTGCCTTTCAGGTCCAGCCTGGCCAAGGTCCCCGGCAGCCTGCGAGAGCACGGAAAGAGGATAGGAGGCAAGGTCACGGCCAGTATTCCTCAACTGCAAAGAAATCCAGATGGAGCAGCCCCTGCCTTGTCTGTAGTTCTGTCCCTTCTGAAGCTAGAAAACAAACTTTATTTTTAAAAAGTAATTTTTAAGTTAAGCTGCAGACTTACCTATAGGTCTTTAAGCCTTTCTCGTAAGTCTTATTTTCTAAACCTCTAGTTTATTCTGGTTCACAGTCATAAAGTTCTTTAATATTTTTTTCCTTATCAAATGGGCTCACAACCCTCCAAGGCTTTGGTAAGAAAATAAATAAATAGCCGAGGTCAGTTTGGCTCAATGGTAGAGCGTCGGTCTGTGGACTGAAAGGTCCCGGGTTCGATTCCGGCCAAGGGCATGTACCTTGGTTGCGGGCACATCCCCGGTGGGGGGTGTGCAAGAGGCAGCTGGTCGATGTTTCTCTCTCATCGACGTTTCTGGCTCTCTATCTCTCTCCCTTCCTCCCTGTAAAATATCAATAAAATATATATTTTTAAAAAATAAAATAAATAAATAAATCAGTGAGAAAAATACTAAGTTCCCAATATTTTAGTTGAAAGGGGCCTTGAATCAATCATTTATAGAAGTAGTCCCACCAGCATGACTCAGTGGTTGAGGGTTGACCTATGAACCAGGGCACATGCCCATGCTGTGGACTCCATCCCCATTGTGGGGCATGCAGGAGGCAGCCGATCAATGATTCTCTCTCACCATTGATGTTTCTATCGATCTCTCCCTACCTCTCTGAAATCAATAAAAATATATTAAAAATAATTTATATAAAACAATATTCCTCCCTTTACAGAACTGCTGTAAGAAACACCAGATATATAATACATGAATTCATTGATGATCTTAGTCAGCAGTTATTAATGTTAGGTATCATTTTCTGCCTCAATTGGTATATTAAGGCAAGTATGGTAGATATTTTAATATATGTATACCTAAAACCATGTACCATTACACTTGATGAAATGTACAATGGAAGATGGCAGACAAAAGAAGGGATGTGTGAAAATAGTTTGTGAGCTGCATGTGTTTACAGTTTATTTATAGAAATCTAAACTTTAAATTGTTATTTTTAAAATAAATGTCTTTATTAAGGTGTTACATATGTGTCCTTATTCCCCCATTACTCCTCCCATCCCCCCACTCATACCCTCACCCCCCTGTTGTCTGTGTCCATTGGTTAGGCCCATATGCATGGCATACAGGTCCTTTGGTTGATCTCTCCCCCTTACCCCCAACCTCCCCTACCTTCCCTCCAAGGTTTGATGGTCTGATTGATGTTTCTCTGTCTCTGGATCTGGTTTTGTTCATCGGTTTATGTTGTTCATTATATTCCATAAATGAGTGATACTTATCTTTCTCTGACTGGTGTTAAAGTGTTACTTTGTATATGAATAAGGAGCAAATAAAGTTCATAAATAAAAATTTTTTAAGTATAAGAAATAGATATTTTTGTGTTTCTCTTTATGGGAGAAGGAATACTACAGAGAAAATTTCTGAGTCACTTCCACTTTTTAATTCAAAGAAAAGGCAGGGAGTGTGGGTGGGATGGTGATGAGGAATTTAAAAATCACTCTCCATAAGAACTTTGCTCGCATTGCTGGCTGCGTTCTTTGACCGAGCAGACAGTTATGTTGCTCAATCTAAACCCCACAGGAAAAGCCCATTCCCATCTCATGTTACTTGCCCCACTGTCCATTGGTTCTCAACCTTCGCTAATTCACACTAAATTCATTTGGGAACTGTACAGCCTGATGTCTGGGCCCTAATGCTGGGTGTCTGATTGAATTTGTTTGAAGTGAGGTCTGGACGTCAATATATATTTTTAAATATGAATAGATTTCAATTAGAAAACTCACTTTTTGATGCATTGTTTTGGGTACAAATGGCATACTATATAATTTTTTAAAAATCCCTTTTTTTAAACAAGAAAAAGTTAACATTCGTACATATCAAAGATAATTTTTCCTTTGCCATTAGTAAATGAAAAGTCAATGAAAATAAGTAAATGGAATGTCATAGGATTCTACAGAGGCCAGAGCTAGTGTATTAGTAGAAATCTAATAATGATAATAAGTAGAGCAAGAAAGTGTTTTGTCTTGTTTTCCTATAACATGCTCAAAGGAAAAAGGATCCACTGGTAGGCACATATAATAAACATCATGGCATCTTTTTATAAAAAAATAATAGTGCTGCATTCCTCTACTGCTTTTTTTTAAAAAAAATCTACTTCAAATGCAGAACACAGGATAAAGCTTAAATAAATGGGATCAATAATGTGAATATGTACATTAGTTATAGATTATGACTGGTTTGGGGGAACAGGTACAGTGGGTTGGGTACAGAGGGAGGAATATTTGGAAAGAAAAATTAAGTGTCGAAGTATGAGAGAGAGAGAGAGAGAGAGAGAGAGAGAGAGAGAGAGAGAGAGAGAGAGAGTACAACCTCGGATAGACAAGCAGGCAAGATAAGTTAGTGCAATATTCAGTTTGCGGGCTGGAGATTCCAAACCCTTGTTGAAATCGCCACCCCTGAAGGCTTGGATAGGCTTGATCCAATCACCTACATTTGCTCTAATTGGCGTTCTTGCCTCTCCATTGTGCTGACTGCCCTAAGCTTTGGAGACCGTTTATAATGGTGACCACGAACGGCTATGTCACTCACCTGAGCGGTATGGACAGCAGCAGGTTCTGCTCCAGGGCCAGGTTGGAGAGCTGGGAGCACCTCTGCAGGGCTCCGGCTTCGAACAGGCTGACGACGTTGTTGTCCAGAAACAAATGTTTCAGGTCCCGGAGGTCCTGGAAGTCTCGCACGGTAACTCTCTGAATCAGGTTGTTGCTGATGTCAAGCTTCTGCAGCCTTGCAGGTAGTCTGAGGGGCAGCGTTTGGAGCCGGTTTTGGGACAGCTCAAGAGTGGTTAAATTGGCAAGGAGCTGTGCCCCTTCGATGGAAGAGAGAGAGTTTTCTGACAGGTAAAGATGGGATAGGCTTTCCAAGTGTTTCAGATCTCGAAACCTCACCACTTTGAGCTGGTTTCTCTCTATCTTTAAAGAGAGCAAGGATTTGGGCAAAGTAATGGGAATTTTAGTCAGGAAGTTGCCACTGAAACTGAGGAACTGCAAAGACTGAAGAGAAGTAAAGAAGTTAGCTGGTATAACGTGCAGCTTATTATTCTCCAGACTCATGTGTTTCAGACGGGGAAGTGCCAGTGGCCCAGCTACAGACTCGATAGTATTGCCATCCAGCATCAAGCTTTGCAAACTGGCAAGAGAGGAGAGCATGCCGGGAGAGATGGCGGAGATCAGGTTGTTTTTAAGTTCAAGGGTTTTTAACTTCTTCAGCCCTTCAAAATCAGATCCGTGCAGGACATGGATGGAATTATCGTTTAGTTTCAACACCTCCAGATTGGCTGGGAGAGCCCGGGGAACTCGCCTGAGTTTATTTTTCCAGAGTTCCAAGGTCTTCAAGGTGCTCAGAGCTTTGAAAGTATCATTTTCTACTGATTCTGTTCCACTGGCCAGAAGTATAAAATCTTCCAGAGCCAACATTCGGGTGAAGTTAGATAGCTAAAAAAAAAAGAGAAAAAAAAAAAAAAAAGAAAAAGAAAAGCAGAAGCAAGGAGTGGAGACACAAACAGTAAACTAAGATTATTGTGGGGGAAAAACACATCATATGTACTATCACTCAATACTAATGACAGTCGAAAACTAGGATCCTGACCATTTTTACTGATGATTCCTAACACTGAAGATAGCAAAAGTATTTTATGCACTTTCACACACTGCAGTTAGATGTGAAATACTAGCCAATTTTTGCTGTATGTTCTCTGACCCAGCAAGTTTACTTCTAGGCAGGAAATAATTATAAATTGCACAATGATTTATGGGATCAAATGTTCTTTGTTGCATCATCTTATGATAACTAAAAATAATTCTTCACCAAATAGCTGCTAACTCTAGGGATTAAGATTACTAGGGATTTTCACTTATCTTCATTTGGTATTTTTGGATTTTTTAAAATTACAAATTACCTTTGAAGCATTAAAAGTAAACATTTAAAAGTCCCAAATACTGCTATCCCCAGGATGGACCAATCAGAGAAATGTTTTCAACTATATTATACTAGAAACCCAGTGCATGGATTCATGTACCGCGGGGTCCTCGGCCTGGCCTGCAGATATCCCTTGAGGGGTCTTAGATTGCAAGAGGGCATAGGTCAGTTGAGGGAACCCCCTGGTGCACCATCAGAGCCTGGGAGGGATCGTGGAGGGGCTCCAGGGCGTGTCTGGCCCATCTCAACCAGTCCCGATGGGCCAGACCCCAGCAGCAAGCTAACCTATCAGTTGGAGCATCTGCCCCTGGTGGTCAGTGTGCATTATAGCTACTGGCCAAATGGTTGAACAGTTGTTTAGGCTTTTATATAGGTAGATTGTGGAAACTAGCTTCCTGCTCTATGTCTCCCAAGTTACACTTCACTAATAAATAAGATCAATGAAGAAACAAACAGGATTCATGTGTCTCCATCTCTACAGAGCAAAAGTCCATTCATGCATATATCCCAACCTCTCTTAGATTTGAAAAAGTACCAAAAGCTGATATACTTGGTCCATGATTTGCAAATTCAAATACTCCTATCTTTCTACTTGTTCCACCAAATTCCTAGTTTGACATCCACCCTTTTTTGTGGGATGATGGGTTCCTTGGTATTTGGTTCTCTGAGTAAGATCATGTTTAGGTAGAAGGAGAAATCATTTTAGGTTTTCTTCAGCTTGACAAATTTTGCAGCATGTTGAATCTGCTTAAGAATTCAATTAAAGTGGAACTTTTAATGCACATTTTATGTCTTACTACCCACAGTTTCTAAATGTTTGATTTCATTATGCAGTTGAGTCCTTTTATAATACCAATGCACAATTAACATCTTTAAGTTGGGTTAATTTTGCATCCCATCTATACTAATAAAAGGGTAATGTGCTAAATAGATCAGACGTCCTTCTGGACAAAGCCACAGTGGTGGGGCCAAGGTAGAGGCAGTTAAGGATGATCAGGCTGGCAGGAGAGAGCAGTTAGGGGGTTCAGGCCAGCAGGAGAGAGCAGTTAGGGGGATCAGGCTGGTAGGAGAGACAATTAGGGGAAATTAGGCAGGTATGGGAGCAGTTAGAAGCCAGTGGTCCTGGGTTTCGAGAGAGGTCCCAGATTTAAGAGGGTACAGGCCTGGCTGAGGGACCTCCTCACCCCTCAACTCCCCCATGCACGAATTTCATGCACCAGACCCCTAGTGTTTATTATAAGCACCTAAATTCTGGGAAGACATGTGATGTGAATTATGGTAAAGTATATATTGAAAAATCTCTTAATATGATACTCTATTAGAAGAATCTCATGTCAAAATTTCCATACATAGATGTTTTTAATCTTAACAGTTTTGGCAGCTGCCTTTAGTTACATATTGCTGCTAATATTTGATATTTTCTTACTGATTAATCAAATGAATTGATTAGTCCTAATCCCAATAGTAATAGTGATTTTTTAAAAAAAATCCTCACCAAGGATATTTTTCCATTGGTTTTACAGAGAGTGGAAGAGAGAGGGAAAGACAGAGAGAAATATGAATGTGAGAGAAACACAACGATTGGTTGCCTTCTGCACAAGCCCCAACTAGGGCCCAGGCTGGGGAGGAGCCTGCAACTGATCAGAATGGAACCCGGGACCCTTCAGTCTGCAGGCCTAGCCACTGGGCTAAATCAGCTGGGGCACAAATTTTTCTTATATTTCTAGAGTATCTACAACTATGAAGTGCTTTTTTAATGTTATTATTAAATCTCTTAATAAGCCTGCAAGCTTACTGGCTTTTCGATGAGAAAACTAAGAAGTTATTAAGTGAAAACAAAACAAAACACAACAACAAAAAAGAAAGTTAATAAGTGAAAGAGTTGAGAATTTCATCAAGTTCTATTGGACTGCAATGATCTTTTTTCCTGAGCTCACCATTTTCTAATACATTTTCTATTGCATTTGGTCTACAACTAATGTTTTCAGAAAAGACTCAAGATCTGGACACAAACCATAGAGTTTTAGAGAAGCAGAGATCTTTGAGATTAGGTAATCCAAATCTCTCATTTGAAAGGCCAAAAATAATAATAATAATAAAATGACCTGCCAAAAACTCGGTGTTTTCAAATCTATTCTCCACTCTGAAGTGTCCTTTTCCAGGCTTTTCCTTCATTCGGAGTCAGAAATGACTCTAGACACAGATCTTCACTTCTTGGACTGTTGAGCTCCCAAAAGAACTTGGTGTTACTAATACTTTCCGTTTCTATTTCTGTGGCCACCAGCCCTAAAAGATTGCTGACAAGGCAGCGAGTCTCAGTGCTGACATGGATGTGAATGGGAAATACATTTGGGGAGGAGACAAAGTGTGGTGTCAGAGCTTCAATTTGTCAATTGTCTTGATTTCTCTTTGTATGTATGTGCACTGGTGTAGCAAGTAAATGTAGTATTCTGAACTGAATCCAATGGATAGATGTTTTCTTTTAAGCATGGAGAACCTTTTCTTTTTCTTTTTGTCAGAATCAATGCAGATTACTGTTTATTATTAATTAAATACCTGTCATTATTTAAGTATGTTTACCTTTAAAAAAGCTCTTTGTGTAAGCATGATTATTCCCTTTTCACAGAGGGAAACTAAGCCTCGGGAAGGAGAAACAACCTGCCCAAGTATGTCTCACTAGCAAGTGGAAGTTGGGCTTTCAAACCAGGTATATCTGATTCCAACCAATGCGTTTTTAACCTTAGCCCTTTAGCCAGCACTTGGCTCAAAAATAGAGTTCTGGTGGCAGACACAGTGAGGAAGACACCCACTGGCTTTCAACTTTTCGGTTGAGTTGGCAAAAAAAAAAAAAAAAAAAAAAAACTCGGCCATACCTGTTTTTCCATCTCCCGACCCACACAGGGCTGTCTGTGCTCAAGAGATGTGGGAAGAGGTGCTTTTGCCCGAGAGCTGAACTGGGTGACTGGTAGTTTTTTCAACATTGTTTAGAAAACAAGGCAAGTATGGGTTGGTATTAGGTACAGAAATCTTACCTAAGTATAATATCTGCCATTGTAGGTTTACAGTTTAGTGAGCCCAATACATACATAAATAAAACTTCCAATAAAATATGGGAAAAATTTTTTTAAATAACAAGGCAAGTAAAATGAAGTGAGGAGAAGGGCACCTTCTGCCAGCTTCCCCTTGAGAGACTTTATTTCTGGTTTCAATTCAGACCTGACCCTGTCCACGCGTTAGAGGGCCCACAACTTTCTTGGTTTTTTTCTAGGTCTCAGGTACACACAAAACTGACATACCCTCCCAGTGACTGCCTCAGACATGTGTGAACCAAGCCAGCAAGAAATTCTTAAAACAATGTGGAATGTTTTTCTGATCATCAAAGCTACACTTGTTTTCTATAAACAATTTTAAAATTCTGGAAAGCTTAGTGAGAGTATAAAAATTTTCCGTAATTTCTTCATTCAGTGATAAATCCTGTTTATATATTTCTTACCCAGGAGGAATTTTAATGAACTTTTTCCACAAACGATGTAAAGGCAATCATTTTGATTGACCACCATCATAAAGACAACCCTATTTGTCCTCCAAATGTAAAAGCTAAACATATAAAATTCTTAGAAGAAAATACACTTTCATGACCTTGGATTTGGTAAAAGCTATTCTAGATGTGACACCAAAAGCAAACGTGAACAAGAAAAAAAATTGATAAATGGGACTTAATAAAAATGGGAAAATGTGCTTCAAAGGACACCAATAAAGAAAATGAAAAGACAACCCACAGAATGTGATAAAATTTTCACAAATAATATATTGATGGAAGGTTTGTATTTACCATACATAAAGAACTCTTACAAAAAATCCAAAACCATACTGAAGTTCTGGAAGATGTTGAGGAGTTATAGGTAGAATCTGACAAAAAATTGAAATTAGATGGGTGATATTGAAGAACCAGATGAAGTTAGAGACCTTAAATTTGTAGTGGCTCTATAAATGAGTGATGTTTCCTAACTACACACACACACACACACACACACACACACACACACACACACACACGTGTAAAGAGGTTGTGTGATCCTCTCCAGTAGCACCCAGATGTTCAGGTACAGGTGAAACAAAGGAAAATTATCACCCTAATTTAAAACAGGTTTTGCTGGGTAAGTCATTGTGGGATGCAAAGAGGGAAGGGGTAGAAAAAGAAAATAGATAAGAAATAAACGGATGTTCTGGGAGAACCGGGGTAGATCTAGGGCTAGGAGTCTCCATGAGGTGGAAAGATAAGTGCAAAGCGTGACTGCAAGGACAGGAGATGAGGGGCAGAGAAACAGGGGGTGTGGGAATTCAAGTTTATTGAGGGGAGAAGTTACATGGGCAAAGAGGATTATGATATAACTGAGACAGCAGAGTGTTATGGTCAAGTGGAAATGTTGATAGATACTTTTTTATGAGTTCAAGGAAGCATAAGTCTAGGCTATTGGACACTGAAAGCACCCAAGAAATCCAGAGTTTAGAGTGGAGAGCAAGACGAGGGCCAGGAGGGAAAGGACCAGGGCACAGTGTAAGACAGACGGAAGAATGAAGAGTTTTAGAGCCTGATGGCAGGCAGCTCCAACAAAGTAGGAATTTTTACAGGTAAGTGGATAAATAAAATCCCTCTTTTCTTAAAGGCACAAACTGTGATCTTTTCATTTTCTATCCCCAATCTTAAACACAACTGAATTATATAAATTAATAATAGAAATATTTTAAATAGTAATATATATACACACATATATATGTCTACATTTATGTATACATGCTTATAAATGTGTGATAATATATGCTTATATTTATATATGTACGTATGTATATATAATTTCTATTGCAATTAATCTGAAGATCCATTTCAGGTTTTTTTTTTAATACAGGCATTCTGTTCTATAATTCAAACCAAATAAACTGAATAGTCATTGTATTCACCAAATACAGGTGAAGTATGGTTAGTTAAAACCTAACTGTTTTTACAAGAATAAAGAGGAATATTACTGCTCAGGGCTTTTTATTTCCCTCACAAAACATTTCTGTGTCTCATCCACCTTTCTGTTGGGAACTGTCCTTCCAAGAGACAGTTCAGTGGGCTTAGGTCAGGGAAGTGGCAATATTGCTGTTCAGGGAGCCTAAACCAATGACAAATGGATTGACTCAATGATTTGATTTGATGAGATGGGTAATTTCATCTTACTGGCTGCAAAGATGTCAGTGCAGGGTCATTACCAGGCTGAGTTGACCCTCTAGCTCTCAACATCTCAGGTCCTCCGGACAAATATTTAAGCAACCTGCCCTTTAACTAGGCGTCTTGCTTGAATGCTTAGACCTGACCAGGTCAGACCTGCTCTCGGGCATTAGGCACTGCTGGGTTAGGAAGAGAAAAGTAAACAGAGGACGACTAAGGCTCAGAATAAAAACCATGCAGCGTATTTTACACCCTCTGTGTTTATGTGCACCTACATTAAAAGTTCTTAACAAAAGGAAGGAAGGGGGCTTCTACTTAAAGACAAAGTACGTTCATCTGCTGACTGCGTCTGAATCACAGAGAGGCATTTCCTCGTCTTAGGGTGAGGATGGATGTGGGAGAAGCAGTGAAGGATCGTAGGAGAGCCACAGAGTTTTCCTTCTAAAAGAGGTCCAGGATCACCTCTCTAATCTACCGCGATCACTTCATAAAGGCAAAGAGGTGAGGTCCTGATGTTTCTCAACTGCTTGCCTACGTTGGCTGTCTCTCTCGGTGGTGAGCCAAGTAGGGAGATAATTCCAGTCTCCTGATTCCTTCCAAACATGAAAGGCTAAAACCAGAGGTTCCTTTATGCTGTAAAAGCCAGACAAATCTATAGCACTCTTTTCAGTGCCTTCTGAATAAGCAAGCATGGAAGTAACAGCCATAATGAAAAGCAATTTTAATTTCTTCTGTAGAGGTTTTCACAAAGACGCTAATGCTTAGTTGGAAGTGAGGTCTGCAGGGATAGTTTTCATAAGCTGGGTTCATCTTCACAGTCTTATAATGATCTTAGTATTATCTGCCTTCTATGGCATAAACAAAACTATGCTCCCTCCACCCCCCCAAAAAAAGCATTTATTCTTACTCCTGGGAACATAAAGTGGCCATATGCTCTCAAACTTTTTGTTAAGAAAGAGCCATTTCTTTACTTATACTTTGCAACAACACAATTAGACATTTTTTGAATAAAAACAAATAAAATATGATTAATTATAGGTTCTGTGTTGTTGTTTTTTTCTTTTTCCTGTTTTGTTTGTTTCTTGTTGTGGTGGTTTTCCTGCTTCCTTAAAAAGAAATATCTGGAGGCATAGTCCCATCTCAGTAGGACAGAGCAAGCTGGTAATTGCGCCACTACCCAAACCTGCTATGTTCTGATTATTTTTTTGAGTCACAAATTTTAACTTTTAAGTTGTGATTATTTCAATGAAGTGAGCAATCCCACACTCTCCCCTCTCTGTGCCATGCAAAATAAAACTGCAGCCACCTGAGTGGAGAGTGAGTCGTTACCTGGAGGTGCTGGATTTTGCTGTGGCTGATGTAGAGCTTCTTGGTGGTGGAAGGAATGCCAGACGGCACCTCGGTCAGCCTGTAGCACTGCACGGACTGCACTGAATCACAGCTGCATCTTCCAGGGCAGGGAGGATCGAACCCCTCGCTAAGAGAGAGCAGAACGAGGAATGCATAAAGCAGATGCATCTTCCAAAACAGGCTACACCTCTCGGGTAGCAAGCAGGCGTTTAGGTGATGTCTCACTCCTTTATACCATGAAATCTGATAATAGAATCTTATGAATGTGTGCTCTGTCAATGTAAGGAGACAGGAGAGAAAAATTCTCAATTTGCCTGGGTTAAAATGTTAGCGACCATCACAAAGAGGAAGGGCTTAAACAATTGATAAGCTGCCTTAATATTTGTAGGCGAGCAAAACCCGGTGTTATTTATGGCTTGGAAGGCTAATCTGCAAACACCTCTATTATCTGAAATTTCCTTGTTTTGTTAAAGGTGACACAAGGGAATTAGCGGGGAAAGACAAAGAGCTGTTTTATGGGGGCTGTAAAACCTTCGAGTTTTCTGTGACCCTATATTAAAACCATTTTTGGAGGACAGGTGTTTGCTTCTCACATTAACTAGTATGGGAAAATAGGCAGGTTTTCAATTTAATATTGTTGTTTCAGGAACATTTTATTGCTTGGTACCATGGAGAGATGTCTAGAGCTGCAGATAACGCGTTCAATTCATCCATCACTTGACCCACTTGGAAAACTTCGTTAATAAAACTTTGTTAATAAAAAAGTATTGTTGACGCAAATGAAAATAAAACATCAACACGGGTCTCTTATCTTCATCTGATTTTAAGAATAGAAGAAAAGGCCTCTGGCTTCTTCAGAGGAACCTGCTCGTTGTGAAACCTGACAGGAGAGGGAAAAAGTCAGGTCCTGGGCACGCACTCCTTTGTTGTGGCTTTCTGTCCTGCCATGCTCATCCCTGCTATGGCATTCAAAAGCATCTGTAATGCTATCAGCAATAAAAATGTTAAAAAATCAATATTAAAAAAGAATATATATTCATAACCCATGGACATGCAATGGTGGGGGTCAGGGGCTGAGTGGAGGTGAGCAGAGGGGGAGTAAAAGGGAACATCTGTACTAATGCCAACAATAAAACTAAAATTTTAAAGATAAAAGCACTTTAAGCAAAAGGTAAAATCAAAAAGCCCTTCCCCCCCCCACCCCCAAAAGTGGAAGATCTAAAATGCCCCATGCCGATGGGCCACAGCGACTCGCTCTAAAGAAATTCTTTCTAAGTGAAAAGCTTTTCTGACCTCCTCTTCAACCCTTCCTCTCTTTGTACGGTTTCATTTTGAAGCTAAACGTTACTTTGATCTAATAATCAGTCTATTCTGTTTCCAGAGGAAGGGTTTCTGTGTGCTTTTCCCAACAGACTTTTCTGCCCACCCACCGCCCAGATTGGTTTTCCTCTGTTTTCTTTTCTTTCCCTCTCAGAGATAAGGAGGGATAACATTTCTTTTCTTATCTGCCAATATTCTGCTTTTCAAACAAACTTTATGACTTATTTCTCTGGCCTAATAATAGAATTACCTTTTTAATTTTTAGATTTTCCAAAGAGCAAAGTGATGTGCAATTAAAAGAAACTTGGGGAAAAAGAATCCAAATCAAACTTTTTCCCAGTCTCTTTTCTCTGCTCGGGTTTTGAAACAGCAAAGAGAAATACTTATTGAACACTTGGATTCCTGTGTTGCGAAAAACGTAATTCATATTTAGTTATTTGAAACAAAATGCCTGCAAAATCCTACCTTCTCATCTGCCATCAACGACAGCTAATTATTTTGTGATGCAGCGTAGCGATGACTTCCATTTTCAATCCTCTGATGGTGGCCACAGGATTCTCTCTTCTTGGATTAAGCCTTGAAACTACACTGTACACAACATACATTTTTCCTGGCATTTATATAGCTTTCCTGAAATTCTGTCATTGTCTGTAACACACCACTGTTTTCCGCCATGAATCGTTTTATCAGGTTGTAAACAGGCGACTTTATGTTCTGCAGTTTTCACTATCCTAATATTTTTCCATATTATTCCATAAGCTCCATAAATGTAACTTTAAATGTGTAACGGTCCATTAAGAGTAGTGTCTGAATTCGACTAACTGCTTTTTGAGTGTCAGATTTTTAGGTCATCTCCTGACTTGACCATCCTAAGTATGAAAATAACTTTGATCATAAAAAGTTGGAGAATGTCTTGACAAGGAAAAGATCCACCTGCTCCCTCGGCTGCACCTGTTCATTTAGGATCAAGCTGAGACGTCAGCTTCTTCTCGTCAGGTAGCCGGCAAAGCCCTGTTGATACTATAAACTGCAGGGAAAGTATAATACAAAAATAGAACCTGAATGTTTAAAGGGCATGCATGCTTTGTTGTGCCCGCTCTGGAGTGTGTTGTGCTAGGAAGCAGCCACAAAAGCTGCCTCCAGCTGAAACTGGTTTGGCTCAGTGGATAGAGCATCAGACTGCAGACTAAAGGGTCCGTGGTTCGATTCTGGTCAAGGGCATGTACCTTGGTTGCGGGCACATCCCCAGTGGGGGGTGTGCAGGAGGCAGCTGGTCGATGACTCTCTCTCATCGATGTTTCTAGCTCTGTCTCTCTCCCTTCCTCTCTGTTAAAAAATTCAATAAAATAAAATCATAATAATAATTTTAAAAAAAGCTGCCACCATGGCTCAGCTTCTGGTTTACTTCCTGCTGACTTTTGGAGTTTTCACATGTTCACTAAAGGGTCCTGAGTATAAAGTTCCTTGCCTTTGGGTTGGGTGTTTAGCTCTTGAACTTATGGGTCGCTAGGCTGATCATTCTCACGTGGCTTCTTTGGGTCAGGAGAAACTGAGTAAAGGACCTTACATGGGTGTCTTTCTCAGGTAGGGAAACTCAGTGACCCACCCAGAAACTCTGCTCAAAATACAGCCCAGAATCTAGGTTTAGTCTTTCAGCAAAAGAGAGATTGCAATCTGAAAAAATATGCTCTACTTTTGAATTTGGATTGAATTAGATTTATGTCTTTGTTCATATTCTCAAACCAGGATTCTCCTTGATTTGCTTTCTTCTCTTTATTCCTATAACCCAGTGGTTCTCAACCAGAGGCAATAATGACAATAAATGGTTGGGGGTGGTTGGGTAGACAGTGCTACTGGCATGTGGTGGTGGTGGTGGTGGGTAATAGCCAGGGATGCTACTCAACACCCTACAATGCACAGGGGAGCCCCACAACAAAGAATTATGAAGTCCAATGTCAATAGCACCGTTGTTAAGAAACCCTCCAAAAAAACATAAATGTGTACCTCTCTGCAATAGATATTGGCCTTTCTGTGTTATTAAAAGCAAAGGGCAAGTTTGCATTACAGGGAAGAAAATGAATTCCAGAGAAGAAACTAACTCGCATTCTCCCTATCTTGTGTAAAAGAGAAAAGTTGTGTAAACGGAAGACTGTAAGTTATGAAAACTTCTTTCTGAGATAAATGTTAAAGAATAAAATAATTGTGACTATGATTCTTTTTTAATTTGTTTGCTCCTAGAGAATGTTGCAAAAGAGCCTAAGTTGAAAGTAAAACAAAAAAATAAAATTTTCTACTACTTACCCCCTTTATACCTCAATTTTTTATTCTATACAATGAGGTTTAAAAATGGGGAAAATACTTCCCATTTCACAGAAAGGAAGAGATGAAATGCACTAAGGCATGTCAAATCTATGGCCAAAAAAAAAAAAAAAAGGGCCGAAACCGGTTTGGCTCAGTGGATAGAGCGTCGGCCTGCGGACTGAAAGGTCCTGGGTTCGATTCCAGTCAAGGGCATGTACCTTGGTTGCAGGCACATCCCCGGTAGGGGGTGTGCAGGAGGCAGCTGGTCGATGTTTCTAACTCTCTATCCCTCTCTTCCTCTCTGTAAAAAAATCAATAAAATATATATTTAAAAAAAAGGGTCTCAATAAACGATAGTGGTATCAGCTTGGGTTATTAATTACAACCAACTGGAGACCAAACAGATTCTAGTTCCATGCCACCGTTATGACATGGCTTTTTGTGTAATCACTTATTATACGTCTGACTTGTTCATTTAGAAGACTATGACATTTCTAATGAGATCATTTGAAGTATTCTTTACTTTTTCATATAAATGCAAAAAAGATAAATGTTAAACACGTTCAGAATGCAATTGTTTTGCGTCCCTTATAGAACTAATTTAGAAGAAATATAAGTGACGGAGGCCGAGGTGGGGAATCTATGTGTGATCTGGCAAGTCTGGCAATCTGAGAAACAAGCAGCGACTTGACAGTGGCTGAAAGAGGAAGAATCAATGTGAGTAAACTCTGATAGCGCTGCTGATAAAGGGTGGCGTTAGCTAATGTTGAACCAACCTGGAGCTGTGGGAAAGGGTACATGAAGAATGTAGATCTGGTAACAGTGGAAAGTGGTTACGGCCAGTCTGTGAGGGTATAAGGGAATAAAAATATAGTATCAGAGATTAAATTTTTTTGTTATGTGTTTAGGTTTTGGTACACCCTGTAAAATGTAGTACCTCATACATTTTAACTATAAAATAGGTAAAATAATTCTCAAATCCTAAGTTATAATGGAATTATTAGACAAGTCAACCAGACAGTTGTTAAATGAACTTTCCTCTTTAGGTTGGGGAAAAAAATGTTTCTTGGCTTTTAAAGAAATATGTATATTTTGGCTATTTAACATGTATTTTATAGATATCCCTAAACCCAGAACCAATACAAATATATGTTTACCTGTGCTCTCCAGCTAGTATCAAAGTATGTCTTGAAAAGGGACTGCTTTTAGAAGTTCCTTGGTTGAATGTTGTACTATCCTAATTATTCAATGGATCAGACAAATATTTCCAGCATTCCTACTATACTCCAAGTCCTGTGTTAGGACCTGGGACTCAAAGATAAATGAGATACAGTTATTGCTGCTAAGGATCTCACAGTCTAAGGGGCTCCAGGGAAATACACGATAAATGCCACAGCAAACACATGCAGGAAACTGAATGGAGATGGAGTCCATAGCTTCGTGTGAGGAGGAAAAAAGGAATGCTTTCTGGGAAAGGTGTCTGAGCTAATCCCAAACCACTGCATCAAAAGTCTAAAGTTTTAGGAATAAGAGAGCATACAGTTGTTCTGTAAGGGTACATAAAAGAGATGATCAGGCCGAAACCGATAGAGCGTCGGCCTGTGGACTTGAAAGGCCCCCGGTTCGATTCTGGTCAAGGGCACATGCCTGCATTGCTGGCTCCATCTCCCGTGTGGGGCGTGCAGGAGGCAGCTGATCAATGAGCTTCTCTCATCATTGATGTTTCTATCTCTTTCTCCCTCTCCACTTCTCTCTGAAATCAATAAAAATATATATATTTTTAAAAACGATCAGGGTAATGAGGCTAATAAATCACTTTGGAATGCCTATATTTACTTTGTTAGCATGTCTATTACAAGATTTCAAATTGCTAATAAGTGAATAAATATAACATAAATAAGATATACGAATATGATATATTCCAGAACTTTGCCCACATAGCTCAAATAAAATGGTAGTGAGTGTTCCTCGACTTTCTCTATTCATCACAGAATTGCTCACCGCGAACAAAAGCACTTCCTATCTTCCCTTTCCCTGTAGGGATACCGGAGAGTGAATGATACATGTGAGGTTAGTGTAGGGCTGGCACTGAGCAGAGGTCAATAAAAGGCCGTCTCCCTCTCCAGTTCCCGGTAGATCGTGTATGACTCTTTACTATAGTGCCTTTGCAGTTAATGTTGCTCTGATAAATACCTGAGCTCCACCTTTACAGATAATTACCAGTGCCTACCAAAGAAATCTTTACCATCTTTCCTCTTGACCATTTTCCTCAGTCCCCACCCTATCTATTCTTCTGGTAAAATTCTTTTAAGTTCCTAAGAAAAGACCTTCACATTTCAGTTATATTAGAAATGTTTAATCACATATGTGTGATTCATGAAACCGTTATTGGAAGTTTCTCCAAGGCAAGTTCAAGTATAAATATCAAGATTTTAATATCTCTTGGAAAATAAATCCCATAAGTGTTGAGATTGCACACCATTCCGAATTCCAGAGTTAGGTCAAGATAAAGCAATAAGTGTAGATAGAGCACACTGCCAACAGATGGCAGCACTGGAACATAAAACCCTGCTTTTCACTTCCCCGTTAGATTGTGACTTGCAGAAATGCAAAACCCCAGTCAAGGTGGGCAAAGATAATGTCTACACAGAGGGCACTGGGAGTATTTGGAATAGCCACACCACACTAAGACAGCAAGGACATACAGATGTGGCAGCTGCTACGTGACATGGTCATGAGAAGGGACAATATGAGAGGAGAGTATTCAGAGACACAGAGGGTGTGACTTGTTCAAGATTGTAAACAGAAATAGGGCTGGGCTCTGCAATCCTGAAAATGGGAGCACTCACCAGAAGTCAGAGCAATGGAAACACATGAACACTAAAAATGTATTCCAGGCATGCCCACACTGTAACAGGAAGTTGAATACTTTTTTTTAAAGAAATGAAATGTGTTTTTAAGCATAGTACATATAACTAAAGAGAGTGATAAATAATAGAAATGAGCGTTACAATTACTTTTTGGTAATATTTTTTTATCTATTAATGGATTTGCATATGGCATAATAGGAAACATTATGTTTTTGAAAAAGCTTTTGACTGGTTACCAATTTATTATATTGTTAACTTATAAAAGAAGAAATTTTCCTCATGCTTCCTGAAGAGGTGTCTAACCACTAAGACTGGAGAAAAACCTAGATTTCAATCTCATCTCTGTCCATTTTTAGGTGTATGACCTTACCAAGATGTTCCAACTCTTTGTAACTCATCTACAAAAAAAAGTGGTAATAGCTACCTCCTAGGACTTTGTGAGGGTCAAAGAGGCAAAGCAGACAGCACATGCTTAACGTATAGTATGCACTCCATAACTGAACGCTATTAGTATTGTGATTCTAGGTATCTGTCCCCCCAATTTTAAATTATTTGCCTCCAATTCCTGACAATGCACTGCTGAGTCATATTATGCATAGAGAAAGTGGCTGGGAAATTGGTAGCTGCAGTAATGATGCTCTTGCAAATACCAGAGATGAAACTAAAGTTAATTTGGAGGGTGATGGAGGAAGATACACATTTTAGTTTTCTATCATCTCTGTGTATTAAACGCAAGGTGACCAGGTCGTCCCGCTTTGGGCGGGACAGTCCCGATTTTCAACTATTTTTTCCTGCGTCCCGCGGCGTTTTAAAAAAGTCCCGATTTTTGGGAAGATTGGAAAGATTCTTTCCAAAAATCGGGACTTTAAAAAAAACAAAAAACGCCGCGGGACGGGGAAGGATCTCAAGGTGAGCGCTGCTTAACTTAAAATCTGCTGAAGCCTGGGGGCTTTCTGGAGCAGCGCTACCCCGCCCGCCCTCCGGCACCCAGAGGCGGACGAAGACCGCGATCCGTCTTTCCCTCTCCGCTGGCGTGGCGCCGACCCGGGGGCGCGGTGCGGGCGTGGGCGGCGATTAGCCGGGAGAGCGGACCGTGGAGGGATCCCGGAGGGTCCGCAGTCAGCCGGGAACACGTCCCCCGGGGGCGGTTTAGAAGAGACAGTGCCTGCCAGCCCACGGTTCCGGCGGCGCCTCCTTCGGCTTCCAGGGCCGGGCTCCGCCGGGAGGCAGAAGGGGTGGAACGTGCGTGGGACGGTGGGCGGTCAGGACCCGAGGCCGAACGCTCCCGAAGGCAAAATTCCGATGGAAGCTGTAGCTCTGGGGGTGAGGCTCACCAGCCGGAGGGTTCTGCTTGGGTGAGTGAGGATCGAGTCTCACTTATCTTTGGTCCCCAATGCTTCACCATGGTTCTGCACTCACTATATTGATGGATATATACTGAGTGCACATTTTGTTTTTCTGCAAAGTCCTGTATAGGAACCCTGGCACCATTTTTGTGTGTGTGAAATAAATACACTTTCTAAAGGAGTTGCTTTGGAAACGATGGCCGGCAGAGTCATGGGGAATACCAAGGGCCAAGCACCGAAGCCCAGCCTTTCACCTTATTCCCCAGAGAAGTGCATTTTGGAAACTGAGGCTCGGAGGTGGGAGAAGACAGCTAAGGTGGCCCAGCTCCTCCGTGGCAAGGTTTAACACTTGAACCCATTCAAGTCTCTTAATCGCCAGGCCAGTCCCGTAGGAACTCAGCCAATCCCGGCCAGCCGCGGCCCTTGCACGTGCAGTCACAGCTCGCACCCGGAGCTCAGGGCCCGGTTCCCCCAGAAGAGCCGGTGCGTCCGGCCGCCGCGCCCCGAACAGGAACTGGGGGTTCCAGGTAAACGTGGCCACTGCGCATGCTCACAGCGCGCTCCTTCCGGCTTATCTCCGGGCCCAGAGACGTCACCGCCGCCGGGGTCCCGTCCACCGCGAAGTCACCCGAGCCGAAGCCGGTCCTCTCGGAGACGTGGACGCCGTGCCCTTCCTTGGGCCTTTCCAATTTGGAAGCCAACATCGGGCGCCCATCCCTCCCCTTCCCCCGGCATTCCGGCCGGAGTTTGCCAGTAGTCAAAATGGCCGCCGGCGGCCCGCCCACCGGCGGAGACGTTTCATTGGCCCAGGCCCATCCTGGTCCCGCCCACGTCGCTCCGCCGGCGGCGTCTCCGCCCACGCATGCGCAGCCCGGGCCGGCGGGGACGTGGGCCGGCGGGTGCTTCCGTGTGCCGCCGCCGCCGCCGCCGCTGCCGCCGCCGCTGCCCCGGCCGCCCGCGTCCGCCGCTCGGGGCTGGTGGCCGGCGTTACCCCGCGGGGGGACGGGCGCGGGGCGCGCGCGCGCGGGGCCCCCGCAGCCCCAGCAGTTCCTCTCGGGCGCGCGGAGGGCGACCGGGGTCCGCCGCAGCCCGGGGAGGCCCCAGGCGGCGCCATGTCGGCGGGCGCTCCGTGCCCGGCCGGAGCCGGAGGGGCGCCCGGGGGCGCCGCCTGCGCCGCGGGCGTCCCCCCCGCCGGCGGGGTGTCCGTGTTCCGGTGGCTGGAGGTGCTGGAGAAGGAGTTCGACAAGGCGTTCGTGGACGTGGACCTGCTCCTGGGGGAGATCGACCCGGACCAGGCGGACATCACGTACGAGGGGCGGCAGAAGATGACCAGCCTGAGCTCCTGCTTCGCGCAGCTCTGCCACAAAGTGCAGACGGTGTCCCAGATCAACCACAAGCTGGAGGTGGGTGAGCCTTGGACATTCAACCCCGGCCCTCAGGTCCCAGGTCAGGCCTCTGGCCGCTGGGGGGCCGGGGGGCGTGTGTGTGTGTGTTTGTGTGTGTGTGTGTGCGTGTGTGTGTGTGCAGGAAGGCAAGGAGCCAGGTGAGGTTGGACGAGAAAGGGGGGTCCGCATGTGGGTCTCCGGGGTGCCATCATCCCCCTCCCTGCTCAGTGAGGAGGGACTCATTCCTCCCGTCTGCTCCTTCGCACTGCGTTCCCTGAAGACTGGAGCCCAGGTAAGGATGGTCTGTCATTGGAACACCCCCGCCCACCCTTTCACGTCTGAGTGTTTACACCTTCATCATATCCACAAGCCCGGTGTGTATATCACCAGACAGACACAGCCCTGGTTATTTATTATTATTATTATTTTTTTAACAATTTCAGGTGGTTGTCTGTCGTCGCGCACAGACATACTGTCTCCTGCATGCATGAACTATTTAGGGGAATTTGATCAAAGCTCTCAGGAAAACGTGGTGGGACAAGCACGATGGTATCGGTGTCCTTCTCTCTTTACAGCCCTGAGTGTCTTGGGCGTATTGACTCGCCTGATTCTCACAACAGCCCTGTGGGACAGCCTCAGTGGTGTTATTCCCATTTTCCAGGGGTTAGGTAAGCAGCTGGGTCCATAGCGGAAAGGGAGAGTGTGACATTCAAGGGAGAGTTGTTTTCATTTTGCTTTGAAATGAAAAACAAACAACAACAAAAACCACAAACGTGATCATATTTATAAGCCAATGAGAACCATATAGTTCAGGGGAAAGGTGGGTAGTGTAGAGAAAAAAGAGGTATGTTGGTATTAATAAGGACCCTGAATGAAGGTGAGATCCTAAATACATGTAGAGTGAATGGTCTTGTCTTGTAAGGTCACCTGTTATAGGTGGAGAGGAAGGAGAGACGATAAGAGCAGAAGGTGGGAGGTTGGGGGGCGGGGAAGGGTTGTGTGGCGGTTTCTTTGGTCTCTAAAACAGGAGTCCAGGACAACTCCTAAAAGTGGGTGAAAGCGAGAGCTTGAGGAGAGGGAAAAAGATTTGAAATACGTAGTTAATATTTCTCGGAGTGGGAGGGGCAGCTGGTCAGAGAGGTGGAAGCTCTGCCAGGCGATGCTGAGGACCATTTGGTTTGGCGTCTCATTGTCCAACCAGTCTGCCTTGTTGTGTGACTTGCCCAGCGATGCTAAGCTTGTTTAGTAACAGGCAGCAATGAGAGTAATCATAGAGTTCATCCAGTGCTGAAGCAAGAGATTTGCTACGTAGACAAGGTAGCTATTGGAATGGAAGCGCGATGGGAACGAAGAAAAGGAGATAATCTTCCATTAAAGAATCAGGAACAGGGTTGATAACTAATGTCGATGCACAGGATGAGGAAGAGGAAGGTTAGGGACGACACCACGTTCCCGTTTGGGAAACGTATTGGTTGATGCCTATAGTGGGTTCAGTATTGTGTCCCCAAATTTATGGACACCTAGAACAGGGGTGGGCAAACTTTTTGACTCGAGGGCCACAATGGGTTCTTAAACTGGACCGGAGGGCCGGAACAAAAGCAGCCTGACCGTGCTGGCACTCTCCTCTTGGGCTGCTGGTGAAGGAGTGGAGGGGAGAGCAAGAGAACCCTCCGCTCTTTCGGCTCCGTGGGCCGGATAGAACAGCCAAATGGGCCGGATCCAGCCCTCGGGCCGTAGTTTGGCCACGGCTGACCTAGAACCTCAGCATGTGTCCTTATTTGGAAATAGGGTCTTTGCAGGTGTAATTAATATAAATGTGGAGATAAGATCATAGCAGATTAGCCTGGGCCCTAAATTCAAAGAAAATGTCCTGATAATAGACACTCAGAGGCACAGGGAAAGGGCTCTGTGAAGATGGAATCAGCTTGGAGTCATCGGTCTACAGGCCAAGAAATGCCAGTGCTTGCTGGCAACCACCAAAAGTGAGGAGATGGCCCGGGACAGTTTCTCCGCCAGGGTCTCCAGAAGAGACCAACCCTGCCAGCACCTTGGTTTTGGGCTTCTGGCATCCTGGACTGTGAGAGAAGAAAGTTTTGTTCATTTAAGCCACCAAGTTGGTGGTGATTTGTTATGACAGCTCTAGGAGACTTACGCAACTCACTGAGGCAATGGTATGTCATTCCATTTACCAGGAGGAGCAGGTCTGGCAGAAAAGAGAAGGTGGATTTAGGAGATTGGGCAGGTCCCTATCGTTCCTAACATTCCCTATCCTTTGTATATTCCTGACAGCCCCTATCTTTTCCTGTGTATTCCTAACAGCCTCCTAATTGCTTCTTATTCCCTTCAAACCATCTGTTATCAAGATCATTCTAAAATGTTTCATATTAAAAAAGACAACTCTGATTCTGTCACTCTTCTTTTTTACCTCCCTATTCCTTGTTGGCTAAAGTTCAGCTCTGTAGCATGGTGATCAATGCCCAGTCTGTCTGTCCTTATTTTTGTCACTTCTCAGCTTCTTTTGCCTCAGACTGGCCTATTGGCAGTTCTGTAAACAGGCCTTGCTCTGCTGTGGCATTTCGTCTTTGGCCTGAGCTCTTGTGCATAATGCGTCCTCTGTCCCCTTTGTCCACAGTGTCAAACACCCACTCATCTTTCAAGACACACTTACATCACCGTCTCTGAGGGCTTTTCTCACCACCTCTCTGCTCTAGGAGGAGGCCGCCATAGCACGCGAACTCACTCTGTCAGGTTTGTTACCTGTGCACACTGGACTAGTGGTTCCCACAGCTCTAGTTCTAGAGGAGGTAAGCTCTTTGTGAAGACGACTTTAAGGGGGTAACACATCTGGTTTCTAAGAGCTGTGTGTGTTTCTCTAGTGCTCCCAGACCATGCTGAGTAGTGAGTAATTCCGTTGAATATGGTTATTAGGTTAACTTACATGTAGATTACAGAATTGGTGTTTTGCTCCCTTAAAATTAAAGAATTGAAACATACATTAGACACCCACCTTTCTGACTTACCTATATCTCTGTCTCACCTGCTAGGGTTTTCATATCTCAGACCTTTCCTCTTCCTACTCCATGTATTAGCTGATTCCCATTCAACACTCAGGCATACTTTTTCTCCTTTGTGGCGTCTGACCCCCTTTACTTACTTTATTTTTTTAAATATATTTTATTGATTTTTTTACAGAGAGGAAGAAAGAGGGACAGAGAGCTAGAAACATCAAATGAGAATCATTGATTAGCTGCATACCCCCCACCGGGGATGTGCCCGCAACCAAGGCACATGCCCTTGCCCAGAATTGAACCTGGGACCCTTCAGTCCGCAGGCCAATGCTCCATCCACTGAGCCAAACCGGTTTCGGCTACATGTGACATTTCTAAAATGTTGGGTAGGTTGATTCTTCTCACCCCACCTTCAGTATGATTGGTCATAGAGCAACTGAGTTATTTAACAACAAAATGGAAACAGGAAACATTGTTTGGACTTCATTTTGAGGTTAATATCAAAGTACTTTAAAAAATACACCACAGATTTATCTTCGTCTCCATCTCAGATCCCCAATTCTCGTTCATTCATGTTGTCACTCATTACACACAGCTGCATTTAAAAAAACATAACATTTTTTAATTGTACTTTGAATAAAATTCAAACTCCTTATTACGGCTGACAAGCTCTGTATGATCTGACCTGGATAAATATCCAGTGATACATCTTACTATTCTTCCCTCTTATACTATACTAGAGGCCCGGTGCATCAAATTTATGCACTCAGTGGGGTGGGGTGGGGGGCCCAGCCTGGCCTGTGCCCTTGGGGGATGTCCGACTGACAGCTTAGGCCCACTTCCCACTTCCCGAGGACAGTGAAACATCTTAGAGCTTCCTTAGGGGGTGGGAGAGGCTCTCACCACTGCCGCTCACTTGCCAGCCCTGAGCCCGGGTTCTGGCTGAACAGCACTCCCTCTGTGGAGCGCGGGTCAGTCAGTCTATTTGCATATTAGCCTTTTGTTATATAGGATGGTCTAGTGACACGGGCCTTGTTTCAGAAGCTCTTGGGCAACAGTTCTCAAACTTTTTGGTCTCAGGACCCCTTTACCTACTAAAGTAGGGTATAGCTATAGGTATTTATTGTATTAGAAATTAAAACATTAAATATTTACTATATCAGTAAAGCAGCAACAATAAGCCATTACATGTTAATATAAATACCATTTTTAATGAAAAATAAGTATATAGTAAAAATTTAGAAAGAGCAGCATTGTTTTACATTTTTTAAATTTTTAAAAAATATCTGGCTTAATAGAACACAGCTAGATTCTCACATCTGCTTCTATATTCAAACAGTTGTGGTGTGCGGCTTCAGTATAGTATAGGAAGAAAACTTGACTTCAAGTTTAGAAGTATGTAGTTGGATAGGAAAGGAATATTTTCATAGCCTTTTCGGATAATTGTGGATTTTTTTCTTTGATAGTAAAAGGTAGCTTCTTAAGTTTAGTTACAGTGTAGAGTCTGAAACTCTATCCATGAACTTTCCATGCACTGTTGCAGTAAAGTACTATGACATTGGTTTATGTAAATCTTAATGTATATTTTACTAAGGCATTATTTTAGCATCCTGCATCGGTCATTTTTGAAAATACTGGTTCACTGCCGAGACCGGTTTGGCTCAGTGGATAGAGCGTCGGCCTGCAGACTGAAAGGTCCTGGGTTCGATTCCGGTCAAGGGCATGTATCTTGGTTGCGGGCACATCTCCAGTGGGGGGCGTGCAGGAGGCAGCTGGTCAATGTTTCTCTCTCATCGATGTTTCTAACTCTCCCTCTCCCTTCCTCTCTGTAAAAAAATCAATAAAATATATATTTTTAAAAACAACACGAAAATATTGGTTCACTGAGTTATGCAGATCTTCCAAATGTTGGCATATCTCATTATGCAATATAAAAAAAAAATCACATTGGTTAATATTTTTCTCATCAGAAAAATCTTTAAATTTAAATGTTCATAATGGATTCAGGTTTTCACTTTTCACAATTTTATTTTTCACTTAAAAGCATAAATTCTTTTCATTGGCAATAAATGCTGTCAGTTGTTTTTCTTGAAATAAATTTATTTATTCTCAAGAATGTGTCTGTTAAGTATATTAATCTTAACACATTGCAGACGGATCACAAGAATTCTCGCTTCATATTTATTTGGTATTTACAAAGTATCATGCTTTAAAAAGATGTTAGATTGTAAGACATGTAATAAATAACTTCAGAATGCAATGGGTATTTAATTTTAAAGCCTGTCTTTACCATTTACATAAAACCTTCTTTGTACTCGTTCAATAGAAACTCATCTGGCCACTGGGTAAAGCTAGCGATAAAACTACAGTGTGTTAAGAACTATAATTTGTTCTTCTTTCGGATAAAAACTGTCCCACAACTAAAAGGTCAGCTTTGCAACTCAGGCAGTTGTTTAACTTCCTTGAGATAACGCAGTTTGATATCTAGCAGATACACTTAGTGCATGCTTCCCATTTCATCACTCTGAATGTTAAAAAGATTTGTACTCAAGAGTCAAGATTTTAAAAAATCAATAATTTTTACTGCTTCATCAAAGATATTCTTAAGTGGGCTTTTTTAAAACTGCAGCTTCGAAGCGCAGAGGACAGCGACTATTGGTGCAGTCTGGCGCACTGCACGGACGTGTGAAGTGGCAGCATTTGGCTTGTCATTGCTTTTGCACCTTCCGTACAAATGTCAACACAGTGAAAGGGGCAATATATTTTATTATTCTGAGAACAGTTTGACCTTGTGGGGCTTCCGGAAAGATCCCACAGACCTATGGGAACTGCTGCTGTGATAATAACCAAACACTTCCCAGATGGCTGGCCATACACTCCCACCCACTAATTCTCTTCGTTTACTTTGTGTCACACAGTTTATTACAGTTTGTAATTACACATATTCCTGGCTCCGTAATGTCTTTGGACAAGTTTCCTAACCTCTCTGTGCTTCCGTTTCCTTCTCTGTACAAAAATGATGTCTCTCAGAGGATTATTGTGAGGACTAAGGCAATTAAAATCTGGAAATGTTCAAACGGTGCCTGGCCCACGTTTATCACCGCGGGAGCTGCTCCCGAACGGCTCCTCTGCACCTCGCCGGGCAGGTCCACGTCTGTGTGTCTACCGCACATCCCTAGGACCAGCCCAGTGCTTGGCATGCATTAGTGTTGGATGCTTAATAAATTCCTGTCGAATGAGTGTGGGAGACTGAAAGTAAAACTACGTTTGCTTGTCTTGAACTGCAGAACAGTTTGGGGAGAAATAGTGACAGATGGAAATAGTGATCATTATGCTTGGATAGAGAAATGGAAGCAAATAGGTGGAGTTTTCTCACAACTTTCATAAGGCGAATGAGCAGATTGTCAAGAGCTGACTTGTAACAAGGAGGTATATGATTTCCTGCCTTGAGGGATGGCAGGGGTTTTCATATTTGGCCTTTGAATATATTTTCTGTTTGGTCACATTCTTTGTTTTGAAATAGGAATCATTGGTTTCCTAAAATATTGGATAATAGGAGCAACATTAACCACCTCAGACAGGGAGAAAAGAGAAAGTAGAGGAAGATTCTTTATAAAAAGAGTGGGTTAAAGTAGATGAGCCCTAATACTCCGTTCTGCTATTTTGAAGGAGTAAAAGAAAAGAAAGGGATCAAAATGCTTTTATCAGTTACATTATTGCCTTGATTTTGTCACAGGAGAAAAGGCTGTATTGTATTTAGTAGGATTTTTTAAAAAATTGATTTTATAGAAGGAAGAGAGAGAAACATCGATTGGCTGCCTTCCACACTTGCCCTCACGGGGATTGAACCGCAACCTGGGCATGTGCATTTGGAACCCACCACTTTCGGTGTACAGGGTGGTGCTCCAGCCACCTGAGCTACACCAGCAGGGCATAATATTTACATCTCTATCAATAGCTTTCTGTGACGTGTTTCATCACAGCTAAACTGCTAGTGGGATCAACTATTTTCTTTGTAATTCTTAAACAAGTTGGAGGAATGTGTGCTTTTAAGTGCATGTGTGTCCATGTGTGTCTGGGTATCTTCATACCTGTGCATGTGTATGAGTTCCTGTGTTGGGGGGGGCATGCGTGTATGTGTGGAATAGGGTGTGTGTGCATTGTGTGGGGCTGTTTCTCAGAGCTGTGTCTAGTTCTGCTATTTGGTAATGTGCTCTCATGTGGATTGCTTCCTTACCATTTTTCCTATTAACTCTCAGAATGACAAAGATGTCAGGAGGTTTGAGTGTTGGCCCATTGGGGCAACTCAATCTCTTTGGGCCTCAGTTGCCAATAATTGGCAATGTTATCCATAAGAGTGCTAAAATAATTTTTTTAAATTTATGTTTAGATTAGAATGAAAACTATACATTTTTCAAAGATTATATAGACAGAGGATTAAGGTCTAGCAAAGTGAAATAATAGAAAACTGAATAAAAAATTACTTTTTTTGGTGCCATCGAGTGGAATCAGTGGTTAAACATTGTATTAGAAAGGAATTATCTTGGAAAAGTTTGGATATTTTGACAGATAAGAATGACAGATAATGTATGATGCATATACCTACCATATGGTAAATAGATACTTGCTTTATGGTAGCTTTGAGTATTGTTAGTAATGCATTTGTATTGTAGCTATTGAAACATTTTTTTCTTATGGTTAATTGCTTAACACTTCCGCTACCTTGCCCTGAGAGTAAGAATTGGGTTCAAAGTGCTGTTTTGCCCCTGACAAATTGGGTAGTCCTAGAAATAAAAACAGCCTTGATGGGCTTTGGCTTTATTATCTCAATATTAATTGTCATAATAATAGGCTTTATATTCTCTAAGATTTCTTTGAATTCTAAAATTCTGTGACATACAGACGGTAACCATTAAGTAAAAATATGGAACTTTTAAATCTTGACATACTTACCAATGACTAACTTTTCCTAGCAGCTACAGTGCTTATATTATAGACGAGAGGCCCTGACATTCATGCCTGGGGGGAGTCCCTCAGCCTGGCCTGTGCCCCCTGCAGTCCAGGACACCCCATGGGTCCTTAGCACTGCCTCGGAGGCGGGAGAGGCTCCCGCCACTGCTGCTGCGCTGGCCAGCATGAGCCCGGCTTCTGGCTGAGCAGCGCTCCCCCTATGGGAGTGCACTGACCACCAGGGGGCATCTCCGGCATTGAGCCTCTGCCCCTTGGTGGTCAGTGCACATGATAGTGACTGGTTGTTACGCTGTTTGGTCGATTTGCATATTAGCCTTTTATTATATAGGACTAGAGGCCCAATGCATGAAATTCATGCAAGGGGCTTGGCCCTCGCAGCCCCAGCTGCCTCGGCCAACCCTCACAGCCGATCCTCACAGCCCCTTGCAGCCCCAGCTTTGTCTGGAAGGACATCCGGAAGGTTGTTCTGCTATTTGGTCTGTTTAGCATATTAGCTCTTTATTATCCTATATAAGAAAAGCCTAATGTGCTGGATGGTCGACATGTTGGCTGTTCAACCAATCAAAGCATAACATGCTAATGATATCCTAAGGCTGCTCAATAGCTCACTGTGATGTGCACTGACCACCAGGGGGCAGACTCTGACCAGTAGGTTAGCTTGCTGCTGGGGTCTGGCCTATTGGGACTGAGTGTGATGGCTGGACATGCCCTGGAGCCCTCCCATGGTCCCCCGCATGCCCCCCCCCAGCTGCCCAACTTCCTGCATCTCTCCCAGGACCCAGTCTTGCACCAGTGGGGTCCCTCTGCCTGGCTTGTGCCCTCTTGCAATCCAAGACCCCTCAGGGGATGGCGAAGAGCCAGTTTCAGCCTGATCTCGCAGGCCAAGTTGAGGGACCCCACTGGTGCACAAATTCGTGTACTGGGCCTCTAGTATAGGATAAGAAGAGTTATCTACTAGTAAATATTACTAAATTTAGAGTAAATTTTAAACACTTGTCTTATTCCTGGAAAATAAAGTCGGGCTTTGAATTTTGATACCTGCATTCTCTCTTTGCATCTTTTATGTAGTAGGCACTGGTTGGTTCAGTTGGGATATCCTATATAATAGAAGGTTAATATGCAAATTGACCAAATGGCAGAATGATTGGTTGGTATGATGTGCACTGACCACCAAGGGGCAGATGCCCAATGCAGGAGCTGCCCCCTGGTGGTCAGTGCACTCCCACAGGGGGAGTCCCGCTCAATTAGAATCTGGGCTCATGGCTGGCAAGTGCAGCAGCAGTGGTGGGAACCTCTCCCTCCTCCAGGTTAGCACTAAGGATGTCCAACTGCCAGCGTAGGCCCATTCCCCATGGGCCTAAACCGTCAGTCAGGCATCCCTTGAGGGCTCCTGGACTGTGAGAGGGCATGGGCCGAGGGACCTTCAAGGGCACGAATTTTGTGCACCCGGCTTCTAGAAGAGATATATTCCTCTGGTCTCTGTACTCAGAATTTACCTGAATTGCTTCTAGTCTCTCTCTGCCTTTACTGGTCTTCCCATTTTTAGATTAATTGCTTCTATTTTGTCCTTGTTGTCTTTTTCTTTCAAAGCCCTTCTAAACTGTCTTTACTAACCTTCTTAAAGCCTTCCTTTACTTTGAAAGCCTTGGGACCAGACCAATTCTAAATATATCTGTAGCTTACCACGTTTTTCTTATTTGGTGTGCATGCATATTTATCACCTCTGTTGATAAGAAAGGTTCTCAAGGGCATAAATAATTACAATTTTTAAAGTATTTTCACAAATATTTTTCTCATTGTGCTGACATAATCTGGGCCCGTAGGTGCTTTGTAAAATGATGTTGAATAGAAGACTAAGGCCTTGCCTTGATTTTAATCGATTGGTTAGTGAGGAAGACCAAACACACATAAAGAACATATTCTATGCACTATTGCAAAACAATATGTTGTGAAAAATGAAAAACTTCAGATTAAATGGATAAGTGGTTCTGATGACGTGTTCTGCTGTGTTGTAATTATTAACTATAGCTTACAGTTAATTCTGATCCCACCGTAGCCTCAGCAACTCATACTTCAGCATCTAAAGCAAGGGTGGGCAAACTTTTTGACTTGAGGGCCACCATGGGTTCTTACACTGGACCGGAGGGCCGGAACAAAAGCAACCTGACCATGCTGGCACTCTCCTCTTGGGCTGCTGGTGAAGGATCGGAGGGGAGAGCAAGAGAACCCTCTGCTCTTTCAGCTCCACAGACTGGATAGAACAGCCAAATGGGCCGGATCCAGCCTGCGGGCCGTAGTTTGCCCACGGCTGATCTAAAGTATTAGATAGTGGTTGGCTGATTTGGGCTAGTGTTCTTCATGGTGAGGACAAAGCACCACTTACTGGACTCTGCTCTAAAGGCACTGTCAGTATTAGTTTATTCTAAAGCACAGATTGTCTCTGCAGGATGGTGAACCACCCCATACCGTATAGTTTCATAACCCTTGTAGATAAAGGTGAAACAGTGAAAGCCCTGAAGTAAACAAAGTACAATGAAGTAGCATTCTGGTTATTAGAAGACTAGTGGCCCTGCACACAAATCTGTGTGCCAGGAGCTCTGTGGGGCCTGGCCGCTCCACCCCACTGCTCAGAGGTTCATCCACACCCCGGCCTGGCCAGAGGCCCATCTGCAGCTGGTCACCATGGCGACAAAGCAAGCATTCCACCAGGCCACTCCCCCTGCCAGAACTGGGCACTGGGCAGGGCTGAGAGGACTAGGCGCTGCCATCTTTGTGACAGAGCGATGGTTAATTTGCATATTGCCCTTTTATTAGATAGGATACTATTTGTGATACAGTTCTCTTGTCACTCAGATATCTTGCACTATTGACTGTATGTCAGTGTACCTGGATGTTCCATAGCTCAGTCAGATACTGGTCTTCTAGTGTCCATTCATTCACTTCAAAGACAGTCTTTCTATTTCATTCTTAAATAATAATAATTAGAGTCAAAATAAAGAAAATGAAGCATACTTAATGTTTCTTCTTATTGTTTTATAAGGCACAGTTGGTGGATCTGAAATCTGAACTGACGGAGACCCAAGCGGAGAAAGTTGTGCTGGAGAAAGAAGTGCATGACCAGCTTTTACAGCTGCACTCTGTTCAGCTTCAGCTTCATGCTAAAACGGGCCAAAGCGTCGACTCTGGTACCATTAAAGCAAAACTGGTAAGTACTTTATAGGGTAACCTATACGTGGATGCATTTTAGAGGATGAAGGGAATAATTTTTGGTGAGGCTTGTTAATTATAAAAGGTAATATGTGTGTATTGTGGGAATTTTAGAAAATACAGGAATGTAAAGATCAGTGCGATCTTTCAAAAATCTCATCCCCAGAAAAGATCAGTGATAATATCAATAACCAATGGGTACTTAGAATAGGATTTTTCCTATTTAAAAAGATCCGTATAAATATATTTTTAAAATATTTGGGATTACAGTGTATAAACAATTTATTTGCTCTACTGTGTCAGCATTAAGTTCCAAAATCCCAAGAAACATTGGGATTATTCTTGAATAATGTAAATTATTTATTTTGAATAGTACATATTTTTTTCTCTCAACTAAAGAAGCTCTGAGACAGACAGTGTAGACCTGTTATGGCAGCTCCACAGATATCAGGGATCCGGCTTCCTTTTGTTACTATGCTCTGTCATTTTAAGCTCATGTTTCTGTCCTCAGGATTTGTTTAGGTCTTCATTCCAGAGTCTAGGGAAGGGCAAAGGATGATTCCCAGCTGCATTAGCCTTCTTTCAAGAACTTCTCATGCACTCCTCAACTGTTTTTGCCAGTCAATTTGGCCATCTCATCGGCTGTCCTCAGCTGCCTATCAGTCTCTTCGGGGGTCACATGGGCACCCCATTTAAATTAGAGTTCTGTTAATAATGACCAAGGGGAAAATGGATTGGGTGCCAACCAATGGCACATGTTTTGTTTTGCTCTAAATATATTGTAGACATTTTCCCTGCCACTTGAAAACTTTTTTATTTTGCATAATGTTTTATTGTACAAATTTTCCATCATTAGCCATTGCCCTCTTGATCAGTATAGGCTGTTTAGGTAATATTTTTTAAGTCTAATTTTAGTCTTGAATATATATTATGTGCCAGACACTGTTAACTGCAGGGCACATAATTAATGATGACAGTAAAATACATTTTTAAGTTTCACTTGTTTTTAGTTAATTCTATTTGCTTGGTTAATTAGTTTTTAATACTGATAAGTTAGAATTTATTTAAATGAATATATTCTCACAAAGTAATTTTGAATTGTGAAATTTTATGAATGTTAGTAGTGTTTTATTTAACTGACTCAAATCAGATAACAGCTTCTCTGGAATACATAATATTAACATTGAGAAAACAACGTGCATTTTCACTAGGAAGGAATTTACATAAAGTTTTAACATTAGATTGAACTATAGACTGCTATAGTGGAATGACACTGAACCAAGTGTGGTGACTAATGTTGATAAAACAAAAAATTTTAATCTAATACTATACAGTTACTATTTTATTGCTTATGAACTTGCACATATATTTGTTTTAATGAGTTTTACCCAAATGTTATTCAACATATGGAAGTTTTCCTTGTAGTCATTATACCACTAGATAAATTTATTTGTTTGATGCTTTTCTAATTATAAAACTTTTTTCTTATATCTTAAGTCTGTCCCCTCTGTGGAGGAGCTGGTAAGTGTGTCGTTTCTGTTTTGCTTTAAAATGTCACGCTTAAGTGTTCTTAGTGTTTTCTTTGCACATTGTATTTGAAAATGATGTTGATGGTAATTTTTAAATGCGCTAGTACCTGAAAAGTTCAGTGGATGGCCCGTTGCTCTTTTCTCACTAAAGTTGGTAAAGATTTTTCTTGTGTTTGAATTTGTAGCCGTCATCTGCAGAGCTCATCAGTTGTTAACAACTTCTCACACCTCTTCTCCAAAAGAGCAATGGGTTTTCCCACTTGAGTGTTTTAAAATATTTAACAGGCCTAGCTTCGCTCTTTGCTATTTGAATTTATTCCCAGAGAAAGAGTGTGCATGTTGGTTTCTTATTCATCCACTGCATGTGTTGTAGCAGTCTTCGGAATAATTGTGTGGCTTTACTGAATTTTAAAACCCTTTACCAGAAATCATTTTAGAAGATAACAATATACAAATTCTTAATATTTTTCACTACCCCAACCTAATCAAGTTCCAGTTTGTCCTATGGCTTCCCTTTTTTTGAAAAATACTGTTTGGCTATCTAAATACAAAATGAACTTCTTGATTATTATCTAACTAGAGGCCCGATGCATTAAATTTGTGCAAGGGGCTCATCCCTCATAGCTGCAGTGGCTGCCCTCAGCCCTCTCAGTCCTGGCTTTGTCTGGAAGGTCATTCAGCTCTCCCGTCTAATTAGCATGTCACGCTTTTATTATTATAGATCAATGTTTCCCAAACTTTTGACATATGTGTACCCCTTCTATAATTTTCATAACGCTGAGTACCCCTCGTCAAAAAAAAAAAAAGGATGTATTTTAATTACAATCAAAATATATTTATTTTTTCTTTTTTGGTACATACACAAAATAATAATAAAATAAAATTATTCATAATAAAATATAAATAAAAGTTATATTATAAATAAAATTTATTTGCACACTGGACTATCTCACACCTCACAAGACTGTCTTGACTTGACTCATGAGAACGTAGAATTAGGCGCAGCTAAGCACGGTGCAGTGCCTATCCCCACCAAACTCTTCCTGTACCCCGGGGGGTACGCGTACCACACTTTGGGAAACACTGCATTAGGGGTTTGAATCATTAAAGCAAAGCAAGTGGCTTATTATGTTTCTTAGATTTCATAAGTTTTGTGTAAATAGCTCATTAAAGTAATTGTAAGTAGATAATTATCAATGTAAAGTTTATTTCGCCAGTAAACCAAAGAATTATTGGTCTTTAGGAACTCTTTTTCTGAAACAAATGGCATTAACCCTTAATAAATGTCATTAAAAAGTCTTGTTAATGTAAACTAAGCCATGGTTTCTTTTAGAACTGATACTTTCTTTTTTGAGGAATAGGTTCTGAAATAAATAGACATATTAATAATTTGAAAGTTGTTTAAGTAGGAAGATTATCAGTTGTGCAAATTTTTTAAACAATATCTAAAAGTTATATTCTACTCATTATTTTTTAAACAAGTTGTAAAAACCTGCAGATTAATTTCTTTCTGCTTATCCACATACATAACACATATTTTTAATCACTGAAGTTGTCATTTAATTTAGCTTTGTATAATTTTTATGTTAAGATTGTGGTACTCACTCACTGCCTTATATTTGAATATGTTATCTATTGGTATTAAATATAGCAAATGCTGATGTACTGTAATCAAAACAGTAGACCAAATTAGTACTGTTAATATATTCATTCCATGAATTGCTAAATATTTGTTTAAATATTTCAGCTTCTTAGTATCCAGAATAAAAAGAAATAATTAGGGGGAGATAAGAGACCAACGGAAGGACTTGTATGCATGCATATAAGTACAACCAATGGACACAAAACTCTGGGGAGGGAGGGCATGTATGGGAGTGGAGGGGGGGGGGCATTGGTAAGATATGTACACATATAATACCTTAATAAAAAATAATTATAATAATCAATACCCAAACAGTAGAAACTGTCATTTGCCATTCCTCAAGATAAACAAATTTTCCTGGTGCTATAGTAAATCTTTTACGTCTTATAAAGGGAACTTGGCAGTATAGTAACATGCCTTCCACATCTTATTAACAGATATAACTGTATTTTCAGGCTTTATAAGTTCTATAAATTAGTGAAGCAGAAAAGGCAATTTTGTAAATCAGTAAAAACAGTTCTACTCAGGATAGATGGAAGGTTGCAGTGTTTAGGGCTTTTGGTTTGCTTGATCCAAAAATAACACTTAAAATGTCTATCAGGGCCGTTTTGTTTGTGTGTGAATTTGAATTTGCTTTCAGGCAGGATTTTTACCTTCAGTTTTCTACTCTCCTAAGTTACCTTGTACCTGCCTCTGCTCTGTGCTTGGGTCCTGAGGGAATTCACATTTGTACATACTGTACTTCCTACTTTTAAAGCAAATTGAACATTATTTCTCACATGTAAACGTAGGATAAAAATTTGGTGGTGAAGATCTTGAGGTTTTATCCTCTGGCTAACACCTATAAATTCACACATATGGACTACGTACTCATGGAGCACAGGCTGGCATCTTTTTGTGGGAGCTAAAAATGGATACGCACCCTTCCATTGGGTTATGGAAGTGAAGCCAGTGTTTTCCTTAGAAAACAGTTCTCCATTCACGTCACCATATGGACAAATGAATGAGCAAGGGCCCCCAATCAGTGGTAATGTATTTGATTATTAAAAGATATGCTTATTTTTAATGTGTAAAGGTCTTCATGCAGTTGTTGCCAACATTTCTCCATGGCCATAAAATGTCTCCTTTTATTTAGAATATCTGTTTTAATTTTAGCATTGTAGTCTTCTAAGATAGTTTTTCGTAGTCTTCTAAGATAGATAACTATAGAGCATATCTCTGTGTAACTGGATGATTTTGACTAGCTTTATAAAATTATTGCATTTAAGTTATTTGAGTTTTGGACACAACCACCAGAATGTCTATTTAATTTTAGTCTAGTTTCTTAAGTAGTTTTTAGAAAACAGTGAGCAGATTCAGTTGTTCATTGAAGTCACTTCTATTACTGTGTGATAACATGAGCATAAAGAATACGACTTCTCAGCCTGTCCGGGTAGCTCAGTTGGTTAGAGTGTTGCCCCAATACTCCTGGCCATGGCACGTACAAGAAGCAACCAGTGAATGCATACAGAAATGGAACATCAAATCAATCAATCTCTCTCTTTCTTTCTCTCTTCCCTCCTCTTCCTTCCTCCCTCTCCCTTCCTCTCTCTCTAAAAAATAAAAAAAAACAAATTAAAAAAGAAAAAGAATACTATGTCTCTTAGTACTCTCACCAGAAGTGATTCTAACACCTCTGGTACTAGTTAAAAAGAACTGGATCCAAATCTCTGTGTTCTTATTTTATAGAAATGAAGTAGTAATTTTTATCACATGCTTTCATTGTCATTTAGACGGTGTGCTTTTGTGTATCCTAAGGAATATGTTCTACTGTAGAGTTTTCAAAGTATTATCATTGCATTATGTTTGTTTTTAATTACAATAGGAGAGAGAGCTTGAAGCAAATAAAAAGGAAAAAATGAAAGAAGCTCAACTTGAAGCTGAAGTAAAGTTGCTGAGAAAAGAGAATGAAGCCCTCCGTAGACACATAGCTGTTCTCCAGGCTGAAGTTTATGGGGCCAGACTGGCTGCCAAGTACTTAGACAAGGAGCTGGCAGGAAGGTGTGTAAAAATGGGTGCCCTTATCCTTAGGTGACAGATGGATGCTTAATGAGGTTGACTTTTACCTCTGTGGTAAATGAAACATTAGTCTTTACCCTAAGAGTTGTTTTATAGAGTTATTTTATAGTTGGTCATAGCTTACTATTGTTAACTTAATATTGTTAGCCTTATATATTGCAGATCTATTCAGTATATTTGTTTTACACACACACACACACACACACACACACACACACACACAGATAACATAGTAATTTACTGTTAAATATGAACAGTTCTACAACTGCACTTTTCAGCCCTTATTTGCCTTGACACATGACAGATAATGTTCACATGTGTAGCACACCTTCCGTAAGGAATTATTTCTGTGATCACTGAAGCCTGATCTTTCATACCCCTCAAAAATATGCTAATAAAAGTGTGATATGCTAAGTAGACCACACTTCCTTCCAGACAAAGCCGGGGCTGCGAGGGAAGCTAGCTCCTGGGTGCCAGAGGGAAGCTGGTGCTGACAGCTAGGGGGAAGGAAGGTCTACTCTAGATGAATTTCGTGCATCGGGCCTAGTGTTGAAATAACAGTGATATTATCACAATGAATTATTGACAAACTTTGGTGATTAATTTATTAATAGTACTAAATAATTTTCCATTCATTGTCTTAATGTCATATTAGAACTGATGTGGAGCAAATAAAAATAACAGTATTGAAGTGCACATTTTCTAATAACTTAGCACATTTAAAATAGTCATTTGTTTAAAAAGAAATTGTTACAAGAAATGTTTCAGTATAGTTAACCTCATCTGAAGACTAGTATTCAATAGTATCAGAGTTCGATGACCTATCTTGATAGTATGCAATGAAATACATGTTAATTGACATTAGTCTCATAAATTGTTTCTTAAATGTATTTGAATTAAGCATATGACTAAAGAATGTCTTTTATTTTTTTAACTGGTTTTCCCTTAAAAACACAGTTCTTTTCAGAGTTTTCATATCTTTATAAATCAGAGAAATTGGGAGGTTCCTGAGTATTATCTTTATTACTTAGATCTTTGCAAAAGCTTCTTACGTTCAGTAATTCTTCTAAATTTTCTCTATAGTATGCACAATGAAAAACTAACTGAGCTAACTCTTTTTGCAATATGAAGGGTCCAACAAATACAATTATTAGGGCGGGATATGAAGGGACCTGCTCATGATAAACTTTGGAACCAACTGGAAGCTGAAATACATTTGCATCGTCACAAAACTGTCATCAGAGCCTGTAGAGGACGCAACGACCTCAAACGACCAATGCAGGCACCTCCGGGCCACGTAGGTTTGCTTTGCTGCTGTTTCCCGCTCAGCCTCTTCCTTCTTCATTCAGTCAGAAGCCCTTTTCATTTTTGTATTCTATTAGTATTTAAAACTTTAAAAAGTGGAAGTGGAATTAACCTTATTTAAAAGAGATACCTATTTAAAGTTTCAATAACCCATAGATCTCTATGGACTTATTAGTCCCTGAAAGTGATAGATTGGAAGATAGTGAACCATTGCTAGTACTTTGGCTCATATTCTCCAATTTTCCTGGGTCACGATTAGCATGAATTTGTTTTAAATTCATTTAAGCATAGCAGAGAGGGTGTAGTCATATTGATAAATTGGTAAATATTTTTGGGTAGCTTCTTAAAAGAATTTTTGGTAACTTGATTCAAATATAGGTTCTGAACTAATGTTTACACCTGCTCTTGAATTAAGATGGAATTTGACATCTGTGTCTGTGTCTGATTGTCTGCTTTCTTGGTCATCATGTACGGGAGTATTTCTTTTTATCTGGGTAAATCTTTATCAAATTTCATTACAACAGCTGTCTAATAATACAAACCTTAATATAATAAGAGCATATCAAACTTCTACTCAGTGACCTACGTATCTTAGCATCAGATAAAGCATGGCTTCCATAATGCACAGAGTATTGTAAGAAGAATTGATATGTCCATGGAATTGGAGGAGAGGAGTGGAGATAGCAATAAACTCTTATGGCATTGTCTTCTCTGGGACATCGTTGGTCCCCATTAACTTCCAAGCAGCTGCCAGATGACAAGTTATTTTATGCTAAATAAAGGAGTTTGAATTTGAGCCTGATAATCATGGGATTTTTAAATAAAATAGTGGGTTTAATAAGATTTAACGTTTTTTTGACAGTTACTTTAGTATAGTGAAGAAGATGTATTGGAAGATTTTTTGGAAGAGGGTCTAATTGGAGGTGAGGAGATACATTAGAAAGATACTAAGCTAGTCTGAGGAGACAGTGATGAGAGCAGGACAGTGCATTTGGGAGGAAGGACAGGTGTGACAGAATCAAGGGGGTTTGGTTTTGGTTAAGTAGGTGAGTGAGAAGGAAGACACTGTGTTTTTTACTTGGGCAACTGAGTGATTTGATGCCATTGATTTATAAACCAAATAGAGGAAAAGGACGGTTTTGGGGAAACGAGATCAATTTTAGACATGTGGTGTAGGAAGTGCCAGTGGACAGCCCAGCTATGTCCAATTGGTTTTATTGCTGGAATTCAGGAGAGAGGTCTTGAGTTGAAAAATATTAGACACATCATCTGTCTATTTATAATTGAAACTATGAAATTGATTAAGTCACCCAGGGAAAGTATGTTTAAGGAAAAAGAACAGAAGGGTAAGAATAGAAAGAATCGGAGGAGCCTGAGGTGGAGTTTGTCAGATCCGGCCATCTAGGAAAGTGGTGCAATAGAAACCAAGGGGAAGAGAGGGTGTCAAGGAGGGGTTTGCCGATAGTATCAACTTCCTGAGGGTTCAAATTGAGTGGTGACTAAAAAGTGTTTGTCGGATGTAGCCTATTGGTTACCAGGTTCTGTAGAGAAGACAACTTAGTGGAGCAGGTGGGGCAAAATCCTAATTGCAGTGGTTGGAGAATGAATATGGGAGGCAAGCAAGTAGATAATGGTGAGGATTAACTCTTTGAAAGTCAAGGAAAGTTGGAGGAGGAGGAGTATAGTAATAAAGGCCATAGTAAGTGATTGAAGGATTTTATTTTGTTTTGTGTTTGTTCGTGGTCAGTATTTTAAAGCTGGAAGAGGCTTGACATTTTAGTTTATATGCCGAATAGGGAAGGAGCTTGGTAGAAACGGAAAGAGAAAAGGTATCAGAGAAGAAATTATCATGGAGCACGGTATTTCAAAGGTAGACTCCAGAGCTCAAAGGAATGAGAAAATAATGATCCAGCTGGTAATTTGTTTTTCATTTCTACAATCAGATAAAATAGATGTAGATCTTTACCATATTTTCCAGTGAAGATAAACTGTAACCCACTTTTATTTCTTGAAGATATTTGTTCATCAGTTAATTTTTGACAATAATTTTTTAATAATGTCTAAAAGTTTAAAAAGAGATTTATCAGTATTTTAAAATTGGATGAAAGGATGAGAAAGTCATCTATGCATTCTATTGTATTAACAGGAAAACTATTTTTACTTTTCCGTTTTATCTATAATTACTTTCTTAACACATACTATGTATCCATTTCAGGAAATTATAAAGATTTCTTTATGTAATAAGCAAATTATATGGCATGGATTTACTCTATTTGGTATATTATTTAATTAATACAAATTTTTCTTCTTCCTCCTCTCCCCCCAATAAGGATCAAGACTCTTTAAAGAAGAGCCAAGGTGTTGGTCCCATTCGGAAAGTTCTCCTCATTAAGGAAGACTATGAAGGCCTCGGCATCTCAATTACAGTAAGAAGTAGTGCTTCCAGCCCTCTTTCCCCCAGTCAGCTAGTGTAATCTGCTCCTTAGGACAACGGGAATCTTTGGAACAAAGTGCTCTGGATATATTTTCTAAGTAACGGGATTTATCCCCATGGACACTCTATGTGAATCTTCCTAGTAACTGTTACGTATAACTTTAATAAGCAGAGTTTTATTATGTTGTTATTTTATTATCACTCGTCACAGTTCTGGATGCTATTCTGTGATGCCTTTAGGAGCCTTTGGGAATGGGTAGGACTGTTCTGGGTTAAATGGCTCCAGATTGTATTATTTTTTTCTCTAGAGTATATGTTACCTTCCTTTTGCTTAATTTCTTTGTTGTCAGATTTGACTGGCTCTTGGGTCTAGTCTTCCTTTTTAAATTTGATGCTTTTGTAAAGAGTTGTTTGGGCAACATTCCTGAGAGCAATCTATTACCAAATACATATATTTGGGGTCATTTTGCTGTTGCTTAGTACTTTGTTCCAGGTGAATGAATAAGGTGGTTTTACCCTAATTTTCACTTGGCAATACTTAGGTACTGCATAAGTTCATTTTAGTTCTGGTATTGCTTAATGTAGGAAATTTTTTATAAGGAAAAATTATAAAAATTTTATTATACAAGCTGGGAAGTAATACGTACCAAATACTGCATTCCATTAATTCTGTGTTGCATATTTTTTCACATTTAACATCCATCCTATGAGCTTACAGTTGTTTTGATGGTACATAAAAGAATGGTTTATGTTACCCATTAGTGATTTAGATCTGATAAAATTGAACAGTGCTATAGATTACTAATACATAAAATGTTCCTATTTGTGTTTAAAGTAGTTTAGTTTATTGTAGTTGTTGGGGGGGGGGGGCTCTGTAAGATGCTTTTTAGCAAAGCACATGTGTGTTAGTGTTTTACTGAGAGGCAACCCTTTGTAACTCATAATGATTTATTTATCATTAAGCAGGAAACAAGATTTACCCAGCATTTATAGAATCAGTATAGGTGCTTATGAAATATATTGTAAGAAAATATTTTATTTTTAGAATAGTCTGTGCTTATACAAAGAGTAAACTAACTTATTGCCTTTGTTTTGTTTTTTTGTTAGGGTGGGAAAGAACATGGTGTTCCAATTCTCATTTCTGAGATCCAGCCAGGGCAGCCCGCTGATAGATGTGGAGGACTGCACGTTGGGGACGCTATTCTGGCTGTTAATGGAGTTAACTTAAGGGATACAAAGCATAAAGAAGCTGTAACTATTCTTTCCCAGCAAGTAAGTTCCCTTTCTGAAATTAAAGTAGACTCTATCAGTTGGTTCTTTTTAAATCTATTGAGTATTTTCGACTTCCCTAGGAGGTTACTCAAGTAGTAAAGTGCTTCTGTATAGATAGCAGGTTTTTTAGGGGGAATATGGGCTTTTATAGAAAATATTCAGCCAGATTTTATGAAAAAGGAGATTTTATTTGTTCTTTCGACAATTGTATAACTCTGAGCAAGTTAAATCTTCTGTGCTGCAGTGCCCTCCTTGAGAACTATAAGGATTCAGTATATTAATCTACCTAATAAAAGAGTAACATGCTAATTAATGGTTCCTTTGTGACACCCACCAACCAATCAGGAGTGCATATGCAAATTAGCCTACCAAAGATGACGGGTTGATTTGCATACACAGGTTCCGCACCACCCTGGCCGTTCTGGGCTTCTGGGCAGCGTGGGAAGGTGGAAAGGCGGTTCTGGGTCAGAGCAAAGGCGCTGCCAGCAGCTAGGGGAAGGAAGGCCCATTCTTGCATGAATCTGTACATGGGGCCTTTAGAACAGTATAAAATGTTAGGACAGGACCTGACATTAGAGAGCATCATAAGTGTGGTATGCAAGTGTAGAATTGAATCTTCGAGTTGAAAGTGAATTTATAGCTCATTTCATTCAACTCCACAGGATGCATAAATCTCTGTAGTATTACTAATTAAATAATTGTATTGAAGGGTTTGTTGATAAAGCAGTCTGTTGTTTTGAGGTATGTTGATGATTTTTAGAAAGCTTTGTCATATTAAGCCTAAAATCTGTGTCTCTGTGACAGCTACCCACAGACCTAATTCTGTCAACTAGAACTGTACTGAAGACCACTGTATTATTTGTCTGCCTCCCCCAAATATTTCTAAAGCATGTTCCGATAGGGGAGATCTAAGAATGCAACCCTAGCCTCTTTAAGTTGGTGTTTTCCCAGCCTAGCTTGGCTTTATCCAGTATGGAAGTGGGATGAGTGGCAGCTGTGGTAAAGGAGACACAAGTAGACAGTCGTAAAGCTTGAAGGAAACACCAAGCACATATTAAAATCCTGAGGCATAGCTTTAAGCTGCTGGGAACAGAGAACCAGAGAGACTGACTGAGTGAGTAGCAGTAAAAAACAGCATGTTTTCTTTTGAGCAAAGGCAGGCCATAATTTTCAGAGAGTTGCAAATACCAGACTTGTGTGTAATGATCGTAGTCTCTTATTAAATGACTAGAGGCCCGGTGCATGAGATTCGTGCACTTGGAAGTGGGAGGGGTCCCTCAGCCCAGCCCATGCCCTCTCACAGTCTGGGAGCCCTGGGGGGTGTCCAACAGGTGGGCCTACGTAGTTAGTCCAACATCTTTAGGCTGCGGTGGACGTGGGACGTTGCACTCTCCAGCTGTGAGCCCGGCTTCTGGGCTTCTGGCTGAGCTGTGCTTCCCCTGTGGGAGTGCACTTACCATCAGGGGGCAGCTCCTGTGTTGAGCGTCTGCCTCCTGGTGGTCAGTGTGCATCATAGTGACCGGTCGTTATGTAGTTTGGTCAATTTGCATAATACCCTTTTATTATGTAGGATGATTATTACTTGGAATATTCTAACATAATGTACCGTATTTTTCCAACCATAAGACGCACCTGGTTTTTAGAGGAGAAAAATAGGGAAAAAAAATATTCTGAACCAAATAGTGTAATAAAATATTTAATAAAGTATAACAGAATAATATTTGAACCATATAAACTGAACAGCAGTCAACAGTGGCATTGAGAACCATTATCACTGTCATTAACACATAAAGACAAAGGTTTGAGTACTCTAGTCTTCTGAAAACCCCAAGAACTCTTCGCTAGAGTCAGAATTCATGAAGCTCATTTGGTATGACATTTTACCTCAGAAGCCGATGACTGGAGTGAGGGGCATGCGCACTGCTGTGTACTGTAACACCGCCTACTCCATGCTATCCTCCAATAGCATACGGCGGTGACACAGTACAGCAGCATCGCGCCTTCCTGCACACATCGGCTGGCTTCCGTAAGGAAGGTGAGGGAGGACCCGCTGCCACTCTGCCAGTATCTCAGTGGACTACTGAGAAGCCTGGATACGGGGCGGGGGAGGGATGATGCAGTCCCCAGGGACACGGAAGGTCCCGGGGACCCGCTGCCGCTCTGCAACTCGGAACATAAGACGCAGGCACTTTTCCTCCCACTATTTGGTGAAGAAAAGTGCGTCTTATGGTCCGAAAAATACGGTATAATCTAATTTTTTACTTGTACCTAAAGTTGTTACTAAAGAATAATTGTATAAATGTTACACATTTAGTGGAGTATGGTAGAAAGAGCAGGAATTTAGAGTCAAATTTCTACTTTCATATTTTACTTGTTCATCATATTGGAAGTTATCTGCTTTCTCTAGGACTCTCAGGTTTTTCATTCATGTAAAAGAGACCACAATAGTGATTTTCTGAGAACTAAAGGATATAATTTTGTACAATAAATATGGTCATTACTATTATTTCTGACAGAATACCTCGATTAACACTGTGTCTGGTACTCAGTGAAAGTTAAGATTCAAGACCTAGTCAGTAAGAAACAAAATCATTATGTAGAGGTTTGCTAAGTTAGACAAAAAGTGTGTGGTGCCTTTAGCTGCACCTCTATTTAATATCTGTTTAGATGGATTTGCTGAATCGCTATGTGAAGTACAAAATGGCAAAATGACTTAAACTGAACATTTGTTACAGAATTCTGTAAATTGAGTAGTTGAGCATCGTTTTTTTTTAGATACATAAGCAAAAAATATTGTGATCAGTAGAAAGAACTACTGTGCTATTAAAAAGAATTTAGAGAGGATTCATGGAATTGGTTTGGACATGATGGCCTCTAAGCTCTCTCTTTTTTTAAAATAGATTTTATTGATTTTTTTTTACAGAAAGAAATGGAGAGAGCGGGAGAGAGTTAGAAACATTGATGAGAGAGGAATATCAATCAGCTGCCTCCTGCACACCCCCTACTTGGGATGTGCCCACAACCAAGGTACATGCCCTTGACCGTATTCGAACCTGGGACTCTTGATTCCGCAGGCTGACGCTCTATCCACTGAGCCAAACCGGTTAGGGCTAAGCTCTCTTTTACCTCTTGAGATTCTAGACTCTCATTTGTTGCCTTGAAAGGAAGCTACTTCTGAGGTCTGACTAATGTTCCTCATCTCCATCGCCCCAAAGAATTTAGAAATCCTTTTTTAATTATAGTTACAATAACTTGACTTCCTTATTTTCTTTCTCCATTTTAGAGAGGAGAGATTGAATTTGAAGTAGTTTATGTGGCTCCTGAAGTGGATTCTGATGATGAAAACGTAGAGTATGAAGATGAGAGTGGACATCGTTACCGCTTATACCTAGATGAGTTAGAAGGAGGTAGTAATCCTGGTGCCACTTGCAAAGACACAGGCGGGGAAGTTAAAGTGTTACAAGGTAAAAATCTCTAAAATTATTAATAAAAATTAAAAATATGAAAGCCTCAGATGTTCTCCAGTTACACTTTTTAAAAAATGTTTTTTTTTTGTTTGTTTTAGAGAGAGGAGGAAGGAGTAGAGAGAGAGAGAGAGAGAGAGAGAGAGAGAGAGAGAGAGAGAAACATTCATCAGCTGCCTCCTGCAAGACCCCTATTAGGGATCAAGTCCATAGCTCAGGCATGTGCTTTGACTGGGAATCTTGGTGCATGGGATGACACTCAATCCACTGAGCCACCCCAGCCGGGCCAGTAATACTTTTAATTACAGTGGGCATTCATTCCTTTGTTTTGGCTCAGTAGAATCACAAGACCTTTTTTTTTTTTGGACTAGAAAGTAATGACATTTTTTCCTCTTTGGTTTTTTTTTTTTAGGATTTAATAAGAAGGCAGTAACTGATGGGCATGAAAATGGAGACCTGGGAACTTCGAGGGAAACTCCGATCGAAGACAGTGCTTCTAAATTAGATGACCTGCACAGTCTGTATCAGAGGAAGTCTTGTTAAACTGACTCTCCCCAGACAAGACTGTAAATCGGACTCTTCTGGACTTGGGGCACGAGGGAAGATGGCGGCAAAGGCTACAAGCTCAAGGAGGCTGTTGGTTGCCAGTGGAAGGCGGGTACCTCGGGGCCTCATGTGAACAAGTCTAAGCGCCCGAATCCCTGATTCTGTGGTGTATCATAATTGGCTATTGCATGTAAAGCAATTCGATTTTCTTAAAAAATTGTCAAGCACCAAAGCATGTATTTCCCAAAGGGATATGACTAGGCTCTCAAGTACCAAGTGAAGCACTCCTGTTTCATTTGGTTCCTCCCCACTTAGTGGAAGAGAGAGTGCTAACCGGTATTTTATAAGAAACAGCCTTTAAATCCAAGAGAATAAATGAATTCTTGTTATATATTCCAGAATGTCAAGTGTGGTGTTTCAAAAGACAAAACTTGACTCAAAGAATTGCAGAAATGTAGGCTGGACTTAATTGTTTTCTTAACTGAAAGTGGCTTTGGGTTTTTAATTTTATTTTGCATTCTGATATGTACATCAGTTCTTGATGATCATTTAGTGTGATGAGTTTGTCATTCAGCTCTATTCAGTGCAGTGCAAACCTTGTCAATCAGTGCTGCACCGAAATCCTTTCTGTAGTTACTGTATCTTGTACTTTTCTGATCTTTCAAAAGAGATGCAGATGAGTATAGATTCTTTGTTCCCAATTATGTTGATCTCTGTGCATGGTATTGGAGCATTACATTATTACTGTGTGGTCTAAATGCTTTTTTTCTGGGATCTACAAAAGACAGTTTTGTACATTTTGAGTTGTTTATAAAGTGTGCCTTGTTGCGATAGTCCTGGCACTAACAAATACATTTTTCTGGCCGTCAAAGCTCAAATTTATTATATCAACAAAATATATTGCATTCTAACAGCAGTTTTTCCTCAGAGTAACTCACTTGCCAACTCACCTAAAAAGCGGAGGCACTGCTAGGAAAGAGAAGGTAAAGATGTTTTCATACAGAAATTGTTCTGGTTGGCTTTCCACATCAGTGTAGGTTTGAGTAAAGAGCTTTTCAAATGCAGGCTTCTGATGTGCTAGTTTTCTTATCCCAGGATTGAGCACGGAGTAGTGCTCTTTCATTTACTGTTCTTGCAGCCAAGGTACTTGGTTGGGGAAAGTGAAAATATTTCTTTTAAAGAGGTGATAGTTTGCCAGTATCACTGTTTTAAAGGATATACGTTTAAGGGACTGTTAAGTGGTGGGGGGAAGCCTGCCAGGCCCTTAGGGTATTATCAGTTCTTAATTTCTAATATCCAGTGTCATGTGATGTAACACACACATTTTCTTGTCTTTCCTAGGTGCACTATATATATTTGTTCATAAGTAAATCTATAAAATGTATATACTTTATTTGGTGGTTTTGCTATTTATAAATTTTATGTTATAACTATTGTTCATTTATGATTTGTTTCGGTTGTTTTATTCATCTGTATATCTCCATGTTAATTTGTAATAGAAATGCACTTCACAGTATATATTGTTACTGATATTACAGTACCTTGTAGGATAAAGATGCCTCTGAGCAGAAGCTGGTATTTAATTGCACAACCGAATAAGCAAGCTACCTGTTGTTTGCTTTCGACACGCTAGGCTAGGCCTCCATAAAGAAACAAATGCCTTTTCCTTATGCATTCCCCCAGCTGCAAATGCGCACCCCCATGCATGACTGGAGATCTGCACGCTGGCAGTTAGCCAGTGGACTCACGTAGCCAAGAAAATGTACATTGTAGCAAGTCTGAAAACGTTTTGTGTGTAACTCAAAACCATGTTATTTTTATTTTTTTAAAACACAGTCTAGAATGGGAATGACTATGGCATTTCCTCCCCCCCCAGAGAATATCTATGACTGAATTCTTAGGAACTATTAGCTAGAACTTTTTGATTTTCAAGCACTATCTACTGATTCTACGAAGAATTTTTTTAGGGCCTTCAGTTGGCATATCTATAAAGATGCTGTGTAATAAAAGGATTGTGAGAGATGGTTGTGATAATAACTCCTTTCAAGGGCGGGTGAACAGGATGAAAACATTTCCAGGTAGTTTAAAATTTAAACTAGCCTGACTCAGCCCCCTGGTCATTCCCGCTGCCCCTGGCTGTGCACGCCTGAGTGAGAGCACTGTCGCCCAGTGCTACTGTGAGCTTCCTGACATGTTGAGAAACTACCCAGTTAAAAGTTCATCTTGGGTATAAGGTATTTTAAGAATTACAGACTTTTTCCGAAGGACTGAAGGAGGAGCCATTTTTTATTCTCACATGTATAGGAAAGAAACTCATAATACCGAGGTTTCTGGGGCAAACCCCCACGTAAGGAGAGAGCGGCGGCGCGGTCAGTGGAAAGGAAAGGAAACAGCTGCACTCAGAGTGGCCGAGGAAATGCCCACTACAGTGTGACGGCGGTGACATTTCAACCTCCAAACCTTCTTCTTCAGTATCTGTTGTGAATATGTCAGAAATGCAACAGTTAGGTCATTAGACTTACTAAAATAGACTTAAGAGAGCTGGAAATTTGTGAGTCTTGGTGATTATACTGGACAGTTATCAAAAGTTAGCACAGTTTGTCTTGGTGCTGGTTTTATTTCCCCCTCAGCGAACTTATTTTGTTTTTCTGTTTGGAAACAAAATGTATTAATTCGTGCCCAAGTGGCACATTGTTTGATGTCCTTACTGTAGTTGATATCCTATTCCACCTATCCGGTCTTCCACTTGGGCTCAGCCTCCGATCTATAGGATTTATGACAAATGTATTATATCTAGTTAAGTTGAGTTCATTATTTTTTTATTAGCCTGTAAATAAAGATGGCATCTTCTACATTAAAAATGGTATCAATCTCAATTTTTCAATGAATTTTGTTTCACATTAAATACTTTGGTTTGCTATTTATTTCTAGTAGCTTCTGTTATTTGTACCAACAAGTCATAAAGTTCATACAAGGCCTGAACCTAGTTACTGTGGTAGAACAATTTTTCGGGGTAGGAATTAACTCATCTCAGGAACTGTTTAATCTGAGCTAGTTATAAGCTTGTTGGTGTGGCTCACAGGTTGAGATTGACCTATGAAACAGGAGTGCACAGTTCGATTCCTGGTCAAGGCACATGCTTGGGTTGCAGGCTTGATCCCCTTTGGAGGCGTGCAGGAGGCAGCCGATCAATGATTCTCTCTCCTTATGGATGTTCCTATCCTCTCTTCCTCTCTGAAATCAATAAAAGTATACTTTATTTTATTTTTAAAATATATTTTATTGATTTTTTATAGAAAGAAAGGGAAAGGAATGGAGAGGTAGAAACATCCATCAGCTGCCTCTTGCACACACACCCCCCCCCACCCCCACTGGGGATGTGCCCGCAACCAAGGTACATGCCCTCCACCGTAATCGAACCTGGGACCTTTCAGTCCCCAGGCCGACGCTCTATCCACTGAGCCAAACCGGTTCCGGCAATAAAAGTATTTTAAAACAAAACAAAACACAAGTTTGGTTGGAAGGAACTGCTGGTGCAAGTGTAGGACCGGCTTCTGTTGGAACTTAGCAGATGGCAAAAACTAGTCTCCTTGGGTTGGTTTTGTATTACAAAAATTGATAGCCGTTGTTATCTGTGAGGACAGCACTGATAATTAGAAAATCAACCCTAGGAGATAGTAAGAGGGTATTCTATTTTATCATCTCAGCAGATATAATGTAGAAGTTCCCAAATTATTTGTAAAGTAATTCTTAGAAACTTTGTAAACCTGGCTCAGTTTTGTTTGTTTTTTACTCCCCCCCCCCCCCGCCAGGAGTATCACTTGTTAATGAACATTTAAAAGTAATTATTTTTTTGTCATGGACTAACCTTGATTTAGTCCTAATGAAATAATGGTGACTATGTATTTGTTAAAGCTCCTAATTAAATAAGTAATGTGGACAAGTCTTTTCCAGAACAATACCATGTTAGATTGTTGAGTTTATGAAATGTAAAAGATTATTTGTATTCTTATTAATCAACATTCTGTGTTATGTGGGATTACAGTTTTTTTTAACTAAAAGGTGTTACCAATGACTGTTGGTGCTAAGGGTCGGCTGGAGAATAAATCTTTTCCAGGCGTATTGTGAGCGCTGTGGTCACTGCTGCGCAGATGCAGCCCCGAGGAGCATCTGCCATCCCAGGAGGGCGCCTGCGGACAGGGCCCGCCCCCTGCTGCCCCCTGCTGCCCTCCGTGAGCTATTGCCGCTTCTCCAAGCTGCTGCCTGCCAACCCCTGATCCTGAGAGGGAGCTTATGGCTTCTTGCCCTTGGCTTGACTCCCTGACTGCCTTGCCAGCCTCCCTAACGTTTAAGTTGCTTCCCCCCAGGCTTCCTGCCTCCTTTCGTTCCCCTGGGGTCAGGCCTGCCTGAGATCTGGTTGCCTCCCAGCCCCGACCAACCCCAGCTCCCTCCCGAGTTTTCCTCATCCGTGTTGTCCCTACTTAATCCTTGGCATGGCTGAGACACCAAGAAGGTCTTGGTGTCTGTTTTTGAAGGACCCAGACTAACACAGTGGACCAGGAGTGAGAGCTGAGGAGGCAGGTTCATACATTAGGAGCTGGCTCGTCTCCCATCCGGAGGGGAAAGAAGCTGACATCCTGGTCTGTGTCTAGGATCCATGCCTTGCTTGGCACAGCCACGGCCCGGTTGCCGAATAGTTCACAGGTGGTGTGCAATGAGGATTTAAGGAGTGTTTCCCCCATTTCTTAACTGACAAGAGTTATTTACTGTGTCTGAGATGTTTGTACAAGCAGTAGGTTTTATGCTGAACACTGTTCCTTCTGGGAATCGGAGATTTTGGTGATGGGCCAGCAGAGGGCACCTAAGTGACTGAGCCCAGTAAAAACCCTGCCTCCCACACCCAGGCTCTGGCCAGCTTCCCTGACGGACGGACGGACTTCATACCTGTCACAGATCCCTGCGGGAGGAGTGACGCTTGTCCCGTGCGACCACGGGGACCAGACTCTGTGCTTGCGCCTGGTTTCCTCTAGTTTGTTCATGTGCCTTTTCCCTGGGCTGATTCTGTTTGGTGTTCTTTCTCTAATAAGTCATACTTGTGAGGACGCTCCTATGGCTTAGTCCTATGGCTTTTTCTAGCAAATGACTCAGTCTGAGGGTAGTCTTGGACGCTCCAGATAACTTGGGCAAATGTCCTCAGTGAGAGGAATTCTCTAGAAGTTCAATGACACATGCATTTGCTAAGTATGGGGAGAGCAATGCCTACAAGAACAGCCACGTTGGTTGGTGACTGCTGGGTTGTGCTGATGACCTGCAGCAGGATAAGGAGGCTGAGGCTGCGGACAAGTGGTTAGTGGTGCAATAGGAGAGCCAGCGGAGGGACCTCCAGGAAGCTTACAAGGAGGCCTGGGCTGAAACAGCTGAGCTTCAGGCTGGCCGTCTCATTATCATAGCCCTGGTAGTGGAGACCTTGGGGACATCTGGATGGATAACCCTTGAGGACATTGACTCTGCAGTGCCTATGCCGCTGGTCTTACAGAAGTACCCCACCTTGTCCCTCTCTTAGGCTAGAAAGTGCTAGGGACGCTGCTACCCAACCCCGCTATCCCGAAGACAATACCTGCCCCCACTACTCTTGGCTGCAAGGTTTATAGCCAGGATTGAATTCTAGCAAAACCTTATCTGTGGATGTGTAAGGGAGAAGATTGGACACCCAAAATGTAAGCATTAGTATACTCCGGCAGGGGTCGAGCAAGCATTACTGGGATAGGATTTTGAGAGTGCTTGATCAAGGTATAAATTCTCCAATTAAATTGAAAAAATAATCCAGCAACAAGCTGTTTATAAGGAACACACCTAAAACATAAAGACAGTTTGAGAGTGAAGAACCAAGATGGAGGCGTAGGCAAACACTTGTACTCGCGGCCTCCCACAACCACATCCAAATCACAACTAAAATACAGGACAACCAACATTCAGAACCGCCTGAAAGCTGGCTGAATGGAAGTCCACAACTAGAGAAGTGAAGAAGAAAGCACACTGAGACTGGCAGGAGGTGTGAAGGCGCAGAACAGGCTGGTCGGGCATCCCCATGGCTGTTTTTTAATTCATGAGGGAGAGCACCTCTGTGGGGGCTGCCAGAGAGGAGCAAAGGGTCCCAGCCCCATAGCCTAGGCCAGGGGTGGGCAAACTTTTTGACTCGAGGGCCACAGTGGGTTCTTCAACTGGACCGGAGGGCCGGAACAAAAGCAGCCTGACCGTGCTGGCACTCTCCTCTTGGGCTGCTGGTGAAGGAGCGGAGGGGAGAGCAAGAGAACCCTCTGCTCTTTCGGCTCCGCTGGCCGGAGAGAACAGCCGAACGGGCGGATCCAGCCCGCGGGCCGTAGTTTGCCCACGACTGGCCTAGGGTCTCAGGGCTGGGGAGAGAAGTCCCACCACTGCAGGCTGTAAAAGCCAGCGAGGATTGTGGCTGAGTGACTAGGAGGTGGCTAGAATCCCAGGTATTCCTCTCCAAGGGCCCACACACAAACTTACACGGTCTGGCTTCCTCTGAGCTCCAGGACGGGGGACCCAGACACATACAGCATCAGGGCAGGAACTCGGGGCAGCTTTCTCAGAGACAGGGGTGCTCACGGAGGTCATTGCTCCTGTGCTGGGTGGAACCTTCCATTTCTCAGGGCTGACGGGCAGCCACATCAGCATGGCCCACACTGTGTGCTCCGCCCTGGGGATTCCTTGAGACCTGCCCCATCCAATTTGCAGCCTCCTCCAAGCTGTTTGCAGCAGCTTTTCCACATGAATGGCCTGTCCTGGCTCAGGCTTCAGAGCTAAAATTGCTTAAACAAGCTGCAGCTGGTGACAGTGTGCCCCAAACCCATCAGTAAAAGGCCCAAGACTCTGCACCAGCACCAGCCTGCCTTGCTTCACAGCTGGGCCTCACTTGGGTACCTCCAAGCCCAATACAAATAGCAAATAGCAGCCCTCTGCAGATCCCTCTGGAGCAGCTGCGAGATGGCCCCACCAGTGGCTAAGTTTGTGCTCTCCTGGAGGCCCCAGAGCCAGTGTACCTGGTAAACAGGCTCAGATCATGCTGGATTACAATTCTACACATCCCCAAGGGGCAAACTCAAGAGGCAGACGCAGTGAGCACCAAAGCTCCACTGAAGCAAGTCTGCTCCATAGGGGTGTCTCCTGCACAGCAGCTCTCCCATGTAGTCACAGCTGGTCCTCACAGCCAGTTGGCCTGGAGGTCAACTCCCAGTGAGGCCAACAGCAATCAAGGTTCAACTACAAGACTGTGCACACAGGGGTGCACCTAGAATTCCCAGCTCTGGGTTCAATTCCCAATCAAGAGACATGCCTAGATTGCAGAGTTGGTCTGGGAGAATACAGGGGGCAACAGATCAATGTTTCTCTCCCTCCCTTCATCTCTCTTTAAAATCAATAAAAAAAAATACCCTCAAGTGAAAATAAAAAAAATCTGGCTTGTAAATAGGAAGATAGATTAATGAACTACAGGAAGGAAAATTAGATATACAAAATGTAAAACATAAAAACTTGAATTCTATGGCTTTGGAAAGGTAAAATTTGCAATTTGGCAAAGCGACAGCAGGGGGCAGCAGATTCCAAATGTGATATTTCAATTAGAGCTGAAAGGCTTTATGAAGATTATCAAATACAATACTCTATCCTCGTATGCAATAAATGTGCTCAAATGTTTACTGTGTGGCCTCATGTGTAACACATAAGTCCAGTAAAAAAAAGTACTCCATTATGAGGATGAATAAGCTGAGGACTAGAAAATTTATATTGTATAGGGTCACACAGGTAGTGTCAGAGCCAGGACTCAAATCCCACTCTTGATTCTACTTTAAAAAAAAACCCACATTTTTATTGATTTCAAGAGAAGAAGGGAGAGGGAGAGAGAGAGATAGGAACACCAATGATGAGAGAGAATCACTGATCGGCTGCCTCCTGAACACTCCACACTGGGGATGGAGCCCACACTGGACGTGTGCCTTGACCGGGAATCAAACCATGATGACCTCCTGCTTCATAGGTAGACATTCAACCACTGAGCCACGCCAGCTGGGCTTGATTCTACTTTACTAGGCCACTTTCAAGGAGGAAAAGGGGAGATATAGATGAAATTGTCAGCTTTTCAATCTTTCTCCTCAATAATTAATTCTATTTCTTAAATGATACAAGGTTTGATGGGACCTAGGACTGATTCAGCTTTGATTTAAGAAATGATGGTTCTAGTTGAGCTGGGTTTATACTGCACTGGAAACAGTTTGTCTGTAGCTGAGTGTTAGAACGCCAGAACTGAAGTTACATCGTAGGCTCTTAGGTCCTAGAGACGATGGCATTCCAGTCCCTCCAACCCTACACACACACACACACACACACACACACACACACACACACACAAACACACGACCTCTTCCTGTGTACACACAGCCCCCACATTCTTTGGTCTTTAGGAAGCAAAGCTGCAACAAGGATATTTGTGACGTCAGAGGAAAGTGCAAATCTCACGAGGGGCCTCCCTGGAGGTTCTCCTTGCCATTGTTCAGGCTCTGTTACTTCCACCGGAGGCTGGTGAGCTTCTGATGGCAGAAAAAATAGTAGAACCAAAGAAAAATTAAAAATGGATTTTTTTTTTCAGGGGGGAAAGACAAAATAAACTGCCAGCTACTGGTAAACTAGTCATGAGCCAGTGAGTAGAGTAAAAGCATGCACAAAATAAGAAGTGGGAAATAGCCATAAAAGCAGAGAAAACTGAAAGGATAATAATAGACTGTTTTCTTCACTTCTATATGAATAAATTTAAAAGTTTCTCAGAGAATGTAATTTATTAAAACTAGTGACAGGAAAAGATTTAACTTTGGATGGTGGGCACAGGGTGCAACATACAGAGCTTATATAAATCCACACCTGACACTTATATGTTCATGTAGACCAGTGTTTCCCAAAGTGTGGTACACGTACCCCCAGGGGTACGGGAAGAGTTTGGTGGGGGTACACGTTGCACCGGAGTTTAGTGGGGATATGTACTGCACCGTGCTTAGCTGCACCTGATTCTACGTTCTCATGAGTCAAGTCAAGACAGTCTTGTGAGGCGTGAGATGGTCCGGTGTGCAAATAAATGTTATTTATAATATAACTTTTATTTATATTTTATTATGAATAATTTTATTTTCGTTTATTATTATTTTGTGTATGTACCCAAAAAAGAAAAAATAAATATATTTTGATTGTTATTAAAATACATCCATTTTTTTTTTGACGAGGGGTACTCAGCGTTATGAAAATTATAGAAGGGTACACATATGTCAAAAGTTTGGGAAACACGGATGTAGACCAATATCACCCCAATTAGTAAAAATAAATAAATAAAATAAAGATTAGGCAGCCTGGCTAGAGTGGCTCAGTTGATTGAGCACGGTCTTGATTGAAAAGGCTGCTGGTAGGGCACCTGCACGGGTTACGGGTTCAGTGTCTCCCTCAGCATATTCTTGGGTGAGGATTAAAAAAAAATTAAGCAGATTTCCATAGAAAAAATTGTCTCGCACCAAATTACCACAATACATGGTTGCATGGGCTACCACACCTTCATAAAGCTTCTAATTCTAATGCTTAGCACTGAAAAACCTGGAAAAAGAAGAAAACTTCTAAATAGCTTTTATCAAGCTAACACAAGTGATAAAGACTGACACAAAGAAAATGAAAGTCCTATCTTACAAAGGAATATTAATGCAAAAATCCTAAATAAAATGTAGGTATGCTGGGTGGATTGAGCATCCTCCCATGGACCAAGGGGTCCCAGGTTCGATTCCTGGTCATGGTACATGCCAGAGTTTGGGGTTCGATCCCCAGTAGGGGGTGTGAAGGAAGCAGCTGGTCAATGGTTCTCTCTCATCATTGATATTTCTATCTCTCTCTCCTTTTCCCTTTCTTTCTGAAATTAATAAAAATATATTTAAAAATAAAATAGAAAATAAAATACTATCAATATAAATTCACCAACACTTGAGTAGACTTTAAATGGTGATGGAGCCATGATTTGCAGTGGTGAATACATAATATACAAATGATGTATTATATAATTGCACATCTTAAATATGTATAATTTTATTAACCAATGTAACCTCAATAAATTCAATTTAAAAAAAACCCCAAACCCCAAAGTCTTGTCTTCCACTTTCTATCATGATTAAATCTTGAGCACAGGGAAGAAAGGTGATGGATGAAAAGACATGCCTTGTAAAAATGTCTATTCTTTTTTAAAAATATATTTTTTATTGATTTTTTAAAGAGAGGAAGAGAGAGGGATAGTTAGAAACATCGATGAGAGAGAAACATCGATCAGCTGCCTCCTGCACACCCCCTACTGGGGATGTGCCTGAAACCAATGTACATGCCCTTGACTGGAATCAAACCTGGGACCTTCCAGTCAGCAGGCCAACGCTCTATCCACTGAGCCAAACCGGTTTCGGCAAAATGTCTATTCTTATGGACTAATATTTTAATGCTAAAGTATATATACAACCCACTGGGGAAAATAAAGGCCTATGATAGATCAAACAATCTGATTAGTGTTGTCCCAATGAATTCTCATCTGTAATTCATTGGGACAATGCTTATTCCCTAGAGGAAGGCACATTCATATCTTTTTCACCTGGGGCTCAGGGTCACTTGTAATAAGACTGGATATACAAATGGGAGGTGGTCAGAACTCTATAAAAACAGATCTCCGATTCACAACCTACAGCAATGAATGCAAGGAACCAAACCCATAATCCACAGTAACCGGCCCAGAAAGCCAACCTGCCATAAATCAGACGGAAAGGAAACCAGACCGCTGTTTCTGGTAACAATCCAGGGAATCAACAACCACCTCTTATCTCTAGGATTTGGTGAATAACTATTAGCTTCCCTAATTTTCATCCCCACTTCCAACTTAGGGCCAACCAGAGGAAACCGAATATGTCCCCCTCGTTAACAAAACTCCACTTCTAGCTAATCCCAGAGCCTCCCTCTTTTCCCGCCGCAGACCCTTCCCCCTCCGTGCCGCCTTGGAGTCTCTCTCTGCCGTGGCTGATTCCACTGCGGTAGCTAGCAGGCTCTCGACTGGCCTCTGCTTGTTCTAACCTGGTCATCTTCATTGATTCCCACAACTCACCCAGCCATCAGCTACTGTGTGGCCGATCAGGGTTCGGCACCAAGACCCATCGGACCCCATGCTGCCTGCACTGTACCACCTGCCTGTGTTTGGAGCCCGAGCCACGAGTAGACACCAAGGAGAGGCACAGGCCTTTGATTTGGCATAGTTTATTATATTAGTATGTGTATAAAACCACGTCAATGCCACAGAGTATCCCATTTATCCTCCACGATAACCAACAGATAGTCCGTGACATTCCAGCACCCTCGCAATTATAATATTTATATTTTTTTTCACAGAAAGTTATAATCATACAAGATTATAATACATTATTTAGAGGAAGGATTTTTTTCTTTTTTGGTCCACGTTTTCTGTAAAAAACAAACACACATATTTTCCTCTTTGGCAAAAGAGGTGAAATCCCTCCCCCACAGTGAACTCATGAAGCAAACTCAAATGAAAGCCACGGAAGATGAGGTACAGCTGAGGTCTGGGCTCACGGGGAGTTAAGACACAGACTCCGGAAAAGAGTGTTCCTGACAACATCAGTCCGGTCCCCAACCCTCTCAGCCCCCAGAGCTCTGCTTAGATTCGGCCCCGCTCGCTTCTGGAAGGACACGCAGAGAACAATGGGCTATTTCTGGAATAAAAACAACAAAAGGCATGAAGCGTGTGGGCGTCTGACCTCAGCAGTATTTTTACTCCGAGGTACAGAAGCATCGGACACAGTGATCCGGACTGGCATCGCCGTGCCACCTTCATCTCGTTTGGGGGGAGGGGGCCAGCCCTCCCGGCGGCTGCTCAGTGTCAGCACTTGGCCTTGCAGAGAGAGTCAAGGTGGACGTGCATGGGAAAGCCAGTCTCTGCCAGGTCTGCCCTGGGAAAGCCAGTCTCTGCCAGGTCTGCCCTGAGGAAGCAGCGACTGTGATGAAGGCAGGTCCTGGGCGGGCGCTGCGGGTCCCCGGGGCAGGGCAGGGGGGCAGAGGCCTGCCCGGTGCAGGCCCAGACCCACACCGGCCACCGCACACCCACCTGAACCGGCATCGACAGGCCCTGCAGCTGCTGAGGTGGCCGAGTGTGTGTGTGTGTGTGTGTGTGTGTAATCTACAATCGTAATCGCTAACAACCACCCTGGTGTGCTTTTCATGCTTCAAGTAATTTTAATTCCTTCCAGGAGAAGAATGCCAGCAATGCTTTTAGTCCTAGTCATCAAAGGAAAGGAAAGGAGCCACAGTAACGAGATTGAGCTCACACAGGCAGGCCCGCCGCTAACACGGCGTCGGAGGAACCGGCTTTAGCCGGGGACACGGCCTGACACCCGTCTTCTCCCGCTTCGGCCGTGCGGGGCCAGCCCCGGGCGAGGCCAGCCTAGGCTCCTTCCAGTCCCGTTAGGCACAGCGCCGCCCAGGCCGCCCACTGTGCGCCCACGCAGCTCCGCATCACAGTGAGAGGCATGAAAATGCCATTAAAAATTTTTTTCTCTCCATTTTTTCTAGCCTTAACAGGACCCCACAGGCTCGCGCCCACAGGGTCAGAGCAAAACCACCTGCACAGCTTTGTAAACAGTAGGAGAGGCGGTCGCCGGGACTCCACCGCAGGATCCTATTAAGTCACACATGCACGCTCACAATCACACATGCACAATCACACATGCACAATCACACATGCACACTCACACATGCACACTCACAATCACACATGCACACTCACAATCCATGCACACTCACACATGCACACTCACACACACACCCTCTCCTTCCCCCAGGGCCGCCCAGCCCGCGCTCAGCACCCCAGCAGGCCCCGTTCACATTGTGGCGCTCACACGGTGCTCACAAGAGCGCGGTCACGGCCGTGGGGCTGAGGGGCTTGAGGCAGTCTCGGGGGGCCGCGTAGGCATCGTGCAGGGGGGGCTGGCCGTCGGGCTCGGCGCCCTCCGCGGTTCCGCAGCCGCCGGCTTTGGGCAGGTCGTAGCCGGGTCCGGGTCCGGGTCCGGGTCCGGGTCCGGGTCCGGGGAGCACGGGGCTCTGCGGGCTCTGATAGCCCGGGTTCGTGGCGCCCTCGCCGGCCCCGGGTGCAGCCCCGGGTGCAGGGGGCGCGGAGAGGCCGGCGGCGGGCAGGGCGCGCTGCGGCGCGGGCACGCGGTAGCCGCGCGGCGCCGGCAGGGGGAGCCCGCGCGCCGGCGGCCGCTCCACGATGGGCGTGGCGTACTCGGGCTCCGCGTGGGTCAGGGGCAGCGCGTACTCGTGGCTGCGGGCGAGCGGGCAGCGGTAGTGGCCGCCGGCCCCGGCCTCCTGCGCCTCGGTGTCCATGGGCCGGAAGGTGGAGCCCTTCCTGGAGACGGTGCCAGTGCCGATCATGAGGGGCAGCTGGTAATCTGAAAGCCAGAGGGCGGAAGACACGTCACTGGTCACTGGGGCACCGCAGGGTGCACCGGGGGCAGGGCAGCTGCTGGCAGAGGAGGGTGCCCTGCGCACAGAGCCGGCGGCCAGGCGCCAGGAGGGGGACCAAGATGTGCCGGGCGCAGGTGGGCTCTGCCTGGGGAGACAGATGCTCATCGTTGCCCCTGAGGCCCCTCAGGCAACCTTCCCACTGGCACCTGGCAGACTCTGGCAGGTGCACGTGCCACCTGGGACCTGCGGGCTAGGAGGCCTGGGGCGGGGCCCAAAAGGCTGCATTCCTGGGAGCTCCCCTTGCTGCAGACCCTCCTCACACACCGAGAAGCCAGAAGCTGCTCAGAGTGTGGTCTGCAGACGCCTGCAGCACCTGAGAAACGGCCTGGGACAAATCTGCAGGGAGGGCCACACCAGAGGAGAGCCGGTGTTTAGAAACCGACAGCAACCGCAGAGAGTAATTTTTGTCTGAGTCTAATTAAAAAAAAATTAGAGCTTTGTAAATTGCCTGTCTTTTTTAAAACGTCATTACAACTAATTCATATGGTAATTTTGGAAAGTATGAGTCCTGGATGGATTAGACATTTAAAAAACAAAAGCAAAAATTGTGTCTTTCTCCACAGACAGTTTGAAAAGCTTGACTCCCAAGCTCGTGGATCAGGGATGCCCGGGCCATGCTGACACTGGACAGGCTTTTCACCTCTCACCTCCTCTCCTCAAGGGTAGGGGCCGTACTTAACTCATCGTTAGCCCCTCTTTCCTAGTGCCTCACTCAAAACCTACAACAAAACAGATTAATGAAGAGTTTCCAGATCTCAGCGGAACGTCAGGGCCTTTGCTTTGGGTGTCATTGCAGCCCCTGCAGGTACAAGAGCTTCCTCCGCTGAACGCGGCTCTTGAGAAATAACTCAGTGTCAGTGTGCAACTCTGCACAGAATGCAGAAAGAAAACTTCACACATTACTGATGTAAATGTGTATGTGTTTTTTATATTATTATTATTATTGATCTCAGAGAGAGGAAGGGAGAGGGGGAGAGAGAGAGAAACATCCATGAGGAATCACCCATCGGCTGCCTCCTGCACGCCCCCTACTGGGGATTGGGCACACCACTTGGGCATGTGTGCTGACCCAGAATAGAACCCTGACCTCCTGGTTCATGGGCCGACGCTCAACCACTGAGCCATACCAGCTGGGCCACACATGACTGATTTAGAGGACCCCATCTACCCAGCAGGATTTCGGTCTTATTTTCCTCCTGGTCTCCCCTCTCCCACACGCAGAGGCCCGACACTTACCCGCCATATCCCTGGTGATGAGATCTAACTTCTGTGTCACCTCCTTTTCATTATCGTAGCTGATGGTAAACTCAGCCGACTGGTGTCTGGTGAAGGGATATTTAATCTGCTTCCAACAGTCTGGAACAAAGATGACAGGAAATGAGGCGATAGCTTAGAAGTACAGCACGCATTCTGTGTTCTTCTATGAGCCACAGGCCAGGCTGCCTTCTGCCGGCTGACCTTGGGATAAATTCACGGGCAAATGCCTCTGGTGTGTGTGTGGTAGACACAGCACACGGAGGGTGTCGTAGCCACAGCAAACACTATCCCAGCCATGCGTTCCACTGTGCCTTTAAAATGTATCGGTGGGCCCATCAGGTCCCATATCCTCCCAATGCTAGACCCCCTGGCTTTCCATGGCATTGGGGACCCCGAGGAATCAACACAGCTGGTTGTTTAGACCCGGTAGAAGTGGAGTCCGGAGCTGTGTCTGAGATTCTCAGGGGCCCTGCCCTGCGGCCCTCTCTCGGGACTGCTGCTGACATCTCCTTGGGCATCTTGTGTCCTAAGGATTCTCCGAAGCCCAAACACAAACCCTGCCTAGTCCTCCCCCACCTTCCCAGAGAGCAACTACAAGGGAAGCCTGCGGGTGCTGAGGTCACAGTGCACAGACGGGCTTTTATAACTTCTCCTTGGTTATAGGAATGTGTTGGCCTCAACTCCAGTGCCAAAAAGAAGAAGAAAAAGGAATGTTGATAAATGATGGGATGATGTTGAACAAAAGGAGAGTAAACTGCTCCTAAAAACTCTGAATGAGCCGAAACCGGTTTGGCTCAGTGGATAGAACATCGGCCTGCGGACTGGAAGGTCCCGGGTTCGATTCCGGTCAAGGGCATGTACCTTTGGTTTCGGGCACATCCCCAGTAGGGGTGTGCAGAAGGCAGCTGATCGATATTTCTAACTCTCTCTCTCTCTTTTTTTTTTAAAAAAAATATATTTTATTGATATTTTACAGAGAAGAAGGGAGAGAGATAGAGAGCTAGAAATGTCGATGAGAGAGAAACAGCGACCAGCTGCCTCTTGCACACCTCCCACTGGGGATGTGCCCGCAACCAATGTACATGCCCTTGACCGGAATCGAACCTGGAACCTTTCAGTCCGCAGACCAACGCTCTACCACTGAGCCAAACCGGTTTTGGCATCGATGTTTCTAACTCTCTATCCCTCTCTCTCTTTCTCTCTGAAAAAAAATCAATAAAATATATTTTAAAAACAAAACAAAACAAAGCAAAAACTCTGAATGAAAAAGATAAGACGCAATATATTCTTTCCTTAAAAGTTTGTTAACTTAAAGGCTACGGATTTTATTTTATTTTAAAAGACTGAATGGTACTTTTAATCAGCACATCTTGTCTCTTCCTCAAATAATAAAGTTGAAGACAGAAATTTCATCCCACCTGTTTTTGGGGCTTTCGCAGACGCATAAGGAGTTCCTTTCTTCTTCCTCCTAGCAAGACAAGAGAATCCCACTGAAAAGGTTTCTACATGATGAGTACTGTTAATAAAATAATACTTGAAACTTTCAACCTCTAACCAACATCTTTGTAAAATACAAGTTAATATTTTATCTTGGAAGGAGCAATGTTGTCTTTCTCCACATAAGCATCTACAGGGTAAACTTTTAAAATATATATATTTTATTGATTTTTTTTTACAGAGGAAGGGAGAAGGTTAGAGTTAGAAACATACTGGGGATGTGCCCGAAACCAAGGTACATGCCCTTAACCAGAATTGAACCTGGGACCCTTCAGTCCGCAGGCCAACCCTCTAGCCACTGAGCCAAACTGGTCAGGGCTAAACTTTTGTTTTTGTAATTGCTTCCATAAGCAGGGGAGACATGTAAAGGCACGTACTTTCTAAGGACCGCAGAAATTCCAACAATCAGCAGGGCCAGGAGCAGCAGCGGACCAGCCACTATTGCGATGTTTGCTCCTAAAAGTGGAAGCATCACATTACAACAGAAGCGACCTGCAACCACATTTCATGATCTAAAACTCAACTTTGATTTGAAAATTCTTCCAGGGGTTAATGCATAAGGAAGTGAATACATGCTAGGCATTTATGGACATTGGAAAGCGAGAAGAAAGAATTCAAAATTCTGCTTAAGGTTTAGAGAAATAAAATATATTCCCTCTCCCCTACTTCCAAAGCAGTTTTCTTCTTATTATTAAATAATTTAATTTTTTTTCAGTTACAGTTGACATAAAAGAGTATATTAGATTCAGGTGTAAAACATAGCGATTAGACATTTATGTAACTTATGAAGTGTTCACTCCAATACGTGTAGCAGCCATCTGACACCAGATAGTTACTACAGTCATTTACATCCCCACGACTGCTTTTATGATGGACAAGTTGTACACTTTAATCCTTTCCCCCTTTACACCCATTCCCCAACCCCTATCCCAGGAGTCTGTTCCTTTGCTTATTTTGTTGTTGTTGTTGTTTTAGAGTCCACATAGAAATGAAAAAACATGGTACTTGTCTTTCAATGTCTGACCCATCTCACTTAGCAGATTACCCTTGGCCCCATCCATGTTGTCACTACTGGCAAGATTTCATTCGGAAAGGCAGTTTCCAATGTTCTCCGGGGATTTACTCTGAGCTTGTTGCTTGGTCCACATTAGGCTGGGAAGGTGTAAGGCTGTGACCCCAGCCAGGAGCTATCCAGGCAGGAAAAGAATCCGCCACACCGAGCTGCTCCCTCGGCTCAGGCCGCCAGTTCCCCCTGACGGTGGCCTGGGGACCTGGACCTTACAGAGGCCTGCGGACTGGGCTTCTGGTCACCAGAGCTTTGGACTGAAAGGAAGTACAGCCTGCTGGCCTCCGGCAGCAGTTCCGCCCCCCTGCACGAAACTGCAAATGTCTTCCCACAGCTCTCTCTGCTCTAAAAAAGGAGGCCACTTCACCGGCACCGTGGCAGGCCCCAAGCCTGTGGGAACTACACAAACCACTCAAAAGCGGTATCTGTTCTCACCCTTCTCTACCTGTGACTCTTGAGAAGAAAATATAGAGACAACCAGGAGTGGAAAAGTGTTGTTCATGCAAGCAAGGATAAGGAACTTAGAAATTTATAGAAATATCCGTGGTGTTTCTTATAAAAGTAAAAATGTTGGGAAAATTTAACAACAGAAACATCTAACAGTAAGGGAATGGTTAACTAAATAATGGTATTTCTATATGAAAAGATACTATTAAAGATACAAATAATTGTGCTTTTCAAATACTTAATAACATTGAAAATGCTCATAATACCATGTTAAGTGAAAAATAGATGCTACAAAACAATATAGGTTGTGCTATCATTTTGTCTCAGTTATAAATATGAGTATAATTGATTTGAGATAGTGGAATTTGGTGATTATTTATGGAAGCCGATTCATAGCATTTGTATTTATAATATTTATATTTTTCTAATCTTTCCAAATTTTATAAAATTAATATATAAATTATTTTATATACTGAAAGAAAGAAATGTCCTTTTAATGTTCATTACTTGAATAATTATATAATACTTATATGTTTAGAATTAAAAAAGTGTATAAAGGTATAGAATAAATGTATATCTCTTACCTCTATTTCTCCACAGAAAGCCAAATTATGTTTTCTGACATTGTTTCAGAAATACTAGAATATATACATCTTTATTTTTCCTTTTTTTTAAATACACATATTACAATGCTAGACTGTTCTATACCTTGCTTATTTAAGTTGTCAATTTATCTCAGAGAACTTTCTAGATTACTAACACATTTTTTCCCCAATGGCTAAAGAGTATACAGTTGCAAGATTTACCTAGCATTTGAAGGGCAAACACTAGCTTTCCTACTTGCAATACCACAATGAGTACCTGTAGGCATACATCATTTACACATGTGCAGATATCTCTGACACATGTGCTTCACGCCATTCATATGACAAAGAAAAGCAATTCTGTTGAAGCCCCTGTGACATTGGATGGAGCACCAGTCACATACTCTTGAGGAAATCATAAAATGTAAGTGCTCTACCTGTGGACATTTCTCCAGAGGGGATGAGTTTTGTGATTGTCTCGTCTTCTCTTTCTGTGGAATCCAAACTGGTTTTGCGCCACACCAATGAATCATTGCCTGGGAGAGAAGAGATATTGGGAAGAAAAACCGCATCCGTGACAACCGTTTGGGAAAGGAGATGGCCACCATCACATTACTTACTAACCTTGTGCAACCGGGCACCCAAGGAGCTCCACCTTCAAGGCGATCCTCTGGGACCACGTCTGGGGGATGACCCGCAGGTATCTGGCCACGATGGGAGGGATGAAATTGTTCATCACTGGGTCCCGAAAATTAAAGTTGCCCCGAAACACCTGTGGAAACAGGTAACCTTCTCCTGAAGATTCTATTAGTCAGTTTTTTATGAACCCACTAGTGGCCCAGTGATTGAAATTTGTGCACAGGTGTGTGTGTGTGGGGGGATGTCCCTCAGCCTGGCCTTCACCCTCTCCCTCAAAGGATGTCCTACAGCCGGTTTACAGGGATCGGGCCTAAACTGGCAGTCGCACATCCCTCTCACAATCTGGGACTGCTGGCTCCTAACCCCTCACCTGCCTGCTTGCCTGATTGCCCCTAACCACTCTGCATGCTGGCCTGCTCACCAAAAATGCCCCCCCTACCAGCCTTATCATCTCCAACTGCCCCCGGCCCTGTGCCAGTGTGCTCGCCCCTAACTGTACTCCTGCCAACCTGCTTGCCCCCAACTGCCCCCCTTACTGCCCCCCACTGATGACATGCTCACCCCCAACTGGCCCCCTTGCTGGTCTTCTCACCCCAAACTGCCCCTCCCACTGGCCTGATCACCCACAACTGCCATCCCTTCCTGGCCTGATCACCCACAACTGCCCTCCCCCCTTGGCCTCTAACTGCCTAACCGCGGCCCTGCCACTATTGGCTTTGTCCAGAAGAACATCCAGAAGGTCTCCTGGAAGTTCTCCCAATCTAATTAGCATAATACCCTTTTATTAGTATAGATTCACACCTGGCTACATAAAACCAAAGCCAGGATTCTATGTCTGTTGCATTTTTTAAGACACTCTTGATATTAAAGAGACAAGGTTCTGCAAAGAAAGGCCACGTTACCTAACTAAGCTGGTACTGAGAATCTGTCTTCTGAAAGCATGCTGATGAAACATTCGGAGGCCTGGTCTCCTGCTCAGTTCTTTTCCCCAGAGTTTCTCTTACCTTCTTTTCATTATTCACAATTCCTTTGTAGGTCCTCCACCTGGAGTTGTTGTTTTTGAAGTTCATCATAAAACTCTTAACGTAGAAGTTGAAATTTGGATATGTGGATTCTGTGGTCCGAATCCCTTGAAAGAAAACATTATGTTTAGGTCAGTTTTTAAAATGTGTTACAGACAGCATGTATTTTAACTTCAGGTTTCTTTTCTCCCCCACTCACGTGAAATCTCTATTCGTTTCACCGGCCAACGTGTCTTATTTGCATTGAGAAACCTGATAGCTGATGAGTGTTTTCACACTGAGATATGCCATAAAAAGTTTCACCAGCGAGGGATCAGCTCTCTGGCACATACATTCATATTTACCACCCACATGCAGGTTCTTCCACCGAGACAACGTGGAGATTAGGATGTAGTGGACTTTGAGGCATCTATTTCATCAGAAACATGATTGCAACCCCAAGTCATTTTGCAATTGTGAGACTGCACTTGTGTCAGTACCTGTTAATCTTTTTCTTTTTTTAAAATATATTTTATCGATATTTACAGAGAGGAAGGGAGAGGGATAGAGAGCTAGAAACATCGATGAGAGAGAATCATCGATCAGCTGCCTCTTACACACCCTCTACCGGAGATGTGCCCGCAACCAAGGTACATGCCCTTGACTGGAATCGAACCTGGGACCTTTCAGTCTGAAGGCCGATGCTCTATCCACTGAGCCAAACCGGATTTGGCAGTACCTGTTATTTTCTTCTCCTCTCCCAAATCTATTTCCAGCCACTCTTGTTTGTGGCTCTTGCTGCTGTCCGCCAAAGACCAGGATGGGCCGTGGTCCTGACGTCGGGCGTGGCCAGGAGACCAATGAACTTGTTCTCTAAACTCGTCGACCCACTGCCAAGAATCTCTGACTTGCCCGTCTGCCTCCAAACTTAAGGATGTGCTGCAACCTAGGAGAAAAGAGCACTGAAATACTTCAGACATAAAACCTAGAAATAGTCGTCGTTTTACTTCCATTGTGATAGCAAATCCATTAGGCAATTGCTAGTGTTTGAAGGACTCAGCTTGCATTTGACTCCCTTGTACTACATTATCTTGAAGTGGTTGCTGCTTTTGTTTTCGACGGGCCTTATGGAATTCACATTCCCTGTAAGAGACATCTCTTAGTCCCCAGTGTATGTAGACTTCCTTTTCTGACCTAAATTTATCCCAATTTTAATTAAGTGCAGGGGGCCTCAGAGGCTTAAAATGCTGAGGTTCTTGTCTATTCCACACTCTGTACCTTGAAGAGCAGGTACGCCAACTGCTCTGCAGACCAGTAAATTGTGCCTGACACCCATCCTTTGGACGGTCACTATCCCATGTCCAAGGCAGCTGGAGGGGCCACGTAAAGGCCACACTCCTCTTCCTGGACAAGGAAGACATCACATTGTTCTTCTTAAACTACGCCACTTTATGAGAGGGAGAAGACTACACCGAATATCTTTAAAAGCCTTTATTTTATATACTCATGCTCGATCACTTAATTCAAGAAACCTACCAACCAAGATGTACTATTTAAAAGCTTTTCTGGCCTTGGCTGGGTAGCTTAGTTGGTCTGAGTGTCATCCAATATGTCAAGGTTCGGGTTCAATCCCCGGTCAGGGCGTATAAAGGAAGCAACCAATGAATGCATAAATAAGCGGAACAAAGAGTAGACCTCTCTCTCAAATCAACTTAAATAAATTTTAAAGCCATTTCTGTTAAAATGAACATGGAATTTATCTTAAAATAAATGTCATTTCAGATTTTCATCCTTTTTTGGCAAGAGTTTGAGAGAGCTTAGATTATAAAGAAAAATATTTTCTGCTTAACCTTAATAGTAATGGGCTTATTGTCTTGTGTATTTTTTAATTTAAAAAAATATATTTTATTGATTTTTCACAGAGAGGAAGGGAGAGGGATAGATAGCTAGAAACATTGATGAGAGAGAATCATCGACCAGCTGCCTCCTGCGCACCCCCCACCGGGGATGTGCCCGCAACCACGGTACATGCCCCTGACCTGAATCGAACCTGGGACCTTTCAGTCTGCAGACCGACCCTCTACCACTGAGCCAAACCGGTTTTGGCTGTCTTGTGTATTTTTAAGTCACAGCATACTTGGTGATGTGTGACCTGAGTGGGGGGAGGGACCCCCAAATCCTTTAAACGGTATCACCTGAGGGATATGGAAGAATAAACGACCACGAGGAATTGGAAATATCAAATTCCTAAGAAAAGCATGATCCTTACCGTTGGAGGCAAACAGGAACCGCTTGTCTGACAGGGAGCCACTGAAATAGGAAACACAAACAGAGGAAGTGAGCTGCCTACTGGCTCTTAGCGACTGGCTCGGCACGATACCCAGTAGCACAGGGCTCAGTCTCCCCACACCCCACGTCACCGGCACAGCCCCCAGCAAGGCCACTGTCACCAGCCTCACCACGGGCATTCAGCATCAGGCCCAGCAAAGGTAAGAAGCAACTTTCCTACATTCATCTAAGTGACAAGTGGGCAGAACTCTGAGTCACTGCATATGAATAAAAATCATTTTATTTGAGAAGAAAATGCACATATGTAAAGTTTCAGAAACAACCTTAAATCTCAATCCTATATAATAAAAGCCTAATATGTTAAGTGTCCGACCGTTGGACCAGTCACTATGGCATGCACTGGCAACCAGGGGGCAGACGCTCTGATTGGTTGGTTAGCTTGCTGCTGGGGTCTGCCCTGATCCGGACTGGCGAGACGGGCTGGACCTGCTCAAGGACCCTCCCCATCCCCAATCATGCACCAGTGGGGTCCCTCGGCCTGACCCTGCACCCTCTCACCATCCAGGATCCCTCAGGAGGATCCCTCAGGGGATGTTGGGGAGCTGGTCTCAGCCTGATCCCCACAAGCCAGGCCAAGCGACCCCGCAGGTGCACGAATCCATGCACTGGCCCTCTAGTTAATTAACACATTGCAGACAGATCACGAGAATTCTCACTTCATATTACACAGTGTTTTACTAGGTAAGTACCATACTTACCTAGAAAAAAGATATTAACTTGTGAGAACATGTAATAAATAACTTCAAAATGCAATGGGGATTTAATTTTAAAGCCTGCCTTTACCATGTACATAAAACGTGTTTTGTACTCGTTCAATAGAAACTCATCTGGCCATTGGGTAAAGCTAGTGATAAAACGACTAGTCCACAGTGTGTCCGTATGAGATGACAGAGGCAGAAAGGATCACTGCTCTGAACAGTTCCTTTGGTTCAGCTTTCACCATAAATGTCCCACTCGCCGCCAACAATCAAAGACCACAGCGAGAAGTGACGAGGCCTGGCCTCTTTTAGAAGGACAGCGTGTCATCTGCTAGCTGCCCCCTCTACAGACTTTGCTACCCCTTTCCTTGGGGGTCCTGCTCCAGCACGTTGCTCTGAACGGCCTCAACCCCGTTTCTCTCTCTGATCACACAGCACCAAGCCATGAAGCAGCGCCTGCTTCTGGGTGACAAGGGACAGCTGTCACTGGGAGAAAACTCAAAGCATTTCACAGACTGGCCTGAACTGGCCCTCACCGCTCTAAGACAGCCTCCAGCGCATCGGCATTCGCCTTTGGGCCTCCAGAGCCCTGCTGCCCCACAGCCTGTAGGGGAGAACTTATTAAATTATCAGCCTTGTTCTGTGCTTGCCTTCTTCGGAAGAGAAAAGATTTCTAAGACCTAACACCATCTTTAACTTTCTAAAAACCCACCACTAACTCAATGGTGTAAAAATATATAGAACCAATAGAAAATCTGGAACTCTCAAGATTAATCTTAGGTACACAGTACTACTGTATTAGATACTAGAGGGAAACACAAAAAGGCAGATGTCGCCAGCCCTGCGTGGCTCAGTGGTTGAGCATCAACCTATGACCCAGGAAGTCACGCTTCCATTCCCAGTCAGGGCATATGCCCGGGTTGAAAGGTTCTATCCCCAGTGTGGGGCATGCAGGAGGCAGCCGATCAATGATTCTCTCTCATCATTGATGTTTCTGTTCCTTTTCCCTTTCCCTTCCTCTTTGAAATCAATAAAAATATTTTTTAAGGTAGACGTCATGAGTGTGGCATTATTGTACAATCTGAGAATAGGAGTCATATTTTAAATGTCTCGCTCTGAATTATATATGGCAATATTGGACAGAGAGTATGGAACTGTGAAGTCCGCAGAGGACTCTACAATAGTTAGACAAGAGCATGAGTGCCTTCCCATCAACGTTTTTCTTAGAGGTGTCAGGTAGTCAAACTCTCTGGATTAATATTCTCTCTCATATTCTTTGTCCACCCGCAGGCAGAGGTTCCGTCAACTCAGGCGCTCTCCATGGGTTCTGTTATAACTGCTGTCCCGAATGCAATGCAGGCCCCATTCATTTTTCTTATGAGAAAACTCAGACCCACACGGGTCAGGGGACTTGACTAAGTTCACATTTTAGTGGCAAAGCCGGGAGGAGGGCCCAGCTCTCCTGGCCTTTAAGAAAAGATGCACAGTGTTGTCATTCATGCTTAACTTTTTATTAAGATTTATCTAGAGCCTTTCTTTGACGGGTCTTCCCATCTTCTCTAATGTCCCTGCACTGAGTATTTCACTTGAAATTTGGCCCAACTAAACCCAAACAATACTGCTGCAAGCCTACACTTGTCCCCGCTGCCAGGAAACAGTAAGATTTTGCTGCTGTTGCTGAAACGGAGAAGTTAGAATAAGAGGGGTAACTTTGGAGTGACCCCTGAGAAGAAGATGCCAGGGAAGGCTCAGCTTCTAACAGCTCCTTCCTCACTTTCCTCCATTATCAGCGGGGATGGGTTTTTTTTCCCACAGCATTCTGCGGAACTAACTGAATAGGACCAGTTAGAGAATTCCATGGGTACGTGTCCTCTTCTAAAAAAAAGAAAATGCCCTCGGGATGTGGGGGCGCAGAGGCTTTCACAGATTAGGGTGACTGTGTTCAATCAGATTCCAGGAACTGCCGGCCTTCCCAGCGGGCCACAGAAGCAATCAAGAACAGTCTGATGTAAACAGAAAGACAGGCCTTCCCGGCCTCCGGTTGGAACCATCCTCCTCCTGTGAAGTCAGCACCTCTTCCTGATTCCATTCTGGTCGCCCCAGATCCAGGAAGCAAGCTGACCCCGGATGAACCCCAAAAGAGCCCTGGATATTTACTCTAGGGGCTCTTTCTTCCTCCGCTGCAATGCTTCCTTCTGTGTTTTTTCCTGAACACCAAACAATCATGTGTGGGAACAGAAGTTCAATGACCGCATGTGCACTGGCTCCCCAACAGCAAACCAGCACAGATAAAAAAAAACAACACAAGTGCTCCCTGAAGACTTGGGAATCTCAATGAATGAAAAAGCCCATCAGCCTACAGTTCACTCCTCTCCGAGAGCAAAAAGGCAGTGCAAAATCAGAGCTCGAAGGAAGAAGGGACCTTGATGGAATTTTCTGAATTTTCTCTCTGCTCACATCAACACAAAACAGGAATATCTCTTCAAATAATGATATGGAATGTGAAGCAAGAATTGTCCTAATCCATTAATGGTTCAGGTTTCGGTACTCTTTTTTTTTGCATTGAGGTTTAATTTCAAATTATATAAAGCAGCTTCACATGTATTAAGCTCCACTGATATTGCAGAAGTAATTGAGGACATAATGTTTACTATCATTCAGTGGTTTTAATAATTTTTATTCAAAACTAAAAGAAAATCTTAAACCTTTCTTTACTCCAAACTAACATGTTTCCTTTTGGTCTTTTTGTTTTTTTATTTTTTATATTTTAATGTTTTTATTATTATTATTTTAAAATATATTTCATTGATATTTTACAGAGAGGAAGGGAGAGAGATAGAGAGCTAGAAATGTCGATAAGAAAGAAACATCGACCAGCTGCCTCTTGCACACCCTCCACTGGGGATGTGCCCGCAACCAATGTACATGTCCTTGACCGAAATTGAACCCGGGACCTTTCAGTTCTCAGACTGATGCTCTACCACGGAGCCAAACCGGTTTCGGCCCTTTTGTTCTTTTTGAAGGGTTGGGCACATGGTCTTTGGACTATAACTTAGTGAGCTTAAGCCAACACCCCCAAATCCAGAAATCAATTTTTTTTTTTGTCTCAAAGTATACTTGTGAGTCCACAGATTGGGTCTTTGAGACGTGAAATAAATTTTCTTACAAAAACAAGATTATCATTTGTGGTCAAGATCCTCATTTGACACACAATATCACTAAACTCTAATACATTCAAATAAAAAGTAATAGTGACAGCATTGTAATTAGCTCGTTATTAATATTAGAAATGGAACAAAGGGAAGGCCAGACATTATTCAACACGGCATCGGGCAGCTCCACTAGGAAACTGCAACTTTGCACACCCAGAGAACCCCCCCCCCCCCCCCGTCCATTCCCTGCCCATCGCTGGGGGAAGGGACTGGACAAAGGGGAAGACGGTGCATGTGCAGTGAGGGGGGTAATGTGGGGAAGGTGCCTGTCAGTCAAACCTGGGAGCAGAGGTCACTGGCTGGAGGGGGCAGGGCCACTGCGAGCCCAGGAACATTTGGGAATGCGTAGTCCTCTGGGCAAAGGAGCTCACTCTCTTGGCTCTCTGGTTTTGTGCTCCTGTTTCCCTTCATTTGCCCGCGTTCCCTCCAAAGCCACGTGGCCTGTGGACCCCACACACAATGGGCTGGTGGACCGCCCCGGGCACTCAAGCTAAGCCAGCCTGATGCCGGATTGGTCTGTGCCCCAACATGGAACGAGAACTCTTGGTAACGGCTTCAATCCCAGCTCTTTTGAAGCTACAGTTACACTTCTCCGATGGGACAGAGGGAAATGGGGCCTTGGAAACTCAGGGGTGTCATTCCACAGAAATAAAGCTTCCTATACCACTGCATCCTTCCACGTGACGTTAACCAGGTAAGCTAGTTCACAATCCGTCGTGAGGACGGAATAGTAAAACACGATCGTGTCCTTTCCGCATGCAAGAGGGGACTAGGGCCGGACGGCAGGGAGAGCTATGCCCAAGCTCTTCCAGCGGTGGAAGATGTAGGTCCTGACCTACTCTCGGATCCCGAAATGCCCGTCCCCTCTGGTTTGTGCTGTGTCCTCGGGACCAAGAACGTGCGACAACCTGTCAGAAATGCCAGAGTCACAGTCGTGGGGAGACATTCCCAGGGGCAGACGGGCGTGAGGAAGGGAGATAAACACAGAGGCCCGAAGGCCACTTTTCCCTCACTGGGCAGTCGTCCAGGGGAGCCTCCCTCCGGGCCTTTCCCGCTGCTGTTTACGTGGGGACATCTGGTCCACCGTGCAGCCTATATTTAGTCCCCATGGCTCCAGTTTCCCACTCCAGGAGCTGAGGAAACCTGAAAGCATCAAGAGCTGAGGCTGAAACATTTAAAGTAGCTGACATACTTTTTCTTATGAAGCTACTAAAAAAGCAAAGGATAATTAATACCAAACAGAGAAGTAAACAATGCCAACCAACGCCATTTTTCTTCACTCCCGAAGTACTATTCATCGTTAAGAGACTGTCTCTAGGAGCCTTCTGGGGAGTGCGTAATTCAGAACGGGCTCACTTCAGCTCCTGTTTCCCTTCCGTATCTTCAATAATACTGAAGATTCACTAATAAATTCCTGAAACCGGAAAGACTGAAAAGAAATCAAGTCTTTGTTCTCTCCACGAAAGCACCTGAGTAGAAATGCTGAATAATAAAATATGACCCATTTTAATTTACTTGTCAGCATAACCAGTGAGCTTTTTTCATTTTTTATTACTGCATGTACCTTCCTCACAGACACTATAAAATGCTACTGTCACACTCACACATATTTCCCCCAGTTGATAAACCCTTGTTATCACATATCTGCTGTTCCTTCTTTTTTTATATATAATATATTTTATTGATTTTTTTACAGAGAGGAAAGGAGAGGGATTGAGAGTTAGAAACACCAATGAGAGAGAAACATCCATCAGCTACCTCCTGCACACCGCCCCCTGAGGATGTGCCCGCAACCAAGGTGCAGGCCCTTGACGGGAATCGAACCTCTGACCTTTCAGACCTTTCAGGCCACAGGTTCTACCCACTGAGCCAAACCGTTAGGGCCAACATTGTGAGCTAATTATGCGTTGGGGTTACCTTCCAAACAAAAGGCAAAGTACTTACTCCCTTGAGAGCACACCATTGGCCAGGATTCCTTGGTATCGACTTAACCCTTTGTGCTGGAACACGCTGATCTGACCGCCCAGCTCATCTGCAATGATCCCGGCATGGACGGCCGCCTTGCACAACAGAGAGTTCTGAAACACAGCAACACTGTCACTCACGGCTTACTCAAGAAGGCATCGAAAATATACTGGGAGTTTTCCACTTGGTTATAACCTGTGGTCAGCATCTCCCATGGACCCATGACATTGCTGAACTATAATTCATTGAAATAAAAAGTAAAGGGGGAGGGGAGTGTTAATATATCACTATCTCAATGACATCAGAGTCACCATACGTAAGCTGACTGGGTTGGTAGGTAGAGAATTTACGTAGCAATGGTCTTCCCAACGAATAACACCTCCTAGGGGCCATGTCCTTGTGTAGTTACCTCCCACACGGACTCGGAACTGGCCGTGCAGCTTGTTCTGTGCAGCTGCGCATGTCAGTGAGGCCACTTTGGACCCTCTGGCCCCAGGTCACGGGCCACATGGCTATAGCTGTAGGAGTGGCAGAAAATTGATCAGAGTTTCTTACATTTGGTTTACCAGATGTACGTACTGAGGATCATTTGAACCTACCCCACCACAGCTTCATTTTACAATTAATTTAGAGATTTAGGAAGGCATAGTAGACAAAATAGTAACACCGGACCATGAAACAGCTGCCGTCTGGTGTGAAAACCCAGCAGGGGCACCTGCCTGGCAGTGTAGCCGGAGGCCCTGGGACTGAAGGTGGCCTGTTGGACAGCGGGGCCGGAGAAAGGACTAGAACTTTTCAGCGGGTTGCCCAGGTCCTAGGATCCCATGAGCACGGCTCTGTGTGGAGGACGATGAGATAGACTGTAACCTGTCTTGCTAGGAGATTCCCTTGTTAGGAAGCTCTCCTAGGAAGGCCCACATGGCAAGGAGCTCTGGACAGCCTCCGGCCGAAACCCAGGGAGAAACTGAGTTCCCCATCTGACAACCCGAATGCAGCCAACACCACGTGAGCTTAGAAGCAAGTCTTTCCCCTGGAAAGTCTCAGGGGAGCCCGCAGGCCTGGCTGACCCCCTCAGGTGTGGAAGCAGAGGACTCCGCTAAGCCACGCCCAGACTCGCACCCCATAGACCGCGAGAGAGAATACAAGTATTGTTTGAAGCTTCTGAGTTTGAGGTGATATCGTCTAAAGAGGCACGAATCAGACTTCTCTGAAGAGGTCAGTTTTCAAAATACAAATTTTCCCTCCAGATAAAATCATTCTAAAAGCAAATGGTGTACAATCAGTGAGTGAGCCAAATGGGCGAACTGTTTGCAGTACTTGCAAGTCTATTGTGCAGGAAACCATTTATTTGCTGGTTACATTGAACAAGAAAACTGTCCAGAGGAGGCAAGATAAACCACTAAGTAAGAAAAAATTAGGCTTCCTTTCAAACTGTACATAATTCTTAGGTTTCTTGCGTGGTACAGGAAATAATAGAGAAAACTTTTCTATTGCCTACAGGGAAAGCTAAACTTTTTATTTCTCTTAGTTAACTTCCTGAAGTAATTTAGAAAGAGCCTGTGCCAAATATATTTTCAAACTGAGGAGGTATAAATCATTTTAAGGTTCAAACAATTTACAGGCCAAATGAATATCCCGTGTCAATCTTGTAAATGAAGACAAACACACAAAAAGGAAACAAAGACCAAAATAACAAAAACTGCTGCTTCCAGAATCAGGATGTGCTAAAAGCAAAAATTAAAGCCAAGTTTTTTCCCCCTCCTGCAGGAGATGAAATATCAACCTTCTAGAATATGTATGCTTTCCCCACGATCTCATCACATTTCTAATAACTCAAGCAGATTCCTGTAAAACTACTTATTTTAAATAGCAATATCACATTTTAAAAATCAGGCATCAGATTTCCAGCGTAGAAATCTGTAAATAATAAAAAATGAAAGATTGTGCACCTGGAAACAGGATACATACTTTATAAAAAATGACTTCCTGTGAATTAATTTTTCTCTGAGAAAAATGTATATAATCCAGAAAGTCTCATTGGGCACAGGAAATGGAGGAGCAAGAAGGGAGGGGAATGATAGGTAAGAACAGGACAGAGGGCTGCCCGCACTGGTGTCAGACTCACATTCACCGTTCTGTGACATGAATGCTCATGTCCTTGGTTATTATTACATGAACCAAAGGGAGTGTTAAAATAAAGAAATCAAGTATAACAAAAAGATGGTCTCTTATTAAAACCAGATGGAACTACATTCTCAGGTTCTGTCTTACCATTTCAAATGCTTAATGAGAGATGCTAAAAGTAGTATTGAATAACCTTGTTTTTTGTACTTATTATAGTATTTCATTTATTCTAGGAAAAAAAGAGAGTTGTATATCTATCTACAGAGTTTTAGATCTTATTTGATTTTACTTTGTAATGAATTTAGGCAAAGCCATAACATCCCCCCCAATCACTTACATCTCTATATCCATCCACCATGTTCCCAAAAATGTCTCCTGCTATGTCTCTACAACCAGCTGGGCAGAATTTGCTTTAAAAAAAAAAGAAAAGAATGAATTCAGATTTTATGAAATAATAGTTAAATGTAAAAGTATTAAAAGTGCACTTAAAATAATCTCTCTCTCCATAGAATACACAGGAGGGAATACCTTGCTTTAATGACAAGTCAGAAACCTGATTTATGAAAACACAGGTTAATCTAAAATATTACTCTAAAAGCAAGTTTTACACAGTAATTATTGATTTTATATACGGATGCATTATATACCCTATTAAAAAATGAGCTTTCCTAAAGAAAAAAAAATTTAAAGCAAAATTTCTAAACACTATATATAGCAGGACCTCGTTTTTATAAAAAGATACTTAAAATGTGTAAATAACTTACATTTTTTTATGGATAAAAGGAAGACAAAGAATTCCATGTCTGGATTCTAGTGGGATTTTGAGAAACTTTCACTTTCTTTGTTATTTTACTATGCGTTATCTTGATTCACTCTATTAGCACTACCCAATAGAAACATAATGGAAGCCACAAATGTAAATCTAAAGATTCTAGTAGCCACATTAAAAATGTAAAAAAGTTTTCTCATCGGCCATTCCTTCAAGAGTCAACATATAATAGGCTATGAATGACAGCTATACACCTACAAAAAAACATGCTAAAAGAAAGTCAAAATACTGTAAGAACAATGGCAACTTTGAAGATGAAGGCCATATGTCCTTGTTTCTATATATACACTGCATTACGATAATGTTTACTCGGTTTGTTTAAAAAGAATGTATCAGCCCAAACAAATTCCAAAATAGCAGTCACTTTGACTTCATTTCCTCCCAGTTTCCTCCTGCTGACTTAGCGAATTAGATGAGTAACAACATGTAGTTATCAAAACGACCCAAATAAATAACTCACAGTTCTTTCCCATTGACCTAATGGAGTCCAGCATTGCAGTAATAATCAAGGAATTAAGAAATGAAAATAATGGGGAATCCTGCTACAGAGTTATAGACCCTTATCCTCGCCCTTAGAGACAGATTATTTCAGAATTCAGATATTTTGGTTTTTTTTTAAAAAAAATTTATTTGTTTGTTTGTTTTTTGATTTTAGAAATTAAGACAGTTCCAATGATGTATATCATGTAAAACCCTGTGAGGGCTGCTCATGTTAATAAAAATACTAAAATATCTGTGCCAAATATACAAATAGTCCTATTAAATCAAATACAGACTAAGTAGATGCCTTCATTTTAGTCCAATTTTGATGTCAAATGAATTTAAGGTCACACTAATAAAGTATTGCCATCAAGTGAGTTACAAAATTTTTTTGTCTTTCAAAGCTTTCTGCATTTCACAGGGATTGTGGACCTTTATTAGTCATTATACCTCATATTTACCTAAACACTACAAACGCTGGGCTACAACTTGGATCAGTGATTTTCAACTTTTGTCATCTCCTGGCACAAAAATATAATTACAGCCAAAACTGGTTTGGCTCAGTGGATAGAGCATTGGCCTGCGGACTGAAGGGTCCCGGGTTCAACTTGGTTGCGGGCACATCCCCGGTGGGGAGTGTGCATGAGGAGTTGGTCGATGTTTCTCTCTCATCGACGTTTCTAGCTATCTATCCCTCTCTCTTTCTCTCTGTGTAAAATCAATAAAATATATATATATATATATATATATATATATATATATATATTTAACTACAAAAATTCTGCAGCACACCAAAAACAAACAAACACAACAACATATTTTTTACTGATCTGACAAAAAAATAATTATCATTTTGATTCATTCACACTGGATGGCTATTGTTGTATTGGCTATTGTCATTTTTTAAATTGACAGTGTAAGGGAAAAGAGGTCACTGTCCCTGACTAGTCAGGTATTGCATGTTTTGTTTGTTTGTTTTTTAGCATAATTTATTCAGAGGAAGAGAGAGGAAGAGTTAGGAACATCAATGAGAGAGAAACATCAATCAGCTGCCTCCTGCACACACCCCACTGGGGATGTGCCCACCACCAAGGTACATGTCCTTGACTGGAATCAAACCTGGGACCCCACCCCTCAGTCTGCAGGCCAACGCTCTATCCACTGAGCCAAATCGACCAGGGCAGGTACTGCATGTTTTAAAAATTCTTGCAGCCCACCAGTTGAAAATAGCTATCTTAGATGATCTGGAACCATTACCTTCCTCAGTATATTCCCCTCTTTAGGACTGAAAATGATCACTGATGCCCAGCGGCCCTGTCACCGCTGGCGCTGCACGGATCACTGAAAAGATCTCGGGGAATGTTGACGAATATCTACATTGGATGAAAGGTGACTTTATAGGGCAATATTTAATTATTGGTCACTTTTATTTTTGTTTTTTTTTCACTACTAGACTCAGTACTGATTAACACTAGAGTTGACTCTTCATGTAAAATAATCTCACTTAGTGGAATGTCTGAGATGATCAGGACCATGCAGGACAGACTGAAGTGTGTAATCCTGGGCAAGTTACTGAACTGCCTTGTGCCTCTGTCTTCTGTGTATGTCAGAACCTACTTTGTAGGCTGGGACATTCACATGAGTTACTTTTATGCTAAGTCCAGGCACTAGGTACCTGGCCACAAAGAAAGCACTCTAAGGAGATAGAGCTGTTGTCGGCAATGATCTCTAGGCCAGTGATTCTCAACTGAGTATGAATTTTTCCCACTGAGAGACATTTGGCAATATCTAGAGACATTTCTGGCTATCACACTGGCATGCAGAGGGTGGAGGCCAGGGCTGCTGATGAACATCCAACAACGCACAGAACAGCTCTTTATAACAAAGAACCATCCAACCCGAAATATCAACGGTGCCAAGGTTGAGAAATCCTGCTCTAGGCTCTTTTACTTTATAGATGAGGAAATGTACATCAAAAAGATTGAGCCATTTTTCCAGTTAAAGCTGGGATGGAATGTTCATCTCCTGTTCTCAGTAGGTTTCTCTTTTGTGGGAAAGATAAAATCAACCCTCCAAAAGCAAAATAATTAACCAAAGTCACTCCCCAATACAGGCCAGGTAAAAAAAATATTGGCTCACTGGTCCTGTAGTAGAACTCAGGGGTCGGCAAACTGGGGCTTAAATCCAGCCTGCTGCTTGTTTTTGTAAACAAAGTATTATTGGGACATAGCCCTGCTCATTTGTTTACATCTAGTCTATGATGACAACTGCAACAAAACTGTATGACTACGTGCAAAAAGAGACTGCGTGACTGCAACACCTAAAATATTTACCACCTGACCCTTGACAAAAAGTTTGCTGACCTCTGCTGTCTAAGAAACCATTTCAAATATTCCTCATGAGTTCCAACATAGATGACTTACAAAAAAATAAATACAAGTAATATCTGGTTTAATGTCAAGGTAAACAAAATGTTCAGCAACATATGCCTGCCGCCCAGCCATATTTACCTGTATTCTGTCTCCGAAAAATGGTTAGCTCGGTCCAAACACGTTATCAAATCTGTCATAAAGATAATTGTAATCAGAAGACTGGATGGATCTTAAGATACCCACGCTTGAAAGATAGCTTTTAAAATAAGAAAAGATAAATTTTGAAAAGCATTTATTCTTCATAATTGATTTATACTGTTCAGTTTAAAAAATAAACAAAAACTGAGCACATCTGTAATAGTCTACAATAAAAATAAAGTGAAAAAAAATCTAAATTGCAATCCTTTCACTTTTTATATGGGGAAAGGTCGGGGAAAACACAAACAAAAACTAAACACAGTGTCCTCAGGATTTGACAGTTCCTTCATCTCTCTTTCCTACCACCAATGATGGTCTGTCAGTGGTCGTTCAGTGAGTGACAACACAATCTATTTCCAACACAAAAACCAACACTGGTTAGTTACTAGCCACTACGTGCCTACAAAGATCGTGTGTATTCATTCCTTTGGCAGAAGGAAAACAATTTGAAAGCCCAGTGTGGTTCATAGAGAAGGTTCAGGAACATTGTAATTTAACAATTTAGCTGGAGGCACCTGAGTGACCCAAGGACCAGGTGTTTAATGAAAACACAAACAGCCTCTCAACTTTGATCAATCAGGACCAAGGACTTAGCAAGAGGGTGCTCTTTGCATATGGAACCAAACTAATACCCAACAACAGAGATGCTAAGATACTGTGGATTTTGATCCTTTTTATCAACCTAGTATAATTTCCAAAATATCCCACACTTGCAATAGTTTTTTCTTTTCCTTCATCTTTTCAATCGTTCTTAGGGAGTAACATCTGGTAAGCACTGGCCATACTGGGGCTTGCCTGGATTGCTCAGATCTGATTGGCTGGGAGGGCAATGAATGGTACACCCCCTTCTCAGAGTACTTCAGCCAGAGGGGACTGACCAGCAGAAATTCTGGGCACCGCTGTGCCCTGGGCAGACATGGGTAGCTGCATGGTCATTACTCTGGAGTACCGGAGGCCTGCCAGAGCCCATGATTCCCTTCTCTCCTGCTCAAGTGTCAGCTGCATGGTTAGGGGACTCTGTGATGATAGTGACTACACCCTCTCATACTCACACTCCTCCGGCTGTGCTGGTGCACTGGTGTGTGTGTGTAAAGGGGTGTGGGTAATTGACCAAATGTGTGTCCTGAGCTAAGAAACAGGTCGGTGGAGGACTCCAGAGAAGAGCCAGACCTCAGAAGGGTGACAGGGGCCCCAAAGATGCTCCACCCAAGGCTACTAGGAAAATGAGATCAACTCTCTTATGTCAGTTGATCAACTTAACATGTTCTATAAAAGCAGTCAATTCAGACCCAACTACAGACAATGCATTCCTCTTTTGCCTCACATCTTTTTTTTTTTTAATCTTATTTTATTGATTTGTTTTTACAGAGAGGGAGAGGGATAGAAAGTTAGGAACATCGATCAGCTGCCTCCTGCACACCTCCCCACTGGGGATGCACCTGCAACCAAGGCACATGCCCTTGACCGGAAACTAACCTGGGACCTTTCAGTCCGCAGGCCGACAGTCTATCCACTGAGCCAAACTGGTTAGGGCTTGCCTCACATCTTAATGACATTGCATTCCTCTCTTGCTTCACATCTTAATTCTGTATCTGAGGTCACAATTCTGTCCAGAGATAGTGAAAAGAAGCAAGAGGCATTCTTAGACAGACAGAGGAATACAGATTTGGGCTAAAGCATCTGCTGTACCTGGATGGTCGCTGCTGGCATAGGTGAGCAGAAAGCCCCGCCCGGAAGTGTGGGATCCACTCGCAAAGCGAACAGTTATTTCATTTGTGTCCAGCACGAGCTCTTTGGGAACATTCATACTTCCACAATATGGTCCTAAAAATAAAGCACAGTTTTGGGCACATTTCAAAATTTAGACCAGCACAAAGAATTGATATACGGCATTTTTCTCCGTTAGTGGTCAAATTTACCAGGACAAACACAAATGTAAGACTGTAATAATCACTCAGCTGGAATTCTGTTTAATACTGAGACTGATAGTGAACCTGATTATATGGACAAGCCAAAGGGGGAAATGGCTAACTCTGGATAAGTAACAGGCTAGGGCTAGTTAGCTGTGAACAACCCAAGAGATAGGGTTTTTGTAAAAAAAAAAAAAAAAAAAAGACTAACAAATAAAAGTCAAATACATGTAGTTGTACAAAAATTTTTTTATCACAAAAGTGATATTCTCCTAAACTTGCTTAAAGTACTATTTAAATGTTTGTGTCCCACCGAAACCGGTTTGGCTCAGTGGATAGAGCATCGGCCTTTGGACTGAAAGGTCCCAGGTTCGATTCCGTCAGGGGCATGTACCTTGGTTACGGGCACATCCCCAGGAGGGGGTGTGCAAGAGGCAGCTGGTGGATGATTCTCTCTCATTGATGTTTCTAGCTCTCTGTCCCTCTCTCTTCCTCTGCGTGAAAAATCAATAAAAAATATATATATTAAAAAACAAAACAAAACAAAAAAACCCACCAAGAGTTTAAAATAAATAAATAAATAAATAAATAAATAAATAAATAAATAAATAAATGTTTGCGTCCCCTCAAAATCCATATATGGAAATCCTAATACCCCAATGTGATGGCAGTAGGAGGCAGGGACTCTGGGAGGTGCTAGGCCATGAGGGTGAGGCCCCATGAATGGGATCAGTGCCTTCATAAGGAGGCCTCAGAGAGCTTGCTTGCCCCTCTGCCATGTGGAGACGCAGAGAGAAGGCTATACACTTGGAAGCGGGGCCACTGGAGTGAATCTGCCCACACCGTGACTCCCGGCCTCCAGACTGTACGAAATGGATGTCTGCTGTTTTTAAGCCATTCCGTCTGAGGTATCTTGTTAACCAACTAAGACAGGTAGTAAATTTTTAAAAAAATGTTATCACAAAAATGATATTCTAGGGGCCTCTTAAATTTGCCCCAAGAAACTAACAAATTCCCTATTTTAAGGAGATCCCAGAATTAAGAGTCTGTCCAATGCATGGTAAGCACCATATTCCCATGCGGTTTCCCCATACACATTGATCTCTCTCTCGCCGTGACTCTGGTTAACCTGTATAATTTATTTGATTTATAAAATAAAGGTCATAAAAAGTAGAATAGTTTTTAAAGCCTTTGAAATTCCATAATATAAATTATACAATTAGCTGAAACCGGTTTGGCTCAGTGGATAGAGCGTTGCCCAGCGGACTGAAAGGTCCCAGGTTCGATTCCGGTCAAGAGCATGTATCTTGGTTGTGGGCACATCCCCAGTAGGGGGTGTGCAAGAGGCAGCTGATCGATGATTCTCTCTCATCGATGTTTCTAACTCTCTATCCCTCTCTCTTCCTCTCTGTAAAAAAAAATATCAATAAAAAATATTAAAAAATAATAAAAATCAATGGAAAAATATCCTTGGGTGAGGATTTAAATAAATGAATATAAATTATACAATTAAGAGTATTACACATTGTTTTAGAATAAGTTGCTTGAAAAACAATAGGAAGCTCAATGAACTTTCAAAGGACAAAATTAGATGTAGAGCTAAAAAGGAAATAAAATATCTTCCCAAGACTACTCAAGTTAAAGTTTAGTTGTCATCTTAAAAGTCATGTATGCAAGACACAATAATTTTCCCGAAAGTAGGAATTAATAATCAGATTAAAAAATTATTTATTAATGAAAAAGAGAGAGAAAGAGGAGGAGAGAGAAAGAGAAAAGAGAGAGAGAGAGAGAGAAGAGGGAAGGAGGGAGAGATGGAGGGAGGGAGAGGGAAACTGATTCTTGTATGTGCCCTGACAGGGGCTCAAATATACAACCTTGAGGATGAGCTTTTCTTACGAAAGCCTTTTTATGCCCAAATGATATGGTTACTGTTAGTGTTCTCCATCCTGACTTGTAAAAAAGGTCTACAACTGTCCTTAAACGTTCCCAAAGTCAATATCATTGGAAATTCAAACGTGAGCTTGATAACTTCTAACTTTGACTAGGGTTCTAGTCTCCCTCCTGGGCTGTGTTCCTGGATTGGAGAACCCACCCCGACTCACAGTCAGACTGAAGTCCGCCCCTTCTCTCCTGGGTCCTAAAACCATTAGCAGACCTCAGTGTAGACTCCCAGTTCTGCTTCCCATCTGCAGGTGCGGGGTGTTCCACAGACCTGGACTTGCCATCTAACTCCCCGCACCTCTACCCTTGCCTGTGAGGCAGGCTCCATCCTACTTTCCGGTCCCAAATTCCCTCCCCCTGGGGCCCAGCAGAAAGGTGCTTCATCAGGTGGGCTGAAAAATCAGGAAACACCAATAATACTTCTCCCTCCTGTGCAATGTGACTGTAGGCCTGCACTGTGGGAAGAGCTATGGATGATTCAGAATGGACTGGCCCTGTGGCATTTGGCACCTGACGTGAGGCCCAGACAATGGGCTAATCCCCTGGACAAAAGGAAGAAAGGGCCGGAACCACAGGGGCTGACTCCTCTGAGCACAGTAGGCCAGTTCCTCTCAACACATCCCTTGTTTGGGGCCACTGTTCCATGAGCAGCTGAGAGGGGAAACCCTTTATCTTCCCATGCGTGAATAAAAGAAAACTGTCCAACAAGGAAGAATGCACCATCTGCTCGGAGCCAAGCCCGGAGCCCTCCATCCTCTGGCAATCGGACACTCCGTGCAGCCGTTTCTAGTAGCGCTCCGTTCTCCGGGGGTCGCCCGCCTAGGTCTCTGGACATCCCCAGGCAGTCACAGTTGGGTTAATAACTCTTCCAAGTCACTTCAGGTGGGTCTATGCTTTTGAGCTTGAAACCGATGGAGCTAAATTATTGTTTCATCTGTGAGAGGGATGTATTTTAAAAAATAGATACCGTATTTGCCAGCGTATAAGACGATTTTTTGGCCCTGAAAAATACCATATTTGCCGGCGTATAAGAGACTGGGCGTATAAGACGACCCCCTAACATTTCCACTCAAAATACAGAGTTTGTTATATACTCGCCGTATAAGACTACCCCCCACTTGGAGGCATATTTTTCAGGGCCAAAAAGTCGTCTTATACGCCGGCAAATACGGTACATACTGCTGAGAGAGAGAGAGAGAGAGAGAGAGAGAGAGAGAGAGAGAGAGAGAAAGAGAAAGAGAGAAAGACCTTCTGCATAACTACTCTTTGGTGAAAAACACAGAGACCAAGGGAAAACCCAACTCCTGAGAGATCTGTCCTAAATCAGACAACAAAAAGTCTTCCTGGAAACCTTCAACTTGATAAGCATCTTCTGAAGCCCACATTTAATTTCTTATGACAGCAAAGAGCATGCCAGTGGGCCTAACGGGCATTCCCCGGGAGTGCCCTGGCAGCGCCAGCCTCGGGCACGAAGTGGCACCCGTGGGCACGGGCCAGATCTGTTCTCGGGCCGCGCTGCTGACACCACCTCCAGAACCGCTGAGGCTGCAACGGCCACGCCACTGACTCCGGTCCCTTTTCCATTTGTGTTTTTGTGTGTTTTTTTCTTCAGTGCAGTCAAACGGCGAGGCTTGTCCTTGCTGGCTAATTGCAAGAGTGCCATTGTCCAAAATTACTGAATTTTCAGGGCCATTTTCTTTGAAAAGGGAGGAAATTAACATGAAAAAAGGGATATTCCTGGACCGTGCCATTAACACCATAGTCACGTAAGACTGTAAGCTGTGTCCCTGGAGAGCGATGGTCTCCGGTTCCCAGACAAAAATCAGTGACAGGTGATAAATGGACCCGGCGGATTCCTAGACAGAGGTGTGGCTTTCCTTGGGGCCACGGCATGTCCAGAAGTGCCCTACCCCTGGCGCTCACCACCCACCGAGGCCATTACTGCTCCCCCAACAGAAGGGTAATTACTGAAACTAAATCACAGTGCGGTCTCCGGGGAAGTATGTGGGGTAGAGGAGGAGGAGGAGGAGGAGGAAGGCCAAGCCTTTTCTCCTTGAGGCTGGTGATTATGTTAATAAGGTGTCTGGTGTGGAACGTTCTGGCTGATATTAAATTTTCTATAAGTTTGAAATTCTTCTGGCACAAAAGGCAAAACCAAATCAAACCAACAAAACAGTCCTTCTCAATGAATATCCACCAAAGTAGCCCCAGTCCTAGAGGGGAATGCAATTCTAAGGTGTTTGAGGCTCAAAGCAACTTTTCACACAAGCAGGAAATTTCTTCAAAGGCTTCTGTCATAAGAATTGTCTGTTCTCCATGATATGACCGGTAGAGACATGACCCATTTGTTAACTAGAAGCTGCCAATCTTGTGTTTACTTTATTTGGATTTTTCAACAACAAAAAATCAACAGACAACACATAATGTTTGGATGTTATTAGGGTATGCCAGCTATGTATTATTCTAAAATGCTATCATAGAAATCTTGTTGCAATTGTAAGGCAAAACACCAAGTATTATTTCCTACTTTCCCATTTCTCTTGTTCCTAGTGTAATACGAACTTGAACCGTTGACTTCGCATGGTTTTACTTCTTGAGTCCCTGACAATGGTTAAAAGCCTATTGGGGGTGGAGGTGGAAGTACAGGAAATGTAAAAGAACAATTCTGGAATTTCCTGGTTTTCCTATGGTGCAAGTCCTTTATCAGAACACAACTAATTTAACTGACTATCATTAGGTCCACTGGCCTTGGTGCCTCCTTAAGCATTTTGACTAAGTATTTTGAAACCATAAATTTATACTGATAGTATGGGAGTGATTTTTCAGAAATCCATTCTACTTCCAAGTATATCCCCATGGGGAAGGCCCTCAGCAGTGTCTACTTCTTCCAGCAAATGATAGCCAAGAACTGCAGCTCAGATCTTATGCACAAGCCTCTGATCAGATTGATGGTTATCGCCACCAAATTGGGAAGGTTTAAGAGAAGGGTCTCTGAAGTCAGATGCCCAAACTTGAATCCTAGCTCTAGGTAAGGGGTCATAAGCATGTCACTTGACCTTTTGAAGCTGCAGTTTCCTTATGTGTGGATGTTACAAACAGGTTTTCTCTCCCAGAGGGCTATTGTGAAGGTTAAATTAGTTAGTAGCTCTAAGGACTAAATCCAGCATGTAGTATATAGTTGAATGCTTAGTTGCAGGCACCTTCTACATTATGTATAGTATTTTCTCTAATATGGAGTCCTAAAATTTTATGTAAATCAAGTCCTTCTTTCAATGCAGTCAGGATGTTTATAGATAGAGGAATCTTCCTGTGAATCTTCTTACAGTGTGAACAAATCCACGTTTTTAAAATATGTCTGCCAAAACTGAGTTACATGCAATGTGATTTATTAAAAGTGGACTGAGGCCGAAACTGTTTTGGCTCAGTGGTAGAGCGTCGGTCTGCAGACTGAAAGGTCCCAGGTTCGATTCCGGTCAAGGGCATGTACCTTGGTTGCGGGCACATCTCTGGTAGGGGGTGTGCCAGAGGCAGCTGGTCTCTTCTCAAGCATCATTCCTGTAAGCACATGCTCCCCTCCTCCTCCTTCTTTTCTTCCTCCTTTTTCTTCTCTCTCTTTCTCTCTCTCTGCCCCAATCACCCATATGTACTAGTATGTACTAAGATTTCACCCATTTTATTTTATTTTACTTTATTCTTTCCATCACTATTTATCCCCTCTGTGCCCTCCTCCACCTCTTTCCTTCCCCCCGATTGTAAAGATGGGGAAATGGAGATAAAGGTATAAGTGATTTGCTCAAAGTCAAGCAATTAAAAAAGAAGTGATTAGGCCATAATCTGGCCGTCTAATTCCAGAGTCTATCCTCTTCAGCACCAGGGGAAAAATCTAGACAGAAACAAAACTGTTAATCTCACTGCATCTTGAAGTCCAGACTGGCTGTACCGGCCCAGAGACCTGGCTGGGGGGGAACAGGGGATTCCGTGAGAGCGAGGTCTCTCAAGATCCCGAGGAGCCAAGCGCCTGGTTCCCATCAAGACTCCTCCGGTAGGTTTTTAGGGATCCAGGAGCAACACTAAACTCCCCCACCAGGGAAAACTGGGACCCAGTCAATCTTCTTGAAATATCAGGAAAACAGAAGTGACCATTCCTCTGGGGTCCCAGGGAGCAGCAATGACAAAAACAAAACAAAATAAAACAAAACAAAACAACAACAACAACAAAAACCCCACACACCTCTGAATTCAAAGCTCTACATCTGTTGTGGCACCTTACCAGAGGGCTAGGAAGGGTGGCAGAGTCACTAAAGATTTTTTAAAAAATATTTTGTTAATATATTTTATTGATTTTTTACAGAAGAGGAAGGGAGAGAGATAGAGAGTTAGAAACATTGATGAGAGAGAGTCATCGATCAGCTGCCTCTTGTACATCCCATACTGGGGTTATGCCCGCAACCAAGGTGCATGCCCTTGACCGGAATCGAACCTGGGACCTTTCAGCCCACAGGCTGACACTCTATCCACTGAGCCAAACCGGTTTCGGCGTCACTAAAGATTTTTAACATTGAGAATAATGATCTTCAATATGAATTCACAGCCTTTCCTCTCCAATGTTGTAAGTAAAACAACGTTAAATACTTTTCCTCATATTTTAAATGTACGTACATTGGTATGACACAATGCCTGAGCCAGAGCCTATTTCCCCTCCAAATTAAAGATATTTTAATGTTTTATTTAACTAACCGGAGTCGTGGTACCAAAGCAGCAACCTGAACTGCCCTATACAACCATTGTACATTTAAAGAGACGTTATTTAAACAGACCCCAGTTTGAATCCTCAAATTCCAGGCTTAAAAGGGAGTTTTGTTCAATCCTCGAATAGCTTTGGCTGCCTTAGTCAAATGTCTGTGGTCTTGTGTGTCCAAATATAAGATGAGCTTCTTTTCCAAAACTGTCCTCTGAAAACAAGGCATCACCTTATATTTGAGTCCTTTCAAAGCCTCCTATCACCCCGACCTCTCTGAACAACAGAACTGTTTGGGGAAGATGCTGGATATAACCTCGAGGAGTACAAAGGAGTCCACAAGACACATATTGCGGACTCAGTTCTTATTCCTGGCGGGATAGCTGACCTCACAATTTCTAGTGGTAGACATCAATGGAAACAAGACTTTTAAAGATCTCTTTAAAAAGTAATAGCGTCGCGCTGGCCAAAAATGCACAATCTGAATGTAATCACAAGGGCACAGCACACTGACCCGAATCAACGGACATTTCTATGAAATAACTGGCTAGAACTCTTTAAAACTGCACAAGAGACAAAGAAAGACGAAGGAACTGTCTCTGATGAAAGGAGATGGAGGAGACCTGACAACTAGACACTCCGAGGTCCTGACTTGGATCCCAGTAAGAAAAGCAACATTAGCCTTCTTTGGAAGGGCGTCTCAATGACTTCAATTGCTTCAGCCTCAAGCAAAACCCCAGAAACCCCTCCGTGATAGTGAAAACAATCTCTACTAAGCAAAGTATGATACTTCTTAACGATTTTTTTTTGGCCAGAATATTAGCATATATGATCTTGAAAGACAGTGCATGTTTTATATCCAAAATTTTAAAAAAAGTTTACAAATAAATTTTGTTTGAAAAATATCTTTTAAAAAATATATTATTGATTTTTCACAGAGAGAATGGGAGAGAGAGAGAGAGTTAGAAACATCGATGAGAGAGAAACATCGATCAGCTGCCTCCTGCACACCCCCCTAAGGCGATGCGCCCGCAACCAAGGTACATGCCCCTGGCCGGAATCGAACCTGGGACCCTTCAGTTCCCAGGCCGAACCAGTTTCGGCTGGAAAAATTTCTTTAAAAACATATTTTGTTATTAAAAAACATTTTTCTAGTGAAGGCCGATACACTTGACTATCAACTTTGCTGTTTCAAGGGTATTTGAAAGGGAGAGTCAGTGTCTTAACTTAGCCGTCGATAGATAAGTACATTCTTCGAAATGATGCTCGAATCTGACATATGAGCCATGATGATAATGCATGACACACAGAATGACATTAACCCCTTCTTGTATGTGGCAGGCCTTTTCACACCGATGAGATCAAGTGTATCTTTTGCTTGATCACTGTCAAAGCTGGTGTGGGCACATGGCTTGGAGGGCATTTTGCTGCCACAGGGGTGTGGATGATAAAAACACGCGAAGTGTATGAAGCAAAGATTTCAGACAATTGGCCTGGGGGTGAACCATTAAAAAAGAACTGCGAAACTCTGATTAAAATTGCAAAACTTCAGCATATTCACCACGATGAACACAATCACATTCCAAGTAGGCCTGCTGCTGGCAGAACTTTCAGACATCAATGCCAGAAAACATTACTCTTTTTCAAAGCATTATCTGCATCTTCAAAAGCTGGAGAGTGGTGAATCTTAAAATCTCTTGGCCCTGGGTTTCAGCAATAAGTCAGTTAGTGAAATAAATTAGTTAGTGAAAAATTAGCAATAAATTAGTTAGTGAAAAATATTGAGTGGGACGAACTAAAATTATTCAGCTGTTTTAGCCACACATGTAATCACAACAGCCATCAAATTCCAGAGTTTCGGGAGGTATTCAGAACATAAGGTCTCCCCTGTAGCACCTCAGCGGGCACCCCCTCTACCAGACCCAGGAAATAGTTCTGTGGGTCCCTGGGACACTGAGCTAACGCTAGGGACCCCCCTCTGGAGTCACGCCAGCGCCTGGGGCCATGAGAGCTGCAGAGGGGCCTCACCCTCCCATAGAGCTGGGCAACAGCCCAGGAATGCCCACTCCCTGAGCTCGGATGCAGGACCACAAAGCACCATGCCTCCTCCTCCTCCCCCTTCGTGGTGGATGCCTGTACTCCTCAGAAAAGTTCAAACTGACCAGGGAACTGTTTTATTTTTAAATGGATTTTTATTGATTTTTAAGAGAGAGGGGAAAGGAGAGAAACACTGATGACAGAGAAACATCAATCAGCTGCCTCCTGCACGCCCCCTACTAGGGATCAAGCTTGCAACTCAGGCACGTGCTCTGACCGGGAATCAAACCGGCGTCCTCCTGGTGCATGAGTCAACATCAACCAGCGAGCACACCAGGGCACGACCAGGAACTATTTGAACTCTGTTCAAATTTATGTCTAGTTATGGTTTTGGTCCAAAGGAATCTATTTTTGTTTATTAAGAAACATGTTTATTAAAGAAAGAACTGAAAATAAAGAAAGGACATAAGGCCCATGGTGAAACCTTCTAAAGCCCTTGTATTCTGCTATGTTCTGATTTATTTTACTCAAAGGTTATTTTTTTTATCATCATAACATTATTGTATATCCATATTTTATCTAACACTATGTATAGCACAAGCAACTTTCTAGGTTAACAGTCTTTTAAACAAATAGCTGTTTAATATTCCTAGTAACTGTAACTTGTTTTACTTTACGTTCCTTGTCATTGAATGTATTGATTTACTTTTTAAATCATTTATTCTCTGAGTATCTACTACAATCAAGTCACTGGATTAAATATTATAAGTACTACACACACATAAATAAATGACTCCTCCCAGAGTGCTCTTCAAAACCACAAAAGATGCAAACATATACATGCAACATATATGATATATGCATGCGTATACTTGCTACGTGCCCTTAAACCACTTAATTCTTTAAAAATATGCTTATATGATTGAAATATCCTAATTTCCTGTTCATGTATTCCTCTTATTGCTCATTTCTGCTCTCCTCGTCTGCTGGATTTGCCCTGGCTTGACTAATCAGAAAATCTTTAAAGTACCCACAAAAGAAGTTCTCAGCATCATTAAATATTTTATCTTAAAAACATGTTCCGAGTATTAATGACACCTGCGCTTGAAACAAAATTGCTATCTATGTAAGAGCAGTCTGGTCACCTGGAAAAGGTAATAATTTGTTGGAGTTTTCTGTAGGTGGTGGAACCGAGAGAAAGGAGGGGACATCTGGAGCCACAGGGACAGATATGAACCATTCTTTATGCCCTGTCTACCCGTGCGATCCTTGGCGTTTTCCTTAAATGTCACAGTGATGTAGCTTCGTACAAAGGAGTTAATATTTACCTGGCAGGGAGGATGTAAGGGTGCAGGAAAAATCTATGTGAGGGCCCAGCACGTACCTGGATACAAAAGATGCTGACTATGTTTATGTCTACAGCTAGAGGCCTGGAGCACGAAATTTGTGCACGGGATTGGGGGGCGGGCAGGGGTGTCCCTCAGCCCAGCCTGCACCTTCTCCAATCTGGGACCCCTCAAGGGATGTCCGTCTGCCTGTTTAGGTCCCATCCCATAGTGAGGAATAGCCTTCTGACCTTCCGACCATCCCATTGGAAGTAGCACAAACAGCTCAAAAACACGCTCCATCTTACCTTAGAACGGCTTCTTTTTCTCATTCTCGTTTTCCTTTCTCACAGTCACTCCCATGATAGATGCATTTGTTTGTTTTCCTTCCTCCCCATCCCTCCCTCCCCACCACGGCAAGCTCCATGGAGGAGGACCTCTGCTTTTTTCACTGCTATATCCCAACCCGTTTCTCACGGAGTTCCTGAACCCAGGATCACTAGCCAATAAATATTTGTCACAGGAATGAATGAACCGTAGATGTTCTAGCCAAGAGCCATACATCTCTGATTCTCTTCCCAGCAAGATACACACCCAAACAAAGCTCCCGAGGCATGCGCCCCAGGCTAACGGTAACATCTCCTTACATGTCTTTGTTGCGGCTTGTGAAGCAAATGCACCATGTGAGCTACCCCAAGAGTCTACAAAACTCAAGTGTCTCTCCTAATGTTCCCAGGCTATTTTACTAAGACACAGACTTATTGCAAATGCTTTCGTGCCCATAGAAACCTCGGTCTCTTTCCTTACCATACTCATGGGAAGTGCTGGTGAAGAGGAGGTAGTCAGAAGCACAGGTCTGGGACTCGATATCCAAATCTCCTAACCTCAGAATCAACTTCTTCCCCTTCGGCACCGTGATTGTCTTCTCGCACGTCGTGTGGTTGGGGTAAGTCCGTGGGTAATTCTTCGATGCCACGGTGCCACTGTCCAGATAGGTCACTATGTGCCCACAGCCATCCCCTGTTAGAGAGAAGGGATTTAAGAAGTAAAATTCATTGTTCCTGAGAACTGAGAACCCAGTACAATTCCCTAGTCATGTATTTTTTTTCCTTCTTTGAAAAAAAAATATTAAAAATAAGATTAAATTATTGTGCAGTATGTGTTGTTTCACGTTAGTACATCTCTTGTTTCCCAGTTTCATCTTTTGAATCGTTCATCAACAGGTTTCGTATTAGCATGGAAAGCCATTATTAGCAAATACTATATTACTTTTTATTTTTTAATATATATTTTATTGATATTTCACAGAGAGGAAGGGAGAGAGATAGAGAGCTAGAAACGTCGATGAGAGAGAAACATCAACCAGCTGCCTCTTGCACACTCCCTGCCGGGGATGTGCCTGCAACCAGTGTACATGCCCTTGACCGGAATCGAACCCGGGACCTTTCAGTCCGCAGACCGACGTTCTACCACTGAGCCAAACCGGTTTTGGCTTACTATATTACTTTTTCGAATCTATCTATTTGAACTTGTACAGTGGGCCATGGGCACTCACAGATTTTGTGGTTGTGTCTATTAGCAAGCCAATGTCATGTGAAAATCTGCGATGGAGAAAATATTATCGCTTACTTCAGAGAGTCACCGTGAGGATGAAGAGAGATAACGTACGTAAAACCTGTCATGGGCAGAATCTGAGACTTAGGCCGAGAGGACTTAACAGCCTGTCGGTTAGCTGGGAACTGGCAATCATTCAACATTCCTATCTCACTAATGACAGGCACGCACTGGCGGTCCCTGATGGACTCGGGCCGCGTCATCAGAGAAAGTCTCGCATCTCCTCCGCCGAGTGCTGGCCACACGCGGACCCGTGGGAGACACACAGAGCAGCAGTGGCTGCTTCATGCACCCGAGAGGAAAATGGGCGAAGGTCACATGTGCCAATCACTGTAACACCAGGCGCTTTGTGCCACGTCAGAAGCTGAAACAAAGTGCTGAGGCAGACAAGAAAGAATCTCTTTTAGTGAACTATCACTGGTTCATTAAAATAACAAATTGTCTTAAGACTTCTCTGGACAAGAAAGGTCATCAGTTGACCAACAAGCCGCCCTAGTAGATTGAAGTGACCACGTTGATCCTTCCAGTACCCAATGGCGTGCACAGGTGTGTGATGCAAGGCAAACAAGCACACACTGCATTCAGACTGCGGAATGCCTGTGGTGAGCACAGCTTCACATAAAACAACAACAACAGCAAGAATTCCTGCCCCGAGGGAGGGAGCGGAAGCAGAAGTCATTTGGAGAAGGAACTCTGTCAGGCAGGAAAACAAGGTCTCTCTCCACAGAAGCCCCAACCAGGGTACAATGGCAGCTAACGACGAGGCAGCCCTCTCCCTTCTGCTGCCTCTTCCCCAAGCTAGAGGAGGACTCACGTGTGGGCACCCTTCATTCCGCTCCCTTCTTGCAGCTCAAATAGTAATGGAGGCCCGGGCCAAAAGAAATATCTGGGGGAAGGCCAGGGGACCCCACTTCGGCAGACCAGGTGGAGGGAAAGGACCCGCCCATTCTCCAGAAATGCCCACAGGTTCTGAGCAGCCCCGGCTGGCCAGGAGGCTGGACTGAGGGAGAGTGGACCTTAAGGAGATGGGGTTTGAGAATACCAGGGAAATGTGGATGGATAACTAGGATGAAACTACTCTGCAACCTGGTGATCCGGGCAAAAAGTGGTGGGGTTTTTACTGTAGGCAACGGGGATCCAAAACAACTTTTTGAGAAGAGACTTACTGAGGTATTTGAGAAAGTGGGTCAACCTGGTTGGGCAGTGACAGGAACTAGAACACAGGGAGAATCTGGGTCAGAGGAGCAGTAGCAGGGCTAGAAACGAGCTAGCCAGAAGGGGAAGGAAGAGAAAGGAAACCCGGAGAATTTATCACACAAAAAAATATGAACAGACTTAAGTTTGTGGTGGGAAAGACAAGAGGAGAAATAAACACTAAAACTTGGGAGTCCAGAAATGATCGGAACACTGAGGTTAATACAGACAGAGAGGGAAGCTTGGGGAGCAAACAGGTTTGGAGCAAAGATAAACTCGTTTGTTGCCTTGGAGGTGATAGCTGGATTTCTTGGGCTTTCCGGCAGTAAGTACATTACTCTCAGGTCCATGCTGATCATTAAATTAAAATTATAACAGAGCGAAGCATACGATGGGGAAGCACATAATGCATAGGGTTTTCATTTAAAAAGTGAATTGTTTCCTGCTTTTAAAGGCTTTAATTTAAAAAATAGTCCACTTTACAGTTTCTTATGAAAACTGGGAGACATGGTAACCAAGCCAACAGGCATTCTCAAAGAGCTAGCAATCTGGTGACTGCCCCTTTAAAAGAGACCTTGGGGTGTGTGGCTCAGTTGGCTGGGCAACATCCTGGGTCAATTTCTGGTCCAGAGCTCATGCCTGGGACACACAGGCTCCATCCCCGGAGGTGAGGCGTTCGGGGGGCAGCCAACTGACGTGCCCTGGCATTGATGTTTCTCTTTCTCTCTCCCTCTCCCTTTCTCTCTCTCCTCTCATAAATAAAATAAAAGAGACAAACACCCTAGCTCCCCACCAGGTCCTGGCCACTCGTTTTTGACTTGTCCCATCCTTGGAGGCATTACTTTTGAGCACTCGGATAGAGCAGCACTAGGGTAACTAGGGTACAAACAAACGATTGTGCATACACATCTGCACTACCCCTCTCGAAGCCACCACGCTGCCCGCTGGTAAACACGAAATGCCTCCTTTCTCGGTACAGTGAAATCCTGCTTTAATAAGAGAAGAGCAGGTGGACACATTTTCTAGATGACACCATGAAATGATACGTGACTCAACCTACACGTGATTACTGTATTCTAAATTTTAAGCGACGTGTTACAAAGGAAAATCGCACGGTGGCCGAAACTGGTTTGGCTCAGTGGATAGAGCGTCGGTCTGCGGACTGAGGGGTCCCAGGTTCGATTCCGGTCAGGGGCATGTACTTTGGTTTCAGGCACATCCCCAGTGGGGGGTGTGCGGGAGGCAGCTGGTCGATGTTTCTCTCTCATCGGCATTTCTAGCTCTCTATCCCTCTCCCTTTCTCTCTGTGAAAAATTAATAAAATATGTTTTTAAAAAAATCGCATGGTGTCACTTGTATTCATTGTATTAGGAGCAAAGACGGTATCGGAGTGAAGTAAGAAGCCGGTGTTTCCAGGCATGCCTGCTGAGATAGGAAGGGCTGACGTGACACCATGACATAAGGTCTGTCGGGGTTTGTCTTCAAAGACGTACTTCAGCAAAAGCGGGAGGACAGGATGGGGAAACACTGATGGCTGCTGAGCTGGATGGTGCAGGATCGCGAGCTCTGTTCTGTCTTGTTTTTTAATTAAAGTGAAAACAAATACAGGCCGATCTTTAAGGGAAGAGATACCATCTTGCGTGTATGAGGAGCCTCCACCTGGGGCTGGAGGGCTGTGGGCAGTGAGCCGCCGGCTGCGGTGATGGGTGACAGCACAGCCCGGTGGTGGGTGACAGCACAGCCCGGTGACGGGTGACAGCACAGTGAGGGGTGACAGCACAGCCCGGTGGTGGGTGACAGCACAGCCCGGTGGTGGGTGACAGCACAGTGAGGGGTGACAGCACAGCCCGGTGGTGGGTGACGGCACAGCCCGGTGACGGGTGACAGCACAGTGAGGGGTGACAGCACAGCCCGGTGGTGGGTGGCAGCACAGCCCGGTGGTGGGTGACAGCACAGCCCGGTGCTGGGTGACAGCACAGCCCGGTGATGATGGGTGACAGCACAGCCCGGTGGTGGGTGACAGCACAGCCCGGTGGTGGGTGACAGCACAGCCCGGTGGTGGGTGACAGCACAGCCCCCGCCGCCACCTGCCCTCGGAGGGGGAGAGGACGCAGGGAGGGACGAAGCTGCCCGAGGGGACTCTGCCTGCTCTTCAGAAGCGGCTGCCACACAATGTTTACCTTTTCCTTCCCGGTCGTTTAATTGCCAAAACATATGATGACTGAAGCATGCGTCATTTCCTCCTGGCCCCGGACTGAGAGCTCCGCCGGGCAGGAGTGGAGAGTGGCCCCTCCATGGGGGGAGGGTTCAGCCCCGGGGTTTGCTCAGCCAGAGCGGGTTTAGGAGGCTGACCAACCACCTCCCCCAAATACAAAACTGCATGGGTGACGCTGAGATTTTAGGGGGGAGAAGGGGGACCAGCAAGTACTTACTCACATAACTTCCCAAGTGACCTCTGTACAAAATTTAAGTATTTTTAAAAAATATTTTTTTATTGATTTCAGAGAGGGAGGGAGAGGGAGATAGAAACACCAATGATGAGAGAGAATCATTGATTAGTTGCCTCCTGCATGCCCCCTACAAGGGATGAAGCCCACAATCCAGGCCTGTGCCCTTGACCGGAATCAAACTCGGGACCCTTCAGTCTGCGGGCCGATGCTCTATCCATTGAGCCAGACCAGCTAGGGCCAAAACTTAAGAATTTTAATTCTAAACATTTAGAAACAACTTTCAATTGGAAAAGAACAGTCAAACTATGATATCTCCAAGCAATGTCATATTAAGGAAAAGTTAGGCTCATGGTTTAGAAGATGGTTTAATTTGTTTTTGGAAGTCAGACATACTGTTACGTGTGATGCTCAAAGAAGTGAAAGGGCTTAAAGCCATAGTTAGAGGAGGTGCAAATGGGAATGAGCTCACGCCCCAGAGTCCACACGGTTAGCCAGACTAGAAAGGCCTGGTGAGCTAAGTAACAAATTTCGGGTGAGGAATGGGGCCTCTCTGTCCCTTGGTCAGAATCTGGGCAACATCAGGGCTGAAGTGTCAATGCCACGTGGCTTTCTGGCTGAGGCCCGGGCAGGCAGCAGAAGAGGGGGCAATCTGGGAGCACAGCTTTTATAGAAGACTATTTATTTTTAAAACAGAATATACACACATAGACATGAAGGGGAAAAAATGTTCACTTCTATGGCCTGGGATCACAAGTAATTTTTTATTTTGTTTATACATTCATTTTCTATATTTCCTACAATATGAAGCATTATATATAAATAATTAAAAGTACCCCAAAAAAGTACCAAATTCACCTAATGTTCTTTGTAACATGAAGGGCTACATTCAGCATCAGCCGTATAGACACCGATATACCCAAACTGTCATTAGAAACTCAGTCCACAAGTAGTGAGGGACGTGGTATCATGTGGCTCCCATTTGCTTTGCTCACAGTCAAGGGGAGAGTTATGCTAACAAGTCGTTCCTGACAGTAAAATGACAGGCTCCAAGCCAGAAACGCGGGCTCAATAGCTGTTCCCCAGGTGCCCTGAATGAATGACCATGCCTCTGGCGCTCTGGCTTTCACATCAGCTCTTCGGGAAGCATGGATATACGAGGTATTTTTAACATAACCCTAAAACAAATCCTAGATGCTTATCTACGTGAGTCAACCATTTATTTAGTCTACTGTAATTCCACCAAGAAAGCAAAACAATAACTTCCTTAAAAGACTATTTGCTTTTGATAAGAAATCATATTCCATTAACAGAAAAGTGAAATGAAGATATACGTAATAGAGATTAAGTTCTATAATACCACAAAGTATGATATAGAAGAAAAAAACAACACACACACAAACACTTTTCACTGAATTGTACCAGCTTGAAATGTGGGTGAATTATGTAAATGAACAGTGTACAAATAACTTTACGATCAATTATTAACTAGTCCCTAAAATGGGACACCAGCCTCCAACTTTTTTTGTTAAGACCCTCATGTAGAGTATAGAGTTTTCATCATAACCTAAGCAAGCACACAAATATCCATATGCATAAAAACAAAAGCCTAATGTTTAATTCTTCTTATCATATGTAATAATACAGTGCGATATTTCCTATTCTATTTCATTTTTTTAAATTAAAAGCAGGCTGGGAGTGCCAACGGAACTGATTCTATTGCCTATTAATAAGCCTGCAATTTGGGCGATGGTGCTCTAACACATAACAGAGGCGAAACCATTTCTAGAGACATGATTCCATTAAAGCTGTATCCTTGCGCTTCTAATAATCAACTTACAGCAGGTCTCAACACATACCCCATCTTTCACGTGTGGGTGTGAGAAAATGTCTTTCCAGGTCTAAGATCAAGTGAGCTCTTGATGACTACAATCTTTTCAACCACAGAGGGGAGCTGGCAATTATCACAGAGCTCTTTGTTCCTGGTGAGGCGGACGGACGGCCTTCCTAAGGTAGTCCTAGCTCCATTGCCAGCGCACTCTCAGGAACTTTGCTCTTCTCCATAATGCTTCACTTCTTTTTATTTTTATTTTTACTTTGTGTGTTGGCTGGAAAGACATGGAAAGCCAGGTGCGGGCCTAAATGGTTGTGTGAAAATAGAGTCAGACAGACTCTTTTTCCGTGTTTCCCCGAAAATAAGAGATCCTCCGAAAATAAGACCTACTTCATGGAAACATAATACATCCCCTGAAAATAAGACCTAGCGCATCTTTGGGAGCAAAAATTAATATAAGACACTGTCTTATTTTGGGGGAAACAGGGTAGTAATAAAACCTCCATTATTCGACATCTCTAGTTTTCCTGAAAGGAAAATGAATAATGCTGTGCTGAAAGAAGTGGTAGTCACAAACCAGAAACACAGGCCACGCCTTGCAAAACTGTTTAAGATCTCTTTAAACCTTATTCTCGCCACAAAGAGAATAGATGCTAATGATATGACTAATCAAATGAGGATAATACGTTCTGCCTCGGCAGACGAAAGACTTTTAAGAAACAGAAGAGACGTATTGTCAAAAGCCTCTCCGTGTAAGCCCTCAACACAATGTTTCCTATCAGCTAAAAAAATGACTTAAAAGAGATCAATGTGAGTGTATGAAAGTGAACAAATCGTTTTGAGAGGTGCTATCCACAACTCCCTGCGTAATGCCTGGCTGTCTCCGTCAGTGTGCAGAGACATCCATGATTTTAATACAAACATATTAAAAAGTACGTGCACGCCCAATGGAAGAAATCTCAACACCTGGCTTAATGCTATTCTGTAATGTGCTATAAGCAAAACCAGTGAAAACTCCCAAGTTCTTGGCCACACTCCAGTCTTGTGATTCCGACTGAGATGGTTGTGGACACCCATCTCAGACGGGAAGAGGGTTTCTAATTTCATGTTATTGCATACACTTGGGAGGGGTCAGTAACAATGGTTCTCACAATGGGTTCCCACACGGCCTTGCCCAGGACTGACTCTGCGGCCTTGGGTGAGTCCCTTTCCCACTTTAACTCATCGTCTGTAATAGAGAGACACCTCACAGGGTCATCATGACATTCTATGAGATCATGATGATTAAGAATTGAGCATTGAGGCTAGCACATAGTAATAATCCAACATATTTTTATTTTAAAATACTACACATATTAAAGCAGTATCAAGAAACTGCTTTGAATTGGCCGACTTTATCCAAATCTCATCACCTATTGGTTCTGCGAGCTTCAGAAGTTACCCACCTAGTGTGTATCCATAACTGGGTGTAGCAAAGACGAATGAGTCTGTGTGTGCAGTGCCCCGAATTGCCTGAAAGGCGAATCAGAATGGCTCCCGAGCTGTTTATTGAGAGCCTGCCCATGGCTAAGCCAGTGCCAGCTGAACGTGGGCACCGTGAACTCCTAAATCCTAGCAAGAGTTTTATCTCCAAAAGACAGCTGCTGGTAAGAAAGACTGTATATGGAGAAGTGTCCTTCGGCCTTGAGACTACTACGAACAATACTGAAATGGTACTATATGATTCTGATATTCAAAAAAAAAAAAGACTTTGCACACAGTTGTTATTAAGTTACAAGTGTTGGGGGGAGGTGTGCACTGCAACAAATTTGACACACGGAATGAGAGAAGTTTCATAACTTTAACAGAAGAAAACTTCCGAAAACAACTTGTTTGTACGGCAAAACAAGTCTTAAGACAGCTGATTTATCTCTGTTGAATAGATGCTCAGCATGAGGAAGTTGAAGAAAAGTGGCTGCTGACCTTTCCTAATAATGCCAGGATGTTGATGCAATGTCCAAGCTGCAATTGTTGATGATAAATATGGGAGAAATCTTTCCTGTCCCTACAACATGCTACGTTTCCTAATCTTGCTTCCATGTTAAACGTGCATATTGCCATTATTCAAATACGAGAGGCCCAGTGCACGCATTCATGCACAGGTAGGGTCACTCGGCCTGGCCGACGATCCAGGCCTATCAGGGGGCCGGCTGGTGAGGGGGAGGAATCCTGAGAGGTTGGCCGGATGGTCCCTCAAACAGGGCCTATCAGGGGGCCCACCGGGGAGGGACCATGGGAGGTTGGCCTGCTGAAGCCCCCATTGGGGCTGGTCAGGGGGGAAGGTGCCTAGGAGGTTGGCTGTGAAGTGCACTGACCACCAGGGGGCAGATCCTATGTTGAGTGTTTGCCCCCTGGTGGTCAGTGCACTCATAGCAACTGGCCAACCTGTTGTTCAGGTGGTTTGATCATAATGGTCCCTTAGGCTTTTATATATATAGATATGTAACTTAATATTGACTTTTCTATCTCGAGTCCAAAAAATCCAATATGACCAAGTATAAACAAAATTAATCTGAGTTTTAAAAGTTAAACCTGTAAGCATTTCTCTCTTTCATACACACATAGTTTCAGTTTCACAAATACATTTTTCAAAAAAAAATCAGTAAGAACCAAAAAGTTATTAGAACAGGAAAAAATTTCATAAAACTGTGAAAGGGCTCTTTCTTACTAATCCTTAGCATTTATCCAAGCACTTACTGTAAAAGGTGATGGATACAAAGCATCCTAAAATTTTTACATTATCTTATTTAATTCGGGGTGATTGTATTTGATAACATTATTAGTTTCCTTTAAATTGATTTTTTACAGAGAGGAAGGGAGAGGGATAGAAAGTTAGAAACATCGATGAGAGAGAAACATCGATCAGCTGCCTCTTGCACACTCCCTACTGGGGATGTGCCCACAACCAAGGTACATGCCCTTGACCAGAATCGAACCTGGGACCTTTCAGTCCGCAAGCTGATGCTCTATCCAGAGCCAAACCGGTTTCGGCATTGTTTCCTTTTTAAAATGATAAAATATTTCATATAGATCTGTATATATACACACATACATAACACACCTATATTCATAAGATATACCTATCTCAAACACCCATGTTTGTGTGTATATATATATATATATATATATATCATAGCTTATAAGATGGGACATACAATTGAAGCCCAAACTTTCTTTATCACATGACCCTCCTGTTTTCAGTGTGAAGAAGTTGAGGCTCTGAAATCCGAGTGACTCAGGCCCGGTGAGTGAGCTGGCATCTGAGCCCAGCCTGTCTGACTCGGTCCATGAACTCCGTCACCGTGCTCTAAGGCTGCCACTGTCGGAGTCACCCTTCTCAGAGGTGAGGGTACTGAGGCAGAGAGATTTAAGACCTTGCCTGAGTTCACACAGCTATTGAAACGCCCCACGGGCATTACAACCCACATTGCATTTATTTATTTATCGTCCAACTCTTTTTGCCTCAAAATTAACATGAGGAAAGTAGCCATGTCTAATTTAGGTCCTTATATATTTTATGATTATGAGAAATTTCACTTCTCTCTTTTTAATTAAGTAAGCACTCTTTACTAGGCTATTAGGGAGCAGTCTAATGAGAAGGCCTATTGTACCTCTTGCAAAGGTGGTTCATTTGCTTACATCAATGTGGCCCATAAAAAGTGCTCCATAAATGGAAGGTTCCAGTGGATTAAAATGATGCTTCTCCAATTTCCTGGGGATCTGGTTAAAATGCAGGGCCTGGATCTGTCCAAAGCTCTTGGTAATGACTGTGGTGTTGGTCCCTGTAAGACATACTCTGAGTAGCAAGAGACTAAAAGAACCTTCATTTTTTATTGGGATCTTGCAGCGAACCTCTCTCAAAATGAAAGTTCCTTGAGATATCATTTTGTTTTAATGTCTGTTCCTAAAACTGGAACATATCTATATATTTTCAATTCTCTAAACTTATTTTCACAGTATATTTCATTTATAAGACTAGGACAGGCAATATGTTTCAGAATCCATATGTAGGGTGTGATTTCTGACACCTGGACGAAAGTGTCCATTTAGAAATTATTTGAGCTTATGGTGGAAAATACAAAGAAACAGGATGAGAAGGTTTGTGAGCACACATGTATGCACCATATATAAGGAAAAAGCAATCAGTGTTGATTGACCAGAAAATAGCAAATCTCTGTTGGGAGAGAGGTGGCAGTTTATCCTACATGCAATGAAGCATGAGATGTAATATGAGAGAGAAAAAACAGACCTTATAAAACGCATACCACATTCCACAGTCCTGAAAATTGCACTACTTTTGCAGATTTTGCATTGCTGAATTTATCACAGCCCTATAAGAACACATGCCTAGCTACTAACTGGAATTTGAAAAGGGCTTAATGTTTCAGTGGCAGATGTGATCATTTCTAAGAGAAATCAAAGACTGTTGATTTAAAACTTCACTGCATAAATTATGTTCCTCAAAGACTTTTGTTTAACTTGATCTCTCCTGGAATGAACTTCCCTTGAAGATGAAGAGCAGGAGACCATCCCTAAAACACTCAGAATTGAAGAACACCCATCTGCATCCATCCCATTTGGATGTGCAATGTGAATGTGACGGAAGTGACTGAGTCTCTCTAAATCTCAGTTCCTTCAATAGCTCTCAAAATTGTTGGTATTAAATAAGATGAAAAAAAGGAAAACAACCACTTGATAAATCAAAATATATATAAAGATAGATTCCTAAATTGTTATTTACATACAAAACTCTGAATGGGCATGAAATAATGATCAAAGGATGTTTAAACCATTGCATGGAATGCTGATGGGGAAGAGTAGTTTACTAAGAGATTATTATCCCACAGATGACTTGTGGGAGAGAGGGACAAGCTGTTACTTCCTGCCTGAAGTCACTGATCATTTTTAGCATCATTAAAAGTGGGTCAATAATAATCTAATCTAATGAAAGAGTAATATGCAAATTAACGATCACTCTACTACACCCACAAGCCATGCCCACCAGCCAATCAAGAGCGAGTATTCAAATTAGCCCCACCAAGATGGCTACAGCCACAGAGTGAGCAGGAGGCTTGGGTTTCCCTGGCAATAGAGGAAGCCAAACATTCCGCACACTTTGGTGGGCCCAGGCCTCCACTCAAGGGTACAAAGTTTCAATTATAGAAGATAAATGAATCCCAACAAAAATGGCAGCACCCACAGAGCTGGAGAGAGCAGGAGGCTTGAGTTGCCCCAGTGATGGAGAAAGCCAAGTTTCCATAGCCCTGGCCTGCCTTATCCTCCGCTCAAGGCTACAAAGTTTCAATTATAAAAGATAAATAAATCCCAACAAAAATGGCTCTGGTCATGGGTCACACAGGAAGCTTGGCTCCACTCAAGGCTACAAAGTTTCAATTATAGAAGATAAATAAATCCCAGATACCAGGGCCTCTGCTTGGGTCACCAGGGGCCATGGCACATGACTTTTCAGTTGCAATATATTTTAAATACCTGCAAACCACCACAGGTCCCTTGCCCAGGCCACCCCACACCCCAAGGGAACCCCCACCCTGATCCAGGACACCCTTTAGGGCAAACCAGCTTGCCCTCACCTGTGCACCAGCCTCTATTCTAATCAAAGAGTAATATGCAAATTGACCATTACTCCTACACACAAGATGGCTGCCCCCATGTAGACACAAGATGGCCACCACAAGATGGCCAGCAGGGGAGGGCAGTTGGGAGGGACCAGGCCTGCAAGGGAGGGCAGTAGGGGACATCCGGGCCTGCAGGGAAGGGTAAGTGGAGGGAGCCAGGCCTATAGAGGAGGGCAATTAGGGGCAAACAGGCTGGCAGGGGAGCAGTTAGGCACCAATCAGGCTGGCAGGGAAGTGATCAGGCTGGCAGGCAGAAGCGGTTAGGGGCAATCAGGAAGGCAGGCAGGCGAGCAGCTGGGAGCCAGCAGTCCTACACTGTGAGATCAGGCCTAAACGGGCAGTCGGACATCCCTCTAGGGGTCCCATATTAGAAAGGGTGCAGGCTGGGCTGAAGATCCCCCCCCCCATGTGCATGAATTTCATGCACCGGGCCTCTATTAATAATAATAATAATAATAATAATAATGAATGCATCTTTTGATACAATTAGCAGTACATGACACTAAAAATATATAGCCTGGCTCTAATCAAATATTTTGGTTTAACTTCAGGTTTACCCAGAAATACAGGGAACAGCCCACCAAGTAATAGACAACACTCAGAAGCAGTCAGTGCAATGAGGACATGAGCTGTGTCTCAGGACAACTGAGCCTGATTTTCTTGCAGGAAAATAAAGCGTTTGTGGGTCGGGGGGCAGCGGTAGATAAAAAGTGACTTAAGAGACATAAAAACTAACTGCAATGTGTGGACCTTGTTTGGATCCCTGTTTATACAAAGCAATGGTCAAAAGACATGTTTAGGTTAATGGGAAATGTGGATATGACCTGAGTGTCAGATGATGTGAAGACATTACTATTAGTATTTTTAAAAAATATATTTTATTGATTTTTTACAGAGAGGGATAGAGAGTCAGAAACATCGATGGGAGAGAATCATCGATCAGCTGCCTCTTGCACACCCCCTACTGGGGATGTGCCCATAACCAAGGTACTTGCCCTTGACTGGAATTGAACCCGGGACCCTTCAGTCCGCAGGCTGACGCTCTATCCACTGAGCCAAACCGGTTTCAGCACTATTAGTATTTTTAGGTGTATTCGGGGTATTGTGGTTATGTAAGAAAATACTGAGTGATGCAAATGAAATATTTAGGGGAGAAATGCCATGATGTCTTCAATACATTTTAAATACCTCAGAAGAAAAACAGTGTGTCTGTTAAGATATTTACTACAGCACTGCTACAGCCTGTAGTGTGTAGTAAAGAGGATGAAAAAGGGCAGAGAAGAAAGAAGACAAAGAAGAAAGAAAAGAGTGTCTCCTACCTATAAGGCAAGAGGGTCTCAAAAGATTCTCAGACCCTTGTGAGCTAGGAGGACAGCAGGTTCAGAGCATTTCTCTATCTTTTCTTTTATTCTCTTGGCAAAGCAGGGATTTCCTGGGGGTGGAGGGGAAGGAAGGAGGAGGAAGTGGAGGAGGAAGAGGGAGGGAGAGAGGGAGGAAGGGGAAGAGGGGGGGGGGGGAAGGCAATTCTTGTTCCATGTAATTCCCCAAATAAGCAATCTCCATTCTAAATTCCTGGCCTGGGAGAAGGAGCAATTCAATAAACAGATCTCATGTTCCCGAGGTCCCATGGGCCAGGAAGTCTCAAAAGTGCCCTTCTTTGGGCTGAAATCAACCACACTGTAATCTCAGGTGAGCTGGCTTTTATGAATGGCAATAGAAAGACTGGATTAAATCCATCCAGCCACTTAAAAATGAATTAACAACCCAAAGAGTTGTTTACCTATTTTCCCTGTAGGAAACTTTACGCACCGGTCATTCAAATATAGGCGGGCTTCATAAGGTTTAATATCACCTTGTTCTCTGTCAGAAATAAGAGTGACATAAAGTTTTGTTTTCCTTTTTTCAAGAAGATAGTGCCCCATAAATATCATTTACCTCCGCAGCCTCTAAACACAATCATGACACGGAGCCAGAAGCCACTGTTTCCAAACGCTTGAATTTTGTGAGGAAAGAAAAGGAAAAACTGTTCGTTCCCTTCCAGTAAAATGCAAATATGTTGAATGTTGAGTAAAAAGGCTACAAATAGTGCTTGTAATGTGAGTTGGAAAGTGCTGAGTATAAAAACAAATGCGGTTCTCGATAAAGATAAACTCCAGTCGAACCAAGGACAAGTTGACCCCATTAAATATAAATTAAGGATCTCAACCAAGAAGGAACAAGAAATACACATTACCTTCCTAATACTTAGTGCATTTAAAGTTAAACTTAATACTTTCTCAAAAAAAAAAAAAAGACAAGCAAATTGCTTCTGACTTCATAAGCAAAGAAGTGTTAGTTGACTCCTATAAAAGACACGGATCTTGAGAAGACTCACAGCTGAATGGCCAAAACAAAAGTTCTACTTTCACACTGGATATTCCTCAGTCTCAATAAATTATTTGAAAGTGAGTTCTTGGTTTATCTGAAGGCTAATAGTTAAAATAAATATAAACTTGGAAGTTTTTCCCAATAGTAAGGTGAAAAGCTTTCAATAAAATGTTAATAAAAGCATGCAGATATTACATAGTAGAGTATGCAGGTATTAGTTTTACTGTTGTACTGTATTTGCCGGCGTATAAGACGACCCTTTGGCCCTGAAAAATATGCCTCCAAGTGGGGGGTAGTCTTATACGGCGAGTATATAACAAACTCTGTATTTTTAGTGGAAATGTTAGGGGGTCGTCTTATACGCCCAGTCGTTTTATACGCCAGCAAATACGTATTTTTCAGGGCCAAAAAATCATCTTATACGCCGGCAAATACGGTACTTATACCTTACACATATTTACATAGATAACTTGTCTACCAAATACTTAATGAAAACAAATAGTATGTATGTGTGTGCTATGTTTATTTGTTGTGGATATATATTCGTGTGTACCCATGCACACCAAAAAAACAGGTCCTCAGTGATTCTCTGTATAACATTTTTTTGCAGGATATCTTCTATTGGGATAATATCATTTGTGTATACCCTGCTTGTTCTACAACTGCTCTGCCTTGTCAGCATTAGGAAGATCTTTGGGAAAGCAGACGGGAAAGAAATCTCCGTCCTCAAAGAATTTTATTTGTGTGTCTGGATGTTTTTTTGTGTGTTTTTTTTTTAAAGAGCTCCAGTGTAGCTTTATTTTTTTATTGATATTTTTTATTTTATTGATATTTTACAGAGAGGAAGGGAGAGAGATAGAGAGCTAGAAATGTCGATGAGAGGAAACATCGACCAGCTGCTTCTTGCACACCCCCCACCGGGGATGTGCCCGCAACCAATGTACATGCCCTTGACCGGAATCGAACCCAGGACCTTTCAGTCCGCAGACCGACGCTCTACCGCTGAGCCAAACCGGTTTCGGCTCCAGTGTAGCTTTATTAGATGAGAGCGATGGGGTAACATGGAGCCAATTAGCTTTTACCTTGTTTCAATGTTCTTTTCAGCTTTTCCTACACACACACCCCAAAAATTTACCTAACCTAAAATTACCATATATGAGACACCGGCTTTCTGCAAACATAGGGTATACTGTCACACAGCAGGTAGCTCCCAAGGAGACAGCTCATAAGCACTAGATTAACAGATCTTGTAAGCATTAGGAAGACAGAAATGGCAGTAAGGAGTCAAGGCTTACTATAGTGCTAATGTCCCTGAGGTCCAAACACCGTCCCCAAGTGAGCTTCAAGATAAAACAGGCCCCCGATGGCCTCAGTGGATAAGCATCTGATCTGAGGAGCTCACTGACCCACCTGGTCTGACTCAGTCTACCACCTGCTCCTCTCTTAATATTGCCCGCCCCTACCTCAGGGCAGCTTCCCGGCGTGGCCTGTAAAAGAGGCTCAGAGATTCCCAGCCCTTGTCAGAGACGAATTTAGGTATTTTCTTGGAAACATGTGCACTGTTTCCTAAGACAGCACCAGAGTCAAGTATGCAGTTTCCCTGCACACAGCTTAGTGAATGTCGCCTTTCACCGCCTTCTCTGAAACCTCGACCGCAGCGTCCATGTGCTCTGCAGGAAGCAGCGGTCTGGAGTCTGTTATCTACCCAGCACTGTACCAGGTACTGGTGGGGACTTACTAAAAAAAACCCTCCGTTTTGTCTCTGTCTCATGGATCTTCTCTCTCTCACTCCCCACCCCCAAAATAAAACTTCTTCAGCTCCCTCTGAAAGGCAAGGTTGGCCGTTGGTTCCAGATTCATACTAGAGCGCCCGGTGAAAATTTATTTCCACATCGGCTTAGAAACCACCATTTCATCTGCATCAGTTCAATCTCTCCCCCCCAACCCCCCAGGCAAACAGCTATTCTGTTATATATACAAAAGGCCGAGAATGAACATCTGGAAGATGACATCAACATGACTTTTCAGTTGTAAACAAGCAAAATTACTTCTAGTTTAGTGGGAGGGTGGGGGGGGGGCAACCTGAAAGCTTGACAATATTTTCCTTCCATCCTGGATGCCAGACTTTGACTACAGCAGAATGAGTTCTTCTATTTTAAGTCCTTATTTTCAGACTTTTTATTTACAAACAACAGTTGGACGAGACCTATTTTATTTCAGTTTTTTTTAAAATAATAATAATTATTTTAATATTTTATTGATTTTTTACAGAGAGGAAGAGAGAGGGATAGAGAGTTAGAAACATCGATGAGAGAGAATCATGGATCAGCTGCCTCTTGCACACCCCCTACTGGGGATGTGCCCCCAACCAAGGTACATGCCCGTGACCGGAATCGAACCTGGGACCTTTAAGTCGGCAGGCCGACGCTCTATCCACTGAGCCAAACCGGTTTCAGCTTATTTCAGGTTTTGATTCTCAACTAGAGTCAGCCCTAAGTCTTTTTAAAAAAATATAAAAAATATATATATTTTATTGATATTTTACAGAGAGGAAGGGAGAGAGATAGAGAGCTAGAAACGTCAATGAGAGAGAAACATCGGCCAGCTGCCTCTTGCACACCCCCTACCGGGGATGTGCCCGCAACCAAGGTACATGCCCTTGACCGAAATCGAACCTGGGACCTTTCAGTCTGCAGACCGACGCTCTACCACTGAGCCAAACCGGTTTCGGCAGCCCTAAGTCTTTAACAACAGGGCAGCCACTGTGTTTTCACTGCCTTCTCGCCCCATCCTCACGGAGCACCCACCCCTCCACCGCTGGGCCCTCCCCCAGAGGGAGCACAGTGCAGCACTAACACGTAGCTCAGCTTCAACACCAGCTCCACCAGGACTGCCTGGGTGACAAGGCAAGTGGCTCCATAGTCTATAAGCCTGTTTCTGACAGGTGAAACAGAGAGGCCGGAGAGCGGATGCCAGGACACGGGCTTTATTGAAGAGAAGAGCACCACTGCGGCTGCCTTCCGGAGAAAGAGCCGAAGAGCCCGAGGGCCAGGTTCACGCACTTTCTAAGGGAGGAGAGGGGACGGGGCTTAGGGCACTCAGCACACGCTGATGGGTGGTTTCATGTAAGGCCTATGATTAGGGACCTAGGGACTTCAAATTCGGGGGCTTAGGGTATTTGGCAGGTGTTGATGGGTGGTTCAGTGCTCTGGGAATGTCTGGCTGCAGGTGGAGTTTACCTCCGCCCATCAACTGGAGAAAGGGAGGTTCTACCTGTTTCCACCACTGAACACTCATCCCTGTTGGGTGACCGTCATGTGCTGGCCGCTGTTCACACTACACAGCTCCTCGCGGACCCTGTATTCTTATAAGGGAAATACAAACAACTGAGACAGAAGGATCAGTCATACACTCCGTCGGAAGAGGATACATGCTCTAGAGAAACCTGAAAGCAGGGAAGGGAATAGGAGAGCTGGGATGGCAGGTGGAAGGGAAGGGAAGGCAGGTGGGTTACAGGTGGTGGGGGATATCCTCCCCACGGAGGCAGCACCTGGGCCAAGGCTGAGGAGGAAAGAGCGGCCTGGATAGCTGGGGCGAGACGGCCCCCGGCAGAGCGCGCAGCATGTGCGAAGGCTCTGGGGTAGAAGGTGCCGATACCCCTGAGGAGCAGCAGGAAAGCCGGTAGGACTGGAAGGGTGAGTAAGTGTGCTGAAGAGCGAGGTCCAAGAGGCAGCGAGGGAGGCAGAAAAAGCAGGACCCCATATTTGTCCAATTAATAGTAATAAACAGCAGTGAAAAGTAAAATACCCTGATCGGTTTGGCTCAGTGGATAGAGCGTCAGCCTGCGGACTGAAGGGTCCCGGGTTCGATTCCGGTCAAGGGCATGTATGTTGGTTGCAGGCACATCCCCAGTAAGGGGCGTGCAAGAGGCAGCTGATCGATGATTCTCTCTCATCGATGTTTCTAGCTTTCTATCCCTCTCTCTTCCTCTCTGTAAAAACTCAATAAAATATATATTTTTAAAAAATAAAAAAATAAAAAATCAATTCTCAATAAATGTCAGATGTAGTGCTCATTTCCACGTTATGGTTTTTTTATATGATTTCCAAATCTGTGTCACCACCGCGTGGTTAAAGCGTTCACGTTAGGCGGAGAAAAGCTGACAGCTTGGGACCCTGTTCAGAGTCCAAGTCAGGTTTGAACAACATCCTTTGATCTGTTTAAAGAATCCTTTAACATAGAAACTTTTCTGAAATATCTGGTGCAATTCAATGTTCGAGGGTTACAAATCTCCCCTCCGGGAGCCAGAGGTACATGCTGTCCTCTGGCCTGCGCCTCCTCTCTGCTGCGCTTTCACTCACAAGGCGTCCTCGCCCGCGGAAACGGGCCCGCCGAGAGCGCTGGCTGAACAACATCAATTAGTGGGAGCATCAGACGTGCCCTCACCGAGCACGTCAGGGGGCATTTCATCGCTCAGTCTCCGCTAATGAGAAAGCGATTCGAAAATATCTCCCAACCACAACGAGACTGTTCAGCTCAACCCAGGAAGCACTGCGCACCTCTGTCAGATGCTCCCTTCAGGAATGTACAGTCTGCACTGGCTACAGGATCTCCGGCCTTGGAGATGAAGGGCCATCTGGGCAAGTGCACACAATGACACAGAAGGTGCCAGAATAAACGTGTGCTGACTTTTAAAGACGTCACTCACTAAGAAACAACAACAACAACAAAAAACCCAGCAGGCATCGGCTGCCCCGTGTCTAGCCAGATATAAAGGAGCGATGACTTAAAGACAGACTTTCTAATATTCCAGGATTCAACTGTCTCTGACACAGATGGTAGCACTTGACCGTGACCCTGACATTATAGTTGTTTCTGCCACCTCAAAGCGGATTTGAGTCAGAGTCACCTGGGGGGACTTATTAAAAGCACCCATTCCCAGGCCCCGCCCACTGGACTTTCTGATCCACAGCGTGGTGTAGGGGCTTTTATAAAGCCCGGGAGAGAGAGGGGAAGCTGGCAGGCTGGCGAGGCAAGACGCACCAGACTACGCTGACTCCGAGAACAATATGGCAAAATGTAATAAATGGTGTCTTCTGGCCCAAAACAGACAGTATTGCTAAGCCTGCCCTTTGATCTTCTAAACAAAAATGCCCGGAGCATTCCTGTCACTTCGGACCCCATCCTGCTGCAAAGCCAGTAACTATCTCAAGACCTAAAATGGGTGGGCGTGTTTCAGTTTACGGAAACTTGGAAAATGAGTGACTGTGGGCTAATTAGAAAAACCACGAGTGAAAATAAATATGCAAAAAATTCACTGATAATGCAATGCAATGCCTCTTCACGAAAGAGGTATCAGAACCTGAGTTCTTAGATTTTTTTTAAATTTTAAAAAATATATATTATTATTGATTTCAGAGAGGAAAGGAGGGGGAGAGAGAGACAGAAACATCAATGATGAGAAACATTGATCGGCTGCCTCTTGCACGCCTCCTACTGGGGATCCAGCCTGCAACCAGGCATGTGCCCTTCCTTGACTGGAATCGAACCTGGGACCCTTCAGTCCACAGGCCCACTGAGTCAAACCAGCTAGGGCAGAATTTTATTTTATTTTTTTAGTAAATGCCCCCAGTCTAAGTTTTACCTTCTTTGTCATTGAACACCTACACCTTTCCTGGGCCTGTCGGCACCCTACATATATGGGATGTTTCACTGAAAATCAACTGACAGTATCTTCTTCCTCCGGTAGCCGCAGTAGACTCAGGCCTGAAGCCGAGCCATCACACTGGGCAGCAGGTAACGGCCCTCCAATGCCTGAGCTCCCTTAGGAGAGATGGTGATGGCGCGGCCAGATGAGGACAGGGACTCTCTGCTGGGCGGGTTCACCAATGTGCGGTCTGAAACGTGCATCTTCAAGCAGGAGCCTGAGAGACATTTTTTTCTTCATGCTTACACCACCCATGATCAAAATCCCACCTATGTATTAACATGTCATGATATGTCTAGCATTCTGCTATCGCGACAAGACAGATCTCATCTAAACTTTAATCTTAAAAAAAAAAAAGAGGTACGTAACCAACCTTAGTAACCACTACCAACATCTTGAGTATCCATGTTCCAGACAGTTACACGGTTCAGTGGGGCGGGAGGTGGGGGATGCAATCCAAGGTTAAGTTTTGATTTATTTTCTTCTCATTTGAAAACATGGGGTGGGGAAGCTGTCAACATATTCTGGACGAATTCGGTGCTATCCAATAACCCCGTTACACGGACATCTCCCTGACGTGGGGCAGAAGTAGAGGAGGAGGGGGGACCAAGGACTAAAACACTCCCCACTAAGTCGCTCCTTGCTATGGATCAAGAAAGCGCTAATCCACACGGACTTGCCTCGCCTGGTAAACGGGTTGCTGCTTCGACCCGATGGAAACGCAGGGGCAAATTCGGCTGTGGGCTCCCTAGGTCCGGGTGGAAGCCAGAAACCAGGCGCTGAGAGAGACCAGCCCGGCGGGGAGGGAACTGCCGAGGAGCCAACCCCCCATCTACCTGGGCGCAGGCAGCACAGGGGGCGGCGCGGCGCCGTCGGGCCAACCTTTCCCGGCTTTCCCCCAAACCGCCCTCGGCCCCGCCGGGTCCCGCCGCCCGGGGAGGGAGGGAGAGGCGGCGGCGGGAGGGAGGCCTGGCCGGTCCAAAGGACGCAGGAGAGGCGTCCCCGCCGCGGGCTCCTCCCCAGGGCGGCCCGGGTCGCCGCTCCGGACCCCGGGCCGCGTCCCCCTCCCGGGCCGGGGGTCGGGGGTCTGCGGCCCCGCGGCGCCGGGGAGAGGGCGCGGGCGGGCGCCCAGGTGGATCTCCGGGCGCGCGGCGATCTCTGACTTTTCCCTCCAGCTGCCACCGGTCTGCACCCGCCTGCACCCCGGCTTCCATGGGTCCGCACCCCGGCTTCCCCCCGGGCCCGCCCGCCGATGGCGCCCACTCACCCGGCCCGTCGGCCCGCAGCCCGCGCGGGGCGGCCGCCAGCAGCAGCAGCAGGGCCAGGAGGCCGCGCCCCGCCGCCCCGCCGCGGGCTCCGGCGCCCATGGCCCCGCCGGGCGCCAGCTCCGCAGGCTCGGCCTCCTCCGCGCTCCGGCGGCGCCGGGACTGGGCGAGCGGCCGCCGCACCGGCTCCCATTGGGGCGCCCGGCCTCCGGGGCGGCCCCCGCCGCGCCCCGCCCCGCCGCCGCCCGCCCCCCGGCCGGCCCGGCCCCCGGGAGGAAGTGGCGCTCCGGGCGGCGGGGCGGGCCCGGCTCCCGGCCCCCGGCCCCCGGCTCCCGGCTCCGGCCCCCGGCTCCCGGCTCCCTGCTCCCGGCTCCCGGCTCCGGCTCCCGGCTCCCGGCTCCCGGCTCCCGGCCCCCGGCCCCCGGCCCCCGGCCCCCGGCTCCCGGCTCCGGCCCCCGGCCCCCGGCCCCCGGCCCCCGGCTCCCGGCTCCGGCTCCCGGCCCCCGGCCCCCGGCTCCCGGCTCCCGGCTCCGGCCCCCGGCCCCCGGCCCCCGGCTCCCGGCTCCGGCTCCCGGCCCCCGGCCCCCGGCCCCCGGCTCCCGGCTCCGGCCCCCGGCCCCCGGCCCCCGGCTCCCGGCTCCGGCTCCCCTCCCCTGTCCGCCCGCCGCCCGGGGCAGGGGAGCCCGGAGCGCCAAGCGGAGCGGAGGGGGCGGAGCACCTGGTGGCCCGGCCCGCCCGAGCCCCAGGGCCTGGGCGCGCCGCGGAAAGGGGTGGGCACGTCCCAGAGGGACTGGAGACTTTGTGATGAGAGGCTGATGATGATGACAAGGCCCAATCCAAGTCCCTCCATTCATTCATTCATTCATTCATTCATCCATCCATCCATGCATTCATTCATTGTCAGTCACCCATTCAAGTCAGGATCCCGCGGTGCAATTTGCAATGGGCGGCGTGGAGAGCTGGCGGTGCCCGTTCCGGGAAAGCTGATCGGAGGCCGGGCGGGAGACGCGGGGGGCGGGGGCTGGGGGATGGGGCGTGGGGGTTGGGGGATGGGGAGTTGGGGGATCGCTGAAAAAGTGTAGACATCCAGCCGTGACGGTGTGGCTCAGTGGTTGAGCGCCGATTTCTGAACCAGAAGTTCAGGGTTCGATTCCCGGTCAGGACACATGCCCAGGTTGCGGGTTTGATCCCCAGTGTGGGGCGTGCAGGAGGCAGCGGATCCATGGTTCTCTTCTCCTCTCCTCACTGATGTTTCTATGTCTCTCTCCCTCTCCCTTCCTCTCTGAAATCAATAAAAAACAAATATATATTTTAAGTGACATCTAAAGTGAGACTCCAGGGGTGATGGGACTTGGGAGAGCAGAGGGCGGTGGTGGTGGAGGTGGTGGAGGTGGGGGTGGCGGGGAGAGAAGAGCAGACCCAGTGTGTCAGGAGCGGAGGGAGGGAGGAAAGGGCCCACACGCAGCCGGGGAACAGGGGGCGCAGGGCCAGGAGCTCAGAGCGCGGGCCAGGGAGGAGGACGCTTCACTCCAGCCACAGAGCAGCGAGCGGCCCAGGAGGCTCAGCCTGAGGGGTGAGAGCATCTGAGTGAGTCTCCGGGCGGAGAGCAGAGAAGGCTTGGGGGAGGGCAGGTTACCGGAGCGGAGATCACAAGGCTATAGAATGAGGAAGTGGCAGTGGGAATGCGCAAGGAGAGACTAAGATGTGTTTCAAAGACTCCCTGATGTCTCCAGCATGCTCACAGTCCCCCCGCGCTTTCTCTGCTTCCTACCTGCCCGCACCTTCTCCCGGAGCCTGCAGTTTTCCTGGCCAACACGCGGCCAAGGCTGCACCTGCAGGTGCTGAGAGGAGGAAGTATTGATGCAGGGGGAAATAGTAGGTCCAATTTTGGCCTGTCACGTGCTCTTTGGATACCTAATAGATTCCTTTCATGCATTTCTCTCTCTCTCTCTCTCTCTCTCTCCCTCCCTCTCTCTCTCTCTCTCTCTCTCTCTCTCTCTCTCCTAAATAAAATAAAAAATGTTATTGAATCTCAGATGACATTGTCTTCAGGGCTTTGCTTTCTCAAAAGCAACAACATTTAGAGGAAAGAAGGTAAGCTTTAGAAATGAGGCTTTAAAAAAATATCCTTATATATGTTTTATTGATTTCAGAGAGGAAGGGAGAGAGGGATAGAAATAGAAATGAGGCTTCCCCGCGTCTGATTCCTGGACTGGCCACTTTGTTTAGAGAGGTACTCAGTAAGTAGTAGGTTTATCATATTTACATTGAAAGGAGATTTACCCCCATGAAAATATTGAATATTCTTGTGAACAAAACATAAAAAGATACATTGGAGCACTTCCTAACTCAGCTCTGGCTGGCTCTCCCTCTCGTTAGTCTTCCTAAGAAGGTGGGTGGGCAGCTGGGCCGGCTCTGGCAGGTGCGGCTCCCGGCGCCGTGCATGGAGGAGGACAATGGGGGCATTGACTGCTGGGGAGGAATTCCCAGGGCAGGGCAGGTGGGCTCTGGGCGCTGACCTTCCATCGCAAGTAATGCCTCGATACCAGTGAAGTCATCCATTCTGTGCCAGAATCCTGAGCCAGCACAGGGGAGGAATTTAGAGCTGGTAACAATGAGAAAACAACAAGGCCAGCTGGATCCTGGAGCTTTTATTCCGTCACTTCTCCCTTGAAAAAAAGAAAAGAATGTCTCTAGTTAAAAGCACAGTAAAAGCAAAATATGAAAATGTAACAGACTAGCGATCATAGTTTTGTATGTAATAAATACATATTGAAATTTATATACTGCACTTCAACCACATAGATTTTTATGTTGAGCATGTGTACCTGTTTTATTTTTGAGATTTTATTTTGACATTTTCTGTTATAACACATGATGAAATCTCATAACATTAAGAAATCACATATAATTTCTCATGAAGAAAAAATTAGAATTGCCAGGATTCATCCACAACACCTCACATACTAAGATTCAAGAATGTTCCATGCTTATCACACGGAACATCTGTCAGGAAGGGCTGTTTCATATTTTAGCCCCTCCCCTCATTTATCCTCCATATTCCTTATTTTGCATATCTTACTGCAACTTATGTTTATTTTTGCTAGCTCATCCAGTTGGTCAAGGTTACCAGCTGGTCAAGGAAAACAGCTGGTCAGCCGAAACCGGTTTGGCTCAGTGGTAGAGTGTCGGTCTGCGGACTGGAAGGTCCCGGGTTCGATTCCGGTCAAGGGCATGTACATTGGTTGCGGGCACATCCCTGGTGGGGGGTGTGCAGGAGGCGGCTGGTTGATGTTTCTCTCTCATCAACGTTTCTAGCTCTCTATCTCTCTCCCTTCCTCTCTGTAATAAAATCAATAAAATATATTTTTTAAAAAACAGCTGGTCAAGGTTACCTTGTTTTATATATAAAATATATATTCTGTATTGCTCAGGTAAGACAGTATTTAAAAAAGAACTTCAAGCCTAGTATTATTCCATAGTAGTTAGAAAGCGTTAGATTGTGCTTCAATTGGACAACCTAATCAATTTTATCTTTAGCGTTTAGTAACACTGATTGTGACTCTGTGAAGAAGACAAATGAGATAGAAATTTGAATCCCTTATAGGTGTCTGCTTCCTGAATAGTCTTTTCTTTCCAGTTCAACTCTTGAGTATATCTTATGTTTTCTGGTTAATCCTCACCTGAGGATATTTTCCCATTGATTTTTAGAGAACGTGAAAGGGAAGGGGAGAGACAGAAACATTGATGAGAGAGACACTTCGGTGGATTGTCTCCCACACAGGCCTTGACCTGGGCCAGGGATGGAGCCTGCAACCAAAATATGTGCCCTTGGCTGGAATCGAACCTGCAACCCCTCAGTCTGCGGGCCAAGGCTCTATTCACTGAGCCAAACCAGCTAGTCCTCATGAATATATTTTAAACATTTTCTATATGTGAAACAACGTAATGGAGATACATCACATTGAAAACAAGTACAGGTACCACTCTCTCTTCATTCATGATCTAATGATAGGAATTTGAGGGAGGGGGATATTGGTTGATAAGTTATAATGATAGAAGTTCGGGGTGTTAGAGAATCACAGAGGAAGGGTAGAAAGCTGGATTTCAAAAGCCTGAGGAGGTGTGGGAGGGGTGACGCTGGGAACCACAAGGAAAACAGTATTTGTCCGATGAGGAGAGAACTTGTGAGAAAGCTCAGGAGAAATCACAGGTGCTTGCAGGAATGGAGCCTAATCCGTCAGCAGGAAGGTGAGCCTGAGACAGGAGTGGGAGCCGGAGGGCGGAATGGGAGGCAGGGCGGATCTGAGGGCCTGGGAAGGAGGGAAAGTGGAGGAACTCGTTCAGATTTGCATCGGGGAAGGACCACACTGACTGCGGGGTGGGGAATGGATTGGAAAGAGTGCCAGGGAGGCCAATTAGGAGTTTGTGGCAATGCTCCAAGACTGGAGCCCATGCACCTCTCCTTCTGTGCTCAAACGGGGTCCCTGCACCCGCAGCAGCTGCAGTACCTGGGAGCTTTCTAGAAATGCAGAGTGCTGTCCCCGTCCCTGCAGGGACCTACGAACCAGCATCTGCGTTTTCATCAGATCCCAGGTCATGATAAAGCCGTGGTAAGTCTGAGAGTTAGAGGGTAGAATCAGACATGCTTGCGTCTTAGAATATAGGCAGTGGGAGAGAAGAAAGATTAACTTTTGGATGCAATAGCCAAAATAATTAATATCATCCACATTATTTCCTCACCCCTAACTCCATATGAACTTTTCAACTGAAAACTTGGTTGTTCATTAAGTAACCGTGTCTTCTAAGACCCATCAGGTGTTCTTAAATGCGATTGTTTACTGTGGCCAGAACTCACTCTTTTTTCTGTGACCCCAGAAACTTGATTTTTATCAACTGTCCTTGACCTTGAAGATACTGCTCCAGGATCAATTTAATCACAGAAGCATGTAAACCAGCATCCATGCCAATGCATGAATTACCAGCGAGAACTCGAAAAGGGTGAATATTCTCTTTAACCTATAAACAATGTTGGGAGCTAGAATTCATCAGAGGTTAGTAGGTGAACACGGAAGACAAGCAAGGTGAATTATTGGAGCAGTTCTATTGTTTGAAGGCAAAAAAGTTAAGAGTGCTGAGTCCTTCCCACCCCAGAATAAAAACTTATTCTGACACGTATTAAAATGGTAAGGAAGCCGAAACCAGTTTGGCTCAGTGGCTCAGCGTCTGCCTTTGGACTGAAGGGACCCAGGTTCGATTCCGGTCAAGGGCATGAACCTTGGTTGCGGGCACATCCCAAGTGGGGGTTATGCAGGAGGCAGCTGATGGATGTTTCTCTCTCATTGATGTTTCTAACTCTATCTCTCTCCCTTCCTCTCTGTAAAAAAGTGAAGAAAATATATTTTAAAAAATTAAAAAATAAAATGGTAAGGAAGACTTTATTAGGGACCACTGCAACAGGTGTCAAGACAGGCTATAGGGAAAAATAAATCAGGCTTAACTCTGAGTGCAGCAAAGACAGCTGGGGATTTTCAGGCAAGAAGTCGAGTGAGGGGTCAGTGGATGAAAACTTGCTAAGAGAAGACATTAAGTATAGGGGGTTCTGGCTCCACCCACTTCAGGTGAAGGACTGTGCATCAAAGTTGAAGAATGAGGGGCTTGATCAGATATCAGGGGCGATCAGATCATCAAAGACGGGGTGTTCTCTCCAAGCTGACTTAGCGGGACTCTCGCTAAAACTGGACTAAGCATTTACTTCCCTTGCCTCTGGGGTAAAATTCATAAAATCCCCTCTAAGACCAAGGTCCATGAGTTTAGTACCTACAATTTCTTCTATGTATTTATTTATTTTTGTTATCGGTCTTATATTTAGGCCTTTGATCTATTTTGAGTTAATTTGTATGTGCGGTGACAAAGAACAGTCTTTTGCATGTGGCTTTTCAATTTTCCTATCACCGTGTACTGAAAAGGCTTTCTTTTTTCCATTGTATGTTTTTGACTCCATTGTCAAAAAATATTTGCCCACATTTATGTGGGTTTATTTCTGGGCTCCCAGTTCTGTTCCCTGTGTCTCTGTGTCTGTCTTTCTGCCAATACTATGTTGTTTTGATCGTCTCTTTGTAGTCTAATTTGAAATCGGGGAGAGTGATACCTCTGGCTTTTTGCTTTTTTTCTCAGGATTGCTTTGGCTTTTCGGGGCCTTTTGTGTTTCCATACACGTTTGATGATTTTTTTTCTATTTATTTTAGAAGTGCCATTGGGATTTTTTTGTGAGTTGTATCAAATCTGTATACTGCTTTGGGTGAAATGGCCATTTTACCTATGTTGATTCTTCCAGTTCATGAACATTTAGAAATATTTCTATTTCTTTATGCTTTCTTCAGTTTCTTTAATAAAGCCTTGTAGTTTCCACTGTATGAGTACTTCATATCCTTTGTTAAGTTTATTTCTAGGTATTTTATACTTTTTGTTGCAAATGTAAGTGAAATTAGTTTTATTTCATTTCTTTTTCTGAAATTTCATTGTTATAGCAGTGATTTTTTTAAAAAACTAGTGTGCTGCAGAATTTTTAAAACATGCAATACCTGACAATTTAGTCAGGGGCACTAACTTCTTTTCCTTTAAATTGTCAAATAAAAAATGATAAAAATCCAGCACAACAATAGCCAGTTTGGTGTGAATGCTCTGTCTTGAATCATAAATATATAGGTCATATATTAGAGTTTCATCTTATTGGTCACGTCACATAGTAAAGTTGCATGATTTGTTTAATCCTTGGTGCCAGAAATCCTTATATACAATCATAGGCACCTGATTTTTTTTTAAGTCACTTTGGAGCAAAAAGGATACGTAATTACTATTATTTATTTATTTTTGTAAATCAATCAAAATTATACCTATTTTTTGTCAGATAGGCAAAAAATACATTTCTTGGTGTGCTGCAGAATTTTAGTAATTCGTTTATGTATACCCTGAGATGACAAAGGTTGAAAATTTCTGGTATCTAGGAGTACAATGGATTTTTGTATATTGATTTTGTATCTTGCAGCTGTATTTGTTTGTTGTTTCTAGTAGTTTTGGGGAGAATCTTTAGGGTTTTCTATGTAAAGAACCATATTATCAGCAAAAAAGTGACAGTTTTAAATGAATATGACTATATCAAACTAGAACGCTTCTGCACAGAAAAGAAACCATCAACAAAACACAAAGGTAACCAACCGAAAGGGAGAAGATATTTGCAAACAATACCTCTGACAAGGGGCTAATATGCAAAATATATAAAGAACTCATATAACTCAACAACTAAAAAAACCTAACAATACAATAAAAAAAATGAGCAGAGAATCAGGACAGCTACTGGACAGTGATTTGGCAGTGTTCAATCAAATGAGGTACCCACGGCTCTATGATCTGGTCAAAATGTATTGGGACACGCACAGGGATGTAGAGGAATTGGGAAGGCCAGGAATCAGGAATTGGGATGAGTGAAAAGTGGTGGCTGCACCCCTTGGAGCACTATGCGACATTTAGAAGCAAGGAATTGATCAACATATAATAGCAAAGACAGATCTTAAAGGCACTGTATGTAGTAAGAAAAGTAAGACACAGAATAGGATCTTGTGTATGTAAATACACTCAAACAACAATAATTTTTATAAGGTTGCATACAAACTCAGAAAAACATTTAAACTACCCCGGTCGTGGGGAAGAAAGCAGAGGCAGTATACAAATAAATAAGATAAACTCTTCACATTGGAATGAGTATGGCTTCTGCACCTGAAAGAAGGAAGAGTTGAAGACGTAATGAAAGGCTGAGGAGGTGTGGGAGGGGTGACGCTGGGAACCACAAGGAAAACAGTATTTGTCAGATGAAATTTGGCAATGAATTTAAAAGCTGAGGTGAACCCTAGCTGGTTTGACTCAGTGTACAGAGCATCAGCCTGCACACTGAAGGGTCCGGATTCGATTCTGGTCAAGGGCACATGCCCAGGTTGCGGGCTTGATCCCCTGTGGGGGCGTGCAGGAGGCAGCCGATCAATGATTCTCATCATTGATGTTTCTATCTCTCCCTCTTCCTTCCTCTCTGGAATCAATTTGAAAAATTTAAAAAAAATTAAAAACTGAGATGATTTAAGGTAAACATCAGCTCTATGGATGTGGTAACTCAGAAAAGACACATTTGGCACACATAGCTCAGTTCTCTCCTTTTGCTTGGGGGGGGAGGGACCTCTGTGACACAGGCCTGGCTAGGCCCAGGGCTGACCAGGTTTGGATGGGCAAACCTTCCTGATTCTGTAGGTTAGTCAGTAGGCCCAAGTGGGCCTCACACTTCCAGCTGAGGGCTACTGGTAATGCCTTCTATTTAGCTTTACCATTTAAAGTCTTTATAACTGGACGGGGAGATGGGTGCTGCTTATTGGGAGTACTTTTGGAGACTGGCGCTGTCACAGGCATGCAAATAACTTGAACTGTGTGGTTTCTATTCTATGAGAACTGATTTTCCTACCATCTCACCCACCTGCACCAGGGTGTAGCCTGCCCCTGGCAAAAAGCAGCGTGCTGAGTTGAGGCATAAAGTTAACGTCCTCACCGCCAGAAAGGCATAAAGCGGCTATCAGAGCTTCATATCAGAGCCTGTTGACTCGGGTTTGTGTGCAAAATTAAGTTTACAGATTAAACACGCTTGCTTATCAGGCCTTTTCGGGCTACTTTCAATTGCTCCTGTGTTCCCAGGGTGTGGCATACTGGAGGGGAAAAGGAAAGGGGGCTGTGGGCAGGTTGGGGACAAAGGACGGCAAAGGAAGTGGCAAGGGAACCCAACATCACAGAAAAACCTTACTCATCATGGAGTGCCTCCTGCAGTACAACATGCGTGTCAAACTCGGGCCTGCGGGCCGCCTGCCCCATTAATTTGGCCCGGGTTAGCCTTTGAGTTTGACATGCTTGCAGTAACAGTAACCGATGTCCCTGAACCTCAGAACAAAACCAAGGTGATTTCTGCTCAATATATTCAGTTCAATTTGATGAGAAAATAACTCAGTTTTAATAGATTGCCAGTAAAAATAAAAATAAAAAACACTTAAAATAATTAGCTTCAGCTATTTGAAAAATTAATGTACCATACTTATTTCCCCACCCTTGTTTGATAAACAAGTTATGATTTGATATTGCTATTTTAAAAGCATATTGGTATATTTACAAAGTCTACTTTTTGTGCTCTCCTAAAAATGCATACCTTGTTCCTTTCTGCAATTATCTAAGTAATAAACCGAAGTTCATTATAATGGACTCTAAGGTCTTTGCTAAGCCAGCTAGACATGGAAGTGCCTTAAACAAAGAAATGTCTTCAGTTTAAGCCATTATGTTAACTGCTCTATTGCTTTACAGAATGCTGTGAATTTTCAATGTGTGGATCTTGTATTATATAATTGTAGACTTTGATCAGAAATAGGTAGCTAAATAGTAATCTGTGATACATTTATATTACATATATGGCTGTGTTTGCAAAATTTCTTTCCAATGTAGAGTGATAATAATGACTTAATTTTTAATTTATTCAGTTCCAGTTTGAGGACATTGTGACTGTGAAACTTTGGCTGACAATAATGTTTCTAATATGGTTAGAGATTTCCATCTTCCAAGGTTCAAATTCTGACCTCTGTAGTCTTCATATTCACTCAGATGTTTGTCTTCATGCACACTGAACTAGAATAAATCAATATGAAGACGAGAAGGCATCTTTATAATACAGAGTAGAAATCTGCTAACAATTACTATCACATGAACTCTAGAAGCCAAACATAAACAAAATTTTAATCATTTTTCTACTTAAAATGCAATATGCGGTTAGTATAAAATGGTTAAAAAAATTTTCAGAAGTAAAGGACAGAATTAAAGTCTTTTGCTTTCTTAATTCCTTTTCTTCACCATCCCAAGATAACCAGTTATATTTTTGGTGTATTTCTCCAGAACTTCCAGAATTGAGCCTTGATTTTGCCATAAGAATGTTGTTATTAACCCTGGCTGGTGTGGTTCAGTTGGTTGGAGTGTTGTCCCAAACACCAGAAGGTGGCAAATTCAATTCCCAAACAGGGCACATACCCAAATTGTGGGTTCAACCAATACCGTGTTTCCCTGAAAATAAGACATCTTCCGAAAATAAGACCTACTTATAGGTTTCCTTCTGAGTGAAATATAAGGCACCCCCCCTGAAAATAAGGCTCCCCGGCTCTGTCTCAGAATGAAAATTAATTTACCATAAACTGGTCGCTAGGGCCGCCCCGACTGGCATCTAGTAACCAGTGACTTTACGCGGAGTCCTGACGTCACTGCTGTGTGAATGGAGAGAAATCAGAGTGGAAACTGTGAAACCTAAACTACAACAAGTTGTGACTTGGGTGAAGAATTCATGGGAGAAAATCACTGACAGTTGCATTGCAAATGCACTGCGAGCAGGCTACCTTGACAAGAAGTACTCATTTAAAGACAGTGCTATTGCTAAACATGAGAGATTTGGTCCACTGATTCTGAAAGAAATGGAGTCACAAGAAATTCACCAGGAAATTCGGGAATTGGATTGTTATGATGATGTTCCAGAAGATGATGACATGATTGTCATTGAATAAATGAGTAAATTCTTGATACTGTAGGATTCACAGTTTGTCTGGTTTGTGTTGACAACTACGGTACTACCGTACCATATACAGGTAATAAATTTCCTTTATTTTCATTTAACAATAAATGTGTACCATATTCTTCTTCATGGAAAAATAAGACATTCCCTGAAAATAAGACCTAGCGCATCTTTGGGAGCAAAAATTAATATAAGACACTGTCTTATTTTCCGGGAAACAGGGTAGATGTCTCTCTCTCACATTAATGTTTCTCTTTCTCTCTCTCTCTCTCTCTCTCTCTCTCTCTCTCTCTCTCTCTCAAAGCATCAAGTATTTAGAGAGAAAAAAGACTGTTGTTAGCTAAGTATAATTATTATATCATGCCTGTTGACCATCATATAGATAAAATTTTGAAATGCAGATAAAATTTAGTTTAATATATGTAAATTCATGAGATGGACTTTGAGAAATCATTTTGCCATGTTAGACCTGACTCATTTTAGATTCCATTCTTTTGAACAAGAAGAACTGGTTAGGCCTGTTTTTCTTGGGTCCCGTAATCTTTTTCTGGTTCAATCAGCTCTACACAAAATTGTTCTACACCCAGTTAAAACTTGCTTTTGCATTTACTTATATTTTTACTTTTAATTATTCTAGGATCAATTGTGTGTGTGTGTGTGTGTGTGTGTGTGTGTGTGTGTGTGTAGCAAAATAGCTAGCATAGACAGTAGTTTAAACTTTGATGAAATAGCTGCCTTTGTCAAAGCATCACAAGCTTTCGGGATGATTTATACCAAGTTCTTTGGCACCAGGAAGGATACAAAAGCTTAACAATTTGTCATTTTACACTTTCCTAGTACATTAAAGAGGTAGATAATTGATCTCTGTTGATTTGCAACCAAAATTCTTGGCATATCAAAGGGGGTTGGGCGAATATAAGTAGAAGAGTAATTTTCAATTTTACATTTCCAGTTATCAATGCTTAAATAAAGTGAGAAAATAATAAATGGATTACAGTGCATGTTAAATAAATGGATCAATAAATGCTTTTAACAAGGATTTTGTAATATTTCCTCATCAACAATTGAAAAGACACAAATACTTCTAATTTGATTGATTGATTGATTGCTTAATTCATTCATTTGTAGTTCAATTAGTGTCTCCAACCATCCATCCATTTATCCATCTTCCTATCCACCCATCTTCCCAAAAAGCTCTGTTTTGAACACCTTTCCTGGAGGCGTAATGTGAGAGAATTAAAACTAACAAATAAAAACCCTCATAAAACTTTAATGGCATCCCTGAGAAGCTAAACATTAATGGCCTAGTTACAGTTCCCAAAGCAGACTTTTGGGTAATGTTTCCTTTAAAAAAAAAAAGTTATAACATACATTTATATAGGCCTGACGAGAATTGCCTCAGAAGTTAAACTCAGAGGTAAAAATGTATACTTCAAAGGCCCACCCTAGGAGATCTTGATGTAGTAGGTCTGGATCTGCCCGTTGCTAACTGAATCCTTGAGCAAATCACTTTACTTTTCAATGCTGCGTCTATAACAAAGTGATTATGAAACCTACCTCTCAAGCTTGTCAGGAATATTAAGTGAGGCACTATACACGAGAGCCATTGCAATTCCCATGTGTTATACGGTTCTAAGGTATTAGCTGCTTTTAGGGTAACTACATTTAGTAAAAATAAAGTTAAAACGTCTTCAGAGATACAGAGCCTTTTTCTTAGTTTTGGCGAACCGTTAATAGCAAATGGCATTTTGTCCCAAGGGAATCCAGTCAATTTTTATGAGTTAAGATAAATTTGTATCTAAATAGTCTTTCTATCGTGTTTCCCCCAAAATAAGACATCCTCCAAAAATAAGACCTACTTCATGGACACATAATACATCCCCTGAAAATAAGACCTAGCGCATCTTTGGGAGCAAAAATGAATATAAGACACTGTCTTATTTTCAGGGAAACAGGGTAGTTGTTTCAAGTTTGGGGTGTGGGGAGGAGTGAGAGTGGGGAAGGTTGACCCTCAGGCTCACTGGCTGTGAGGCCTGGCCACTGTGTGGGGGCTCAACCCCTGAAGTGGGGTTTCCCTCTGTGAGGCTCCGCTGCCTGTGGAGACCACCCGTTGGGGGCTCCATTTGTGAAGCTAATTGGGGGTTGCTCTGACGTGGGATGAGGCCCACTGCCAGGTAGGTTGGTCCTGGGGCCTCTTGGGAAAGGCACAGACGCAGGCTGAGGTCAGCCGCTGCCTGTGCTCCATCCAGGACCCCCTGGCAGGAGCGACAGAGCAGTCCTCAGCTGGCAGCTTTCCGTGCTGGACCAGGAGGCATGTAGGAGATGCCTCACTGTCACTTGGGGCCAGCTGCCACCCACGGGCCTGGGCCCATTCAGCGAAAGGCACAGGGCCATGCTGAGGCTAGCGTGGGGCCAGCTGCTGTCTGCTTGGGGCCTGCAGACTTTGGGGAGTTTTTAAGAAATCTTGCAGCAACAGGCTGAGCCTTCCCAGGAGGCACAGTTGCTGAAAGGGTCAAGGGCAGTGTTGGATGGTGCAGGGCCTCAGGGAGTCACCAGCGTGGGCCGAGCAGTGTTGACCTGGGTGATGCAGACTCACCCTGGCCACGTGGCAGTCTTCCCCTCAATTTCTCCTGTATGTCTTTGGCGCCTTTTGTGCTGCTGTCCCTTTGCCGGGGTGCCTGTCTCTGAGCGAGAGAGTGTGTGCACGAGCCCTTTAAGAGGATGTGTGGGTTTTCAGCACCCCTCCATCTCACCAGGGTAGTACAGGCTGGTCTCACAGCCAGCTGTTGTGGGGACTACCCTTCCCGGCACCGGATTCCTGGGCTGGGAAAGGGGGCAAAGAAGGGGCTACATGCTAAACCTCCTGGGGGCTCATGGGAGGCCTGCATGGAGGGCCTTACAGATTCAAAAGTAACCGCAAAGGATGGTGGGGACATAAAAATTCCTAACCAAAAGCGAGTCGTGGCATGTGGTCACGTCCTAGACGGGCAGCTTCCTGGACAAAGGCCAGTCTCTCAGTGAGTCTGTTATCTGTTCCCATCGCAGATAACATGCCTCGGGAATGTCAGAGTGATACCCCTTTTCCAGACCCCTTGGGGCCACAGCCTCACACCAGAACACGGGACAGCAGACCTTCTTATTGTTATCTTGTCCAAACACCACCTCTATATTTTGTAAATGTCAACCATCCTACCCTCACCAATGTAAAAGAAGTATGTCTCTTCGTTTGACTTTTTATCCGAAATTTGAGATTCCCGCACTTGGCTTTTCCCCCAGCTCTCTAATCTACCACTGATGGATTTCATGCAATCCCCCCTTATGCCTTCTCTTTGAGTCTGGTGCAGTGGTCGGCAAACTCATTAGTCCACAGAGCCAAATATCAACAGTACAACGATTGAAGTTTCTTTGGAGAGCCACGTTTTTTAAACTTAAACTTCTTCTAATGCCACTTGTTCAAAAATAGACTCGCCCAGGCCGTGGTATTTTGTGGAAGAGCCAAACTCAAGGGGCCAAAGAGCCACATGGGGCTCGTGAGTTTGCCGACCACAGGTCTAGTGTATAAAATAAGGTGTAAAACTGCTATTCTCCAGAGCACTTTCTCAATCTTTTGAGACTTTGCTTCCAGGCAGTTGTCATCAGTTTAATTCAAATAAACTCTTACAAGACTTTTTCCTAGGCTGGACAATTTTTCATTGACAGGAGCCTGGCATAGGACTAGGACACCTCGCTGCTTGGTGCAGACCACTACAGATATCCCTCTCAATTCTCAACCACCACACATAGGTGTGGGACTAGCTTGTTTTGCATGTCTGCCCCTCAGACCAATCTCAATTGGCCTCTTTTTCTATCCTTGGTTATAGGAGTTCCATTTAGCTACTTTTCAGGTGGTTGTCCAAGTTGAATTTTTTATAATTTAACTAGAGACCCAGTACACGAATTTGTGCATGGGTGGGGTCCCTCGGCCTGGCCAGCAATCGGGGCCACGGGAGGTTGCTCCCACAGCACACTAACTACCAGGGGGCAGCTCCTGTGTTGAGCATCTTTCCCCTGGTGGTCAGTGTGCATCATAGTGACCAGTCATTCAGTAGTTCGGTCACTTAGGCTTATATATATATAGATTGTAATTTTGAGGTGGTGAGCACAGTACTTACCTACTTCACCATCTTGACTGAACCCTCTGTTATGTTATTTTTTGTTGTTTTGTTTACAACAAAATGAAGGTCAGTAAATAAAACCAAGATACCTTAAAACAGCCCCAATGATTATATATATATATTTAATATATATTTCTTTATTGATTTCAGAGAGGAAGGGAGGAGAGAGAGAGAGAGAGAGAGAGAGAGAGAGAGAGAGAGAGAGAAAGAGAGAGAGAATCATTGATTGGGTGCCTCCTGCGTACCCTTCACTGGGGATCGAGCCCGCAACCCAGGTATGTGCCCTTGGCTGGAATCGAACCTGGGACTCCTCGGTCCACAGGCTGACACTCTATCCACTGAGCCAAGCCAGCTAGGGCCCAATGATTATGTTTTGGTGGGGGGGGCAAATGTTCTGTTCTCAGTTCTAGGGCTGGGGTAGAGCTCTCCAGCTTTCTAACTTGTGAGGTAGGACCTGTGTCACTCTGTCACGCTGCCTCTTGGGGATAGGGATGCAGATGCTCCCCAGAGAAGCCCCTGTCACCCCTTTAAGAGGAGCCCTAGAACAGCCAGGTGCTGCAAGAGAATATTAAACCCTGGTTCAAACCACTCTCTGCACTAGGCTGATTACTGGGCCTCCCAGCCTCAGTTTCCTCATTTGCATTTGTGGGTAACAGCTGTTTTGCAGGGGTGTGAGGTTAGCCAGCTAGCTAGCATTCAGCGGTGACAGTGGTTATGATTGCTCCCTGCAGGCAGTTCTAGTTTGACTTTCAGGACCTCTCTGATAGCAACCCAACACTCTCAGGGGAAGTTCCTGGGGACACACCTTAATGAGCAACCAAGGTAAGTTATCTGAATGGACCTTTGAAATCTGTTGCAAAGGTGAGCAACCATACCTACCAGCTCTCACAAGCATCATTCATATCAGAAGAGTGTTTGTATGGCCCACTCTATCAATCAGGAAGTTATTATATAAACTACTGGGTCAATTGAGAAACTGCCCGTGAGAAGTGCCTGGCCTCTTGTGAAAGAGAAAGCCATTGGATAAATTAATTAACAACCGACCACTTCCCAGGCAGTATGAGTAAGAGGTGTTACTTAACCCAGACAATACATGAATTTTTAAAGAAAATCAGCTTTCACAGTCCTAGAGTATATTCTGTATTTTATGACTCAAAGATCCTCTGCATCAAGTAGGTGGAAGTTCTGGAGGGCACTTGTTAATATTAAAAGCAAACAAAACTGACTTTGTTCAATCCAATTGCATATACCGTGGTTGTGTTTAGAAGAATTACAGAAGTAGGCATTTAGAATCTCAAATCAAAAAGTTCATACGTCAGCATAAGACTTCAAACATATGCTCATTGTCTCTTAGATTAGACATTCACTGTCTACCTGTTTCAATTGTAGCAATGCCCTGGTAAATGTCGTCAACGTGGGGCAAATGGAAGACAAAACAACAACAACAACAACAGCAGCAGCAGCAGCAGCAACAACAACAATAACAAAGCACTCAGCTTAGGACCAAGGACTCCTGGAAGAAAACAGACTGCAGCAGGAAGAGCCCTCAGAAATCAGGCTGCTGTGTGCCCTGATGCAAAAAATGGAAGAGACTGTGAATATATGTCACTGGGTTCCTATTTAATCTGTGTTTTTCCCCTCCTTTGCTAATTTATCTTTACTCTGTTGTTGACTCTGTAGTGCCTCCTTATTAACAGAAGGTGAAAGCTGACCAGGAGCTCCAGTCAGAAACTAGAACAAGCAAGGTGCTTTTCTCAGCAGTTTCAGTGTCGTCATGCAGAAGACAGTAACCCGCCCTGACTGGTTTGGCCTGCGGACTGAAAGGTCCCAGGTTCAATTCCGGTAAAAGGCATGTACCTTGGTTGCGGGTGCATCCCCAGTGGGGGGTGTGCAAGAGGCAGCTGATGGATGATTCTCTCTCATCGATGTTTCTAACTCTCTATCCCTCTCCCTTCCTCTCTGTAAAAAAATCAATAAAAATATTTTAAAAAATCAATAAAATATCTTTTTTAAAAAAAAGGACAGTAGCCCATGCTCACTCACACCCATACCTTTAAGGATGTGAACACACAATAAGACAGTTTCCAGATTCAGAATGGATTGCTGTTTGCAGAAAAATTATACATTTTCTTCTAGACTCCTTTTTTATTCTGTAAAGAAAAGAGTATGCAATTTATGAATATGAGGCCTGCAAACACTGGGTGCATGTTAATAGAACCAATGCAAATTAGAGGTAATTGGGTTTGTGTCCATTTCTCAGGTGACTGTCAATTTCTCAGCTAATTTCTCAATGTCAAGAATGCCCTAGAAGGGAGTTCAGCATTCAATGAGAGGTTGTGTTATAGTTGTTTTTTCCATTTAAACATTTTTACGCACTCACGTTCAGATTGAGTGTAAAAGTAATTTATTTCTAAATATCAAGTATTGAAGCTAGTAAATGATTAACTTAAAAATAGAGAACATTTGAGATCATCCTTATAATATCCCCGTCTCTCACCTGAATGTTGATATCCTTAAGTGGAGGGAAAGGGGTAAAATTATATTCCATGAAATGTCATGGGTTTGTATAGAATCTGAAAATGTAATGTATTGGGTGGGGTTTTTTTTTTTTTGTGTGTGTGTGTATGTGTGTAGAAATAATGAAGATAATATTAAATGTCGTGCTTTTATAAGGATTCTATAGATCTGTCTGAAGCAATTAAAACACAAAGCTTTATAGAAGGCTAACTTTGTATCTCTTGTCTTAAACCTGTGAGTAGAAGACAGCAATAGTAACCACACCTGGCTGTCTACCAGTATAAAACAAAGCCGTAGGTCTCACAAGTAGTTAACTGGTTTTCCCCATTTCCCCATAGAAATACAAAGTCCAGACAAAAGGTTTGGTTTCGGTAATAAAGCTTTCCCTTCAATTCGCTTTAGGTTTATGGGTGTCACACTGCCACCCCGTGGACACGAGGCTTCCTGGCTCCTGGGGAGGTCGTAACTACCGTATTCACCAGCACTCCACCTGAAATCTATGCAGGTCCCTCCATTGTATCAAATGTAACACAGGTGGGCACTGGAAATACGAGGGGGAACTCTTTGTAAAGTATATGATGGCCTAACCACTATGTGTACGCCTAAAACAAATGCAAAATAATACTGAATGTAAACGGTAATTAAAAACAATTTTTAAAGCGTACCATTGGGATGGGGGATTTCAATAATGGTGGAAACTATGCATGTGGGGGGCGGGCAAGGAGAATATGGGGTACCTCTCCACCTTCCTCTTAATTTTGCTGGGAACCTGAAATTCCTCTAAAACAACAATAATAACAACAATAATAGTCTTTAAAATATCATACACACATACAAAGCAGGGTAAATAGTGTATGTTTACACATATATGTGTAGTAGCTTTAAAATTAGTAAATGTGAAATTTCAGGCATTGTTCACCATGTAGGAATTAGAAAATAACTGTTTCCTACTAAAATGAAACCATCTGAAATGATAGTTACTGCTTAAGCCAATTAAAAAATACGGAGCTAGTTTTCAAGAGAAACTATGAAACTCATCCCAGGAAGAGGGCTTTTCTAGAATTGCCTTCTGAGCTAAGTCCCAGGCGAGGATGGCCAACTGTCCGAGTTTTCTCAGAACAAAGGGCTTTCAGTGCTAAAACTGGGAAGTTCTGGGGAAAACAAAAACAAGAAAAGCTGATTACCCTAAGTGTGGCACATATTGGTTTCTTGCCCAGGGATTTTAACATTGTTAGTTTTAGGTAATTTATCATAGACTTATGGGAAATCATAGTAATCTCATTAGGGTAAAAGTAGAGTCTGAAGAATTAAAAGTAGGTAGAGCCCATGTCATTGGCAGCATTATTCATAACAGACCCAAAGTGGAAGCCGTTCAGAAGTCTGTCAACTGCTGAGTGGATTAATAAAATGTGGAATATGCAGATAATGGACTATTACTCAGCAATAAAAGGGAATGAAGTACTGACACATGCTACAACACAAACCTCAAAGACATTAGTATTAAGTGAAAGAAGCCAGTCACAAAGGCCACGTGTATGATCCCATTTATATGAAACTAGAGGCCCAGTGGACAAAATTTGTTCACGGTGGGTGGGGGGTGTCCCTCACCCAGGCCTCCACTCTCTCCAATCCGGGACCCTTCAGGGGATGTCTGACTGCCGGTTTAGGCCCCACCCCTGACATCCTTCTCACAATCTGGGACCACTGGCTCCTAATCACTTGCCTGCCTACCGGCTTGATCTATGCCTAGCTGCTCCCCTGCCAGCCTGATGGTCCCTAACTATTCTCCCCTGCCGGCCTGATGACCCCAACTGCCCTCCCCTACTGGCCTGATGGCCCCTAACCACCTCTTCCTCAGCTCCCACCACCGTGGCCTTGTCCGTAAGGAAGTCACACAGTAAGAAGATGTCCAGTCTCCCGGTCTAATTAGGATATTGCCCTTTTATTAGTATAGATGTCCAAAATAGACACATCTGTGGATTCAGTAAGTAGATTAGTGCTTGTCAAGGGTTGGGGGCAGGGGGGCTGGGGAAGGACTGCTCGTGTGTAGGAAATTCCTTTTTGGATGATGACAACATTCTCAGATTAGATAGCAGTGGTGATTGCACAACTCTGTAAATATACTAAAAGCCACTGAGTAGCACACTCTAAAAGGGTGGATTGTATAGTATGTGCATCATATTTCAATAAAGCTGTTTGAGTGAGTAGGTCCTTGGGCTCCTCTGGACTTTAAATGGGTAGTGCTAAATAAAACACATACACTTCCCCCTCATAAAGGACCATTCTCATTAGATATTCCAGTCCAAGGAGATGATGAATGCAGATAGTCCACTGCATATGTTACCTGGCGAAAGGCAGTTTAATGTCAAAGTTATGGTTCAAGTTAAGGTTATAGACTTTAGGCTCAGATAAATATGGATTTCAGTCCCAGTTCTGCTATCTCCCATCTGTGGGAAGCCAAGAAACTTTTTGAACCTTCTCAGGCCTCAGTTTTCTCAACTGTAAAATGAATATGCTGCCGAACCGGTTTGGCTCAGTGGATAGAGCGTCAGCCTGCGGACTGAAAGGTCCCGGGTTCGATTCCGGTCAAGGGCACATACCTTGGTTGCGGGCACATCCCCAGTGGGGGGTGTGCAAGAGGCAGCTGATCGATGTTTCTCTCTCATCGATGTTTCTAACTCTCTATCCCCCTCTCTTCCTCTCTGTAAAAAAATCAATAAAATGTATATAAAAAATGAATATGCTAATCGTTATTTGTATTGAACAGTAATAGAATGGAATGAGATCGTTCACATAAATCATTTCTCAGTGTGTAGCCCACAGACACAGCTCAGGAAGGGTGTGTTAAGAGATGTGTCTCCTGTTTGTTTCACAGCAGCTATGGTTCTCTGTCCATCTGAAATGCACGTAGAAGAAAACCACCAGCACCATCCTGCAGTATACATCTATTTCAAAATAGAAAAATTAAACTTTGATATATAACTATAATAACTCAAATAGCATATCTTCAAAACTCCATTGTCGACTCTCTCTTCCTTAATGGTTATCTTTTAACAGATACCCGATGGAGGCCCTGAAGCCCTTGACCTCGCTCTCAGCGGGCTTCCTTGGTGACACGGTAGCCCTGTACTGCGCTAGGCTGTCTGGTATTAATGCTCTGATACCTGTGGTTAGAACTCACCTGTTTCTCCAAGTCCAGTCTTTGGAATAGAAAAGTAAACCTATTTTAAATCATGTTGTAAATATATTTCAGTAACATTAAGTTACATTATTTAATATTTAATTATATAATACATTATAATTAACAAAATATTAATTATATTTTGATAACAACTAATTTAAATACTTAGAACACTTAATAAAATATTTCTTTAAATAAGTGTTTAAAGATGAGATTATATTACTCTATACCCCTATTTTAGCGGGGTTTTAAAACCACTTTGCGTTGGAAAATTTCTTTGGATACAATTGGAACCTTCGTATGTCACAGTATCTGCAGATGCAGTGCTGCCGATAAGGACATGCCGATCCTCGCTAATCTGAAGTCCTGGTTTCCTAGTTCTTCATCTGCTCCGAGTTTAACCAGTATGCCTAGTATCATAATAGCAATAAGAATTTCTAAAAGAAACACCTTGTCCTCACTCATGATCTTTACTTACAAGTTGTCAAAGTGCTCTCACTGAAAGTATGTGAGAGAAATGGAGAAAACTTCTAGAGAAAACAATGTGCGAATGTTTTAAATTTGTGAACAGATAACCTTGTTATATAAGCAAAGACTAGTTCACTGTTGCACTTAAAATCCCAATATTACAATTCAGTAACAAAATTATATAAAGTTTACCTAATGTTATATGTAAAAAGCAACTTGCCGATTTAACCCTCAAGCCCTGCAAACCTGTCATTTTTTAAAAATCTGGAACTTATTACCATATGATATAACTTAATGCATATTTTACCTATTTATATCTGCTTTCTCTTCCTCTGGCCCCTGCCCACGTGGGGACAAGATGTTTAACTATTTGGTTCACTGTTGTCTTCGCAGTGCCGTGAGTGATTTTTGGCAGATAGTAGGCCCTCAATAACTGTTGAATATTCACTCAACAGTTCATTATGACTAATTTAAGCCTCAACTGGAACAACCTGAATATCTAAAGTGACAAAATTCTTAAGTAGGTGAATAATTTGATTAAGAGCTTACCATGTGGCAGATACTAAAACTTTGAATCTGTCGGTTATTATCTCCATTTATAGATGAGGAAATTGAGACCAACAGAACTTAGGTCACTAACTCCCAAGCTCACTTAGCTCATGGGTGGAACCAGGATTGGCTATAGGCTAATATGGGAATCCATGTTCTAATCACTGTACTATTTCAAGGAGAGAGAAAAGGTGAGGGCTCTGGCATTAGAGACCTGTTGTGAGGGATAAGAGAAATAAAGTTCGCCGAAACCAGTTTAGCTCAGTAGATAGAGTGTCAGCCTGTGGACTGAAGGATCCCAGGTTTGATTCTGGTCAAGGGCATGTACCTTGGTTGCGGGCACGTCCCTGGTGGGGGCTGTGCAGGGTTAGGGTGTCTCTCTCATCGATGTTTCTAGCTCTCTATCCCTCTCCCTTCCTCTCTGTGAAAAATAAATAAAATATATTGAGAGAGAGAGAGAGAGAGAGAGAGAGAGAGAGAGAGAGAGTTCTTTGAAATCTAATAGCATGTCTACCACCTAGTAAACTCTCCATACATATCAAGGGTCAAGAACCATTTCCTGATTTACCAAGAACAATAATTATTGAAGCAAGGAAATTTGAAAGATTCCCATTCTGCTCTTTCCTAGGTGAACTTTGATGTGCTGTTGGGAGGACATTTTTAAGTCTGAAGTCAATATTCAAGCTAATTGGTTTTGAGCTCAGACTAGTGAGTCATAAATAGTAAATATTCATAAATTACATAATTAGTTATTAGTAAGATTTCTTTTTAAAATAAATTGATTTCTCAGTATCTATAACAAGGCTAGTGTTGGAGTTTTTCCCATGTTAATCACAGCTTAATAATTATAATTATGATCACGCATTGCTTTTTAAAAAAATCTTTATTGTTGAGATTATTACAGATGTCCCTCTTTTTTCCTCCCATTGCCCCTCTCCACCCAGTTCCTGCCCTGCCCCAGGCCTTTGCCACTCTGTCGTCTGTGTCCATAGGTAATGCAAATATGCATATAAGGTCTTTGTTTAATCTCTTCCTGTCCCCCATCCCTTCTGTTCTAGTTCCATGCCTCTGTTCTATTTCCATGCCTCTGATTCTATTTTATTCATCAGTTTATTCTGTTCATTAGATTTCTTATTTGTTTATTTTGATTTTTAGATTCAGTTGTTGATAGGTATGTATTTGTTGCCATTTTGTTGTTCATAGTTTTGAACAGAGAGATCTTCAGATTCCTCCTCTTTGTATTGGGTTTGGAGGTGCCCAGGGGAGGCCCAGCTCTGAAGCAAGGCAGGCTGGTGCTGGTGCTGGGTCTTGGGCCTTTTATTGATAGGTTTTGGGCTCCCTGGCTCAGCTGCAGCTTGTTTGAGAAATTTTAGCCTGAGCAAGGACAGGCCATTCATATGGGAAAGCTGTTGCACACAGCTTGGGTAGGGTTATAAATTGGATGAGGCAGGGTCTTAGGGAATCACCAGGGTGGAGCAAACAGAAATGGCTGCCAGCCAGCCCTGGGACCAGGGAGGCCTCAGCATAGGAACAATGATCCCTATGAGCACTCTGTCTAAAGAAAGCTGCCCCCAAATTTCTGCCCCAATGCCAGACATTGTGGCATTGGTATGTGTCTGGGTCCCCTAAAGCCTCACCCTGGTGCTGGCACTCAGAGGAAGCAGGACCTTGTAAGTTCAGTTCATGGTGCTGGCCTTTTAAGAAGAACAGCTGAGTCTTTAGCAACCTCTGTGTCACTGAGCCCCAATCCACACTGGTTTTTATAGCCCGTGGTTCTTTCTGTTGGTAGGGTCTTCTTTTCCCACCTCTGGGACCCTGGGCTGGGCTTCAGTGGAGCAGCCTCTGTAGAGATTATCTCCCTTCTGATTAAAAAAGCAGCCCACATGGGTGCCAGCCTAGTCCATTCTGCGCCTCCACATCTCCTACCAGTCTCAGCGTGCTTTCTTCTTTACTTCTCTAGTTGTAGAACTTCCATTCCGCCAGCTTTCCAGTGGTTCTGGATGATGGTTGTTCTGTGTTTAGTTGCAATTTTGATGTGGTTGTGGGAGGCCCTGTGTACAGAGATTTACCCACGCTGCCATCTTCTGTCTCCCTGATCACACACATTTCTAAAGTCTATGACTTCATTGAAAGACGGAAGTCCTGAGTCTTGGTTCTCAAGGTCAAAGTTTCTGCCTCCCTCAGCTGAGGTTCCCTGTCTGAACACGCTCCATTCATGCTTTCCCTGCCCTCTGACCACTATCTGTCCTTGGGCAGTGACTTTGTTTTTTTGTGTCTATCTATGTTATGCCTGGAGTGAGGGTTTGAAACAGCAGCAATTCTGACCCAAGCAATGTTGGCGAGGAGTGTGGGGCAATCTGCAAGGTCATTGGTGTTGCTCTGCAGTGTGGTCCTTGGGCCTCAGTGCCCCAAGGGCTGGAGAAACTGCATGAACAGCAAAGGTTGGGGCACTCTTGAGGGAGGAGAACAGTGAAAACTCTGCCGTAGACTCTGGTTCCTTGATATCTGAGGACTGGGAGGAGGGGGAAAGGTTCAAAAGCCTGACTTTGCTTTTGAAAACCTCTTAACTTTATTGCGGAAGCCCTTTCCACTTCAGGGCTAACTTTGCCTTCAAATGCTTAACATGATTACCCAGTATCTGGTCTCAAGGTCTGGAAATATCTTCCATGAAGACAGTGTCTTTGAATCTATAATTACATTTAAAAGGCTCCAAGATGCAAACACTTAGGAGATTTAACAAGTAGAAAGCGATGCTTTTGTTAGGAACAGGAGCATAGAAGGTGCCTGGAAGCAGTGGAGGTGGGTCACTTTAAAACTACGGGCAAACCATAGGGGTGCCAGCAAGTAGAGGGCAAGTATTCGCCTTGGAGACTAGTGGATCTGACTGCAAAAATTCAGCCACCAGCTAGGGCGCAGGAACCAGGTGTCAAGGAACAGATCATTTGTAAAGGCAGAAACTTGGAGAGATGTCTAGCAGAGGTCTGTGGAACCCCATACTCTGGGCAGAAGCTCAATAAATGGAAGTGCGCCACAAGGTTAAAGTGAGAAATCCAGTAGAGTTGACTCAGTGCGGTCTTCACCTACGGAATGAGGTGCCTGTTATGCCCAGACTTCATGATCCCCAAGGACCACCAGGGAGCCGAATCCAATGCAATAAACAAGAGAGCCTCTTCCATGCTAGCATGGGCTCTGTCCCACTCATGCCGACAGCACGGTGGAAGAGAGAGCGAACTTAGACAAGGTTTTATAAGGGTGGTGATGTCACTGCTTTGGCTGACCCTGATTGGTTGGGTGAGGGCTAGGGTCGTTACACAAAATGGAGGATAGCTCCGCCCTGTTCTGCCCTGCCCCACAATACAAAATGGAGTCAGGAGTTAGCCTCACCCTGCCCTGCCCTCTCAGTGCCTTAAATTCTGAGCAGTGGTAGGACTGAGAGCCCAGATAGGGAGTGTGGGTGAGTTCGTTCACTTTTGAGAAGTTGGGGGCTATGAGTGCAAGGGGTCAGAGGAGGCAGACCAGGAAGGTGCTATGAGATGCAATCATTTTTTTTTGCTGTGAAATCACAGTCTAAATACTGTAATAAACTAATATGCTTTTGCCCAGCCAGCATGGCTCAGTGGTTGAGTGTCAACCTGTGAACCAGGAGGTCATGGTTTGATTCCAGGTCAGGGCACATGCCTAGGTTGTGTGCTCGATCTTCAGTGTGGGGTGTGCAGGAGGCAGTTGATCAATGATTCTCTCTCATCATTAATGTTTCTATCTCTCTCTCCTTTCCTCTCTGAAATCAACAACAACAATAACAACCACCACCACCACCACCACCACCAACAACAAAAGGTGGAGTCTAATTCCTCTCTCCTTGAATTTGGGCAGTCTTGTGACTCTCTGGTAATCAAGGAACAGCAAAAATAACTGTGATTTCTAAAACTGAATCATAAAAGATAATGAAGCTTATCACTGGTATGCTGCTACCAAAGATTCAAGCTACCACTTATACAGTTCAATTACTTGGAGAACATCAGGCTATCGAGAAGTCCAACCAAGTCCACATGGAGAAGTCGCCTAGAGAAGATATGTGAATTAATTGATCCATTATTACATTATTAGGCTTTTAGTCCGTTTCCTTTCTTTTGCAAACACAAGTAATTCTGCAACAAATATCTTTGAACACACTCCATTTCTCTCTAGTACAAATCTATGTTTTGGTTAAATCCCAAAAATGAGAATAAGCACAAAATCTTTTTATTTTTATTTATTGATATTTTACAGAGAGGAAGGGAGAGAGATAGAGATCCAGAAACGTCGATGAGAGAGAAGCATCAATCAGCTGCTTCCTGCACACCCCCCACCGGGGATGTGCCCGCAACCAAGGTACATGCCCTTGACCGGAGTCGAACCTGGGACCTTTCAGTCCGCAGACCGATGCTCTACCACTGAGCCAAATGGGTTTCGGCAGCACAAAATCTTGAATTTGAAGGAACTTGTTTTTTTTTAAAAAAATGAACTAAGGTCTTCCTGGAAATACTTAGTGGTCCATTTTCTTAGTGAGGTAAAAGTTACAAATACTATTTGTGCTAATTAGGGAAAAGGCACTGGCAATGCAGTGAAGAAGATAAGTTTTGTTGGGGTGAGAAAATACCCCATGGGTAGACCCTCCTCTGATTTAAAAGTGTATTTTGTAGAAAGAGGACCACATTCCTCTGACCAAGAAATCGAATGCTTGTATATTTTTAAATTTACATTCTTTAAAATGCAGGGGGAAAGCAGGTAGACGGATAAAGATTTTCAAGAACACAAGTTTTAGGGCTCAATTTTGGAGTCAGTACCATTCATCTTTACAATGTACATCAGTTTTGTCAGCATGTCAACTAAAAGATGTTCAACTCAAAACAAAACCTTATGCACGTGTTGCTTACAAGGAGAATCTCATGCCATTAAGGGAATGTTAAGTATATTATTATCACTTATTTAAGGAGACAAGGAATTTTATCTGGTACCTTAGATTGCCATGAGAAAGAACACCAACACAAAAATATCTGACCTGAAAGAGTTAACCCTCAGCAGTCTAAAAAGTATTTTCCTAGAATGACTCACTGCTGTACTTTGCAGATCTCAAATTCTTTGTTTAAACTTCAGCTTAACTTTATCTTGATGCTGGGCTAATTGAAATTTTTATAATATTTCCTTTTGAAGACAGTTACACTTGTACATATCTTAGGTCTCTGTGATGGCTAGTTCCAGCTCTCTGTCTCACCAGACCTGATAAGGCAGCCTTTTAGTTAATATGTAGTGAACTTCTGAAAGCACTCTACCAAACCTCCTTCCCTTTACCTCGCCCTCAGCGTGTTTGCCTGCTAATTCCATCTTTGTTTGCTTTTTTCATTTTAAAATATGCTCTTGGTTTCAAAGGGTTCTGTTGTCCCCTCTCTGCCTCCTCGTTTGATTTAGGTGCTTCCATTTTTCTTATAATTTTTTATTATAATAGTGCTACTGTTGGCTGAAGTCTAGGTGGTCAAAACCCTGTTTCCTGCATAGCTAAACCAACCTCAAGAAGGTGAAATGGTGGGTGAGCGGGGAAGGGTCGGGTTTGGGACTGTGCACCCATCACATGCTCCCACTTCCTTTACTTCCCATGCAAAGTGCGCTCCTAACCTTTAGCTAGTGGGTGTTTTTTTTTTTTTTTATGGGAGTAAAACAGAGCTAAGTAATGAAATAGCTGTAATGGGCATATGACAAGCTATCTAGGATTCAAAGGTCTAAATGAAAAGGCCCCAGTATATTATTGAGAGAGAGAGAGAGAGAGAGAGAGAGAGAGAGAGAGAGAGATCCACCCGCCTCTCTTTCAACTGAAGCGATGAAACCCCAGGAATTCACATAGCGAAATGGAGAAAACCAGAAGGCGCATCTGAAGTTTCGCCGCTGGTGAAGTGATGAGGAGCAGTTACTGGCTTATCCTGACACTGGTCAACTCCGTGGCTCTTGGCTGCCTATGGATTTCTGTGGGTCAGTGCACAGTGTTAAACAGCTGCCTAACGTCATGTGTGACCAACCTGGTAAGTTTTACCCGTCTTGCTATTTGTCTTTGTGGGAACTACAACATAGAATTCAGCTTGTTCTACAAGGGTTTGAATTATTTTCACGTTATAAGAAGTTTTCTCATGAGGACCATTGTGGTTTGTTTTCAAAGACCATTTATAATCACAGAAGGTAGGGCCGGCCGGCTTTATTTTGTGGTCTGTTCATAGATTTGTGGGGAGGACTGGGATTTGAGTAAAGGAGGATTCAATGCAATCAAGTTTGCATGCTTTAAAAAAAATATAATTTAAAAAGGCATTTATTACAAAATCATTTGAATTTGTCTTGAAGCACCAAGAAGGTTGGACCCAGGGCCATGCCATCCAGCTGTAAACATCAGTGCTGTTTACATTGGGATGGAAGACTGTATGGGGAGGCGGGTGACCCAGGCAGCAGATGCAGGGCCATAGAGGACAACATTTTATTCTAGAAGCGAGAATTGTTTGCATAGTCCTTTGTTGCTTTCTGTGCATTTGTAATTTTTCAGTAATGAGGCTATTTTAAAAAAAATTAATGTTTTTTTTTTCTATTTATGGGTATCATCCCTCCTATATTTACTATTTCATATATTTTTAGGTATTGGGCTTTAGTTGTACTTAAAACAGTCTCTGAATTCACTTTAAAAACCAAATACATGCTGGCCAGGGAAAGATACACTCATCTAAAGACAAAGGAAATACCATGATAGCTTACATGTGACGCTACTTAGAGTCATACCTTGAAATATAATGGAAACACCAAGTAAAAATGCAATGTTCATTCTGAAGCATTAGGGAAAGAAGTCAAGGGTAGATTAGAAAAGAAAACGATTTGTGTCAAAGAAATCGATTTGTGTTCCTCTCTTTTTGGTTGAATTTAAACGATTGTGAATATTATTATGGGTAATCGAACTTTAAAAAAAAGTTTGGTATTTTAAATAAATCTTTGCTGAAGACTTCATTGGCATTAATGTCGAACTGTATGCTTTAGGTTTTTAAAGTTGTAATTCAACCTTAAAAGTGGAAAACTGGGACCATGAAATGTTTTCTTTATTAAAAAGTTTAAAAATTTTCCCTGCTTTAAACAAGAATACACGTTCATTGTAAAACATGTATAAGACAGAGATTAGAGGAGAAAAGGAAAGAACCTTACAATTCCATCACTATTAACCTCTGATTGTATTTTCTTCCAGTATCTCCCCCCCAAATGCGTGTATAGTTTTACACACAGTTGTGCTCTCAGCTTTTTCACGTAGTGGTACACACGAGTTTTCCTCTATGCCCTGAAGTTTCAGTGGAAACGGGATCTTTAATGTATTTAGAACAGCCCATCGTAAGACTGTCTTGCCATAATCTGTTAATGTTGCTTCTATCAAAGCTGATGCTGGTTGTTCCCATCAGTTCCTGTTTTATGTATTGGGTTATTTTTAGGTACGTCTAGGCTGAGCGTGTCCTTGTGTGTGGGCTCTTTGGTTTCAGGGTTGGGCGGTAGATAGTAGACAGCTTGTTCCTTTGCGGAGTTGCCTTCCGTCCGTCCTCCACCCACAGAGCGGGCGCAGCTGCTGTGGCGGCGGCGGGAGCCACGGTCTGCAGCCTGCCGGGGCCGCCCACGCAGGGCTGCAGGGACACAGCCGGGTCAGGGGGAGGGTGTGCAAAGTGCTCCAGTGTGTTCTATCGTTTGAATCTTTTTTTCTCTCAGTCAGTTTAGTCTGGGCATTTGCTGGGAAGGTCACCTTTGACTTTACTGGGTAGTGCTTGATCCTGAGGCATCTTTGCTTTTTTAAAAAAAGAAACAAAGGAGTATTATACAAAGGAATGTTCCAGATTTCTGTCCAAAAATGCACAAACCATAGTTCTAGGCTTGAGCATGGGTATTTTACATCAACCGACTTAACACTTTTGAATTATGTATGCCATATGCTATAGAGAACAACATGTAATATTTTAAAAAATATATATTTTTATTGGTTTCAGAGAGGAAGGGAAAGGAAGAGAATTATCAATGATGAGAGAGAACCATTGGTCATTATTTCCTGCACGCCCCCTACTGGAGAATGGAGCCTGCAATCCGGTCATGTGCCCTTGACCGGAATCCATCCAAGAACCCCTCAGTCTGAAGGCCAGTGCTCTACCCACTGAGCCAAACCAGCAAGGGCCATAATATTCTTCAGAACACTAGAATTGTGAGATCCTTTATGAAAAAGAGATTTATGATCAAACAATTATGGAATTGCTTTTCCCATATTCTTTTTTTTTTTTTTTTTGTATATCCACGGGGCACAATAGCATATGAGTGGCTTTGTTATAATTTTTTCATCTTTGGCAACAAAACCTTTTTATTTATTTTTTAGTAACAAATCCCACGGACCGTGGAACTAGTGTTCCATCAATTTAGAATAAGGAGTGCTCTGTTAGAAGTATCAATTCAATTCAATAAGAGACTTAAAGCAATAGAGTTCAGAAGGTTGTACTGTTTAGAAAGTATAAACATTAATAGTTTTCTTGTATGTAAAATGTAACTTTATAACAAGATAATGGAATGAGACCACAATCCAAAAATTCCATAAAATATCCAGAAATCAGCCCAGTTTGGGTGGGTAAAGGAGTAGACAGGCCAGTAAAACAGAATTCAGTTCAGAAATAACACCGCGTACATAGGGAGTATGGGATATGATAAAGATAACAACTCAAGTCCAAGTAGAACTAAGAATAACTCCCTCCTTTTAGTAGGTGAATGAACAAATAAATTGTGGCACATCCAGACAACGGAATATTATTCAGAGCAAAAAAGCAATGAACTATCAAGCCATAAAAAAACCACATGAGGAATTTAAATACACACAACTAAGTGAAAGAAGCCAACCAGAAAAGGCTACATACTATGTTATTTCAACTCTGTGACATTCCAGAAAACACAAAACTATGGAGATAATGACAAGACCCATGGTTCATAGCGACGTGGTTTGAGGGAGTCGGAGGGAGACAATGGATAAGCAGAGTAGAAGGGATTGTTAGAACAGGACAGATACTCTGTGTGATATTATAACGATGGACACCTGTCATTATACATTTGTCTAACCCCATAGAGTGCACAACATCAGGAGTGAGTCCTAACATCAACTCTGGACTTTGGATAATAATGATTTGTCAATGTCAGTTCATCCTTAGTAAACGGATGGTTTCATTCCATTATCTTGTTTTAAAGTTACATGTAGTATTTGGTGAGTGATGTTGATAATGGGGGTGAGCCGGTGCATGTGTGAGGGCAGGGGTTATATGGGGAACCTCTGTACCATAATCTCAATTCTGTTATAAATCTAAAACTGCTCTAAAAAGTTTAAAAAAAAGAAAAAAAGAATGCAAACCTCCAACTCCCTACATCACTATCAGATTCTAATAAATTCCAGGAGGTAATTTTAAAAAAGTGATTTAAATACAGACAAATAAAAAAACAAAATAAAATAAGATTTTACTCCATAAAATATTAAAATAAACTAGGAGCAAATATTTCTATAATTGTGGAATGGGAATGTCTTAAGAAGTCTGATTAAAAAATCCAGAAACTCTAAATAAATTATTAATAAATTTCACTGCTTAAAAACTATATGACAGTAAACAGAATATAGTAAGAACAAAGTTGAAAAATGGAAAAAAGTATTACATGTGATAAACAAAATTTTGCCAACGCTTATATATAAAAGCATTTAAAATAATTTAAAACATGAATCCCTACTTAAAAAAAAGAATTATAAATGTCTAAAAAATATTTGAAATTTAACTTTATAGAAACCATAGAAATACAGAGTAAAAATGAATTACCAACTTTTCTTCTATTAGTTTGGCAAAGATAAAAACATTTTGTTGACAAAGATTAGAAAAACTGACACTTTCATATACTGTGGTTAGGATGCAAATTGACAGATTTCTAGAAAACATGGGTTAATAAATATCAAAATCAAAAGGAAAAATATACTTTTAACCCTGAACATCAAGAAATTTATCTGAAGAGATTATTGCATAAGTAACCAAAGAAATGTCTACAAAAGACTCTTTATAGCAATTTTGCACCTAACATTAATAGATTTCTAAGTGCCTGGCACTGTATTATAATAATTAATGCATTATTTAGTCAAATCCCCCTGAACTTCATGAATTAAATATTATTTTACTTTTGTCTCAGATGAGAATACTGAGTTTAGACAGCACTAGTTAACTTTCAAAATATCACGCTGGGAACAGTGGGATTACAATGCAGATCATTCTGCTGTTTCATTTATTAGGACAGGAAGTAAGTGCAATTAGTTCAGGCTGAGGTGGGCAGGAAGAAAATCTTGTGCCAAGAAGTAGGTGTTGGGTTAAGAGGACTTGAGACCCAGCACTGGGAGTAGGTGTTTTAAGCAGTTGATTGGGGCAGGAGGAACTAAGGCAAACTGGGCAGCTCCTAACTCCAAGAATGCGAATTTGGTGCAGATTTTACAGGAGGCATCCATGCTTTGGTTAAGAGCGCAGGTTCCAGAGGCAACTCCTCTCATCTCCCTTCAAATTCTAACTCTTGGGCAATTTACCACACCTCCTTGTTGCCCAGCTGTGCAATGGCCTTAATAACAGTATCTACCTAATGGGTTGTTGAGGTGCTAAGTGAGGGTGAGTGTAAAACACCTTGCAGAGTGCCTGGAACATAGCAGTTGCTCACAAATTGTTAGCAATGATGATGAGGAGGAAGGGGTGGAGATCAAGTGGAGATTAGGGAAGAAAGCTGACAAAATCTGCTTACGGAGAACCCCATACTCCTCACTCATGAGGCTACCTTTGCCCGAGACCCCTCAATGGTCCTACCATTCAGCTGTTATAGCTAATCTTGAGAGATGCCAATAGAAGGACCCAGGGCTGTTACAATATGGCTTTATGGTCATCAAGAAGCACCTCTGTTGTCCTATTGTTCAAAATGGAACGCAAAAACTACCCAAGGTCCACCCTTTTGCTTTTATGAACTAACGGATTTTTGAAGAAATAAGAAACATTTCAGTTGCAAATTCACTCTTTACCCTTAGTTGTCTATGATTGTGGTTCAACCGTATACAGGAGAATTAAAAGCTCCACGTTGAACAAAATCATGGGAACAAAGTACTATAAGCACAGGGTTGAACAATTCACCTACAAGATGCAGTTCTTACGCTCTAAGTATTCATGACTAAAACACATTACTGGCATCCTTGTTTACAAATATAAGTGATAGGGAATGGCAATTAGAGGAATTTTTATTCACACATCAAAGGAGAGGGGGGGAAGGCAGCATTTGTTCTTTGGGTCCTGCGTCTGATTCCTTCTCAAGTAAAACCCCACAACGGCAGGCCCTGGACAGTGCTTCCAAGGGATGGAACTTCCAAGCATTCCCGAGCAGCAGTCATCTTGAATTCATGGATTTGTTCCTTCAGGATATATTTATTGAACATCTATTATCCCCCAAGCACTGTTCTGGGTACAGAGGACTTACATGGATGGGAGAGAATGCTCAGTGAACTAGTGATGAACATCCTTTTTCTTCCCCCTGAAAAGTGTGGGATGTTCAGAAGGCCACCCTTCTGAACCGATGCATAAGCCCCCTTTCCCCCGAGGCCCCTCGGACAGTCTATCACTTCCCCAACACGTCTTGTTTATAATGCTGAGTCCGCGGAGGACAGAAGGTGTGCGCCTTGCTGGATTAGTCACTTCTCCAACTCAGTGGCTCAAATTCAGCAGCTTCTAAGGGGAGGTTCTGAGCAGTACCAACTAGAGAAATTTGATTAGCTTTCCTTTGCCCATAATTCGAAGTCAATCAGTGGGGCAGGTTGACAATGAGGTCATATCTACATAACGTTATCCAAGCACATATATGATTATCGTAGGCCCAGGACTGCCATCCTCTATGAGTCCTTCTGTCTATGAAGGACTCCATCCAAATAAGGAACAGGAAGGGAAAGAGCAATGGAGAGACTTCCTTCCCTCAGTTCCCATTTCTTTTATTTTTCCCCAGCACAAAAAAAAAAAGTTCTTAAAATTTCTGAACACGTGAGGAATAAACAGAGCAATCTGAGTTTTACTCTATGTAAAGTTCTGAATTTGTATTTCTCTCTGCTCTTCATAAGAGTGCTTTTAAAAAAAGGAAAACATGAGCATAATTCATGTTTTATCCAGAGTCCTTTGACTTGATTAACTGACTTATGTCACAGGCTTGTTTAAAATTGTGTGAGACTCTCTCCATTGCCCTTAACCCCTCCTTATAGCCACACCTCCATCCCCCCTTTTCCATTGCTGAATAATTCTTAGACATTATCTCATAATTTGCACTGGGATTTTGTCTGATTTCATGACTAATTTAATGACTTTAAGACATTTGGCTCCTTACTTTCCTGTTAGAAAACACTGAGAAGGGAGGCAGCACTATTCCATGAAGCTTAAAAAAAAAGGGGGGGGGTGGTAGTTATTACCACACACAGTATTGGGACCTGATGTTTATTACTTCCTTCTTCATTGCAGGACAGGCATCTGGACAGCGGTACGCCATATAATCTGAGTGAACCAGTGAGTAATTGCTTCCATTGTTAAGAACTGTACAGTGTTAGCAATGATTACAGAAAAGGGGGCAATGGTCAGGTTTTATTACAATAGGGTGTGTCCTAAGTAAAATATCATTTCTTTGTCCCTGCTGGATGAATGACAATAAAAAAATTTAGTTATAAGTGAATGAGAGAATATTCACAGATGAAGTCAGGGACAGTGTTGAAGTGGAGAGGACACAGGCCCAATCCAAGTCCATTATTTTGATTCTCATATTTGCATGGCTTTGGGCAAATTACTCAATATTTCTGAGACTTAGTTTTATTGTGTTATCTGAGAGGGTTGGGTTAGGTAGTCTCCAATGTTTCTTATGACCTTGACATTTATGGTTTTATTACTTTTCTGCACCTGTGCCCATTTATTCAACAAATGTTTAAATGATTCAGAGCACAAGTATGAACTAAGCACTGTGCTAGGTAACAGTGAAACAAATGAAAATGAGAACACAACAACCTCAAATCTATGGGGCACAGCGAACACAGTCTTAAGAGGGAAACTGAGAACATTCCAGACCCACCTCAAGAAACAAGGGAAATCTCAAATAAACAACCTAAACTTCTATTTAAAGGAACTGGAAAAAGAACAACAAAGCCCAAAGGGAGTAGAAGAAAGGAAATAATAAAGATCAGAGCAAAAATAAACAAAATAGAATCTAAATAAATAATATAAAAGATCAATGAAATCAAAAGCTGGTTCTTGGAAAAGATAAATAAGATTGATAAGCCTTTTACCAGCTCATTAAGAAAAGGAGAGGATCCAAATAAATAAAATCAGAAATTAAAGAAAAGTAACAATTGACACCACAGAAATACAATAGATTATGAGGAAATATTATGAACAAATTGGATGATCTGGAAGAAATAGATAAATCCTTAGAAACATACAATCTCTCAAAACTGAAAGAGAGAATGAGCTCACCGGTGGAGAACTTGAAGAATGAGAAGAGAAAAAGTTCAAGATAGAACACAAAATCAAAATGTGTAGGGAGAGGGAAACAGAGACGGTAAAGAAGGAGCTGAGAGGAAGAAGAGGACCCTTGTGTCTCTGTGGCCTGTGGAAGAAAAGTCTATACAATCACAGGCATAAGCAGATCAAGTACAGTCAGGAGAAATGGGCCAAATCCGTCCATAGGAGGCCCAGACGGTTTTGGGAGAAGGTTTTCAGGACAGCTGTGGGGCCAAAGCTGGCCAGTGGGCAGTAGACTTCTCAAACTGTCCACCCATTCAAGATTTGATGTGCTGCCTTCTGCTTGAGCGCCAGCTTGAGTTTGGCTTGTCACGTGAGGTCACCCGATGGATCCACGATATGTTCGATGTCATGTTGACCTAAACTTGACCTGGTGCCAGCCACCCAGGGGACAGTGTGCTGCCTGAAGTTCGGGTGCTCTCTGGGTTCTTGACCTGCCCGTTCCAGACTGAACGCCACTCAGCACTCTTGCCAACTTTCAGTGAACCGCCCCGCCCTGCTGTCTGCAGATAGGACAGCTCTGCTTATCACCCCAAAGGTCCTAATTCTTTTGGGGCCACAGATTCCCCGGTAGATTTCTATTCCTAAAACATCGTTGCACTTTCAGATGACAAAAGAGTCCCTCTTGTTCAGTTACCATTGTCTCTTCTTGTCTCTTGCAGTGCATCCAAGGATGTCATTTTTGGAACTCTGTAGATCAGGAAAAGTGTGCTTTAAAGTGTGTAAGTGTTCACTATGTTTCTGTTTGGATACTAATGTTCCCCGTAAGAGAAATGCTGTCTAAGAGGACTCCCATTGAGTCTCCATTGGCTTTCACTTGGTTGGCTTGACCCTAAAGGGAAGGAATGGCAGCCTGAGTGATACAGGGTAATGGGGGGAAAGTGGGATTACCATTACTAACCCAACTGGAGACCCTGGGAGGTTAACACAAACCATGACACCCCGCCCGGGGATACCCAATGGATGCCTCCTACAAAGACCTTTTAGTAGGATGTTAGGTATTTGTTAAATTCCTAGTCCTGAACTTCTCAAATGTCAATATACACTTAACCGGGAATCTTGTTGAAATGCAGATTCTGGTTCAGTGGGTCTGGGAGGACCTGAGGTTCTGTACTGGTAACAAGCTCCCCAGGTAAGGCCATGTGGTGGCTCCAGACCCATCTCTGGATAGCAGGGCCCGTGGCCATGTCTGAAGTGGATCTGAGGGGAACATGGTAGCAATCTAATCCAGCAGTCACGAGCACCTCGGTTCATTTCTCTTTGGGTAGGAAATACATCCCCCGATACTTTATTTTTCACTTATCTCGGCTTTGCCACTTCATGTGTGACTTTGTTGAGGTACTTAACTTCTTAGTAGTGTTCTTTCCTCATCATTAAGATAGGATACGAATCGAATCTCCCTCCTAAGGATAGTGCCTGAAACATGGTCATTACTCAATCTCATGGATAAAAACTGTGTAATTTAAAAGTGGGCTGGCTGTATTGCAGGTTGTTCAGGTCAGAGATTAGATCAGTAAGGTCAAGGTAATGTTGGGGAATATCATTTTCTACTAATTACTCAAGTCGTAGCATTGGGATTTAAATAAGGACATCGGCCTTCTCTGTAGTCCTCAGAGCTGTTCCTGTATGGCATGTCCTCGTAGATCTTTGTCATAGCAGTTACCCACGCCCATTCTCCTGTTTATGACCCTCTGCTTCATAGAACGGAAGTTACCGAAAGGTGGGGCAGGTGGGATCTGGACCTGGGAACTATTATACACCCTAAAAACACAGGTTCCCCTCCTTGGCAGCACTTTTAGCAACTGCAGTTTTAAGCACTATTTGTCTGGTCACGTGCTTTGTCCCACATGTAAGCCCATCAGGGCAGGACGCTCTCTATCTTGTTTACACCGTGTCTCCTGCGCTGAACACAGTGAGGGGCAGGTAGCAGCTGCTCAGACACACACGGGATGAGCGAACGAAGGGAAAGTACCATTTGTTGTCAGAAAACAGTCCGGCAGCAGAGTGGACGCTAGCATGGCCAGTCTGGCCAGAGGGACCTGCCGGCCTTGCTTAGCTTGACTTCAGCTTCTGTCTTCCCTGGGCACCTGCCCACATCCCTTCTTTCTCTAACCTGGTTCATCACAGATCCCTCCTATCTTCCCTCCCCCCCCCACACACACATACACACACACACACACACACACACACACACACACACACACACACACTTACTTGACTGGGACTTCCTGGCAGCCATCATGCTTTCTACAGTATTTCCTCAGTGATGCAAATATAAATTTTATAGCTCTTCCTTCAGTGGCCTGTCTGGGCAGAAGGCCCTGCTCTGGGCTCCCTTGCTTTTAACGGTTTTTTATTTGTTTGATTTTTTTAAAATTTAATTTTATTTATTTTGCTATTGGTTGTTTGCCATTGGTGGGATAAGAAATTAATTTGGGAGAAGTATAGAGCTAAGTATTACTAAACTTATTTACAGCTTTATAGATTTCAAGTAGTTTTTCTTATCTTTTTCCCCTCCCACACAGAATGACACCTATGCCACAGTTTGTGAGGTAAGTTGGCCATCCTTATAAAAAGGATGTCATCCAACCCCATGTCTTTATCTCTTGAGGAAAAGCTGGTAAAATAAGAACAGAGAAACCTGAGTCATTCTCAGTGCACGGAGACATTCTTCTTATGTGTGCTACAACTCTGGGCTTAAAGATGAGTGTGGAATTCCATGCTGACATAAATATTCGCTGTGTTTTATATACATGTGTACATATGCAATGTATAAAAAGTTACACAGATGTGCATGCACACACACACTTACACACATATGCTGCTCTGGTTGGAAGGGTTCTAATTCCTGGAGACTGGGCGGGTGAAGGTGGCAGGGAGAGAGGCAGGAGCAGAAGTCAGGATGTCCTTATTTCTGCTGATTTTACCGTCTTCCCCATAAAGCATATGCTCTATCATTAAATACAATGCATAAGAAAAGAACACTTCAGTTGCAATTTTTCCCCTTGATTCGGCAAACTCCTTGGGCAGTATTTTGAAGCAGAACGTATGTGTGTGTGTGTGTGTGTGTTTTCTTGCTGTTCTAATGAGGGACCTTGTGCTGACTCTGCTGCCCAGGTCTCCCCGCCCCCCACCTCCTCCACCCCCTTCCCAGGCCAGGCCTCTCCTCCGCAGCTCCCAGCACTTTCTCTCTCTGCTCCTTAGGACTCTGAGCTTGTCTTCCTCAGTCTTCTTGAACTGCACCTGATCTTCAGAGTTTATTTTAGATCATTTGACAATAAGTACTTATGACTACATTATTTCTCAGTTTAAAATTCATGTTGCTTTGTTTTTAAATGTCCTTAAAAACCAGACAACAAAACTAACTTATCTTGCCTGAGGAAGGAGTACAAATATCAACCATTAGTAAAATGGAAAAATTCCCCTTTAGTTGATAATACAAATTAAAAAAAATTAATTGGAATAATTTCTCCATAGCCTGTGATGACTTCGTACTTGAGTGATTTTTCCTTAGGAGTGAATGGTGGTGGGCTAGCTAAGAAGAGATAGAACACAGGGGTGGGGGAGGTGCCACGTGTGTAAATAGACAATGAAGAGAGAGAGAGAGAGAGAGAGAGAGAGAGAGAGAGAGAGAGAGAGAAAGAGAGAAAGAGAGAGAGAGAGAGAAAGAGAGAAAGAGAGAGAGAGAGGCTTGAATGTTACTTTAAAAAGTTGATCTTGCTCTGACTGGTTTGGCTCAGGGGACAGAGAAACCACTTGCAGACTGAAGGGTCCCAGGTTCCATTCCAGTCAAGGGCACATGCCCAGGTGTGGGCTCGATCTCCAGTAGAGGGCATGCAGAAGGCAGCTGGTTGGTGATTCTCATCACTGATGTTTCTGTCTTTCTCTCCCTCTCCCTTCCTCTCTGAAATCAATAAAAAAATATTTTTAAAAATTGATTTAAAAAATGGTAATTATGTGACAAGATGGTGGTAATGCTATGGTGATCATCATATTGCAATATATAAATGCATCAAATATTGTACACCTTAAAAGTACACACTGTTCTATGTCAATTATGTCTCAATAAAACTGGAAAATATACAAGCTTCCTAAAAAGTAAACAAAACAAAATATTTAAATGCCTAGATAGATCAGAATTTTGTTCATAATTTTCCCCTGAAAAAAAATTTAAAAGAACTAGGCCCATATATTCCCCAAAGTCAGTACTAGGTATATTTCTTTTAAAAAATATATTTTATTGATATTTCACAGAGAGAAAGGGAGAGAGATAGAGAGCTAGAAACGTTGATGAGAGAGAAACATCGACCAGCTGCCTCTTGCACACCCCCTACCGGGGATGTGCCCGCAACCAATGCACATGCCCTTAACCGGAATCGAACCCGGGACCTTTCAGTCCGCAGACCGATGCTCTACCACTGAGCCAAACGGGTTTCGGCAAGTACTAGCTATATTTCTAAACAAACATTATTCCACCTCCTTTCTTCCTCCTCAGTGTTCTTTCTTGGAAACATGATAATTTTTCTACCACTTGGCATATTTATTCTCTACAGATGTATTGAATGTATTTTACAGAAACCTGAAAGATGTGAAAAAATATACTAAACCCTTAAGTTAAATGATCTGGAGCCCAACCCGAGGTGTTTAAATTAATCCCTAACTAAGCAAACCTGGGCTTATCAGCTCTGCTTCCTCTGAGCTCACAGACCAAACACCGGCCAACTGGTATTTGCAAATCATAGCCTTCTACCTGGGGTTTTTAGGGCAAATGCATTGTGCCGTGGTTTCCACTATTATCATGAGAAACAATAACATGTTTTCCCAGGCATTATAAGCTGAATGAGACCAGAAGATTGATCACAGTTGTGTTGTAGTTTTACAATGGGTGTCTTTTCTCCAAGTTTTTTTTTTTTTTTTCTCATAGCTAATGTTAATACATCTGTTCCAGGAAATTTGTGTCTCAGTCCTCAAAATGTTTACTCTGGGTTTGGTTATTGAGATAATATGTTAACCATCATTACATTTTTTTTTAGACCTTAAAATTTAACATTGGTATTAAGACCTCCATTAACATGTTCAGGTATTATAAAGATTATAGTCCACTTTTAATTTTTCAAGAAAGGCATGGAAATACATAGGTATAATCTTAGGCTAGAGTTTTAGGTTATTGGCTCACCAAATCTTTGACTGAGATGGCAAATATAATTGCATTGGGGAGCTCAGTGTTTTTTCAAACTGTGAGGTGTGACCCATGAAAGGGTCATGAAATCAATTTAGTGAATGGAGTCCCAGTAAGCAAATGAAGTGGATTAGCATAGAATAGAATAGAATAGAATAGAATAGGATAAAGATTGCATCAAAGATATGGGATTTCTTTTGGGGAGGAAACTATTCTAAAATTAGATTGTAATGATGATTGCATAATTCTATGAATATACTAAAAATCACTGAGCTGTGTGCTTTAGATGTGTAACTTTTAGGTTGCATGAAATAGATCTCAATAAAACTGTTAAAAGGGGGGGAGTAAATATTGTTCCAAGAATGTATCTCCCCCCCCCCCCATGTATTTGTGTACCACGTCCTTTCATTGCATGTATTTTGAAATCTGGGACATGATCAAAAAAAGTTTGAAAGGTGCTGTTCCCATCCCCCTGGCGAATGAGGACTATTACAGTCGCAATCATTGGGGTGCAGGGCACTTATTTATCAGGCATTGAGATCTCAAAATGTCGTAGAAGCTCATCAGCCAAAGCAGTGGAAGGCTGCTCTGACCGGTGCTCTACCTGTCCCCCACAGCGGGAGTCCTGTGAGGACGGCTGCAGCAGTGCTGAAGGCGCCTACGAGGAGGAGGTCCTAGGTGAGCGGACACAGGCAGCCGTGACTGAAGATGACCCACCCCCCTCCAGGAACCTATGCTTCCCCTCTCTAGCTCGCTCAGATCTGTCTATCTGTAATCCCATAATTCCACACGTGAAAGCCATTTCAATAGAGAGTCAGGGAGACTCCCCTTTCAGAGCCAAAGAGGGGAACAGAGCACGTGAGTGATGTGTAGAACCTGACTTTGCCCTTGTTCAGTAGCTGCAGCCACTCCTCTCAATGAGAGAGACAGATGTGAAGGAGCCCACTTGATGCCGGGCAATGCCATTGTTTTAATGAACCGAGAGCGTAGGAATTTTTAAACGTAGTGTTCAGTGAATTATTCAGCTAGCAGTTATTCAATAAAGCACCTCCCAGAAGCATGGCCCCCTGCAAGACTCTAGGACAGTGGTCGGCAAACTCATTAGTCAACAGAGCCAAATATCAACAGTGCAACGATTGAAATTTCTCTTGAGAGCTGAAAACTGACTTCTGCACACGGGCCACGAAGTTTCAATCCCACTGGACATGCGTGCCCGCACGTGGTATTTTGTGGGAGAGCCACACTCAAGGGGCCAAAGAGCCGCATGTGGCCCTCCAGTCTTGGTTTGCCGACCACTGCTCTAGGACATTTACATGATGTATAAAAGCTGGTCCCTCAGTCAGCCCTGGCTGGTTTGCTAGCTTATTTGGGCCGGGAGTTGAAAAACAACTGAGGCCTAGATGTTATCTCTAGGGAGGAAAAGTCAGGAGGTCCCAATCTCACAACCAGTGATAGGCTCGGGAGGAAAAGCCACCCTGGGGGCAAGGCCCCACCCTACAATTGATTGACCTCCGCTAGGCACCTGGGGCTTTCCACCTCGGTGACCATCTGAACATGGCCCGTCAACACTGCTCCACTCACGTCAGTCTAACTGCCTCCAGCAGAACTACTAGCTGGAAGTAGTTCACACTATAAACATTGGATTGCACTGCCTTCCTATCGTTGATATCAGATCTTTGTGGTGCTGGGATGTTTTGGTTATTGCTGTGATAAAAAACAAGTACTTAGAGAAACTCAACATGGGACAGGAAACGAGATGGTGGTACCCAATCTAACTATAATAAAGACATTGTACAGTCCCCCAAAAGCACACAGATCCCATTAGTTAGCATCATTTTAAGGATGAAACAAATATATTATTTTGTCTTTAAATGTATATGCTATTTTTTTCAAATCTATTAAGTTGATAGAGCATTCATACTTACATTATAATAATAAGTGGAACTGATAGATAATTCCTTTGGTCCAGAGAATCTTAAAAAAAAAATTACTGAGAAACTAAAGATTTCAGAACTGAGAAAGTTTGGAAAACCGATTTACATCCTATTTTAATATTCTGAAATTATACTACCTATTTAATTATACAATTTGGTTAGAATGCCAGTATAATTAGTGCTTTATTTTAAAATTCTCACTGGCTTTGGATCAGTGTCTGTACCACTGACAGATAAGGTGTATCCAGTCTACATAAAGGCATTTGTGCTTACAACCATGTCTTTAGTTTGTTACAACAAATCTTATTGCCCAGGCACCTAACATGTTGTTTGTCTTGAACGTATGTTACCTGTTGGTCTGCTATCTTAGTCTATTTGAGATACCCTCCATGGCCCTTCTCCACATGGCAGGAATGATAGTAACTTATAATATATTGAAATATGAATAGCTATTATTTATTAGGCATCTATGAGTCAGGTTTTGTTTTCAGTAATTTATAGGTATTAGCATTTTTTCTTTTTTCCTCAGAGATATAAGTATTATCATTGGCCTCATTTCACAGATGAGAAAAATGAGGCACAAGTATAAATTCCTGCTTGGGGCTGTACAGCTGGAGAGGGATGTAACCTGAATTGTAACCCAGCTATCTCATTCCAGAGCCTTTTGGGCTGTGCACTGTATTAAAAGTAGTAGATAGCTCAGTTTAGCTTCTCTTTTCCATTTGGTTCACTCCCATCCTGATATTTTAGAATAAACCTACTTTACCTCTGTTTTACCATGGCTTTGAGATAAATGTCTTTTTAAAGCTATGAAATGTACATTGACTTGTATGTGTAAAACTCTGGTCCCTTCTACCTGGAAAGATACAAGTGTTTAAGAGGATGTGGAGAAACTGGAATCCTGCACACTGCTGGTGGGAATGATGGTGCATGGTGAATGAAATCTTGTCTCCCTCCTCACCCCCCCACCCCCCAGAGAATGCAGACCTCCCCACTGCGCCCTTTGCTTCTTCCATTGGGAACCAGAGTGTGACGTTGCGATGGAAGTCTGCCAACATCTCGGGAACAAAATACATCATTCAGTGGAAATATGCACAGCATCCGGGGAGCTGGACGTACACTGAGGTATGAAAAGCTGCCTGTGTCCTGAAGCAGTCTTTTCCCCAAGTCAGTAAAAGTGCCAAATTACTACATGCAACCTATAATAATAAAAGCAAAATGTGCTAACTAGACCAGATGACCTTCCAGACGAAGCTGGGGCTGCAAGGGAAGCCCGGGTCCCAGGTGCCAGAGGGAAGCCGGTGCCGGCAGCTGGGGGAAGGAAGGCCTACTCTTGTGTGAATTTTGTGCACTGGGCCTCTAGTTATAGGTATAAAGACAATCTGGGGAAGAGTCAAACACAAAATGAGTGATTTGGATTAACATGTTACTGCCAAGCCCTTTTATTTTTGAGGGAAATATACTAGACATACATATTATTCCTTCAGCACAGCATCCTATAACCGACTACTCACATTATTGGCCATTATCTGCTCATTTCTGCCCATCCCCCTTAAAATGATTCTAACGAGGATAAAGGGGCAGGAAGGTATCAGAACTGGCCCTTTTAGGAAAGCATGAGCCGGTTCAGAGAAAAATGCCCTTAAGACACCAAGTACACAGGGTGTCCCCCCCCTGAAATGTAAACATACTTTAACAGCTTAACTGGCCCAGTGGATGCTTCTTTCTTTTCAGATTTAACCCACTGGCATTCATAATGGGCTCAAAGTAGGTATGCATTCTTTTGCGACACCCTGCATCGGCTTGAACAATTAAAATAAAGCTTTGTGGTAAATGTCAAACAATGGGATCCACAATTTTGCAGTTTTGAAGCAAGAAGGAGTTTCTAGGAGACTTTCGCAGACTGACGTCTGGATGGCTCAGCTCCAAGCTCCAGACCTTCATTTCATCTGGCCTGCGAGGGGCCAAGGCCCCTACATCCACACCACCACCACCCCCTCCTCCACCTCCACCTGTGCTCTGCGTCACGGTGGAGGTGGCAGTGCTACAAGTGCTGACGGTTGATCTCTCGTTGGTCCAGGCCGTGTCCAAACTGTCCTATGTGGTCGAGCCCCTGCATCCCTTCACGGAGTATATTTTCCGGGTGGTGTGGATCCTCACAGCCCGGCTGCAGCTGTCTTCTCCCCCGAGCCCCCCTTACAGGACTCACCCTTATGGAGGTATGGCGCGTCCTTATCGCTTATGAAACACATTATCCCAGAGCCTTCGCTTCATGTGTTTTTATTTTAAACAATGAAATAAACCTGTGCCATCGTTAATGGATCCATTCCACAAGTGAGCTCCTATGTGCCAGGCAGAGTCCTAGGTGCTCGCCAGACCTCTGTGATCGAAGCGAAAACCCCTGCTCCTGTGGGGCTCGCATTTCAGTGGAATAGAAATGAAGTGGTGAATAGAATAAGTAAGGAAAGCATATCGTAGGTGGGGAGGAGCCGGGCACTCTGTCAGAGGAGTGTTTTGAACAGGATCTGTCTTTTAGGGCAGTGTTTCCCAAACTTCTGACATATGTGTACCCCTTCTATAATTTTTGTAATGCTGAGTACCCCTCATCAAAAAAAAAAAGGATGTATTTTAATAACAATCAAAATATATTTATTTTTTCTTTTTTTTGGTACATACACAAAATAATAATAAACAAAAAAATAAAATTATTCATAATAAGATATAAATAAAAGTTATATTATAAATAACATTTATTTGCACACCGGACCATCTCACGCCTCACAAGACTGTCTTGACTTGACTCATGAGAACGTAGAATTAGGCGCAGCTAAGCACGGTGCAGTGCACATCCCCACCAAACTCCGGTGCAATGCATACCCCCGCCAAACTCTTCCCGCACCCCTGGGGGTACGCGTACCACACTTTGGGAAACACTACTTTAGGGGATTGGAAATGGGGGTGGAGGGGAAGGAGAGTCGGGTTACAGTATAAATCAGGTGGTCAGAGCAAGGCTAGTAAGCAGTTAGGAATTATGGGAGGTCTTCAAGCAGAAGAGCAATTGTTTCACATGCCCCCCAGAACGATAATTTTGACCACTTCCCATGGAATGGACTGAGGGGACGAGAGAGATTGGCCAGTAGAGAGACCAGCTGGAAGGTTACGATAATGCATTTATACTACATTTTATCAGAGATAGCTAAAAGAAATACTACATATATTGGAGCATTCTCTGATCTCTTCTTTTGAAGATGTGACTTTCGCATCAGGAAAAGGATGCAAGCCTTGAGCCTTTGAGGGAGGCGAACTCCTGGGGCGGACATTCGGGGAGAGCTGCCTGGGGCCTCGGCCTCCGAGGCCGCTGAGGGAACCCGGGAGGACTGACTCCAGGCCAGGGGTTAACTGTCCTACCCCTCGGTTCTGGAGATGCAGCTGTGTGAGACCCTCTGACTGAACTAGGCCGTGGGCCCTAAGGAAGGACATCTGGTGACGTTGATTTGGGCATTTTCCCTCTTCCCTGATTAGAGTCCTCCTCTTGCTTGTTAGACCTCAGGGTACGTGTGCCCCCCTCTGCGGGTTATTCTCTGACTGTTCCCTCAGGTCGGACCCTGAACTAGGACCAGGTTTGCAATGCTGCAGATCGGAGTAGAATACAGGAGTTGCAGCTCATAGATATCTTATCACCTTCCATCTATCCATTGGTCTTTGTTCAGAAAAAATGCCTCATGTGCTTCAACTGTGCTGGATCATTTTTCAGTGCTGAAGAGACGACATGGTTGTCAAATAGAAATAATGAAAAATGCAAAATTTGCTTTCCATTTCTGGGCCTTTCTCCAGGATATGTCCTCCGGGTGTCCCGGACCCCGCACTGGGGGCCTTTGCATGGATAGTATCTCATGCTTCAATTCGCCCTCACTTTTCTAGCCACATCAAAGCATATACAGTTATCTGTTTTGTGTTCCATTGCCGCATGGTCCTCTTCCCTGTTAGCTATGAAAAATACATAACTTTAGATGGTATAACCACCTTGTAATTAGGGCCTTATGTTAATAATTTCTTAACCAACAAGAATGGTTTGGCCGAAACCGGTTAGGCTCAGTGGATAGAGCATCGGCTTGCAGACTGAGGGGTCCTGAGTTCAATTCCAGTGGGGGGGTATGTACCTTGGTTGTGGGCACATCCCCGGTGGGGGTTGTGCAGGAGGCAGCCGATCGATGTTTCTCTCTCTATCCCTCTCCCTTCCTCTCTGTAAAAAATCAATAAAACAGATAAAAAATTTAAAAAAAGAATGGTTTGGGGCAAGGATTACCTTGCCTAATCTGACCAGTCTTTCAGGGAGGGCTTTTGTGGGAGATTTGGACAATAATCACACAATGTAGGTGGGATCAAACTCACTTGAAGTGGAGCAGATTATATCTGGCCTTAACCGAAATGAGTAGGCTTTTTGACGTAATTCCCACTTTCTTCTTCACCACTGGTGACTGAACCTGCGGAACAGGAGACTGATGCAATGATGTTTGTGTTTGCCGAAGATCAGACTGAGGGTTGGGGAGGAACTGTATCGGAGAAAGGCTGAGAGGTCAATTAAAGGCCTTTTTATTTAATTAATTTATTTCTTTAAACTCTGTTTTTATTATTGGCACTATTACAGACGACCCTCCCCGGCCCCCCTCTGCCAGTCCAGTGTGAGGGCTGAACTACTTAATTTCTCCCAACTCTAATAAGTCAAGGGCGACATAGAGCTTCTGCCAGAAGTGTTCAGAGGGGGAGAGGCTACTACAGAGCAAAGGGACATTAAAGGGCGACGTGTATTGGAAAGAGGAAGTAAAACACGTGGTTTCAGGGTGGGAGGTATGAGAAGTAGGTGGAGGCGTAAATGGAAGACGGGCTGTTAAATCATTTGCTTTCCTTTCTGTTCTTTCCCACGTAGGTAGCTTCTGAAGTCTACGATGCTTAATTAAATAATGCATGCTTCTTAAATTCTGTGCAAGGGGAGGAGTGCAGCTCAAGTGCAGTCAACCTGGATTCCAAGGGACCCTGGGAGCCGGGGGTGGGTGGGATGGGTGGGAAGGAAGGTATAGTCTGGGCCAGTGGTCGGCAAACTGCGGCTCGTGAGTCACATGCGGCTCTTTGGCCCCTTGAGTGTGCCTCTTCCACAAAATACCACGGCCTGGGCGAGTCTATTTTGAAGAAATGGCGTTAGAAGAAGTTTAAGTTTAAAAAAATCTGGCTCTTAAAAGAAATTTCAGTCCTTGTACTGTTGATATTTGGCTCTGTTGACCAATGAGTTGGCCGACCACGGGTCTGGGCCATCAGGTGAAGCAGACTGTTCTAGGCTTATCTGAACCCATATCTTCACCTGGAACTGGTCAGGCATAGCACTCCAGGGAGTGAAAAGGCACCAGGACTTAATTCTTTCAACTCATGCTAATCATTGACTCAGTTTTGTTCCCGGATTCTTTTCTCCTTCCCAACTTGGTTCCGCCCCACATTCAGCTCTTTTAAGTCTGGGAATTTTTTTGACAACTTTTTTTTTTCTAGAATACTTATTCTATCTGTACACTTCTACATTTAATTCTAGTTCATAAGCTAGAAGTGGGGAAAATAACATTTGAAAGAGTCCCTTAGGAAAACAGCTAAGGGCTAAGACTTAGGGATCAAGAGTGGCAGCTCATAGATATCTTACCACCTTCTGTCTATCACTTATTTTGATTATTGATTAAAGTATTTCATTTATGTTACCTTTTCAAGAAAACAGGACATTGTTTTCTATCCTCGCTAAAAACATAAGCCCTGCACATGTTCCTGCTTACTGTGTCACCACTATCTCTTCTAGTTCCTGAAACTGCTCCTTCCATTAGAAACATTGAGAGCTCAAGTCCCGACACCGTGGAAGTCAGTTGGGCTGCACCCCAATTCCCAGGGGGACCTATTTTGGGTTATAACTTAAGGCTGATCAGCAAAAATCAGAAATTACATTCAGGAACGCAGAGAACCAGTTTCCAGTTTTACTCCACTCTGCCAAATACCACCTACAGGTAAGAATTAAGTGGTGCAAGGGAAAGGTAACCAGCATGGCTGTAGGCATAATAACTATTTAAGCAACATAGTTTGAATGTATTTTGAGAAGTCTCATTGAATCTGTACTGTTGTTGGGATGAAGTTCTGTTTTTCCTCAAGTTTGCATGCTTACTACCTAGGTCACACGTCTTAAGCAGAAACATTCTCAAGCATTTCTATTATATTCAGAGGATCCTTATCAATATGGGCTAATAAAAGACATCATAAATATCATGACTACCATTTCTTCATTTAATTCAACCTAAAACAGCAAGGAGGTGAAATTCTGTTAATGGTATTTTGTATTAACCATTAGGAGTTATTATTTTATTATTGTTAGCTTTTCTAGCATTTACTAAGTCCCTCTAAATTAGGGTAAGAATGGGGTCATGCAGATAGCAGAGTTCAGTTTTTGACCTCAGTGACCCTGAACTGTTCCATGGGAAATGCAAACAAGGATGTGATTGATGGCCATTTAGTGCCCAGCACTGGCACCAAATAACGAGATACATGCATTGTCACGTTGTCCTTTTAATAGAAACATGATTTGCTCCTTCTATTTTTATCTCCCGTTCACACCATGCCATGTAAAACACCTCTCTCCAAATTGTTTTTGGAACAGGTTTTCTGTTGCAGCCGTAAATGAAGCTGGGGAGGGGCCAGAAGCAGAATCTAGTATTTCCACTCCACCCCCAGCAGGTATGGCCGGCGCTGCTCTTCGTTGCACAGAACTGGAGGGGGTGGCGGTGGTGGTTCAGCCCTGAGAGGTCCTGGGCCACCCGGTGTTCCTCCAGACCCCCCTCTTCCGCCCAGATGGGCCCTGTCTTCTTGGGACTTGGAAAGCTTTCAATTTGATGTATAGAAATAGGTTGTTAGATGGAAAGGTTTCACATTAGAATTTAGGAACTTAAAGAGTAAAATCAGAACATTTAGGGATTAAAAAATGGCCTCAAGCAAATCCTTGGTTTCGGGTAATATCACTAGTGATTGTAGCACATTTGCACATGTAGGGGTAATACATAATCTTTCTGCCTCAACCCTCGTTTTATATTGTGCATCATTGTCATTTTATACATAGCAGATATCTTTTCTCCCAGTCTCCTTAAGGTTTTCAAATACAGCTAGACTTAGTAATTTCCATTTTTACCACTCTGAATAGCCAATCTACCAAATTAGCCTTTGTTATTATTTTGTAAGTATCTTTTTGGGGGGCCTTTGGCATTTTGTTTTTATTTATTTATTTAAAAATATATATTATTGACTTCAGAGAGGAAGGAAGAGGTAGAGTGAGACAGAAATTTCAATCATGAGAGAGAACCATTGGTCGGCTGCCTCTTGCCTGCAACCCGAGCATGTGCCCTTGACTGGGATCAAGCCCAGGACCCTTCAATATACAGACTGACGCTCTACTGAGCCAAACCAGCTAGGGTGGCCTTTGGCATTTTAACAATTGCCTAGAGAGACTGCATACTTATTGCATGATGGCTAGGTGAGCAAAATAATAAATGAAAATGCTTTCTAAGAAGCACCGGAAATATTTGGAGGAATCTGGTAAAATAGTTTTGAATAACACACAAATATCCAGAATTCTAGGAGTCTGTGGTCTATTTTCGCTAGAGTCCTTTGGCTGGTTGACTGCCCTTTACCTAACTGCACGCACCTATGCCCGTGGGTATTGAATGTCACCTCTCACCAGCCTTTGTTTTCTTTGGCTGTTAGGAGATTCTAGGAAAGGAGAGGTATTTTGGCTAGGCAAAAAAAACATGTCCAAAGGGCAAGTTAAATATAGAGCAGGCTTAAGCTTGTCGTCACTGTGATTATTGCATAACATTTATTAATTGCCCTGAGAGTGCTCACCGGCACACACTTCATCATTTTCCAGTAGAACAGGACATCAAGCACAGTTCTGCTGTCCTCAAATTTCCTTCCTCCAAGGACTTTCCTCCTGCCTCAGGGAGAGATATTGAAGACAATAGGAAGACAACCAATGCCTGTGTGTGTGTGTGTGTGTGTGTGTGTGTGTGTGTGTGTGCACGCGCGCCATGTAACACCCACTCTGGCCTGCGCCAGACCACCTCCACCCAGCAGTCAAATTCTTATGGCTGACCATAATGAGCTGAACCTCTCTTGTGGCAAGGCTGCTGAGAATGGCGATACTCTTTGTCATGTTATTTTGAGGGCCCTTAGGGGCACATGCATATACAACCCACTTGTTTGACAGTATACTCGCTCTCCCAATCATAGAGTAATGTGGTTTATACCACAGTTGAAATGCCCCAGTGCCTTCAGAGGAAATCTGACCAGCCTCTTTCAAGTGCTCGACCTCTTGCTTTGGAGGGTGGCATTGATCTCCTTGTGTCGATGTGTATATGGTTGGGGCTATCTCTGAAAATCGTGTTGTCATTTCAGTTCAAGAAGAGGAACAGTGGCTCTTCTTATCCAGAAAATCTTCTCTGAGAAAGAGATCTTTGAAACATCTGGTAGATGAAGCACAGTGCCTTCAGTCAGATGCAGCACACCATAACATTACAGGTCAGTATAGTAGAGAGAAATAGTTCCTTCGTGTGAAAAGGAAGATCCTCTTTTAATCTCTTCATGAAAAATTAAGGAACTAAATTATATTTCATGTAAGGTTTTTGTCCGGTGCTATAAAGTAATGCACTTGCCTTTGCATGGTCTCCTAGGAATATCAGTTCATGTCCAGCGGCAAGTTGTTTATTTCTCTGAAGGGACTCTCATATGGGCCAAGGAGGCTTCCAACATGTCTGATGTGTCTGGCCTGAGAATTGTTTACAGAGGTTCAGGAGTGATTACTTCCCTCTCCATCGACTGGCTTTATCAGAGAATGTATTTCATCATGGATGAACTGGTTAGTCTGAGAGTGTAAAGTGAATAAGCAGAAACTGATATTCCTATGTATATCAGACGTATTTACAAAGTAAACATGATTTTTCATTAAGTAAGTATTCATTAATTATTTACTACTAGAGAGCTGGTGTACGAATTCATGCACAGGTGGAGTCCAGCCTGTCCGCCCTGATGGGGGCCTATCAGGCTGGCTGGGGAGGAGGGGATGGAGGAGGGGCCATGGGCGGTTGGCCAGTGAGGGGACAATTTGCATATTATCCTGTTATTATATAGGATGTTTTAGACACTAGGTTAACAGAATCATAGATCTGCTCTATAGGAGGGTCTAGACTTTACCTAGTCCTAGTCCTAACCTACCATTAAATCATCTTTATTGGTGATTTTTCAGAGCCATGAGTTTATGCTAATGATAATTCATCTTTCATAAGATAGAGTAGTACTTTTATTATAACTAGATAGGACTGCCCGTCATGGTCAAAATCAGCTGAAGAACTTGACTTATATAATAACCAGGGTTGACTTTAGGTCTCTGAAAACCAGTGTTCCTGAAATCTTTGAGAAGACACAGTCTTGAGGTGTTTCAAGTTTCCTTCTGGAAAGGGACAGGCTTATCACAGTCACTATGGCTGAAAGTCCATAAGCTTGGGTCAGCCTAAGTATTAAAAACAGTAGAGTGTCTACGAAAGCCAGGAAAATAGGCACTTGTATTTCATTGGTGTCAACTCATTAGGATTCAAAATGGAGTTTGGGGGCATTTCCCTGTTTTCAAAAAGTGCTCAGTGACCTGCACAATTCTAAGCACAGAACAGATGCCCAAGAAATACTTGTTGGCCAAATTGAATCTAGACAGACACTAATCCGACTGCTGGAATTTTGATTCTCTAGGTATATGTTTGTGATTTAGAGAACTGCTCAAACATTGAGGAAATTACTCCTTCCTCAATTATTGCTCCTCAAAAAATTGTGGCTGATTCATACAATGGGTAAGTGGATTAGTCTTATAAATACAAATTCTTCAATGGGTAAGAAACTTTGGGAAACTCCTTAATAATGAGGCATTGTCATCTCAGAAGAGCCAATCTATGTATCTTAGTTAAAATTTAAATAAATCCAGATAATGTTTTCATTTTATAGAGCCAGGAGGGAATTTCTTTCAAACTGGATCCACCACTTCTCTAGTTAGGAGTTTCCCCTTTCTCATTCACAGTAAAATATGGGTATATGTGAAAGACCTCTCATCTGGGTCTCAGGGACCCGGGTTCTGGTACTGTCACTATTTTATGGCACAACCTGGATCTCATTGCCCCCCCCCCCCCACAGTGCTCCCTAAAAGAAGCACTTTTTTCTTTTTTTCCCTTTTATTTTTATTTATTTATTTATTATTTTATTTATTTATTTTTTAAAAATATATATTTTATTGATATTTTACAGGGAGGAAGGGAAAGAGATAGAGAGAGAAACATTGACCAGCTACCTCTTGCACACCCCCTACTGGGGATGTGCCCGCAACCAAGGTACATGCCCTTGACCGGAATCGAACCTGGGACCTTTCAGTCTGCAGACCGACGCTCTACCACTGAGCCAAACCGGTTTCGGCTAATTATTTATTTTTTAAATATTTTTTTATTAAATTACTATCTGTATACATATATTATCATTGCCCTCCCCCCCATACATGCCCTCCCTCCCCAGAGTTTTGTGTCCATTGGATGTACTTATATGCATGTATACCAGTCCTTCAGTTGATCTCTTATCTCCCCCAGATCTCCCTACCCTCCCCGCTGTCATTTGACAGTCTGCTTGTTGCTTTACTGTCTCTATATCTTTTCATTGCACTCATTTTCATTGCATTCCATTTCCTCTTTTCATTGCACTCGTTCTTTTGCTGGGCATCTCAGCGTCAGTTCATTTCTCTGGTCTGGTTCTTTTTTTTTTTTATATATATTTTATTGATTTTTTTACAGAGAGGGATAGAGAATTAGAAACATCGATGAGAGAGAATCATCAATCAGCTGCCTCCTGCACACCCCCCCACTGGGGATGTGCCATCAACCAAGGCACATGCCCTTTGACCGGAATCGAACCCAGGACCTTTCAGTCCGCAGGCTGACGCTCCATCCACTAAGCCAAACCAGCTTTGGCATCTGGTCTGGTTCTTAAGCCTATGAAGAGGCTGATTGCTTAGAATGCTGCCAGCATCCACCTTAGGAGACAAGAATTGATGGTTAATGACAAGTAAAACTTTTCCATTACAAATAACTATTTTCTCTTTCACTACAAATGGAATGGACACAATTTTCTATTCATATTAATTAATAATTTTCTAGATATTTATTTTAAAATGCTAGGTTTGAAAGAATCACTGAATTACATAAACATTTTTTAAAATCCTGTGATGTGAGGCAGGTTCTTTGGACTCTCTGAACCTTATTTTCCTCATTTGTAAAAGATGAAAATCCTATTAAGTGTACCTTTGTTGCTGGCAATTACATAAAAGGATTTTTCTGAGGATAATGAACTTCCCCCAATAAGTCAAACCCTCAAAATGCATCTCAGTAAGGTCTTCGGTGGCTCTTTTTTCCATAAGTGAAAGGTGGATTTCTGCTTAGATTTTGAAATGTGACTAGAAATAATAATGATAATTAACAGTTATAAGGCACTTAATATGTGGTTTTAAGTGCATTACTTCAACAATCCATTTAATCCTTGTTCAACACTATGATGTAGGTGCTTTTAATATCCTAAGTTTATAAATAGGAAAGCAAAGAAGAGGTTGATTTAGTGCCCAAGATCACACAGCTATTTTGGGATGACACCAGTACGTGACTTCCTCCTCGCGAGGCCTTCTTCTAATCATCTCCTCGTACAGTGGTAGTCTTTCTGTGAAAACCAGTTGTGACTTTGAGCAACACTTAGGGAATGTTCCTAAAGCACTCCAGATTCGGGGAAAAGTTGATTCTCCTGCTATTTATAAAAAAAAAAGGTTTCCTTTATGCTGTCATTTTGGACCATTGAATTATAACCTCACTGAGTTTGTACCTGCTATAAACCTTTTCCCCATAACATTTTCCTTCTATTTACTCTGACATCCCTTAACAATTTGAATTTGGAAACAAAAGCAGGAAGTTAGGGAGCCATGGTGTTTCTGCTTTTTTGCTTGCCACAATCTTCCCTTCAGATGAAGATTGTAGGTCCATGGAGTTTATATCTCAGGATGAGGTTCCAGCACAGGAGCCTTGAGCATACTGATAACGATCTGGAATAGTCATCCAGAGAGTAAGAGTGGGACTGAATAGGGCGAGGACAATGATTTGACAGTTGTAGCTCTGAATCCTGCCAATCCAAGGGTTTGTGATAAGAAAGATTTACTAAGCAAAAGTGCATCTGTCTCCATGAACACAAATCTGCAATTGGCTGCATTCAAATTAATAGTTTTATGTTTTAGTTAATATCTTGACGAATTTGATTTTGGTAAAGTATTTTAGCAAAATAAGGTGTTTCCTTTTTCATTATTACAAATTCTCCTGCACAACTCCCTCCATGTTTGGTTTCAAATTATATGAATTTTCAAAATTCCTCCATTGGCTTCAGGTGGTCCTGCTTCCTTTCTCGGTATTTCTTCATGAGTTGTAAAATGGCGGCCCTATTGCTGCAATTGTAAATATTTTTAAAAGCTTAGTCTACTAACAATGCAAAGTAGCTTTGCTAAATATTTATCATAAACTAATAACTGAGGTTTTAAAAAAGTGGTTGAAATGTTTTTGATTTCTTCCATTTTTTCATTTACAATGCATGGGAAAATTTATTGACAGAATTAGACTTAAAAATTTGTGGTTGGGGGAGAAAAGTTTCTTATACTAAATAACATGTCTAGCTGTGTAACTTTTGTATAATGTGCTTTCCTTTAAGAGTAGGTTCCATTAGAAAAATCCTTAAATCCTTTTTGCTTTTAAATTCTATGATTCTGAAAAGTCATGTGTAAGTGAGGATGCTGAGCATTATAAGTGAGGCTGAAATCTTTCAATGTTCCAACTTCTAACTTAAATGAATGGAGCATATCTGTAGTAAATGTCCTTACTCTTTTGCTCCTTGGGAAACCCTGTACTTATGAACCGGAGATGCATGATTCTGATTGCGCAACTGGATAAACCATTGGGTTGGAGAGCTTACTCATCTACCTTTGCATTGAGTCAAACCAGGCTTCTTTTGTCCCCACACCAGGTATGCCTTTTATCTCCTGAGCGATGGCATCTATAGAGTAGCTCTCCAGGTGCCACCTGGCCAGGACTCAGGAGCCATGCGTATTGTGGAGAGTTGCACATTAAAGGACTTTGCAGTAAAGCCACAGTCCAAGCGAATCATTTACTTCAACGACACCGCCCACGTCTTCATGTCAACATTTCTGGACGGCTCTGCTTCCCATCTCGTCCTCCCGCATGTCCCCTTTGCGGACGTGAAGAGCTTTGACTGGGAGAACAATCACTTCCTTGTCACCGACGGCAAGGCTGTCTTCCGGCAGGATGCCTTGTCTTTCAATGAGTTCATCGTGGGGTGTGACCTGAGACACATAGAAGAGTTTGGGTTTGGTAACCTGGTCATGTTTAGCAGGTACACCCAGCCGTACCCCCTGCCGGCCCGCCCGCAGCAGGTCTCTGTGCTGTTTGGATCCTACCAGGCCCTGGTGCAGTGGAAGCCTCCAGCCCTCGCCATAGGAGCCAGTGAGTGCCCCTCCCCAGTGCGGTCATGGCCTCAGTGGAAGGAAAGGAAAGCTTGAACTGCTTGACATTGCCACTCAGTTTTGAGAGCTCATATGTGATGATTCACTTATCAATCAGAGTGCTACTTAGCTCAGAAAGGAGTTTTGACACGTTTAGTCTGCATTTATTAGTTTTGCGTTGGGAGGCTCTCTCTGTTTTTCATTTATATCCCAACAGAATGGCTCAAACGTTTATTGAGTGTCTACTAGGAGACAGGCACTGACAAGCTAATATGAATGAAGATTAGCCAGGGGGTTAGGGCACTTGGGTTGAGGTTTTGTATCCATCACAACGTTTAATTAAGTTTAGCAACTCCCTAAGACTCTCTAAACCTGAACTTCTATCTCTGCAGAGGCAGTTTGTGTGGTGGGTGAGTAGGCGGGCTCTGGAGCCAGCCTGCATGGACTCAAAGGCTGGTCTTGCCATTTATTAGCAGAATGACCCAGGATAACTTACTTAATAAGTTTCCGCTACTGGAAGATGGGGATATTAATTCTCTCTATGGGATTGTCATGTAGATTAAAGTGAGATGCGTAAGTAGAAAACACTTAGAACAATACCTAGCACAGAGGCCAGCAAACTTTTTCTAGAAGTGAAGGAGCAGCTATAAACATATTCAGCTTTGTGGCTCATACGGACTCCGATATAGCTATGCAGCACGGTCTTTGTAGTGTAGAAACAGCCATAGATAATCTATAAATGAGTATCTTAAGCTATAAATGAGTGTTCCAGTACAACTTCATTTACAAAAACAGGAGTGGGCTAGATTTGGCCCCGGAACTGTAGTTTTCCAACTCCTGGCCGCCTAGGGTATTGAGCAAACACTGTCTATTTTCTCCTTTATGACACTATTAATTGTGCCTCTTTGCTGTATATCACAAAGACAGCTGAAAATGAATAAGCACATTTTGGGGGGTATTGTTTGGGCTTCTGGGAGAAAAGTGCTATGTAGGCACTAGAATGTATTAGTGATTCACCACAAGCATTTGCTTATCAGGAGCCTGGTTCCACCCCTCTGACACTTCTGTGCAGCCAAGTGTCCTCTGATTTGTTGGGAATAATGATTCCATCAATGAGCAAGATGAGTGGCATGGGTGGAATGGACACTGTTCTAGTGATACCGGCAAACTAACCCTGATGATTAGTGGGGTAGCAGGTATTACTGCCCAATGACCCTCCCTGTCAAGGGGAGGCTGGAGATGAATTTGCTCCTGACCCTTTGCTCGCCCTTGCTGATCTCATCCCTGCCAGTAATATTGGTTAACTTTTCTGATTAGGCCCTTCCTCCTGGCAGAACTGGACTTACGAGGTGAAAATATCAACCCAAGACTTCCCCGGAAGCACTCACGTGTTCTCTGACCTCAGCGGGACCAGGCTGAGGGTCCCCGGGCTGCAGAGTGCCACACAGTACGAAGTTTCTGTGAGAGCAAGTTCTCCCATGGGGCCGGGCCCGTGGTCAGAGCCCGCGGTGGGCACTACCCTGGTGCCAGGTGAGAAGATGTTCTCGATTTAGGGAGGGATTCTGACAAAAAAGACTTACTCCCGTGTTCCTTAAAATTGCTCACTTCCAATATAGTAAAAAGTTGAAAGAGGGTGTGATGACCTCTTGAATATGTTTATCTGAGATTAGGAAAACACATAAAGCATTGGGTAACATTTTATGTGTCTGGCCTGATATTTTAAACTTTCTAAAGATAGTTTGTGGGAAAAACATACTTTTCTTCTTCATGACTTTCTTCTTTCTTCTGGTTTATTAAGCAATAGCATTCCTTGAGCTCTGAGGGTCATGCAGAGAGAAGTTGAGGGCTGCGAATTATGCTAAATATCATCCTCTTGGCAGAAAAAAAGAAGAAGAAAAGACAATCGTACCATTTCTACTGCTACTGTTATCACAATTGCTTCTGGGTGCTCTGAATGCGAACGTGGCAATCAATGGCCAAAGCAAAAACAAAACAAAACAAAAAAAACACAAATTCTGCTATGACCATGAGATTGTTATAGAGGCAATATCACCATACATTTCTCTTCACATTCAATTTTAAATATTTACATAAAAATCTGAGAGTATGTTTAATATGATATATAATTCTATTAAGCAGACACAATTGCTCATACTCTCCCACAGTATTTTTTAGAATGTTGATATTCTTTTACTTTATAAAGAAAACCTTACGATGTGTGCCTTAAGAAGTGTGCTTTCTGTAATATTTTCTTTAATTTTATTATTATTATTATTATTATTATTATTATTAATTTACCCAATAGCTACAGAACCACCATTTATCATGGCTGTCAAAGAAGATGGGCTTTGGAGTAAACCATTGAATAGCTTTGGCCCAGGAGAATTCTTATCCTCTGATATAAAGAATGTGTCAGGTAAATGCCAAATCCCTTTACACTTGGCATGACAGGTTCTACTCATTAGACTTCCCAAGCGATTTGATAAATCAAAGAATCAAGTGTTTTGGTAGGTTAATAAAGAAAGGGAGAAAAATTGACTGACCTATACTTCCAGGGATAGTATTAAGAAAATGTTGATTCTCAAGTAGGAATGCTCTTTATTATTTCACAAAATGTGAGATTACTTATTGGTTCATGCCCATTTCAGGAACGCTTTGATATATTTCTCTTGTATTTTAATCTGTCAGTGTTGTCTCACAATAACAACCTATCTTGTTCCATTAAGACAGCTACACTTCAGTAATTTATTATGAGTTGGCTATAAGACTGGAGCATGAAAAAGGCTGCATGAAGATGTAAGCAAAGAATCAGAAAGAATTTCATGACAGGATTATTCAGTAATGAGTGGGTCATTTTGCGGGAAGATATTAGAATGAAGAGAAGTCTTCAGTCCAGGATGATGTAATAGTGACCTTGCTGGAAGATGGCATCTCCTATAACTATTTAATTATTTGCTCTATTTGCTTGGCCACTAAAAGCACAACAGCATTTCTTTGACCAACAAAGAAGTTGGGCTTGGGAGGTATTGTCTAAAGGAAAGAATGCTTTGGAGTTGGCTTGAATCCTGGCTCCCCTCTTTTCACTTGTGAGATCTCAGGCAGAATAGATAACTCACTGAGGCTGAGGTTTGCCGTGTCAGAAATGAGGATACTTCCTATTTCATAGTTTTGTTTTAAGGATTAAGAGAGACATGTAGAAGTGCCCGGGACAATGTTTTAGAACATTGTGTTTCCCAAACTTTTGACATATATGTACCCCTTATATAATTTTTGTAACGCTGAGTACCCCTCGTCAAAAAAGGGATGTATTTTAATAATAATCAATATATATATATATATATATATATATATATATATATATATATATATATATTTTGGTACATAACCAAATAATAACAAACTAAAAATAAAATTACTCATAATAAAATATAAATAAAAGTTATATTATAAATAACATTTATTTGCACACTGGACCATCTCATGCCTCACAAGACTGTTTTGACTTGACTCATAAGAATGTAGAATTAGGCGCAGCTAAGCACGGTGCAGTGCATATCCCCACCAAACTCCGGTGCAACGCGTACCACCACCAAACTCTTCCCGTACCCCTGGGGGTACTCGTACCACACTTTGGGAAACACTGTTCTAGAAAGAGGAGATGCTTAATGAATATTAGTTCCTCTCTCTAGTTCCAGGGGTAAAGATTTTGAGATAACTTTATTGAAATATTCTTGACCAATCCCTGAAGTTCTAGTGACTTTCTATGTTTAGCATATGCTATTAGATTCCAGTGCAAGTGTGATTTCTTGACTTGCTATGCTTAGGTCAGTAAATATGAAAAAAAATAACTTTTACCAATTCACTTTGTTTTGAGACATGGATTGGTATAACAACAGACTCTACTACAGTGACATGAAAGGTGATGTTTATGTGTGGCTGCTGAATGGGACGAATATCTCCAAGAATTATCACATGCCCAACATTGCAGGAGCAGGGGCGTTAGCTTATGAGTGGCTGGGTCACTTTCTCTACTGGGCTGGAAAGACATATGTGGTAAGTTAAAGCCTGGCATTCCAGAAGCTCTAGAGCAATGCCCACCCACTTCAGTGTCTTGAATATTATTTTCATGATGTTTTTTCATATTAGTGTACCATCTATGCTATTATTTATTGAATATTTATCTTTAAGTCTGCTCAATTTTTTTCTTAAAATGCATTTATGTGTGAAGGAAATTTTGTATCTTTGGTGTACTATTTCCAACAATATCTTAAAAATAAATATATTAAGATGTCCACTAGTGGGTCAGTGTCCTGGAGGAAGATAGCACGCTCCAGCTAAGTGAAGGGACCGTTTTGAAAGGAGTAGACAGGGCTAAGGAAAACAAAGGACGGCAAAGCATGCCCTGGGCTAGCAAGTGTGGAAAGATATAACTACTTCCAGGCATAAAGGAGCAAATCAAAGAAGGAGAAGAACCTGTGAGGACTGTAGGTTTAGAAGAGTTGCTGAGATGAGACCCCATCACTGTCAAAATGCGTGGTCTGGGGGAATGAGTTCCCCAACCCCTCCTTCCTCCTGCCCTCCCATCTCCTGCCAGTGCTTCTGTTGGTTGAACCTCACTGGAAACCAGAGAGCAAGGGAGTCCAGCGATGCAGTTCATAGATGTCAGCCTTCAGGGGGAAGAGGAGGGTGGAGAGGGTTGAGAGTGGACCTGGAAGCAACACGAGGACATTTTGCGTATGTGTTGTGGTAGACTTTGAAAGGAAAGGTGGTTAGTGATGAGAAAACTAGTCTGACAGATCAAGAAATATGGTTCTGAAATTGTTTTCTAATCAGGAGTGTGCTATTGTATGCACTTTTATTCATTCAACAATCATTTATCTATTACCAATAGGTGTAGAGCCTTGAGAATAGCATAGTTGGGAATATAAAGCAAATAGTAAATATGTCCCTGCTCTTTTTTTAAAAAAAAAAACAACGCAACAACAACATATAAACTTTATTGAGATATAATTTGTAAGCCATAAAATTCACCCTAAAATGCAGTGGCTTTTAATATGTTCAGTGTTGCGCAACTATCATCACTTGCCTCTGGTCTTTTAATGAGATAAAAATACATAAATGAAATAATAGAGGATACACATAAATCAATGTATTTAGAGGCCAGCATTATGGTATAGTCTGAATTCATAAGTGCCAGTGACATGTAAGCAGAGTTGATGGGGATCATTAGAGACAGCTCCCTAAAATGGGTTAGTTGGAAAATAGTTTAGAAGGAGAAAGTGGAAGAATGAATATGAAAATTGGCTTCAAGTATTTGCTCTGTCTCTTAAAAGGTGTTTAACTCCAGGAAAAATTACTTACTGGTAATTTCTTTGAACCCAGCTTACTCTTGAAAAAGTAGGGAATAGAAACCCTTTATAGGCTTACTGTGAGGGTTACAAGAGCTTATATTTTAAATATTGAAAAAATATATAATGCTAGGCACATAATACATACTCACTAATAATGGCAGTATTTAACGTTAGGAAAACATATTGATAGAAAGGAATCCGATATGATACATTCTTAACCAGCAGTGTTTTGAGTGGATATATGATTAGGAAGAGCAAGTATTTTAACTCATAACAAATGCACATCCCTTCTCTTTAGGAACATGAAAAGTGACAAGCTTGAGGAGGGCAGGCGCCATGAGTATTATGTTTGCAAGGCTTAGTACATAGTGCCAATAGGTACTTGTGGTTGAATAAATGACTGTGAATGCAGCAGTTTAATCATAATTGCAATAAACTATTCAGAAATCATGATGTCATTTAAAAGTCATATGATTGTGTTTTATAGATTCAAAGGCAGTCCGTGCTGACAGGACACACAGATATTGTGGCGCACGTGAAGCTGTTGGTGAATGACATGGTGGTGGATTCCATCGGTGGATATCTCTACTGGACCACACTCTACTCCGTTGAAAGCACCAGGCTAAATGGGGAGAGTTCCCTCGTGCTGCAGGCACAGCCCTGGTTTTCTGGGAAAAAGGTGACCAATTAAAAATAAGATCTGATTATTTAATAATTCTGAGCAGTGCTATTGTGTAGTTATGATTATATTGTTTCTGCTTATTGTGTATAGTTAAGGTGGAATCAGAAAGGAAACACTGCTACAAGATTTTGGTATAAGCAAAATTTCTCTTTCATTTGATTGTCATAATTGATTTAAATTTTTTAAATATAAGATGGAAATTTTTGATAGTTTGCCTTATCTCAAATGGTCCACATTAACAAGCATTTTAATTTCTGATTGCTTTTGTAGTCTTAGAAATTCTGTGAGATATATCAGAGCTTGTTGGATGGTGACTAGGTGTCTTATTATTTATTATTTTTTTAAACTAGACACCCAGTGCTGGACATTCGTGTACTTAGGGAGCGGGTGTCTGTCTCTCAGCCAGGCCTGTGCCCTTTCACAGTCTGGGAGCCCTCAGGGAATGTCCAACTGATATCTTAGGCGGGAGGAGGGGGGGAACGGGCCTAAGCCAGTTTGGCTTCCCTCTGCAGGAGGCAACTGGGTGGGCCATCAGGGGACAGCACCCCACCACAGCAGCCCTGCTGGCCTCCCTCAGCGGGAGGTGACCAGAGGGCTGATCTGGGGATGGTGCTGGCTATCAAGCGGCTGGCCCCTCCCCCATCACCCTTCTGCGGCTGCTGGTTGCAGTCAAGTGCCCTCCTCCCCTCCCCCATCGCTGTCCCCTCCCTCTGCCTGCTGGTACGCAACTTGGCTGGTCTGGTGCCGCCAGCTTGCCTGCCCTGTCCCCCCACTGAACAGTCATTCAGTTGTCCAGTCAATTTGCATATTATGCTTTTATTATATAGGGTATATTTTTATTGGCTTCAGAGAGAAAGGGAGAGGGAGAGAGATATATAGAAACATCAATGATGAGAGAGAATCATTGATAGGCTGCTTCCTGCACACCCCACACTCAGGATTGAACCTGCAACCTGGGCATGTGCCCTGACCTAGAATCGAACCCTGACTTCCTGGTTCATAGGTTGATGCTTCACCACTGAGCTACACCAGCTGGGGTCAAATTTGGATGTTGACTGCTCTAAAATCTGTCTGACCTCCAAGCAAAATATTTGACTTCTATGTGTGTGTCTCCTTTTCTAAGTAATGGGAATATTAACATGAGTCTACCTCTCAGGCTTGTTGCAAAGATTAAATGAGGTAGTTCATGGGAAGCAATGACAATAGTTCCAAACACATGGTAACTGCTTACTAGCTAACCTCGTATTACTGTGATTCAGTCTAAATAACAATCTGATATAAGAATGTTTTTAAGACAAATATTATTTTTACTTCCTCAACTTCTAGAATCAGTGCACATTGTTCTTAATCCTCTTTAACTACTCTCTATGTAAAGAGGATTAAATTTAGATTAAATTTCATCTAAATTTCTAAGTTTCTGAATTTCTTCTGATTGTAATAGTAGTATATGTCTACTATAGCAAATTTAGAAACTACAGAAAAGCATGAAGAAAGACATCACGCATACTGTTTGTGCCAATGATATTTCTTAAATTTTTGAACATTTTAAAAGTTTTCTTTTTTTCTTTTGTCAAGAGAGAGATAAAATATATTTAATACAGATATAACATATCATTTATAAACAAAGAAACAAATTGTTGAGTCATTTGATTTTTAATTCCACCGGATATATGGATAATAATTTGTCAGACATTTAAAGGGACCTGATTTACATATACGATATTTAAAAGAAATAGAAATGTATACACACACCCAGAAATGAATCACTCCTGTCAAAAAATGAAATTTTGGAGCCACTTAAGTCTGAATACAAAGAAAGCATTCTTTTATGTCTCAATAAAAAATGTTAGGGAAGTGCACTTTTATTTTTGTAAAAATGGATTAAAGATAATTTCTCAAGAGTAGCCTCCTATCCCTATATTATATTGTCAGTAATTTCTCCACTGGTCTGATCTAGCAGTTGGAGCTATTTCCACCTGGGAAAGCTCTGGAGTGGCCCTTCAACTTTTCCACAAATGAGTAAATCATTAGGTTTCTGAGCATGTTTGGTGAAAACACCTTTCTTTAAATTCCCGCTTTAAGTCCTGTCAAAGTCTGGTTAGTGTGAATCCGAGTTCCGAGTTCTGCTTTCATGGTGTGATGTCTTATCTATATGCCTCCATTCATGCTACTGGTTGTTAGCAGCACATAAACAGAGAACAAACTGATGGTTGCCAGAGCGGAGGGAGGTGGGAAGGTGGGTGGAAAAGGGCAATAGGAGGCACAAACTTCCATTATAGAATAAAAAGTCACAAGGATGTAATAATGTACAGATAGGGAAAATAATACCATAATAGCTTTGTATGGTAACAGATGGTTACTAGACTTATTGTGATCACATCATAAGGTATATAAATGCCAGGTTGTACAGCTGAAATCAATAATACTGTATGTCAACCATACTTTAAAAAAACAAACACCTAAACTTAAAAAGAGATGAAATAGAGTTAGTTATTTAGAAAACTTTAGTGCATCTCATCATAAGTAGTCAAGCAAGATTAACCTGATTTCATTTTAACTTAAAAAGTAATCAATAATCTCTTTTAACCTGGCCAGTGTTACTCAGTGGTTGAGTGTCGACATATGAACCAAGAGATCATGGTTCAATTCCCAGTCCGGGCACATTCCTAGGCTGATACCCAGTTTTGGGTGTGCAGGAGGCACATTGATATTTCTATCTCTCTCCCTCTCCTTTCCTCTCTGAAATCAATAATAAATATATTTTTAAAATCTCTTTTAACATGAGGCATGGACATGATTCTCAACTGTCAGAGGTTGGGAGTTGCTAGAATCGTTTTTTTACTTTTGGGAAAAGAATAGGTTGAGCTTGCTTTTTTTTTTTTTTTAACAGAAAGCCATAATTTATAAGAACACTGAAGGTTCTTACACTCATATGCCTCAAGATTATGTCTTTGTAGTAGGCCTTGGGTAATGTAGCAAGTATTTTTAGTTCTAGGATACATTATTGTATTCCTTTTACATTTTTCACCGGCTCATCATTTTTGTTTATACGCTGCTGTGTCTTGCTAAAAATATAGTCATCAACTTCAATCCTATCTGGTAGCTCTCAGGTCTCCAGACCTGCTGTAGAGAGAATGCACTCACTACTCTGAGGTCAGGCTCCTGGAAATCTCCACTCACTTGAAAAATGCCTATAAAGCCGAAGAAAGCAAAAAAGATATCTTAGGTTGTAACTTCTATCTCACACAGGGTAGTGAGAAGTTTTCAGATGTCAGCTGGAAATAGGGCTTTATATATGGGTGACTCTCCCAAATATAAAACATAAAAACCCCGTGTTATATTCTTAAAATGTGTCAGGATGTTTTGGTTATAAAGAACAGAAGATACAATTTTAAATGGCTTAAACCATTGGTTCTCAAAGTTGGTGACACATTGGACTTATCTGGGGAGTTAGAGCACATCCAGGGGACTGGTTTCAAATCCAGAGACCACCCTTTTATGGGACGCAATCTGGAAATTGAGATGTTTAAAGAACTCCACAGGTGATTCTAATGTGCAGCAATGCTTGAGAACAACTGATCTCAACAGCAATGAAATTCACTGTCTGATGTGGCTGAAGAGACCAAGGTTATGGCTTGCTTTGGGCAAGGCTTGACATGACACAGAGGCTCAAGTTCCTGATTCTGTAGGTCCTGGAATGTGGTTGGGAATTTGTCTTTACCAGTTCCCAGGGGCTGCTGCTGCTGCTGCTGGAGATAAGCATAGAGAAGCGAGTAACAGTCCCTGCCTTTTGAAGTTTTTTAGGAAACCAGTGTACTTATATCCAAGTTATAGAATGATAGCCATACCCATATAATTTTTATATTCAGTGAAAGGTTAAAAAAAATCACTGAGCTTATTATTCCAAAGAGGATGTTAAGGAGAAATCTATAGCTTAACTGTGACTTGTTCACAAAGATACCCTTCAACTGTATATTTGATGTGTGTTTTGTTGTTGTTGTTGTTGTTGTTTTTTGTCTTATGTTCTATGTAGGTAATTGCTCTAACTTTAGACCTCAGTGATGGGCTCCTGTATTGGTTGGTTCAAGACAGTCAATGTATTCACCTGTACAGAGCTGTTCTTCGGGGGCAGGGGTAAGTAATAATCCTCGAAGGCAATCGATTGAGAAGAAGAGAAGGACTTGCCCATCAGTTATAAATGATAATGCATGATAATTCATTTTTCAATAAACAGTTACTAATTATCCACTCAGTTGCAGGCATTGTGCTTGTGGGGAAAGATAGGTTTGTAAACATCTCATTACAGTAGAATGTGGTGAACACTGGGATAGCGTATATATGGAGAGAGCAGAAGACACTGTCAGGTGGGTGAAAGTCCACAAAGCAAACCAGAGACTGTCTTCACAGCTGAGTAGTAAATAAATAGCCATTTACTAGACCAGGGACTATGGGAATAGCACCAGTGAATATGCGTCTTTATAAGGTTCATAAGTCCCTGCTATGGTCCTCTGAGGTAGTTTTTGTCCCCCCCCCCCCAAGGAGATATTGTGAAATTCTCAAAACAAGACTTTCATTTATTTTTATTTTAAATGTCATACTTTATAATTTTCTAAAGAGGGAAATGTCAACACTTTAACAAGATTTAGAGAAATCATTCTTTAAAAAGGTCAGACCTTTGCTCTAAAAGGTTGAGAATCATTGAGAGTTTTTACTGAGTTCTAGGTAACTAGAGTCATTTTAGAAACAACTAATAAAACACTTAAGGTAAAAAAGTCCTTGTAAAATTCCCTGTCATTGAGAAAAAAAATCTCTAAAAGCAATTTAAACCATAGTCTGTTTGCTTGAATTCCCTGGTCTGAAAAGAAGCATTTTGACTAAGCTTTAGAAATTAGTAAGTGTCATTGGGGCAACAGAGACTTGTGACTGGTACACAGAGAAGGACCAAACAGGCCAGAATAATGTGGGCAAGTCAATAACCAAGAATAGGAGGGAGACGCGGCTCAGTGAGGAGAAACCAGTCACTGGTTGTGACTTTGGTGTAGAGTGTTACCACGAACCGCAAGTAGTTATTAAAACCTGTGTAACACTATTTTTTTAAAAAAATATTTTATTGATATTTTACAGAGAGGAAGGAGAGAGAGAGCTAGAAACATCGATGAGAGAGAAACATCAACCAGCTGCCTCTTGCACACCCCCTACTGGGGATGTGCCCACAACTAATGTACATGCCCTTGACCGGAATCGAACCCCGGACCTTTCAGTCCGCAGACGGATGCTCTACCACTGAGCCAAACCGGTTTCGGCTGTGTAACACCCTTGCCATTGCAGAATCATATTAATAAGAAAAGCCCTAGAAAATTCGCTTTAGGAAAACATCAACTAAATATTAAACTAAGAATAATGACAATTATTGTTGCAAGGTATTTTCTGTTTTTATACACACAAACATATGTTTCCTGCAGTATTTCAAGGTACCAGCCTATCCCCATCCCAGGATACACACACTAATTGGTGTTGTGTCTCAGCAGTGTTGGGGATCCCACCATCACAGAATTTGCAGCCTGGAGTACTTCCGACATTTCCCAGAATGCACTGATGTACTACAGTGGTCGGCTTTTCTGGATCAATGGCTTTAAGATTATCACAGCTCAAGAAATAGGTCAGCGAACCAGTGTTGCTGTTTTGGAACCAACCAAATTTAACCAGTTCACCATTATTCAGACGTCCCTCAAACCTCTGCCAGGTATAATATTTTATTCTAGTTCACCCTCGTTCCTTTATACTTCCTAAATAAATGTCTAGGTTGGGATTTTTTTCTTAAAAATTATGTTTTAAGAGGAAAAGGGTTTTAGTAGTTTCTTTTGGTTTGCTTGCTGTCAGTTTATATATATGTATGTGTGTGTATATATATATATATATATATATATATATATATATATATATATATATTGATTTCATAGAGGAAGGAAGAGGGACAGGGAGATAGAAACATCAATGATGAGAAAGAATCATTGATTGGCTGCCTCCTGCATGCCCCACACTGAGGATCAAGCCTGCAACCCAGGCATATGCCCTGACAGGCAATCGAACCGTGACCTCCTGGTTCATAGGCTTACGCTCAACCACTGAGCCACGCTGGCCAGGCACAGTCAGTTTATTCTTAACTCAAATGTACAGCTTGAAATGATCAGAAAATAAGTTGGTTTTCAGAATATTTTAAAATAAAGGACAATTTTGGTTTTGGTACTATTAGTAATTACTATTAATTTTCCATGTGTTTTTTTTTCCTTCTATTCTTTCTTTCATTTCATCCCAGGGAACTTCTCTTTTACCCCTAAGGTGATCCCAGATCCCGTTCAAGAGTCTTCATTTAGGATTGAAGGAAATGCTTCAAGTTTTCGAATCCGGTGGCATGCCGTCCCAGCAGTGGATTGGGGTGTAGTTTTCTACAGTGTGGAATTTAGTGCTCCTCCGAAGGTATGACCTTGGCTCTAGTAGCTTCCTTCTCAGACAGACTGTACCCATGCATCCAGCCCTGCCCACACTGTTTGTAATTGCTTCACTTAGCCACGCCCATCTCCTTGGTTGCTCCCTTAGCCCCTGTCAGGATTATTCCTGAGATCCTTTGTCTACAGCCCGTCTCTGACCGCTTTGTGGTTAGTGCGAACAGCTGGCATGTTAGACTCTTTAACTGGAATTTACCATATCAGCATTTCCAAATTTGCAGGGCTTGGCTTTGTATGTGAGCTAAAGTTTGGAGAGATTTTAGTTAAGTTGGAATAAAAGATTTTATGATTTTCTCCCTAAGAAAATAATGTTTTGTGTTTATATTTTAGTTCCTGGCTAGTGAGAAACAGCCTTTACCCGTATTTCCTATGGAAGGTCTGGAGCCTTATGCCTTATTTAATCTTTCTGTCACTCCTTATACCTACTGGGGCAAGGGCCCCAAGACATCTCTGTCTCTTCGAGCACCTGAAACAGGTACAAGGGTTAAAATCTTTAAGAAAGAAAAGGGCAGAATCTCACTTTGCATGATCTAGAAAGGACAGATAATTACTTAGAATAACTTTCAGTTTTGTAGATGTGTCTAGATTCAATACCCTTTCAATGACTTTTTAGAGATTAAAACAACACTATTAAAATAACTGCATAATTTATCCCAAAAGTATATTTCAGAGATTTTTTTGAGAACTGTTTATCTTCACTGTAATGACAAACAAGATGCACAAACATGTTTCAGATAACTTGTGGAATGCTTTCTAAGGAAATTGGGCTTTTATGAACAGAGACAGTTTTGTGGGAGGTAGGCTTATTGGGAGATAGTCGCTTAAAAGGTAATTCAGAATCTTCCATAGATGAATAACTGATGTTTAACTTTATTGTTTTTCTTTGGAATATATTTTAAAATGGATACTATCTATATCTTTGCATGTGTCTATCACTTTCAAGTGTAAAAAGCATACTTATGTGTATCACTCTTTTATTAAACATTTAATACCTACCTGTCATGTGTCAGAAACATCATTTCATTTGATCCTTACACAGCTCTGAGGTAGGTAGACAGGTGTTATTATCTTGACTATGAAAAGGAGAAAACAAGCTCAGTAATTGCCCAAGTAAAATAGAGAGTAAGTGACAGGGCTGGAATTTAGTCTGGACTTTTCACTATAGTTTCATCAAACTTCCGGTCAGTCATTTTTGCAAATGTTGGCAAATGGTAGTATCATATTGATTTAATTTACATAACTTCCTAGCACAGGACTTGGCAGGCAGTAAGAGCTCAATAAGCATGGACATCTATTTAGCATTATATATATTATTACAGTACATATAATGTAATTAGTACTGTAATAATATAATAAAGAATCTTATTTACATTATTTTTCTATGAGTCACATAAGCTTAGGCAGGTTCAGAGCAGTTAGCACTTGGGTCCAAGTATGCTATCTTTGATATTGTCTTAGGATGTCATCCTTGGTTGGATTCTTCTGTGAAAATAAACTTGATTATATCTAACCTGGGATGTCGTGAGGGTTGGGGCCATCTACTCTCTACTGGATGTTGAGAATAGTAAGGAAGATTGATAAGATCTGGCCTTTGCCATCAGGAAACTTACAATATAGTTGGGAAATTATTCAAAATGACAAATATTTATTGAACACTTACTGTGTACCTGTCCTATACTAGATTTGGAGGGATTTAGCAAGGATTGAGAAAAGGTACTTTTTCTGATGGAGCTCATAAAACAGTAGAGATAAACACATTCTGCTAATGATAATAGAAACAAGACTGGTAACTGAGTAGTGATGGCATGGTGTAAGTAGGCAAGACTACAAAACCTTCACCTACATCAAACTGCCTAAACATTCTTAAGCGGGCAATATACATGTACTACATAGAAAAGGCTAGGAAAGGCCTTTAGGGAGTGGAAACTCTAGCTGGGCCCTGAGGAATGAAGCAAGAAGAGTGAGTATCCCATGTGAGTGCAATATGAGAAGGCCTGGAGATTGGATAACGACATGAGCATTGAACATTAAGAAGCAATGTGATTGGAGAGAGGCGTGGGAGAGTCTGAAGGAAGAAGAATCATATCTCAAAAGGAATAACTGGAAAACCAGGAAGAGACATTTCCTTTAAAAGATAGAGAAATTAAAGGACTGAGCAAAAGCTAATTGCTTGTTTTGGCTCTAGGATAAATGGTGACCTTAAAATCATACTCTTGGGGTACATCTTGTCTCCTGGGAGGATACAAGGGGAGAGGACCAAGGATCCCCGATAGCTATATTTTTTATCTTCAACTAGCCCAAGGATAGATCAGGTTACTGCCTTCCTTCCTGGTGACTGCCATTCCCACCTCCAGCTGAATCAGTCTGTTGAAATGAGAGTAAACATTGTATTTTGTAAGGAGAATAAGCCATCTTCCATCGATACAGAGCACACACAAGAAGATGTACCCAAGTGTTACTAAGAGGGGTTTGGATTAGACATAAGGGAGATTTGCTAAAATAGTAAGATAGGTTCCTGAAGAAATCTATAGGATAGTCTCTCCTGAAGATATTTAAGAACAAGATAGCTATACCTCAACTATCTGAAATGAGAAAGAGTTATTACTAAGTTGCTCCATGCTCTCATCATGAGTGGTGAAAGTCAACCTTCTATTCTCTTCTGCCCTATCGGTATCTTTGCTTTTCAGTTCCATCAGCACCAGAGAATCCCAGAATATTTATATTACCAAGTGGAAAATACCACAACAAGAATGAAGTTGTGGTGGAATTTAGGTGGAATAAGCCCAAGCATGAAAATGGTGTGTTAACAAGATTTGAAATTTTCTATCAAATATCCAACCAAAGTGCCATCAACAAAACACTGGAAGACTGGATTGCTGCCAACGTCACTCCCTCAGTGACGTCTTTTCAACTTGAGGGCATGAGTCCTGGGTACATTGTTGCTTTCCAGGTATGGGCACATGCTGGGGTTGCAGGCTTGATCCGCAATAGGGGGCCTGCAGGAGGCAGCCAATTGATGATTATCTCTCATCATTGATGTATCTATGCCTCCTTTTCCCTTCCTCTTTCTGAAATCAATAAAAACACATTTAAAAAACAATTTAAAGAGTGTGAAATAAAAAATTCAATAATTTATTAGTTTCAGAACTTTATTGCCACTGAGGACACTGTCAAATTCAATTTTTTGTATCATTTTCTTTCTTTAGGTTCGAGTCTTCACATCCATAGGACCTGGACCATTTTCTGACTTGGTAAAGTCCCAAACATCAGGTACTATCTACAACCTTTGTAAATAACAATTAGTGTATTAAAAAACAAACACTTTTTTTTAACCCTTGGTATTCTCAGGGATATAAGTATAATCTCTGAGCTGAAGTTAAAGTCGAGTAAAAAAAATAAATTTTTATCATAATCAAACATGCTTAAAATATACCTAGGCTTAGAGCAACTGGTCTGTCTCCATCGAGACTGATCTAGTAGATAAACAAAAGGAAACCCGTTTGAAAATGACATCATATTGAGTTCAGGGATTTTGGTAAACAAGTTATTTTTCTCATACTTATTATCTACTTGTATTTTGTTTTCAGAACTCAACCCATTTCCATGCCTCATAACTCTTTTGGGCAACAAGATGGTTTTGTTAGATATGGATCAAAATCAAGTTGTCTGGATGTTTCTGGCAGAAAGAGACATCAGCGCCCTGGGCTACACAGCTGATAACGCAGTGGCGTATTATGCTCAGGGAGACTCCCTCTTTCTTCTGAACTTGCACAATCAGTCCAGCTCTGAGGTACATCACTACGTAATTCTTTAGAAAGAAGGAAGGATGTTAACTATCCAGGTTGTTATTAAGAGGACTTTCAGTGCAGCTGTGAAAGGAAGCAAGTAGAAGATCTTCATATCACACTGCCCTATCATTAAAATGACTGTCTGGTGGTTGAGCCATTAAGATTAGGATGGTTGAAAAGGACAGATGCCCTATAACTATTTAGTCACAAGTAAACTCAAATTAGGTTTTGAGCAAACGAAACTCAGGATTAATTTAGCGCCAACAGTTGTTGGGTTTAAGACTGTGTTAGTTCCTAGAATAAAGGTGAAAAAGAAAAGGCATAGTCCTTAAACAAACCCCATCTAGTACTGGTCTAACACCAGGAAGACAGTACGGTACATTGATTAAGAGGGTGAGCTTTGGAATCTGACAACCTAGAATTTAACTCTGATTCCACCACTTACTGGATCTGTGACCATCAGCAAGTTATTTAATCACTGTGGTTATTAGTACATCGTCATACGATTCCTGTGAAGATCAAATGAGATAATACACATAAGGCACGTAGCACAGTGCCTGGCATGTGGTAGGCATTCACTGAATGTTTGCTAGTGGAAAAGGCAGACAGAACACAGTGTAAGTGCTGTGCTGAGGGCAGGATATGGTGGAATCTCATAGAATGGATGCTCCATCCAGGTTGGTTGTGGTAGGATGGACTCCAAGAAGATGAGCCAGGTAAAGGTGGGGAAAAGCTGAGGAAGCAACAAACCCTAAGTCAGGGAAACAAGAGACCCACAGCATATACAGGGAGCTGTAAATACATAGAAGGAGCTTGGAATGGAGATGGAGGTGAGGGCAGAGTGAAAGGCAGGTGGTAAAGCTGTAGAGATAGGCAGGAGCCTGCATAGAATGGGCCTCCTTTGGAAGCAGCAAGCCATTAAAGAAATTTAGTGGGTCATTAACACGATCAAGCTGTGTTTTAGAAAGACCTCTCTGTGAGCTGTGTGACTAATGACTCAGAGAAGGTTAAATCTGAGACAATTAGGAGGCTATCACAGGAAAACAGATAGGAAAGGCAGGAAATGAGAAGCAGTGAAGTGAGAAAGGAGAGGACAAATTGTGGAGATATTTAAAATGGGACCAATTCACAATTTGAAGTAATGGTAGGAAGAAGTCAAGGATGAACCACAGTTGATGGGATTGCTCCTCGGGTGAAGGTTGGGAATCTATAAAAATATAAATGTAGGCGAAAAGGAGGTTTGGGCAATAGAATGATGAATTCTGTTTCCTAGGATCATTCATATATGTTTACTAGGCAGTTTAACATTTTAATCAGTAACTCAATGAGGGATCAGCCTGAAGATGTGGATTTATGCTATTGGTTTATGGTTTACAGTTGAAACCATGATAGTTGAAATCACTCAGGGAAAATACACTATGTGAGAAGGGGTCCGATGTTACAATGGCACACAACCCAGAGTTATTGAGGTTTGGGATTACAAAAGAGAAGTGCAATAAATAACTAATATGAGTGGTTACAGAAAAGTACTCAAACTTGAAAAATAATGACCACTATCTTCTTGGCTGTGTTTTCTACCTGATTTAAGGTTTTCCAAGATTCACGGGTTGTTGATATCACAGTTATTACAATTGATTGGATTTCAAGGCACCTCTACTTTGTGCTGAAAGAATCACAAAATGGAATGCAAATATTTGATGTCGATCTTGAACACAAGGTGAAATATCCCAGGAAGCTGAAAATCTGCGACAGAAATTCAACAATAATCTCTTTCTTCGTGTATCCCCTGTTAAGGTATCTGAAGTATAGCTGTTCCTATTGTGCTGAAATACAGAGGCATATTTAATACAATATCTTCGGTTTAATATTAGGTGTTAATGATGGGGACATAAGATGCTTAGGGGTCTTGACTCACACCATTAACTTTTAGTAAGTATCTCTACATATAAACTATGAGCCCACAGCCACAAATATGTAAACTGAATCCATACTAACAATTTAACTAGCTTAAAGTTAGGGTAATTGCCAGCAGGAAGTCAAAGCAGGTTTTTACATCAGGGAATTTAATAATATCCTCAGTTGGTAAGGACAAGAAAAGGACCGAGACAATGGCAGGAGATGAGCAGGAGGTAGGTGGGCAGCATGTCACACATAGTAAAAGCTATTCTGGGCTCCTCCATCTTTAGTTGATGTCTTCAGAGGATGAGTTTTAAGGCCTCTACCCAGCAAGTGAGTGGCAGTTTCTTAGGCTGGCAAGATGTATTTTGTTTGTGCCATAGCATGGATATAATCCATCTTGAAATTAGATTGTTAACTAGTATTGAGAAGCAGAAACAAAATTGAGAGGAGAGGAATGGAGATAGGTGTTGATGACAAGTTGCATATGTATTTTATATTTGCAATCATTAATAAGACAGTGCAGCACCTAAAGTCATGATAGTCCAAGGCTTTAGCTGTAAACACATTTATTGGGAAATCATTGGAAAATGATACAAATTAGATTTCTCGTGACCTCCTCCATCTCAGAAGGTTATTGGGCATGTGGACATGTTCTCTCTAAAAGTTACATTTGTCCCTTTCATTATTAGAAATGGTTGTTCTTCATAAGAAACTAATACCTGAAATGATATATTTTATTCATTAAGTTGGAGGGTATTTTTCCTCCAATAGTCGCCTGTATTGGACAGAAGTTTCCGATTTGGGCTCTCAGATGTTCTACTACAGTATTATCAACCAGACCTTGCACCGCATTCTGCAACCCACAGCTACAAGCCATCCAAATGGAAGGAGCCAATGTTCTTGCAATGTGACTGAATCTGAGTTAAGTGGAGTAATGACTATTGATACTGTTCACCTAAAGAAACCACAGATATACTTTGTCAAAGGGCAGGAGATCTGGGCCATGGATCTGGAAGGATGCCAGTGTTGGCAAATTATCACGATGCCTGCTCTGCTTGGTAAGACACCATGTGTGTACGTAGGTCTTTATTAGTAATGGAAGCCCCTCGTATTCCATTAAGAAGGGCTTACATCCCATATGTATGCAAAAGAATATATACACAGCTCTTATTCTAAACCACGCCAAATGCTCTTGTAGAATTCAAGTCAGGAAAATTATATGTAGGCATCCACATAATTTTCTGGATCTATGGGGGTATTTTTATTATTGTGTTATTAACAGTAGAGCTACAGTGTATTGGGCTTCACTATAAAAACTAAGAATGTTACCAAATGCATTATCTCATGTCATCTTCACAACACCCTGGCGAAGTAGTCACTAGAGTTGGCGATGGTGAGAACATCGGTGTTAGACCGGTGGGTTCAGACCTTGGTACTTGAGTTCTGGTTAGGAAAAAATTCAGAGCCAAGACTCAAAGTATAAGAGAAAATTTAGTTAGAAAGTCACAGAGGTAGAAGAAGTGGGTGATAAAAGATGTGGACTCAGGAAACAAATTACAGAGGCAAAGGAACGGGCCTTTGGATCTTAGGAGTGAGCAGGGCCTTTGGGGAGAGGAAGAGGGAAGAGAAAGGTGTGGGTGTTGGGTGTGCTCCCAGGAGGGAGAGTGTGCTGTGTTTTTAAGGGTTGGGATTTTAAGAAAGGTTCCCGGGAAGGATCTCAATAGGACAGTCATCAGATTTTCAGGTGTGTCCTTTCATGGTCTCCACTGACTATGTCAGCCCCTGGGCAGAGGTCAATGCAGCTAGTGTGAGATCAGCTGTGGTCTTGCTTGCCTGGGTTTCCTGCTTTTCTGGGCCTGCAGCTGATACACAACTCAGACCTAGATGTACATATCATTGTCCTGGAGTCTTAATGCACACCCTTAACTAGGATCAAACCTCCAACCTGGGCATGTGCCTTTGACTGGAATTGAACCCGGCCTACCCTCTATCCACTGAGCCAAACTGACTAGGGTAAAGATTCCTTTCTTAATCAAACTTTAGTTAGGTCATCTGAGCCCTCAGGCATGGACCTTAGCCTTCCATGTCCATTCTTGCTGAATCCAGTTTTAGCAAGAATCCTGCTAAATCAGTTTAGAGAGAATTTCCCCCACCTTAAATATCTGATTAAGGCCCTCATACCACACCCAGGATGTTCTTGCTTGCCTTTACCAAGAATCTTATTAGGCCAGTTTAGCAAGAATCCCCTTACCCTTGATGTATCCTCTTAATAATTTTTACCCACTCACCCTCTCATTGTGCATGTTGGTTATGAATCTTGAACTATCTCTTTTACATTCAAAATTGAGTATATCTCCCTCTTATATTATCTCTCTATATATCATATTGTAATAGACTAAAGTTTTCCTTAACATTCTAAGAAGTGTCAGAATAATTTTCCTTTGACACCTGATACAAAAGAATTACCTAGTAGGCATTATCTTATGGGTATAAAAAAGGGGGAACCCATAATTGAAATCCATAATCATAAAATCAGAAAATTGGAATAACTTAGAAATCATTTAGTTGTCATGATATTGGAGGAAATCCCTCCTCAAAAACCGTCTTGACTGAATACCTATTTATATTTAAAAAATACTACTTTTATTGGGAAGTCTGTTTAATTTGGGGGATAATTCTGAATGTTAGATATTTTTCTTCTTATATGTTGCCATTCCTATTCTCATTCCTCCCATTTATTAATCTGAGTTCTGACCTCTACATTTAAAAGAATAAACCAATCGCCTTCTAGGCAATAGCCGTTCAACTTGATAAAGATAGCTGTCATCACCCACCCTAAACATTTCTTTTAGAGGAAAAAGTCAAGTATCTGTCACTACACCTCAGGGGACGTGGCTTCTAGATCTTTCTTTGCCCTGGTCCCTCTCCGACAGGTTCACTTCAACTACATAATATTCTCTTAAACGTCACCCCTGACATGACTCACGGTGTCAGTGTGTTCTGGTCAGTGTGGGAGGCCTCTGCCCGCCTACGCCATCTTTTACTGCTTTCCATCTTTCAGCTGCCTGCCATTTGAGAACCCATAATTATTTTTTCATCATTTTTTAAAAATATATATTTTATTTATTTCTTACAGAGAGGAAGAGAGAGGGATAGAGAGCTAGAATCATCGATCAGCTGCCTCCTGCACACCCCCCACCAGGGATGTGCCCGCAACCAAAGTACATGCCCTTGACAGGAATTGAACCTGGGACCCTTCAGTCCGCAGGCCAACACTCTATCCACTGAGCCAAACCAGCCTCGGCTTTTCATCATTTAAAAAAAAAAAAAAACAAAAACCTATTATTGAGCTAGATTTCTTTCATTTGCTATTTCTAGGGTTGGTTTTAAACTTGAATTCAGGATGTTACATTTGTTCCGGTTAAATTTTATTCTATTTCCTGATTCTGTGGGGGATATTTTTGAATTCCAAGTCAGGGACTACATATACTAGTGACAATAAACATTGAATAGTATCTACGAATTTGATAAATATGTTTACTGTGCATTCAGGTCAAATCATTGATAAAAATATCGAGCAATGCACTGAGTCCTGCGCCTATCAGCTAGTACTTCCCTTCAGATAGGCACTGTTTGGCTTGGAGTCACACCGGTGTGTGGTAAATCCTGGCTCTATCCTTGACTAACCTCGTGGTCTTGACCCGTCCAAGCCTCAGTTTCTCCTTCTACAAAACGAAGCTAATAACAATGGTAGTTACTTATGGCTTCATGTGGAGCTAAAATGAGAACATAGCTGGGAAGTCCTTAGCCTAATGACATAAAATTTTTTTCATATCAAAATAATAGGAAGATTCAAAATGTAGCAGTTATGATATAGAAAAAAAGGGGTTCACATACTGTTTGGAGTAGACAACATAAGATATGTTCTTTATCTTGTTTCTCACAAACAGGAAAAACAGTTGTTAGCTTAACTGTGGATGGGGACTCCCTATACTGGGTCTGCACAGCCCAGGATGGCAGCGAGGTTTACCAAGTACAGAAAAGGCCTGGGGCCGTCCCCTCTCCGGTGCAGGCCCCCAGGAGCGAGCGCATCGTGGCTTACAGTTCCGTGCTGCAGCCTCTTCCAGGTAAATCAAGGCACAGGCTCAGTCAACTGGTTCTCCCGGTTCAAGGCCAGGAAAGTCCCCTAATGACTCCTCCTCTGGGCTGTTTCTCCAACTCTTCTGTCGTGCTCTTGGTGTTGCTCCAAAACCTAGGCCGGGGTTTGGTGTGCGCTGGGATAGCTGTTTGCCTTGGATCACAAATGCGTGCATTCACTGCTTGGGCTGCGGGAGGCAACCAGAGGCTTGGGAAACCCTGGTCCTGTCATTCTTGCTGCCTGTTTCTCTTTCTCTTCTTAGTCCCGAAAGTTCCTTTCCTTCTGCCTTTTCTTTTTCTCTGATGAGATTTTAGACTCCCAATGGTTTCATAAAGCATTGCATAGCATTCCAGGGCAAGTGCCTATTTATAATAGTATTATAATAGTATTCTGTACGTCAACTATTTAATAGACATACCACTTTTATTCAGTTCCTATCTTTTTAAAAAATGTGTCACTCAGGAAGCTTTTAGTGTTGTGCCCCTGATTCTATTTCCCCCAGAGACCCTGTGGATTTTATTGTGCAATTTTGTATAAAACAGTGACTTTTAGGAATGCATGTGTCACATTATGGGCAGAGCTGACTCACATATACTACTGTGAGTCACAATAAAAAACTGTTTTGAAATCTAAAAACCAAGCAACCAACCAATCAAAAATGAAAACAGCATTATATAGACTCATGGGTGATTTTCTCAAGTTCTCTCTGCCATTAAGATGTCTATGTTATTCTAAGTTAAGTATAATTCCCACTAGAGAGGGATAGAAATGAATGAAACAGACTCAAATAATCTTTGCTTAAATGCATTCATTTATAAAATATGTAAGTTACAAAATATTTTTAAATGAAGTTTTTATAAATAAATTGAATACCGTTTTGGTTAAAAATTAATTTTCCATTTTGAGAAATTTAAGAGATTTTTAAAGTCCATGAAAATATGATTAATATAATGCTCTAATTACTTCAAAAATAAAACAAGGACCAACTTTTTTCTTTTTTTAATTAAGGTATTATATGTGTACATATCTTACCATTGTCCCCTCCCACTCCCACATTCTACTCTCTACATTGTAAAGGATATACTTTAGCTCCATCTGCTGGAAATGTTAAGCAGTTACCCATTACCTTGCTCCCTTGTTCATCCATCTTTAAGAGAAAAACTTGTCTTTCTGTCCTGAATATTTCCAACACTTCAATACATCATGCCTTATAAGTTAAGTAAAAAGTAAAAATTATGTTACTCTCAATGTTCATATGTGTGTATGTTTAATCTTTTTTTCTTATTATTTTAGATAAAGCATTTCTGTCTCTAGCTTCAGATATCGCAGAGCCAATTATACTTAACACCACTAACACCAGCCTCACAATCAAATTACCGCCTTCCAGAACAAACCTAACCTGGTACGGCATCACCAGCCCAACTCCAACATACCTGGTTTATTACAAAGAAGTTATTGATGGGAAAAATAGCTCTGAACCAAAACCTAGAATGCTGGTAAGATTGGAGCTGGTGGTCTTTGTCTTTTCACAAGCTACTCTTTGTTTGGTATGACATTCTTAGTCATAGTATTTTCTGTATCATTTTCTGGGATGTGCTATTATGCAACCTGTTATAGCTGATTCATCAAAGCCTTTGTGTCTAGTCTTCTTGTCTGGGAATAAGTTATGCTTCAACAAACTTTATTAACTGACCAGTTGAGTTGGTAGGTCGCCAACAGTAACAATTTCCTGAGTGCCCTTGAAGAACTGGATTTTCTGTCCTTCCTGGTTATCTAATTATCCCTAGAAGGTGATGCATATGTGATTTTATGGCCCACCTAGCAGATCACATTTGAGGGGTAAGAAATGCATTTGACAGAGAGAACACTGTCCTCCACAGCATATATCTCATATAAAAATTGTATATTTTTTGTGATTTTCTGTATTTTGTGAAATGTCCCATTATGTAGGGGCTATGCTTTGATTTATCATTCTATTTCTAGTACCCAGCATAATACTTGACATTATATAGACATTCACTAGATATTTCTCGAGTGAATAAATGAATTGGCATAATTTTTGACAACATGGGCACGGGTGTTTTAGTTGTCCTTGGGATGAAATCATGTATGTATATCCTACATTCTGCTTTGTGCTAATTATTTAACCAAGTCAAAAAGTGAAATCAACCATCTCCTACTTGAGGTTAACACAGTGTACTTTGCCAGAAAATACAGCCGATTCTTATTACTTCCTTTATTTTGTCTGTTTTTATCTTTTTTACACATTTCTAAAGAGAGCTGGTTCAGAGGCAGCTTGGGTTATTGGCTGACAAAGACTGGGCTGTGGCACCGGACTTGCTGTGAGAGCCAATGGATCTTGTCTTCACATAGATTAACATGCACCAAAGGCCTGGTTCTCAGCCTCGTGCACATGGGAGCTTCTCAAATCTCTGGGCCCAGGTTTCCCTTCAGGCCAATTCAGTCAGAATCTCTGGAGGTGGGGCCCAGAAGTCAGCATTTTCTTAACATTTCCGACGTGATTCCAACCTACAGCCAAAGTTGAGAGCCATTGACCTAAGGAAGGTCTTTTTACTTAAAAACTTTATTTCTAAGAATGGCTAGATAATGTAGCTCGATCTTTTCTGTTGTGTTCATGTATGCATCACATCCTTCCAGTACCATCTTGCTGAGGTTCTAAGGCAATGCCAATGAAATGGCGTCCTCCTCTGGGAATCTACCTTCTTATGTGAGATGAGTATGCCACGGAATTGACTGAAGGCTGTCAGTCAGTTAGCATTAATTCTTGTAGCTGTTAAACAACTCAGGCCTGGGCAGATTAGAACAGTGAACACTGTCCTTCAGGATCCCATATTAAAAAGCAAAAAAATAAATGTTGAGTCTTTTAATATTTTATCACTTTGATTAAATAATTTCTCCCCATTTGTACACAAATGAAAATCACATATTAATATTTGTAAATTAATTGCAGGAATTTCAGGACAGTATAGCCCTTATTGAAGGCTTACAACCATTTTCAACATATATGATACAGATTGCTGTAAGGAATTATTATTCTGATCCTTTGGAACAGTTATCTCTGGGAAAAGAGATTTTGGGGAAAACTAAAAGTGGAGGTGAGTTATGGGCTTGGTGTGGGGTGCTAGAGTGGGACTTTTATAATATATGTGATGGTGTATGTCTATATTTGTTTGTTTTTTTAACCTGAATATAAAGTCATCTTTATTATGTGAGCTTCTTAAAGCTTAATAAGAAAAATATACTGGTTGAGAAGTACTTTGATGACATGATTTTTGCTCTAACACTAGAAGATAATAAATAGTATTTCATTGAAATAAAAAGTGACTAGAAGCTGAAAGAAACATCAGCATCAATACTGTTTGACCAAGAAACACATTCTTTGTTTTCACCACACAGTGTCATCCTCTTCCCGTATCTTCATACATGGTGGGATGGGGAGACCAAGCCTTTTCTCTATTTAAAGTAATATAACATATTGCCTTGAAGAAAATGGATCTAGAATCTAAAAAGGCGTCCTTAGTGGTGGCAATTGTTATGGGGGGATGCCATTTCTTTCAGATGTCTCTGATGAATTCACGAAAATCACCCCAGTTTGGTTATGCATCATCATGGGCCAAATCCTGGGGCCAGAGTCAGAAAATGACTTAGTCATTAGGCAAAAATAAGCCAGAGTCTTTCAGGCAGCCGTTAACTTACCATTATATATGTGACTGGCTTCCCATCTGTCACTCATTCTGCTCACGTGATATGACTGTTCCTCCACCAAGACCCCATCCCTTCCTTCCATCTCCCGGTGCTACTATTGCAACATCCCTTGTCCTGCGTTGCTCTGCATTCCAGTACCAGACGCTGTTCGGCTCATCAGCACCGCGGTGCAGTCAGACAGCAGCCTTGCCGTATCCTGGAGAGAATCTCCCGAGCCAAATGGACCTACGGAGGCCGTCCGCTATCAGCTGGCCATCTCACACCTGGCCCCGGTTCCGGAGACTCCTCGCAGACAAAGTGAATACCCACATGGAAGGCTTGCTCTCCGGGTGACGGGACTGTCCGGGGGAAAACAATATGTGTTAAAGGTACAGCAAGGCTATTGGGTACTTTACTGCCGTTAGCAAGCACAAGGTTTTGAAAAGGTTAAACAATATTTTTATTTATTTATTTATTTATTTATTTATTTATTTATTTTTACAAAAAGGTCCTTGCCTGCCACTCGGAGGAAATGTGGTGTGCGGAGAGCCACCCTGTCACCGTGGAAATGTTTGACAGCCCAGAGAAGCCTTACGCCTTGGTTCCAGGCAACACCAGTCTGCAGTTGGGTTGGGAGGCTCCATCTAACGTGAACCTCACCAGGTTTTGGTTTGAACTCCAGAAGGTAGATCACACCGTGCACTTGGATACAAATTCTTCTTTAATGTTGGGAGTTCTTCTGCATATCTCTAGAGCATCCTCTGGTATAAATCAACAATATATTTGACACATCCTCTTGTATAAATTAACAATATATTTGACCACATTCATTGATTCAGGTTTGCCATCTAGAAGCGGGGAACTATCTAGACTAATTTCTGATAGGAAGAATTCCTAGTGAGATTAATTTGCTCTTAAGAGACTCCCTGTAAAGGAGTATAAATTGCGGTTTATGAATTTCATAATACTTTACTTAATTTAGATGTTATCAGCAAGGTTCTCTGGTTTAAAGTCCATAGCAGCCGAAGCCGGTTTGGCTCAGTGGATAGAGTGTCAGTCTGTGGACTGAAGGGTCCCAGGTTCGATTCCGGTCAGGGGCATGTACCTTGGTTGCTGGCACATCCCCAATGGGGGGTGTGCAGGAGGCGGCTGGTCGATGTTTCTCTCTCATCGACGTTTCTAGCTTTCTATCCCTCTCCCTTCCTCTCTGTGGAAAATCAATAAAATATATTTAAAAAATAATAATAAAGTCCATAGCAATTTGGTATTTTCTATTAAAAAAAGAAAAGAAAGACACATATAAGGGAAAAAAAACCTTCTGTTTAGAAAGGTTTTTTTTCAACCATTTAAGGTTATATAGCAACAGGAGAGAAGTAAGATATAAAACCAGTTGATCTTGGCATATAAACTATAAGTGTTCCTCATCCAAAAATCTTCATGCTTTAACTAATATAAAAATATTCACTGAATTGTAAAATATCAATTAATCTAATTACTTCACTGCTAGGGAAAAGTTTAGATTGATTTTATATTACTACAGTTAGAATGGATTATTACATTTTTCTAATTGCTACATTTCATTTTCATCATTATATGTGCATGTGTCCACATTTGTAAAGATTGGCTGAGAATGTTTTGTTCAGTGGTAACTTAAAAACAAATCAGTGTAGTCATGGCCTCATTTTTCTTTAAAAATGAAGTTGCTCTCAGGATGTTTTTTAGAGTTTACTACATAAGATTATCTTCTGACCTTGTGCTTTTATATAAAAACTATGAAATATGTGACACAATGGTGAATGTTGACTTGATAAAACCAAAGGCCATGCTTTCATGGAACTTCTTCCACCGAGCATTTTTATGATGATATGTTGCCTATTTAAAAAAAAATGGTCATCTTATAAAAATGCAATTAAATTGGAGAAATTAGCCAAAACTGGTGTGGCTCAGTGGATAGAGCGTCAGCCTGCAGACTGAAAGGTCCCAGGTTCGATTCCAGTCAAGCGCATGTTCCTTGGTTGCGGGCACATCCCCAGTAGGGGGTGTGCAAGAGGCAGCTGATCAATGATTCTTTCTCATCGATGTTTCTAACTCTCTATCCCTCTCTCTTCCTCTCTGTATAAAATCAATATAATATATTTTTTAAAAATTGGAGAAATCAGAATCAGCTTTTATTTATTTATTTGTTTGTTTATTTATTTTACATCTAGTTAAGTAAACTTAGTGCAGATCAGTTTAGAGTCAAGAGGAGGGACATAAAGCTCATTTTCCAGACCAAAGAGACGAAAAGGGCAGGACCGTGGAGATGACAATCTCCAGCCTCTCGTTTTACTGGTGAGAAGCCAGAGACCCAGACAGGCGCCACCATGAGTCAGATCTCCCCAGACAGGCAGCGCGGGACCCAGGTGACTCACCCCTCAGCAGTGCTCCTGGGGTGCTGTCCACAGAAGGAACAGGGGTCAGTAAGCCACCCAACTCCTCAACATTTGGAGCAAAGGACTGTGGCGAGGGACTGCCTGGCTCAGTCCTCGTGGCTTTCATGCAACGCCTTTTGTTTCCAGACTCCTTGTGCTCTTACACTTGCTCAGCACAGGTCTCAGAAAGACCACTTAAATCATGAAGCTGAAATTGTCTGATACGGCAATTTCTACATGTGTCACCCTCTGTAGATACTCATTGATGAGCACGGTAGAAGGCTATATTCTGAGAGGGTTAATGGGTGATGTCTAGTCAGAAAGTTCTATCTCTTTTGAACCTACCTTACAGTAATAAGACAGCTGGGGATGAATCTATAACTCTATACTGAAACTCTGAGGCAGGTGATAAGGGTAAACGCATATCTTCTTAATTAATAATGTTTTTAGAAACGAAAGGAGACAAAGATAAACTTGTAGTTTCTCTCTTTTCTATCAGAAGTTCCTTATATAGAAAATGAAAGAATTTGAGCACAAAGCTAAATTTCTACCTCGGGCTTAAATTTCATACATTTTAATCATAACAGTGTACAGAAGAAGAACATATTTGATTTAAGTTTGGAGAGGAAGAAGTAATTTTGCTTTGGCAACTTTTTTTTCTTCACAGAAGCCCATTAAAACTGTGTTTTCCTCAGCTATCTAGGGAAATCCCTACCAGAACCAAACATTTTTGAAGTTCCAATCTCTGAGACATTACAGTCTGCACCATCCCCCACACTCCACCAAATAATTTGAAAATCCCTCTGTGGTTGCCTCCACCCCTGCACTTGCAGGCCTCTGCAAAGGAAGGGTCTGACTATTGTGATTTACCGGGGCAGCCTGGGCATGTCTGTGGTCTGTCCAAAGCAGTCATTGCTGTGGGAGGGCTGATACCCTGCAGTTTTCCAGTAGCCCCCTTGCTAAACATCTTCCTAACATTTCAAGGAGCTGTGTTAACTTCTGGATGGTGTGGCGTGTTGGTCCAAACTGTTCACTTAAGGCAGTGTTTCCCAAACTTTTGACATTTGTGTACCTCTTCTATATTTTTTGTAACGCTGAGTACCCCTCGTAAAAAAAAAATGGATGTATTTTAATAACAATCAAAATATATTTATTTTTTTCTTTTGGGGGTACATAATAATAATAAACGAAAAATAAAATTATTCATAATAAAATATAAATAAAAGTTATATTATAAATAACATTTATTTGGATCAATGAGAAGGATGAAATTGACTTGACTCATGAGAAAGTAGAATTAGGTGCAGCTAAGCACGGTGCAATGCATATCCCCACCGAACTCCGGTGCAACGCATACCCCCACCAAACTCTTCCCGTACCCCTGGGGGTACACATACCACACTCTGGGAAACGCTAACTTAAGGTAATTTCTATAGCAGATAATTAAGGAGGCAGGACCACAAAGGGCTAGAATTTTTGAGCCAGTTATTAAACAACCTCTCTCTCTCTTTTCTTCTCTCTCTCTTTCTCTCTCTCTCTCTCTCTCTTTCTCTCTCTCTCTCTCTCTCTCTCGTTGCTCCCATAGGTTCAGAGTAAATGTTATGGATCCAATGTATATGTTTCATTAGGTTATATGTCTCCATGGGATTTATATGTTTATAAGTTTATCAGGCAATGTCCATGAGCATTTCTATTTTTTCTCAATCCTCTCATTCCCCATTCTCCCTTTCTTTATGGAGCAAGGTGGTCTGCTTCTCGAAAGGCCTATAGACAGTCATTCCTAACAGAATAGAGGACTAGTATAAAGTGTCCATCCAATGAAATGGCATGGCCGTGGAGCGCTAAGTGAAAAAGGAGATGTAAAGCAGGGTTATTTATGGAAGCTGACCTTCATAGGAAACTACTGGGGAAAATGCACGAAGATCCCTGGACAAAATGCCACATACCATGTCTCTTCCTGTTTGTACGTTGGAAAAAAAAAATCACCATTTCCAAATAAATGCAATTAAGGTTCCAGATACATGGAGTTTTTAAAAAGTAATGTCACAGAGAAAGAAGTTCAAGATTAGTAAAATCAGAGACCCAGTATCTAAAGAAAGTAAGATTTCCTATATTTTATTTCTAACCTTGCTACTGATGGTGGGCAAAAATTTTCTTCTCTTGGGGATCCAGTCTTCCTTTGTCTAATAATAAGCAATGCTAGTTCAAAGTCTGAAAAAAGTTTTGGGAAGAAAAACTAGATGTCTTAATCTATAACTCAATGTGGACTTCTTCACAGCATCAAGACCTGTAAAAATATCATTATTTTGAAATGAATGAATCTTTGGAATTGAAAGTATCATTGTTTTGATCCATCACTGCCCCTCAGCAGTGAATTGGCATTCTTAGCCATTCTTATTCAATGCAGGCACATACATTTAGAGGAAACAAGGAGCCAAGCTCTAAATTTTCTTCAAGGATGCGTAGTCAGAAGTGTATGCCCCGCCTTACACTTATCCTAAGAGCTGTCTGTCACGTCAGTTATAGCTTATCATGAAAAAGAAAATGGCTGTCTATGGTAGGCATGATGCTTGAGGTCAAACATAAAGAAACTCTTATTTTTTAATAGAAAATAAAGTTTATTTGAAGTTTCATCAATTGCCTTGGTTTGTGAATTTCTGTGCTTAAGGAGGTTTTCTTAAAGAAACAAAAAATGTTAATCGAGTCTTCTTTTTCTAGTGGAAATACAATGAGTTTTACCACGTGGAAGCTTCGTGCAGCCACGGTCCTGCTTATGTGTGTAACATCACAGGTCTGCAGCCGTATGCTTCTTATCATGTCCGAGTAGTGGTGGTTTACAGGACAGGAGAAAATAGCACCTCACTTTCAGAAAGTTTTAAGACCAAAGGTGAGTATACAGCACTGAGAAAACCCTATAAGTTTCCCAATTATTTCCTCAGCACTTTCACCAATCCTAGAGGTTGCAATTTTGTTTTAAAAGAGTAAATTACTATTTCTAAAATTTGAGTGAAGAAATTAGAGTTAGGAGTCCTGAGAGGCAGTAATGAGAGAATACTCACCTGGTCTTGCAAGATCCTGAACAGGGCAAAATTATTTCACCTTTGAGTATTCGGATTTCCTGTCTAGCTATATTTTGCAGAAAGAACTAAATGAAAACAATGTTACTGAGTGTCCAACCCAATATTGACTTACTGACTACTATAACTACATGTTAAAGATTTTTAAAAAATATATTTTATTGATTTTTTACAGAGAGGAAGTGAGAGGAATAGAGAGTTAGAAACATCGATGAGAGAGAATCATCAATCAGCTGCCTCTTGCACACTCCCTACTGGGGATGTGCCCGCAACCAAGGTACATGCCCTTGACCGGAATTGAACCCGGGACCCTTCAGTCTGCAGGCCGACACTCTATCCACTGAGCCAAACTGGTTTCGGCTATGTTAAAGATTTTTTAAAAATCTAAAAAGTATATTAAATTCATTAGTATTCTAAAAGGTATACCATAACTTGGATCTTATAAGAATCAAGGGAGAATGTTCTAAAACTTACAATATTTTTTTGTATTACTTATTTCAGACAAGCTATGATATGTTATTCCTATCAAGGATCTATCACTAATGAAAATGTCAAATACTCATTAAAAAATATGCACTTATATGAAAACTAGAAGTCCAATGCACAAAATTCATGCAAGAGTAGGTCTTCCTTCCCTCAGCTGCTGGCACCAGCTTCCCTCTGACACCCAGGACCCAGGCTTCCCTCCCAGACTTAGTTGGGAAGGACAGAAGAATGTCCAGAAGGACGTCTGGTCTAATTAGCATATTATGATTTTATTATTATAGATATTTCTGAATATTTCTTTCCTTTTAATATATACAGTCTATAAAAATATGTTGTGCAGTATATTTTATATTTCTAACTTATCAATCAGTATTTTCTTTGTTTCCAAAGCTGGAGTCCCAAGTAAACCAGGCATTCCAAAATTATTAGAAGGGAGTAAAAATTCAATACACTGGGAAAAGGCTGATGATAATGGAAGCAGACTTATATACTATATACTGGAGATAAGGTATGTCTATTGGCAAAGGTGCTTTGTAAATTACAAAGAGCTAAGTAGGTTAATTGTAAATTGTTATTAGATCATAATTAAAAATATTTCTCAATATGTATTTTATAAATAAATATGAAGAATCTTTAAAGACCTTGAATGTCTCATTATCTTTTTTGCTCAGTTCCCAGAAGCTAGCCTTGGCACTCCAATTATAAGGCAGATCTCAAAAAATCTGTAAGTGCTGCCAAAACCGGTTTGGCTCAGTGGATAGAGTGTCGGCCTGTGGACTGAAGGGTCCCGGGTTCAATTCCGGGCAAGGGCATATACATTGGTTGCGGGCACATCCCCAGTGGGGGGGTGTGCAAGAGGCAGCTGATCGATGATTCTCTCTCATCGATGTTTCTGACTATCCCTCTCTCTTCCTCTCTGTAAAAAAATCAATAAAATATATTTTTTTAAAATCTGTAAGTGCTTATCAAAACTTCATGGAAATAATTCTATAATTGGCACATATAATTTATATTTATTTAATATCTATTCTTTTCAAGAAGCTGAGCTGATGTTTAATGTCAGATGGTGTTATGCATGTGCATTTCAGATGTTAATTTGTTTTAGCAAGATGAATAATATATAGGGAAAATTGTGCATGAGCTAGGTGTTTTTCAGGACGTAAAATCAGCAACAGATCAGACAGGACTCTACCCACTGTGAAGATTACGGTTTGCAGTGTGTTCCTGGAGACTGAAAATGTGCCTTTGATGTAAACTGATCAGCTGATGAGCATGCGCAACCTCAGATCCAGCCAGGATGAGGATCTCTGTGAATCATAACTGGCTCAGATGAGCGCATTTCATGCCAGCACGAAGGGAGAATTTCAGATTCCACAGACACGCCCCTCACGGGACTATGAAGCCATCTTTTAAGAAGCTCCAAGGACAAGTCACTTCCATAATTATAGTCCTGGCTACTTGAGCTTTAGGTCTATTTTTGCTTCATCATGCTCTGGCATTCCCATAACCTTAAAAAAAATTTCCTGCTCATGCATTACCATATTTCTAACTGGAAATCTTCTTGAAATTTCTGTTACTGTTGTTCATACAGAGAGAAATACATTCTGACCTGCAGAGCTGCCTTGGCGGCCTGAGACTGTGATTATGTCCAGTCAGGCATCACCTTGGCCTTGGAGGACCCCTTAAGCAGGTTTCCCTCAGTAACACCTTCAGTGCATAGCTCCACAAATACTTCACATCTTCTCGCCCCAAGTTTCTACTCTCTGCACAGGGACTGTGGAGTAAAAGAATGAATTGCTTCACCTTTAGTATCTCAAAGTAACTTCTTCAGTCAGGACACCCTCGTGTACCCTGTGTACTTGCTGAAAGTACAGTGGTAGTGATAGTGCCAAGTGTGTGTGAACTTGGGAGCTGAACAGACTGTGTAAATTCCCTAGGGCTACCCCAACAAAATATCACCAACTGGATGGCTTAAAACCACAGACATTATTCTTTTATAGTTCTGGGTCTAGAGTTTAAAATCAAGGTGTCAGGTCCAACTGGTGTGGCTCAGTGGTTGAGCATGGACCTATGAACCAGGAGGTCAGGGCACATGCTCGGGTTGAGGGTTTGATCCCCAGTTGGGGGGGAGGGGTATGCAGGAGGCAACCAATCAACGATTCTCTCTCATCAATGATGTTTCTATCTCTCTTTCCCTCTCCCTTCCTCTCTGGGAAAAATAAAATATAAAAATATATATTTGTTGTTGTTGATGGTTTGTTAATCCCCACCTGAGGATATTTTTCCATTGAGTTTTAGGGAGAGTGGAAGAGAGAGGGAAAGACAGTAACATCGATCGGTTGCCTCCTACAGGAGCCCTGACCAGGGCCCGGGCCAGGGAGGATCCCACAACCACGATCCCTTGTCGGAATCTAACTCCAGAGCCTTTAGTCTGCAGGATGGCCCTCTATCCACTGAACCAAACTGGCTAGAGCAATAAAAATATATTGAAAAATAAAATAAAATAAAGGTGCCAGTAGGACCACGCTTCCTCTGAAGGTTCTAAGAAAGAGTCTTTTCCTGCCTCTTGTTAGCTCATCTGGTGATGGCTGCCAATCCCTGGCATTCCTTGGCTTGTAGATGCATCACTCCAGTCTCTGGCTCTGTCGTCACACTGCATTCTTCCTCTGTGTTTGTGTCTGTGCCTAAATCTCTGTCTTCTTAAGAGGGCATCAATCATTATGCTTGATCCTATCCTAATCCAGTATGATCTCTTTAACGTGATTACATCTGAAAATACCCTATTTCCAAATAAGGTCATATTCACAGGGTCTGGGTGAGCCTGAATTTTGGTAAGATACTATTTAACCCAGTACACAGTCCATGTGAAGAGCCATTTTATAAATGTTTAAGTGTCTTGTTATTTTGGGTGAGAATTGTTTGGGTTAACCAATGACATTGCCAATGCCTACCATGAAAGTTCACAACATGTGCAAACATACCATGTCATCAAGCTTTGCTCAGGAGGTCCCGAGGACCTTCAGCTCCTTGTCACCAACTCAGCTGCTCTGGTCCTCCTGATATACTTGCCCATCCCCTGTCCCTCACAGGCTTAGCCTTTGCTGTCACTGTTTCTCAGTTAGTCGCAGAACTGGCTTCCATTATCTGTCCCCATGCTTATTGTGGGTTGGTACAAAGTCCTAAAACTGCTGTGGTCTGAACAGAACAGTTTCAGACTTCTTACTGTCAGAGAAGACATAGCTGAAAGGCCTCCAGCCTATGATTCCAGTCTTCCAGCTACATCTGTTAAACCCAGCTACTATGCTCTTTCTTTGTTTCATGTGAAGAATAATGTGAGTAGACTTTAAGGTGAGTGTAGGCCAATACAAATGGCAACAACAAAACTTGTCATTTCAGACATAATAAATATGGTAGCTGAGCTATTAAACCTTCCTGGTTAATTGTACTTTTTGTGTGTTATTTCTATCTGGATATGCTATTTGGAGACTATAGATATAGAGGCTGAGAATTAAGAAAAATAAAAATTTCCAATAAATATTATGGAACACTTGTCTTATGTGTTTGGAATTCTGAAGAAAGCTTATGCATTCTGGTAGTAGGAAAAGTTGCTTCAGCTTTTTCTTGGCCGTTGGTTATTCATTCTTTTCCTGATGGGCTGAGTTGGTTGGCTCCATTCATTGCTGGGATGACTTTATAAGACTATGCTGTGTTCTGTGGCCAAACCATGTGACAGGAATGAGATCAAGGGAAAAGTGTGCAATAGGAGATGCTCTGGAGTTCTGTCATTAAAATGATATATGAGTGTCTAGAAATAACACATATGTTGTCCCATATATTTTCTATATTCATGGTTTTGCTCTTTCTTTGGCAGAAAGGGTACTTCAGATGATTCACTGAACCAGAACTTAATGTGGAAGATGGCATTTAATGGATCCTGCAATAGCATTTGCACATGGAAGTCCAAAGACCTGAAAGGAACATTCCAGTTCAGAGTAGTAGCTGCAAATAATCTGGGATTTGGTGAATATAGTGGAATCAGTGAGAATATTTTATTATCTGGAGGTATATTACCATGTCTACCTACATACTAACATATTACACAAAGGGTCAGAGATAAAGAGTGTGCATTCTTAACATGAGCAATAAACTGGGTGACTGTAAAACTTATCTAACTTCCAAACCATTCATTTAATCTGATGTACCGTATTTGCCGGCATATAAGACGATTTTTTGGCCCTGAAAAATACGTATTTGCCGGCGTATAAGACGACTGGGCGTATAAGACGACCCCCTAACATTTCCACTCAAAATACAGAGTTTGTTATATACTTGCCGTATAAGACTACCCCCCACTTGGAGGCATATTTTTCAGGGCCAAAAAGTCGTCTTATACGCCGGCAAATACGGTACTCTTCTTTTTTCTTTTTTTAAATAAATATTTATTGTTCATATTATTACAAATGTTCCTCATTTTTCCCCCTTCATTGCTCCCCTCCACCAGGTTCCCACCCCTCCCTCTGCCCTTTCCCCATCCCCCATTGTCCTCATCCATAGATGCACAGTTTATGTTCAGTCTCTTCCAGCACCTCCCACTCCCCATTTCCCCAAGAATCATCAGTCCACTCCCCTTCCATACCTCTGATTCTATTATATTCACCAGTTAATATTGTTCATCATGTTTTTTAATTCCCTTGGTTTTTAGATTCACTTGTTGATAGTTACATATTTGTGGTTCATATTTTTTATCTTTATTTTCTTCCTCTTCCTAAAGAACCCCCTTCAGTAATTTATATAATTCTGGTTTGGCCGGTGATGAACTCCTTTAGCTTTTTCTTATTTTTTTTTATTTGTGAAGCTCTTTATCTGGCCTTTGATTCTGAGTGATAGCTTTGCTGGATAGAGTATTTTTGACTGTCTTAAAACACCAATCCCATCATCATTTTCTCCTCAGTAATAATCAGTTAGTTCTTAATCCCTCCTCATCAAACCCATGCTCCTCAACAGACTTCCAAGGCTGTCCAGAGCATGTCTTTATCCAGCCTTATTATCCTGTTCTTGGTACTCTCACTATACAAGAGGCCTAAAATTATACTTTGCTTTCCCCCCAGTATTTCCATCTTCCATTGTGTTCCATTTCATCTTTCTCACCACATAGGCTAGAAATCTCAGTACCATGTTAGATTTTTTTCCCTCCTCTAGTCAGTCACCAAGTTCTGTTGATTTACTATCTTGACTTTTGTCTGATAAATTCCCATCTTCCTGTTTCCACGTTGACTTTCCTAACTTAGCTATCGTTTCTCGCCTGTGCTCTTGGCTTAAGCACATTCTTTTTTTTAAAATTATAGTTAGTTATCTGGCTAAGATTTCAGCAAACTTTTTCTGAAAAGAGCCAAATAGTAAATACTTTAGGCTTTGCAGGCTGCATCTGATCTCTGTAGCATATTTTCCTTTTTCTTTCTTTTTTTTTAAATAATACTTTAAAAATCACTTTTAGTTCATGGGGAGTGCAGAATCGGGCTGTGGCCAGATTTAGCCCACAGGCTGTAGTTTGCCAAGCTCTGTCTACATGTTTATCTCCTCTTCTCAACCGAAACCACCTAAGAGAAGGTGCCATATGTTTGTGTTTATATTCCTCAGTTTAATATCCATGGCACTAAATGTGTATGAAGATGTTACAGAGTTATAGTAATCCCAACTATACAATATATGAGGAAGACTGAGACTTCTTGTCCCAAATTTGTCAAAAGGATTATCCATGTTTTCTCGATCACTTTAAAGTAGAAACCTGGGTGGGTACTCCCCTGTGATGTATTGGTAAACTGGCTCTTTGGAAAAACACACATAAAAAACATTGACTTTTGATTACCCAGGATGTAAATACTCTTACTATAGGTAATGCCAAGCTACATAGTTTAACTGGCTCCTAAAATATCATTGTAGCTAGTCCTGGTATATCTGGTAGTTACCCCAGATAGTCTATTCTGTGAATTAATTTGTTTTTCTCATTTATTTCCTTAGATGGTTTTTGGGTACCAGAAACAAGCTTTATACTTACTGCTGTAATTGGAATATTTCTGGTTGTTATAATCTCATTGACCTTTGGTAAGTAAACTTTTTTAAAATTAAATTTATTTAATTACAATAATTTATTTATTTCTTAGTTTATTTACTCTCTCATCTGAAATAAATTCATAAAATTTACAATGTCACCTTTGGCTGTAAGTCCTTAACCATTATCTTTTGTGAATTGTTTTCTGGGTCTAAGAGTAATTATTTTATGAACAATATAGCTATATTTACACTTCAAGGTATATTTTAAATATATATTTTATTGACTTTTTTAAAGAGAGAGGGATAGAGAGTTAGAAACATCGATGAGAGAGCAACATCGATCAGCTGCCTCCTGCACACCCCCCACTGGGGATGTGCCCACAACCAAGGTACATGCCCTTGACCGGAATCCAACCCAGGACCTTTCAGTTCATAGGCCTACGCTCTATCCACTGAGCCAAACCGGTTTCGGCTTCATGGTATATTTTAGATAAAACTATTTGCAAGAACACTGACTTTAACTTTCTTTAAAATAGTCTTTGTTTCTGACTATGTAACAGGTGTTTTTTGTGGCGTAAAGTTTGAAGTAAATGAGAAATTACTTTGGGTATATAAAAAAGGTAGGATTAATGCAAGACCAGTGGCGACCCGTGCTTGGGATGGTCTGGCCTCCAGGCAGACAGCCTGGTTTGGAATGAGTGGGGCCTCTTTTGCAGAAGGCCCATTTCTGGCCTGTAAGATCCACTCTCACTTTCCAATGTCTGACTTGCTTATTTCAAATCCCTGCTCATTTAGAAATGACTAGGGAAACAGAATTAGATTAGGGAGATAGAAAACTGGCCATTTCCAAACTATTCCTTTTATACTAATGTGCTAGTCCTAAAAGGCCTTTAAAAAATAATGTGTTTAATAATGAGAAAATACAGTGACAACCCCAAAAGGCTTGGTCAAACATTGGGCCTTCAGACTTATATTGTAGTGATCACACATTCTGATGCATTCCTATTGCTTCAGCACAAACATCAGTGGCACGTTCTTTCAGTCCTTAAAATGTCTTGGTTTGCATTATAAGATAGATGATCACCTTATCGTTATTAATATGATGTGTCTCAGACATGCTAAAACAATATAAGGAAAACATGATATTTACCAGAAAAAAAGCACCCAAATACATATCCAGGAAATTGTGGCTCTTTCTTTCTTTCTTTCTTTCTTTCTTTCTTTCTTTCTTTCTTTCTTTCTTTCTTTCTTCCTTCCTTCCTTCCTTCCTTCCTTCCTTCCTTCCTTCCTTCCTTCCTTTCTTTCTTTCTTTCTTTCTTTCTTTCTTTTTTTGCATAAATAAGGAAAAGTTAGAAGAGAACATTTAAGGAAAATTTACAAACATATAGTTGAAATCTCTCAGGATAGAAAAGGCCAATATTTCACTCGTGTTCTAAATCTTTATTTTCCCCTAAACCGGTTGGAATCCTGAGCTACTGGAGAGCACACTGAAACTTGAATTGAGATTTCTTCTCACAGATTCCGCACAGATAATATACGGAACCCCTTCGGCTAACTGGGAAAGCTAAAAATTTCAGCTGACCCTGCCAGGAGAGTGACCTGTGGTTCCAGGGAGTCTGAGCACCGCACAGCTGGTGTTTGTGTCACTAAGCCAGCGCCTCCACAGTTACGCATATGACTGCAGTATATCTGGCAGTTGGCATAGAGTCCTGACTGCTTGTCTGCTCTCCTACTGGGAAGGAGGGGTTCATGAAGAATCTTCCCTCTGACCTTTGCTTGCCTGCTTGTACATCACCATTGTTTAAACTCCTAACTCTAGTGGATGAGCTCGAGATACTTTCAGACAACCTACGATGCTTTTAAGACATCCTAAGAATATCTGACTTTCTCAGGACTTAAAGGTCTTTATTCTATTTGGAACGCAAACAGATTTTTGAGTACAGCTAAGCTAATCTGGCTATTTAGGAAACGTGCATGTGGTTTTACTGGTAGGGGCGTGGAAGTGCATGAGAAAAGACTGAGTTCTTAAAATAATGAGAAGTAGGGATTGTTTTAAAATTTGCATTGGGCTGAGGGCTCTCATCAGTCATGCTTATAAATATAAAATTGAAACAAGGGTTTAAAAATAAGCTTTGACAGCTTTTGCGGTGGGGAGCAGTCACAGCTAATGTGTAACATCAGCCATATGCTGGGAGCAGAGGGAAAGATAAAGTAGTAAACTACAATCGCTGACCTCCGGAGGGGCCATTTAATGAGGGAGGTAAGACCTGTTTGTGTGAGAAGATAAATAGTGATGTATGTGTTAAACAACAACAAAAGGCAATGAATGGTACATGAAATGCACAAGACAGTGACATAGAAGCGCTTAGAGACACATTAGCCTTATAAGTTCAGAGAGGAGAGATCAGTAGAGGTTGCAGAAGTCTCGTAAGGTTTCACTGAAAAAGGGGGACACTGATATGGCTTTTAAAAAGGAAGAGGGGTAGTGAGAGCACTTCATTAGCAAAAGTACTTAAGATCTACCCCCGTGTTGTCCCTTACATGGAATTTTACTAGAATAAAACTCTGACCTGTTAAACACAGAAGCTACTATAACATAAAGTTCAGATTTTCATGATTATCTCACAAAGCATCCTTGCTGTCTTCAGCTTCTGAGCCAATATTCTAGGGCACATGGATGATCTTATTGACGTAATTGTATTTTAATCTATAAAAATATTATTTATGTATAGTAATTTATATTTATGATTATAAAATAATATTTGCTCATTGTATGAAGAAGATAATACAAATCATCTCTGATTTCATGACTAGGAAGGACCACTGCTAACATTCGGTGGGGTTCATTCCAGTAATTTTTCTTTGTATTTGAATATATATATATATATATATATATATATGAACAACAATGGATATATACTCTTATATTCTGCATTTTCAAAAAGTGTGCCATTTTAGCCATTATATTGAAAGCACTTCTCAGGTTTACTGAGGAGTATAATCTGGACATATCTGGACTCAGAAATGAATTTGTTTCACTAATAATTATTATGCAAGTGTGTTTTGGTTTGACTTTGCTTTATGAGTGATTTTTAGAAAGAAGTTCTGATATTAAGATGCTTCAACTTGTTTATAATAGCAATAAGAAATATATTAAATATTTAAATGTTACTCTGATATTCGATGAAAAGTGAGGAAGTAGAGGCTATGCATTTTTCTATGGCCTGCTACCTAGATTTAATTAGTTTTATTTTATTATTATTAGGAGCATACTTTTCAATTGAATTCTGTTATTTTACCAAAGGTGTTCTTATGGATAAATACTTAAAATGTACTGTTTATATACCCTAAAAAGAAGCAATACTTTGTTTTGTGAATTATGTCTTTTTTCTTTGTAGTCTGGCACAGAAGACTAAAGAATCAGAAAGCTCCCAAGGAAGGGCTGACCATTCTCATAAGCGAAGACAAGGAGTTGGCTGAGCTGCGAGGTCTGGCAGCTGCGGTGGGGCTGGCGAATGGCTGCTGTGCGATACGGTGAGTGTCTGGGCATCATGATGGGACATGCAGATGAAGGGCGGGCAGGAGGACTTGCGCTTCTGCCTACTGTTCTGTTTCAGAAGTTGTATGGTGGTTGCCTACACAAGCACCTTAAGATAGATGAGTATTGAACTTCTGTTGTCATCACAACTTAAACAAAAATTACATGTCTTTGTAAGACATTATACTATGGTCCATACAAAAGGGAATTATATAGTCATAGGCCTTGAAATTTGTAACTTAAGTCATAAACATGAAGGATTTGGAACAGACACAGAAGTGATCTAAATTAGCTAGCTGTTCAGAGGTGACTTTCCTTGAGAAATACTCAGTACACCTAACACTCAAGATTCTCTTTTTAAAACTCAAAGTATTTTAAATGCAGATGCATTTCTCTCCTCATAATATTCCAGGTGAGAAACTTGGCTTCTTAAAAGTTGACCTGGTGAAAATGGAGTTGATTTTTGTGATCATAGTAAATTTTGTTTTAGATAAGAGATCAGGTGTGTGAACTAGTTAAAGAAAATGCTTTTTAGCTCATAAATCCAGCTGTATTTATTACTAATTTGTGACCACTTTTTAGACAAACTGGTAACCTGGAGGAATTAATTGATGACTGTAACAAAACAAGCTACAGCAAAAAACCTTGACGCAATGCACCCACGGGCATGTTTCTATCATCATGAAGGTGCCTATTAGCAAAGTGACATGGTCTTAGGTTTTAGGGAGGGAATATTCTGAATGGTGAAATAGGGAAGGAATTGAAACACAAAATCCCACATAACTTTATCACATAGATGCACTTCCGCATTTCAAAGCCATGAGCTTTCTTTCTCATACTCCTTCGGACACTAACACCAACACCAACGTGTAAACCATCTGCATTTTGGGAGACCAAGAATATTGTTATTTTCTAGTACTCTTCCGACCCAAGAGGAGATTGAAAGTCTTCCCGTCTTCCCTCGGGAAAATCTGACCCTGTGCCTCCTGCTGGGGAGCGGGGCCTTTGGAGAGGTGTACGAGGGGACGGCAGTGGACATCTTAGGAGCTGGAAGCGGAGAAACCCGAGTAGCAGTGAAGGTAATGTGGTTTTAGCTCCTTGACATGTTATGTCAGCATACCTACGGAGATTCACATGGGTACAACTATAATGAAAGTTCAGTGATCTTAGCTGAAAAGAGAACTAGAAGGTAGGAGACTATTCATGGCTCTAGAAATCACTTTTTTCCCCTTTCCATTCCCTACATAAGCTATGAAATGAATACTAATCTCTATGGTTATTAATTAGTAAAGACGCGGCAATTTTCCCCTTAAAACATACTGTAATAGACATGAGGTTGCTAAGTGCATTCTCAAGGCAGGCAATAGGGCAGATTGTAGATATTTTAGACTTGTGGCCATATCGACTCAGTTGCAACTATGCCACTCTGTCATTCATTATGTGGACCAGTATGTGTGATTATGTTTCAGTTAGACTTTGTTTATGAAAACTGAAGTTTACTAGTAAATTTCACAATTTTTATGTGTAATGAAATTATATTCTTTTTTTTTACTTTCTTCAACCAGTTAAAAATATAACAGGCCAATTATACCTCAATAAAGCTAGAAAAAGAAGTCACAACTATTTTCAGATAGCAAGCTGTGCAAAAAATAGGTGATAGGGTGGAATTGGCCCCCAGGCTATATTTTTGCTGATCTGAAATTGAGCAATATCCTAATCACAGCTTGTTAGGAATCTATTGCTCTGAGGGTGGGCAATGCAATCAGAAACGTTGGCCAACTTTTCTCAACTAGTTTAAGTAAGTATTTATTTTTCTTACTTAACAGGTGACTGCTGGCATTAGTGCAGTGCCAGTCGATCTGAAATTCTCTTCACCTTGTACATGTGTATTAACTCATGGTCCTGAGATGGCTGCCAAGGAATCAGGCATCACATCTTTATTCAAGACAGAACATTCATTGACCACAACTGAGCCATATTTGCAAAAGAGGCTGGAGAGTTACAGGCCATGGTTTTCATGATTATCTCAGACCAATTGCCTGAGAAACAAATTAGGGTGTTATTAGCAAGGAAGCCTGGGAAACAGATGTTGAATAGAAAACGCTGAAAATTAAGAAATTAAGCTTAAGCCCCAAATTTGTTCTCTTTTTAAATTTTTTACATTTTTGGAGAGACTTTGTGTAAATATCACTAGATCTTTTATCTATCAGACATTTCACTTAAATACTTTCAAGAACAGGAGCTATCTGTTGGATAGGTTTACATAGTACATGCACATGCACTATCCATTATTTATTTTGCAATTTCAGGGAGGATGTTATAAAAAACACACACAAAGATTATCTCCATTAATCCACTGAGCTCACAGAAATGTCTGCTATACTGATTCTTGGCTTGTTTTTATGTTGCACAGACTTTGAAGAAGGGCTCCACAGACCAAGAAAAGATTGAATTCCTGAAGGAGGCGTATCTGATGAGGTATCGGGGCAACTCTAAAATATGGGCAGGAAGCTTTTACATCTGATTGGTAGACTGTTAATATTCCAAATCACCTGACATAACAGATCAGGCCCCAAACGAGCGTGGCTGAAGTCTAAATGGGAATATGTCTGTAATGGCAAGTATTTTATAGAATCCAGTCTTCCACAGGCAGTCCTCCAGCAAAAGGCTTTCCATTTACTTTCAATAAAACGTGTGTTTTGCAAGTGACTTCTGAAGCTGACCAGCTTTAAACATGCTAATGGTCTTCTAAGTATGTGGGGGTGGTTGAAGTAGACTGAGTAAGAGAGAGTTCTCTTAAGTCCAGTGATGCCAATGAGACTATCCCTTGTCTTGGTAAATGTGACTTCTGTGTTAGAGGTAGTTGTTGAGCATAAAAACTGATGAAAGACATCTCAACAGGAAGACCTGGGGCAGTGGGTCTAGTTATTCGATTGGAATTTATTTGCTTTCACATCTTGAGGAAACAGTTGTGGCCAAATTTGCCTATCTGAATTGTTCCTCTACAAAAGAAAGAATACTATTTCATATTTGTGATGACAAAAAAATGTTTTCAAATACCTTTTGAATAAGGAAATTAGTTTAACTGACTTTCTTTTCCAAAATACAAAACACTGAATGTAAACACGGTTTCTTCTAAAACACATGCTGTTCTATCCATATGCACTGGCCACTAGGGGTTGCCATTTTACCTCTGTAAGGCAAGAACACAGATCATGGAAAAAGGAGGCCTTCATTTGTTAGAGTTAAAAAAAAAAAAAGCAGGGGTTTTGATGGAAACTATAGATAATCAAATGCTCTATTCCAGAAGGCCCTCAGCTAGGACTTCTGTCGCTGTCATGTCACCCGCCTGTCTCTTTCCACTTTTAGTAAATTTAATCATCCCAACATTCTGAAGCAGCTTGGAGTTTGTTTGCTGAATGAACCCCAATACATCATCCTGGAATTGATGGAAGGAGGTGATCTCCTCACCTATTTGCGTAAAGCCCGGATGACAACGGTAGGAAATGGGGTCCCCAGTGTGGATTTTATAATGCAAACGCCCTAGTAATTTTCTTTAAACTCAATAGGCTGCAGCTTCGGCCCATGGGAGGACCTTGGAGGACTTCTTTGGGAAGAATTACTGCATTTCCTTCATGTTGGATTAGGACAATTAGCACCCTGGACTAATTTCTGGGATTTTCTGGTTATTTGAGCCTGTTTTCAGTATTTAACAGGAAAGTAGCTCCCTCAATGCCAGAATCATGTTCCCTGGAGAACAGAGGTTGTGGAGTTGGAAAAGGCACATCTCTCTCTGTATTTAATCTGTATGTTTGTCTTTCCCAAATTGATATTTCCAGTCTTCATGTCTTGAGTATTAGAATTATGCCTTAGTATGTTCAGTATCTTTAAACTTGGTGTTCTGGTTCAGTGTGTGTGTGTGTGTGTGTGTGTGTGTGTGTGTGTGTGTGTGTGTTCTCCTCTGAGGAGAGCCTCTAGCTACAGTGGAGAGATCTAAGAGCTAGTTAGCCTTTAAAATAAACTTCTAAACATTCCCCTTGCATTGAGTCCTGCCTTCATCCCCAAATTCAGAGATACTTGCTACCTCCAATTCAAGAGCCTTTGTGGTGAAAAACAGTTTAATTATTGTCTTCTTCATCATCTTTCACCTCCCTGGGCTCTCCTAAATTTCCAATCCTCCGTCTGCTTTCCATGTTCCAATATGTCTTGTTGCTCTGTGTCTATTTTCTTGATCTACTTGCCCTTGTGATATCATAAAAATTTCCTCAGGACTCTCATTTTAGTAAGGGGAGAGAATGGAACTAAAACTGCATCAATTCCCCATCTTTAACAAGAAAGCTTAGCTAGCCAGCTGGCGTGGCTCAGTAGTTCAACATTGACCTCTGAACGAGGAGGTCACAGCTTGATTCCCGATCAGAGTACATGCCCCATTTGATCAGGGCACATGCCCAGGTCATGGGCTCCATTCTCAGTGTAGGGTGTGCAGGAGACAGCCGATCAATGATTCTCTCTCATCATTGATATTTCTATCTCTCTCTCCCTCTTCCTTCCTCTTTGAAATTAATAAAAATATTATTTTTAAAAAAGAAAGCTTATTTATAGATTTCTGTAAGGTTTTTTTGTTTGTTTTGGTTTGTTTTTATGTATGCTTTTGTTTTCTTTCGAGGAGAGAAGAGAGTATGAAGGTAGACTAAAAGAAAGCATCTATCCATGTTTTCCAAACTATTCCACACATCCAGGATCCTAATGGCTATAATGATTAGTTCTCAAGTGTGTTCAGTTCTTCTACTGCCTTTCCTACTAGCTGTCCAGGATGGCCTCCATGCTTCATCTCCCTTGCTCCAGCCATATAGGACAGGGTGCTATTAGGTGCCCAGTGCTGGGATTAAGGTCAGGGCCCTCTGTGGAACAGCCCAGGCTCTAAGCCCCCATCACGCTGAGTTCATTTGGGCCAGCCATCTGTCCACAGAGAGTGCTCAGAGGCACATTCTGGAGGAACCACCACAAACATCTTTTCCCCTATCCCTGTGCTTCTGACCGTCTATGTGACAACCTGTAGGGAGGACTTGGATGAGAATTACCAAAATTTTTTTATTTTTTGGTAATCCTCACCCAAGGATATTTTCCATTGATTTTTAGAGAGAGTGGAAGGGAGAGGGAGACAAACACAGAGAGAAACATTAATGTGAGAGAGACACATTGATTGTTTGCCTCTTGCACATGCCCCAACCAGGGCTGGGAATTGAGCCTGCAACATAGGTACGTGGCCTTGACCAGAAATGAACCCAGGACGCTTCAGTCTGAGGCCTAACACTCTATCCACTGAGCCAAACTGGCTAGGACACTCTTGCCAGGAATTTGTGTGGGAGGGAGGTAAGTCACAGATAAATATCCCATATAAGGTGGAAAATGGGAGGATCCAGTAGAGTGGAGTAGAGAGTCTACTGCTGAAGCACAGAGGAGAGAGAGGGGATTCCCAGCTGAAGAGTCCTGGAAAGACTTTGTGGAAGAGAACCAGTCAAGGTGGGAGACAGAAAACTCTCTGAAACTGCACCTGCATGAGTTGTGAAAGGCTTTCACCAGGGGCAGACCTGGGGGAGGTTCAGTATGTCCGGGGAGGTTAGAAGGAGATGATGGATGGTAGGCCACTGCAGCACCTGGAGTCAAGGAAGCCCAACAAGGGCTGGTGAGGCCTCCCCCCAGGTTGTCACATAGGCGGTCAGAAGCAAGTGATGTCTAGCAATCCAGGTAGGCAGGCAGCATTCTGAAATCCTGTCAGCAGAGAACAGGGTGCTAGCCACCAGACTGAAGTTCAAGAGCAAGATTCTTGATGAAAACAGTCTTCACAAGCAGGGTAGGTTTCACCAAGAGCAAAGCAGAGATCCATCCACAGAGGAACTAATGAACCAAGTTGGACACTCGGACACAGGCCGTGAGTTTGGAATCTGGTGGACCTGCGCAGCACTGCAGGGGACCGATTCTAGGGAGTAAGTTCTAGCCTGGTTATCACACCGAGGTGTGGTTGAACGGGCCCATGGCAATGTTGAGTTGCAGAATATCAGGATTCTTTCTATGCTGGGGAGGAGACATGAGCTTGCTGGGCATGTAAAAGCACTTAGGAGCCCTATCTGTGAGGGGTTGGGGGGTTTCAAGGTTGGGAACCATGATAGATGCTCAGTGGAAGACGTGGATGGGAATCAGGACCAAGGAGGGCGTTCCATGAAACAGTGATCGCAGGAATATAGAAGAGAGGTTGAGAAATGCAGAGCAGGCATGAAAGAATGCCAATGTCCCAGTGTGACCCAAACACAGACTGTGAGGGGAGAAGCTGAGGGAAATAAATGGACATGAAGAGAGATTGGTGCAGCCTGGGGCTGCCATGGAGGCTGTGCTCAGGGATCTATAATAAATCCTACAGGCAGTGGGTCACAACGGAATGAGCTAATTAAAGCACAAGGCGGCTGGAGACATGAGAAGTTTGGGAAGAGTCAGCTAGGGATGATAAAGGCCTGAACGAGGGTAATTGCAGGGAAATGGCAAGGGACTGAGTTTTTCCCTAGGGTACTAATAAGACCTTCAGCTGGCCTTTTTTCTTTTTTCTTGTAGAAATCATTGTAGCCATACAGGCTCAATTTATTTGGGCTGGATCTCTTAGACGTGACCCTGAAAAAGTGTGTTTTGCTCATATGAGGAACAAGCCCATTGTCATGACTGACACAATAGTGTGACCTTGGGTAGATAATTAAACTGGTGAGCACTGATTAAACTGTCATTATTGCTGCTTATGAGAGCAGCTGCTGTTTACTAAGTGCTTTTTATATACCAGCCAGATTACATATCTTATGTGAAAACCCACGAAGGCAGGCTTATTATTTCCACTCTACCCACGAGAAAGCTGCTGAGTGAACAAAGCAAAGTGAGCAAGGTCACACGATGAGTAAGTAGCAGAATCAGGTTTTAAATCTTGGTCTGGCAGAACTAACACCCAGTTTCAAACAAAGATCCCATATTGCCTCTGCTTATGAAATGTAGTCTTTTTAATGTATATTTGGGTAGAAAGCATATAGAGTTCTCTTCCTTGTTGCTTGAATTCCTGCAAACATAACTAAAACTTTCTTTAAAATATCATGTATATCTGTGCACATGCATATGTATGAAGCCATGCATATGTAGTTTGTGCAAATTGGAAAAGTGCCTAATCTTTTTCATTTCTTATAGTTTCATGGTCCTTTACTCACCTTGGTTGACCTTGTAGACCTGTGTGTGGATATTTCAAAAGGCTGTGTCTACTTGGAGCAGCTGCACTTCATTCACAGGTACAGTGATCCTGGGTACAGGTTCCTATGGATATTGGCACATTAGCCATCTGTAGTTTGGGTAAAATATAGAAAATAAACATTTTTCAGCCCTTCAAAATAGCAATAATTCTAAAAAAAATAAAAATAGTCTCTCTTCTCTATAGACCTGCTAGCATTACTTGTCTGATCTCTGGAACTGTATTATTATTTTATTATTATTATTATTACTAATTAAATATAGCTTTTGCCATAGGGACCTGGCAGCTCGGAATTGCCTTGTCTCAGTGAAAGGCTACAGCAGTCCATCACGGGTGGTGAAGATTGGGGACTTTGGACTCGCAAGGGACATCTACAAAAATGATTACTATAGAAAGAGGGGAGAAGGCCTGCTCCCCGTTCGGTGGATGGCTCCGGAAAGTCTGATGGATGGAATCTTCACGACGCAGTCTGATGTATGGTGAGCTTAACCGGACACATAGAAATGTGGGCAAAACCATCCAATGTCAGAGCCAGAAAGGTCTTCTGATCTTTTTATTACTATTACTTGAGGCCCAGTGCACACAATTTGTGCACTTGGTTGGGGGTCAGGGGGAGTCCCTCAGCCTGGCTTGTGCCCTCTCACAGTCCGGGAGCCCTTGGGGAATGTCCAACTGCCTGCTTAGGCCTGCTCCCTGTGGATATTAACACTGCTGAGGATCCAGGGCTTCTGGCTGAGCAGCACTCTCCCTATGGGAGTGCACTGACTACCAGGGGCAGCTCCTCTGTTGAGCATATGCTGCCTGGTGGTCAGTGTGCATCATAGTGACCAGTCATTCCACTGTTCAGTCGATTTGCATATTAGCCTTTTATTATATAAGAGTAGAGGCCCAGTGCATGAATTCAGGCACAGGTGGGGTCTGGCCAGCCCAGTCCCAATGGGGCCGATCAGAGCAGGGTCTATTGGAGCCCAATCAGGGCTGGGTCAACTGGAGAGAGGGTACGAGGGCAATTGGATGGTGGGCCCCACCCCAATCAGGTTGATTGGGGGTCAGTGGCCAAAAGAGGGGTCGTGGGAAGTTGGCTGGCCAGCACCCTCCCCCACCCCAATTGGTGTGGCGGGGCCCATTGGGGACAGAGCTGGCTTGTGGGAGGTGCCACGGCCAATCAGGGTGGTGGGGGCTGATTGGAGATACGCCTGGCCATGGGGAGGGGTTGTGGGCAGTGGGCCATCTGGCCCCACTCCTGAAAGGGGTGGAAGTGCCGATTGGGGGCTTGTGACTTGGAGGAGGAGCCATGGGTGGTTGGCCTGCCAGCCCTGCCCCTGATCAGGGAAGGGGGTCGATCTGGGTTGGGGCCAGGTGGGAGGAGGGGTTTCAGGAGGTTGGCTGCCAGCCCCACCCCCTATTGGGGTAGGGGGTGCAATCAGGGGTGGGGCCAGCCAGGGGGAGGGGCTTTGGGCTAATCAGGGTGCTGGGGACCCATTGGAGGTGGGGCTGGCTGGGGGAGGGGCTGCGGGAGGTTGGCTGGTGGCCCCACCACCCCCATCTGGCCAGTTCACTGGCTGCAGTGAGCGTCATAGCAACTGGTCATTATGGCGTTCCAGTTGCTGGCTTTTTAAATATATACATTGTTGTTGTTGTCATAAGTATTATAGATGTCCTCCATTTTCTCCCCTTTTGCCACCCTCGACCCTGCCCCACCCCAGTCCTTCACTACCCTATTGCCTGTGTCCATGTGCTATGCAAGTTCTTTGGTTAATCTCTTCCTGTTCCCTAACCCTCTTCCCCTCTGAGATCTGTCAGTCTGTTCCAATCTGTCCATGTCTCAGCACCTATTTTGTTCATCAGCTTATTTTGTTCATTAGATTCCACGTATAAGTGAGATCATGTGATATTTGCCTTTCTCTGACTGGCTTATTTCACTTAGCACAATACTCTCCAGGTTCATCCATGCTGTTGCAAGGGTAAGAGATCCTTCTTTCTTACTGCTGCATAGTATCCCACTGTGCATTGTTTTTAAAGTGAAAAAACAGAAGACCAGAGAGGTTGCAGTTTGCCTTAAGCTAAAGTGAAAGCTGGCGTCTGAAGGGGACTATTCTTGGGTCTCAGCAGCTTACATGCCTCGCTCCAATCAGTTTTGATCCTTTATCTTACCAGTAAATGTACATGAAATAGCTTCACTTACTTCAGGTATTTATTACTTCCCAAAGTGAAGAAGCTTTACCTAATAAGAATTGGGACCTATGAATTAATATCTAAATATGTGTCTAAATGCCTACTCTTTGGGGATGTTAGGTCATTCATTTATAAGCAGACTTTAAATCACAGATCACAAAAACATTAGGGCATTGGGGAGAGTTAGAAATATATTTATTATTTAAATAGAACCCCTCATTTTTGCTTGTTGATCCTAAACTTTCTATGAGAGTTGCTCAAAACGTAAGGATTAGTTCAATAACTTTTAAGCTGAGCTGGCCCTAGGTCCAGTTGGGGATGAGATGAAATCTAGGTTCGGTGCTGCCAGTTTTTGTTCACACACCTTCCCTCTCCATGTTTACTAGCACTCAAACTTAGAAAAACAAACAAACTGAAATGCTTTCTTGCTCACCCAGAAGCATGTCTGCATAATGGAGGTCTGCAGTCCTCCAATGGTTCAGCCAGAAAGGAGGAGCAAAGTGTGTGTGTGTGTGTGTGTGTGTGTGTGTGTGTCCCCACTGAGCATCCTGTCACCTCTGAAGAGCTGCTGGTAGGCAGTTGCTTATCCTATTTTCTTTTTAAAGATATTTTTATTGATTTCAGAGAGGAAGGGAGAATGAGAGAGAGACAGAAACATCAATGATGAGAATCATTGATTGGCTGCCTCCTGCATGCCCCACACTGGGGATCAGCTGGCCACCTGGGCTTGTGCCCTGACTAGGATTCAAACCATGACCTCCTGGTTCATGGGTCGATGTTTAACCACTGAGCTATGTTGGCTGGGCACCTATCTACTTATTCTTGTGATGAAAAAAACTTACTTTTAAGTCTCCCATCTGCTTTCTATGGACCCAATCATTCCAATCACAAAATATAGCCCGTTGCCCCAGGAGTATTATGTTGGAGAAACTACTGTAAACATGATGTTTGTAATAAGTAGAATTAAAGCAAACTCTCTAATATCCTCAGGTCTTTTGGAATTCTGATTTGGGAGATTTTAACTCTTGGTCATCAGCCTTATCCAGCTCATTCTAACCTTGATGTTTTAAGCTATGTGCAAACAGGAGGGAGACTGGAGCCACCGAGAGACTGCCCTGATGATCTGTAAGTTATGATTGTGTTAACATAAGTACCCACAAACAAAAACATGAGCACACACACTCTAATGCCTCAGTGGTATGGTGTTTTAAAATGAAAACTGATCTTCATATATTTGTATATTTTACATAAGATAGAAATTGATTTATATTAAATTTTCTCAATACATGATTTAAAAAAATTTATATATACATATCATATTTCATTTCAGAAACAAAATTTGGAAGAGCAGAATATATTTATACTCCTGGTTAAGTGAATTATAATAACTAAAAGTTCTCTGTGCATGTATAACATGGGGTGTGTGTATGTGTGTGTACCATTATATTTTGGAAACTATGATTTGGCTAATATCTTAATCTATAAATTAAAATATTCTATTAAGTAGGAATGCATTGTGTAAAAGTTGGATTGCATTTGTTAACATAGCTGATCTTGGAATAGAGTACTGCTAAAAATTATAGAGGTTATCTGTTTATGAGCTAAACATGTAATGACTAAGTATTAGTGATCAATTACTCTGTCAAATTGATCCTAGCCACTATTAAATTTTAATAAACTTGTGATCCTCAAAGAGTAGGTGATTTTAATCTAATTATTAAAAAAACCCAAGACAACTTATTTTACTGAGTACTAATCCATCTTCTTGTGAACAACCTCAGCAGAAATATTGTCTTGAAACTTTTCCCCAGAGGTGTTTTACCCAAGAAGTTTCTGAAAGAACATACAAGCAACAAATACAAATTTCTCTGTTATGTGCACAACACCATGCTAAGGATTGTATAATATACAGAGGTCTTTAAAACAGGGGCATGAGTTTTCAACATCTCGGGTTGTATTTTGAAAGAAAAGACGCGCACGTGGAGCGGCTGGATAACAAGCCAACGAGTAATAAAGTGCTAAACTCTGTGGTGCGGTCAAGTGCAAGAGGAATTAGCAGTATGCGGATACACACCACGATTGTACTGCCTTGACTCTGTTGTGTTATTTAGAGGAGGATTCACATCGGAGCCAAAAGATGATTAAGTACTGGGCACCTTGGGTGGATGTTTTACTGGTGAATGTGTTTGGATTATTTAAATCTGCCAGCTAGAAGATTTGAATCACTGATTGTTTCTTTCACAGCCTCTGGGATATTGACAGGGAGATTAGGTATACACAGACCTGAACAAGTTTGCTGACAGTGACTTAAAATAAAATGTGCTTCAGGTATTCGGGGGGAGATGGGGAGTAAGCTAGGAGTAAGAAATTATACACAATTTGAAAACCTTTGATCTAGAGTTTGAGAAAAATATACCCCAGCATACTTAAGCATGAAACACATTTTTGTTAAATAACTAGCAACCAAATCATTATTTTGGCATCATATATTATATCACATAACAGAGAAATTCATATATTGTATATGAATATAATATGTATATTATATATGATTAGGTTGCTAATTATTTAACAAAAATGTGTATATTAATTTATAATTGGATCAAAATCACCCACTCTTTGATGATCACAAAGTTATTAAAATTTAATAGCAGCTAGGATAAATGCCTGCACCTCAGGCATCAGTGATTATATATATATATATATATATATATATATATATATATATATCACTCAGAAAATGTCCCCAGAATTTCAGTCACATGAAATTTTCACTGTGCTATTAGAATTTTATCTGATATAGGCACTTTAGGAATCAGTATGGTATCAGTTACTATTATACACTTTGATTGATATGTTCAATTATATAGTTTGGGGAGGACAGAGGTGGATAACAAATTATCTATTGTGGAACCAAAAAAAAAAAAAAGGTAGGTTTGTTGAACTTTATTCTAATCCAAAGGTATCAAAAAATGCAACTGGAAGGAGGAGGGAGAATGCATACTAGGAAAGTGCTAGGAAAAGATAATATTCTACATAATTTTATCCTGATTATTCAGTATCCAACCATAGAGTTTTCATGAAACCACAATTTGCGTTGGTGGTTTTGAAGTTCCTTTGAACGTCAGTAATGAAAAGGTAAACAATGCCCTCAGAGCCCAGGAGGGTAACTCACCGCCCAGCAGGAAAACAGGCTGTGCTAGGAAAAGGAGCTCTGAGCAATGCCATTCAATCTGGCCCCGGCCTTAAGTTGTCATGATAAAGATTAACTACTCTCCTTAGAGGACAGGGGGAACGGATTTTGAGTTGAAGCCGCTCTCGGAGATCACAGGCCGAGCTCAGAGGGTTGGAAGTCTACACTGAGCCATCTGCACCTTCCATTCACCGCGTAAATTCCCAGCACCTGGATGCACCCTGGGTCAGGTGACCCCGTAGCGAGCTGCGCTGTGCTCAACTATTAATGGAATGCAGAAGTTCAGAGCATCCTTCTCTTCTCCCCATAGTCTGGGGTGTGTCGGGGAAAGCCCCATCCTGGGCATTCCCTTCAGCTTTCAGTTCATACAACAACTATGCCATTCTCCAGAGGAAACGGGTTCAAAGGGCAACTTACTTCAAGAGGGAGCTCTTTGGGGCTCTCCGACAGACTTATTACGGTGGCAACTGGAATTCCCAGGGTGTCTCTCAAATGGAGGTGACAACAATGGGAGAAGATGAGGTGCACCATCGTATTTTTACCCCCGAAAACTATGTGCACCTAGATGCTAATTGAGTCCCTCTAGGATGATCATAACGAGTAAGGGAGTTCTTAAAATCAGTATTTCTCGCGCTTTGTTTAAATACCTATAGAAATTCATTTCCTTAACACGGAAAGATGCACTGGAGTTTTTATCTGTTGAATTTGAATTGCTTTCTGAATCCAAGGCCTTTACTCAATGACACTAAAAATGAACAGTTAATGAGTCTCACGGTATTGTGAAAAAGAATTGAAGCTAAGAGGAGTCAACTGTGAATGAAGGAATTTGAACCTGAACACTTAGCTGAATGAGATATTTCAAATATGATGAGTTTGTGTCTGTCTAGAGATGGAATATCTAGCCCAGGTAAATTGTAACAACAGTAAAGTACCTGTCTGTATATTGACTAATGTGCTTGAGTATTTGTAAGTATAAGTTAATACCAGTCTCTAATGCATGATATTGAAATATGACAAGTTCCTACTTATAAGGAAACTAGAGGCCCAATACATGAAAATTCATGCACTGGAGGGGGTGGCTGCCCTCAGCCTGGCCTGCCCCTTCTCACAGTCTGGGAGCCCTCAGGGTTGGGAGGTGACCTGGCGATCAGGGGAAGGCAATGCCCCCATCACACCTCTGCTGCTGCCACTGCTGGCAGTGCAAGCCTTGGCCCAGCTCTGGTTACCTGTGCCTCAGGCTGGCCCTGGGCAGCTGGGCAGCCACCATCCAAGGCTTGCTTGTGCCTTGGGCCAGCCCTGGGCAGCTGGAGGGCTATGGTACTGGGCACTGTGGAGGCCGTGCTGCTGCCCAGGTGGGGCTGAGGGGAGTGGGAGCCACCAACTTGTGGCTGTGGGTGCAGTCATCTTTGAGGGTGTGGCAGTTAATTAGCATATCACTTCCTTATTGGTTGTGGGCACTGCCATGTGTGATGGTCAATTAGCATATTCCCTCTTTATTAAATATACTAGAGGCCTGGTGCATGAAAATTCATGCACTGGAGCGGGTGTCCCTTAGCCCAGCCTGCCGCCTCTCATAGTCTGGGAGCCCTCAGGGGCAGGAGGCAACCCGGTGATTGGGGAAAGGTGATGCACCATCACACCTCTGCTGCTGCCACTGCCACCAGCACAAGCCGTGGCTGGTCCTGGTTACCTGAGCCTCAGGCCAGCCCGGGGCAGCTGGGCAGCTGCCATCTGAGGCTTGTCTGCACCTTGGGTCGACCCTGGGCAGCTGAGGAGCTGAGGGGACTGGGGGACTCCAAAGGCAGTCATGCAGAGCAGCTGTGTGCCTGCCGCCCTGGTGGGGCTGAGAGGACTGGGTGCCACCATCTTGTGCCTGTGGGCACTGCCATCTTTGAGGGTGGGGCAGTCAATTATCATATTCCCTTCTTATTGGCTGTAGGTGCCACCATCCTCGCAATGGTATGAGGGTCAATTAGCATATTCCCTCTTTATTAGATAGGATATCCTTATACCAAAAGAATAGTTGTTATTATTAATTTACCTGACAGGTGTAAAAACATGTATTTTCAAGGTTAAATTCTTGAAAGCTTCTTCATTTATTCCACTCTGAGCTTAATGCTATTTAAGGGCCCAAGTTGTACCCTTTTCATTTAAATGACTTGCTTTATAGAGTTTCTCTTAGCTTAATCTAGGGCAACTTAGTTTTCATTTTTCCCCTGGATATGGGAGAGAAAGTTTTATATACTATCTAAAATATGCCAAATGTTTTCACCATCATGAAATTAAGAATAATGATCATATTCCATGTAAATTAAGTCTTTGCAGATGAAAAATAGTAATATCTGCTTAAATAAATTCTATAATTCTATAGATTAAACAAGAGGCCTTTTGGAGGGTGATGTGAAATGGTGAGGTGCCGTGTAGCCAAGTGACAACTGTAAAGATGGCTTCTCTCTCCTTTTCCTCCCCTCCCACCCCTTCCTTCTTCCTTCTTTTTTTTTTTTGTCCTTTCTGTCCTAAATAATCTCCTTTAAGTGTCTTAAAATCCCTTGTCAAATGAGGCAAGTCATAAATAAATAAAATAAGTAAAAACTTCATAACTGAAGTATGACAGGTCTTGAGAGAGTCTATTTTTTTGCCAATATCTTGATTCATAACTTTTTTCTCAGGATATGCTTCCTGTGGAGAATTATACTTTACTGTCCCCCTTTACCTCCTAAAATAACTCTTAAACTAGTCATCAAGATTCTACTTTTAACAATGACTTAAAATATTTAACAACATTTTATTTCAAATTAACCATTGGGATCTTTTCATCATCTCTGTTTCTAAATGCCACAGATTATAAAGAAATATGTAAAAGATTAGGTTCTCAGCCATGATTCTAATTTTTAAAAACATAGAGCCAAATTTGGCACTCTATATCCAGAATATAAATTCCTTGTCATTTGCATCAGATCAATACTAGAAAATAGACTAATATCAGGTCTTTCCATACCACTTCATATTGAGTACTAAATCTAGCCTGAGGTGCTTGTCAAAAAATGAAAGAGATGGAAATAGAATCTGTATACCACATTATAATGGAAACTGTGATTCCTAAAATAGATACCAGCTATTTAAAATACAATATCCATAATGATTTCCGGATCATTGTTAACTATGATTGAATACATACTTACAGTAGCTCCATTGCCTTTACCTTAGTCCAAACCACCATTATCTCTCAGCTAGTCTTCTGTAATAAATTTCTGACTTCCAAATTGCCCCCTCTGCAACCCATTTTTCACAGGTAGCCAGTTAGAGTAGTCCTTTAAAAATATGAAAATCATGGCTGTTTAAAAAACTTTCAACAGCTTACCATTGTAGTGTCATAAATCCAGCTCCTGGCCTGGTCTCTGCGACCTGCGTGATCTCGCCTTCCTCCTCTGACCTCATCTCCTGTGCTCTCCTCCTCAATGACGGCTCTTCAGCCACACTGGCTTCCTTTCAGGTTCCACAATGTGCCAAGCTCTTTCCAAATTTAGAAGTTTACACATGCTTTTTCCTCTCCTGGTGTGTTCACCGACGCCCATCCCCACCCGGTCCCCATGACCAGCATCTTCTTTTCCCACCAACTTCTTTGGCTTAAATGTCACCTCTGCAGAGGGACCTTCTGTGAGCAACTCACCAAAAGTGTTCCATCTTTATTAGATGTCACATGGTTTTCTTTAGCACTTTTTTTTTTTAGAGCTTGCAATTTGTAATTTTATAATTATCTGTTGATATAGTAGCCCTAATATTTTAAAATACTTCCCAGTTTATGTTTTTTTAAATAAGTTTCTCTCTCTTTGTCCCCAATCTGCCTTACAGCTCTAAAAAGAAAAAGAGAAAGAAAGAAAGAGAGAGAACAGGTACTTGACCTTTTTAGTAGGTCAGTAGACTTTAAAACCAGGCCTGGAGGAGAGACGGTTGTCTAAAGTTCAGTAGCTCCTTGTTAATGTACTAGCTGCCAGTTTTGGTAATTAAGACCTATAATTCTACATAAAGATGATCTAATTAAGAAAAAAAAGGAGGAGGACATTGATCTAATAAAAAAAGGGGAAATGAAGAGAAATACCACTCCTGCCAAGCCCCGGAGAAGTGTGGGAAGAAGAGGCCTGACAGGCAGAGGGAGGAGGGTGAGGATGTTGGATAGCTAGGTCCTGCACCCTTCCCTGTAGGGTTCACTCAGCTTAGGTGTGGGAAACATCAAGGGCATGGAGCAACTGCCCACTCCTCCCGGTGTGGGAGGATGGCACGGAGACCATTGAGCAGGGGACCCCCACAGTGACATGGAGAACCGGCATTCTGAGGGCAGTAGAAGGGCATGTCCACACAGAGGATGTCTAGCGTGAACTTTTAAGCCTCCTTTGTTTCCCACCTGGTGTGAACGTTTTGTTGAGATTAGGCCAAGGAGTCCCCTGTGGGCGTGCAGCAGAGACAGGAATGCATCCTCTGGGCCTTGTCAGCAGATACAGCACACAATGTGGTCTCGGGACAAGTAGGTTATGGTTAGAAAGAGGGAAGGGGAAACCAGTTCATTGGGGAAGGGTCCAAAGACACAGTAGAGAGATCATAAATAGCAGAGAGCCGCTGGTGCCTGCAGGATGGGCCAGACCACTCACTCCATGTAATTCCTGATCATTCTACTCTGAGACCTGTGAAGATCCAAGGGGCACTGGGGTCCACAGGATGCTCCACTGTGACCCTGTAAATCACACAGGACTTTCTTTTTATTTATTTATTTATTTACTTACTTACTTACTTACTTATTTATTTTTATTAATTTTTTACAGAGAGGAAAGGAGAGGGATAGAGAGTTAGAAACATCGATGAGAAAGAATCATCGATTAGATGCCTCTTGCACACCCCCTACTGGGGATGTGCCTGCAACCAAGGTACATGCCCTTGACCGGAATCGAACCCGGGACCTTTCAGTCTGCAGGCCAACGCTCTATCCACTGAGCCAAATCAGTTTTGACCACACAGGACTTTCAACCAATATACAGCCTGGCACCATCTTGGAGAAGAGGGGAGGAGTAGAAATAGCCTAAACATGAGATTGAGCTATTATTCAAAAAAGACTGAGCCTGACCTACCCAAGATTATTTAAAAGATCGAATTGCACTAGATTTTAAACTGCATTCATAACTGATGCTAATTTTCTTCTGCTGGGTAGGGACTCTGAGAAAGACCTAATTAATTACAAATAGTATAAAAGAGCTACATTTTTTTTCTTGCTCGTATGAATTATAATGAGAAAAACTTTATCACCTTCTTACATTTACTATATGTATTTCTATGAGGACAGGTGCCACAATGCTGGTGTAATAAGTGTTCAAAGAATGAATAAATGAATGAATGAATGAATGGAGTGAGTGAATGGATATTGGTTAGGCATGTTGTACAGAGATTTCTCAGACAACTGTTAAGGGAAAGATAACATTTAATCAACCAGTTATTTATGTCTGGGGAAACTGAATGTTAATTAACCTGACAGAGTAATGAAGAGTAAAGCCATTAGAATCTAATCCGGTTTCTACCCCTGGTTATCGCACTAAATATATGTGTGGCTTGGAATAGTCTTAGATTTTGTTTTAGATATTAAGGTATGAGTATAGAGTCGTTTTAGTATTCAATGATTTTTATAGCTCTAGGTTTCCTTATGTAATAAGTGAGCATTTTCCATCTACTATCTATCTATCTATCTGGAATAATAACTGTTAAAATAATGTCAGCTTTAAAAAAAAGGTGGTAACTAATAAAGATAGTAACATTGCAGACTACTATTAAATAAGAAACCAAAAAAACTTTGTTCTGGTTCATTTATATTAATTATGGAAAACTGGCAGCAACTCAAACTCTCTTTCTTCTAAAATTCCCTACTGGGTTGTGTTATCAGTAAGGGCTGCCTAATGCCTTCCAATCACTATTCACTTCCATGTCTTTACCTACATACCCAGGTGGAATTTAATGGCCCAGTGCTGGGCCCAGGAGCCTGACCAAAGACCTACTTTCCATAAAATTCAAGACCAGCTTCAGTTATTCAGAAAAGTGTCCTTAAACAGTATTTCTCAGTGCAGAGAAGAAGCAGGCCCCAGTGGAGTCATAAATGAGGGCTTTGATGGTAAGTCTGATTCTTTGTCAAAATTTTCTGTGTTTCCTCCCTTGTAGACCGAACAAGGTTACCATGGTCATGCAGCTGGGGTGGGGCTGGCCTCTGCTCTACCCTAGAGCCCGTGCTCCCAGACTTCCCCGAGTCAGGGCTGGGGTCAGGGAGCTGCCCGCACGCTCTCCCCACCTTCTTATCCACTCGTGACCTACTCGACAAGATCCGCCAACGTCACATCCAAGTGATTCAGGTGCCAACTTTTGGCAGACTGCATTAAAATTCTAAATAGCATTCAAAAAACACAGAGAAGCAGACATAAATGTGCAGAATTATGATGCAGGAAGAGTTTAACTGGGAATATAACCAAACTTGGATAATTTAGACAGAAACAAGCCACGGAATTGTTTGCAATGCATGCGATTCTTGAAGGTAAGGAATAGTAAGAAAAGTGGAAATCACTAAAAGCGTTGACAGTTGAGAGGTGACTAAACAAAAATGGCCAAGAAGAGAGAAGAAACAGAATAAAAAGGCAGGCTTTGCTTATTTGTAAAGCCACAGAACTTTCCTTTCAAGGTGAAGCTAAACTTAATTGCCTGCAACAAAAAGAGAATGTGTTCAGTAATAGTTCGATGCTTTGCATCTTTAGCAAAGCAATGAGATGTCTGTCTTCATTGTTACTGTGAGATACATAAGAGAAGATAAGAAAGCTCTGTAAAGGCTTTTTTTTGGGGGGAGAAAAGTAAAGGGCATTGGGGTTAAAGGGAGCAATCACACCATGCCTGTCCCATGGTCCTACTGACCTAATGGGGTGGGGAGGGGATGGATAGAGAAGCAAGTATCTGGGCATCTAGTAAAAATATCCCAGTGACTTCATCCCAACATTTGTGTAAACATCACCTCATCAGTCCCAGAAGTAAGAAAGGAAACAAATCTAAATGCTCCTGTGCCGTGCTAAACATAGCCAGTCAGCCGGCATATGTCTGGTCTGCGAATGCCCGGTTTTACTTGGAAGTCTTTATTTTAATATTTCCCTCTTAAGGGGAGGGCTGCTGAGTACATGCTGTGTCTGTTCAGGATCTGTGCTTTAAGGTTTGACCTTCCGGCTTTCTATTCAATGGTTTTTAAACATAAATAAATATAAATCCACCCAACTCTCCCCCCCCCCCCCCCCCCGCACGTCTTCTTATGCAATCAGATGTACTGATTGCTGAAAGCTTGCCAGGGTCAAGTTACTAAATATTGCTCTAAGCATCACGAACCGACGACATAGTTAGCTAATGGTTTTTCTTTGACACAGGGTGCCAGAATTTGTATAAAGCATTTACTTGCCTTACATAAAAGTTTTTGACAAGTAACTCAAGACAGGCAAAAATTTAAAATCACATTTTATGAGAAAGTTTCCTGATATGCTATTTAATGGGGTAAAAGCATGACAGTGAGTTGCTGGACTTCTATTGCGGATTTACGTTTCTGTGAAATTCTAAACCTTTCTTTAGCCTAATTTCTTTAAGCCATTTAGGAACAACCTAATTTGTCTGTTGGCATTCTTATAGAGATAGCAAATTAATTGTATACGTTTCCCAGTGGCAATTAGTGCATATTGATAATGATCATAGCGTTCAGATCCTCTTATAGATATTCAGCACTTAAGCACTAACCAAACATGGCATCTGATAGTTATTTCTGTGGGGAAGATACTTTACAAACACTGTTCAACCGGGAATGTGGTTTGGAATAAGCTGAGGCGGTGTTTGGATGATAAAGAAGCAAAGAGCTTGTGAGCCTGCAGGTTGGCCATCCTGTTCATCATCAGTGGGAAGGGTCGGGGGAAAAAAAGCATAAAAGCACATAATAATAGAGAATAAGAACAGTAGTCCTATGCTCTTACAGTAAAATAAGCTTCGTGTCGGGTGTAGAACTTGGTAAATAGGAAGATCCATTCAAGTCCAATGGGAAAAAAATAGATACAATGATGCTTCCCTTAGTCCTTGGACATTTTCTTATATTTCAGTTGAAATTCATTGCAGATAAACCCAACCTGGATGCACATCAGGGCTAAGTTCAGAGGTTGCCGCCAGCAGGTCTCACCCGTGCATTCGCACGCTGGAAGGATGGGGAGGAGAAAGGGAAGGACCATCATCAGCTACTGAAATAGTCCTGATTTTTCCAATACACTGTATGAAATAACAATACTATTTCTGATCATAATTTTTTTATCCAGGTACTAATGTACAATGATTGGAACGTATTGATAAAAAACAATTCCCACAATAAGCCTGTGTGTATTTATCTTGTATTATGTATGTATCTTTTCGATTACCTAGAATATTGTGAAGTGTTTCAGAAGCTCTGCTATTAGGTTTCAACAAGAGTCCTTATACTTTCTTATGTAAGAAGGTCAGCCTGTAAGTAGAGAAAGAGAGAATAATAAGAGCAAAATTGTGATGAAGATCAGTTACCCGCTGGCTGTTCATTTTTCTGGTGCCACCCTGACATCAGACACAGTCTGAGTCTGTGCTTCTCATGGATTCCTGTAGGGCCACGTGGGAGGGCAGTGGGCCCTCCTCACACAGCACAGCAACTTCACCTACCCCCGGGGGAGGGTGAATAAGAGGACACAGACTTGAGCCAGAGAGTATGGGCTCCAATTCTAACCATGTGATTCTGGGCAAATGATTTAATCCATCTGTGCCTCAATTTCTGCATCTCCTAAATGGGGATAATACTTGTATTTACTTAATAGAAAAATGTGTGCCAAAACCGGTTTGGCTCAGTGGTAGAGCATCGGTCTGCGGACTGAAAGGTCCCGGGTTCTATTCCGGTCAAGGACATGTACACTGGTTGCGGGCACATCCCCGGTGGGGGTTGTGCAGGAGGCGGCTGGTCGATGTTTCTCTCTCATCGACGTTTCTAGCTCTCTATCTCTCTCTTCTTTCCTCTCTGTAAAATATCAATAAAATATATTAAAAAAGAAAAGAAAAATGTGTTGCTCTATGCAAATAGCTTAGAATAGTACCTGCTACATAGTTAACAACAATTTTTATTGTCAATAATATGTATCATGCCATTTTCCTCCTACCTCCATCCTGCCATCATAATTTGTCAGGCCAGTGTCCATTTCCTATCAGCCTTTTGAGGGCAGAAAGGAGCATGCTAGTTTTAAATGTGCCAATCACTGTTAGTGATTTCATGTGCTGTTTGTCCCAGGGGGATGGTGGAGGAGGGCCAGCCCCATTAGCTGCCTCACTGTTCTTCTGGCCTTGGTTCTTACTGTTCTTCTTCTCCCTGGTTCTTACTGTTCTCTCTACACCTTGAATCTTCTTCCTAAAATAGCCACATGGCAAATTCTCTCACTTAATTCAGGTCTCTACTAGAATTTTGCCTCATGAAAGAGGACTTTGCAGACTGCCAAACCTCAGGGGAGGATGAGTGGGTGGGAAGAGATCAACCAATTAACTTGTATGCATATATGTATAACCCATGGACACGGACAATAGGGTGGGGAAGGCCTGGGGGGAGTGAGGGCCATGGGTTGGGGCAGGCTGGGAGAGGTCAATGGGGGGACAAAGGGGACACATGTAATACTTTCAATAATAAAGATTTTTTAAAAAAATAAACACCCTCTCCCACCATTACTTTCTTGCTCTGTTTTCCACCTACTTTTCCTTCGTAGAGCTTATTACCATTGGACATACATTTACTTGTCTGCTAATTTATGTCTGTCTCCCCCAGCTAGAATGTAAACCCGGAAGAACAAACAAGTTGGTTTCATTCACTGCTGTGCCATCGGGACCTAGAACACAGCCTGACACATAGTAGGCATCCCATATATTATATATTTTTTAAATATATATTTTATTGATTTTTTTACAGAGAGGAAGAGAGAGGGCTAGAGAGTTAGAAACATTGATGAGAGAGAGACATCGATTAGCTGCCTCTTGCACACCCACACTGGGGATGTGCCACTCAACCAAGGCACATGTCCTTGACCGGAATCGAACCCAGGACTCTTCAGTCTGCAGGCCAATGCCCTATCTACTGAGCCAAACCAGATTTGGCATTATATTATCTTAATAAATGTTTTAATTATGTGATCTAGAGGCATACATCCTTAAAGGTATATTAGCTGGAGTAGCAGGATGAAAGGGTAAGCGCTTTAGACAAAAGGGGCCATGGTTTCTTGATTTCTATCACAAAGACCAGGACCTGCTCCACCTGTTCTGGCAGAGTTAATCAGCTGCGGGCTCCCCCACATGCTATGAGTCCCTTTATTATAGCACACATCGCCCCCTAGGGTAGAGCTACTCCCCTGCTAGCCTGTGGGGACTCAAGGACGGGGATAGCATGTCTTGTTTATTTTTGTGTTCCCTTAGTGATCCTCCTATAAATGTTTGCTGAGCCAATGTATAAGGTTTGGTGTGATAGTTCTCCTTCTGCCTGTATACAAATAAAGGAAATCAAATAGATGCTGGAATAACTGTTATATATATAATTATTTTCACAGATGAAGATGGCAGCATGATCTGTGTGAATGTGGACGACAGTGGGCCCATTGCTTTAATGGAAACCAAGAACCAAGAAGGGTTAAACTATATGGTACTTGCTACGGAATGCAGCCAAGGTGAAGATTGTTCTGAGGGTCCTCCAGGCTCCAAGGACTCTGAACCTTGTGGTCTGAGGAAAGAAGAGAAGGAGCCACAAGCAGACAAAGGTATCTGCCAAGAAAGACAAGTGGCTTACTGCCCTCCTGGCAAGCCCGAGGGCCTGAACTATGCCTGCCTCGCTCACAGTGGACATGGAGATGGGTCTGATTAATAACTCGGTTTGGGGAATGCAGGGTTGAGATAAACATTCCCACTAAGTAGTTACTGAAAGGAAACACTAGCAGAATGACATGTTGAGGTGGTCTATGACTCTGAATTAACACTGGAAAGTTCCTGGATTCTAATCTTGGTTCTGAGAGCCACTTGGGTTCAGTCCTGACAATCCCCATACAACTGTTTGACTTCATCAGGATTCTGAGGTGAACCACGGAGCATCTGGAAAACAAAGGAAGACTCAAGAGTCTGGAAGGAAAGCTGCTCTCTCTTACCCTTGAGGTCACTTAGACCATTGCCCACCCTTCAGTCTGGACTATAACAGGAACAGCTTGGTCAGATGGTTAGAGACAAAATAGGTATGTTCAAAGATCTGAAGGAGGAGTGAGAAGCATGCTCAGGGACCCAGCTGAACGACAGATTATCCCAAAAGGGACTGAGGAAAAGCCTAAATTACACTACATGTTCCAGAACCAGCATCGATGGCATAAGAAATCATTTGGGATGCAATTGATTGAATAACATATTGTCTTTAATGACTATTGTGAAACATTTTGGAGGTTTTGAAATAGTGAAAATAGAACCATGCTACATCCTAAAGCTTAGCATTGGGTTGTGTAAAAATCGCTCTGTGACTTATGTGCTGCCATGGAAATGAGCTATTATAAAGATTGTTTTTATTTGCCATATGTATTTTACATATATGGTACTTAAGATTATGTTTAGCATAAAATTGTCCTTAAAATTAAATATAAATGATTATACAATGCACATTCAAGCTCTGTGATTTTTTTTAAGCAGCTACATGAAATAATAAATACCTAAATGAGAACTATTTAAAATATTCTTCAGTGAAACACTCTGATTTCAAGCCTATGATTATTATTATTATTATTATCAATTATTATTACAGCTACCTATTATACTGAAGTCTCAACTGCTCTACAAGCAATCGAATGAGAGCTTTCTGGGTCTTGCAGGATGTTGTACAGGAAAGAACATTTGCTAAAACGTACAGTGGAAGAGGATCACAGATCCCCTTTCACCTGGGCTAATTCAGCTCCTTTTTAAACTGGCCTTCACGGGTGATTGGCTGATGAAGAGCACAGGGAAGTCCACGTGTGCCCTGTGCTCTGTGGTGAACAGCCTCCAGGTAACGGTCCAGGATTTGGGGTCACATCTGTTGTTCCACTGAACAAGGCAGAATGTTTTCTCTGATCTCCAGACCGTCTACTGGGCATCTATCATTGTTTGTAATGATATTGCTTCCTGAGTTAGGGGATTCCACCACCTTCGTCCCCTGCTGGGAGCTACGGTTTCATTTGCTCCTCCTGGATCTCGCGAGCACGAAGGCAGGCATGTGACCTGGCCCCCGCCACTCAGGCACACTCACAGGCTCCCAATTAGAGCTAAGGATGCAAAGAAACGGGATCACAGTGAGTCCTTCCTGGGATGATGGCAACTGCTGTTGGTCTGGCACAACTGCAGTGTCCGGGGCCAGGAGGGTTGGCAGAGCAGGTCCAGAGCCTGGTGCCTCTGGCAGCTGGGGTGACCAGACTGACCGGCTCTGCAGTTTGCTTTTAGTCATTGCTTCAGGCTCCATAACCCCCAGTCTGGGATTCTGTCAGTAAATCCCCATATCCTTTTAATAAATGTCAAACCAGCCAGGGTCAGTTTTCATTGCTTACAACCAGGACTTGTGCTCTGCCAGTGCCATGGACTTTTATTTTGAAAAATACAAAGGGACCAGAAATGTATAGAAGAATTGGATTTTCAGTGTAATACGTGTGCATCACAACTTGGGTAGTAAGGAAATGTATAGAATATCTGAGGAGAACATCCCATAAGATATGTTCCATCTAATATGTAAGTGTAAATTAGTATACTTTTTTATAATTCATAATAAATAATATTTGTAGAAATATTTTATACAAAATAAAATAGGCAATGGCTAAAGTCTCTCACAGATAAAATCTATTATGGATAATAGTAACTGACAAAATACAAATGGCTGGTAGTATTAAGAACTATGTAAGTAAAATTCTGTAAAAGTTAGATTTTGCAAGTAAGAGGAAAAATTGTCAGTGGCACTTGTTAAAAATGTGTCTCCCATTCAAATTTAACAGTATAAAATCTTATTGATGAATTTTTATAGAAAAATACGACCTAGGAATATTAGATCTGGGGAAAATAATAACTTCCAAATGCAGAAACTATAATAGGTAAATGAAAACAAAAATATAAAAGCCAATCAATAAATCTAATCTTCATTTTAAATTGTTCAAGGAGAAGTAATACTCCATAAGAAGGGATAAGAGGATAAATGGTGATGGAAGGAGATTTGACTTGGGATGGTGAACGCACAATACAATATGCAACTGATTTATTTTAGCATTGTATCCCTGAGACCTATATAATTTTATTAACCAATCATTTCAATTAAAAATAAATAGAAAGGTATGCTAGTTGAAAATGAAAAAATATTATGCATGATTTAACACAGCCAATTGAACAAAGATTTACCTAGGTAAAAAGATAATGTTGCTATTATTCTGATGAAAACACTTTACTGGAAACATCCTTGAGAAAATAGCCTGTCCCTGGCCCCAGGAACACTCTACGTTGCCTATCCAGACTGGTGTTCCCTGGCCTACTAAATCTCCTCGCCCTTTCCTCTGCTTATCTAAATCCCGCTCATCCTTTAGGATCAGCTCATAACCCAACATCATTGGTGTTTCTGTCTCTCTCCCTCCCCCTTCCTCTCTCTAAAGTCAAGTATATATATATATATATATATATATATATATATATATATATATGCTTAGGAAAAACCTTAAATAAATAAAAGAATAGGTCATAAGAACATGTATTAGAGGGAAAGTCACGTTCAAAAGCCCTCCCTGAGGTGGAATCATGCTTGGTCTGCATAAGGAACAGCACCAAGGCCAGGAATGAAGTGAGGGAGGGGAGAATGGTATTGGAGGTCAGCTCATACAGGCTGTTGTAGGCTAAAAAGTAATTATGAACTGTGTGACATAAACGGGGACTATCCTAGGCAAATTGGGGCATATGTTTACCTTACTTATGAATGATATCCAACACAGTTCATAGTTTCATTCTTCAAACACTTGGTTCACTTGGCTTTTAGAATTCCACTCTCTTGATTTTCCTAATACTTTTAAAACCCCTCCTTCTTAGTCTTCCTGGCAGGTTTGCCCTCCACTCGTTACTGTCTAAGCATGGGAGTGACTCTGGCCTGAGTCCTTGAATGTCCTCTTTGTTTAAATACACCCCTGGTTGAGGTAGTCTCAGCCTCATCTATATACAGTAATGACAACTTTTCAGCCTGAACATCTCTCCTTGATCCCTCCACAACTGCACACTCAGCTCTCTCCTTAGATCTCTAGGAATCTTCTCAAAACTAACAGATCCCAACTGAGCCTCTGATGGCCATCCTGCCTCTCAAAATGAATCCTTCTCCTGCAGTCTTCTCCATCTCAATGAGTAGTAACTTTTATTCTTCCTAGCGCTCAGTGATGGTCTGCACCGCAGGCCAGAGCTGGTGGCAGGAGAGGCCATCCTAGATCTGGGCTTACCATCTACTGATATGAGACAACCCTGACAGGCCACACAGCTGCACTTGACCACGAGAAGCCAGGAGACCCCCATCCATGTAATGATGAAGAGACAGCCAATGGGGTTGACCATAGAGATTGATGGAGATGGTTAATGAAGCATGTTGACCCTTAGGGCAAAACAGATGGGCAATTTAACACCTACAATCAGCAAAAGGTAAAAAATGGAGAAGGAGGTGGCTGATGTGGTCACTCTAATAAAAATTATGATCCTAGATTTGAGCCAACTTTAAAATTTATAACCCATTGACTGAAGAAGTGGAAAGGTCCTAGGAGAAGATTGCTAGGCCATCATCATAGTATATACTGTAATGACACCCCACAAGGAACTATGGCCACTTACCCTAGTGACTGCACCCTGGAGAAGGAGGGAATCCCCAGACATTTCAGACAATTGGACACAATGTCTGAATTGCTTTAGGTATCCAGAGACCTGAAGCATCACCCCCGGCCTCTCTGAGTGGAGTTTATGGGGCCAGGTATCAAATTAAGTCCTAGCTACAGTCTAACCTTCACTGGGTCCCCACTGATGGTTCTTCTCACAAATTCTAATAGAATACAACTGCATTATGGTTTCCTTCAGAGTACAAGTCTGACACTGCCCCAGATCCTTTTCTTACTGCTTTAAAAAAAAGTCTGAGTTAAAATGTGTTTTTAGAAGTCTTTAAACAAGGAAAAACAAATATCATTAACTCAGTCTCCCTTGATCAAGGGCATGTACCTAGGTTGCGGGCTTCTCTCTGGCTGGGGCCCAGGTCAGGGCTCATGCAGGAGGCAACCAATCGAAGTGTCCCTCTCACATTGATGTTTCTCTCTCTTTCCCTCTCTAAAGAATGTTCCAAATTATAAGGTTAATTGAATATTTTAGTGGTTATAAATACATGTAGAGACTAAGTATGTACTCTGAAATAAATGTTGGTAAAATTTCTAATTGGTAACTCGAACATTAGATGATGCAAATATTAATTAGGAATTTTTTTAAAAAATATTTATTTATTTATTTTAGAAATAAATTGTTTTAATTCTTTAATTTTGTTTGCAAAGTTTAGTTGGACTTTAACCTAAATTTCTCTTATGTTGTGATATTTATGTATTAATTCACTTACACTGTTTTGGTAGGAAATGGAAATCATGATGACAGTGGAGGATAGTTTGAGCAAAATCAAACTGGAAGGATTCAAAATCACGTGGACCATTTGAGACATTGGGAGAGAGCAGGATAAGAATAAGAGCTTATTAGGAGATCCTGAGAACAAAACAAAGGATCAGGAAACTTGCTGCCACTGATTTTTTTTTAGGGGAAATAGGTGAATTCCAGTAAGTCAGAGGTTTAGACATCTTATTTTTTTAGATAAGCTTAATTTCCTAAGAATACATTGGAAACTCATGGAAATCCTGCAGTTTGAAGCAGACATGACACTACATCGGGGAGAACTTCAGATTTTTTTCTTAGTAAGTTAAACTTTCTTTAAAGTGAAACATTCCAAATAAAGGGTAATGTTCAACATCTGTTTCTCTAAGCAATATGCTTCTCTACATATTAATTCTTCCATAAAACAGTTTATTCCTTCCCCCCTGCAAGAGAATTTGCGGTCTTCTAGAAGTGAGCTCTGATTAGCAGAGTCACGTCCACCGGCTCTCCCGGGGGCCACTCTGCCTGGACGTGATGTTTCTGCCCGGGTGGAGGTCAAGGCTGGAAACAACTGTTCCCGAAGGCTGCCTTGCCTTTTTAGGTCATGAGGGTCTCTCTGTGTTTAGGGTAACGTGATTGACAGCTCCACTCCGGTTCCAATTAGCACCCCGTAATTTATTAGCTTCTGCTTTCAGATTATGCGTTAACTTCACAAATATTCCAACCACGGAAACGGCAGCTATCAAGTGTCTCTTCCCTGATCCAGCAGTCTCTGGGGCTGGAGGGAAACACAAGGAAAGAGCGGTACAGTTGGTCTGTCAAGTGAGAATAATCATTTGTGTCTGTGCCTGTCTGAGGGCACGGTTCTCTGATTTCTCTTTAGGCGTGTGTGTGTGTGTGTGTGTGTGTGTGTGTGTGTGTGATTATATTTTAGGTAAACAGATTTCATTTTGCAGATACTGGTGCTTGTATTATTAGAGTTCCATTTCATTTATTCATGGAAGACGAGAGAGAGCTGGTGTTGAGCAAATGTGAAATTTACATTTGCTTAGCCCTATTGCTTGTATAAATATCAAAACTTCCATTAAGTACAAACAGCAACTGTAATAAATATACTGCCTTTACAACATTATTACTTTTCTCCAGGTTTTAGGAATATGTAATAGATAGTGAAGAAGAAGAATCCTAGAAATATTGCAAGAAAGAATGGAATATATGTAGCAAAGACTTTGACAAGAACAACCAAAATATGAAGTTTCCATGCAAATTGTCAACAGATTGAAAGCAGGTTTATAAAAGAATCATGGTTTCAAATTTATTTTATTTTAAAAGTCTTCTCAAACATTTTTTTTCCATTTAAAAATGCATTTTCTGGCAATGGCATTTATAAGGAAATCAGTTTGTCTAAGTTATTTTTTTTTTATGTCCTCAATCTCCGAAGTAACCAGTCACTCAGTGTTTTATAAAAAAAAGAGTTCCTGGTTTATTTTGCGAGAACAGGTGTAGATGCCTACACTCGGAGGCAGGTTTGTGACTCTCAGGGAACTGGAGGCTAACGTTACCTTAACAGTTGTTTTCCGCTGATGCAAAAAGGGCAGAAAATGCAGTTCTTACCCAGAAAGAGTGGCCAGAGATGCTTCCAGGCAGGAAGTCGGAGCCCCAGCACCCATCTCCCCGGCCCTCTCTCCCATCCGGGCCCAAATGATTCTTAAGCCATTGCTAGAACTTGCCATCCAGTGGAACGGAACTTCAAAGGGGAAATGAGACGGGATGACAATTCCTTTTCAACTAAAGGCGCAGAACAGATAGAGTTGCCTGTAGTTGGGGGACTGAGTTCTCAGCCAGAGGGCACTCGGCAAAGGGATTACTGGGTGGTGGAGAGCTGTCTCTCCCCTTTTCATCACATCTCCCTCACGGCGAGGCCATGCACAAAGGAAAAGCTGGACGAGGCGAGCTCAGAAAATCCCACTGGGGGGGATCAGAGGGGAATCCGATCTTTCTTTCAGGCCCCAATCAGGTGCAGTATAGGGGGAAACACCATGTTTTCTCATGTCGTCCTTTCCTCACGTCTCACTTTCTTAAATATCCTTCTTTTCCTCTACTAGGGCCTTCTCTGATTTGCATGGTTTCACGAATATTAGCAAGATGGGCATGGGAATTCGTATTTCACGTGACTTGGCGGGCCTAAGAATGCCAGCGAGGGTTATGGATCCCCCAAAGTTCTCCCTGATGTTCTTATGACACTGGATCATTGTAGCTTAAGCGCACCTTGCATGTCTACGTTAGGAAGGTACAGCACGGAGGAAAATGCTCTGCTCCGTATGCCTCATGTGCCTGGTCACCGGGGCCACTCAGCCGGCTGGAGGTCCGCTCCGTACTGTCCCAAAGGCCAGTTCCAGCGAGTGCGTCTCCCCACCAGCAACCTGATAATCAGGCCAGACACAGCTCAGGAGAGAGGCTTCAGCAATCAAAATCTTGTGGCTGGGAAAGTGCTCCCTGTGGGATCTGATCAGAGATCCTGTGAGTGCTCCCGCAGGTGCAGCAATGGGCAAAGAGCCTCATTCAGGGAGGACTGCTTGGAGAAGTGTGTGCAGCAGAATGTGCCTCCGAGCACTCTCTGTGGACAGCTGGCTGGCCCAAATGAACTCAGCGTGATGGGGGCTTAGGGCCCGGGCTGTTCCACAGAGGGCCCTGCTCTGCTTTCCGCTTCCACTGCGCACCCAGTGACAACTTCTAAAAAGCAAGCTGGAACTCGATGCATTTTGTTCATGCTTGCATATTGCAGTGACCCGTGCCAATGGAACATGGATTAAAAAACCCGCAGAGAAGTCCAAGGTTAATTTTAGCGATTACTTCAACATCCGAACATCAGGCTAACTCTTCCACGACTTGGTGAGGTTGGGTGTGAAGAGCTTCGGCGCAGGGAGGGCTAATTAAATACTGAAGGAAATGAGGAGCAGCGGTGAAACATTCTCCTCTGAGGAGGATGGAGAGCTGCATCTGACTGACTGACTGGTGAAGGTTGTAGCATCTGATGAAGGGTCTGCACAGTGTCCTATGATAGTTCCCTTGAGACCTTGGATTCTGTAGGCTCTACTATTTGCTGCCCTGCCTCTTCCCTTCCTTAGCCATCAATTGGAGGGGAGAAATGAAGCCCACCATTGAGAAGCCAAAGACAAACCAGAAGTGGACAAGCAGCCACTGCAGTGAGTAACGGTGCAATCTCTGTACCTGGCTCTGCCACTGAGTGGCTACATGACCGGGCAAATGATTTCTCCTCTGTGAACCTCTGTCTTCTTGTCAGCAAAAGAGATCATAACAATAAATATCACACAGAACTGTTGTGAGGCTTTAATGAGCTGACCTATATGTACCAGTAAAGCCCTCACACTAGTGCCTGGTGTATGAAAAACAATTAACATTAATTATTACTACTGTTATCATATCTCATGCAGTGTAGCCACATAGTACCTTCCATCTGAGTGGTGGAGAGCGGTGTGATGTATTTAGGCAAACTGGGACATAAGGTTACAATACTAATGAATGATAACCAACACAGTTCATAGTTTCATTCTTCAAACACTTGACAAAACAATAACAGGTCCTTGCAATGATCATAATCACCTTCATAGCTTACCAACACAATAGGAAGAAGGGATGGGTAACTTTGTGAGGCTATGCTCTGAGTAAGGTTCCTTAACTGCCCCCAATTTCTGTGACTATTATTGAAGATAAATTATATTTGCCTCTCGTGTTATAATGAAGGTCAGGATTTGAACTAATACTAATCTACAAAGGCAACTTGGATGTAACACAAAATATTTCTCTCAGAGTCACACAAATTATGTTGGTGTCATGAGAAAACCATACATTTCTAAATAATGTCTTCCACCTAGTGGTAACTTTGGTTTCTCAGTCTAGCTTATTAAAATATAAAAATGACCAATATTTCAGAGACATATTTTAACCAGCGACTCTACTGTCTTAAGAGTCTAGAATTTAAGAAGTAACAATAATTCTCTTCTGGAAAAGAATAAATGCAGCCCACCCAGTGTAGGTCAGCAGTTTAGCATCAAGCCAGGAGCCAGGGGGCCAACGGTTTGGTTTGATTCCCGTCAGGGCACATGCCTGGTCGCAGGCTCGATCCCCCTCAGAGGGCATCCAGGAGTCAGCTGATCAATGATTCTCTCTCATCATTGATGTTTCTATCGCTCTATCTCTCTCTTGTCCTCTCTCTCTCTCTAAAAAAAATGAATAATCTATAATAATAAAAATGTAATATGCTAATTAACCGGGCATCATTCCGGATGTCCTTCCTGACGAAGCCAGGGCCAGAGGGAAGCCAGCCGGGGTCCTGGGTGCCAGAAGAGGGAAGCCTGGGTCCTGGATGCCAGAGGGGTGCTGGCAGCTGGGGAAGGAAGGCCTACTTTTGCACGAATGTTACTGCATCAGGCCTCTAGTATTTATATGTTAAAAGAATAAGTGTGTATCTGACTGAATGATGTACGGGTGGTGCTTTCCTTACCATCTCTGTTTCTGACTCCATGGATGCTAAGCCGTAAGCCCTGGGCTGCTATGGCCACAATAGCTTTTCTCACTTGTAAAAAGAGCACGGTAAAACATAACGTTCCATTTCTAGACTTGAGGAGTAGAGGGGTTATTATTGGGTTTCACAGAACAGCAAACACTTTGGAAAAACAGAAAGTAATATATATATATATATATATATATATATATATATATATGATAAAGTAATTTTACTTCCTGACATCAGATCATACTACTATATTTTATTCTACTAGAAAAACATAAGACGATTTATTTTCTTTGTATGAAACAACACAGGGACCTTGTAGTAAACAGACACCTTTAATGTTTGTTTCTTCTTCCTCATCACCTTCCGCTTTGCCCAGTGCACCGACCCCTTCCCCTGTCCCAACACTGACGTGACCAAGTCATGACCACACAGAGACCGAGGGAAATATTCGAGGTATTGGAGACTCCATTCCTTCCCCTTGGGGTGATTCCTGCTTCTTCGTGGAGGCAGTTGGGGGGGGGGGTCTCTTGATCCTTTTTTATTTTTCATCCGGGGGAGAAAAGCGAGGGACAGAATTTGCGGGAGAGAAGGCAGAGAAGGGTTTCTTCTTTCATCAGTAAAATGTTCCTTGTAAAAAATATGATATATACACACACGCACATATAAAATATATCCAGTGCAATTGCAATTGTTGGGCCAAACACTGGGAAGTGCCACCTTGGTCGATGTATTTCTGGAGTTTTAAACAGTTGTCCTACAACAGCTGCATTTCAGTAAGACGTGGGCAGGTGGCTCCAGACGATCCACTTGCCACTCACACGCGGGCTGAGGCTTCCGCGTTCACCATCCGAAGGAAGAAAGTGTGTCTCTGTGCCTGGAGTCGGGGCTGTAGCGGGGAGTGGGCAGGAAGGGAGCTGGAGGCTTCCGAGGTGATGCAAATACAAATACATTTCAAATCTGAGGATACTGACATCAGTAGTGCTGTGCTCACACTACGTAATGAAATCATTCACATCAGCATAGAAAATATTCACACCAAAAAGTTTGTCCTTTTGTCTGTCCCTTCTTCCAAGAAAACGTATGCTGTCATCTCACCTAAGTGACCTCACCGCAGAAATTTCCGGGGATTTGCCCAAAGTCCGTTAACCAGAATTCAGAGTCTTTGGATCTGCCCTTTCGGCAGAAGGAATTCTTGTTAGACGAAATTTCTGAGGTGTGTGGTTTGGTTTTCCCGACACGGGGAGACGTTCGGAGTCTCTGCCTTTCCCCATGTTGAGCCTTCTGGCCGGTCAGAAGGGAAAGGGGAGGGGAGCCCTGGGTCAGCAGGTCAGCTCAGGAGGGATGCACCGCAGAGGGAGTAGCGGCGAGCTGCAAACCAAGAGCAGAAGCCGTTACAAACCCACTCCATTCAGCTCGGAGCCGCACCCGGGCGCTAGGCAGAGACCTAGGGGGAGGAAGGTGAGCTGTCTAAAACCAGTACAGATCCTTGCTTTTGTCCTGAGGCTGCAAACCTGAAAGCAAAGAGAGAATAAGAGAGACAGAGGGAGGAGAGAGAGAAGAGGGGGAGCAGGAGGAGGGGAAGGGGAGGCACAAGAGAGTTAAGGAAAGAGAAAGACAAACACCACTGTTTTACTGTGGAGGTCACGGAATTTATCTAAGGGGCATGAATGAAAGTAAAAGCAAAGCCAACAGAAGTGCCAAATCTTCAACCGAGGGAAGGGGGAGTGGGCAAAACTACAAGCCAGTGATTGTGTTTATAACTCTCTTTCTTATATTTGTCCTAAAACTAAGGACAGCAGAAAAGCAAAACTTTGTCTGAAAGTCCCTTTCAAATTCAACTCTCCACGCCAGCGACATTATTATCCTTAGGTTTTATGCTTTTAAGAGATTTGCCCAATTTGGCACTTAAGTTGATATTCATCACATATGTCTTTCCTTATAACTGTCACTGGGTGACCAGACATTCCCCCCTGGCCCCCTGCGCCCCCAAGCTGCCCAGGATTTTAAACTGCACCCTTTGCAGGTGCTCAGGATCAGCGCTGACCAGTACACATGGGACCACGGGCATCATTCTAAATGTCTGACAGCCACAGTGGGGAAAAAAAGTATAACGAAACAGGCGAGACTTCGCCTTAGTGATATATTTCATCACATGGCCCAATGTATGCAATGTGCCATGTGATGAAAATAACTCAACACGCACTCAATATCAAAATACGCGTGAGATACATTTTACTTTCTTTTTCTTTTTTCCCATACAAAGTTTTGAAATCCATTGTGTATTAGACACTTAAAAGTTCCGCCTGGCCACCTTTTTAAGGGCTCAGCAGATGCACGTGGCTAGCGGCTACAGAACTGAACAGCGTGGAACTAGAACCTTTCCAACAAATAGTATTTTTTTAAAAAATCCTCTGTGACATCTACCAGCTAGGTGGGTAGGGCAGGGTCCTTCTTTCTGTCCTCCCCCTCCCCCCCAGGACCCAGGGTCACCTGTCACAACCCTCCATGCAGGCCTGCAGACCACCCTGTCCCTGGGGTCTCCCAGGGGGACTATACAGAGGGGGTCCCCGCTCAGCCGGGGGTGGGGCACCCCGGGGGAGCCCAGCCCGCTCCCCGGCTTACCTGAGTCCACGCCGAGGCCCAGCCCCGGGGCCACGTCTCCGGCGGGGCTGGCGAAGGGTCCCCCGGGCGCGGCCCACGAGGCGGCGGCCGGCTCGCCCTTGGCCGGGAGCTCGCAGGGGGGGCTGCCGGGCGCGGGGCCGAGCGCGAGGCGGGCGGGGCGGCCGGAGGCGGCGGGCATGAGCAGCGGCCCGTAGCGCGGGTCGAAGTGCGGCGCGTACACCTCGTGCACGGCGGCCGCGCGCGGGTAGGCGGGGGCCTGCGCGCCCAGGGCGCCGCCCAGCGCGTACGGGTGGTGCGGGTGCGGGTGCGGGTGCGGGTGCGGGTGCGCCTGGTGCGGGTGCGGGTGCGCGTGGGGCGGGTGCGCGTGGGGCGGGTGCGCGTGGGGCCAGGGCTCGGCGGCGCCCTGGTGCAGGTGGCCGTGCAGGGCGGGCGCGTAGGGGTCGGCGGCGGCGGCGGCGGCGAAGGGCAGCTCCGAGTGCGCGGCGGCCAGCGGGCTGCCCAGCGGCGCGGGCACGGGCGCCGGGTACGCGCTGTTCCAGAAGGAGGCGGGGAAGCCGCGCTGGCTCATCGGGTAGGAGCCGTCTGCGGGCCGGCGGGCCGGAGGGGAGGGGAGGAAGGGAAAGAGCTGGTCAACTAGGGGGAACGCGATCGGGGTCCCCTGCCCCTCCACCTTCCACCCCGAAGGCCGCGGGGAGAGCCGAGGGCGCGGGGCCCGCGGGTGGCCGGGCAGCGGGGACGGGGCTGGGGGCGCGTCCGCAGCCGAGCCTTTGGGGCGGCGCCTGCCAAAGGGGGCTGGAGCCTGGGAATTCAAGATATACGCTCCGAAAAAAAAAAAAACACACAAAAAAACGGGGGACCCTGTGGGGTGCAGGTCCGCTCCCTGGATTTTGCAGACCCGGGGGTGGCGGGGGGCGGAGGAGCGGAGAGACCTCCTCCCCAAGGCCCGGTTTCGGGGCGCAGGCAGCTTCACCCAACTCCCCCCGAGCTGCCTCCCCGGCCCCGGGGCGGACTGGGCTTCCCCAGGCCGAGCCGCCGCCTCTCGGTCTTCCCGCCCTTGGTCGGCCGCCGAGCCTTCTCCCGGCCCCTCTCGCGTTTCAGCCTCCCCAGTTCTTGAAAACGCGTCTCCGACAGACTAGAAGTCCGCAGACATATTTCGAAGTCTTGCTATTATTAGCCTCCTTGCTAGAAACCTTCTTTCCGATATTTTTTCCCCCCAAGAACGGAAAGCTAGACCCACTCAAAGGGCAGCTGTCTCATTTGCACAAGGGGCCGGGGTGGGAAAGGCCTGTTAAGTTTTAATGAACGAACTTCGTGCACCAAAGGGCGGATGCCATCTCTTCTAATTTACTATTTAGCATTGTTATTCTGATTGCTGTCAGCATCTCTGTGGACCCCTAGAGTCTGGGAGCATCTTAAGAGAACCGCATTCAGGTCAAATGCGTTGCCTTCCGTTAGGGGGGAGGAAGAGAGAGACATTGAACCCAAGAGGCCTCTTTTGAGCACCTCTGAGGCACGCAGCTGTACACATTCTAGAGAACGGAAACTACTTTTAAAATACATTCCAAGAAATGAACAGTCTCCCTCTTAAAGATATTTAGGCACCCGAATAATAAAAAAGAATGTTCTATATCCAAAACAAATGTTTTTGGAGCTTGTTGAGGCAAGGCTTTTGCAAACTTTCAGACTCAAGGGGAGGGGGAAAAATGAGGGTAAGAGTTGCCACTTCCCCAAAAATGAATATTTGTTTTCCTTTTTTACAACAAAGTCCTGGTTTCTCCATTTGGTACATGTTAAAAACTAAGCGTGGTGAGAAAGGTTACCGAACAGTTAACTGTACCCTTGTCTGGGTAGTAAGGGAAGTTGCGATTTCAGAACAGAAGGAAAATATAGTTGACTGGTCCAGGAAATCATTGCCCCAAACTGGATAAAGCAGTGCTTTCTGGGAGGGGAGGGCAGAACAATAAAGAGATGTTTTGGTTGTACCAAATACTCATTTCCTCACTACTTTATCTGCTTATCTAAGGATGCTTTCTGCTTCAAGAATTCCCACGTAACTGAAACCCGAGGAAAAGGCACAGGTAGGCTTTAGGAGACATTCCTCGGCACGTTTTGCTGGCAGTGGGGCCTAGCACTTTTTATTCTGGGCAGATTTTCAGAAACTGGGTCAGGACCCCGAAAACCGCCCATTTCCACGGTGCACTCACATACATTTTCTGTTTGTCTTAGGACCATCTCCAAGGGATAGTTAGGAGGGCAAGTATTATTCTAATTTTAGAGACCAGTAAATAGAGTGACCTCGAGGAGGTTAAGAGACTTGCCCAAGGTCATATTGCTAGGGAGCGGGTGGAAGCAACACGCCTCCCAATTCCAAGACCAGTGCTTGTTCTAGGTCATGCTCTGCTCTGCCTCCCGGAGGAGAGATCTTATGCCTTCACCTATTCCTCCTTCCACGTCCTCGGCCATCTCCAAATGCCCCTCCTCCCTTCTCCTCTGACACCCCATATTCTCTCAGCTCCTGGAGCCCCTCTAGGGGGACCCCGGGCTGCGAGGGCGCTCTGCCGGCCCCGCCACACTCACCCCGCCAGGGCCCCGAGCTCCGCGGGGCTTTGCTGCCGCTGCAGCCCGGGGAGTAGCTGCTGGGCTGGCTCAGGGCCCGGCTGAAGTGCTCGTCCACCACGGAGCTGATGTCCCCCTGGAAGTAGGTGAAGAGGACGCAGCGGGAGTTGATGTACTCGGCCTCTGGTGGGCGCTCTTTCTCCGGGCTGCCTTCTTCCTCCTTGATGCTGGCGGGCGTCTGGCTGGAAAAGGAGGAGCTGCCGCTGCCGCTGCTGCTGTTACTCGGGCTGGCGTTGCACTCGTGGGCTTCCTGCATTTTGGAGTAATAAGCTAGTTTCTGCTCAAAGAGAGAAAGAACAGAGTGGTCAGTTTCAAAAGAGAAGGCGGGTTGGGTTCAGACAACACGTCCTTCTCCTCCTCCTCCTCCTCCTCCTCCTCCTCCTCCTCCTCCTCCTCCTCTTCGCTGTAGTCCTCCTCCTCCTCTGATACCAAGGGAACTGGCATTGGCGCTCATGGATGCGGGCTGCACAGCCTGCCCCTGAACACGGATGGGTTTCCCGAAAATCAGGGCACCCTTCCGGATCTTTCTGTCTCCCGGCATTGCTGCCAGGCCACAGGCAGAACTCTGCAGTGTCAGGGTGGAGGCTGTGGGAGACGCCTGAGGAACCAGGTTATGGGCCAGCGTTTGACCAGAGCCAGGCTCCGGGCAGATAGACAGGGTGGGCAAAAGCAGGCTTACATAATATAAATCAATATTACAGTAATCATTAAATAACAATGCAAGAATAACAATGCAGACCTACTTTTGCTGGCCCCGGTGTGTATCTTTCAGAACCAGCCTCCATGACCGAAGGGCATCGGCCCAGGGAGGGCCTGGCTGCTCCCCGCCTGGGAGCCGGGGGCAGAGACCCGGGAGGAGGGAGGAGGCGTCCTCATGACGGAACATGACAGCCCCCTCCACGCACCGGGCCGCAGGGGAAAGCCCGCTGCGGAATGGAAGGTTTGAAATGGTTCCGCGTAGGAAAGAATCACGCGGGGAGACAGGTGAATGGCATCCTGGCACGGCCGTTGTCATACGCGTTCGTGGGTGTTTGTTTGGTTGCCCATCTACTTTCCATGTAAGAGTCTGTCTCGGTAAAGGAAAACCCATGGGTTGTGACAATCCCCAGCCTTGCCACCCCTGGGCACACCGAGGAAAGAGTAACCAAAGGCAGCCGCGGAAAATCTGGCCGGGAGGCTCTGTCCAGGAGTGACTCTCTGATAGTGATTTTAAAAGATGACGTGCAACTGCCATACACGTTTTCTTAGAAATGAGCAGCGGACTGGATGTGACGCGGTGGAAGCGTTATGCGGGCAGAGATGGCCTGGCCATGCAAAAATGAGAGGGATCTCCATGCAATAGACTGGTCCAGGGCCGGGGAGGAGAAAGGGACAGACAGACAGACAGACAGACAGAAAACCGCCCCACCGCCTCCTCTCTGCAATAGCGCCAGCCCGGGAAGGGGCTGGGTTCAGACGCTGAAGTCAAAAGAGCCGTTAGCAATAATCGCTGCTTCCACCCCATTCCCGCTGCTTCCACCCCATTCCTGCTGCTTCCACCCCATTCCCGCGTGGCTCCCAGTGAGGGGCTCTGGTGGGCCCTAAAATTAACACGGAGACTTAGACCATCTCCGGGCTGGGAGGAGGGAAAAAGCAAAAGCCAGGTAGAGATTTTGAATTTGCAAGCACAATGGGTGAAGGCGTGGGCTCTGCCCAACACCGGGGTGCATTTCAATCCCCCCAAAGCCAGAGTCTAGACTCCAGGCCCTCACTTTCCAATCTGGTCAGGCCCCTCAGGAGACCCAGGATGTGATGTTGGCCTTTTCCTGGACTGCTGTCCTCAGTTTTCGCTCCTTCAGCCGGGAAACAGAGGGGACTGTTTACCAGACGCAGCCCTCCGTGCACAGAGGACAGACAGACAGATGTAATGAAAGGAAACGTGAGTTTGCAGCACCGGGGTTCAGTGGTCTTATTAAAAGCGGGTTTGTTGATGGCAGGGCAGCCCAATTCAGAGACCCCCATCTCCGGAAAGGTGAAGTATTATCTAGGAAGCTGGCCTCTGCCCAGTCAATTGTACCCCCAGGAATACCCCCCAAAACTTTGCAAAGCAAAGATGAAATGCTTTGCCTGTGGCACTCTCTGTAACGAATTCTCTGGTTCTGAAATGAATTGGCTGGATAGCCTGCGAATTGAAACGGGGGTGAAATCATGCCTTATATAAGTTTGCAGGGATGAGAACGAGGGTCTTTGCATCTCCAACGGAGAGGCAGAAACAGGCTTTTGCTTTTGTCGGGACCAAAGCTCGGTTCCCCCGGGGACAAGCTTCGCTCCCATCCACCTCCCTGCGCCCGCCCCGGGCTCAGACGAATCTGGAGCCCGGCAGACGCCCCGAAAACAGCCCAGCCGGCGGCGCCGTCCCCCCTGAGGATCCCCGGCAAACCCGGGGCGCACCGCGGGCTCCGCTGCCTTCCGAGAGGGCAAAGGAGAGGGGCTGGTCAGCGCGGCCGCCGGGGAGAGGGCGAGGGACCCCGGGATCCCGGGGTTCAGACCCCGGGGTTCAGACCTCGGGGTTCAGACCTCGGGGGCCCCCGGGTCCCGGCACGTACCTGGTGGTAGGGGGCGTAGGCGGCGGCGAGGTAAGGCTGGTGGGGGCCGTAGACCTGGTACATAACATCCAGACAGCTCATGGCTCTCCGCCGCGGAGCCGGCCGAGGCGTCTACCCTCCGCTCGGGGTCGGCGGGGCGGGGAGGCGGCTGCCCGGGCGGCCCTCGGACCCGGGCCGCCGGGTCATGGGCGGAGGGGCCGGCGGTGCGCTCCGCGGCTCGGCTCCCGCTGCCCGGCGCCTCCAGCCGCGGCCGCGCCGGCCCGGCTCCGGGCATTTAAGCGCCGCCGCCCCGCGGGCGCTGACGCCACCGGAGGCGGGGGGGGGGGGGCCTGGGGGCGGGACCGGGCCGATGGGGGGGAGGCGAGGGCCCGGGAGATGCGGGTGTCCCCGGCTCCGGGGCCTGGGTGCGCGGGCCGGTGCGGAGCCCGGGGGCTTGGGGCCGGAGGTGCGGGACGCCGGCCGGGAGGTGCGGGGACGGGGACGGAGGGAAGTGGGGAGCGGGGCGGGGAGGGAGGGGGGTTCTCACGTTGGAAAAGAGAGGAGGTTGGTGCGTGGAGGGGAAGGCGCCGCGGGAGAGCGCCGGCCCCGGGGAGGGTGCGCGCCGGGGGTCGCGCGGCGGGGCGCAGGCGGGGCGCAGGCGGGGCGCTCGGCTCGGGGTGTGTGTGTGTGTGTGTGCGCTAGCCGTTCTCCCTTGGAACCCCGTAGGCGACCCCGGGCCCGCAGGTGGGTGTCCCGGGGGTCCGGGCCTCCTCCCGGGCGCGGAGGAAGGCGCTCCGCGGGAGTGGCAGCGACTGGAGCCCGAACCGCAGTCCGGCTCCACCTGCGCGCCTCTCCGGACCCGACCCGCGCCCCGGCCCCGCCGCTGGACGCCGCTCCGGGCGGCCCTGGCCCTCCGGAGCCCGATCCCGCCCCTTCTCCGGGGCTCCCCCCCCCCCCCCCGAACCCGCTGGGTTCGCGCGGCTCCCGCCCCGCCCCCGGCTCCGGCTCCTGCGGGCGGGTTGCTTTCGAGGAGTCCCGAGGCCTCCCCGGCCCCGGCCCCGGCCCCGGCCCCGGCCCCCGGGGAGACCCCACCGCCACGCCTCTGCCTCCCCGGGGCACTCCTGGCTCCACCAGCGCCCCGGCCCGGGGCGCTCTCCGTCCTCCCCAGCCCCGGGCACTCCGGGCCGGAGCGGCTGTCCGGAGCCGAGGGACACACTGAGCCAGGCTCCGTCTGAGGCCGGGTCTCCGATAGCGGGGCAGACTCGGGGTGGCGGGGGGCGGCGCGGGGCAGAGCTTGGGAGCCTTGAGGGCCCGGACCCAGGGAAGAGGCAACCCCACCTATTCTCCAATTTAAACGCAGCAGAAAAGTCTGACGTCGGTTCTCAGGCTGCGAACAAACGCACTCGCAAAGAGATACATTGTTTGTAAAATGTGATTGTTTTAAGTAAATTGTCTTGGGGTGGAGTGTTTGTTTTGCCCGAATTATATAAATGGGCAAATGGCTCCATATCTCCAATTCCGTTTCTAAATGGTGAGCCCGCCTGGGCGGTTGGAGAGGTTCTTTATCTGTAATGTGTCTATTTGGAAGAAAATTAAAATGATTAAAAAAATAAAGGCACCCCTTAATCCAGTTTTACTGAGCCTCTTATTTTACTTTATTATTTTATTTTTAAAATGTATTTATTGATTTTTTTACAGAGAGGAAGGGAGAGGGATAGAGAGTTAGAAATTGGGGATGTGCCCGCCACCAAGGCACACGCCCCCGACCAGACTGGAACCCGGGACCTTTCCGTCCTCAGGCGGATGCTCTATCCACTGAGCCAACCAGGTTATGGCAGCGAGGGGAGGCTGAGCTCTGTTGATGTCTGGAGCCTCTCCTCTGGACTTGGCACACCGTGTTTTGTGGGGATTGTGGGGTTACTGTGCCCCGCCCCGAGCAGGCCTGAGCCAGGTCTCAGGTGCTGCAGGACTAAGGCGACCAGATGTCCCGCTTTGGGTGGGACAGTCCCGATTTTTTAAAACGCCGCAGGACGCGGAACCAATTGTTAGAAATCGGGACTGTCCCGCCCAAAGCGGGACGCCTGGTCACCTTAAGCAGGACCCCAGGTGCCCAGCGGGACAGGTCACCGCGAGTAGGAGCGGCCCCCACGGGGGCCACACTCCCCCCTTGCGCTCAGGCCCCCCTGTCGGTCCCAGGACAGAGGGCCTCTCTCTGGGGCTCCTCCTGCGGGGACAGCTCCTGGCGGCCCTCCTCCTCCCTCCCTCCTCCCCGGCTCCCCAGCGGGCAGTGACCCGCAGTGCTGGCGGGGAGGGAGCGCGGGCTGTGTGCGCTCTAGCCATTGGATGCTGGGCTGTGGTCCTCACCGGCCAGGAGCCACCGCCCGTCCCTGAGACCCCTCGCTTGGACATTTCTGTTTACCCTTGGCCATGCCACGGGAAGAGCTCCGATTTCCCCCACAAAGTCGGGGGGGGAGGGGGGGAGGCAATGAGGACAGGACGATGGGAGCAGCGGCTCCCCACATCTGGAACGAGGAAAGGAAGAGGCTATGGCTCCATTGCCCAAGGCTGCTTTCTGTTACCCTTTCCCAATCTCTGGCGCTTGAAACCGTTTTCTTCCCTCAAAGCCTCGCCAAAGCCAAGGAAGGTGTGCACCGTCTGCAGGGGGGTTTGAAGGCGCACAGGGACCTGCGTGGGCATCCGCCTCGAACCCGGGCAGGAACCCCTTCTGCTCCCACCAACCCCAAGAGAAGGGAGGCAGCAAACAGCCCGCAGATTTAAAACATGCCGGTGACAGCTCCGAACCGCTGCCATTCACAGGAGGGCGGCCCTCCTCCATTTGATGGGACCCCCTCTTGTCTCCACGCTGAGATGGAAAATAAAACACCTCAATCCAGACCTCCCCAGCCATTCAAAACACCCACACCAACACCTCACACAGCCAGGTTTGGACTCAGACCCTCGGGAAGGGGCTGCGGGACAAAGGAAAAAACAGGGGGGCAAGTCGCTCTCTGCCCCTCACCTCGTTATTTTAGAAGAGACTGCAAAGCAAACGGTTAAATTTCCCGAAACTTGGGTCTAGTGGACAAACGTACGAATACCCCCGGGAAGATGAACAAACCTTTTGCATCAAATCCAATTTCCCTTTAACTTCCTAAACGGGCAAAGGCAAGATCAAAACTTCTTCTAGAAATGAATTCAGTTTATGAAGCTTCATAGCAACGTATTGAGCCGCCAGTAGGGAGTTTGCCGTATGAAAATTAAGTTAATTCCACCAAAATTTCCTCGTAGTACCCTAGTGGTGGTGTGCAATTCTAAGACTAGAACTGTGAAAAGAAAAGTTACTTTTACTGGCAAAGTTCACACAGTATGTCATTTTCAGCATCGGTGAAATAATCACAACTTTATGAATTTAATTTTCTCTTGAATTCATGCTGACATTAATGGCCAGTTCTAAGAATGCAAATGTATTTAATACCATATTTATCTTTCAGACATGCTATTTTTAATGAGTCTCTATGAAATGCGTAGTACAAAGGCATTACTATACAAATTAATTCATATGACCCACACTTTTAGAAATGATACCAAGTGCTGAAATAAAGATTTGGAATAGATGTGTGTAAAATATCTTGGCCTGTTAGATTTTTGCAAGGGAAGAAAAGTTAGAAATTTACATTCTCTGATATTTACTTGTACACAAAGAGTTAAGTCCAAAAGCATGTATCAATTACTTATTAGCGGGAAGAAGTTGTTTTTCATCTTTAACCTGGCTACAAAACTCACTTTACTTGCCTTACATTTCTGACAATGGTGAAAAAAAAATTTTCTGAGACACAATCTGGTCAGTTCAGCCTTGAAATTAGCGTATGTGTGAAGCGCCTTTCAAAAGACAACTAGAGGAATCTGCAGGTTCAGAACTTGGAAGTGGACGGGAGGATTTAAACTGGTGGCTGAGCTATTTGACGGTATTGTTGTTGATCCATTCCCACCGTTTTGTTTATAAAAGCCATTTCAGCAGGATGCTGAGGGGATTAGAAGGAGGCCAGAGCTGTCACAGAGGTGAGATAGCCATCTGAGGGCGACTCCTGTCATGTGCTTCAGGAGTTCTTGAAACAGCTCCTTAGAAACGCTGCCCGCTGCTCACAGGAAGTTCCTCTCGGCATGTGCGGAGGAGTTTTTAGCACTGGCTGGTAGACTGGCATGGCGTGTGTCCTTAATTTCTTCCCTAACGGTGACTGATTTTTAAGCAGATGTCATGATGACATAAGTAAATTTGATTATGGGTTAAGTAAAAACATGTAGTCTGAGGTTTAGTGGTGCATCAGATCTCTAAGCCTAGCAGACCCCAAATCCGATCACACCTCTAATTTTGTTCTTAACTTTACAGGCTAAATATTGTGCATCATATTGTAAGGGGAAATCCAGTTATTAACTATGACATTTAAACTTCATCGGCTATTTATTTTATGAGAGGCATGGGTCAATCAATGGTAAGATAATCGAACCTGCAACATTATCAGAAAAAAAATTTGAAAAGTTTAAAATTGTGAAATGTAGAATTACAAAAACAGCATATCATTTTATGTGCCTCGTGCACACTATTGCCACTCGGTGAGTGCAGGTGGATAGCTGGCAGTTCTTCAGATAATTTGGAATGAAAGCCACCTACCTAACCATGCAAGAAATCAAACTGGAAAAAAAAATCCAGGTCTCAAAGAGGCAGGTTTTCCCCAGGAAACTTCATATTAGTAAATTAATGCTTATGCTCCTAAGCACAGCTAATTCTTTTAAAAATATATTTTTATTGATTTCAGAGAGAAAGGGAGACAGAGATAGAAACATCAATGATAAGAAAGAATCACTGATAGGCTGCCTCCTGCACGCCCCTAATTGGGGATTGATCCTGCAACCTGGGCAAGTGCTCTGGACAGGAATCAAACCCGGGACCCTTCAGTCCCCAGGCCCACGCTCTATCCACTGAGCCAAACCGGCTAGGGCCACAGCTAATTCTTTCTCCAAACACGTACTCAGAATATTGTCATGACCTTAGCAATGTCTGGTGATGTTTGTAAATATTTGAAGAAGAGGGTGATTCTGAAATGGTTCGAAACAGACACACATTTTTCACCCCTTAGCTTTCTTTTTATCTTTGGGGATTCAATGGCAACATAAACTTGAAACCGGAATCTGCATCAGCGTATACAGAGCTTTGTCCCTGGGTATATGGGGGAGTCTCTATGGCAAGTCTTTATTCCTTCGGGGAAACTTTTGTATAAAGCAGCATGATCACACCGTTACCAAACAACTAGGTACTGTTGTTGGAAAAACAGGCTGTATCTGTGCATTTAACATAAAGTGCTAAATCAAGACAACTATACAAACAAGTTAGGAGGAAGCAAAGGTTCTTTTTTCACCATGGGTAGTAGTAGATCTGTAAGCTACAGAGAGTTATTTCCGAGGGAGGAAAATCCCAAATAATAGGTGTCAATAAGAAGACACTTCCAAGCACACGTTGCCCAATAGTTCTGTAGGCAAGCAGCCGGAGGGAAGCCCTGGGGTCTGGAACGGGAGGGAAAGGTGGAAGGGGTGCTGCTGACTGCCACCTTTGAAGCACTTGAGGTGTGGTGGCAGACTTAATCCCGCCGCTCCAAAGGTCACATACTTTGGGATCTCAGCCCACTGGCCGCATTTCACGGGGCATTGCCTGCCTTCTCTGTGAAAGCAACACAGCCTCAGCCAGATGACATTTCTTAGCGGCTTTCTTAAGAATGGAGGCGGCTGACCTGCAGGAAGCAGTGATGACTGGATAGCAAGACTCCGGCTTCTGACTGCAGGGTGGCTCTCGGTTTAGTTTGTTCGTCTGCAGAAGAAGAAACCGGACAAGGTGATCGCAGTCTAAGGATGCTCAGGGCCCAAACTCTGAAAGCTCGTGTTAGATTTGAAAATAGTGTGCAAATAATGTTTACAGACATTGCTGATATTATTTCCAACCTACGGTCCCTCTTAAAGAATAGCACATTATAAATTTTACCTGAAAATAAAGAATTTTGTGTTCCCAAATTCTTAAAGGTTGGACAGAATTAGCGCTTTATATATATATTTTTGTTAAATCTTTTTAACAGCCCTATTATCACATGCATCTTACATGTCAGGGAGCTGATGTTTAGGAGTTCAATAATCCTTCTGCGGTCACAGAGCCAATGGCGGGAGAGCCAGTTCCCACATTTGCATTTTACTGGTTCCACAGTCTCTTCTCCAGTAGCTGGCTAGCCTAGCTTCCCACTCTAAGTCACAGGAAGGATTTACTCGGATCTAGGTTTTGCCTAGGGAATTGCTCCACAAATGCTCAGTTAAGATCTTAATGGTTGCATAATGTTCCAATATTAACTTAGCAGGGCCTGGGATTTTAGCATCTATTAATAGCTTGTATCTTGATAAACATTAAATTGTACAAATAGCTTTGATTTGGTATTAACCAGCTTGCAACAGGTTTTACCATAGCCACATGGTGTTTTGTTTTGGGCATTATTTTCTTCTATGTGTAATAAGTATATTGTGACTGTAGTCTGACAGTAAAAAACCAAATTTACAAATTGCCTTTACTACATGTAATTTGAGGCCACTGGCCATTTTTCCTAGATTTATTTGGAAATAGATATTCTTATCTATCATCTATCTATCATCTATCTATCTATCTATCTATCTATCTATCTATCTATCTATCTATAATGCCAATGACTGAAAAGCCATAACAACTGGAATGACTGGTTGCTATGACACCCACTGTGCCCAGCCAACCTCCCACGGCCCCTCCCCCTAGCTAGCCCTGCCCCTGATTGTCCCCTACCCCAATAAGGGTTGAGGCTGGCAGCCAACCTCCTGAAGCCCCACCCACAGGCCACTCGCTCCCCCATTGGCCTGTTGGCCCACAGCCCCTCCCCATGGCCTGCCCCACTTGATTGGGGGTGGGCCAGCTAGCCAACCTCCCACCGCCATCTCCTCCTCCCAACAGGCCTGGCCCTAATCCACGGATTGTGACCAGGCAGCCAGACCCCATCCATGCACGAATTCGTGCCCTGGGCCTCTAGTATTTTATAAACAATAATATGGCTCAGAGTCCCATTGGATAAATGTACAATTCATAACCTAAGTCCTGACCACTGCAGAAGTGAAGAACACATCTATAAAATTCAGATTTTATAGAGTAAGAAAAGTATTTTTTAATTAAGTATTTCCTTGTCTATTTCCCCTAGTTTTATCATAAATAATGGATATTCTTTAAAAATATATTGTCTAGTTTTCTGAGTTTATGAGCTTTATGTAAATTAATTCAAACCACATGTATTCTTCTGTGGCCTACTTCTTTTTCTAAAATTTATCTTTTTGCTATTCATTAATGTTGATGTGTGAAGCTGTAGTCTATTTTCTGCTGTGTACACTGCTGTATAATGATCTGTCGTAGAGAATAAAAATACAGTTCATTCTGTTATTAATGAGTATTTGAGTTGTTTATAATTTTTTTATATTGAAAAAAAATGCAGCTATGAATATGTCTCCTGGTATATACAAGAATTTTTCTAAAGAAATCCGTAGGAATGAAATGGCTAGTTATAGGGTTTATGTATGCTTAACTCTACTAATTAATGCCACAATGTTTATGGTATTGATTTTACCCACTTATACTCACACCAATGGGGGATGAGAGAGTTCTAGTGTCTACACATTCTTGCTAGCTCTTGGTCTTACCAATTTCCAAATTGGCCAATATGTCCCCCCCCTTTTTTATTTTCTAAATGATTTTGTGTGTGATGGAATATTCTAGCAAATATTGCTTGCAGAGGTTAACACAAAGCCACTGAACCTGTTTCTTGAGTTCCTTTAAAAGACACTGTCTATCCTTGTTAATGAAAATTTAAATATCTCCACCTTGAGAAGATTAGAGTTTGGGGAAATTATTATCAACAAAGTATCCACATGGGTTGGAGCTGGTATTGTTTATCTTTTTCTTGCATGTGTGATCTAGATTCTTCTTTATGGTGAAAGTAATTCACATCTGTGCTTTGGGGTAATGCACATTTGTATATGAAGTCTAATAAAAAATTGATACAGAAAAAAAAGGGGGGAGATAGTAATTCACCATCTCCTGACTGGGTCATTCATCTTGGAAAGTATTCAGCAATTTGAAAAAAAAATTTTTTGCTTGTTAAAATTTGGGGATTTCCTTGCAGGGGAGGATGGGTAGACTTGCAAGCTCTTTGGGAATTGAGCGTGGGGAAGCAACAATCACACCTCCAATCTTATGTTTCTCAGCTGCTGGAAAAGGAAGAGTAGGTAATCAAATACATTTTGCTCGGACAGTCAGGGAGCACAGAGAATAATTATCTCCCTCAGGAACAAAAGTTCTTTGTTTAACTGTTGCATGGCTGAAACCCACGGTTGTTAAATCGGGTCACCCTACCAATTTATTCCAATGGATTATCGTGGCCACTGACTCTGGGCACATTTTCCATAAAACCTTTATTGCAAAGGGTCAGCTCCTTCACAACTGCCAGGAGATTAGGTTACTGTTTGTAGTAACTGCTCATTTATGTTCCTCAGTCCCATAACAAGGACTTTCAAAACAGCTCACTTAACATATCCCATTTCGACATCACCAAGACAGGCCTCAAGTGAAACGCCTCTCTGGTCTGTCTTATAGTTGAGACACAAGTGCACTTCAGAATTTAAATGGGGTGGAATAAATAAGCGAACCACACAAGAGTGACCTAACTTACCTTAGCATTTCCAGCCTAACTGCTGAGGCTTATCAGGAGGGTCTGAGATGCATCAAGTACTCAACACTGTACTCTTGACTTGTAACTTGCGGTTACAATGTAAATACATTTCACAGGTGCTGAGTGAGGTGTCAAAAATGGAAGACACACAAAGTTGGAGAAAAATTACCAATCAAATTGACAACAAATAAAAAATACGTGTGACACCATATATTAACTGATTTAAAGCAGACAAAATAAATAACTGGAATTAAGTATTATTGCACCTATTTAGACATTTTATGGATGAATTGATGGTGTTGGATGAGTAATAGCATAGCAAAATATGACCAAACATAGTTTTCTTGCTTTCATTTTAGCAAAATTGCTAATTATGTTGCCATGAAGATATTAACAAAATTTGTTTTTTATTAAAAAATAATGCCAAACTAAACCACTTTCTTGGAAGCACTTAGTTTTTTGATAGTTATTATTAATTTTAATTTGGAGAAACATTGGTCTCCTGAGGCAGTAATCACTGGAATTGCCAATAAGTTTCTTAAAGGAGTAATTGCATTTAGAAATAAACCATGAATTTTACAAATCAAGGTTCAAGCATTGTTATAATTTAGCATATGAGAAATTACCTTTGTTTCAGAAAATATTACATTTTAATTTCATCCTATAAATTGCTAACAAAATTCACTATCTCTGTAAGCATTATCTAAAGTACATTCTTAGGTTTGTTTCTTTAAAATATTTTAATATATATATATTCCTAAGAAAAAATAGTAGTATATTGATCGACTTTAATTTAATCTCCATGGGCCAGGAAATAGTCTATATAGAAATTCACTTAAGGATTATTTATATAATAATATAAACTCAGGTGAACTTGTTTCCCCAATTTTTTTTTTAAATATATTATATTGATTTTCCACAGAGAGGAAGGGAGAGGAATAGAGAGCTAGAAATGTCAATGAGAGAGAAACATCGACCAGCTGCCTCCTGCACACCCCCTCCTGGGGATGTGCCCACAACCAAGGTACTCAAAGATAGAACATCGACCAGCTGCCTCTTACACACCCCCTACCGGGGATGTGCCCGCAACCAAGGTACATGCCCTTGACCGGAATCAAACCTGGGACCTTTCAGTCTGCAGACCGACGCTCTACCACTGAGCCAAACCGGTTTTGGCGGTTTCCCCAAGTTTTAATTGACTTAGAGTTTATTGGAATATTATTTTTACAGTGTATTTTATATATCCTTAATTTAAACACTGTCTTTAAATTTTTTAAACGTTTAAAAAATGTTGCTACAATTTGAAATTGCTAAAGTTCTATCTGTTGGCTTTTGGCAAATTTGCTAACATTATGAATAGCAAACAATAGTTTTATACCAATACCAGTAACTGTGGCTACTACAAGTTCAAAATTAATTTCATTTCCTGCCAATGTCCATAATCTTCGAGGATCTTCTGTGGTTTGGCTTAACACTGTGTATCTCATAACTGGACTAAATTAAATTTAATTGCTTTACAAACACTTAGTCAGGATTCCCTGGTCATGTGTCCAAGAATGGTTTTAAAGTTACATTTGATATGTTTCATAGAGATGTTCTATCTTTGAGTGGGTCCAGAATACATCGCATGTAATTTTTAAATTGTTACCCAAAAGTCATTATTATCTGCACAGTTGAGGCCATGTCTCTGAGTAAGAAATTCAAAGTATGTAGTGGACTTGGCAGAGAGAATACTTTCTGGTTTTCAGCTAAAAACATGGCTTGTACACTTTTTCCTTCACCAATAGCGTTAAGCTTCCCCTCTAAAACTTTTAAATTTAATATCCAAAATTTAAAGTTATTGTTTTATTCTTCACATAGGTCAAAACCTTTACTTTTTACATTAGGTATAAAAGCAAGTAAATACTCATTAAATTGTGATATACCTATCTGTTTCTGCTGACAGTTCAACAATATACAGATTTAATGGTAATTTTTCAACATGGCTTTTATCTCTGCTACAATTGAGTTGGACTGAGTAACACTTGCTTTTATAAGTTTTATCTATGGTAATTTTCTTTCATTTCATTATTCATTAAATTACTAATCTCACGTTGAATTCTCCACACTAGACAGTGATTCTTTGTTTTAATATTGTGTGTGTGTGTGTGTGTGTGTGTGTGTGTGTGTATGTGTGTGTGTTTTCATCTATCTTAAATGTTTGGCCATTCTGGTTCAAATTTTGATATCGTTTTTCTTAAATCTAGAAAATGTCTGCTATCAACTCCTGTCTATTCCTTAATAAGAAAGTAAATGATACAACTGGTTCAATATATTTTATAGTTTATTTGTATTCACAGGCAGAGACTGTCTGATTCAGGGCTATAGCTTTTTATTTTTCCCTACTTTTTTCCTACTCATCTTTTTTTGTTGCAGTTCTTACAATTTAAGAGGAAAATGGATTTGTGTTTGGAAGACAAGTCTGTCCTGGTATCATCTTTAGGGAAAGTTGGACACTTTCACCATTTTTCTAGCAGAAAGAATAATTAGGATCTTAATTATTGAAATTTCCATTTTTACACATTTATAATGGTCTTATCCCATCCTTAATATTTCTGCAAGCTATCTAAAAAAGATCAAGAATTGTTATTTTTCTTTCATACCTGACGTGCTTTGTGGATTGTTTTGGTTGGCATCATGCACTCTAGGATTATGAATTAAAGCTTGCTAAGCATTACTCTGAGGGCTTGTGAAAATGCATCCAAGATTCAGAGCCTAATCCAAATCTCTTAATTGGTGTGAAATGTTCAAGCAGCAAAAAGATCGCTTCAAAATAATGGGGTACAGGTTAGTCATGATGTTTTACTTACAATATAGTTATTTTTCTTGCATGTTTTTGAGGTGATGGCGAAAAGATTTATTGTATATTTCATTTGTATAAAAAGAATAAAAGGACAAAGAAAGGGGCATTTAAAAGCTTGTATCCTGAGGAAGGGAAACTGAAACCTGTGCTTTATTGGAAGTTGAAAATAATTTGAGAATGGCTAACTTTCTGCTCTGTATATGCTCTGCCATATCTAAACGTTTTCCCGCAGAAATTCTACTAGTAAATGTTAAGAATTGTTTTCCGTGGGCTAGCAAAGTGAATCACATTGCTTTTTGACAAAACACACACACACACACACACACACACACACACACACACACACACACAGACACACACACAGACACACACACACACACACACACACACACACACACACACACACACTCTACTCTGCCTTTCAGATCTCAGCACCAATAAACAGACTTACTTTATCAGTTACTTTGTCCCTATTTCAGTTCCCAGGGATTTGAGAAAATGACAGCAAAGCTCAAATGAGAGGGGATGATCTTCAGAATGGGACTGAGATTATTCAAATTACCCAGTTCGGGAGCTGTCGATCTGGTGAATGGAAAGATGAGAATTTTATTACGCACAACACAGCCACACTGGTGGCCTGGATGTAACTTCTTCAGGGGAATGACATCATGGCAGAAACAGACTCCAGACAAACTTCCCAGGTGCTGGATAGTTTATCTCCTCCCTGCTCTGGATCACAGCTGACCGGTGTTACTTGAGTTGTGGACAGGGCTAATGTAACGTGAGCCATCCACGAGTGTGGAAAAAGAGCCCTGGACTTGGAGACAGCATGTGGGGTCAAGTTCCACCCTGGCCTCTGACCAGCTCTCCTACCTGGCTGCTCACATCTTCTTTGACCTTTTGTGTTTCGTCTCTAAAATGGGCACAATACCACATTGTTCTCATTTTCTAGGGCTTCAGATGAAGTCATGAACGTAAAACGCCTTAGTAAGTGTTGTGCACGGTTCTGAAGGAAGCTGCTATTACTGTGATTATCACGACTAGTGGCCCTGTGCACGAATCTGTGCACCAGTAGCCCTCTGCAGGGCCTGGCTGCTCCCCGCCCACTGCCCAGAGGCCTTCCCCAGCCCAGAGCCCATCCTTGGCTGGGCACAGAACACTTGTCTCATTGCTACAGCAACGAAGCAAGCATTCCACCAGGCCGCTCATGCTGCCCGCTCTCAGTGGCCGCCTCCCTTCTTCCCCCTGGGACTGGGGGGGACTCCAACGGGGCTGAGAGGACTGGGTGCCACCATCTTGTGGTTATGGGTGGCGCCATCTTTGTGTCAAAGAGATGATTAATTTGCATATTGCCCTTTTATTAGATAGGATTAGTACACAGAAGATGTTTGAGAAACAGGACATAAAAATAATGACAAGGGTAGACAGGAAAGGCACAGACATCCTCAGTGCAGAGAGAACTGGGTCATGTTGAGAGTGTTGGGAGAAGCACTGAACGATTACTTCTCTCATCACTTTTTTTCTCTCACTCTCTCTGAATGCCATTCATGGCTTCTATGAACCCACGGCTCCGTGCTGGGATCCCTGAATCAATTTCAACACAATGAGGAAACTGAATCTCTTCGGAGGCGCCACGTTGCTTTTTCCCTCTCAAGACATTCCTCTCGCTCTCCCAACATTTGCACTATGCGAGGATGCTGAAACCTTGGACTCCCCCGGCGAAGGCGAAGGCACGGGGAAAGTGGCTGCACACTGAAAAATGCAAGGCATCTGGAGAGAGTGCCCGGAGGCTGAAATGTGCTCCAGTGACCAACTGGCGGACTGTATCCTGTTCTCTCATTCTTTTATTCCCTCCAGACATCCTTGGTTTCTTTTCCAGCCCCGAGGAGTAATGACTTCTTCATCTGGCAGAGCCACTGAGGAGAGAGCGTGAGGGCCTTCCCAGCCACGGCCTGTTTCTATTGGCCAGGACAGGTGATGGACAAGCAGCAGATGCTGCTGTCAGCCCCGCTCCATTGCTCGGTCTCTGGAGATTATTGATACTCGTTAGAGGCCAGTCAGCTGTTCAGTCGAGGAGTCTCAGGGTCAATACAGCTTCCAAATCCAGGGATATTGGAGCTCCTACTCCTCATAGCACTATGCACAGAATACTGATATCTAGATAGTCATCACTTCAAAACTTGAGGCTAAATATGCCCCCCCCTCCCTAAATCTGCACTCAGGAAATCAGCTGTATAAAATCCACTGATCTCTCCATTCCTGAGAAGTCCAAGTACCATTGGAATGTCACCTCTTCCCTGTCCCTTTAACTCCTTATCACCCTGGGCTGTAAAACACATCTGGGAAGTGTCGCACACTTCCATTTGTGAAACGCTCTCCAAGGTTGGTGTTGACCCGGCTCTAGGAGGCCAGTCAAACCCTTTCCATTTTGCCCACTTTTCTCTCAGGAACTAAGGCTGGCTTACTGCTTGTCAGTGAGCACACAGATCCCTAACATGCCTACAGCACTGGTTTGTGCTCTGTGGTTATAAGTGCAGGGGAAAGGTGGTGGGGCTGGACGCTTTTACTTTACGAACCCAACACTCCTAAATTCAGTTCAGGTGTAAGCACACAAGATGCTGGCCTCTCTGTGGGCTCTTCAGCACACACAGCTGAGTGGTTTCTTATGCATCTCAGTCAATGGTCGCTGTAGAGCGAAGGTGGAACCTGGGACTGACTGAGGCAGCAGCTGCTGTCATCCATCACTTTCTCCCTGGCCAATAAGAAGAGCGCAGGAGCAGCTTAGGGGCTGGATAAGCTGACTGCTAACTGACCCATGAAGAAATCATCACTCAGGCTTGCAAGGGAAACCCAGCAATGCCATAATAAAACATAGGACTATGACAGTGCTCCTTTGATAGGTCAACTACTTTTCAGATTCAGGAATATCATGTCTGTTTACAGTGTGTCAGCGCACGGTGATTCTTTATTGATGGCATGGTTTAGGGTCAGTATGTTATTTTGAGAAAAATGACATAACTCATGGAGTTGTCTAAATATAGCCTCATCACTGAGGATTTGAGAGATGAAACATAAATTGCTTCAAATGGAACCTGTCTGGTGAAAACAGTGACTCCTAGAGGGACTCTGGTGGTAGGAGAGCCCTTCAAAACTGTGCAAAACTTAGGGGAGGGAGCTGGGCCTTATATACTTCTCTACTGAGCGCTCTTTGGGTGCAGGATGCCACTAAAGCTGTAAGGTGTGCACTGGTGAGAGTCACTAGCATCAAAGAGGAGCTGCATCCTGGCTGTCCATGGTAGGCCAACATGGATGGTGGGAGATGCTACATCAGAATTCTACTAACTGATAACAATAAGGATGATAGGGTATTAAAATAACAGAGTTCAGGTGGTGTCACTTAACTGCCAGATGCAAGATAGGTGCAGTAGTTGTATCGAGCACAAGTTCCCTTGTCGGCCAGAAGAGGCTGACCTACAGAGACCGGGGAGGATGGTTTCTAGAGCATCATGTTCTAGGTCGCTAGGTACTTGGGTGGCCACCACTGGTATTGCTCAATCTGTAAAACATAAATCCAGGATGGTTGATCAGGAAGTGGAGGGAAAGTGCCCCAATAAAAAAATCAAGAAGCTTTGCCCAGTTTCTGACCATGAGTTCCTTTTCAGACCTAGAATCTGTTAGATTGAAGGAATGGTCAAGAGGAAAGTCTGAGACATCATAGCAAATGGTTCCTCACCCTTCCTCAAAGGCACAGATGGCCATTCGGCCATGTAATCGCACAATAGGGAAATGAAAATATGTACATTTCCCAAGAATTGTTGGACAGATGCTCTTGGAGACATGGAAACATGGAACAGAAAGACAGATTTCAGAGGGAAGGAGGAAGGAGGCGAGAAGAGATTAACCGAAGAACTTCTATGCATAACTCGTGGTAAAAGACAATACGGCAGTGAAGTGGGGAGCAGGGTGGAGGGAGTCAATGGGGTAAAAAATGAAGACATCTGGCCCTAACAGGTTTGGCTTGGTGGATAGAGCCTCGGCCTGTGGACTGAAGGGTCCCAGGTTCGATTCCAATCTAGGACATGCACCTTGGTTGTGGGCACATCTCCTGTAGGGAGTGTGCATGAGCCAGCTGATCAATGTTTCTCATCGATGTTTCTAACTCTCTCTCCCTCTCCCTTCCTCTCTGTAAAATGTCATCAAAATATATTTAAAAAAATAAAAATTAAAGAAATAAAGGAGGACATCTGTAATACTTTCAACAATAAATCTTATTCCCCCCAAAATATCCATTGATATGAGAAAATGCTGGTTATATAATCTTAAGTGAAAAAGCCAGACATATAACTCCCATATATCTATATATAGCTATATATCTGCATACAAATGCACATACATGTGCTATATATAGGGTGTCCCCCAAAATGTATATGCACACTTTGAGTAATTACAGATAGTCCTTATTAAAATACAATTTATTTTAAAAATCAAGCTATCAGCTGTTAAAGTGTGTATATACAAGTAATCCCAATTTTTTAAAAGACAAATTATAGGACTATAAGGAACTTGGAAGGAAATGACTAAGATGTTCATGGTGACTGTCTCTTTAGTGGCTCACACCTCAGTGGGGGGTCCTTTCTTCAGGTTCTCATTTGAACAGAGCGCCTCCCTACAACAGACTCTCACCCACTGCCTGTGGTCACCTCTCGGACCCTGCCAGGGTCCTGCTGCGGTCAGCTGCACCCGAGTGACTGAGGGAAATCTCTGATGGGTGAGGAGAGAAGGGGGAGGAAGCCAAGCAGAGTGGGATGGATGATGGCGGCGCTCCTCTGGGCCAGCATGGCCAGCAGCGATAAGGATGAACAATGAAATGTGGGATCCAGTGTGTAAGCAAATGACCTTCTGAAGATTCCACAGGCTCCGTGAGAACGGAGGGGTGAAGACAAATGAATAGAGGGTAGGTACCTCCATATGTGGCTTAGGGAGTTGGATATTTTCACAACGTTCAGTCCTCCTTTCAAAAGACCAACCAAACTGAAACAGGCTTGGCTCCATGGATAAAGCGTCAGTCTGTGGACTGAAAGGTCTCAGGTTCGATTCCGGTCAAGGGCATGTACCTTGGTTGTGGGCACATCCCCAGTGGGGGGTGTGCAGGAGGGGGCTGATCGATGTTTTTCTCTCTCATGGATGTTTCTAACTCTTTTCCTCTCTTTAAAAATCAATTATATCTATATCTGTATCTATATCTACATCTATATCTATATCTGTATCTGTATCTATATATCTATATATCTATATCTATATCTATATCTATATCTATATCTATATCTATATCTATATCTATATCTATATCTATATCATAACGACCAACCAGGCATCCTTTGCCCCTGCTTCATCCTTCAGATCCTCTGTGTGGCCCCACTCCCTTCCCTGCGCAGGACACACACATGCCTTTCAATGCCGCCCTCTCCTTCCAGCCCACGCCTGCCAGCCCGCCTTTAATCTCCTCGCCCAGCACCCTGCACACCCAGCGCTCCACACATTCCCCGGCCCGCGCACAGCTCCCGGGCTCTTTCATCATCCGCGACCAGACGCTTGTTGCTAAGCAGAGTATACAGGGCACAACTGGAGCCAACTGTCTCACTGCGGCTAAGTCACGGCATTTCTCAGTTTGCCTGGATTATCAGTGGGGGAAGCAATGATTTTCCAGTTTACCACAAAAGCTGATGTCGTTGGTGACCTGTTATACAAATGAGAGTTATGTTCTGTGACTTTACTTTTACTCGAACCGCAGGAAGCAAGCACTGGGCAGTTTATGTGATTTGTGGCAAGGCTCTGCCGGAAAATAAGAAGTCACAGGATAGATAGATGGCATTGACTCTCTCTTAGGCAGTAAAACAACATCTTGGGATTGAGATGGGTATGTCTGCATTGAGGAATTTATGACCTTCGACACACGAAGTCACTTGTAATTGAATAGAGCTGGAGTAAAATTTGGCTCCACTTTGTACTAACACTGTGTTTTGTGGTCAGTCTTTTCACCTCTCTGAGCCTCAGTCTCCTCATCTGTAAAACGGATGTACCCACAGTCACTGGGGAAGTAAAGGAGGACATGTATGTAAAGGAGGACATACATGTAAAGGGCTTCTCGGTGTCTGCTGCCAAGTAATCACTCAGCAAATGTGAGCATCCTCCCATTTGGACTTGAACGTGTAGTTAAACTTTGTTTTAATCTTGGAAAGTGTTAAACTGGTCAATGGTCATGTCTTAAAGCATAATACCACAAGGGTCGGAACGATGGAAAATGGGTCATTTGAAACCTTCTGTTCTCAAACAATTTCTGACTCGCTCAAACTTGTGGTAACTGGCTGTCATGTGCTGTGGGGAACGGGACCAAGGCCTGTGAAATAATGCATCGGGTTCCATTCTCTTAGTTTTTCCCTTATGACCACATATCACGTATTCCAACATCATCAGTTTCTCAGGTCTCCGTGGTTACACGGAGAGGGGATATTAGGCGTCATCGTCCTTCTCATAGTAGACACACAGTGCAGTTTTGCTGACTGATGCAGGCATAGCCATTGAGGAATGCATTCATGCATTCAGAATGAGGCCGTCCCCCCGTTTCCCTGTGTGCAGCCTCAGACGTTCACTGCGGAAGGTAACAGGGAGCCTTTAAGAAGCTTCTGCTGTGGCTGGCCGACTGTTGACATGCATTGGAAGCTGCCTGAGTGCTAATCACCTCGCTCATTTACATCCTCATCTCTTTCATTTCTCCCAACCATGCCTCCCCCTGGGCTAGTCCAGAACTAAAGAGGGCAATGTCGCCACAGTTTGGCAATGCACACATTTCCCGTGGCCCTTTGTGCAAATGTACAATTATTGGAGCATCCGGGGGCTGTGGTTAGGTGGGGTGTTAGCTTGGTGTCAAAACAAAACACCAAACTAAACCAAATCCAACATGAGCTCTGTGAGACCATGTCTAGGAAGCAGTAAGGAAAGGACAGGAATATTTATAGAATGCCAGCTATGTCTTAGGCACTATGCACAGATGGCCTCAGAAGAATCTACTGCAGTCTCTCTCCTTTCAGACCTTGCTTCTCCTTATTTCACAGGACCTTTCGAAAACCATGGAGAAGTTGTAAGACTTTGGAGGTTGTAGGACGGGGAGGAGAGAACCCTAACAGAATCTTTGACTCTTCCTCTCACTATAGCTTTGCGTCTGTGGCCACAGATTGGGGTGTCCTCTCTGAGCCCAGAAGAAATGGTGCAGGGAAAGGGAGCATGAGCTCAGGACTTAATGCCGGCTCTGTTCCGCTTACTGCGTGATCTTGCGGAACTAGACCCCAAGGGTTTCAGCTGCCTCAGGTGCAAAAATGGGGATGATATGCACCGTAGAGGGTCAGAAATGATGTGTGTAAAGTGCCTAGCACATACCTGTTACTCAAAATACTGGGGCGATTTCTTGTATCTACGAGTACCCCTAAATCCAGTCTAGATTATATAAAAATCACTTGACTAGATTATATGCATTTTTTAGTTGATCTGCCAGTATTATTCTCTAATTTGACAAAAAGGAAGATCTTTCTAAAATACTAATTGAATGTCCCTTACCCTCTTCAAAAATCTTCAGTGCCTAAATATTTAGTGCTTTTTTTAAAAAAGGCATGTAAAGAGTTTAAAACGTATCCCTATACTATTAAAAAACAACAAAAAAACCAAACCAAAAACCTCCTTTTCCTAGTGGCATTCCCCACTCCCAAGACAGGCTTCTTAGGCAAGTGGCGTATGCAGTCACACAGGGACCACACCCTTGGTTTAATGCTCTGCTACAGACTTCTTGAAATTCTTAATGATTTTATCTTTGAACTTGTGCTTTGCAAGCAACAGATGTCCCCCGGAGCAATAGGGCATGGGCACCGTGAGCAGCCCAGACACGTCTGGCTGCAGCCTGCGTGTGCGTGGCTCAGCACTGCCGCAGCTGGTGGCTCCTGGCATGCATGTCTCTGGGAGAGTCTTGGGTACCATGGGCCCCCAGGGAGCATTCAGAGTGAGAACCTGGGCCCAGGTTGGTAGTGGCAATGTTGGCAGTAGAAGCTGAGGTAGCAGCAGTGGCCGCAGTGGTGGCCTTGGAGAGAGGACGGGCTTTGTGGGGGGTCAGTGCCTACACAGGGGGCCTCTCACGCGTCTCTGGACCCCGCCCTTGTGCATTTGCACAAATCTGAATTCTCCAGCTGGTGGGTAGGGTCAAGAGCCCAGAGATAAGACAGTAAATTTTGCCCGTAAATTATTACAGAGTTAAAACTTACACGAGGATATTGTGATAAAGCGTATGAGAGAGTTAGAATTCTTCAAAGAGTTTTGAATTTCTCTAGTTTTGATAACTGCTGCAACATTGCAAAGCAAATACCCACAGGCTTAGAAATAGAAATTAAATGCAAAGATGATCACATCTGACAGAGGAGAATGCTATTTTATATGATCATTAATGAGACATTTTAAAAATCATTTTTTCTCCTTGTAAATTGAAGACAGAGATGGAATGTATAAACAGGTATTTTGAGTTACGTATAAATCATGAAACTGCTTTTTCATTTCTTATACAACCTCCATAAGTTTCAGGAAATGTCAGAGGAAACATTAAAATGCCATTCTGTAAATTTACATTTAAAATTAAATTCAGATTTGCATGAAAAGTTAAATACTTAAGATAGCATTCTGCAAGAGTACTAGGCTAAAATTTATATTATGAAACTAGAGACCTGATGCATGAAGATTCATGCAAGAATGGTGCCCTGGCTGCTGGCACCACCTTTGCTCAGGCCTGGAGCCACCTTTCTGCCTTCGATCCAGCTCCAGAGCTGCCTTTCCCATGCTGCCCAGAGGCCTGGAGCAGCTCTGGAGCAGCTGGGGCAGTGCTGAATACCTGTGCCCTGCCCCAGGCTGCTGGGGTGCCCGTGTATGCAAATTAAACCGCCACCTTTGTTGTGTTAATTTGCATACTTACTTCTGATTGGCTGGTGGGTGTCATGAAGGTAAAGTCAATTTGCATCTTTCTTTTTTATTAGAGTAGCTAATTTATCAGGAATGCATTCCAGTGTTATCACAGCCCATAAAAATATCCTTTAAAAATATATATATATTTTATTGATATTTTACAGAGAGGAAGAGAGAGATAGAGAGCTAGAAACGTCGATGAGAGAGAAACAGCAACTAGCTGCCTCTTGCACACCCCCTACCAGGGATGTGCCTGCAACCAATGTACATGCCCTTGACCGGAATCGAACCCGGGACCCCCCAGTCCGCAGACCGACACTCTACCACTGAGCCAAACTGGTTTCGGCCATAAAAATATCCTTAACAATTTTGGTAAATTTGAATCAGTAGAAAGATTATTCTGAAACTTAAAAATGATCATAAATCAAAAATGCATTGCTTTTAACTGTATTGTTCAAAAATTAAGTTCCTGAAAGTACTAATTATTTGTTATACGTGGCTTTGTAGAAAAATGAGCCAAAAACCAAGATATCACATTAACAAAGTATTATTATCCATTGTAGTACATAAAATTATGAGACTAACAATATAATTTTCTTTGTAATTTATAAGTATATAAAAGTCATATATCACTATTACTCTATTCATTTTTAAAGGAAAAAGCTTTGTATTTCAGAACCTTTAATAGCACTCTCCCCTTGTTTTTTAAACTAAGAGCCTCCTCACATTTTCATTTTGTGCACAAAATATATAGCAGACTCTGCTCATCCCCTCTCCCATGACTTACCTCCAATTAGCTACTTACCACACTTCTTTCCAATATTTGGACCCACAATGTCCCTCCATCTTGGCATTCCTTTCATTATATTGTTGCTCCTTCTCAGAATACCTTTCCAAGCCTTTCATTATAAAGTTCCTACTCATCCTCTCATCTCAGCTCTATCAAAATACTATATTCCTGTAGCACTTCACACATACATTAGAGTCTTAATATTTTGTGCTATCATTAGCCGTTGCATGTTTATTGCCTTTGCAGTTGGTTTTCTGAATCCAATATGAAGGTCACGTTGACCTGAAATGGACACAGTTAACTTGCCTTTAAGAGTTTCCTTAAGGTAACATGTTTTATTTTGAGTTCAGAACTTTAATTATACCTTAAAATATAGTTCACTGTAATATACTATATAACTAAAGACTAAAAAAAAAATCTTCTGAAAGTGACTTAAGGATTTTATGCTGAATAAAGTCACAGGCCTTCTCTGTCTTTTCTTATCTTTGATACTGTTTGTTCTTATATGCCTTTTCTTGAGTCTTCTAGGAATTCAGTATTAGAAAAAAAAATTAAATATGCTATTTTTGCTTTTTATCTATAGATGACTGAACACATGACAACATTTCTGTGAAAGGGGGTATGACAACACCAGATAGTAAGGGAGACATGAACATCCAGCCAAATTTAGGTATCTATAAGATACAAGTTATGTTTGTAAGCTTATAAATAATTTATTGGTAAATACTCTTCAACTACTACTTATAATCAGGAAAAGGAAAGAGAGAGTGAGTATGAGAATTCATACTTCACATTTTAAAAAGTTTAAATGAAAGGGGATAGCAAGAGAGGAAGAATAAGAAGTTAATTTTCTATAGTAAAAAAATGTACTGTTATGCGTTCTATGCTGAGACGACCTAAGGACTTTAAAGATGTATCCTGCAAAATTTTAGAAGGTATTGATGAAAATACCAAGGTGTTCTATCTTAAAATGCTGTTTTCACCCATTCCAGAAGTCATGGTCCAAGTTGGCATGTCAAGGCTGATAGGTCACATTCTTCTGACTGTAGCTCAGATTTCTGGGAGACACATCTTCCTCATTAGTTTCAGGTGACAGCTCAGCTCACTGTACAGGAGAGGCCCACTTGTACAGCAAGAGAGAAGTGAGAGAGGAAGATTTAGCACTGCATTTTCACAGGGCAAGAAATTCCACTCTAGCTCCAATGTGTGTTGGCCCGTTGCCTGGGCTCTCGGGAAACACATGACCATCACTCTTCTGCCTATTTCTGGCCTGGATTTGGAGCTTGGTGGCTAAGCAAACGCTGGTTGGAGCTAAAATTAGGCAGCCAAATTGTGACAAGACATATTTGCCTTCAACAAAGAAGAGATGTCTATTTAAGAAAAATTGGATCTATCCATGGGTCAATGTCAGTCACACTTATCTCAGCAGTCTGTTTCTATTATGCAAAATCTGAACTACCATACACCGACGAACTAGACTGCATTCTGCTTCCCAAACCTGTAGTATTGCCACAGCAGCCCAGTTCTATTGTAAATGGTTTGGTCTCTCTGGAGAAGAGTTTAGAGAAGTAGCGATATGAAAACTATTGATAGGAATGGTAAAAAGCAGAACCAATAGATCTATCTTTCGGATTAGTGTAATTTTAAAATCTCGAGAATGTCAAAGTTTGGCAGTCTTTTGCATTACAGGGGGAATGTATTTGGAGTCACTGCATTATTTTTCACTTGATAGTATTTGATAGAATAGGGATTGCCATAAAAATTAAAGCAAAGGACAGTAATGATAATGCCTTACTTTGTACATATTTTTGCACATATTTTCCCCATGATCACCCACTGTACGGGTTTGGTATTGCATAGGATTCAGAGATGAACCAGAGATTTTTCCTCTCACATCAAGGAGTGTTGGATCTATTTAAAGGCAAGAACTAAATGAAGAAAAAAAATGAAACAGAAAAGAATACGATAGCAGTCTGAGATGATAGTAGGACTGGATAAAAAATAAAATGATGGACACATGCTTCTTTTCCATAACTTGGTAAAGAATACCAATAACAAGGAGGGAATTTATAGTTCCTGCCCTGGTGCCATTTGTTGTGCTCTGAGGGGTTCGGGAAAAGGGAAGTTACAAGTTACCTTAGACACAGGTATGTTATCTTAGGTGCAGAAAGACAGCAGGCTCAGTAAAGATCGGAGTTGATTCTTTGACAGAGAAGAGACCAGCCTAGGACTTGACTACCCACCATAACTGTGTTTAGTTAAAGTTTTAATTTCAGACCATCCTTTGTGGACACTTTAGGTCCTTGAGTTTGCAAAGCTGCCATACAGGCCTTTCCCGAGCCAGTCAGGCCAGCATGACATAAGAGGTGCTTGGGCAATGTGATCACGAGAGATCCACTTGCCAGGCTAGGATAAAATTTTGTAAATAGTAATTTCCTCTCTAATTACTCATAACCCTCAGCTGACTTGATTTATTATTAAGGTACTTTCAGACTTTGAATGGCACAGACCGTAATCGGTGAGAAGGAGTAAAAGACATACAGGTATGTCAACACATTGGGCATCCTCAACCCTTTCAGAAGTGGCCTTTGCAGAGAGCTTAGCAATCAGATTGGGCAACAAGGGAATCATGTAACCAGAGGATGAGACAGTCTGGACTGCAAGCTGTGCCCTACAGGAAGCCTCTCAGCCTGGGTTTATTCTAACAAGCCAGATGGGAGATTTGCTAACCGGATAGGTTGCTTCGAGGGCACTTTCTCTAAATTCCTATAAGTAGGAATGAAAAGCTCCATAATATTTTTTATGGAGTAAATGACAACTCTAAGCCACGGAGGGTTTTAGTTACATGTTTTGTAGGGAGAACATGTGAAAGTGAAGAATCCTCCTCTTAACGTTTAAAAAAGTGTATGAGAGCACCAATTTACTCCCTAGAGCTCTAGGACTGTTACTGTAGAAACAACAATAGAAAAGACTGAAGCAGAAAGCTGAGGCACCAGAAATTGGTGGCCAGCACTTGTGCCCAGTCACAGTAGTGATGATAATTATGTGGCTATAATTCAGACATTAGTAAGGGGGAGGGAAGGAGTATTAGACACTGATGGAAACTCTTAAGGATTTATGTATCAAAGAATCCTGGTAAGAATGCCTTTTGTAAAGAAATTCGAATGCAAGTAAGCTTCTACTCTTAGATTGCTGATTTGGGCATGACCTTGACACTTGAGAAGCCGAACCATTCTGCTTCTTTTTTGAAACCGACTTAGCACCAGAAGTGTCCTAAAGAAGAAGAAATAAGGTTTAAGGCAGAACAAGAAGATGGAAGCGGATGGAAAAGGTTTTAGGAACATCTTATGACTTCCTTTTACATTGCTTTTTTTCTGGACTGGAAGTTCTATTGGAAGATATGGGATATTGACTCCAAGACACTGTTGAAAAGTGCAAAATTTGTGAATCACCCAGTCATTCTAATGTGACTGGCTTTTCTGTGTTGACAGAGAAGATATCGGCCTACGTGAAGACTCCTTCCTCTTCATTGCATTTTCTTAATTATGTATTGGTATTAGCTGGATGTAATCTTAGGATATTAAGCATCCTTGGCTGATTTTTGCAGAATTTCTTAAAAAAGAATTTATTTTTTAAAATATATTTTATTGATTTTTCACAGAGAGGAAGAGAGGGGGATAGAGAGCTAGAAACATCGATGAGAGAGAAACATCGATTCTTGGTTGTGGGCACTCGGGACGTGCCCACAACCAAGGTACATGGCTTTGACCGGAATGGAACCTGGGACCTCTCAGTCCGCAGGCCGATGCTCTATCCATTGAGCCAAACTGGTTTTGGCTTAAAAAAGAATTTAAATCCAGTAATCCATAGCAAGAGGAAGACCAATATTGTCTTGGCATTACAGAATAGAAATTTCACTGTTGTTCTTTAAAGAAGTGATCAGGAGGTCTGCTTTCTGGGTTGAGTTCCCAAGAAATTCCTGAGATGTGTTTTTTGAGCCTTTAACAAATTGAAAATATAGAAAATGTCTGTAGAAAATGAAACGGCCCTCCCACCTCCCAACCGAACCATGAAGGACAGCTGCTGATAGGGATATTGGATTAACAAAGGAGCAAGTGTACGAAATGGAGCCCAGTATTTGCCCAGACACTGAGTTTCTTTCAGCCTCTCAGACTGGCAGTGGTGACAGAGCCATCTGTCCTAACATTTTGCCCTCTGTAGTTGGCCATTAATTTTCCACAAGGACTCTCAGTGACAGCTCTCTCATAGTGACCATACTTGGACATGAGGGGTAGGACACACTTTAAGGGAGTAGGTTCAAACTTATGACCCTGAATCTATGGAGAAAGAGAAGCAGGAAAATTCATAGAAGAGCCAACAGTCGATGAAAAGTTAGAGATGCTGACTTGAGGAAACTGCTCTATTTACTTGGGTTACATTTTGTCTTGGAATCCTATGCTGTATCAGTATAATTCTTGATCCACATGTGTTGAGGCTTATAAACAATGGAACAATTATCTGAGTAAACAGAAAGGAAGTGATGCAGATAGGTTGTTCCTGAAATCCAGAGAAAGGACAAAAATGCAAACCTGTCTGTATCTTACTTTAAAGTGATTTTATATATATAAAATTGATTTCAGAGAGGGAGAAAGGGAGAGAGAAACATCAATAATGAGAGAGAATCATTGATTGGCTGCTTCCTGACACCTCACACTGGGGACTGAGCCCACAGCCTGGGGCACGTGCCTGACCGGGAAGTCCTGACCAGCAATCGATCTGTGACCTCCTGGTTACGTTACGCTCAACCACAGAGCCACACTGGCCGGGCTTTTTTTTTTTTTTTTTTTTTTTTTTTTTTAATGAACAAGAACCTACTTCCTAGTGTTCACTCTCTCTTTCTCTCTCTCTCTCATGCAGCTGTTCTACTCTCACTAGAAAAAAATATGCATAAAAAGAATATTCTACAAATATGCATAAAAATTGTCATTGTCATGCTATTTTCTTTCTGCTTGCACTGATGCTACAGGATACTCAAGTTTGGTTTTAAAGTTCTTGGTTTCATGAGGTAAGATTTTAAGGATATAGTTAAAATAATCTCTTGGAAATATTATTCTGGTAAAAAAGCATGAGAGCATTGTGAATATTCTTGGAAAACCACATCCAATTTTAGGGAGAATTTAATAATCTGCTTGGAATTATTTTTAGTTGTTCTGGAATTTTATAATCTCCAATGCTGCTCATAATAAGTGAGCTACTTTTTCTGGAGACAAAATGTCTTCATATGATTTTGGGACATGCACATAACGTAGAAACTTGGGCTCAGAACTTCAATTCTGTTCCCCCCCCCCTCTCTGTGTTATAGAAGGTAAAGCTTTGTATGCCTAAGATAATTTGCACAATGTCTTCTTAAAACTCAGGCTAGAAATCAGGCTAAAATCCAATTTGGGAAAGAAATTAATTAATCAACCTATTTGATTCTGGGTAATGAGAAAACAATTCTCAGAACAAAGAGTTTAAAACGACTATTTAAGATAATATCAGTACAACTCAGGGGTCACAGAAGAGAAGATTGAGAGATACATGAAAATTAAGAAGTTATAAAAAAAAAACAGATTAGGAGAAAGTACTTTCAATGTAATAAAAATAAAGAAAAATTCTCTGAATGTAAGGAGCTACTACAAAAATATACGAAGGAAACACCCAAATGAGCAAATAATATGGTTAGGCAATTCACAAAGGAACAGTAAAAGGCAAAAATAAATATATAAAAATGTGTTGTTCAGTCTTTCCTAAGCTAATGTTCATTGTTGAAATCCTAGTGGGTGGGGACAATATGCCAAATTTCTCAAACTTATTTCACCAAGAAGTCATAGTTCCGTGGAGCCTACTTGGCATGGCTGATTTGGGAATTACTCCTTGTTTTCTGTCTTGTGTGACGTGCTTTGTTTTTTTCTTCTTGGACATGCTAGTAATAAATTGTAAGGAGGATCAGTAGCTTTCTCTTTATTTTGTTTCTGTAAATATGCCATTCTCTAACCTATCCAATAAGAGCGACGTCACACGGCGATATGGGAATCCCAGTGTAGAGGTTGTCAGGACCATAAAGCATCTCTCATTAGAAACAATGCTTGCCTTTTTCTCTGACGGCCACAGGAGGGAGCTCAAAAGAGTCAGAGATTATCTTTTTTCTTTAATACAGAATTTTAGGCACCTTTAAAGACATGTCAACATAATTGTTGCTTTTTTTCAGGTTTATTTTCAAAAAGACTATTTTCAAGATCACCTAATGGAGAACAAAAGCACTGACAGAGCATCAACTCTCCACTGCCACAATAATTTAGGTGTGTGTGTGTGTGTGTGTGTGTGTGTGTGTAAGCCACAGTTAAAGGAGTGGTGAGTTATACTTCCTTAAATACATAGTATCTACATATATTATTTAGAAATTCTTTCAATATGGATATGTGTTTTACACTTTGCATTATAATTCCATATTACTTTACTTTGTTGCTCTTTATTTTTTCATATTTGGTCCTTTGGAGCTTATTCACTTGGGGGTTTTAAAAATTGTCTCCTGTGTCCTTTTACAATTTTCTAATTAAGTTTTTAAATGTTTGAGCACTTCCTCATTTTCTGGCACTGTAAGATGCTCCATGCCTCTCTTATATAGTTCATGTCCCACTCTCCAGCATCGGTTGTTTCTCAAAGAAGCTCTTTTCTTTTTATTGGAAGAGGGCATTTGGCACCAAGACCTGGCCAAGGTGTGCTCACTGCCTAAAGGTTGTTGTTACTTCTAGGCATTTTCAGCTGGCAGAACAAGGAAATGTATGTATGCAGGGAACCCAGGTATACACACAGTTGTTTATAAATATGTCTATATGTAACCATCATTATCTATGTTCAATTAAACATGCGTTCAGACTGATGTCTCCAATCCTAATCCACTACAAAATGGATCATTTTAGTTCCTTACCTTTGTTTATCTAAAAATTACCAGTCAAAGCATAAGAAATCTTCCTCTCACCCTTGGTCATCTATCTACTTAACTGTTGAATTTAAGTCAGATTATAATATATATATATATATATAATCACACACACACACACACACACACACACACACACACACACACACACACATATATATATATATATATATATATATATATATATATATATATATATTATACACACTAGAGGCCCGGTGCACAAAATCTGTGCACAGGTACGGTCCCTAGGCCTGGCCTGTGATCAGGGCCATCTTCCCCAGCTGCCCGCAGCAGGCCCCACCCTCTGCCACCCACCCCCAGTTCCCCGTTCACTTTCAGGTGATCAGTGCCTGATGGTCTGGGGAAGGGACTGAGAGTTTGGCTGTTCCCACCCGATCACCGGAACTGCCCTTGCCATGGGGGAGCCATTAGGTGACCACAGCCTGCCATCCAGGAAACAGACCAAGAGGTGGTCAGTGTGCCTCATTGTGAGTGGTCCAGTGGTCGTTCTGGTCATTCTGCTATTAGGGTCAAGTTGCACATTACCCTTTTATTATATAGGATATATATATATATATATATATATATATATATATATATATATATATCAGAATTCTAATTTGTATTCTCACAAGAAACCACTTTATCACCTGGAGTATACTGCGTATGTGCTGTTCCTTTTGCCTGCAGTTTTACAGATTCCACTCATTTCTAAAGCTACCAAGCGCAGCCTCTCTTCCTCCCTTCCAAACCTCCCCCCCAATTCAGTGAATTTATTTCAAACATTTGTAATAGATTGTTTTGTCACATTCTGCATCCCATCCTGTGATTCCCATCTTCTAAATGATTTTTAAAAAAATATATGCATTTATTAAGGTTCATCCTTTGTGCTGTAAAGTTCTATGGGTTTTTTTGTTTGTTTGTTTTTGAAAAATGCATACTGTGATGTGTCTACAATTATAGTCTCAGATAAAATAGCTTCACTGCCTTAGAAGCCACCTGTGCTGTTTCTAGTCAACCTCTCCTCCCTTCCCACAAGCCTCTGGCAACCACGGATGTTCTTGCCTTTGCTTTTTCCAGAATGTCATATACCGTAGTTGGAATTGTATAGTGTGCGCCTTTCAGATGCTGATTTCAAACCCATGCCGGGAGAAGCCAGGGCATTTACATATACCGCCCCTCCCCGAGGAAAATCCTGTACACGCGAAGCTGCTCCATAACCAGGCCATAGAAAAATGTCTCTGCAGCATTTGTTTACTCAATGTTTGCTGACTGATGGATGGATGCGCTCCTTCATTCAAATCAACAAATATGTTTTGAGCCGTCCCTACGTGGTGGACAGCTAGAAACACAGCGATGAATGAAAGCAGACAAGATCCCGGCTCTCATGGAGCTTCTGCTAGTCAGTGTAGCTGGGCGGTGAATGAATGAGTAAACACGACAACATTCTTTTAGGGTCGAGTCACAAATTCTTGTGGTCTTCCATTATTTGAATGAAATTTCATTTCGCCAGATGTTACTTGTGCTTTGACACTCACGAGTATTTTTCTTTTTTGTCCCACTTTAGAGGGATTTTGCCTTAAAAATCCCCACGCTTGGTCATGTGTGTGACTGCTGCCGGTCAGTGATTCTCCGACAGCTTATTGCATACATAATTGGGGGGGGGATGGGGAGGCTGCTTCTGCAATGAGCGAATGATTTTTCACTTCTGTTAGAGAGATCAAGCCATCACAGGGCTGCTAATCTGCCTATCTGCAAAAAATAGCCAGATACACACACATGTAAACATAAAAGGAAACGCTCATTATGGGCATAGCTCTCGCGTTTATCCCTCAGACCCCTCCATGCCTGGGAGCTGTCAGGCTGCACACGAATGCGCCGCGGCTTGAGGAATGGTCATGTTACCTTCCAGAGAGATGCTTTGTTAGCGCCCCGAACGGATTAGACATTTTCAACACCCTCCGGGCAGACCGGCCACATCTATTTCTACCTTGGTGCTCTGTTTATGGCCTGCGAGTGCCAAACATGCAGACTCAGTGAAAGTGTGCCCTCCGGGAGCCACGCGCGGCATCTCTCCTAACGAGCTGCGGAGGCATGGCTGCTATGCTGGGGGCATCCCGGGAATCCGGGCTCCGTGCTGGGCCCGGCGCCTCCGGGAGGAGGGTCAGGGACAGCCTCCGGGAGGGATGGTCAGGGACAGCCACCGGGAGGGAGGGTCAGTGACAGCCTCCGGGAGGGATGGTCAGGGACAGCCTCCGGGAGGGAGGGTCAGGGACAGCCTCTGGGAGGGATGATGGTCAGGGACAGCCTCCGGGAGGGAGGGTCAGGGACAGCCTCCGGGAGGGAGGGTCAGGGACAGCCTCCGGGAGGGATGGTCAGGAGGAGCTCTGGGTGTGGCCCGTGGTCAGACTTCACAGTCTCCTTTGGAGGGGAAGGGGGCAGATGCCAACATGTGGCATCCCTGGGGTAACTGGGATTTGTGGGAGCAGTCTTGGCCCCCGTGGGCCCAGCCAGACCTCTAGGATGCCCCAGCATTGGGCTTCTGTCGTTCTGTGGCCCAGGAAACAGTGCTGAATTCCCAGTGGCTTGTACCTTGCCCATGTTACATCCTCCATCGAATCCAAATGAAAAAATAAATAAATAAAAAGAGATAGAGATAAAGAGATAGAGATAGAGACAGAGATAGAGACAGAGATAGATAGATAGATAGATAGATAGATAGATAGATAGATAGAGAGAAATGGTCCCTGTTTGCCTTTCTGTTTCAAAGCTAGCCCTGAAGCCCGCCAAGGGCAGCGGGGGTGCAGGGACGGGGGCAGGGGGAGGGCGGGGAAGGAGGGAATGAGCCTGGCTAAATGGAAAGTGTTGAGATGATTCAAAGGGCTCATGCTGACAGAGCAGCCAGCGGTGGCTTGCCCTTCGGTGGCCGTCTCCTAGTGGCGGCTATTCTGGGCGCTTGGAAAGCCTGCCGGCCCTGAAATATCTCTTTGTGCCATCCTGCCAGGTTCTGTCATTCTCGCCCCGAGAGCCATCCTCTAGTTAAAGGTATTGTGTCTCCGGGAGGCCCGGGCTACACTGCAGCCACCCGTGGGCAGCCCAGACGGTTAACCCGTGGTGGCCCGTCAGCCCGGAATCCGGCCGCCGGGCACGGCCACCAGCTGTTGGTAACCCAACACGGCCTCGCTGAGAGAAGCTCTTTGACAGCCTCTTCACATAAGTGGGGGCGATGGGTGCCACAAAGCTCTGGATCAGGCCGAACGGCTTCCACAGGAGCAGCCAGATCGCCCGGTGATGGCGTCCCCTTCTTCTCCTCCCCGGGCCGGGGAAGATGGCACTTTAGGTACAAGAGGAGGGCAAGTGGCATCGAGGAAGGGCACCTGGGTTCATGGATGAGTGGGGCTCCATGTGGAACGGGGGCATCCTGGGCCACACCCTCCACCAGGCCGCATCTCTAGGGAAGAAGACAGCTGTCTGGCCAGCTGGTTTGGTGCCCCCCGTGTCCTGTCACTGGTCAGGAAAATGCCGGAGGGTCTCACTGTAATGCAACTACCTCTTTGGGGAGAGGAGGCTCCGTTCGCAGGGAGGGACAAGAAGGCATTTTTGAGAACGGAGAGCACTCATGACAATGAGACCATTTCGTCTGGGAGCTTGGTATGCTGCAGCTGCGTGTGAGAAAAACATTCTTCCCCAAGTGCGGGGCTACTGCCCCACCCCAAGGCCTGTTCTGGGGAAGCTTCCCCCTCAGTGTGACTAGAGGGTCACTTGCTCTCTTCGTAAAGCTAAATTCTTAGGATGGTATCTGGGGTTGCCTTTCTCTCCTCTGACTTGGCTTCTCATTTTTCCCGGTCTGGGTTCCTCTCTCTGCATTCCCTTCAGGGCGTGGAAAGCCTGCCCACGTGCTTCCCTCTGCTTTCCTGACTTTCTGTTGGGGGCTATTGCGTGGTTCAGATTCCGGCCACGCAGAAGAGTTCAGGGAGCCTTTCCTCCCCGAGAGCAAGCTGCTGGGTGGGTGAGCAGATCCCTGTGCCTCACAGGAAGCCCACTATCGGGTAATAATTTAGGAGCAGACTCCCCGAGGCATTCTGCTGGTGAGTCTGCCCTGAAGGCAGCAACCATGGGCCACCGACAGAGAAAGCGTAGAGAGCAGGGTCCCTCAGTGGACAAACAGGAAACAGGACTGTGCCAAAGAGCGAAGAAACGGGGGAATAGGGACTCCAAAATCAAGGACTATTAGGAAGTGTCAATGAGTACTCAACAGAATTGGATATGAAAAGAAGTCATACAGATTTGAGTTCAAAACTTGATGGCTGTGCCACCTTGAAGTTACTTAATGTCTTTGAGCCTTAACTTTTTTTTTTTTTAACAAATAAGATGTAAATAATATCTTTACAAGGTGTCATTTTCAGTAGAGTGGTGGATGAAGTTTGGCTAAGAAGTTAGGAAGTGAAGTCTAGTTGGAAAGGGAACTAGAGTTATTGTGCTAACTTTTGGCGCAGGTGGGGTTGAAGTGTGGGGCTTTTAGAATGAAGGAATCTTGAGCATGGGTCAAATTTGGAGAGAAGTTAGAGACATGATATTCAAGAAAAAAGGCAAGCCTATATGATAGAGGTAATATGCAAATTGACCATCACTTCAACACACAAGATGGCCGCTCCCATGTGGTCAAAGATGGCAGTCCCCCTGTGGACACAAGATGGCTGGCAGGGGAGGGCAGTTGGGAGGGACCAGGACTATAAGGAAGGGCAGTTGTGGGCAATCAGGCCAGCAGGGGAGGACAGTTGGGGGCAACCAGGCCTACAGAGGAGGGCAGTTCGGGGGGACCCAGGCCAGCAGGGGAGGGCAATTGGAGGCAACCAGATTGCAGGGGAGGACAGTTGGATATCCTTTGAGGGGTACCAGATTGGAGAGGGTACAGGATGGGCTGAGGGATACACACCCCCACCTTCCCATGCAGGAGCACCAGGCCTTTAGTCATTTATAAATCTAGTTGCTAAAGGACTTACTAGGAGGTAGATGTAATCTCAAGAGCAATGCTATCATCAGAAGGGAGCAAAGACATCTCCTCCTTTGAAAGAAGGGGAAGCTCTGAAGGGATGCATACAGATTTTATCAGTTTGGAAGAAGTGAAAACAGAGGGCAACGTAGAAAGAAATTTTGAGAGATTTTTAGGAATTTGAGAGATTGCTAGTGGATTTTGATCTATGGAGAGCATTGGTAGTGAATATAGAATCCTGGCCTTTGGATGAAAAGTAAAGCCTTAAAAAATCAGAAATCCATGAAGCCAAAGCCTTTTATAATCCATCAGCCAGCCCCAGTCCAAAACCAGTTTGTTCTCACTCTGAGGCAACGGAAAGAGCTTGCACCGGAATGTAAATCCATTGTATCACTGAGGGCCCTAGTTAGTTCAGTCACTTTTCTTTTCCTCAGCAAGACTTTTTCAGCGATAGAAGGTGTGTGTTCTTTTACATTCTGGTGGGAGCTCCTTGTCCTATCACAGAACGCTGGCACATAGTTTCCACGCTTAGCCATGCTAGATCGGCTGTGTAGAGTTGCAGTAGTTAAATGTGGGGGGTTTTGATGATTGTAACAGCTGAGGCTGAGCTAGCTTATAGCTACGGTCTGAATGTTTGTGTTCTCCCCAAATTCAAACTTTGAAATTCTAACCCCCAAACATGATGGTCTTGGGCGGTGAGGCCTGTGAGAGGTGCTTAGGTCACGAGCGTGAAGGCCTCATGCGTGCACTTAGTGCCTTATAAACGAGGTTGCAGAGGGACCCCGGCCCCTGACACCATGTGAGGACACAGCAAGGGAGAGACGGACAGAGAGCTCTCACCAGAACGTGACCGTGCTGGTGCCTTAACCCTGGACTCCCAGCCTCAGAACCGTGAGAAATATATTTCTGCCATTTCAGAGTCACGCCGTGCACGGCGTTTTGTTGTAGCAGCCCAAAGAGGCTAAGACTCCACTACAGAAGGTTTGGGAGAACACAAGAAGTGGGAAGAGCAAATTGTAGGCAGAGAAAAAAACTTTCAGAATTCCAAATGTCGGGGACTTGGGGAGTGCTTTAATATCACGGTTTTAGGGAGGCAGCAAGGTGAGTGCTAGCAAGAAAGCCCCTAAATGGAGTGTAATGGCTTTAGGATTCCAATCAGAAGTTTAAAACATTCTCTTTCCAGGTATGGTGAGGACAATGCTCTATGGCCATGTGAGCTTCTGAAGTTCAGACTGCGTGGATTTCTATCTCATCTCCATCATTGCCTGGTTGTTGTCCTTGAGCAAAAGACACTTTGCTGACACTGTTTTCTCTTCAGTGGGGAGGTGGATAACTATGTTCCCAACCACCCAGGCTGACAAGTGTAAAGCTCATGGTACACTACCAAGCACATATTGAACACCTAATGAAAACGACTTCCTCTTGTTTCTCATTGCCACTGCCATAGCCAGAGTAGAAGGCCTCCTGATTTCGCTATAACAGCCCTCTCCCACAGAACTTTCCATGAGGATTAAAATGTTCTCTAATCTACACCTTCCAAAATGGTAGCCATTGTGTAGTTCTGTGTGGCTACTGAACACTTGAGAAGTTAGCTACTGCAACTAAGGAAGTGACGGTTTAGTTTCACATAATTTTAGTTAACTTAAAATAGCCACATGTGGCTAGTGGCTACCATATTGAACAGCATGGTCTTACAGGCATTATTATTTTAATTGTTCTAATATTTTTCCAGCCTAGACACCATATTGCTATCTGAGTTAACTTCCTGGGCTATGATTCTTGTCATGTGATTCTCTCATCTCAAACATCTTAGAGTTTTCAACCAAACAACATGAAGTAAGGTAAGGTCTGAGCAAGGGAGGAAGAGATCAAAAGAGGAAAGGACACAGAGTAAACATGTGATCTAAATATCTATATCCAGAGAAACAGTATATATATATATATATATATATATATATATATATATATATATATATATATATCTTAGAGATTTATTTTAGGGAATTGTGGAGGCTGGTAAATCCAAAATCTGCAGAACAGGCCAGCAGCTTGGAGATCTAGCAGAGACTTAATTGTGTGGTCCAAAAGCCAACTGCTGGTAGTATTCCTTGTAATTTTTTTGGGGGGGAATCTCAGGTTTTTTTTTCTTAAGACCTTCAACTGATTGGATGATACCCAACCACATTATGGAAGGTAATCTGCTTTGCTCAAAGTCTACTCATTTAAATATCAATCTCATCTTTAAAAAAACCTTCACAGCAACTGACCAGATATTTGAGTACCATGGTCTAGCTGAGTTCACACACAAAATTTACAATCACACCTGGTAATACCTCTGTCTAGACATTTGTCACTAACTCATGGTGCCCAAGAAGAAGCAAAATAGCGCTTTCCAGTGTGGAGACAGCCATCCTTTCTGCCATGCATAGGGTGAGCATTCTTTTTCCTTCAAAACCTCTACATCCTTGGCTCTGGCTGCAATGAATCAATGCCTCTCTCTCTCTCTCTCTCTCTCTCTCTCTCTCTCTCTCTTTCTCTCACTCACTCTCTCTTTCTCTCTCTCTCTCAATAAAATACATATCCTTGGGTAAGGATTCAAAAACACACACAACAATAAGCCCCTATACCTTACCCCGTAGCATTTCTACTGACCACACCCAGATCTTTGACCTTTGACTTGTTTATGAATACACAACAGGACCGTGTTGTCTTGGTTCTGCCCACGTGGATTCTTATCAGCCTGGTTATCTGAGCGTTGCCCCTGGTGCTGGGCCTGCAGGGTCTTGGCCAGCAATGTGAGCAGCTTTGGTGTCTCCTGTGCCAAGCCCGGCCTGGTTAAAACCAGGGACATGGAGGTGAAAAGCTTTATATCTTGTTATCAGGTCATTGAGTCCTTTAGTCTCTGCCTCACTCTGAGATGTGACAGTGTTACTAACAGCTTGAGCCCAATTTGATTTACTGGCGAAATTAAATTCTATACTTCCACAATGATGTCAGTATTTCCTGGGTCTTAAAAGAAAAATACAGGCAGAGCAGCAACTGCAAGCTTAACTGGTTAATCCATAAGTTGTCCAGGCCAGTTGCTCTCTGGATGTCAGGAGAGCAGGGTACTGGCCATCCAGCTCTGGTGAGCATAAAGAGAAGCCTCTTCTTGAAATGTCCAGGGCAGGCAAGCCAGTCTCAACAATAAAGATTTTTTTTTTAATTCACAATTAAAAAACAAAACAAAATACACACCCTTTCAAAATGCTCTTGAGAAAGACTGAGCTTTGCATTTCTGAGTGTCTTTTATTGATAGGATTATTACTAAAGCAAGTTTTTCTTTTGCAGAGAAAGGAGGAAGCTTTTTTAAATGAGGAGATAACTGAGGCACAACTTATTATTATTATTATTGGTTCTAATTTAATAAATCTGGTTGGCTTAATGATATGAACATGACAATATGTTAAGTACTGTGAAGATAAATAAACTAATGTGAACATTATTGCACTCTTTTAAATGATTTCTGTCATTCTCATTCTACTTTAGGAAAACCAAGCTATGGAAAAAGCTGTGATGCAGTTAATTAAAGCACCATGGGTATAATCACAACTTTGCTCTGAAAAATATTGACATCGGGGGAAGGTCTCGGAGGGTCCATTTTAAGTGGGCCACACGACCCACCCGCCTGGTAAGTGGAACTAATGGGAAAGGCAGGATTGTAAAATCTGAGCGTCCAGGGTCTCCAGAAAACTTAGATTTTTACCCATGAAAATAAAACAGGACTTCCAACATGTAAACCTACTACTTCTTTGTGTACATATACAGAGTGACTCTTTTAGTCACTCTCAAGTTTGTTTTACTCTTTCAACTTGAAATTGAGCAACCCATTTGGCTCAAAGGCCTTTGGAGGTGGTGGAGGGGAGAGGGGGATAAATTGACTTCAACCGAGGATGGGTACCCCTGTTAAAGAGCTACTTCAATTACATTAAAGAATTTTGTATGTATATAAAGTATCCAGTTGCAATTTGGAAAAACACTGTGGACCTTGGGCATAGAATAAGGATGAAGAAGTCCAATTAGTGTTGCATGTACATGACCTTGCTTCTGGGTGAGCAGCTGAACCCCAACCAGGTGTTCATGATGGCCAGTTGCAGATCCCCAGAGAGAGGCGACAGAGACACAGAAGGTTCGATTCCGGTCAAGGGCATGTACCTTGGTTTTGGGCACATCCCCAGTAGGGGGTGTGCAGGAGGCAACTGATGGATGATTCTCTCTCATCTATGTTTCTAACTCTCTATCCCTCTCTCTTCCTCTCTGTATAAAACCAATAAAATATATTTTTTTTTAAAAAGAAAAAAATCCGATGGGAACAGAGTACATCTGAGAGAACAGAAAGTGAGGCAGAGGTTGGGATAAACGTCTGGAAGTGGAATGCCTGGGACGTAAGTTTCACTTTTTAAGAAAATGCCAAGAAGTTTCCAAAATGGTTGCACCAATTTTCATCCCCAACAGCAGGTTATAAGAGTTTCAGTGGTCCAATCTCTTTGCTGAAATGCAGTGTGGCCAGAATTTTTCATTTTAGTCATCCTAATATATATGCAATTGTATCTTATTGTGGTTTTAATTTGTATTTTCCTAATGTCTAATTAGCTTTCTGTATATCTGCTTTTCTCTATTCAAATATCTTGAATAAATATATAAACTATATAATAGGTGTGACATTACATATATATTATATATATTGCATATGTATTATGTATAGCAAATATATCATCTCAAATATATGGCTTCACATTTTATTTTTTAATCATGACTCTTGAAGTGGAAAGGCTTTAAATCTTGAAGTCCAACATCAAATTTTCTTTTGTGTTTTCTGTCATTTGTGGCCTTTCTAAGAAAACATGAGTTCGCTTGTACCCCCCGGTGACAAAAAATTGCTGCATTTTCCATAAATAAATATTCCATACCTTTACTTCCATGCTTTGGCATGCACAATTTCATTTCAGTGTTATATTAGAGCATAATATTTTAAAGGTATTTTAACCACAATTAAAGATTCAGATTGAGTTCAATTCAAATAACTCAACCCAAAGTAGCAAACCCATCTTTGAATGGACTCATTTGGAAAATCCATCATTAAGCTCACACTTGCCCTGCCTCCTCCTGCCGGTGGGCAGTGCCCTGGGGAAGTGCTGGCATTCACCCACTGGTCCCCATCCACTCCCTGCTGACATGTGTCACCATCACAGCCCTGGTCTCTGCCTGGGGGAGGAGACAGGAAGGCAGAGACAAGGAAGGTGGGGAGAGAGCTGCGCGGAATAGGGAAGGACATTTTGCCCAAAACCATAGCCCTGGTGAGAGCCAGCTGCAATTTGAATTTAACTTTGTCTGCCCTGGGCAGGACAAAGCGTTTTCCACCTAAAGAACTTTCTTTTGACTGCAACAGTTGCTATTTCAGAGTGTTAAAATCTGTGGATAAGGAAAACACTTTTTAGAAAAACTGAGCTGTGTGTTGGTGTGAAGATGGAGGAGGGTTTGATGTTGAACTATGGAAGAGGAGAAAAAAAATATTTAGAAAGCTAAAGGTGTCTCCTATAGTGAGCGCCCATTTGCTTCATATTTAAGTAGGTCGCATTTTAATGAATACATCCTATTTCTGTAATGTGACAAGCCTACAGGAATGTTCAGAATCTAAAGTGACCAGAAAGCTAAATTGAGGACACATGATATTACCATCTTCATCCATAATAGGTTATTTTAAGTTTACATAGCCCAAGCAAAAATATTCGCTAATTGTGTTCCATTTTTGTTTTAATATACAGCCCCCCCCCATGTCCTTTTCAAACTCCAGGGCACCCCTTGCAGCTGTGTTGAAGGACTGAGTGACAGGAGGGAAAGAGGTGTTAAAGAGTTGACATTCTGGGGCCATAAAAGACAGCAAATGCGGTTGAGCTGGGAGCTGGGGAAATTGCTGCCTTACGGAATTCCAGAAGGATTTAGTCAATTTGATTTTGTGTTTGACTCTCAGTAATGGGAGACATTCCAACCAACCCCACTGCTCTTTGCGGCTCAAATGTATTGCTTTCTGGCCACCGGCTGGGTGGCTGGGACTTGGCAAGAGTGAGAAATTGTCTCCCAAAGAGTTTCAGAGTTTTGAGTGCCTGAAGGAGGGTCGAGTGCTCCCTTTGGAGCAGGAGCTAAAAAGGCATTGCGGAGACCTGTCAGCGGAGAGCCGAGACACCTGCTTCAGCATCCTCTGCAACAATGTCATTCTCCGAGGTGCCTTATGGGATTTAGGATTTAAAAGGTTCTAAGCGACTGAAATGGGAATCGAATTGGGAACATGGAGTTAGCTTGTACCTCAGCAGCACCATCACTCACAGTCCACAAAGAGTTAGCTTGTACCTCAGCAGCACCATCACTCACAGTCCACAAGGGTGGCGGCAGCCACCACCAAGAAGTTTGCAGGCACCTGATTGCTAATCTTTCACGGTACCCTCGCGCCTCTCTGATTTCTACTCATTCCTTCAACAAATATTCACTGAGAGCACATCAGGAGCCAGTCCCTGTTGCAATTGCCAAGCAACATGCCTCCCCTGGAGGAGATGACATTTGGGGTATTGGAGACAGAAAATAAGCAAACACACAAATATTCTATGCCAAACGGGGGTAAATACTACGGGAAAAGGAATACAGGGTTAAAGGGATAGAGAGGCAGTTTTTGGGGTAGCACATTTTAAAGTAGAAACAAAATTTGCACTTCATAAATGTATATTGGTCACCATGTATTACAGCAAACCAAGATGACCGAGACAGACACCATGTTTATGTGACAATATCTGTGCATACTGTGTTTTCAAATATGTTTTCTTGCCTGGCCATCATGACTAACCCATGTGGGAAACAGGACAAGTATAATTCCTCCGGGAATACTGGAACTTGGGAGGGTTAGTGGTCTGTTCAATGATATGCAATTGGTTAGATGCAGAGCTTAAACTTCAGTCATATCCTTTTTTAATAATATATTTTTATTTATTTTCCACAGAGAGGAAGAGAGAGGGATAGAGAGCTAGAAATGTCGATGAGAGAGAATCATCGACCAGCTGCCTCCTGCACACCCCCTACTGGAGATCTGCCCGCAACCAATGTACATGCCCTTGACTGGAATGGAACCTGGGACCCCTCAGTCCTCAGACCGACGCTCTATCCACTGAGCCAAACCGGTTTCGGCTTCAGTAATATCTTATACCATGCTTATATCACATCCATTTTTTTTTGTCATTCACTCTTAATCTACCCTCCTGACAAAACCAAAAGTCATATATTGAGAGTGTTGTAGTGAATAAATGATCAGCTTATGTAAAATTGGATTGTTTGCTTTTCTTTGACACTTGGGCACTCACCGTCCTTTTCAATGTATTTAGTGATGTATCTTATGTATTCATTTGGTGATTCCACTCATGTATTCCCCAAATGTCTTGGATGAAGCCAGAAATTCTCTTGGAGATCTTTCAATAATGTTAAAATTCTTTTCTCTATTTTTGTTGGGGGCAGGGGAGGATGGAGGTTGAGAATTCATTTTAAAAGATACCTAGCCCATAGTAGATAGTAAATAGTAAATCAACACACTTAGCCATGCTGAGGGGCAGCTTAGCAGTAAGTCAATCCACATAAAAATAGATTGTCATTGTGCTGGGTGGCTCACATATATTACCTTGACTCGTCCTTGCAACAATACCACACAGTAAGGGCCCTCCCCACTCCATTTGCAGATGAGAAAAACGAGGCTCAGGGAGAAAAAAGTAATTGTGAAAATTCACATACCCAGGTCTATAAAACCAGAGCCTAAATCCGTGTGTCTCCAGCTTCTTTCCTCAACAAATCAGGAAGTCAGAGCTGTTTTCTTGCCATCATATTGGTAACAATGAGCTGTGAAATTCAGTTTTTCATGTCTTTTGTTTACTTTATTATTTTTTTTATTTCTTAACCTGAAGCAGATGGGCCCCAGAGACTTTAGGTCTGGTCCCAGATCATGGTTGTTTCCATCAATCTGCTCTTCATTCATGCCCACAAGCTGACACCTCTTGATGTCTGTTCACAAACACGCATTCTGCTGAAACTCAGCGCTTTCTAAAATACTCTCTTGCCAGTGGATCTTAGAGATTTTCCAACAGCTGAGTGCTCCGGACAGACCTCCCTCCCTCCCTACACTTCCTGTTAGCGAGTCAACCCGTCCAGATTCCGCCCAGCCTGTGGGAAGGTGTACATGGAGAGCAACCATGGGGGAATCTAATTTCAGAGGACTTTCAGGGATCAAGCCGGCCAGCACAGTTGCTGAGCTGAGATTGGATGTGACATACTTGAGCACCTCCAACTATTTTGGTGACCTGAACTTCTGAACCTTTTGTCTTCCCAGGCTCGCTCTTCTGTGATGTAGCTCACGGGCCAACCAAGAAGTGACTGGGACCTTGGAGATGTGAAAGCCAACTGATATACAGATTAATAAAAGCTAAGATTCTTGAAAAGAAGGAAAAAGACAACCCAGAGTTATTCCTTGATCACCACTTGTTAAAGGTTCTATTTCCCACTTGCTAAAAATATTCGAATAAATGGGAACTGAGTTTGATATGGAGCCACCAAACAAAAAAATCAATAACAAAAATGCCGTGTCTATGTTTCTACACCGACATTGCCATCATCCAATGGGCCAGTGACAATAGCTTCCCAAAGTGGCCTGTGGTCAGGTATAGGCCTTTTGCCTTACCGCGTGTTTCCCTCTTGATGTCATGCTCCCTCCTCTTTGGCATTTTACTAGATCTTGTGGGTCTCTGCCAAGGGCACCAGACAAGCTTTCTGTCAGGAGTTTTTCCAGGCTGGCAGCCAAAAGAGTGGCTCGGGGTTGTCCAGAACCTCCTTAACTGTTCTTTTCGGCCCTGATGGTTTATGATGGAGGTGGGAGGGTGCAGGACACAATGGCGGGCGTCATATAGTGGCTTCCTGACTGTTGGTTCTCGCAACCGACGTATAGAAATCTATAAGGAGAACGTGGGCTTCCATGCCAAGCATGCAGGGGGTAGCCAGAAGGAAGATTTTAAGACTGTGGGAGTGGGAAATACCTGCCAAATTGATTCTCCTCATCAAAGGAAGAAAAAACCCTCTAGTTTTGCTAATGTGAAAGCTTCAGTGGTAGCCAGTCAGGAGCCTGGTAATTGAGTCTCTATGTTCATGGTGGCGTTCACGTGGTGTGAGGCCGCTGGACCTTCATGGACCCAAGGTGGAAAGTGGAGCTACGTGTCAGTAAGCAGTCTTCTTTAAAGTGTGGAGCCTTTTCACCGTGGCATCGTTCGGTTTCACAGCTCAGGTTGCTTCCCAGCTAATATTTTTCCATCCAGAGTTGCAATGGGCACCTTGGGGTGTTTTGGAAACGCCTTGAAACCATCATGTTTTTGCTCACAGACTTCCACTAGCATCTCAATCCATTTAAGATCAGATCACCCTGTATTAATCTCTGAAATATTACCATCGGTTGGAATGCGAAATGAAGCTGCGATGAGGCCAGACTCAGTTAGTTTACCTCAAAAGATTAAGCAGCTACCTTACTGACTTCTAGTGTATTCAATTTTATTTTATTTATTTTTAAAATATATGTTATTGATTTTCCACAGAGAGGAAGGGAGAGGGATAGAGAGAAACATAGACCAGCTGCCTCCTGCACACCCCCTACTGGGGATGTGCCTGCAACCAAGGTACATGCCCTTGACCGGAATTGAAACTGGGACCTTTAAGTCTGCAGACCGATGCTCTACCACTGAGCCAAACCAGTCTTGGCTAGTGTATTCAATTTTAAAATATCAGTTGGCTGGGTATGTAAATTTATATCCCCAGTTCCTTTTCACCTAATTTGAATTTGTTTGTCTTGGTCTCTGTTTTGTACTGTTTTAAGGAGGCTGGAAGATCCTTCTCCATTACATCCTGTGGGATTTATTTCATTTGAATTTTGACTTGCCTGTTTATCCACAGGGTACCTGAAGCTGACAACTGAGTTCGCAAAGCATAATTCAATAACAAACAAGCCACCTCAGAATTTTTTTTTTTTTAAATGATTTTTTCATAGATTACCGAAATCCTGTCACATTCTGCAGCGCAGTGACAGCGCGCCTTCGGCAAGATGAAGCCATTGCTTTATTTTTAAAGCTCGCTTATGTCAACGCTTTCTATCCATGACTAGGTCGTTCACCATTATTCAGCAGTGAGATCAGCGTTCTTTTCTTTCCTAGAGCTGCTTGCCATTTTCTCAACACCTGCCTTGCAAGTGACAGCTCCGTGGGTGTCCTCATAAATTACAAATCATGTGCCTTGGTCCTGATGCCCTGGGACAGGCACAAAGTTAGAAACGGCCCTGTAACTTTAGAACGGTGGCGGCAGGGTGGGACAGCTGAGTGGAGGACAGAGAGGCACACCAGCAGGGGTTCTGTTAAGACACTAGCAGGCCGCCTGCCTGATGCCGGCGGACACCGTGTCCAGTCTGGGTGGGGAGTTGAGTAGAGGTTGCAATAGAGAAAGCAGCAGCCCGCTGGCAGAGGGCAGGGGAGGGACATCTGAACTGAAGGTCATGGCTTTTTTTTGTTTCCCCCCCACATAAATTCTTTTTTCTTTAAGTCCTTATTGTTGAAAATATTGCATAGGTCCTCTCCCCCACCCTCCATTAACCTCTTCTGCCTCCACAACACCCCCCCAGGCCCTCACCACCCCATTGGCTGTGTCCGTGGGCTATGCATATATGCATACAAGTTCATTGGTTGATCTCTTCCCATCCACTCTGCCCTGCCTTCCCTCTGGGGTTCAACAGTCTATTCATGCTTCTTATTGTTGTTTTTTTTTCTTTTCAGGGGAAAATCCAGGATTGTGATCCTGGGGTAAAATAAACTCCCATTGACCATCCTCACTTTATTTAAGAAATTACTGGATTGGCTAAGACTGATAATAACTTTCTGATATCTGAAAGGAATAAGGATTTTCCATTTCTTTTTTTCTTTCGACTTTCTCTGGCTGTGCAACAGCCAGAGAAAATCACCCCAACATGTAGTGCCTTCATACAGCCATTTGTTATTTTCCATGGCTACAGGTCTGCTGGGCAGTCCCACTAGTTTGTGCCACAATCAGTTCAACTCATTCAAGAATCTATAGTCAGCCTGGCTGGTGTTGCTCAGTGGTTGAGCATCTACCTATGAACCAGGAGGTCACAGTTTGATTCCCCGATCAGAGCACATGCCTGGGTTGTGGGTTTGATTCCCAGAAGGGGGCATGCAGGAATCAGCTAATCAATGATTCTCTCATCATTGATGTTTCTATCTCTCTCTCCCTCTCCCTTCCTCTCTGAAATCAATAAAAATAAACAGTTAAAAAAAAATAATCTATAGTCAGTAGCAGGTCCACTAGGCAGCACTGCTAATCGTGGCTGAATTTTCTCACATATCTGGTGCTTCAGCTGGGGCAATGGGCAGACGTAACTGTTCCACACGTCACGTCCTGTAGCAAACTGCCCTGAGCATATAGTCACTGAGCATAGCAATATGAAGAACATTGGAAATGTTCTTCCAAAGCTTTATAAAGTCTCCGATTCTGTCATTTGCTGTTGTCCCATTGGCTGAAGCAAGTGACATGGCGAATCCCGCAGTCAGTGTGGAAGGGGGCCGCCCATGAATGTGGATACAGGGAGAAGTACGTTTCCTTGAAAATCAGCCATCCCAAATAGTTCAAAAATTAGTTTTCAGATAAAAAAGAAAACCAACAGTCCACTACAGATAATGATATAAAACACTTAGCTCCTGTTAATATTGGGCAGCTTTCAAGGAAGGAAACTTTTATACTGACCAAGAAAAATGCGGGCAGTCTGGAAGATCCCTTCCATCCCTTCTCCCAACCTGTCACGTGTTACTCCTCCGCTGAGGTCTATTTATCATATTAGGATGAAGACACAAAGGTCATGTTTTTACAATTCCTTGGATATATTACAACAGTAGAGTCTACTATTTCTGCTTTTTTTTTTTAATGAGAAAAATATAAGGTTAGATGGAAGACTAAGAGCCTCTCTTTTCTTCCTTGACCCGAAATATGTGTTTTCCAGGGATGGAGGCTACAGTTGACCTGCACTGATATGTAATGGTGCATTCCTAGGATAAATGAGGTGCTTTGCTGATGCTACGCCTAGCAAGAGAACAACGAATCAAGTTTCCTGACAAATGGATTTTACCAGGTGTCTAGTTTGGTCATGATGATATAGGATTCTCCCTTTTGTCCCCCTGCTGGAGTGGAACTAAGACACAGGGCCACACAGGCAGACATGCTCTATGCTCTGATTTAAAAGCAAACCTCATTTTCTCCAAGACAGAACAACATAGTCTGTGGCCTTGTTGAGCTCCGTCTGCCCTGTTCTCTCAGTGCAGCAGCGGCAATTCTAGGACCACCTAGTGTGTGTGTGTGTGTGTGTGTGTGTGTGTGTGTGTGTGTGTGTGTTTGAATCAGTAATTATACAGCTGTCAGTGCTTCACTTTCCAGGACTACACCCTGATACAATCTGAAAGTTGGGGGACAGTTCAGTGGCTCTGCATGAGTGGGCCAGCAGCATCAGAATCACCCGGGCACTTGTTAGAAGTGCAAATTCTGGAACCCTCGCTAATACCCATGGAATCTAAACTCTTCAGCGGGGTGGTGGGAGAGGGAGCCCTGCAATCTGTATTTTAACAAACCTTACGGGTTGATTACGGTGCCTCCTAAAGTCCGAGGACCACTCATTTGGAGCTTCCATGGCTGTGCTGTCCAATATGGTAGCCACTGGCTGCATGTGGCTATTTACATTTAAATTACGTAAAGATGAAATGAATTGTAAAATCCAGTCCCTTAGCCACAGTAGCTATATTTCAAGTGCTCAGGAACATGTACCTATGGGCTACTGTATTAGATGGTACAAATATGGCAGTATTTTATTCATCACTGTAGAAAGTTCTATTGGACAGCTCTGTTCTATAGTGTCTCAAGTTCCCAGCTAACTTTCTGAGTCTCGAGGTCTGCCAAGTACTCCTCTCCAGGGGGTCTTGGCTTTCATAGACTCAGGATCTTTTGTTATCTTGAGTATCTTGGCATAATGAGGGCTTCCTTTCCTCCTTGACTATCTCCTATTTGTCATCTGTCCTTTGAGGGTGGAGGTGGAAATCAGGCTACCCATTGGTCACATTCCACTCACAGATGTATTAATTGGTGCATTATGTTTAATAATGGAATCAATCTCCAAAATTAAAAATTGGAATATTTTACAAAAATTTCCATTGCTCGCCCAGTCAGCGTGGCTCAGTGGTTAAACATCAACCCATGAACCTTAAGAGGTCACTGGTTTGATTCCCGGTCCTAAAACATAACAGGAACACATTAACTACTTTTTAAATGTTGATTATGACTATATTAATTCCCAGATAATTCAAATATGTATATATGTACACACACACACACACACACACACACACACACACACACACACACATACACACACACACCCTTTCTTATTCTTTTATATATTTGTTTAGGAAATTATGTTTCATTCTTTTAAGTGAAGAGTCATGAACATTGACAGTATGTCTGTGTCTTTTTCTTTTTGTACCAATTTAAAAGCATCTTGTATAGTGTGAATGCTTGTATCAGTTAGCTAATGTTCCAATGACAAACATCCCAGAATTTAAAGGTTTAAAGTGACAACAATTTATTATTTCTTCCAAGTTTACATTTTGTCTAAAGAATCTCACTGATTTTGGCTGAACTTGCTTATGGATATGCTAGCTAGTTGGTTGGGGCTGACTGTCCTCTGACAGCCTTGTCCAGAATATTGTGACACTACCCATGCAGTGTCACAATGATATGGCAGGCTGCCAAAGAGAAAAAGTAAATATGCAAATTATTTTTCAAAGTTCTGCTTGTATAATTTTTGCTACTTTTCCATTAGCTATGGCATATAAATAGCCAATCTCAAAGTTAGTGAGGAAAGGCATCACCAAAGGTTATGGAGACCAGGGTGTAAAAATTAAGGCAATCAAACCATCACAATGCTTACAAATACATAAGGATGGTTACATTTTACATGCTGAAATAGAGTAAATAGAAGATGCCTCTTTTCTCAAAGGTATATTATGAACTCAACTCAGTTTAGTGAATCCTATTTAATTCAGTTTAAAGTCAGGATAATGATACCTATTATATAGGCTGTGTGAAAATTATGTTAAGTGATTAATACACAGTCCTTTTATAGTTTGGCACAAAGTCGCCATCAATATTTTTCTTTTTCTTTTTTTTCTTTGTTTTACCCCCCTTATGTTCTAGACTCCTATGGAAACACTCTCACTGCCTAACCATGTTATATAAAATTACTGAGAAATGTTTTGGTGATAGATAGATATATTTGTGAAATGAATCAAATGATTTAGACATACAAAGATAATGTCACCTTGAAATGTCTTGAGGAGAAAATTCTCATATTGTATAAAATCAGTGAAAAGCACAATTCATCATTATTACATATCACGGTCTTTGCCAGGAGTTGTGAGCACAATCTGATCCCACGTACTTTGTTTTATGTGAAGATGTTGCTTAGTAACCTTGTGTTAAGGGAGAATGGACAAGAAAGCCATCTCAGGCATTTCTAACCTAGGTCAGCACCATTATATGCTTGCTATGAAATTGGAAAATTTTACTCAAGGTCAGTGGGCTCAACATTCTTTCTTGGTTCCAGCCTTTTTCTCTGCAACACACGATTTAAACTTGAAACCTCAACTATTGAGCAAGTCTAAATAATTATTAAATTTAGGTTAGCTATCTTGTTGTTCTTTGGTATCTTGCACTTTACTTAACATAATAAATGCTCAGAATTAATGGATATTGATCGTTCAAACTTTAGTAGCTATTATCAAGAGTCTAGTTAATGAAAATATTACCCTAAAAGTCAAAGGGAATAATAATGTCTATACATTTGTTTATAAAAGGCATATTAGTTATCCATTCAGCATTTATATATTTTATTAATAAATGAAACAATTAAAGAGAATTTCATGCATTCAATCCAATTAAATGAATATTTATTGGGTGACTTTGGAGTGTCAGTTACTGTATTGGATACTAGGTAGGCCAAAGCTCAAAAAGTGTCCCTCGTTGTACACATCAGTGAGAAGTACTGCTGTCCCAATGAAAAAGAAAACCCCTAGTTCAAGATAGTTATGTTGGGTGTTGTGATTGTCATGTGACCTCTGTTCAGGATTCCATTTCCAACACAGGCCTGGAGTCAACTAGGAATTATTTTCAATAGGCGAATGTCACTTGATAAAAATGTGCATGACTTCCTTCCAAAATACTCCTAAATCTATTGATCAGCCAAACTTAGGTCTTATGTCTAATCTTATGCTGTTTTGTGTTGCTAGGAGGTAAGATCTGGCAGAGATAGGACGCTCGACTTATAGCAAATACCTGGGTTTACTGTTCCACCATGATTGCACAAAATAGGGATAGCTTTTATACATTTTTTAAAAAGTATTGACCCTGATATACTTATTACTTCAACTACATGTTTAAATATTTACAAAGTACTTAATATCTTATGTATTAAAAATATAAATCTTCATAAACAAAACAGTTACAATCAAGATTGAGTCTTTTATTAATAACAATTTTACACCTTCTTTGGGGGGAAAAAGTATATAAATTTAAAAATATTTGAAAAATTATTTCCTTAAAGACAGAAGTGCTAATATTCTTCTCTAGTTATCCTTTTCTTATGGCATTTTGTTAGGACTTCATATATTTACCAGCTTATTTTATTACTCTTGGGATATAAACTAGTATTTTGAATCTTTAATCTCTTTTTTTCTCAGTAAGGTAGATATTTCCTATTTCAAATCTCTAAAATAAAATCCATTCTCCTGCCAAAGCAGAGAAGAACAAATACTTGGATGTTTGGTTGGCAGTAAAAGGGACTACTGAGTCAACTGTACTGATAAAAATATTCAACATAATCCCCCCATGCCCGGCTCCACCACAAACTTGTAGTATCTTCCCCAGTCCTTGGTGGTCCAAGTTCTGGACTTTTCTTGGGCTTGCATTCCATCTGCATGCCACTCTTAGCACATCAGTTAGGCTTTCTCAGCTACACTAACACATTGCCTGCTTGTCCTCTCATTCTTTGCTTCTCAAATGTTGTTGGCACCTCTTAACTGCTGTCTTTTTACCCATGTATAGATTAAGTTTTAAGTCCTTTCTACTCATATAGCGGGGTTTAAGGAGGGAGCATAGACAGAATATATAGATAGAGGGATACATAGGTAAAGAGGCAGAGGAGAGCTTTGCTGTGGTACTAAGCCAGGGGCTCCTCATATTGTCTGAAGTATTCATCAAAGAGATACTGGACCTCTTTAATTCTCATGGCCTAGTGGACACAAATATTTGGTGACTGTATGCTCTCTTAATATCATATGGTCATCCAAATATTTGTGTCCACTAGGTGGTCTCCACTTTTTTACGAAGTAGAATAGCCAATATCGTGAATAAAAATGAAAAGAGTCCTTTCCCCTGTTTGAAAGATAGGCAAAGAATAAACCATGGTTTTAGCTATAACTGGGTAAGAAGAGATGTACACACACACACACACACACACACACACACACACACACACCACACGTACACACACACTGATTTTTCTCTGAGAACTCAAAAAACTTGGTAGGCTGTGCTTTACCCAGAAAAGTTTGGTCTGTAAAAACAGAAATAGACATGGAATGCTTGAGATGATCTTCTGGTCTGTAAAAATAGGAATCTGCTTTCTTGAAGAAAGCAGTTATTTCTGGCTCCTTCTAAGTATTCGTTAGGTAAAGAAATTGGAATGTAATTAAAAAAAAGTCACCTCGGAAAAAGCAAAAGCCTTGAGCCAGAAAATGTGTCCTTCCACTGAGCCAGCTGCTCAGGAAACATCCGATTGAGATATGTCCAAACACATCACTTTGCTCTCTAATTCTGGGCTTAAATTGACCAAGCATTATTGAATGTCACTACAATTCCCAGAAACTAAAGAGGCATCAGCCCTTCTGTGCAGCCTGTTAGCCTCCCCGTAAAGAAACCATTATTCTGTTACTCCATTAACTGCTAAGGAGACAGAGAACTATGTGTTCAGGAGGAAAAACCTTCTTTTGTGGGCTAATCAAAATCCAATGCCTTCTGAAAGGGGCTTGAAAAGATCATTAATTAGGAAGGCTGCCTAAATTTGGCATTGAAGAAAACGGTGCGCAAGTCTAACAATGAGGCATGAAGAATAAAGTCTATAGACCACAAGGATGCCCGGGCTCTTCCTGATGTACCCACGAAAGCTTCTGGGCTCCATCTGGATCTCTAATTACTTGTTAACCACTTAGATTTGATGGTGGAGTTCTTAGGATCTATTTATGCGTCTATCTCTCGGATGCTTTTTAAACCCTCCCAAAAGAACAATGCACCAACCCAGGAATTGGAAACAGAGAGGCCATTTTATGTAACAGCTTGTTATAATAAAAAAAATATTTAGAGAGACGTGGGATGTTTACTATCTCAACAACCATTTGGAGGTGATCTTTTGACTTTTATCCCCTGGGTTATAGAAGATCATAAATGTTTTTGCACAAATGATCAAAATATAACATTTCCCATGACAAAATTATTCTAAATATTCACAGATAATACAGATTTCTTAGTTGTATGCAAAAAGGTGGGGAGAATGCAAACGTTGAACGTGAAGATGTTGCAGCTGAAGTGATCACATCCTTGTAAGTGCCCAAGCGGATCCTCCTAGGACGGTGGTCGGCAAACTCCTTAGTCAACAGAGCCAAATGTCAACAGTACAAGGACTGAAATTTCTTTTGAGAGCCGAAAACCGACTTCTGCGCAAGGCCCACGAAGTTTCAGTCACACTGTATGTGCGTGCCCGCACATGGTATTTCGTGGAAGAGCCACACTCAAGGGGCCAAAGAGCCGTGTGGCTCGCAAGGCACAGTTTGCCGACCACTGTCTTAGGACTCCTGTTTTGCCTATATTTACAAAGCAGCTGGAGGATCTGTGTGCAGGTGGGAACCTGGTCTGGAAAGCCTCTGAATGCAATGCCCTTAAGTGAAAAAAAAAAGTTATCTTGCATTTTCAAAGTAATGGCATTCGGAGTAATGTTTAACTGGGAATTTTGTTTTCTGTGTTCTTTTTTATTCCTTAAGGACCCCCAACTTCACCCACTTGACATATGAAAATAATTAATTAAACGACAATTTTTTTTTCTGGGTTTAAAGACTACTATTTTGGTCAATTTTAAGTATTAATCTGTATGTTTTCCTGCTAGTTTAAATTGGAAAGCTATCTTAGAATAAAACTTGATTTCCTTAATGAAGAAGCTAGCACAATTTTAGTAGGTTAAAGCTGAGAGCTTCTTTTCCTTTCATGTGAGAATTCAGGGAAGATGATCCAAGTTAGTGGATCTTTCTGCTCTTCAAGGTCATTCAGGGAGCAAGATTGTCCTCATTCTATTTTTCTTTTTTAAAAAATATATATTTTATTGATTTTTTTACAGAGAGGAAGTGAGAGAGATAGAGAGCTAGAAACATCCATGAGAGAGAAACATCGACCAGCTGCCTCTTGCACACCCCCTAACAGGGATGTGCCCACAACCAAGGTACATGCCCCTGACCAGAATCGAACCTGGGACCTTTCAGTCCGCAGACCGACGCTCTACCACCGAGCCAAACCAGTTTCGGCCTCATTCTATTTTTCTGCCATCCCTTACAGAATTATTTACATGGGCCAAAATTAAGTTGTCACTATACTGGGGTGCAATAGGCAGGAGGAGGGCTCCTCGTTGTCTCAAGAAGCCAGCTTTGACTGGCCCACCGCTTCCACTCATTGGCAAGGCCTTAACCTATGACCAGGCCTCACTACCAAAGAGGGCCGCGGAGCCGTGGTCTAGAACAGCAGCCAACAAACTTTTTCTGTGAAGGGTCAGAGAGTGAATCATTTAGGCTGTCTGCACCACACTCAACTCTGACATTGTAGCTTGCAAGCAATCACAGATACTAGTAAACGTGTAGCTGTATTTTAATAAAACTTGATTTGCAAGACAGGCATCCAGCCTGCCAGCCCCTTCTATAGACCGCCCATTCCCGCCACGCCAACTGAGAGGGGGGAAGTGGTGAGAAGACCTTGTGCAGACCAGCAGCTTAGGCCTTCGCAACAACACTTTAAATCGGCCTGTGCTTCTTGTGTAATTAGATCTTGCCAATCTTACAAATTGAACCACACCAGGCCAATATTTGGGTCATAAACCACTCTGGAGATTAAATAAAGTAAGCAGAAACAATAAGAAGCACAAGAGTGGTGGTATTTACTGAAACTCGAAAAGCTTCATCTACTGTTTCTTCAAACTGCACTGAGTTTGGAATTTGGAGGATATTGTTACTCTCATGAGTTTTTCTCAGATGGCCTTATGCTGAAAAATAACTTACTGATTAAAAAAAACCCAAAAAACAAACAAACACAAAATTATTTTTTAACTGTCTTGCTTGATGAGTCAAATACCTTTCATTTTGAGCCTAGCCATCCAATAAAGCTTCTGCATTGCTTCCTACCAATAGATGAACTTAAAGTCTGTACTGTAAGGCTCTTGGAGAGGATGGGTTATGCATCAGGAGTGGTTGTGAAAAGGTGACCATAAAATCCTTGCACTCCTCACATGGAGAAGGGAGGTGACCGGTTCTCCCCGCAACTGAATGTGGGTTGGTCCTGTGACTACTGAGCAGCAGCACACGGTGGAAGCAAGGCTGTGCGAGATGCCAGGCCTCGGCCTTAAAACATCAGTAGCTTCCACTTCCTGTTTCCTGTAACACTCTCCGGAAGACCTGAGTCACTCTGTGAAAAGACTGATGACACTGAGACCGTGTCAGAAAGGCAAGTGTAGGTGCTTCAGTTGACAGTCCTGGCTGAGCCCAGTCCCCCAGCCAACCCGCCCAGCCCAGTCCCCAGTGAAGCTGCCTTCACTCAGGTCAGCCAGTCAGCCCGCTGAACACACTCAGTGACTTCAGTCAAAGCCACGTGGAGGGAAAAAAAAAAGGGGGGGGGGAGGGCAGCTAAGCAAGCCCTACTCAAATTCCCAACCCACAAAAATTATGAGGTAAAATAAAACGGTTGTTGCTTTACCCTGCTAAGTTTTATAGTAATTTGTTGTGCATCAATAGATTCATGGAAAAGGAGAATAAAGCATGTGTGGGGGGCTCTCTTCTTTTGTCCAATTGTCACTGTCATTTGTAAAAATCTACTGCTAATGCTAGCCCTAAAATTAATAAATTAATTTTAAAATTACATGACATTAACCCTTGAAATGTATTTTCACAATGACAATATGATCTAAAATTTTCCATAAGGAAAGAAATTGCCTTCCTGGGGATAAAAATGCCTTAGAATAAATATAAAGAATGTGAGCCTCACAAAAAAAAAGACCCTGATTAAAAAATCTAACTCAAAATAAACATCTCCGAACAAGGTGAAAATATCAGAGTAAAAAGAGAAAAGGTCTTGTAAGACATTTGCAAAGTGGAAGGCAGTGTGTTTTGTGGAGGGGTAAAGTGCTTCACAATCAGACAGACCCAAGGTCATAATCCATCCAGAGGTTGGGTGACCCAGGGCACCTTCCTTATCCTCTCTGAGCTTAGTTTCCTGGGCTATAAAATGGGGCTAAAATGGCCTTCCTCACAGGGTGACAGTGAGGATTAAGAGAGATAATGTGCAGAAAGCACTCAGCAGAGTCCCCGTGGTGAGTGGTACGTGTTTAGTGAATGGCTGTTCCTGTCTCTTTTTTAGCAAAAAAGTAAAAAAATGGCCTCATTGGCAGCATGTATGTGTAGGCCAGCTCTGCACGAAAAGACTCTTCCATTTCTGATTCCAGAAATCAGGGAGAGCTCCAATTTCTTGACATGTGACTATCCTGATTGTGGGCAGGAAGAAGAGGAAAGAGATTTGAGAGACAATTGTATTTTCTTTTACATGTGGGGAAAGCAGGACTTTAAACCAAAGTGTGAGCATTTTAAAAAATGTTTATATCATATGGAGAATGCTATGTTCATCCAAATTTATGTAAATTTGTTTTCAATTTTGGAAAGAAATGTCAGGTATTAGCTTGGCGTTGATAAAATGGCAGAACATTAATATGTGATGAAAATATTGGACTTCTGGTTTTCCAGCATTGGTTTCCATGAAAGAAACAATTCAAAATAAAAAACAAACAAACAAAAATCAAAGAAAAACAGGTTTTCAAAGCTCACTTATCTTTTTTGGTCAAGTTGTTGAAATTCATTCTCTTCATATAATTTTTCTCATGATCACCTCCTTATTTTAAGTTCTAATATGTATGGTAGAAATTCTGAATTGTAGGCACAAATAGTCCACTTTTAATCTTGAATCACCTGATTAACTTATATCAAGCAATATCAACAGCATAGGGGTTTAACAATTGTTTAACGATTTATCAACAGCTGGGTTTAAACCATTCTTCAGTTTTCTGAGTATTTATGTTTTAATTGAATGTAGCTATTTTCAGGAAATAAGATTCATTACATGCATATACTTTTAAATGTATTTATTTCCTTTTTCCAAAAAAAAATTTAAGAATACATAAAATAGAAACCACAATTAAAGAGAAAGAGAAGGACAAGCAAGTATAGGAATATAAAATGCAGCCAAAATCTCTACTCCCACAATAATGTACACAATAGATTCTACATACTTGCTACTTATAAAATCTTCATTATTTAACTTGGAGCCCAGCGGGTGATTCAAAATCGAGAGGCTCAGCCCACCCTCGAGTAGCCCATCAGGCCCTGCCTCCCTCTCCGGCCCTTGAAGCAGCCACTGCCTATCAGGCCCTCCCCCAGGGCAGGCCTGCCCTCCACCCCCGACGCTGTGCATGCAACCTCTTCCTGTCTGGTTGACCCATTATGGTTGATTAGCATATATATATATTAATTATATATATATATATATATATATATATATATATATATATATATTTACAGATGTCCCCCCTTCTAGCCTGCACCCACTCTTAACACAGTGTTGATATTCAACTTTAAAACAGTCATTAAGAAAATTTAAATCAGTGCCCAGTTGCTCAGGGGAGTGCACAATCATTCCTAATACTGAGATGAGGAAGATGTTTCTTACAGGGTCCCCACAATGAGGATGGTGGGCAGCATGCTCTAGTTCAATAACACCCTTACAGGCATTCATGTAAAAAAGATCTCACAAATCTGAAAAATCATCACAGTCATATTATCTGTCCTGGCTTGAGGGTAAGAAATGTCAGCAATGCATACATCATCAGAGTGATTTCTCCAGACTCCACAGGGCCACGGAGGAAGGAAGCAGGTTGGGGAACAGGTCGGAGGCTGACAACCAATGCACTGCCACTGGCATGCTCCAGCCCCAACCGGAAGTGGTGGGTGTGCCCTTCCGCTCCTCCATACACACCTCTCAGGTGTCTAGGATGTCTTTTTACTTGATAGAAGCACCGCTTGAATCCCTCAGGTACATGACGTTTTCTCTGAACCCTTCCACTTTTCATGTAGAATTCACCTTGCTGTTCCCATAGCTACTTCAACACTTGCTTCACAGTCACTGTAACCAACTGTCTAGAGGCTAGACTATTCCATTAAACATAGTTGCATATAATATAGGTTGCACTGAATCATCTTCCTTTGTCGTTTGCCATTGGTGTGCAGTTCAACTGAACCAGTTACCCCAGGAGAAGTGCAGAGGGGAGGAAAGCAGAGGGGAGTGATTTATTTTGCTTGCAGTGATTTTGGGGAGAGCCCCGTTCCTTTGGAACTGTAGAATTCTATTGCAAGACTCTGGCTTGGTTATGTTCACAGGAGGGTGTGGATGGAGCTTTACTGTCTGTGAAAGGAAGCCCATGGCTTCTCATTCCATGGCCTGGGTTTTTTCAGTGAGCATCACGGACTTTGCATTTTCATTATTTCTTTAACTGGATGGCTTGCTTAGCATGCTGTGCAAAGCCATTAACAAAATCAAAACCTACTTCCCTCTCAGCTGGCAGGTGTATGGAGCTGCCTGCATGCGACGAAGCTTCAGATGCTGTGGATGCTTCCTTTCAATGGAGGAAATGTTGGGCTTTAGTCTTGTCTGTTGAAAGAAGATGAAAAGAAGCCTGAAACGCTCGTGGAAAGGGGCCGGGATGACAGAACGGCTGAGAAGTCACAAAGGGAAGGTGTCAGCGAAGAGCACCCCTGACTATTCGTTAAGCAGTTTCTAAGCAACTTTTAATGGGAGCTCAGACAGAAGCAAGATAAAGGGAGAAGGAAACAACATCATTCCACACAATGAAGTGACTGTGAATGCTGCCGGTTAAAGGAGGAGAAGACAGGCTGGTCAGTGTGAATACAAATTAAAATCTTTCATAAAAAAAGAGCCTATCAAATTTGAGTAAGTGCAATAATCCTGGCAATGTGCTAATATTATGATTTAAAGAAAGGCTTTCCATAAGACACACTGAGACTGCCAATAGTACTGATGCCTTCATTTTCCTCCATGCCGATCCTTAGGCATTTCATTCATTCCTTCCTTCCTTCATTACACAAATATTTAATGCGCTTCTTCTCTTTGTCAGACACTGTGCTAGATCAGAACAGATAAAGGAGCCCCACGCGCTGGCAGGAGGCACTCAGAGTCCAGCCCGGTTCAGACAGTGGACAGAGCAGGCACCTTGGCATCCCTGGGGGCATCAGGCAGGGCTTCCTAGCCACGGCAGATCAGAGCAAATCTTCAATCAGTTTCCTCAGCGCTGGCTTTGCTTCCTTCGCTCAGGTGACTTTTGAATGCTTTTTTCTTTCTTTCAAAGAAAGAATTGAAAATAACCCCCCCCCCTTTCAACTCTTCTATGCAGAAGAGTGAATACTCATGAATACTTCACCACTGGGATTTACATAAAGTCATTTCTGATGTCCCAACTACTAAATGTGAGGGCCTTTGGAAGGCGTTTTATCTGCCAGGGGCTATCTGAAGCATGCCGCAAGGTGCACCATCAATTCCAGGTCCTCTTCTGCTGCTGCCATGGCGCTGGGTTTTCCTAGTTATGTTCCACCTCTCCAGCTTCTTTGTTTCTGCTTCTCTTCCAAGTCCTTTTCTCTCCTCCTCTCCCAGAGAATGCGCTTTCCCTCAGCAATTTAATACTATCTCATGCCTTTATGCGCACTCTTCTCAGAACATTAGCTCTCTCTTCTCACACAGGCTCCAGTCCCATTTTTATAAATACCCAGGACATTTTCCCTTTGATATTTTGTCATCACTTATAATCAGCCTTACCAAAGCAGCAGCAGCAGCCCAGGATCCATAAAACATGCATGCTCCTCTAAACAATGTAAAATCCCCAACTGGCTAGAGGAACCCCACTGTCCCCTCACCGAAGGGGTGGGTGCTGGTGGACACTGACTGATGGAAGGATGAATGTAAGGAGGGTATGCAGACCAGGTCACAAGGTATGTGTGGATTGTTGTCTTCCTCTTCTTCTTCTTCTTCTTCTTCTTCTTCTTCTTCTTCTTCTTCTTCTTCTTCTTCTTCTTCTTCTTCTGCTTCTTCTTCTGCTTCTGCTTCTGCTTCTTTTTCTTCTTCTTCTTCTTCTTCTTCTTCTTCTTCTTCTTCTTCTTCTTCTTCTTCTTCTTCTTCTTCTTCTTCTTCTTGTTAATACTCACCCAAGGATATTTTTTTCATTGATTTTTAGAGAGTGGAAGAGAGGGGGAGAGACCCAGAAAGAAACATGGATGTGAGAGAGACACATCAATTCTCAAATAGAGCCTGCAACCGAGGTACATGTTCTTGACCCGGAATCGAACTCAAGACCCTTTAGTCTTCAAGCCGATCTCTATCCATTGAGCCAAACCGGCTAGGACTGGATTGTTGATTTCTTAAACCTTACTCTGAGGGGTAGTGAAGAGTAGTTTAATCTCATCACTGCTCACTTTGCTGCATCAAATGGCAATGGTGAGAACATAAAATGCGACCCTGGTGACTCTGGGTCCCTGAGTAGGAAACTGAAGAATATATAGGCAGAAGTCATGTTTGTTTTCATTTCTTCTTCTAGGCATAGCTTCAGTGAATTCTTAGATTTATTCCAGAAAGCATTTGAGTCATAAAAAAGACTATGGATTTGTTTCTGGTTTATTCTACGGAAGGATCAAATGCATTTCATGAAAACTGTGACAATTTACCCATGTAATCTAGGGTGAGAAAAATAAAGTTAGAGATGTTAGTAGAATATTCAGATGCAGTCAGATACTGTGAGGAAGAATATATGTGAAAAAGAAAGACAAATAAAAATGCATAGTATTTCTGCAGATACAATGAAAGGAAGGATAGCCATAATAATGTCCCTAACTAGAGTACAAATGTGTCGTGAACCCCAAAAGTTATTTTAACCAGCTCTTCCCAAGATGATGACCGGATGGACAAATGAATGAGAGATTAATATTATAGTAACATTACAATGAGAATCCCTAGAAAAAGCCCAATGGACATGAGATGCTCTGACATCACCAAGCAATAATTTGTTATTTTCATGGGAAGCAAGCTCCATCCAAGAAATTTCTTTTCTAAAAGACAATCTCTCTGCTGTAGCAAAGGAGGAAAGTGCTCTCTTTGCAATGTCAAGGTAAAAGCTGTTCTTTGTTTAAATTTATTCTGGCTTACTTTTCATGCCTTATAATAGAATAGAATTTTCCTTTTTTTTTGCCTAAAATGGTAGATTACTCTGGAACACAGAGCCCATGCTTTGAGAGGACAGGTCAGAGGAATTAGAGTGACTCTCCCGTTGGGACAATTGTCAGGTCTCCCTTATACATCTTGGCTGCGCTACCGACTTCCTTTATGTTTTCCCATTACCAGTAAGGTCATGTTAATGAGAGGGACGGAGATGATCAGAAACTGATGAAGTCCTCCTTGGAAGAAGACTGTAAATCAGTAAGGGAATGTTTGCTTTGCTTATAATTGTATTTAGTAGGAATCCTATTATTGGCTTCCGCCTCTGGATCTGAAGTTTCTGTATCATTGCAACGAACAGAACCAAATTATAGTTTTAGTCTAAATTTTAAGGTTTAAAATAATCTTTAAAAAGTAATAATACGTGGTCAGTTTTTAATAAAATGGGACACAGCTTCATGGTAGGCATTTCAAAATACTTAATTTGAGGAATGAAATAGGGATTTGGTGTCTGCGGTACCATTTCCATATGGGGACTAGCAATAAATCTCCTGGTAAACAGGTGAGCTCACAATGACAGAGCCCTCGATCGCTTCTTCTCAAAGTGTCGTCACTGGACCAGCAGTATCTGCTTCCCTTGGGACCTTGTTAGCAATGGAAGTTTCTGGCCCCACCACAGATTTACTGAGCCAAGAATATGTGTGTGTGTGTGTGTGTGTGTGTGTGTGTGTGTGTGTGTGTGAGCGCGCGCGAATACATGCATACAAGGGGCAGCACCATTAATGTTTTAGCCTTCCAGAGGATTATGGTACTGAATAAAATTTGACAGCCACTGCTCTACATATAATCTAATTACCCAAAGGTAAAGAATTTATCAGGCAAATTGTTAATATAAAATGGGAAATCATGTTATCATTACATATATCAACTTATAGATGAGTGAAATAACAGATTTTAAAAATTGAACTCAGAATTACACATATATGTACATATAGGGTAATTAACAGGAAAATTGTGTATAACAGGAAAATTGGAATATCAAATTTGAATATTTATAGAATTTCCTTGGTTGTGATCATTTTATGTAACTATTGTTTAGTAGAAATTTTCTTTTACTGTTGAGATAGATACACATTGAAAAATAAAAACTGCCAGTTTGGCTCAGTGGGTGGAGTGCTGGTCTGTGAACTGAAGGGTTGTATTTGATTTCAGTCAAGGGCACATGCCCAGGGTGCACTTGATCCCCAGTAGGGGGTGTGCAGGAGGTAGCCAATCAATGATTCTCATCATTGATGTTTCTCTCTCTTTTTCTCCATTCCTCTCTGAAATCAATAAAATATAGTTAAAAATGATTTTTACAAAAGAAAAAGAAAAAATTATGGCTACCATTAGAAATAACATTTACTTGTTTAAAATATATAATGAATAATATAAGTATTTATTGAAAATATGTAAAATAGATGTTAATTAATAGATGAACTACATTGTATCTCAAATTGATATGGTTAGTTGCTTTGGAGGTATCTCTCTTGTTTTTGAGTGAAAAACACACAGCTGGAAGAAGCATGCTTTCTTGCCAATACATCTGCTGTCTTTACACTGTTCATAAAATACTTCACACTCTCAAGTTGGAGGCCAGCTTTCCCCAGGGTGCCACACTAAAACATTCCAGCTAAAATACTTCATAACTTTCAGAGGTTATGATCCTCCCTCTCCCTTTTTCCCTTTTCTCAACCTTCGACTTGCCAAAGGGGGAAAATCCATAGATTCTGATTTCATGGAAATAAATGCTTGAACAGAAACAAATGTATAATATTTAACTCATCGTTATCTGTAGATTATGGATGATTCAAGATTTAAACGTTCATGATTCCCGAGGATTAGGTTATTTGAGAGCTTTTACTCGAAGCAAGGGCCTCTCACCTCAAAATCATCATTTAGAATCTAGACACGGACAATGACAAAGTGCTATAAACTCCTGACCCCGAAGATTTGTTCCAGCTCTAAATGCTTGGTGATTCGATGATTCTACTGCTGTTTCATGGCTAGAAATATTGGGCGGCTTCAATGTATTATGTGAAACAGAATATGCATGTCACTTAGGAAGCTATTGTAAGAGTCCCAGAGTGAGGCCATACTCTTCTGACTGGAGAAGTGACAAGTCTGAAGTCAACTAAAGGTTGAAAGAGATGCCCTCAGGGCCTATCCACACGGACACTTTAGATCCTTATGGGATAATATTTAGTAAAATAAACTTTCATGGGCAAAAATAGGTGGACAGAAAGCCCTTCCCTTCAAAGTATAATCTCATTAGATTCAAACTGATCAATGTTCTAGTAAGTTATAGAGTATTGGAGCATAATTGTTTTATTTTATGGTTTAACTTACTGGTTCCAATGTGCATGCTCTCAGGGGACATTAAAGATAACCCATTGGGGCATAAAGAGAACAAATTGTATTTATGTTTACATGTTGCCTAAAAATAAGAAAGAAACATGCTTTACTAGTTATTTTTTTATGCAAATGCCACATGCACTCTCGCTAGGTCCAGAAGTTACAAAGGTATGCAAGCTATTCTGGGGAAAGCAAAAGTTTCATCAATGGAAGTATTGGCAGTAGAGTTTCCCTTATTAAAATATTCATTTTTAGGTCATTTTGCTATAGTTTGGTTTAGTGGATTTAGAGACTGTATTATTGAATTTCATTAAATAAAAGGAGTATTTTAAAAAGCTCCCTGCTCCCCAATAAAAAGACGTGAAATGTAAGTACAAGTGAAAGTTCTGAACAATCCTGACAATCACAAAAACCAGAGTACCAAACAAAATGACTTGAACATAGAAAAGACCATTGAATTGCTGTATCACAAAGTATTAAGCCAAAAAATTTCATAAGTAATGACATTCACTCAACTCACTAATTTTTATTAGAGAGCAAAGGTGTGTGTGTGTGTGTGTGTGTGTGTGTGTGTGTGTGTGTGTGTGTTAAAAAAAAACCCACTGTTAAATAAGGAGGAGACTTTCGCAGATGCTTGTAGAAGAACAGGAGGATTAGAGCGGATGGGACGTGGCGAAGGTGGTGAGTGCTGGTCTGTCTCTGGTGACACTACCTGATGCTCGCGGCCAATTTCACGATGACTGAAGGTTCTCAGTCAGTGGCAGACCCTGCTCCAGCCCAGATCCAGGCCCCAGCAAGCCCAATGACAGTCCCCAGGCAGGCCCCAGGGGGTAAATGTCTGATAAAGGGGTAGGGGGGATGTCTGGTGAAGGTGTTCAGTGGCACGGGGGTGAGGGGGATCACTTAAAATGACACAGTAGGATCAGAGGGGGCAATCGAAATGACACAGGAGGATCAGAGGGGACAATCAAAATGACACAGAAGGATCAAAAGGGGTTACTAAAATGGTAATCCCCCCTCTGATTTTCCTGTGCCATTTTGATTCCTCCCTTTGATTCCCCCTGTGTCATTTTAAGTGATCCCCCTCCCCCCACCTTGATACTCCAATTCCTTTTTTTTACCCCTAGAAATGAGCACAAAAAAGAAAAAGCTACTCCATGGAGTACAAGAAAGGAATCGTGGAAGACTCTTGGGGCCAAAATCTTACTGCTTTCTGCAAAGAGAAGATGTTGAGTATCAGATTGGTCCGAAAATGGTGAGCAGAGTATGGTAACCTCATTGAACAAGTGGACAAGGGAAATGCTAAAAAGCGCAAGTGTGGATCAGGTTGGCAATCATTATTTTCCGAGCTGGGAGACCTGATCTGTGAATGGGTTATTGACAGGAGAGCAAAGGCTTTGGTTGTGAATAGGGCTCAGATTCAAGAATTTGGCCTTGCAATGGCACCACAGTTTGACATAGCCCCGGAAGACTTCAAAGTATCACAACACTGGCTGGATAATTTCCTTCAGCAAAGTGAACTGTCTTTAAGAAGATCTACAACATTGTTTAGGTTGGAAGATACTCAAGTTATTAAGTGAGCATTTGCATTCAAGTCCTTTATTGATGATGCTGACTTCTCTAAATACAATCTTTCCAACATGATTGCTATGGATGAAACTGCAGTGTTTATGGGCTAATCATCTCAAACAGCATTTGAACAGCAGGGTGCCTCCTTAGTGTACATTCCCTCCACTGCTTACGAAAGTACACGTGTTTCCTGTATTTTGGCAATTCGTCTGGATGGCACTAAAATCCCACCTTTAAGCATTTCTAAGGGTAAGAAGGAAAAGATTGAATGTGTTTTGGGCGTTTTTATTCTTGAAACTGAAAAAGCCTGGGCCACACAAGCAGTTATAAGGAAGTGGGTCGATTTAATGCTGCCACTTGTTATGCGAGGGAGCCAAAGAGGTCTGCTAGTCTGGGATGCAGCCAGCACTCACTGTGCTAAAGACATGAAGACATTTCTTCACGAAAGAAAAATAGATCAGATAATGATTCCCGCAGGAATGACGGTCTATCTCCAGACTCTTGATATTGCAATAAAGAAGCCATTCAAAGACATTTGCACATGGAAATTAATGACTACATTAAAAATAGAATGGAGAGAAATCAGCATGGAAGCTTTGTGAAACCTAAACTGCAAGAAGTTGTGACTTGGGTGAAGAATTCATGGGAGAAAAATCACTGACAGTTGCATTGCAAATGCACTGCGAGCAGGCTACCTTGACAAGAAATACTCATTTAAAGACAGTGCTATTGCTAAACATGAGAGATTTGGTCCACTGATTCTGAAAGAAATGGAGTCACAAGAAATTCACCAGGAAATTCAGGAATTGGATTGTTATGATAATGTTCCAGAAGATGATGACATGATTGTCACTGAATAAATGAGTACATTGAATAAATTCTTGATATTGTAGGATTCACAGTTTGTCTGGTTTGTGTTGTCAACTACCGTACTACCATACCGTATACAGGTTTATTTTCATTTAACAATAAATGTGTACCGTATTCTTCTTCATAGAAAAATAATACATCCCCTGAAAATAAGACGCATCTTTGGGAGCAAAAATTAATATAAGACACTGTCTTATTTTGGGGGAAACAAGGTAGTGAAGTGCTTCTTGCAAAAGTTCTCTTTAGGCCTTCATGAGAGCAATGCCATGATACCTGATGAAACTCAGCAAGGAAGCTGCTGCAATGCTGTCCACACAGAGTTCGATCCTCACAACTCCCTGGCTTATTTTATGAGAGAAACAGTGGGATATTAGTGCTCATTGTGTGCCGGGGGGATATGTTTAAGTGAATATTAAAGTCTAATTGTGTGATTTAACGTTTGAAAACTTCACATTCCTCCTGTGAGTCGAGGGAGTAGAAAGGGCCTATTATCATTTCAGGCCAGATGTTTTACTTAACCGAGCCGTCTGATCCCTGCACCTGTCCGGGGCCAGCAGTTGCAGGATTAGTGTAAGGGGCTGAATTCTCAAATCTGGACAACTGTTAGTGAACAAGTGAATGGTGTGAAAATGAACAGGCTTTCAGCAGAAAGGATTTACTGTTTACCACATAAGGCAGTGCATCCCCGGCAGGAGAGCGCCAGCGGGCCCGGTTACCTCGCTGGCCACGCTCGCCCATATACATTACCAAGTGACAATTAGGGGGACTGTGAGTGAGTGTGGAAAACAGAAGTAGGGGGTCGGCGTGAGAGTGAAGGAAACAGAGACATATTATACTATCCATCTGTGAGACAGCCGCGGAGCTACATGGAATTATGTATTATTTCTGGTGGATTATGACAATTATAAAGGGAAGAAAGCAGACCTTACTCCATTAGGATTTTTTTTAAAACCATGCAACCTCAAGGAAACAATGGCTTGTTATCCCAAAGCAATTCTTTTCTAACAGATCATCTACATTTCTCATAAAACATAAATAGACTAGTTACTACAAAAGCAAATAAAGATAAATATTTTTATGTGGGTATGACTAGATGTGACTGGGAAATATTGACCTTAACTAAGTAGACTTTTTCTCCCATTTTAAGGCAACACACACATAACAGCCACGGTCACACTTGAGTTAATATTTCTTCATCCAGATGATTAAAATATAAAATTAACACCCTCCTTTAGAGTAACCGAATTCCGGTGTGTTTTCTATTTTTTCAGCTTTCTGACATGTCTGAATTTAATGCACACACACTCATACCCACAAGCCGTATGCATGGGGCACATACAGCTTAAAATAATATGAAACTGACTAATGCTAAGGAAAAATTACTGTGGCTTCATGTGTTCCTTATCTTCAGAGAACCGCACTAAATTTGGAGTGGAGAGCCTGGGGTTTGTGCTCGGGGGCCCCACCTCACATGTGCGTGTGACCACGGGCGAGCACTTAGTCTCCTTGAGCACTGGGTCCTCAGTCGAAGGATTTTTATACGGATTAAGGAAGCTAATGTACATTAAAAGCACATTGTAATTTGCAAAATGGTTTACACATGTTAGCTCCTACTTTCAATTAAATTCGTGGAAGTAAATCTGGAGCTAATCTATAAGATTATCTCAAGCATGGTGATGAAACAAAATTCACTAGCACTAAAAACAACTGATTTATACCTCAGACTCATAGAGTATACAGGAATTCTCTCAAGTGGGTTTAAAAAGGGAAGGTTTTCTTTTAAGACTAATTTCACCGAGGTTATGAAGAGATATAGCATAAGGAGAATTCAATAATAACTTTTGGATTAGGTTGAAAGTACTGGATAAATATAAAAAATCAAATTGTAACTGATGATGGCAGTTTTCATTAGATAAGAATACATCCTATTCTATAGCATAAACAAATAAAATGATGTCAAGTAGGTACTTAAAATTTCTTGAAATGCCTGGTAAATGAATGACATTATTTACCCATGAGTGGTCTAAAAAGAGGAAGGAAGCTGATGGCAAGGCATACATCCTTCTACAAGGAACTTGATGTGGTGCAAGTGTTAGTCCCGTCTGCCTCACCTAATTACCTTGATTTTACCTTTGGGGGGGCAGCCTTTCTTACTATAAGACCATCTCTCCTGACCACAACTGATTGGAGCACGGATGGCAACCTGGTCTGGTGGAGACAATCCATTGGATGGATCCCGAGCCAGATTACCCAATAGGTAAAGATTGTGGCCCCAGCACAATTGAAAACATCCAAATTTCTTTTTAAAAATATGTATTATTGGAGATTTAGGGGAAAAATATCAAAATAATCACTAGGAGAATAATCAGAATCTTGTGTGCTTTCTCACACTTATTTTATTGGGTTAATTTTTAGTATATATGTGGAACATAATATTTTTAGTACTTAGGGCCTCTACATGTCTTTTTTTAAAAATATATTTTATTGATATTTTACAGAGAGGAAGGGAGAGAGATAGAGAGCTAGAAACGTCGATGAGAGAGAAACATCGACCAGCTGCCTCCTGCACACCCTCCACCGGGGATGTGCCCGCAACCAAGGTACATGCCCCTGACAGGAATCGAACCCGGGACCTTTCAGTCCGCAGACCAACTCTCTACCACTGAGCCAAACCGGTTTCGGCAGAGCCTCTACATGTCTTAACCATGGCCTTGGTTAGCCAATGCCAATAATATTTTTCTCTTGAAAATTTTATAAAGACTCAGAAAATCTGGAGTCAGTGGAATGATGGTGAATCCTGGAAGTGTAAGGTCACGTCGAGCTGGGCCAGCGTTAACTTCACAGTAAGGTAATATCGCACAAAAGCTGAAGCGATGGGGGAGCAGAAGCAGCTCTGAGGAGCCCGCCAGGGAGGCTGAAACAGCCTGCAATGGACTGGAGAGAACCACAGATTCTCAGGAAGAGTGCAGACAGGAGCTCACGGAAAGCCCTGTTCTTGTCCCTAAACCCAGCCAGCCACGCTGCGATTGGGTTCCATGAGATTCCCTACTACCCTTCTACCAGGCTTTTTAATGTGAGCTTCTTTCCATGGTTTTCCGTTTTGTAAAACCAAGTGATTCTACACTACGAGAACAAATCGCCTCCTCCTGTATGACCAGTAAACGGCCACACGTTAACTCCGACCCCAAAGATGTATGAAGCACAGAAGTGTCCTGCTAGGCAGCAAGGCAAACACCAAGTATGTAAGTATATCCTTAGCTTCAAGGAACTCCATTTACCAAGCCATGCACAAGCCAGAGTAACGGGATGATTTGTGCAAAGTTCTAAGAGGACCCAGGGGACCTCTGACTGGTGTGGCTGGAGAAGGCTGCAGCAGGAAGTTCCGTCTGGCCTGAGTCTTGAATGAATGGGTCCTCTCATGGAAGGGGCTTTTCAGGGAAGCTCCTGTGATCCCAAGACCCCCCTGCCATCAATGGGAATAAATCAGCCACACCCGAGGGAAATGCAACTGCGGGCAGAGCAGGGTCTTCCTAAGCCTGGAGCCGCCGGGCTGCCCCTCTCTGCATCTCGGCTTGCTCCAAACTGCCTGTCCTCAGCGTGCCAAGCCCCATCCACTTCAGGCTCAGTGCGTGACCGATGCCTCAGCTCCTGCGGGCAATCACCTTCCTGGGTGTCAGCCCTAATGGGAGATCATATTACCCAGTTCTCCCCGGTCTTTCTGCAGCCTTTGGCTTTGAAGCCGAAGGGCTAGCCCCTGACAGGAAAGCCATCAGCACTGCAGTCCACTTCTGGACCCTTAAGTGCATGACCTGACCAGCACAATCCTACTTCTGAGGAAAACAGGACAACATAAACAAAGTTGGAATCATCAGAGAAAATTCTGGAGTGGCAGGTAGAGGAGGTAAAAAAAAACAACAACGAAGAAGGAAGCAAGATGGACATTGGGTCTGGAACAGCAGAAGATGTACAGTAGCCTCCTGTTACCCACAGTAGGTATGTTCCAAGACCCTCAGTCGATGCCTGAAGCCGCAGACAGCACCCAACCCTATATATACTAGTATGTGTTTTCCTATACACACATACCCATGATAGAGTTCAATTTATAATTTAGGTGCAGTCGAAGATGAACAACAGTGACCAGTAATTAAGTAAAAATAATTATAACAATATACTTCAATACAAGTTATGTGAGTGAGGTCTCCCTCTCTGTGAAAACCAGTATGTGTGACTAATGGACAGGGAGTCTATACAGCCCATAGAGGGAGACGTTAGGCAAAGGGCTGATGTCACGTCCAGGAGTGGAACAGGCGTGCAATTTAGAACTGAGGAATTGTTTATTTCTGGATATTTCTATTTAATATTTTCAGAATGTGGTTAATCAAAGAGGGGACCACTGTAGTTAGAGGAGAGAATGATGGAAAGGCTGGATGAGACCCCAGAGTAAACTTCTTTGCATGCCAAGCTGGTGTGTGGAAGGTCGTGGAAAGCCTCCAGAGCATTCTCTGCAGGAGAAGAGCATAGCCCCGTGGGCTCCCTCTGTCTAACAAAAAGTTCTGCTTGTGTCTCTCATGCATTCGACACACACAGCTCTGTTTGGTGAGTCTCTGTGTAAAGACTCCAGTCTATTCCAAGTTGTTGTAGATTAGAGGAAATAAATGAGTTTCTTGAATGTAAATTAATAGTACAACTGACAAAACTATCTCATCACAAAGTAATTAAGAAATTGTGTAGCTGAAACCGGTTTGGCTCAGTGGATAGAGTGTCGGCCTGCGGACTGAAAGGTCCCGGGTTCAATTCCGATAAAAGGCATGTACCTTGGTTTCGAACACATCCCCAGTAGGGGGTGTGCAAGAGGCAGCTGATCGATGATTCTCTCTTATTGATGTTTCTAACTCTCTATCCCTCTCTGTAAAAAATTATTAAAATATACATATTTTTAAAAAGATAATCCATGCAGATCATTTGGAAAACACAGGAACCAATAAATTTAATTCTCATTTCCCAGAGAAAACTAGTGTTTACATTGTGATATATTTCTTTTTCCCATTTAGAACATTTCCCATGCAACGATTTGTTTATTTGTTATTCATTGAGTGTCTTATTATGTGCTAGGCAGTGTTCTAAGAACTGGAAGACAGCAGGGGGAAAAAAAACAAAAACCCTTCCTTTCATGGAGATTATAGTGTGATGGGAAAAACAGACCATGGAAAAGATGAATTAGCAAACTATATAGTATGTTAGAAATTGATCTTGTAAGTACTAAAATAAAGCAAGAAAATATATGGGGTCAGATGTGCAGTTTTAGGTAGGGTCACTAGGGAAGAAGTAACCTTTCCCTGAGGACGGGTCTCTGGGAGAGATGCACACACACACACACACACACACACACACACACACACGACTTGGCAGAATTCATTTGATACTACATAGATTAGTCTCCTAAAGAAACTCCCACAAGCTAATGGGTGAAACTACCAAAATATATTGTCTCCCAGTTCTGGAGACCAGTGTCAGCTGGGTTGGTTCCTTCTGAGGCCATGAGGAACAGCCTGTTCTCCGGCTCTCCTCACACTGGCCGTTTTGTCCCCTGTCCTGTAGAAGCACCATCCTACAGCCTTTATTCTCCCAATGACATCCCTCCTGTGTGCGTGTCTGTCCCCAAATTCCTCTTCCTCATAAGACACCAGTCCTGTTGTGCCAGGAGCCCACCCTTCTCCTGTATGAACTCACCTTGATTCCATCTACAGCAACACTTTTCCCAAACAAGGTCACATTCAGAGTGCTGGGATTTAGGACTTCAACATGTACATTTTTTGGGGGGGGGGGGAATTTCAACCCATTAACACTACGCATGCAATTTTATATCAGGCTTTTAACATTTATTTTTCTATCAGTTAAGTTAGTCAATGTCACTAAATTTTTTTTAAATGAATTTAATGTTGGCATCATTTTTCATACTACAAAAATGTCATATTGATTTAATTGCTCATTCCTTACCATTCAGCATGAGGTTGATTGACACAATGGCAAGAGTGGTTATCTATGAGTTGTGGACTTAAAAGGTAAAAGTTTTTTTTTTCCTTTGTGTTTGTGTAAGCACTAAATTTTTACAATGAATGTATAACATTTTGTAAAAAGAAGAAAAATCCACTAAATTTATTTTTTAAACAACTTCCACTGTTACCTCTATTTTCCTCTAGTACTCATGTACATTTGACTTCTTATGAGAAACAGAGGTCTTATGCTTTATCCTTCCATAATCTGATTTTAAGGCATATTATCTTGTAATTTTCAGGACTGTTTAGGAGATCATGAGTTTATCTTTGTAACAACCTGGAAACTAGAGAAAATATAAAGTTCACCGTGTTGATTTACCTTTAGCAGTTTTTCTTCTGATCATGTTCTCTCGGTCTTATTTGTTTCCAATTGTGAGCTGAAAAATTAAAGAAAACCAATCTCACACTAACGTAGGAAGTGATTTTCATTTTTTAAACAAGTGAATTCTATGTTTAGAAAAAGAATGCAATCATTTTCAACGGTGTCTCTCCTTCGAGTCAATTGCACCCAGTTGTTGGTGTCAGGAGCAAACCTTGGCAGACAAAACAGAATTACCTGGTGAGCCTTGTCACATAAGTCAGCCCTGCTTTTCCTGGAGATCCTCAAGGAAAAGCCTTTGTTTTTGTTACCAAGGCCTCATTCAAGTAACAAAAGAACAATGGCTTTTAAGAAGCAGCAGAGAAAGGATTAAGTTGCCAAGTTGGGTAACATATTCTTAAGATTCAGGTGCTTTTAGTACAAAACAAAGGAACTGCACCATATCTTAGGGTCATTCCATTTCTCAGTGACTGGTGTTCTATGCACCGCCTTTATTTTTCAGGTAAAATGTATCTGCCCATCCCCTTTCCACCCCCCACCCCCCCAGCTCTGACAAATACTCTAGATCACACACAAAGAGCAGATCTCTGCAAAACAGATTTCAGTCATCAATAATTGCTTAGAAATTGTTAACCCATATAAAGAAAAGCTGGCTCGTCTAAATTAAAAAGTCATAGTATTTGCCTTTGATAGTAATTTTATTAATAACACTTGTAATTCATGAAAGTGTAAATAAGCACAATTTCTGTCATTATTATGTATCACCCTGCAAGGTAGAAATAAACTGGCATCTTTTAATTACTTAGAGCAAGGGTCAGAAAACTTTTATTGTAAAATGCAAGTGGTGAGAAGTTCACGTTTTGTGGCCATACTCATCTCTGTCATGACTACTTGCATCTGCTGTCATAATGAGGAAACAGCCATAGATAGCATCTAGATGAATGAGCACAATGTCTCAATAAAACTTTATTTGCAAAAATAGGTGTCAAGTCGGGTTTTTTTTTTTAACTTGGAGTGATAAAGTCTGGCATTCAAGGGCACCCAATTTACTTTTTAAGACTTATCTTTTACAGTTCCCTTGGGTGAATCTTTTGCTTAAAACATATTAAGTTCTTTGTTGTCACCTGAACCACCTAATCAACTTGTGTCATTATTCCTCCTAGAAGTCATTTCTTTCTTCTTATATCTATGTAAATTCCCCCTCCTCCATGAAGCCTTCCCTAACCTTATCTCTTATTAGGGACTCATAACATTCATTTCATCTCTCTCTCATTTGTCATGCAAACATCAATTTTCTTATGGTGGCTCTTATGGGTTCACTGTGGTCTTCAGAAATTGGCTTAATTTCTGCCCCATAGCCAAACATGACTACGAAATTTTGCGTTAAAATGCTGGAAAAGTATTGAAAACAACATGATTTGTTCCCGAGTAAGGAAAGTCTCTTACTCCTAAGTAGGAGAAGGTAGACAAGTGAGGTGACTCTATATAGCCAGGGAAAGTGAGGGTATCCAGGGACAAACCCTAATGTGTGCTCTTAAGAATTCAAAAACAAAGCAAAAACGAAATCAGAGAAAACCCAGAGAGCAATCAATAGCCAGAAGGTGTAGAATGAAGAGTCAAGAATAGGAACAGGAATGGGATTGGCTACTAGAAAGATCACATGACCCAATGAGAGGAGTGGAAAACACAGTAGGGGGGTCATAAAATGGTGGCCACGAGGCTGAGCATATTTTCAAAAGCTTTTGCACATACAACATGGAGAAGAGGAGAAGGGAGATGTTAGTAAGGCATCTTGATAACAGCACAGGTTTGGAGTCAGGGAGATCTGGATTCGAATCCTAATACTCTTATTTATTTGTTCTTTCAAATCACTGACTGTTCTTTCTCGCTACTTCCTTGTTAGTAACAGTAGCTAACTCATAGATCTGTAATGAGAAACCAAAGAGGGTCCATGTACACCCATATACAGCAAGTTCTCACTGTCTAGGAACCATCACAATGAAGGCCAAAGCCACGCCCAGGCTGTTCTAGCCGACACAGACTACAGTGAGTGAGTAAAAGAAAAAGAAGAGTGAATCCCATCAACAGTATCTTAGTCCACCTGGCATCTCATTCTTTCCAATGATTTTTTTTTCTTACTACTATTTACCTACCTACCATCAACATTCATAACGTTCAACTCTTTTTACAAATGCATTCTATTTCCCCATCTGAAATCCTTGAGATTCTTGGCACCTATACTTGCTGGTTCCCGCTGTCTGCATGTTACAGGGGAAGGCGCTCTGCCAGGGAGGAGAGGAGGTTCCGACCCTGGCTCTGGCCACCGCCAGCTGGGTGAGCAAGCCCGGCCTCACGCTCCTCATTATTGAAATAAAGGGCACAGCGTTAGCTTGACTTGGTTTCTCCCTCTTTTCACACACCCCCCCTTTTAATACTTAAGCCCACACGTTCACATTGATCTTGAAGAAAACCTCACGATCCCCACACTGAGGAGACCCCCTCTCAGAGCTGGACGCTGGCTGGGTTGACACTGCGGACCTTGAGACTCAGCATCGCCTTCAACTTTGAACTCTACACCCCTCACCCCAGCTCCAGCTTTGACTGGCTCCTCACTCCTTCCTTAGAGGCAGGGCACTTTCCTTCCCCGGGACAAAGAGGGATTTCCCCTTTGTTTCCAGTGCTTTTCAGCATTTGCGGGGCATTTTGGCTGCAGGAGTAAAATGAGACAACGTCTGTAGACTGTGGTTCACAAAACAGAATTCCTTCCCCTGGTCAGGGACTCTCATTTTGTTCCTATGATCCCTTTTTATTTCTTTTTTTTTAATTAGCCACAGAGAAATTTACTTGACTCTTTGCTGCCACCTAACATATCCATGTTAGAATCCTTGGGGTCTGTTCCATTGACCAGGCATTTCAATATCTGCAGGTAAACTATTCTTTTTTAAAAAAATACATATTTTTGTCCTCCTCTGACCTCTCCTCCTCCCGACAGCCCATCCAGATCCATCCTGATTGGGGCTAGGTTGGCCAGACCACACCCGTGCACCAATTCTTGCCCTGGGCCTCCAGTGTTCTTATAAGTGAAGGCAGAGTGAGGTGACAATGAAGGCATAGGTTGGAGTTATATAGCTAAAGTCAAGGAATGCCAATGACTGATGGCAAGCCACCCAAGGCTAGAAGAGGGCAGAGAATAAAGGATTCCTTTAGTTTTCAAAGGGAACATGGCTCTGCTGATGCCTTGATTTTTTATTTCTAACCTCTATGGCCTTAAGAGGATAACTGTTATTCTAAGCTGCCTGGTTTGTGGTACTTTGATATGGCATCCTTAGGAAACAAACACACCTACTCATGGGGACTTTGAGGGGCAACATGCCATTCAAAAAGTCTGCACGTTTTGGGGCCATTGCTGACAATAGGATAGATGTGAACAATGCGCATAAAAGTTTGATTTTCAAGGAAGAAAAGTGGTTGCATTCTTTTCAGAGTGTGTTAGTATATGTTGGTCACAGTGTAGCACCCTATAATTCTAATCCAGTCAGCATGCAACGTCTGTTCTGTCCAGTGATTTTAAAAGATTTTTAATTCAGATATCAAGAAGTTTTACACAAGCCCATGGGTTTCCATTGTGCCTGGAAACTAAAAATATATGCAAAATGGACCGATGTTCTTAAATACTAAACACATGCTATTTGAGACAGGAGCAGCAATTGCCCCATAGATGGATATGACCTTACTAGTACATGTGTGCCTCAGTCTCCATACCCCACCCCACTTTTAAAAAAATATATTTTATTGATATTTTACAGAGAGGAAGGGAGAGAGATAGAGAGCTAGAAATGTCGATGAGAGAGAAACATCAACCACCCGCCTCTTGCACACCCCCGACAGGGGATGTGCCCACAACCAGTGTACATGCCCTTGACCGGAATCGAACCCGGGACCTTTCAGTCCGCAGACCGATGCTCTATCCACTGAGCCAAACCGGTTTCGGCTCCCACCCCACTTTGTTACCCTAATCCTAGCCTCATTCTAGTTGGTTGTCTTTGCTGCCTGGCCCCATAACCATTGGATTTTGTGACTCTTGTACAATGTTTCAGAACAGAATGCAAATTTAGATTTTCTCTGTCATAATCAAAGTGAATTTTTTTTGTCTGAAATATATAGTACACATTTTATCTTCCCTTTTACAAACTTAATGGCTGTCAGCAGGCTTCATAGCTATGGAATATTTTCAGAATGCATTAAAGGTTGATCTGACTTGAAAACAATTTATTTATAGGCATCTTTAAGGAAATTCAAATATTTCATAAAGCAAGACATTATTTGCTAATAGGAAAATTACTTGATTTCTAGAATTTAACCCTCCTGTGTTTGTGGCTAGTCACTAGGTGTGATTGAAGACCTTCTTTTGCCTGACAATTTATCTGGAAAGTAACATTGCTATCCTTATAAATATTGTTCATCCTTATAAAATGAGGGCAGTGATTCCTATTGGCTCGGGTGAATAGTGTGTTTGCAAAACACTTAGAGTTTCTCTTATCAAAGGGGCTATTCAAATTCTCTGAAAGGAGTGAGGAGATAATTGTGATCTATGATCATAGAAATTCATATCTCACATGAGGAAGCAAGACAAGTATCTGTAACCAAAGCATTCACAAGGATTCGAGTAATTCAGAATCAAGGTAAAAGGGTCTCCTGTCAGAAATAGCACTATTACAAGCCAGATCATTATAGGGGCTGTTTAATTAAGTCTTTCCTGTGAGGAGAAATGCCATTGGCACTTCATTATTTTGATACTGAAACCACAATCGGGGGCTTTCAAAGTGTGGGCATGAAACCACAAATAGATGCCCTCAGTTCTTTGTGAAGGGAGCTTCTATTTCTCTATTCAGAAGCCCTATCCACTGGAAAGTGGCCTTGTAGTCCTTTCTTAATATATTTTCACACTGTCCCTGGCGGGGGTGGGGTGGGGGTGGGGTCTATGTTTATGTGAATTGTTAATTTCCGTTTTCATCATTTAAGAAATTATATCCTAAGAACCGGATGGGAAGTGTTCTGAAAAATAGATTACCAATAATTTATTAGAATCATTTCATTCAAAGCAGATGGCATTCATTATTGGAAAAAGAAGTCTTAATATAAATAAACAGCTATTTTATAGAAGGCAGACAAGTCCAAATCCAAGGATTCTTCATATTTTGAGATATATATTGTATTGTACATAGAGCAATGTGAATGTTATTTTGTGGAGACTCTGAATTCTGTTGCATTTAACTATCAAAGTATTTTATATTTTAAAAAAAGAGTATTTTTATAAAACAATTAATTCGATTGGACTCAGACATCACATTCTGCCTTTTGAATGACAGCTCAAATTTCAGATCAGTTTTTCTTTTTATCGGGAGCCTGTCCATGCATATATGGTTCATGCGTCAGCTAGAGCCTTGGGCAGAGTTTATAAACAGAATTTGGGGCTTCCCCTGTGTGGATCCCTCCTTTATGGGATTTCCATCTCATTTACCCCGGGGCTGCATATCTTTGTCCTGTGATTCTCTAAACCTAGAAAGACTACGGGTTTTCTCTCAGAATTTTAGCTGCTCAGAGAACATCAAATTTGGCCTACCTGCAAAATTCATTCTTTTCTGCATTTTTTAATCTCTTAGGGGTCATTTACCTTTATTTGAACAGCTCTTTTTAGTATTCTTTTAGAGAGAATCTATTGGTGATAAATTCTCTCAGTTTTTGTTCATCTGAAATGTTTTTATTTCATTTTCATTTTTAAAAGATAATTTTGCTTTATGATGGCAGGTTTCTTTGTTTTAATTTATTTTTTTATTTAAAAAAACTTTATTGTTGGAAGTATTACATATGTCTTCCCCCCCACCCCCCACCCACCCATTGACTCCTTCTAGCTGGCAGGTTGGGTTTTTTTTGTACAACAAATTGAGACATTATTCCTTTTTTTCTGACTTTTATTGCATTGGGCAAAAAAAGTTGTTACTGGTTTTCTTTTCTTTTGTGGGGGAGAAGATGGGTAATTTTTTTATATTCTTCGGGATTTTTCATCTTCTCATTTCAGATGTTCTGTTCTCATTTGAAAACATGTTCTGCACAGTATATAAATATAAAGTGCTAACCTCAAACTGAATGATAGAGAATAAGATGCCCTGTAAAGAGAAATTAGTTAATAGCTTTGAAATAGGATGTGTAAAATGAAAAGACTTTTACCTCTGCTTGATGCCTTAATTGTGGTTCTGCTTGAAATCTGAGATGCATTAGAGTTGAGCTGAGTCCTCTTTAGCACTAAGATTTTATTACTTTACAAATCCCTGTTTTGGATAAGTAGTTTAATATATAAAACACTTTGGGATCCTTAATCAGAATCTCAGGGGATGAGTCCTTTGTGAGGCTTAGCTCCTTGCGTCCATCAATAGTGTCTGCATGCCCATGGCAGGTTGAGATGTTTAAGTGCTTTCAAGAAAGGTGTTCTGCTATTCACTGAACAGATATGCCTACAGCTTTTATATTCCAGACGAATAAGAGATAAAAATTGAAATTTTGTTGTGAAAATAAACTAGTTTGATTTACATCTCTGCTACAGAAGCAATTGCAGAATGGATCAAAAATGTTCTAAAGAATATTGTGTAGGGATCTCCTCCAATGTTTCCGCCAATATGCTATTGAAATCCCAGACTTATACGCCAGAAATCAAAGAGCAGTTGACCTTGGCCTGGGAAACTTGGATGACTGGAGTGAGCCATCAACTAACTTCAGTATAAACCCCTCGAAAAGATTCCTGTAAACAGCTCCATATTTTTAAACAGGAATGCGACTAAAGGATGAAATCGCATGTTCCATAAAGCTGTTTGAGATTGTCTATAAAAATTCTAAACGCTATCCTTTTAGTTCATGTCCGTGCGAGTGGTAAGTTCCGGCTGTTTTAGGAGGTCTACCCAGGAATATGCTCAAACACGTATCAGCTGATGACATGCAGATCTGGGAAGAGCTTTTTCTCTCCTTTGTGACCAGTGGCTGTTACTGCCCAACCAGAACCGGCGAAAGCATCCACCCGTTGCTGTGCACTCTCAAGGCCGGCAAACACAAACAGACAGATTAGGGGAATCGCCAGCAGGGCTTGTAAGTCCCACACAAACCGCACCTCCGATGCCTGCAGGTGTGGAAAGAACGGCATCTCCTTTTGTGCGACGGGGAGGCCGCTAATGAGGGGCCAGCTAAAGAGGACTGACTGGACTTCCTCTCCGATCGGCGGGGAGATAACGGTGAAACACTACCTGGCTGGAGTTTGCCCACCGCCCTCAGCCCGAGTGACAATTTTAATGGACCAGGGTAAGCTCGTTTACCTTCGAGGTGAAGGAAAACCCTTCACAATAAAACATTCCTAAGGACCTGAGCATTTAAAACCCGGATCAGAACACATATTTGTTGCACTTGTTGAACGAAAGGGAAATTGGTAGGTGAGGAGCAAGGAGCCAGCACGGGTATACATAACACAAAGGGATAATGTTTTTGTTTTGTGTTTTGTTTTGTTTTGTTTTTTTCTGTGCTCTGGGACACAGAAGCAGGGGAGAGACGGGATCTGGAGGCCTGGTTGAAGAGGGTGCCTTGGAAAAGGCGTGTGGGGGATGTACACAGATGGCAACTGCCGATTCCATTCATTGGAGCGTGTCCGCTGGCAGCATTTGGAACTCACACGGGGAGAGAGGCAGTCTTGAAGCGGATGTCCGGTGCCTGAAAGAAGGCTCCAATGGCCATCGTCCGGCTTGGGCCAGGGGTGCTGGTTGAGGCGCTATGCCACCAGAGCGTAGTTGTGCATCCTTAGCTTTCTTGGTCTCACACTCAGAAACCCACCAGCGGAAACAGAACACATTTGCTCTTGAACGGTGCGCGTGAAAGGAACAGAGAAGGGTTGTAGGAGAGTTCTGATCCCAAAGCAAGCCCCCACTTTCCTGCCTTTTGAAAACCCTGCAAGGTTTCCTCCTGACACATACTGGTATGCCCGAGTCTCCCTGCGTGCCGTGCTCTAACTCGGCGCCGGTCTGCAGTTCACCTCGGCCTGGTTGAAATGTCAGCCTTTTGTGGGTCCTTTGTGCCAGGAGCCCCGTTCTCCAGCTGGGCAGCAGCATGGGGTGGGGTGGTGTGGGCTGACAGTAGATGGGCGGGCAGTCACAAAGCCCTGGTTCTGTTCCTTCCCTCTCTGTAAACAGCTGTGTGTCCCAGCAAGCCCCTGTGCGGCCCTGGAACTCTGCTACCATAGCTGTCAATCAAGGGTTTGGGGCAGCCGTGGGCAAACTACGGCCCGCGGGCCGGATCCAGCCCATTCGGCTGTTCTCTCCGGCCCGCGGAGCCGAAAGAGCGGAGGGTTCTCTTGCTCTCCCCTCCGCTCCTTCACCAGCAGCCCAAGGTGAGAGTGCCAGCATGGTCAGGTTGCTTTTGTTCCGGCCCTCCGGTCCAGTTTAAGAACCCATTGTGGCCCTCGAGTCAAATAGTTTGCCCACCCCTGGTTTGGGGACTGGTTGACTTTTAAAGTACATTCCCTTTCTGTAATTTTAGATTTGTACATAGCAAAATACTATGAGGAGGCAATTTTTTTTACATCCAAAATCCTCTCTTTTTGCCATTGGCAACCATTTGACATCCCTTCATGAAGAAGGGAATTTTCCACGTGTCATTTTTATTGTTTTAAAGACTCACACATATTCTGTTCGTGTGTCATTTAATCTCTTAATGGTGCCCAACATGGCTTGTATGTCCTCCCCAAAACTTAGCAGTGGCTTAGCAAAGCCAAACTAGCCCTGATTTGATTTCCAGAAATATTTATACTGCCCGGAGCAGTTGGATCAAAAAAGGAGGGGGGGAAGGGAAGGATGGGAGATATCTGTAATACTATCAACAACAGAAAATGTATTTAAAAAAATAATGATAGGAGGTTTGGGGGGTTAATAGAGGAATGAGGACACATATGTAATACCTTAATCCAGTGGTCGGCAAACTCATTAGTCAACAGAGCCGTATATCAACAGTACAACGATTGAAATTTCTTGTGAGAGCCCATTTTTTTAAACTTAAACTTTTTCTAACGCCACTTCTTCAAAATAGACTCGTCTAGGCCGTGGTATTTTGTGGAAGAGCCACACTCAAGGGGCCAAAGAGCCGCATTTGGTTTGCGAGCTGCAGTTTGCTGACCATGGCCTTAATCAATAAAGACATTTAAAAAAAATAAAAAATAATGATAGTATTTGAGTAGAGATTTTTTTTTAGGTCTTTTATTTATTTTTATTTTTTTATTTTTTTAAATTTCATTTTATTAAGGTATTTTCTGTGTACATAGTTTACCATTGCCCCCCCCCCCCCCCGAGTAGAGATTTAAAGTGCGTTTTGGTTGCCACGTCGTGAGAGACAGTGGCAGCGCTGTTTTCGGGGAGCAGATCCTTCCTGTGTCCCACCGGGTGCTCGCCATTGATGAGTCTGCTCTAGTTGCACTGGAGGGAGGGAGATCGGCGTTGTCACTAGGTCACGAGGCCAGCCAGCAGCAGAGTGGAGGGACACGGTTTGTTGAATAAGGATTCAGTGAGGCAAGTTATCTTTTTATCTGAGCCCTTTCTCTTATGGGCTCTTTACCTTCTCATTTTCTTTTAAATTTTCACCCAAGCTGTTGATACGATGGCTTATTAAAGGGTCCAGTTGCTCTGGAAGGCTCATTGCAATCCATTGCACAGCATTTCCTGGTGCCCCTTGTTCCCACACGCACTCCACCCCCCGGGCCCGTTACTCTCCTGCCTTCTGCCTCTGTGTTCCCATCTGAGCTTCTGTGGCTACCGCCTGATTATTCAATGTTGCTGGTGCCAACCACACCTCTTCCTGGGCGCATGGGAAGACTCCCAGTCTCCTCCAGGGTTACATTAGAACCAGGAAAGATCTACTCACGTGAGCAGAAAATGACACAGCAGATAAATTTACATAAAGAAAAAGGTGTGTATTTTTTCCCCTCAAACACAATCCTGCTTGCATCCCTCTTGTTCCAGGTGGTATGGCTGCTGCTTCTTAGGCTTGTCGATGTCCTCCTAGGGCTTCCTCATCACCCCCTGAGGAATCTCCTTCATTTCTTTCCTGTGTGACATGTCCTGACCCCGGGACCCCACCTTGTCCTGGAATCACGCCTTCAATTTGCTGACTAACGTGCTCCAGTAACCTCCCCAGAAAGGTGCCCATTTCTTGGACCTTGTAAGTTGAGACAGATTTTTCATTGTTTTACTCTCAGTTTGGTGAGGTTTCAGAAGGAAAGAGAGCTTGATATGTGTATTTAACCTGTTTTCCTCAACCAAGAAGAAGAAGCAGACCAGTGATTTCTTTGCAATATTCCACTCAACTTTGATAAATATCATCATTTCAGTATGAACGAGGATTCCTTAATCTATTAGGGCTACTGCCATGCTGATATCTTTTTAAATGATGGTACAATCTGGTCCAAATGTATGTAGAAAAAATAATGTTAGTTTTTTCTACATATTTTAATTCAGCACCAAATTCATGCTCAGTGCCTTATGCTCTCAAACCTATTCCTTCTATATATACTACGTTACTGGGGTTGAGAGCAGTTATGCATACGATTATCTGACCTAAAACTCAATCATTTTTTTGGCTCCTCCTTCCCTCCAACCCTCCAGATTCAGAAATACAGATTCCTCTTTATCCTATATTTTTACATTTGTTCTCATCTCTGTAGTCTCATTGCAACCCTGAAGTTTTGTTCAACCCTTGTTCCGGCGAAGCCAGATTCCTGGACCCTAATAAAAGTAGAGCAATTTCCACTGCAAGAACGAATGATGGACTGAAAGTGGCATTATCTTAGTGAATTTTTATTGCCCTAATCAAGAAAGAAGTTCAGAGGTAGGAAGTTGCTGGATGGCTTAGCAGATCGATGACACCACCAAGGTTACACATGCCCTTGCTATCTCTCTGCCCTGCCATCCTCAGTGTGTCAGTAATACCCCCCTCATGGGCACAGAAGGGCTGCTGCAGTACCAAGCATGAATTCTCCCCCTTCTCCTGGGCCCAGGTTGACTTATCCCTCCGCTGTGTTCAGAGCACTACCTTCCTTTTGTTACACTTAACAGTGAACACATTTATGCTTTAGGATCATGACTTTGTTAATAGCAGTAGCTTATACCTGTATGAGTCCCCACAATGCCTTTCTCAATAAGTTCGTCTTGAGTTAAATTAATTTAAATTAGATCGTTGAACTCGGGGTACTTGGAAAGAACTCTTAAATCCAGACATTCCATCGACCTTCAAAGTATCCTAATGAACTTATCTTTCACTAAAATGAGCTAATCTCACTCTCAGCGGAGGCATTTCACTCTGTGAGTGGTATATTGCTGTTGGGTTGGAATGCAATTTACAGATTTGGAATTCCAAGAAGTTCAAAGTAAACAGAATACGCCAATTGAGGCAACTTAAAACAAACAATATTATAGCCGCACTCACATTCTGAACATCAAGTGTTGAAGGAATACTTATCCAAGGTGTTATTTTCTTCTCATCCTTAAATCACTTTAAAAGATGAAAATAAGGGTTTGTTTTTTCATGGTACTTTAATAAGTCACTCGGTTAATTTACTCATTCATTCAAAAGGGCTCTAAGCGTAAACTAAGTAATTTTTAATATAGCGATCTGGGAACAAGTCTATTAGCCACTGTCACAAGGGCATCAATGACTATTACAAGTCTGTTTCTGCAGTGACTTGAGTAGGGAGTGCATAAGGAGAAGGGAATGAACGGGAGCCATGAACCGTCTCTTCAGGACAGCAGCTCCTGTGCCGTCCAAGAGCTCCGGTTCCCCCTGAGCTGCCTCTATCCACAATAGAAATTCCTACATGAAAAATTAAGCCCTGGGCCTCCACGGAATTAGGTTGTTGTTTATTTGTTCTGGATGTTTCCCACGTCTGACTTTTGACTTTCCTGAGTTAAAAAAAAAATTCTCGTCTGTTTCCCTTAAACCTCTTAATAGGATTTTCATAAGATTCCCCTGGTATGGCATTGCTGATTGCCCTCAACAGGAATTGCTTAATTCTCCCCTTCCATCCAAGTATAAATACATCAAACTCTGTGAAATTATAAGTTCTTTCACCTTTTTTCCTAACTATTGATCATTTACAACAATTATTTTTTGATTAGCAGGGAAGATATTTTTTATTCTATGTTCTTTTATTATATAAATTCTATGCCTCCATAAAATGGGAAAAGCCATGTCTGGAGTGGTGTTGTTGATAAATTAATACATATAAATAATTAGGACACTTCCCTGTAGATGGCACATGCTCAATAAATGCTGGCTAGTACTAGATTTTAATTTACCCTATATAATTAAAGGCTAACATGTAAATTGTCCTCTCGGGAGTTCCACTGACTAGGGGTACTACTGCTCGCTATGACATGTGCTGACCACCAGGGGGGGGAGGGGGACGAAGGAAGGCCCCGGCCAGCAACTGGCAGTTGGAGGAAGGAAGGCCCTAATCGGCTGTGATCACCTGCCAGGCCTAGGGACCCTACCCATGCACAAATTTTGTGCACCAGGCCTCTAGTAACAAATATATTTTTACCTAAATGCCTAGTTTTCCTACAAAATTAAAGTCAAGCATCTCTGAATTAATGAAAGACACTGACTGGATTCCCTATCTTTGTTCCATCTGAAGGTTTAGAGTGATGTTATTAAAAAATTGAAAAATAAATAGGCTTTACCAAAATGGCCTCCTTTCCAAAGCATTCAAGATCCTTTTGGCCTTACGTCACGGATGAAGCAAGTATACATTATTGTTATATTTTTAAAGCACAGAAGATATTTTCACTTAAAAAATCACTTAGTACTTCATATGTGTAAGAGTTTATGTCAATTTATACATGAGCTACCAACATTTGGTTGTTGCTGATTTTTATTTAATATATAGAAAGACTATTGTTTAAATTATTGTAATTCTGTAGTTTAGATTCTTCACACTAATTACATTGTTAGGGATTAATAGATTTTTACATTGCAGGCATCTAGAGTTTTGGCATTTCTACTTTACTTTTATTCTTGAGTTATCTGCATTATAGTTTCTTTTTAATATGTATTATATTTTCTTCTGTTATAAAAAATTCTTGTGACAAAAGAAAAGTGACTGAGGTTGTCGGTTAGAAAGGAAGACATCAACCTTTTAATAAAATGGTAATTTTAAAACTGAATTTTGTCCACTTAATGTAGAGAAGGGGTATTTAGTCTTGAACATGTAAAAGGATGGGATTGTCATTCTAAGCTATTCAATAGCCACTTTTTGAAACAGAAACATCAGGATTGTTTAGTTTTCTGTGAAGCAGCATGTTTGGTAAACAAATGGAGAGAATGGGGACATTTCCCAGCTTCCTACAAAACCTGTAGGTGCATGACTGCACATCACCTCTCCAAAGAGGAAACACCAGTGAGAGCAACATTCTAATCTGGCCAAACACACACACTTGTTAGAAACACAAAATTATGGAAAGGTCTCCTGCTACTCTGAATTATTATCACCCATAGACTTGGAATTTATTTTAAAGAATAGTTTTTCCTCTCTCTCAGCTGTTATAGAGCTTGTTTGATGCACTAGTGGGAAAGAAAATAAAGCTAAAAATTAGTTTTTCTGATTTAGACTTTAAAGTGATATCTGGGTGGCAATCTTATTTTTTAACAAAATACTTATTGAGCATACAGAGAAAGGGGGGGGGGAAGCATGTCAGCACTAAAAATTAAGATTGATAATAAACCAATTATTTTCATTAGATAATTAAAAGTTTTACTTTCTCCACAGGGGGAAGGCATAGAATTGAGAAAAATTATTTGAAGCTCACCCATTCTTCACTAAAAAGGATTATCTGCAGATGAACATGGCATGAATAACATTCCCTGACTACTGCAACCTGCATTGTCCAATGCTGTAGCCACCAGCCGCATGCAACTAGTGAGCACATTTTAAATGACTACTAGAAAATTATGTATGTGGCTGCATGTGTGGCTCTCCTTTATATAGATAATGTTGGTCTACTAGTTTATCATGGCTCCGATAGCCACAGTCTATACTAACTATAAGACTGGATATCAGCCGAACCAGTTTGGCTCAGTGGATAGAGCATCAGCCTGCGGACTGAAAGGTCCCGGGTTCGATTCCGGTCAAGGGCACGTACCTTGGTTGCGGGCACATCCCCAGTTGGGGGTGTGCAAGAGGCAGCTAATCGATGTTTCTAACTCTCCCTCTCTCTTCCTCTCTGTGAAAAATGAATAAAATATACCGTATTTGCCGGCGTATAAGACGACTTTTTGGCCCTGAAAAATATGCCTCCAAGTGGGGGGTAGTCTTATACGGCGAGTATATAACAAACTCTGTATTTTTTAGTGGAAATGTTAGGGGGTCGTCTTATACGCCCAGTCTCTTATACGCCGGCAAATACGTATTTTTCAGGGCCAAAAAATCGTCTTATACGCCGGCAAATACGGTATTTTAAAAAATTTAAAAAAAGACTGGACATCACATTTTTATATCATATGTTTCTAACACAAAAAAAATCAGTGAAAGTGCCATAGGTTGTATTATCAGGAAGGAAATGTCATGCTTCAGAGGGGACTAGAAGTGAGGGTGGAAAGGGTTATAAGAAGTTTGAGGAATGGAGCATTGCTGTAACCCTTTTCACGTCCCGCGTGGTTTAGGGCTCAGGTTCAGGGTTCTGGTTCAGGTTCAGGGTTCTGGTTCTGGAGAAGGCTGCACACAAATGAAAGAGACTAGAAATATATTCATTTTAATTTATTGGGGGCCAGGCAGGGAGCCCACCTCTAGTGGGAGAACTACACTCCTCTCAGGCCTTGTATCCCTTTGATTAATACTATGGGATACACCTGTAGCCTTATGCAGGCACTCCCAATAATAGCCAATTAGCAAGAACTTACTTAAGACTAACAGGTGAGGCTGCTTCAGCTACTATTGTTTGGTGGTTGGCTCTGACCTTTCAGAGCTTCAGGGTTGACCAGCCTTCTGGGTTTCCGGTGGACATCTCTCTACCAGTAAGAACAATGGGCGGCTTCGGGCAGCGCATGCGTAGTTTGAAGTCCTGTTCAAATGGTGATGATGGTTACTACGTCTCTGCCACACATTCTCACAGAAGGACTCTCTGAGGAATTCGCCATGGGTCTCTCATGTTTCGGCATGTCCTCCAATTACAGGCACTGATTACCTTTTTCTGTGCAGGGATGTTTGGGTAGCAAACAGCCTTGGAAGGTGGAGAGAGTGCCTCTCTCTGGAGCAGAGGCCAGGTTTTGCTTCTTGTCCAGTTTGTTAAAGATAATTTATCCCTCTGGAGAAAAAGTCACAGGAGCTTGCTGACTGCCCATTATAAAGAATTCAAATTCTCTAGAAACTTGAGGTTCTTCTGCTGCAGTTCAAATTCACCACAAGTGCAGCATCTACCTGAGTCACCTACGCCACCTTCGTGGGTCTCGGAAGAGAAGGAGAACCATGACAGACGAGATGCTCCTGCAGCCTGCTACGCCAGGAGTAACGCAGGTCTTGAGCTCTTCCTAGGACTCATGGCTTCTGTTAGCACTCATGAAACGCTAGCATCGCCTTAAAAAGAGGCGAAAATAGCAGACCCTTCGCGGGTATTCCACAATGGTTTGAAAGAGGGAGCTTTTCTTGAATCCCCAAAGGTTTGTAGGCTTGGGCAAAGGTATGTCTTTGAGTCTATACGTCAACAGACTGAAATGAAAGGAAGAAAAAAGAAGAAATTATGGAAAGTAGCGGTAACCCGAACTTGATTTATTTAAAGAACTAATTATAGTGTACAGTGTATGGATGAATCAAAAAGGTTAACAAAACAGGTAATAAAAATAAGCCCCAGCAAATTCCTGAAAATCATTTACTATTAGATATTAATTAGTTAATATTTTAAACAATCGCTTGAAATTCAACTATTCTTTAAAATTAATTTCTTTATTGATTAAGGTATAACATATTTGTCCTCAACCCCCATTCCAATCCACCACCCCGCCCCCACTCATGTCCCCACCTCCTTATTGTCCTTGACCACTGGTTAGGCTCATATGTGTGCATATGTCCTTTGGTTGATCTCTCTCTCTCTCTTTTTTTTTAGTTAAGAGGAAACCTGGGGCTATTTTTATTTTTTAATTATTTTTTAAAATATTAATCATAATAGTATTTATTTGTTTTATTGTTTATTTATTTTTATTTTTTAATTTTTAATTAAAATTTTAATAAAACTATTAAACTATTTTTAAATATCTCCTTATTCACACTGAAGAAATGAAGCTAAAAAGATGACTTTATTTTTGTACCACATTTGCCTGTAATGACACCAAAGCAAGGCATGCTTAAATCTTAACACTTCAAAGAAATGACCGGTAAGCCACACTCAGTGAAAGTAAGCTAAGATCAGTGGGGCATTCCAGTTGCCAAGGACACTTGTAATCACTTCCTTAATTGCTCTTGACAAACTTATCATTAAAGATGTGGGGCATTAATTAATGGTGGAATACCTATTCCTGGAAAAACAGGCCTTGTAGGCACAATAGCGAGCTTGCGGTCCGTGCATTCTTTGTGGACGCGGTTTCTACAGTGTGGGCCATCCACGCTGCACGTGTTGCCTGGATGACATGTAAACATGTGGAGCACTCGATTGTACGAGAATTGGATTGAATAAAATCAACGCCCATAATGCTGAAGATATGTTCAAAACGAATGTTCCCTAAAGAAGCTTTTATGCCTAGATTAGTATCAGTGTTTAATTGACAGCCTCTTCACTTGGTTAATTACTTGGCCTATTGTGGCAGGGCGAGGGAGAAAAGGACAAAAGCATTTGTGTTATGAATAGTTGCCAATAAGGGAATGAGATGGGAGAAAGCTGAACACCCTGCTACAGAATACTATCTTTCATGGAGTCTCCTTGTGTGCCATATGATTTTTTTATTATTATTATTGAATAAATGTCCTTAGAAAAATGGAAATTGTTGAAGTAGACCATGTCTTTCAGAACACAAGTTAGATCGTTTGTATTTTTAAGCTACCATGGAGGACACACTCTGGGTGAACTATTTGCCTGCATGCACCTTTTGCTGTGAATAAAAGATACAGAAACTGAGATATGAAAACACATGTTGACAATTTATTCTTTGTCCTTTAAACTTCAATACCCGTAAACCCCTTGTCACAAAAGAAAAGAGGAATTGGAATGCTATGGAAACACACCATTATTCTTTATTCCTCTAATTTATAACCCTATAATTTAAAACAGCTATTTATTTTCTAGATTTTTCTGGAAGACTGTAATAGCAATTCCTTTTTACTCTGCAATACCATGGTGATGTTCAAAGACATTAAAAATATAAACAGATTCAGAAAAGGAGTTAGTCTTAGGTTGTCTCCCATTCAGGTACATCCTCACCAGCCTGACCTCTAAAGGGTGTTGCTCCCAAGGCTGATTCGAAGGCTCAGCCCTTGCTCTCTGCTCTTCTCTTCATGACATGCTTCTTTGGTGACCTCATGACTTTAAATATCATCCATTTCTTAATGACTCCCAGCCTATATGTCCACCCTGGACTCTTCTTGGATATCCAATGAGCATCTTAAACTTAATATGTTTGAAATTAACATCTTCTTGGTCCTCTTCCACTTTACTTCTCCCACAATCCTTCTATTCATTGCTCCATTTTCTCCCAACCAGCCTATCACTTCAATTAGAGTAGATCTCAGAAACATTGTGGGCTTTTCATTTTATTTTATTAATTTTTAAAAATATATTTTTTATTGACTTCAGAAAGGAAGAGAGGTGGGGAGAGAGATAGAAACATCAATGATGAAAGAGAATCATTGATCAGCTGCCTCCACACACCCCACACTGGGAATGGAGCCCAAAAAACTGGCATGTATCCCTGACCAGAATCAAACCTGATCCCTTCAGTCCCCAGGGTGACACTCTAGCTAGCCACTGAGCCAAACTGGATAGGGCCATAGTGGGCTTTTTAAATATCTCACCACTGTTATTATTGCATGTTTATCATGTCTTACCTGTGTATTTCTGTAGTTCCCTAACACTCTTCTCTCAGTCGCTTCTCCTCTTTCATACTGTTTTAAGTTGTCTTTCTTTAAAACTTAAGCCCTTTACATATATCACCACATTTTTTCTCATCATAAAAGCACTCTGGCATGGGCATGGGCATGGGCATGGTTATACCGATTTTTATAGATAAAGAACCTGAGGATCAGGGAGGATACAGCATATTTATAAGGAGTAGAATCAGATTTTCTGATTCCTGCACTTACATTCTTTTTATCGAACCACAATAAGTATTTTACTTAGGATATTAAACATATGTTAATTTACAAACAAATAAGCCAGGCCAATTGTTTTCCTGTCACCTAAGAGACTGATGGAATACATTCTCATTTTGGGGCATTTGTTTTGCTAAAAACAAACCTGTATCTAGATAGACTTTAATAGACTCTTGTTCCATGTGGGTTGGAAGCCAAGCAAGTCACCGTCCTTTGTGAGCAGAGCAACAGGAACATCAGAGAGGGAGCCAAGAAAAAGCAGAGGGAAAGAGCGTGACTTGGCTCTACCTGTCAAAACTTGATCTGTGCCATGGACACTCATTCATATGAATTTATGGGGTTTTTTCAAAAGATCGCCATTAGTGCCAAAAATCAAAGCCAAGGAGTCATGCTATGTTGACTAATGTGAGGGCCACAACAGAATGAAACGGTCCGTTAAGTCTCATAGTTTCATCAGCGTGCATCATACTTAGATTAATCATCATTTGGGCAGATGTTTATCTTTTTATTTCAGTTGGGAAAAGGAATAGATCTTGTAAGTCATATAATTTGTCTTCTTTAATGTAGGCCTATATTGGTTCGTGTCTAAACAAATGAGTATCTTCTGCCCTAGCTGGTTTGGCTCAGTGGGTAGAGCACTGGGCTACAGACTGAAGGGTCCCAGCTTCGATTCCGGTCAAGGGCACGTGCCTGGTTTGCGGGCTTGATCCCCAGTTGGGGGCTTGCAGGAGGCAGCCAATCAATGGTTCTCTCTCATTGTTGATATTTCTATTGCTCTCTCCCTGTCCTTTCCTCTCTGAAATCAATAAATATTTAAAAAATGAGTATCTTATGGGAGCTTAAAGATTTCTAGACCAGAATTACCCCCACTGCCATATTATATTCCACCAGAATGACACTGATCAGTTGTCATTTTTGTATATAATATGATGCAACCAGCTCACTAGCATTGAGATTAGAAAGCACTTACTAAGCACTTATTACACACAAAGTACATATTATCATTCCCAGTTTGCAGATGAGAAAATTGAGACTCAGATGGGTTAAATAATTAGCTAAAGTCATGCCACTACTTGTTAGCTGCAAACATTCTCTCTCGGCTCTACATCTGCTGCCTGGTGGTCTTTTCTTTTGTGATTATTAAAGCAAACATCTACACAACAACAAAGTCAACATCTCACATTTTGATGACATTTTATTTACACAACAATGTAAGAATTCTACCTTTATGAACAGGGAACTTCATTAATATACAGTTGACGTTATGTCATATCATGATTGTGACTTTATCCACAGAGAAAATATTATTCAGATTAAATAATAATTAAGATAATAAGCTTAACTTATTCATCTGCGTTTCCCCACATGGAGCATTCTTTTTAAGCATTAAATATGACTTTATTATTACCGAAAGTGGAGTTTCATATTTATCATGGTTAAAATTTAGTTTAGGAGTTTGAGCCACTAGCCACTTTAATAATAAAGATTGAGCAGAATGTTGCAGGACCAGCCAATTCTCTAAAGAATATGTTGATACCATAAGATAACTTCTTAACATTGGCAGGTGCAAACAAAACTGTTTATCTAATTTGTTTGTAACACCTGTGTAGTACATCATAATTTGGCTCCATTACATACTCAGATTTAAGATTTACTATGCCAAGATTGCAGTGAGATTTCCTAGATATTTATCACCAATGAGAGACACGCCTGTAATGTTTATCCCAGAAATTCACACACAGAATACAGTAACCTGCTGCTCATTACAGGTTAAGAGGCACGTACATGTGGAATTCAATGCCTCTGTGGTAGTTAAGACCGCAGCTTGACAGACATGACTGTGTTTCTGCCAGAGACGTAGGTCTCTGTTTTAAAGCGGACAAAAATGAAAAGGTGGAAAGAAAAGAGTCTAGAAAAGAAGACAAATGAAATTTATAGACAATGTTTGCTGGGTAGCAAACTCAATCACATACTAGTTCTATAATTACTTCAAGTTATAATTTAAGTATCCCAATAGGTATCTGACTGAATTGACTAAAATTGTCTACATGATTCATCTTGGCCTTAATTACATCAAGTCTAGAGTTTTGTTTAACTCCGAAGCACAACATATACACGTGCATAATAATGAAATAAAATTCTAGATTTAAATCTAGAATCCTCACCTCCTATTTAATCCTTACCAATGAGGACAGGAGGATTCCGATTGCTTCTCATAGTTGAAGGGATTGAATTGGTAGCTGAGGGATACCAAGATGGTTAGAGCTTGCAGGGCAAAATAGTAGAGAAGAGAGAGCTGTACACAGAGAGAATTTGGGAGATCTGTAGAGAGTTCCCACTTCTCCCCACCTATCTATACCTGAGCATAAGCATGTAAGGAAACTATGTGACGCTTGGGAGAGATACATCCTAAAGAAGCAGGTAGAGTAATCCTAGGAGCTCTCACTCAGAGCAGTGTACATTCAAACAACTAAAGTATAAAGCCTTCTAATACATGGGACGTTGGATAGGCTAATCTGGAAGACATTGCCTCAGTAGTGCTTGATTCTAAATCTGCCTAACAAAGTTTAAAGGCAATCCATGTAATGATTAAATTATTCCCAAACAACTTAACTGCATCTCAGAATGGCGAGTTAGAATATTTACTAAAATAAAATTTAAAAAATAGCCCTAGTTGGTTTGGCCCAGTGGGTAAAGCATCGGCCTGTATACTGAAGGGTCCCGGGTTCGATTCCGGTCAAAGGCACATGCCTGGGTTTTGGGCTCAATCCCCAGTGGGGGGCATGCAGGAAGCAGCCGATCAATGATTCTCTCTCTTTGATTAGGTATTTATGAAAATGGAAAACTCAGCTAACAATTTTTCATATCAGATAAGAGGACGTTTCCCATAAGTTAGCTTCTACCTCTGAACAATTCAAACTTTTCTTTTTCTTTATTACACATTCTCCAGGTGCCGATGTTAGGACACAGAGGGTAGTCTCTGGCAGCAGGATATCTTGTTGATATTTCCTCTGTCCCTGGCCTTGGTGTCACAACATTTGGTGAGCTATCTCACAGGAGGAAGGAGTGTTCCTTGGACTTATTTACAGTCAAAAATTACTGCAAACCACAAAACTGTATCTCACCATTCCAATATTAAAATATATTGAATTCAACTTCCTGGTAGCCAGATTCCAAAACAGGCTCGTACTGCTCTGCAATGCCACCAGCACCATGAAGATAAGAGTGTCTGAGGGAACAGCCAGAGTGGAAAAGGATAGCTGTCTCATCTATTGTGATTAAAATATCTTTCTTTTTGAAAATTTTACAAAACCAGATCTCTCTCTCTCTCTCTCTCTCTCTCTCTCTCTCTCTCTCACACACACACACACACACACACACACACACACACACACACACACACATTGCTAGGGTCACTCCCAGGATCTTGGAAGGAGATTTGTGCAAGTGAAATACCCTGACATTTAAGCTTATGTAGTTTGATGTAAGTCTACGTCTAGCCCTAACTCAGGAAGCTTGGTCATCATAACGGTCACTCATCTATAAAAAACCACCCCTTTGCCTAATGTTACCATTCTTCTCCTCAAATCATCACACAAAACTCTTTCCTCTTAAGCCCTCATTTGATCAACTTTATTTACTGAGCATCTACCATATCCTAGATTCTGTGTTCAACCCTGCAAGCAAATACAATGATGTAGGGCGCTTCCCCTCACAGAGCTTAGAGTCAAAGGCAGTACTTTCCCATCTCTAGCTAGGACACCTCAAGTTTGCAGTCGGCCTCCCTACGCCCTGTGCCTGTCCCACTGTGACTAATTCTTTAGGCTGCATTCATCCTCAGCCTTGGCCTGGATCCCCACAGCACAGCGTGGCTCCCATCACACCGGCTTCAGCGTCAGATTCCTCATCCTCAGTTACAAGGGCCCCATTACACACTCCCCTGACTGATTCGGTGAACTTTTCACTGTGTTCCCTATCGTGTTACCCCTGTCGGGCTCACGAGAACTTCCTTCTGCTGTCTGCCCTTTCCGCCGAGTTAGCCCTTCTCTGGGTCTTCATTTCCTCACCCGCACAGGTACCTCTCTCTGGTCACACACAGCTCATCACACGCAATATCACCACTTCCCTCACAGTGGCCCATCAGCTGCCCCAAATCCTTCTGGATCAAGGGAGATCACTTTCTTCCTCACTCACCACATCCTTTGTGGGGTGGGGGGTGGGGGGATGGGGGAGAGATTATAAATTCTATTCTCTGCATAAAATCAAATTACTAACATTCATTTAGTCCTGAGCAGGGGTGAGACACTATAAATTTGGCAATCCTTTGAAACAACAACAATAGCATGATTTTAGATAATTATTTTAATGTTAGCTTTTAGTTAAATAATTACTTTTCTAACTGGAATTCTGGAAGAAAGGGACTTAGACATGATGAAGTCTGGTGTTATTCACAAGCAACAAAGATATTTATGGCATGATTCAGAGCTGGAGTTCATTCAGCGGGTATTCGACTAACCTCGTTAGACTTGCTTCCCCAATCAACATTACTTTCTGATCCATGTAGATACTCGAAATGGTCATCAGCCGAATGCAGAAGGATACACAGAGTAAGTGTGAACATGATGACCTACCTAGCAGAAAGATGAAACCTGACTGAGAACTGGAGACAGGCTCAAACCCCACCCAAGAGAAGAATCTAGTAAGGAACAGATCTCAACCTTGGGGGGAGATGCTGAACTTGACGACGTACTAGCTGAAAAGCTCAAAAGGCTCAGCCGAACCTTCTTTGGAAAGCAATCCTGTCTTCGAGGATTTCATAGAGTAAATTTATTATCATGGGTATTGCCTTATTAATGACAACAGGAACCATAACCAATGATTCGCAAGTGAAATATCCCCAGTGTGTAGACAATCTTTGTGAATCGATGAGAGGTTGTGTGGCCTTGGGAAGGAGAGGAGAACAGGTATCGAGCCTGTTTTCTCAGAGCTGGTCCCACAAAAGGAGAAAGCAATGATGTGTACAGCTGTATTTATATCCTGTATTTCATCATGGAAAACCTGGCATGCGATTTCATTGTCCACTCGTTGAAAGTAAGTCTGTGTTAATTCTTCCGGGAATCTCACCAGTCATCCGGTTACAGAATTCGGGCCTTAGCTCCTCAGCTCTGGCGAGTTTTGAAAATGCAGTTTCAGCCGGTAAGTGTACTTTGACATTTGTGACGCTAAAACGGTGAAGACACATATGTTTTGTGAGTCCCTTAGAACGAGTGGCGCCATGCCATCTGAGCAGGCACAATGCCCTTCTCAGCAGATGGCTGGGAGAGAAGGCAGCCAAAAGACCGCGCATGAACAACAAATGTGCTCACGAAGGGCGCAAGGCCAAGTGGCGAATGTCGAAATTGTTTTTCGCCCTACGCTGTGGGCTTGTGGCAAAGGCAGCGGGGAGTCAGTTGACTCTTGTACGCTAAAGCAAAATGACCAAAGAGCCTCCATGACTCTAGAGCAGTGTTTCCCAAACGTCTCTCCTGATGAGAATCACCTGGTGGAGTTGTTAAAATACAGATTCCCGAATCCCAACTAAGAAGTGCTAAACTAGAATTTTGGGGAACATATAGGTAAAATTGTATACTTAACTAGTGCTCTAATTGTATACTTAAGTATATAATTTTACCTATATGTTCCCCAAAATTTCTAGTTTAGCACTTCTTAGTTGAGATTCGGGAATCAGTAGTTTAACAACTCCACCAGGTGATTCTCATCATGAGAGACATTTGGGAAACACTGCTCTAGGGGAAAAGGCCAGCCACAATGAGATCAGTACAGTGTCCTGAATGTGGCGTTGCATATGCTGATGGTCTTTGTATCCCTGTGTGGAAGTGCCTTTTTGCCGTGCTTTATCTTGTCTTCATTTATATGAGGTAAAACATGAGTGCCTCGTGTACACAGGCAGGCAATATGTCATCTCTAGAGGGAGCAGGTAAAAAGGTATGTTGCACAAAAAGAGAGAAACACTGTTTGGAAGAGGGAGCTGTCTCTGATGGTTGTTACCTTTATTACTGTGCTTTAAACCATTTCCCACCGAGTACATGTGGGCATGACTAGCTGCCAGTCTTCTATCTGTGTGGTTCGAGTGCAGCAAGGATGTAGCAAACTTCTTAAGTTTTGCTTACATTTGTCAGGACCTCTGGAGTAAAACATTGCAATTTGTGTAAATTTTGAGTCTGTTATTGAAAGGTAATTTTTTCATAATGAGGGTTTTACAATATAATCTATGGATGGAACTGAAATTTTAATAGACACTCCATTTTATTGAAATCCAATGTCCATGGGTAAGGGGTGCATGGGGTGTGTATGTATGAGGATGGTTTTTACGTGTAAATGACTACTAGTGTATGTGTGAATATGAGGAAGTTAACTGTGCTGGGTGTGGCTACCTTAATTCTGCAGACAACAGATTTACTGAGTACTCGCCTGATTTAACCGGTGCTCACCTGATCTAACTGTGAAAAGTACAGAGCAGTGAGGTCGGTAAAATGAGGCCTGTGAGCGTTAGATTTCCTTCAAGGGTCGTTTTAGCTATTAGAAGGAATCCTATTTTTTAAATTATTACATATTCATTGCCGAAACCAGTTTGGCTCAGTGGATAGAGCGTCAGTCTGTGGGCTGAAAGGTTCCAGACTTATCTCCCATCTGCTGAATCCAAATAATACAAACATATTCATTAATTACTCTAAGACACTAAACGCAGCTTTCTGAAACACATTCATGAGAATTCTCTCCAGATCTTCTTGCCAGATTTTGTACTTTGAGCCACTAGGACTGAAGGTCAATCACGCTGACAACTCATAATTAAAATTTTTTAAATATAATTTACCAAATCCAGAAATATTTCCCTAACTTCCATCAAAACATAAATATTATCTATTATAATAACATTTTGAGTTGTTCATCTGTAGTTTAAAATAACGATGTGTTAAAATAAAATAATGTAGTTTCAAATGACTTCTTAGTATTGTTAAATTGCTGGATTATGTTCAGAATCTATATTAGAAGTGTGAATTTGTAATTTATTTATTTTTTTTAGAGTTTTAAAATAGAGAAACGCATACATGGCTCTGGAAACAAAATCATAGTTTTATGAAAGTAGAATATTTGTCTTAAAATGCTGAAAATTATCCATCAAGTTAGTACAATGAGACATCAATGACAGGTTTGAACTATTTAATTATTAATAGAAGAAAGCTATCATTTTAAAAATATTTAATTATTGGGGCTGTGCTGCCACCTACTGCTAGGATTGGAGAACTTGGTTTATTTGATAATTATTCTCATTACCTCACCAGCGCCTGTTACTTTAGGCTGATGCTCTCAGCCCTGCTTGCATATTAGAAGAACCTGAGAGCTTTTAAGACAAGCCTCATTCCCAGCCCTTGATAAAGATTCTGATTTATCCACCCATGCCCTGGTATCAGACGTTTTTATAAGCTTTCCCAGAGATTCGAATCCTCATGTTAAGAAAGGCTAGGTAAGGCACCGAAACAAAGTATTCTCAGTAGTACCCCTGTCCCCAGAGCACGTAGCACGCCGGTTTTTACAAGTCTCTGTCGTTTGCTCTGCACTGCCATGTTCAGAGACATGGGGCAGAGGGCTCGTAGCTCCTTCACGTACACCCAGACACAGAGACAGGCCGCAGTGGGGCTGTGTGCACAGAGCTGGGGAGCAGTGAGCTCCGGAGGACAGGCTGTGGCCCTGAGTGGGGTTTTTCACCCCCTGACTTGGAAAATGAACCAAGTCGCAGAAAGAAAGGCTTCAGGCGACCATGGTATTAGCTGACCCACTGGCCTCACTGGTCATTCTCTAAGAACGCATCAGCCCAGCTCAGTTAAATCCTCATTCTGCAAAAAGCAAGGCGCATCACCAGCATAGCTTCCCTGGTGACTGTGCCGGGTTAACAAAGATGCACCACAATACGGACAACAGGCAGGCAGAGCACATACGCATTTACGATTGTGGATGCCAGCTCTCTAGCTTGCTTCTTCTGTACCTCAGCTTCCCGCCAACTGCCAACCCAGATACAGCTGCATTACTGGGACTCCAATGGCTCTGAAACTGATGGGCAGAAAGAGAAATGAAAATGGGAGGATCGAATTAAAACTGGAAATGGGAGTGGGAGGATTGTTATTTCAAGGAGTGTGTGTGTGTGTGTGTGTGTGTGTGTGTGTGTGTACTTCCTATCTTTTCCATTGAAATGTAATTCCAAGAAGAAAGGGATTTTTATCTAGTTGTGGACAATGCTTGGTTCACAGTTCGCACTCAGACGTGTATTTAACATATGAACAAATGAATTAATGCATGACTGAGTACACTTAATAATAATCTGGCCACTCAGTGTCTGTGTGTGTGTGTGTGTGTGTGTGTGTGTGTGTGTGTGTGTATTTCACTTACTCTCAGCAGTATATATACATTAAAGGCCCAGTGCATGAATTCTTGCATGGGTGGGGTCCGGCCAGCCTGGCCAGGGGGAGGGGACATGGGCGGTTGGCCGACCTGCCTGCTGGTCGAACTCCTGGTCAAGGGGACAATTTGCATATTAGCCTTTCATTATGTAGTGTATACACTGAGTGGCCAGATTATTATGCGTTCAGAGATCATAATAACCTAGCCACTCAGTATATATTACTGTTGAAATAAGATAGGGTGAGAATAACAAAAAGGTAAATATAGACATAATTAATTGTTGGAAATGTGAATTATATTAAAACCCAACTACTCCAAGACTGGCCTTAGAGGTTATTTAAGAACACAGGACTAGAAACAAAACTGTTTTCTCTAAGTCCTTTTAAACAATTGGTCACCTTTGGAGGATTCTAGGGAACCACTTCATTTTTATAACTGGACATAATCAATCATTTATCTTGCCTTTCCAAGTCACACTATTTGGTAACAGAATATACCTCTACTAGAGGCCTGGTGAACGAAATTCGTGAACAGGGGTGAGGGGTGTCCCTCAGCCCGGCTTTCACCCTCTCCAATCAGGGACCCCTCAGGGTATAAGTTACTGCTGAGCTAAAACTGGTTTGGCTCAGTGGATAGAGCGTCGGTCTGCGGACTGAAAGGTCCCAGGTTCAATTCCTCTCAAGGACATGTACATTGGTTGTGGGCACATCCCCGGTAGGGGGTGTGCAGGAGGCAGCTGGTTGATGTTTCTCTCTCATCGATGTTTCTAGCTCTCTATCCTTCTCCCTTCCTCTCTGTAAAAAATCAATGAAATATATTTTTAAAAATAATAATAATAAAATAAAATAAATAAATTACTGCCGGCTTAGGACAGCCCTCTGGCAATCTGGGACCACAGGCTCCTAATTGCTCGCCTGCTCGCCTGCCCGCCTGCCCAATTACTCCCTAATTGCCTCCCTGCCGACCTGGTCATCCCTTAACTGTCTAGAAGGAAGTCAGATGTCCAATCACCCAATCTAATTAGCATATTACCCTTTTATTAGTATAGATAAGTCTAATTGATAAATGATTAAGAAATTATACTAACTGGAATATCCTTATTTTTCAACCCACAGTGAATTAGTGGTTAATAATTTTGCATCAACAGCTGTTAACAAGGGGAGTGATAATCAGACATTAGTTGCCTCTGGATGGAAGAACTGACTACCACCTATGAAGCAGGCTTGCTAAAAATAATAATAAACCTAAATCTGGCCAGCCTCTAAGCAAAATCCAGAATGAAGGAAATTCTATAGGGAAATCTGGTTTCATCAAAAATAAATTGCAAGAAAAAGGTGAGTTGGGTGAGAAATTGAACAGATTAAAATCTTAAAAGACCTATGTGGCAAGCACAATGTGTGCACCTCATTTGGACTTAATTCAAACAAAAGATACAAAAATTAAGGACGTGTGGCCACCTGGAATTTGAACACTTACTGGATAGTGATATTAAGGGTTTATTGTTAGGCTTTAGGTATAATAATAATAGTTACATTCTATATACCGTATTTGCCGGCGTATAAGACCACCCTTTGGCCCTGAAAAATATGCCTCCAAGTTGGGGGTAGTCTTATACGGCAAGTATATAACAAACTCTGTATTTTTAGTGGAAATGTTAGGGGGTCGTCTTATACGCCCAGTCGTCTTATATGCCGGCAAATACGTATTTTTCAGGGCCAAAAAATCGTCTTATACGCCGGCAAACACGGTAGTTTTAATATTTTAGAATATGTACTGAAATGTGTATGGGTAAAATAGCATAAGTGAAATTTACTTGAAAATAATACAATTGAGGGAAGTAAATGGGGGGTGTAGGCACTTTGAGTGAACCTCAGTTGATAATTTTTGAAGCTGTATGGTGAGTATAAATAGGAGAGTATTGGGGGGTTTTTTTGTTGTTTTTTTACTTTTGTGTGGGTTTGAAATTATCCATAACAAAGGCTTTCAAAGTATCTCCTTTAAAAAAAATGCTTCCTTGCTAATACCGGAGAGGTTGGGGAGGGATGTTCACCACAAGAAATTTTTAAAATAAAGAACAAAGGAAGGAAGAATATAGAAAGAGGGACATGTTTTTAACAGATAATGTTGCATTCGTCGTTCATTCTTACTGTTTTTCTCTGAAAGGCCTTGTGGGTAATGCAACCTTGCCTTTGAATCCAGCCGGCCGAGAGCATTTCCATTTGGAACGAGGAAGACGGGAGCTCTTGCGGTTCTTGGTGTGAGATTTGAAGGAAAGAAAGAGAGGAGAGGAAGCTGAAGATGTGCTGCTTCTCTAGCCCATGGAGAAGGGTCACTCCTTCTAGAAATATTTGTATATCACCTGTGGTTAGAAAGTGGGCCCTTTCCTTATGTTTTTCTTTTCTTGTGGAAAATAAGTTATGCTGTTGTGGGTTTTTTTAAATCCAGTATCATAAACGGTCAGGAAAATGTAAGTTGGCTTTGTTCTCTTCATTCCATCAGAATAATTTTCTCCTTCAGAGCAGGTGCGTGGTCCACAGGGGACAGGTGAAAAGAACTTGCAGCTTATAAATGGGGTACCCTCCTCTGAAAGATCCAGCAGAGGGAGCAGTGAGCATGCATTTGCAGACCTGAATGAGGCTACCTCAACCACGCAGACTGTATTCAGACACACCCCGTTCTTATAAGGGCCTGGCCTATTTCACAGACCCTGGAGCTGCATGGATGGACAAATGAGCATCCACCTCCAGCAAACCTTGTTTGTACCCCACAGCCCTACCGAGATTCTTGTGCTAATATGGAGCCAGGGGAGATGAATCCAAGATCCTCCTTTTAATGGTTTTAACCCTTCTTCAGAGCTAGCGACTTGCTGTTAATTCTCTCCCCTGACTCAGCTCTCCCGTGCCATTTTCCTCTCCTCCATCTCCACTTCCTCCGAGTCTGGCCAGCGGTGCGGTAGGAGCCGTTGTCCATGTGTGCGCTGCTCCCGTTAGGATGAGGACAGAGGCTCAGACAGGAGAGCACCCAATGCCCATTCCACCCAGGTGCCTCCTCCACGCCCCAGGGTAAAGATGGGAGGTGTGAGACCCTTTGGGACAAGCGGGCCAGCGGGCCTTTCACTCACTCAGCAGAGGCGAGGCCACAGGGGGCTGCGGTGCAAAGCTGAGAGGCAGTGAGCTCCAGCGGGCAGGGCATAGCAGGAGGTGCTTTTTCCACTCTCTGGCTTTGAGAATGAGCCCAGCCACAGTGAAGAGGCTTAAAGGGACCACGGCAATAGCAGATCTGTTTGGCCTCACTGGTAACAGTCTAAGAGCACACCAGCCCAGATGAAATCCTCGTTCTGTAACAAGCAGGGGAGGCCAGCACCAGCCTAGCTTCCCCGAGGGAGAACGGGAGCATGGGTGAGCCCCTTCTAGCGGGCTGTCTCCTCCATCAACCACTCACCCCAGAGGACCCAGAGACCGTGTGCCCCGTGAAAATCGCTCTGTCGCTTTTATGTAGAGCAGGGTAAATCAGGCCTCGCAGTCTCGTAAAAAGAGCGCTCCTTTGCACCAGAACATCTGTATTCTAGATTAGTGCTCCTCAGGCCCGAGTGTGCACAGGAACCACGTGGAGAGCTTGTAGAACCACAGCTCCGGGGAGGCCGAGAAAATTCATAAATAAAGCAAACACATACTTCCCCTTCGTGTCCCAGTGATATTAGACTCGGGGAGGTGTAGAACCTGGTATTGACAGGAAGCGGGGTGAGGAGTGTGGGGTGGGGGTAGAGAAAGGGCAGAGACTCTGAAAGGACCCAACTTGTTTTCTCAGAGTGTGGCCCCTGGGCCAGCCTCCTGGCATCCCCCTGAGAGCTTGGCAAAAGGGAAATAGTGCCACTGTTTCTTTCTTCTGCACATTCTCAGATCCCGGATGCTGGGGTGATGGTTAAAACGATGACAACGATGGTGATAATAGTTACCATTGTTATTACTTTAAAACACAACCATTGGAATGCAGGCTGCCAGCTAGCAACTATATACATAGCGACTCTAATGCAAACAGCAGCGTCCTTATTTAACACATTTAAGAAGAAAACCCAATGATGAAAGAGAATAGTTTGTCCAAGTCAGAGAGCTGACTACCGACTTCCAACCTGACCCCACTTCTTGCTTCAATAACTGAGATCCTTCACCCTCCACTGACCCCCTACCAGATTCGCTGGCTGCTTCTCTGCCTCGCCCATTGCTTGCTTTCCACACAGATTTTTTTTTTATTGCACATGCTGATCTGCACGTGACCTTATGCAACGCAGCTGGTTCAGAGCTGCCATTCATTCCCGGGGGCGCTCCTCTGTCCTGGCTCAGCTGGGGGATCACTGTGTCCTCGGGAGGAGTTGACCACCTGGCGGATCTTTATTTTGGAGGAAACAAGTGTTTTTCTCTAGTGTTTTACTAAAGCATTTCATTTTACTTTAAAAAAATATATATTTTATTGATTTTTTTTTTACAGAGAGAAAGAGAGAGGAATAGAGACATTAGAGTTAGACATGAGAGTTAGAAACATCTATGAGAGAGAATCATTGATCAGCTGCCTCCTGCACACCCCCTACTGGGGATGTGCCCACAACCAAGGTACATGCCCTTGACTGGAATCGAACCTGGGACCTTTCAGTCCACAGGCCGACGCTCTATCCACTGAGCCAAACCAGTTTTGGCTCATTTTACTTTTTCACACTCTAATTCCTTTGACCTGTAATCTCCCTTAAAAGGGGAAATTCTTATTCTGCAATATCAGGTTCGGGATGGTTTTTCTGTAATCCATTTGCTGAGGAGGTGGTTTAGTTTTCTTGTGAAAACATACAGTTTGTTACTGGTTACCTTCCACACTGACCCCAATCTTCCCCCCAGTGGCTGCCTACATGCACCCAATGAATATGTTTGAGCATATACGAAATGCAAGCTGTTGAGCTAGGCCTGGAACACGGCCTTTCCCTCTTGCTACAGCCATTTAGTTGCTTCTGTCAATGTTCTCTCTGGCTCATGCTCCAAGGACAGTTCCGATTTCCTGCCACACCAGTGATCCCGGCAAGGAGACCGTTCCGGGCCCATTTCTCATCTGTCAAATGGGAAAGAGGACAGACCCAGACCAGAGGTTCTTCTAGAAAATCACCCTAAAGATCGATGGAAATTGCACTTTCTTTAGCTCCAGATCTAGATGGTGCTAGGCACCAAAATAATCTGGTAAAAATTGGTCATTGTTGACAAACCCTGGTTCTGTAAGGTGACTTCTGTGACTGTACTGGGACCCCACCTTCTGAGCAAAGTCCAATCCCTCTCCAGCTCCCCATCTGAACACCTCATTGATCCCCCCAGCTTCTCTCCACCAGGAGACAACCTTACCAGCTGCTTTCTGACATGTGCTTTACCCTTTCGATTCTGGTGATATTTTTTTTTTATAAATCTACGTCAAAGATTGTATTAAGAGGGCCATGTGGTAATACTAATTTACAGGTGTGAATGGCCACTCCACGCTGCCTACATGAGTGCTTGGCAGAGTAGGTTATTGATGTCTTTTTTATAATCTCCAGTTTAATACATTGAACCTTGGTGGGAGGGAGAACCTGTTTACAAAAGAAGGGTGTGTTTTAATAAGTGTTGATCTCTATCTGGGGTAATACTGAAGCTCTCTAGACATAGGTGGGGAGACAATTTGGGATTGAGGATCCTTTGGTGGTTCTTACCAAGAAGCAGGAAATCATGGTGCCTGAGTCTTCCCAGGCTGCCTGGGACATTTCACACAGTTTCCTGCACCAACAGCCACTTGGTCCTCACTTGTTAGTCACAGAAATGTTCACGTGGTTTTGTATATAAATTCTATTGCTCTTGCAGCCAACCCAGACTTATCTGGATTGCTATTCTTTGTTGTTGTTGTTTTTATTGACAGTATTACAGAAGTCCTCCATTCCCCTCCCTCTTATCACCACACTCCCACCACCCACCCTACCCCAGGCCTTCCCCACCCTATTGTCTATCCATGGGTTGTGCATACATGCACATCAGTTCTTTGGTTAATCTCCTCTCACTCTTCCTCCCCTCCTCCCCCTTCCTGCCTTCTGAGATCTGTCAGTCTGTTCCTTGTATCTGTGTCTCTGGACCTATTTTGTTTGTCAGTTTATTTTGTTCATTAGATCCACACGTAAGTGGATTGCTATTCTTCACAAATCCCACCATAAACTCCCAATTGAGAAGCCGTTGGTGGCTCCTGATGGACCTTATGATCAAGTCCAAACCTCTCCATGTGGTACATTGGCCTTTCACGTCTAGCTTCCGCCCATCTCTCTAGCCCTATGCCTTGTTCTATTCCCTTCCCACCCTTCCTGACATCCCAGTGTCCCTGCCATAGGAACTAGCTGGAGCCGATTTCTTAATCCTCTGACTGTTCCTTTATCACCTGGGATGCCCTTCTGACACTTCTTGCCTAGAGAACTCCTAACTAATCTGAAAGACTTAGATTAGGTATCCCTCTCTGGGAAGGAAAATAATGTCCATACCCTCATTGTTACTCAACAACTGGAATTAGGGAAGTTATCCTGAATTATTCAGGTGGGCCCACTGTCATCACAAGGTCTCTTAAGAGAAGAGACGTTCTCTGGTTGGAGGTAGAAGACGGATACAGCCAAAGAAGTTGCAGTGACTGGAAGTGTGGGAGATACTCGACCCACCATGACTGGAGGCGGGCTACATGGAAAGCCTGAGGAAAAAATGTGAGTGGTTTCCAGGAACAACAACCAGCCCCTGGCTGACAGCTAGCAAGAAAATGTCGACTTAGTCCTACAACTGAAAAAACAAAACAAAATAAAACTAGATGTGGCTAATAATCTGAATAAGCTTAAATGTAACGTATCCCCCAGAGCCTCAAGAAACCAACAGTGGCCCGCCTGGCATGGCTCAGTGGTTTGATTCCCAATCAGGGCACATGCCTGGGTTGCATGCTCGATCCCTGGTGTCAGGCATGCAGGAGGCAGCCAGTCAATGATTCTCTCTCATCACTGATGCTTTTTTTTCTCTCTTTCCCTCTCCCTTCCTCTCTGAAATCAATATATATATTAAAAAGGCACAGTGTCCTGCGTCATCACACCTTGACTTTGGCCCGTTAAACTCTAAGCTGTGAACACCTGAGCCTGGGAGGATTTCCGATCTACATAACTGTGAGATAAGTGAACGCTGTCTTAACTTGCTACGTTTATGGTAACTTGTTCCACAGTTCATCCCTTAGGGCCCCTGCTCTCTGTATCTATCAAGCTGGAGGCTGGATAATCATACACATACACAGGGATGAGTGGTCTTCAATCAGGAAAGCCCACTGCCCTTTCCCCAGAGAACGTTCATGCCTCTATTTGGACTCGGTAAATCTGATGAGCCCAGCATAAGCACTGTTCCCACGCCTTTTCCAGAAAAGAACAATCTGTTTAGGGTTAACATTTAGGGAAGTTGGAGACTTTCTGAAATCCTCTTTTATTTAACTCCCTGTCCATGATAAATCTGGTATTGCACTTGAAAAATAACCTTATAGAAGCGATAGAGGAAGGAGCTGAAATTCTCTCACCTGAATAACATGATTATAAAACTGTGGCTGCCTTCACCTCCATTTGCAGTTTTAAGGACTTCCTCTCGCACAGACAGTAACACAGCCCGCTTGAGACGCTAAGTGATGTTTAACCCTTGGCATTTTCTTATTGGCATTTGATTTTTGCCATAAGTAGGTCTTTTCTCTCTTAATGAGACCTGATTGGGGCCTACGTTCCACCTAATGCAGTAGTAAAAGATTTAATAGAAGTGCGACGCGATTGCTACAGTATATTTTCAGGTACTAAAGTTCGAGCAAAATGGAATAAAGGCCAGGTGGCGGTATCTACAAATGGTGCTAATAGCTCCATCAACAGATGTTCAATGTACTTAGAGTTATTCTCCACATCCTACTGTTGCTAATACATTTCCTCCCAGGCCTCCTCTCAACACAAAAATTTTGAGAGGAAAGGAAACATTAATAACCCCAACGTGTTTAATTTTAAAGGATATTTAAATCTTAATACTGGTCATAGGTGACCTATTTGACCAGTGGATGGCTTACTGTGGGCTCCAATAATTTTGTTGCCATCATTAGTGAATGTTGTTAACCAAGAGAAGCCTTAAAAACACATGTTTTCTCCTGTATTTATCCTTGGGTTCCCTACGGCCTTAAAGTTGTTTTTCAATGGATCAAAAATCTAGAAGTGCAATCCAGCGATGTACAGCTTTGGGTGTAGGTGAGGCTGGCCAGCTGTTGTGAGAAGGGTGCTGGTCTGCCAGGGACACCCCCTGCTTTCTGGACAGTTTTTAATCCTAGTTGGTCCAGCAAGTCAGACCACCACGGTGAATGAGACCATTCTAGAGAGTCCCAAGTCAGCCCAGGACGTGTCTTTTACCACAGTGGCAAAAATAAGAGGGGTGACTCCTACATGGTACAGCACCTTCAGTTGGGAGATTTATTTGTGTAATTATCCAGCTTCCAGGTTGCTAGGTGCACACACCAGGGGCCTGAGGGGATGGGCTGCAGGACGGAACAGGCTCTGTGACAGAGAATGGCCAATAGGCAGGATAGTTTAGGAGCGTGGTGGTTGTGGCCTAGAGGCCCCCTGGCGTGGTTGCAAGGGCATGTGGCAAGAAAGGGGTGAAGAAATGTATGTCAGTCCATGAGAGAAGCCTTCTGCCTTGCCAGTTACATGGAAAGATTGTTTTTGTCATATCCTGTGTCCTGGTTTCCCCATTTCACCTCCTTTATCAGGGGCTGCCCCCTGGAGAAGAGGGAGGTTCTGACCTCTAGTCAGCCTTCCTAACGAAAAATGGTGCAGAATAGGAGAAACTAGTAGAGAGGAAAGATGAAAACACTGAAACAAGGTCGTTTTCAAGGTGATGACAATAATGATTTACACAAACTGCAAATTATGATTATGAAAACAATTATGTGGAAACAGCTAATCTAGATATAAAAACGTAGGAATATTTCCTAACACTTCATGAAAAGATAGTACTCATAGGTTACCGTATTTGCCGGCGTATAAGACGATTTTTTGGCCCTGAAAAATATGCCTCCAAGTGGGGGGTAGTCTTATACGGCGAGTATATAACAAACTCTGTATTTTGAGTGGAAATGTTAGGGGGTCGTCTTATATGCCCAGTCGTCTTATACGCCGGCAAATACGGTATATATTTTCTGTTTTTACCTACCTTTTCCTGGTTGTAATAGCCTTGGGAAAAATAGAGAAAAATACAAAGAAAATTTTTTTAAAGCACCCTAAATCTTTTGCCAGAGTAAACATTATATCTGGCATACTTCCTTGCAGACATAAACATTTAAATACAAAATTTGGATCATACTTCATAAAGTTTTGTATCCTTATTTTTCTCAATGTATTGAATTTTATTAATCTTGCCCACAGAATCAAACAGACTTGGTTTTAAGTGGCCCTATGGAATTTTGTTGTCCGGATAATCCCCTGTTGTTATAAAACGTTGTTATCCATCGTGCAATAATGTGCAGCTGGAGGAAACAGACCTGATCATATGAACATGCATGGTTCTTAAATCCATAATCCACTAGTGAGGGGAAAGAAGAAAATAAAATGAGATATATACCATAAATCCATTTATAACAAACAAAAACATGTGCATACAAAGCCACAATTTACACTGTACAAGACCATAGAAGCACTCACTTTGGGATATAGCTTGGACCTTAGTAACTAAAAGTGAACACATACATGCATTGTGACTTAGTTCCACATGTGTTCACCAAAAACTGAACCAGAAGGCTCTTAGCAGCCTTATTAGCAAGAACAAAACTGGGACCTACCCAAATGTCCATCAACAATAGAATGAAAAAGAACAGTGGTAGAGTAACAACAGTAAGAACAAACAGTCAATTGTACACAAAAACCTAGCCAAATCTTAAAAACACAATGTTGAATTAAAGAAGTCAGACACATTCAGGTGCCAATGCTATGTATGGTTCTGTTTATGTATAAAAATCAGCAAAATTAATCTCCTCTTGTTGAAAGCCAAGACAGTGGTCCCCCTGAACTGACAGCGACAAGAGAAGGGCACAGAAGGCTTGTGGGGGGTTAGCAGTGTCTGCATCTTGATCTGGAACAGGTTGCATCAATTTGCACACTTAAGAGAGAACTGCCTATATTTCTGGTATTGCAGTACAAAGCATTTTCTCAAAGCTCCATGTTAAATATAGGGTGTCCCAAAATGTCTACACACACTTTGAATAATGATAAAGGCAGTGTTTGTTAAAATACATTTCATTTTCAAAATTGAGCTATCAGCTGTCAAAGTGTGTATACATTTTTGGGGACACCCAGTCCATTAGAATCATCGCCTGTCAAAAAGGAAGTGAAAGGGAGTGAATGAATGAGTCTCAAATATGTCATTTCCAAGAACTTACCACTAGAGAACATCATAATTTTATTAAGTTTTAGAAGAGTAAAATGTCTCCTTTTGCTTTCAGGGCTTTCCACAAAACCCATGGCAGAGAATGTGATTAGGGAAGCCTCTAGATATGTCTGATAACCATGAATTCGGGTAATTAAGTTCTAATAACTTCTTCAAAAGTGAAATTAATGTGTGGTAATTATGATTCAGAGTTACTTGCTCTGCCTTGAAATGTAGTGTTTGAAAGCACCTGTTTTGTCATTTTTATTTTTAGAACATAGTATTAATTTCCCTTTACTTATTCTTTTTCTTCGTTTTCACCTCAACATCCACCTTTCCAACTGCTGTTGAATGTAATCTCAGCCACTTCCTGCTGGAATGAGGCAATTTTCCTTCCAGAGAAACCTAAACAGATTAGAGATGCTTCTGATTTTAATTCCCTACAGAAAGCAGCAAGAGGGTTGTTTTAGGTTATCCTGGTGACATTTATTAAAATCAGAAGGTGCAGAGATAAGACCATCAGAGATGTTTATTTTACTTGACTGTTTAGGCCCTCCCACACCTGTTCAGTGACCCTATTTTGTAATTGCCTGTATTCGGTATTTAGAGAACATGAGGCAAAAGTGAAACAGCATAAGGAAAATGCATGTAGTTTTCTTTTACATCTGTTTTCATGGGTGGTTCTAATTCCATTTAATGGATAAAATGAAAAGAATCTCAGGGTCATTTGTTGATGAGTTTATTGCTAGGCTTGTAAGAAAGCCCTCACCAGGCACTCTAATTTTATATTTTAGTACTAGAGGCCTGGTGCATGAAATTCATGCACGGGAGGGGTGTGGTCGGGTGCAAGTGAGAGGGAGGAGGAGAAAGGAGGGTTCCTCAGACCGGCCTATACCCTCTCCAAACCAGGACCCCTTAGGGGATGTCTGACTTCCAGTTGAAGCCCAATCTCCCAGGGCTTGGGCCTAAACCGGCAGTCGGACATCCCTCTCATAATCTGGGACTGCTGGCTCCTAACTGCTGGCCTGCCTGGCTGATCTCCCCTAACTGCCTCTGGCTGCCAGACTGATTGCCCCTAACTGCTCCCCTGCCAGCCTGATTGCCCCTAACCGCCTCTGCCTCGGGACCCGCTACTGTGGCTTTGTCTGGAAGGAATTCAGACATCCAGAAGATGTCCAGTCAATCCAGTCTAATTAGCATATTACCCTTTTATTAGTATAGATTATGACTTTAATTAGAATCAGAATTAATTCATGAATAAATTTTTTTGTATCCTCCAGCCTTTTCTCTTTTAGAAAAAAAAGAAGATAATTTTTCAAAGGAAGTTAACTTGCCTTCTTATGTAATTAAAACAACAACAAAATCAGCTTCACAGATATCTAGCAATGGAATCATTTCTTACCATGTCAATGCTTTTCCTTTCAGGTGAAGCCAAAAGTGACCATTTAATGCTTGGAAACAAGATTTACTAACGTCTAATTTCATAATGTTGTCTTTTTTAATGAACTGCAAACTCATTCCTGTGGCAAACTTCCTCTTTGCGTATCCTTACCTTTCCCTAATTGCTCATCTTTGCTGACATTGAACCCCATCTCAGAATATTGGGTTCCAGTAGACCTCACCGGGCTTCTCTGTGTGAATGTATAAATATTGCACAGCGAGATGAATACAGGTCCATAACCCATCGTCCTCCGAGAACATTCAGTGAATAGGAACCGCATCAGGTGCTCTGTGGTTTACCGAAGCCCCATGGAAAAGCCTGCTGCAGTAGCTATGCAAAGTTCTGGTTAAACATTGCCCTGGCGTTTGCACTACTCCGTCTGTTGTTTTTACGCTCGAGACTCAGCCCAGGTTGGAGGCAGTATTGACTTTGTAATTAAACCATTTTACCCTCAGAATTTTGTAATCACTGCATTTAAAACCATCTGTTGTGCTGAGAGGGTAAACGCCTTTTCCTTTCAAGGTAGAGAAAAAAAATCTACAGTGCTTTTTTTTTTTTTTTTTTTTACTTTCACAGTCCTGATTTCAGGACCTTGATTTGCTAACAAATCAGTAGAAAAAAAAGAAGGAAATTCCCCCCTGAGTGATGAAAAGGAAGCCTGTCACAGAATTCAAAATAAAAGCAGATGAAAGTACTACTCTTTTTCAGGGTATAGTGTTTCCTCTTGTACCAGCAGGGTTATAACTAATGTATTCAAGGTTGAAGAGGATGATACTCAAGACAGGCTTTGATATGTTTCATAGTATAGGACATTTTTCTTGTTAGCTTGCCATGATATTTTTAGGACTCTAAGTGTATACACGTATCTTGGGTGGTTTGTTGTTTATTACTATGAGTCAAAAGGGCCCATGGTCAGGGAAGGGAAAAATAATTTTTAAAGAAGTAGCCTATGAAACATATGACTTTGTATTGATATAGAATCTGTAGCCCTGCCTTTGTGTTGCTAGAAAGAAGAAGCAGGAGGATGGCAGGATTTCCACACGGAGGACAGAAGTCTTGTCTGAGCTGCCATAAATCACACCTTTTGCATTTGGGAGATGTAACAAAAAAGGGTTTGAAAATACAAAGTTATGGTCCTGTCACTTTAAGCTCCTGGGCTTGGAGAAGTTGCTTACCCTCCCTAAGCAGATGTCCCCTAACCTGTACATAGTGAAACCGAAGGCACTTCTGTCATAGGCTTGAGGTGAGGTTTTATTAGACATTGTGGTGAAGTGCCTGGCATGTAGGAAACATGAAGAAACATATCTCTATCTCAATCAATTGGTCTCCTTGAAGCCAAATTCTTAAGGCATTTCACCTTTAAGTTGTAATGTAGTTCATCATTAAAAAATAACTAGGTATAAGGCTTAATAGTGTACTTGTAAAGTAATTTCATAGTTCCCTTTGGCTGCATCTATATTATATGATAATTTGGGGAGGGAAACAAAACAAGAAAATTGTTGCCAACTATCATAAACTTGATTATTAATTGAAAGTGTTCTGAAATTATTTGGAGACTTGAGGTCCAAATCAGAGACTTCTCCTAAATAGCTCATTACAGGCTAACACTATCTGACTGTAGCATGGGACAGGGATGTATGGGGGTGAAGAGAAGGAGGTTGGATGGGACAGGGCATAGAATCACTCTTAGAATTGAAGTATCTCAAAATGCAGGCTTTACCCTTATGGTGCGTCGCTTTACTATTAACTTGCTGCTTACTCCATGTGTTAGTGTGGAGAACCCACCTAACATCTTCAGTGCAGTTTATTGGTCTGAAAAATAAGTATAAAAATAAGCCTATCTCATATGGCTGACTTACTGAGGAAATGCATATAACCCTCTTAGCACAGTTCTGGCACTTAGATTTGTTTTTATTACCAGAGCACCATAATTATGTAACAACTGCCTATTAAACATTGCAGTTCAAAATAAGAGAGTTGCCACTAACATTATGAATATTCAGAAATAGTTAAGAGTATTCATCTTTTCAGTATAAATTTAACTCATTCTTCACCAGATTGAAGGATTATTTTTCTGTTATGATGTTATTGGGACCATTACAACAAGAGCTTGTATTAAAACCATGCTTATGATGGCATAAAACTAGAAATCTACTACAATAAAAATAATTTTTAAAAAATCAAACACCTGGAGGCTAAATAGTCTACTACTAACAATGATTGGGTTACCAAAGAGATCAAAGAAGAAATAAAAAGTATCAGGACAACAAATGACAATGGAAACACAACAATCCAAAATCCATGAAAGCAGTCTTGAGAGGGAAGTTCATAGCTCTACAGGCCTATCTCAAAAAACAAGAAACAATGGTAATAAATTATCTAACCCTAATGAGAGAAAGAGCTCAACGAGAGAAAGAGCAATAAGAAAAGACCAGCATAAGGAAATAATAAAAATAAAAGCGGAGATAAATGATATAAAGACCAAAAAAACAAACAAACAAAAAAAACCCAACCAAAACAAACAAACAAACAAACACAAAACACACACACACACACACACACACACACACACACACACCAAAAGATCAACAAAACCAAGAGCTGGTTCTTTGAAAGGATAAACAATATTGATGAACCTCTAGCCAGGCTCACCAAGAAGCAGAGAGACAGGACCCAAATAAATAAAATCAGAAATGAAAGAGAAGTAACTACCAATCCTACAGAAATACAAATGATTATGAAAAAATACTATGAACAACTCTATTCCAACAAAATGGACATCCTAGATGAAATGGACAGATTCTTAGAAAAAGACAAGATCCCAAAACTCAATCAGGAAGAATGAAAACACCTGAATAGGCCAAAAACTACTGAAGAAATTGAAACAGTGATCAAAAATCTTTCAGCAAACAAAAGCCGTGGTCCGGATGGCTTTACAGGGGAGATCTACTAAGCATTCAAAGAAGAACTAAAGCCTATCCTCCTCAGACTATTCAAAAAAAATTCAAGAGGAAGACACACTTCCAAGCTTTTTCTATAAAACCGTGCTTATGCCAGATAACTAATGATATGTATGAACTTTTTGCCCTGAAATCCTATCTAATAAAGAGGGAATATACTAATTGACCTTCACACCATCACAAAAATGGTGGCACCCACAGCCAATAAAAACACAATATGCTAATTGACTGCCCCACCCTCAGAGATGGTGGCACCCATAGCCACAAGGTGATGGCACCCAGTCCCCTCAGTTCCCCAGCCACTCAGAGCCGGCCCGAGGCTCAGGAAACCAGGGCTGACCAAGGCTTGTGCTGCTGGCAGTGGCAGCAGCAGAAGTGTGATAGGAGTGTCACCTTCCCCTGATTGCTGGGTCGCCTCCTGCCCCCGAGGGCTCCTGGACTATGAAAGAAGGCAGGCCAGACTGAGGAACCCTCCTCCAGTGCATGAATTTTAATGCACCAGGCTTTTAGTAGAAGATAAATTTACTGTTAGCAGCACTCTCTGCTAGGCACATAAAAATTACTAAAGGAGCCTGCATTTAGTTAAGTTCAAACCATGGATGTTAGAAAATGTTTACATGATGGTTCTAACTAAAAATTATAAGAAAAGACAAACAACATTTCCATAAAATTTTGTCCTATTTATATTTAGAAAATAAGCTATGTAACATTTTATTTTTAATTTGTTGCAATGAGTTTACTATAAGTATTTACAATAATAATTTCAAAAAAGTTCTGGTACCTTTGAATAGTGTTGTATAAACTCAATTCAGTGGCACATTAGGATATATGACTGTTCTAAAAAATTAATAGAAAATGTCTGAAAACCTGTGAAAGCATATAGCTTAAAAAGGAGCTGAAGCTAACATGAGGAAAAGAATTTCAAAGAAATGGAACTATTTTGACAACTACAGGGATTTCTAACTGCTTGGAAAATTCTGCAGAATGAAAAAAAAAAAGATCCTATTTCACGTTCAATAATCAGTTCAGAAAGCAATACTCTCTAGAACCCTGGATATTTTAGGGAAATTTGTATCTTCCTTAAAACTTAATCTGGTTTACTTTTCATAGGGTAGGTAATTCCTCTTGGTTGAGAATTGGGTGCTTTTATGGACCAGTATTCAGCCTCCCACCGTGGCTTAGCAACAGATCAGTGCCTCCTGGACCCCTGAACACACTCCTTCTCCTTGAGGATGGGAGGTGGGGGAGATAGGATGGAAAGCTTTAAAAACCCCATGGATGGAAACTGTGACCAATACAAATTACAGCTCAAAGATCAACCTGACACTGCTTGAGAGCTATACGTATCCCTTTAGATGTTTATGTGAATATATTAATACTGCTGTCATTCGTCTCTGTCCAGTTGATGTACTTTTCTTGTGCTTATCAGTGAAGATAAAGTGAGGCAAACCAGACGTGAGAGAAAGCACGGGAACCCATCAGCTGTGCATCAGCCGCCCAATTGTTCTTCTGGGGCTCTGCTCGTCTTGCCAGCCGACCAGTCACAAAGGCCTTAGCTTTGATCTCAATCTGACTCTGTTTGACAAAGCCCGTTGCAGATGCCCTTCATAGAGACAGCCGATTACAGACAATACCGTGCTAAAGAAATGCTATCTTGCTGTGGAGACCCTGAGCGCTATCTCTTTAAACCTGGGGTATGCTTGTTCCACAGAGTCCCAGAAAGAGGCAACTGTGGAATGGAAGGCATCTACCTATCAGAGCTATACCATCTCCCCGAGAAAGACCAAGTTTAGCAGCAACAACCAAGTAGCAATTATATAGGCCCCAAAATCATATAGATTCGGTAGCTGCAAAGACTGATGATGCCCTCAGGTAGCTACGTTATCCCAGAACACGTCCATCTGGAGCTGTTGGAAGTGAGCAAGGCAAATATGATCAGACAATGGAAAAGCTAACCCACTGACACGGGATACAAATCTTAACACCCATTTTGACCTTAGCCGTCTCCATGACTTAGGAAGGAGATCCTGATTTCATTTGGGCCAATAACTATGGAAGGCAAAATGCCCTTTTGACCATTCCTTCAAAGCAATCTTTACTACAAGATACATATGGCTTCAAGTGGCCAAGAAGTGCAAAAACGCTTCTCTTTGACTTTGCAATTATACCATCAAAATTGAGCAACTTACTTTGGCACTGCCAGAATGGACTGAGAATGGTATCCTCATGTTTAGCTCTATGCATTGCACAGTGTCAAGTCCTCCCTGACGCAGCCCTAGAAATGTCAAATAAAATGGCATTGTGTTTCTCAGCTCCACTTCTCCTTTAAATTGATCTTTAAGACGCACCATCTCATGTTCAGAGTAATGTCACTCTAGGGCTGGTTTGATGCTTCTCACCCCTCCTTCCTCTTGCCATTCAGTTTGGGAGCTTCTCATGTGCTAAGTTTATTTTCCTGTCTAAATAAAACATCTATTGTTTTCATTGCAGAGGTGCAAATGGTCTGCTAGAGTGGGTTTTCATCTTGCCTTGGGCAATTGCAACAATATGCTCGGATTTGGGACCAATAAAATGGGATGCTACAAGGAAGTTCCTTAAATTTAAGGCAAGTATTCAGGGTTTTTCTGTCAACAAATCTGGTCCATCAGGTTCAAACAGGGTCTGCTCAGTAGCAGGTTTCTTAAGAAAACACACATTCGTTCTTGGTCACTAGAAAATATTCAGCTCTATCATCAGTCACACCTAAACCTTAACAACGTTTAGATTATATTGTAAAAAGCTTTATAATTTTTTGAATTGCAACAGTTATCAACAATTTTTATTGTTTTAATTTTTTTAAATTTATTAAGGTATTATATGTGTATCAACAATTTTTAATTATTATAGGAAATCATTAAACAGAAAGTCCTCTGTAATTTTCTGTACCCTGGGAAATCACTATCAGCAATTCGATGCTTTATCCTTCCCCAATACAATTTTTTGTTTATATTTATACCCAAAACATGTTTTCAAGAAAAATGTTATGTTGTGTATAATAATTTGTAATTTTCTTCCCCACACCCTACCATATCCAGATGTTCCCATGTGTTTCAGAAGAACACTAGGTTTTAAAACTCGTTTGGGGACAAAATTCATTTTGTAGTGTTTACTTGCAGAAATATCTGACATAACCCCAGATACCTAACCAATGCCATAAGCTCAAGGGGAAAGCTCAAAGAAGGTGGAGAAAACCATGGATCTCTCACCATTGTACAAATGGGAAGATGGCAGAGGTGGTCACACGAATCCCTGAATGTCTGCATCCTCTTGATGTGACATCCCTTCTTTTCACCCCTCACCCTTCCCATCTTCACTGCTAACCAGGCATTCAGATCCGCTCCTATGTTTGCCTTGCATAATATTTCTAATTTTAAAAGTTGGAATTTGTTGTGAGAAACGATTATTTACATTACAGAGAGAGTAAATTATTTATTGGGAGTCATCTTCATCCCATTAAATGTCCCCTTTTTTAAAAAAATGAAGTACTTGAGTGCATGGCACATGCCTGTATTCAAATGATATGCCCATTTATATACATTATCTATCTTGTCTTAAGGCTTCTTTCTATCTCTGTCTTTCTTTCCTTTCTTCCTCTCACTGTGGTAACCAGGGCATAAGGGCAGCTGGGACATGTGGCCCTTTGTTTGATCAAGGGTAATGATCAACCCAGCCCCCAGGAAGGTAAGACAGCTTTCCGACTTCACCTGCAAAATATAATCTTTTTGACGTGCTCTCCAATTGTGGGTCCATCTGTGCCACCCTTAAGAAGGAAAAACCTACAGAAATAAAGGGGCTGAATCCAACAGGAACTGAATAATTAATGTTGATTGGAATATGCATAGGTAGGGCCTGCCACTCTCTGAATGGAAAAGTGTCTCATTTACTAGTTTCTGGGAACCAAAAAGAGTCACAGATTGGTTACTTTTGCTCTTTGCTTGCTTATTTTAATGTTCTTTTCTTCTGCCTCGTCATTTTTGTCTTTGCATTGATCATTTTTCTTTTTTTAGATGTTAAGCAGAGATCAGAATTCTCAGGATTATACATTAAGAAATGCCAAACTATCAAAGCATGCATATGTACTCTGTAATATATGCATGTTTGCTATTTCATAGTTCCCAGACAAATGGCCTTCATTTGTAAAGAGCACTAGGTGTGTGGGGGGGGGGAAGGGAGCCGGGGAGGGAGCTGGGACGGGGGGCAGGATTCATTCCAGGTCTCCTTAGGTATTTGCTTAACTAATATGTTTCTTCCAGCATTTGAGGGAAATGTATACAGTACCTTGGAATTTCTATGAATCCTGACTGTTTCTTATGTAAGTCATTCAGATGATGATAATATACCAGATTTCCCAAGTTGCTGATGAACAACTTACCGAACACCACTGGGCTTGCAGGCCATTCTGATGCTACAAGTACCTTCCTCGCCTCTGTCTGGTTCTTTTTACTGTTTCTGGCGCTTCAGACTCAGATTTTAATAATTAGTAGTGCTCTCTGTACAGACGGGCACCAAAAAATAAAGTGAGGTAAACTGCCAATGGCTGCTAGCTCCAGAGACCCTCTTGCCACCTCTCAGGACAATAGTCCTGGTGCTTCACAGTACTTATTGGTTGATATATTGATTGATTACTTCAGAAAAAGCTTCTAGACTGCTGTTGGAAGTTAGTGGTCGTTGGCTGTGGGGTGAGGGCAGTGGATAAAGAATTGTACCAATGGATACAGACACGGGAGGTGGGGGAGGGGGAGATGAGGGCATGAATGGGGGATGGGGAGGGAAGTGGGGGGATAAGGACACATTTGTAATACCTTAATCAATAAAGGGAAAAAGTAAAATCATCAAAGAAAAAAAAAAAGAATTGTCAGGTCAGCTGTGAACTTCCAAAGGAAAAGATGGGAAGGAGAAGCAGGAGATGGTCAGATAGAACATGACATTACTAGGACTGAAGAAGGCAACGGGACAAAGAAATCTAAGGAAGTCATGCCATTCTGACCGAGCTGTTTTGATGTTGCTGTTTTTACGTTATGACTTTTAAATTGTATTTGCACTCATGAAATTACAAAGACAAAGCATTGCATCCTCAGCTTGTAAGAATTACCACATAGTAACAGAGCAGGACACGTCCGCCACATGTCTAACCCTTCCTCTGTCCTGCGGGTCACACGTGGGGACGGAGGAGTGGGTCTGAGGGGTGGTCTGGGGGCAGGAATAGAGTAAGGGCTTTCACCAGGTAATTAAAAAACTGAAAGTTTGATATCTGCCTTTAGAATAGCCTACATGTGTCTATGGTTTGTTATTGTGACCAGAACTTCCTGCTTCACTGAGGTTAGTAGAACTTTGTGTATTCTCTGTGTGTAATGTAGTGGTTTAAATTCAATTCAGGCAGTCAGGGAGTTTGTGTCCATTAACTTGGATTTTGTAGGGACTTTTACCTTATCATGAAGATTTTATGGCTGCTTTACTTTGAAACTGAGCTTGTCTTTTAGATTAAGAAAACTGACTCATAAGGTCTTTTTTTTTGCTAATGTAGCAATTAAGAAAAGAGTATATAACCAAATGGAAATCTTTCACTCACCAATCACCAGGTCCATCCCATTTTCCTTTGCCAGAATTTTGTAGGAGAACTTGGAAGAAGACGGCTCATAAATGGATAGGCCATGTTGCAGATCCTGCCAAAGTACGTGAATAGACAATTAATAGCATGTGGACAGAGAAAGGCCTGGTGGGGGAGTGAGAAGAAAAGCAGTAAGAATCAGTGCATTCCACTGATGCAGTCTAGCCCAGATCAAGCACCTCTTCTGGTATGTTACCCCGTTCACAGTCTCCCTCTCTCCCAAACCTTCCATGTCTTCCTCTCTGCCAGCTGTTCTCTGTAGTCCATAAGCTTGCTTACATTTTTCCCAGTCAAAAAGAAAATGAAAAACGAAAGCTCTCTTTCAACCCTGTAGCATTATGTGCTCAAATGCGGGAATCCAGAAAAGGTTTTTAATAAATGTTCTCCTCTCACTGTCTTCCTTTCCTCATTTCCCATTGACAACTAAGTCCAAACACACACAAGCTGCCTTTTGCTAAGAACACTCCACTCAAACCACCCTCACAAAGCCCACCCATCTCCATATTGCCAAATCCAGAAGTTTCCAAACCTTTTCTTCTGGGGAATCTACACTATTTTCGCCACTATTGCGAATCATGTATTCTTGAAATATCTCCTTCCTTTATGTCAAGTCACAGTTTTCTCTATTTTCTGCTCCTAGCTCTGACCAACTTCTTCATGGATGCCTTCTCCATGTCTTGCGTTTAAACATAGGATTTTTTCATGGATTTTCCTTTGGCCTTCTGCTCTGTTCAGCCTAGGCACTCTTCCTGGGCAAAAACTTTGACACTTATAGTTTGAACTAACATGGTATCTTAATGACCATCAAGTGCATATTTCCAACATATATGGTTCCCCTGAGTTTTAGACCAGAAATAGACCAATCCATGCATACCCCAAAATGAAGTTGCATAAAATGGTTGTTTCTTGTCACTCTTCACACATCTATTCCTGACAGAAACACTGCACTTGCTCCTGTATTACTTAACCAGTCATTGGCATCACCACATACCAAGATTACCCCTTTTTTCTCCCATTGTCCTTACCATCACCTCCATTCCCCACATCTGATTGTTCAAGTCTTGCTTTTTCTCATTTTTAAACTGTTGAATCTATCATGAATTGAGGCCATGACCACCTTTTACCTGGCATACTGCAGTATCTTCCTCATTGTTTATACAAAGTGTAGTAATGCAAGGAATTCCAGGCACGGTTTTTATATGACACTTGGGGCTTCTTTTCATGAGTTACCAATAGCCCAGAAGAAACACACACACACACACACACACACACACACACACACACACACATGCACGCACCTGCCTCAGAAAAACCAGTCCAAACAGGAGTGGGTCTCCTTAACATAACTTAGCAAGTTCTCTATTGTTGGATAGACTGACCTATTGTTGTTTATACTGACCTTGGATGGAAAATTGGATTTTATTTTTTCACAGGGATCTATGTGGAAGATGAGTCTGAATCATTCCTTTTATTTAAGGGAATGTGGGATGCATCTAGCCTTAACAGCAGAAGGCAGATGAGTTGCTAGGCTATTGAGAGGTGTGTTTGCATGGAGGAATAATTTCAAGAGAGGAAGCCATGTGTTTATAAACTCATCAATATTAACTGAACTTGAAAGAATGAATTGTGACATTGACATTGGTAGGGAATTTGATCTTCATTGTTATTTGTTACACAGCAACTTGAGCAATGGACCCAAAGGTGGTTTATTCATTCTGAGTTTCATGGTGTTCGTTACATGCAATTTTAGTAAACATTTATTTATTGTGGAAATACATCAGCCTAACAATGTCCTCAGTCATCCAAGAGCTTTTGGTATAGTTCAGGAGAGAGAGATAACATGATAATGTCACAATTGGGGAAGTCTAAGACCTAAAGAAAGCATATAGGAGGGATGCTAAGCTGGACCTTAAGGTTTCAGGAGAGATTTCTTAAGGAATGCAACATCTATCCTGGGAGGTGAGTAAGCCAAACTCAGGAATGAAGAGAAAGAGAGTTTAGGGGATTGCAACAAGATGGCGGCAGAGGTAAACGCCTAGCTGCAGCCGCACTCAACAATTTCAAAAAATACAACTAAAATATAAAGTGGACACTATCCAGAACTACAGGAAAGTTGACTGACTGGAAATTCTACAACCAGAAGGAAAGAGAAAACCTGAAGGACAATCAGAGGAGCTGTAAAAGCCTAAGGTACGGAGGCGTGGTGCGAGCGTGTGGAGAGGACGGAGCCGGAGAGGAGGGGCAGCTGAGTGCCTGGCTGGCGTTCCCTAGCGGGAAGGAGATAAAAGCTCCGGACTGTGCTGAACCCCAACTCCGACTGCACTGAACCCCAGTTCCGGGCGAGACCCTGGGGTCCAGGCTCATACAGGGGGAATCTGGACTGTAAGGCCGAAGCTCAGCCAAGCAGCGAGAAAGGCAGAGCTCCGGAGTCGCGCACATTGTGCGCAGAGGACGGACTGTTCCCTGAGCTGCTGAATTGCCCTAGTGGGAAGGACTCAAAAGCTCAGGACTGTGCTGAGCCCCAGTTCTGACTGCACTGAACCCCAGTCCTGGGCAAGACCCTGGGGCCCCAGCCTCATACAGGGGGAATCTGGGCTGTAAGGCAGAAGCTCAGGGAGAGCGGCAAAAAGCAGAGCCCCTGAGTAGCGCACATTGCGCGCACAGAGGACAGACTGTTGTTTGGGCCGCGAGATCGCCCTAGCGGGAAGGAGACATAAGCTCCGGACTGCTCTTAACCCCACTTCCAACTGCTCTGAACCCCAGTTGTGGGCTTGTTGGGGGAGAGACTAGACTGTCTGGTAGCAGGCGAAGCTCTAGGCTGCCTTTCTCTCAGAGGTGCTTGCAGCGAGTACCAAAGGACACTGAGGAACACTGAGACTCAGGAACCTCCGAGGGCGGGGCTAACCGGAAGCCAAGGCTGTAGGCTCCACCCTGAAACTCCGCCCCATCCAAGCTGAACTCAGAGAGGCTTTTGCAGGTTTCCAAGTCTAGTGGAATAAGGTTGTCTCCTGGCATAGACACAGCTGATCCTCCCAACCTACCAACCCAGGGAAGCAGCGAAAATGTCGAAACGAGGAAACAGATCACAAACGAAAGAAATGGAGGACAAAAAGCGACTGGATATAGAGTTCAAAACCACGCTTATAAGGATGTTCAACAATCTCTTAGAAAAGGCCGATAAAATAAATGAGACCTATGAGGATATGAAAAGGGATCAACAAGAAATAATAAAGATTCAACAAGAAATGATAAAGGATCAACAAGAAATGAAGAACACATTCTCTGAAATAAAAAATATTATGCAGAGTCCTAAAAACAGATTGGAAGATTGCAAGAATCAAGTCCAAGATTTGGAACACAAAGAGCCAGAGGACACTCCTCCACAGAAGCAAGAAGACAAGAGAATCCAGAAAGTTGAAGATAATGTAAGAAACCTCTGGGACAACTTCAAGCGAACCAACATCAGAATTATGGGCATCCCAGAAGATGACAGAGAGCAAGATACCGAAAACATATTAAAAGAAATAGTGACAGAAAACTTCCCCCACCTGGTGAAAGAAATAGACTTACACGTACAGGAAGCACACAGAACCCCAAACAAAAGGAATCCAAAAAGGACCACACCAAGACACATCATAATTAAAATTCCAAGAGCTAAAGACAAAGAGAGAATATTAAAAGCAGCAAGACAAAAGCAGGTAGTTACCTATAAAGGGGCACCCATAAGACTGTCAGCTGATTTCTCAACAGAAACCATGCAGGCCAGACGGGAATGGCAAGAAATATTCAAGGTGATGAATAACAAGAACCTACAGCCAAAAATACTCTACCCAGCAAAGCTATCACTCAGAATCGAAGGCCAGATAAAGAGCTTCACAAATAAATTTAAGCTAAAGGAGTTCATCACTGCCAAGCCAGAACTATATGAATTGCTAAAAGGGGTTCTCTAGGAAGAGGAAGAAAATAAAGATAAAAATTATGAACAAACACGTAACTATCAACAAGTGAGTCTAAAAACCAAGGGAAATAAAAATCCTGATGAACAATATTAACTGGTGACTATAATAGATTCAGAGTTATGGAAGGGGAGTGGACTGATGATTCTCGGGGAAATGGGGAGTGGGGCGGGGCGGGAAGAGACTGAATATAAACTGCACATATGGATGAGGACAATGGGGGATGGGAAAAGGGCAGAGAGTTGAATGGAAACTTGGTGGAGGGGAGCAATGGAGGGGGGGAATGAGGAACATTTGTAATAATATGAACAATAAAGATTTATTTAAAAAAAAAAAAAGAGAGAGTTTACTACATTTATTGAAGTTCAGTGTACTAACCTTTTTCAAAATCTCAATCTTAGCCTCAGTTACATGTCTCTCTACCTGTATGTCATTGAGGTCTATCAAGGTCTATTGCCTCAGTCTTTCATTATCACACAGAAAGCCTGAGAATCAAGCCAAAAATTTCCATTACATAAGGTTTTCTTCCATGTTGTTTATGTCAAGTGCTAAGGTCTTGAAATATTTTAGAGCCATTAAAGCTATTGATTTTTATTAGCATTTCATCTCTATTGGCCATTTATCATTCATATTCCTACACTTTCTACTCTTATCATAAACCATAAAAGAAATCCCAGTACCTAGAAAGTGATTACTTTTGACAGCTGAAAATCCTATGAACCTTCCAATTGCATACAAATTTTAAAGAGAATATACATTATATTGATTAATATTAGGTCCAAGCAGGAAAAATTAAAAAGGCTTAGACCCATGCCAATGCGTTTGGACCTTGCTCTGAAATCCCAGAGGAGCCAGAGAAGAATCCTGAGCAGAAATGTCATTTGTGTTTAAGGAAGATTCCTCTGTGAGTAATGGAGAAGCTGATTGAGCTAATCCCATAGTCCTGACAAGAGATGAGCATGCAGTGAGGCATTGCACACGAGGATGAGGAAAATGAGAAGGGAGCTCACAAAAATAATAGAAGGAATAGCTTTAGAGTGGCTGGGAGAGGGGGCAGTAAGGGAGAGTTTTGGATGACTTCCAGGTTTTTTTCTCCCATAGAATTGTAATGATAAAAGGGAAAACAGGGTCAGAACACGCCTGAGAAAAGAGCTCATGGTTCCAGTCCGTACATGCTGAGCTTCCGGTGCCTGCAGTACCTCTTGGAGGAGATGTTCAATAATTAATAATCAATAGTTGTACGTTCAGCTTAGTATCTTCAGAGTACTTTAGGCTTGCATAAAGGTTTTCTTTACAACAGTAGTGAAAACAGAAAGCATCTTGTCCTTAACCTTGCAGTTATAAAGGCACTTGAAATGTCCAACACAATAATTTCAAATTATAAATTTAACCATTTATATTTTTAAATATTAACTGACTTTAAAGGGGGAATAAAATTAATGAAAATACTTTTTTAATAAGATTATTCATTGAAACTCTCACTTTTTTATAGCTATTTATTACAGGTCTGTGAAAACAAAGACAATGAGACTGAAGTAAGCATTGACAGTTGTATCCCAGAATTATTGATTAATAGAGAAATAGCTTGTATCATTGTATGAGGCCAGTAAGTATGTATACACAAATTTATTTTAAGATATTGTTTGTACTCATGTTTTTATATCTAACAATCAGACCATATTGTATCTTGCGTCACTTCCATGAAACCATACTGGAGTAGTTAATGATTGACTCCCTTTTGCTTTTTTCCTTTACTTTTACGTTATAAATTTTTATTTAATTATACCAGTCCAGTTATCTTGCTAGAAAACTCTAGCGATAGAGCTGTCTACTTACCCATGAAGGCACATAAGAACAGTTTGCACTAGTGATTCTACAGGATTTGAATAACAATGAATATTAATAGCAGCTACCATTTACTGAGCCAGTGCAATGTCAGAAACCATCATGCCAAATATTTTATGAGCTTTATCTCAATTAACCATCCCCCAAAAACCGTTTGTGATATTACTAAATCCATTTCATAGATGAGAAAAATGAGCCTCAGAGACGTTATTTAACTTGTCTCGCTGTTGATGCGGCTTCAAACACAGATTTGTCTGAGGATGTCATAATCGTTTTAAATTGTTACGTATTTTGTTTCTGCTTCAAAATCCTATTTTATGTTGACCCTGTGTTTATATTTTCACAAAAATTTGAACAACCCTATCAATACTGGTTGGGGGCCTTTCCTAGGAGAACTCGAGATTAGCCCCTGTCATCCTGGTATTTCGTTGTCCCTGCTGTACCGGATCTGAATCTTTGATGGTCTCATGTTCCCCCCTGCAGGAAGCCCAGGAAAAGGAATACAGGGGTCTCTCTCGGGCAAGCCACTTAGCACTGCAGCATGTGTCAGAGACAAGCTGTTCTTTTCGGTTTCCAGGAGACAGGAGTCAGTTCTGGGCCAATTTTCCCCCTGAGACTTCCTGGGAATTTAGACTTCCTAAAATTCAGACTGCTTTATTTATCGGAAACATCCGGATGTAAGAGAACCACTGACATGCCATGGGGTTATCTTCCACTGAAGGATCAATGTGCTCTTAGAGGGCTTCCTCTGCTAGTCTGATGTCCAAGTGCCCCTCATGGCCTAGGGCTGGGGTGGGCAAACTGCAGCTTGCGAGCCACTTGCAGCTCTTTGGCCCCTTGAGAGTGGCTCTTCCACAAAATACCACGGCCTGGGCAAATCTATTTTGAAGAAGTGGTGTTAGAAGAAGTTTAAGTTTTAAAAATGTGGCTCTCCAAAGACATTTCCATCAGTTTTCTGTGAAACACATCTGATCCTATCTTCTGGCACATTTTCTAGGTGACATTTCTTCTGGGACCAGAGAATTCAAATGAATATTATGAATTACGGAGGAATCTAGACAGTAAGTAATGAGTTAAAACTGGTATATGTGTTGAGGAGAAGGCAAATAAAAGAAATGTATTACCGCCTAAAATTCAAGAAATCTTGCTACTTTATAATATAAAATATGGAAAGTGCTTTATTTTCCATGGAGGTCACGTGGACAGCATTAATAAGCTAAAGCACACAGAGTTAAATGACAAATCTAGATAAACTGCCCACGAAGCTTATATTTGCCTCAGGTTGTTTAAAGATGCTTGAAGGCTGTAAATCTTTGACCCTCATTCTGCCTATTGATTGGTAAAAAACACCACCCTTGTTTTTAACTAATAAAAACAATGGTTTCTCTTTACTTTAGAGCAGGTATCATATTGAGTAGTTAATTTTTCACTTTTGTAAATGTGCTTCTCACCCAATTCTTCCTTGGAGGCTCTAAGACGTCTATTTTAAGAAAAGAGGTAAAGTCACCACATTACACTGAGAAATCTTGATTTTGACCTTCTCTTCACCTTTAGTTCCCCTCAACTTGAGGGTTAAAATGAACCACATCAGCAATACAGAAAAATGCCACATAACAGCATTGATGCATTTTTCCTGTCCCTGTTATTTAAGTGCATTTTTCCAGGGAGGAAATTGGGGATTGAATGTCTAAAAAAAAAAAAGTGAGAATTCTATTAAACCTTAAATTATTGGCTAAAATCATCACTTTTTAAAGAGATCCAATTTCACACTCTCATTAAGGAAAAAAAAAACTCCTAAAACTAATATCTCAACAAAAATAAAACCATAAAATTAATTTTCTTAATGTGTCATCATTGAACATATACAAGGAGCTGGAGGTTTTTAATGGTGGATTCTAGAAAAGCAACGCTGATGTCATTATGAAAATATTTCAGCAATATCAGGATTTACGAAAACCTCAGCTTGACATTCTTACCAAAGTCTTCTAATACTTTATAGATCTTCACAGTCAGATGCGTTCCTCATTTTTTATCAACACACCCCTACGGTCAGCATTCATGTTTAAAAGCCTCGGGAATATTTTGCCACGCTAATTCTGACCAGTCTTCCAGCTCCCCAAGCTCTGCCACATCTTTTCATCTTTGACTTTGAATCACAGGTTCTGTACATGCTGGACTCCTGTCCCAAACACTAGTCCTGCCTGCCAACCCCTCTTCCTATGACTCCCTCCCCCAACATCTCCTACTTCCCACTCATTCTTTCTCTCTCAGCAAGTCACTTCTTCCAGACCCTTGTCCTGTATGCATCACCATAAGCTCAACTCCTGTGATACAATTTCTCTGAGCAGCCTTCACTTTTTTCCCCAACTTCAATTCACCATTTCGTTATTACTCCCATTTGTGTTAATGTTTAGCTTAATGCCTGCCCTACCTCATAAACTGTAAGCTCCATGAGAGGAGGGACCTTATCTGTTGGTGTTATCACCAGTGTGAGCTGACAAATTTGTTAAAATGTGGGATAAAGGAGAGTTATCTCTTGAAACCTTCAACATATTAACTCCTTAACAACACCTAACCAAATCTAAGAACACGACTAAGACATTTCATTAAGAATACTCAATAAATAAAAATTAATTCTTGAGATAACATTTTTAATAGGAAAAGGAATCTAGAAGTACATTTATATCTACGTCCAAAGCTACCTATGCTACTGAATGGATAAAGCGGCTTTTACTGGTAACTTCTAATATGACAAGTAAAAGGGTCAAACTAAGGAGTGGTCGATTTTATCCTCATAAATACTGAATGAATATGATTGAAATTATAGACATTAGAAGAGAAATTAGGGGGGGAATCAGAGATCTCTTCAACAGGATTATATTCTACAAAAAAAAAACCCACAAAAACAAAACAAAACAAAACAAAACAAAAAACTAAATACATTTTTGCTCAGCCTGGAAATAGACTATTTTTATAATGGGAAAAAATTTACCATAGTATTATGCAGCCAAGATCAATAGAAATTAAGCACTATCTATAAAATTTTGATATAAGAAAATTAATTGGAAACCTTTTTTCCAACCAGAATAAAGACTTTAGTTAGATAATCAAATATCTCAAAATTAATGAATAGATTACTCACTCCAGTCTATTCTAGCCATTCATTGCTAATGCCTATAATTGAGGGGTAACTGAAATTTACTTTCTTTTCATTTTATCAGTGTGCCTGTGGAACCGACAGGTTGTGTTCTCTGCCATTTACAAACTCAAGAATTTAATTTAGATTTTAATAATTGAGTGAGATAGTACAATAATCCTTTATATAAATTCATCATTCCTTATCTTCCCAAAGCACAAAATGTCCTGTATGCCACAACCACTATTGTTTACCTTTCTGGAAGGTTTTTGTTTAAATTTCTATTACTAACCTAGGATTATAAAAACTGTCTTCAAAGTACAGTAGGAACAGTTTACTACACCAGACCTTAGAAGAGCTCATAGTCATTACCATGAGACTTGTAAAACAATTAATTTAGTCTTTATTCTATAGAAATCTGAGCGACTGAAATATCTCTTTCCAGGGAGTTTGGACATATCACAGTCCCAGCCCTGAGATCAATCACACCTTTGAATTTTTTTCCATACTTTTTATTTCTCATCTTTTTAAATAAAGAGGGAAAGCATTTATAATCTTCAGTTACATAGAATTGGAATACTGCTATGTAACAGAGATAATCACACTAATGCATAGGAAATAAAAGTCAAGCAACTTTGGTCTAGGCTGGATTGAATTAAGTCTTAACTCTGTAAACATTTCCATAGGAGGTAGAACATACACATTTGACTTTTTGTCAAATAAGCAATAGTAAACAATGCATCTGAGATCCTAATATATTAAAGGTTTTTTTCAAAAGGCATTTAAATAAACTTTTCCTCTTTCTTAGAAACCAAAAATGTGAAGAATGTGAAACAGCATACAGATTTTTCAATAAATTAGAGAGTGAAACATTCAATCTTCATAGTTGAAATGTTGGCATCATCAAAGCTCCACTGGTCCCATTTGATAACATTTGAAACTTTGATTAATAATGAGATCACATTTTAAACAGTTGGTGTGCAAAACAAACTCCGCAAGAATCTCCATTTACTATGGAGTTGTCCACCGTTTTGTCCTAGTGACTTTAAAAAACCATGTCCTGACACCGCATATCCCATTGTCTTTACTCTGATGAGTCTGAGAGAATAATATATTAGCAGTAGGGATTTTCAGAGTTTAACCCCCACCCAACATTGTTGGTTTAAGTGCCTCCAGCTGCTGTTCCCATGAACACAGTGTTGATGGGTGGCAAAGAGGACACCATTTCTCTCCCATTTGCTCCGTGGGAGTCCAGGGTTTCTTGAGTGGGATACTGATTGGAGGCTCCATACATACACTGAGATGAAGAGGAAGGAATTGGGGTTTGCAAGCTGGATGCTGTAAAGGAAAATATAATCAGCAATTGAAAATTGACATTTATTTTCTCTGCAAGTGCCACTCCCTTTATGCCTTTGTTTATTGTTGCATTTAGCACACATATCTATACTAAATTTGAGTGTGTATGGTTTCTCAAAGCCATCCCCTATTTTCTTCCATTCACCCCCCCCTGCTATTCTTCCAGAATTTACTTTGCACAATGAAAACTCAATACTACATTTAAAGTCACACAACTCTACCTCCAAAAGATATACCCAATACATCTCCTCTTTCCATCTGCACCTTCACAATTGGAGTTCAAACCACCATCTTCTCTAACCTGGGCCAACACAGCAACCTCCTAATTAATCTTGTGACCCTCGCCTTTGTCCCACCCTCTTCCCCTGTAGAGAGAGCCAGGATAACCTTGCTGAACAATACATCAGCTTGTTCACTCTTCAAATGTTACAATGACTTCCCATTACTCTTAGAACAAAACCCAGGTTCCTCACCCTGGTTCATAAACCCTGTGGGAATTTGTCTGCCTTCTGATCTATTCTACTCCATTCTCTTCTTCATTCATCATGTTCAAAACACATGCCTTCTTTCTGCACATGGAACTTCCCATTTCAGAGACTATGTACTTGCTGCTTCTTTTGCCTAGTGCTCCCACAGACCTTCATGTCATTGCCTCCTTATCACTCAGCTTTCAACGCCAATGTTTCGGCCTCTGGTTTCCTTTTACAACCACCTTATCTAGAAGTAGCTCTTCCATCACTATTTGTCATTTTACCCTACTTAATTGACTTCAGAATAATGGAAATTATTTTTCAATGTAGTCGTTTATATATTCATTGCTTTGTCTCCCCTGAGCTTACTAAGATGTAAACTTACGGGCAGGAATTCTGGCCTGATTACTACCATATCTTCACACCTAGAATGAAGTCTGGCACATAGTAGGTTCTTTAAAAGAAATCAGAATAACTGGCTCACTAACACTGCATTTCTTGTATTTATGGTTGCTGTATTCTCATTGCTTTTATTTGTTGTTTGCATCAATCCTCACTCAAGGATATTTTTCCATTGATTTTTAGAGAAAATGGAAGGGATGGGGAGAGACACAGAGAGAGAAACATTGATGTGAGACAGACACATGGATTGCTTGCCTCCCGCATGCACCCTGACCAGAGCTAGGGATCGAGCCTACAACCGAGTTATGTGCCCTTGACTGGAATCGAACCCAGGACCCTTCAGTCTGTGGGCTTACACTCTATCCACTGAGCCAAACTAGTCAGGGCTTACTGCTATTTTTTTAAATAGTTCTAACTACCATCTTCTCTGTCACCAAAAACCAATATTTAAAACTCATTTGACATAAGGTAGGTTATAACTCCATTTGCATGCCTTAGTTATTCTATTCCCTCTTTTCACCCTAAAGCCCTGTACGCAATTTACTTATAAGACAGCCCTGACAACTAAAGCTTAGACTCCATCTGACACCTAAGCTATGTTCCATCAAAGCTACCACTATCTCTACAAGTAAACAGAACTAATAGTAACAATGGCAACACGGTACATTTCAGTCCCACAGTGAGGAAACTTCCTGAAGTGGAATTTTCTGCTTCATTAGAGTAACCTAGAAGCAATGACCAGCTGCAGATAACATGAGATGAGCTACTAGACTCTGCTCCGGGAACAGCTGTGATGGTCACAGGAAGGAAAGAAGCACTTCCTATTGAATTATTAGAAAAGCACACTGAGTGGGGAAGAGATAGAATTTATCTCGTTTTGCCTTATGCTCCAGTTGGGTGCTAATGCCCTTTACTTACACTCGTCTGAACTCTGTTCCATGAGAAGGTTTCAACCATCCCGTGTAAGCACTAGCACCCTGCCCTGATACTCATTTGAATATATATGCTTGTCCTGTGGTACCTTATTAGTAATTTTAGAAACTAAATGTGTATGTTTTGCTCCTTTTTCAACTCTGATTTCTTAAGTTCCTACTATGTGGCAGACATTTTGCTGGATGCTGGTGATACATCTAATTCAAATTTCAAGATTTTTTTTTTTTTTAGGTACAGCAACCTAGGTGGAAGAAGATGCTATGGGGCTTCCTGGAAAATACACGGTTGTGCTCATTTTCACTTAAACTGTATGTGATGGAACAATAAATATAGAAACACTTTCTACGGAGGTGTCTAATCACATCTTACATACATTTGGGAAAATGATAGAAATCTCCACCACAAGCTACCAATTTTTTAAACTTGTAATAGTTTCAGGGTACTGATGGAGATACCTATTAGCATTGTCTCTGGGTCCAACCATGAACAAGAGAGTGAGAAAAAGATATAATTATTGCTCTCAAAAAATCTAGACTGCCTTTGACAGACTATATTCATTTTTGCATACATAATAGATGCAAGCTCCCATGTATGTTACGTGAAAAGATCAACAGATCTAGCAGTAGGTTTCAGCAGTAGTGACATACCTATTGAGAAATGGTAAACTGTTACTTGAAGATACAAAAATATAATGTCAGCCCTGACTGGTGTTGCTCAGAGGTTAAGGTATCTCCCTGCGGAAGGCAACCAATGGTTATGACTCTCACATTGATGTTTCTCTCTCTCTCTCTCTCTCTCTCTCTCTCTCTCTCTCTCTCTCTCTCTCTCCCACTCTAAAAAATTCAAAGGAAAAAATATCCAGGTGAGGATTAATATTTCTCTATATCTTTATTTCCATCTCTATATCTTATCTCTGTCATCTATCTATCTATCTATCTATCTATCATGTCATGTCATCATATCCAAAGTGACAAATCAACTGTAGGAACATGAGTGCCCAGTTCACCTCAACAGTCACCCTCCAAATACTGCATACACGAAGTTAACAACTTTTGAAAGTATCTTAAAGAGCTACTAAAGTAATTTACCTACTACTGGAGTTCGACATGCAACTGAAGGTGATGTGTCTGCATAAAATGAGCTCGTCTGCTTTCTACTACTGTCATCTAAAATGTTAAGAGGATCGTGGATGTCACTGTAGGAAGGCAGCGAGCGGACACTGCTGATGACAGAAACGTGCTGATTCACCATTGATCCAAGTCTATGAGACTCTGGGTAGTTTACATTGCTTCCATAGTAGCCTATAACAGAAAATACCGAGAATGGACGGTTAACTTATTACAAAGAATATTTCAGGAAGGCAAAGAGGAACAAGATGATAGGATAGAGCCTAAAGATATCATACTGTAAATGTTACATTCACATCTACATTTACCATAGAGTCGGGTTACTACCTATATATAGAATTGTTCACAATGCTCTTTTATTATTTTTTTTAAATACATGAGTTACCTTATTACTAATTTAGAAATCTAATTATATCTCTCTAATACTTCCCTTATCTAAATTGTCAAGATCCTCCCATGAATGAAAAAAGCACTACTAGCTTCTCACAAAAATTACACTACTTATCAAATACTGATTTCATTGATAGATTCCTGTTTCTGGAAGAAGAACTGGCCTACGCTTAGGAGACAAGCACTGGAACTGTCTATACACAGAGTTTAGCTTGGTGACTGAAGAAGTCCACAGATCTTTCTAGCTCCTTAAAGTGTTTTTATCAGCCTAACAGGGCCATAGTTTTGGTCCTAATCTTTAAGATCTGCTGCTAGTTCTCTGGGGGGAAAATATTCATTAAAAATGTTTTCAAAGAACAAAGCATTCTTCTCTGGAGCTATTAAGGTTGGTCTCAGACAGATGGTTTGACATAATATTTTTTCATCACAGGTGGCATGTGAAACTTTAAGGAAACCACAAGAACTAAGGATATGCTTATGTGTAGCAGAAATGAGCTCCACATGTCTAAGATTCCATGATCTTCGGAAGGTTTCCATGGGATGACATGCTATTTGGCAGAGGTGGAACTCAATGTCTGGTTTGCCTTATTGCCCTCTCAAACGCCAGGGAAGCTATAAAAATGGTAATACCGTTAGGTGAGTTGGGAGGCAGTGTGGCTCCTGGACAGCTGGCAGCCCCTGCATTGCTCAGGAAATTGAAGCTCCCTGTGTTTAAAAACTGCATGCTGTGTGCATCCTGGCTGTGCGGGGATGGTCCATAGCCGGACGGGGGCCGGGAATTAAAGGGAGACCCAGCACAGCTGCCGCTGAAGAACTCTCTGGAAAGCTGTTGGTCACTCCAGGCCATGCACCGGCCATGCTCCGGGCGATGAGGATAGAGTCCTGCCGGGGGGTGAGGCTGTGCCCTAAACACAGTCTGATAGTTAGAGTTGGTCCCGTAAAAGTCATGGCTGGCTTGAGGAAGAGTAGGGTAAATGGGCTCTGGGTACGCGGAGCAGTGTGGCGGGGCCGACAGGACGGGACCCACGCTTGGGGGTCTCCCCGCCATTGGGCCTTGGTTAATGACACTTCCCCGACTGGCCATGGCTGGGGAGGTGGGTGGTGTCATCAGATGACCAGAACTCTGGGAAAGCTCCATCTGACCTGAAAAAAAGAAAAGTTACCAAAGTATTCACTAATGGCAGATTAAAATGGATGGGCCACTTCTTTAAAAAATATATATTCAAAAGATTTATTATTATACCTTTTCCCAATTTGGTTCATTCCTATTCTCTCAAAACAACAAAACTGGGGAGCAACAAATATTTAGGTTTAAAGAAAACACCATCACAATGCATGCATATTTCACAGCGTGGAGACTTTTGGAGTTATGACTATGGAAGAAGGGCCACTTCTTTAAAAAAAATATTCAAAAGATTTATTATTATACCTTTTCCCATCTTGGTTCATTCCTACTCTCTCAAAACAACAAAACTGGGGAGCAACAAATATTTAGGTTTAAAGAAAACACCATCACAGTACATGCATATTTCACAGCGTGGAGACTTTTGGAGTTATGACTATGGAAGAAGGTCTGAGGCCTCATGCTTCCACGGGTATAGAGATGGTTAGAGCTCAAGCTTGGGAAGGGCAAAGGGGCCTGCTGTTCTCACTTTTCTGTAATTAAAAAGCAAGCTGGATGGTAATTGGTTTGGTTCTTGGGGTAAAAGAAAAGGGCAATGAAGTCTAAATGGCATGGCTGTAGAGCAGCCAGTTCAAAACATCATGGTGGTGAACAATCCGTTATAAATGCCTTCAACTCCACTAGACCTCCAATTCCCCACAATTCCCCAATTCCTCCAATTCAATGAAGCCCTTGAACTATAAGGCTCTTCTGGGTTTAAAAGTCTGTGTGTTTAATGAAGTAATGTATGTAAAAGGATTTCAGAAAAGACATAAAGCAAGACAGACTTAAGAAATTATCTAGTAGCTAATTCAAGCCACTAGACATTCAGATTGATACAAAAGGTACCCCAGACCAAAGAGGAAAATTATAATGGTCATGCTGAAATGGCTAAACCCACTTTTTAATGGAGGAGAGATAAAGTCTCCTTGAAAGCCAAAAATAAATAGCAGCCCCCCCCACCTTTTTTTTTTTTTAACTCTCAAAGCATCTTAAGGATGTTATGCACACCTAATCTAATTTTTCTCCCACCAAATGAAGGTAACTAATTATATATACTTCTGGTATAAGTAAGACAGTGGCTCAAAGTGGGATGCCTATGTTAACAATAGTATTGCTAAAAATGTGAGTAACCAATCATAGAAATTTGATAAACCATTATTAAATGTCAGTGAAGCTTAGCTTTTTTTTTTCATTCTTAGGGTGCCTGGAGGTTACCAATTTCAAGAAAACAAAGGCAGAGGCCCCTGTGAGGAATGCTGAAGCCTAGTGGTTTTCTCGGCTGTTTCGCAGGGTACCTGTGAGCGGCATGCTGTCCACATTCCCCGCAGGGAACGGGTGCAGAGCAGAGGGTAAGCTTCCAGGTGGGCTGGATAACAGAGGCAGGTAGGCTGTTCCCACGTGGCTTTCATTCTTCACAGCGTCACTGGCAACAGCACTCGCCTTGTTACGGTTTGCCAGAAAGCATGAACTCGGAGAAGCAGTGAAGGCGGCTTTACTTGCATCTGGAATGGTTTGTAAAAATGGGGAAGTTAACATCACTCCCATATTCCCAGTAGAGGAGCCCAAGGAAGAGAAACTGAAAATATCTTAGAGTTGTATCAGAAATCTGGAAGCTCATGAGAAATGGGAAACAAAGCTGGCTCTTGGCTGTGTGCATGTTTTAGTTAACTGTTTGCTTGTGGGTTCTGAACAGCAATAAAAATAATCTATTCTGGTCCAGCCAGCGTGGCTCAGTGGTTAAGTGTCAACCTATGAACCAAGAGGTCATGGTTCAATTCCCAGTCAGGGCACATGCCCGGGTTTTGGGCTCCATCCCTAGTGTGGAGCATGCAGAAGGCAGCCGATCGATCTATGATTCTCTCTCATCATTGATGTTTCTCTCTCTCTCTCTCTCTCTCTCTCTCTCTCTCTCTCTCTCTCTCTCTTCCTCTCTAAAATCAATACAAATATATTTTAAAAAAATGAATAATCCACTCTGGCATGAACAGCCATCAAAATGCAATTCATCACATCCCAAGTAGATGTGCTCTCTTCCTTCTCTAAACTACTGGAGAACTTATTTCTGTGCCATTTATAAGGTGGTTGACTACATGTGTTGTCTTGAGTTACAGTTTTGTTGTTGTTTTTTATTATAGTCATCTCTCCAATCTTATCTAAAGTTTCAAAAGTTAAGAACATTGACTTTTTTTCCTTCAGAGTTCCAGGAAAGTACTTTGAATACTCTGAGGAAAAGAGTAGTCCCTAGGAAAAAAAACAGGACTCCGTTAATATCAGTATACCGTGTTAGCAGTGACATGTTTGGGGTAAACCCTGAGACTGGTATAAACCCACTTAACACGTGTGCTTACAAATGCTCGAACTCCGGTTTTCACAAAGAAATATGCAAAACAGGGCGCCCATTTTAAGGTACCTGAATTTTTCATGTACTTGTCCAGTAAATTCTGTAGCTCCTGCTCCTTGTCATTATTAAACTGCGTCTCCATGGCCAGGAGGATGTACTCATCAAGAAGCATGCGGATCAAGTGGAAAGAGCCTTGATTAGGGACGGGGAATGGGTAGAGGGCGTTGTGAGATGGAACCAGGGGAGAGAGAGAGAAGGAAAGAGAAAAAAGGGAGAAGTCAAGTTATCTTGGTGACCATCTCGCAATACTTTACAAGGAGCAACTGAAATAAACAAATACTTGTTGGACTTTAAATGACCTGCTAAGACCAACATGCTTAACCCGGGTCTCTAATCTTTCTGTGTCCCGCCTGCCCAGCTCACTGTGTGCACTGTCCAGGCAGCTCTTTGGCCACTAATTACATCAAAGGAAAATACGGATGAAAGTGAGACATGCTTTATGCTTTAAGAGGGCACACATTGGAGGGTGATAAGCTTTAACCTGGGGCGAATAAGCTCTAGTCTGCTCTATTTCTGTTGACTTTGTACTAAATAATTAGACAATGGCCCACAGAGTCTGGAAAGAGTGTCACGTAAGAAGATGGCTTTAGAGCCTGAAACAAAATGCTCTTTGATTTGAAAAAGGAAAAGAGTAATTTGCATGTAGAAGCTGTCCTGGGAAACCTTAGACTTTTCCCCACTATTCAACAGATTTCCCCCAAAAAAAGTCTTTTTTTTTTTCATAAAAAAATGTTGCATATTTTAAGAAACCTTAAATGTTAGCAGGAGAGTTAAAATAATAAACTCACTACATTTCATTTATCCCTCAATAAAAGTTCACGGATTTCATTTAATTCCATTGAAAATTAAATAAAAACAACTTAGTTCATTATAAGCTATTTTATCATGTAAATATTTCTCAAAAGGCAACTGCCAAAAGCAGAAGTACTATAGTTAGCTTTCTAACAATAAACGAAGATAGTATTTTTAGGAAAAAGAAGGTATTTCCTTTTTTAAAGGGCTGTCTTTACTCAATTTGCTTTACATATTACATAGATGGAAAGATGGTTCAGAAACGTGAGAGCGTGTCTTCTAAGTTGCTCTCTAATTCCTGAAGTACAGCTATGTGGGTTCCTAAAAAATATGTAAAAATTTGCCATATCACAATGAGTAGTGCCTTTGGAAAATAATACATGGGTTACCGTTTATTTGCCAGACCCCAACCATGCACGAATTCATGCACCGGGCCTCTAATGAATTCGTGGATGGGTGGGGTCTGGCCAGCCTGGCCAGGGGAAGGGGACATAGGTGGTTGGCTGGCCTGCCTGCTGGTAGGACTCCTGATTGAGGGGACAATTTTCATATTAGCCTTTTATTATATAGGATATACACTGAGTGGCCAGATTATTATGTGTTCAGAGATCATAATAATTTGGCCACTCGGTGTGTGTGTGTGTGTGTGTGTGTGTGTGTGTGTGTGTTTATCACTCAAGTGCCTACATACCTCAATGAAAGGAATATTCTCCTTCTTCTATGATGAGCAGAAAGCTTAAATAAAGCCCAAGCCAGAGAGAAGTGTTAAGACTGAACTCCACATGTGTTCTGACTCTAAAACCCAGGTTCATAACTACTAGTCTCTACGGGCTTACTCTTCAGATATGGTTTGAGAAGTGACAATGCCACATGTTGGAAAATTGATGCAAATGTGACTGGGAACAAATGGTGTAATTCATTTAAGAAGAGTTGAATAGAGCACATAGGATACCAAAACTGGATGCATTGTTCAAGGTGAGATTATGCATTACTCGAGCACCAAAAAAGCTCCACTTCAGCAGGAAGTCTTGGGCCCTCTTCTTTAATGATCTTCCATTTTGCTTGCTGGTCTAGAAAGTTAAAGAATAAAATGGAGCTATAAAATCTGTCATCTCATTGTACACGGACTACATAAGCCCCAAGAGGTAGATAAGCTGTCTGACAAATGGACAGATGGCATGCACACCATGTGTTTCATCAAATAAAATGATCTGTCCAGGGACTCTCATTGTCTTTTCTGCAGTTTTTAAGGTTAATAGATGCTTGCTCTGTAGTGTTTTGTTACCTGATGGAATTAAACAACAAAATGAAATAATTTACAAAATATTTTATCTCTTATTTTATTTTGACAGAACTGGAGTTTAACTGTGAAGGAAGGGTGGTATATTTCTGTGAATGATTTACTCAGACTTCTCTGGTCCTGCATGATAATCTGTTTTCCTTCTAGGATAAAAAAAAAGTCCCTACACTATAACTAGTTTCCTTGATATGGAATGGCTAACACTGACTGGTGATGGATATATTTGTTCTCATTGTCCTGTTTTCATGATGGATGACTTGAAGGTTAACAGAGTTGAAGAAACCACGTGGAAAACACAAAATACTGAGCTCTTGTAATTTTTTTAAATGTACTTAAAACCATATTTCTACCAGCATTTATGGAAACTTGCTTTTTAGAAAAGGGCCAGAATCTTCCCAGTTTCTGAGTTTATCTTTCACTACTGATGTTATTAAGCTGAAACTCTATTGGCTGATAGGGAAGGCCTATACTAACCCCCCTCCCACCCACTTATTCAAAGGAGACATATTCCAAGACCCACAGTGGATGCTTGCTTGAAACTGTGGATAGTTCCAAACCCTATATATACTAAGATTTTCCTATACACACACACCTATAAGAAAGTTTAATTTATAAATTAAGTGCAGTAAAATTTATAATTTAATTTATAAATTAACAACAATAATAAAATTCACAATTATAATAATAAATGGTACAAAGTCATGTAAATGTGGTCTCCCTCTCTTTCCATCTCTCCATCCCTTTCAAAATATCTTATTGTATGCTACTCAAGTTTTCAATTAAAGGAAAAACTTTATACTTCTCTTTGGCATATCCAAATTGCCAGTATATTTGGTGCTCTTGAACTTTGATGCTATTATTAAGAAAATAAGGGTTTCCAACAGTGGATCTGCTAACCCTGTCAGCTAGTAAGTGACTCACAAGCAGGGAGGAGGTACAGCTTGGGTAGCTGAAGAAAGGGAAGAGTCACGTCCTGTCAGGACGGAGTGGGATGGTGAGAGACTTCATCACGCTATTCAGTGAAGAATTAAAACTTGTGAATTGTTTTTTCTGGAATTTTCCATTTAACATTTTTAGACTGCTGTTGACCTGGGGTAACTAAAACCACAAAAAGCAAAATTGCAGTTAAAGAGAGACTACTATAGTGTCTGTCTTGTAGTCCTCAGTCAAGAAAGGATCAGTAGAATCAAACCCATGCCCCGTGCTCTCAAATCTGGCATATTCCTAATTTTGCTATTTGCGCTGCCTTATTTGTAGGGCTTCAACACTCTTCAAAGCATTTTTACACACAGACTGTCACCCCACCACCAGCAGTAAGAAATTACAGCCAGTTTAGCATTTATTATTGAAAAGTACCTTAATTACTCTCTGCTCGACCACAGTATCCAGCCATTCAATAAAAGCCTCCACAGTGGCATTCTTCTTAAGGAGATCTTTCAGTTCTTGGAACACCGTGATAGAGTCATCTATCATGTAAAAAAAGGGGGGGGGGGAAGCAGAATATTGCTCTCTACATTGAACCCATGAGAAAACCTAAAACTAGGGATTATTAACAATGTTATATAATAAAAAGGAAAGACAGGGAGATTAAGTTACATGTGCTAAAGGAATTCATTTCATATCTTGAAAACAATAACAAAACTCCTTGGTACTTTACTTTTCAAAACTTTAATAAATGATCTTGGAATGTACTGAAACATATGTTTAGATATTATATAAGTATGTTTATACTATGGAAGAGTAAGTTGTCAATATAGTTGACTACTCATTTTGAATCCAATGCTTTCATTAAATGCCATGGATTAGTTGAAAGCTAAAGGATGAACTAGGCTTATTGATTTCTTCCTTATGCAATATTCTTTATCTTTAGCAAAATTTCAATTCTGCGCTGAAGGTTGAGCCACTTACATGAATAATCTTTTATCATGTAAAACTTAAAGGGACATTTTAAGATTATCATTTTACTAAAGACTTCGAGGTTTACTGAGTCTCAAGGGATAATATAATTTTATATTAAGGAATAGAAAGCAGGGTTCAGGTTGGACCATCCTCATAGAGCAATCTATTATTGGTGCTATAGCCTATACAAGGCTGCATTTATTTTTATTTGTTTGTTTGTTTGTTTATTTTTTTTTTTTTTGCTTTTCAGAAAGAAATGAAGGGAGAAATAGAAGGTTGTTATTCCTTGGAAACTGAGCTGCATTGTCTAGGCATTCATATTGGCTTGGTAAACTCGGTCAGGTGGTCCAAACCTGATCAGGGATTCTCTGCTTTGAAAAACAGTATTGTGCAGAGATAACATTTTTATATGCATCATATGCCATAGATGCCAAGAGTGTTAAATACATGTAAATGTGGATGCTTGTAATGTAAAACTGAGAGAAAATTCACAAAACTTGAGAGCATTCTGATTATTTCCAGATAATTTTTATCTTGGTAATATCTAGGCAATAAGATTATGGATAACTTTTATTTTCCTCTTAATATTTTCTAAATTTTCCAGGTTTTCCACAATGAGTCAGTGCAACTGTTTTTAAATAGAGAAAACTTTTATAATTAAAAATTAAAAAAAAAACAAAAAACAGGATTCTCAAACAGATGGGATTTTTGTACTCCAAGGGAAGAATATTTTGCAATGTCTGGAGACATCTCTGTGTTATCACAACTGGGGGAAAGCTGCTACTGGAATCAAGTGTAGTGGGTAGAGGCCAGAGGTGCTGCTAAATATCCCACAATGTACAGGACAGCCCCCCAAAAAAGAGTTATCCAGCTTAAGATGTCAATAGTGCCAAAGCTGGGAACCCTGCTCAGCAGCGAGAAGACTTACGTTCAGTGTAGATATCAGAGTCGGTGTCTGTGCTGCCCGAAATGGTGAGAAGGGCCTGAGACCCAATACTATTCAAGTCAACCTTTTCAATATCCGACACCATAGAATTCACCACATGCTGGTCAAAGAGAGCAGGTCTGGCAATCTGCATAGAAAAGGTTGTTGTTGTTTTTTAACCACTAAACTACATTAGTGATAGTATATCTAAAGGAAAGTTTTAGCTTCTAGAGAAACATTTCTTTCAGCAAAAAGTATCCCAAGTGTTTTCTTACTTTAAAACTAAAAAGCAATAACTGAGACTCGTGACCATCTCTGTTAAAAATTTGAAAACTTTTTGGACTTTGAAAATGAATTTTTTAATTTATAGCAAATTAAGGATCTTATAATATTATGTTTCTTATCTGGAATTATTCCAAGCTGGTCTCTTCTTATTTTTTTCTTATTTTATTTTTTCCATCACCCTTTACACCTCTATGCCCACTTTTACCTCCACCCCACCTCCAAACTAGTCTTTTAAAATTTAGGGAGCTAGAAATCTTCTTAAAGCAAATGATCATTTGAGAAGAGGAAAAGTATACTTTAACAATATACAAACATGCCCTAGCTGGTTTGGCTCAATGGATAGAGCATTGACCTGTGACCTGTGGATTGAAGGGTCCCAGGTTCCATTCCAGTTAAGGGCACATGCCTGGGTTGTGGGCTTGATCCCCAGTAGGGGGTGTGCAGGAGGAAGATGATCAATGATCCACTCTCATCATTGATATTTCTATCACTCTCTCCCTCTCCCTTCCTTTTTGAAACCAATAAAAATATATATTTAAAAAACCCACAATGCCCTAACCAGATTGGCTCAATGGATAGAGTGTCAGCCTGTGGACTGAAAGGTCAAAGGTTCGATTACGGTCAAGGGCATGTACCTTGGTTGCAGGCACATCCCCAGTAGGAGGTGTGCAGGAGGCAGCTGATCAATGTGTCTCTTTCATTGATGTTTCTAACTCTCTATCCCTCTCCCTTACTCTCTGTAAAAAAATTAATAAAATATATATATTAAAAAAACATAAAAATATACAAACATGTAGTCTAATTTTAAAATCGCTGTTTTCTCCTCTATTAAGAAAGCCAAATTAGAAGGCAGTTTTAAAACGTGATGGTTTTGTGGGTTTTACAACATTAAATATCACATGGGCTCATTTCTTTCAAACTAATTTTTCTTACTTAGATTCATGTGGCAAATCAGAGTTTTACATTTTACATTGCATTTGAATTATGTTTTTACTTTTAATTTAAAGTAACTATAAATTTGTAACAAACTTTCAAAGTCAGTGCAGAGTACAACTATCCTCAGTATCTACCGTTGTTGAACCCATATATACAAAGGGCCAACTGTATTTCCATATTCTGTCTATCTAGCTTCTCGTAATATCACATCTTGCATAACCATTGTATATTACCCAACTCAGGACATTAACCTCGGTGTGGTACTGTTAACTACTCTATAGAAATCATTCATATTTTATCAGTCTTTCCACTAATGTCCTTCCTCTGTTCTAGAATCTCACAATGCATTTAGCTTCTGTCTACACACTCTCCACACTCTAGAAGTCCCTCCGTGTTTACTATTAGAAGGTTCATATTTGAGTTGATGACTCAGTACCCTCGGCTTGCGAACATACCTGAGCAAGATGCAAGAAAGAGGTTTGTCGTTTCAGAGAGGATACAAATCTTCGCACAATAGGTATTTTCTTGTCAGTCAGAGCTTCTGGCAAGTTTTCCAAGGATGAGACAACCCACTGTTCCCAATTTTTAGCAAAATTTCTTATGTCTGCTAATAAGCTAGAAGGGAAAAAAAACCCACACTGATGTGTTAAATGCTAAGTTGTTCAAATGCATTAAATAAGTGTAGTTTAATGGAGGTGTACAATTATGGTATGATTCCAAGAACATGATTTTGAAGGCAGCCTATGGCTGGCCCAATATCATCTTGCCCAATATACTCAGTCTCCTCAAGCTGAAGTTTCCTCATCTGTTGAGTGCAAATAAGAACAGTATCTATGTCACAAGATTATGATGAGAATTATGTGAATAATTCATGGAAAGTGCTTAGATTTAAAGCTTGTCATGCACAGTGTTTAATAAGTAATTATTATCAATATTAACTCGTGATTCGATCATTTTCTATAAAATATTTCTGTGAAATGTAAGTGTGCACTTGATTTCTCATATTTTAGCTTCTTGAGAGCCCATCACATTGGAAGTGACATCATTTCAGATATGTAATATTAGTTTCTATATTATTATAATCCAAATATAACTCTGGGATAAATTATCAAAAATGTGCTCATTAGAGGGCCCTGTTTCAAAATTGAAAATGTTGGTTGTGTTTATACTATGAGAACATATACAAATTTTAAAAATAATTTAATAATCTACCAATTATAGATAAATGAAACAGATTTAAATATATTTGGGGTGGTGCTTAAGTTGAGGACTGAGACCTGGTACAGGAAAAAGAGTAGAGAGTTTGGGGTTAAACAGACTTCAATTAAAATATAGGCTGACTCTCAATAAATAACAAGCAAATAAATTAAATAAATATAAAACAATAAATTAACTTCTCTCTGCTCCTGGCTTCATCATTTGTGATTTTAGGATCATAATTGCTACTTGGAATTGGGTTCAAAAAGCTCCAATTGGTTCAATAAAGAAAATATAATGATTTTTCAATGCTAGAAACCTTTGCAACCATTTGAAAAGATAATGTTGATCTGTACTGTTGACTTGAAAACTTCTCACTGTATACTATGGTTTTACTTTTGAAAATGTACATATTCACAGTTATTCCTAGAAGGCAGTCTGTGAGATAATAATTAAGACATTAAGAAGATGGTGAGGTTTTGAGTCATTTTTTTAAATGTAATTACACATGTTTTTCATTCTCCACAATGAACATTAATTACTTGCAAACTTAGGGGTAAATATACAGTTTCTTTCAGGCTTATTGTGTGTATTATTGACTGAACCTACCTTTCAGGCATTTCTTGCATTGTTGCAGGAATGAGTACATCTGTAAGGACCTTAATCACAGCAAAAGAGAGTTATAAATTCTTACTTAGTATTTCTGTAAAAAGGCATTATTTGACAATTGCTTTTATTCCTAGCTTTCAAGAGAATAACATGTTAATTCATTTCTGAAACTTAGACTTTTATCTCTGAAAGCAATGCATGCATGAGGTAGATGTGTGTGTGTGTGTGTGTGTGTGTGTGTGTGTGTGTGTGTGTGTGTGTGTTTAAAAGGCAGGGGGAGGAGAATATCTAAAAACATTGAAATTACTAGGTTAAGCAGGCGACACTAACATAGTGGGTACAGGGAGCTAATTATAAGAACAGAAACAGTACCAAAAAGAAAAGGGTAGACGGAGCCCTACAGATGTATGAGATGCAAAGTCATAGAAGGAGAAATTAGTGCTGATTCCAGCTCAGGATAAACTGAGATAAAAAAAAAAGGAGGTGATTAAACCAGATAGGATAGGAGCCGTGCATATCCACTAGGCTGACTAATGAACTTAGTGGGCCAGCCTGGAGAAGAGCACTAAGGTCTACAGGAGAAGAAAACTCAAAATGTGGGCAGACACTAATCCACAAAGGCCTGTGTGGCCTACCAGCAAGACACACACATTCCCTGAGTATGAGACAGTACAACAAGACACAGCACTGTCTATGCTCAGTGTGTTGGTTATTAATGGATTGTCTTGCCAGACTGTGTCAGTGGCTAGAGTTGGGACCACGCTCTAAAGGGGGATGTGGACCTCGCAGAAGCTCGTCTTACATGTTCAGTGTTCGCATACTTCCCTGAGTTCTCTGTGAAGAAGAGAAACTTGGTTCATTTCAAGAGAAACTCAGCATCTTTGTGTTGGACTCCAAGAAAGAGACGTTTGAGGTGGGGGAAGATACTGAAAGGATATTCTTGGAGGTGCTGAATGACACCCACACAGCTTTCTCCTACTGGTCAGTGGGTGCGCCTGAGCTCTGGGTCTTAGACCCACTCTTGGAACCACCGTCCCTCCCCTTCCTGGTTACTCTCTCAACTCTTAAATAGTGCAGACAACTAGTCAGTGCAAACTAAATCTTTTCCTTCAAAATAGCAATATTCTTATTCAACCTCCCAAAATAAGACCACCCGCACTCTCCCCTGTCCTTCTGTAACTCGAACTAAAGGTAGAGAATATCCTGCACTTACTCCTGATTCTCTCATCCTGTGATGAGGGAGAGCTGGACAGAGGATGACACCAAGGGCGCCCCGTGCGGCCTCAAGCCCACCTGTCAGTTCTTGGTCTGCAGAGGTGCTTCTGGACTGCTTCATTTCTCTGCAACTAACTTAGAAGGATTTTTCCCCCCTTGATGCTTAACAAGGCGCTGGCTTGGGTTTTCTTGCTAACTCCAATTAGTTTTTAATGACAACTTAATAGGTAAATGTAGAAAATGTACTTTAACGTACGTAGATTTCAATATAGTTTTCTCCCTCGGCTTGGACCCTGCTGCTCCTCTAACGAGAGGACAGACCGAGGGGAACTAGCCTCACCCCCTTCCAGCCAAATGTCTGGCTAGGACAACTGGCTCCTCTTGTCTTTGTTCAGGATGTCTTTGTGATCCTTCTGTGGATGCTTGGGGACTCTTACTTGGTTGGAGAACAAAAATGACAATAATGCATTAAAGCTAGAGAGTTTAAAGATTTTTCAAGTTATTAGTCCTGGGAGAGTGCTTAATTCTGCTCTTTCCCAAAACACTGACATTATGAAAAAACAAAAACAAAAAAACACACCTCACATTGTTATCTAATCTGAAAACACCTTGAACAGTTAATAAAAATTAACTGTGTCCATGTATTAGTATGCTGCATTTAGAATTATTCTTAGCTATAAATAAAAATTGATTTTATTTTTATGTAAACTTAAATTAAAATGCATATATTATTAAACATACACTATTAAACTGCTTGATTTCTCATCAGAAAAAAATTAATGGTGTTTATCCAGCCAGAAATAACAAATTTGTTGAAAATATATTGCAGAAATGTAGATAGAATGCTCTTCAAAGAAATATATACTAGTAGTTTGTGTTAAAAAGAACCCAAGAGCTTACCTTATAAAGAATTGAGTCGCAAACACAGAAAATGTCAATGATAACAGGGTTCTCAAGCAGGGGAAGGAGATGATCAGGCATCCCTTGCCAAAAGTGTAACAAGAAATGCTGGATCTAGTTGCAGAGCAAAGATTATGTACATTACGATTTTTGCTTCAACTCATATAAAGAACAGAACAAGGACGTATTTCTAGTATGGTCAGCAAAGCATTTTTCGTCACTCTTACCTCTTCAAAGTTCCCATTAATTGCATTGTCCAGGATGCATTGGCAGTGAGTTTTGTACATCATTATGAGGGTATCTACCTATTTAAAGGAAGAAAAAGCTTAACCACAGCATCCTTTCAACACTGCCTTCATTCGTTTATTCATTCGACACACATTTATTAAGCTCCTGTCATATACCAGCCTCCATGCTGAGGAATCAAAAATAAAGGAAAAATTCTTATTGCCGGGAGCTTACTGCCTCGTGAAGGGAGAAAGGCAAGCCCTACATAACCATAGAACAGGACCATAGAACAGTGATAAAGGTGATTGCAGAGCTATACAGGCCAAAGCAACACTGCGACTTTCAGCTCAATAAGAACATCACATTTGATTGGAGAATCTAGTGTGAAATGGTAAAACACGCCAACTCTTCAGCTGTAAGTTTATTAGGTGGATGCTTGGGCAGTGTGGTGTAGTGGTTCCAGGGTGAGTTCTTGAGTCAGTTAAACCTGAGCACCCAGCACCACTGCACTTCCTATCAGGTATGACTTTGCACGTGTTTCTGTCTCTGCACCTCAGGCTTTTGTCTTTATGTAGAATAGTAATAACACATCACTTATATGGTGTTAAGAAGTAATAACATATCACTAAATATTACCTAAAATTAGAAATAATATCAAATGATTCTTTCACCCAAAAAAAGTTTGGGCATTGAGTGTCTATCATGACAAGTCTCTGTTTCCAAGTTACCACAGATATTTACATTGCATAAAGTTTTAGACATAATCTAAAATGTGGAATGGATTAGAACTAGATAATAGTCTAGCAACTTACAAATATTCAAATTCAAAACCATTTGATAAGCTAGAAATGTCCCTACTGCTACCAGTTGTGTGGTGTATGTGGACAGGAGCATGGCCTAAGGTTAAAGTGGGAACTTGGCCCACAGACTACCTACATGTGAATGTCAGTTCTAATCTGCCACTTACTATGTGACCTTAGGCAAGCTACTTAACATGTGTGTGTTTTTACTTCCTCATCTGTAAAGTGGAGATAATGATAACAATAAAAAATCAAATAGGATCGTCATGAAGACTAGATGAATTAACAGTTGGAAAGTGGTTGGAGTAATCCATAATACGTTAGGAAATTGAGCGCTATTGGCTATTTTTATCCCATAGTATCTAGGGTGGTGACAGTGATGGGGATTTCCTATTTAATCCTTTGATCTCCAACCTTGATCTCTGCAGCCAGTGACAGCACACATTTTGGGAGGATAGCTCAAACTGTATAAAGATGACATGCAAACTACCGATCTCCCCCCAAGGAGGTATTCTGACTATGGGACACCTCGAGCAGGAGATGCCACCATTAATGTAATTGAGACATGCAATAATATGTTTTGGCAATACTATTTTATTTTTATATGGGTTAGCATGAAAGATAGAAGGTAATTCATAACTGATATCAAAAAATAACCATTTGAGCCCTGGAAACTATGAAAGTACAAGTAAGCTTTCATCTTCACAAGTATTGCCATTTATTTGTGTCCAATTTATTCTACACAAATCATCAACATTTTCATCCTATTATCGGTACTTCATTTGTCTATTTTATATTTACACTAGAGGCCCAGTGAACAAAATTCATGCATGGGCTAAAGGGTTCCTCAGCCCAGCCTCCACCCTCTCACAATCCAGTACCCCTCGGGGATGTCCAACTGTCAGTTTAGGCCCAATCCCACAGAGATCCCTGCAGGATGGAGCCTAAACTGGCAGTTGGACATCCCTCTCACAATCCGGGACCACTGGCTCCTAACCACTCACCTGCCTGCCTGCCTGATCTCCCCAAACCCCTCTGCCTGCCTGCCTTATGGCTCCTAACCACCTCTGCCTCGGCCCACACCATGGCTTTGTCCAGAAGGATGTCCAGAAGGTCATTGGGCTGTCCAGTCTAATTAGCATATTACACTTTTATTATTATAGATAGTCTTAGGACAACGGTCGGCAAACTGCGGCTCACGAGCCACGTGCAGCTACTGGGCCGCAGTTTGCCGCTCTGTTGACTAATGTTTTTATTGCCGACCACTATCTTAAGCCAATAAATTCTCATTGTATTATACTTTTCATTCTTTATAAACATAATTTTGCTCGATTTTCTGAGAATAGATGCTGGAACAAAGGCAATTTTTATCTCCAGTAAAGTCAGTGAGAATGTGATGGGGGGTAGCAACTGCCTTAGGTGACAGTATGCTGAGGCAGAAATCAGGTCCCTCAGCTTCAGCTAACACTCCTAAGCGGAGTCAGCTTCTCATGGGGCAGTCCCATCCTTTCTGTCTTAAGAAAGGAGGTGCTGAGCTTTCATCTACCCCTCTTTCTAGGAACTGTAGTTATCTGGGGAACTTGGCTACGGTGAAGAAGGTGAAGGCGGGGCTCAGGGTCCTCAAGGGACAAAATGGATGCTATTCCCTGGTGCTCATGATGGGGACCAATGGGAATGACTTAGAAACCAGAGGTTACATAAGCACCTTGATGCCTGGCTGAGATAATGATCTACAGACCAGTTGTCAAGTTGACAGGTGAGGAGTTCCTTGGAGGCCAGCAGAGAAATGGAAATGAACTATTGGAATATGTTCTTCGCTTCTCTTTTTCCTTTGTTGCTCTCTCCCCACCTTTCTCTCTCCTCAGGCATATTGACACAGTAAAGTCTTTACCATGTGTAGGAATCCTCTCCACAAAGGTGCTCAACCATGCTCTCCTCCAAAGAACTGTGTTCCCTGAGGTGCCACTGATTTCCACAGGTTTCCCCACAAACTGCCACATGTTAACATTTACAGGCGCTACCTTAAATCTGAAGTCATACTGTCACACATTACATCAATAAGGTAAAAAGGATGGGGGAGGAGAACAGTAGGAAGTGGACACGCTTCAGGAGATTTGCTTGGAATGCGCATTTGAGAATAACCTTCGATACTTTACCTGTTCTTAACTGACAGAGTGTATGTCATCAGAAGGAACCCCAGAAGTTACTGTCTGCCTATCTACCAATAGTTCTCTTATTAGTGTGTTATTCTCATTTCTGGTTTCTACAGTAATACAACTGGGCATTAGTTCATCATATTCCTCTATCTTTGCATCTAAAAATATGACCAAAGGTGTTTTCCTCAAATGCTAATGAAAAATGAACTCCAGTTTAATAAAGAAAGTAGAAATTGTGCGCTGATTTAAAAATAGATCCTGCTATTAGTCAGCTAGTAGATATATAGAAATGACTTTCGAAATTCGGAAACAGAGGAAGAGTTAGCCACACATTTTATTACATAAACACTGGGGGGGGGGGATCATGTTGAAGATTATTTACAAACTGAATCCTATGAAAAACTTTTCTTCCTTAACTTTCAAAAACACTTGCAACTGTCAGAGAACCAAGAATTTTAGAATTGAAAAGAAGCCTTGTGACCATCTAGTGCCATGGTCGGCAAACTGCGGCTCGTGACCAGTCTTTGGCCCCTTGAGTATGGCTCTTCCACAAAATACCACGGCCTGGATGAGTGTTTTGAAGAAGTGGCATTAGAAGAAGTTTAAGTTTAAAAAATTTGGCTCTCAAAAGAAATTTCAATCGTTGTACTGTTGATATTTGGCTCTGTTGACTAATGAGTTTGCCGACCACTGCTCTAGTGCGTGGCCTCGCATTCAGTGCTAGGAACAGATTCTGTTCTGGAGAAGTGCTTGATAACTCTTTATAAAAATTAAATGGAGTTCATCCCAAACAGAAAGCTTATGATTTACAACCTGCCTGTGATAGATGTATTCTGGTATTTTCTTCCTTTATACTGAGTTTTAAATAAAAAAATAAAAAAAATCTTTGGTCTTGTAATGTTTATTTTACCAACTTCTGATTATGTACTACCACGAAGATGGTAAATAATTAATGGGAAAGTGATTGATCGATGTTAGTAAACACTTGTCCCTCCTATAAATCAGTCCATGATGTTTGAGTATGCAGATTTCTGACTGCTTCCTGCGAGTGGCATGAGATTCCTAGCAAAGGGAGATATGGAATCAACATGTCAGAAAATCAATAGAGAAGTAGCTTTCATTGATACCTTTTCTTTAGAAATGCATCCTTGGTACACAAGGTGTTGAGCACTGGGGAATTCCGGGAGAAGGGTTCCAGTTTTTGAGCTAAGTGAATATTTACGAGTGAAGCCACCCTATCATTTAGAAAAAAGGAAAGAAATAAAGTCATTATTAAAAATACAATTATAATAAAATAGGAAACCATAAAATTTCACTCTTTGTCCTAAAACCCATGGGAGTTTGAGATTTAGGTAAACTGTTTAAATTGTGTAACTGAATAAACAAGACACGTCAGCAGAATTATTGTTTCCAAACCGTAAGTAGTTTCATAGTCAGGATAAATTTCCTATCACTTTGGATTTTAGCTTTGAACATTTTCTAGTTTTCACAACGTTGAAAGATTTTTAGTTCACATTTGTTTAAGAGCATAAATTTTGAAAGGTCTCCTTTTAGAACTATTGAAATTATTATAACTCTGAGAGAATAAAGAATTGCCAAACCCAGCTTCCTCGTTTATGAATTAAAGAAATGATGTAAGTTAATTTAATTATTCAGTCTCAGAGATAATTAGTAGTAGAATTTTTATTAGAGTATAAGTCTTCTAACCCCCAAACCAGTATTCTGGACTTTCTCACCTCAACCTTCCCCCAACCCTAAGTTCAGATATTTGTTCTTTAGAATCTCTTGGGGAAAACACATCTCTATCTGATTTGGGGGTTTAGCCCTGTTAACCTTTAGTTATGGAAATGGATAATGGGAATCATTGTGCAACAATTACAGATGAAATATGAATTAAATGTTAGGAGTAACTTTATACTTTTAGAATAATATGCAGAAAATATATTTATAATCTGGAATATACACAGATTTTAACACACAATATTGTGTGTTAAAATCTGTGATTAGAATTTTTAAATTACATTTATCAAAAGGTACTATAGAATGCTGTTAGGCCACCAACAGCGAGAAGCTATTTACAACACAGAATTTCACTCCTGCACATGTACACTTGAAAAATATTCCTAGAAATATTATTTTTCAAGCAAAAATTTCCACCAACAATGGAATAAATGAATGCATTGTGATATGACATTTTTATACAATGTAGTACTATACAGCAGTACAAATAAAGGTACTAGAACTACGTGTATTAACACTGATGAATCACAAAACCTAATGTCGAATGAAACCAGAAAGCCACAGAAAAGATGAACCAATTTCTATGAAGGGAAAATAATAAACAATACATTGGTGATAATAAGCTGGACAGTAATAAACAATATGCAAAATTCACTATCTTAATCATTTTTTAAGTATTCAATTCAACAGTATTAAGTGCATTCAGGTTGTTGAGCCATTATCACCACATGTTTAGGTATCAATCATAGCAGTAAACTTTAAGGAAAAACAAAGGAGTGATTAAGACCAAATTCTGGAGAGCAGAAACTTTTGGTGTCAGGGGGAAGGAAATGATTGGGTGGGGCACACAGAGGACTTCTCTCTTTTAAGCTACGAGATACATCTTCAGTTTTTAATCTTATGATTATTTTAAAAATTGTGTGTGTATGTGTGTTGCGAATAATATTACATTTCCCAATAAAAATTTGAGTGTAAAAGAAACATATTAAGAAACAAAATATATGTTCTATTTTAATATTTATTTAAAGCTCTCATGTTGATAAATAATAGTTTTGTGTAACAGAAGCTATCAATTGTGTGGAATATCAAGAGTGCAATGGGGGGGAAGAAGGGTATATGTAATATGTTCAATAGCAAATATTTCTTTTGTAAAAGAGTGCTCAAGGGAATGGGCTTAAAATTTAATTTGTTTGAATCTGTTACCAATTGTGTCAAAGCTGTTATAAAATCAAATAATATCTGTCCAAAACAGAAAACAGAAATAAAGAAGGATAGATAAATTAGCATAGAAAGTAAAATATAACAATTTTGATTCCAGGAATGTGTTTGCTATTTTTAACGGTACTAGGAGGTGCCAGATCATAGGCCAGCTGCAGAAATCTGATTTTTTTTTTTTTGTCAACTGATGACTTCAGTACTCTTGAGTAAACTATTTTAAAAATCTTATTCCCAAAAGAAAATAAAAAGGAACCTACAGAAAAGAAGCCATATGATTAGAAGGCAAGAGGGTCTGATTTATGAGGAAAGATTAAAGGAATTCGGCTGCAGTCTGGCTACGTGATGACTAAGAGAGAGCATGATAACACTCTGCAAATATTTGAAGAGCATATACGAAGAAGGAAGGATTTGTTATTTATCTTGGTACAAAGTTGTTGAACTGGCCATGAATAGTTGATGTCAAGGAGAAGGAAACTCAAGCTATCAGGGAAACTTCCTGGTTGAAATGTATGAAATGGCAGAAATTGAGGTAATAAGGGACTTTTTCCTTAAGAAATAATGGCGAATCAGTACTTTAGCTGATTAAAACACAATAAAATTTGAAGCACTACATTTATGAATAAAAACTTAAAACTATCAAAATTCATACCACTGACTGATAATTACTCTTAGCAACCTCTTTCCTTTCTGTTTTGCTTTTGTTGATTGTTTGCTTTTATACTAAGAACTATTTAAAACTTTTTAAAAAGTATAGATCAAAAAATAATAAATACCCATGTACTCACCACTTTAAGACATTAGACATTTGAAATGTTAAAGCAGCTTCTATAGCTCTCTCTAATCTCTTTCCCTTCCTTCCTCAAAGAAAAAATAAATGTTCTAGATTTGGTTATTATCATTCCTATTCATATCTCTATGATTTACTTCATATGTACATATTCTTAAGCAATAATTACTATTACTTTAAAAATGGTACAAAAATGTATGTATCCTTCTAAGTTCAATAAGCTTTTCTCACTCAACTTTAGGTTTTTAAAATTAATCTAAGTTGGCTCTTACAGCTATAGTTCACTCCTTTCCAAAGAAGTATAGCGTTCTCTCCTTTAAATATATATATATATATATATATATATATATATATATATATATATATAATATGTTTTCCCATTACATTATAATGGCCATTTAATTTTTAATATTCTGAGATTATAAACAAATCAAACACAGCTCTCCACTGAAAATGCTCTCCCTGAAGTCATTAATTATCTCCATTTAACTAGTCCCATTGCTATTTTCCAGTCTGTATCTTGATGACCTTCTAGCACCATTTCATAGTAGTAGCCATTCCCTTTTATTGGAAGCAATTTTTTTTCCTCTCTCAGCCACAATATTCTCCTCCTCTTAACTCTCTACATTTTCTTCAGTTATCTTGTTGACTTTTTCTTCTATCTCACTTTTCACAACTCTTCTTATAACCTCTTCTCTTCTCATTTATTTATTTCTAGACATTTTTATCCGTTACCCTGGCTTCAGTCACTATTAAATCAAATATCTAAGTCCTCTTTCTTGTCCTAACACTGTGATGCTGCTAAACATCCCACAGAGCGCCAGTCGTTCCCTGCCACACAGAAGTAGGTGGCCCCAAATGTAAGCAATACCACGTCTGAGAAACCCTAATCTGTGCTGTTCCCGCTGTAGAGACCACTTTTCCACTCCCCTCCCCTACTGCACTCCTCCTCCAAATTCCCACTTCTTCTCAGTCATTTCCTTAACTGTCACTTCCTCTGGGAAATGTCCTTAACCACTTCTACCACGTTAACTACCATGAGAGCCTTTATAATCCGTAAGATATATTTTCCTGCTACAATGTAAAGGCTCAAATTTATCCACTCAATATTGTGTTCCTTGTACCTCCATAGATCTATTAATGTCTTGACTGTGGGCTATTACTGAGAACATTTGAGAAAGCAATTGTATTTCTTAGCCTCAATTTCCTCAGTTGTAAACTAGCAATGTTAATATCTATTTTTCCCCTACCTCAGAGTTATTCATGTTCAAGTCACCAGAAATGTGGATATTAATAAGTATTAATGTTCAAATGACTTACATTGAAAGTCTTGGGTCCTGAGCAAACTATGATGGTCACCTTAAGTATCAAATATTTTTTTATTTCAATTTTGTTAAACAAATATTTTATTATTTTTTAAGTATCTAGCATAGTTCTGAGCCTTTCGAGAATCCTTAATGGTGTTCATGTCTATGTAATCATTATCATAATGGCACTCTATTATTGCTTCAGGTATGTTGAGAAAAATAGGCTATATAACCTAACCAAAATAATTTATTTTCACTTTATCGACAAAATCTACACCTGAATTTGTCGTGGACTCTTCGAGGATGAAACAGAAGACTTGAGATACATTTTCCTATTATTCTGTAAACCAAGGCCTGCCATACACGTGCTGTATCAGCTGACAGTTGGCTAGTACACCAGCTCTACCAAAGTGGCAGAAAAAACACCTGAGGGAAGTCACTTAAATTCCCTGTTGACATAAACTTCAGTCAACTGAAGTGTATGTCTAAGTCAATATGCTTGCACTTTCACAATTGTTCATCTAATAAAGAGCTATTATTTCATTGATCAAGAGAGCAACCTAGAGCATTTTATGATATAACTAGCCATTAAATGCATTAAAAACACTGGTGGGAAGAAATTGGTCATTTCAGAAGATTGGGGCTTTATATTTTCTTTCTTAAGATAATATGCTTGCATCATTTCACCAAACTAATGGAGCTACCATTTACCTCAGGCCCAGATTTACCCCCCAACACAGTGTCCTGTGCCCTTCGTACAATGGCACCTCTTTTTCAGTTAACTTGATAATGAAGGCCTTATCGTGTGCTTAATTAGCCATGCAGTCCCTAATGGTGGTCTAACTCATTTAGATAAAGTCAGTTTGCTGATCTGTGGTTTGGTTGGGGGCTGGTAGGAGGAGGGGAGTCTAGGGATAAAGTGAGGGGGGATGGTATGAGGTGCCCTTTCTCCCTAGCTCCCACCCCCACCATCCACAGCGCCCCTCACTGAAGAAGTGGTCAGCAGAGTGACTAATACACACACACACACACACACACACACACACACACACACACACACATGGTTAAAACAAACAATAATATTGAAACAAAGCATAACATAACATTTGGGCTTCTCAATAACTATTAAAGGTTTATTTAAACAGGTATATTCCAAATTGCAATTCTTTCCCTATCCTTAGCATTGGGCTTTCTGTTTACTTATACATGGAAATTGCTTTGATCAGATTGGTCTCTTTTTTGCATTAGCTTAAACATCTGACGTTAGGAATGGATAATTGAAAAATCACCTCTCCTAGGTTAACTGGAAGGTGTTCAGTACGTCCACTCAAGGAACCATTAGCTGCCCCAGGTATAACTTTGCTCTGTCTGATGACATCAAGTTATTTGAGGAGTTCCTAATAAATAACATTTATTTCTATATTTGCCAACAAGAATGATTAACACTCACTGCTTGGTTTGCAATACATATTACAGCAAATGTAAAACAGAAGACATGAAAGTAATTCTTACCTCATTCTTAAGCTTGCTTCCAGAAAACCTAAAAAAATCAGTATATTTTCCATTAGTTAAAAATACACATATACAGTAATAGCTAGCAAGAAAATGCAGACAACCTACAATATAGCATACTATGATTAGTGAAATAAATCTGGAGAAATTTATTTGATGTTCAAAGAGATCCAAACATATTTTTCAACTTAATAAATAATAAGCCTACTAAGAAAAAGTAAAATTAAGACTATGTAGGGAAGTCTGGTAAGATTTGAGGCAAACAAAAAAATACTTGATATTAAATATTTGTGTGCGTTCTGGCTATAATTGCACTTTAAAATGGGTAGGTAGTGGTTAACAATCCTCCATTATGTCCTTTGTAATATCTGAGTTTGTCTTAGTAAGACTCAGATGACTACATTTATTTTTTTTTCCACAGGACACTTCACTTTTAAAAATTATTCATTCTTTGAGAGCTAAGAGCAATTATTGATAAGTCACCAAGGCAAACTCTGATGTAGATTTAATTATTCTGAGCACTAGATTTTAAAAAATAATAATTGTATATATCACGGGTTTCACTTGTGAATTACCTCCTCCTGAGAGTTAATGGCAGATCAGAACAAGTGGGTTCTTACTAATTTCACTAATTCTCTGTGAAAGGAAAAACGCAAATGAGTGTAAAGAACACACATTCATTTGTGTTTTTCCTTTCACAGAGACTCAAAAAGGTGAGTAGTTTTATCTTACTAAGGTAAGCTGGTAGTCAGGACATATGTGATCGGAGGCAATTGTAATAAACTTTTCACATGTGTAAGGTACTGGTCAAGCATATTAATATTCAAACAGGTTTGTCTCTTAGCAAAAGAAAAACACACTTACATTCCTGACTTTATTTTTACTGGATCCCGCCTGGAAACAGATTCAGCCTTATGAATAAATACTAATTTAAAAGCAATTCTGCTTCCCTGTTTGTTTGTTTTTTTGTTGTAGTTGTTCATCTCTCTGGAACACCTGTTTTACCATTAATTTGTCACTAATAATTGTGAATTACATAAATTGTGCAGTAATCTAGATCACATCACAGTACATGTCCATACCCAGTTGTCATTAAGGCCTAATGCTTAAAAATATTTTTATAAGTAAAATTAGTAAGCCATTCTATTCAACAGATATAATGCCTATTTAAAGAAAGGCAGAGAATTGGTTTGAAGGTATTAGAATCCTACCTCGTCAGGCCTTTTCCAGAATAAACGGAGTGGTAATAGGCACTGCTTTCTTTGATGCCAATCCCATAATAATGATACCTGGAACAAGGACAGGAACCAGCTGTGCGTTAAGGCAGGAGTTGATGAGAGGAAAAAGGATTCTGAAGTGTAACTGAAATAAAGCTCAAGTAAGAACTGCAACCCATTGAGCACCTTTCTTTCCTGATTGTTTTTCCAAGTAACATCTTACTATGCTAAATCCCTCTTTGATGGTAACTAATCCTACTTATGTTTTACGTATATTTAAAATGTACTTTTGGCTCTTGACTTAATAAAGACAAAAAATATCGCCTACTGCCAATTCCCTTCAAACCTTTAAAAAGTTAGGTTTCAAAGCAAAAAACAAAGTAATTATAGGCACTTAAATTTGTAAATGTATGCATTGGCTCTAAGTATATACATAGAATGTATCTATTTGCAAATGGCTCTATTCAATTTTAATTTAATCAAGAGAATAAAAAATTATAGATTTCCTTTGTAGTGTATCTGTTAGACAGAGAAAACAGCATGACATTAAATGTGAGGAAGGCATTGATATCATTCATAGGAATATGTAGGAAGCCCATGGCCCTTTGAAAATTGTTCCTCATATGGAATGAGAAGCCCAATTCACTATCATTTTCATTTCAAACTTTTGTACAACAATGGGGGGGTGTGTGTCATGAATCAATGGCAATCTGAGTCACAGAATGTAAGTGTTATGAAGAATTTGTTATAAATGTGTCCATGAATCCTGAACCACAGGTAAGTATAGGATCTTATATAATCTCAAGATGTGGCATAGTCTCCTAAACTTCAGACTCCTGGCATATGACACACCTGAGTGCAAAGACTACAAATGTTGCACAGAAGCTAGCCGAATGGTGGGTGTCTAGTGAGGCGGCCACAGCCGGATAACCTCTGCGTTCAGTCTCCCTCTCCCATCCACGCAGCACCACTGCCCGATGGTTAGCTAGCATTTCAATTTGCATTCACCCAAGATCAGGGAAGGGACGAGATGGAAGAGAACAAGGGGATCCCAGTGTAACCAGATTTAATTGCATTTCTTAGCATCACCGTCTGAGTTGGAAGTGGACAAGTACCAGGGCCCCTTTTCTGACCTCAGCAATAAAGAGATTTGCCAATAAAAGGCATGCATAGGGCATCAAGTACTTAAAGTCTGAGCACAATTTAAAATTTGGTAAAGATGGGAGGATTTCTTTTCTAAAATAATGTAGGTAAATCTACCAACTCCTGTAATCCTATGACTGAGACCGTATAACCCTGTGTATTGCAATCAGAACCACTTGTTCTCCATAGATTACTTGTGCTTCCCTTCCTTGGGCCTTTGCTTTGCTGAGCTCTCTCTCCAATGGCAATATTCTTCTTTCATGCCTCAAGGCATGGCATTAATGCATGAAGCTTTGCCTGTTCACTGGTAAAACTGATTTATCTTTCCTTTGAACTCCTCTTACGGGTCATCCCATGTAGCTTTATACTATACACCATTGGTATGTGTAAACATACATGGCTTACCTCCCCTACTACATTATAAGATTTGGAGGAAGAGAATTGTATCTTTTCTTTCATTGTGTTCCCATTAGACATTACTGTAAAGGAAAAAAATCTCACTTATTGGATGAATCAATATCCCTTGCTTAAAAATTTAGAAACTGATAAACACAAATGATCTTACAGCCAATAGTTTTCAATAACCTCCTCCTAGCACTGTGTATTTCCAGTTCGCCAGTAAAAGACTGGGGTAGAACAAATGTTGTATACCTAACCATATGTATAAAAGGCATGGAATCAGTGTATTTAGGTGGTAAGAATGCCATTAGGAATATAAATTTCTCTTTTGCAATGACCATTGTAATGCTTTAGCCTGTTTCATATCCAGTTTTTTTTTTTTTTTGGAGCTGATAATATAATTTTCCTCCTTTAACCTTCCTTTTGGTCTAACTAGTTACATGTTATGATCCGAGTGATGATTCAGTGTCTTTGAGAACAGAGAAGAGATAACAAATGAGCAGCTCTCTGTCCGTCTAGCCGTTAAAAGCAAACCTCGTAAAAGTGGGAAGAGCCATTTCATGCAACATTTACATGGATGTTTCCTCTCACTGGCAACATTTTGTAGCACAATTTTGTTGTTAATACTTTTCCCTAAAATAAACTTACTAGAAAATATTTGCCAGAAATATTCTAGCATAAGAAAAACATACGCTGGTACACATTAAATACAAAGGTGAAGTTTTCACTATTTTAATTTACATACCACTACCTGATGCCTATTCTGCAGGTTACTCCGAATAAAGATTCCCAAACATTCCATAGTTCTTTCTCTCAATGTTTAAAAAATTTTTACCGATTTTTTAATACAGAAGATAAATAGCAAATGCTCTAAAATTCTGGGTATGATCAGCTAATTTCTTTAAGAAAATGTTTTCATAACCCAAGTAGTCCTTGTGAACTAACAAAATTGTGCTCATTCATTAGCATTAACTGTCCTTAGCCTCATATTAGAAATAAACAATTATTCATTAGTTTTTATGTCTACATTTTAAAGTTAGTATGTTCTAAAATATACAATATAGTAACAGGACAAATGCAATTATTGCTGCTTTTCTTTTACTACTAAAATATTTACATTGCATCTAATACTTTTCTTCATTTGCTGACCTATTTATGCCTACACCTGTAGTTCTTCTTTTCCACTTCAGTCATTATATAGAATTCCTGAAACATATGTTCCCACTGAGCAAGTAGCCCCGATGTCCGTTTACTCTGCACAAATGATAACTGATAAGGAAATGGTGGGATTAAGCCGGTCAGGGACTTGCAATAACTTACTATGATAAGAGCAGCTGCCGTATCAGTTTTATTAGCCCACTAAATCACCACTAATAAATGAGATAATAGCTTTTGTCCATCACGTCTGAAAACCAAGATTCAACTGATCAAAGTCTATAAGAAATTAAAATGTAACTTCAAATCCAACAGTCTACCTTTGCATGAAATCTACTCAAGCGCAGATAGTCTCCCTTCCTCCTCTGAGTTTTTCGGAGCAGGGGTGAGATATGGGCTCTGTTTACTCAGAACTGTGTCCCTAGGGCCTAGTCAGCTTCAGGACACTCAGTAAAATGCTTATCGTATAAATACATATTAATAGTGGATGTTTTTTTGACACGATGTGTTCTATCTCACTGTTCTTTGAATCTCAAAAACTCTTGTTTAACACCGTGCTTTATACATCAATGCAAATATGAATGATAGCTCATGCTTGATATAATACACTTATACATAAAATAAGCAATACTTTTCATTATGCTTTTGTACCGATAGACTGTTGTTTTATTTTTATTTTTTTATTTATTTTTAAATATATTTTATTGATATTTTACAGAGAGGAAGAGAGAGGGATAGAGAGCTAGAAACATCGATGAGAGAGAAACATCGACCAGCTGCCTCAACCAATCTACATGCCCTTGACCGGAATCGAACCCAGGACCCCTCAGTCCACAGGCCGACGCTCTACCACTGAGCCATACTGGTTTCGGCATGTTGTTTTATTTTTATTTATTCAAAATCTAAATGTAAAGAGATTACAGAGAAAAATAAACAGGGATATATTTTTGGCATCGGTTGCAAGTCAAAGAGAAGAAAAGAAAAGGCACAAAAGCAAAGGCAGTTTTGATCGTGGTGTGGAGAATGGAGGAACCTCTTGAGGATATTGGTTTTCCTGTCAGGAAGGGTGCCGGTAAGAGTGAAGGGAGGGATGAAGGGCTGGGATGCTCACGTGGCCTGCAACCAGACTGGCTTTGTCTTAAAAACACGCTGAGGGTAGAGGCCCAAGGACGGGGGAGGCTTTCTAACGCCGAGACCCTTTCCAATAACCTTTGGTGGCAATGGCTTCTTATGAGGAACATCCGGCCGGCCGCTGGAATCAATTCCAGTTGCTCCTAATTTGGACAGTGGGCTCTACATGGTGATTCTGTCCATTGGTTTTTGTTGTGTTAATTTTAAATATTTCCTCTCTTCCTTTTTGGTTGGACAAACTTTTGACTCATTTTATTTAGTTAAACTGTCCACATCTTTTAACTTTTGATGAGGGAAAAAAGTAGCACCTGCATAAAGGTGAGTTGTGAGGACTAACCTTTTTTTTCTTTCTTTTTTTTAAATCCTCACCTGAGGATATTTTTCTATTGATTTCTTTTTTTAAAATATATATTTTATTGATTTCTTACAGAGAGGAAGAGAGAGGGATAGAGAGTTAGAAACATTGATGAGAGAGAATCATCTATCAGCTGCCTCTTGCACACCTCCTACTGGGGATGTGCCCACAACTAAGGTACATGCCCTTGACTGGAATCGAACCCGGGACCTTTCAGTCCCCAGGCCGACATTCTATCCATTGAGCCAAACTGGTTTAGGCTCTATTGATTTCTTGTTGTTAGAGTTGAAGAGAGGAGGAAAGACAGACAGAGATAAATATCGGTGTGAGAGAAACACATCCATTGGTTGCCTGCAAGTGCCCTGACTAGAGCAGTGTCAGGGGAGAAGCCTGCAACCCAGGTACCTGCCCTTGACTGGGACTGGACCCTGGACCCTTCAATCCACAGGCCAATGCTCTGCTCACTGAGCAAACTGGCTAGGACAGGATTAGCCATTTTATAACACAGTTATGTCAGAACTTAGGGAAACAGAACTTGAAAATAAACACCGAATTCATTCCTATTTTTTAAACTATTAGCCATCTCTTTGTCACCATATATCAGTGTTTCCCAGACTTCTGCATTTCATACATGTAAAGTCTGGAAAGTGACATTGTCCCATGGCCCCTAACAGCATGTAGGACAGTTTTAGAAATGGTTCATCTTGTGCCCACAGTACAGAAGAATCTTTTAGGCTAATCATCATCTAGAAGAAATTATGTCTGACAGACCCAAATGAAATCATTGGCCATACTATAGCATATTCCATAACAATTTGTAAAACATTGAGAACTTACATTTATAAATGGCCATCATTCATATATTTTAATCTATAATCCACAAAGGTTAAAATAAATTAATACCCAATTTACTTATATTTTGAAATAATATAAATAAATATTCAGTAATAGTATATTTAGGGCATTATGCTAAATACTACAATAAAATAAATTTTACAAAATTACTAGTAAAATTGGAGAAATTATAAATTCCTGTTTTTCCAAAATATGTTTACATCTTCATTTATATTTATGGTTCATCATTTGTTCATATTTCTAGAGACATAATAATAACTTTCATAAAATGTAAATTTTTGAATTATTAAACAGCCATTAGAAATTATTATTGTAAAGATAATATACCAATATATAGGAATGTTCAGGACAAAATTAAAAGCAGAAAGCAAAACTGTTTGTACTACAAATTTGCTTTTACACAAAATATAAATATATTTCAATAAATATAAAATAATTAAAATACCTTATGATTGAAACTTGAGAAAATGTTAGCTCGTTGAGAAAGAATCCAATAAAAACAATAAAAGTCCAATAAAAAATATAATTTTTAAATTTAGATTAAAAAAAACACTTAAAAAAAACAAAAGTTCAATTAAGCAATTGTTTTGTTGATATGACTGATATCAGGAAGAGGTAGGCTTTACTAGCTGACAAAGCACAAGCTACAGAGCAAAAAAAAACTTTACTTACATGCCAATATTGTTATTTTATAGTATCTGTGTGGGCTTGGGGAAGTCAATATTCTTTTTATTTTAATATATTTTTAATTGATTTTTCACAGAGAGGAAGGGAGAGAGATAGAGAGCTAGAAACATTGATGAGAGAGATACATCGACCAGCTGCCTCTTGCACACCCCCCACCAGTGATGTGCCCGCAACCAATGTACATGCCCTTGCCCGGAATCGAACCTGGGACCTTTGGTCCGCAGGCCGATGCTCTATCCACTGAGCCAAACCGGTTTTGGTGGAAGTCAATATTCTTAACTTCAGTTTCCTGATTAGTAAAACATAGGAATTCCAATCTTGTATTGTCATTGCAAGGATTATAGTGTGTTTGTGTGTGTGTGTTTGTGTGTGTGTGTGTGTGTGTGTGTGTGTGTGTGTGTTGCTCAATAAATAATAACTTTAACTGCATTGCTGATATTTTGATACATTGAGTTATTAATTTTGTATCATTAAGACTAGAAAGGTTGAAAACATATTCATTCCTATACTTTAACTTTCAAAAGAAACCTATGAGGTAGATATTTTTAACTTACTTTACTGATGAAAAGCTGTGTTCAGAGTTATACAGCTTTATATGAAAGTATGAAATTAAAGCTTAGATTTGTCCAGCTTTAAACCTTATGCTCCCAACCACTAGGAAATGCTGCTTTTTGATATGTACTATCTCCTAAAATTAAAATTGAAGGGTACTTCTTAGAAATATATAAAAAACAAGAAAACTACCTGGCTAACAATAATTACATTAAAGCATTACCAATTACAAGATACATAAACTCTACATTTTGCCATATCTTTCAACATCCTTAGTTTACATATGGAAATTTTCATTTCCCCATGATATCAAAATACCAAACATATAATAGCAAGTTATAACAAGCAAATGGCACATCAGGAAAGTAGAACATTCAAATTGCTAATGCTTTGTTCGTGGGCATGTCTGCTCTTAGATATCAAACAAATTGCCTGCAGTCACCATGTATTGTTACATAAACCTAAACACTGGAGTCTCCGTGTGTCACAAAGGACGGGGTTAATGATTCATCCCTAATCCTAAAGGCTCCTTCTAGGATTAATTGACTTTCTCTGCAGCCTGCCTGCCTGCCCTGTGTACACCCTAGGAAGAGGACTTCTCAGCATTGCTTTGCCTCTTTTTTATTATCTATCTCCTTCAAACACAAACTGATCTTTCCACCACACACAATTCAGTAGAAATCAAATTCAATAGAAATTGGCTAGATAAACTGAGTCAACTTTGAATTAAAGCTGCCTTGGTCAGAAGGAAAGAACTAATATATCTTCCAATCTGGCATTTATTTCTCCTTCTCAGGCCACAATACTGTTCACATGAATTGGAATCAATCACATGAATACTAATTGATAATCTATTGTGTATTAGTCAACAGGTAAAATATGAGTATAAATGAGACAAAGTCTCTACCCTCAACAGTACTATCTGTTGAGGGGAAGAAATAAGTTAATTTCACATTAAGATAGGTTCCAATAGATTGCTATGAGAGTACAAAGAAAGAACCTACAGCAAATTGAGAGGCTAAGAAAAGATCCTGAAGAAGAAGAAGTTCATGGGACATGCTTTTAAATGGATAATATTCCAATGTTCCCATAAGGAAAAGATTGTTGCAATGGAGGAAGACAGCCTAAACAAGGAAGAGACAGTTGAGGGTGAAGCAATGGAGATTAGGACAATAATTTGAGGAAAGTATAGGCTGATTGCTGAGAAATGAGAACTAGATCATAAGATAGAAAAATAGATTGGGACTAATTCATAATGGACCTTTAATGTCAAAGTGAGAAAAATTTATCTTTCATAGTAGAAATGATGAGCTGTTGAAAGTTTCTGAGCACAAGAGAGGCATGATTGAATCTGAACGTTAGAATGTCAATTTAGAAAAAATTGTATTGAACAGACTAGGAGAACTGAGTCAAGACCAGGTTGTTAAAGTGAGAACCAAGACACATTCAAGAGAAGTTCGAAAATAGAACCTCTTTTTTTGGCAAGGGACTAAGACTGAGTTAGACACAGGTCTCATGGGGGTACTGACCACATGCAATGTGACTAGTGTGAGTTGAGATGTGTTGTAAATGACAAATACACATTGAATCTCAAAAACTCAATAGAAAAAAAGAACATAAAATATGTCATTAATGATTTTTATTTTGATCACATGGTAATCAAATGTTCTGAATATGTTAGATTAAAACATTAAAATCAATTCTACTTGTTTTTTAATGTGGCCACTACAATTTTTTAAAGCTATGCAGCTGCATTATATTTCATTGGACAGTGCTGAACTAGACATTAAGGCAGAAAGAGATGCGAGTGTGGTAAAAAAAATGAGGTAGGGGAAGAAAGAGGACCTTGGCAGGGCTGTGACAGAAGCCATCGAGCAAGTTTTATGTATGTATTGATGTATGTATTTCCAGGTGCCAAGGAAAATGAGTAATAGTAAAAAGTAAGCCATTGGGTTTTGCCCAAATGCTAGCAAAGAAATGGACTGGAACAGAGACATGATTCACACTAGGGGAAGTGAGCAGATAGCTACTCTTTCAAGTAGCAAAAAGTCCTGGCCAGTGTGGCTCAATTGGTTTGGGTGTAGTCCTGTGAACCAAAAGGTCATGGGTTCTATTCCCCATCCAGACACATACATAGATTGGATTCGATCCATGGGAGGCAACCAATCAGTGTTTCTGTCTCTTTCCCTCTCCCTTTCTCTTTCTAAAAAAGTCAATAAGAATATAACCTCAGGTGAGAATTTAATTTTTTTTAAAAAAAAAGGAACTAGCAAAGACAAAAAGAATAATAGTAATTAGGAAGAGTAGTATAATAGGTTTGAGATTATTTTATGTTTATCAATATAAAATAGATATGGATGTGTTTTTAGGCAGAAAGAAAGGAAAAACTAAAAACTGAAGAGTAAGTAACGGGTGGACAATAATCTATAACTGTGGATTCTATAAAAATTGCCACAAGAGAAAAAATATAGCTAACGTTACCAAAAGAGGGGGACTACATGACGCCTTATTTTATGTTCCTATTTAAACTAAGAGATGACCCAGGAGGTCAGTTGGGCATGCTGTTTGTCTTCAAGGGAAAAGAAGGGACCCTAAGGAATTATCTGAAAGAAAACCACAGAAAGAACCTGAGCCACGCCTCAACCCCTGGCTTTGGCTTTGCTCTTTAGAAGCAGGAGTGCCATTTGGTCACTTATGGAGCTGCATGCACTTCCCTTTGCTGACACGGTGCCTTCAGGAGTGGCTTTAAAACCATGAAAACGATTCACTTAAATTTTTCCGTCAGAAAAAAATATTATGATTTCTCTGTGTAAATTTTTCTTTTTAAATAAACACCCTAAAACCCACTTATTTTTCTTTCTAGTTCTTGCAGTTGTTCAAAGTCTGTCTCATCAAGAAGAAAATGCCTGGTCCTATCCACCAATGAAGACAATACTTGTTTTACATTGTGCCAATCGTCATGCATGAGGTATCATTTGTACAGGTGTGATACGTGTTTATTGATGTGTCTTACTTTGAATGGCCTCTGGTTCCAAGCCGTCTTGTCGTTAAGAGGGGAAATTTCTGGCGGATTGTCTAAAAAAGAAAGTCAATTACTTTAGTTTTCAGAAAGTGTGTGGTTCAATTGTAAGTCACCCGTGGCTAATTCTAAAACGTAAATGTTCAACTTCAAGTAAATATTTAGTCTGGGAAAGGAATATCATACACATATTGATAAGCAATAATACGTGAGCAGAGACAGGAAGGTACTTTTTTATGAGATTGTCCTATTTGGAAATGATCTCCATTTCCAAGGCAGATCATACCCATATGTGCTTTTACTTGATGTTATTACCAGGGCAATTTTTATTTCATCTACTTAGTGGAAAGATTTAGGTTTCTCATGATAATTCTACCCAGAGGTTCACCAATAACTAAATATCCATCTCCAGCCCTAAAAGAAGTACACGAAACTCTCTCTACTTGGCTGGATCTCCACAGCCGTGTTTTAATTTTTTCCCCTGTGTTTCGGAATCTAAGTTCACTTTAAAGAGTAGTAGCCTCTGATTAAAGAACAAAAATCTCTTCTCATAAAGCAGGATTTGAATATGGATTATAGGTGATCCATACACGATCTCCTAAGGACTCCATGGCAAATTTTATGTCTGTGTTAATTTCTTGGGAAATAGTTTTGTAATTTTTAATCAGATTCTAAAGTGTTTCATGACTCCCCAAACTAAGAACTACTGCCATAAGGTGGACTCACAAAATAATAATGCTAACATGGGCATTAAAAGTTGTCTCATCCATCCTCCTTATGTTATATAGAGAGAGAACTTTTGAAAGAAGTTAATTACTTTTCAGAAGATCTCACAACAAATTATTCACAGTCTAGGCTAAAACCTAAATCCCTGGATCACATGCACCATATCATACTACCCCTCATAAACAGATTTTTAAAATAAGATAATAAATCATTTTTTTCCAGAGGAGAAGCTGGACCATAGTATCATTATTTTCTGGACAACGAGTCCCTCTACAGGATAGAATTTGGATTTCAGTTTATATAAGTTGCAATGCTTGCGCCTTGACTAAGCTTCTACTGTGTTTTTTTTTTTTTTCTGGGATTTCCTAGGTTCTTGGATAATAGAGCATGATAAGAATTTCAAAGAACAAGGCTTTCCCAAGATATTGATAGCGTTTCCTTATTCTCAAAATGAGATCAACATATAGAAACATAGTAATGTCAGTTCTATAGAGTCTCATTCTCATCATATAGTTTGGGTTGAAAGAAATGCTTATAAATGAGAGAAATTTAACCAGTCCCATCACACCTTGGAGTTTGTGGTGTAAACATACTCAGAGTGAAATAGAGAATTAAGAGAACTATTTATGCAATCGATTAAAAATGTATTAAAAACTCGTATACTCAGAATAGCTAAATAATAAACATAATCACCAATTGCATTGACAAAATACTTGTCACTTCTACTGAATTTTGCTTCTCGATACAGGCCAGACCACACTCCTTAATATATCCCTCATAGGAGGAAAATGCTACTGCTCAACTGGAGTTTCCTTTAAGATCGACTTAAGTCTTCTCATAGCCAGAGTTCTAATACTCAAAATATATAGTAGTGCAAGATAAAACATAGAGTTCAAGATACAATGTACAGTATGTAAAGTCAAAGTAAAATATATAGTAGTTCCAGATACAGCTCTTAAGAGACTTGGTTTATGCTTGAGAAACAAATTGCTTAAATTCTGTATGAAAACTTGTTCAGATAAATTTGTGTCCACACTGTCTGCCTGACATAACTTTAATTGTAAGGTAGGATAGCCAATATGTGTCACTTACCTTCCCAAAGGTGGCTGCACAGGCTGGCTCCAATTTTTCTTTCCTGCAAAAATCTAAGTAGTGTGCATAAAGGATGCACCGTGGTAAGCAAACTCCTTCACATACAATGTAATTCTCTTCGAGCCTAAGGAAAAAGGCAAAAAGATCAGACATTTTGTTTACTGCTCCTTTCCATTCCCCTTTCATATTGATTTGATGCCCATTTTGAATAGAGATTTTATGCAAATGAGTCCATGAATAGATATAAGCAGACTTCCTTTATTCAGGATAATATTCAAAATCAGACTACAGGATTAATGTCAGAAGAGTAAAAATCCCAATGCACATCTGCTAATGTAGGTATAGCATAAAGGCTAACATAAAACCACTCCTGCACGATCCACACCCCAAAGAACAGGTCTTACTTCTATGTAAATCCTCCCTGTTCATCGGGGCTTGCTCGGTGATACACAAATATTAGTGGTGAAGTTGATGATGGTTTTTTTTAAAAGAACATTATCAATGCTAAAGGTCTGCCGGGCTTCAGGATGGCAAATGCCATACTTTCATTCAAAAATCAGCTCTGAACTGGAATAATTAGGGAAGCATGGTGATGCATTTATTTGGAAAATACTAAGAATAAACTCATTCCACTCAACTCCGAAATGGTACTGATCTATTTCTATCCCACACCTTTTAGCTGTGAGCAGTACTATAATTACCTAAGCCATTCTGCACACTTGAAACATTATGCAGTTCTCTAAAGATACCTACAAATATGACAAATGCATCTCTATATTATAAATATAATACAAACTTTGAAAATATAGAGATAATTCTATTTAACTTAGACATCTATAATTGCAATTAAAAACAATTTATATACATGTAATGATATATATTTAAAGGTTAAAAATATATGAACAGCAATCAAGAAATCAGAACTTAGAGATTCTATTTCTAGTTTTTCTAACAATTCAGTAGGTGATTTTGGCTAAAACTTACCCATTTATGTATAGTAAAGTCATAATTATTACTATATGGGAACAATGCAATATAGAGCACACATTCAGATTAAAATTGGGTGGAACTTTTTAATATATCTTATTTACATAGTCCCCAAGGTACAGGAGATAAAAGGTAAAGGATATATTCCTCAATCAGCTAAAGCATCAGACATCTATTTTGCTATTAAAAAAAACAAGGAAAATAAGAACCGAAAACAAAGATTTGCGCACATAAAATCAAACACCTAGTTGGCAATGAAAATCTGAGTTACTCAGCCAGATTTTTCACTTTCACTTTCAGTTCTAACTTTTACCATCCTTAATATAATCTATAAACTTAAGGGAAAATTCTCAAAATACAAATAAATCATTTAGTTTAAAAAATGTATATATATATATATATATATATATATATATATATAAATGTGATATATATCACATGTTTGGTGAAAGCGTGTGGAAATTTTAAATAAAATGACAGGATTTTATAGTTTCAAAAAATATGAAAATCACTGAGAAACACTCAACTATTTAAAAATTGTATATTAATGACATGCATAGGATGCCTACTTTCCCCCTGTCTGTTTGGATGTTGTAAGCATTGCTTTTGTCTTCAAATTACAGAGTAATTCTAGACATGCATACAAGGTTAATTTGGAGTATTACTTTTTGAAAATCATAATGCAATCATATTTATAAAATAAAAACCCAAGTTTGTTTCCATTCACTCAATTTGAACTGAAAAAAGTAATTTAAAAGACCTCTACAATATATCTGAAATCAAAACAATTTTGCCCCAATTCTCCTAATGAAAATAGTTGTATCCTAAATATTTCAGATTATCAGCTCAATTATTTACTGCTCTGGTCTTAACCAGTAAGTATAACATCAGCTTCAATAGTGAAGCCATAACTTTAGAAGATTATTGGTTTATATTTCAAATATTTCAAGGGGTTAAAATATATAATTATAAAAATTTAGTATATAAAACTGTAATTCAGTGTTATAATAAATAAAAACAAAATTTTACTAGTTTTTTATATTGTTTTGGGGGGGATTTTTCTGAGATTTAGATAATATTTACATATAAACAGAATATGTAACTAATCAGTGAATAGACTTTTTTACCTACTTGCTTATTACTTGGAATTTGGGAGAAAAATTTATACTCCTATTTCTTCACGCTATGAGATGAAGTTTAATATTATATTTTACTTTAAATCCCTCTTTTCTTTTCGATTAATACTACAAAATGTTCTTTACAGGGAAAGCCTACTGATAAATTCTTGGTTTTAAAAGATTTCCCACAAAATCCAATTTGTGGTATTTCACTATAATAAATCATATATGACACGTGCTATAAAAAATAATTGAACATTTGTTTAAGTTACATAGCACAATCTCTTAACCGATTTTTCTATGTGTTCTAATCCAAATGCATTTCATCTTACGGCCAATAGACACTTTTTAATTTGCCTCCTTTTTTTTTTTTAACTTGCCCTCTTACGGAAAAAGGCAATGCAAGATCCTTCATCCTTTCCAATTGTTTTTAAGGGTCGTGTTTTATAAACACAAGGCTGCCAAATAACAAACACATAAGGAGCAAACCGATTCCACGCTAAGCAAATAAGTCATAAAAGCGATCTTCGTGACTGCTTCCCTCTGAATAAATTCCAGTTTTAGTCAATAATGAGCAAAGTGACGGCGGTTGTTTTTATTTGTGGTGCACATCATTTCTCACGGGTACCAGACTATGCCTCTATGCCAGATATTCAGTGTGGGGGGGGCAAAATTGGGTACGTTTCGAATTTGTCTTTTACACTTCACACTTCACACACACACACACACACACACACACACACACACACACGAAGTTTGAGGGAGAGGCAGGATGAGAAAAGCCAAGGTTCTGACTGTGGAAAGCCACCGGTGCCGGGCTCACTCACCACTGCAGGGTGAGCTGCGTCTGCTTCTTCTTGTCCCGCATCATCTGCGTGACGGTCCTCCTCTGGGCCAGGTGCGGGTCCGCCGCCCTGGCTTTGCTCTCGTGGCCGTCCGAGTCCTCCTCTTCGGAGGAGAAGCTGCCGGTGCTCAAGTGCATCTCTGGGGGCAGATGGAGCGGGCGACAGAGAAAACCAGAATGAGAAGTTAGCAAGTCTCCTCCTGCGCCTTGGCGTCTAACGGGCTGGCTCTGGGGGCGGGAGGAGACCTAGGGGAAAGTCCCTTCTGGCCAAGTTAGCAAGGGTGTCCCTGGAGGGAGACACAGAGGTCCGAACGGGACACCCCAGGGTCCGTCTGTGTGTGTTTCTATTGCCGGACGCCTTTTAGGGGCGCCGTCCCGTCCCGGCGCGGAGGGGGCGCGGCACGCACCTGCCTTGACTCCGGGCCGCGGCTCCGCGCCCTCGCCCGGCCCCCCGCCGCCCGGCTCCCCGCCGCCCGGCCCCCCGCCGCCCCGCTCCCCGCCGCCCCGCTCCCCGCCGCCGCCGGGCGGGCCCCGGCTCCGCAGCTGGGCCTCGGCGGGAGCGGGGGGCGAGGGCTGAGCCTGCGGGAAGGCGGCTTCCAGCTCCGGGATCCCGGCCATCCTCCTGGCGGCGGGCGCCCGCACCGCCGCTCCGCCGCTCCGGACCCTCCCGCCGGGCGGGGCGGGGCGGGGCGGGGCGGGGCGGGGCCGGGCTGGGGGCCGGGCGGGGGGCGGGGGGCGCAGGCTCGGGATTCTCCACCCACCCACCCACCCTACCCCGGCCTGGGTCCCGCTCAGATCGCCCCGGGCACCGGGGACTGAGGGGCGCGCCTTCCCCTCCAGCCTGCGCTCCAGGGTCCAGATGATGCTCAACTCCCAGCTCGTCCCCACCTGCGCCCGCTCGCCGGGCCTCGGAGTCCCACTCCCTACACCTCCTCCCCCCTCCTCCCTCCCTTCATCCCCTCCTCCCTTCCTCTCTCTCCCTCCCTTCCTCCCTCCCTCCCTCCCCTCCTCCCTCCCTCCTCCCCCCCTCTCAGCGGGCTCTGGGCCCCGGGACACTCTGCACCGCCAACCCGGACGGGCCTGAGAACGCCCGCCGGCTTCTCCGGGAGAGAGAGCCGCTGTCCCCACCCTCCTCTCCTCTCCTCTCCGGGACAGAACAGACGCCGCCAGGCCGCCTGGACTCTGCGAGCCCCGCCTGGGAGGGGGACCCCGGCCTGGGGGAGAACCCCGGCCTGGGGGAGACCCCCGGAGTGGGGAATGGGGACCCCGGCCTGAGGGAGGGGGACCCCGGCCTGGGGGAGACCCCCGGCCTGAGAGGGGGACCCCCGGCCTGAGAGGGGGACCCCCGGCCTGAGAGGGGGACCCCGGCCTGGGGGAGGGGGACCCCAGAGCGCCCCTCGGTTCAGTGGAGCACCGCCGGGCCGGGCTTGCTCCCAGGGCGGCGCGGCTCCTCCCCGCGGCGCGGGCCGGGCTCCGGGCTCCGGGCTCGGGCACCACGGGAGCCCAGACCGGCCGCCCCAGAGCCCGGCCCGCTCTCCCGGAGGCCCATTGGCTCCCGTTCACGGTGTGTTGTTGTGTGGCCGGGGCCCCCCGGTTCCTCCCGTCTCACAGCTCCGAGGAGGCCGGGGGCAGTGGCCAAAGTGAAAATGAAATTGCCACACGGGCTTCGTTTCCACCCAAAGCGGCAAGAGAGTCCTGCGTGTTGACAAGGGGAACGTGTGCTCCCCTTCAGATGGAGACTCAGCCCAAACGGTGTGGCTCAGTGGATAGAGCGTCGGCCTGCGGACTGAAGGGTCCCGGGTTCGATTCCGGCCAAGGGCATGTACCTTGGTTGCGGGCACATCCCCAGTGGGGGGGGGGGGTGCAAGAAGCAGCTGATCGATGTTTCTCTCTCATTGATGTTTCTCTCTCATCGATGTTTCTAACTCTCTGTCCCTCTACCTTCCTCTCTGCGAAAAATCAATAAAATATATATATTTTTAAAAAGATGGAAACGTCAGTGGCGATGCGGGGTGGGCGCTGCCTGATCGCCAGGGAAGGGCATCATCTTACCCAAACAGCCGAGGTGACGGGTGTCTTTAAGCCTTCCCCACCTTGGGGCACCATCTGTCGAGGACCGGGTGGCTGTGCCCCGGGCGGGGTGGCCGGAGGCACCCCGCGGGGCGAGAAGGCGCCGGGTCTCTGTGAAAGGCTCCCACATGCCTGGTCCTGCCGGCGGCCGGGTCGGGGAGCGCAGGTACCGACATTGCTCACAGGAGGCACCAGCAGCGCCCGGGACAAATGAGCAAGCCATGCGTGGAACGGAGACGTTATTTCCCGGATCGCAGCCGTTGGGGACTGTCCGGGAACAGAAGACGCACTTTCTCTCTAAAGTAACTGCTCAGGCCGGGCCAGCAGGACCCCGTGAACCGTCCACCTGTGAACCAGGAGGTCATGGTTGGATTCCTGGTCAGGGCACCAGCGAGGGGTGCGGGTTCAGTCCCCAGTGTGGGGTGTGCAGGAGGCAGCCAATCAATGATTCTCTCTCTTTACTGCTGTTTCTACCTCCCTCTCCCTCTCTGAGATCAATAAAAATATAATAAAAATATAATAAAATAACTGCTCAACAAGTAGCTCTGGTTGAGCCAGAACTCACTATAGTTGCTGCCACACAGCTGCCAGTTTCATGAATAACATTTTTTGTCACAATCATTTCAAAGGCAGGCGTGTGTCTTCAGCTTAGAAAAGGGCCTTCAGCTTGAATTGGGGTCCAGAGCTAATAACTCAGCCCTAGACCAGCAGCGTCTCTGTTAAACCCATTCAAGTGTCTAGACATTCCACTAGATTTTTTAGGGCTGTGATGAGATATCTTCTTGCCTTGTAACTTTCCATACCATAAACCCCAATGAGTGGCTGATGCTAATAATATGTTTATTTGCTGTTCGGTAGCACATAGGTGCTTGTTATATTACTCTTTAGATTAAAATTGTTTCAAAATAAAATTTTGAAAGCAGAATAGGTTTTTTATCTTTAATAAAATTTGCCATATAATTGTTTGTAAATACAAAATATTTACATAATTCTAGGGATACAGGTGTACACGTATGATATCTAAAGCTAGGGAAATATATGTGTTTCTTAATTACAATGCTATTACTGTTAAAAATGGAGAGAGTACACTTAAAATATTTTAATATTCCCTTCTCTAGTTATTCACTCTACTTTTTATTGAGTTATTTTACTCAACCTTGACATCCACTGTCTCCAGTAACCTTTGTCCTTCACATGTAAATAACTACTGACCTTTTTCTCCATTTCCAATAAAAGATGTTTTAATGGTCTTTTTAAAAGTATACTTTTATTGATTTCAGAGAGGAAGGGAGAGGGCGAGAGAGATGGAAACATCAATGATGAGAAGGAATCATTGATAGGCTGGTTCCTGCACGCCCCCTACTGGGGACTGAGTATACAACTCGGGCATGTTCCCTTGACTAGAATTGAACCTGGGACCCTTCAGTCTGCAGCCCAACATTCTATCCACTGAGACAAACCAGCTAGGGCTAATGATCTTTTCTAGATTAATATAAAACTACTTGTATGTTTGCAATAGTGAAGAAAGAAAATAGATTAGGTTAGTCTATGTACAAAAGCAAATAACGTATTGTTGTATGTGTATTTGAGAACTGCTTCTTATATAAAGTTATAATAAATATATGGAGTAAGGAGCAAAACTATAACTTGCGAATAAAATTAAATCCTATATAATAAAAGCCTAATATGCTAAGTGTCCAATCGTCCATTCAACCAATCAATGCATAATATGCTAATGATATGCTAAGGATATTCAACCCCTTGCTATGATATGTACTGACCACCAGGGGGTAGTCAATGCTTCAAAGGGTATGTGAACTTGCTGCTGGGGTCTGGCTGCTGGGGACTGAGAGAGATGAGCTGGACACACCCTGGAGCCCTACCACGGTCCCTCCCTGGCTGGGCAATCTCCCATGTCCCTCTGCCTGGCCCTGATTGTGCACCAGTGCAGCAGTAGTCCCTCTGCCAGGCCTACGCCCTCTCGCAATCTGGGACCCCTCAGGGGATGTTGGAGAGCTGGTTTCCGCCCAATCCAGCAGGCCAGGCCGAGGGACCCCACTGGTGCACAAATTCGTGCACCGGGCCTCTAGTATTAAATCTTTATGTTAAACAGCTGCTAGTATATAGTAAATACCTAGTAAATATTTGTTGTAAAGATGAATGGAAAGTAGTGGCAAGCCCTCCATTCTCTCCCCCATGTAACCAAAACTAAATTATCATGACCTGGGAATTCAAGGGCAGCCTGGGTCCAAGGAGGGCAGGCAGAAGGCTTCACAGAGAATGCAACATTTGAACTAGTCTTAAAGGACCGGTATGTATTCAACAGGCGGGAGACAAAAGGAACAGAATGTACAGAACGAAGGCAAGAAAGAATGTAGCCAGTGGGAACGTCAGTAGTTGGGTGAGACTTGAAGGATAAGGACCATCATGGGACATGTTGGAACATGAGTTAAGGTCAGATCTTAAGGGACTTGTTCGAGGTAAAAAATGTATATTTTAGTATAACTAACAACAACAAGTCATTGAGGGGTTTTAGGAAGAAAACATCATAAAGAATGAGTGGGTTGTGGATTGATAAATGAAGGCTTGAACTAGGGCAACTGCAATGAAGGCAAAAAAGAAAACAATGATTCAAGACATACTCAGGATGCATACATAGTGACTGTGCCAGATCTGTTGCAGTATTGGTCCCCAATGATGCAGGCATCCTACATCCATGTCTTTGTCAATCCCCTCCTTTGTTGCCTCTGAATTTAGTTATTAGCAAACATGCAAGCAGAGGCTTGAAAAGGACTATACACTGAGCTTCACTTCTCTTGCCAGCGCTGGAAACCCTGAGACAGCCACCGTGTGGCCACGCCTGGGTTAATTTGCTAGAGTCATCAAACCCATCACTCCAGTTGACAGCTAGAATTCATCAAAAGCTAGAACCAACTGCCAGATGGGTGAGTGATGTACATGAAGCCACTTTAAAATAACCAGACTCAAGCTGACTTGCTAGCTGACTGCGGCTGCATGGGGAGTCCTGGTGACTCCCAAATTGCTGACCCCACAGAACCGTGTATTAATAAAGGATGGTTGTTTTAAGCTATTTTAATCTTGGGTGGCTTGTTACACAGCAAAAACTAACTGATGCACTAATGGATTGGTGACAGCCTTACATATATATTAAAAAAAAAAAAAGTTGGTTGAACTTTTAGAGACATCATAGTAGCAGTAGCAAGTGAGAAAAGCAGTTTTTTGGAAAGTGAGTGTGGAGTAATTTTTAATTTTTTAAACTATATTTCTATTGATTTCAGAGAGGAGTGGAGAGGGAGAGATAGAAACATCAATGATGAGAGAGAATCATTGATTGGCTGCTTCTTGCACGCCCCCTACTGGAATGGAGCCAGAAACTCAGGCATGTGCCTTTGACCAGAATCCAATGTGGGACCCTTCAATCTGCAGGCCGAAGCTCTCTATCCACTGAACCAAACTGGCTAAGGCGATTTTTGATGGGATTTTTGTTTGTGTCTTTTTAGATGAAGAAGACTAGAACTCAAAGGTGAGGAAGATTTTGAATAATATAACTTGCTTTAAAGGGTTCACATAAAGATCAAATAGTATACACAAAAAACACCAGGTGAAAAATCATTGTTACCTTATAAGTCTGTATATAAGTAAATTATATGTACTTTATTTTCTATTTGACTTTTTATTCACACAGGCAGATTTACACATGCAGATACACATATACATCCCATTTAGGGATGAAAGTTAGAGGAGTATCCCAGTCCACTCTAAAACAGCACCTGAGAGTTTCTGCCTAGAGGTGGCATGTAATTTTCCCAGGCATAGCTCTCCTTCCACCCCCAAACCCAGGGAATTCTGCTGTTTGAATTGAGGTGTCCGCACAGAGACACACACACTATGGGTATAAACAGAGTAAGGTGTTCTGAGTCTGAACCCTTAATCCTCCAAATAAATTAAACATGGACTGCATTCTTCTTTATTTTTTAACATTTTACTTATAGTCTTATATAGTATACCTGTTTCCCTAGTGGCCTTGAGCTGAGGTGTCTATCGTTTCAGAAAACAAGTTATGTAACAAAATATGCTCTTTTTTTCTAGCATTTAATTTCAAGCCATAATATGTGGTCTACAAGACGAAGACAAAATAACTGCTTCATGTCATATCTGTTCATTTGGAAGAAAAGGCAACAGAATGCTTTTTAGTCCTAACATTCCTATCAGAGCGAGGCAATAATTGAAATTAAGAGACATATTATAAGTATGAATTTTAGTCATGTTTTATCTACTATCAGGAAGGATATAGAATAAAGTAGATCATTGAAATGTAAAGCAGCATGTATGATTTATCCTAAGTTTGCCCTTAATGTTTGTAATCAATAACTGGCTCCAAACCCGTTTTGCTTTTCAGTGTACAACTGTATATCATTGTTCACTGGTGACAGGTACTCTAACTGGTTCCTTTGCTTACAATTCCTGTTCCTTGAAAATTAAAGACTTTCTCATTTACTTATTCTCAGCCTTTCAACTTTTTGTATTTTATAAACATGACTTGTGAACGTACTGATTGCAATCACTTTGCTGTATATACTAATTTGACTAATAATCATTAGTAATTTTGATGAATTCATTGCCTTTTAAATATGATATTGAGATCAATAACTCTTTTTAGAACTCATGTAATTTCCTCAAACTACACAAGATTAGTTTTGCTTAAATCACTATGATGTGACTTGTGACTGAGTGTGATGGATAACTATGCCTCCTAACTCCAGGCTGTGGTTCCAAGGCTGTATGTACAGTGCATTTATTTCTCATCGCTCACTGTGCTTGATAGCTTTGAGCCCAATATATCATTTCTACAGAACAGTTTATCAATTGGAGAAGCTGAGTAAATGCTACTCTTTCCACAACATATGGCTTCCGGGTGTCAGTAGAGGATAGAAAAACCGTAGAACCTATAATTAAAAGAGCATAATATGCTAATTAGTCTGGACAACCTTCCAGGGGCCGAGCCCCTTGCAGGAATTTCATACATCCAGCCTCTAGTAGTATAATAAGTAAGTAAACATTAGGTTAAGAGAAGAGGTAGTTGGTTATAGCTAATGCAAGGACCTGAAATACATGTGATATGTGCAATACACACCTCAGAACCAGAGGATCACTTGAAATAAATTTTATCAATATTGCATCACAAATGTATAATATGTCTCACATCAAGACAAGAAAAATTGCCTTGTAGAAGGCGTGAGGGGAGATGTGTCCCAGCCATAGTCTAATATCTTAGGGATGCAATAAAGGATGCTTTCAGGTGGATCATGATGTAGCATTGACTCAACCCAAAAGGCAGTGTGGAGGAGAGAGCTAAAGGAAAGAGGAGGGGGGAGTATGGAGGGCAGGATGAAGAATGAGAATGAGATCACAGGCTCTCAGTCTTCTCAGCAGTGCTGCTTTGGTTTATGGTGCCATAGTACATGTAGGTCATGAAGGATAATGTTATACTAGCTCACCGGGGCAAATACATGACACAAGAGTCTGCTCACAGGAAGAGGTAAGCCTACCAAAGGTGCTGAACACCCCAAAGGAGATAAGGGATCAATGCCATCGTCTTGGGGTCACCCTGTTGGGAAAGTGCTCCAAGGAATATCCATCACTTCTCTGTTCGTGTGTTCAGCACTACGTGCTCTTAGCAAAGCCGGGGCACTGGTTTTGCTTCTCTGCTCTGAATAACAAGAGGGCTGCCACCAGTAAGTGGCTGGGTCATTCTCCTGCTCCTTGTAAAGCAGCATGTGGGATAGCCTCCATGTACACAATCACTAAATACTATTAAGTGAATATGGCATTATACGTAGAATATTTTCTTTTAAAAAATATATTTTATTGATTTTTTTACAGAGAGCAAGAGAGAGGGATAGAGAGCTAGAGATATCGATGAGAGAGAAACATCGACCAGCTGCCTCCTGCACACCCCATACTGGGGATGTGCCCGCAACCAAGGTACATGCCCTTGACCGGAATCAGACCTGGGATCTTTCAACCCGCAAACCGATGCTCTATCCACTGAGACAAACCGGTTTTGGCCGTAGAATATTTTTCTTGATTATTGTATGTTACTTACATTTGAAGGAAATAAATAATTTAATGATTGTTGCACTGGAAAGCATATATAATTTACATATCTTGTGTTTCCAGTTAGCCATTTGTGATGATGTGAAGTGAAATTTTAAGAGAATTTTTATTACTATATGGAAAATTAAAAAATAGAATATAAATATAAAATAAGAAAATGAAAAATATAAAGGCAATAGAATCCATTTTTATCCTTAAATCAAAATGATTTGTTGATCATGTTCCATTCTAAAAAAAAAAAAAAAAAACAGCCCAGCTTGGCATGGCTCAGTGGTTGAGCATTGATATATGAACCAGGAGGTCATGGTTCAACTCCCAGTTAGGTTCACTTCCAGTCAGGGTTGTGGTCTCTCTGATTCCTAGTGTGGGGAATGCAGGAGGTAGCCGATCAATGATTCTCATCATTGATTTTTCTATCTCTCTCTCCCTCTCACTTCCTCTCTGAAATCAATACAAATATATTTTTAAAACAATCATACATTTCAGGTTAAAAAAAATAAAGTAGGGAGAAGGCAACAATAAGGGATAGATGAGTCAAAAAAGGCTCATGTAAGACCAAAAATAGTTTAAAACATCAAATTATTATTTCAAATAAAAATGCTTACGGATCATTTTTCTAAATTCTTTAATACTAAAAATATGAGTTTCCAATATACATAGGTCAAACTATGTTGAATTTTAGCAACATATCTTTCAATACTAATTGGACGCATTAAAATAAGTCAGAATATATACTGGTATAACTTTGAAAATAATATATCAACTTAAAATTAAATGGCACACAGTACTAAAAGTAAACTGTAGTAACATTTACACTAATGTGGAAAGCAAATAATCACATGTGATTACATATTTTGGGTTGATGGATTTGCAATTTTTGTTTGCTCATGTCTCCAGAAACAACTCATTGGCAATCAGGGCAACGTAAAATCAGATGTCAAACCACAGTGCACATTAAGCTTATTCACAAACTTACAGTAAATGTGAACTAATTTTTAATTTTATGAACTGAATAAATAGCCACTTCATCCTTACAGCATAGCTATTATAACTGCTAATTTATAACTTAAATCACCTTGAAAGAGTAGTTGGTTACCTGTTTCTAACTATGAGTTAATTTTGAAAGGAGACGTGAGAGACATAAATGTTAATTGGTCTCTCCAGAGATACAAGGTCAATTATCAAGATCATTATATGGCTTGCTAGTGAACCGTGTAAGAAAAATTAAACTAATGGGAAATTCTCCTTTGACCAGTTTCCATTAAATAATCTATGGATTGCCAGCTGCCTCCAGCATTCACTTAATGTGAGAAATAACAGGATTGAGAAAGACCATTAAAAAAAAAGGAAATTGCCGAAGTTGAGACAGGAAGTGATTAAGGTAAAAAGAGAGAGTTTAGTAAAGTCAGGGTCATGGTAAGGATGAGTTCTACTCTGACCCTGTTCCAGGGTATTAATAATTACAAGCCCACAGAGGGGGAAAAAATAATCCCATGTGCCCACAATATGTATATGTTAGACTTACAATTATATCATCACCACTTGGATGAGACCGAATCCAAATTATTAAGCTAGAAAAATTGGTACTCATTAAAATTTGTAGAAATATGAATACATATCATAAATAATTCAAAAGTTAACATTGTAAAGTGATCGTATTCAAATTCATGACCTCCCCATGTTTTATGAACATTCTTTGTACCAGGAAATGGAAGGATATGATGTCTCATTGCTCCATTGAGTGAGCAGTAGGCATGAAGTGCTCTTTGTATGGGTAGCTATGTGGAAGCCCTGAAGGAAATGCAGCTCCCTGCCTACCGCAATGCAGAATGGACTGGCTTTGGGGGAAACTGGAGGCAGAGAGGCCATTTAGGAATCCATTGCAATCCTTCAGACACAAGATAATGTGGACCCGGTACTTTAGATTGAGTCAACGGTTTGTTCTCTCGCCCAGTGATAATGTTTAAAATTATTTCTTCCTTATGCTATATTCACTCAGTCCAAAGCGTCGTTTATTATCCTGTGATTTACCATATCGATAAAGCTCTGGAAAAGGACCCCCCACATGTAGTCAGTGCTCAGTACACGCTAATCATTACCATTATTAGTAGTACATCATAGCTTTAAAACTAGGAATTTTCAGATCTTTCACTAATTCAATAATATTTAGAGTCACCAGTAGGTGGGGATGTTGAACAATATTTTTGTAGGTTGTCACAAGACCTGTTTCTGGCTTGGGGGGAAAAAACAAACAAGTGGCCTATGAATAAACATTTGCCCTATTATATTACATAGTCTTTTTGTAATGGAAAATATTTTCAAAATTATAAATAATTTTAAAGGCTTCAAAGTAGCTATAAAAACGATTGGATTCGGCCTATATGTGAGCTCGGGAGGCTGGAGAAAGGCCTCTTGCTGCCCAGGTTCTGCATTTCAGCCTCCTGCCGCTGAGCTGCCTGGAAAACTCTAAATCAATGTCTCATCTCATTGTTGGACTCGGTGCTTTAAGAGTAGATTACAGCCCTAATTAGTTTGGCTCAATGGATAGAGCATTGGCCTGCAGACTGAAAGGTCCCAGGTTTGATTCCGGTCAGGGGCATGTGCCTTAGTTGCGGGCACATCCCCAGTAGGAGGTGTGTAGGAGGTGTGTAGGAGGCGGCTGATTGATGCTTCACTCACATCGATGTTTCTGATTCTCTATCCTTCTCCCTTCCTCTCTATAAAAAAATCAATAAAACATATTTTTTTAAAAAGAGTAGATTACAAAATATAAATGATGAACAAGTGCCTGTGTCTGACCCACATGCTGAAAATACTAGAGTAGAGCCTGACTCTACTTACCCTTCTTTGATTAATAATGGCTATTAAACAACTACTGCCTCGCCAAAACCGGTTTGGCTCAATGGATAGAGTGTCGGCTTGTGGACTGAAAGGTCCCGGGTTTGATTCCAGTCAAGGGCATGTACCTTGGTTGCGGGCACATCCCCAGTAGGGGGTGTGCAAGAGGCAACTGATCAATGATTCTCTCTCATCGATGTTTCTGACTCTCTATCCCTCTCTCTTCCTCTCTGTAAAATATCATTAAAATATATTTTAAAGAATAAAAATAAACAACTACTGCCTCCAGGTGCTAAGCTCAGTCCTTTCCAGACTGGGTATTCTTTAATCTTCATAGCAGTCTTAGGAGGTCAGTATTATTTGTCCAATTTTTAAATAGAGGAACTGAAAAATTAAGTTACTTGGTTAGTTAATAGTCATACTACTGGGTGGCAAAAGCAGAATTTTGATTCAGGTCTGGTTAACTCATGTTTTGTTTCTTGTTTACCTGATTAAGGTATCAAAATTCATTTACTAAATTTTTTTTTAAAGAGAAACTAACTTAAACATATGCACTACTGGTCCCACCTCAATTTAAGTATCAAATTGATGACTTGTCCTGTTTTGTGTTAGGAGTCAATCCTGACTGAAAGCCTAAATGAAAATAGCAAATTATATCTCCCCCAGGGCCAACACGATGACATTTAGCTCACTCCTTTGAAAAGGCAACTTCAGGCTTTTGTAGGGTTTTGTTGGCATGAATGGAACCTGCCAGTTCAGCAGCAACAACAACAACAACAACAGTGTTTTCCTGCCTTATCCATGAAATCCTCTCCCTGCCCTAGTCATTCTGACCTGAATGGAGTTTGAGAAGACAAGATACAGAGTGTTAGAAAGAATTTGTAACTTGTGTGTCTGGCAGAATTCATAAAGAATTTCAAATCAGTAGTAACAAAAAGAGCGAATAGCCATTTTTAAATGGACAAAACACTTAGAATATGCACTTCATAAAGATATCTCCATATATGAGATATATCTCTCTAGGCTGAATAAAGTTCGAGACATGAGAGCCTGGGGAATGAGTAATAAATAACCTGGCTACTTAAATTAACCTAGTGTTTCCAATTTTATTTATATAAACAGTTCTTTTGTCAAAGGACAGCTATTCATATCTTCAGGAAGTCTGGGAAACACCTTTTCTCTTAGCTTCCATAAAATTCTCAGCGCTTCATGGCACCCAAATAGCAAGTCACCAGACACCATGTTTTTTTTGCTAGCTAGCATGCTGTCATTCACTGAGATTATAGCTCATCAGTGTTTTGTTTTTCTTGGATATCCTGGAATTTTTTTTCTTAAGTGGAGTTCAGTTTTTTTGTTTACTTCATAATCACAAGAAAATGCTTTCATTATTCCTTGTTTACTAAAGCGAAGTACAGAGGTTTAAAACTAACCAGGAAAATGAAATGTGAAAATGCACTAAAAGATAGTAACAGAGTTCAAAAGTGGAAAATGTCCACTCTCATTCTTTTTCTGTTGTCCCTTTTCTATCTATGGAGAGAAACAGAGGAGAAACCCTTTGATCTTTAACATTTTCCAAGATAGATATATGTTGTTCCTATCAGGTAAACACAAAGACAGAACCATGAAGTTAAAAATAAATGTTGCAGCTACACCTCATTAAAAGTAATATTCACTACATACTTAGAGAAAGACAAACAGTTTGCATTTTTTATCTTTTATCTCATTCTATCTGAATATCCCAGAATAAATATAACAAGACAAAAATGTTGAGATATAATATATAGTTTTCTGGAACTTTTATTTACTTCAAATTTTACCCTCTAGAAAGGGGGGGGGGGGTAGGAATTTTAGAGCTGGGAATTTTCCCTAGTAATTATCTCAGAAATTCTGTCTGGCTCTACTTTTAAAATATATCCAGATTTGACTGTGTCTCCCTTCCTTCATTGCTACCAGACTCAATGGCATCAGTATCAACTTGCTTGGGTTATAGCAACAGCTACCAACAGGCCTCCAATCTAATCTCAATACAGAGATGAAGTGATCCTTCAAACACGTGCATCACTCTATTACCCCAAACCTTGCAATAACTTCCCATTTCAGAGGAAAACCCAAGGTCCTTACAATGATAGCAAAGCCCTCTTCTCATGGTCCCCTGTTGTTTCTCTAATTCACCTCTTACTGCTCTCCCTTTTTACTCACATGCATGGCCTCCTCGCTGCTCTGGCGTGCTCCCTCTCCAGGTCTTTGTACTCCCGGCTACCTACCTCACTCTTCCTCCCTCATCCACCCAGTTCTGTCCCTCACCTTCTTAAGTCTTAGCTCTAATGTCATTTTCTGTGCAAGGCCTTACCTGGCCACTTGCCTGTCCACTTCACTGTTTTATTATTCATTAAAACTATTAATATCTAATATGTTATAAAGCATATATTTTATATAAGTGTCTGTGTCCCCCATTACAATCTCAAGTTCTCTAGGTATGGGGTTTTGTTCACTTCTGTTTTCCAGCGCCTAGAATAGTGCCAGACACAGAGTAGACACTCAATAAGTATTTATTGAATATGACTGTACTATAGGCATGGTTTACTATACTTCTTTCCCAGTAAAGAAAAGTATCAACTAGCAAATGGAAAAATAACTTTGATAGATTGTCAGGTAACTGCCTGAGGCTAATTTAGATAAAGCACGCCGAGAATAGAATTGTGAGTATAAATGGTTCACGTTCTTTCTGCAGTTCCCCAAAGCACTGAATGCCACACAATCAGTTTACCTTTGATAGTAACTCAGGAAATCTGATATTAGTCTATTTGGCACAAATATATTTACGGTTCATTTGCTTCCAACTCTTGTTTTCTACTTTACAGATATAAAGAATTAAATGCACTTATTTCTACAGTATTTGAGGATACATTGATAGATTCAAAAAGCTAAATGAAACTACTGAGCCACTGACGCTAACCAACCAACTAGGATTCTACACGGCAGTCATAAATAAAATGGTTATCTTTCTAAATTAGTTACCTGTTACACTGTCTTCTTCTATCTATTTGTTTTCAATAGGTCTATTATCTCTTCTACAAGCAAACTCTGAAAAAACAAACAAACTTTCAACTGAAGCAGTCAGATCTGCAATAATTCACTGACCTGGTCCAAACAAATTTGTCTGCCTTTGTTTGAGGGATAAACCAGTTGATTGTCTGGAATCTCAAATCTTGTCTCTTACACAATGTCCTGATGCCTATCCAAAATTGCCAACCTCTTGTCTCTTACACAATGTCCTGATTCCTACTCACACTTGCCAACCTCTTACTTTTGCCTATATTGATATGAAACCTATAAGACCAAAGTATTCCTATTATTCCTGAGCAACCTTCCAATCTTTTTACTGATAACCTGCTCGTATGACATAGCTTCTGAGGTTGTTGTCCAGTTACTTATCGTTTACTAAGAGCTGCATGTGTGGCACATATAAAGAGTTATTTCTCTTCAAAACACAAACATGTGACACTCACATGAACTGTGAACCTGATGAAGTATGTTGAAAACAAATAAGTCGGTAGTGAATAGTCTGTTGGGTCTACAATCAGCCAGGTGCTTACTATCCCACCTCGCTAGGAACAGAGAGCAGAGAATGAGTCAACAGGGAAGCAGGTATCACCGATTCCCCAAACACATCTTCATTCTGGAGAAAAGCAGTGTGATATTGGAGTTTCTGCGCTTAGTTTGTGAGTGGTCTTCACCAAATGAGCTTTCCGAGTTCCTCAAAGTGCTGCAGTTTCCCAAAGCTACCTCCACTCAGCTAAGGGCAGCCAAAGCTGTAACCACCACTTCTGTGCTGTCCCAATATATTCATTCATTTGTCCAACAGCGAGTTACTGAGTGTCTACCATGTGCTATGCACTGTGTAAGGTACTAGAAATTCAAGTAAACCTGTGGATAATCTCTATCCTTACAGACCTTTAAAAGAAAATGGAGGAGATGACATTTTCAACAAACAAAAAAACTAACAGTGACAGATACTAATAAATGCTGTGGAGGAAATGAATAAGTTTTCAAGGAAGGGACATTTAAGCAAAAGTCAAATACAAGAAGGTTGAAAATACTTTAGCATCTTTTACAAAAATACAAAAATACTTTTTGCAGAGTAAAAAGGATGATACTTTTTCAACCTGGATAAGAAGGAATAGGTTTACCACCTTTGTAAACATCTGTTGTACGCAGAATGTTTATTAGAGAATGTGAGGGCATGGGCACGTAGTTTGTAAATTACTGAGAAGAGTATATTTTATAAATTATGCGCTATTTATGTACCATGGAGAAAAGAGAGCTAAGTAGTTGACTTGAGCTATGTCCAGATAGCTCAAAAAATGATTGAAAAGTGAGAAGTTCACTCAATCAACTAATTGTATCAACAGCACTAACGGGGTGATTTGGTACATTTGTTTTTCTATTGAATTTACAATTTAGCTTGATATTAAAAATAGCTTTCAAGCATACACAACTTGTTATACTTTTAGTTTTTCTATAACTCCATTGAAAATAAAATACAGTTTGCAACATGAGAAGTTTAGTTAACATAAAAAGAAGAACGAAGAACTGACTAGATACTGATGTAGATCCTTCTGGATTTTTATTTCCTTGCCTATTTTACAATTAGTGATAAAGTAGGTAAAAGAAGTGATTTTAAGTAGAACTGTAATATCCAAGCTAAGGGAGATGATGAAATGCTACATTACCATTCCATATGAAAGGCAGATCTAAATGGTAACCTAAAATATTGAAGTTATCTCCTTAAGCAAGAGAGTTGGGGGCAGGGAAGAATACACATACTCCAAGTTACAGAAAAAAAATATTATTTTAATAACAATTAGCATTTGCTGTATGGTTAGTGAAAAAAAAGAGTAATGAAAATAGCTTTGAACAATGAATACTTGGGTAGTTCTGAACTAATAAAATCCTATATAGACACCAGTAAACAACCATCCTTCACTTCATGGTAAGTAGCTCTGGTCTTTCTAGGATGGTGATCTGAGTTCTACTCTGAGGTGGAAGAGAAGTCATTTGTGGGTGATAATGCTCAGCTGATATAACTCTTTGCTTTGGAGGAATTAAATGGTGGTGTGTACCAAGCAAATGATGAAGTTGTTAGTGGAAGATGAGTGAGGATGACTTGAGTTAGAAATGGGAAACAACAAAGGCAGGATTGTAATCTCAGAAAACATGCCTGTGTTTCCTGGGGAATAAGGCTCAAATCTGTTCTAACAGACAGTTCTTAACTCTTCTGGGCATAGCACACCCCTTTGATAATCTGATAAAAGTACTGAATGTTCTCCCCCCCAAAAAAATCCACATAGGCCATGTTCACTCAAGTTTTTATACAACTTTAAGGGATTCACAGGTTCCCATGAAGTCCCCTCAGTAGAATAACATTGCTTATGTTGCACATTAAAGACAATCACCTAATATTAAAGCTACATATTACGTTAAGATGCTAAGAGATAAAGTTTGGTTATAGACAGGAGTGCAGCAGAGAAGATAGTATGTGATGGAGTGTTGCAATGATAAATGACAATTCACTGTGGAAAAGCATAGTGAAGGGATTCTGAGCCAACATGGGTACGTACATACAGGTGGGTACATACAAACAGGGTAGACTACCTAATGAAGGAAGAAATGAAAGAGGACCTAAATCTGACTCAATTATTATATACACTAGAGGCCTGGTGCACGAAATTCATGTGTGTGGGGGGGGGGTGGTCCCTCAGACCAGCCTGAACCCTCTCCAATCCAGGGCCCCTTGGGGATGTCTGACTCTCACAATTTGGAACCACAGGCTCCTAACCACTCACTTTCCTGTCTACCTGATCTCATCTAACCACCTCTGCCTGCCTGTCAGCCTGATTGCCCCTAACTGCTCCCCTTCTGGCCTAATCACCCCTAACGGGCTCTGCCTCTCCTCGCACCCAGGACCCAGGCTTCCCTCCCTCTGGCCAGCCGCAGGCAGCCAGGACCCGGGCAGGCTTTGCCAGGGCCAGCTGCAGCCACAGGGAACCATGGACAGGTGGCTTGTCTTGTCCCTCTCACAGGCCGCAGGTGCAGGTGCAACTGTTGGCACCCAGGACCCCGGGGCAGGCAGCTTGTTTCTCTCCCGGGCCACAGCCTGGCTGGTCCCCATTCCTCCCTCCCCAGTGTTGAATATCTGAGCCATCATGCTTTATAGTGTGAGGGCATGATGACCATTTGCAAATTAGCTCTTTATTATATAGGATTGTAAAGGACCAACCCCGATCTTATTGATATTTTTGAAAAACAACTAAGTGAAATTACTTAGCTATACACCCAACTATAGCTAAATAAAGGCTTGTGTAGCCCAGACCAAAAAGAAGAAAAGAAAGAAAGAAAAGAAAAGAAAAGAAAAGAAAAGAAAAGAAAAGAAAAGAAAAGAAAAGAAAAAAGAAAGTTATAGAAAATTAGCAATGCGGACTGCTGGATCAGAGCACATTCCTAAACTCTGTTTCCCCCCCTAGGCTGTGGATGTTGGCACTTACCATCATAACACATAACATCATGTTGGCTGCTTCCTCAGTGTCAGAGTCAGCACGCTGGCCCATTCTGCCTGGCTGGCTCCATGTCAGGCAGAACAGTCAGCTGCTGGAGTGGCGTGGCCAGAGGTTGCCCAGGAGCCCCTGCCAGGCTGTACCTCTCCCACCACCCCTGGCACATAAGTGACATTTCATCGTTTCAGTGGATTCATTTAATTTTGAAGATGGTTCTGTCTTTCAAATCCCATTGAAAATGCAGATTACACTGAAAACAACTTTGTGGTGCCATCATTAGTTAAAAAAAAACATATGGAAGTCTAAAAGAGGGGCGTGGAGTTAGGGAGGATGGATGGGAAACTCTGAGACCAGGAAGGAAAACGAGGTGCTAAAGATGGTATAGGTGGCAAGCCCCCCTGGTTTAAAAGTTGCCTAGAGTGCCGATGCTGTATTCTGTGCCTCTGGTCCCAGAGCCATGTCCAGCCTGGCCTAGTCTTCATTGAAGTCTTTCTTCAGGGGGGAGGGGGGGGAGGGTCATCCTATGGCCAATGCAACAAAGTAATAAGGATATGACCAAGTATCCTTACTCGGCTATTACACACCCATACTGTACTGGTCAAGCAGAGCGATGGTGTTTTTATAAGAATTACTTAGAAGTGATATAACTTCTGTATTACTCCCTTCAAATAATATTAACCAGATACCTCATCACATAAAGATAGTAACAAAGAAATATTGTAACTTGAGACCAAAAGGAGCTAAGGCCATCAGAAATGTGTCTCTCAAAATTTCTTTGAGTTTTTATCTTCCAGAAACAGTTATTTAAGGTAAAAATGAAAAGGGGAAAAAAAACACACACATACCCATTTTTGGATTAGTAACAGTTATTGTCATTTTTAAGAGTTTGTAAATGGCAGAAAATATCTAAACTTAACCGAATTTCTATTTTTTAAATAGAGCTTTTTCAAGAAGATAAAAGCAGGATTCTACTTAAACAGTTTATGAGTTGCATTGACACGTTTGTGCTTTGAATGTGACACCCCGGAAATGCAAAATTGTCCCCGTGTTTCTATCCACCTTACCACGCACTCCTCCTGTCACACATTCCCCCAAAGGAGTGCTAGGAAGCCTGATGTGTTCTTACTGGTGAAGAGCTGTTTTGACTTTCAGCAAGTATCTGAATACCGAGTGTTGCTGGCCCTTGACACGGTCCCATACCTTCCGTGGTGTTTACAGGTAAAATAGCTCCATGCTGTGGGCACTCTCCTCTGCGAGCTTCATGTTTCCCGAGAACCTGCATGAAGTGAGCCGGTGAGTGAGAAACATGGCATCGCTGCTTGTCCTGATTACCTGCCTTGTGATTATTCCTGCTACTTCCCAGCCTTGCCGGACCCCTGACGACTTTGTGGCTGCCACTTCCCCGGGACATATCATGATTGGAGGTCTGTTCGCCATTCATGAAAAAATGCTGTCCTTGGGAGATTATCCCAGACGACCGGAAATCCAGAAATGTGTTGGGTGAGTAAAGCCTTAAAGAACACAAATTTCCAGATTACACAGAGAGACCAGGTTTGTAAATATGCACTTGTATTGACATCTAACCGGTTTTAATAAAATGTAGACTCTCATATTTTTAAGTTGTCCTAGTCTTGCTATTCTTCCTTAAAAGAGAGATGCTATCAGTGCTATGTAGGTAACTAGCCTCCAAGTGCAGAAGCAATGAATGTTTCTTATTAATTAATAAGTTTATATATATTTTTCCTGGGGAAAAGATCTCAGAGGTCAGTTGAGAAAACCAAGAAGACACTGTAGTCTGTCCACCACAAATATACTTAACATGTTTACATTTCTATCATCCACAGCGTGGTTTTTGTTTTAAACATGGACCTATGGTTTAATCCTTAGTTTAAAATAGACTACATTTAAAATTTTTCTATATATTAACATTTTTGTCAACACTGCATTTATTTCATTGTGTTTTTTTAAATCTAATTGGTTTATGATAAATTAAGGCCCTTCCCCAGCCCAAAGTGTTCCTTTCTTGTTAAACACTTTACACATGAAAGCTTGACTGAAGAAAAGGCATCAGGCACAGTTTAATATGGAAAAGCAAAGTGGGGTTGAGGGTGTTACAAATGGATTTTCTTTAAGGAGAGCAGGATATTTGAATTCTAATTTTTGTTTGGGGGCAAACTAATTTTGTAGACTAAGGCCAATCATTTAAACTCTTTGAGTTCCAGTTTCCAATGTCTATCATATATATATATATATATATATATATATATATATATATATATATATAGTAATGTGCTAATTGGTCCTAACTGTGTTCTAGTCTCCAAAGGTCAACAGGCAGGAGCTGGTGGGTGGGGACAGGGGCAGGCCATGAGGCTGCCACCAGGGTGGCCCCCCAGCGGAGACATGCACAGGCCTACAGTGCCATCCAGCCCAGAGGGGGTGGGGCGTTAGGAGAAGCTGCAGTGCCCCCCCCCCCACCCTGGCGGAAGCACATGCAGGCCCTCAGCACCCTGCCCAGAGCAGTGGGGGGGGGAGGGAGGGGGCGGTTGGGAAGGGGGGCGGGGGGGGGGGCCCTCGGCAGAGAGCTCTCAGCACGCCTGCTCCAGGGTGTGAAGGTGCAGAGAGGAAGGGAGAGCACATAGGCAGTTAGGGTGTTTAGGCCAGGAGGGGAGAGCAGATAAGCTGTTAGGGGGATCAGACAAAGTGGAGAGAGCAGTTAGGGACATCAAGCAGGCAGGCAAGTGAGCACTTAGGAGCCAGTGTTTCTGGATTGCAAGAGGGATCCCAGATTGGAGAGGGTGCAGGCCAGGCTAAGGGCCCTGCCTGCACCAATTTCATGCACCAGGCCACTGGTCTGTAAAACAAGGGCCTGGGTAACCTCTAAGGATGCAGGTGGCATAAGCTTTTGTAGCTATGACAATCTGATCCCCAGCTTCCTTTTAACCCTAACATCCCAATCTTGATGTTTTTGTGTAAATTTAATCTCATCATTTCCCCACCTCTTTTTCTTTCTTTATCAAAAAGTACTTAATTTGTATACCAACTATACTTAAATTTTTTTTAAAAAAAGTATCTACCAAGCCCTCTAAGAATGATTTCAGATTAAATGTAATCCCACAGCACATTGAGATTCCTTCCTGGCATGCTACTCAGAAGCTGGGCATGTTGAGCTTCTGTTATCATAATAGTTGATTAGCAAGAACACCGGGAAACACTCCAAAATAATTAGTAAAGAGCATTAAATTGGTACCCAAAGAAGAACTACAGATTTGAGGTTCACAATTGTAGGCTAATAATTAAGAATGGAAAACACAAAAGAATTATTTGATCTAATAAGCAAACTTATTCCAGAAAAAGAAATCACTAAATTAAACATCCTTTCACCTTATTGTCACTCCTTGAGAGAAATATTCATTCACCATTAAACAACTATTTAGTAAATGCCTATGTCACTGGGGCCCAGTTTGGGTCACTGGGTATACTGGGGTGAATACACCACGGAGGTTCTGATGCTCATAGAGCTAACATGTGGGTACTCTGAAAATATTATACATGTTAATTGGCATATAATTCATTGCTTTAACCTTTCTCCTTTGTGTCTTTCTTTAAATTAAAAACTTAATGCAAATTTGTCAAGCTTCCCATTTAGATCATCCACAAGGACAAAAAAAAATGTTGTTCAAATAATTTTATTTAATTTGTTATACTCAATTAGTTAAAAGGAAACTTTAGAAGAGCAAAACCGTGAACAATAATTTCCCCCTTTATTCATTTAAGAACATAAAATTCCTTTCTATGGCTTTACTGAAGAGACTGAAAACATGGAATTGCCCCAGAAATACCACAGTGACATTAACGTGGGCTTCTGCTATGAATTATATAATGAGATATCATCATGTCTATAGAAAAGTTAATTTCTGATTTCAAAAAATACTTCTTTCTCAACAGGTTTGATATATCAATGTTTCTTCAAACTCTTGCTATGATACACAGCATCGAGATGATCAATAACTCAACATTATTATCTGGAGTCAAACTGGGGTACGAAATCTATGACACTTGTACCGAAGTGACCGTGGCAATGGCAGCTGCTCTGAGGTTTCTTTCTAAGTTCAACTGCTCCAGAGAAATTGTGGAGTTTAAGTGTGACTATTCCAGCTACATGCCAAGGGTTAAGGCTGTCGTAGGGGCTGGCTACTCAGAAATAAGCATGGCTGTCTCCAGGATATTGGGTTTACAGCTCATGCCACAGGTAGGTTTTGTTCTACCTCCCTACCTTGGTTTTGATTGTATCTTTATTATGAAAGGTTGGAGTAGTTTGGGATCCTAGTTAGGAAGTTGCTTTTTTACTTTAACTTTTCTTTCTCCTAGTCCCGTGGCCGGCAAACTGCAGCTCGAGAGCCACATGCAGCTCTTTGGCCCCTTGAGTGTGGTTCTTCCACAAAATACCACGGCCTGGGCAAGAAGTGGCATTAGGAGAAGTTTAAGTTTAAAAAATGTGGCTCTCAAGAGAAACTCAATCGTTGTACTGTTGATATTTGGCTCTGTTGACTAATGAGTTTGCCGACCACTGTTCTAGTCCAAGAAGGATGTTTCCTATATGGATCAGAGAGCGGACAAAGCACAAAGGGAGTAGTCACTTCTCAGTCTGTCTAGTTTCTGAGTGTTTTCAGCATGATTTGGACCAGACACAAACCTTTGAGGACCTCAACTACCTTGTTTCTGAAATAATATCAGTCAGGTGCTATAACGAAAACAGGAGAGTGAGAAGGAAGGGGGAATAGAGGTCAAGAAGGAGTTCTCAAAGAGATAATGTTTAGCTTAAAACTTGAATGAGAATGGGCTGCCAAGGGCAGATGGAGGAGGGAAGGACAGTATCTAGGCTGAAAAAAAAAATCATCATGTACAAGGTTAACAAGTCCAAAGACTAAAATGGCTAGGTCGGTCAAAACCGGTTTGGCTCAGTGGATAGAGTGTCGGCCTGCGGACTGAGAGGTCCCAGGTTTGATTCCGGTCAGGGGCATGTGCCTGGGTTTCGGGCACATCCCCGGTGGGAGGTGTGCAGGAGGCGGCTGATCGATGATTCTCTCTCATCAATGTTTCTAACTCTCTATCCCTCTCCTTTCCTCTCTGTAAAACTCAATAAAATAGATATTTTAATAAAAAAAATAAAATGGCTAGATCGGGTGAGTAGAAAGGAGCATGGTAGGAAGTGTGTTTACAGAGAGAGGCAAAGGCCAGGTCATGTAGCATCTTGTAAACTGGTATGACTTGCATGTGTTCTGAGTATGATGAGAAAGCTTTGAGCAGACTGTGGAACTATGGCTCCCTCTATAATGCAAACCAAGAACCAGGAGGTAAGAAAGGGGCCTCTGAAGAACCAGATTTTAGAGAGCCCTGCACTAAGTCCTTGCATCATGACTCAGAGTCAAGCAACACGAACTAGGAACATCCTTCTGAAGCTCTTCGGCATCATTACTAAAAGATTGTGTCCATTTCCAGGTGAGTTATGAATCAACGGCAGAAATCCTAAGCGACAAAATTCGCTTTCCCTCATTTTTACGAACTGTGCCCAGTGACTTCTACCAAACGAAAGCCATGGCCCACCTGATTCAGAAATCTGGATGGAACTGGATCGGCATCATAACCACGGATGATGACTACGGACGGCTGGCCCTCAGCACGTTTGTGCTTCAGGCTGTGGCAAATAACGTGTGCATAGCCTTCAAGGAAGTCCTCCCAGCCTTCCTCTCGGATGGCACCATTGAGATCAGGATCAATCAGACCCTGGAGAAAATCGCAGCGGAAGACCACGTTAATGTCATTGTGGTATTTCTGAGCCAATTCCATGTTTCCAGTCTCTTCAGTAAAGCCATCGAAAGGAATATAAGCAAGGTCTGGATTGCTAGTGATAATTGGTCAACAGCCATCAAGATCACCACCATTCCTAACATTCAGAGGATTGGCAAGGTTGTAGGGTTCACCTTTAGAAAGGGGGATGTGTCCTCTTTCCAGTCCTTTCTTCAAAATCTGCACATGTTTCCCAGTGATCACAACAAACCCTTACATGAATATGCCATGCTCTTGTCTGCCTGTGCTCATGTCAAAGACAGTGATCTGAGTCAATGCATTTTCAACCAGTCTCGGGGGACTTCGGCCTACACGGCTCACAAGGCTGTAGACAGGAACTTCTCCCTGAGAAATGACTTCCTGTGGCATTACACTGAGCCAGGCCTTGTTCACAGTATTCAGCTCGCTGTGTCTGCCCTTGCTCATGCCCTGCGGGATCTGTGCCAAGCTCGAGACTGTAAGAACCCCAACGCCTTTCAACCGTGGGAGGTACTAACTCGCATGCCCAAGAAAATGCCCCTACCACCATTTCCTCCATTTCTTTCATTGCTTTAATATGCATTTATAAGAAATGCTTTTAGTTTTGCTCTTATTAGTCAACACCTTCAGTGTTAGAATAATCTGGATTTCTACACATTGTATTTGTTACTGAAGATAATAGAGCTGTTATTTTACCTTTACTTCCTACTCTGACCCGAAAAAGTTGTGTTCTTTGATTTTCTAAGAAGATTCTGTTGATAGTGCTATTTTTCCTGAGTTTAAGGATTTGTATCTGACCTAGAGTTTTTCAAGGCTTCATAAGAATTACCATTTTTTATGCTCTTAACAAATGCAAGACAGACCAGGCATGCTTAATGATTCTTTTTATCATTACTAAATAATATGGATGGGAAAACTAAGCAAGGAAGTGCCAGAAATATGATTCTGGTCTGGGTCATCTGATTCTATGCCCTCTACTTTTCACATACAGTCCCAAAGCCTCAAGTTATGACTCTGACTTAAGGCAGTCTCTCTAGAACTGCAGCCTTCTTCAAATGAATGTTTTAGGTCAATCACAACAGTTCCTGTGATTTCTCAGTTTAAAGTGAATCACTAATTGTGTGTAAGGGATATTCCCTTTCTTCTCTTGGATTAGTTTGTAGAAACACAAGCTTCATGTGGCCCTTACTAAGTGAAAATTTTTCTATTCTGTTTTTTAAATGCCCATGAACAAGTCATTTAAAACCAAACTGCTGCTTTCTGATGATAAGTTTAACTCATCAAAAACAAATTTCTCAGTACTATGTATTCAGAACCAAACTTATCTTGAAGCAGAATCGTGTTCCTAAAATATATTTGTTTTAAACTTGGGGATAAAGCTCAATTCTTCTGTTCTTACAAGTGGGACTCCAGGACAGGCTATTTCTACTTTTGTAATTTTTGTTTTAAACACCCACAAACACAAGCTCCAGAGTCTGAGGTGATCAACTTACATGGTGGATCATATGATGGTCATAGGGTGTTTTAAATTGTCCACTTTAAAACTAGTTTTCACCTTGGGAATGCAAGGCACAAAACCTAATGAAGAAATAAGAATAGAAATTAGGATATTTTTCAAATTAGAACTCGCTTTAAAATCTATATATACCTAGTAATTTTAAGATGCCTGCTTGAAAATATACTCTTTTAGTATAAAATGTTCAATAAGGGATTGGTAAAAACTATAAATTAAGTGGACACCGTAATGAAACCACAACATAAAAAGCCTCATAAGGAAAGAGAAATACAAATAGCAAGAGCTATTCATCCTCTAAAGGTCTGGGAATTTTACATCGGGATTAAATCTCAAAGTTTCTGAGGAAAAGCCTTGAAGATAGTATAATCTAAACAAAATCTGCCAAAATGTTTCATTTAAACACTAGAAGCCTGGGGTTGTCCTTTATGTCGCAGGGAGTCTGTTTATCTAGAAACAAACAGAAACAGATTGGAAAGGAGGGAGAGAGGATCCTTTGATCGTGATGTGAGTGACCTATGTGTGTGCCATATTCAGTAGGACAAATAATGCAAATAATGTTATCTTTTTGAGAGGGAAGCTCCATAGACATTAAGCTTTAAAAACCAGCACCATTTAAGGTCACTAATCAAAGACACATTCTTAAAGATTACTTTCCCACTGGCAAAATTCACCAACATTTAAACAATAGTTTTTGAATGATTTTAGACTTCAAATAACTGTAAAGAATTTCATTTTTCCCAATATTTGAGGGTAATCCTTACTTTGGCTCCACAGTTGGTGATATTTGTGAACAGTGTGCAGGGACAGCACAATGATGACTTTGGCTTTCTTTTTGGTATTTTATTTTCCTTTAACTGATGATATACAAGGTAATAAGTGATGTATGCGGAATGAGAGGAATGTCTAATAATCAAACTTCTATAAATACATTTTACTTAGCAAATATTGGTTGGATATCTCAATGTTCTAGACATTGTGCTTAGTGCTAAAGATATTATAGAAACGAAGACGGTTTTCTCCCTGAAGTTCTCTAGTGAGGCAGACAACCAAACCATTAGGGGTGGGGAAAAGACCAATGTGGCCATCCAGGCTAACATAGGGATGCCTTGTACTACAGTGTGACAACAGGGATGGAGAAACATATACAGGGTGAGGCAAAAGTAGGTTTACAGTTGTTGTTATGGAAATAATAAAACAATAAATAATAATGCAAGCATCCGCTCTAGTTTTACATGCTCATAACTGTAAACATACTTTCCCCCCACCCTGTCCATGAATATTAAGGGGAAGAATGAAGAGAGCATGTGGAGAGAAACTGCATTGAAAGGATGACAGGTGGAAGTACAGATGCTACAAACGAGTCAAACACTTGAGCACCTGGTGCCATTTGTTGTGGTGGAAACACAGAGAAGGGTGGAGGTCTGATCAGAGGAGGACATATTAAGCATTGCGTGTTGGAGATGTTGACTTGGAAGAACTTACGAGACATCCTCCACAGCAATGGCGATAGGATAGTAGTCCAGGCATCAGAAGAGACATGTTCAAATAAAAGAGTGATTTTGGAGTAATAAAGAAAATAATAACTATACAATTTTAGGTTATACTGTGCTAAAATTTTATCATCTATGACGTTTATATTAGGGTAGGGCCACAGGACTCATATTCTTCCCATTCCATCTGAAAGAAGTGACAAGAAGAAGCATTTCTGGTGACTGACACAACAGTCTAGAGATGGAGGGGACCTCGGCAGTAGGGTCTGGCTCATGGTCACCCACGTAGCTAGAAGTGAACCTGCCCCAGGTTTAGTCTTGTGGGCTTATTGCTATACCACAGAGAACCTCACAAAAGAAAAAAACATAGGTTGGTATCGGAGATACAAGGCTGCTTCCTCTGCTGTTCTGTAGTTTACTGCCTCTGTTTCATACGCACAGCTTGCTTGTGGAGATAGAGGAGACATCAGAGCCCTTAGGGAAATGGGAAACATCAACTACACCAGCTTATGGGTATGACCTCCTGGACTGGTGTTCTCAAAGGCAGGTCATTAGCATACAGAGGTGAATTAACTAATAACGGTTATGCAAATCCTACTCTCTAAATTTTGTAGTATCAATTTATAGTGAATTTTCAGAGTCTTGTTGAAAAATAAAAACATAATTGTTGGGAAAAAAGCATTTAACAGATTAATAACTGGAGCATTAATGTACCAACTGCACCTTAATGCAGGGCAAAGGTTCTGTCATATTTAACAAGGAATGAAATGCACTGTGTTGTTTGCCTCCACCCTCTTTCCTGTGAGAACAAGCACAGAATTGCACTTATTTACGTCGTACAGTGTTATCATTATTTACAGAATGTATATGTGTCAGAACTCTACCCTGTAAAACCTAATTAAATGCAGGGGGAAAAACGGTGGAAATTATAGTTCAAACACAAGAGTGGAAAAGGATATGCCCTCTAAAGTATTGAGTTACTGGGGCTTAGGTGTGTGTTTTGCTTAAGGAAGGAACTGGGGGAAAATCAACATGCAGGCAGAGGCGGGAATCTTGACAGTAGGCCCTCACTTATTCTTTTATTTTTGTTCCCTCCATTTTTTTCTTCCACAAATTGCTAGAATAGACTTTGTGGGGGGGGTTTTTGTTTTGTTGATTTCACCAGGTTAAATCTAATACCCCACTATTTAAATGTAACACTGATGAATTTACGTTCATTACATGAACTATGAAATCTGTGGGGGTGTGTAATAAAATCAATATACTTAGAGATTTTACTAAAGTGACATTTGGTCATTGAAATGGCTGTCAGCTGATATATTTTCCTTAAAATACAGCTTGATTTTTTTATGTCCTATTGACAAAAAAAACAACATGAAGGAAAGAAACATTCATAAACAATTAACTGAGATGGAATAAAATAAGACTAATTCTATTCAGATAGAATAATTTCTGCCTCATGTTATAGCTTTTGCACCTAGCAAAAGCCACATGGCATCACAGACCTAGATAACGAGCGGGCCTGGGGTGTTGGCAGAGGCTATTTTCTTAGCCGTGATTATATGTCAAGTTAACACAGGAGCCACACCTGCAACCTGCTTTCTCCCCCAGTGCCCAGGGTTCTTCCTCCGCAGCACAAGCTCAGTGTGGCTGCCGCATTTGTCAGTAACACCTTTCCTGTCCAAGTTGCATTGTGTTCAGTGAACAAACTAGGTTTTTTTTTAAAGTAATTTCTCATTGCATTTCTATTCCCTCGAGTTAAATTTTTTTTAATATTAATATATTAAATGGAATTTAGAAGTCATTGTACTCGGTACTCAACCACTGAAGCAGAGTTGAAGACCGTTGGCGACAATAAGATCCAAACCTCCCAGGTGGCTAACAAAGTATGGACTTGGGGGTGGACATTAGCGGATCCCTTACCTGCACCTGTCAACCACACTTCTCTGATGGGGATGCCACTCAGACATGCCCAGAGCGGGTGCTGTGGACACTGGCCCCCTCCAGGTTTGTAGCTCGGTCCCCTCAGCCTTCATTTTGGGGAGGTGAGCAGGACAACGACTGGCTTGAATTATCCGCTCAGACTGGGCCACGTCCCAGGCCAATTGTGATTCTAGAAAGAACAGATGCCTTTTGCTACCTTCATAGTGACAGATGGCACTTAGTGAATACTTTTGAGTCAGAGAGAAAACAGTGAGAAGACTTTGAATTAATATATTATTAGGTGCAATGGAAAGACCATGTAATGAAAGTCAAGATGTGTATCCTCAGATAAGACCCTTTGCCCCTTGGCTAGGGGTCCGCATATAAGAAAAGAGGAAGATAATCCCTGTTCAGCATGCTTCTCCAAGTTGTTAGGAAGTAAAACGGCATCACAGATTTGAATATTAACAAGTAAATGTCAGGTGACATTGTTAGTTGATAGACTCAACATTTTTATTCGTTTGCATATTGTCCCCGTTAATTAATTACAGGTATTAATAGGTATTAATATAACTTTTATTAACCCTTAATCTGTGCTAGATATTGGGCACTCTTTACATTCATAATAATATTTAATCCTTCCCAAAATCCCTAGAAGGTAGGTTTCATTTACTTCCTTTTACAAATGGAGAAGCTGAGACCTAGGAAAAATTGTAATTGTTGAGATCACACCACTAATTAGATACGGAAGCAGAGTTAGAGTCCAGGCACCTGCCCAGAGCACCCATCCTGAAATTCTGCAATGTGGAAAATGAATATGCTCAGATTTCAATGTCATGGTCTAAAGAAGCTACCAGCCATAAACATCCACTTGCTTCTCAAAGTCACAGAGCAAGACTTTGGCAGAAATGAGGCTAGAGTTCTCCAATTGTTGCCCAAAAGGTAAGAACCTTTGCATCTAGTTACCACACTCACTGATTCGAGATGTCTTTTTTCTAATTTGTAGATGATGTTCCTTGCAAGGCAGTGTTATAATTTTAAAATTGATATCATGGATACATTTATAATATTTCAATTAGTGTTTGTTTCTTTTCTTTTTTTATAGTTACTAGATGTGCTAAAAAATGTGACATTCACATATGGAGGGAAGTCATTTCATTTTGATGCCCATGGGGATATGAATACTGGATATGATGTTGTGTTCTGGAAGGAGGTCAATGGCCACATGACTATCACCAAGATGGCACAATATGACCTGAAGAATGATGTCTTTATCATCACAGACCAGGAAACAAAAAATGAGTTCAGGAATCTTAAGGTAATTGTGTTGTAGGTTGCTTTGTAGCACTCAAATTAATTGGTACCTCAACCGCAAAAGCCCTTGACCCCACCGAAGCCTCCAGTGAGCCTCTTCATTGTCCCCAGCTTCCTTCCTTAAATTCCATAGCCAGCTTGTGGTTTTGTCCCTTGCACACACCCTCAATTCCTCTCTCTCTCTCTATCTCTCTCTCTCTCTCTCTGTCTCTCTCTCTCTCTCTCTGTCTCTCTCTCTCTCTCTCTCTCTCTCAGTTCACTTTCTTATTTTTTTTTCTGTCTTTCCTAAAATATAACCGTTTGTCCTAGCCAGTTGCTCGCTCAATGGTTAGAGCATCAGCCCACGCACCAAAGGGCCGATTCCCAGTTAAGGACATGCACCTATCAGCTTCTATCCTAGGCCCCAGGAGGCAACCAATTGGTGTATTTCTCTCACACCTCTGTAGAGAAATGCCTTCTCTCCTTCCCTTTCACTCTCTCAAAATAAGCAATGGAAAAAATATCCTCCAGTGAGGATTAATAAAAAACGAGAGAGAGAAACCACTTTGCCTTTCTGATGGGAACACCCACAGGTATTTCGAGGAGCACTCATAAGTATTTCAAGAAGGTAGCGAAAACAAACAAAACCCGAGATCAATTAGGTCAGATTTTAAGATCCTCTTGTCAATATGCAGGCTAGGTGGGCTATCAGCATTGTGGTAGCTCAGCAGAACCCACAGTCTAACAGTGTTTCCCAAACTTCCCTCATGATGAGAATCACCTGGTGGAGGTGTTAAAATACAGGTTCCTGAATCCCAACTAAGAAGTGCTAAACTAGAATTTTTGGGAGCATATAGGTAAAATTGTATACTTAATATACTATTTATTATATAAAAAGTATACTATTTATTATATAAAAAGTATACTTGCTCTAATTGTATACTTAACTAGTGCTCTAAGCTTAGAGCACTAGTTAAGTATATAGTTTTACCTATATGTTCCCAAAAATTCTAGTTGGGATTCAGGAATCTGTAGTTTAACAACTCCACCAGGTGACTGTCATCATGAGAGAAGTTTGGGAAACACTGGTCTAAGACATCAGATAATCCGGAATCTACTGACATCCCCAAGCTATCATGTCTTCGCTGTCTCCTGTGAGGGGGGAGACAAAGGACGGTGTTGCTGGGAAGAAAGGTTTCACTTTGTTCCCTGTGATGACGCTCAGCTCGCCCTGCACTCCTAGCCGAGCACCCTCCGGGAGGGTGGGCACCTCAGATGAAACGTTTGCTCTGGAGCACCCAGAGGGTCGTTTTACTATCTAGTTTCCGTTTTATTTTAGACGTACTCACATTCCTCCAGATCATCACACAATCCAGTGACACCATGTTTTAAAAGACCAAAATACTATTCAGTAAATGCATCTTTAAATAAAGTCCAAGTTAGTGAAGATAAATCTTTTTAAACAATCTATTTGGGATCTCTTTTCCTTTTGCAGCAAGTCCAATCCAAATGCTCCAAGGAATGCAGTCCCGGGCAGATGAAGAAAACCACCAGAAGCCAGCACACCTGCTGCTATGAGTGTGTGAACTGCCCTGAGAATCACTACAGCAACCAGACGGGTAACTACAGCCACTGCAGCCGGGGTGGGGACACGCCTGCACCGTGTCTCTTAGGCCCGTGGTGGGCACACTGCGGCTCGCGAGCCACATGCGGCTCTTTGGCCCCTTGAGTGTAGTGTGGCTCTTCCACACAATACCACGGCCTGGGCGAGCCTATTTTGAAGGAGTGGCTTTAGAAGAAGTTTAGTTTAAAAAATCTGGCTCTCCAAAGAAATTCCAATCGTTGTACTGTGATAGTTGGCTCTGATGACTAATGAGTTTGCCGACCACTGTCTTAGGCTGATATTTTGTTTATAGGAATCCCATTTTGGATTATTCTTTCACTTGGGGGGGGGGGGGGGCGGGGGAAGCATCTCATGCCTCTCTCCTAGATAAAATAGCAGTGAAATTTCATTTTATCTTGGAATCTGCTCTATTATATCAGCAATCAAAACATAATAAGAAGGTAAAGTAACTTCGCATGCAAGGGAAAAAGACAGCCCCCCAAATGGGTTCCTCTCCGGCACTTCTTAAAACAGTGCAAGTCCTCTGTCCATTTTTATCCCTTATCTCCCACGCTGATATGGCGACTTGCAGGTGGGGCACAATAGCTATGAATTACGTGCTGAATTAACTAAACTGAGCATCACAGAAATCCATGTACATACAGAGGTTTGCTTACCTGGGAAATCTCATTATTCTTACCCGGAAGCAACAGAGAAGCCTGAAAAAGAACCTTCCGGGAGACAAGGGGGTGGACTACTGACAGAACTTAGATGTTACTAACTGATCATTTGCCAAACCTGTTAACAATTTGACAACACCAGAGCAGCATACACAAATTAGAGAACAGGAGTGCGGTCAGTAGCCTTCGGAACCCTGAAAGGAGCTGTCAGCACTTTCCCTGGAGTCCAGCCTGCTTTCAAAGCATCATATTCCTGCCCTCGCCGGTTTGGCTCAGTGGATAGAACATCGACCTGCGGACTGACTGGTCCCAGGTTCCATTCCGGTCAAGGGCACATGCCCAGGTTGCAGGCTCCACCCCCAGTGTGGCGCATGTAGGAGGCAGCCGATCAGTGATTCTTTCATCATTGATGTTTCTATCTCTCTCTCCCTTCCCCTTCATCTCTAAAATCAATAAAAATACGTTTAAAATAAATAAGTAAAAGCATCACATTCCCTTGTTAACGGTAGCATTCCTATCTGTCCTATAGAAGCTGAGAACCCCAGAGCCAGAATCGCTCCCAAAGGCTTATTCTTTTTTTCTTTTCTTTTTTTCCTAATTGGCTCCAAGAGGAGAAGCCCCCCAATGTAACCATTCCAGAATCCATGTCCTGTCCTTGTTTCACAAAAATGCCACTGATCCCGGACTGGGGGAGGCTGTGCTGCGTAAATAATTAGGTAAAGCGGGGAACGGGGAGGTATTTCCAGGCAAAACAGTATCTACAACTGCTTGCCACGTGGGGTAAATAAAAACACCCAGAGAGCACACAGCGTTGGCTTCTCGTGCAGATGCACAGACTTTCAGGACACCATCTGGGCTGTCTTTTGCTAACCAGGGCAAGCTGTTCCAAGAACAGGTGTGAAAGGCTGAGCACAGCTTCGGAGGAACAGCAAGAAGGATGTAGGCTCCTCTGAGAGGGTACCATTCCCCATTCCTCTTGGCGTCTCCAGCGCACAGCCCTCGTACACAGGCAAGGCCGGTACGTGTCGGCCGAATGAATGAAATGGCAGACACCGGCAGCAATGGGAAAGGAAAGACAGGGAGAAAGAACATCGGATTTGGAGCCTAAACCCGTTTGGCTCAGTGGTAGAGCGTCGGCCTGAGGACTGAAAGATCCTGGGTTTGATTCCGGTCAAGGGCATGTACGTTGGTTGTGGGCACATCCCCAGTAGGGGGTGTGCAAGAGGCAGCTGGTCGATGTTTCTCTCATCGACATTTCTAGCTCTCTATCTCTCTCCCTTCCTCTCTGTAAAAATATCAATTATATATATATATATATATATATATATATATATATATATATATATATATTTTAAAGAAAGAAAATCGGATTTGGTAAGAGGAGGCCTGATATGTAGGGTTTATCAATAGAAACACAACCTGACTCTGAGGCTCAGGAGGGAGAGAGCACAGGTGCTGTCTAACGCTGAGCGGGCCCTTGGAGTGGGAGCAGATGGACGCTCACAGCCAGGCGTTTGAGAAGGAGCTGGGACCCCATCATTAGGGGTGGAAATGGGGAGCAAATGCAATCACACTCCCAGACACTATCAACTATCAGCGCTGCACCTGCGATCAGAATCAACATAAATCATTTCCAGCCTTATCACTGCGAGCGAGAGGCTGAATGCCACTAACCCCTCCCCACCCCACCCCCCGAGAAAATAAACTTTAACTCTTATCAGCTATCGTGGATTACAATCTTGTGCTATCTGCTCTGGTTGGGGTGAGCCAGCCGTTTTGTCTCTGCTTCGGAAAGACCTGCAGCCTCTCTGACAATCGCAGCTCCCAGCACAGCGTCTGGGGCCTGCTACTCTCACTGTCATCTCACTGGAGGCCGCAGCCCCGCGAGGCAGAGCCGGCTTTCGCTAAGAGAACTGCGAACAGGCTCGGAGAATTCAATTCGCTTGTTCCATACTACAGGCCTCACAGGTGACAGAGAACGGGACTTGAGGATATGTCTGATTCCAAAGCTTTTATTCCTAACAGGGTCCCCTGAACAGCCAGCCACCTATAATAGCAAGTTCACCACAGACTAAAATCTGTCGTGAGTGTAATCATTTCCTAAAACCCCACAGCCTAGCCGAAACCGGTTTGGCTCAGTGGTAGAGCGTCGGTCTGCGGACTGAAGGGTCCCAGGTTCTATTCCGGTCAAGGGCATGTACATTGGTTGCAGGCACATCCCCGGTAGGCAGGAGGCAGCTGGTCGATGTTTCTCTCTCATTGACGTTTCTAGCTCTCTATCTCTTTCCCTTCCTTTCTGTAAAATATCGATAATATATATATATTTTTTAAAACCCACAGCCTAGCTGGCTTTTTTTTCCCCCCTTCCTTTCTTCCTTTCTCCTCACCTTCATCTGTACTCTCTCCTTTTCTGTGGGTTCTGTGCAGGCTTTATTTGAAGAAGTAACCATTGTGACCATCATCTACATCCATTTCCTAGTCCAGCCTGTGGCTGAGAAGAATTCTGTTTGTAGAATGCTGGGCCGTCACCCCATTTATTGCCTGAACCGGTTTGGCTCAGTGGATAGAGCGTCAGCCTGTGGACTCAAGAGGGTCCCAGGTTCGATTCCCGGTCAGGAGCATGTACCTTGGTTGCGGGCACATCCCCAGCAGTGGGTGTGCAGGGGGCAGCTGATCGATGTTTCCCTCTCACCGATGTTTCTAACTCTCTCTCCCTCTCTCTTCCTCTCTATAAAAGAAATATATATATATATATATATATATATATATATATATATATATATATATTTAAATATATATATTTAAAAATAAAAAAATAATCGCCTTGTTTGAATGTTTGCCGTGTAACCGGATCTCCCCTGTCTCTCAGACATGGATCACTGCCTGCCTTGCGACAACAGGACCCAGTGGGCGCCGGCGCGCAGCGGCAGGTGCCTGGAGAAGGCGGTGGAGTTCCTCCGCTGGAGCGACGCGCTGGCCGTGCCGCTGCTGGCGCTGGCCCTGCTGGGGGTGGCGCTGGTCCTGGCTGTGGGCGCGCTGTTTGCCAGGCACCTGGGCACGCCGGCCGTGAGGTCCGCGGGGGGGTTAGCGGTCTGCTCGGCCACCCTCCTGGGCCTCGGCCTCAGCTTCGCCAGCACCGGCCTCTTCGTGGGGCAGCCGCGGGACCTGACCTGCGGGGGCCGGCAGGCGCTGTTCGCCGTGGGCTTCACGCTCTGCGTCTCCTGCGTCCTGACCAAGTCCCTGAAGATCCTGCTCGCCTTCAGCTTCGACCCCCGGCTGCAGCGCCTCCTGAAGGGCCTCTACAGGCCGGTCCCCATCGTCCTGGCCTGCACGGGCTTGCAGGCGGCCATCTGCGCCCTCTGGCTGGCCTTGGCCGGCCCGCGGGCGGCGGAGGACGCCTCCCAGCCCAGGGTCATCCTCCTGCGGTGCGAGGAGGGCTCCGCCCTGGCCTTCGGCGCCATGCTGGGCTACATCGCCCTGCTGGCCCTCGTGTGCTTCCTGTTCGCCTTCCGGGGCCGGAAGCTGCCCGGGAGCTACAACGAGGCCAAGTTCATCACCTTCGGCATGCTCGTCTTCTTCATCGCCTGGGCCACCTTCATCCCCGTGCACGCCACCACCTCCGGCAAGTACCTGCCGGCCGTGGAGGTGATCGCCATCCTGATCTCCAGCTACGGCATCCTGGGCTGCACCTTCTTCCCCAAATGCTACGTCATCCTCTGTAAGCAAGACGCCAACACGAAGTCCGCCTTCCTCCAGGCGGTGTACGGCTACTCCTCCCGCAGCGCCGGCAGCGGGGCCGGGAGCCGCGCTTCCCTGGGCTCCGCCGCCACCACCACCAACAACAACGGCACGGCCGCCGGCCCCGGCTCCCCGGGCCAGCCCGCAGCCCGGCCCCGGGGCACACAGCTCCAGACACAAGTGTTTGCACACGTGGGCACCCAGAACGTTCCAGGGGCACCTAAAACTCAGCCTCGGAAACGAATTGCAAGCATATGAGCGAGTCCTCAAGAGGTCGCGTGGCCCAGAATGAAACGTTTCCCGGGCCTTTGCATTTAAGATGCGCATTTAGTTTCCCAGCAGGTGTGTTCTGTGTGTTTCTTCGCTGCCACTGTTTTCGCTGTTTTGATTGAACAATGCCCCTCTTGCCAAGGCTTGTTTAACAAAGAAAGTAGGTCCCTCGCCCTGAAACAAACTCAATTTCTTACCGCTTCCATCTGCTTCCTTCTCTACCTCCTTCCCCTTAAGCAAATAGTTAAAGATAGCTCTTCTGTGCAAAACCAGCCCATAACATAGCATCCTTATTCTCTCCTCTACCAGTCCTTTCAAACCTCTTGGTAGGGTTCTCCCCTTGTCTCTTAGCATCTTTCCCTCCCCACCTCCCATTCCCCACCCCCTCTCAGTCCAGTTGAACAAGCATTTGCACAGTTGTCATGTGCCAGCTGATATGCTAAATACAAAGGAATACGAAGCTCAAGGCATCATTTCTGACTCCAAGGAGCTCAACATCCAGGAGAAGACAGTCACACGTAGACATCTCCAATTCAGTATGAAGATTCTGTGGTTGTAATATGCGTGGAGGCACTGTAACAGTGAGGTGAAGGGGCACTGAGCCACCCTGGGAGATGATGGGAGGGTTACAAAGAAGTCCAAATAAAGGATATAGTATATAGATGAAGTCCTGGAAGATGAATAAGAGTTTGCTAATCAAAACGTACAGAAAGCTGTTCCAGATAAAGGGGGAAAGCGGAAGCAGCAGCAGAAAGGATGTTGAGAAGATATATTCACGGAATGCAGCCATTTTGGTCATAAATGAATGCCAAAGACTGGAATTCTTTTATCAGGAGCTTAGTTCTTCACCATGTGGGTAGAAGGTGGCCATAAAAGTACCTGGTGGGAAGGTCCATGTTAGGAAGATCGCTTTGATGCAGGACAGAGAATGGAGTCTAGCTGAGAGAGGGTTAGGATCTACCCCAGGAACAGAAAGGAGAATGCATAAGTGTATGTAATCACGTTGTGAAGGATTATTTGAAGCAGCTGGTGAATGATAACATTTAGGCTTCTAGTTTGGTTTATTTGAACAGTGACATGGAATACAGGCGGAAGACTGTTTAAGAGTAGAAGATGAAATATTGAATTTGTAGTGACTGGAATAATTTCAAAATGTATCGAACATTCATATAAGGCTCTGAGGTCAGGGGGATAGGGCAGGGCTGGAGATAAAGATTTGGATGCCACATTTACATCACTCCCATCCTTATAAAACAGATAAACACGAAATGACAATGACTTCAACCCTGATATTCTCCTTACCTACCCCCTCCTTTCCACACTTAGCGTTTGAAAGGATAGTGCCCTTGTTCACTTGCGACCCGCTAATCCTAAACCCCCTGAAAACGGGCTCCTCATTACATCACTCTACTGAAATAGTTCACAGAAAAGTTATCTGTGACTTTTTACCTGTCAAATTCAATGGTTGTTTTTAAACATTCATCGCCCTTGAATCTTAATGACATTTGTGGTATAATTCCTCGTTCTTAACATTTTTCTTCATTTTAAAGCTTTCAATTATCAAAATTCTTCAATACGATGCAAAGGCTCTTTTGGTCCTACTCTGACATCCCTGACCATTTAGTTTTGGTCTTTGTTGCTGGTATGTCTTCCTCTACTTGACTTTTAAATGTGGGTATTCCACAGACTTCCGGTCTCAATCTCAATCTCTTTTCTGTCAACACACCTCTTACTACAATATTATCCAGATTCATGAATTTTTTAAAGATAGATCATTGAAATATGTTTCTTGATTTTTAGAGAGAAGAAGGGAGAGGGACACAGTCTAGAGAAAAGCATCAATGTGAGAGCAACACATCGATCAGCTGCCTCCTGCGTGCCCCCACCAGGGGCTCAAGCCTGCAACCCAGGCGTGTGCCGTGGCCCGGAATCAAAGCAGCAACTTTTTGGTGCTCAGGAGGATGTCCAAACAACTGAGCTTAGGCCAGGGCCAACTTTCTGCCTTAACTTTGACCCGAACACTTCCCAAAGCCACATGGTCCATGTTACTCTCTAACCAACCCATCTGCTCGTTCCCCTAACACTCCGAAGTCAACATGTCTAATATTCATTTCATTGTTTTCTTCTCCCAACTGCTCCTCCTATGTTCCATTTCTCAGCATGTTGTGCCACCTTTGGACTCGGTGGAGCCCTGGGATTCATCCTATCCATTCTGATGCCACTACCTACTTCACCCTTCTATGCCTTTCATTCATCATCCGACTTGTATTTTCTAACGCCGGCACACTCTCAAAACCTCCCCATGATCTCAATCCCTCTGACCGCTTCTTTAATCTAGTCCTGCATCACCTCTTTCATGGGTTGTTGCGATAGCCTTCTGATTTGACTCTAGTCTCTCAATGTTTCATTCTAAACATAGAGATCTCACTAAACGTCCCACTCACTTCCACTAGATATTTTTATGTAACATACCAACCTCTATTTGTTACCCATTTGCTTTAAAACCCACAATAAGTCCAAACTCCTTACCCTGATGTTTTAAGGCTCTTTCAAGTGCAACAACCCCATCCTGCTTGGTACATTACCCAAGAGAAATGGCCGAGTGCTGGTGGTTGTCCCTACCCATACCCGCCGCTTCACATCTCACAGCCTGCCTCTTCTCTCTGCTCTGACGTCCTCTCCACCCCTCGTGCCCCTGGAGCCCTCTAGCTCACCCCCCCAGGTACAATTCCAGCCTTCCTCTCTGTCTCTGCCACAGCACCCACTACACTTCACTGCATTGACTTGTTTTCATTTTAATTCACTCAACTAGTATTTATCAAGAGTCTACTATGTTCCAGGCTTAATTCTATGAATAGGAAATATAAAAATGATAAGAGACAGACAAGTTCTCTCCTCTCAGTGAGTTTACATTCTAGTGTGTTCACCACTGTGCAGTGAAAGTTAACTCTTATTTAGTAACAGCTCTCAGCTGCTCTTTCCTCTCTGCTGCCATTATTATCATCACTAATGTAGGCTCTTATTGCTTCATACCACTGTTGTGGGAAGATCCCAAATGAGTTACAGACTCCGGGATTCCTCTTCCAATACAAAGACAATACAATATAATCACAGGCCAATCCTTCTCTAGTTAGCTCCAATACTGTCATTCTTCTATTCAGAAAAGAAGTAATAACTTCCTATTGCCTTCAGACTTACGTTAAATTCTCCTACCTTGCTAAGCAAGACCTTCCACAGTCTTGCTTGAACTGAAGGTTAAAAAACAAAACAAGATGTTAACCTTAATGTACTACTTAATGTAATCACATACACTATGGTGATAGTCTCTCATAAAATTGTTTAAGGTATAAAATATTCTGGTGTACATGAATGTCTTAAAAAATGAGTAATCTGTTTGAGATTTCACTGACTCGTTGCTCTGTTGATAGGAAAAACAGTTTCTCCTATTGACATGAGGGCGAGACGGTAGGAGAGCTTCCAGATTCTTGGGTGTGATCACATAACACAGAAATCCCAGCAATGTTGTGCCAATAGAACAATAAAAGAAATATTGTTTCATAAGAGTTGTGAGTTTTACTACAATTACATAGCTTTCAACGATTATTCCAGAAGGAAAAAAGGCTGGTCAACATAAGAAATTAAGTCCTAAATTCTATTAACTCTAAGTTAAATGAGTTTCTTACTTTTTTTGGAATAGTTTCCTCTTTTTCATTATAAAGGCAATACCTAAATGTTTTAAAGAAATAAGGAAACAAAACTAAGCAAAAAAGAACACACAAAAAAGGACCTTTTCTGCCCTAGCTGATTTGGCTCAGTGGATAGAGCATCGGCCTGCAGACTGTAAGGTCCTGGGTTCAGTTCTCGGCAAAGGCCACAGGTTTCAGGCTTGATCCCCAGTTGGGGCAAAAGGCAGTTAGCTGATCAATGAATGATTCTCTCTCATCACTGCTGTTTCTGTCTCATTCTCCCTCTCCCTTATTCTTTGAAATCAATAAAAATATTTTTTAAAGGATCTTTTCTGGGAAGAGAGCTAAATAATGTAGTAAATTGCTGAATGTGTTTAATCACCAAATGAGAAATACGCATTTACTGTAATTCTGATTCCATGAAAAACATAACACTCCAAAAAAGTTATTTATTATTGACATAGTACAAGCTAGAGAGAAAAAGAAAGCATTCTAGTCATAACCAACTTCAAGATTTTACATTTCTTGATCTCTGTTCATGGGAAACAAGACAAAAATCAAGGAATTTATTGCGTCAGATTTTTTTTTAAGTATAAACCAGGTTTTAGAACTTTAGCTGATGCTTCTTCTGTTGATGTCTTTCCTTTCCTTTCAAGTGCTCCTCCTCACCGCTTCAAAAAATATATATGCCTTACTTGACCCTCAGGGTTGAGGGAGAAAATAACAAATCACTTTACCGAGCACATGAGAGTTTGTTTTTTTCCCCTGCTCTCTAAGACACAGTATGCATGCTGTGCTAAGGCTAACCCTACGCTGCTGTGCAGCTCACCCAGAATGAGCTTAGCAAGGCCCAAATCAGTGCTTCTAATGAAGTTCTGTTGGAAGCTGAGAAAACAGAAGTTACAAGTTAGATGCACAACCAAGACTTTCAGTGGATGGGGAGGAGAAAGCCACCCTATTTTCACTGGGCGTGGGCGGATGAATTGGTGCATAAAAGCAAAGACTGTTTAATAAATCTCATTATTCAGATAATGCTTATGTTTCTAAATGACGCACACATTTCTGTCTTCTGGAAATTAAATTTTTCTCTGTAACTGCATACAGGAGTTTGGGTGGGAAAGGCAGAGAGAAAGGGGTCCTCAGAAATGGTAGAAGAGGAAATGCCGTACGCACACAGTATTCCCCTGACCCTCCTGGTCAGGAACACTTATGTAAGTGTGTTCTTGTTATTGTCACCAAGTCTTACATGTGCCACAGTTTCCTTATGTGAAAAAAATTATGATAAAAAACACTTGCCCTATCTACCATATAAGGTTTTTATAAAGATCAAAAGAGATAATGCACACTAAAGTGCTTTGAAAGCTATAAATCACTATTCAAAATATTATTACTATCCTCATCACTGTTATTATTTGTTTTCACAACAGTCTTGTGAGGTAGGTAACTCTTACTAAGGAGGAAACTAAGGAACCACCGTAAGATTATGTGCCTTGCCTGGAGTCATGTAGTTATCTGGTGGCAGAGTTGATATGAATTCAGACACCCTTACCTACTACTAGAGTATTAGACCATATAAATTCATGTACACTGAAAACCAGAAAGAGTAGTGCTTGCCAGAGTTGTATACAGACACCTTTTTATGCTTTGACCTAAAATGTTTAAACTTTTAAAGAGATTAATAATCTTACAGACATCCAAATCAAACTATCAGGTGAGAATCATAAACCTGCTTTCCCAGGGTGTCCATCAAAACCAGATATGGGGACGTAGGGGGAAGAGACCAGATACTGTGCTCTCAGATCTTCAAAAAAATTTTTAATTTACAAATTGATTTCGGCACAATTTGTTGATATCTACTACAATTAAAGAAACAGTCTTTGACTTTGCAATTCCCCAGCTATGAATTTAGTTAGACCTTAGAAATAAAATGTCAACTCCCCAGAGATATCTTTTTTTTTTTTAAGGATGTTCTTTGTAACACTCTTTACAATAATTTTTTAAAAATTTAAATTTCAAACACCTTAAATGTCCATAAAAAATCCACTATACAATGGGACATCTGGTCAATAAAAGACTGTTCAACCATTTGAAAAACTGAGGTAAGTTTATATGAATAGATATTAAAGGAGCCTCCATTCACTGTGAGTAATAGAAACCAGGTGCAGACTATAATATATATATATCAGATTGTAAAGAAGTATCTAACTGATAATACTGGTTTGCCCTCAAGAGTATGTGACTGAGCCCTAGCCGGTTTGGCTCAGTGGCTAGAGCGTGGGCCTGCGGACCAAAGGGTCACAGGTTCCATTCCAATCAAGGCACGTACCTCATTTGCAGGCTCCTTCCCTGGGCTCGTGCAGGAAGCAACCAATCGATGTGTTTCTCTCGCATCAATGTTTCTGTCTGTCTTTCCCCCTCTCTTTCATTCTCCCTAAAATAAATAAATAAATAAATAAATAAATAAATAAATAAATGGGAAAGGTGAGGGATTAACAAACAAACAAAAAAAAGAGTACATGATTGAGTAGATTCTCTTTCTATGCTTCATAATTGTTTGAACTTTCTTTACAAGTTTTATTTCAAAATAAAAATTTAAATAAAAATAATTTCTTAACCAGTCCATTTGTTGATTTGGTGTTATATGAATGAAAATCATGTTTTATATAATTAAAACTAGGGAAAAAAAGACAAAGAATATTCTAAAACAGAATGACAATGAATGAGAAAGGTAAATAGAAACAATCTGTGTCCATAGGAATAAAATAAAATATATCTTTATAACTAAATATTAAGATGCTACTTAAAAAGATAAATATAAGATTAGGCCACAAAATAGAAATGGGTTTATGAACCAAAAAGTGAAAATTTTGAAATGTTATGAGTAATTCTAATTAGAATTCTGTATAAATATGCATAAAGATTCTATAAAGAAATTAAAAAATGTGTTTTCAGTATATATGAATATGGAATAATTTTATGTTACCTTTAATGTTCTTTTAACAGTATTTATTTAAGTAACCTAACAGAGTAGACTGAAATTTACATATGAGAAGAGTAAGAGTGTTTCCATCACCTTGCAACTCTATTGCTACTAGTGAGGGCCAAAGTACACTATAAAGTGAATGTGATCAATGTGAACTGGGTGCCATAAAAGCACAATTGTTTTCTAATAAATAAACACCAGCTTCACCTGCCTGGAGATTGAGAAATAAAAATTTGATGCCTGAAACCAAATCTATTTTTAGTGAAAAGATTATTATAGAATGTCTATTAGATTTACTTTTGAGGGCGTGATGGATATGACACTAAGCCCATAATTAGATTTCAGGCACGTCACATAACCAATTAGTAGCGCAGGCTAAATAGCCACAGTAGTTTCACCTTTTCTTCTTCTGACACCTGAGAATAGCCTATACTTAGAATTTTTCGCTACCAAAGAAAAAGAAAAGAGAGAGAAAGTACATGTGTTTGAGAATCCAAGTTACAGACTGTGAGTTAATGAGGGCAAGGACAGAACTCATCCTCTTCACTTTCCATGAATTTAGTAGAGAATACCCCTATTCCGGCTGGAGTTTGTAGAACAACTTGAAATACTACTGCCACCTGGTGGGCAATGATACTTTTATTTTTTGCTTATAGACAATACGGGCATGAGCAAAAGTACTTACAGTTGTGAGTAGGTGGAACACATTTTATTCTGTGTTAGTATTTGTGAATTATTGTATTTCAACTATAAACATATTTTGCCCACCCTGTATAACTGGAACTAAGACCCCCAAGGAACACTTGTAGAGTCATTTCATGATCAACACCAATATTGATGTTTTTATTTAGTCCAAGTCTGATGAATACAGGCATTAAACTAAAATATATATTTTACTAGCTTACCAAACATAAGAAAATTAAAAATAGACATGCAAAGATACATTCTTAGAAGCAATTAAATTTTTTTTACTATCTTAAACATTTTTTAAAGAAATCTATTGGCTAAATGAAATCACCAGTCTATCAAAAATAATATAACATAACAGGCAGTTTTTAACCAAGGCCTCCAAAGTCACTTAATGTAATATCCTGATATCCTGATTTTACCTGGAAAAAAAAGTATAACACCTCTTTTAAGTTAATTATCTTTTATTCTTTTACAAATACTGTTCCAAATTAAGAATAGAAGAAACATTATTAAGCTAATCAAATCTATTTACTTGTACTGAGTTAAAGAGTAACCCACCTCAACTCTAAATTCACATCCATCTGGAACCTGTGAATGTGACCTTATTTTGAAATGAGATCCTTGCCGTTGTGATCTGATTAAGATACAGTCCGTCATACTTGGTTAAGGTGCACCCTAAACCCAATATCACTGGTGCACTTATAAGAAGGGAATTTGGACACAGAGGTAAACACAGGAGGAGAAGGCAATGTGAAGACAGAAGCAGAGATTGGGATGGTGCATCATAAGCCAAGAACATGAAGAAATGCTGGAAACCACCAGAAGCCAGAAGAGGCAAGGAAGCATTCTTCCCTGGAGCCTTTGGGGGAAGCATGTGAAAGGGCGAGGCTAGAACCCTGCCTCCTTGTGGGGCAGGGCGGAGCTATCCTCCATTTTGTGGCCAGACCCTAGCCCTCACTCAACCAATCAGGGTCTCATCACCCCCCCCCCCATAAAGCCCACTGAGATATTACATTCTTTCTCTTGTCCGCCATGTAGTCAGTGTGAGTGATGGAAGAGACTCTCTTGCTAATTGCATCAGATTTGGTTCCCTGGTTGTCCTTGGGGATCACGGAATCTCGGCACAACACATGGTGTCCTGCTAACACCTTGAGTTTGAACTTCTAGCCTCCAGAACTGAGAGGAATCGTTTTAAGGCACGCTGTGACAATTTGTTGTGGTGGCCCTGGGAATACACCACCCAAACTTTCAATGCACTTGTCTTAGTCCCTTCAGGCTGCTATCATAAAAACGTCTTGCACTGGGTGGCTTATGAACATCACACATTTATAACTCACTGTTTTAGAGGCTGAAAGCCCAAGATCAAGGTGTTGGCAGAGTCCAAGTCTGCTGAAATCCCACTAATGCCAAATTCCCGAATGGCCATCTTTGTACGGTTATCTCATGACAGAAGGGACAAGGGAGCTTTCTTGGGCATTTTCAATAAAGGCACCATTTCCGTTCATGGGGGCTTTACCTCCGTGACTTAATGCACACCCAGAGGACCCACCTCATTATACCACTGTCGGGGCTTCTACATAGGAAATTAGTGGGAGAGAGGCCCGGGAGATGGGGATATAAACATTTAGACTATAGCTCCCATATTAGACTTCCTGGTGAAACTTTAGTATTCCCGTTAAATTCAGGGACAAAAAATCCACTATCATATCTTCTCACAAACATTGTTCTGGAGGTCACAGCCAATGATTACAATGAGGTATAAAAGTTGGGGGAAATCATCGAAACCGGTTTGGCTCAGTGGATGGAGCGTCGGCCTTCGGAATGAAAGGTCCCGGGTTCGATTCCGATCAAGGGCATGTGCCTTGGTTGCGGGCACATCCCCAATGGGGGGGGGTGCAAGAGGCAGCTGATCGATGATTCTCTCCTATCGATGTTTCTAACTCTCTATCCCTCTCTCTTCCTCTCTGTAAAATATCAACAAAATATTTTTTTTAAAGTGGGGGAAATCAACTGAAATACAGTATTATGTTTATGGAGAATTAACCAAATGTTTATTAAGGGTATAAAAGAGAACCTGAGGGTAGTTGGGGGGGAGGGGGTGTGAGACGGTTTATATGCCCATGGACACAGACAATAGGACAGTAAAGGCCTAGGGGGCGGGTTGAGAGGGTCACCATTTAACTAGGTCAGTTCCAAATTTCTGAGAAAACATGACCACGCGAGCCAAGGGAGAGAGGTAAGCAGCTGAAGAAGCTGAAGAAGAACTGTACAGACACATGCAGGACAGGAGGTCACGGTCTTAAGGGAATTTGGGGCAGCATCACTGACATCAAGCTTATCAAAGAACAGCACTTTCTACATGTGCATGCCTTTCAGATTTGCTCTTTCTGGAACAAATAAAAGCCATGCTCTCTATGGAGCATGCCCATGCCTTTCCCTGGCCCGTTCCCCCCCAGACCCCTTCCCCCAGGGGGTTTCCTTGTCTGCCTCTCTCCTAAGCTCAAAGGCCCCTTCTTTGGCCTCTGTAACCCGTTTCCTGAACCCATTTCTTCTACCTCCGTGACGTTCTAAGTAAACTTTCTCCTATAGTTTGAAAACAGCAATGTAATAAAAATAAATAAAAACACAAAAGGCCTTGAACCTGTTTTCTTCTGTATGTGTGTCTCAGAGTAATGCTTAGACCGGTGAGACAAGTAACTCAACCAGTCAGAACTCGCAGCCGCAGCGGCTGCCTCGGCCCTCACAGCCCTGACTACGTCCAGGAGGTCATCCGGAAGGTCGTTCGGCTGTCCAGTCTAATTAGCATATTACGCTTTTATTATTATAGACTAGGGGCCCAGTGCATGAATTCATGTACCTTGAAAGGAACTGTGGGGTGCGAGGCTGCAGTGGACACAGGGGTGGGTCTCTGTCCATCCTCCACACTCCACTTGGCCTCTCCCACCACAGCCCTCAGTCCTCTGTCTGTGGGCAGTCCCATTCCCGAGACCACTGCCCCCACACACTGATGGACTGGCCCCACTCGCACCCACTGACAGTGCGGAGTGATTGGGGCAGGTGCTAGCAGCAGGTGCAAGCGGGGCTGGCACTGTCAGTGGGTGCAAGCGGCAGCTGCTGCCCTAATAGCCCCTCAGGAGCAGGGGAGGGTGGAGAAGCCCTCAGGGGCAATCAGGACCAGCGCCGGGCACTTGGCAGTGGGTACAAGCAATGGCTACAGTGCCAGCAGTGGGTGCAAGCAAGCCATTGCTGGCAGCGGGTGCAAGAGGTGGCTGCTGGCCCAATAGCCCCTCAGGAGCAAGGGGAGGCTGCTCCTGAGGGACAATTGGGGCCAGCAGCCACCACTCAAACATGCTCACAGCACGGAGCCATTGGGGCCAGCAGAAGCCGTGGGTGCCAGTGGCGGCTTCAGTACCAGCAGCAGTTGCTAGCGGGGCCGCCAGCAGCAGCAGGCGCAAGCACTCGGTGGGATCGCAGCATTCAGGAGCAAAGAATTTTCAGTAACCACCAGATGACAGCAACTGGCACCCCGCCTTGGTCTGGCACCCCCACTCACCTGCTCCACCATCCTGCCACAGCCAATGTCCACCATGTTCTGTGCTCTGCTGCCTCCTGCCAAGGCTGCTATGTTCTGCACGCACCCCCTGGTGGTCAGCACACGTCATAGCGACAGGTTGTTCGATTGTTTAGCTGTTTGGTCTATTTGTATATTAGGGTGATATATATATATGGTTGAGAGAAAATAAAAGACTGAACTACAGCAATGAAAATGGTAATTAAGAGAATAGCATGAGCTCTAACTGGTTTGGCTCAGTGGTTAGAGCATCGGCCTGTGGATTGAAGGGTCCCAGGTTCGATTCCAGTCAAGGGCATGTACCTTCGTGGCAGGCACATCCCTGGTAGGGGGTGTGCAGGAGGCAGCTGATGGATGTTTATCTCCCATCGATGTTTCTAACTCTCTATCCCTCTCCCTTCCTCTCTGTGAAAAGTCAAACTATTAGAGAGAGAGAGAGAGAGAGAGAGAGAGAGAGAGAGAGAGAATAGCTTGAAAAACTGATGTAGGAGCTCACTCATGGTTTTTGAGCTGTCATGTTGAGCTTTTGCTGGTGTACAAAACCTATGCTCAGCACCTGGTGAGTAATGGGCCCTCACCTGGGCCACCCACTGGTAAAGTTGCCCAAGGCACTGGAGAGCACTGTGAGCTGTGTCTGCAGGTAGCTGTCATTTAAAACTTTCCCTAGGGAGAGACTACTCAGGGTTTGGGAAACAAGTTAGTTAAGGTCTCCCCAGCCCCGCCTTTAGGAGCAGGCATTTCCTGACGAGGGAATATCCCAGTGAGACTCCCTAGCAACCTTTGCATTTCCTGCCCAGTACACAGTAGCTTTTAAAAATAAAAAAAATAGGAATAGCTTGAAAAGGATCCACACTTTCCACTCAGTCTACATAATGACTTCATTTAAAACATATTATAACAGTGTATCTTAGGAAGTCACTAACTGACTGTAAGAAATGGAAGCATAAACCATACTAATCAGAAACAAAGCTTGAAGGAGCAAAACTAAAAATAGCATATACAAATCAGATGAGCCGTGGGGCTGAAAAACAATACAGTACCGAATGGTTAAACTGAAAATACCGTGGATTCATAAACTTGGTGAGGGGCAAAGGTTTTTGTGTGTTTACCTGCTGTAACCTCAGAGCCTAGAACAGTGGCCCAGCACATAGGAGTCACTCAATGCTATCCAGGAAGGAAGGAAGGAAGGAAGGAAGGAAGGAAGGAAGGAAGGAAGGAAGGAAGGGAGGGAGGGGAGGGGAGGGGAGGGGAGGGGAGGGGAGGGGAGGGGAGGGGAGGGGAGGGGAGGGGAGGGGAGGGGAGGGAAGGGAAGGGAAGGGAAGGGAAGGGAAGGAGGGAGGAAGGGAGGAAGGGAAGGAAGGGAAAGAAGGGAGGGAGGGAGGAAGAGAGGGAGGGAGGGAGGGAGGGAGAAGGGAGGGAAGAAAGGAGGGAGAAGGGAGGGAGGGAAACTTTTTTTGTGTGTTAGAAGTTGATTTGAGTCTTTCTCATTATTATTATTTGTTCCAGTTCTAGAACCAAAGAAAACATCTCCCATGCATCTGGAAGTAATTTTCTGATGCGGAACACTGCCAAATAGTGAGACTTTAATCCCACCAGGAATAGAGAGTAGAGAGGAAGTTGTTCTCTCTCATAACATGAGCCCTTATTCTCTTGCCTGTCTGAGAGTGCTAGGAAACTGGAGACAGAAAATCGTGTGTGGGTGCCTGACATTCTGTTCTCTCCAGGGATGTAAACTGATTTAGCTCATTTCATATTCCTTGGTGAGCTATCAATGATTGGTGGTTTGGCAGAGATGTTTTTCTCTAGCTCTATGGCTATTACTTTTCAATGACATGACCAAAAAAAAAAATAAAACATTAAAAGGAAAAATACAGTTGATTAACGGGAGCATTGTCAGGTAGCGTACTCCTGAGACAATCAAATGTTACGAACGGCAGCATTCTTCGCCAGGCGGGAATTCACTCTGTTCACGCATTCACTCAGTTCTTGTGTAGCACAACATACATTTCAGTCTTTTATTTTATTTAGTTTTTAAATAGATTTTGTTGATTTTTTACAGAGAGGAAGGGAGAGGGATAGAGAGTCAGAAACATTGACGGGAGAGAGAGAAACATCCATCGGCTGCCTCCTGCACACCTCCTACTGGGATGCACCCGCAACCAAGGTGCATGCCCTGGACTGGAATCGAACCCGGGAACCTTCAGCTGACGCTTTATCCACTGAGCAGAACTGGTCAGGGATCAGTCTTTTCTTAAACTAGCCCAGATGGAGGTTTCTGGAGACTTGCATGCATGAATTCATTTATTCAACAAATACTTAATTAGTATCTACTAAATGCCAACTTTTCAGCTATCTCGTGGGGACATAGTGGTGAACAAGGCAGAATCCTTATAGGAGATTTCATGAATTAAAATGCCTTTTTTGTTGTGGGACTAGTTAAAGGAAAACTGTGAAGGGAAAGAAACCACAATGTTGTTTGACGTGCTATTTTGTGCCAGGCACATGTTGGAGGGGTATCCCCAATCATCCTTTCTAAATAGCTCCCACCTCACTCACCCCTGCATCCTTTGCTTTTTTTGATCCTGCGTTTTCTTTCCTTCCTGCTGATGCCTACTCGACATTGTTCACTGTTCTATCCAGCTCTCAGAGGTGGCCGGATAGAGTAGGTTTTTTGTAGTCATGGCAAAATGAACGCGAGAGATAGAAATCCTTGTTTTACAAATGAGACCAAGAGTAATGACTTAATGATTTGCACATGATTGTATAACTCTTAACTCAAAAATCAGGGTTTTAAACATTGGTATGAAGACAGAGCCCATGTTCTTTTAAAATATATACTGAGTGGCCAGATTATTATGGTCTCTGAACGCATAATAATCTGGCCTCTCAGTGTATACAGTATATATATATTAGAGGCCTGGTGCATGAATTTGTGCATGGGCAGGGACCAGCCAGCCTGGCCAGGGGGAGGGGACATGGGCGGTTGGCCAGCCTGCCTGCTGATTGAACTCCTGGTTGAGGGGACAATTTGCAAATTAGCCTTTTATTATATAGTGTATACACTGAGTGGCCAGATTATTATGGTCCCTGAACGCATAATAATCTGGCCACGTAGTATATATATCAGAGAAGAAAGGAGAAGGAGAGGGAGATAGAAACATCAATGATGAGCCGAAACTGGTTTGGCTCAGTGGATAGAGCTTCGGCCTGCGGACTGAAAGGTCCCAGGTTCAATTCCGGTCAAGGGCATGTACCCTGGTTGCCAGCACGTCCCCAGTGGGGGGTGTGCAGGAGGCAGCTGATTGATGATTCTCTCTCATCGATGTTTCTAACTCTCTATCCCTCTCTCTTCCTTTCTGTAAAAACATCAATAAAATATATATTTTTAAAAAAGAAACATTAATGATGAGAGAGTCATTGATCCGCTGCTTCCTGCACGCCCTGAGCCTGCAGCCCGGGCATGTGCCCTGACTGGGAATCACACCATGACCTCCTGGTTCATAGATGGATGCTCAACCACTGAGCCAGGCCGGCTGGGCAAAGCCCATGTTCTTTCTGCAATTCCTCTAACTGCCTATTTCTTCACAAAGATATGACTGTCTTCTTTTGTTAAATGCCATTATGGGAAAGACACTTGGAGGTGCAGGGATCTTGCCTTCAAGAGCCTGACAATCTACTTACCAAGAGAAAACAAAAACCTGGAGATACAATGAAAGGGTAAAGCAGTGTTTCCCAAAGTGTGGTACGTACCCCAGGGGTATGGGAAGAGTTTGGTGGGGGTACGCGTTGCACCGGAGTTGGGTGCCCCGTGCTGAGTTGCGCCTAATTCTACGTTCTCATGAGTCAAGTCAACAGTCTTGTGAGGCGTGAGATGGTCCGGTGTGCGATGTGTAGGTACCAAAGGAACCTCAGAGACTGGCCCAGCGGAGGGCGAGCGGGGCCTGGTCAGCGTCTGCTCTGCGAGGGGCTGGGGCTGGGGCTGGGGTGCTGTCCCTGGAACAGGGTAAATGCCTCCAGAGTGAGCACACCGCTTCCCCGCAGCGCTTTTCGCAGCCCCGCTCCCATTTGGACCCGGAGAACCTTCTATTCTCCCTGCTTTTCGCAGAGGGGAGATGGTGGAAGGTAAAATAAAGACTCCTGTGGAACAGAGTTTGGAGAGTCTGTGGTCCTACTAAGAAATGAGGAGACGGAGAAAAACTTTGCAACAACGGGGGTTGACTTGCCCAGAGAAAAGGAAAAGCCTGGGGGTGGAGGTGGGCGAGCAACTAATTGCAAAATCAGGAGTCCTGGATGTCCTCACACGTATTTGATAAACATTTGAAGTGTCCTGCACTTGAAGGGGGTGGGGGGTGGATTTATTCTCTTGGAAGCCAAAACGCGGAACCAGAGGGTGGAGAGCGGGTGGGAACAGGTTTCTACTCAAATACAACGAAATGCCTCCTTCGAACGGAGCCGCTGGGAGCGGCGCTGAGCTCTCCCGGGCCGTCAGTCCGCGGGACGTGCGCTGCGGGCGCCGTCGGGCGGGGACGCGCGTCACAGGCTCCAGCTGCGCCCGGCTCCCCGGGGGCGGCGGGGGAGGAGGGATGGGGTGCGGGGGTGAGGACCGGGGCGGGAGCGGCGCCCAGGCCAGACCCGCGGCTGCAGGGGGAGCCGGGCGCACGATGCTCGCGGCCGCCGGGCGCCTCCTGCGCCTCCGCCCCGGGCGCGTCCCCCGCTGCGCCCCGGCGGCGCCTCCAGAGGCCGCCCGACGGCCCCAGGGTCTCCCCCGACTCTCCAGCGGCGGGGCCCCGGGCGGCCCCGGGCCCCAGGGTCCGGGTGAGTGGTGGGGGGGAGGGTCGGGAGGGGGCCGGGAGGGAGCCGGGAGGGGGCCGGCGGGGAGCCGGGAGGGGAGCCGGGAGGGGGCCGGGACGGGGGCCGGGAGGGGGCCGGGCGGGGAGGACCGGGAGGGAGCCGGGAGGGGGCCGGGACGGGGGCCGGGAGGGGGCCGGCGGGGGCCGGGAGGGGGCCGGGAGGGGGCCGGGACGGGGGCCGGCGGGGGGCCGGGAGGGGGCCGGGAGGGGGCCGGGAGGGGGCCGGAGGGGGGCCGGAGGGGGGCCGGCGGGGGGCCGGGAGGGGGCCGGCGCGCTGACCTCGGTGGGCGCTGACCGCTCTGTCCCCGGCAGCCGGGAGGGTCCACAGGGTGCCCGCCGAGCACAGACCCTCCCCGTTCGACAAGAAGATCCTGCTGTGGACCGGGCGCTTCAAGGCCGCGGAGGACATCCCGCCGCTGATCCCGTGAGTGCGCCCCGCGTCCGTCCGTCCGTCCGGGGGGCCGTCCGCCCCGGGGTGCGGGGTCCGTGCGCTCCGGCCTGGGCGGGGGGGCGATCGCAGTGCCCAGGGCTTTACACTGCAGCCCGCCTTAAGCGGTTCACACTCACACTCACACACACACAGTCACACACACACTCACACACACAATCACACACACTCACACACAATTACACACACACTCACACACAATCACACACACACACACAATCACATACACACTCACACACACAACCTCACACACACAATCTCACACTCACACACACAATCACACACACACATTCACACACACAATCTCACACACACACTCACACACAATCACACGATCACACTCACACACACTCACACACACTCACACACACACACACACACACACACACACACACTCACACACACAATCACACACAATCACACACACACACCCCCAGGCGGCTAGATGTCACGTTCCCTGACTGCACTGGGCGGCTAAGCTTACCCTATGGGAGACTGCAGAAGCGGGGTGAAAGCCCAGGAGTTAGTGGCCCCCCACCCCCAGCGAGCTCCAGCCCCCAGGGCAGCGGGCTGTGAGGCCCCACAGGGGGCGCAGTCCTCGCGGGCGCCCCAGGTGGCTGCCCGGGCTCCAGGTCCGGATGGCTCCCTGCCGGCCCAGGAAGGCCGCGGCCAGGGCGGGAGAACCTCCGGGAGCAGCGGCCGCGCGGCCCTTCCTTCCCGGGCGGGAGCCCGGCTAGCGGCGGCTCTTCCCCCTGAGCGGCGGTGCGGCCCGGCTAGGACCCCCTGAGCATCGCTGCCTCTGCGCCACCCCAAACCCAACGAAAAGCTTCGGTACATGGTAAAACAAGCTGACAAGTTCACCCCGAAGTGAACTTTACAGGTAAATGTAACCTATAAAAATTATTCTTTTTAAAAATAAGATTAGTTTTATATATATATATATATATATATATATATATATATATATATATTCCAGAGAGGAAGGGAGAGAGATGGAAACACCAGGGATGAGAATCATTGATTGACTGCCTCACTTCCCAGACTGGGGATGGAGCCAACAACCCCGGCCTGTGCCTTTGACTGGAATCAACTCGCTCTCGCTCTCTCCACCCAGCCAAGCCAGCCAGGGCTGTACAGAATATTCTCCCTGCGAAGCCCAAAAGACTTCCCAGCATTTTTGCAAGGGAGTGGGTAAAAAAGGGAAAGAAGGAAACTAGTAAGAATAAAATCAATCTCATATTTTTAAACTGATTTGAAAGACAGACTAGAACCATAATGTCAAATAAGGACTTTCGATGTTCTGTGTATTATCTTTATGCAAGATGGTTGATGTCTGTTAGAACAGAGAATGAAACCTGGGCCTCCTTGTTCTGCACAAATTACCACACTTTTATTGCTTGTTAATTTACTCGTCACCAAAAGCATCATAATCAAATGAAAAAATAAAATGTGTTGAGATATGTTCACTCAATAATGAATTCTCAAAGATTCCTTGCTTGGGTCAAATTATTTAATGAGGAATGGACTTGGAATTTGAAATAACATAGAATTTGAAATGTTTTAAGCATTTATTTTTCCACAGAGACGTTTTTTGATAAGACACGTTTTCTTTTCTTTGAGATTTATATACTCCAAACTGCATACAGCCCAAAGCATAATTTAGCTTCAGCAAATCTAAAACATTACCCTATTATTTGTTTGTTTGTTTATTGGATTTTGAGTTGTAGTGTTGCAACAAATAATCAAGAATGTAAAGAACCGGTGTTATTGTAAATTAGTGCTCATCCAGAGACTCTAGGCCAGGGGTGGGCAAACTTTTTGACTCGAGGGCCACAATGGGTTCTTAAACTGGACCAGAGGCCGGAACAAAAGCATGGATGGAGTGTTTGTGTGAACTAATATAAATTCAAAGTAAACATCATTGCATAAAAGGGTACAGCTCGCTCTTTTGGCTCCGGGCATGGGCCAGATAGAACAGCCGATCTGGCCCACAGAGCTGTAGTTTGCCCACTCCTGCTCTTGGCTCAGCATTGCATTAACATAGTTGTAGGTATAAAGGGTCCTATTTTACAGAGATAATCTTATTTCCCTAGGATGACAGTTAAAAGTAGTATTATAAACAGGGAAATTTTAGTTTTTAGTTTGAACAAGATGCCTATGAAAAGTATTATAGTTTTGGGTTGGAAACACGAAAATGATTGAATTGTTTTCATTTTACTATTTTCTGTAGTTTTTTTAAAAAAGTATTGTTACTTATGCCGAAACCGGTTTGGCTCAGTGGTAGAGCGTCGGCCTGCGGACTGAAAGGTCCCGGGTCCGATTCCGGTCAAGGGCATGTACATTGGTTGTGGGCACATCCCCGGTGGGGAGTGTGCAAGAGGCAGCTGGTCGATGTTTCTCTCTCATCAACGTTTCTAGCTCTCTATTCTCTCCCTTCCTCTCTGTAAAATATCAATAAAATATATTTTTTTAAAAAAGTATTGTTACTTAGGAGACACACACCTCTGCTAACTGTTAGACTTACAGGGTCAACAGCTTTCACTTTTTACGCTCTTAAGGAACAAATAATTACCACATTTGTACCAGACACTAACGATATTTAATAATAACTGTACTTTTTCCTGTTCCTTCAGCATTAAACTGATTTGGTGTAGTAGATGAAAGCCAGATTAATGGAGGAAGAAGATCAGCTCTATTAGGTTCCATCTGGACAACAGTCAACAACAAATATAATCAAATATGATCTAATAACATAAAATGTGACATTAGAACAGTGATCCTCACAAAATGTACCATAGTCTCTTAAATTGGGTTAGGATAGGAGGTGGCAAGAAGAGATGGGGAGGCCAGTAAAAAAAAAAAAAAAAAAAAGTTATGAAAATGAGTTTTAAAAAAGTCTGTTTAAAACTGAAAACAAACACCACTTAATAACACAAGGACCAAATGAACACGACTCAGGCATACAGACACTTTAATTCTTACCTTTATTGCCTCTCTCCCCCCCACCACCTCCACACACCACCACCACCACCACCACCACCGGAAAAAAATAAAAGGATGGAGAGTCAGGCCACAATCTCTGTGGTTTTATTTTGAGCAATTAGGAAGAAAGTATTACATTTTGGCTTCTAGTGGCTAACATTAGTTGACACCTAAATAAACACCTGTTAAAATTGGTAAGGCAATGACATAGAGTTAGGAAGTCTTTCACATCTAGATCTGCATTCTGGGAAACCTTTTGGAACGTTTACATTACAAAGCATCGTCTATTACGCCCATCCGAAAATCGTATGGCTTTAATGTAACTAACAGAATGCTTACCTTAATGCAGGCGAGAGATGATAGATGCCGCAAGAAACAAGGCGCGAGTGAAAGCCTGCTACATAATGATTGGACTCACAATCATCGCCTGCTTTGCAGTGATAGCATCGGCCAAAAGGGTGAGTGCCTCTTTAAGTTAAAGGTAGACTTTAACATAAAAGAAAGGCAGAAGTACCACAAGGGTTCACTTTGGACTATGGGGAAAACATAGACTGCAAATTTTAAGGTATTTTAGGAGCTTTGTTCTCAGTTTAGGGATTATTGCTATTCTTTCAATGTAAGAATAACTTGGTCTTGGACACTGCGCCAGCCACATTTATCTGTCTACTGGAGGCCCGGTGCATGAAAACTCATGCACTGAGGGGGTCCCTAAGCCCAGCCTGCCCCCTCTCACAGTCCGAGAGCCCTTGGGGGATATCCTACTGATGGCTTAGGCCCGCTCTCCATGGCCGATCGGGGAAGGCACCACCCCCATCACTGCTGCTGGCTCTGGCCTCCGTCTGCGAGAAGCAACCTGGCTTTCGGGGGAAGGCGACACCCCCATTGTGCCTCTGCTGCTGTCACTGCCAGTCTCATGGCTGCCTAAGCCTCGGCTCTCACAGCCACTGCAGTTTGTCTGAGCCTCGGGCCGGCCGCTGTGGTTTTGTCCAGAAGGACACAGCATCAAGTCCCCACCCACCCACATGTGCCTTGCCGAGCACGCAGCCCTGCCCACCCGCATGCACCTGCCACTCACGCAGCCTCCTGCTGATTGGTTGTTATGGCATGATGGTGTGACAACCATTAGCATATTAGCTTTTGTATATAGTATACTGGAAACAAACTTCTTCATGGAAATTTGAGTCAACAAATATACTATCTGAGCAGGAGGGACAAAAGCTTGTTTCCATTTGTAAGGTAAACAAAAACAAAACAAAACAGAACAGTACATTACCTGGTTAAAATCTTCAAGAATATTTTTAAAAATATATATTTTATTGATTTTTTTAGAGAGGAAGGGAGAGGGATAGAGAGCTAGAAACATCGATGAGAGAGAAACATTGACCAGCTGCCTCTTGCACACCCCCTACTGGGGATGTACCCGCAACCACGGTACATGCCCTTGACCGGAATCGAACTTGGGACCTTTCAGTCCACAGACCGACACTCTATCCACTGAGCCAAACCGGTATCGGCCTCCACAAGAATTTTATCCAAACTAGATCATTCCTTAAACACTGAACTCAGTTGGCTATTGTGTAGAATTATGAAGTAGCTAGAAATGCAAAAGTTGGAAGTTATCACCAAGGCAGACTAGTTTATCTATATCCAGTACCTGGGTTTTTTCTTGCCATCTTCAATATGTAGTTTCTAGGTGGAGGATGGAGGAAAAGCAAAGGTGAGAGACATAAGTAAAGTCAGAATATTGAGGAAAAATTAAAAGGAAGATATCCTACAACTTCTAGGAAATCTCCATCAATGGAGCAAAGAAATAAAAAAAGACCTTATTATTCTGTGAGCACCAAACCAAACTGGTTTGGGGTCTCAGACAATTCGCTTATATGATTGCAAAGACAGAGAGAAACTCCAGATTGGAGAGGGCTCCCCTGAGGGCTCCCAGATTGGAGAGGGTGCAGGTCAGGCTGAGGGACTCACCTCCTGTGCATGAATTTCATGCACTGGGTCCCTAGTTTGGAATATATTTGAGGAGGTACAAAGAAGAGAACTTTCTGGTAAATTCAAAGAGAGGAGAGAAAATAGAAGCAAGCCCAGGTTTCTGCCTTGAACTACATGATGCTGCATTGCTGAGATGTGTAAGACGGGAAAGAACTGGTAGGCCTGGCAATCCTGTTTTGGATCTATTAACTGTGAGATGCGTCTTAGACATCCACCAATGTCAAACTGCTATTTATTCTGCAAAGAACATTATATGCTCATCGTCTGAGGATCTATAGCTTTTCCCACTTCTGAAAAAGCTGTCATAATTTCAAATACTGTCCCTACTCTCAGTGTATCTATTTTCAATCCACCTATTATGAATGTATGTTGGAACGTCTAATTCTATTCTCTGTGTCTCTTCTTTTTTTATTATATTTTTTGTATCTTTATCTCTGTGCTGCATTTAGACAATTATTTCCTCAGATCTATTTTCTAGCTAGAGTTCTGACTTCCTAATTATGACGACGATTATCTTTTCACTGGTGATACACCCCCATAAGTTTTTGCCAAGTAGATAAATGTCTATTTTCTTTGCCAATTTCTCTGGCTGGTGAGAACTGTTTTATTTACTTTATTTTTTTATTGACTTCAGAGAGGAAGGCAGTGGGAGAAATAGAAACATCAATGATGAGAATCATTGATTGGTTGCCTTCTGCACGACCCCTACTGGGGATGGAGTCAGTGCTCTTGACCAGAATTGAACAGGGGAACCTTCAGTTCCCAGGCTGATGCTTTACCTGCTGAGCCAAACTGGCCAGGGCTGGTAAGAGATGGTTTAGTAATTTCATAGGGATACTTTTCCCCTAATAACTCCAACTTTTTATTGCTAGCTCAACTCTATGCCAAGATCCAAATCCTGGACTTACCTGTTGGTACAGAGGTTAAACTCCAAGCCCACAGCTTTTGAAGCCAACATTTCTTCCTAATGACCCCCCCATCGAAACCATTTCCTTCTATCCTGTTTCCAAGCCTTCTCATTCCTCACCAGTTCATGCCTTTGAGTTCTTTTCATTTCTCTTTATTTTGAACTAATATTTTTATTGCTTTTTATCCAAAATATATGTGCTTACCGAGAGAGATGGGACATGTTTCTGACATTGTGACAGATGTTTTACTTTTTACTTTTGTCCTTTTCACAAAACCTCTTCTATATGTGTAACATACAAGTTCTTCCCAGACACAGTGCTTTGCTTTTTTTTTTTCCAGGCTGTAGAAAGACATGAATCTTTAACAAGCTGGAACCTGGCCAAGAAAGCCAAGTGGCGGGAAGAGGCTGCGCTGGCCGCACAGGCGAAGGCTAAATGATGCTCCACGTGATGAAGAGTTAATCAGAATATTGTCACTATTATTGGCAACAATAAAAGTTAAAATGGAGTATTTGACAAAATATTTAGGTTTTGGGGGGGTGGTTTGGTGACAAGTGTTGGCGAGTATGTGGGAAAAACAGAACCTTCGGTCACTGTTGGTGGGATTGTAACTTGGTACAGCCGCTATGGAAAACAGTATGGAAGTTCTTTAAGAAATTAGAAATAGAACTACCATATGACCCTGCAATTCTACCGCTGGACATTTAACCAAAGAAAATGAGAACACTAATTTGAAAAGATACATGGCCCTTATGTTCATTACAGCATTATTAACAGCGCTATTTACAATGCCAAAATATGGAAGCAAGTTAGGTGTCCGGAAGTAGATGAATAAAGCTCTAGCCAGTTTTTCTCAGTGGATAGAGCATCAGCCTGTGGACTGAAGGAGCCCAGGGTTCGATTCTGGTCAAGGGCACATGCCTGGATTGTGGGCTCAATCCCCAGTAAGGGGCATGCAAGAGGCAGCCAATCGTTGATTCTCTCATTGTTGATGTTTCTATCACTCCCTCTCCCTTCCTCTCTGAAATTAAAAAAAAAAATTGAATAAAGATATCTAAAAATACAGGGTGGGGCAAAAGTAGGTTTACTATTGTTCATATGGAAAATAATACAATAATTAATAGATAACACAAGAATAAACTTTGTTTTGTGTACTAACAAATGAAAACCTATTTTTGCCCCACCCTGTATATATAGAATATTATTCAGCAATATGAAATTTCGCCAATTTGTGACAACAAGGATGGACTTAGGGAAGGAATATAATGCTAAGTGAAGTAACTCAGAGAAAGGCAAGTACTATATTATTTCATTTATATGTGGGATCTAAAAATATGAAAACAAACAAACGAAACAAAACCAGACTCAGAAACAGAGAACAAACTGATGGTTGCCAAAAGGTGAAAAGATGAAGAGAAAACAAATTTTTTACTCCCCCCCCCCATTTAAAGGGACCAGTAGAATGCTACTGCACACTGAAGTCTATTTTTTGACCTGCACATTGTTCCTCCATACATTTTCAGTAACTCATTTGCCACTAAAACTGCAGACTGCCTTCCTGGGAACAGCGTACCCTAAAATTAACTGATCCTATTACTTTCACTACTCTGTGGTCAACGTGGTTTCAAACACCGAAGGAAGGAAGCCAGGCAATGAAAAACATGGCTGTGACAGGAGATAAAAGCACTAGGTTAGGGGGGCCTAGGCTTGGCTACTGTGTGACCTTACGCTCCAGAGTACATGAAGACAGTTAAACCCTTCGATTCCTATTTATTAGGTTTAAAACGTTATTCCTTAGATAAACGCATTGTATTGCAATAACAGAAAAGAGAAAAATCTCAATTAAATCTGATTGTCCAGTAATTGCCATAGCTTGAGATACAAAAATATATTGGACGTTTTCCTTATTAGAGCAAAATTTGTACATTCTAAGATAAAAGCAACACACAGCTTCAATCAGATATACAACAAACAAGTCTTATTGGTTTTAGAAAGCGGATGGAATTTTAATCAATGAGGGCATCTGTCTTTGCTGTGCTATGAATACACATATAATCTAAGTAAGAACAAATGAAATAGACATATATAAATGCAATTGTAAAATAGTATTTTATTATTTTTAAGAGTGCTGTAACATTTCACAATATTGCATACTGATCAAATGTTGGTTCATTTAGTTAGGCAACAATATCCCTGCCTCATCCCACTCCCCAATCAGAACTTAAAGATGTATTATCCTTTTAGGGCCTAGCATAATGGCTCCTAATATGTCACATTACATAAAACAACAATGCTATGAACTAAAATTAATAAAGATTAACAATACTTAGACTTCAGTTTCACAAAGCAGCCAGCAGATTGCTGAATTTAGAACAGCAACCAAAATCCACTAAGACTTTTATGTTATAATATTTTTTTCTATAATGTTCCTTAAAAGAAGAAAAATATGAAGGCAAAGGTAATGCATCTTTTAGTCCTTTATCAAACAAACCAAGCTTTAAATGCAAATAGGTTTTATAGTTACCAAATGATATGTTATTTCTATGCCAGCAGGTTTTATTTTCTTATTATCACTGGAGGCCCGATGCATGAAATTCGTGCAAGGGGCTCGACCCCTGCAGCTCCTGCTTCGTCTGGAAGGTCGTTCGGCTGTCCAATCTAATTAGCATATTTCACTTTTATTACTATAGGGTTTTGTTGTTGTTTTTTCTTTCTTGTTCCGGTTCTAAGAGAACAAAATGACACTAAGTAAAAAACAAATAGTCCAGGGACTCAAGTACTTACAAATGTAAAACAGTAAGCACAATTGCATAGATTAACTATTAAAAATTCAAATTCAGCTGAAACCGGTTTGGCTCAGTGGATAGAGCGTCGGCCTGCGGACTGAAAGGTCCCAGGTTTGATTCTGGTCAAGGGCATGTACCTTGGTTGCGGTACATGTAGGGGGTGTGCAGGAGGCAGCTGATCAGTGATTCTCTCTCATCGATGTTTCTAACTCTCTATCCCTCTCTCTTCCTCTCTGTAAGAAATCAATAAAATTCAGACAAAACAAAACACCAAATTTACTACAATAAATGTAAAGGACTCTTTCAAGTATTATATTGATTTCTACATTAATTTTGCATGTGTTCCCCTTTACATGTTTTAAATTTTTTTTTTTGGGGGGGGGAACGGTACAGTTTCTCTTGGATTTAAATATAATGAATCTTATGAAAAGAAGTTAAAATATTTCCCCGCGATGGGTCGGTGAAGATGAACGAAAATGCATTTTGGAGCACTTTAAATAGTACATTTGAAAAAAGTAGTAGCATTGAAAAATAAATTTACAAACAAAGTCTTTGCTAGTCTTGGTTCAATAAAGTCACCACCACACCAATAGCTGATCCCAACTATTACTGTCTCTTGCATTTAAATCTAATCAAATTAATTACCCACATAACAGGTCCATGAAATTAAATATAATTTTAAATTTGAATGCTTAAAATGTGGTCACATCTGCACTTAGAGATATAATGTTTATTTTCATGGCAAAAAAATTAAAATCCTCCTCACATCATTCTATATGTGTGTTCATGGGCACAAACATATATATATATATATATATATATATATATATATATATATATATATATATATTTTTCCTTCTATAAGAACTATTTGTTTGAAAGGCTTGGCTTAGAGATTTATTAATGTGATTACAGGGTCCTCAAAATAAAAGCAGGCACAGCTGGCTAGTTTATGAATTATGCTATATTATTAAGTTCAATTGAATAGGAAAGAGTGGCATACCCTGTTCTTATACTCAGAATCATCTATACCACAAAAAAGAGTTTATCTGATAAATTCACCATCAATTTGCTAATCTTTAATATAACTACCCTGTTCTTTTAAAGATACATAATGCAAAAGAAACTTTTTATACTAAACTTTATAACTTCCACTACAATATAAAGGACACAAATACAATCTTCTGCTTAATATAAAAAGTTTGGCAGATACAATCAGCATTTAAACACCATTTAAACCTGTACTTTATAGTTGTAGGCTTTAAATCTCTTGCCGAAAGCTTAGTTTCATGATACATAATTTATAGTTTCATACTATTTAAAAGTATTCATGTATACATTTTCTTCTTGTAACATGCCTCTGATTTCCAGCAGAAACATTATAAATGTTATCATAAATGAAATCTTCCTTTACAGAATAGACTATGAATCATATAAAAAGTGCTTCAGTTCCCATCTTAAAACAGTTGTAAGCTAATTTTTAAATAGGTATTTTAGTTATATAATTGGAAATGTAAATAGCCTTCATATAACTATAAATAAAAAAGCTGAGTTCAACAGTACCGTGTCTGCTTAGAAAACTTTACCAAGCACAGTACTGAGAGTAACACACAGCACATATTTATCCACACATAAATATATGTAACTTTTCTATTGAAACGTTTTTATAAGTTTCAGTTTGAAGATGTTTTGCCTTTAATACATAAAACACATACATTATATTGCCCAATCTGATATAAATGTAGTGTAATACAATGATTGATAACACAGCAGTATGAAACTGAATATTAAAAAAAAATCTTAATGCAGATTTCAACTAAAGAATCCTTATCAATTTTCATAAATATCATCTTTTCGTGTCCAAACATTAAGTACATTAACACACATATCAAGGTGACTTCTTCAGGATAATTTCGCCATTCAAGTACCTAAATTCATTAATACACAGAAAATGAAACTTCAATTACTGCTCTGAAAAATCAGAGAAGGAATTACATACAGTATTATTTTTGCTATGCAGCACTACTTTAGACTGATGCTGGAATCCCTTAATTACGCTTTTTTAAAATAAAGAGTGAAAAATTATAAAATGCTATTTCAAAACTGGTAGCATATTTGGTCAAAATATAAAATATGCTAATACAATAGCATTTATATGTTAAGAAGACAAATATTTAATGTATAATCATTTTAATGTGCTCAACATGAAGAACAGCTTCTCTCTTCACAACTGCCACAGTTTAATTATCAATATTTCTTCTGTGTTTTATAAATAAATGTCACAGCTTTTTCTGTTGTAATTTATTTTTGTAAAGTATAACCTCCAGCACAGTGATTTATAATTTATGGTAACAGATTATTTTCACATTTTAATTTAGCTTTTATACTGATGCTTCTGAAGTGTTTTTGCTTTAAGACAGAGGTAGATTTAGTGGAGACTGGGCCTGTCAGACTTGCTGCCACAGTGTAATTCTAACTTCCTGGACTGCTACTATGCAGTTTTCTAGGATGTTAGAAAAAAATATAGAACCGTATGTAATACCTTACCAAAGTTCTCCTTTTCAAGCTTAAGTTATTAAATAACTTCATAATGCATTTAACTGTTCATGAATAGATTAAGGAACAGATAAAATAAGAAAAGACATATATACAGGCACATCAAAATAAAAACAAAACTATACTGAGAGGTTGCAGCTGACTGGAAACTTTTGTTTGCTTTTGAAAGTGCATCAACTTCTTTTCTGTTCTACTAAGAACATCTCAAACATTCCTACTGATGCGGTGACAAAGAGGAGATACCGGAAGCTCCCCTGGTTAGCCCTGATTTCTCTCCTGCACCGAGTTAAAGTTGAAAGCCTTCCATGGGTGCTTCCTGCTGCTGAAACACAAACTGCTGTTGGTTTTCGTCCACCTGAGGTACAATGGTGGGGTCGTCCTCGTCTTCACCAAAGTAATGTTCAATCAGATCAAAAGCCTTCTGGTAAATTTCTTGATTTTCATGGCTTTGTAGAAATTCAATTTTATCTAGACCTGTTATTCAAAGCATATATACATAAAATTGTTACTCAAGTATCAACATATATTTCAACCAAAATAACCAATCAAATAACTGGCAATGGGATCGTTATTTTTATCTAATTTTTGCACTTACTAATAGCCAACACTATGCTTTTTACTTCAAAAATGAGAGTATGGGGTAGTGCTAAGAGAAAGTACCACAGGCCTGAGGGTAAGGAGATCACTGACTCCATTCTGCTAGCTTTGTGATTTTGTCCAAATAAGTTTAGTCACTTTCTCCTTTAGTTTCTCAATCTTAAAATGCCAGTTTTAGGTTATCCACAGGAAAGCACAAAAATGAGAATCAACAAAACAAACAAAAAAAGTAAAATGTATGTAAACATAATTCTCTCAAAAAATGAACCAGAATATCAATATATAATGGAAGAGTACTACTTGTAAATCCAATGTAGCTAATGTATAATTTACAACCTAAATAAATGAAACTGAAACAGACCATTTTGATAAGAGAATCTATAGCTCAAAAGAAATATATGCATAGGTCTGGGTAATGCTGAAAATATTTTTTATTTAGAAAAACCTCTTCACTTATCCAATTGCAGGATTTATACACATAGAATAGCCCAAACTCTTCCATAATTTGGAGTCAGAATAATGACTGTTGTAAAGAAAGATTCTTAAATCACTGATTAATATTTTACAATTATGTAATGTCTTAACCAATCACATTATGTAAATTGAAATAAAAATAAAGTAATATCCCAGGTTTGGTTTAAGAATACTATATAATAAAAGCCTAATATGCTAAGTGTCCAACCGCTCATTGAATCCTTCAACCAGGGACTATGATGCACAGTGACCACCAGGGGGCAGACACTCTGGTAGGTTAGCTTGCTGCTGGGGTCCAGCTGATGGGGATTGGGCAAGACGAGCCAAACACACCCTGAAGCCCTCTCATGATCCCTCCCCAGCCCTGACCGTGTACCAGTGGGCTCTCTCACCTGGCCTGCGCCCTCTCCCAACCCGGGACCCTCAGGGGATGTCAGAGAGCTAGTTTTGGCCTGATCCCCACAAGCCAGACCAAGGGACCCCATCGGTGCACGAATCCATGCACTGGGCCTCTGATCATCATAAAGAAAAGCTAAACCCAAGTGGATAGAGCGTCAGCCTGCAGACGAAAGGGTCCCAGGTGTGATTTCAGTCAAGGGCACCTGCCTTGGTTGCAGGCTTCTCCCCAGCCTGGGCTCTGGTTGGGGTATGTGCAGGAGGCAACCAATTGATCACATCAATGTTTCTCTCTGTCTCTCCCTCTCTTTTCCACTCTCTGGAAATGTATCCTTGGGTCAGGATTTAAAAAATCATATAGGAAAGCCTGAATCATTATATAATAAAATCAACATATAATATTTAAGACAGAAGTGAATATTTAATAGAAATATATTAAAAGGAAAATAATCAACTTAGATTTATTCCTTATCCTAAAATAGATTCCGTGTGAGTTAAATTAAATGTTAAGTTAAATGAGAACAATAAGAAATATCTAGCCAAGCCCTGGAAGGTGTGGATCAGTTGCTTGGATGCCATCCCGTGGACCAAAAGGTTGCTGGTTCCGTTCCTAGTCAGGGCACATGACTGAGGTTGTGGGCTCCATCCCAGGTAAGCAGTGTGCAGGAGACAGCTGATTTTTGTTTTGTTCTCATATTGATGTTTTGCTCTCACATCAATGTTTCTCTCACTCTCCCTCTCCCTTTCTCTCTCTCTAAAAATAAATTAAAAAAAATATTTAGTCAATTAAAAAACTCACAAAATCTCTATAGAGGCAATAACTTTATGTAAATTTTGAAGGAACACAAATCTGCATGTGCACGGCAATTACATCAATGTGACGACGTTTTTAACTGACTGCTTACCATATGCTTCTTCAATGAGAGCACAGTATGGATTAATGCCCATCCCGTTCTGCTTAGGTTCTTGTTCTCCAAGGCGTAAAATATTTTCAAGTCCATTTAAAGCCACTTGGACTATCTTAGAGTCCATAACAGTCAATAGGTCACAAAGTGGTTTAATGCAGCCTAAAGCTACCAAATACCTTCAGAGTAATTAAAAAAAAAAAGTGGGGAGAAATAACATTGAAAAAGACTTAAGTATTATTTATGCAACAACATGAAAATATTCTTTAGTGAAATGTTATATAAACAATTAAGTATCCCTGTTAACTCAAAAATTAAAAGCAATTAAATATTCACTTACATAGAAACCTGAAAACATGTTTTTACTCTGCTGTTCTCATAATTAGCAATAAATGGTATTACAAATATTACAAAAATATACATAACCTGGCACATCAGCACTAAGAGGGTCAGAGGCTTGTTTTTTTTGAGGGTGGGCCTATGTCTTTTAAGGTCATATGAGCTGGTAGGTAGAAATGAGAGGGAGGAGGGGCATCTAAATAAAATTTCAGGAAGTTTCCCACAAAAATAATCAAAGCTAATGCTCCGAAACATATATTTTGTTTCAGAAGCATAGAAGCCTTGTAGGAGCAAAACAGGCCATGTTGTGAATAATTTTAATAAATAATGTTCACGAAAATTAATCATTTTTAAATGCTTTGTTCTTTACTAGTTCTTGTTAGCTTTTCCCATTTTCTATAATGTAAATAAAGTAACTGATTTGTTCACTTGACAAATAGTCCATTTAAACACAAAGGTACCTTGCTAAGCACTTTAAACATATAAACTGCATTTAACGGTCAAGATACTACTCTAAGGTACTATCCATTATTACATCCATTTTAAAAATGAAGAAACTGTGGATCAGAGAAGTCAAATGACTTTGTCACAACTTTTCTGAAGAAGCAGGATTTGGAGGCAGACTGATTTCAAAGCCCATCTACCTACTATTTGTGTTGTTAGCAAAAGAAACAAATAAACAAATAAACAAATGTCTTTCCTATTTCAATTATATTTTAAATAAATAGATATTTGAATTTGTTAGTCATTTCTATATACTAAAGTTACATGTATATGACTTTAATGATTTAAGATAAATATAATGCCCATGACAGTATATTTTGAAAATTAACATAGACTATTTTTTTTAGCTCTTTAAATTCTGATTTTTCATAGTCTGCCAACGAGAATGATGTTAATCATACTTTACATGAAAAACTAAAACCACTGTAAATAAATAATATAACTGATATAACAAACACCGACATTTCACATTAGAAATTCTTATTAGACAGAAATGTTTTAGTGTTATAAATAAAGAAAAAGTATGTATTTTTTAAATTTGTAAATATCTCATTTACATTTAAAAATCTGTATCATACTTTATTTGTTCTGGGGTGCCTCCTGATGTTGCATTAGTTATAGCCCAAGCTGCTTCTTTTCTGGTGCGAAACTCTGCTTTCTGAAGAATCTCAATCAAAACAGGAAAAATATTTGCATCTATAACTGACTGAAGAGAAAAAATTGATAGAGCAAAATCAATGCAAATATCATTTTAAATATATTAGTAAGAAAATGAATCTTGAAACTCAATGTCTTTAAAATTGCAGGCTTTTTGGAAATATTTTATTTCTAATCTTTCAACAAAAGCTCACATACTTTCTTTTTAAGACTGGAGAATATAGCCCTAACTGGTTTGGTTCAGTGGGTAGAGCATCAGCCCTCAGGCTGAAGGATCCCAGGTTTGATTTCAGTCAACAGCATGTATCTCAGTTGCAGGCTCAATCCCAGGCCTTAGGTGGGCACATGTGGGAGACAACCAATTGATGTGTCTCTTTCACATCAATCTTTCTCTCTCTCTGTCCCTCCTCCTGCCTTCCACTCTTCCTGAAAATCAATGGAAAAATATCCTGGGGTGAGAATTAACAGGAAAAAACAAACAAACAAACAAACAAACAAAAACAAAGACTGGAGAATATATTAGCAGAGTTTAAATTTTAAAGATGATAAAACATAAGGCAGATGATGGATGAGGTATTTACTGACTCAAGAGTTTAATAGGGTCCTAACAGATCATTATTAATAGTTTTGAGATCATTGTCTAACTTTTTAAAAAAATTATAAAAATCAATCCCTTTTTAAAGCCTAACCATTATATCAGGCGTATGTGGGAGACAACCACATTTATATATAATTGGGGGAGACCAAGTCAGCAGGGGAGGGCAGTTGGGGGGGCAGGCCTGCAGGGGAGAGCAGTTGCTGGGGAGACAAAGCCTGCAGGGGAGGGCAGTTGGGAGCCAGCAGTCCTAGATCGTGAGAGGGATGTCCAACCTTTCGTTTAAGCCCGATCACAGGCAGCTGGACATCTCTCAAGGGGTCCCAGATTCAAGAGGGTGTAGGCAAGGCTGAGCGACACCCCCCAATTTCGTGCACCAGGTCTCTAGTGTATATATTTAATTGCTATTCCTCATTAGAATACTACAAGTTATTATTTTTACAGGACAGGCTATGTTCTTTAAAATAATTTTCAAATAGTTTCCAATAATCTTTTTTAGTAACTCAATAAAACACATCACTGATAAAATGTTGACTTTTTTCCAATCTAATTTCTGAGACCTTCCTGTTTTCTCAGATCTGAAAGGCATTTACCTGAATCTGAGCTCTATTGCCAGCAGTAATGTTAGAAACAGTCCAACAGGCTTCCTTTCTGATTGATTCCTTTGGGTTACTCAGTAAGTGTAAGAGACAGGGTAATGCAGAGCAATTCAAAATCACCTAAAACAAAAGTTAGAAATGGAAACCGTTTTATAGAAAATAAAAAACTAAACAAAATTATACTCATAAATTATTTAGAAATACCAACACCATTCTGAAAAATTAAAAAATCCCTCTCAAAGTAAAACTTAGGCACTTGCTGTCTTCTACCGCCCCACTTTGCCAAAACCTTTCTAGTGTTGGTGTAGTGAAATGCCCTGTTTTCAATGTATTAAAATGAAAAATGAAAATAAGCAAGACACAAAATAAGTTATGTCCTTCACATTTATAAATGCACTCGGAGTTCAACTGAAATAACTATTAGAAGACAATATAGTGACTGGTCAGGATCCATCCTCTAGTTTTGCCAAATGAATTGATGGAGAAAACATAACACACACACACACATACACACACACACACACACACACACACACCAAACAGCTTGAAAGTAACTAATTCAATAACTGTTAAGAAACTTAGCATGTCAAATAAGTCTATTGGTTTCATTAAAAATTGTACTGTTCCATCCTGGCTAGTGTGACTTGGTAGGAGCATCGTTTTGTATAATGAAAGATTTTAAGTTCGATTCCAATCAGAACATGTATAGGAGGCAACCAATCAATGTTCTCTCCTACATCAATATTTCTCTCTCTCTCTCTCTCTCTCTCTCTCTCTCTCTCTCTCTCTCTCTCTCTCTCTTCCCCCTTTCACCTCTCTCTAAAATAAATAAACAGCCCTAGCCAGTGTGGCTCAGTGGATAGAGTGTCAGCCATAGACTAAATGGTCCCAGATTCGATTCCCATCAAGGGCACATATCTTGGTTGCGGGATCAATCCCCAGTAGGGGGCATGCATGCAGAAGGCAGCAGATCAATGATTCTCTCTCATCATTGATGTTTCTCTCTCCCTCTCCCTTCCTTTCTGAAATCAATAAAAATGTTTTTAAATTTTCACACTTTTCTTTTGTAAAGAAGTATATTCTGCTATGTTTTTTTACATTCCTTAGTAACTATCAATTACTAAGGATCATTATTTCATAATTAAGGTATATAAATAGAACTTTTAGAGATTAAAATGAAAACAAAACACATAAATTAGAAAATGTTTACTATATGGTGGCAAACAAAACAGAATAATGTGTTACAGAATTGAAGTTTCTAGAAAGACTCTCTATACAAGATCTGACATCAATCTTGATATCACACTTTTTTTGATATCTCACACACATAGTTAATTACCAATTCAGAAAGTGTTTCTTTTCTGTCTGTCATTCTCATAATGTAGGTATTCAATCCTGTATAATAAAAGGCTAATATGCAAATTTTCCCCTCTGGAGTTCAACAGATCTGGAGTTTGACTGCTGGCTATGACATGCACTGATCACCAGGGGGGCGGCATGAAACAAGGGAAGGCCCCAGCCAGCAGCTGGAAGGCCCCAATAGGCTCTGATCACTGGTCAGGCCTAGGACCCTACCTATGCACAAATTTCGTGCACCAGGCCTCTAGTCAGTATATTGATTATTTATAATCAATCATCCTCTCACTAACAGTTTCTTCTCCAGTCAAGTTTAATGCCTCTTAAACATACCTTCATACATACCTGGCACATAAATCTCTTCTAGTCTACTATGTCCTCTACTTTTAAGATCTAGCTTTTATTCCAACTCTGTGGAATCCATGATGATTTCTTAGTACACTGATTTCTTCTTTAAACTTTTTAGCATTTACTGACCAATCAGCTCTTAGAAAACATATACTACCTAGGGTAATTTATGTTGTTTTAATATTTTTTTTCTCCAATTGAATTGAAAATCCCTCAAGAGCCTAATTCCTATCATGTACTTCTTCATATTGATATAGCTCTATGATAGTACTTTCACACAGATATATTTGAGTCTGATCACTTATTATCAAGAATATGCTTACATTATAGATGCCTATATAATTGTTAGTTTATCCTATTGAAAAGTCTGAACTCACCTGTGTTTGAATATCATCACCAGTCACAATGTTACCAACTGCTCTTAATGCAGGTGATACAACTTTATAATCATTGTGCCTAAAATAATAAAAACATTAACTTACACACTACACAAGAATTTAAAATTTACAGGAATTTGTAAAAATAGTACCCCCAAAATTCTCATACTCTTTACCCAGAGAATCCATTCAAGTTTTCACTAACTATACCATAATTATCTTCATAATAAAGAATCTAATCCAGAATCATGTGGTATACTCAGCTGTTAACCTCCTTTAATTAAAAACAATATTTAATTTTTCCTTGATTTTCTTGATCTTGACCTTTTTTATGAAACAAGCCAGTTATTTGGTTTTGTCCAATGTTTCCTCATGATTAAGACACAAGTTATATACTTTGGCTGGGATAACACAAATGCTACAGTCTTTTATTACATAGTTTTGGATAGCATATGGTATCTGTTTTCTCCATTATAGTGGCACTGAACTCTGCTTGCTTAATTAAGATGGTGCCTGCTATATTTCTCCATTTTGACAATACTATTTTTCCTTTTATAATTCAAATTTTGTGAGGAAATACTTATAGGCTATGTAAAAGCCCATCCTTTAGTGCACTTCACCAATAGTTTTAGCATCTCTTGATGCTTAGTGTCTGCATTATTAATAATTATTAGTATTATTGCAAATTATAATTTTCTAATATTATCATTTCAAACACATGCCTTTTCCATCTATTGACATATGTAATTATTTTAGTGGGGACTCATGGATTCATATTTTATTCAGTAAGTTCTAATATATTACTATGAATTTATTTCAATGTTCAGATCATCCCAGGTTTGAACAGTATGAGTCCCTTTAAATGGACTTCCGTGTTCTTTTAACATTTATGTATTCGTTGAGCAGTCATTACTTTCTGAGTATATCTTGTTTTTTATCAGTCTCAGCCTTGGAATCAGCTATTTCTCCAAGAATCCTGGTTCCTGTTAAGGAAGAGCAGTGTTTAAAAACCTGGGCACTTGGTGAACTTAACTAACAAGCATAAATGTGTCACAGCTCCCAAGCCCTTTTAAGAGAGAGCATGTGTGTGTGTGTGCGCGCATGCGCACACACATACACACACATACATACATGCAATTACATATACTAGTATATTTGCTTCTAGAGTCCATCTCCAATTCTAATTTAGTATCACACAAGATTTTTCTGGCTTTCTTCCTTTCCATTTAAAAGTCCATTCTCTGAGAATAAGATAGTTCCCGTTATCAGAATTCCCCTGTGCAGGACAATCTCCTGATGTAGCTAGGCTGCTATGCCACAGGGGGCTGGCTCCCCCTGCTCCAGCCTGGGTGTCTGTTCCATTCTAGTTGGTGCCAAACTCAAGCATGCGCCCTGACGTCCCCACGGGACCTGCCTGCCCACCTTCTTCATGGTGGAGCCACGCCCTATCAGACCTCTCTTCTTTCTGCCATCTACCTTGTTTGGGCTTACCTAGTGGCTTTTTGACTGAAGAATAAAGGAAAAAAGATAATACATGTTTTAAAAGAAAGAAATGAAAAATTATTACATTTTTAAAATAAGTTCTCTTAGAAGTTTTTAACTTCCTTGGATCAAAAATCTGTTCTTGCCCTGACTGGTTTGGCTCAGTGGATAGAGTGTCAGCCTGTGGACTGAAAGATCCCAGGTTCGATCCAGGTCAAGGGCATGTACCTTGGTTGCGGGCACATCCCCAGTAAGGAGTATGCAGGAGGCAGCTGATTGATGTTTCTCTCTCATCAATGTTTCTAACTCTCTATCCCTCTCCCTTTCTCTCTGTAAAAATCAATTTTATATATATATATATATATATATATATATATATATATATATATATAGCACAGAGAAACATATTATCTTTAATACAAGTGAAATACCAAATAATTTTCACTACATGATCTTTTACACAGACTAATAAATGTAATGAACAATTAACTAAATCATTCATTCTGGGAGAGCAGGAACTACGTTCTCTACTCAATATCTTAGGTAACAGGCATTTCATACATACTTGTTGAATTAAGTACCTCTCTTTCATTAAGATCTTAAAACTAATGAAATTCATTAACAAAATGAATAGTCTCAACTAGGAGATATAAGACACAAGTTTAAGGGTCAACTTTTCAATATTATAGCTATTCTGCAAAGTGGGATTATAGTAGTTTTTCAACCCTTCCCATAGATGATGATTCTCGAGATGTTTAAGAGACCATTACTCTAACTGCTAATCATGTAATCATTAATTATAAATTATAGTTACATCAAAAGTTCCACCAATCTTCGACAGACTCCAGAATCGATGACTGCTTGAATTTTATCGTTGGGTCCATCAGAGAGATAAGAAAGGGCCCAACACACATCTGCTAAGACATCTGAGTCACTGCTAAACAACAATCGTGACAGGACATTTAAGCAAGGTGAAATCTGTTAGGGAAGAAAGAGGCAATGTTTAAAATTTTTCTCTACCTAAAATCAAGTTTCTTTGGGAAAATATAGAAATTTGTTTTAAAATTAACATTTAATAATAGAGAAATTAAACATTCTATTGTTTTAAAATTATGATCAGTTATAAACATAACTCTGATTATGACCCCTATCAATCTTATACTGAATAAGATTTAAAGTTTTTTAAAATAATGAAATACGTATTTGGGATCCTCTGTCTATGTTTAAATCATACACAAACACCCCCCCCCCCAAACATGGCACATTAAAACTGAGAGAAGTAAAACTATTCCTGTTAAGTTTTTAAAGCAATGATCATGGAATATGATCCAACTTAAATGAATCCCACTTTACTTACTACATATACATTATTGGAAGTATGCATAATAATCAGTTAAAAAGTAAAAGTGTAAAAAATGCAAAAAGAGGTCTGCAAGATTTTTTAATGGAAGTCACTAATAAACTACATTTCTAAATGTACTGTAACCCTACATCTTCAATTAAAAGAACACATAAGATAATAGAGATTTTTAATCCTGCTAGCATAAAACTAAAACTAATTAGCTGTGAGGTGAGCAAGTCACTTCATCTCTCCGAGACTCAGTTTTCAAATCTGTGAAACAAAGAGGCTGAATTAGATAAATTCTATGATCCTTCCTCTCAAATTAGAGAGACCTAGGTTCAAGCACTGTTCACCAGCTGTGTGACCCTGGGCAAATAACCCGATACCTCTAAACGCCAAATTCTTCACGTATAAACCAGGATAATACAATATCGTTAAATGAGTAAGAATGCGTATAACATCTTAGAACAATGCCTGGCATACAGTAAGCACTGAGATGTTGGGGTTTTTATTGCCATACTCAGTATTGATTCTATTTTCCTTGGAAGTTTGTTTTGTGTGTGTGTGTGTGTGTGTGTGTGTGTGTGTGTGTGTGTGTGTGTGTTTAAAATCAGCAACCTAACATCTCTTAGTCTCTCTTCTCAGATAAGAGTTCTATGTTAAATGCCACAAATAAAAAGCGATGACAGCTTTTTCACATTCTAACAGTGTAGGCTGATGTTTTCTTCACCTCTATTTTAAATACTGCGAGTACATTCACTATAATCATCTGAAAACACTTATCTTCCCTGCTGGGACCTTCCTGTAAGTATGACCCTAGGACCCGGGAACAGAAATCAGTTCACTTACAAAACAGACATGTTCATCTGTAAGTTAGGAAACAGAGTCTGAACAATTGGATCCTACCCCAACAACCATGCCTTCACCCTTGCCAACCACTTCCTCTTCCTGTGTCAATCAGTTCTTAAAAGCAACTGCAAACTTTTAAATTAAAAAAACTAGTGTAACTGATATATCTTTTTACTTATGGAAAAAACAGATTTCTATTTTAAGAGAGCAAAATAAATACATTTCTGCTCCACCATTTTCTCACAAACAAGGAGATAGAGAAATACAGGGAATTAGTCAAGTAGATATTATATAATGTTGTAGGCCAGAGGGTCTTAGAGTGGGGTTTATGGACCCCTTAAAACATTTGAGAGTCTTTTATGCCAAAAAATGTTTCACAATTATACTAACACATAACTGGTCTTTTTCATTTTGTTAACATTTGCATTAAAGGTACAAAAGCAATGGTGGGTAAAACTATCAGCACCTTAGCACAAATCAAGGCAGTGGTACAAAATGTACCATAGATATTTGTATTTTTCATCTCCATACATGCAGTTAAAAGAGGGAAAGGTGCCCTAGCTGTGTTGCTAAGTGGTTAGAGCATCAGCCCTCACATCATAGGATCACTTATTGGATTCTGAGGTAAAGGGTATGTACCTGGCTTGTATGTTCTATCCCCAACCCTGGTCAGGGAGCCTGCAGAATGCAACCAATCAATGTCTCTCTCACATCCATGTTTCTCTTTCTCTCTCTCTTTCTCTCTCCCTTCTTTCTTCCCTCTTTTCCTTCCTCCCTCCCTTCCACTCTAGAAATCAATGGAAAAAATATCCACTCATCTACTGATGGACACTTGGACTACTTCCAGATCTTAGCTATTGTAGATAACACTGCTATGAACATAGGGCTGCATATATTCCTTGTGGTTGGTGTTTCAGGATTCTTAGAATATAGTCCCAGAAGTGGGATCACTAAGTCAAATGGCAGTTTCATTTTTTATTTTTTGAGGAAACTCCACACTGTTTTTCATAGTGGCTGTACAATTTTGCTGAGTTAAATAAGCCAGTCAGAGAAAGACAAATGCCACATGACCTCATTTATATGTGGAATCTAATGAACAAAAGAAACTGATGAACAAAATAGAACCAGACAAGGAAGCAGGAAATAGGTTGATGAATCTCAAAGGGAAGGGTGTGCAGGAAGAGATTAACCAAAGAAGTTACATGCATAACCCATGGACACAGACAACAGGTGGTGGAGGCCTGAGGAGGCAGTGAGAGCAGGGAGGAGGGAGTCAATGGGGGGTAACGGGGGACATCGGCAATGCTTTCAACAATAAAGATAAACAGAAAAAAAAGAAACATATAACCAAAGATAATTGTTTGATCTACATTTTGAGATGAAATATGGAATTCAAAAGGTGTAAGGTGGTATCCCAATAATCTACCCACATTCTACCTTTCTAACAACATCCTACTGAAGACAATACAACTGGGATTGGGAATTTACAAATAATCTATTGTTTTAGCAGAATATTAGTAGATGGAGAAAAAATATTCTAACACAGTACAATGTGAAAGCATAAGCCACTCTGGACCAGTTAATTTTATAACAGTGGACCTGAATGAATTATCTTAGTCTTGTGTGGGGCTCCAATTTCCTAAATGACTAGAAGTAGACTAGAAAGTTTCTAAAGTCAACTCTAAGATATGTAAACATCGGTGACAGTGGTTGCCTGAGGAGAGGCAATCATGGGTGTGGTAGGGGTAGAAAGGAAAACTTCCTTTTTACTATATCTCTTGATTTTGTATATGTGCAAACATTGTCTAATCAATAAGAAAACTAACTATTAAAATAAAAATAATTTTCATTCAATCTCTAAAAACCTATTAAAAGGAGAATTAAAAGTTTATATAGACAGATTCCTTAATTTGTGTATTTTACTCATACCTTACTAAAGTTTGGAGGAGGGTTTTTGCCTCTACATAAATTTGAGAGGGCCCAAACAGCATTTCTGGTTGTTGTAAGTCTGTTTGAATTTGTTAATAACCTGCCAAGGTGGGGAAAAAAAACAAAAGGAATTGTCACTTTACTTTCATTTTTCCTCTTTATTTTCTATCATAACATAAAAATTCTCAATATCTACACTAATAAAAGAGAAACATGCAAATTGACCATCACTCCACTAGGCCCACTAGCCAAACAGGAGAGAATATGCAAATTAGAAGGACAAAGATGGTGGGTGCCCAGCTGCTCCAGGTGCGAAGTGGCCAGCTGAGGCAGGATGCCTGCTATGAAAGGGAGGGAAGGAGTGGTGGAGGGGAGGGAGGGTAAAGGGATCTACAGAAGCGTTACTCCTCTGCGAAAATGAAGATGCGACTCCAGCAAAGATGAAGATGCAGATTCCAGCGAAGATGGCAGACTCCAAATGGAGTCTGCAGCAAAGACAAAGGCAGCAGACTCTGGCTGGAGTCTGCAGTGAAGACGAAGATGGCAGTCTCTAGCCGGAGTCTGCAGTGAAGACTAAGATGGCAGACTCCAGCCAGAGTCTGCAGGGAAGACAGCAGACTCTGGTTGGAGTCTGCAGTGAAGATGAAGATGGCAGACTCCGGCCAGAGTCTGCAGTGGAGATGAAGATGGCAGACTCTGGCCGGAGCCTGCAGCAAAGACGATGAAGGCAGACGCTGGCCGGAGTCTGTGCAGCCAAGGCGGCAGACTCTGCCGGAGCAAAGGCCTGGACCCGGGTGCCGGAGGAAAACCAGTGCTGGAAGCCAAGGGAAGGAAGGCCTGTTACATGCAACTCTCTGTGCAGCGGGCCTCTAGTACTTTATAAGGATTTCAAAATGAGCTGGTAAAATAGGAAAAGATAGTTTTTCAAATTCATTATATTTCCAAAAACAAAAGTAAACATAGCATTGCTCTATTTTTAAATTTTTGAATCTATGATCTAAGTGGATTCTTACAAGACATAAAACATGTTCAGAATAAATGGTGCCATAGGAACTTAATTTACTTGTTTCTTTATACTTTGCAAAGAGTATTAGATTACTTTTCTTAAACTATGAATATACATTATACAAATTCAAGAAGCAAGGAATATGGGATCCAATTGAATGAAGATAAGGTATTGAGAAGAGATATTGTGTGTGTGTGTGTGTGTGTGTGTGTGTGTGTGTGTGTGTGTATTTTAACAAATGGTCCTTCTTTGCTAGAAATATGTTTCTTTAAAAAATTCCTATTCTGCAGTGACATCAGCAAAAATGGTGGAAAGGAAACTTTGGGGTTGGTATCTTCCCAAAAATATGAAAGAAAAAAAACCCCACAAACTTACAAATCTTGTCAAATCAACTTTATCCTAACTCTCAAAGGCAGTCAGAAGTTTACAATAACAAAGAAAAATTTTAACCGGGAAAGAGCTGAGATGTAGCAGGAGAGCTTTCTAGCAGTATAATTTACCCTTGCCCAATCCCCTCCCCAGGCTGGCAGCAGCCTTGGATACAAAATCTGGAGTTCTCGGTTCCAAAAGAAGCTATGGAGACTTTGTTTTCAAGGAATTGTACTTGCCTGTTTTGACCTGTATGGGTGCTCTCTGAATAACTAATGAAAGATACTTACCTTTGACTAATTAGATAATCTCTCCTTAACATCAATAGCTAATTTCTCATTTAAAAAACCCATAGAAGTCAGCCTGGCCGACGTGGCTCAGTGGTTGAGTGTAGACCTATACATATATTCTATTTCTGGACTCCCTATTCTGCAGTGACATCAGCTCAATCCCCAGTGTGGGATGTGGAGGAGACAGCTGATCAATGTTTCTCATCATTGATGTTTCTATTTCCCTTCTTCTCTGAAATCAGTAAAGATATATTATGAAACAAAAACCATAGAGGTCAGAGTCAATGCAATTAAATATTTAAAATACTAAAAGAAAAAAACTGTCAACCAAGAATTGCTATCTCCAGCAAAATTATTTTTAAAAAATAAGGAGAAAGCAAATGATACCCAGAAAAACAAAAGCGGAAGAAATTTATCACTAATAGATCTGCTTTGCAAGAGTAAAAGAATTTATATAGGTTGAGCTGAAACCGGTTTGGCTCAGTGGTAGAGCACCGGTCTGTGGACTGAAAGGTTCTGGGTTCGATTCTGGTCAAGGGCATGTACACTGGTTGTGGGCACATCCCCAGTGGGGGGTGTGCAGGAGGCAGCTGGTCGATGTTTCTCTCTCATCGACGTTTCTAGCTCTCTAACTCTCTCCGTTCCTCTCGTAAAATATCAATAAAATATATTTTTTTTAAAAAAGAATTTATATAGGTTGAAATGAAAGGACAATAAACAATAACTCAAAACCATAGGTAGAAATAAATAACACTGCTAAAAATAATTACATAAATATAAAAGGATGTATTATTGTATTTTTGGTTTGTAATTTTTCTTTATTTCTATATAAATTAAAGACAAATACATAAAGCAATAATTATAAATCTGTATTAATGGAACACAATTTGTGACAATAACAACTTAAAGGAGGTAGGACAGAAATATATGGGAGTTTTATATAATACTAGAGGCCAGATGCACAAAATTCGTGTGTGGAGGGGTCCCTCAGCTGGCCTGAACCCTCTTCAATCCAGGATCCCTCACACAATCCAGAACCATTGGCTCCTAACCACTCACCTGCCTGCCTGCCTAATGCCCCCAACTGCCCTCCCCTGACAACCTGGTCACCCCCAACTACCCTCCCCTGCCGGCCTGGTTGTCCCAAGCTGCCTTCCCCTGCCAGCCTGATTGCCCCAACTACCTCTGCCTAGGCCCTCACCACCATGGCTTTGTCTGGAAGGAAGTCAGACATCTGGAAGATGGCTGGTCTACCCAGTCTAATTAGTATATTATCCTTTTATTAGTATAGATAGATTATATAGGATCGGATTGCTTAAATAGGAGGGAGGGGACCCTTTTTTCAGCAGGAGGAGATACTCCTGCCAAACAAAAATGCATAACCCCTATATCTGAACTGATAGCCAGCCATATGCACTATATTGCCAAACCGGTTATTAAAAAATGGAACCGATTTCTTACAACTTATACCAAACAGCTGTTGCCCCTAAACTCCTCCTCAGCCCCCACCTTAGGTTCTGCCTTCACAGTTCACCCAGATTAGGTTCTGAATGGTCAATTTCTATGCCAAGTAGGTGACAAAAGCTCTGCCTCCTAGGCAGCCATTGGCTCCTCGCAGTTCACCCAGATTTGGTTCTGATTGGTCGATTTCTATGCCAATCAACCTCCTAGACAGCCATTGGCTCCTCTGGGAAATCCATATTGGCCCCGCTTTTTTAAAATTAATTTAATAAATCTTTATTGTTCAGATTATTACAATTGTTTCTCCTTTTTCCCTCCATAGCTCCCCTCCACCCAGTTCCCACCCCACCCTCTGCCCTTACCTCCCCCTTGCTGTCCTCATTCATAGGTGTACGATTTTTGTCCAGTCTCTTCCTGCACCCCCTATAACCCTTCCCTCCTGAGAATTATCAGTCCACTCCTTTTCTATGCCCCCGATTCTATTATGTTCACCAGATTATTCTGTTCCTCAGATTTTTAATTCACTTGATTTTTTTTAGGTTCACTTGTTGAGCATCAACCTATGAACCAGGAGGCCAAGATTCAGTTCCCAGTTGGAGCACATACCCGGGTTGTGGGCTGGATTCCCAGTGGGAGGCATGCAGGAGGCAGCCAATCAATGATTCTCTATCATCACTGATATTTCCCTCTCTCTCCCTCTCCCTTCCTCTCTCTCTAAAATCAATAAAAATATTTTTTAAAAAACAACAACTGTATTACATCTGCACAATGGAATACTACACTGCTATAAAAAAAGAAGGAACTTTTACCATTTGTAAAAGCATGAATGGACCTGGAGAGTATTATGCTAAGCAAAATAAGCCAGTCAGAGAAAGATACATATCACATGCTCTCAATCATATATGGGATATAATGAACAATGTAAACTGTAGAATAAAAATAGATCCAGAGACTAAGAAATACTGAACAGACCATCCAAACTCAGAGAGAAGGCGGGGTGGCGGGGTAAGAGATATTAATTAGCATAACCAACGATCACAGACACTGAGGCAATGGGAGGCTTGTCCTGGGGGACAAGGAGGGGGGGGGGGTAGGGCGGGGTAAATTGGAGAAAAGGGAGACATATGTAATACTTTAAACAATAAAAGAAACATAAACAAAATAAAATAAAAATACTACTATATACCCTTTTATTGTAGAGTACCGTAATTATTTAACACAGTAAGCATCAAGTACACAATGACCACTGTGAAGTACGGATTAAGAAAACATGCTAGTAAAAGACATATGATACAACTAAAAAACTTTTTCTAATGCTTACAAGCTATTACAGGCATGGTTAAACACAGTCAAATTTAAAAACATTACTTAAAAACTTAATTATAGGTACATAAAAATGTAATTATAGTTTCTTTTCCAAAAGCAGTATTACTTCAATTGTGACTAATTTAAAGTACTTACTCTAAAAGAGGTGGAAGTATTTCACAGTTCAAAACAAAATCTCTGCATTCTGCATTGTCACCAGCAATATTACCGAGTGCCCAAACAGCCTCAGAAAAAGAAAAATATTCTGTTATAACAATATCTTAAATAAGATGCTCCCTCTTAACATGAGGTTTAGTACAGAAGGAACAAAGTTTTCCAGATGTTAAAAAATAAATGCTAATGCCCTAGCTGGGTTGGCTCAGTGAATAGAGTATCAGGGTTCCATTCCAGTCCAGGGCACATACCTGGGTTGCAGGCTTAATCCCCTGTGCAGGAGGCAACCAATCAATGTGTCTCACATTGATGTTTTTCTCTCTCTGTCTCTCCTCTTTCCTTGTACTCTCTCTAAAAAAAAAAAAAACCATGGAAAAATATCCTTGGGTGAGGACTAACAAAAAATTTTAAAATGCTAGTAGGACAATAAGAAAACCTTTAAAAGCATTATTTAATCAAACTGAAGGACAGTACATTTTTAAATTTTTGCTTAAGTACTACTGAAACATTTATAAAGAAATACCAAATATTTTGTCTCGAGACAAAATATATCTATTTAGTGAATTTTCCAATTACGTGTACTAGAAGTTTGCTCCTTTTACAGGAATTTGTAAAAGAAGGGAAAGTCAAAGCATAGCAAGTTAGGTAAAGCTAGTAAGAGAAATAGCTTGGACTGATCCTTGACATAAGTGTAGAATCAGTCCAGGTTCAATATATTTTTTATATAAATGGCAGTAAGAGATCAAATTCTTCATTTGTTAAATCTCCATCAGATGAGACAGTATGCAAATGTGAACTGTCATTTTATTATAGTCTCATACCCCCACAGGGGAGCGCCACTCAGCCGGAAGCTGGGCCACGGCTGGCGAGCGCAGCAGCGGTGGCGGGAATGTTGTAGACGGGCCTCCAGTTTTATTATATTCTCATTCCAAATTCTTCATATGAGCACAAAAGTAGATGTAAGTTACTTTTTCAATTGGGAAAATTTTACAGTTAAGGTTTAAAAGCATGAGTTAATATCTTTAACATCTACGTTAGACCTAAGTTTGTGTATATGTTTTTAAGAAAACTTTTTAAATAATGACATTTTCTCTCTGTGAAGTCTAATATTCTGTTGATGAGGATATCAATTGGTATAACTTTTTGGGGATCAACTTTGAAATATGAAATAAAAACTCTAAAAAGTTTTCTATTGACAGGGTAAAGTCATTTTTCCCTAATAAAATAATTATGAGGCACATGAAAACTAATATGTAATGTTATTATCACAATATTAATGCTAACAAACTAGAAATAACTCCAATATATAATTGAAAAGTAGGTAAATTATAATACATACTTGAATCAGTAAAATTTTCTTTGAATATAATTAATTCCATAAGAATAAGCTCCCATTAGAAGGAACATAAAAATATATATGTGATCATTTTGCATTAAAAGGATTTAAAACAAAATACCAAGACATTTTATTTTATTTGGGTAATACACATTTTATGTTTTAAATTTTCCTCATACAACAACTATGAGAATTAATAAAGTTTACTTTAAAATGGTTCTATTCTAAATCATGTAATGTTTTTAAAAAGAAAAAGCAGGCCTGACCAGTGTGGCTCAGGGCTTGAGCATTAACCGAGGAACCAAGAGGTCAAGGGTTCGGTTCCCAGTCAGGTTGCAGGCTCAATCCCCAGTAAGGGGTTTGCAGATGGCAGCCAATTCCTCTCCCTTACTCTCTCTCTAAAAATTATATAAAACATTTACTTTTAAAAAAGAAACAACAAAATAATATATGTTCTTGCAAAGAATAAGGAGTCAGAGCAGGTTTAAAATTTGGTTCAGCCATTCACTGTGACTTTAGGTAAGTTACTTAACTTTCTGGGTCTCAGTATGCTCTTTTATAAATGGGTATAGTACTTTCTTATAGCTGAGATCACATTTATAAATAATCAGGATGATGCCCGAGATAGTTAATTTTTCTTTCCAATTTGACATGAAGGAAAATAATTGTATTTTAACAAATGCAATACACAGGAAATTTAGTAAAAATAAATTTCAAATCATAATCAGCAGTAGTACTTTCATGAGAAAATAAAAAATCTAATAAATATAACAGCTCAAATTGATACTTACCTGTTCTTGAACATCTTCATGCTCTGAAGTTAGAAGTTTGATAAAAATTGGAACAGCCCCTGTTTCAATCACTACCTTGGTATGCAGAAAAGTTCCAGACGCTATATTAGTTAATGCCCATGCAGCCTCAAACTACAGAAAAATAAAAGTAGAGTAAATGAAAACACCAAAGAAATGTAAGAAACAGAAAGAATGGAAGAAGAGTAAAAGTAAAGACTTAGTGGATCAAGTCTGAGATATGGACAGCCTTACATTTAATAAGATTAAATTTTAAACCAGATTTCACAGAAAAAAAATAAACTTTAATTTTAAAAAATGAACTCTCAATCTGGGAAAACAGGAACTGAGACGAATATAATAAAAATTTACAACTAATGACCATAAGTGAACACATTTGAATTTATAATTCACAAAATTCTTAATGTCTATTAGAGAGCCAGATGTTCTAAAGCGAGTTTAAATTTAATGACACACTAATTAATAGAAAAACCCTATATAATAAAGGGTAATATGCAAATTGACCCTAACAGCAGAACGACCATAACCACCACTTGACCAGTCACTATGAGGCGCCCTGACTACCTCTCGGTCCCTTCCCCAGCCGCAGGCTCAGATCGCCGGGTGCAAACGGGGAGCCAGGGGTGGGGGGCGGCAGAGGGTGTGGTCAGCTGCGCCGGCAGCAGGGGAAGACGGCCCTGATGGCAGGTCAGGCCTAGGGACACACCCACCATAAATTCCGTGCACCTGGCCTCAAGTATATTTATGAAAACTTGGAACTATAAAAGGTAGTTTTGTTTCCCTAGTGATCATCTAGTTCCAACCTCCTTCCTTAAGAAATAAGATAATCAGAAGCCCAGTGACTTAGGTGAATGTCGCAGGTTAACGAGCTCACTACTAGCAGGGCCACAGGCAGGACCCGTGGTGGTGGTGGTACGCTTTTAAGCAGCAGAGCCTCTGAGAAGTCAGTTCAATCAAGTCACTCAGAATCTGTATATACTTACATGTGATGGGTTTATAACAAAAGCAACTGAGAAAATTCAGTCCATGTCTCCCAAACAAAAAATTAAGTGACCTGCAAATCCACAGGCAAACCAAGGAGTAACAAGTAAGTTATGAGGAGTGACTTTAAAAACTTTTCCCCAAATTACTAACAGTTCCTAGAAGACAATCATGACGATGGCAAGACAAGTGACACCACCTTTTCCTTTCATTGCCAAGTATTCACGGAAGCTGACAATACATTCAGTATTGCAGAAGCTGCTTCCACTAGAAAATTTCACCATGTCATTTCTAGAAAGCAATTAAGAACAAAAACTATAGAACTCACTTGTAAAGTGCAATTTTCATTTCTCTCAAGAAATTTCACAAATCTCTGTACAACTCCTGGTTTCTGTATAACTTGATCAATTGGTGGATTAGGTTCTAAAAATAAAAAATAAGTTATTACATAGACAAAAGGACACAATGATCTGGTGTCTGTGTCAATTAACAGGCACACAAAATAATTCTTTCTTAGCTTTCACTGACCAAGTTTAAAATTCTAGCTGGATATCATTGAAGAAAACAAATTTCTTATAATTGCAATGTTTACTGCAAAGCAAATTCTTTTTCAATAACTAATAATAAGAAAATTTATAAAAAGGGAGGTGAGGGAAGGTGGGAGTGGGCAGAGGGGGGATAAATAGGGACAGAAAGAGACCATGCTTGGGCAATGGGTGCACGAAGCAGTGTGCTGAGGATGCTTTATTGAGTTGTACACCTGAAACCTGTATGGTCTTGTGAACCAATACCCCCCCCCCCAATAAAATCAACTGTATAAATATAAAAAAATAGATAACTGAATAAATGTATGTGTACAAATATTTAAATTTCATTAAGTTGAAGGCTATTAAGGAGGTTCCCTTTACAACAGGGGAGCTACTGTAATCCAATACTCAAAATACCAACTGAGAAATAATGTTCCCGCTAATTCTTTATAACCATACCCAAATTTCCAGGAATGTCTCCATATTAGCTATGAATTGCCTAATGTCTCATTTTCTCATGGTACTATTTATTATTTACATAAGTGCTATTGGACTATCTAGAATTCTTGATAAATTTGCATGAAATGCTTTTGAGAATCATAAAATCCTCAAGAAATTTTAAAACAAAGACATTCCAAATTAAAATAGACATATTTCAGTTATTCCAATCGAAGTACCACGACCTCTTTCTTCTCCCTTGCTTCAGACCCTAGGTTTCTCCGGGAGCTCCTCTGTTGATGCTTCTTTGGGTTGGTTTTCTGCCTGTTATCTATTCTCTTTCTAGAAAATTTACCTGTTAATTCAACTGTCACTTGTGATTCTCAGATGTGATCATCCACAAATCTAACCCCCATAACTGAATTCTTCTCTCTTAGATTCTAGACCAAATTTTAAGTGTCTTTTGCCCCATTTTTTTATTTCCAACTTCTATAAAATGTAGCATAACCAAAGCCAAACTCATAATTAATATCAATACTTATACCTTCTTCCTTGCCTTGTACCCACTATCCAAATGTGTTTATTACTTAGTAATCTGTCCACCTATTCTTCACAAAATAAAAAAAAAACCTCATTTCCACTTTTGACTCTTCCTTTTCTTCTTAATTCTGGTGTTTGGCTGAATTTCCAATTATAAATAAGTCATATATACTTATTAAAATATTGTGTTTAATCAGTAGAATAAAGTATAGCCATAAAAGAGCTGTATAAATCCTGTCATGATATAGAAAATACTCTATTATTATGTTGTAAATCTTAGAAATTATGTTCTCAACTGTTAAGAAAGGTTTATTTAGAAATGGACTTCTTTCTCCCTTCTCTTTTTTTTTTCTACAAATTTGCTGTCTTTTCATTTGTTCAAAAACTACTTTATTTCTGCAAAGTTAGTAAAGCCATAAATATAAAGTTTTGTTTGAATGTTCTAAATGAACAGTCTAAATTCTTCAAAATGTAAATTCTAGACCCTAGTTTAAACTATCCTTATAGCTATAAAAAATCAACAGGATAAAACAATACATATTATTAATATGTTTACCCTCTTTAAAAATTAAAACAAAATTATATGGTGATAGTTACCACCTTCACCTCACTAGTTTTTTTCTCTTATTAAAAAAATTCTAAATTTACTCTCCTATTTTTTTTAAAGGGACAAAAACCTTGTCTTGCTCTTTTTATTGGAGGGGAGAGAAAGGAGAAGTTGACAAAAGGAAGAACGCACAGTGTTTTCTGGTTATAGGGTGAGAAATGTGGGTATTGAGACTGTCATTTATAGCTAAATGTATAGAGAAATAAGTACATGGATAAATAGACATAATAGATATAGATATGATATAGATAGATAGATAGATAGATAGATAGATAGATAAGTATGTAGAGAGATAGATATTTAAGAACATAAATATGGTCTCTTCCTGGAAAATAACTTTATTGTTACTTTCATAAAATGAAAGCAATTAAAGTGCAGTTGGATCATCAGCTAATCTAACCTGTATCATGAACTACTATTAACTCTTACATTGGTAATATATTGACAGAATAATAGCCTATATTATCTTAAAAGATGATCAACTATTACAGAGAAGACTTTAGTCAATATGGCAATCCTATCCCATATAATAAAAGCCCAGCGACCAAACTGCAGAAAGACCAGAACAACTGGTCGACCAGTCGCTATGATGCACACTGACCACCAGTGGGCAGACGCTCAACACAAGAGCTGCCCACTGATGATCAGTGAGCTCCCACAGTGGGAGTGCCACTGAGAGGGCAGGTCCAAAGCTGCTCGGCTGACTGGAATGAGCGGCTGCTCCCACAGCAGGCCGATCCCCACAGGCCACGCCCCCCACCAGTGCACAAATCCCATGTACCAGGTCTCTAGTCTATCCTGTATAATAAAGAGGTAATATGCAAATTGACCCTCACACCCTCGCACAAGACAGCTGCCCCCATGGGGTCAAAGATGGCCACCACAAGATGGCCTACAGGGGAGGGCAGCTGGGGGAAACCAGGCCAGCAGGGGAAGGCAGTTGGGGGCAACAGGCCCAGCAGGGGAGGGCAGTTGGGAATGATCACACCGGCAGGTGAGGGCAGCTTGGGGCAATAGGGCTGGCAGGGGAGCAGTTAGGCATCGATTAGGCTAGCAGGGGAGTGGTTAGAGGGTGATCAGGCTGGCAGGCAGGTGAGCAGTTGGGAGCCAACAGTCCCGGATTGTGAGAGGGATGCCCAACTTCTGGTTTAGGCCTGATCCCTGTGGCAGTCGGATATCCCCCAAGGGGTCCCAGGATGGAGAGGGTGGAAGCTGGGCTGAGAGACACCACTCAGTGCACGAGTTTTGTGCACTGGGCCTCTAGTATGTTGTGTGTGTGTGTGTGTATCCAAGCGACCAAACAACCAAATGACTGAACAACCGGTCAACTAGTCACTATGATGTGCACTGACCACGAGGGGACAAATGCTTAACACATTTGCCCCCTGGTGGTCAATGCGTTTCCAGAGCCAACCTCCTGTGGCACCTCTCCCTGGCTGGTCAACCTCCCACAGCCCCTCTGCCCGGCCAACCTTGTCCAGCCTCCATCACCAGCCAGGTCAGGGACCCCACCTGTGCACGAATTCATTCACCTGGCCTCTAGTATAAACATAAGTACAACAGCAATTATCTGCTTCAGCACTTAAAACTAAGAGTCCTCCATGACCAAAAGGCTATGGAGAAATTTCTATAAAATTGGGATTTAAGAAAGGACAACTTGTGAATGAAGATAAAGTATTAAAACTAAAGAATTCAATGGGGAAGTTGTGGTATAAAAATACTAGTAGCATTTTCTAGCATTCTTAAACAGAATTAAATCTAAAGGAATCCTGTTAATTTGTTTTAATATAATGCATATATGAAAAAGAAACCTTTAAAGAGAATATGATAATGTAAAACACTTTTAATTATCCTGATTCAAAAAATAATCCATTTCAAAACCAAAAATTGTGGAGTATGTTGAGGAAGAGGAAGCCGTTCTTGATTATATAAGGATTTCCTAACATTTCTAAACTATATTAGCTTGGCAGAAATGGAAAACAAAAGTTAAATGTATCTATAAACGAGAAGTACAGTAAGAAAGCAAAGGCAATGTCTTGTAATCTATGCTGACCTGAAAATAACATTTCTTTTACTCCTCGCTGGTAACTAAATTCTGTCTCTCTTAGGAAGATAAAGCAGCTAGCCAACAGCATTGTCAAATTTTTATCAATTCATATATACAACTCAGTATAATTGGAATTACTAATCTATAAATTACATAACTAAAACACAAGGGTTAAATTTTTAAAATATATTTTATTGATTTTTTTACAGAGAGGAAGGGAAGAGGATAGAGAGTTAGAAACATCAATGAGAGAGAAACATTATCAGCTGCCTCCTGCACACCCCTCACTAGGTATGTGCCCGCAATCAAGGTACATGCCCTAGACTGGAATCAAACCTGGGACCCTTGAGTCTGCAGGCTATCACTCTATCCACTGAGCCAAGCCAGTTAGGGCACAAGAGTTAAATTTTTTATTTAATAAGAAATTTTATAAACTCAATATAAAATTGGACAAATAACAGAGGCAAATTACAAAGGTAAAAAAATAAAGAAAAATACTCAATTTAAGTACTCAAAAATGCTACATAATGAGCTACCATTATCTGAGCATTTTTTTCTTTTTTATAATCATAAAAATATAGTGAAAGGAATACTTGTACAAACTGAGGATGGAAGTGTAAAATGGCATTGGGAATAATGATTTCTATATTTGCTTCTGTAATTTTTTTGTTTATATTTGCAAATATTCTATAATCAACATGTGTTACTTTGATAATATATTTAAAAATTGATTTTATTTAAAAATATACTTTTAGAATAAGACCCTTCTAGCAAAGAAAAGTACGTCAAAAAATACCTCATTAATAAAAACAGTACTATAGAATGTTGTAATATCAAATAAACATACTGGAAAGAATTCTTGCCTTTAGAAAGCAGCTTTCTAAATTTCTGTGTTGCTGTTAGCTGTTGATCAGCATTGTTAGAAAAAATCATCTGAACCATATCTGCGGTAATAACATCATCCTAAAACACAGAAAAGAAAATATAATTAATTTCATTTAAGTGTGTCCCAGGGGGCCGTGTGCCCCGGGTGAGCCATGTGTCCCAGGGGGCCGTGTGCCCCAGGTGAGCCGTGTCCCCCAAAGGGGCCGGGTGCCCTGGGTGAGCTGTGTGTCCCAGTGGGCCCTGTGCCCCGGGTGAGCCGTGTGTCCCAGGGGTCTGTGTGCCCCGGGTGAGCCGTGTGTCCCAGGGGGCCGTGTGCCCCAGGCGAGCCGTGTGTCCCAGGGGAAGCAGTGGGACCCGGGGGGAGGGGCTGTGAGAACCAGAGGAAGAGCGGACTCTATTCATGTGGTCCTGAGATAGGCACCATAAAACAAGCAGACTGCCAAATGAGGAGCGGATTCTATTCATGTGATCCTGTGATAGTCACCATAAAACAAGCAGATTGCCAAATGACAGCGGGGAGGGGAAGGAGATCTGGGGGAGATAAGAGAACAACCGAAGGACTGGTATGCATGAATATAAATACAACCAACGAACACAGAACTCTGGGGAGGGAGGACATGAATGGGAGGGGGGGTGCAATGGTAAGCTATGTACACATATAATACCTTAATAAAAAATAAATAAATAAATAAAATTTAAAAAATAAATAAATAAATACTTTACGTGGATAACATCGGAAATACTGCTGAAGTATAATTTGAAATAGATTTTTGTAATATCTACCTCTGGAATGGGTACAGTGGAACTGATATATGGATCCTGGATAGGACTTTCTGGCATATATTCATCACTTCTGGGCAAAGAGACATTTCTGCGTTTGAATAGCTGTAATAAAGAAAAATCAGATAGTCACAGAAAGATTGCAACAAGATGGCGGCAGAGGTAAACGCCTAGCTGCAGCCGCACTCAACAATTTCAAAAAATACAACTAAAATATAAAGTGGACACTATCCAGAACTACAGGAAAGTTGACTGACTGGAAATTCTACAACCAGAAGGAAAGAGAAAACCAGAAGGAAAACCAGAGGAGCTGTAAAAGCCTAAGGTACGGAGGCGCGGTTCGCGCGCGGGGAGAGGACGGAGCCCGAGAGGAGGGGCGGCGGAGTGCCTGGCTGGCGTTCCCTAGCGGGAAGGAGATAAAAGCTCCGGACTGTGCTGAACCCCAACTCCGACTGCACTGAACCCCAGTTCTGGGCGAGACCCTGAGGTCCAGGCTCATACAGAGGGATCTGGGCTGTAAGGCGGAAGCTCAGCGGCGAAAGGCAGAGCTCCAGAGTCGCGCACATTGCGCGCAGAGGAGGGACTGTTCGCTGAGCTGCTGAATTGCCCCAGCGGGAAGGACTCAAAAGCTCAGGACTGTGCTGAGCCCCAGTTCTGACTGCACTGAACCCCAGTCCTGGGCAAGACCCTCGAGCCCCAGCCTCTTACAGGGGGAATTTGGGCTGTAAGGCAGAAGCTCAGGGAGAGCAGCAAAAAGCAGAGCCCCCGAGTCGCGCACATTGCGCGCACAGAGGACAGACTGTTGTTTGGGCCGCGAGATCGCCCTAGCGGGAAGGAGACATAAGCTCCGGACTGTTCTTAACCCCACTTCCAACTGCACTGAACCCCAGCTGTGAGCTTGTTGGGGGAGAGACTACACTGTCTGGAAGCGGGCGAAGCTCCAGGGCGCCTTTCTCTCAGAGGTGCTTGCAGCGAGTACCAAAGGACACTGAGGTACACTGAGACTCAGGAACCTCCGAGGGCGGGGCTAACCGGAAGCCAAGGCTGCAGGCTCCACCCTGAAACTCTGCCCCATCCAAGCTGAACTCAGAGAGGCTTTTGCAGGTTTCCGAGTCTAGTGGAATAAGGTTGTCTCCTGGCATAGACACAGCTGATCCTCCCAACCTACCAACCCAGGGAAGCAGCGAAAATGTCGAAACGAGGAAACAGATCACAAACGAAAGAAATGGAGGACAAAAAGCGACTGGATATAGAGTTCAAAACCACGCTTATAAGAATGTTCAACAATCTCTTAGAAAAGGCCGATAAAATAAATGAGACCTATGAGGATATGAAAAGGGATCAACAAGAAATAATAAAGGTTCAACAAGAAATGATAAAGGATCAACAAGAAATGAAGAATACATTCTCTGAAATAAAAAATATTATGCAGAGTCCTAAAAACAGATTGGAAGATTGCAAGAATCAAGTCCAAGATTTGGAACACAAAGAGCCAGAGGTCACTCCTCCACAGAAGCAAGAAGACAAGAGAATCCAGAAAGTTGAAGATAATGTAAGAAACCTCTGGGACAACTTCAAGCGAACCAACATCAGAATTATGGGCATCCCAGAAGATGACAGAGAGCAAGATACCGAAAACATATTGAAAGAAATAGTGACAGAAAACTTCCCCCACCTGGTGAAAGAAATAGACTTACACGTCCAGGAAGCACACAGAACCCCAAACAAAAGGAATCCAAAAAGAACCACACCAAGACACATCATAATTAAAATTCCAAGAGCTAAAGACAAAGAGAGAATATTAAAAGCAGCAAGACAAAAGCAGGTAGTTACCTATAAAGGGGCACCCATAAGACTGTCAGCTGATTTCTCAACAGAAACCATGCAGGCCAGACGGGAATGGCAAGAAATATTCAAGGTGATGAATAACAAGAACCTACAACCAAAAATACTCTACCCAGCAAAGCTATCATTCAGAATCGAAGGCCAGATAAAGAGCTTCACAAATAAATTTAAGCTAAAGGAGTTTATCACTGCCAAGTCAGAACTTTATGAATTACTAAAAGGGGTTCTTTAGGAAGAGGAAGAAAATAAAGATAAAAATTATGAACAAACACATAACTATCAACAAGTGAGTCTAAAAACCAAGGGAAGTAAAAATCCTGATGAACAATATTAACTGGTGAATATAATAGAATCAGAGGTATGGAAGGGGAGTGGACTGATGATTCTCGGGGAAATGGGGAGTGGGGCGGGGCGGGAAGAGACTGAATATAAACTGCACCTATGGATGAGGACAATGGGGGATGGGGAAAGGGCAGAGAGTTGAATGGAAACTTGGTGGAGGGGAGCAATGGAGGGGGGGAATGAGGAACATTTGTAATAATATGAACAATAAAGATTTATTAAAAAAAAAAAAAAAAAAAAAAAAAAAGAAAAATCACTGTAACATTGAGTTTTCCATAGAACAGTGAATTCCCATAGAATTATATTTTTTGTGTACATGAACAAACAAGCTAATAATTTTATCTTATTTAAAATTCTGAATATTTTAGTATTTCCCAATCATTATACCATGAAGACCTAAATAGTCTATGAGAAGTTAAACACTTTCTGGCCTAGGTTAGCTCTGTCCTATAGACTGTGTTGAGTCGATCTCAGGTCTTATCAAAGGCGAGTCTCATGAGTAGAATACATATTTATAATTTAAAGCATTTGTGAAAGCACATATGGCCATCCTAGATTATGAGATGCCTAAGAACTTTTCCAAGAAAATCTTAACTAAAAAGTAAATATTACATGGGTGAGATAATGTGATATATTAACAGTCAGTATATCGGATTAACAAAGAATAGGGAACTCCTCTAACAAAAGAAGGCCCTATGCTTATTAATCAGGTTAAAAATTAAGAAGAAAAAAAAGAGAGAAGGAATGAAGCATGATGAGGTCACTAAGGAAAATTTAAAGGTACATCATGGGTCATCTCATCATATAAGAGCCCCACGAAATAACATAGGCAGTGTTTTATCCTTCTCTGTCAGATGAAGAAGTTGAGAGACAACATATTTCTCTAGTTTGTTCAAAATTATAGTCTGTTCAACATCGAATAAAGGTTGAGCTGAACATAAAACCCATTTATTCAGGCTCCAAAATCTTCATTTTTATCCCAGCACACCAACTTCATGCTGTGCCATCCCAAATATGATAGTGTCTTATTCGTTACTCTCCTTTTCTTCTACTGTCTCTCCTTCTCTTGAACACTTTTTTCCCTTCCTTCTCCTCTTCCTCTTCCTCACTCCATTCTCCATTTCTCACTCTTTGACTTCCTTTCCCTTTCACTTCTCTTCTTCCCTCTCTTGCCCTCTTTTATATTCTGTTTAAAAGTCAAAACCAGACTGACGTGGACTAGCTGAGGGAAGATCTCCTTGATCAAACCGTCCCTGCGTTAGTGGTGTGAATCAGCTGGGCTACAAATTTCAAAGAAGCATATAGGAATTTATTTATAAATCATAAACTAGGATATGTAGAATATCTGGGCTGCAATTGAACTTCAGTCATTTCTGGTTCTTCCACTGAGCAGTTGATCTCCCTTAGTCTTAATAGTTGAGCCTTTGAGGGGCAGAATGCTAGCAGCCTAGGCAGCAAGAAACACCTTCCATGGGAAAAGAGCAAAAGAGAAGTGATACTGGTTTTTGTAAACTGACTCTTGCAAAAAGTCCCAATGTTGTTTCTCTCTGCTCCTGTCCACTTCTGGGAGAGTCAGAACAAAACAAGACCATTTAGGAACATCTGTGAATGAAGCATAACAAAAATTATATGTACACAGTGTGACACAGATGACACAGGGATGACCTTGTTGATGGTGCTCTGCATTAGTGTTATTGGAAGACCAGCTAGGAAGTGGACAACTGAACAGAAAAGTCATCCGAAATACAGTATTTCCATTCTTCTTTCTAAACATGAAATAACTAGAGGCCCGGTACATGAAATTTGTGCACAGGGGGAAGGGGGGATTCTTCAGCCCAGCCTGTGCCCTCTTGCAATCCAGGAACTCCATAATTGATCATCCTAAAGAGGTAGGCCCCACCCACCTGGCCGGGGCTCCACACTCAGCACTGCGCTGCAGCAGGTGGGCAGGGCCTCCCTCCACAGGGCGATCAATAGTGAAGGCTCCCCCCCAATCGATCGCGGAGCCCTCCCCACTGATTGCCCTGCCAGCCAGTAGCCTAGACCCCTCTCTGCAGGGCGATCATGAGGCGATGACACCCCCCACCACCACCACCAATTGCATTGCACCCCCCTTGGCTGGCCTGGCGCCAGTGCGTATCATAGCAGGGTCATCCGGATGGTTGTTGTGCTATCTGCCATTTGGTCAATTTGCATATTACGCCTCTATTATTATAGATGAACTTTCCATTTCCTTACTTTGTTAATGCCTCTTTAAAATAAAGCACTTAAGATTTGTATTAGAACTATTTTGGGAAATAACTGGAACATGCACTCACTTGGATAACGTACTGAACATTTAGTCCCCATCTCTCCAGGGCTCTAGGATTGTCCCTTTCGGAATCTGCAACTCATCTACTCACATGTGCATCTGGTCCCCAAAGGCCAATGCAAAGCCAAGAAAGATAAAAGTCCCTGGGAGCCTTCTGAACATTAAAACCACTGGATTTGGGACAGGACAATTCTAGATTCTGGTTCTAAGATCTGCTTTACTACACTGTGACCTTGGGGGGAAACACAACACTTGATTTCTCTACAATTTTCTTATCTGCAAGGGAAGAGACTGAACTAGGATAAAACCCTATGATTTTATGACACTGTAGGAATAGTCTGTTTTGAAAGCCCTAACATGCTGAAGGAAATGTGACAGGCCACTTAGGTAGATGGAATTCACTTTCTAACTTATCTTGCACTGACTTTTATATAACAGCAGAGGCCTGTACTTGAAAATTCATGCACTGCGGGGAGGAGGGGGCTGGGGGGGGGTCCCTCAGCCCAACCTGCCCCCTCTCACAGCCTGGAAGCCCTCAGGAACAGAAGGTGACCCAGTGATCAGGCAAAGGCAACACCCCCATCACACCCCTGCTGCTGCCTTGGGCAGCCCTGGGCAGCTGAGCAGCCGCCATCCGAGGCTTGCCTGCACGCTGGGCTGGCCTTGGGCGGCTGGGAGGCTGAGGGAACTGGGGGACTCTTGAGGCAGGTGCGCGGAACAGTCAGGCCAGCGGGCTGCATGACTGCAGCCCTGAGGGAACTGGGTGCCGCCATATTGTGGCTGTGGGTGCCACTATATTTGAGGGTGTGGCGGTCAATTAGCATATTCCCTCCGTATTGGCTGTGGGCAGTGCCATCTTTGTGAAGATGTGATGGTCCATTAGCATATTTCCTCTTTATTAGATAGGATTATAATATAACAGATGTGTTTGGTATTTAAAGAATGACCGATAAAAATCGCCATAATAATGTTCCCTTACTATTTCATCCTGGTTCATTAACTGCCATTTAAGATACCAAATGACTTGTAAAAAAAATTTTTTTAAATAAATAAAGGTATATTTCCTAAATCAGAATCGAGGGTATAAAAGTTATTTTTTATAGCTAAACAACCACTGCTCTTCTTCAATCTGTATAGTTCTCTTTCAAATAATTTATTCAATTCAACAGAGTTCTTCTTTTTAAATGCCTATTATAATACAGAAGGGTCTGTGCTAGAAACTATATAGAGAGAGGTGTCAAAACATAATCATATTTCTAAAACAGGCCTTTTTCTCTACTTTCTTCATTGTTAGTCCTTTTCAAGTATTAGACTTGGTAATTCTCACCTGAGGATATTTTTCCATTAATTTTTAGAAAGAGTAAAAGGAAGGGGAAGAAACAGAGAGAGAGAAACAGGGATATGAGAGATACACATGGATTGGCTGTCTCCCACACATGTCCCTACTGGGCCAGACATAGAGCCTGCAACCAAGGCACATGCCCTTGATGGGTAACTGAATCCTAGACCTTTCAGCCTGCAGGTCCATGCTCTATCCACTGAGCCAAACAGACTAGGGCTTCACATTCGTTTTAATTCATGTATGTGAAATCCATATCCCCATTATTTATAAACTAGAGGCCCTGATGCATGAAATTTGTGCAAGGGGCTCGGCTCCTGCCGGCCGCCGCAGCTGCCTCTGCCTCAGCCCCCACCCACCATGGCTTCATCTGGAAGGTCGTCCTGAAGTATGTCCTGTCTAATTAGCATACTGTGCTTTTATTATTATAGATACTTCTCAATTTAAGTATATCTTAGAATGAAAAATGTTGAAATGTGCTCTTTTAAAAGATTTTTCAATTCTTTTATGACATATAGACAAAGTTCAAACAGAGAAGGCTAAGAGATTTGGATGATGAAACTACAGGATAGGAATAGTATGATTAGCTTTGGAAAAAGACTGTAATTAACTTAGGGGCAAAAACTATGAAAACCACAAAAGCAACAAATTAATATAATTAATGTATTTTTAGGAGGCAAATTTTACAATGACAAATGGAAGTGATCTAAATAGACTCAAAAGTAAAAATTTCTTTAACACTAGTGTAGAATATACTTAACATTATATATTTATCAACAAAACAGAAAAGCTATGCTTATCAGTGATTAAAAATAGCACAGGATTCTGACTCATGAATTTGCTAATATTATTTCTAAAGTCCAGTAAATTAAAGACTAGATTTATCTAAATTCAATTTCCTAAAACACTTTTCATTTAAAATTATCTAAAAATTAGCAATATAACTTCTAAAATCTGCATATGATGTTTTTGTGTAAAGCATAATTATTTTAAAACACCTACCTGTTCTTCCCTTTTTTGTTTCCGTAACTGTATTCCTTCTTCTTCTCTTCGTCTACGCATCTCTTGGGGATTCAGGGCTTTATTCTTGTAGCTTTTCATTCTACAGTTATCTTTCCCTGAATAAGCCATGGCATCTTGAGGTTAGGAGAGGAAAAAAAAAGGATGCTGATAATTCTCAAACATGAGATGTTTACCCCAGGGCAACTACATTCAGGTTCACACATTAAATAGTCCAATAAAACCCATTCTGGAAATTACGTACAAAGAATACATTCACGCACTTCCATATCAAATTTGAGGGAAAGGATCTAATATTTTAGCATTAAACTATCAAACAAATAACAGATTCTGGCCTAAACACAAAGTTCACTGATACTCAGGCGCATGCTCCATTCCTGGCATTTCAACCTTTCTGAAGTGGAATGCATTTAAAACCACTTCACCCAGGAAATAATCATTAAAGAGTTGGGTAAAAAACTTCTAAATTACAGCTTCTGGTAAGATTAAGATATGGCCAGCAGTGAAGTATCTTATTTCCAACGGAAGATGGCATTAGACTTTCTCTAAAGACAGTTCTTGAAGAAGCCTGGCATAAACACAAAACAGTAAAAAAACGAGTGTGCCTGCATAAGAGAACATATGAGAGAAGGAGCAGAGATAAAGCTAGAAAGGTAGGTAAGAACACGTGGTTCCTTTAATCTGGAAATTGATCCAATAGTTAGAGGCCTAGTGAATGTAAAGAATACATAATTCAATAACTCATGTTGAAGATCAGTAATGAACTCTCATCTCCATTTTTCCCCTCCAACAGACTAGTTCTTATTGATGATACAGAATTTTTATATATGAAATAAAGAATAATGCTAAATATTGTTATTAATAAAGCTTGAATAAATTGTTTCTAATGACAAATATGTGTTGGTGCACACACTATTTCTGAAATAAATTCATTAAATAAAGAGAGATGTGGGTGGATTATAAATGTACCTTAATTGCCATAATACACGTGTTAAATTCAAATACACAAAGAACCTTTTATTTTTTTTAAATAAATCTTTATTGTTCAGATTATTACAGGTGTTCCACTTTCCCCCTCCTCCCCATAGCTCCCCTCCACCTGATTCCCAACTCCACCCCATGCCCTTACCCCCGCCCCTGTCTTCATCCATAGATGTAAGATTTTTGTCCAGTCTCTTCCAGCACCCCTTAAACCCCCTTCCTCCTGAGAATTGTTAGTCCAATCCCTTTCTATGTCCCTGATTCTATTATATTCATCAGTCCATTTTGTTCTTCATATTTTTTATTCACTTGATTTTTATATTCACTTGTTGGTAGGTATGTATTTGATATCTTTTTGTTGTTCATAATTTTTACCTTTACCTTTTCTTCTTCTTCCTCTTCTTAAAGAATACCCTTCAGCATTTCATGTAATCCTGGTTTGGTGGTGGTGAACTCCTTTAACTTTTTCTTGTCTGTGAAGCTCTTTATCTAACCTTCAATTCTGTGTGTGTGTTTTATTTATTTTTTATTGATTTTCCACAGAGAGGAAGGGAGAGGGATAGAAAGTTAGAAACGTCAATGAGACAGAAACATCAACCAGCTGCCTCCTGCACACCCCCCACCAGGGATGTGCCCGCAACCAAGGTACATGCCCTTGACCGGAATCGAACCTGGGACCCTTCAGTCTGCAGGCTGACGCTCTATCCACTGAGCCAAACCAGTTTCGGCTAACCTTCAATTCTGAATGATAGCTTTGCTGGGTAGAGTAATCTTAGTTGTAGGTTCTTGTTGTTCATCATTTTGAATATTTCTTGCCACTCCCTTTTGGCCTGCATAGTTCCTGTTGAGAAGTCAGCCGACAGTCGTATGGGTACTCCCTTGTAGGTAACTAGCTGTTTTTCTCTTGCTGCTTGTAAGATTCTCTCTTTGTCTTTTGCCCTTGGCATTTTAATGATGATGTGTCTTGATGTGGTCATCTTTGGATTGGGGTTCTGTGCACTTCGTGGACTTGTAAGTCTATTTTTTTCACCAGGTAGGGAAAGTTTTCTGTCATTATTTCTTTCAGTAGGCCTTCAATATCCTGCTCGCTCTCTTCTTCTGGAACCCCAAAAATCTGGATGTTGGTATGCTTTAAGCCATCCCAGAGGCTCCTTACACTATCCTCACACTTTTGGATTCTTCCTTCTTTCTGCCTCTCTGGTTAGATGATTTTTTTCTTCCTTATGTTCCAGATCTTTGGTTTGATTCTTGGGGTACGCTGATCTATAGTCGAGTTTCTATATATTCTTTATTTCAGACATTGTATGCTTAATTTCTGACTGGTCCTTTTCCATTATTTTGGTATTCTCATTAAGGTTCTTGAAGGTCTCACAAAGCTTCTTGGAGGTCTCATCAAGTTTCTCAAAGATTTTTAGAAGATTCTTGAGTAACCTTATAAATGTGATTCTGAACTCTGTGTCGTCCAGTAGTTTACTCTCCGCCATCTCTTCCATTCGTGTCATGCTTCTGTGTTTCCTCATTTTGGCTGCCTCTCTGTGTTGATGGAGTGGCTTTCTGTGGTAGATGACCTATAGGGGCCAGTAGCTCAGCTTCCCAAATCACCTGAGGTGGTCGCTTTTGGTATATCCCTTTGTGGGCAGAGTGCAAAGTTTTGGTGTAATTAAGCCTTGATTGATGTTGATGCACTTGGAGGAATTGATCTCCAGGCCAATTGTCTGTGAGGACCCACTGTGTCTAAAAAGGAAGAACTGCTGTGCTGGTGACAAGGTTTGTTTCAGTGGGGCTTCGTGCTCACTGAGTCCGTCTCCCGAATGTGTCACTTATGGGTATTTGGGGTTGAAACTGACCACTAGGAACACTGGCTTCTGGATCTCCAATGGGGTACAGTTCAGCTACTGTCTGAGGCCACCCTGCAGGAGCTACGGCAAGTATTAGTTTTCTCCTGTTTGCTTGGGACTTGGCAGTTTTGTTGCTGGAGCTGCAGTTTATTTCGTTAAGCTGCCACAGTACAGGCCATTTATATGCAAAGCAGCTGTGTGGTGCCTGGGCGGGTCTGTAGAATGTGTGGGCGGAGCCTCAGGGCAGGGCCTCAGGGTGGGTTGGGATCTCAGGATGTCACTAGGCTAGGGCGAGGCGAACAGCAATGGCTGCCTTCAGCCTTCCCTACCCTTCCGTGTTTCCAAGTCCCCACATCCCTGCCATCCAGCGCAGTAAACAATGATTGCTACGCACACCTCTTCAAGAGATTCACCCTCACTTTCAGACCCGATGGCTGATAGACCAGCTTCTCCCCTTAGGCATCTGGGTCCCTCGTGACCCCAGAAACTGGATTTCAAAGTGAAAGTGATCGGGAGCTTATTTCCCTTCGGGTTGAAAAAAAAGCCACGCACCCAATCGCCCTCCACCAGCCCGATTCTCATGCCTCCATACCTAAACTCCTCAGCTTTTCAGCGCTTGCGCTCCTTTCTCTTTCAGCCAGCCTTCCCGTGGTTTTTGGTGATAGATGTCCTGTATATTAGTTTTAATTTTTAAATTGTTGTGCGAGATGGCAGACCAGTTGTTTACCTACGCCGCAATCTTGGTTTCTCTCCCACAGAGTACCTTTTACATCACTCCACTGTCCTCAGCCCATTCTGTCCTACCTTTAGCTCCACCACTATCTTTACCAGTGACCTAATTATCACGTCTGCAGGTTTATAGCTGTGGGTACAAAAACAGTTTATTATTGTATTATTATTAATTATTGTATTACTTTCCATAGAAGCAACTATAAACCTACTTTGCCCTTCCGGTATTTGTACATTCATCTTCAGTATATTTACTTGTGTACATGAAATACTAGCCTAATAAACTATCCCAATACAAAATTCACAAATAGGAAACAGTTTTAAAGTAATAGTTTTAAAAGGTAAACTAATGGAAGTTCTAACATTTTCTCTTCGCATCTAACTGAATCAGTTGTGCCTCCTCAACACATACAACAGACCATTAATCTAGGTAACCACGTTAAAACTGTTTCCCATAAAAATGTTAACCAAATAAAATCTCCCACAGTAATAACTTGCCGCCTGCATCTTCCTTCACAGCAGTTTAAAAGAGGACGTAAAGTCTAAACAAAATGACCTCTAACGGTCCCTCCTTCAGTAGGATTGTCTTGTTCTCTGGAAAATGATTTCGAATCCTGCGCTTTCAAGGCTGCTGTCTCCTACGGGTTATTTCACACAGAAGAAATGCTCTTCAGAGGCTCCGAAGTTGCAAAACGGAGGAATTTCTTCCGTCAAAAGCTTCTTTTTGACCCGGCTCTTTTGAAAACCTTTTGTTGAGTTTGGGCAAATAGCTGGCACCTAAAATGTTCCTAACATAAAATGTTCCCAGCATGTCTTGTGCCTCCATCTCTATGGGTTTGGGTGCCTACGAGTAAAACCACAGGGTGGGCACAAACGGGCAGTGGGCCGGCCACAGACCCTACACCCAACAAGAGGGACTTACAGATCCTACAGGACAGCTGAAACCGGCTTGGCTCAGTGGATAGAGCGTCGGTCTGCGGACTGGTCGATGTTTCTCTCTCATTGGCATTTCTAGCTCTCTATCCCTCTCCCTTACTCTCTGTGGAAAATCAATGAAATATATTTTTAAAGAATATATCCTACAGGACAGAACCGCCCCTGAGTGACCCAGGAAGTAAGTGACTTCCTGCAGAAGGGGAGTCATTCAGCGTTGTCATGGAGACATGGAGTCAGGAGCCTGGGTTAGTTGGTTGGTTGGTTGGTTGGTTGGTTGAACGTGTTGAAAAAGTTCAAGAGTAAATGCCAATCACCGTTCCCTCTCTCGGCTTTGGGATCCCCTCCCCTTGGACGCATCAGGGAGGACAGCCTCCGAGGTTCGAGCGGGAGCGGCCGGCCGAGCACCTACGCCGCCGCCGCCGACGCCGGCGACCGACACCCGCTTCCCGGCACCTGCGCCCGGCGGGGCGACGCGCAGGCCCGGGCCGGAGCCGCCTGACGCGGTCGGGCCCCGCGGTGCCGGCCGCCGGCCACGGGCAGCGCCGGGCAGCCCCCGGGCCGGGCCGGGGCCTCCTGGGAAACCGGGCCGGGCCGCGGCGCTCCCTCCCGGGACCAGCCTGGGGGATCGCTGCCGCAGGGCCCGGCCCGGCCGCCACGCCCCCGCCGCCGTCTCCGGGGCCCGGCGAGGACAGGCTCCGAACCTCCGCCGGGAAGGGGCGGTGACCGCCGTGGCGCCGGGAACAGCGGCTCCGGCGGGCCAGGCCGGGCGGGTCGGGCACTTACCCACGGCCGGCCTCCGCCCGCGCCCGGCTCCCGTCCCGGCGGCGCGGCTGGCGGCGGGTCGCCCTCCGCCCCCGGCGCGAGCGGAGCGGCGGGTGCGCAGCCCAAGATGGCGGCCGCCCCCTCCCCGGACCCGGGCGGCTCCCAGAAGCCCTTGCACGGGCGGGCGGGCGGAGGGGACCAGCCGCCGTTTGCTCCACTTCGGGGTTTGAAACCCGGCAGTCCCTGTGGCTGGAGTCCCACTGCCCAGGTGCTCCTCCCGACGCGTCCTCGGTGGATCATTCACTCAGGTGTTCGCCTGTCCATCCCCACCCCCCATCCATCCATTCACCTACCCACCCATCCTCCCTCCATCCCTCCTCCTCCCCCATCCCTCCTCCTTTTTCCTCCTCCCCATCCCTCCTCCTCCCTCCTCCTCCCCACCCCTCCTCCTCCTTCCTGCTCCCCATCCTTCCTTCTTATCCCTCCCCCACCCCCCCCCATCCATCCCATGGAGCCTCGTGGGTGCCGGGCACTGTCGTAGATACTGGAGCAGCCACAGAACACACAGCGGATAAAAATGCTAACCTCAGGGGGGTGCACAGAGGGTCTTTCCTTCTTCGGTGGCATTAGCTTATTCCTGTGTGCTCCCCTCTGTTTAAAGCTTTTCAACTTGACACGTAAACGTTTGGATTCTGCCCTAACTGGTGTGGCTCAGTGGATAGAGCTTCGACTTGCAGCCTGAAGGGTCGGTCCCAGGTTCAATTCAGGTCAAGGGCATGTACCTTGGTTGTGGGAATATCCCCACTAGGGGGCGTGCAGGAGGCGGCTGATTGATGGTTCTCTCTCATGGATGTTTCTAACTATTCCTCTCTCTTCCTCTCTGCACAAATCAATAAAATATATATTTTTAAAAAAATAAACTTTTGGATTCTATAACATCTGTGGATTTTTTACACACACACACACACACACACACACACACACAGTAGTCACTGTTATATGAAATAATTCCAGATAAAGTACTAAATTAATATAACACATTTTGAATAGCCTGGTAAACAAACCATCCTGACATTCAACAAACAGTACTGAAAATGGGCTTTTCCCAATACCAGGCCCAGAATATACAATATTTAAACACACACACACACACACACACACACACACAATCCCAGCCCCTAAGAAGCTCTTGTTTTCCAGGTTATCCTCCAGCACTCCATTCCTGCTATTGTATTTTTTTCCCTTTATCCCAAAAGCTATTTCCTATTTTTGATTCAGGGATTAAATGTCTTTTCTTGTCTCTTTGAAGATATTACAGTTTCCTCGAACTATTTTTTTTCTCCTGTATTCACTGTCCTGTTTCCTTCAGAGTTTATTTTTTTCCTTCTTTATCACTTTGATTCTCATCTTTCCTGCCACAGGCTGCACTCTGGTGCCTGGTGAGTGTTGAGTATCCTACTTAAGAGGGAGACATTCATTGGAAGCCAGTTACCCATGGGGCCTGTTTACTCACTGATTGTTGGCCTCCCTCCAGAGAGAATAACTGAGATTTTGGTATTTCGTTGGAGGATTTTCTAAAAGTCATTATCTGTAAGTCTTTTGTCTTGGACCGATGGTTTTCCTGGAGAACAATGTTCCAATCTCCTGACTTGGAGCCATAAATCAGACATCAGAACGTGGTGGGCGGAAATGGCTACGGGGCTCATAATTCAGTATTTAGCTTTCATTATCTCCCGTTTTCAGTCCAACACCTTGACCCTCGTCCTTTCAACTAGTTCATTTTTCTCATAAACTAAACCTTTAGTGTTCTGAGGGAAAGAGGAGCCACTTAGCAATCTCATGATAGAGGACATTTAGAGATTACCTTCTAATTGCTCCTTATACAGAATTTCAGCAAAATTTTCCTCTTTTCAGACCTAAATTTAATTATCTTTCTTAGAAGTATCTGGACTTTAATTTCTGAACATCTCCAGACTTCTGGCGTATGAAGTGACTTGTTTTTAGTGAGTGTCTGTGCTTAGCTAAGTTAGTTATTACTCATTCATCCTTTTTTTATCTTCCAAATTTTGTTAAAATCTTACTAGCAATTTTTATTTTTATTTTACTGTCATTTTAGTGATTTTGACAGGCAGGGTATATAAATTGTACATGTTCAGTTTGCCATGTTTAACTACTCAACACCTAGAATGATTTCTAAACTATACATTGTACATCATCAGATCATGCCACTCTCCTATTTGAATACTCCAGTAGTTTTCTACAAGACCCTCCATGATTTGATCCCTGCCTACAGCCCTGACTCCATGTTGTAACCACTTCTAGAACATGATGCTCAGCTCACAGAATGTTCTTTTTGCTCCAGTCTTAGAGGCTTTCTTCTTCTTATCATTTTCTCTGCCTGGAATGCTCTTCCCCTGTTGGTACAGGTTGTTCACAAACACACTCACCTCTTCAGAAAGAACGTTGCGACCTACATTTGTCCTTTCTATAACTAGCCCAGTTTTATTTCCCTCGCAGCACTTACCATGATGAGTTTATTTATTTGTTCATTTTCTCTCCACCTCAGAATGTGAGATTTGGATGGCCTGGATTTTTGTGTATTTTGATTTCTACTGCAGCTCCAGTTCCCAAGCAGAATGCTTTAATGACAGACGCTCATTAAATATTTGTTCAATGAAATAAGGACTGAACTATAAAAAATAAAAAAAAGATACATGTGATCTTGTAACTTTGAAGCAAGAACTACCCTCATCAGCAGAGCACAGTTTGGAGTGTGACATCCGGTAGCATTTTAATGCTCACTCTGTGGACTCCTTCAGGGCTCTAGAACCCACCCTTTCATTCAGAAAGGTGTCAGAGCCTAGTCTCTTCCATTTCTCTCTCTCTCTCTCTCTCTCTCTCTCTCTCTCTCTCTCTCTCTCTTTCTCTCTCTCTCTCTCTCTGATATTTTGATTTCTTTATTGATTAAGGTATCTCATATTTGTCCTCATCCCCCCATTTCCACCCAAAACCTCTCCCCACGCATGCCCCCAACCCCCTGTGGTCCGTGACCACTGGTTAGGCTCATATGCATGCACACAAGTCCTTTGGTTGATCTCTCCCCCTTCTCCCCACTCTCCCCTACCTTCCCTCTGAGGTCCAACAGCCTGATCCATGCTTCCCTGCCTCCGGGTCTGTTCTTGTTCATCAGTCCATGTTGTTCATCATTTCCCCTGGATGAGTGAGATCATGGGCTACTAGAAATGCACTTGTAAGAACCGAAAACGCTAGTCTCTCCCATTTCGTTAGGTGTCCTCAATCTACGGGGATGCGGGGGGGAAAAGACTACGACTCCCAGAATGCACTGCCACTCGGCCGGGCGCGGAGCGGTGCATTCTGGGAGCCCTCCCCTGCGGGGGGACGGGAGGCCAGCGTTTTTGAATGCGATGCTGGAAACTGAAAGCTTCTGGAGCCGCCGGTCCTTTCCCCGGTTCGCTGCGGGTCGCCGGGCGGAGAGGGCCGCCTGCCTGCGTCTCTCCGGCGGGGAAAGGGAAGAATCGACGCCCGGCCCGCTCCTCCGCGGGCGGCCGGATCCACCTGCGGGACCCCAAGTGGAAGCCCAGCCCGGGGTGGGGTGGCCACGCCGGAGGCAGGTACCGAGGGTCCCAGCTTCCATTTCCCGGGGAAAGGCGCAGAGCGGGGCCCGGTTAGCGTCCGAGTCCGGCCTCGAGTCCGGCGCGGGGCGTGGGCTCGAACCCGGGCAGCCGCGGCCTCGGCGGCGCTGCGTCCCCCCCGCGTCTCCATGGTGAGCGGAGCTGGGCGCCCCGCGTCCGGGCCCTGGGAAGAGAAACTCTCCCCACCCCCACCCCAGGGGGATGGTTGGGGGGTTCCTTCCAAAACCAGGAACTGTTTTCACCTGTCCGGAGGGAAATTAGAAAAATAAGGACAGCACAGGAAGGTCTTATATAAAAAACAACTACGTCTGTTTAAAGGATGGGGATCGTCTCCTTATCTTTCTTTTCCTGGTTTCCTTTTGTGTAGCTGGATAATGACAGCCTGCGGTGGGGAGGTGGCGGCGGTGGCCGCTCTTTAAAGGTTGTTTCTGAACACGGTCACCACTTGTTGGGGGTAGTTATAGCACTTGGCGAGTCCACAGAACTCAAAAGTGACAGCTGATTTGGTGCAGATTATAAACCGAATCATCCAAGAGGTGAGATGTCTCCCCTAAAGTTATGAAACCAGGGATTATAATCCAGTCCTCTGGACTCCGGAGTCAGTCTCTTTTCTTCTCTGCGCAGCCGGTTTCTGTTCTTGCGCCGGAGCCTCACTGGGTTAGCGGTTTTCCTGTGGGGTGACAGCTGAGCTGGGGCTCACTCCGTGTGCAAGAGCGATGATACTTAAACCAGCCTGAGATACATTAAGCTCTTTAACTGTGGCCGGCTGTGGTTAAGATGTGTTTATTTACCCTCCCCATTGTTAGCAACTTTAAGTTTCTGTATTCAGATACATCTTGATGAGGCTTCCTTGTTTTCTCTTACCTGATTTATCTTCCCTGGACAATTTTTTTTAGTATACTTTTTATTGATTTTTTTACAGAGAGGAAGGGAGAAGGATAGAGAGTTAGAAACATTGAAGAGAGAGAAACATTGATCAGCTGCCTCCAGCACACCCCCTACTGGTGATGTGCGGAAACCAAGGTACATGCCCTTGACCTGAATTGAACCTGGGACCCTTCAGTCCGCAGGCCGATGCTCTATCCACTGAGCCAAACTGGTTAGGGCTTCCCTGGACAATTTTATAAATGTTAACTTTCTCTCTACCTCAGACCGCACTTTTTGAAATAGTTGAAAATTATTTTAACTTTCATTATTATTATTGCCTTTGTTTTGCTAGACTCATTAAATTGAAACACAGGGACATTCTGGTTGAGATTTATTAATAAGTTTGTATATTTGAGGGACAGTAAGTACACCGAAAATGTCTTCACCTAAATGTCTTCACCAGTTTTAGGTACGCTTAATTGTTCCAAATCATTTCATAAAATGCATTTTGTTTTCAGCTCCTGTTCTCTCACTGAAAATAACGTTGTGTCCTTTTCCAGCTGCCGAAGGAGCCATGCTTTCTTGTGATATTTGTGGAGAAATAGTACCCTCAGAACCGGACATGAGGGCTCATCTCCTAATTGTTCACATGGAAAATGAAGTTATATGTCCATTTTGCAAATTGTCAGGCGTGAATTATGATGAGATGTGTTTCCATATTGAAACTGCTCATTTTGAACAGAACGAATCAGGAAGAAACTTTGAGAGGATCCATACCGTCCACCGTGGCACTTCAGAAAACAGAAAGGACAACGCCCAGCAGAGCAGAATGGAAGTTAATTCAAGTATTCACTCACCCTGTGCATCCAACCACCCAAACATCTCAGCTCAGAGCCGGCCAAAGGATGGCACTTTCGAACATAGAGCCTTTTACGCAGAGAACTTGACTGAATCTAGAAAATTCCCAGGAAGTACAGAAGAACAGTGTGACCCATCCAAAATAAAAGGACCCATTTATGGCACAGTGTATAGTCCTCCTGAATGTCCATTCTGTGGGAAAATAGAAGATTGTACTCAAGATATGGAAACTCATGTGAAAACAAATCATGCCCATCTTTTAGACACTCCGGTAAAAGGTAAAGTGTTCATTGTATATAACTAATGTTAGTTCCAGCTAACATGAGGTGCCCTAAAAGTTGATTTGTAATCCTATTACTACAACCATGTTTCAAAAATCATCTATATCTATAGCATTGTTTATTTGCAGTTGTTGCAGTACAATACAATTCAATTCAGTCATGGGAAAGAATATAGATGAAGATAGTAAATGTTTCGGCTACACTGAGTCATTTTATTACTACCTTTCTGAAGAGAAAGACATCAACTGAATGGCATCGGAACCGTTTCAGACTGATGTTTTGTTATTGAGTTCTAGTTTGATTTAATTGTGATCAGAAAACATACTGTGGTTTCAGTTCTTGCCAGCATTTGGTGTTTGTTTACCCATGTTCCAGATTTTGGCCATTCTAATGTGTATAGTAGTATCTTATTCTAATTTGTAAGTCCCTAGTAACATGTGATGAACATCTTTTACTGTTAATCCTCACCTGAGGATATTTTTCCATTGACTTTTAGAGAGTAGAAGGGAGGGGGAGCTATTTTTCCATTGACTTTTAGAGAGTAGAAGGGAGGGGGAGATATTTTTACATTGATTTTTAGAGAGTAGAAGGGAGGGAGAGATATTTTTCCATTGCTTTTTAGAGAGTAGAAGGGAGGGGGGAGAGAAAGAAACATCTATGTGAGACACATGGATTGGTTGCCTCCGCGTGTGCTCTCTAACCAAGGATTCCGGTCCTCGATGGGAATCGAACCCAGGACCCTTTAGTCTGAGGGCTGACACTGTAGCCACTGAGCCAGTCCTGCTAGGGCATGAGTTGTATGTTAACACTGCCTTTATGATTATTCAGAGTGTGTGTATACATTTTTAAGGACACCTTACATGTACAGTAGTATATTAGCCATGAAAAGGAAATCCTGCCGTTTGTATCTGCCTGGGTGGACCTTGATGGCGTTATGCTAAGTTAAATAAGTCAGATATAAAAGATTAAAAAAAATAACTACAGTCTCACTTATCTATGGAATCTAAAAGATAATACACCGAACTCAGAAAAAGATATTCAACTTGTGATTACTAGAGGCAAAGGTAAATGGTGGGGAAATTGGTACAAACTTTCAGTTATATGATATTTAATGAGCTCTGAGGATATGATGTCTAGAGCTAACACTGCTGTATGGTATATCTAAAAGTTGCTAAAGAGTAAGTAAATCCTAAAAGTTCTCATTACATGGGGGGGAAATTTATTTTTCTCATTTCTATAGGTTATGGATACTAACTAAACTTATTTTGGTAATCATTTCACAACATGTGTAACTCAGGTCATTATGCTGTATACCTTAAACTTACACAGCACTGTATGTCAGTTATATCTCAAAACTGAAAGAAAAATACTTAGTGTTCTAGCTTATCTTGGTAGGCTCTCTGTAGCTTTATTATTATTATCATACTGATAATATAATTAACATTTCCAAGTTCTTTCCTAAACTGAGTATGCATATACCGCATCAAGTTTTTCCTTTTTGTTTTTAAATTTTCTCTTATGTGCTAGTTAAAATAAGATGAAAGTAGGAAAAGAGAGCATGCTGAAGCATGTCTGTAAATTTATATCATTTAAAGTGTGGCTTCCAACCCTCACATAGGAGCAACATTCAAACACTTGACGTTGCAAGTTGTAGACATTTTTTGGCAAGAAACCAACCAGTCTGACTTGGGGTGAAAATCGAAAAGTTTCCTAAATAAAACCAATTGAATTATATCTCTATTACAGACTGTGATCAGCCCTTGTACGACTGCCCGATGTGCGGGCTCATCTGTTCCAGTTTCCACATTCTCCAGGAACACGTTGACTTGCATTTGGAAGAAAGCAGCTTTAGACAAGGTATGTTTACATGTTTAAAAAATAAGAATGTCATTACTGAATTTCCACTTCCTAGGACACACATTAATTTTTAGATTAGTGATATATAGAGAAAAAAGCATACTGGTCAAAAATAAGTCTGTCCCTTTAAAGAATTCAAATCTAGTTCCAATTTTTTAAAAGAAGTTGGGGTGTGTTTTTTATTTGTTTTTAATATATTTTTATTGATTCCAGAGAGGGAGGAGAGAGAGAAACATCAACAATGAGAAGGAATCATTGATTGGCTGCCTCCTGCACACCCCACACTGGGCATGTACCCTGACCAGGTATCGAACTGTTTATAGGTCAATGTTCAACCACTGAGCCACGCTGGCTGGGCTAAAAAGTGTTTTGTTTTGTATTTTGGTAGAAAAATTGTAAAGAATAAACTGTTATGACCAACAACTGAACTATAGGTGTGTATCTAGGGCTTTGCCCCAGAATACTAATATTTAGAAGAATTAAATATTAGGCAGTTTTCAAAATCAATTTGATTTGTAAGTTGAAGCCATTTTCTCAGCAGCTAGAAGTAACTGAATTTCACATTGGGTCCGCCAAAATTGTTGGTGAACTAGAATGCTGTCATATAGCACAATTTTAAAAAAGAATTTGAGCTATGTGACTAAAAAGTTTTTTCTTTCTAGCTGCTAGCCCAACTTTTTACATTACCACTTACTAGTTTAATAAGTGATATGAAAGTTTTCCTCTGTGCCCTATTTTTTTTAATGTGATATTACTTACCGTATTTGCCGGCGTATAAGACGATTTTTTGGCCCTGAAGAATACCGTATTTGCCGGCGTATAAGACGACTGGGTATAAGACGACCCCCTAACATTTCCACTCAAAATACAGAGTTTGTTATATACTTGCCGTATAAGACTACCCCCCACTTGGAGGCATATTTTTCAGGGCCAAAAAATGGTCTTATACGCCAGCAAATACGGTAGTAATCACTATGGTGACTTAGAAGTGGAAATATCCTATATGAGTTGCACAGCCCTACTGAGACAAAATATAACATAAACCCTAAGAGAAACTAATTATATTTTAATAAATGTTAGTTTCTTAAGGTACATAGATGCCACCTGTTAATGCAGGGGCCTTAGTGTCCATTGTCATTGATCCTAGTAGCAGTCAGGTATCTCCATGGACAGAAGCTTTACCTGCTCACTCAAGACTAATCCCAAGAGGAGAATTAGTGTAGAAAAGATGGAACAGTGTTCTACTCTGTTCTTAACTAACTGTTGTGAAAGAAGAATCCTCTGGAGCTAAGTATTGGACAATAATTTGTTTATGAATAGGCTTTGTATTGGTGCACAAATTATTCTGTAAGCCTGTGATGGGTAATGAGAGAAAGATTGGTCTGAATATACTAGTATATTCAGTGTGTGTGTGTGTGTGTGTGTGTGTGTGTGTATTGGTATATATATACACCACAAGTCTGATGTAAATTGCATAGCTCCAACAAACAGGAAGAGGTAGTGGAGGCTTGAGAGATTGGAAAGGAAAGAAAGAATAGTCAAATACATTATTGAAGCACCAAATTGGGGGATCAGGAAGATAAGATACTGGCCAGAAGTCACTAGCTAGTGGATATGTGGATCACTGGATAGAGGGCAAATAGGGCAAGATGCTACACTATAATTAATACCTGTATGACCTGATACCTGTATTTTGCAAACATATTTTTATGCTCTTTATTATTTCCTTCCCAGATTTTTTTTAAACCAATCTGTCTGATTTGTATTAATAAGGAACACCAATGAAGGATGTGGCTTAATTTCTCTAAATTTGGGTTTCTTCATAAGATATTGAAGGATGTGGCTTAATTTCTCTAGGTTTGGGTTTCTTCACAAGATAATAGTACCTATCTTCCTAAGGTTGTTATAAGGTTACAAATGAGATAGTAAATGGAAAGTCCTAGTTATTTAAATGGAGACTATACTCTTTTTTAAAAAATATATTTTATAGATTTTTTACAGAGAGGGATAGAGAGGGATAGACAGTTAGAAACATCTATGAGAGAGAATCATCAATCAGCTGCCAACCAAGATACATGCCCTTGATTGGAATCGAACCTGGGACCTTTCAGTCCACAGGCCAACGCTCTATCCACTGAGCCAAATCGGTTTTGGCTTTTTAAAAAATATATTTTTATTGATTTCAGAGAGGAAGGGAGATTGATAGAAACATCAATGATGAAAGAGAATCATTGATTGGCTGCCTCCTGCATGTCCCACATTGGGGATCGAGCCCGCAACCAGCACATGTGCCCTTGACTGGAATCAAACCTGGGACCCTTGAGTTCACAGGTCAATGTTTTATCCACTGAGCCAAACCAGCTAGGGCTGGAAACTATTCTTACAGAAGTAGTTTCAGTTCTTCTAACTTTGAACTTTCAATTTATGTGACATCATAGGCATGAACAAATATCAAAATAATAGCATTTACTCCTTTTTAAAATATATATATTAACATGTAATAGATGAGCTTTGATTTCAGTAATTATTTTATTCTAAACACTGAAATATCTGATAGGCATGGATAGAGTCCAGTGTTCTAGAGACCTGGAATTGGCTCACCACCTTCAAGAGGAAGAAGACAGAAGGAGATCTGAAGAATCAAGACAAGAAAGGGAAGAATTTCAGAAGCTACAGGTACATAAATTATAACTATTATATTTTAATATTTTGGTTTGGTAGAATTCTTAATTTTCACATATACTGTCAAGACTTCAGCTTTTGTCCTCATTATTATACTTAATATTTTTCTTACATATATTTTATAGTTCCTAACAGCTACCATTTGTAAGTACTCATTATGGTCATGTAATAGGGTAAGCACCTCACCTATCATATCCAATCTCTTTACAACAACTCAATTCTCTGGAGAAATTAAATTAAACCTCTTTTTTTTAAAAAAAACAAAAACAAAAAAAAACAAATGAAGACAAATAGTGCTTAGTAGCTTAACTTGCTCAGGATCAGGCAATATTAAATGAAAAGCTTGGATTCAAACCCATGGTTAGGTTGATGGGCAAATTAAGAAACCAAGACTCATAATATATGGTACCATGTGGATACTTGAAATATCAGGGTGAACACTTTGTAAAGTATATGTTATCTAACCTCTATGCTATACACCTGAAAGTAACACGGAATATTTAATGTAAGCTGCAATTGAAAAATAAAAGAACTGGTTAAATACTTCAGTACATATCAAATCCTTTTATTGTGCATACTAGAGGCCCGGTGCATGAAAATTTATGCACTGGAGGGGAGTCCCTCCACCTGGCCTGCCCCCTCTCACAGTCCAGAAGCCCTCAGGGGCGGGAGGTGACCCGGCAATCAGGGAAAGACAACGCCCCATCACACCTCTGCTGCTGCCACTGCCAGCAGCGCAAGCCTCAGTCAGCCCTGGTTACCTGAGTCTCAGGCGGCCCTGGGTGGCTGGGCAGCTGCCATCCAAGGCTTGCATGCACCTCGGGCCACCCCTGGGGGTTGGGGGGATGAGGGGACTGGGCGTCGCCATCTTGTGGCTGTGGGTGCCACTGGCTTTTAAGGTGTGGCAGTCAATTAGCATATTCCCTCCTTATTGGCTGTGGGTGCCACTATCTTTGTGACACCATGAGGGTCAATTAGCATATTCCCTCTTTATTAGATAGGGTCATAATTTTCCCAAACTTATTTGACCTCTGACTTTTTTCTCAGGCATCTCACACATGGCAATATGAGAGAAAATTTAATTCTCACCTTAGAATATCCAATTTTGTCTATTTTTCTCATTGGTGATTCATTTACTTGCAAAATATTTTCCCACCAGGATTCAGAAGAGAAAAGAAAGTTGGTTTTTCACAATTCTTCTTGCCTTATGTAATTTTGCACATTATAAATACACACAGCTTCCAATATTAAAGGGAATTTGCAATTTAGCTGTTTAGATCTCAGAAACTTTTTCCAAGAAGGCTGTTTTATACATATTATTTGAGATTCTCTGTTTCTTGTGCATAAAAGTTCATTTACTGTGTAGAATGAATGTCTGAAAGAATTATGAATTGAGTAGACCTTTGTAGACTGGGAACCACGTAACAAGAACTGACAGGTTTTCTTGCAAAAATCAGTATGTTCAGAACTCGTCTACCTTGTACTTTTAGTAGGAAAACAGGCTTCTCTACCACAAAAAAAACAAAAAAAACAAATCTCTTGCCATGATGGTTATTTACAGAGAAGGCTTTTACTAATTCAGGAATTTTGTGTGTGTGTGATTTATTTTTCACAAAAATCTTTAAATTGATTTTTATAAAAGTCTGTAAACCAAAATGTTTCAAAATGCATTTCCAGATAAATGAAATTATGGTAAGTTTCCTTCCTCGCTGAGGCAAAGGGTCATAAAAATTAAGTTATTTGTTTTATATTCAATAGCGACAATATGGTTTAGATAATTCTGGAGGGTACAAACAGCAGCTGCTACGAAGTATGGAGAGAGAAGTAAATAGAGGAAGAATGCATCCATCTGAATTCCACAGAAGAAAAGCTGATATGATGGAATCACTAGCTGTTGGTATTGATGATGGGAAAACAAAAACTTCTGGTGAGTTCTTAAACATCAAAATCATGGTTTTAATATTCTATGTATCACCGAAGTAATAATCAGAATTACTTGAATTTTGCCCAATTTTCATAATCTACAACTTATATAGGTTTAGATGAGACTATGTTCAAATGATTTTTTAAAATGTGTTGTTTTAAAAGTTCTAAATTTTTGTTCTTACAGTAAATAGTTCACCTAAAAATAATTCACATTTATAGTGTGTTAATGTACGCTTTTTGGAAAATGAACTTAACTTCGATACAGTTATTATGGAATTGTTTGCCAAAGTGGTCAAAATCCATATTTGCATCTGTATTCTCACTCACACTTTGTATGGTGGCACTATATAATTTTGGCCTTTAGGGCATGAAATGATATAATTTGCATTTCTTTTTTTATTCCTGAGGTAGTTTCTTCAAGAAATAACCTATTCCATTCATTTGTCCTTTTCTCTGTTGGATTCTTTTTCTTTTTCTTATTAATTTGTGCAAGTCCTCCAAACACATCAGGATTCTAATTCTTTGTTGATTTTATGAGGTAGAAATATCTTCTTCAGGTCTATAATTTTGCCTTTAAATTTCATGTGGTATGTTTATTTTTTAAATTTTATTTTTCAGTTACAGTTTATACTTAATATTATTTTGTATTAGTTTTAGGTTTACAGCATAGTGGTTAGACAATCATACTTTACAAAGTGGTCTCCCAAATATTTGAAGTATCTACCTATTATAATATTATTGACTACTGGTATATTCCCTATGATGTACTTTACATCCCCATGACTGTTTTATAACTACTAATTTGTACTTCTCAATCCCTTCAACTTTTCACTGAGTCTAACTCCTTTTCCCTCTGTCATCATTAGTCTGTTCTCTATATCCATGGGTTTGTGTCAATTTTGTCCATTTATTTTGCTCTTTAGATTGCACATACAAGTGAAATCATATGGTATTTGTCTTTCTCTGACATTTCACTTAGCATAGTACCATCCAGGCCCATTCATGTTATCACAAGTGGTAAGATTCCATTCGCTTTTATGGCTGAGTAATATTCCATTGTATATTTGTACCACAGCTTTTTATCCACTGATCTGTTGATGGACACTTGGGTTGCTTCCATATCTTACATATATCCTCTCAAATTAAAAGTGTCATTTTTAAGAAACTCCCCCATCTTTGAGATCATGTGTTTTTTTAATTTATATATTTTATGAAAAATTGCTTTTCATATTTTGATTTTAATCCACTTGGAATTTATTTGTACATATGTGTGTGTGAGAGAGAAAGAGGGAGAAGAGAAAGAAAAGGTATGGATCAAATTATTTTCCCTTCATAACAATACTTTAATTTCTTATTGCTTATTATCTTAGTACCATTTGATGAATCTGTACTTTCTTTCCTTATCCTTCTGTAAGGGTTTCTCTGAAGTGGGAGATCCTAGGAAATGTGTGATATGATTCATTGGGTATACAGTAAGAAAATATTAAAACGTCTATTTTTAATTTGTGTCATTCTTTAATTTATAAGTGTTCATATATTTAAGAGTTACTAAAGAACTACTAATTTATATGTAATTTAAAATAAATACAAATGTGAAAGATTACAGAGCACAGTCCTAAAATATACTATGTCCTTTTGATAAGCTGTCTTGAAGTTTAGAAGTGATTGATTTAATGGCAAAGCAGGACATGAACTTAGGTTATATCAATAGGAAGAGATGGAGTTGACAAAATTTAGATGTGGCGCTTGAATGTATTGGGCAGCCATGGGAAAGTAACTGATTCTTCTAAACCTCCTGGACCTCTCTTCTGTGCAGGGATCATGGAAGCTCTCCATCAGCACTACCAGAGTGCCGCCCCCGAGGTCCGGCGGGTGTGGCTCTCTGCGGCCGTGGATCACTTCCACTCCTCCTCCGGTGACAAGGGCTGGGGCTGTGGCTACAGAAATTTCCAAATGCTGCTGTCATCATTATTACGAAGTGATACTTACGATGAGTGCCTGAAAGGTATGTGAAGTACAGTACTTTGAATTTGTCAGCTTCTATGATACGGGATGAATTAAAATACAGTGGGCAAAGTTAATAGCTTTAATGAACAAGTATTCTGGATATTTACATTTAGAGAAACTGACACAATAGAAAATGCCAAGAATAACTCTCTTAGACACTGTGCTGAGGGCTCCTCTAGAGTACCTGCTGTACATGAAATAATGTATAGTAGGGACACTTAAATGGCTTTGAGGAAGAAATACTTTGGGATGTTTACATTAAAAACCTGAATTCTGGTCGGAGGAAGCGAAACCGGTACAATTAAAGATGTCAGCGATAACTATCTTAGACTCTCTAGAGTGCACTGCTAGATGATATTATTCCGCACTTTAGTAACTGCCATGTAACAGGTTTGTTGTCTGATTTTAGGAATGGCAGTCCCTTGTATTCCAAAAATCCAGTCTATGATTGAAGATGCGTGGAGAGAAGGTTTTGACCCTCAGGGTGCCTCCCAGCTGAACGACAGGCTGCAGGGAACCAAGGCCTGGATCGGCGCGTGCGAGATATACACCCTTCTGACCTCCCTGAGGGTAAAGTAGGTACCTAAAAAGCCGAGTTGATATCATTGTCACATCTGGGAGGTCTTATTGTTTCTGAGGGTTTTTTTGTTTTTCTATCGAAGCAGTAGTTAAAAATTAAAATTTAAGTAGCACTAAAAGGTTTATATGAAATAATAAATTCATTTCCTATCTCATGCTCCTTTCCATTCTCTAGTCTTTATTGGAAGCAGCTGTCATTCCTGTTTTTAAATAATATGCTTTCGTGGCTTTTTTTCTTGGTTTATTAGTTCTAGACATTGTCTACTGCATTCCCCTTACATTTCCCACCTGTTCACTCTCAATCCTTCTAACATGGTTTAATACCAGCTTTTATTGAGTTAAAGTTAGAGTTTGCATCAAGACTATATAAGTATTATTGCTGATTTGATTTTATTTGGAAGTTTTTTGCATCTTGTGTTTGCCCTGACATTATGAAATTTCACCTGGAATGTGGGATTTGGATACATTGTGTGGAGATTTGTTTTTCCTTTCTAATCTGGAATGGTGAATTGTAAGATCTCAATATAGTGTTTAAAAGCTTGGACTTTGGAGTCAGATGCCTGTTATTGCTTCCGGCTTTCCTATCTACCTGCTCTGCGATTTCATTTGTCTGTACCCTAATTTTATCTTATTTATAGAGTATTCCTATCCTAGTTCTACCATTAATAAAGGAACATATAAATAGTAACCCCTTCATAGAGTTATAATGATAATTAAATGAGATGATAATAAAGCGCTTGGAACTGTTATTGGAATGTAGTAAGAGCTCAGAGGTTAACTGGAAGTTTATTGGTTGTGTATTTTTTTTTTAATATTTGTTTTTATTTTACTGTTTGTTTTGTAATATATTTTGATTTCTTTCTTTTTTTTTTCTTCTTTTTACAGAGAGAAAGGGAGAGGGATAAAGAGTTAGAAACATCGATGAGAGAGAAATATTCATCAGCTGCCTCTTGCACACCTCCTACTGGGGATGTGCCCGCAACCAAGGTACATGCCCTTGTCCGGAATCAAACGCAGGACCTTTCAGTCTGCAGGCCGATGCTCTATCCACTGAGCCAAACCAGTTATGGCTGTTTTACTGTTTAGATTCACTCAACTTTATCTCCCAAATACTCTATTGAACTGTTACTTTAGCAATCATATTTTTAATTCTAACTAAGGGGTAAAGTTTCATAGACTCCTATTCTTATATGGGTGCACATTTCCCCCGCCCCCCAACACTTTGTATCTTTCTGTTCCTTAAACTTTTGTTTCCTCCATGTTAATTTTTTTTCCATACCCATTTATTTTAGTCTTTTCCATTTTGAAGGCATTCTACCTTTTGTAAATACTTAATTGTCTATTCCCAGAGTGAGGAACGAGGTTTTGTGGGATTGCATGACGTTTGCAGAGTAACAGACTTCATTTAAGGAGTCTTAGGTGGAAACTTGCTATTTGGTTGGGGAACTCTCAAATATCAGTATAGAGAGAGATCTTTTCTCAGAGGCCATTCAGAGAAGAGTTCTCCACTTTTCTGCTACACACATACAGCTCCTTCTGCGTGTGTGTGTGTGTGTGTGTGTGTGTGTGTGTGTGTGTGTGTTGGGGGAAGTGAAAAGTGATTTGCTTTCTTTATGCAAACTTCCAATTAATCCCATATGGTTGTCCCCATTACTACTCTCCCCAATACCTTGGCCTCTAAGCTTTCAGCTTTCCATTTTTCAGAATTGTGTGACCGGTTCTTATCTGTCCCCATTCTCTCCGTCCTTGGGTGTAAGTCATTTCCTTCATCAGTATTTTGTTGTTGGGCTTTCAGGAGGAAACAGAGACTGATGCCTTTGACCATCTTTAATGGGAAATTTCCCTTAAGCTTCCAGACTCCATGGTTTCTTGTATGTTTGTTCCTCAGTAATTTACCCAGTGTTTTACACTACTTCTACCTTATTAGTTGATCGATTTATTGCTAAAAATATTTAAAAATTTTTAAATAACGAATGTGTGTATAACTTACTTAAATGATTGAAATTGAAGGGACTAGTTTTATCCTCTAAATATTTTTCTTTTCTTTTTTTCTTTATGCCAATCTGTTCAGACATTCATATAATACGTACTACATCATGTTTGAGTTTTTATAAAAGTTTTAAGGAAAGGAAATTTTTCATCTAAAATACCTGATGTATCCAACTTTTTCTTGGTACCTGAAATAGTTTAGTCTTCCTTCGAATAAAGCCTTTTTATTAATGAACTTGGATTTATTTGCTAGTTATTTAAACGTCTTCCTTTTGCATTCCATGAATTATACTCTGTTGGGTTCTGTTACATTCTTAAATATAAACATGCAGTCAGCTGCTAACCCAAAAGTCGTTTCTACTTTTTAACAACTATCCAAAACTTGATTTCAACATTTAAAACTCAGTACTAATCAGTTTGAAAGTTACCAACATTAAACTTACTGAAGTTAAAATGACAATCATTACAGTGTGGAGATTTTATTGCCAACAGACATAAGGACAGGATACCTATGCTATACTTTAAAGTAAAAATAAAGTATGTAAAGTGCTTTTGTTTATACCTGACTTTTTAAACTAGTTGAAAGTGTACACACTGGTTAAAATAATTTTGTTTATTCAAGGTTGACTTCCTCTTGAGGAATCAGTACCACCACCGGAGTCTGGTGCCAAATAGGAGATGGATAGATAGGTGTATAGATGGGGTACACGGGTTTTCTGATTTTCACAGGTATTCTTCTCTTATTTATTGTTGGAATTTGAGAGAGCTGACAGGAAAAATACTCAGGATGTTTTTGATAAATGTGAATGGTTGTCGAGGAATTAAAATTAAAAGTTGGCTTCCAATTGTTATGTGGATCAGAGGCTTTAGAATAAAAGCTGTGTCTCAGGTTTTATGTAGGTGATTTTAAAAAATCTCATTTATTCATGGAGATTTTGCATGTCAGAAAATCTTTTTAACTAATTATCAGTCATCAACTTTATTATGAAGTTATTTCCTCATAAAGTGAGTTTTTTATATAAACAATAAAATTTGCACTTGTTTTCTTCTTAGGAAAATAAGATAGAATTAGTTTTAAACTAAGAATGATTTTGTATTATTAACTCCACTGATGAAAATGATTTTTAAAATATTCTCTAGATAATTTTTTCTGTCCATTTTTTCTAGGTGCCGCATAGTGGATTTTCACAAGTCCACCGGTCCCTTGGGCACGCATCCCCGCCTGTTCGAATGGATTCTGAACTATTACTCTACCGAGAGGGAGGGGGGTCCAAAAGTAGTGTGCACCCCGAAACCTCCCATCTACCTGCAGCATCAAGGTTAGTGCACCTCAGAGATGGTACCTCCGCCTTACAGGCATGTCTTTATACGGCAGAGTTAGCTTTTGCTTTGGGACAGGTTAAACGTCTGATTGTGGGGAGTGTGGTGACAGTAGCTTGTCCGATTTTCATAGTTACATTTTCATTTCCGTCTGTTCCTGGGTAATGAGAGATGATACCCCTGGTACCTTCAGGGGTGCTGGTTCACTCTTCCTTTATTATTTATCTCCACCCTCCCTCCTTTTTATTTTTTTTTTTCCGGGTCTCTATCCATGTGTCACTTCAGTGAGGTCTTCCCTAACCACCTTATCCCAACTTCGCACCACTGGCATTTCTTATTCCTTGTCCCTGCTTTATTTTTTTGGATATAGTATACTATATACTTTCCTTACTTATCTTGCTTATGGAGTATCTCTTCCTATTGTGATGTGAGCTCCTGAAGGCAGGGATGTTTGATTTGCTGGCTCTGTGTCACTGCTTCCTGGATAGTGCCCGGCCAGGCCTGTCTGACAGGTGTGGAATGGGCGATCTGGATCGACAGGAATGTAATTGTTAGGAATTTCATCATTTAGCAATACAAGCTGTAAAGCTTAACTTCTGAAATTCTAGTAATATAGCATAAATTTATTTTTGTTTACCTTTTAGAACCATTGAAGTTTTGTCTTATGGTAGGTAATTTTCAAATCCTTTCATTTGAGACCTTTGACTAGGAAGGATCCAGGGATTAGGAAAGAAAAACTAAAATGTGTGACACAGTAGAAAATTGTTTGTAATGAAGCCTTCAGAGAACTGAAAGTTAGGAAGTAGAACCGAACGCTTGTGTCTTAGGATGAGAGAGGTCTATGTCAGAGTGACTAACTATATTTATAGTCTAAACACCCATTTGCACACATTCCATATACACAGAGAGAGTACTCAGTGTGTGTGTATATACATAGTTATTTATATCTGTATGTATGGCTGTAAGTAAATCATATACATAGAGCTGTTCTTTTATTTTTTGATAGGTCATAGTCGAACAGTTGTTGGAATTGAAGAGAGAAAAAACCGAACGTTATGTTTACTAATATTTGATCCTGGATGTCCTTCTCGAGAAATGCAGAAACTATTGAAGCAAGACATGGAGGCTAACAGTCTCAAGCAACTTAGGAAATTTGTGGGAAATTTAAAGCATAAACAGTACCAGATAGTGGCAGTAGAGGGCGTTCTTTCTGTAGAGGAGAAAATTGTAAGTCTATCTGGAATTTTATTTAAATTTTTTTATGGCTTGGATTTTAAAATGTTTATTTCTAATTTCTTAAATTCAAAATTGTAATTTTACTTAAGAAATTTTCATTATCTTGAAATTATTTTTAGATCTTTTAAAATATCAGAATAATATATATTCTGACTAATTGATTTCTGCTTTCAATTAACAATTTTTTTAAAATTTTTGTTTCAAGGCCAAGAGACAAGCATCTCAAGTGTTTACAGCCGAGAAGATTCCTTGAAGAATTAAGCATTTCAGTGAGTGTGGAACTTAATGTCCCAAAATCAGATATGAAATCCTTAATACAATTTATGAACCTGTGAATTCTCCAAATACTCAACTTTTAGTTTCGAAAATGTCTAAATATATCATTAGTGATTCACTGTTTAGAAATTATTTAGAAAAATATCTTGTTTGCATTGTGGTTTTGTATTTCTTACCCATGTTTCAGAAACTGATTTTGTATTATAGTCATATTTAGTATTTATTGGGTTCTAATGTTAAGTATGCTTAGTATTTTCCATGTATTAATTAGTTTAATCTTCAAAATAGTTCTGTGAGACAAGTGTTATTATTAGTGTGTGAGGAAGCTGAAACTGCAAGATTAGTAATTTGCCTGGAAATTTTTCATAATCCCAGGTTGTCTTACTTTTAAATTCTTACCAATGTTTGGGTATTGGGCACACAATGTAATATACAGATCATGTATCATAGAAATTACACTTGAAATCTATATCATATTAATCAATGTCACCCCAATAAATTTAATTTAAAACATTGTTTTCTTCTGTTGTAAAACATTTAATGAAATTCCCTCCTCACCTCCTAGAAATAAACTTAATATTTAACAGGTGTCGCTCTGAAAAGAGGGATTTGCTTTTGTTCGATATTCACACTCATACCTACACAACTGAGATTTAGAGTCTTGTGTTTAATGTGTCCTGTAGGAAAGAAACTTTCAGATTCATGTTGGCTGTGCTATGTAAGATTGCAAAAAAGAATCCTACTCTGGCCAACTGAAGCAGAGGAAATCCATTGAGAGATCATCGGAGAAGCTCGCAGAATCCATTGGTGACTAGGGCACTTTACTGGAACCAAGGCAACTCCTCCACTGTGGTCTGATTCATAGCAAGAGCCGAGGTAGAATGTCTTTGCTCACAGTTCAGATTCCCGAGAGGAATCTGATGCTATGGTGTATGCCCTGGACAGAGGCAATTTCTCAAAAGGAAATCGGGGTAGGTGGATATTTTAAATGGATATCTTAAAAAATATATATTTTATTGATATTTTACAGAGAGAAAGGGAGAGAGATAGAGAGCTAGAAACGTCGATGAGAGAGAAACATCAACCAGCTGCCTCTTGCGGGATGTGCCCGCAACTAATGTACATGCCCTTGACCGGAATTGAACCTGGGACTTTTCAGTCCGCAGACCAACGCTCTACCACTGAGCCAAACCGGTTTCGGCGAGAAAATGGATATTAAACAACAAAAAAGAAAAACAACCGCCTGTTATACCATGAAAAATGAACAAGAATCTACTTGATGGACTTTTATAAATATTCACTACACCATTGAATACTGAAAGTTGCATTCCAAGAATGAATAATATTGCCAATTGGAAAATTATAGAAATAATCCTTTCTAGTATTTTGTCCTTCAGACTAGTGACCAAATTTCTCCCTCATACCCCCGTGCAGTTACCCTTTCTCATGCCGTCATTGCTTCTTCCCTAGACAACCTGCGAACTGGACTCCCTGTCTTGATTCTCTGTCATCCATCTACCCAGAAGCCACATTTTCTTACAAATGACTTTGTCACTTCCTAGTTGGGTCCTTTTCCCTGTTCCTGTACAAAATCCGAACATCCCACACAACCTGGGCCCTGCCTGCCGCTCCGGGCTCATCTCCCACCGCTCTCCAAGTGCCGCTCCTTTTAGCCCGGGGTCCTTCACCAGAATAGAGTTGGTGCTGCCGAGGACCGTCCTACCTTTGTTCGCCACCTCTTGGCAGTGATTCCTGAACTGCACAAGTCTGAATAAATGCACCTTCGAAGTGTTTGGTAAGCAGTGTCTGTAGCTCAGTAATTTGCAGACTGCCAGTATATTGTTCTCAGGGTGCCCAGCACATACAGGACTTAAAAATAACATTTTTAGTGAATGAAAACACAGTTTTAGAGAAGTGATAGAAAACATTACTCTGACGTCTCTGAAAATCCCACAAGCCATCTCTGCAGACAAATTGCTATTAGATGAAAGACGCCGAGCAAATTCTTCATGAAGTAACAAGTATCCGGGTGGGGGGGGGGGGGTGGAGTGGTGGTTGTGGGGCTAATTGGGGGAAAAAGGAGACATGTAATACTTTAAACAAAAAACAAAAAAAATGAAAAAGAAGTAACAAGTAAAAAGGTTAAAATTTGAGTGTTCCCAGAGGCTTTGAGTAGGTGTTGGGATTATAAACTTAATATTTTTTACCTTGATATCCCATGATGCTCAAAAATATATTGAAGTGCCCAAGAAGCTTTTGTGGGTTATATAGATTCATGTCTGTCATATTAGAAATTAAACCTGAGACTTGAAAAAAATAAGAGAAGCACATATTCCATTGGCTGTGGCCATCAGTAGAACATGCCGTTTAGCCTCTGCAAAATCCATTGAGCATCTTTCTGTAAGTATATAATAATAATCCCAAATTTGATAATTCCAGGGAATGGCATTTTGCACATGGATATATATATATATAATCAGAACCACATAAGTAGTGTGTATGCATCAGTCTCATAAAAGGGGGTCACTTTTATGTAGCGTATGTGCTGCTGAAGCGAGCACCCAGTTTTATTTCCGTTAGTCATACTCATCTTCGTCTTCCTCGCTTTCTTCGTCGTCCTCGGCTGCCAGCGCAGCGGCTTCCTGTGCAGCCTTGAGGGCCCGCTCCTCTTCCACGCTGGGGTCATCCGCTTCTGTGATGTCCAGTCCACGGGGGTATTCTTGACTAACCGGCGGTGGGACTGGAGGTGCATAGCTGTCTGGACTATATTTATGACCCCAGCCTATGTAGAGGTTTTCAAACTTTCTATAAGTTAAAAATAAAATGCAGAAGATCATTCTCTTTTTTTCTTTTTTTTCTTTTTTTAAGTAAGAAAAGTTGACCTTCCTCTCCTGTAATGATAAAGCACTTAAAATGTCACAGTCCCACAATTTCAAAACAATATATTTAAAATGCCTTAGAGATGAACTACCCCTAAGTGATTCTTCCCGCACAGGGCATTTCTATGATCCAAACTGCTTAAGCTGGTTAAGAAGACCACAGGGCCTGACCCTGTCAGAAGGTACCCCACACCCAAACCATAGCCTTTGATCATTTAATTATTTTCGGGGGGCCAGGGAAGTTACTACTTTCATTAGAGTTAGTAAGAATTTAAAAGTTTCCAACCTAGTCTGGTCAAGGCACATGCACTGGTTATGGGCTCGGTTCCCAGTAGGCAGCTGATCAATGATTCCCGCTATCACTGATGTTTCTCTCCCTCTTCCTCTATGAAACCAATAAAAGAAAATACATATTTTTGAAAGTTTCCAACTTAGCCAATGCTTGGCTCGGGGAGGAGTGGGCTTGTGGTTGGAGACCTAATGTGATTTTCCCGCCCAGCCGTGGGCAAGCAACAAGGCCTCCCGGGACACGTGCCCTCTCCGCTCCAGATCTGACGCAGTCTCAGGGCAGTGGGAGTGGCAGCCAAGGACTCTGGCCCCTCTGGCCTGTCGTGCTCTTCGCATATTTCCATTTCTAGCTCAGATGCTGTCGCTCCGAGGTCTCTATCTAGACCTTCAGTTGAGCTCTAAAGGTACCTCTGCTAAGGCCTCCTTATGAGGGGTGGATGGAAGGGGCGGGTTAGGGGAGAAGGGGAAACCTTAAGAACACTTTTCCCCACTCTCAGTATCCACTGCTTTTCCCTAGCTCCCCCACTCCCCCTGGCCCCCTGGTCCATAAAGCTGCAAGAGCCTCATGTCAGGGACTCCCCTGGCGGGGAGATGACCCCCACATCTGTGCTGGCCCACCTCACCTTCCTCCAGTGTGCCATTCCATGGGGGGAAAATGAAACAGGGGTGGGCGGTGGGGGAGGAGGCCAGTGCTTTCTCTTAGACTGTCAGAGTGCTTTCTCTCTCTCTCATTTTTGGGTTGTTACATTAATGACTACACTGACATTTAGCAGCTCAGCTTTTAACACTGGATTATTAGGTAAGAAATGGAAGTGTAACACAAGGAGGTGAGGGCATATAGTAGCCTCTTCATCCTAATTCTCTTGAAAATTATAGCCTAAATAATACATATTTTTAAGTATCTTTTATCAAGGTACCCAACAAAAAATAATGAGAGATTTAAACTAAACACTAGAACGATTTCATTTCAGTGACTATCAATTATTCAATAAACCATATTTTAGCTTCATTAATTAAACAATTCAGAAAAGGCAGAAGTCTAGATTAATATTCTAAATTTCATACTTTACTGTGTAATATAGAAGTTTGAATAGGTCTTGCTAAAAATGAGTTAAAATAATAATAGCTTACGATTCCAGGGGTAACTTATACTTTCCAGAACTTAAATAATCACAGTAATAACTTTGAAAGTTGTCAGACACTTACCTGCCATTGCAAAAGGCATACGCCCCAGGCCAAAGGTTGGATCTGAGCACAGCGATAGCAAACTGAGGAATGAGATTTGAACATAGGCGTGTTGTCCAAGGTGGTGTATCCTGGATCTCTGGAAATCAATGAGAAAATCAAAAGCTTCATGCCTACATAGACAAGGATACACTGTATAACAGAGACGCTATTTTTGTAAATCATAAAACACAAACACATTTGACATAGAGGTTAAACATCAGCAACTTAACATAAAGCCAGGAGGGAATTTTATGAACATTGTGGAGCAATGAAATTTGAGTATTTATACACTATACAATAATGTCAAGTGCTTATGGTCATCTGGCTATGGTGTGCAGAATGCAAGACAAGAAAGATACTATGTAAGATAACTCAGCATTTCAGTAAGAGCTACAGCCAACTTCTTTCCTCCCTGGGTGGCACTTCTTTCATTTCTGCCAGAGAACGTTGGTGGTTTGGCCAGCTATGTTCTTTGTTCCACACATATACTATAGTGTGTGTGTGTGTGTAGACAGTATATTATATACTCAACAGCTACATTCTTTAATCCACACATATACTATAGTGTGTGTGTGTGTGTAGACAGTATATTATATACTCAACAGCTACATTCTTTAATCCACACATATACTATAGTGTGTGTGTGTGTGTTGTAGACAGTATATTATATACTCAACAGCTACATTCTTTATTCCACACATATACTATAGTGTGTGTGTGTGTGTAGACATGTAGATACAGTATATTATATACACACTAGTGGCCTGGTGCATGAAATTCGTGAGCCTGGCCTGTGCCCTATCACTGTGCTAGAGGCCCGAGATCAATTGCCCCAAAGATGTAGGCCCCACCCACCCATCTGGGGTTCCTCAATGGATTGCCCCAAAGAGGTGGGCTGGAGCCAGGGGTCCCGCCTCTGCGGTGCTTATAGGGTGGGAGCCATGCAGAGCAGCAGCTAGGACCCGACGCCGCCTCCTCCTCCTCGAGAGGCATCAGGGATTCTCCACCTCCACGCAAGGTGGTGGGGACTCTGCAATAACCCGCCTCCTCCACTCGAGGTGGCAGAGACGCTGGGACTGGCCTCCACTGCACGTGCAGCCATCTTGTGATGGTGTGAGGGCATTACAGCGTCAGGGCATGACGACCACCTAGGCTATTATTAGTATAGATAAGATATATACACATATACCATATATTAGACATATAGTACATTATATATACTACGTACTAGTATAATACTATCTATAATATACTGCTAATATTACATAGTATATGTACATACAGTATTACACATATAGTATATGTGTTTATAGTATTAAATATACATAATATGTGTATATGTGGTGTACATATATCGGTACTATGTATATAGTATAGTAATATTACATAGTATACATATGCACAGTATAGGTATCTATAATAATAAAAGCGTAATATGCAAATCGACTGAACGGCCAAACAGCAGCAGAACTATCGTCCAGACGATCACACTATGACACTCACTAGCGCCAGGCCAGCCAAGATGGGTGCCATGCAATTGGTGGGGGCCCCCCACCATCACCCCACAATCATCCCACAGAGTCCCAGGCCATCAGCCGGCGGGGCAACAAATCAGGGAAGGGAGGGTGGCAGTGGACATGGGCAGTGCCAGGCCAAGGCAGGTGTGGACCAGGGGCAAGGCCAAGTGCTGGCAGCCGAAGGGAAGCCTGGGTGCCAGGTGCCCGGGAAGGAAGGCCTACCCTTGCATGAATTTCGTGCACCGGGCCTCTAGTACATAACACATAGTAATAACACAGTTTATGTAAAAGTACCTAAATCTTCAGAGATTGGTGTCAAGAGAGGAGGCCCCACTTCCTGTTCTATGTCGTCAGGCTCTTCTTCTTCTTCATCTTCATTTCCTTCGTCATCTTCTTCCTCTTCCTCTTCCTCTTCGCTTTTTTGTGTGGGGTTGAACCAATTACAGCGACCCTGAGTATGAATATTGCAAGATGAGGATCTTAAAGTGTCCGAGTAGTCATTTGGATGAGTGAAAGTATCTGCATAAGGTTTCACTGTGTGGGAACTTAATCATTCATTCATTCAACAAGTGCTGTTACGATCTAGGATTTTTTTTTTCAAGCAAAAGATTGTACTATATGTTTCAAGAATCTGCCAACTACTTGAAGTTACAGAACAGGTATATTTTAAAAGTAGCAGTGCCTTACTTTAAAAAAAAGCAATAGTGCATTTTACTTGTTTGTAATAAACAATATATAAGAAAGAGATAATGTAATAATAAAAATTACATAAGATTAGGTATGAAGTTTGGGGTTATAATTTCTAATCTCATTAACTCTTATCTATAGATACAAGAATATCTCGCATGTGGGTCCAAGTATAAAGATTTTCTACCTGCAGATGAGGGAGTATAGCAGAGTGATTAAGAGGCTAGACTATGGGTCCGTTATGCCTACTCCCATCTGACCCTGTTGCTCATTAGCCATATTACTTTGACATTTCCTAAACTCTGCCTCAGTTTCCTCATCTGCATAATAAGGATAATATTATTTTTTCAAGTTTATCTTTATTGTGGAAAGTATTACAGATGTCCCCCTTTTATTCCCGTTGACCCCTGCCACCCCACCCCACCCCCAGGTCTTCACCCCACTACTGTCTGATACTTTTTATACAGTTATGATTATGAAATGATGTAATGCGTATAAAAAGCTATAAGGGCACCTAGCACAATGTGTGCTATATAACTGCAACTTAGCACTGTTGGCTTGTTTTTATTTTTATTATATTTTTTTCGTTCTTAGCATAAAATCTCCATGTATTATAAGAATAGAATTTTAAAAAAGCAGTTCCCAAAATTAGTTTCACAGCACACATAAAACCTTAATCCTTAAAATACTTGTCCAGTACTCCATAGAAATGATTATCTTATTTCTGTTTGGAAATAAAAATCTGTTTGAAGATCCCAGGCCTATATCAGTTGGCAATCATTAAGTACTCGGTGCTTTTGCTTGATTTTTAATGGCCTCTTTGTCTAGAGTTTGAATATAGGTATGCATTATAAACTGAGTTTGATAAGTATGTGCTTATTGGCTGATAGATTAAGAACTGCCAAGCCCCTACCTGAGGGAGAATATGTTGTACATGATGAACCCAGTTGGACAGGGATTCCACCAGATCAGCCACTTGGATGCCTTCAAAATCAGGGTTTTCTTCAAAGTTATCTCGCCCACTTTCAACTTCTTCCTCCTCCTCCTCTCCTTCCTCTTCACCAAACTGATAGAATCCTAAAGGGCTGACGTGGGTCCCTGCTGAAATTCTGGCAATTTGTGCCCGTAGGTAATTGCTCTCATTTCCTGGGAAAGGCGGGTAGCTTATGACGGGAGAATCCAATCGCCCCGTGAAAAATTTCTTGATTTTTCTTGCAACAACAATTTGTGCAGGTGTAACTGATGGTAACTTCACCCACGGCCTTCCTGGCTCATTGCAAACAAAATAAACATATCTGTTGGCACCTGTTCTGCTTTCTTCTTTTGGAACGGGCTTTGGGGCCTTGTAAAGGGACCTGGGCAATCCATCCTCATCTTTTTCACCTTCACTCTCTCTACTGTCCCTCTCTTCAGTTTCATCTTCCTCCTCCACCTCCTCTTCATCTTCTCCCTCATGGAGCTCCACTTCAGCTACAATGTAGTTCCTCTCCCGACCCAAGATCTTGCCCCAGAAACGGCATCTTTGGATTGGGTGGGTGTCCGTAAGCTGCTTGAGGGCAAGACATATGCGATAAATCTCATCTGAGCCCAAACCAATTCCAGCTTGTTCGAAATAAAATGCTGACTCCATCACATTTGGGAGAGCGGGTTGTGCCTGGGAATGCGAATGCTGTGGTTAGCATGTTATCCACAAGAGATCTGCCTGCTTCCTGTTTCCCTTTTAAACATCTTGCTATTAGCTCTACTTCCTGTCTACGCCATGTCTTGGACGTTTCTTTCAAGGTTTAGATCACTTCATTAAGTTGCAAATTTCATTCATCTCACTTACAAATGTAGCTTCTGCCATTGTGTTTTACACTCATCATTATAATAATCTTATTACGTGTATATATCTTAGGCAGAGAACATTTAATAATCATGATGAAAAATAAATATTCAACATCCCCTGTTTATAAAAAAATGTTTAAGTGGCCTCTTTACCATCTTGAAATAGTAAAATATACTATAACCAATCTACACACATGTTTTTAGAAAATGTTTGCATATGTAAATGTGTATATTTATACAGGTATATCTCGTTTTATTGTGCTTTGCTTTATTGTGTTCTGCAGATACCACATATTTTACTAGTCAACAGCTGTTGCTCAGATCATGTCTCTGTGTCATATTTTGGTAATTCTAACAATATTCAAACGTTTTCATTATTATATTTTTACTAGTGACCTGGTACACAAATGTGTGCACATTGAAAGGAAATTAATTAGAAGGAATATTTTAATATCATTATTCACCCTTTGTTTATAATAGAAGTGTCGACCAAATTCACGATCGGCGATGACAGATCAAAATATATTCATGCGATTGACGCCAGCAAGAGCTTTATATGGATCGAGCATGGGCCAGTCAACTTATTCTTTTATAGATATAGAATAAACGTGCTTAATTAGACCTGCTTTCTGATTTAGCTAAACTCTTTCCAGCCCAGTGAAGCACCCAACTTCTCTTTAAGGTAATTGTCAACAACACAGCAGTAAATATCAACACAAAGCAAATTATTACCGTAGATCACACAGGGAGAATAAATAAAGGGTGAAATATTTAACTGCAGCAGTGTTTTAGTATATTCTGCGCAGTGACAAAACCTTAAGTCATTTTCAAGGTCCATCATTTCTTACTTCTTTTCAGTCGGGCCAAGTTTCTAAGCTTTCTAAATCTCCATTTTCCAGCTAATGAAAAGACAATAGGATTCCATCGAGTCTCCTATCTACCTACTCCAGGACCAAATGAGGATCAAATGAGATGAGGCATGGGAAACGCTTCACAGACATTTGGTTAAATGTTTGCACCTGGCTATAAAGCAAGTCATGTTCCTGGGCTGAAGAAACTGCAAGGAGGCTAGTCGCTAGGGAGAGGAAGCCAGGCATTGCTTTATGACATCATTACCTGGCACCCATAACCACCATCTCCGGGCTGGGATAGGGTGTGGACCCACATTTTGGGCCATGGGGTCTTGGCAGCATCACCTGCGATTTGGTGGGCTATTGCTCGGAGGTGGTGGTGGGGCCTGTGTCCCACCTGGGAGAAGCTGAGTATTGCTTTGTGAGTGCCACGTCTGTGGTGCCCTTTCTTTGTAAATGGCCAGTGCACGTCACCGCAGCTCCTACACTGAGCATCTGCCCCCTGCTGTTCAGTGCATATAATAGCAACTGGTCAGATACAACATATTAGCCTCTTATATATATTCTAGAGGCCCAGTGCATGAAATTCAATGAGGGTAATCCCTCCCTTCCTCCAGCCAGCTCTGCCCCCTGCTCCAACTCCAACACAAACTCCTGATCCAGGGGATAATTTGCATACTACACTTTAATTATATAGGACAGATGGTGATCAGTGGTTCTTGATATTACTACTGTACATTGTTTTTGGATATAATGCTATTGTACCTTTAATAGAGTACAGTACAGTGTAAACATAACTTTTATGAGCAAAGAGAAAACAGAAGATTTGTGTAATTTGCTTTATTGCAATATTCACTTTATTGCAGTCTGGAACCAAACCTACAATATATCTGAGGTATACTGTATATGTTTTTTTATATATTACCAACCAATCTAATAAAAGAGTAATATGCAAATTGACCATCACTCCAACACAAGATGGCTGCCCCCATGTGGACACAAGATGGTAGCCACAAGATAGCCTGCAGGGGAGGGCATTGGGAGGGACCAGGCCTGCAGGGGAGGGCAGTTGGGGGGACCAGATGTGCAGGAGAGAGCAGTTGGGGGCAACCAGGCTGACAGGGGAGGGCAGTTATGGGCAATTGGGCCAGCAGGGGAGCAGTTACATATCGATCAGGCTGGCAGGGGAGTGGTTAGAGGGTGATCAGGATGGCAGGCAGAAGTGGTTAGGGGAAATCGGGTAGGCAGGCAGGTGAGCTGTTGGGAGCCAGCAGTCCTGGATTTTGAGAAGGGTCCCAGATTGGTGAAGGCTGGGCTGAGGGACACACACACACACACACACCCCTCCCCGTGCACAAATTTTGTTCACTGGGCCTCTAGTATATTTTATAAACAATAAATAATTATTATATACATATGTAATATATGGAGTAAATAAAAATCAATAGAGTACCATATATATGTATATGTGTGTGTGTATACACATATATACACATACACACACACATATATATACACATATGGTACTCTATTGATTTTTATTTACTCCATATGTTATCATATGTATATAATAATTATATATTGTTTATAAAATACATACACACACACACACACACTGAATGGCCAGATTATTATGATCTCTATATATATTAGAGGCCCTGTGCATGGGTAGAGTCCAGCCAGCCTGGCCAGGGGGAGGAGACATGCCTGCCTGCTGGTTGTACTTCTGTTCAAGGGGACAATTTGCATATTAGCCTTTTATTATATAGGATATACACTGAGTGGCCAGATTATTATGTGTTCAGGGATCATAATAATCAGGCCACTCAGTGTACATAGTAATATATAGGATAAATAAAAGGAATGTAGAAGTACTCAAACGTAACTACATTTGAAGACATACTGAGGAAGAATTTATGGAATCTGAAAAGAGGCCCGGGTTCCAGAATCAAACAGCTTTCTGTATTCTCATTCCTTATCCTGATTTAGGACGCAGATCCCTAATTGACAGTGCTGTGCCTATAGATACCCCAATGTCCCCTTCTTCTACTGGAGTCTGACCTTTGATAAATTCCTCCATGAGAGTATCTGCCTTCTGCTTGATCCCTAAATACTGTTTGCCTCTAGACTCGTCTTCTCTGGATGTGGCCATATAACTGCATGGTTGGCGTAAGGTATTTTCAGGAAAGAAGAGCTGATGTCAGTTCCTTGACACCTATCCCTGTTCCCTCTGGGTGCCCCGGGCCCGCTGTGTCCAGTTGGGTCTCCCACCAAGGTTGCCGAGCCCTGTGGGTCCAGATTCTCAACCCTCCTGTCTTTTCCCTAATCAAACTCTTTGCCCTTTTCTGGAATTCTCTCACTCTACACATCTAATTTGCAAATATATAGACAGGTTTTTAGATAGTCTAGTGCTAAGAAGACATGAAAGCTCAGTAGGTGTATAAATTACTTGGTGGTATCAATTACAACCACGTAGGCGTTTAGGAAACACTATGCTGGATACTCTTGAAATATTTGCAGCTAGAATTTCTGTGAAGGTTTTATTCTCTAATGAGAGCGTTTTAACTCTGTCACCAACGTTCTCTGTAAATATTTTCAACGTTCTCTGGGGATTAAAAGACATTTTCTCTCTCACCTCTTGTATTATAGCTCAGTGGCAAAATATGCACAATATCAAGACTTAATATGAGGAAGTTGCCTTGGAAGAGAATGAAAATGGCATTAGAAGTATTTCTACTCTTTTTAATAAACTAAAGGGAAATATGCATATTGGTTTAAAGCCTAATTTTAAATGATATGAAAGTAATCTATTCAGTCGGCAAGTAGTTAATAAGAAACAGCTGTAAAACCCAGGTCTGTACCAGGCCTTTTGGAATTTGAAAGATGCAGAAACCATTTTCTCTGACATGAATACCTCAGCCCCACAAACATGCAATAGCTAAGCCTGTGAAATACTAAACCACAAGTGTGAAAAAATAAACTCTAAAGAAGGAAATGAGTGATGTGAAATGAGGTTGAAAACGCTAATTAGGGAGCCAGAAGAGACTACTGATGTGAATTTAAAGCCACGCCCACTCACCTCAAATCAAACCTTAGGCGTGAACTATTCCGAGTTACAGCAGTGACTTACCATTTCGTCTTCCAGTTCTCGGTCAGCTCCTTCCAAATTCCCCTGAAGAAAAAGAGCCTTTTGCTTCTCTGCTATTTCGTATGTGGGAAGCATCTCGTTCTCGTTTTGGAGTGTGTCTAATTTTTTACTAAAATGTGCCACCTTCACATCCTGGCTAATATTCTCAATGATGTCCACAGCGTTCTCAGGGCGCTCATCTAAGATCCTGGTCAGCATATTAGAAAGATGGTCGTATCTGTCCGGAAAGAGAAAATCCCAGGTATTACCCATGTCAAAAGCGTTTGAAGAAGCATGTCATGCAGGCTCAGGGAGCTGGTGTTCAGGAAACTTCAACAGCTCAAAACCTTCAGAAATTTTAAGTGAATAAACTTGGTAACTTCCACTGCCAGAGAAACCTGTTCTAGAATTTTCCTTCAAAAATACCTCCAATATGATGTGAATATTTAAAATATGAAAGAAAAACATATTCTAGAAAGATACATATTTTATATCAGGAATATTTCACATTTTATTTGAGATTGAAATCTCAATTATATATTTTAAAGTGATTAACATTTTTCCTTTTTTTTTTTTACCTTCTTTTCCATCCCTTTCCCCACCCTTGCCAAATCCAATTTGATTTCTAAATCCCACTGACTTTCTTAAAAGATACGTGCTCTTCTGTTTCATTTCCTAAGCCAATTATCTACTTCAGTGTAATTAGAAATACATTTCATATTGCAACCCCTGCTGAAATGCAACTGAAAGAGAAGTGTCATAAAATATTATTCACCTTTATTAAAATGTAACACATCTTTTTATTTTTATTTCGTAATTGTATTAGCGAAGCTGCCTCTAACCTCCCATTAATTCGTTACATTTGATACATAAATGTGAAAGTGTGTCTTTTCAAATCCCAGACTTACAATGTGAACTTAAGACCTGAATTGCTGTCAGTGTGCTCTCAAGTTAGACAGAAACTCCTCTGACCAATATGGAAACTTGCATAAAATTTCTCTCTAGAACACTTAAGCATTTACCTCTCCAATTTCATTTCTTATAATCCGTTCAATGATAACTCCTGTCCCAGGGAGGTAAATCTACTTCAGATCCCTTCAATATAATTGCTAAGTCCTCCCAGACAGCCTTTGCTGGCTGTGTCCCATTTGGATCATTTTTTAAAATATAGTTTATTGATTTTTTACAGAGGAAAAGAGAGGGATAGAGAGTTAGAAACATCGATGAGAGAAAATCAATCAGCTGCCTCTTGCACACCCCCCACTGGGGATGAGCCTGCAACCAAGGCACATGCCCCTGACCGGAATCGAACCTGGGACCCTTCAGTCCGCAGGCTGAGGCTCTAGCCACTGAGCAAAACCGGTTTCGGCTGTATCCTTTCTTTCAAGAAATTTTTTGCAACCACTTTGTCCTCAGGTCTCCCTGAAAACCATTCTTCCTCGGGGTAGAGCAGGCCTTTCTGAGATCACAAACACACTGCTTTGTGTTGGTGTAAATGACATACTTCCCATTCAGCAGCTGCATTTGGCTCTTACATCATCAAAATTAGGTCTTAGTTTTTGTTTGTTGCTATCTCTGTATGTCAAATAGGGTCTGTATAGAAGAGAATGAGGTTTATTTTTAGGAAGGAGTTTTTAATGACTGGCTCTAAAGTGCTTAGAAGAAAACAGTGGCTATTAAGATATTCAATATCACCTCAGAGACTGAATATTTGGAAATGAAATAAAAGTTAGATACTTAAGCAATGTCCACTATAAAAAAAAATAAAAATCAGTAGCCCTAACCAGTTTGGCTCAGTGGATAGATTGTCAGCCTGCAGACTGAAGGGTCCCAGGTTCGATTCTGGTCAAGAGCATGTACCTTGGTTGTTGGCACATCCCTAGTAGGGAGTGTGCAGGAGGCAGCTGATCAATGTTTCTAATCTCTATCCCTCTCCCTTCCTCTCTGTAAAAAATCAATTATATATATATATATATATATATATATATATATATATATATATATAAAGGAAGCTTCCCCATTTTTGTGTTTTTGTACTGGGTTTTAAATAATTACTTTAAATAATAAATATGTATACTTACTCTTTTGGACTTTTAACCAAGTCTGTAATTCCTGCTTGTTCTTTAACCCAGGGCATTATGATGAGAGTTTATATGAGAGATTCAAGTAGAATCCACTACTGAGCAGCAGATCACATCCCTAAAGCTTAAATAAATTGTAGTTTAAGATAGTAATTTGTAAATAACTTTTTAAATTGCCAATTTGAGTTTTGTGAAAGGTTGCACACATTAAGTATTAACGTTTTTTATTCTTTTGACCTTAAAATTATGGTGACTAAGTCCCCTGGTTTTCCCAGACTAGAAGTTTCAGGATAGTTCAAGAAAAACAGATAACTGGCCACCAAGGACTGTTATCTGAGTGAGAACTCAGAACCAAGCCATGTGAGCACTCAGGTGCTCCCGATCACTGCTGAAAGCTACTTTCGCAAGCTTCTTGTAGAGACGCTGGGACTTCGCTATCTCTTTGGTCTCTTTCAAACCCAAGATTCCACAGTTCCTAGGCTTTGTTTCTCCGTGCCTGGGGTCTTTAAAGAAGCTAGATTTAGAATCCCCACCAATGACCTATTTTGATTGAGCCTTGTGATGCAGAGCTATTAAGCCACTAACGCATACTAATACAGACTTTTCAAATCTATTTCCCCATAGGAGCACACTGTCGCCCAGAGATACTCACGCCCCCTTTTCCTTGCCATACCTTTCTCTCGTGTTCCCTCCAGGACTTACAGGTTTAAGCCTGACACGCTGCTGGTCTTCAGGAGGTAGGCCTTCGCGCTCTGAACGGCAATCTCCAGCGCGCTGGGGGCCGCTGCAGGCTCGGGCTCAGCCTCATCCTCATCCAGGAGGTGTTTACTCTCTGAGTCTTCCTCCGGAAAAACGCCAGACCGCAGGTCTTCTGGTTTAGAGGTGGTACCGTTCGCGTCCCTCGGCTCATACAGGGGACCCTCGGTTTGCAGAAATTGTGGAAAGGCGTTCCCCTTTGAGTGGCATGCCTGATGAGGAGGTGATGCTCCTGTATCAGATGACTGTTGTTGCAAGTGCTCAGGGCGAGGTGTCCCGGCCTCAGGAATCCCACGGGTGGTCTGGTCTGACAGCCCCGGTGCAGCCGGGGCCGGAGGAGGCGTGGAGGAGGGCGCCCGGGGAGGCGGAGGTGGGGGTGCACCCGGGCCCGCGAGGTCATCCGCGGGTGGGCTGCCCCTGGCCGGCGGGCTCCGGGGTGGGCTGCTCCGGGCGGGGCTCCGGGGTGGGCTGCTCCGGGCGGGGCTCCGGGGTGGGCTGCTCCGGGCCGGGCTCCGGGGTGGGCTGCCCCTGGCCGGAGGGCTCCGGGGTGGGCTGCTCCGGGCCGGGCTCCCGGGTGGGCTGCTCCCGGGCTGGGGTCCAGGGTCAGGCCCCTGCTCTGACTCCGGGGGGTCAGATAATCCAGGCAGGGGCCCTTGGGCAGAAGCTGCTGTCATTTCGTCCCATGGGCTCCCTTCTTCCCCCGATTCCTGGCTCTCTTTTTCTTGCTCCAGAGCAGTGGAGTCCTCCATAGAAGCAATCAAGAAACAAACAAACAAACAAACAAACAAACAAACAAACAAACAAACAAACAAACAAACAAAATAACTTCTGGATGAAAGGGGTTGTGCAGATGTGGAAAGAGTCAGCTCAGGACCATCGCTTTGCTGAGGTCTGCTGAGCGACTTCTGGGTCCCACTCGCTGTGCAAGTTGCAGCGTCCTGTCTCCATAGCAACCCCGGGCCGGGTTCCGCGGGGAGAAGCCGCGGAGCGCGCCTGTTGCCAGGATTCTGGGGAATGGATCGAGAGAGATGGAAATCCTCGCTTTGTGATTTGGCGAGGCCTCTGCTCCTCTTCCTAGCTCAGCCAATCCGACCTGCAGCCGACCCAGTTGTGGTTGGAAACCTGAGACGGGCCGCGGAGGAGGGGGAGCCACGACCCAGCGCGGAGGACTTTCAAGTCTGATGGATTGGTTCCAGGAGCGCCTTGAGGGGCGAGTTGTTCCTTAGTAGAGGGACAGTGCATTTACAGGACTTTACAGAGCGTGTGTGTGTGTGTGTGTGTGTGTGTGTGTGTGTGTGTGTGAGAGAGAGAGAGAGAGAGAGAGAGAGAATCTTGAGGGTCAGGTGACCACGAGACTCCAGTGTGCAGATCAGGAGAGCCCAAGACTAACACTTAGAAGACAAAGGTGTCTCATCCTCCGAACCAAACAACCAAACCCAGGACAATTTTTTGGAGAAAAGACAAAGAAATCCTACTTTTGCTCTTCCCCCTCATATGGGATCTGCCGATAAATAGGCAGGCATTACCTTCAAGGAGAAGGCAACGCAGAAGGTGACCCTATATAAATAAGAGCGTTCATGGGTTACCTGTTTTGTGTTAACTGAAATCCAAATTAACCTTAAAGCTACATTTGATAGTATAATCCTTATTTAGAATATAAATGTGAATTCGTAATTTTGCAATATTTAAGGTCATGATTATGGCAATGAACTCATGTTATTTGGTCTCCAACATGAAGAAAGAACATAGGATTGGACCATATCTGGCATTGACTATAAACTGTAAATTAATTAAATACTTTAATGTTAAGTCGTACTATATCTCATTTAAAAAAAATAAACCAATCGAAACTTGGTATTTGACACTACATTGATATGATTTCCAATTAGCAGCATGTTGGTCATAAATTCTAACTTCATGGAAGAATATACTTTTATCTCCCCTCACACCCTGAGAAGCACAGAACCCTTCAATAATTCATAAAAGCTGTGGACCTTTACCCCAAAGTACACATGGGTGCATATAGGCAAAGTGTTGCATGTAATGCCTGTTGAAGTCAGATTGCCCAGATTAGAACTCCTGAAATTCTTCAAAAAACAAAAGATAAACTAGAATTACAATGTATTGGATGAATATAGCTTATAGACAAATTAAATGATGACAGTAATGTAATATGAGACAAAAGAGGGAATTGAGAATACTCTTAAAAATCCTTGCACTAGCCGAGCCAGTGATGCTCAGTAGTTGAGCATTGACCTATGAACCAGGAGTACATGGTTCAATTCCCAGTCAGGGCACATACCTGGGTTCCAGGTTCAATCCCCAGTAGGGGTCATGCAGGAGGCAGCCAACAGATCATTCTCTCTCATCATTGATGCTTCTCTCTCCCTCTCCCTTCCTCAAGGTAACATTTTGGGTAACTATAATACATGATCCCTATCAGGAAGTTGACATTGGTACAATTCCCAGAGCTTATTCAGACTTCACCAGTTTTACAAGCACTCGTGTGTGTGTGTGTGTGTGTGTGTGTGTGTGTGTAGTTCGATGCAATTTTATCTCATGTATAGTAATTACCACTGCAATTCTGGCAACTAGTAATCTGTTCTCCATCGCTTCAATTTTATTTCAAGAATGTTAAATGTAATCACATAGTATATGACTATTTGAGACTGAAAACATACTTTTAAGATATACTTACCTAAGGACTTTTTAGATAGAAGTTTTTTTTAGGTTATCAATGAGTAAAATGATTAGAAAGTCCTTTATTTTGTTTTCGTTGTATTTTTCTTGATTTTATTGGGGTGGCATTGGTTAATAAAATCGTACAGGTTTCAGGTATACAATTCTATCACACATCATCTGTATACTGTATTGTGTGTTCACCACCCCAAGTCAAGTCTCCTCCATCATCATTTATTCTCCATTTACCTTCTACCTCCCTCCTCCCTCCGGCAATCACCATACTGTTGTCTGTGTCCATGAGTCTTTCATTTTTTACTCTCAGGATTTCACGTTTCCCTTTAAGTTAGGCAATAATTTATTTATTCTTTCATCCACAAATTTACCCAGTGACTGTTACACTCTGGGTACCGTTTTAATTACTGAACAAAATAGATTTTTTTAAAAAACTCCCTATTTTCCTAGAACTAACATACTAGTGGGGAAAGACAGACATTAAACAATGACTATAGTACATAATCACATTGTTTCGTGTATTGAAAGGCGATAAATGTTCTGGAAATAAAAACTTAATGTAGAAAAGGAGTAGTCAGAGGAAGTGCTGGAAGGGGTACTGGGGAGGCTGCATTATTAAACAGGGTGGTCAGGGGAGGCCTCATGAACCCAGTGGTAGGCAGGAATGAATGGGATGTGTAGTGAAAAGAGTTTTGTCTCCTGTTTCTACTTGATCCCTGAACATCTTCCCCAAGTTTTTAAAACTATAAATAGAAACACTCAAGTAGCCCTGAGCAGTACCTGCCTGATAGAGTCCTCATTCACACACTTGTTACCCTGCGGGCTTTTACGCTGGTACGTACATTGTCTTCTCTTCATCCTGGGATTCATCTGTGACCACCTTGAACCACTGGGGAACCCCAGAAGCACTGTACTAAAAATCAGCAAGTTTCTTGAAATCAGAAACATCAATGATGAGAGAGAATCATCAAGCAGCTGACTAAGGAGGGCATGGAATCCCCAGTGAAACAGGCTACTTTTTAAAACATGAAGGAAGACCCTGGAGCAAAATATGACACAGTTCCCTACACGCTTGGAAGGACAGAAAGTCCGAAGTTCCTCAATAAGGTACCACAGTGGTCTTTGAAACAGTCTTCTCTCTGTAGATGGGTTTTGCTGAAGTCCTCTCTCTCTCCCGGAAGTTCCCGTGACTTGCCTCGGTGAGTCCGTCAACTGTGATTTGACAGCTGCCAGGCACTGTGTGGAAACCTGTTTGAAAAGGGTGCTCTAGCAAGTTGGTCTCAACTTTGAATATAAAAAATAAAGCAATATATATATATATATATAATTGATAATTTAATAAGATTTGATAGATATGTGACCTGGTTAACTAAAAATGTAAAGTTAGCATACACACTATGTAGACCATGTCTGGAATTAAAACAACGCTTGGATTTATAATATCTTCTATGTATGATGATGCTCTGATACTCCTTGTCTTTGTGCTAAGATTCACCTCTGGACTAAAGCTTACACTATTGACCGTCTTTGGATCTTTGATTCCTGAATTGACCTTCCTTAACTAACATTGCACAGTTTAACTCTTCTATATATTAAAAAAGTCACTTTTTTTTACATGACCAAGTCACTTTTAATACTAATTATTCACATTAATGATGTGGTGGACTTTTACCAGTTACTTTTCTATGTATTCTGAAGTTTCTTATAAGAGAGAAGATATGATGATGTTATCAGAGCCCAAACAAGGTACAGCTCATATTATCCCTAGTTTTTTACTACAGTTTGATGGATCGAAAACTAATAATGAGACACTTTCCCCCCATTCACAGATAGTCTGGGTACATAACATAGCACTGATGGAAGACCAACAAACTCTTTTTTATCTTGGGTGCATTTTTTTTTTTACCATCCTAAGCATAGCATACTTGAGAGTATCTTCTCCTTTATGAATTGCCAACATTCTTTTTCAGAAGATACATTCTTTTCTTTACCTTCTACAAACCTTTCTATATTTTTATTTGCAACACTTCAGAAAGTATTTCTTTTTAGGGGATGATACCTTTTATTCTAGAAAACACTACTGCTTTATCAACTGAAACCTTTCATTTGGAGCCACAGCCTTCACTGTAGACATATTCCATATCCAGTCCTTCTCTCTAGATTCTTTCTTCACCTCCATCACAGCCACATTTATCACGAAACTAGTGAGACTTATGCTTTAGTGCCCACCCTCGGAAAAACCCATTGTCATGCCCTGCGCTTCATTCCGTATTCTTTTTCTTATGAGACCCCTTCACATTATATAAGCTTCTGCCCTATTTCTATATAGGACTCAAAAGGAAAAGGAAAATGTAGAGTAGTAACCACCACAGCAAATCTGCCAAATATGTTGATATTTGACACTTCCTTGATATGATTTCCAAAAAACAGCATGTGGGTCATACATTCTAACTTCATGGAAGAATATACTATTTATCTCCCCTTCTACTCAACGGGGCGGGAGAAGCACATTATAATCCGTACAAATAAATCCTGATTTGACCCGAGATTACAACATTGCAAATGAGCGGTCTACTGTGGTTCTCTTGGGTTTTGTCAACTTTCAGTGAGTAGATGCAGTTCCCCGTGGTGTTAGTCGGCTTTGAGCGCAGTCTTCTGCAGAAGTCTCTTTAGCAGTGAGAAATTAACACCCTGGGGACCATGTGCCAGGTGGTTAATAGAAAACACTTTGACCCCCTACTGAAACCCCACACACTTGAAATGACGGTCCCAAACGCTGTGCCAGAGTACTAAGTACCTGTGTAAGCTCATGCCGCTAGAAAGCTTGCACCTGGCTTTACAGCCAGTTCTGTCTTAAAGCTCACGAGGCCTCCACACAACACACCTGCAGTGGTCCTTTTATTCTTCCCAGGTTGATAGGTGATTTCACCAACGTCATCCAGAATGCAAGTTAGAGAGAAGTGCGGGGGGACAAGAACTCAGAAATTTTCCAAATACGTTACTCAGTAATCGGAAATTAGACATACCCCATTCTTCCATTTGCCACAAGATACAAAATACGAATAAGGACCATTTAAGAGGTGTGCTCAGCTCTCCACAAGGTGGTGGAGACAGCATTTTGTCCCCACAGTACAACCTCCTACTTCCCCATAAAACTTCTATGGCTCGTCTTCCATCATCCACATCCCGGAGGACACATCAGTCAGGGGGTTTAGCCCGGGGCCAGGAAGATAAGAATAGAGCACGCCCTGGCCTCCTGGTCGTCTCACTGCAAATCCAATTAGCATTCTGGGTGGGGACTTGTGAAATCTGGCCGTCGTCCTGCCAGCAGCTGCCACGTGGTGGCAGATCTCCTTAACCCCCGTGGATGTCCACGGTGCCTGGGCTGCGCTAGTCCCCGCAGTCGGGCAGGTCTCGGTAGGAGTAGCCCGGGCAGCCGCGGCGGGCTTTGCAGGCGAAGAGCAGGTGGTAGGAGCCGGGCAGCAGCACCAGGAGGCCCACGACCAGCACGGCCAGGGCCCGGCGGGGCCCCACGGGGCTGATGCAGCCGGCCAGCAGCAGGCAGCCGGCGGCGGCCAGGCCCGCGCCCACCACAACCTGCAGGCCGAAGCAGGCCAGCGCCCGGTAAGGGGGCCTGGCGCGGCCCTCGGGCGCCCCCTGCCGGCCTCTCCGGGCCGGACAGCAGCCCTCAGCCGCCTCCTCCGGAGGGTCCTCCCGTCCGTCGTCCGAGCTGGGGAGCGCCGAGTACCTCACTGTGCTCCTGGGGGTCCCGGCAGCAGGCACGTTGGGGCGGGCGGGCACCATGGCCCACGGGGTGGTGGGGTCGGGGCCCGGAGCCCCCTGCGGCTCAGCGGGCAGGGGCGTCCCGGTCCGCGCCCCCGCCCCCGGCCCCAACGGCTCTGGGACCGCGAGGGGGATTTTCTCAGCATCTCATTCACCTGCTCCTTCCCCCAACCCCCCCCCCCCATTAACTCCTGGTGGGAGACAGCTTGTTTTTTTGTTTGTTTTGTTTTTAGAGTCCTGACGGATGCCATTCATTTATTTTTTATGATTGTTTTATTTTTTATGGATTTATTGATTATGGTATCACATAATTGTCCTCATCCCCCCATTCCCATCCCAAACCCCTCCCCATGTATGTCCCCAAACCCCTGTTGTCCATGACCACTGGGTAGGGCCCAGGGGTGGGCAAACTTTTTGACTCGGGGGCCACAATGGGTTCTTAAACTGGACCAGAGGGCCGGAACAAAAGCATGGATGGAGTGTTTGTGTGAGCTAATATAAATTCAAAGTAAACATCATTATACATAAAAGGGTACGGTCTTTTTGTGTGTGTGTGTGTGTTTTAATTCAATAGTTTTACTCACCAGATCCGGCCCGTGGGCCGTAGTTTGCCCAGCCCTGGGTTAGGCTCATAGGCATGCACACAAGTCCTTTGGTTGGTCTCTCCCCCTGACCCCCACCCTCCCCTACCTTCCCTCTGAGGTTTGACAAGTCTGATTGCTGCTTCTGGAGACAGCTTGCTTTTGATAGGATCCCTCTTTTATCACGCAAAGCTACAATCCCTCATTTTGATGGCCTATTGGTCCTATTTGTTACATTCTTACGCCGCTTCTAGTGAACTCCCAGACTTTTTGATCATTAAATTTAGGTGGAATAGACTAGATTGGATTTATTAGATTTCATTTCACTTCATTTCCTCTAAAAGTTCATAATCACATCATTGTGGTCTACATCCTCTTCCATCACTGTAACGTGAAGCGCCCGTAGCTAATCTGGTCAGCCTCAAATGGAAGCAAGCCTGAGTGAGATCCTGGCTTTCTCTGTGGCCTGGGATCTGGCAGCTGGAACAGGCGGTGTTTCCCTGGACAGGGTGGTTTCCTGGGGCACTTTGTCCCTTAGAGTCCAAGAATGGATCCACAGATGGGAGATGGGATAGCAAAGGCGGGAGGTGAAGAACAAGCACAGACTCCCAGTGGGGAGGGGGAAAGATTATTTTTTTGTGCCTCCACATCCCCTCCTCCAATTGGTGGGTATGCCCCTTTGATTTGGTTACTATAGAAACTCCTGAGCTCAAAGGTCAAACCTCATGTGGCACTGTGAGGCCCCTCCTCCCTCACTGTTCTCCTATTCTCTCAGAGCTTTCTTCCTCCTTCTTCATTCTGTAATTACGGACATTTAGCTACCCCCAGTTCCCTTGCCTTATGGAAGTATAACTGCTGCCTCTTCCAACTCCCCTGCCTCATGGAAATGTAACCTTTTGCCACTCTGCAGCCCTGTGTTTTTTCCGTGGGTCCCTTTAATTTAAAAAATGCCCTAAACCCGCCCATGTCACCCCTAAAAATTGCTATTTCACTACTTCCTTCTATAAAATGGACATTGTGACATGCGCTGTGTAAGACTGTGAATGCTTACTGAATTAAGTATGCAAGCCGCCTTGCTTATAGCAGGTGCCCTCCATGAAACCTCAAGGCTCCTTGTACAGATATCAGCTCTCCTGCAAGTTGTACTACCTGCACATTGAACTGGGGGTTGGAGGGAGGTGCCCTTTGCAATACTAGGGTTCAGAAGCAGGGTGGTCTTCTGTCAGGCTATTGCAGAAGGGGTTTCTACTCCATGAGAGGGTGAACTGGAAACCTCTATATTCTTCTCTCTCAACACCCATTAGCGTTTGGAGCTGAGCTACAGCCTCTGCTTCCAGGTTCTTCACCAAACAAATGTATGATTTTTCCCTTTTGTGCGCTGATTACTTCTTACTAATCTGTTCCTTCTGGGGACAAAAGGAGCCACGTGCTAACCTGACAAGCTCAGGGGAGGCCTGTGTGGCGGTCTTGCAAACTCAGAGACCTGGAGTCACCACAAAGGGTGGTCTGAAATGAAACTTGAACTAAAAGCAGTTGTGGAGCATAGTTACATCCTAGGCCCGTGTCTTCACTAACAAGGTCAACTTTTTAAAAAATATATTTTTTTATTGATTTTTTAAAGAGAGGAAGAGAGAGGGACAGAGAGTTAGAAACATCGATGAGAGAGAAACATCGATCAGCCGCCTCCTACACACCCCCCACCGGGGATGTGCCCGCAACCAAGGCACATGCTCTTGACCGGAATCGAACATGGGACCCTTCAGTCCGCAGGCTGATACTCGATTATCCACTGAGCCAAACCAGTTGCGGCCACAAGGTCAATCTTTACCTGAACTGAGCCTATCTGTCTTTTTTGCATCTATGACAGCATACCCTTGAAATGTCTGGGTAACTTGTAACTTCCTTTTTTTCCCAGAGCCTTGGGGCACAGCTAATGTGCCTGGGCGCCAGGACAAATGCCACAAATTCTTCACTGTTATCATGTTCATTGTTCCTGAACCCATCTAAGTATGTGACTAGCTTTTAACTTTTTCTACAATCCCAGGGGTTTTCCTGCTTTGCTTTCTTCCGCCTCTCTAGTCTATCCCCAATGGATTTCATGTAACCCTCCTGTCCCTCCGTTGATGGCAGTATATAAAAATAGAGATGACCGTGCGTTATCTCACTTCGTTGAGATTCTGCTTCCCAGCAAATGTTGACAGTTTAGCTCAAATAAACTCACAAAAAATTCTTTAAGGTTTGAATGGTTTTCTTAGGTTAACACTTTTTAGTAGAATACAATTCATCTTTAAATCTATCACCTACTATAGACATTATGCCATTTAATGAAATTTAACCTAATTTAGGTGTGTGTTTTAAATTCAACCAGCGAGTTCTATTATATATATATATATATATATATATATATATATATATATATATATAATTGATTTTTTACAGAGAGGAAAGGAGAGAGATATAGAGCTAGAAACGTCGATGAGAGAGAAACATCGACCAGCTGCCTCCTGCACACACCCCACCGGGGATGTGCCTGCAACTAATGTACATGCCCTTGACCTGAATCAAACCCGGGACCTTTCAGTCCGCAGACCAATGCTCTACCACTGAGCCAAACCGGTTTTGGCTGAGTTCTATGTTTTAAATGTAGACTAGAATATAAACTTCTCTGTGGAAGTAACTGTATTTCTTCAAAATTTTTCTTAACTAGCAGTGAGCCCATTGCTTTTAGTAAACCCAATGTTTGTTAGTTAAATTTACTACAAAATGTAAAAATAGAACAAGACAATTCTCCCTACAAGTATTTTAAATTTAAATGATAATATCACTATTATTAACACAGTATTTTATAATGTTCACTCTCTTCTCTCTAACATCTCTCAAAAGTCATCCTGACACACAAAGGCTGTAGGTTAGATCCCCATCAGGGTACATACAAGAATCAACAAATGAATGCATTAAAAAGTGGAACAACAAATCCATGTTTCTCTCTGTCTCTGTCTCTCTCTCAAAATCAATATATAAAAAGAAATTTTAGTGATCTGGTAAAGTATTAAATAGATCCATGTGCTTTCATAAGAGTTCTCTATTTCAACATTCACAATTATTTTAAATCAAAGAACTAATATTTAATTATAATAATAAAATACATTTTAATGTTTCATTAATACTAAACTTAATTGTAGGACATGCTTCCTGTTTTTCAATTTATAATATAGGATATCAATGCAGACTATCTCCTAAATCATTTTAATTTTTGAAATTTCAGAGTGTTTATCAAACTCCTGGCAACTAACCTAAGCACAGTTTACTCATTTTTCATTAGTAAAGTTTTATAATTAGCATCTGTATACGAAGCACAAATTAATGTGTCTACTAAAATAGCCTCTCTAGTTAGTAGATTTTTTTTTTTTTAGAATTCTTTGATATGATTTTACTCCTCATTTAAATCCCAGATGAACTTCAAAGGCAAGTCTTTCATGTTCCTTTGGAATATTTTGTCAAATCTTTCATTTTGCTCCACTGTGAAGTGCTGTTTCCAGTCTCCAACGGTACCTAGACATAAGCACACGAGGGGCACCCGGGTGAGTGAGTGGCACTATCAGGGCAGGAGTTTCTTCCCACCCACTCTGATCTCCTCTGCCCGCCATGCCAAGTACCTGTTAGTTCTCCATGGGTGTGATACTTCATGTTTCCTTATACAGAAATGAACTAAGAAACAAACTTAAAAACACTTGTAACGTTCACTCTCCTCAGCTAGTATGCTTTCACCAACCACTACCATTCAGTTATAGCCTCTATTGAGATGGTATTACAAGAGTAAAATAGATGACTAGGTTAGAGATTTTTCATATATTTTACTGAATACTAGGCACCAAAGAAATACAAGTACCATGTCATTTCACTCATATGTGGAATTTAATGAACAAACTGGACTAACAAGCAAAATAGATTCCTAGAGGTTAGTCAGACAACTCTGGTATGGGGTAAGTATTGGGAGTGTGGGGTGCAGAGAATAAGAAGAAGAAGAAAAAAAAACAGAAAGAACTCATGGACATGGAAAACATTGTAGTGATTGTGCAAGGGAGAGAGATAGGTAGATGTGGAAGATGGGATAAGGGGGATAAATGGGAATGGGGAAAGAATAAAATAAAGAGAAAATATACATCTAAAAATAAAATAAAAATGCCAGGCACCATACTTGTCAAATTATATCTATCATCTAATACAATTCTTAACACAACTCCACAATATCAGCATTTCTTCATTTTTAAAATTGAAAAAACTGAAGGGATTAAGAAGTATAAACTGGTAATTACAAAATAGACATGGGATGTAAAATACCGTATAGGGAATATGGTCAATAATATTCTAATAACTATGGATGGTGCCAGGAGGGTACTCTAGTGATTGGGGGGATCACTTCATAAATTATATGAATGTTTAACAGTCATGCTGCATAGCTGAAACTAATATGAAATAATCTTGAATCTCAACTATACTTTAAAAAATAAAAATAAAGAAATAAAAAGCTAAAGATAAAATAAATACAATTGAAAAGAAAGCACAGCCAGCATGGCTTAGTGGTTGAACATTGACCTATGAACCAGGAGGTCACAGTTTGATTCCTGGTCAGGTCACATGCCTGGGTTGCAGTCTGACTCCCCAGTGTGAGGCATGCAGGAGGCAACCAACCAATGCTTCTCTCTCATCATTGATGTTTCTATTTCTCCCTCCATCTCCCCTTCTCTGTGAAATCAATAAAAACATACTTTAAAATAAAAAAAAATGAAATCCAAAGATTTCAAGTAATGAAATCAAGGTCACAGAGGGTGTTCAGAACTGTCATTGCTTCAGCTTTACTTGATGGAAGTTAGAAAATGTCATTAAGCCAATTTTTAAATGAGGATTATTGGGCATCTTCCTCTACCAAATTTCCTTATTTAAACATTATCATTGGCATTTGGAACAGTTAGCAAGCAATTTATGGGCATGAGAATTATTTTGTATTTTATCTAGTTTAGCAATGAGACTTAAAAGATTAAAATAAATAGGACAAAAAAGAAACACATTTTTGAAAAATAGCAACATCAAGAGCAATTTCAAGAAGATCTTCACTAATTAAGAATAAACATCCAACATCAAAGTGCTAAACTATGGATGAATTAATGAATAAAATATGAATAAAAGAAGTACAAATTATGTTCTGGAAAAACGTACATTAAAAGATCAAATTATTTTTAATTGAAATTAAGAAGTATCAGTGGGAAGATAAATTGATTCTTAATTCCTGGTATTCCATAGAAGCACAATAAAAATTAATTGCATGTTGTTATTGAGTACTTGATTTCATAGCATATTGTTTTCATGAAGTATTAAACTACTTTTTACACTGAAGAAATCTGATAAATGAGGAAATAACTATTAACTCAAATTCCCATTCCCACAACACAATACATGTTGGGTTTACTTCTAGAATGTTCTAGGCGAAATAAAGAAAACCAATAATTGGAGCTGTTCTGGTCTCATTTATACACCACCTTCAGGTATGATTTGCTAAACAATTTTTAAGAGTAGGGACATGGAAACTAAAAGGAAGGAATGTAATATTGATTAATCAGGTTCAAGTGCTAGACTGGGTACTACAAATTTGTCTACTGTCCTGGGATACTTTTCAGGGCCATTTGCAGTTAAGATCTTTGATTCTCTCCAGGTCCCAATGACAGTACTTAGAAAGACACCATATACACCCCTTAATTAGTGTAGGCACCAAATAATCACAGAACTCTCAACACTTTTGCTTCTAAAACCCCTTGAGCATCACCTTTGCGCAGAAAATGTCCCTCATCTGTTCTTTTCCCAATTTCATGTTTTATAATATCTTCATAATTTGCTTTTGGATCAGACTTCATGTTCTGAAATGTAGCCTGTTTCACAATAGCTTCCACATCCTCTTCACTCAGTTCTTTCTCAAGAAAACGGCTGATTTTAAGCACAGAACTTCTGAGATCCTGAAAGAATTGTGGGTATGAGAAACTATTCCGCTTACAAAGAATGCACAAGTTACATCCCAACATCTTGATCACATTTTGGAAAACTGAAGGTGATTGGACTTACTGTAAGTCTAAAGTTTGACAAAGATATATTACTTTCCTATTCCTTCTATGAAAATGGGAATTCTGGTTGTCAGCTTTGTTAGAGCTTTCTACTGTTTGATTCTATAAGGGCAGCTCACCTTCATTCACCATTCACTCATTCAACTAGCACTTTTAGGAATCTTGTGCTTCAGGAACTGTGGTGAGTGCTGGAGAAGTTAAGGGAACAAGGATATGCTCCCTGTGCTTGTTAAGAGTTTAAAACTTCATGAGAGAAAGAGTCAAGCAAGTAATGAAATACAATGGCAACAGAAAAAGGAAAGTCCAAGTTTGGTGGCTTCACTGGTTATTTCTACCAAACACAAATTAAAGGAGAATTAACACCAATCCTCAATCTCTTAAAACAAAACAAAACAAAACAAAACAAAACAAAACAAAACAACAACAAAGAGGAGGAAACACTCACAAACTCATTCCATAAGACCAGCATCACCCTGATACCAAAGCCAAATGGGAACACTACAGGAAAAGAAAGCTAAAAACCAATTCAAAAATCCTCAACAAAGTACTAGAAAAACAAATTCAGTGATGTATTAAAAGGACTATCCACTATGAACAAGTGGGATTTATTCCTGGAATGCAAAGAGGAACAGCCCTAGTTGGTTTGGCTCAGTGGATAGAGCCTCAGCCTATAGACTGGAGGGTCCAGGGTTTGATTCCAGTCAAGGGCGTGTACCATGATTACAGGCTCCACCCAAACCCAGGCCCTGGTCCGAGGACATGCAGCAGATAACCAATCATTATTTCTCATCAATATTTCTGTCTTTCCCTTTCTCTGTCTTTCACTCTCCCTAAAAGCCAATGAAAAAACATCTTCGGGTGAGGACTAATAACTACAACAAAAGATCTGGAGCAAGGCAGGGATGACAATTCTCACTATTTATATTCAGCCTAATACTGGAAGTCCTAGCCAGAGTAAATAGACAAGAAAAAGGCATCCAAATTTAAAGAAAAATGTAAAATTATATGTTCACATATGACATTATTATATACATAGAAAACACTAAATATCTACAAACACACACACACACACACACGCACACACAAACCAACAACAAAAAAACAAAAACAAAACATAAAAACAAAAAAAAACCCTGTTAGAACTATTAGTCAAACTCAGCAAAGTTGTAGGTAAGATGCAAAACCAGTATCCCCAAATCATTTGCATTTATTTACACTAACAATGAACAGTGGTTTAGCAAGCTGTTCTCTAACTGGTTTGCCTATATTTACTAATTTCTCTTTTAAATCCATTAGAGGGTACATTCTAAAGATACTAATCCTAGCATATTGCTATTCTTCTAATAACTGTTAAAGGGCTCATTATTGCTTTTAAGATGAAGAAATTGCCATCCCTAACAAAGTCTACAGACCTTGCAATATCTGGCTCCAATAACTCTCTATCTTAATCTTTCATTACCTCCGCCTTGCTCTTTAACTTCTTCTTCCAAGATATCATGCACCTGAATTTGTCAGATAATTTACACATTCTCAGTTCTTGGCTTAGACTTCTCTTTTACTTCTCTGCCAAGTCATCTCTATTAGCTTGAAGTTGTCATGTTACTTTTCCAGAAATAATTGCCTATTACCTAAACCAGATCAGTATATTTAATGTACTATCTTATCCTACCTGCACTTTTCCTTGATAATAGTTATCACAGGTTTGAAGTATATATACCTACTTAGTGAATAATTCTCTTCCCTGTTGGACTACATGTTCTATTAATAAAGGGTTCAATTGTCTTTGTCTGATGCTCTAGGGTCTGTCACATAACAGGCATTTTATAATGTTTAATTAATGAGCAAGATATGCAGCAGTGAGTCAACATATAATCACAGATCACAAATTAGTGAACTTCAAATGTGTTTGGTTTGGATTACGCAATGTATTAATGTATTTACACAGTTTTCATTGGATGCCAATATGTAAATATTAGGTGATTTCCCTAAAAGCTACATTTTAAGATTCTCTTTAATAAAAACAACAACAACACACAAAGAACTTGCAGCACTGGGCAAACAATTACCTCTGACTAATTGGCCAAATCTTAGTGGCTTCTCCGCCCAGGGTTGCTTTTGTTTGTTGTTTGCTTAATTTGTTTAATATTATTATTGATTTTTAGAGAGAGAGAGAGGAATAGAGGGGGAGGGAAACACCGTGCTTCCTACAAAGGATCAAGCCTGCAACCCGGGCCCTGCCTGGGAATAGAACCAGCAACCCTCCAGTGCACAGGAAAACACCAGACCAACTAGTCACACCGGCCAGGGCTGGCCCCAGCATTTCCAAGTGGCTTTGCTCTTTTTTCAATCACTGGTCTTGTGAGTTTGCCCTTATTGACACAGATGGGGGCATGGAAAGGAACCACAAGAGATAACTGTGTACAGTGAGAGGAGAGCCCTGAGGAAGCCAATAATTAAGGGATGGGCAGGCAATTAGAAATCCCCGAAAAAGATTAAGAAATAGGTAGATCCGAAGGAAACTAGGAAAATGTGGTTCATTAAAATCAAAATCAAATAAATAATTTTAAAAAACAGCCTCTGCCTCTTACCTTTTTCATTTCCTCATACATCATGAACAGAATGCTGAAGTCCTGTCTGTGCTCATACCAGCCTCTGACGTGGTCAAACCAGCGGCTTCCTACCACTGGGGGAAAGCAGTCAGTGACCAGGGGAAGATGCTGCACTTACCACACAGCAAACAGTCTTTCTCCTCTGTTCTGGCATCCTCCGGAAGGAAAGGAAAGCCCCCACTAGACACCTGTGTCACCTGGTGAAATGGTGCTTTGGGAAACAATCACCTGATTTCACATGAACCTGCCTTTCCTGTGTCTGTAGGGAAAGCAGCAGTGAAGAAAGTAAGAAGCCCAATCCACTGATTGTGAAGATTTAGGGTGAGCTCCTTACTTTCTTACTTCTTCCACCTGAAAAAAAAGGTTCTTTATTTCTCTTTATATTATTTCTTTCAAGATCTCTGAATTAGCAACTTCAGATATCTGTAAGACAGAACCTGAATCTGATCTTCTATATAAGTGGGAGCCCCGGTTCCACATTCCACATCCATCTGACTTCAATCTAATCTCCTCAGTGTTCAAATGAATATCCCACCGCTGCCATATAAGGTTCTGCCACAGAATGCAGAACACAAACACTGCATCCACTTTGAATTGGTACACCATTGCGGTTCTTTTATGCTCTGGTCAACCTATTTCTTAAACAATATGCCTTTGCAACCATAACAGTCCCCAAAGTGGTGCTGGTGAGAATAGAAAAGCCATTGGGTGGCAAATGAAGTTAACAGAGTAGTAGCCACTTGTGTGCATCCAGCTTCTATCATTACTCTTCTTCATTTCCTTAAAATGTGTTCCCCAAATTTGAAAATATAGCTACCGTATTTGCCGGCGTGTAAGACGATTTTTTTGGCCCTGAAAATAACGTATTTGCCGGCGTATAAGACGACTGGGCGTATAAGACGACCCCCTAACATTTCCACTCAAAATACAGTTTGTTATATACTCGCCGTATAAGACTACCCCCCATTTGGAGGCATATTTTTCAGGGCCAAAAAATCGTTTTATACGCCTGCAAATATGGTAGATGCAACATGGCCTCATGAACAAGTTGAATACATAAATTCATAGTTACCATTTCCATCTAGAAATCTTTTCATAAAATGTTCCATATTATTTCCAGCTTCAAGTGTGGCCAGGATATTTGAGAAATGAAAGTATGAAGTCATAACATCCTTGGGGTTTCTGTAGACGTAAACAATCTGCAGGGGGGATAGTAAAACAATTTGAACAATTTTTGGTTGTCCTTACAGGTTGTTGTTATTTTTGTTGTTGTTTTTTTCACATCAACATATGTTACTATATTAATGCATAATAATTTTTTTCATCCAGACTACTAGTCATGGAAATTTTGGTTATACCCATTTTTATTTTTTTTTTTTGCTATTACAAAGACTGTTGAAGTAATCAACTTTATTTACATAATATTTCACATAAGTAAGCATATAGGAATAATTTCTAAAAGTAAATTTATTTATTTGTAAGGTTGGTTAATATTACAAATTACTCTGCATGGAAACTATTTCAGTCCTAACCAGTTTGGATGAGTGGAAAGAGCACCAGACTACAGACCGAAGGGTCCAAGGTTCAATTATGGTCAAAGGCATGTTCCTTGGTTGCAGGCACATCCCCAGTAAGGGGTGTGTAGGAGGCAGCTGATCTATGTTTCTAACTATCCCTCTCCCTTTCTCTCTTAAAAAAAAAAAATATATATATATATATATATATATATATATATATATATATATATAGTGTTTCTTTTTTTTCTATTTTCTTTTCTTTTCTTTTTTTCTTTTTTCATTAACTTATTATCTGTGTACATATGTACCATCTGTAAGTGTTAATTGACTTTTGATAAAAAGCCAAGTTAAAAAAGAAAAAAAACCTACTTAACAGGTGATGTTGAAACAAATAATTATCCATGCTAATATATAAAAACCTTGGGTCATAATGACCAGTAACAACCAGAGACTGACAAACCAGAAGTCATTGCTGGCCTTCCCCCAAGCAAGCAGTAAGGGCATTCAGGCAGTCAGAGGGGTTAGGGGTGATTAGGTAGGCAGACCAAGAGTTAGGGGGGATCAAGTAAACAGGCAGGTGGTATGGGGGATCAGATAGGCAAACAGCCTCTCGCAGGGCTGGCCCCATCCCAGAGCAAGCAGTAAGGGCAATGAGGCAGGCAGAGGGGTTAGGGGTGATTAGGTAGGCAGACCAGCAGTGAGGCTGATCAGGTAGGTAGGCGAGTAGCTAGGAGCAATCAGGTAGGCAGAAGGCTCCTCACAGGGCTGGCCCTGTCCCCCAGCAAAGAAAGAGGGAGGCCCAGGCTAGCCAAGCCATAGCACCCCAGCCTGTTGACTGCAGAGGGAGGCCAGGGGTGGCAGGGGAGGTGGGCAGCGCTGCACAGATGGCAAACAGTGGCCGTGGTGGGTGTGGGGCCAGCTGCCTGTAGCCCGGTAGGTGGGGGAAGCACTGATAGGCCCTGATATCAGGCCAGGCCTAGGGACTCTAACCAAGGGGTCCCAGATTGTGAGAAGGTGCAGGCCAGGCTGAGCAACGCCCACCCCCCAGGAAGGGCATGAATTTTCGTGCACCAGGACTCTAGTATAGTATAAAACTGGAACTTACTTCATACTTCACACCACACCAAAAAGAAATCATTTATAATTGGATTAAAGATTTAAATATGAAAGCAACATTTGACACCTTAGAAATAAAGAATATATTTCTGATCTCAGAGAAGAAAAAGATTTCCTAAACAGAAAAATTTATTTCTGTTAAAATAAAAATTGATGAATTAAATTATATTAAGTTTTTTTAATATGTATTTTTATTAGTTTTTTTTATAGAGAGAAAGAGAGGGACAGAGAGTTAGAAACATTGATGAGAGAGAGTCAATGATCAGTTGCCTCTTGCACACCTCCTACTGGGGATATGCCCACAACCAATGTACATGCCCTTGACCAGAATCAAACCCAGGACCTTTCAGTCCACAGGCCAATGCTCTATCCACTGAGCCAAACTGGTTTTGGCTAAATTGTATTAAGTTTTAAAGAATGCTATTAATCAAAATATATAACATGAAGTTACAAAAAGCAACAAAGTATAAGAAAAGGAACACATATAACCAATAATTTAATAGAATCCAGAATATGTATAAAAGAAATCATTAAGAAAAAGACAATGAAATTTAAAAATTGATAAAAAATCATAATAATTTCTGAGATAAAAAATAATTATGGCCAATAAACATATCAAAAAATGCTTAATCTCATTATTGATTAGGAAAATGCAAACTCAGGTTAGTTTGAGATATCATTTTATAATTTACATATGAACTAAAAGATTTGGCCATAGGCTGATTGGCTCAGTGGGTAGAGCATGGGAATGTGGACTAACGGGTCCCAGGTTCAATTCTGGTCAAGGGCACGTACCTAGGCTGCAAGCTCATCCTGGCCTGAACCCGGGAGGGGGCCCATGCAGGAGGCAACCAACAATGCGTTTTTCTCACATCGATATTTCCCTCTGTCTTCCCTCTCTCGCCACTCTCCCTAAAAATCAATGGAATATACCCTCAGGTGAGGATTCAAAAAAAGAAAACAAAATGTATATCAATGTAATATATACATTTGCTGCAACTTACCTGTCCATCAATACACTAAACATTACAGAGCCATACAATAAATTTTACTAAACCATTAAAAAGAATAGAATTTCATGTGCTGTCATCAAAGAAATGTTGCTGTGTACTATATAATCCCACTACAAGCAATGTGTGAGATGACCCAATTTATGTATATACTTATAATTCCATATATATTTAAGGTGTCAAACAGTATCAAAGATTATAATTATCACATTTGAAAGACTGTGGATGAGTGGTGCTACAGAGAAATATTTGAAGAAAGTATTTTTGTTTGTGCCAAAGGTCCATAAGCTCTTTATATGACTTACTTTAGCTTTTTTGCGCTTGAGACCTTTTGGTACTAAATAATATGGGAGGTGGGAAGAGAAGAGGCGAGGAGATGGTCTCTTGAGAAAGTCCATTTTGCGTATATTGTATTCCAAGAAGGGGACTCTATCAAGCGTTGCCAAGTCATCAGTTCTATTACGATGCCCCTCAAAATAAATCAAGCTTAGTATCTGCTGAGTCCAGATGGTTCCTGTAAAAATAAATTATTTCATTTTCAACATTGAATTAATTTTTTTATTAACAATGCCAATAATTATGCCATCTATTGCAAAACTATTTGGAGCTTTTTCTTTTTTTAACCATTCCAAATATGCCAAGGAAATGTGCCCAATATTTTTTCCTAGGTATTTTATATTAAAATTAGTAAAGATAAAATTACTTGTTCTAATTTTCTTTTTACTCAAAAAGAGTTATGATAGTAGTGATTAGTTCAATCCTTCAGCTCGGTTGTTCCCTGTAATTCATGTACGTTCTGTTCATGTGATTTTCTGCTGCTCTCTCTGTTCCTCCTTCCTTAGTCTTCCTTGATGCTTTACCTTTTGGAAATACAGACAGTTTAAGAGCTCAAGACCCCTTTCAACTTTTCTTTTTAACGTTGTATAGGTCTTTCCAATACAGTGTTAAATGAAAGTACTGAATGACATTCTTGTCTCATACTTGATTTTCAATGTCTCACTATTGCATTTGATATCTGTGGTAGTTTTTGGTAGATTCTATTCATCAGATTAAAGACGTTCACTTTCTCCCTAGTTTGCTAATTGTCTCCCTTAGGAATGTATGCTGAATTTATTAAATGCTTGTTGAGATGATAATTCAGGCTTTCTTCTATATTTTAGTAATGTGGGTGAACTGCATTAATATATTTTTAAACCAATCTTGAAATAAAGCCACTTTGGTCACAGTGGGTTTGTTGTTGTTGTTGTTTTTACAGTGCTAGATTTGCTTTGCTTATGTTTATTTGGTTTAGGATTTTTGCACTTATGTTCATGAATATATAATCAATGTTGTAAAAGAATGTGAGGTGTCAATAATCTTGTAATCATTACTACTCAATTGAGTAGATTTAATAGACACTGTAAGTTTAATAAAATTTTTGGTGAATCCTGGAGGGTCATTAATCTCCCTTCTAAGATGACTAAGACCCCAGCATGTTGGCCTAAGGGATGGTGTGTGGTGTGCCAAATACTTAGGCTGGATTAGGGTAAAGGAAAAATTGTTATGGACTGCTGAACCTAAAAAACTAAGCAAAATGAGGAACTCCAACAATTCAGGGAGCAAAATAAAAAACACTTTGTAGAGTAGAAAAATATTTGGGGAAAGTAAACAGGGTCCTGAATTTCAAAGTCAGTGGTAAAATGGAGGGCCTGGAGCATTTTCATGAAAATCAGGAATGATTTTTTTGTATTGCCTTTGACTCCAATGTATTTTTGGGCAATATTAACCACTTTGTACAACATTGATTCAAGAAAACCAAACACCCTGTGTTCTAAGAAGCATAGATTAAAAATAAGCTTTTAAGGGGAACGTAAGATTTGAGGACAGTGTACTTTAATTCGATATTATTTCATTATGATTGGGAAATAAAAGTAATTGGAGTAATTAAAAAGCATGTTAGGAATTAGTTCTGACTGAGAGATGCCACTAATCAGAACTCTGCTGTGTTGTTGTTTTTAAAAAAATGTATTTTCTTTTATTCTCAGGGAAAGCCAACAGGTCAGCATTGACCGAGTATCTGCTTTGGCTCAGTATTTGGTTTCTTCATAGGTGCCAGAAAAAAATGGCAATATATGCATTTTAAGTGATCTTATATGTGAAAATTTTGAAATTTATTTAACTTTATTAGAAGTTTAAATGGTGCTCTAAATGTAGGCTGGGCTACTGTTAATGTCTGGAAAAGGGCTCATTTGTGCGCATGGATTACCAAACCAGAGTGAAAACTGGTAACAGGGAGCCCACTCCTCAGACTTACCAGATTTTGGATATGTAATTATGAAGACATCATCATCTCTAATTTCAAAATCATCTAGATTTTCTAGAAAGTCAGCATCAACTAATGGAGATTCAAAATTATAGCCTTTATAGTTCAGCAAATATGGGCCTTTGTTGTCCATACTTACTCACCTACAAGTAAAAACAAATAAAATTATTTTCAATCTCTTAGTATTTTATAGTAATTACTAACAGTTGCTGAGTGTTCAGTATATGCCAAGCACTGTTTAAATGTCATGTGTCTCAACCCATGCCACACTAAACAGCATCCTATATGATAAAATGCTAATATGCACATAAACTGAACTACAAAACCACAGGTTGCTATGATGGGCACTGACCACCAGGGGGCAGGCGCTCAATGCAGGAGCTGCTCCCTGGGGGTCAGGGCACTCCCACTGGGAGAGCACTGCTCAACAAAAAGTGGGTTTAAGTGTGGTGAGGGCAGCAGCGATGGCAAGGAGTCTCTCCTGCCTCTACCACAAATGGGCTGTAAGAAGCATGGGGTCCCAGATTGTGAGAGCCCCTGACTGCGAGAGGGATGTCTGCCTGCCAGCTTAGGCTTGATCCTCCTGGCAGGCAGACATTCCCGAGGGATCCGAGAATGGAAGAGGGTGCAGGCCAGCCTGAGGCACCACCTCTTCCCAGTGCACGAATCCATGCACTGGGCCTCTGGTACATATATAACAATTTACTCTTAACAGCAACCAAACATCCCTAGAGGTTTTATCACTATTTTAAAGAGGAAGAAACTATAATACTAAAAGGTTAAACAGCTTTTCCTAAAAGCCAAGGAGGGAGGTATTATCATGATTCCAAACATAGAACCAAGGAAAATAAGGAAAAGGAGGTACAAGGTTGCCCACCTGGCAGACCTGGAAGGATTTGATGCCGGATTGTGTGGCCACAGAACCCATGCCTTCAATCACGTCACTAATACAGTGTCTTACTATTACATATTTTTATTATTATAGAAATAGGAAAATCTCCAAAATAATGTACTTTTTTTCTGGAACAGAAATAGTCTGTTGTTCCTGAAAGAAGCTTCTGAGGCTTTGGGATCTGACTGCCATTTCAAATAAATTGTGGAAATTTCTCTGTGTGAGTAACACCAACTGGTTTTACATTGGAGATGTCACTCTCATATAGTTGCAAGATATTGTATGGCTTTTTTACATTTTCCAATTGAATTTTTATCAGAAATCCTAAATAAATATAAATAGGAAGCACACAGTCTAAAGACATATGTGTTTAAAAGTTGGACCAGTTTGGCATTTCTCTATTAGCTCCACCTGTCATATATATATATATATTTCAAAGAGGGAGAGGAAGTAAGAGAGAGAGAAACATCAATGAGAGAGAATCATTGATCAGCTGCCTTCTGCTCTCCCCCTTCTGGGAACTGAGCCCACTCTCCAGGCTTGTTCCCTGACCAGCAATCAAACTGATCCCTGGGTCATAGGTTGACGCACAAACACTGATCCACCCAACTGGGCAAGAAATCTACTTGAATGAGGAAATCCCAGAAGTTCTAATAGCGCTAAGTGTAGAACCAACACATAAATTAGCTGTGTACTTTAAAAAAAATTCTGTTCACACCTAGAAAATGAATTTGTTAAAGTTGCAAATATGGCTTTGTCTCAATTGCATGGCAAAAAAACATTTAATTCTTTTACAAAGAGTATAAATCATCTGACTTATAGAGGAAGGTCAGAGGTTAGAATTTTGCTGAGTAAGAGTAGAAACATCACTTGCATTAGAATTACCTGGATTTTGGTAAATGTTCATATTCTAGGCCCTATAACAGAATGATAGGTTTAGAGTTTCTGGAAATTTAGGCTTTAATCCTTCAGATCACACTTCAAAAAAAAAAAAAAAAAAAAAAAAAAAAAAAAAAAAAAAGGAGAAGCAGGTGGGGGGACCAAAATGCTGTTTCAATGAATGTTTATGTCAACCTCCAGAGAAGGCTTTGTGGGCTGTTATTCAATCTCCAATTAAAAGATCTTATTAAGGCCTTACTAAGTTGCTAGAGCTTTCCTGCCTCAAGGTGAAGTCCAGGCAACCTCAAGTAGTGAGAAGGGAGGACAGAGGAGATTGGCTGATAAATCACAAAGAATGCTTTCAAGAGATAGATGTAGTGCTGTTCTGACTTTGCTATTATGATATTTTCCTGAATAAAAACCTTAGATAACTCAACCTCTGGAGTGTGGTGAGGAAGAATTTATAATGTATAACATGGACACACACACCAAAACCCGCCAATTACAGGAATTCTTGATTCAGAGAAAAGAGGAAAGAGTGTCAGGCAGTCCACAAAAATATTCTAAAATCACTCCTTTTAACTACTTATTATATTTAGCTTGTCTTGTACAGTCTTATGAAAGAACAAGCTGTTCTGTCACAAAAACAAGGAGGAAAGAGTGTGGATGCATTTTTACATAGGACATCAGGACAAATGAATCATATATTGTTTGTATCTCCTTAATGAATATAGGAGAAAGTAATTGTATAAAGAAAAAAATGTCATGTGTTTTCCTTATTCTTGCCTTTAATCCAAAGGAAAAGGAAGAAAAAAACAGAAACCTGAGGAGAAAGAAATGAAGTCACTGCATGCTGAAGAGAGGGTAAGAGGCTCTATGTCTACGTTTTCAATACTCACTGTTACACGTCAACTGATGAAGCAAAATCCACCTCTGAGATAACTACATAGATGACAGGAAAGATGTGCTGCTGAGGAATAAATACTCCCTACAAGTGTGTTTTGGCCAATGAGTAGTGCTCTAGGGAGTCAACGGAAAACTCAGTTTGAATAAATAAATTGGGTAATACTTTATTGATATTAGGAAACAACATGTGATTAGTTCAGACAAAGCAAGAGTCAAAGATGATGGAGATAAAGAAGAGAGCTGCAGGTAACCAGTCGTCATACTCACTTAAATTGGAAACTATAAAACAACAGGTATCTGAAAGCTATAGCAACATCCTCCTTGGGCATGAAGGATGGCTCCTCAAATCGTGTAGATCCATCTCAGAAGGCTGGTGTTCACTTTCCAGGTTTTACTCCAAACAACCTATGTTAAGCTGTCCTTGGCTGTGGGAGGTTCAAAGAACTTTATAAAAATAAAAGTGTATTTAAATTCATTTCCTAAACATCCAGGGTTGCCCTTCCAAAATGATGGCCTTCCACTCCTGCTTTATATTACATTTTTAGAACACATTATAGAAGGTGCAGTCTATCTCTTTTGCATCTATACTAATAGTAGAGAAATATGCAAATTGTCTGGGATGCTATAAAGACCAACAGCAGGCTGCCTGGGGCGACCCGGCCAGCTGGGCAGTTAGGGACAATCATACTGTGAATCGGGCCTAAATTGGCAGTCAGACATCCCCCAACAGGTCCCAGATGGGAGAGAGTACAGGCTGGCCTTAGGGGACTCCCGCCTACTCTGCCAGTGCACCAATTTTGTGCACTGGGCCTCTAGTTCTACAATAATTGAACTATGTCTCACACCTGCCCTGACGTCTCCCTAGAACCTTTATCCCATTTTTCAGTCATCTGTTACCTACATTAACTATTCTTTGATAATAATTCTCAGGTTTCTACTAGCAATAGAATTTGATTCTAGGGGAGGTTGTTAATCCTTTCAATGAACAATTGAAATATCCTCTCTGGGAAACTATAAGATTAAAGCTGAAGAGAATTTAAGATTATAAAAGGTTGAGCCTTCTTTTGTTTCCCATAATGTTCATAATTTAAGATCATAATCATATTTGTGAGGGTGGCATTGCTTAAAAAGTACAAATCTAAGGGAGTAGATTACTTATTAAAATGAATAGCTTAGCCAAGAACCTCTGATATTATAACCCAAATTTTAAAAAATATATATTTCATTGATTTTTCACAGAGAGGAAGGGAGAGGGACAGAGAGCCAGAAACATTGATGATGAAAGAAACATCGATCAGCTGCCTCCTGCACACCCCCCACTGGGTATGTGCCCGCAACCAATGCACATAACCCTGACCTTAATCGAACCTGGGACCCTTCAGTCCACAGACCGACACTCCATCCACTGAGCCAAACCGGCTTCAGCCCAAATTTTTATTGAACTAAATGGTTTAGGGGCCTTTTGCAATGTTTTTCCTGTTGTCCCTCAGTAGGCCAGTTGGCAGTAACTCTAAGGGAAAGAGATAGTATTAAATCTGTGACCAAAGGAATTGTTTTAGCTTTGTCATTTCCATACCAAACAATGATATGGTACATGCAACTATTAAAAATATTACTAACCTTTTTTTTCCATGGAATCTTCCTCTGCTTGGTAAAATCTTGTTTTCTAAGATTTTGGAGGTTGTGTCCTATTCCAATAATGGTCTGTCCAAACTACGAACTAAAGGCAAAATAGAAAAAGAGATTTGAAAAAGCCCTGTATAACTGTGACACAATAACTTATTCTTCTTCCTCAACCCACATAATCAATTCATCTTATCTTTTTATATATTTTAAGAACATGAAGAATTGAGGTAATTAAAAGCATATCACTTCATATCTTATAAAATTATATCATACTAGAGGCCTGGTACTTGAAATTTGTGCTTGGGTAAGTTTCCTAGGCCAGGCCAACGATCAGGGCCGATAGGGGTCTTCAGGCTGCCTGCCCGGGACTCCCTTCCCCAGCTGCCAACTGTGGGCAGGGCCTTCCTTCATCAACACCACACCCTGGTGGCCAGCGCAGGTCATAGCAAGCAATTGAACTCCCAGTCTCCCAGTCCAACTCCTGATCTCCCCATCCAACTCCTGAGGGGACACTTTGCATATTAGGCATTTACATATATATTGAATATATTTCCTAGCTCTTTCTGCTGAGAGACATAAAAGAGAAGAGAAATCGGCAAATGAGCACTCTTGAAGCCATGATCTTGATTACTAAAAACCTTTCTCTATTTCTAGAAATCAGGAGTAATGGCAGATTGCAGATGGGCCTGGAACATCTTATTATACCGCAAAGTAAAGAAATACTCAGAGAACAATGGACATACATAAAAAATACATCAGAGCCAGCTTAGATTTATTGCTTCTGACCATGTCAGGGATAATTTGAATAGTAAAGTAAGTAAAAGAGTATAGATTATCACTTCTTTTTCTAAATACTTCAGTAATACCTGTCAATTCACTTTGCCTCATAGACAATTTGTCTGATTATCATTCTTATAATAACAAAACACTTAACATTCATCCAGATAACAAAAGACTTGACATTCATCACTTGGAGGTCATGGACTCTCCAGACTTGACCATTCTAGGAATTAACTGTTAATAAACCTTGATCTTTCCACCTTTCCTAAGATGCTGTAGAATGAGAGAGAGATCAGGGTGGAAAGGAAGCTCATAGGTAATCACTATTTAATATGTGAGCTCAAGAAGGAAAAGAAAAACATGTCATTGGACACATCCTAGGGTCTCTGTTGACAAATGAATTACTATAGAAAATGTGATATGTGGTAGTTATCATTCGGCCATACCAAAAAAATAAAAAATCTTGCAGAAACCAGTTTGACTCAGTGGATAGAGCATTGGTCTGCAGACTGAAAGGTCCCAGGTTCGATTCCAGTCAATGGCATGTACATTGGTTGCGGGCACATCTCTGGTGGGAGATGTGCAGGAGGCAGTTGGTCAATGTTTCTCTCTCATTGATGTTTCTAGCTCTCTATCCCTCTCCCTTCCTCTCTATAAAAAATCAATAAAATATCTTTTAAAAAAAGAAGAAGAAGAAAGAAGAAAAAATCTTGCCATTTCAACATGGATGAACCTGGGGGGCATTATGCTAAGTGAAATAAGCCAGACAGGAAGACAAATACTGTATGGTATCACACATGTATAAACATATGTATAAACACATACTTGTTTAGTAGAGGCCCAGTGCATGAAATCATATACTGGGCAGGGGGGAGGAGCATTCCTCAGCCCAGCCTGCCCCCTCTCCCAGTCTGGGAGCCTGTGGGGAGTGAGCCTAAGCTGCAGTCTGGCCTCCATCTGCAGGAGGTGACTGGGCTGATCAGAGGAAGGCGCCACCCCTATCACCCTCCTGCTGCTGTCACTGCTGGCTGCCTCAGCCACCAAGTGTTTTCATCACAAACAAATGACAACTTTCTTTGAGCATTTTCAAGATGTCTCTTTCATAGGATATGACCTTTCTATCTTTCTTTCTTTCTTTCTTTCTTTCTTTCTTTCTTTCTTTCTTTCTTTCTTTCTTTCTTATCCTCACCTGAAGATATTTTTTCATTAAGTTTTAGAGAGCATGGTAGAGAGAGGGAAAGACAGAGAGAAACATCAGTGTGAGAGGGACACTTTGATTGGTTGAGAGAGAGAGAGAGAGAGAGAGAGAGAGAGAGAGAGAGAATGAATCCCTTCATGACAAGGGCATATGAGGGGTGAGAACAGAGCTGTTTGACTCTCCTCAGATCCCTGGATACTGGCCAAACCAGGGTTCCAGGGTATTGTGTAAACTCTCTTAAGTCCACATCCTGGAGCAAACCCCTTGGGAATTAAGTTCAGTAGGTTCTTCACCATCCAGTTCAGTGGGTACTTCAAACACACTATCGGGTGCCTCAGGCCCTTTTAATCACAGACACGGAGCCTGAGAGCAGACACAGGTTATGCACGCCTTCCCCACAGGGTAGGGAGACCAGAGGTGGCTTCTGTGTGAGCTCGGGTCTTCACCGTGGTGGTAAGTGTGGTTAGCCCACCTGGCAGCCTTATTTGCGACCCTGCGTGGACACAGTAACCCTCACTCCTAGTGTGAGAGTGGGGACGCCCTCCAGCCTTGGCAGGTGAGGAGATGCCCCACTGCCAAGGATAGTCACAGTGGACACAGGGTGAAGGAGTAGGGAAAAAGGAGTCATCCTTGGCCATTTTTTTCCTTTCAGGTAGGAAGTGCATCAGTCATACTACATAAAAATTGGAATAGCCAAAACCAGTTCGGCTCAGTAGATAGTCAGCCTGCAGGCCAAACAGTCCCGGGTCCGATTCCAGTCAAGGGCATATACCTCGATTGCGGTCACATCCCCAGTAGGGGGTGTGCAAGAGGCAGCTGATCAATGATTCTCTCTCATCAATGTTTCTAACTCTATATCCCTCTTTCTTCCTCTCTGTAAAAAATCAATAAAATATATTTTTTAAAAAAAGAAAGAAGAAGCCTATATAATGAAGAGCTAATATGCTAATTAGACCGAACAGCAGAACGACCATCCAGACGACCTTCCAGGCCGAGCCAGGGGCTGAGAGGGCCAAGCCCCTTGCACACATTTCCTGCATTGGGCCTCTCGTTTGTATATAAAGAGTAACATGTGGCACATGGTTTATTGCAGACGGTGTATTAAACATTGAAAACAATTTACAAATCCCAATAGATGAAATGCAAAACACTCGGAGTGTCGCTGGCAGACGCAGAGAATCATGACACTTGCCCTACATCCCTCACTGAAAGTTTCCCATTTGAACTTGGCTCTGAACCTGAGTAAGTCAAACATGTCAAACTCTAGCTGACAAAGCATGTGGCCCACCAGCCGAGAGTTTGACGTGCTTGGTGTTGCTACCAATGGAGAAAGATACAGGTAAAGACTAACTAGTCCACATTAATGATTAACCAATTAGCAGTGTCCTCAGAATTAATAATTCACCCAAGAGAGGGGTTTGGCTGATATTGACATAATGACCTCACAATACACTGGTTGACCACAAATAATGGATGATAAATGGTTCAAAGATACTCAAGGCTGCCGGGTAGGGTTCAAAGTCCTTGCTTTGGAATAACTCCAGAAAACACAGATGTTCCTGCTTACTGTCCCACTCATGACTCTCTTATGCCGACAGGTCATCAATACATTGAACTGAGTTGTTTTTACTTCGATAGCACTACTCTTGGGGCCTTTAGATTTTTGTGTTGTTTCTTAGAAAATGGAATTGAGAGAAAATGTAGTGTGAAGAGCTGAGAAGATGAGCAGAAAAGGCCATATCTGTAAATAGTTCATAGATTAACTTTGAAGGATTAGGTGTTTTCCCAAATTCTACAATATTCTTGACGCAAATTTAACTGCCAATCACCATGTATCAGCCATTGTATCCCTCATTGGGCAAATGTTGGAAAGGCCTTTATGCCACTATATCGCCGAGGTAATGGTAGGCTCTGGGGTTTGCTCTTGAGATACCCCTGTGTGGCATCTTTTTCACAGGCACACAATCTACCCAGTCAGTTTACCTTCTAAACAGAATGACCGCAAAAGATGAATATCCTACAGCCTGTTCAAATGCCCTCTCTAGTCACTTGGCTTGTTGACCTTAACTGCTGCTTGTCTTCCGCGGCAGATTCTTGAATAACAAGTATTTCTTGTCATATCCTAAGGTACATAATGACTCTTTTGCCTCTGTTGACATGGCAGGAGACACACTATCTGATTTGGGACACAACTCAATTCTTCCTAACACAGGTTCCCTCGCCCCTGTTCTGCAGGCACTACCCCAGGGGAAGCCAGCTTGTATTTCTCACTTAGAACTGCGGTTAGTAGCTTGAAGGTTATAGTTTCATGTTTTCTTTTCCCTCGCCCCTGTTCTGCAGGCACTACCCCAGGCAACGCCAGCTTGTATTTCTCACTTAGAACTGCAGTTAGTAGCTTGGAGTTTATAGTTTCACCTTTTGTATTGTCACTTTTCACTGAGTAAGCATTTGAACCAAAAGAAGACTTCAATCTCTTTAACTGGAGAAATGTTTGCTGCTGAGAAAATAAGAGTTCAATGTGACAGAAATAGGACCTTGCAAGTATTCAGACTGCCTTTTTCTCACAGTGATTTATAAATGTGAAATAAATAAATAGCCCATTTAGTGAAGACACAGTATGTTAATGATTACAAAGAATAACGGGAGGCTTTGGCCTGTTTTGCTCAGTGGGTAGAGTATAGGCCTGTGGACTGAAGGGTTGCGGGTTCAAATCCGGTCAAGGGCAGTACTTCCAATGCAGGCTTCTCCCTGGCCTGGGCTCTGGTCACAGCGCATGCAGGCAGCAACCAATTGATGTGTTTCTCTCACATTGACATTTCTCTCTCTTTCCTTTCCCTCTCTCTTCTACTCACTCTAAAAATCAATAGAAAAATATCCTCAGGTGAAGATTTAAAAAATAATGTGATTCAATAATGAAAATAAATAGCTTGAGGAAAGTAAACGGAAACAAGGTTTTTGAACTTTTAAATTTTATGTCAACCATAAACAGAGAAAAGGTAGAAAATTTATCAACTTAAGATACTTAAGCATATAAATATTAGTCCTATTATTGACTGAACCACTGAGCTATGGTGGCTCAGACTTAAATATAAAACCTTAAAAAAAAAGCCACAAAACTTAGTGGAGACACCAAAGACTCCATATATCTGGGAAAACAGACTCTTCCATAAAATTAATTCTAGGAACTCACTATAACAAACAATTAAACACAACAAAGCAAACAAAGGAGAAACGGGGAAGTGTGACATGCCAAAAGACAGAGCCGTTACCAGAAACTGTCTCTGGATAAACGCAGACACTGTTTCTTGGCATTTGGCACATTTTGTTGAAACGTGGGTATTGGAACTTGTCTAGATTCTGTTCTTCTAGAAGTAGCGTTTTTCTCCCTTTCCCACAGGTCTTTGAAGAAATGTTCGTTTTTTCTTTTCTCTATTATTTATTCTTTTGTTTTTCTTAAGATTGGATTGTCTTGATTAAGTTACCTCCACATTCCCTAATGATTTCTTCTGCCAGATCAAATTTTCTATGGAGACCTTCCGATGTATTTTTAATAGGTACTGGGTCAGTTTTTTATTAACTGTTTTTTCCCGCTGCATATGTCACACTTTCTTGTTTAACTGTGAGAAGACTTAAGATATACTTTCTTAGCAAATTTCAAGTATACAATACAGTATTAGCTATGGTAACCATGCTGTGTATTAAATCAGTAGAAGTTCTCATTGTATAACTGAAAGTTTGTACCCCTTGACCAACATCTCCCCATTTTCTCCACCTCCCAGCCCCTCAGAAACCATCACTTCATTCTTTATTTTAATGATTTTTGAGTTTTACTGTTGGGGGTTGGGAATGAGACCTTCCCCCAACACACACAACTCTTTAAACCATCCATGTAGATTACTTCAGAGTAGAATTTTTATCATGTAATAACATGAAATCCTGCACATAAGAGATCTTATCCTATTTACCAGACCTTTGGCAAAACATTTCTGATTTGTCATGAACTTTAATCGACCAGTTAGCTAAAATATGACCTAATGGACTGACTCTCTGATGGAACCAAAACCAAATCTCTTATTTCAAAACAGAAAAAAAAAATCTAAAGGAAGACAAGGTCAAAACAGATGAGTTACAAAACAGCGATGATCAAAGCAAGTCCCCGAAAGAGAAGAAACCAAGCAAAGAACAAGTGTAACCAAAGTTTCATTTCAGACAGGTGAGGGCTCTCAGAGAGCACTGAGAACAGACAGACCAGAGCTCTCAGACAGCAGCTGATGCCCTCCCCGGGAGGAGCTGGGATTAAAGTCATAGAGTCTTATCCCCTGCCAAAACGTGACCTCAGGTGGTTCAAGCCGCTGGGACCCTCAGCCCAGGCCCTCGGGCCTTACAGCGGTCCACATAGTCCCAGAAGAGTGGCCAGAAATTGCAACTGAAAATCCAGATTCTGCTGCCTGCACAGCAAAAACCAAACTCTGACACTGAAGTCCTGGCATTTTTGGAAACATCTAGAAAGTCTGGATCAACACCAAAACAACAACAAGAAACCCCACAACTAGCTGACACCAAGAGTAAACAAAGGCAGGAGTCTTTTGTAGAGGGAAGGCAAAAGTGGAGGCGGTGGCCAGGATGGGAGGTAAGTTTTTCTGTGTTTTGTTTGTTTTATTTTTCCCTCTTTGTCTCTGGAGCTGGGCTCAGCTGCAGAACATTAGTGGCAGCTAAATATGCAATAGAGTATTTAACCACTAGATGGCACTTGTGAGTCTATATTTTCAAGTCAATTTACTGAATTTTGTTGATAAGATGGCAATGGTGTCCTTTTCATGATTAAAAGAGGTATGGGAATTTAATACTATTTAGATACTAGAGGCCTGGTACACGATATTCATGTACTGAGGGTTGGTCCTCAGCCCTCTCTGCACCCTCTCAAAGGCTGAGACTCCTGGGGGGATGTCTGACTGCCAGCTTAGGCCCCCTCCCTGGTAAGCCAGCAGGCAGACATAGCCCAGGTCCTTAGTGCTGCCATGGAGGCAGAAGAAGATCACATCACGACCACTTGCCTCGCCGGCTGTGAGCTCGGCTTCTGGGTGAGTGGCACTCCCCCTGTGGGAGCACACTGACGACCAGGGGCAGCTCCTGCATTGAGTGTTTGCCCCCTGGTGGTCAGTGCACATCCTAGTGACCAGTCATTCTGCAAATTGATTTGCATATTGGCCTTTTATTATATATGAGTCATTAGAAAAAGCAATCTGAGAAATACACCTTGTCTTTAGCAAAATGAACTAACTCCATATGAACAAAAAATTCTTATTAAATGGGAAAAATGTATTTGTATCATATGGTAAAGAATAAAATTCATATGAATCTCATTTCTCCCATTCACAACGACAACACAAGCTTTGGGCATATGCTTAATTTTTCATATAAAAATATGGAACAAGAAAAGACAAAAATTGTGTTTGCTTCAACACTATATATATATATATATATATATATATATATATATATATATATAATATAACTATCACTTAATATTCTTGAAGTGTAATTGCAAGAGACATGTGATCTTTAATTTACAGGCTTAAATTATTTTTATAGTGAGAAGGAGGATTTGAGAATAAGATGAGATTGGTTGTAGATAATAGAAAATAATGTTTTCACCCACAAACTGCTGAGCAATAAGTGTCATCCTTTTACTGGATAGTAGGGGAATTAAGACAGTGTAATTAAAACCTTGGCTTGAGTTTGAATCACTGCTAGAAGGTGGCTTCTAGGCAACAAATCCTTTAGTTTATAGATAAGCATAGAGAATACTCTATGAAATGCACCTGATAATATGGAAATCATGTGGGTCTCTATTTTGTAAAATTGCTTTTTAAAATTCTGTGCTATTTGTAGATAATCCCTTGTTCTGTGAGTCAACTCTGTTATTTTTAGACATCCCCTTATACTCTCAAAATCAATATATAAAAAGAAATTTTAGTGATCTGGTAAAGTATTAAATAGATCCATGTGCTTTCATAAGAGTTCTCTATTTCAACATTCATAATTGTAGCAAATGAAAGAATTAATATTTAATTACAATAATAAAATAGATTTTAATGTTTCATTAATACTAAATTTAATTGTAGGTAATGAAAAATTACACAGTACAGAAAACTCATAACATTTATAATTCCTATTACATACTTTCTGTCTTTCAATTTATAATATAGGATATCAATGCAGACTATCTCCCAAATCATTATAATTTTTGAAATTTCAAAGTGTTTATCAAATTTCTGGCAACTAATCTAAGCACAGTTTACTCATTTTTCATTAGTAAAGTTTTATAATTAACATTTGAATAAGAAGCACAAATTAATGTGTCTATTAAAATAGCCTCTCTAGTTAGTAGACTTTTTAGAATTCTTTGATATGATTTTCCTCCTCATTTAAATCCCAAATAATCTTCAAAGGCAAGTCTTTCATGTTCCTTTGGAATATTTTGTCAAATCTTTCATTTTGCTCCACTGTGAAGTGCTGTTTCCAGTCTCCAACGGTACCTAGACATAAGACACGAGGGGCACCCGGGTGAGTGAGTGGCACTATCAGGGCAGGAGTTTCTTCCCACCCACTCTGATCTCCTCTGCCAGCCACGCCAAGTGCCTGTTAGTTCTCCATGGGTTTGATCCTTCATGTTTCCTTATACAGAAATGAACTAAGAAACAAACTTAAAAACACTTGTAATGTTCACTCTCCTCAGCTAGTATGCTTTCACCACCACTACCATTCAATTATAGCCTCTGTTGAGATGGTATAACAAGAGCAAATAGATGACTAGGTTAGAGATTTTTCATATATTTTACTGAACACCAGGCACCAAAGATATCATTTCACTCAGATGTGGAATTTAATGAACAAACTGAACTAACAAACAAAATAGACTCATAGATAGAGAGCAGACAACTCTGCTATGGGGTAAATATTGGGAGTGTGGGGTACAGAGATTTAGAAAAAAAACAAACAGAAAGAACTCATGGACATAGACAACATTGTGGTGACTGTGCAAGGAAGATAGAGGGGAAGAGGTAGAAGATGGCATTGGGGAGATAAATGGAAATGGGAAATGAATAAAAATAAAGAGAAAAAAATATTAAATAAATAAATGCCGGGCACCATACTTGACACACTATATCAATCATCTAATATAATTCTTAACCCAATTCCATAATATCAGTATTTCTTCATTTTTAAAATTGAAAAAACTGAAGGGATTAAGAAGTATAAACTGGTAATTACAAAATAGTCATGGGATGTAAAACACAGTATAGGGAATATGGTCAATAAGATTGTAATAACTATGCATGGTGCCAGGTGGGTACTCTAATTATTGGGGGGGATCACTTCATAAATTATATGAATGTTTAACAGTCATGCTGCATAGCTGAAACTAATATGAAATAATCTTGAATCTCAACTATGATTTAAAAAGTAAAAATAAATAAAGAGCTAAAGATAAAATAAATAAAATTGAAAAGAAAGACCGGCTAGCAGGGCTCAATGGTTGAGTGTCGACCTATGAACCAGGTCACAGTTTGATTCCTGTTCAGGTCACATGCCTGGGTTGCAGTCTGACTCCCCAGTATGAGGCATGCAGGAGGCAACCAACCAGTGATTCTCTCTCCTCATTGATGTTTCTATCTCTCCCTCCATCTCCCCTCCTCTGTGAAATGAATAAAAACATACTTTAAAAAATTTTTTTTAAATGAAACCCCAAGATTTTAAAGTAGTTACATCAAAGTCACAGAGGGTGTTCAGAGCTATCATTGCTTCAGTTTTACTTTATGGAAGTTGGAAACTGTCATTAAGCCAATTTTTAAATGAAGATTATTTGGCATCTTCCACCATCAAATATAATTTTTCAAACACTAGGGGCTCGGTTCACAAAATCTGTGCATTGGGGGAGGGTTCTCTCAGCCAAGCCTGCCCCTCTCACATATTGGGAGCCCTCAGGGGATATCCTACAGATGGCTTGAGCCCGCTCCCCATTGGAAGTAGACCCAAGCCGCAGTCTGGCCTCCCTTTGCAGAGGCCACCAGGCTGATCAGGGGAAGGTGCCAGCCCCATCACCCCGCTGCTGCTGCCACTGCCAGTCACTGCAGCCGCCAAGGCATTTTCATCAACATGGAGTCTAGTCCCTTCACCATAAAAAAACATGAATACTTTCTTTAAGTATTTTCAAGATATGTCTTTCATAGGATATGACATTTATTTCTTTAGTTTTCTTTTTATCCTCACCAGAGTATATGGCTCCATTGATATTTTTCCATTCCCTCCAATCCCAAATTCAGCCCCTTCCCAAGCCTAAAGCCTCAACCCAAGGCTTTTGGCTTGAAAAGGGGTTTCCTTGCTGAAACCGGTTTGGCTCAGTGGATAGAGCGTTGGCCTGCAGACTGAAAGGTCCCAGGTTCAATTCCAGTCAAGGGCATGTACCTTGGTTGTGGGTACATCCCCAGTAGGAGGTGTGCAGGAGGCAGCTGATTGGTGATTCTCTCTCATCGATGTTTCTAACTCTATATCCCTCTCTCTTCCTCTCTGTAAAAATCAATAGAATATTTAAATTTAAAAAAAAAGAAAAAGAAAAAGAAAAGGGGTTTCTCTCCAGCACCTCCCCAAAGGGAAGGCCTTTACCTGATGGCTGCCTGGGATTATGCAAATTACCTGCCACCCTTGGTTAATTTGCATACTCACTCTGATTGGCTGTGGGAGTAGTGAAGGTATGGTCAATTTACATATTTCTCTATTATTAGGTAAGATTATCATTGGCATTTGGAACTGTTAGCAAACTATTTATGGGCATGAGAATTACATTGTATTTGAATAATTAATCAAGGAGACTTAAAAGCTGATAGTAAATGGGACAAAAAAATACTTTTAAGAAAATAGCAATATCAAGAGCAATTTCAACATCTTCATTAATTAACAATAAATATCCATCATCAAAATGCTAAGTTGTGGATAAATTAGTGAATAAAATATGAATAAAAGAAGTAAAAATTATGTTCTAGAAAAAAGTACATTAAAAGATCAAAAAAATTTTATTGAAATTAAGAAGTATTGGCGGGGGAAAATACATTCATTCTTAATTCCTGGTATGTCATAGAAGCACAATGAAATTAATTGCATGTTGTTATTAAATACGTGAATTCATGGCATATTGGTTTCTTGAAGTATTAAACTATTTTTTACACTGAAGAAATCTGATAAATGAGGAAATAACTATTAACTCAAGTTCCCGTTCCCACAACAAAATACATGTTGGGTTTACTTCTAGAATGTTCTAGGAGAAATAAAGAAAACCAATAATTGGTGCTGTCTTGGTCACATTTATACATCACCTTCAGACAAGACATGCTAACTAATTTTTTTAATTTACTTATTAAATATCTAGCCTTTTTTTTTAAAAAAAAATACATCTTATTGATTTTTTTACAAAGAGGAAGGAAGAGGGATAGAGAGCTAGAAACATCATTGAGAGAGAAACATCAATCAGCTGCCTTCTGCACACCTCCTACTGGGGATGAGCATATGCCTTTGATGAAATCAAACCTGGGACCTTTCAGTCTGCAGGCTGAAGCTCTATTCACTGAGCCAAACAGGTTTTAGCAGTTGCTACCCAATTTTTAATAGTAGGGACATGGAAACTAAAAGGAAGGAATGTAATATTGATTAATCAGGTTCAAGTGCTAGACTAGGTATTAAAAATTTGTCTACTGTCCTGGGATACTTTTCAGGGCCATTTGCAGTTAAGATCTTTGATTCTCTCCAGGTCCCAATGACAGTACTTAGAAAGACTCTGTAAACCCCCTTAATTAGTGTAGGGACCAAACAATCACAGAACTCTCAACACTTTTGCTTCTAAAATCCCTTGAGCATTACCTTTGCGCAGAAAATGTCCCTCATCTGTTCTTTTCCCAATTTCATGTTTTAGAATGTCATCATAATTTGCTTTTGGATCAGACTTCATGTTCTGAAATGTAGCCTGTTTCACAATAGCTTCCACATCGTCTTCACTCAGTTCTTTCTCAAGAAAATGGCTGATTTTAAGCACAGAATTTCTGAGATCCTGAAAGAATTGTGGGTATGAGAAACTATTCAGGTTACAAAGAATGCATGAGTTACAGCCCAACATCTTTTTTTTCAGGATAACAATACATTTTTTTTTATTGATGTTAAAAGAGATCTAAGCAAAAGGAAAAATAATCAACTCCCACTGACCCATTCCTACTGAAAATTTGTTGCATGTTCTTTCTATGCATACATATCAATGTAATACTATACCACTTTGTACATTCACAGCTCTCTTATAAATAGTGTTGGTATGAGTTTTCCCATAGAAGAGATGGAGAGTATTTGTTATTCTTTTTTTAAAAAAATAAATCTTTATTGCTCAGATTATTACAATTGTTTCTCCTTTTTCTCCCCCATATCTCCCTTCCACCCGATTCCCAAGCCACCCTCTACCCTTCCCCCTTCCCCCACCATTGTCCTCATCCATAGGTTATATGATTTTAATCCTGTCTCTTTCTGCACCCCCACACCCCTTTCATCCTGATAATTATCAATCTACACCCTTTCTTTGCCCCTGATTCTATTATATTCACCAGTTTATTCTATTCCTCAGATTTTAATTCACTTGATCTTCTTCCTCTTCTTAAGTAATACCTTTCAGCATTTCATATAATACTGGTTTGGTGGTGATGAACTCCTTTAACTTTTTCTTATTTGTGAAGCTCTTTTATCTGCCCTTCAAATCTGAATGATAACTTTGCTGGATACAGTAATCTTTTTTAAAAATATATTTTATTGATATTTTAACAGAGACGAAGGGAGAGAGATAGAAAGCTAGAAATGTCGATGAGAGAGAAACATCGACCAGCTGCCTCCTGCACACCCTCTACTGGGGATGTGCCCGCAACCAATGTACATGCCCTCGACCGGAATTGAACCTGGAACCTTTCAGTCCGCAGACTGATGCTCTACCACTGAGCCAAACCGGTTTTGGCTGGATACAGTAATCTTTGTTGTAGATACTTGCTATTCATCACTTTGAATATTTCTTGCCACTCCCTTCTGGCCTGCATGGTTTCTGTTGAGAAATCAGCTGATAGTCTTATGGGTGCTCCCTTATAGGTAACCAACTGCTTTTCTCTTGCTGCTTGTAAGATCTTCTTTTTGTCTTTTACCCTTTGCATATTGAATATGATGTGTGTCCGAATATTTCTCTTTGGATTCCTCTTGTTTGGGGTTCTGTAGGCTTCCTGTACTTGTAAGTCTATTTCTTTCACCAGGTGAGGGAAGTTTTCTGATATTATTTCTTCAAATATGTTTTCAGTATTTTGCACTCCCTCTTCTTCTGGCACCCCCATAATTCTGATGTTGGTGAACTTGAAGTTGTCCCAGAGGCTCCTTACACTATCTTCAACTTTCTGGATTCTCTTTTCTTCTTGCTTCTTCAGAGGAGTGTCTTTTGGCTCTTTGACCTGATTCTTGTGTTCCTTTATTCTGCTATTGGATCTCTGCATAATGTTTTCCAATGTAGTCAGTTTATGTATACTTTTTAGTTGGGTTTCATGAAGTTTATCAACCTTTTCTAGGGTATTCTTGCATAACCTTAGAACCATAGTTCTGAACTCTGTATCCTCCATCTCTTTCGTTTGAGATCTATTTCCTTGTCTAGGTATTTTGGATGTTTTTCAGAGTTGGTAGGATGGCTTTGTGTGTTTGGTGTCCTATATGGCCCAGTGGGTCAGCCTCCTCAGTTACCTGAGGTAGACACTCTTGGTGCTCCTCTTTGTGGACTGTGTGCACAGCCTTGTTGTAGCTAAGTCTTTATTGTTGTGAATTGACGTTCAAGCCAATTGGATGTGGGTATCAGCTGTGTCTACTCTGGGATAACTTCTGTATAGGAGACAGTCTTATAGGATCAGACTTGAAAAAACTGCAGAAGTTTCTGCTCAGCTTGGATGGGGCGGAGTCTCAGGGCTGAACTGATAGTCAGTCTTGGCTTCTGTCCTTTCCTTGTGCACTCGCCTGACTTTCCGCCTGACTTATGCCTTCCACAGCTTCCCTGAGTTTCTGCCTGACTGTCCCAGGTTCCCCGTGCAAGAGCTTGGGTGCCCCAGGGGCTCGCTCGGACTTGTGCTGGTCTCTGTAGTCTGGAGCTTCTGACTCCTTTGCTACTGAGAGGCACCCTCCTCGGTCAGACCTGGAGCTTTTGACTCCTGCTATGGATAGGGGGCGGCAGCCTTCATGGCCCGACTTCAGCGCATACTCACTTGCACACGACTATAGACCCTGCCGGCTGCGGCTCTCGGGTCCCTGATCTCCCAGTCTCTGAGTCTCTGGATGCCTTTCTCTACAGTCCAGACTCCACCCGTATGAGCCTGGGACCACGGGGTTTTGGCCGGGATTGGGTTCAGTATAGTCAGTCGGAAAGGGTTCCGTGCAATCCGGAATTTCTCCCCTCCCACCGGGCAGGCATTCGGCGGCCGCACTTCTTCTCCTCACCCAAGTGTCTCCTTACCTCAGGGCTTTGCTGCTCCCAGTCCGATCTGTGAGCCTCTTTCCTTTTTTCTAGTTGTAGATATTCCAGTCTGCCAGCTTTCCTTAAGTTCTTTTTGGGGTTTTTTAATTGTTGATGAGGCGGAAGCTTAGGAGACTACCTAGGCCGCCATCTTGGTTCTTCTCCCATCCCAAACTTCTTGATCACATTTTGGAAAACTGAAGATGATTGGACTTACTGTAAGTCTAAAGTTTGACAAAGATATATTACTTTTCTATTCCTTCTATGAAAATGTGTGCTCTGGTTGTCACCTTTATCAGAGCTTTCTGCCGTTTGATTTTATAAGAAGAACTCACCTTCATTCACTTATTCAACTAGCACTTTTAGGAATCTTGTGCTTCAGGAACTGTGGTGAGTGCTGGAGAAGTTAAGGGAACAAGGATATGCTCCCTGTGCTTGTTAAGAGTTTAAAACTTCATGAGAGAAAGAGTCAAGCAAGTAATGAAATACAATGGCTACAAAAAAAGGAAAGTCCAAGTTTGGTGGCTTCACTGGTTATTTCTACCAAACACAAATTAAAGAAGAATTAATACCAATCCTCAATCTCTTCAAAAAAAGAAAAACAAAGAGGAGGAAGTACTCCCAAACTCATTCTATAAGACCAGCATTATCCCAATACCAAAACCAAATGAGAACACTACAGGAAAAGAAAACTTAAAACCAATTCAAAAATCCTCAACAAAGTACTAGCAAAACAAAGTCAATAATGTATTAAAAGGACTATCCATATGAACAAGTGGGATTTACTCCTGGAATGCAAAGAGGAACAGCCCTAGTTGGTTTGGCTCAGTGGATAGAGCCTCAGCCTACAGGCTGAAGGGTCCAGGGTTTGATTCCAGGCAAGGGCATGTACCATGATTACAGGCTCCTCCCCAACCCAGGCCCTGGTCTGGCGACATGCAGTAGATAACCAATCAATACTTCTCACATCAATATTTCTGTCTTTCCCTTTCTCTTTCACTCTCCCTAAAAGCCAATAGAAAAACATCTTCAAGTGAGGACTAACAACTACAACAAAAGATCAGGAGCAAGGCAAGGAGGACAGTTATCTCCATTTATATTCAGCCTAATAATGGAAGTCCTAGCCATAGTAAATAGACAAGAAAAAAGCATCCAAATTGAAAGAAAGATGTAAAATACATATTCACATATGACATTATTATATACATAGAAAACAGTAAAGGTCTACCAAAAAAATCTCTGTTAGAACTATTAATGAAATTCAGCAAAGTTGTAGGTAGGATACAAAACCAACATCCTCAAATCATTTGCATTTATTTACACTAACAATGAACAGTGGTTTAGCAACTGTGCTCGAACTAGTTTGCCTATTTTTACTATTATCGCTTTAAACCCATTCCATTCTAAAGATACTAATTCTATCATATTGTTATTCTTCTTATAACTGTTAAAGGGCTCATTATTGATTTTATGATGAAGAAATTACTACCACTAACAAAGTCTACAGACCTTGCAAAGTCTGGTTCCAATACACCTCTCTTTCTTAATCTTTCATTACCTTCGCCTTGCTCTTTAACTTCTTCTTCCAAGATACCATGCACCTGAATTTGTCAGATCATTTGCACATTTTCTATTCTTGGCTTAGACTTCTCTTTTACTTCTCTGCCAACTCATATCTATTAGCTTGAAGTTGTCAATTATTACTTTTCCAGAAATAATTGCCTATTACCTACACCAAATCAGTATATTTCATATACTATCTTATCCTACCTGCACTTTTTATTGATAACAGTTATCACAGGTTTGAAGTATATATTCCTACTTAGTGAATAATTCTCTTCCCTGTTGGACTACAAATTCTATAAATAAAGGGTTCAATTGTCTTTGTCTGATGCTCTACGGTCTGTCACATAACAGGCATTTTATAATGTTTAATTAATGAGCAAGTAATATATGTAGCAATGAGTCAATATATAATCAGATCACAAAATAGTGAACTTCAAATGTGTTTGGTTTGGTTTACACAATGTATTAAGACAGTTTTCATTGGATGCCAACATGTAAATATTATGTGATTTCCATGAAAGCTACACTTCAAGATTTTATTTAATAAAAACAACAACAAAACACAAAGAACTTGCAGCACACAATTACCTCTAATTGGCCAAATCTTAGTGGCTTCTTGGCCCAGGGTTGTTTATGTTTGTTGTTCGTTTCATATTTTTGTTGATTATTAGAGAGAGAGAGGAATAGAGAGGGAGAGAAACACCATGCTTCCTACCAGGGATCAAGCCTGCAACCCACGCCCTGCCTGGGAATAGAACCAGCAACCCTCCAGTGCACAGGAAAACACCTAACCAACTAGTCACACCGGCCAGGGCTGGCCCAAACATTTCCAAGTGACTTTGCTCTTTTTTCAATCACTAGTCTTGTGAGTTTGCCCTTATTGACACAGATGGGGGCATGGAAAGGAACTACAAGAGGTGACTGTGTACAGTGAGAGGAGAGCCCTGAAGAAGCCAATAATTAAGGGATGGGCAGGCAATTAGAAATCCCTGAAAAGGATTAAGAAATAGGTAGGTCCCAAGAAAACTAGGAAAATGTGGTTCATTAAAACCAAAATAAAAAAGGGGTTCAAAGAAATAGTTTTTAAAAATAGCCTCTGCCTCTTACCTTTTTCATTTCCTCATACATCATGAACAGAATGCTGAAGTCCTGTCTGTGCTCATACCAGCCTCTGACGTGGTCAAACCAGCGGCTTCCTACCACTGGGGGAAAGCAGTCAGTGACCAGGGGAAGATGCTGCACTTACCACACAGCAAACAGTCTTTCTCCTCTGTTCTGGCATCCTCCGGAAGGAAAGGAAAGCGCCCCACTAGACACCTGTGTCACCTGGTGAAATGGTGCTTTGGGAAACAATCACCTGATTTCACTGGAACCTGCCTTTCCTATGTCTGTAGGGAAAGCAGCAGTGAAGAAAGTAAGAAGCCCAATCCACTGATTGTGAAGATTTAGGGTGAGCTCCTTACTTTATTACTTCTTCCACCTGAAAAGCTGTCTTTATTTCTCATTTTATATTCTATTTTAAGATCTCTGGGTAATAACTTCAGATATCTGTAAGACAGAACCTAAATCTTATCTTCTAAATAATTGAGAGCCCTAATTCCACTTTCCCCAAGCCTCTGACATCAATGTAGCCTTCCAATGCTGCCATATAAAGCCTACCTACCACAAGTCCACCACAGAACACAAACACTGCATCCATTTTGAGTTGGCACACGATTGCGGTTCTTTTGTGAGCTGGTCCAAGTATTTCTTAAACAATATGCCTTTGCAACCATAACAGTCCCCAAAGTGGTGCTGGTGAGAATGGAAAAGCCATTGGGTGGCAAATGAAGTTAACAGAGTAGCAGCCACTGTGTGCATCCAGCCCCTATCATTACTCTTCTTCATTTCCTTAAAATGTGTTCCCCAAGTTTGAGAATATAGCTAGATGCAACATGGCCTCATGAACAAGTTGAATGCATAAATTCATAGTTACCATTTCCATCTAGAAACCTTTTCATGAAATATTCCATATCATTCCCAGCTTCAGATGTTACCACCACATTTGAGAAATGAAAGTATGAAGTCATAACATCCTTGGGGTTTCTGTAGACGTAAACAATCTGCAGGGGGCGGATAGTAAAACAATTTTACCAATTCTTAATGTCCTTACAGGTTGTTGTTATTTTTGTTGTTGTTTTTTCACACCAACATATGTTACTATATGAATGCATAATAATTTTTTTAATCCAGCCTACTAGTCATGGAAATTTAGTTTACACCCATTTTTATTTATTTTTTGCTATTACAAAGACTTGTTGAACTAATCAACTTTATTCACATAATATTTCACACAAGCAAGCATGTAAGAATAATTTCGAAAATTAAAATTATTTATTTGTAAGGTTGGTTAATATTACAAATTACTCTGCATGGAAACTATTTCAGCCCTAACCAGTTTAGTTCAGTGGAGAGAGCATCAGCCTGCAGACTGAAGGGTCCAGGTTCGATTCTGGTCAAAGGCATATACCTTGGTTGTAGGCACAGCCCCAATAGGGGTTGTGCAGGAGGCAGCTTATCTATGTTTCTAACTGTCCCTCTCCCTTTCTTTCTGTAATATATAGAAATATAGAAATATAGAAATATAGAAATATAGAAATATAGAAATATAGAAATATAGAAATATAGAAATATATATATATATATATATATATATATATATATATATATATATATACTGTCTCAATGTACCATCTATAAGAGATAAGTGACATTTGATAAAAATCCAAGCTAAAAAAGGAAAAAGTACTTAAGAGGTGATGTTGAAAAAAATAATTATCCATCCTAATATAGAAAAACCCAGGGTGGTAATGACCAGTAACAACCAGAGGTTGACCAACCAGAAGTCAGTGCTGGCTCGCCTCCAAGCAAGCAGTAAGGGCAATCAGGCAGACAGAGGGATTAGGGGTGATCAGGTAGGCAGAGCAAGAGTTAGGGGTGATCAAATAAACAGGCAAGTGATATGGGCTATCAGATAGGCATATGGCCACTCGCAGGGCTGGCCCCACCCCCAAGCAAGTGGTTCAGGGCAATCAGGTAGGCAGACAAAGTGGTTAGGGGTGATTAGGTAGGCAGACCAGCAGTGAGGGGTGATCAGGTAGGTAGGCGAGTGGCTAGGAGCAATCAGGTAGGCAGATGGCCCCACAAAGAGCTGGCCCTGTCCCCCAGCAAAGAAAGGGGGAGGCCCAGGCTAGCCAAGCCATTGCACCCCAGCCTGTCACCTGCAGAGGGAGGCCACCGGTGCAGGGGAGGGGGGCAGCACTGCACAGATGGCAAGCAGTGGCAGTGCCAGGGGTGGGGCCAGTTGCCTGTAGCCTGGGAGGAGGAAAGCCCTGATGGCCCTGATCTCAGGCCAGGCCTAGGGACCGTACCCGAGGGGTCCCAGATTGTGAGAAGGTGCAGGCCAGGCTTGCATGACCCCCCAACCCCTCAAATGCATGAATTTTCGTGCACCAGGACTCTAGTATAGTACAAAACTGGAATTTTACATCATACCTCACACCAGACCAAAAGAAATAATTTACAAATGGATTAAGTATTTAAATATGGAAGCAACATTTGACATCTTAAAAATAAAGAATATATTTCTGGTCTCAGAAAAGAAAATGATTTCCTAAACAGAAAAATGTATTTATGTTAAAATAAAAATTGATCAATTAAATTCTATTAAGTTTTAAAGAATGCTATTAATCAAAATGTATACCATGAAGTTACAAAAAGCGACAAAGTGTGATAAAAGCAACACATACAACCAATAATTTCATAGAATCCAGAATATGTACAAAACAAATTATTAAGGAAAAGACAATGAAATTTGAAATTGTTCAAAAATCATAATAATTTCACAGACTAAGAAATAATTATGGCCAATAAACATATCAAAAAGTGCTTAATCTCATTATTGATTATGAAAATGCAAACTCAGAGTAGACTGAGATATCATTTTACAATTTACATATAAACTAAAAGGTTTGGCCGTAGGCTGATTGGCTCCGTGGGTAGAGCATGGGACTGTGGACTAATGGGTCCCAGGTTCCATTCTGGTCAAGGGCAGGTGGGGGCCCATGCAGGAGGCAACCAATCAATGAAATTTTTCTCACATCGATATTTTTCTCTGTCTTCCCTCTCTCGTCCACTCTCCCTAAAAATCAATGGAAAATACCCTCAGGTGAGGATTCAAAAAAAAGAAAACAGAATGTATATTGCGAGGTAATATTTACATATGCTGCAACTTACCTGTCCATCAATACACTAAACACTGCAGAGCCATGCAATAAATTCTACTAAACCATTAAAAAGAATAGAATTTCATGTGCTGTCATCAAAGAAATGTTGCTGTGTATTATATAATCCTACTATAAACAATATGTGGGATGACCCAATTTTTATATATACTTATAATTCCATATATATTTAAGGTGTTAAACAATATCAAATATTACAATTATTACATTTGAATGACTATGGATGAGTTGGACTAGAGAAAAATATTTGACAAAGTATTTTTGTTTGTGCCAAAGGTCCATAAGTTCTTTATATGACTTACTTTAGCTTTTTTGCACTTGAGACCTTTTGGTACTAAATAATACGGGAGGTGGGAACAGAAGAGGTGAGGAGATGGCCTCTTGAGGAAGTCTGTTTTGCGCGTATTGTACTCCAAGAAGGGGATTCTATCAAGTGTTGACAAATTTTCAGTTCTATTACGATGTCCCTCAAAATAAATCAAGCTTAGTATCTGCTGAGTCTAGATGGTTCCTGTAAATAGAAATATTTCATTTTCAACACTAAAGTAATTTTTATTAACAATGCCAATAATTATGCCATCTATTGCAAAACTATTTGGAGCTTTTTCTTTCTTTTTAACCACTCTAAATATGCCAAGGAAATGTGCTCAACTTTTTTTCTAAGTATTGTACATTAATATTAGTAAAGATAAAATTAGGGGTTCTAAGTTCCCTATTTACTGAAAAAGAGTTGTGACAGTAGTGATTAGTTCAATCCTCCAGCTCGGTTGTTCCCTGTAATTCATGTACGTTCTGTTCATGTGATGTTTTGCAGCTCTCTCTGTTCCTCCTTCCTTAGTCTTCCTTAAAGCTTTACCTTTTGGAAATACAGACAGTTTAAGAGCTCAAGACCCCTTTCAACTTTTCCTTGTAACGTTGTGTAGGTCTCCCAATACAGTGCTAAATGAAAGTACTGATAGGCATTCTTGTCTCGTACTTGTCTTTAAATGTCTCACTATTGCATTTGATGTCTGTGATAGTTTTTGGTAGATTCTATTCATCAGGTTAAAGATGTTCACTTTCTCCCTAGTTTGCTAATAGTCTCCCTTAGGAATGTACCCTGAATTTATTAAATGCTTGTTCTGCATCTGTTGAGATGATAATTCAGGCTTTCTTCTATACTCTAGTAATGTGGCTGAACTGCATTAATATATTTTTAAACCACCTTGAAATAATGCCATCTTGATCACAATGGTTTTGGTGTGTTTTTTGTTTGTGTTTGTTTGTTTTATATTGCTAGATTTGATTTGCTTATGTTTATTTGGTTTAGCATTTTTGCACCTACGTTCATGAATATATTATCAATGTTCTAAGAGAATGTGAGGTGCCAATAATCTTGTAAACATTACTACTCCATTGAGTAGATTTAATAGACACTGTAGGTTTGATAAAATTTATGGCGAATCCTGGAGAGTCACTCATCTCCCCTCTAAGATGAGTAAGACCCCAGCAGCTTGGCCCAAGGGCTGGTGTGTGGTGTGCCAAACACTTAGGCTGGGTTAAGAGTAAAGGAAAAATTATTATGGGCTGCTTAACCTAAAACTAAGCAAAATGAGGCACCACCAACAGCTAAGGAAGGAAAATAAAAAACACCTGATATCAAATATGCCAACATGTTTTGCAGAGTAGAAAAACCCAGGGAAAGGCATTGTATTACTATTTTGGGGAAAGTAAACAGGGTCCTGAATTTCAAAGTCAGTGGTAAAAGGGAGGGACTGGAGCATTTTCATGAAAATAAGTAATTATTTTTTTGTATTGACTTTGACTCCAATGCATTTCTGGGCAATATTAACCACTTTGTACAACATTGATTCAAGAACACCAATCACCCTGTGTTCTAAGAAGCACATATAAAAAATAAGCTTTGCTGAAACCGGTTTGGCCTAGTGGATAGAGCATCAGCCTGCAGACTGAAGGGTCCCAGGTTCGATTCTGGCCAAGGGCATATACCTTGGTTGCGGGCACATCCCCAGTATGGGGTGTGCAGGAGGCAGCTGGTCGATGTCTCTCTCTCATCGATGTTTCTAGCTCTCTATCTCTCTCCCTCTCTGTAAAAAACTCAATAAAATATATTTTTAAAAGCTTTTAAGCGATATGTAATATTTGAGAACAATTTACTTTAGTTTAAAAGTGTTTCATTATGATAGGGAAATAAAAGTTATTAGAATAATTAAAAAGCATGTTATGAATTAGTTCTGACTGAGAGATGATGCTAACCAAAATCCTGCTGGATTTTTTAATATGTTTTCTTCAATTCTCAGAGAAAGCCATCATGTCAGCATTGACTGAGTATCTGCTTTGGCTCAGTATTTGGTTTCTTCATAGGTGCCATAAAAAATGGAAATGTATGGATTTTAAATGATCTTATATGTGAAAAATTTGAGATTTATTTAACTTTATTAAAAGTCTTAAATGGCGTTCTAAATGTAGGCTGGGCTACTGTTAATGTCTGGAAAAGGGCTCATTTGTGCACATGGATTACCAAACCAGAGTGAAAACTGGTAACAGGGAGCCCTCTCCACAGACTTACCAGATTTTGGATATGTAATTAGGAAGACATCATCATCTCTAATTTCAAAATCAGCTATATTTTCTAGAAAGTCAGCAACAACTAAAGAAGATGAAAAATTATAGCCTTTAAAGTTCAGCAAATGTGCTTGTTTATTGTCCATATTTATTCACCTACAAGTAAAAACAAATAAAATTCTTTTCAATATTTTAGTATTTTATAGTAACTACTAATAATTCCTGAGTGTTCAATATATGCCAAGCACCGTTTAAATGTCATGTGTCTCAACCCATGCCATACTAAACAGCATTCTATATAATAAAACCCTAATATCCACATAAACTGAACTCCAAAACCACAGGTCGCTATGATGCGAACTGACCACCAGGGGGCAGGCGCTCAATGCAGGAGCTGCTCCCTGGGGGTCAGGGCACTCCCACTGGGAGAGCACTGCTCAGCAAAAAATGGGCTCAAGGCTGGTAAGCCTCTCCTGCCTCCACTTCAGGTGGGCGGTATGTGAGAGCCCCTGACTGCAAGAGGAATGTCTGCCTGCCAGCTTAGGCCTGATCCCCCTGGCAGGCAGACATTCCCGAGGGATCCCAGACTGGGAGAGTGTGCAGGCCAGGCTGAGGCACCACCTCTTCCCAGTGCACGAATCCATGCACTGGGCCTCTGGTACATATATAACAATTTACTCTTAACAGCAGCCCAACATTCCTAGAGGGTTTATCATTATTTTAAAGAGGAAGAAACTACAATACTAAAAGGTTAAACAGCTGTTCCTAAAACCCAAGGACGGAGGTATTATCATCATTCCAAACACAGAACCAAGGAAAATAAGGAAAAGGAGGTGCAAGGTTGCCCACCTGGCAGACCTGGAAGGATTTGATGCCGGACTGTGTGACCACAGAGCCCATGCCTCCAATCACGTCACTAATACAGTTTCTTAGGATTTCATATTTTTATTATTATAGAAATAGGAAAATCTCCAAAATAAAGTACTTTTTTTTCTGGAATAGAAATAGTCTGTTGTTCCTGAAAGAAGGTTCTGAGGCTTTGGGATCTGACTGCCATTTCAAATAAATTGTGGAAATTTCTCTGTGTGAGTAACACCAACTGGTTTTACATTGGAGATGTCACTCTCATATAGTTGCAAGATGTTGAATGGCTTTTATTACATTTTCCAATTGAATTTTTATCAGAAATCCTAAATAAATCTAAATAAGAAAGTCAAAATATAAATAGGAAGCACACAGTCTAAAGACATATGTGTTTAAAAGTTGGACCAGTTTGGCATTTCTCTATTAGCTCCACCCAGATGGCTCGTTGACCTCAGATGGCTCATTGCTGAGTCCTAGATGGCTAAAAAGACCAGAGAGGTGATAGATGACCCCTCCTGTGCACCCCAGTTTGACTTCCTGTCCACAGAGTCCACAGACTCCACAGAGACCTGTTTCCTTCCACAGCTCAGTGTTCCAGGCCCCGGATGCCTTCAGAGGGAGAGCAGGGAGAGCCCTGAGAGAAAGAACTTTAACTGCTGCTGGGAAATCCCTGTAGTCCCTGTCACGGGGTCAGCCTGCCACAAGCCGCTGGGACCCTCAGCCCAGGCCCTCGGGCCTTTCAGGGGACCACATAGTCCCAGAAGAGTGGCCAGAAACTATAACTGAAAATCCAGATCCTGCTGCCTGCCACAGCAAAAACCAAACTCTGACACTGAAGTCCTGGTATCTTTGGAAACATGTAGAAAGTCTGGATCAACACTAGAACAACAAGAAACCCCACAACTGGCTGACACCAAGAGTAAACAAAGGCAGGCGTTTTGTAGAGGGAAGGCAAAAGTGGAGGCCGTGGCCAAAATGGGAGGTAAGTATTTCTGTGTTTTGTTTGTTTTATTTTGCCCTCTTTGTCTCTGGAGCTGGGCTCAGCTGCAGAACATTAGTGGCAGCTAAATATGCAATAGAGTATTTATCCACTAGATGGCACGTGTGAGTATATATTTTCTAGACAATTTACTGAATTTTGTTGATAAGATGGCAATGTTGTCCTTTTAATGATTAAAAGAGTTATGGAAATGTAATATTATTTAAATACTAGAGGCCTGGTACACGATATTCATGTACTGATGATGAGCCCTCAACCAGCCCTGCACCCTCTCAAAGGCTGAGACTCATGGGGGGATATCTGACTGCCAGCTTAGCCCCCCTCCCTGGTAAGCCAGCAGGCAGACATACCCCAGGTCCTTAGTGCTGCCATGGAGGCAGAAGAAGCTACCAACGCCACCACATGGCTCGCCAGTTGTGAGCTGGGCTTCGGGGTGAGTGGCACTCCCCCTGTGGGAGCACACTGACCACCAGGGGCATCTCCTGCATTGAGTGTCTGCCCCTTGGTGGTGAGTGCACATCATAGTGACCAGTCATTCTGCAAATTGATTTGCATATTGGCCTTTTATTATATATGATTCATTAGAAAAAGCAATCTGAGAAATACACCCTGTCTTTAGCAAAATGGACTAACTCCATATGAACAAAAAATTCTTATTACATGGGAAAAATGTATTTGTATCATATGGTAATGCAGAATAAAATTCATATGAATCTCATTTCTCCCATTCACAACCACAACACAAGCTTTGGGCATATGCTTAATTTTTCATATAAAAATATGGAACAAGAAAAAGAAAGAAAATTGTATATGCTTCAACATTATATATTTTTTAATATAACTATCACTTAATATTCTTGAATTGTAATTGCAAGAGACATGTGGTCTTTAATTTACAGGCTTAAATTATTTTATAGTGAGAAGGAGAATTTGAGAATAAGATGAGATTGGTTGTAGATAATAGAAAATAATCTTTTTACCCACAAACTGCTGAGCAATAAGTGTCATCCTTTTACTGGATAGTAGGGGAATTAAGACAGTGTAATTAAAATCTTGGCTTGAGTTTGAATCACTGCTAGAAGGTGTATTCTAGGCAACAAATCCTTTAGTTTATAGATAAGCATAGAGAATACTCTATGAAATGCACCTGATAATATGTTAATCATGTGGGTCTCTGTTTTATAAAATTACTTTTTAAAATTCTGTGCTATTTGTAGATAATCCCTTGTTCTGTGAGTCAACTCTTATTTTTAGACATCCCCTTATACTCTCAAAATCAATATATAAAAAGAAATTTTAGTCATCTGGTAAAGAATTAAAGAGATCCATGTGCTTTCATAAGAGTTCTCTATTTCAACATTCATAATTGTTTTAAATGAAAGAATTAATATTTAATTACAATAATAAAATACATTTTAATGTTTCATTAATACTAAATTTAATTGTAGGTCATGAAAAATTACACAGTACAGAAAACTCAGAACATTTATAATTCCTATTACATGCTTCCTGTCTTTCAATTTATAATATAGGATATCAATGCAGACTATCTCCTAAATCATTATAATTTTTGAAATTTCAAAGTGTTTATCAAAGTTCTGGAAACTAATCTAAGCACAGTTTACCCATTTTTCATTAGTGAAGTTTTATAATTAACATTTGTATAAGAAGTGCAAATTAATGTGTCTATTAAAATAGCCTCTCTAGTTAGTAGACTTTTTTAGAATTCTTTGATATGATTTTCCTCCTCATTTAAATCCCAGATGATCTTCAAAGGGAAGTCTTTCATGTTCCTTTGGAATATTTTGTCAAATCTTTCATTTTGCTCCACTGTGAAGTGCTGTTTCCAGTCTCCAACGGTACCTAGACATAAGACACGAGGGGCACCCGGGTGAGTGAGTGGCACTATCAGGGCAGGAGTTTCTTCCCACCCACTCTAATCTCCTCTGCCAGCCACGCCAAGTATCTGTTAGTTCTCCATGGGTTTGATACTTCATGTTTCCTTATACAGAAATGAACTAAGAAACAAACTTAAAAACACTTGTAACGTTCACTCTCCTCAGCTAGTATGCTTTCACCAACCACTACCATTCAATTATAGCCTCTATTGAGATGGGATAACAAGAGTAAAATACATGACTAGGTTAGAATTTTTTCATATGTTTTACTGAACACCAGGCACGAAAGAAATACAAGTACCATGTCATTTCACTCAGATGTGGAATTTAATGAACAAACTGAACTAACAAGCAAAATAGATTCATACATAGAGAGCAGACAGACAACTCTGGTATGGGGTGACTATTGGGAGGGTGGGGTACAGAGATTGATTAAAAAAACAAACAGAAAGAACTCATGGACATGGACAACATTGTGGTGACTGTGCAAGGAAAATAGATGGGAAGAGGTGGAAGATGGGATAGGGGAGATACATGGAGATGGGGAAAGAGTAACAATAAAGAAAAAATACATATATCTAAAATAAATAAATAAATAAATAAATAAACAAACAAACAAATAAATAAATGCTGGGCACCATACTTGACACACTATATCAATCATCTAACATAATTCTTAACCCAATTCCATAATATCAGTATTTCTTCATTTTTAAAATTGAAAAAAGTGAAGGGATTTAGAAGTATAAACTGGTAGTTACAAAATAGTCATGGGATGTAAAATACAGTATAGGGAATATGGTCAATAAGATTGTAATAACTATGGACTGTGCCAGGTGGGTACTCTAATTATTGGGGAGATCACTTCATAAATTACATGAATGTTTAACAGTCATGCTGCATAGCTGAAACTAATATAAAATAATCTTGAATCTCAACTATAATTTAAAAAGTAAAAATAAATAAAAGCTAAAGATAAAATAAATAAAATTGAAAAGAAAGTCCAGCCAGCAGGGCTCAGTCGTTGAGTGTTGACCTATGAACCAGGAAGTCACAGTTTGATTCCTGGTCAGGTCACATGCCTGGGTTGCAGTCAGACTCCCCAGTATGAGGCATGCAGGAGGCAACCAACCAGTGATTCTCTCTCATCATTGATGTTTCTATCTCTCCCTCCATCTCCCCTCCTCTGTGAAGTGAATAAAAACATACTTTCAAAATTTTTTAAAAATGAAACCCCAAGATTTTAAAGTAGTGAAATCAAAGTCACAGAGGGTGTTCAGAGCTATCATTGCTTCAGTTTTACTTGATGGAAGTTGGAAACTGTCATTAAGCCAATTTTTAAATGAAGATTATTGGGCATTTTCCACCAACAAATATAATTTTTCAAAAACTAGGGGCCCGGTTCACAAAATCTGTGCACTGGGGGAGGGGTCCCTCAGCCACCCCTGCCCCTCTCACATACTGGGAGCCCTCAGGGGATATCCTACAGAAGGCTTAAGCCCGCTCCCCATTGGGAGTAGACCCAAGCTGCAGTCTGGCCTCCCTTTCCAGAGGCCACCAGGCTGATCAGGGGAAGGTGCCAGCCCCATCACCCCGTTGCTGCTGCCACTGCCAGTCACTGCAGCCGCCAACGTATTTTCATCAACATGGAGTCTAGTCCCTTCACCATAAAAAAAAATGAATACTTTCTTTAAGTATTTTCAAGATATGTCTTTCATAGGATATGACATTTGTTTCTTTAGTTTTCTTTTTATCCTCACCAGAGGATATGTTTCCATTGATATTTATCCATTCCCTCCAATTCCAAGTTCAGCCCCTTCCCAAGCCTAAAGCCTCCACCCCAGGTTTTTCACTTGGAAAGGGGTTTCCCTGCCGAAACCAGTTTGGCTCAGTGGATAAAGCGTTGGCCTGCAGACTGAAAGGTCCCGGGTTCAATTCCAGTCAAAGGCATGTACCTTGGTTGCGGGTACATCCCCAGTAGGAGGTTTGCAGGAGGCAGCTGATCGGTGATTCTCTCTCATCAATGTTTCTAACTCTATATCCCTCTCTCTTCCTCTCTGTAAAAATCAATAGAATATTTAAATTAAAAAAAAAGAAAAGGGGTTTCCCTCCAGCACCTCCCCAAGGGGAAAGCCTTTACCTGATGGCTGCCTGGGATTATGCAAATTACCTGCCACCTTTGGTTAATTTGTATACTCACTCTGATTGGCTGTGGGAGTAGTGAAGGTATGGTCAATTTACATATTTCTCTATTATAAGGTAAGATTATCATTGGCATTTGGAACTGTAAACTATTTATGGGCATGAGAATTACATTGTATTTGAATAATTAATCAATGAGACTTAAAAGCTGATAGTAAATGGGACAAAAAATACTTTTAAGAAAATAGCAATATCAAGAGCAATTTCAACATCTTCATTAATTAACAATAAATATCCATCATCAAAATGCTAAGTTGTGGATAAATTAGTGAATAAAATATGAATAAAAGAAGTACAAATTATGTTTTAGAAAAAAGTACATTAAAAGATCAAAAAAATTTTATTGAAATTAAGAAGTATTGGGGGGGGGAAATACATTCATTCTTAATTCCTGGTATGTCATAGAAGCACAATAAAATTAATTGCTATTAATTAATGTTGCTATTAAATACTTGAATTCATGGCATATTCGTTTCTTGAAGTATTAAACTATTTTTTACACTGAAGAAATCTGATAAATGAGGAAATAACTATTAACTCAAGTTCCCGATCCCACAACAAAATTCATGTTGGGTTTACTTCTAGAATGTTCTAGGAGAAATAAAGAAAACCAATAATTGGTGCCGTCTTGGTCACATTTATACATCACCTTTAGACAAGACATGCTAACCAATTTTTTTAATTTACTTATTAAATATCTAGCCTTTTTTAAAAAAAATACATCTTATTGATTTTTTACAAAGAGGAAGGAAGAGGGATAGAGAGCTAGAAACATCATTGAGAGAGAAACATCAATCAGCTGCCTCCTGCACACCTCCTACTGGGGAATGAGATCATGCCCTTGATGAAATCAAACCTGGGACCTTTCAGTCTGCAGGCTGAAGCTCTATTCACTGAGCCAAACAGGTTTTGGCAGTTGCTACCCAATTTTTAAGAGTAGGGACATGGAAACTAAAAGGAAGGAATGTAATATTAATTAATCAGGTTCAAGTGCTAGACTAGGTACTAAAAATTTGTCTACTGTCCTGGGATACTTTTCAGGGCCATTTGCAGTTAAGATCTTTGATTCTCTCCAGGTCCCAATGACAGTACTTAGAAAGACTCTGTAAACACCCCTTAATTAGTGTAGGCACCAAACAATCACGGAACTCTCAACACTTTTGCTTCTAAAACCCCTTAAGCATCACCTTTGCGCAGAAAATGTCCCTCATCCGTTCTTCTCCCAATTTCATGTTTTAGAATGTCATCATAATTTGCTTTTGGATCAGACTTCATGTTCTGAAATGTAGCCTGTTTCACAATAGCTTCCACATCGTCTTCACTCAGTTCTTTCTCAAGAAAATGGCTGATTTTAAGCACAGAACTTCTGAGATCCTGAAAGAATTGTGGGTATGAGAAACTATTCAGGTTACAAAGAAGGCATGAGTTACATCCCAACATCTTTTTTTTTTTTTCAGGATAACAATACATTTTTTTATTGGTGTTAAAAGAGATCTAAGCAAAAGGAAAAATAATCAATTCACACTGACCCATTCCTACTGAAAATTTGTTGCATGTTCTTTCTATGCATACATATCAATGTAATACTATACCACTTTGTACATTCACAGCTCTCTTATAAATAGTGTTGGTATGAGTTTTCCCATAGAAGAGATGGAGAGTAGTTGTTATTCTTTTTTTTTAAATAAATCTTTATTGCTCAGATTATTACAATTGTTTCTCCTTTTTCTCCCCCATAGCTCCCTTCCACCCGATTCCCAACCCACCCTCTGCCCTTCCCCCCACCCCCCACCATTGTCCTCATCCATAGGTTATATGATTTTAATCCTGTCTCTTTCTGCACCCCCACACCCCTTTCATCCTGATAATTATCAATCTACACCCTTTCTTTGCCCCTGATTCTATTATATTCACCAGTTTATTCTATTACTCAGATTTTTAATTCACTTGATCTTCTTCCTCTTCTTAAGTAATACCTTTCAGCATTTCATATAATACTGGTTTGGTGGTGATGAACTCCTTTAACTTTTTCTTATTTGTGAAGCTCTTTTATCTGCCCTTCAAATCTGAATGATAACTTTGCTGGATACAGTAATCTTGGTTGTAGGTTCTTGCTATTCATCACTTTGAATATTTCTTGCCACTCCCCTCTGGCCTGCATGGTTTCTGCTGAGAAATCAGCTGATAGTCTTATGGGTGCTCCCTTATAGGTAACCAACTGCTTTTCTCTTGCTGCTTGTAAGATCTTCTTTTTGTCTTTTACCCTTTGCATATTGAATATGATGTGTCTCTGAATATTTCTCTTTGGATTCCTCTTGTTTGGGGTTCTGTAGGCTTCCTGTACTTGTAAGTCTATTTCTTTCACCAGGTGAGGGAAGTTTTCTGATATTATTTCTTCAAATATGTTTTCAGTATTTTGCACTCCCTCTTCTTTTGGCACTCCCATAATTCTGATGTTGGTGAACTTGAAGTTGTCCCAGAGGCTCCTTACACTATCTTCAACTTTCTGGATTCTCTTTTCTTCTTGCTTCTCCAGAGGAGTGTCTTTTGGCTCTTTGACCTGATTCTTGTGTTCTTCCATTCTGCTGTTGGATCTCTGCATAATATTTTCCAATTTAGTCAGTTTATGTATACTCTTTAGTTGGGTCTCATGAAGTTTATCGACATTTTCTAGGATATTCTTGCATATCCTAGAAAACCTTAAAACCTTAGAACCGTAGTTCTGAACTCTATATCCCCCATCTCTTTCGTTTGAGATCTATTTCCTTGTCTCGGCATTTTCGCTGTTTTTCAGAGTTGGTAGGATGGCTTAGTGTGTTTGGTGTCCTATATGGCTCAGTGGGCCTCCTCAGTTACCTGAGGTAGACACTCTTGGTGCTCCCCTTTGTGGACTGTGTGCACAGTCTTGTTATAGCTAAGTCTTTATTGTTGTGAATTGACCTTCAAGCCAATTGGATGTGGGTATCAGCTGTGTCTACTCTGGGATAACTTCTGTATTGGAGACAGTCTTATAGGATCAGACTTGAAAAAACTGCAGAAGCCTCTGCTCAGCTTGGATGGGGTAGAGTGTCAGGGCTGAACTGACAGTCTTGGCTTCAGCCCTGCCCTTGTGCACTCGCCTGACTTTCTGCCTGACTTCCTGCCTGATTTATGCCTTCCACAGCTTCCCTGAGTTTCTGCCTGACTGTCCCAGGTTCCCCGTGCAAGAGCTTGGGTGCCCCAGGGGCTCGCTCGGACTTGTGCTGGTCTCTGTAGTCTGGAGCTTCTGACTCCTTTGCTACTGAGAGGCAGCCTCCTCGGTCAGACCTGGAGCTTTTGACTCCTTCTGCTATGGATAGGCGGCGGCAGCCTCCATGGCCCGACCTCTGTGTGTACTCACTAGCATGCGACTGTAGACCCTGCAGGCTGCGGCTCCCAGGTCCCCGATCTCCCAGTCTCTGAGTCTCTGGGTGCCTTTCTCTACAGTCCAGACTCCACCTGTATGAGCCTGGGACCACGGGGTTTCGGCCGGGGTTGGGTTCAGTATAGTCAGTCGGAAAGGGTTCCGAGCAATCCGGAATTCCTCCCCTCCCACCGGGCAGGCATTTGGCAGCTGCACTTCCTCTCCTCACCCAAGCATCTCCCTACCTCAGCGCTTTGCTGCTACCACTCCGATCTGTGAGCCTCTTTGCTTTTTTCCAGTTGTATATATTCCACTCTGCCAGCTTTCCTGAAGTTTTGGTGAAGTTATTTTTTTATTTAGGTCTTTTTGTTTGTTTTTAATTGTTGATGAGGCCGAAGCTTAGGAGACTACCTAGGCCGCCATCTTGTTCTTCTCCCATCCCAAACTTCTTGATCACATTTTGGAAAACTGAAGATGATTGGACTTACTGTAAGTCCAAAGTTTGCCAAAGATATATTACTTTTCTATTCCTTCTATGAAAATGTGTGCTCCAGTTGTCAGCTTTGTTAGAGCTTTCTACTGTTTGATTTTATAAGAACAACTCACCTTCATTCACTCATTCAACTAGCACTTTTAGGAATCTTGTGTTTCAGGAACTGTGGTGAGTGCTGGAGAAGTTTAAGGGAACAATGATATGCTCCCTGTGCTTGTTAAGAGTTTAAAACTTCATGAGAGAAAGAGTCAAGCAAGTAATGAAATACAATGGCTACAAAAAAAGGAAAGTCCAAGTTTGGTGGCTTCACTGGTTATTTCTACCAAACACAAATTAAAGAAGAATTAACACCAATCCTCGATCTCTTCAAAAAAACAAAGAGGAGGAAGTACTCCCAAACTCATTCTATAAGATCAGCATTATCCCAATACCAAAACCAAATGAGAACACTACAGGAAAAGAAAACTGGAAACCAATTCAAAATCCTCAACAAAGTACTAGCAAAACAAAGTCAGTAATGTATTAAAAGGACTATCCACTATAATCAAGTGGGATTTATTCCTGGAATGCAAAGAGGAACAGCCCTAGTTGGTTTGGCTCAGTGGATAGAGCCTCAGCCTACAGGCTGAAGGGTCCAGGGTTTGATTCCAGTCAAGGGCGTGTACCATGATTACAGGCTCCTCCCCAACGGAGGCCCTGGTCTGAGGACATGCAGTAGATAACCAATCAATATTTCTCACATCAATATTTCTGTCTTTCCTGTTCTCTTTCACTCTCCCTAAAAGCCAATGGAAAAATATCTTCAAGTGAGGACTAACAACTACAACAATATCAAAAGATCATGAGTAAGGCAGGGATGCCAATTCTCACCATTTATATTCAGCCTAATACTAGAAGTCCTAGCCAGAGTAAATAGACAAGAAAAAGGCATCCAAATTGAAAGAAAGATGTAAAATTACATATTCACATATGACATTATATACGTAGAAAACACTAAAGATCTACCCAAAAAAATCTCTGTTAGAACTATTAATGAAAGTCAGCAAAGTTGTAGGTAGGATAGAAAACCAGCATCCTCAAATCATTTGCATTTATTTACACTAACAGTGAACAGTGGTTTAGCAACTGTTCTCTAACTAGTTTGCCTGTTTTTACTATTATCGCTTTAAACCCATTCCATTCTAAAGATACTAATTCTATCATATTGTTATTATTCTTATCACTGTTAAAGAGCTCATTATTGATTTTAAGATGAAGAAATTACTACCACCAAAAAAGCCTACAGACCTTGCAAAGTCTGGTTCCAATACACCTCTCTTTCTTAATCTTTCATTACCTTCGCCTTACTCTTTAACTTCTTCTTCCAAGATACCATGCACCTGAATTTGTCAGATCATTTGCACATTCTCAGTTCTTGGCTTAGACTTCTCTTTTACTTCTCTGCCAACTCACATCTATTAGCTTGAAGTTGTCATGTTACTTTTCCAGAAATAATTGCCTATTACCTACACCAGATCAGTATATTTTATATACTATCTTATCCTACCTGCACTTTTTATTGATAACAGTTATCACAGGTTTGAAGTATATATACCTACTAGTGAATAATTCTCTTCCCTGTTGGACTACAAATTCTATAAATAAAGGGTTCAATTGTCTTTGTCTGATGTTCTAGGGTCTGCCACATAACAGACCTTTTATAATGTTTAATTAATGAGCAAGTAATATATGTAGCAACGAGTCAATATATAATCAGATCACAAAATAGTGAACTTCAAATGTGTTTGGTTTGGTTTACACAATGTATTAAGACAGTTTTCATTGGATGCCAACATGTAAATATTATGTGATTTCCATGAAAGCTATACTTCAAGATTTTATTTAATAAAAACAACAACAAAACACAAAGAACTTGCAGCACACAATTACCTCTAATTGGCCAAATCTTAGTGGCTTCTTGGCCCAGGGTTGTTTTTTTTTGTTGTTTGTTTCATATTTTTGTTGATTATTAGAGAGAGAGGAAAAGAGAGGAAGAGAAACACCGTGCTTCCTACCAGGGATCAAGCCTGCAACCCACGCCCTGCCTGGGAATAGAACCAGCAACCCTCCAGTGCACAGGAAAACACCTAACCAACTAGTCACACCGGCCAGGGCTGGCCCCAGCATTTCCAAGTGGCTTTGCTCTTTTTTCAATCACTAGTCTTGTGAGTTTGCCCTTATTGACACAGATGTGGCTATGGAAAGGACCCATAAGAGTTGACTGTGTACAGTGAGAGGAGAGCCCTGAGGAAGCCAATAATTAAGGGATGGGCAGGCAATTAGAAATCCCTGAAAAAGATTAAGAAATAGGTAGGTCCCAAGAAAACTAGGAAAATGTGGTTTATTAAAACCCAAATAAAAAACGGGTTCAAAGAAATAATTTTAAAAAATAGCCTCTGCCTCTTACCTTTTTCATTTCCTCATACATCATGAACAGAATGCTGAAGTCCTGTCTGTGCTCATACCAGCCTCTGACGTGGTCAAACCAGCGGCTTCCTACCACTGGGGGAAAAGCAGTCAGTGACCAGGGAAGATGCTGCACTTACCACACAGCAAACAGTCTTTCTCCTCTGTTCTGGCATCCTCCGGAAGGAAAGGAAAGCCCCCCACTAGACACCTGTGTCACCTGGTGAAATGGTGCTTCCGGAAACAATCACCTGATTTCACTGGAACCTGCCTTTCCTGTGTCTGTAGGGAAAGCAGCAGTGAAGAAAGTAAGAAGCCCAATCCACTGATTGTGAAGATTTAGGGTGAGCTCCTTACTTTCTTAGTTCTTCCACCTGAAAAAAAGGTTCTTTATTTCTCATTATATTATTTCTTTCAAGATTTCTGAATTAGCAACTTCAGAGATCTGTAAGACAGAACCTGAATCTAATCTTCTATATAAGTGGGAGCCCCAGTTCCACATTCCACAGGCCTCTGACATAAATCTAATCTCCTCAGTATTGAAATGAATATCCTACCGCTGCCATATAAGGTTCTGCCACACAATGCAGAACACAAACACTGCATCCACTTTGAATTGGTACACCATTGCGGTTCTTTTATGCTCTGGTCAAACTTTTTCTCAAACAATATGCCTTTGCAACCATAACAGCCCCCAAAGTGGTGCTGGTGAGAACGGAAAAGCCATTGGGTGGCAAATGAAGTTAACAGAGTAGTAGCCACTGTGTGCATCCAGCTTCTATCATTACTCTTCTTCATTTCCTGCAAATGTGTTCCCCAAGTTTCAGAATTTGGCTAGATGCAACATGGCCTCATGAACAAGTTGAATGCATAAATTCATAGTTACCATTTCCATCTAGAAACCTTTTCATGAAGTGTTCCATATTATTTACAGCTTCAAATGTGACCAGCATATTTGAGAAATGAAAGTATGAAGTCATAACATCCTTGGGGTTTCTGTAGACGTAAACAATCTGCAGGGGGGATAGTAAAACAATTTGAACAATTCTTGATTGTCCTTACAGGTTGTTGTTATTTTTGTTGTTTTTTCACACCAATATATGTTACTATATGAATGCATAATAATTTTTTTCATCCAGCCTACTAGTCATGGAAATGTAGGTTATACCCATTTTTATTTTATTTTTTTTTTGCTATTACAAAGACTGTTGAAGTAATCAACTTTATTCACATAATATTTCACATAAGTAAACATATAGGAATAATTTCTAAAAGTAAATTTATTTATTTGTAAGGTTGGTTAATATTACAAATTACTCTGCATGGAAACTATTTCAGTCCTAATCAGTTTGGATCAGTGGAAAGAGCACCAGACTACAGACCGAAGGGTCCAAGGTTCAATTATGGTCAAAGGCTTATACCTTGGTTGCAGGCACATCCCCAGTAGGGGGGGTGTAGGAGGCAGCTGATCTGTGTTTCTAACGATCCCTCTCCCTTTCTCCCTTAATATATATATATTTTAAGAGAGAAAAAAACAGTATATATATACTGTTTCTTTTTTTTCTATTTTCTTTTTTTTCTTTTCTTTTTTTCTTATTTTCTTTTTTCATTAACTTATTATCTGTGTACATATGTACCATCTGTAAATGTTAATTGACTTTTGATAAAAAGCCAATTTAAAAAAGAAAAAAACCTACTTAACAGGTGATGTTGAAACAAATAATTATCCATGCTAATATATAAAAACCCTGGGTCGTAATGACCAGTAACAACCAGAGACTGACCAACCAGAAGTCATTGCTGGCCTGCCCCCAAGCAAGCAGTAAGGGCAATGAGGCAGGCAGAGGGGTTAGGGGTGATTAGGTAGGCAGACCAGCAGTGAGGCTGATCAGGTAGGTAGGCGAGTGGCTAGGAGCAATCAGGTAGGCAGAAGGCTCCTCAGGGGGGCTGGCCCTGTCCCCCAGCAAAGAAAGAGGGAGGACCAGGCTAGCCAAGCCATAGCACCCCAGCCTGTCGACTGCCGAGGGAGGCCAGCAGTTGCAGGGGAGGTGGGCAGCACTTCACAGATGGAAAACAGTGGCTGTGGCGGGGGTGGGGCCAGCTGCCAATAGCCCAGTAAGGGGGGGAAGCCCTGATAGGCCCTCATCTCAGGCCAGGCCTAGGGACTCTAACCGAGGGGTCCCAGATTGTGAGAAGGTGCAGGCCAGGCTGAGCAACGCCCACCCCCCGGAAGTGCATGAATTTTCTTGCACCAGGACTCTAGTATAGTATAAAACTGGAACTTACTTCATACCTCACACCAGACACCAAAAAAAAATCATTTATAATTGGATTAAGGATTTAAATATGAAAGCAACATTTGACACCTTAAAATAAAGAATATATTTCTGGTCTCAGAGAAGAAAAAGATTTCCTAAACAGAAAAATTTATTTCTGTTAAAATAAAAATTGATGAATTAAATTCTATTGTTTTTTTAATAAATATTTTAAAACAAAATGTATATTGCAAGGTAATATATACATTTGCTGCAACTTACCTGTCCATCAATACATTAGGCTAAATTGTATTAAGTTTTAAAGAATGCTATTAATCAGCCGAAACCGGTTTGGCTCAGTGGTAGAACGTCTGTCTGTGGACTGAAAGGTCCCGGGTTCAATACCGGTCAAGGGTATGTACATTGGTTGTGGCCACATCCCTGGTAGGGGGTGTGCAAGAGGCAGCTGGTCGATGTTACTCTCTCATTGACATTTCTAGCTCTCTATCTCTCTTCCTTCCTCTCTGTAAAATGTCAATAAAATATATATTTTTAAAAAAAGAATGCTATTAATCAAAATATATAACATGAAGTGACAAAAAGCAACAGAGTATAAGAAAAGGAACACATATAACCAATAATTTAATGGGATCCAGAATATGTATAAAACAAATCATTAAGAAAAAGACAATGAAATTTAAAAATTGATAAAAAATCATAATAATTTCTCAGATAAAAAATAATTATGGCCAATAAACATATCAAAAATGCTTAATCTCATTATTGATTAGGAAAATGCTAACTCAGATTAGTTTGAGATATCATTTTATAATTTACATATGAACTGAAAGGTTTGGCCATAGGCTGATTGGCTCAGTGAGTAGAGCATGGGACTGAGGACCAACGGGTCCCAAGTTCCATTCTGGTCAAGGGCCTGTACCTAGGCTGCAAGCTCATCCTGGCCTGGACCCGCGACGGGGCCCATGCAGGAGGCAACCAACAATGCGTTTTTCTCACATCGATATTTCCCTCTGTCTTCCCTCTCTCGTCCACTCTCCCTAAAAAATCAATGGAATATACCCTCAGGTGAGGCTTAAAAAAAAAGAAAACAAAATGTATATCAATGTAATATATACATTTGCTGCAACTTACCTGTCCATCAATACACTAAACATTGCAGAGCCATACAATAAATTCTACTAAACCATTAAAAAGAATAGAATTTCATGTGCTGTCATCAAGGAAATGTTGCTGTGTACTATATAATCCCACTACAAGCAATGTGTGGGATGACCCAATTTATGTATATACTTATAATTCCACATATATTTAAGGTGTCAAACAGTAGCAAAAATTATAATTATCACATTTGAAAGACAGTGGATGAGTGGGGCTACAGAGAAATATTAGAAGACAGTATTTTTGTTTGTGCCAAAGGTCCATAAGCTCTTTCTATGACTTACTTTAGCTTTTTTGCGCTTGAGACCATTTGGTACTAAATAATACGGGAGGTGGGAACAGAATAGGCGAGGAGATGGTCTCTTGAGATAGTCTTCTTTGCGTACATTGTATTCCAAGAAGGGGATTCTATCAAGTGTTGACAAATTTTCAGTTCTATTACGATGTCCCTCAAAATAAATCAAGCTTAGTATCTGCTGAGTCCAGATGGTTCCTGTAAAAATAAATTATTTCATTTTCAACATTGAATTAATTTTTTTATTAACAATGCCAATAATTATGCCATCTATTGCAAAACTATTTGGAGCTTTTTTTAACCATTCCAAATATGCCAAGGAAATACGCCCAATGTTTTTTTTCTCTAGGTATTTTACATTAAAATTAGTAAAGACAAAATTAGGTGTTGTGAGTTCCCTTTTTACTGAAAAAGAGTTGTGGCAGTAGTGATTATTTCAATCCTTCAGCTCGGTTGTTCCCTGTAATTCATGTACGTTCTGTTCATGTGATTTTCTGCTGCTCTCTCTGTTCCTCCTTCCTTAGTCTTCCTTGAAGCTTTTCCTTTTGGAAATACAGACAGTTTAAGAGCTCAAGACCCCTTTCAACTTTTCTTTTTAATGTTGAATAGGTCTTCCAATACAGTGCTAAATGAAAGTACTGATAGGCATTCTTGTCTCATACTTGATTTTCAATGTCTCACTATTTCATTTGATATCTGTGGTAGTTTTTGGTAGATTCTATTCATCAGATTAAAGACATTCACTTTATCCCTAGTTTGCTAATAGTCTCCCTTAGGAATGTATGCTGAATTTATTAAGTGCTTGTTGAGATGATAATTCAGGCTTTTTTCTATATTCTAGTAATGTGGGTAAACTGCATTAATATATTTTTAAACCAATCTTGAAATAAAGCCACTTTGGTCACAGTGGGTTTGTTGTTGTTGTTGTTGTTGTTGTTGTTGTTGTTTTTACAGTGCTAGATTTGCTTTGCTTATGTTTATTTGGTTTAGGATATTTGCACTTATGTTCATGAATATATAATCAATGTTCTAAAAGAATGTGATGTGTCAATAATCTTGTAATCATTACTACTCAATTGAGTAGATTTAATAGACACTGTAGGTTTGATAAAAATTTTTGGTGAATCCTGGAGGGTTACTAATCTCCCTTCGAAGATGACTAAGACCCCAGCAGGTTGGACTAAGGGCTGGTGTGTGGTGTGCCAAATACTTAGGCTGGATTAGGGTAAAGGAAAAATTGTTATGGGCTGCTGAACCTAAAAAACTAAGCAAAATGAGGAACGCCAACAATTAAGGGAGGAAAATAAAAACACATTGTAGAGTAAAAACATATTTGGGGAAAGTAAACAGGGTCCTGAATTTCAAAGTCAGTCGTAAAAGGGAGGGACTGGAGCATTTTCATGAAAATCAGGAATGATTTTTTTTTGTATTGCCTTTGACTCCAATGTATTCTTGGGCAATATTAACCACTTTGTACAACATTGATTCAAGAAAACCACGGACCCTGTGTTCTAAGAAGCAAAGATTAAAAATAAGCTTTTAAGGGGGAATATAAGATTTGAGGTCAGTGTACTTTAGTTCAAAATTATTTCATTATGATAGGGAAATAAAAGTAATTGGAGTAATTAAAAAGCATGTTAGGAATTAGTTCTGACTGAGAGATGCCACTAATCAAAACCCTGCTGTGTTGTTGTTTTTTAAAAAAAAAATGTATTTTCTTTTATTCTCAGAGAAAGCCAACAGGTCAGCATTGACCGAGTATCTGCTTTGGCTCAGTATTTGGTTTCTTCATAGGTGCCAGAAAAAAATGGCAATATATGGATTTTAAATGATCTTATATGTGAAATTTTTGAGATTTATTTAACTTTATTAAAAGTCTTAAATGGTGCTCTAAATGTAGGCTGGGCTACTGTTAATGTCTGGAAAAGGACTCATTTGTGCACGTGGATTACCAAACCAGAGTGAAAACTGGTAACAGGGAGCCCACTCCTCAGACTTACCAGATTTTGGATATGTAATTATGAAGACATCATCATCTCTAATTTCAAAATCATCTAGATTTTCTAGAAAGTCAACATCAACTAAAGGAGATTCAAAATTATAGCCTTTATAGTTCAGCAAATATGTGTCTTTGTTGTCCATACTTATTCACCTACAAGTAAAAACAAGTAACATTATTTTCAATCTCTTAGTATTTTATAGTAATTACTAACAGTTGCTGAGTGTTCAATATATGCCAAGCACCATTTAAATGTCATGTGTCTCAACCTATGCCACACTAAACAGCATCCTATATGATAAAACGCTAATAGGCATATTAACTGACCTACAAAACCACAGGTCGCTATGATGGGAACTGACCACAAAGGGGCAGACACTCAATGCAGGAGCTGCTCCCCGGGGGTCAGGGCACTCTCACTGGGAGAGCACTGCTCAGCAAAAAGTGGGCTCAAGGCTGGTAAGCCTCTCCTGCCTCCACTTCAGGTGGGCGGTATGTGAGAGCCCCTGACTGCAAGAGGGATGTCTGCCTGCCAGCTTAGGCTTGATCCTCCTGGCAGGTGGTCATTCCCGAGGGATCCCAGACTGGGAGAGGGTGCAGGCCAGCCTGAGGCACCACCTCTTCCCAGTGCACGAATCCATGCACTGGGCCTCTGGTACATATATAACAATTTACTCTTAACAGCAGCCCAACATTCCTGGAGGTTTTATCATTATTTTAAAGAGGAAGAAACTACAATACTAAAAGGTTAAACAGCTGTTCCTAAAACCCAAGGACGGAGGTATTATCATGATTCCAAACACAGAACCAAGGAAAATAAGGAAAAGGAGGTGCAAGGTTGCCCACCTGGAAGACCTGGAAGGATTTGATGCCACACTGTGTGACCACAGAGCCCATGCCTTTAATCACGTCACTAATACAGTATCTTCGTATTTCATATTTTTATTATTATAGAAATAGGAAAATCTCCAAAATAAAGTACTTTTTTTCTGGAATAGAAATAGTCTGTTGTTCCTGAAAGAAGCTTCTGAGGCTTTGGGATCTGTCTGCCATTTCAAATAAATTGTGGAAATTTCTCTGTGTGAGTAACACCAACTGGTTTTACATTGGAGATGTCACTCTCATATAGTTGCAAGATATTGAATGGCTTTTATTACATTTTCCAATTGAATTTTTATCAGAAATCCTAAATAAATCTAAATAAGAAAGTCAAAATATAAATAGGAAGCACACAGTCTAAAGACATATGTGTTTAAAAGTTGGACCAGTTTGGCATTTCTCTATTAGCTCCACCTGTCACACAGGGAGAGGGAGAGGAAGTAAGAGAGAGAGAAACATCAATGAGAGAGAATCATTGATCAGCTGCCTTCTGCTCTCCCCCTTCTGGGAACTGAGCCCACTCTCCAGGCATGTTCCCTGACCAGCAATCAAACTGATCCCTGGGTCATAGGTTGACGCACAAACACTGAGCCACCCAACTGGGCAAGAAATCTATTCTTGAATGAGGAAATCCCAGAAGTTCTAATAACGCTAAGTGTAGAACCAACACATAAATTAGCTGTGTACTTTTAAAAAATTCTGTTCACACCTAGAAAATGAATTTGTTAAAGTTGCAAATATGGCTTTGTCTCAATTGCATGGCAAAAAAACATTTAATTCTTTTACAAAGAGTATAAATCATCTGACTTATAGAGGAAGGTCAGAGGTTAGAATTTTGCTGAGTAAGAGTAGAAACATCACTTGCATTAGAATTACCTGGATTTTGGTAAATGTTCATATTCTAGGCCCTATAACAGAATGATAGGTTTAGAGTTTCTGGAAATTTAAGCTTTAATCCTTCAGATCACACTTCAAAAAAAAAAAAAGGAGAAGCAGGTGGGAGGAACAAAATGCTGTTTCAATGAATGTTTATGTCAACCTCCAGAGAAGGCTTTGTGGGCTGTTATTCAATCTCCAATTAAAAGATCCTATTAAGGCCTTACTAAGTTGCTAGAGCTTTCCTGACTCAAGGTGAAGTTCAGGCAACCTCAAGTAGTGAGAAGGGAGGACAGAGGAGACTGGCTGATAAATCACAAAGAATGCTTTCAAGAGATAGATGGAATGCTGTTATGACTTTGCTATTATGATATTTTCCCAAATAAAAACCTTAGATAATTCAACCTCTGGAGTGTGGTGAGGAAGAATTTATACTGTATAACATGGACACACACACCAAAACCCGCCAATTACAGGAATTCTTGATTCAGAGAAAAAAAAAGGAAAGAGTGTCAGGCAGTCCACAAAAACATTCTAAAATCACTCCTTTTAACTACTTATTATATTTAGCTTGTCTTGTAAAGTCTTATGAAAGAACAGGCTGTTCTGTCACAAAAACAAGGAGAAAAGAGTGTGGATGCATTTTTACATAGGACCTCAGGACAAATGAATCATATATTGTTTGTATCTCCTTAATGAATATGGGAGAAAGTAATTGTATAAAGAAAAAAAATGTCATGTGTTTTCCTTATTCTTGCCTTTAATCCAAAGGAAAAGGAAGAAAAAACAGAAACCCGAGGAGAAAGAAATGAAGTCACTGCATGCTGAAGAGAGGGTAAGAGGCTCTATGTCTACGTTTTCACTACTCACTGTTACACGTCAGCTGATGAAGCAAAATCCACCTCTGAGATAACTGTATGGATGACAGGAAAGATGTGCTGCTGAGAACTAAATACTCCCTACAAGTGTGTTTTGGCCAATGAGTAGTGCTCTAGGGAGTCAACGGAAAACTCAATTTGAATAAATAAATTGGGTAATACTTTATTGATATTAGGAAACAACATGTGATTAGTTCAGACAAAGCAAGAGTCAAAGCTGATGGAGATAAAGAAGAGAGCTGCAGGTAACCAGTTGCCATACTCACTTAAATTGGAAACTATAAAACAACAGGTATCTGAAAGCTATAGCAACATCCTCCTTGGGCATGAAGGATGGCTCCTCAAATCGTGTAGACCCATCTCAGAAGGCTGGTGTTCACTTTCCAGGTTTTACTCCAAACAACCTATGTTAAACTGTCCTTGGCTGTGGGAGGTTCAAAGAACTTTATAAAAATCTAAGTGTATTTAAATTCATTTCCTAAAACATCCAGTGTTGTCCTTCCAAAATGATGGCCTTCCACTCCTGTTTTATATTACATTTTTAGTACACATTATAGAAGGTGCAGTCTATCTCTTTTGCATCTATACTAAAAACAGAGAAATATGCAAATTGTCTGGGATGCTATAAAGACCAACAGCAGGCTGCCTGGGGCAACCGGGCTGGCTGGGCAGTTAGGGACAATCATACTGTGACTCGGGCCTAAATTGGCAGTCAGACATCCCCCAACAGGTCCCAGATGGGAGAGAGTACAGGCTGGCCTTAGGGGACTCCCGCCTACTCTGCCAGTGCACCAATTTTGTGCACTGAGCCTCTAGTTCTACAATAATTGAACTATGTCTCACACCTGCCCTGACATCTCCCTAGAACCTTTCTCCCATTTATCAGTCATCTGTTACCTCCATTAACTATTCTTTGATAATAATTCTCAGGTTTCTACTAGCAATAGAATTTGATTCTAAGGGAGGTTGTTAATCCTTTCAATGAACAATCGAAATATTCCCACTGGGAAACTATAAAGTTTAAGCTGAAGAGAATTTAAGCTTATAAAAGGTTGAGCCTTCTTTTGTTTCCCATAATGTTCATAATTTAAGACAATAATCATATTTGTGAGGGTGGCATCTCCTAAAAAGTACAAATCTAAGGGAGTAGATTACTTATTAAAATGAATAGCTCATCCAAGAACCTCTGATATTATAACCCAAATTAAAAAAAATATATATATATATATATATATATATAATTGATTTTTCACAGAGAGGAAGGGAGAGGGACAGAGAGCCAGAAACATTGATGAAGAAAGAAACATCGATCAGCTGCCTCCTGCACAGCCCCCACTGGTATGTGCCCGCAACCAATGCACATGCCCCTGACCCTAATTGAACCTGGGACCCTTCAGTCCACAGACCGACACTCCATCCACTGAGCCAAACCGGCTTCGGCCCAAATTTTTATTGAACTAAATGGTTTAGGGACCTTTTGCAATGTTTTTCCTGTTGTCCCTCAGTAGGCCAGTTGGCAGTAACTCTAAGGGAAAGAGATAGATAGTATTAAATCTGTGACCCAAGGAATTGCTTTAGCTTTGTCATTTCCATACCAAACAATGATATGGTACATGCAACTATTAAAAATATTTCTAACCTTTTTCTTTCCATGGAATCTTCCACTGCTTGGTAAAATCTTGTTTTCTAAGATTTTGGAGGTTGTGTTCTATTCCAATAGATGGTCTGTCCAAACTACTAACTAAAGACAAAATAGAAAAAGAGATTTGAAAAAACCCTGTGTAACTGTGTTACAATAACTTATTCTTCTTCCTCAACCCACATAATCAATTCATCTTATCTTTTTATATATTTTAAGAACATGAAGAATTGAGGTAATTAGGAGCATATCACTTTAAATCTTATAAAATTATATCATACTAGCCGAAACTGGTTTGGCTCAGTGGTGGAGCATCGGTCTGCGGATTAAAAGGTCCCAGGTTTGATTCAGGTCAAGGGCATGTACACTGGTTGTGGGCACATCCCCGGTGGGGGGTGTGCAGCAGGTGGCTGGTTGATGTTTCTCTCTTATCGACGTTTCTAGCTCTCTATCTCTCTCCCTTCCTCTCTGTAAAATATCAATAAAATATATATATTTTTTAAAAAAATTATATCATACTAGAGGCCTGGTACTCGAAATTTATGCACGGGTAAGTTCCCTAGGCCAGGCCAGCGATCAGGGCCAATGGGGGTCTTCAGGCTGCCTGCCCGGGACTCCCTTCCCCAGCTCCCCGCTGCAGGCTGGGGCTTTCCTTTGTTCCACACCATACCCTGGTGCCCAGCGCAGGTCAAAGAGAGGAATTGAACTGCAAGTCTCCCAGTCCAACTCCTGAGGAGACAATTTGCATATTAGGCATTTACATATATGGATTATATGTCCTAGCTCTGTCTGCTGAGAGACAGAAAACAGGCACATTAGCACTCTTAAAGCCAAGATCTTGATTACTAAAAACCTTTCTCTATTTCTAAATATCAGGAGAAAAGGCAGATTGCAGATGGGCCTAGAACATCTTATTATACCACAAAATGAAGAAATACGCAGAGAACGATGGAAATACATAAAAAACACCTCAGAGCCAGCTTAGCCTTATTGCTCCTGACTATTTCATGGATAATTTGAATAGTAAAGTATGTAAAATAGTATGGATTATCACCTCTTTTTCTAAATACTTCAGCAATACCTCTGTCAACTCACTTTGTCTGCCTCACAGACAATTTGTCTGATTATCATTCTTCCTTCATTCAGATAACAGCAGACTTAACATTCATCACTTGGAGTCATGGACTCTCCAGTCTTGGCCAGTCAAGGAGTTAACTGCGGGGGCCTGATGCGGCGGGGATCTCCCTTTTCCGTGTTCCGCACGGAAAGAGAGATGAAGGAACCAGTTCCGAGTGGAGGTGGCCATGAATTGAGAAATAATAGAAATAAAGAGAGAAGACACAGAAATAGATTTTAAGCTGGGAGCTGGGAGCTGAGAGCTGGGAGGGCCACCATCCTGTCTGCTAGAGAGGCAGGAAGAGAAGGACAGTCCCTCCCAGGGCGTTTATTTTATACCCCCAATACCAGGAAGTAACATCAACATATTTGCATTCTTAATTAGGCCCTAGCATGCCTGGATTTACATACCTAGTCCTGCCCCTCCTGACATCTGGCCTGATATGAAGGCCAAGCTGACAACATGTCCCCCATCTTTAGGAAATATATTCTCAAGGCGTCGCTCTGCCTGTACACTGAGTTCAGCTGATAAGTAAAGAAAATTGCCCCTGTGCCTTCCCAGGTGGCCCTCTACAATTAACTGTTAATAAACCTTGATTTTTCCACCTTTCCTAAGATGCTGAGAATGAGAGAGAGATCAGGGTGGAAGGGAAGCTCATAGGTCATCACTATTTAACGTGTGAGTTCAGAAGGAAATGAAAAACATGTCATTGGACAGGTCCTAGGTGTCTGTTGACAAAAAAATTACTCAGGGAATGTGATATGTGAAGGATATCATTCAGCCACACCTAAAAAAAAAGAAAGAAAGAAAGAAAGAAAGAAAGAAAGAAAGAAAGAAAGAAAGAAAGAAAGAAAAGAAAGAAAGGAAAGAAAAAGAAAATCTCGGCATTTTCAACATGGATGAACCTGTTGGGTATTATGCTAAATGAAATAAGCCAGACAGGAAGACGAATACTGTATGGTATCACACATGTATAAACATTTATTTATTTACTAGAGACCCGGTGCATGAAATCCTGTACTGGGCAGGAGAGGGAGGGAGGTTCCTCACCGCAGTCTGCCCCCTCTCACAGTCTGGGAGCCTTTGGAGAGTGGGTGGAAACTGTAGTCTGGCCTCCATCTGCATCAGGTGACGGTGTTGATCAGAGGAAGTCACCAACCCTATCACCCTGCTGCTGCTGCCACTGCTGGTTACCACAGCCACCAGTGTTTTCATCATGAAAAAATGACAACTTTCTTTGGGCATTTTCAAGATGTGTCTTTCATAGGATATGACATTTCTTTCTTTCTTTTTGTATCCTCACCTGAGGATATTTTTCCATTGAGATTTAAAGAGCATGGAAGAGAGAGGGAAGACAGAGAGAAACATCAATGTGAGAGAGACATTTTGATTGGTTGCCTCCTGCATGTGCTCTGAATTGGGCTCCGGCCAGGTACATGCAACCTAGGTACATGCCCTTGACTAAATTTGAACCCAGACCCTGTTGTCCATAGGCCAAAGCTCTATCCACTGAGCCAAACCCACTAGGCTAGGATATAACATTTCTTAGCACCTTGAGCAGTGGGCCTTCATTTTTTCCTCTAGGAGTGAGGTGGAAAAACCCCAGATCACCTTCTTGGATTCTTATGACCTGAGTTACCAAGAACACTGAGTGGGGTACCAGGATCTTACCAGTGAGTGGTCAGGAAAGGTGTTTCTTCTGAGGCTTATGCACAGAGATGGGACTGCTGGTGCATGGTGGCTGGCAGGTCCCCCTGTCTGTCTTCACTTGAGGCCTGCTCAAGCCGCTGTGGCATCTGTGCTTTACTCACCTCACACGCAGTCCCCTGCTGCCCACCTGCATGCTCAGCCTGCATGCTGAGCAGTCATGATGTTATGGCATCCTGGATAATTTGCATAATACCTCTCTCTCTCTCTCTCTCTCTCTCTCTCTCTCGCTCTCTCTCTATATATATTATTGATTAGGTATTACACAAGTGTCCTTATCCCAATAAAAAAAAAAAAGAATTGGGAATTGGGAAAAATGGGGAGATATTGTTCAATGGGTACAAACTTTCAGTTATATGATGGAACTGCTCACCTGCCTGCCTTACTAATTGCCCCTAACTGCCTTCCCCTGTAGGCCTGGCCCCCCTAACTTCCCTCCCCTGCAGGCCTGGTCTCCCCTTATTGCCCTCCCCTCCTGGCCTGATTGCCCAAAACTTCCCTTCCTTGCAGGCCTGGTTCCTCCAAACTGCCCTGCCCTGCTTACCATCTTGTGGCAGCCATCTTGTGTCCACATGGGGGCAGCCATCTTGTGTGTGGGACTGATGGTTAATCTGCATATTACTCTTTTATTAGTTTTGTGATAGGATGGTTTGTTGTTCACTATGTCATTTTTTTCAGGGATTATTTACTAAAAGGTTATTGTCTCAGAATGTCATCTAAAATACTAAAATCATAATATGTTAATTAGACTGAATGACCTTCCTGAGAACCACACTATGACACCCACTGGCAGCAGGCCAGCCAAGGCAGATGTGATGCAATTAGTAGGGGGCCTGGCCATTGCCCCATGATCAACCCACAGAAGGAGACCCAGGCCACTGGCTGGTGGGGCAATCAATTAGGGGGCTCCAAGATTATCTAAAAGAGGGACCCCCACAGACCTTTGGGCTGGGGCAGGTGGGTGGGGCCTCTCTCTGTGAGGGACCCCGGGTGCCAGAGGGAAGTGGGGCTGACAGCCAGGGGAAGGAAGACCTACTCTTACACGAATTTCCTACATTGGGCCTCTAGTATCTTACAGAAAGGGAAAGGTTTTTATCAACTGCATTTTAAATCTATAACTATGCCACTTTTCAAATTTTGTAGTATTGGACAGCCATCGCTTTACTTTGGTGCATTTAAGTCTTTAGAGAAACCCATAAAAAGAACTCTGACTTACTCCAAATTGCAGGCTTCTAAGCACGTCATATCTTCGAATTGGATAAAGGCTTGTACAACTTCAGGGAATTGTTAACTGGAGATAATATAAAAAGATATACTGTATAGAGAAGGTGGTACCCCCATGCTAGCACACCTAAATCAAATATACAGGTGAACCCTGGTCTTAAAGAGGGGAAATTTACAAACCTCTTCCTCCAGTGTTCACAGAGTAACTGAAATGTTTCCTCACCATTAATAAGAACTAAGACGGTGTGCCTTTTACCACAACTGTTCCCTGCAAAGTCAACTAGCATGTCCCTCTCCCGGGCATTTTTCTAGGAAGCAACCGAGTTAGTTGACCTGCTTGAGAGAAGGTAACATCTCTGAGGTGGCACTTTTAAGGTTTGGAAGTAAAACAGCAGAAATTAAGGTGCAGTAAAAAATAAAGAATTATGCCAGTAAGCAGAAGGTTTAAAGTACTAAACTTGGCTAGAAATAGATTCCATCCTTGCCCAGAAATCAGAGAATAAATCCTATAATGACAAGGGCATACGAGGGGTGGGACTGGAGCTGTTTTACTCTCCCCTGATCCCTGGATACTGGCCAAACCTGGCTCCCAGGTACTGTGTAAACTCTCCTAAGTCCACATCCTGGAGCAAACCCTTTCGGAATTAAGTTCAGTAGGTTCTTCACCATCCAGTTCAGTGGGTACTTCAAACACACTCCCGGGTGCCTCGTGCCCTTTCAAGCAGAGACACGGAGCCTGAGAGCAGAGTCAGGTTATGCACGCCTCCCCCACAGGGTAGGGAAGCCAGAGATGGCTTCTGTGTGAGCTCAGGGCTTCACAGTGGTGGTAAGTGTGGTTAGCCCACCTGGCAGCCTTATTTGCGACCATACGTGGGCACGGTAACCCTCACTGCTAGTGTGAGAGTGGGGACTCCCTCCAGCCTTGGCAGGTGAGTGAACGCCCCACTGCCAAGGATAGTCACAGTGGACACAGGGTGAAGGACAAGGGAAAAGGAGACATCCTTGTCCATTTTTTTCCCCTTCCGGTGGGAAGTGTGTCACCCATACCACGTAAAAACATTCCCTCAAAAATTGGAATAATTCTGACCCACAAACTAACAAATATATATATATCGCCCGATTTTTTTCTGAACTTGGGTTTGGACCCAATACCAACTGGCCAATGGGGAAAGTCGCTCTCAGAGGGAAGCCTCAACTATAACCCCGTGCTACCATTAGATCTTTTCTGCAGGAAGGAAGAAAAATGGTTAGAAGTCCCATATGCCAGACTTCCTTTACTCCAGAGGACAAGCCAAAGAAAGGCAGGAACTGTAAAATTAATCCCTTGCTCCTGGCAATAACAACTCAATATCCACCAGAGGAAGAGGTGGAGGCCACATCCCTGCCCAGGGCTGAGCTGACCTTAACCTGCCTGAGACAGATAAAGGATCTGGTCATACTTTACCCCATATCCTCTTCTCAATCCAGGACATAAGGCAAATTAAAAGTAATCAATTTATTTTTATTATTTTTAAAAATATATTGTATTTATTTCTTTTCAGAGAGGAAGAGAGAAGGATAGAGAGTTAGAAACATCAATGAGAGAGAATCATCCATCAGCTGCCTCCTGCACGCCCCCTACAGGGGATGTGCCCGCAACCAAGGTAATGCCCTTGACCTGAAACAAACCCGGGACCTTTCAGTCCTCTGGCTGACGCTCTATCCACTGAGCCAAACCGGTTTCAGCTAAAAGTAACTTAGAAAAGTTCTCATAAGACACTGACAAATATATTGAGGTCTTCCATATCCTCATTCAAGTATTTGATCTCTCATAGAGAGACACCATACTTATAGTAAGCCTGACCTGAGGTTTTTCACTTTCCCTTTCTTAAGCTTTCACTGAGGTATGCTGGGAAGGGGTACCACCTTCTATTTTACATTTTTGTTATTGTTTCTAATTAATAATTCCCTGAAGTTCTATGAACCCCTTTTCGTTCAAAGTTACGACCTGGGTAGCAGGCTGCAGCTTAGAGTGAACCAATGGCTGTCTAATATGACAAAATTCAAAAGTGGTGTGATATGGGTTTGCTGAAATGCAGTTGATAACAATTTTTTCTTTCCTATAGGATATGACATTCTGAGATAGCAACCTTTTAGTAAGAGAAACAATCCTATATAATGAAGAGCTAATATGCTGATTAGACCGAACAGCAGAACGACCATTCGGACCGGACGACCTTCCAGACGAAGCCAGGGGCTGAGAGGGCCAAGTCCCTTGCACACATTTCCTGCATTGGGCCTCTCGTTTGTATATAAAGAGTAACATGTGGCACATGGCTTATTGCAGGCAGTGTATTCAACATTGAAAACAATTTACAAATCCCAATAGATGAAATGCAAAACACTCAGAGTGTCACTGGCAGATGCAGAGGATCATCGCACTTCGCCTACATCCCTGACTGAAAGTTTCCCATTTGAATTTGGCTCTCAACCTGAGTAAGTCAAGCATGTCAAACTCGAGGCTGACAAAGGATGTGGCCCACCAGCCGTGAGTTTGACCTGCTTGCTGTTGCTACCAATGGAGAAAGGTACAGGTAAAGACTAACTAGTCCACATTAATGATTAACCAATTAGCAGTGCTCTCAGAATCAATAATTCAACCAAGAGGAGGGGTTCTGCTGAGTCTGACATAATGACCTCACAATACACTGGTTCACCACAAATAATGGATGATAAATGGTTCAAAGATACTCAAGGCTGCCGGGTAGGGTTCAAAGTCCTTGCTTTAGAATAACTACAGAAAACATAGATGTTCCTGTTTACTGTCCCACTCATGACTCTCTTATGGCTACGGGTCATCAGTACAATGAAATGAGTTGTTTTTACTTCAATAGCACTACTCTTGGGGCCTTTAGATTTTTGTGTTTTTTCTTATGAAATGGAATTGAGAAAAAATGTAGTGTGAAGAACTGAGAAGATGAGCAGAAAAGGCCATATCTGTAAATAGTAAATGGATTAACTTGGAAGGATTGGGTGTTTTCCCAAATTCTACAATATTGTTGACACAAATGTAATACTCATTTAACTGCCAATCACCAGGTATCAGCCAGTATAACCCTCATTGGGCAAATGTTGGAAAGGCCTTTATGCCACTATATCACCGAGGTAGTGGTAGGCTCTGGAGTTTGCTCTTGAGATACCCCTGTGTGGCATCTTTTCACAGGCACACAATCTACCCAGTCAGTTTACCTTCTAAACAGAATGACCGCAAAAGATGAATATCCTACAGCCTGTTCAAATGCCCTCTCTAGTCACTTGGCTTGTTGACCTTAACTGCTGCTTCTCTTCCGTTGCAGATTCTTGAATAACAAGTATTTATTGTCATATCCTAAGATACATAATGACTCTTTTGCCTGTGTTGACATGACAAGAGACACACTATCTGATTTGGGACACAACTCAATTCTTCCTAACACAGGTTCCCTCGCCCCTGTTCTGCAGGCACTACCCCAGGGGAAGCCAGCTTGTATTTCTCACTTAGAACTGCGGTTAGTAGCTTGGAGGTTATAGTTTCATGTTTTCTTTTCTTTTTTTCTTTTTTTTCTTTTTTTAAACGCTTGTGTCTCTATTTCTTTTTTTTTTTAATATATTTTATTGATATTTTACAGAGAGGAAGGGAGAGAGATAGAGAGCTAGAAACGTCGATGAGAGAGAAACATCGACCAGCTGCCTCTTGCACACCCTCTACTGGGGATGTGCCCGCAACCAATGTACATGTCCTTGACCGGAATCGAACCTGGGACCTTTCAGTCCACAGACAGACGCTCTACCACTGAGCCAAACCGGTTTCGGCTAGTTTCATGTTTTCTATTGTCACTTTTCACTGAGTAAACATTTGAACCAAAAGAAGAATTCAATCTCTTTAATTGGAGAAATGTTTGCTGCTGTGAAAATAAGGGTTCAATGTGACAGAAATATGACCTTGCAAGTATTCAGACTGCCTTTTTCTCACAGTGATTTATAAATGTAAAATAAATAAATAGCCCATTTAGTGAAAACACAGTATGTTAATGATTATAAAGAATGATTTGGAGAAACGAAGATGGCAGCATAGGGTAGACACCAGAATGCAGCCTACCACAACAATTTTTAATAGAACTGGAAAACAGGGGAAACATTGCCCTGAAGCACCGGACGGCTGGCTGAGAGGAGGCTCTACCATCTGGGACAGAGAGAAAAGGCACACTGAGCCTCAGAAACTGTGAAGGTGCAGAGAACTGTGTGCTTGAAAAGGCAGCCCCAAAGTTTGCTGCTGGATTGCTCATGGCACGCAGAGAGGGCAGGCCGAGTTTGCTACTGGCCCACTCCCAGTGCACCAAGAGAGAGGCCGAGTTGGCTGCTGGCCTACTCCAGGTGCTCGGATAGGGTGACCTAGGTCGCTGCTGGCTTACTCCAGGAGCACAAAGAGGACGGACAGCTAACGCGCAGCTGGCTTTCTTGTTCAAGAGGAAAACAGAATCACCCTATTGCTCTGATAGACTGCCCCAGTCAGGGAGAGGCCAGACTTTCAGGCAGCAGGCAGAGATCTCTCAGAGGTGTGTGAAGCCAGTGGCCAATACTGTGGGACTCAGGGAGGGGCTGACGGGAAACCAATGCTTGTCTGCACAACCCCGAGACTCCGCCCCATCCAAGCTGAGCACAGAAGCTTTCCTGGAGGCTGGCTTTCTCTAAGGAGGGACTGACCAGAATCCAAAGCTTGTCTGCACCTTTACCAAAGAGGTGTGAGCACCTGCAACCAATCTTGCAGGACTCACTGTGAATAGGACTTGCCTAAGATGAGACTGACAGGGAACCAAAGCTTGTCTGCACCACCCTGGGACTCTGCCCCATCCAAGTGGAGTACAGAAGCTCTTCTAGCTGAGACACTGCTGATCCTCACAGCCAATTGGCTTGGAGATCAATACTTCCCAGTGATACCAACAATAAGCAAGGCTTAACAACAAGACTGCACACACAGCCCACAAAGGGCTACACCAAGACTGTCCACCTCAGGTAACTGGGAAGGCTGTGCTACTGGGCTCTACCAGAACACATAGCACACAAAACTATTCCATCAAATCAGGGAAACAACTAAAATGCAGAGAAGAGGCAGGATACAAAGGAAGGAGATGGAGGAAAAGAAAAGAATGGACATTGAGTTCAAAACTACAGTTATAAGGCTTTTCACGAATATCCTAAAAAAAGGCCGATAAAATAAATGAGACCTATGAGGATATGAAAAGGGGTCAACTGGAAATAAAGAAAACATTTTCAGAAATAAAAAAAATATTACACAGAGTTCTAAAAACAGACTAGAAGATCACAAGAATCAAGACAAAGATTTAGAACACAAAGAGCCAGAGGACACTCCTTCTCAGAAGCAAGAAGATAAGAGAATCCAGAAAGTTGAAGATAGTGTAAGAAACCTCTGGGACAATTTCAAGTGAACCAACATCAGAATTATGGACTCCCAGAAGAAGAGAGCAAGATACCGAAAGCATATTTGAAGAAATAGTGGCATAAAACTTCCCCCACCTGGGGAAAGAAATAGACATACAAGTCCAGGAAGCACACAGAACCCCAAATAAAAGGAATCCAAAGAGGACCACATCAAGACACATCATAATTAAAATTCCAAGAGGAAAAGACAAAGAGAGAATGGTAAAAGCAGCAAGAGAAAAGCAGGTAGTTACCTATAAAGGAGCACCCATACGACTGTCAGCTGATTTCTCAACAGAAACCATGCAGGCCAGACAGGAATGGCAAGAAATATTCAAGGTGATGAATAGCCAAGAACCTACAGCCAAAAATACCCTACTCAGGAAAGCTATCACTCAGAATCAAAGGCCAGATAAAAAGCTTCACAAATAAAAAAAAAAAGCTAAAGGAGTTCATCACCGCCAAACCACAATTATATGAATTGCTGAAGGGGGTTCTTTAGGAAGAGGAAGAAGATAAAGATAAAAATTATGAACAACAAATACATAACTACCAACAAGTGAAACTAAAAACCAAGGGAATTAAAAAATCTGATGAACAATATTAACTGGTGAATATAATAGAATTAGAGGTATGGAAGGGGAGTAGACTGATGATTCTCAGGGAAAAGGGGAGTGGGGGTGCAGGAAGAGACTGAACAAAAACTGTGCACCCATGGATGAGGACTATGGGGGGTGGGGAAAGGGCAGAGGGTGTGGTGGGAACCTGGTGGAGGGGAGCAATTGAGAGGGTGAGAAGAGGAAAACATTTGTAATAATCTGAACAACAAAGATTTATTTAAAAAAAAAAAAAAAAAAGAACGATGTGAGGCTCTAGCCTGTTTTGCTCAGTGGGTAGAGTATAGGCCTAAGGACTGAAGGGTTGCGGGTTCAAACCCGGTCACCGGCATGTACCTCAGGTGCAGGCTTCTCCCTGGCCTGGGCCCTGGTCACAGCGCATGCAGGCAGCAACCAATTGATGTGTTTCTCTCACATTGACATTTCTCTCTTTCCTTTCCCTCTTTTCAACTCACCTTAAAAATCAATAGAAAAATATCCTCAGGTGAAGATTAAAAAAATAATAATGTGAGTCAATAATGGAAATATAAACAGCTTGAGGGAAGTAAATGGAAACTTATGTTTGTTAAACTTTTAAAATTTTTGTCAACTATAAACAGAGAAAATGTAGAAAATTTATCAACTTATGATACTTAAGCGCATAAATATTAGTCCTATTATTGACTGACCACTGAGCGATGGTGGCTCAGACTTAAATATAAAACCTTTTTTTTTTTAATAAATAAAAAAGCTACAAAACTTAGTGGAGACACCAAAGACTCCATCTATCTGGGAAAATAGACTCTTACATTTTCATAGGAATTCACTATAACAAACAATGAAACACAACAAAGCAAAGCAGGAGAAACAGGGAAGTGTGAGAAACCAAAAAACAGAGCAGGTACCAGAAACTGTCTCTGGATAAACTCAGACCCTGTTTCTTGGCATTTGGCACATTTTGTTGAAACCTGGAGATTGGAACTTGTCTAGATTCTGTTCTGCTACAGAGAGCGTATTTCTCCTTTTTCCACAGGTCTTTGAAAATATGTTCAGTTTTTCTGTTCTCTTTTATTTATTCTTTTGTCTTCTTTTCTTAAGATTGCATTATCTGGATTAAGTTACCTTTACATTCCCTAATGATTTCTTCTGCCATATCAAATTCTCTATGGAGACCTTCCAATGTATTTTCAATAGGTACTGGGTCAGTTTTTATTAACTGTTTTTCCCTGCATATGTCACACTTTCTTGTTTAATGGTGAGAAGACTTAAGATATACTTTCTTAGCAAATTTCAAGTATACAATACAGTATTAGCTATGGTAACCATGCTGTGTATTAAGTCATCAGAACTTCTCATTGTATAACTGAGTTTGTACCCCTTGACCAACATCTCCCCATTTTCTCCACCTCCCAGCCCCTCAGAAACCACCACTTCATTCTTTATTTTAATGATTTTGAGTTTTACAGTGGGGGTTTGGGGGTAAGGCCTTCTCCCAACACACACACATACCTCTGAACCATCCATGTAGATTCCTTCAGAATAGAATTTTTTTTTATATTTTATTGATATTTTACAGAGAGGAAGGGAGAGAGAGAGCTAGAAACGTCGATGAGAGTGAAATATCAACCAGCTGCCTCTTGCACACCCCCTACCGGGGATGTGCCCGCAACCAATGTACATGCCCTTGACCGGAATCGAACCCGGGACCATTCAGTACGCAGACCAACGCTCGATCCACTGAGCCAAACTGGTTTTGGCCAGAGTAGAATTTTTATCGTGTAGCAACATGATATCCTGCACATAAGAGATCTATCCTATTTAGCAGACCTTTGGCAAAACATTTCTCATTTGTCATAGACTTGAATCAACCAGTTAGCTAAAATACGACCTAATGGGCTGACTCTCTGATGGAACCAAAACCAAATCTCCTGTTTTAAAATAGAAAAAAAAAATCTAAAGGAAGACAAGGTCAAAACAGATGAGTTATAAAACAGCAATGATCAAAGCAAGTCCCCAAAAGAGAGGAAAACAAGCAAAGAACAAGTGTAAGCAAAGTTTCATCTCAGACGGGTGAGGGCTCTCAGAGAGCACTGAGAACAGACACACCAGAGCTCTCAGACAGCAGCTGATGCCCTTCCCTGGAGGAACTGGGGTTAAAGTCATAGAGTCTTATCTCCTGCCAAAACGCGACCTCAGATGGCTCATTGCTGAGTCCTAGATGGCTAAAAAGACCAGACAGCGGAGATAGAGGACCCTCCTGTGCACCCCAGTCTGACTTCCTGTCCACAGAGTCCACAGACTCCACAGAGACCTGTTTCCTTCCACAGCTGAGTGTTCCAGGCCCCGGATGCCTTCAGAGGGAGAGCAGGGAGAGCCCTGAGAGAAAGAACTTTAACTGCTGCTGGGAAACCCCTGTAGTCCCTGTCACGGGGTCAGCCTGCCACAAGCCGCTGGGACCCTCAGCCCAGGCCCTCGGGCCTTACAGGGGTCCACATAGTCCCAGAAGAGTGGCCAGAAACTGTAACTGAAAATCCAGATCCTGCTGCCTGCCACAGCAAAAACCAAACTCTGTCACTGAAATCCTGGCATTTTTGGAAACATCTAGAAAGTCTGGATCAACACCAAAACAACAACAAGAAACCCCACAACTAGCTGACACCAAGAGTAAACAAAGGCAGGCATGTTTTGTTGAGGGAAGGCAAAATTGGAGGCGGTGGCCAGGATGGGAGGTAAGTATTTCTGTGTTTTGTTTGTTTTATTTTTCCCTCTTTGTCTCTGGAGCTGGGCTCAGCTGCGGAACATTAGTGGCAGCTAAAAATGCAATAGACCAATCAGGGATGGTACCTATAGTTCCAGGATTGAAACTTCCCTAAAAAGAAAAGGGGGGAATGTAAGGACCCCAAGATTGAGGAATTGGCCTCCCCCACTGCCTGTTCCAGGATGTGACCTTTAAGGTTAAAAATTAGACAGGAATGAGGTCAGTTCTTTAGGGTTGAAGATTAGGCAAGAATGAAATAAGTCCCCAGAAACTCCCTACCCTGAGGACTTGCCCAGAGGAATGGGAAGGGGAGAGACAATGGGGACTGTTGACTAAGCATAGACCCTGTCATAAAACATGTAATTAACGAGCCCACCTGCGTGTGGTGTTTATTTCCTTGTTCCCTTCTCCCCCCCCCCCCCCTCCATGTGTAACCCCACCTGCCTGTGGTCTTTGCCTATATAAACTCATATTCTGCAGTTACTCGGGGCTCTCAGCCAGCCAGCACTGATGCTGGCTGCTTGAGAAGCCCCTGCGCTGCGCTTGTACTAATAAAACCTCATGCTTTTTGCATCAAAAATAAAAAAAATAATAAAAAAATAAAAAAAATAAAAAATAAAAATGCAATAGAGTATTCAATCACTAGATGGCACTCGTGAGTATATTTTAAAGACAATTTACTGAATTTGGTTGATAAGATGGCAATAGGGTAAGGTGACCAGATTTTAACAGTGGTAAAGTGGGACACCATTGACCGTGTGTGTGTGTGTCTGTGTGTGTGTGTGTGTCTGTGTGTGTGTGTGTTGGGGGGTGGGGGTTCTTGATTAAAAATTTGATCCATATGCAGCAACAAAAACTTTCATAGAACGCAAAATAGTATTGTAATACATTTTTAAAATTTCAACATCAGTATAATTTACAAATGTAATAAATTTAAAAATTATGTATATTATTATTTTATTCGTTGGCATATTTCTCATTTGAGTGAATTTTTTTTAGTAGATTGCTGTCATTGTTTAAAAGGTCATGAAATTTTTCACAAGAATTTGTTAAATTATATTTCACACATAACATGGCTTTCAAAGTCTCAACACTTAATTGTAATGTAAGTCGTAAGTGTCACTTTCAAGGCTGGAGCTAGACTTTTTGCTGCCATTATAAAATATAAATAATATGAGTACTGTCTGCTAAATTCAAGAAAATTTATGTATTTATGAAATAAATAAATTACTTACCTAAATTATCTGAATAGCTGATCTGTAATGACATCGCTTGTTTAACTAGCTTACTAGCATGCAGTGTATAATGTGTATAATCTGAGAGACACTTACAAAATGTTTTCGTCGTTTCGAACTTTGATAAGCAGTTCTCTGTAATCAGTTCTCAACAATTATTTGCTATTATTAAAGTTTAACATTATGAAGTTAACAAAAATAATATAAAACTCATATTCTGGCTAAATAGCCACATGGCCGCCAAAACCATATATTCCCTTTCCGTTCTCTCTCCGTTCTCTAGCTTGTCGTGCATTCCTTGCAAACATTGGAACTTTTTTAAAACGCCGTGGGATGCTGGAAAAGTTGTTAAAAATCAGGACTGCCCGCCAAAAGCAGGACGTCTGGTCACCTTACAATAGTGTTCTTTTCATAATTAAAAGAGGTATGGAAATTTAATACTATTTAGATACTAGAGGCCTGGTACATGATATTCATGTACTGAGGGTGGACCCTCAACCAACCCTGCACCCTCTCAAAGGCTGAGACTCATGGGGGGATATCTGACTGCCAGCTTAGGCCCCCTCCCTGGTAAGGCAGCAGGCAGACATACCCCAGGTCCTTAGTGCTGCCATGGAGGCAGAAGAAGCTCCCATCGCCACCACTGGGCTTGCCAGCTGTGAGCTCAGCTTCTGGGTGAGTGGCACTCCCCCTGTGGGAGCACACTGACCACCAGGGGCAGCTCCTGCATTGAGCATCTGCCCCCTGGTGGTCAGTGCACATCCTAGTGACCGGTCATTCTGCAAATTGATTTGCATGTTGGCCTTTTATTATATATGATTCATTGGAAAAAGCAATCTGAGAAATGCACCCTGTCTTTAGCAAAAGGGACTAACTCCATATGAACAAAAAATTCTTATTAAATGGGAAAATGTATTTGTATCATGGTAATTCAGAATAAAATTGATATAAATCTCATTTCTCCCATTCACAACCACAACACAAGCTTTGGGCATATGCTTAATTTTGCATATAAAAATATGGAATAAGAAAAAGAAAGAAAATTATATTTGCTTCAACACTATATTTTTTTATATAACTATCACTTAATATTCTTGAAGTGTAATTTCAAGAGACATGTGATCTTTAATTTACAGGCTTAAATTATTTTATAGTGAGAAGGAGGATTTGAGAATAAAATGAGATTGGTTGTAGATAATAGAAAATAATCTTTTCACCCACAAACTGCTGAGCAATAAGTGTCATCCTTTTACTGGATTGTAGGAGATTTCAGACAGTGTAATTAAAACTTTGGCTTGAGTTTGAATCAGTGCTAGGAGGTGGCTTCTGGAAACAAATCCTTTAGTTTATAGATAAGCATACAGAATACTCTATGAAATGCACCTGAGAATATGGAAATCATGTGGGTCTCTATTTTGTAAAATTACTGTTTAAAATTCTCTATTTGTAGGTGATCCCTTGTTCTGTGAGTCAACTCTGTTGTTTTTAGACAGTCCCTTACACTCTCAAAATCAATATATAAAAAGAAATTTTAGTGATCTGGTAAAGTATTAAATAGATCCATGTGCTTTCATAAGAGTTCCCTATTTCAACATTCACAATTATTTTAAATCAAAGAATTAATATTTAATTACAATAATAAAATACATTTTAATGTTTCATTAATACTAAACTTCATTGTAAGGAAAGAAAAAATACACAGTACAGAAAACTCAGAACATTTATAATTCCAATTACATGCTTCCTGTTTTTCAATTTATAATACAGAATATCAATGCAGACTATCTCCTAATTAATTTTAATTTTTGAAATCTCAAAGTGTTTTATCAACCTCCTGACAACTAATCTAAGCACAGTTTACTCATTTTTCATTAGTAAAGTTTTATAATTAACATTTGTATAAGAAGCACAAATTAATGTGTCTATTAAAATAGCCTCTCTAGTTAGTAGACATTTTTAGAATTCTATCATATGATTTTACTCCTCATTTAAATCCCAGATGATCTTCAAAGGGAAGTCTTTCATGTTCCTTTGGAATATTTTGTCAAATCTTTCATTTTGCTCCACTGTGAAGTGCTGTTTCCAGTCTCCAACGGTACCTAGACATAAGCACACGAGGGGCCCCGGGTGAGTGAGTGGCACTATCAGGGCAGGAGTTTCTTCCCACCCACTCTGATCTCCTCTGCCAGCCACGCCGAGTACCTGTTAGTTCTCCATGGGTTTGGTACTTCATGTTTCCTTATACAGAAATGAACTAAGGAACAAACTTAAAAACACTTATAACGTTCACTCTCCTCAGCTAGTATGCTTTCACCAACCACTACCATTCAATTATAGCCTCTATTGAGATGGCGTAACAAGAATAAAATAGATGACTAGGTTTGAGATTTTTCATATATTTTACTGAATACCAGGCACCAAAGATATCATTTCACTCAGATGTGGAATTTAATGAACAAACTGAACTAACAAACAAAATAGACTCATAGATAGAGAGCAGACAGACAACTCTGGTAAGGGGTAACTATTGGGAGTGTGGGGTACAGAGATTGAGAAAAAACAAACAAACAGAAAGAACTCCTGGACAACATTGTGGTGACTGTGCAAGGAAGATAGAGGGGAAGAGGTGGAAGATGGGATTGGGGAGATAAATGGAAATGGGAAATGAATAAAAATAAAGAGAAAATATATATCTAAAATAAATAAATAAATAAATAAATAAATAAATAAATAAATGCCAGGCACCATACTTGACACAATATATCAATCATCTAATATAATTCTTAACCCAATTCCATAATATCAGTATTTCTTCATTTTTAAAATTGAAAAAACTGAAAGGATTAAGAAGTATAAACTGGTAAGTACAAAATAGTCATGAGATGTAAAATACAGTATAGGGAATATGGTCAATAAGATTGTAATAACTATGCATGGTGCCAGGTGGGTACTCTAATTATTGGGGGGGGATCACTTCATAAATTATATGAATGTTAAACAGTCATGCTACATAGCTGAAACTAATATGAAATAATCTTGAATCTCAACTGTAATTTAAAAAGTAAAGATAAATAAAAGCTAAAGATAAAATAAATAAAATTGAAAAGAAAGACTGGCCAGCAGGTCTGTGGTTGAGTGTAGACCTATGAACCAGGAGGTCACAGTTTGATTCCTGTTCAGGTCACATGCCTGGGTTGCAGTCTGACTCCCCAGTATGAGGCAAACAGGAGGCAAACAACAAGTGATTCTCTCTCATCATTGATGTTTCTATCTCTCCCTCCATCTCCCCTCCTCTGTGAAATGAATAAAAACATACTTTAAAAATTTTTTTAAATGAAACCCCAAGATTTTAAAGTAGTTAAATCAAAGTCACAGAGGGTGTTCAGAGCTATCATTGCTTCAGTTTTACTTGATGGAAGTTGGAAACTGTCATTAAGCCAATTTTGAAATGAAGATTATTGGGCATCTTCCACCATCAAATATAATTTTTCAAACACTAGGGGCCCGGTTCACAAAATCTGTGCATTGTGGGAGGGGTCCCTCAGCCAAGCCTGCCCCTCTCACATACTGGGAGCCCTCAGGGGATATCCTACAGATGGCTTGAGCCCGCTCCCCATTGGGAGTAGACCCAAACCGCAGCCTGGCCTCCCTTTGCAGAGGCCACCAGGATGATCAGGGAAAGTTGCCAGCCCCATCACCCCGCTGCTGCTGCCACTGCCAGTCACTGTGGCCGCCAAGGTATTTTCATCAACATGGAGTCTAGTCCCTTCACCAGAAAAAAAAAATGACAACTTTCTTTAAGTATTTTTAAGATATGTTTTTCATAGGATATGACATTTGTTTCTTTAGTTTTCTTTTTATCCTCATCAGAGGATATGGTTCCATTGATATTTTTCCATTCCCTCCAATCCCAAGTTCAGCCCCTTCCCAAGCCTAAAGCCTCCACCCCAGGCTTTTGGCTTGAAAAGGGGTTTCCCTGACGAAGCTGGTTTGGCTCAGTGGATAGAGCATTGGCCTGCAGACTGAAGGTCCCAGATTCAATTCCGGTCAAGGGCATACCTTGGTTGCGGGTACATCCCCAGTAGGAGGTGTGCAGGAGGCAGCTGATCGGTGATTCTCTCTCTTTGATGTTTCTAACTCTATATCCCTCTCTCTTCCTCTCTGTAAAAATCAATAAAATATTTAAATTTAAAAAAAAGAAGAAAAAAGAAAGAAAAGGTGTTTCCCTCCAGCACCTCCCCAAGGGGAAAGCCTTTGCCTAATGGATGGCTGGGATTATGCAAATTACCTGCCACCTTTGGTTAATTTGCATACTCACTCTGATTGGCTGTGGGAGTAGTGAAGGTATGGTCAATTTACATGTTTCTCTATTATTAGGTAAGATTATCATTGGCATTTGGAACTGTTAGCAAACTATTTATGGGCATGAGAATTACATTGTATTTCATATAATTTATCAATGAGACTTAAAAGCTGATAGTAAATGGGACAAAAAAATACTTTTAAGAAAAGAGCAATATCAAGAGCAATTTCAACATCTTCATTAATTAACAATAAATATCCATCATCAAAATGCTAAGTTGTGGATAAATTAGTGAATAAAATATGAATAAAAGAAGTAAAAATTATGTTCTAGAAAAATGTACATTAAAAGATCAAAAATTTTTTATTGAAATTAAGAAATATTGGGGGGGAAAAACATTCATTCCTAATTCCTGGTATGTCACAGAAGCACAATAAAATTAATTGCATGCTGTTATTAAATACTTGAATTCATGGCATATTGGTTTCTTGAAGTATTAAACTATTTTTTACACTGAAGAAATCTGATAAATGAGGAAATAACTATCAACTCAAGTTCCCGTTCCCACAACAAAATACATGTTGGGTTTACTTCTAGAATGTTCTAGGAGAAATAAAGAAAACCAATAATTGGTGCTGTCTTGGTCACATTTATACATCACCTTCAGACAAGACATGCTAACCAATTTTTTAAATTTACTTATTAAATATCTAGCCTTTTTTTTAAAAAAAAAATGCATCTTATTGATTTTTTACAAAGAGGAAGGAAGAGGGATAGAGAGCTAGAAACATCATTGAGAGAGAAACATCAATCAGCTGCCTCCTGCACACCTTCTACTGGGGATGAGTACATGCTCTTAACGAAATCAAACCTGGGACCTTTCAGTCTGCAGGCTGAAGCTCTATTCACTGAGCCAAACAGGTTTTGGCAGTTGTTACCCAATTTTTAAGAGTAGGGACATGGAAACTAAAAGGAAGGAATGTAATATTGATTAATCAGGTTCAAGTGCTAGACTGGGTACTACAAATTTGTCTACTGTCCTGGGATACTTTTCAGGGCCATTTGCAGTGAAGATCTTTGATTCTCTCCAGGTCCCAATGACAGTACTTAGAAAGACTCTGTAAACACCCCTTAATTAGTGTAGGCACCAAACAATCACGGAACTCTCAACACTTTTGCTTCTAAAACCCCTTGAGCATTACCTTTGCGCAGAAAATGTCCCTCATCTGTTCTTTTCCCAATTTCATGTTTTAGAATGTCATCATAATTTGCTTTTGGATCAAACTTCATGTTCTGAAATGTAGCCTGTTTCACAATAGCTTCCACATCGTCTTCACTCAGTTCCTTCTCAAGAAAACGGCTGATTTTAAGCACAGAACTTCTGAGATCCTGAAAGAATTGTGGGTATGAGAAACTATTCAGGTTACAAAGAATGCATGAGTTACAGCCCAACATCTTCTCTTTTTTTCAGGATAACAATACTTTTTTTTATTGATGTTAAAAGAGATCTAAGCAAAGGAAAAATAATCAACTCCCACTGACCCATTCCTACTGAAAATTTGTTGCATGTTCTTTCTAAGCATACATATCAATGTAATACTATACCACTTTGTACATTCACAGCTCTCTTATAAATAGTGTTGGTATGAGTTTTCCTATAGAAGAGATGGAGAGTATTTGTTATTCTTTTTTTAAAAAAATAAATCTTTATTGCTCAGATTATTACAATTGTTTCTCCTTTTTCTCCCCCATAGCTCCCTTCCACCCGATTCCCAACCCACCCTCTACTCTTCCCCCTTCCCCCACCATTGTCCTCATCCATAGGTTATATGATTTTAATCCAGTCTCTTTCTGCACCCTACACCCCTTTCACCCTGATAATTATCAATCCACTCCCTTTCTTTGCCCCTGATACTATTATATTCACCAGTTTATTCTATTCCTCAGATTTTAATTCACTTGATCTTTTTCCTCTTCTTAAGTAATACCTTTCAGCATTTCATATAATACTGGTTTGGTGGTGATGAACTCCTTTAACTTTTTCTTATTTGTGAAGCTCTTTTATCTGCCCTTCAAATCTGAATGATAACTTTGCTGGATACAGTAATCTTTTTTTAAAATATATTTTATTGATATTTTAACAGAGACGAAGGGAGAGAGATAGAAAGCTAGAAATGTTGATGAGAGAGAAACATCAACCAGCTGCCTCCTGCACACCCTTTACTGGGGATGTGCCCGCAACCAATGTACATGCCCTCGACCGGAATTGAACCTGGGACCTTTCAGTCCGCAGACTGATGCTCTACCACTGAGCCAAACCGGTTTTGGCTGGATACAGTAATCTTTGTTGTAGATTCTTGCTATTCATCACTTTGAATATTTCTTGCCACTCCCTTCTGGCCTGCATGGTTTCTGTTGAGAAATCAGGTGATAGTCGTATGGGTGCTCCCTTATAGGTAACCAACTGCTTTTCTCTTGCTGCTTGTAAGATCTTCTTTTTGTCTTTTACCCTTTGCATATTGAATATGATGTGTCTCTGAATATTTCTCTTTGGATTCCTCTTGTTTGGGGTTCTGTAGGCTTCCTGTACTTGTAAGTCTATTTCTTTCACCAGGTGAGGGAAGTTTTCTGATATTACTTCTTCAAATATGTTTTCAGTATTTTGTACTCCCTCTTCTTCTGGCACCCCCATAATTCTGATGTTGGTGAACTTGAAGTTGTCCCAGAGGCTCCTTACACTATCTTCAACTTTCTGGATTCTCTTTTCTTCTTGCTTCTTCAGAGGAGTGTCTTTTGGCCCTTTGACCTGATTCTTGTGTTCCTTTATTCTGCTGTTGGATCTCTGCATAATGTTTTCCAATTTAGTCAGTTTATGTATACTTTTTAGTTGGGTTTCATGAAGTTTATCGACCTTTTCTAGGATATTCTTGCATAACCTTAGAACCATAGTTCTGAACTCTGTATCCTCCATGTCTTTCGTTTGAGATCTATTTCCTTGTCTGGGTATTTTCGATGTTTTTCAGAGTTGGTAGGATGGCTTTGTGTGTTTGGTGTCCTATATGGCCCAGTGGGTCAGCCTCCTCAGTTACCTGAGGTAGACACTCTTGGTGCTCCCCTTTGTGGACTGTGTGCACAGCCTTGTTGTAGCTAAGTCTTTATTGTTGTGAATTGACGTTCAAGCCAATTGGATGTGGGTATCAGCTGTGTTTACTCTGGGATAACTTCTGTATAGGAGACAGACTTATAGGATCAGACTTGAAAAAACTGCAGAAGTCTCTGCTCAGCTTGGATGGGGCAGAGTCTCAGGGCTGAACTGACAGTCAGTCTTGGCTTCTGTCCTTTCCTTGTGCACTCGCCTGACTTTCCGCCTGACTTATGCCTTCCACAGCTTCCCTGAGTTTCTGCCTGACTGTCCCAGGTTCCCCTTGCAAGAGCTTGGGTGCCCCAGGAGCTCGCTCGGACTTGTGCTGGTCTCTGTAGTCTGGAGCTTCTGACTCCTTTGCTACTGAGAGGCAGCCTCCTCGGTCAAACCTGGAGCTTCTGACTCCTTTGCTACTGAGAGGCAGCCTCCTTGGTCAGACCTGGAGCTTTTGACTCCTGCTATGGATAGGGGGCGGCAGCCTCCATGGCCCGACCTCAGCGAGTACTCACTCGCACACGACTATAGACCCTGCGGGCTGCGGCTCTCGGGTCCCTGATCTCCCAGTCTCTGAGTCTCTGGATGCCTTTCTCTACAGTCCAGACTCCACCCGTATGAGCCTGGGACCACGGGGATTTGGCCGGGATTGGGTTCAGTATAGTCAGTCGGAAAGGGTTCTGTGCAATCGGGAATTCCTCCCCTCCCACCGGGCAGGCATTCAGCGGCCGCACTTCCTCTCCTCACCCAAGCGTCTCCTTACCTCAGCGCTTTGCTGCTCCCAGTCCAATCTGTGAGCCTCTTTCCTTTTTTCTAGTTGTAGATATTCCAGTCTTCCAGCTTTCCTGAAGTTCTTTTTGGGGTTTTTTAATTGTTGATGAGGCGGAAGCTTAGGAGACTACCTAGGCCGCCATCTTGGTTGTCCTCCCATCCCAAACTTCTTGATCACATTTTGGAAAACTGAAGATGATTGGACTTACTGTAAGTCTAAAGTTTGACAAAGATATATTACTTTTCTATTCCTTCTATGAAAATGTGTGCTCCGGTTGTCAGCTTTGTTAGAGCTTTCTACTGTTTGATTTTATAAGAACAACTCACCTTCATTCACTCATTCAACTAGCACTTTTAGGAATCTTGTGCTTCAGGAACTGTGGTGAGTGCTGGAGAAGTTAAGGGAACAATGATATGCTCCCTGTGCTTGTTAAGAGTTTAAAACTTCATGAGAGAAAGAGTCAAGCAAGTAATGAAATACAATGGCTACAAAAAAAGGAAAGTCCAAGTTTGGTGGCTTCACTGGTTATTTCTACCAAACACAAATTAAAGAAGAATTAATACCAATCCTCAATCTCTTCAAAAAAAGAAAAACAAAGAGGAGGAAGTACTCCCAAACTCATTCTATAAGACCAGCATTATCCCAATACCAAAACCAAATGGGAACACTACAGGAAAAGAAAACTGGAAACCAATTCAAAAATCCTCAACAAAGTACTAGCAAAACAAAGTCAATAATGTATTAAAAGGACTATCCACTATGAACAAGTGGGATTTACTCCTGGAATGCAAAGAGGAACAGCCCTAGTTGGTTTGGCTCAGTGGATAGAGCCTCAGCCTACAGACTAAAGGGTCCAGGGTTTGATTCCAGTCAAGGGCGTGTACCATGATTACAGGCTCCTCCCCAACCCAGGCCCTGGTCTGGGACATGCAGTAGATAACCAATCAATATTTCTCACATCAATATTTCTCTCTCTCTTTCCCTTTTTCTTTCTTTCACTCTCCCTAAAAGCCAATGAAAAAACATCTTTGAGTGAGGACTAATAACTACAACAAAAGATCAGGAGCAAGGCAAGGATGCCAATTCTCACCTTTTATATTCAGCCTAATACTGGAAGTCTTAAGGAGAGTAAATAGACAAGAAAAAGGCATCCAAATGGAAAGAAAGATGTAAAATTACATATTCACATATGACATTATTATATACATAGAAAACAGTAAAGATCTATAAAAAAAAAATCTCTGTTAGAACTATTAATGAAATTCAGCAAAGTTGTAGGTAGGATACAAAACCAGCATCCTCAAATCATTTGCATTTATTTACACTAACAGTGAACAGTGGTTTAGCAACTGTCCTCTAACTAGTTTGCCTGTTTTTACCATTATTGCTTTAAACCCATTACATTCTAAAGATACTAATTCTATCATATTGTTATTCTTCTTATAACTGTTAAAGGGCTCATTATTGATTTTACGATGAAGAAATTACTATCACTAACAAAGTCCACAGACCTTGCAAGGTCTGGTTCCAATATACCTCTCTTTCTTAATCTTTCATTACCTCCACCATGCTCTTTAACTTCTTCTTCCAAGATATCATGCACCTGAATTTTCAGATCATTTGCACATTCTCTATTCTTGCCTTAGACTTCTCTTTTACTTCTCTGCCAACTCATATCTATTAGCTTGAAGTTGTCAATTATTACTTTTCCAGAAATAATTGCCTATTACCTACACCAGATCAGTATATTTCATATACTATCTTATCCTACCTGCACTTTTTATTGATTACAGTTATCACAGGTTTGAAGTATATATACCTACATAGTGAATAATTCTCTTCCCTGCTGGACTACAAATTCTATAAATAAAGGGTTCAATTGTCTTTGTCTGATGCTCTACGGTCTGTCACATAACAGGCATTTTATAATGTTTAATTAATGAGCAAGTAATATATGTAGCAATGAGTCAATATATAATCAGATCACAAAATAATGAACTTCAAATGTGTTTGGTTTGGTTTACACAATGTATTAAGACAGTTTTCATTGGATGCCAACATGTAAATATTATGTGATTTCCATGAAAGCTACATGTCAAGATTTTATTTAATAAAAAAAAACAACAACAAAACACAAAGAACTTGCAGCACACAATTACCTCTAATTGGCCAAATCTTAGTGGCTTCTTGGCCCAGGGTTGTTTTTGTTTGTTGTTTGTTTCATATTTTTGTTGATTATTAGAGAGAGAGGAATAGAGAGGGAGAGAAACACCGTGCTTCCTACTAGGGATCAAGCCTGCAACCCACGCCCTGCCTGGGAATAGAACCAGCAACCCTTCAGTGCACAGGAAAACACCTGACCAACTAGTCACACCGGCCAGGGCTGGCCCCAGCATTTCCAAGTGGCTTTGCTCTTTTGTCAATCACTGGTCTTGTGAGTTTGCCCTTCTTGACACAGATGGGGGCATGGAAAGGAACCACAAGAGGTGACTGTGTACAGTGAGAGGAGAGCCCTGAGGAAGCCAATAAATGAGGGATGGCCAGGCAATTAGAAATCCCTGAAAAAGATTAAGAAATAGGTAGGTCCCAAGAAAACTAGGAAATGTGGTTCATTAAAAGCAAAATAAAAAAGGGGTTCAAAGAAATAATTTTAAAAAACAGCCTCTGCCTCTTACCTTTTTCATTTCCTCATACATCATGAACAGAATGCTGAAGTCCTGTCTGTGCTCATACCAGCCTCTGACGTGGTCAAACCAGCGGCTTCCTACCACTGGGGGGAAGTCAGTCAGTGATCAGGGGAAGATGCTGCACTTACCACACAGCAAACAGTCTTTCTCCTCTGTTCTGGCATCCTCCGGAAGGAAAGGAAAGCCCCCCACTAGACACCTGTGTCACCTGGTGAAATGGTGCTTCCGGAAACAATCACCTGATTTCACTGGAACCTGCCTTTCCTATGTCTGTAGGGAAAGCAGCAGTGAAGAAAGTAAGAAGCCCAATGCACTGATTGTGAAGATTTAGGGTGAGCTCCTTACTTTCTTACTTCTTCCACCTGAAAAGCTGTCTTTATTTCTCATTTTATATTCTATTTTAAGATCTCTGGGTAATAACTTCAGATATCTGTAAGACAGAATCTAAATCTTATCTTCTAAATAATTGAGAGCCCTAATTCCACTTTCCACAAGCCTTTGACATCAATCTAGCCTCCTCGGTGTTCAAGTGAATCTTCCACCACTGCCATATAAGGCCTACCTACCACAAGTCCACCACAGAACACAAACACTGCAATCCATTTTGAGTTGGCACATGATTGCGGTTCTTTTGTGAGCTGGTCCAAGTATTTCTCAAACAATATGCCTATGCAACCATAACAGTCCCCAAAGTGGTGTTGGTGAGAACAGAAAAGCCATTGGGTGCAAATGAAGTTAACAGAGTAGTAGCCACTTGTGTGCATCCAGCTTCTATCATTACTCTTCTTCATTTCCTTAAAATGTGTTCCCCCAGTTTGAGAATTGGGCTAGATGCAACATGTTCTCATCAACAAGTCGAATGCATAAATTCATAGTTACCATTTCCATCTAGAAACCTTTTCATGAAATATTCCATATCATTCCCAGCTTCAAGTGTTACCACCATATTTGAGAAATGAAAGTAGGAAGTCATAACATCCTTGGGGTTTCTGTAGACGTAAACAATCTGCAGGGGGGGATAGTAAAACAATTTTACCAATTCTTGGTTGTCCTTACAGGTTGTTGTTATTTTTGTTGTTGTTTTTTCACACCAACATATGTTACTATATGAATGCATAATAATTTTTTTCATCCAGCCTACTAGTCATGGAAATTTAGATTACACCCATTTTTATTTATTTTTTGCTATTACAAAGACTTGTTGAACTAATCAACTTTATTCACATAATATTTCACACAAGCAAGCATGTAAGAATAATTTCGAAAATTAAAATTATTTATTTGTAAGGTTGGTTAATATTACAAATTACTCTGCATGGAAACTATTTCAGCCCTAACCAGTTCAGCTCAGTGGAGAGAGCATCAGCCTGCAGACTGAAGAGTCCAGGTTGATTCTGGTCAAAGGCATATACCTTGGTTGCAGGCACAGTCCCAAAAGGGGTTGTGCAGGAGGCAGCTTACCTATGTTTCTAACTATCCCTTTCCCTTACTTTCTGTAATATATATATATATATATATATATATATATATATATATATATATATATATATACTGTCTCAATGTACCATCTATAAGAGATAAGTGACATTTGATAAAAATCCAAGCTAAAAAAGGAAAAAGTACTTAACAGGTGATGTTGAAAAAAATAATTATCTATCCTAATATAGAAAAACCCAGGGTGGTAATGACCAGTAACAACCAGAGGTTGACCAACCAGAAGTCAGTGCTGGCTCGCCTCCAAGCAAGCAGTAAGGGCAATGAGGCAGGCAGAGTGGTTAGGGGTGATTAGGTAGGCAAACCAGCAGTGAGGCTGATCAGGTAAGTAGGCAAGTGGCTAGGAGCAATCAGGTAGGCAGATAGCCCCACACAGGGCTGGCCCTGTCCCCCAGCAAAGAAAGAGGGAGGCCCAGGCTAGCCAAGCCATAGCACCCCAGCCTGTTTTAAAGAATGCTATTAATCAAAATGTATAGCATGAAGTTACAAAAAGCAACAAAGTGTGATAAAAGCAACACATACAACCAATTATTTCATAGAATCCAGAATATGTATAAAACAAATTATTAAGAAAAAGACAATGAAATTTGAAATTGGTCAAAAATCATAATAATTTCACAGACTAAGAAATAATTATGGCCAATAAGCATATCAAAAAGTGCTTAATCTCATTATTGATTAGGAAAATGCAAACTCAGAGTAGTTTGAGATATCATTTTATAATTTACATATAAACTAAAAGCTTTGGCCATAGGCTGATTGGCTCAGTGGGTAGAGCATGGGAATGTGGACTAACGGGTCCCAGGTTCCATTCTGGTCAAGGGCAGGTGGGGGCCCATGCAGGAGGCAACCAATCAATGAAATTTTTCTCACATCGATATTTCCCTCTGTCTTCCCTCTCTCGCCACTCTCCCTAGAAATCAATGGAAAATACCCTAAGGTGAGGATTAAAAAAAAAATGTATATTCCAAGGTAATATATACATTTGCTGCAACTTACCTGTCCATCAATACACTAAACACTGCAGAGCCATACAATAAATTCTACTAAACCATTAAAAAGAATAGAATTTCATCTGCTGTCATCAAAGAAATGTTGCTATATACTATATAAGCCCACCACAGGCAATGTGTGGGGTGACCCAATTTATGTATATACTTATAATTCCACATATATTTAAGGTGTCAAACAGTAGCAAAGATTATAATTATTACATTTGAAAGACTGCGGATGAATGGGGCTACAGAGAAATATTTGAAGAAAGTATTTTTGTTTGTGTCAAAGGTCCATAAGCTCTTTATATAACTTACTTTAGCTTTTTTGTGCTTGAGACCTTGTGGTACTAAATAATACGGGAGGTGGGAAGAGAAGAGGCGAGGAGATGGTCTCTTGAGGAAGTCTGTTTTGCGCGTATTGTACTCCAAGAAGGGGATTCTATCAAGTGTTGACAAATTTTCAGTTCTATTACGATGTCCCTCAAAATAAATCAAGCTTAGTATCTGCTGAGTCCAGATGGTTCCTGTAAATATAAATATTTCATTTTCAACACTAAATTAATTTTTATTAACAATGCCAATAATTATGCCATCTATTACAAAACTATTTGGAGCGTTTTCTTTCTTTTTAACCACTCTAAATATGCCAAGGAAATGTGCTCAACTTTTTTTCTAAGTATTGTACATTAATATTAGTAAAGATAAAATTAGGTGTTCTAAGTTCCCTATTTACTGAAAAAGAGTTGTGACAGTAGTGATTAGTTCAATCCTCCAGCTCGGTTGTTCCCTGTAATTGATGTACGTTCTGTTCATGTGATTTTCTGCGGCTCTCTCTGTTCCTCCTTCCTTAGTCTTCCTTAAAGCTTTACCTTTTGGAAATACAGACAGTTTAAGAGCCCAAGGCCCCTTTCAACTTTTCTTTTTAACATTGTATAGGTCTCCCAATACAGTGCTAAATGATAGGCATTCTTGTCTCATACTTGATTTTAAAGGTCTCACTATTGCATTTGATATCTGTGGTAGTATTTGGTAGATTCTATTCATCTAATAAAGAAGTTCACTTTCTCCCTTGTTTGCTAATAGTCTCCCTTAGGAATGTACCCTGAATTTATTAAATGTTTGTTCTGCACATGTTGAGATGATAATTCAGGCTTTCTTCTATACTCTAGTAATGTGGCTGAACTGCATTAATATATTTTTAAACCACCTTGAAATAAAGCCACCTTGATCACAATGGTTTTGGTGTGTTTTGTGTTTGTATGTTTGTTTGTTTTACATTGCTAGATTTGATTTGCTTATGTTTATTTGGTTTAGCATTTTTGCACCTATGTTCATGAACATATCATCAATGTTCTAAGAGAATGTGAGGTGCCAATAATCTTGTAAACATTACTACTCAATTGAGCAGATTTAATAGACACAGTAGGTTTGATGAAATTTATGGTGAATCCTGGAGTATCACTCATCTCCCCTCTAAGATGAGTAAGACCCCAGCAGCTTGGCCTAAGGGCTGGTGTGTGGTGTGCCAAACACTTAGGCTGGGTTAAGGGTAAAGGAAAAATTCTTATGGGCTGCTTAACCTAAAACTAAGCAAAATGAGGCACCACCAACAGGTAAGGAAGGAAAATAAAAGCACCTGATATCAAATATGCCAACACGTTTTGCAGAGTAGAAAAATCCAGGAAAAGAGGCATTGTATTACTATTTTGGGGAAAGTAAACAGGGTCCTGAATTTCAAAGTCAGTGGTAAAAGGAAGGGACTGGAGCATTTTCATGAAAATCAGGAATGATTTTTTTGTATTGACTTTGACTCCAATGCATTTCTGGGCAATATTAACCACTTTGTACAACATTGATTCAAGAACACCAATCACCCTGTGTTCTAAGAAGCACATATACAAAATAAGCTTTTAAGCGATATGTAATATTTGAGAACAATTTACTTTAGTTTAAAAGTGTTTCATTATGATAGGGAAATAAAAAGTAATTAGAATAATTAAAAAGGATGTTATGAATTAGTTCTGCCTGAGAGATGATGCTAACCAAAATCCTGCTGGATTTTTTATATGTTTTCTTCAATTCTCAGAGAAAGCCAACAGGTCAGCATTGACCGAGTATCTGCTTTGGTTCAGTATTTGGTTTCTTTATAGGTGCCATAAAAAATGGCAATATATGGATTTTAAATGATTTTATATGTAAAAATTTTGAGATTTATTTAACTTTATTAAAAGTCTTAAATGGTGCTCTAAATGTAGGCTGGGCTACTGTTAATGTCTGGAAAAGGGCTCATTTGTGCACATGGATTACCAAACCGAGTGAAAACTGGTAACAGGGAGCCCTCTCCACAGACTTACCAGATTTTGGATATGTAATTATGAAGACGTCATCATCTCTAATTTCAAAATCATCTAGATTTTCTAGAAAGTCAGCATCAACAGAAAAAGATGCAAAATTATAGCCTTTAAAGTTCAGCAAATGTGCTTGGTTGTTGTCCATATTTATTCACCTACAAGTAAAAGCAAATAAAATTCTTTTCCATATTTTAGTATTCTATAGTAATTACTAACAATTCCTGAGTGTTCAATATATGCCAAGCACCGTTTAAATGTCATGTCTCTCAACCCATGCCATACTAAACAGCATCCTATATGATAAAACCCTAATATCCACATAAACTGAACTCCAAAACCACAGGTCGCTATGATGGGAACTGACCACAAAGGGGCAGACGCTCAATACAGGAGCTGCTCCCTGGGGGTCAGGGCACTCCCACTGGGAGAGCACTACTCAGCAAAAAGTGGGCTCAAGGCTGGTAAGCCTCTCCTGCCTCCACTTCAGGTGGGCGGTATGGAGTGAGGGGTCCCAGATTGTGAGAGCCCCTGACTGCAAGAGGGATGTCTGCCTGCCAGCTTAGGCCTGATCCTCCTGGCAGGTGGACATTCCGAGGGATCCCAGACTGGGAGAGGGTGCAGGCCAACCTGAGGCACCACCTCTTCCCAGTGCACGAATTCATGCACTGGGCCTCTGGTACAAATATAACAATTTACTCTTAACAGCAACCCAACATTCCTAGAGGTTTTATCATTATTTTAAAGAGGAGGAAACTATAATACTAAAAGGTTAAACAGCTTTTCCTAAAAGCCCAAGAGGGACATATTTTCATGATTCCAAACATAGAACCAAGGAAAATCAGGAAAAGGAGGTGCAAGGTTGCCCACCTGGCAGACCTGGAAGGATTTGATGCCAGACTGTGTGACCACAGAGCCCATGCCTCCAATCACGTCACTAATACAGTGTCTTCGTATTTCATATTCTTGTTATTATAGAAATAGGAAAACTTCAAAAATAATGTACTTTTTTTTCTGGAACAGAAATAATCTGTTGTCCCAGAAGAAGCTTCTGAGGCTTTGGGATCTGTCTGCCATTTCAAATAAATTGTGGAATTTGCTCTGTGTGAGTAACACCAACTGGTTTTACTTTGGAGATGTCACCCTCATGTAGTTGCAAGATGTTATATGGCTTTTATTACATTTTCCAATTGAATTTCTATCAGAAATCCTAAATAAATCTAAATAAGAAAGTCAAAATATAAATAGGAAGCACACACACACACATTAATTTCAAAGAGGAACAGAAAGTAAGAGAGATAGAAACATCAATGACAGAGAACCATTGATCAGCTGCCTTCTGCCCTCCCCCTTCTGGGAACTGAGCCCACTACCCAGGCATGTTCCCTGACCAGCAATCACACTGATCCCTGGGTCATAGGTTGATGCTCATTAAGCCACCCAACTGGTCGAGAAATCTATTCTTGGATGTTAAATAGATGAGGAAATCCCAGAAGTTCTAATAACACTAGATGTAGAACCAACACATATGTTAGCTCTATACTTTTTTAAAAAATCTGTGCACACCTAGAAAATGAATTTGTTAAAGTTGCAAACATGGCTTTGTCTAAATTGCATGTCAAAAAACAACATTTAATTCTTTTACAAACAATCTAAATCAATTGATAGAGGAAGGTCAGAGGTTAGAATTTTGCTGAGTAAGAGTAGAAACATCACTTGCATTAGAATTCCCTGGGTTTTGGTAAATGTTCATTTTCTAGGCCCTAAACAGAATGATAGGATTAGAGTTTCTGGAAATCCTTCAGAACAATTAAAAAAAAAAAAGGAGAGGGGATGGGAACAAAATGCTGTTTCAATGAATGTTTATCTCAACCTCCAGAGAAGGCTTTGTGGGCTGTTATTTGATCTCCAATTAAAAGATCTTATCAAGGCCTTACTAAGTTGCTAGAGCTTTCCTGACTCAAGGTGAAGTCCAGGCAACCTCAACTAGTGAGAAGGGAGGACAGAGGAGACTGGATGATAAATCACAAAGAATGTTTTCAAGAGATAGATGGAATGCTGTTATGACTTTGCTATTATGATATTTTCCTGAAAAAAAACCACAAAAAACCATGGATAACTCAACCTCTGGAGCGTGGTGATGAAGAATTTATACTGTATAACATGGATACACACACCAATAACCACCAATAACAGGAATTCTTATATCAGAGAAAAAAAGGAGAGTGTCAAACAGTCCACAAAAACAATCTAAAATCACTTTTTTTAAACTACTTATTATATTTAGCATGTCTTGCACAGTCTTAAGAAAGAACAAGCTGTTTTTTTTCACAGAATCAAGAAGGAAAGAGTGTGGATGCACTTTTATATAGGATCTCAGGAAAAGCGAATCATATATTGTTCGTATCTCCTTAATGAATACGAGAGAAAGTACTTTTATAAAGAAAAAAATGTCATGTGTTTTCCCTATGCTTGCCTTTAATCCAAAGGAAAAGGAAGAAAAAAACAGAAACTTGAGGAGAAAGAAATCAAGTCACTGTGTGCTGAAGAGAGGGTAAGACTTGAAAGAGGCTCTATGTCTACGTTTTCACTACTCACTGTTACACGTCAACTGATGAAGCAAAATCCACCTCTGAGATAACTGCATGGATGACAGGAAAGATGTGCTGCTGAGGAATAAATACTCCCTACAAGTGTGTTTTGGCCAATGAGTAGTGCTCTAGGGAGTCAAAAAGTAGCTCAATTTGAATAAGTAAATTAGATAATACTTTACTGATATTAGGTAATAGACATGTGATTAGTCCAGACAAAGCTGGTGGAGATAAAGAAGAGAGCTGCATGTAACCAGTCGTCATACTTACTTAAATTGGAAACTATAAAACAACAGGTATCTGAAAGGTATAGCAACATCTTCCTTGGGCATGAAGGATGGATCCTCAAATCGTGCAGACCCATCTCAGAAGGCTGGTGCTCCTTTCCCAGGTTTTTACTCCAAATAATTTATGTAAAACTGTCCATGGCTATGGGAGGTTCAAAGAACTTTATGAAACGCAGTGTATTTAAATTCATTTTCTAAAATACCCAGGGTTGTCCTTCCTAAGTGATGGCCTTGCATTCCTGTTTTATATTACATTTTTAGTACACATTATAGAAGGTGCAGCCTATCTCTTTTGCATCTATACTAATAATAGAGGAATATGCCAATTGTCTGGGATGCTGTCACAGTAAAAAGGAAAGACCAAGAGCAGGCTGGTTGGGGCAACCAGGCCAGCAGTGGGGTGGGAGTTAAGGGCAATCAGACTGGGGATCAGGCCTAAATTGGCAGTCGAACATCCCCCAGGGGTCCTAGATTGGAGAGGGTGCAGGGAACTGGGCTGAGGGAACTGTTCCCCACCCCGCAGAGCAACAATTTTGTGTATTGGGCCTCTAGTTCTATAATAATTGAACTATGACTCACACCTACCCTGACGTCTCCCTGGAACCTTGCCCCCATTTGTCAGTCATCTGTTACCTGCATGTACTACTCTTAGATAATAATTCTCAGGCTTCCACTAGCAATAGAATATGATTTTAGGGGAAGTTGTTAATCCTTTCAATGAACAAGACTTCCCTGGGAAATTATAAGGTTTAAGCTGAAGAGAATTTAAGCTTATAAAAGGTTGAGCCTTCTTTTGTTTCCTATTATGTTCATAAATTGAGACAATAACCACGTTTGCGTGAGTGGCATCGCCTAAAAAATAAAAATCTAGGGGAGTAGACTACTTATTAAAGTGAATAGCTCAGCCAAGAACCTCTGATTTTATAACCCAAATTTTTATTGAACTAAATTATTTAGGGGCCTTTTTTTGATGTTTTTCTTGTTGTCCGTCAGTAGGCCAGTTTTCAGTAACTCTAAGTGAAAGAGATAGGATTAAATGTGTGACCAAAGGAATTGTTTTAGCTTTCTCATTTCCATACCAAACAATGATATGGCACATGCAACTATTAAAAATATTACTAACCTTTTTGTTTCCATGGAATCTTCCACTACTTGATGGAACATTGTTTTCTAAGATTTTGGAGGTTGTGTCCTATTCCAATAAATGGTCTGTCCAAACTACTAACTAAAGACAAAATAGCAAAAAAGATTTGAAAAAGCACTATGTAACCGTGATACAATAACTTATTCTTCTTCCTCAACCCACATAATCAATTCATCTTGTCTCTTTATATATTTTAAGAACATGAAGAATTGAGGTAATTAAAAGCATATCACTTTAAATCTTATAAAATTATATTATTCTAGCGGCCTGGTACTTCAAATTTGTGCACTGGTAAGTTCCCTAGGCCAGGCCAGCGACCAGGGCCAATGGGGGTCTTCAAGCTGCCTGCCTGGGACTCCCTTCCCCAGCTCCCCGCTGCAGGCTGGGGCTTTCCTTTGTTCCACACCACACTCTGGTGCCCAGCGCAGGTCAAAGAGAGGAATTGAACTCCAGGTCTCCCAGTCCAACACCTGAGGGGACACTTTGCATATTAGGCATTTACATATATGGATTAGATGTCCTAGCTCTGTCTGCTGAGAGACATAAAAGCAAACAGAAAACAGGCAAATGAGCACTCTGAAAGCCAAGATCTTGATTCCTAAAAAGTTTTCTCTATTTCTAAATATCAGGAGAAAAGGCAGATTGCAGATGGGCCTGGGACATCTTTTTATACCACAAAGGAAAGAAATACTCAGAGAACAATGGAGATACATCAAAAGGACATCAGAGCCAGCTTAAACTTTTATTGCTCCTGACCATTACTTTGAATAGTAAAGTATGTAAAATAGTATGGATTATCACCTCTTTTTCTAAATACTTCAGCAATACCTCTGTCAATTCACTTTGCCTCATAGACAATTTGTCTGATTATCATTCTTCCTTCATTCAGATACCAGCAGACTTAACATCCATCACTTGGAGTCATGGACTCTCCAGTCTTGGCCAGTCAAGGAGTTAACTGCGGGGGCCTGATGTGGTGGGGATCTCCCTTTTCCGCGTCCTGCATGGAAAGAGGAACCGGTTCTAAGTGGAGGCGGCCAGGGATTGATAAATAATAAAAATAAAGAGAGTAGACACAGAGATAGATTTTAAGCTGGGAGCTGAGAGCTGGGAAGGCCACCATCCTGTCTGCTGGAGAGGCAGGAAGACAAAGGCAGTCCCTCCCAGGGCATTTATTTCAAACCCTCAATACCAGGAAGTAATACCAACTTATTTGCATTCTTAATTAGGCCCTAGCATGCCTGGATTTACATATCTAGTCCACCCCTGCCAACACCTGGGCTGATATGAAGGCCAAGCTGACAACATGTCCCCCATCTTGAGGAAACATCCTCAAGGCATCGCTCTGCCTACACCCTGAGTTCAGCTGATGATAATTAAAGAAAATTGCCCATGTGGCTTCCCAGGTGGCCCTGTACAATTAACTGTTAATAAACCTTGATTTTTCCACTTTTCCTAAGATGCTGAGAATGAGAGAGAGATCAGGGGGGAAGGGAAGCTCATAGGTCATCACTATTTAATATGTGAGTTCAGAAGGAAATTAAAAACATGTCATTGGACACGTCCTAGGTGTCTGTTGACAAATAAATTACTCAGGAAATGTGGTATGTGAAAGACATCATTCAGCCACACCAAAAAGAAAAAGAAAAGAAAAGAAAAGAAAAAGAAAACCTTGCCATTTTCAACATGGATGAACCTGGTGGACATTATGCTAAATGAAATAAGCCAGACAGGAAGACAAATAGTGTATGGTATCACACATGTATAAACATTTATTTATTTACTAGAGCATCGGTGCATGAAATCCTGTACTGGGCGGGGGGGGGGGGGGTCCCTCAGCTCAGCCTGCCCTCTCACCGTCTGGAAGCTCGTGAGGTGTGAGCCTAAACTGCAGTCTGGCCTCCATCTGCAGCAGGTGACTGGGTTGATCAGAGGAAGGCACCACCCATGTCACCCTGCTGCTGCTGCCACTGCTGGCTGCCACATCCACCAACTGTTTTCATCATGAAAAAATAACAACTTTCTTTGGGCATTTTCAAGATGTGTCTTTCATAGGATATGACATTTCTTTTTGTATCCCCACCTGAGGATATTTTTCCATTGAGTTTTAAAGAGCATGGAAGAGAGAGGGAAGACAGAAAGAAACATCGATGTGAGAGAGACATTTTGATTGGTTGCCTCCTGCATGTGCTCTGACTTGGGCCCCGGCCAGGTACATGCAACCTAGGTACATGCCCTTGACTAGATTCGAACCCAGACCCTGCAGTCCACAGGCCAAAGCTCTATCCACTGAGCCAAACCCACTAGGCCAGGATATGACATTTCTTAGCACCTTCAGCAGTGGGCCTTCATTTTTTCCTCCAGGAGTGAGGTAGAAAAACCCTAGATCACCTTCTTGAGTTCTTATGACCTGAGTTACCAAGAACACTATAAGTAGGGTACCAGGATCTTACCAGTGAGTGGTCAGGAAAGGTGTTTCTTCTGAAGCTTATGCACAGAGGAGGGACTGCTGGTGCATGGTGGCTGGCAGGTCCCCCTGTCTGTCTTCCTTTAAGGCCTGCTCAAGCCGCTGTGGCATCTGTGCTTTACTCACCTCACACCCAGTCCCCTCCTGCCCACCTGCATGCTCAGCCTGCATGCTGAGCAGTCATGACGTTATGGCATCCTGGATAATTTGCATAATACTTACATATATATGTAATTTATAGTATATAAATGTATATACTATATACATAAGAATAATACTTACATATATATGTAAGTATTATGCAAAAAAAAAAAAATATATATATATATACACACACACCGTATTTGCCGGTGTATAAGACGACTTTTTGGCCCTGAAAAATATGCCTCCAGGTGGGGGGTAGTCTTATATGGCGAGTATATAACAAACTCTGTATTTTTTGTGGAAATGTTAGGGGGGTCTTCTTATACGCCCAGTCGTCTTATACGCCAGCAAATACGTATTTTTCAGGGCAAAAAAATCGTCTTATACGCCGGCAAATACGGTGTATATATATATTATTGATTAGGCATTACATAAGTGTCCTTATCACTCAATCAAAAAAAAATAAAGTATTGAAAAATGGTTTCTCAGAGATTGGGAGGTGGGAAAAATGGGGAGATATTGTTCAAAAGGCACAAACTTTCAGTTATATGATAAGAACTGCTCACCTGCCTGCCTTACTGATTGCCCCTAACTGCCCTACCCTGTAGGCCTGGTCACCCCTAACTGCCCTACGCTGCAGGCCTGGTCACCCCAGCTGCCTTCCCCTGCAGGCCCGGATGCCCCACTGCCCTTCCCTGTAGGCCTGGGTCCCCCGTACCTACCCTCCTCTGCTAGCTTGGTCACCCCTAACTGCCCTCCACTGCTGGCCTGATTGCCCACAACTGCCCTTCCTTGAAGGCCTGGTCCCTCCCAACTGCCCTGCCCTGCAGACCATATTGTGGTGGCCATCCTGTGTCCACATGGGGGCAGCCATCTTGTGTGTTAGAGTGGTTAATCTGCATATTACTCTTTTATTAGTTTCTTAGATAGGATTCTTTGTTGTTCTCTTTGTCATTTTTTTCAGAGATTATTTACTAAAAGGTTGTTGTCTCAGAATGTCATCTATAATACTAAAGTCATAATATGTTAATTAGACCGAATGACCTTCCTGACAACCACACCATGACACCCACTGGCACCAGGATAGCCAAGGCAGGTGTGATGCAATTAATTGGGGGCCTGGTCATCGCCCCATGATCGCCCCACAAAGGGAGGCCCAGGCCACTGGCTGGTGGGGCAATCAATTAGGGGGCTCCAGGTTTATCTCAAAGAGGGACCTCCATAGACCGGTGGGCTGCTGCAGGTGGGTGGGGCCTCTCTCTGTGAGGGACCCCCGGTGCCAGAGGAAGCTGGGGCTGACAGCCGGGGGAATGAAGACCTACTGCTGCAATAATTTCTTACATTGAGCCTCTAGTATCTTACAGGAAGGTAAAGGTTTTTATCAACTGCATTTTATTGATTTTTCACAGAGAGGAAGAGAGAGGGATAGAGAGTTAAAAACATCAATGAGAGAGAATCATCGATCAGCTGCCTCCTGCACACCCCCTACTGGGGATATGCCCGCAACCAAGGTACATGCCCTTTAACGGAATCGAACCCGGGACCTTCCAGTCCGCAGGCCGACGCTCTATCCATTGGGCCAAACCGGTTTCGGCTATCTACTGCATTTTAAACAAATCTATAACTATACCACTTTTCAAATTTTGTTCTATTGGACAGCCATCACTTTACTTTGGTGCATTTAAGTCTTTAGAGAAACCCATAAAAAGAACTCTGACTTACTCCAAATTGCAGGCTTCTAAGCAGGTCATACCTTTGAATTGAATAAGGGCTTGTACAACTTCAGGGAATTATTAACTGGAGGTAATACAAAAAGATATACTGTATAGAGAAGGTGGTATCCACTTGCTAGCACACCTAAGTAAAATATACAGGTGAACCTTGGTCTGAAAAAGGGGAAATTTACAAACGTCTTCCTGCACTGTTCACAGAGTAACTGAAATGTTTTCTCACCATTAATAAGAACTAAGACGGTGTGCCTTTTACCACAACTGTTCCCTGCAAAGTCAACTAGCATGTCCCTCTCCCGGGCATTTTTCTAGGAAGCAACCGAATTAGTTGCCCTGTTTGAAAGAAGGTAACACCTCTGAGGTGGCACTTTTAATGTTTGGAAGTAAAACAGCAGAAATTAAAGTGCAGTAAAAATAAAGAATTAAGCCAGTAAGCAGAAGGTTTAAAGTACTAAACTTGGCTAGAAATAGATTCCATCCTTGCCCAGAAATCAGAGAATAAATCCAATAATAACAAGGGCACACGAGGGGGTGGGACCGGAGCTGTTTGACTCTCCTCTGAGCCCTGGATACTGGCCAAACCTGGCTCCCAGGTATTGTGTAAACCTTCTTAGGTCCACATCCTGGAGCAAACCCTTTCGGAATTAAGTTCAGTAGGTTCTTCACCATCCAGTTCAGTGGGTACTTCAAACACACTCTCGAGTGCCTCAGGCCCTTTTAATCACAGACACGGAGCCTGAGAGCAGACTCAGGTTATGCAGGCCTCCCCCACAGGGTAGGGAGACCAGAGGTGGCTTCTGTGTGAGCTCGGGTGGTCACCGTGGTGGTAAGTGTGGTTAGCCCACCCGGCAGCCTTATTTGCGACCATACGTGGACATGGTAACCCTCACTCCTAGTGTGAGAGTGGGGACTTCCTCCAGCCTTGGCAGGTGAGGGGACGCCCCACTGCCAAGGATAGTCACAGTGGACACAGGGTGAAGGACAAGGGAAAATGGAGACATCCTTGTGCATTTCTTTCCTTTCAAGTGGGAAGTGAGTCACCCCTACTACGTAAAAACATTCCCTCAAAAATTGGAATAACTCAGCCGAAACTTGTTTGGCTCAGTGGATGGAGCTTCGGACTGTGGACTGAAAGGTCCCAGGTTCGATTCCCGTCAAGGGCATGTGCCTGGGTTGCGGGCACAACCCTGATAGGGTTTCTGTTTATCCCTCATTGATGTTTCTAACTCTCTGTCCCTCTCCCTTCCTCTCTGTATAAAATCAATAAAATATATTCTAAAAAGATTGGAATTATTCTGACCCACAAACTTAAAATTAAAATAAAAAATAGCAGCTTATTTTTTTCTGCCCTTTGGTTTGGCCTCAATACCAACTGGCGAATGGAAAGAGTTGCACTCAGAGGGAAGCCTCAAGTATAACCTTCCCGTGGGGGGGGTCCCTCTTTGAAATAATCTTGGAACCCCCTGCTTGATTGCCCCCAACAGCCAGTGGCCTGGGCCTCCTTTTGTGGGGCAATCATGGGGCGATGGCCAGGCGCCAACTAGTTGCATCACACCTGCCTTGGCTGGCCTGGTGCCAGTGGGTGTCATAGTGTGGTTGTCAGGAAGGTCATTCAGTCTAATATTATAGATGACCTTCTGAGACAACAACTTTTTAGTAAACAATCCCTGAAAAAAATGACATAGAGAACAACAAACAATCCTATCTAAGAAACTAATAAAAGAGTAATATGCAGATTGACATTCACTCAACACACAAGATGGCTGCCTCCATGTGGACACAAGATGGTAAGCAGGGCAGGGCAGTTGAGAGGGACCAGGCCTTCAAGGAAGGGCAGTTTTGGGCAATCAGGCCAGCAGCGGAAGGCAATTAGAGGAGACCAAGATGGCAGAGGAGGGAAGTTACGAGGGTCCCAGGCCTACAGGGAATGGCAGTTGGGAGGGATCCAGGCCTGCAGGGGAAGGCAGCTGGAGTGACCAGGTCTGCAGCGGAGGGCAGTTAGGGGTGACCAGGCCTACAGGGGAAGGCAGTTAGGGGCAAACAGGAAGGCAGGCAGGGGAGCAGTTAGGCATAAATCAGCCTGGCAGGCAGGCGAGCAGTTCTCATCATATAACTGAAAGTTTGTACTCCTTGAACAATATCTCCCCATTTTTCCCACCTCCCAATCCCTGAGAAACTACTTTTCAATTTTTTTTGACTGAGGGATAAGGACACTTATATAATACCTTAATAAAGAAAAAAATATATATATGTAATATGCAAATTATCCAGGATGCCATAACATCATGACTGCTCAGGAGTTAGCTGAGCATGCAGGTGGGTGGGAGGGGACTGCATGCAAGATGAGGCAAGCCACAGATGCCACAGTGGCTTGAGCAGACAAGATGGTGGGCCTCCCAGAGCCCAGCTTAAAATCTATCTCTGTCCTCTCTCTTTATTTCTATTATTTCTCAATCCCTGGACACCTCCACTTAGAACCGGTTTGTTCTCTCTCTTTCCATGCGGGACCCAGAAAAGGGAGTTCCCCTCCACATCAGTTAATTCCTTGACTGGCCAAGACTGGAGAATTCAAGACTCCAAGTGATGAATGTTAAGTCTGCTGGTATCTGAATGAAGGAAGAATGATAATAAAGCAATTGTCTATGAGGCAGAGAAAGTGAGTTGACAGAGCTTTGCTGAAGTATTTAGAAAAAGAGGTAAAAATCCATACTATTTTACATACTTTACTTTTCAAATTATCCCTGAAATGGTCAGGAGCAATAAGTCTAAGCTGGCTCTGATATCCTTTTGATATATCTCCATCGTTCTCTCAGTATTTCTTTAGTTTGAGATACAATAAGATGTCCCAAGCCCATCTGCAATCTGCCTTTTCTCCTGATATTTAGAAATAGAGAAAAGTTTTTAGAAATCAAGATCTTGGCTTTTAGAGTGCTCATTTGCCTGTTTTCTGTTTGCTTTTATGTCTCTCAGCAGACAGAGCTAGGACATATAATCCATATATGTAAATGCCTAATATGCAAAATGTCCCCTCAGGAGTTGGACTGGGAGACCAGGAGTTAGTCTGGGAGACCACACCTGGAGTTCAATTCCTCTCTTTGACCTGCGCTGGGCACCAGGGTGTGGTGTGGAACAAAGGAAAGCCCCAGCCTGCAGCGGGGAGCTGGGGAAGGGAGTCCCGGGCAGGCAGCCTGAAGACCCGCATTGGCCCTGATCGCTGGCCTGGCCTAGGGAACTTACCCGTGCACAAATTTCAAGTACCAGGCCTCTAGTATGATATAATTTTATAAGAGATGAAGTGATATGCTTTTAATTACCTCAATTCTTCGTGTTCTTAAAATATATAAAGAGACAAGATGAATTGATTATGTGGGTTGAGGAAGAAGAATAAGTTATTGTATCATGCTTATACAGGGCTTTTTCAAATCTCTTTTTCTATTTTGTCTTTAGTTAGTAGTTTGGACAGACCATTATTAGAATAGAACACAACCTCCAAAATCTTAGAAAACAATGTTTCATCAAGCAGTGGAAGATTCCATGGAAACAAAAAGGTTAGTAATATTTTTAATAGTTGCATGTGCCATATCATTGTTAGGTATGGAAATGAGAAAGCTAAAGCAATTCCTTTGGTCACACATTTAATCCTATCTCTTTCACTTAGAGTTACTGAAAACTGGTCTACTGAGGGACAACAAGAAAAACATTTAAAAAAAGGCCCCTAAATCATTTATCTCAATAAAAATTTGGGTTATAAAATCAGAGGTTCTTGGCTGAGCTATTCATTATGAAAAGTAGTCTACTCCCTTATATTTTTACTTTTTAGGCGACGCCACTCACACAAACATGGTTATTGTCTCAATTTATGAACATAATAGGAAACAAAAGAAGGCTCAACCTTTTATTAGCTTAAATTCTCTTCAGCTTAACCCTTATATTTTTTCAGTGAACACTTGTTCATTGAAAGGATTAACAACCTCCCCTAGAATCAAATTCTATTGCTAGTGGAAGCCTGAGAATTATTATCGAAGAGCAGTACATGCAGGTAACAGATGCCTGACAAATGGAGGAAAGGTTCCAGGGAGACGTCAGGGCAGGTGTGAGTCATAGTTCAATTATTGTAGAACTACAGGCCCAGTGTATGAAATTCTTGCATTGGGACTGGGGGGCAGAATCCCTTCAGCACAACATGTACTCTTAACTGGATTCTGAAGAACCTACTGAACTTTATTCCCAAAGGGTTTGCTCCAGGATGTGGATTTAAGAGAGTTTACACAATAACTGGGAGCCAGGTTTGGCCAGTATCCAGGGATCTGAGGAGAGTACAAACAGCTCCGGTCTCACCCCTCGAATGCCCTTGTCATTAAGGGATTTATTCTCTGATTTCTGGGCAAGGATGGAATCTATTTCTAGCCAAGTTTAGTACTTTAAACCTTCTGCTTACTGGCTTAATTCTTTATTTTTACTGCACCTTAATTTCTGCTGTTTTACTTCCAAACCTTAAAAGTGCCACCTCAGAGATGTTACCTTCTTTCAAACAGGGCAACTAACTCGGTTGCTTCCTAGAAAAATGCCCGGGAGAGGGACATGCTAGGTGACTTTGCAGGGAACAGTTGTGGTAAAAGGCACACCGTCTTAGTTCTTATTAATGGTGAGAAAACATTTCAGTTACTCTGTGAAAACTGGTTGAAGAGGTTTGTAAATTTCCCCCTTTTCAGACGAGGGTTCACCTGTATATTTTACTTAGGTGTGCTAGCAAGGGGGTACCACCTTATCTATATAGTATATCTTTTTGTATTATCTCCAGTTAATAATTCTCTGAAGTTGTACAAGCCTTTATCCAATTCAAAGGTATGACCTGCTTAGAAGCCTGCAATTTGGAGTAAGTCAGAGTTCTTTTTATGGGTTTCTCTAAAGACTTAAATGCACCAAAGTAAAGTGATGGCTGTCCAATAGAACAAAATTTGAAAAGTGACATAGTTATAGATTTGTTTAAAATGCAGTTGATAAAAACCTTTACCTTCCTGTAAGATACTAGAGGCCCAATGTAAGAAATTATTGCAGCAGTAGGTCTTCCTTTCCCCGGCTGCCAGCCCCAGCTTCCTCTGGTACCCCGGCTTCCCTCACAGAGAGAGGCCCCACCCACCTGCCCCAGTCCCTCTTTGAGATAATCTTGGAGCCCCCTAATTGATTGCTCCGCCAGCCAGTGGCCTGAGCCTCCCTTTGTGGGGAGATCATAGGGCAATGGTCAGGCCCCCAACTAATTGCATCACACCTGCCTTGGCTAGCCTGGTGCCAGTAGGGTCATAGTGTGGTTGTCAGGAAGATAATTCGGTCTTATTAACATATTATGACTTTAGTATTATAGATGAAATTCTGAGACAACAACCTTTTAGTAAATAATCCCTGAAAAAAATGACATAGAGAACAACAAACAATCCTATCTAAGAAACTAATAAAAGAGTAATATGCAGATTGACCATCACTCCAGCACACAAGATGGCTGCCCCCATGTGGACACAAGATGGCTGCCACAATACGGTCTGCAGGGCAGCGCAGTTGGGAGGGACCAGGCCTTCAAGGAAGGGCAGTTGTGGGCAATCATCCAGCAGGGGAAGGCAATTAGAGGTGACCAAGCTGACAGAGGAGGGAAGTTATGGGGGTCCCAGGCCTACAGGGAATGGCATTTGGGAGGGATACAGGCCTGCAGGGGAGGGCAGTCAGGGGTGACCAGGCCTATAGGGGAAGGCAGTTAGGGGCAATCAGGAAGGCAGGCAGGGGATCAGTTAGGCATAAATCAGCCTGGCAGGCAGGCGAGCAGTTCTCATCATATAACTGAAAGTTCATGCCCTTTGAACAATATCTCCTCATTTTCCCCACCTCCCAATCCCTGAGAAACCACTTTTAAATTTTTTTTTTGATTGAGGGATAAGGACACTTATGTAATACCTTAATCAATCAATAAATTATATATATAAAGAGGTGAGGGAAGAACTAAGATGGCAGCCTAGGTAGTCTCCTAAGCTGTAGCCTCATCAACAATTTTATTTTATTTTATTTTATTTTCATTTTTTTATTATTATTTTTAATAAATCTTTGTTGTTCATATTATTACAAATGTTCCTCATTTTTCCCCCGACATTGCTCTATAGGTGCATAGTTTATGTTCAGTCTCTTCCCCCCCACTCCCCATTTCCCTGAGAATCATCAGTCCACTCCCCTTCCATACCTCTGATTCTATTATATTCACCAGTTAATATTGTCATTCAAAGTGATGAATAGCAAGAACCTACAACCAAGATTACTGTATCCAGCAAAGTTATCATTCAGAATTGAAGGGCAGATAAAGAGCTTCACAGATAAGAAAAAGTTAAAGGAGTTCATCACCACCAAACCAGTATTATATGAAATGCTGAAAGGTATTACTTAAGAAGAGGAAGAAGATCGAGTGAATTAAAATCTGAGGAATAGAACAAACTGGTGAATATAATAGAATCAGGGGCAAAGAAAGGGAGTAGATTGATAATTGTCAGGGTGAAAGGGGTGTGAGGGTGCAGAAAGAGACAGGATTAAAATCATATAACCTATGGATGAGGACAATGGGGGGAGAAGGGGTAAGGACAGAGGGTGGGTTGGGAATCGGGTGGAAAGGAGCTGTGGGGGAGAAAAAGGAGAAACAATTGTAATAATCTGAGCAATAAAGATTTAATTTTTTAAAAAAAGAGGTAATATGAAAATTATCCAGGATGCCATAATGTCGTGACTGCTCAGGAGGAGGCAGGGCATGCAGGTGGGTGGGAGGGGATTGCATGTGAGATGAGGCAAGCCACAGGTGCCACAGCGGCTTGAGCAGACAGGATGGTGGCCCTCCCAGCTCCCAGCTTAAAATCTATCTCTGTGTCTTCTCTCTTTATTTCTATTATTTCTAAATCCCTGGCCACCTCCACTTAGAACCGGTTTGTTCTTCTCACTTTCCATTCTGGATGAGGAAAAGGGAGATCCCTGATTTAATACAATCTCTTTCACTTAGAGTTACTGAAAACTGGCCTACTAAGGGACAATAAGAAAAACATCAAAAAAGGCCCCTAAACCATTTAGTTCAATAAAAATTTGTATTATATAATCAGAGGTTCTTGGCTGAGCTATTCATTTTAATAAGTAATCTACTCACTCAGATTTGTACTTTTTAAGCAATGCCACTTTCACAAACATGATTATTGTCTTGATTATTGAGCCAAACCAATTTCGGCAAGGCTCAACCTTTTGTAAGCTTAAATTCTCTTCAGCTTAAACCTTATATTTTTTCCAGTGAAGACTTGGTCATTGAAAGGATTATAACCTCCCATAGAATCAAATTCTATTGCTAGTGGAAGCCTGAGAATTATTATCAAAGAGTAGTACATGCAGGTAACAGATGACTGACAGATGGGGGAAAGGTTCCAAGGAGACATCAGGGCAGGTGTGAATCATAGTTCAATTATTATAGAAATAGAGGCCCAGTGCACTAAATTGGTGCACTGGTGGGGGTGGGGGACAGTTCCCTCAGCCCAGCCAGCACCCTCTCCGATCTGGGACCCCTCAGGGGATGTCCAACTGCCAATTTAGGCCAGATTCCATGTCTGATTGCCCCTAAATCCCCCCCCTCCCAACTGGCCTGGTCACCCCAACCAGCCCTGCTGTTGGTCTTTACTATTACTGTGACAGCATCCCAGACAATTGGCATTTTCCTCTATTGTTAGTATAGATGCAAAAGAGATAGGCCGCACCTTCTATAATGTGTACTAAAAATGTAATATAAAACAGGAATAGAAGGCCATCACTTAGGAAGGACAACCCTGGATGTTTTTGAAAATGAATTTAAATACACTGTGATTTTATCAAGTTTTTTGAACCTCCCATAGCCATGGACAATTTTACGTAGGTTGTTTGGAGTAAAAACCTGGGAAAGGAACACCAGCCTTCTGAGATGGGTCTACACGATTTGAGGATCCATCCTTCATGCCCAAGGAAGATGTTGCTATAGCTTTCAGATACCTGTTGTTTTATAGTTTCCAATTTAAGTAAGTATGACGACTGGTTACATGCAGCTCTCTTTTTTATCTCCACCAGCTTTGACTCTTGCTTTGTCTGGACTAATCACATGTCTATTTCCTAATATCAATAAAGTATTACGTAATTTAATTATTCAAACTGAACTATATATTGACTCATAGAGCACTACTCATTGGCCAACACACACTAGCAGGGAGTATTTATTTCTCAGCAGCACATCTTTCCTGTCATCCATGCAGTTATATCAGGGGTGGATTTTGCTTCATCAGTTGACGTGTAACAGTGAGTAGTGAAAACGTAGACATAGAGCCTCTTTCAAGTCTTACCTTCTCTTCAGCATACAGTGACTTCATTTCTTTCTCTTCAAGTTGCTGTTTTTATTCCTTTTCCTTTGTGTTCAATGCAAGAATAGGGAAAACACATGACATTTTTTTCTTTATAAAAGTACTTTCTCTCATATGCATTAAGGAGATACAAACAATATATGACTCACTAGTCCCGAGATCCTATATAAAAATGCATCCACATTCTTCCTCCTTGTTTTTGGACAAAACAGCTTGTTCTTTCTTAAAACTGGGCAAGACATGCTAAATATAATAAGTAGTTAAAAGGAGTGATTTTGGAATGTTTTTGTGGACTGTCTGACACTCTTTTATTCTCTGAATCAAGAATTCCTGTAATTGGTGGTTTTTGGTGCGTGTATCCATGTTATACAGTATAAATTCTTCCTCACCACACTCCAGAGATTGAGTTATCTGTGTGTGTGTTTTTTTTTTTCCTGGAAAATATCATAATAGCAAAGTCGTAACAGCATTCCATCTTTTTCTTGAAAACATTCTTTGTGATTTATCATCCAGTCTCCTCTGTCCTCCCTTCTCAATAGTTGAGGTTGCCTAAACTTCACCTTGAGTCAGAAAAGCTCTAGCAACTTAGTAAGGCCTTAATAAGATCTTTTAATTGGAGATCAAATAACATCCCACAAAGCCTTCTCTGGAGGTTGAGATAAACATTCATTGAAACAGCATTTTGGTCCCCCCATGCCCTCTCCTTTTTTTTTTTTTTTTTTTTGAAGTGTGATCCCAAGTATTAAAACCCAAATTTCCAGAAACTCAAATCCTATCATTCTGTTATAGGGCCTAGAATCTGAACATTTACCAAAACCAAAGGGAATTCTAATGCAAGTGATGTTTCTACTCTTACTCAACAAAATTGTAACCTCTGACCTTACTCTATCAGTGAGATGATTTAGGTTGTTTGTAAAAGAATCAAATGTTGTTGTTTTTAACATGCAATTTAAACAAAGCCAAATTTGCAACTTCAACAAATTCATTTTCTAGGTGTGCACAGAAATTTTTTAAAAAGTCCACAGCTAACATATGTGTTGGTTCTACACCTAGTGTTATTAGAACTTCTGGGATTTCCTCATCTATTTAACATTCAAGAATAGATTTCTCACCCAGTTGAGTGGCTCAGTGAGCGTCAACCTATGACCCAGGGATCAGTGTGATTGCTGGTCAGGGAACATGCCTGGGTAGTGGGCTCAGTTCCCAGAAGGGGGAGGGCAGAAGGCAGCTGATCAATGATTCTCTCATTGATGTTTCTATCTCTCTTACTTTCTGTTCCTCTTTGAAATTAATATATGTGTGTGTGTGCGCGTGTGTGTGTGCTTCCTATTTATATTTTGACTTTCCTATTTAGGTTTATTTAGGATTTCTGATAAAAATTCAATTGGAAAAATATAATAAAAGCCATACAATATCTTGTAACTATATGAGGATGACATCTCCAAAGTAAAACCAGTTGATGTTATTCACACAGAGAAATTAATTTGAAATAGCAGACAAATTCCAGAAGCTCAGAAGATTCTTTCAGGGACAACAGATTATTTTTGTTCCAGAAAAAAATTCATTATTTGGAGATTTTCCTATTTCTATAATAATAAAAATATGAGATACTAAAAACTGTATTAATGACATGATTGAAGGCATTGGCTCTGCGGTCACACAGTCCGGCATCAAATCCTTCCAGGTCGGCCAGGTGGGCAACCTTGCACCTCCTTTTTCTGATTTTCCTCGATTCTATGTTTGGAATCATGATTATACCTCCCTCCTGGGCTTTTTGGAAAAGCTGTTTAACCTTTTAGTATTGTAGTTTCTTCCTCTTTAAAATAATGATAAAACTTTTAGGAACCTTTGGTTGCTGTTAAGAGTAAATTTTTATACGTACACTAGAGGCCCGGTGCATGGATTGGTGCACTGGGAATTAGTGATGCCTCAGCCTGGCCTGCACCCTCTTCCAGTCTGGAACCCCTTGGGAATGTCCACCTGCCAGGAGGATCAGGACTAAGGCGGCAGGCAGACATCCCTCTTGCAGTCAGGGGCTCTCACAATCTGGGACCTCGTGCTTCTTACAGCCCACCTGCAGTGGAGGCAGGAGCTCACCAACCTTGAACCTACTTTTTGCTGAGCAGTGCTGTCCCAGTGGGAGTGCTCTGACCCCCAGGGAGCAGCGCCTGCATTGAGCGCCTGCCCCTTGGTGGTCAGTTCGAATCATAGCCACCTGTGTTTTTGTAGTTCAGTCTATGTGGATATTAGGGTTTTATCATATAGGATGCTGTTTAGTATGGCATGGGTTGAGACACATGACATTTAAATGCTGCGTGGCATATATTGAGCACTCAGCAACTATTAGTAATTACTATAAAATACCAAGAGATTGAAAATCATTTTATTTGTTTTTACTTGTAGGTGAGTAAGTATGGACAACAAAGACACATATTTGCTGAACTTTAAAGGCTATAATTTTGCATCTTCTTTAGTTGATGCTGACTTTCTAGAAAATATAGCTGATTTTGAAATTAGAGATGATGACGTCTTCATAATTACATATCCAAAATCTGGTAAGTCTGAGGAGAGGGCTCCCTGTTACCAGTTTTCACTCTGGTTTGGTAATCCCTGTGCACAAATGAGCCCTTTTCCAGACATTAACAGTAGCCCAGCCTACATTTAGAACGCCATTTAAGACTTTTAATAAAGTTAAATAAATCTCAAAATTTTCACATATAAGATTACTTAAAATGCATATATTCTCATTTTATAAGCACCTATGAAGAAACCAAATACTGAGCCAAAGCAGATACTAGCTCAAAGCTGAACTGTTGGCTTTCTCTGAGAATGGAAGAAAACATATAAAAAATCCAGTAGGATTTTGATAAGTTGCATTTCTCAGTCAGAACTAATTCATAACATCCTTTTTAATTATTCTAATTACTTTTATTTTACTTTTATTTCCCTGTCATAATGAAATAATTTTTTTTCATTTTAAAAATATACTTAATTGATTTTTTACAGGGAGGAAGAGAGAGGGACAGAGAGTTAGAAACATCAATGAGAGAGAAACATTGATCAGTTACCTCTTGCACATCTCCTACTGGGGTGTGCCCGCAACCAAGGTACATGCCCTTGACCGGAATCGAACCTGGGACCTTTCAGTTCGTAGGCCAACGCTCTATTCACTGAGCCACATGGGTTAGGGTATAATGAAATAATTTTAAACTAAAGTAAATTGTCCTCAAATCTTACAATTCCCTTAAAAGCCTATTTTTTATATGTGCCTCTTAGAACACAGGGTGATTGGTGTTCTTGAATCAATATTGTACAAAGTGGTTAATAGTGCTCAAAAATACATTGGAGTCAAAGTCAATACAAAAAAATCATTCCTTGTTTTCATGAAAATGCTCCAGTCCCTCCCTTTTACCACTGACTTTGAAATTCAGGACCCTGTTTACTTTCCCCAAAATAGTAATACAATGCCTCTTTTCCTGGATTTTTCTACTCTGCAAAACTTGTTGGTATATTTGATATCAGGTGTTTTTTATTTTCCTTCCTTAGCTGTTGGTGGTGCCTCTTTTTGCTTAGTTTTAGGATAAGCAGCCCATAAGAATTTTTCCTTTGCCCTTAACCCAGCCTAAGTGTTTGGCACACCACACACCAGCCCTTAGGCCAAGCTGCTGGGGTCTTACTCATCTTAGAGGAGAGATAGTGACTCTCCAGGATTCACCATAAATTCTATCAAACCTACTGTGTCTATTAAATCCACTCAATTGAGTAGTAATGATTGCAAAATTATCGATACCTCACATTCTTTTAGAACATTGATGATATATTCATGAACATAGGTGCAAAAATCCTAAACCAAATAAACATAAGCAAATCAAATCTAGCAATGTAAAAAATAAAACAAAACAAAACCATTGTGACCAAGGTGGCATTATTTCAAGGTGGTTTTAAAATATATTAATGCAGTTCAGCCACATTACTAGAGTACAGAAGAAAGCCTGAATTATCATCTCAACAGATGCAGAACAAGCATTTAATAAATTCAGCGTACATTCCTAAGGGAGACTCTTAGCAAACTAGGGAGAAAGTGAACATCTTTAACCTGATGAATAGAATCTACCAAAAACTACCACAGATATCAAATGCAATAGTTACCTTTAAAATCAAGTATGAGACAAGAATGCCTATCAGTACTTTCATTTAGCACTGTATTGGGAGACCTATACAATGTTAAAAAGAAAAGTTGAAAGGGGTCTTGAGCTCTTAAACTGTCTGTATTTCCAAAGGGTGAAGCTTTAAGGAAGACTAAGGAAGGAGGAACAGAGAGAGCTGCAAAACATCACATGAACAGAACGTACATGAATTATAGGGAACAACCAAGCTGGAGGATTGAACTAATCATTACTGTCACAACTATTTTTCAGTAAAAAGGGAACTCACAACACCTAATTTTATCTTTACTAATTTTAATGTAAAATACTTAGAAAAAAAGTTGGGCACATTTCCTTGGCATATTTAGAGTGGTTAAAAAGAAAGAAAAACTTCCAAGTAGGTTTGCAATAGATGGCATACTTATTGGCATTGTTAATAAAAAAGTAATTCAGTGTTGAAAATGATATTATTTATTTTTACAGGAACCATCTGGACTCAGCAGATACTAAGCTTGATTTATTTTGAGGGACATTGTAATAGAACTGAAAATTTGGCAACACTTGATAGAGTCCCCTTCTTGGAATATCCTATACGCAAAAGAGACTTTCTCAAGAGACCATCTCCTCGCCTCTTCTCTTCCCACCTCCCGTATTATTTAGTACCACAAGGTCTCAAGCGCAAAAAAGCTAAAGTAAGTCATATAAAGAGCTTATGGATCTTTGGCACGAACAAACATACTTTCTTCAAATATTTCTCTGTAGCCCCACTCATCCACAGTCTTTCAAATGTGATAATTATAATATTTGAAACTGTTTGACACCTTAAATATATATGGAATTTTAAGTATGTACATAAATTGGGTCACCCCACACATTGCCTGTAGTGTGATTATATAGTATATAGCAACATTTCTTTGATGACAGCACATGAAATTCTATTCTTTTTAATGGTTTAGTAGAATTTATTGTATGGCTCTGCAATGTTTAGTGTATTGATGGAAAGGTAAGTTGCAGCAAATGTATATATTACCTTGCAATATACATTCTGTTTTCTTTTTTTTAAATCCTCACCTGAGGGTATTTTCCATTGATTTCTAGGGAAAGTGGCGAGAGAGGGAAGACAGAGGGAAATATCAATGTGAGAGAAACGCATTGATTGGTTGCCTCCTGCTTGGGCCTCCTCCCGGGACCAGGTCAGGATGAGCTTACAGTCTAGGTACGTGCCCTTGACCAGAATTGAACCTGGGACCCATTAGTCCACAATCCCATGCTCTACCCACTGAGCCAAAACCTTTTAGTTTTTGGCTAAAAAAAAAAACAAACCTTTTAGTTTATATGTAAACTATAATATGATATCTCAAACTAATCTGAGTTTGCATTTTCCTAATCAATAATGAGATTAAGCACTTTTTGATATGTTTATTGGCCATAATTATTTCTTATTCTGTGAAATTATTATGATTTTTGACCAATTTCAAATTTTATTGTCTTTCTTAATGACTTGTTTTATACATATTCTGGATTCTATTAAATTATTGGTTATATGTGTTCCTTTCCTCATACTTTGTTGCTTTCTGTAACTTCATGCTATACATTTTGATTAATAGCATTCTTTAAAACTTGATACAATTTAATTGATCAATTTTTATTTTAACAGAAATACATTTTTCTGTTTAGGAAATATTTTTCTTCTCTGAGACCAGAAATATATTCTTTATTTTTAAGGTGTCAAATGTTGCTTTCATATTTAAATCCTTAATCCATGTGTACAGGACTGCTTTTTGGTGTGGTGTGAGGTATGAAGTAAAATTCGAGTTTGATACTATACTTGAGTCCTGGTGCACGAAAATTCATGCACTTCGTGGGGGGCGGGGGAGGGGGTTAACTAATCCTGACCCGCAGCTTCTCAAAATTGGGACCCCTCGGGTAGGGTCCCTAGGCCTGGCCTGAGATCCAGGTCTATTAGAGCTTTTCTCCCCCCAGGCTACAGGCAACTGGCCCCACCCCTGCCACTGCCACTGCTTGCCATCTGTGCAGCGCTGCCCTCCTCCCCTGCACCGGTGGCCTCCCTCTGCAGGTGACAGGCTGGGGTGCAATGGCTTGGCTAGCCTGGGCCTCCCTCTTTCTTTGCTGGGGGACAGGGCCATCTGCCTACCTGATTGTTCCTAGCCACTCGCCTACCTACCTGGTCACCCCTCACTGCTGGTCTGCCTACCTAATCACCCCTACACCACTCTGCCTGCCTGCCTGATTGCCCCGAACCACTTGTTTGGGGATGGGGCCAGCCCCGCGAGAGGCTGTTTGCCTATCTATCTACCCTAACTACTTGCCCAACTACTACCCTCACTACTTGATCCCCCCTAACTCTTGGTCTGCCTATCTGATCGCCCCTAACCCCTCTGACTGCCTGAATGCCCTTACTGCTTGCTTGGAGGCAGGCCAGCAATGACTTCCGGTTGGTCAGCCTCTGGTTGTTACTGGTCATTACGACCCAGGGTTTTTATATTTTAGCATGGATAATTATTTGTTTCAATATCAACTGTTAAGTAGGTTTTTTTTCTTTTTTAAATTGGCTTTTTTATCAAAAGTCACTTAACTCTTGAGGATGGTACATTGAAACAGATATTTTATTTATTTATTTATTTTTTTTTTTTACAGAGAGAAAAGGAGAGGGATAGTTAGAAACATAGATCCACTGCTTCCTGCACACCCTCTACTGGGGATGTGCCAGCAACCAAGGTACATGCCTTTGACCCGAATCGAACCTGGGACCCTTCATTTTGCAGGCTGATGCTCTCTCCACTGAGCCAAACTTCTTAGGGCTGAAATAGTTACCATGCAGAGTAATTTGTACTATTAACCAACCTTACAAATAAATAAGTTTACTTTTAGAAATTATTTCTATATGCTGTGTATGTGAAATATTATGTGAATAAAGTTGATTACTTCAATAGTCTTTGTAATAGCAAAAAAAATGGGTATAACCTAAATTTCCATGACTAGTAGGCTGGATGAAAAAAATTATTATGCATTCATATAGTAACATATGTTGGTGTGAAAAAACAACAACAAAAATAACAACAACCTGTAAGGACAACCAAGAATTGGTAAAATTGTTTTACTATCCCCCTGCAGATTATTTACGTCTATAGAAACCCCAAGGATGTTATGACTTCATACTTTCATTTCTCAAATGTCCTGGTCTCACTGGAAGCTGGAATTAATATGGAACATTTCATGAAAAGGTTTCTAGATGGAAATGGTAACTATGAATTTATGCATTCAACTTGTTCATGAGGCCATGTTGCATCTAGCCAAATTCTGAAAGTTGGGGAACACATTTGAAGGAAATGAAGAAGAGTAATGATAGAAGCTAGATGCACACAGTGGCTACTACTCTGTTAACTTAATTTGCCACCCAATGGCTTTTCCGTTCTCACCAGCACCACTTTGGGGGCTGTTATGGTTGCAAAGGCATATTGTTTAAGAAAAAGTTTGACCAGAGCATAAAAGAACCGCAATGGTGTACCAATTCAAAGTGGATGCAGTGTTTGTGTTCTGCATTGTGTGGCAGAACCTTATATGGCAGCGGTGGAATATTCATATCAATACTGAGGAGATTAGATTGATGTCAGAGGCCTGTGGAATGTGGAACTGGGGCTCCCACTTATATAGAAGATTAGATTCAGGTTCTGTCTTACAGATATCTGAAGTTGCTACTCAGAGATCTTGAAAGAGATAATAAAAAGAGAAATAAAGAACCTTTTTTTCAGGTGGAAGAAGTAAGAAAGTAAGGAGGTCACCCTAAATCTTCACAATCAGTGGATTGGGCTTCTTACTTTCCTCACTGCTGCTTTCCCTACAGACATAGGAAAGGCAGGTTCCAGTGAAATCAGGTGATTGTTTCCCAAAGCACCATTTCACCAGGTGACACAGGTGTCTAGTGGGGGCTTTCCTTTCCTTCCGGAGGATGCCAGAACAGAGGAGAAAGACTGTTTGCTGTGTGGTAAGTGCAGCATCTTCCCCTGGTCACTGACTGCTTTCCCCCAGTGGTAGGAAGCCGCTGGTTTGACCACGTCAGAGGCTGGTATGAGCACAGACAGGACTTCAGCATTCTGTTCATGATGTATGAGGAAATGAAAAAGGTAAGAGGCAAAGGCTATTCTGTAAAAATTATTTCTTTGAACTCCTTTTTTATTTTGGTTTTAATGAACCACATTTTCCTTGTTTCCTTGGGATCCACCCATTTCTCATGCTTTTTCAGGGATTTCTAATTGCCTGCCCATCCCTTAATTATTGGCTTCCTCAGGGCTCTCCTCTCACTGTACACAGTCACCTCTTGTGGTTCCTTTCCATGCCCCCATCTGTGTCAAGAAGGGCAAACTCACAAGACCAGTGATTGAAAAAAGAGTAAAGCCACTTGGAAATGCTGGGGCCAGCCCTGGCCGGTGTGACTAGTTGGTTAGGTGTCTTCCTGTGCACTGAAGGGTTGCTGGTTCTATTCCCAGGCAGGGCCCGGGTTGCAGGCTTGATCCTTTGTAGGAAGCACGATGTTTCTCTCCCGCTCTATTCCTCTCTCTCTAATAATCAACAAAAATATGAAACAAACAACAAACAAAAACAACCTTGGGCCAAGAAGCCACTAATATTTGGCCAATTAGAGGTAATTGTGTGCTGCAAGTTCTTTGTGTTTTGTTGTTGTTGTTTTTATTAAATAAAATCTTGAAGTATAGCTTTCATGGAAATCACATAATATTTACATGTTGGCATCCAATGAAAACTGTCTTAAAACATCGTGTAAACCAAACCAAACACATTTGAAGTTCACTATTTTGTGATCTGATTATATATTGACTCGTTGCAACATATATTACTTGCTCATTAATTAAACATTATAAAACGCCTGTTATGTGGCAGACCCTAGAACATCAGACAAAGACAATTGAACCCTCCACACCTTCACAGTTTCTGAGGCTCAGCGTGCCTTTTCTCTCTTTCCCAGATGTTAGAGCCTCATCTCAGCCAGCCGTCCGGTGCTTCAGGGCAAATTAAAAATTGTTTTAGTAGGCTGCATTCCAGTGTCTACCCTATGCTGCCATCTTGGTTTCTCCAAATCATTCTTTAAAATAATTAACATACTGCGTCTTCACTAAATGGGCTATTTATTTATTTTACATTTATAAATCACTGTGAGAAAAAGGCAGTCTGAACACTTGCAAGGTCCTATTTCTGTCACATTGAACCCCTATTTTCTCAGCAGCAAACATTTCTCCAATTAAAGAGATTGAAGTCTTCTTTTGGTTCAAATGTTTACTCAGTGAAAAGTGACAATAGAAAACATGAAACTATAAACTCCAAGCTACTAACTGCAGTTCTAAGTGAGAAATACAAGCTGACTTTGCCTGGGGTAGTGCCTGCAGAACAGGGGCGAGGGAACCTGTGTTAGGAAGAATTGAGTTGTGTCCCAAATCAGATAGTGGGTCTCCTGTCATGTCAACACAGGCAAAAGAGTCATTATGTATCTTAGGATATGACAAGAAATACTTGTTATTCAAGAATCTGCCGCGGAAGACAAGCAGCAGTTAAGGTCAACAAGCCAAGTGACTAGAGAGGGCATTTGAACAGGCTGTAGGATATTCATCTTTTGCGGTCATTCTGTTTAGAAGGTAAACTGACTGGGTAGATTGTGTGCCTGTGAAAAAGATGCCACACAGGGGTATCTCAAGAGCAAACCCCAGAGCCTACCACTACCTCGGCGATATAGTGGCATAAAGGCCTTTCCAACATTTGCCCAATGAGGGTTATACTGGCTGATACATGGTGATTGGCAGTTAAATGAGTATTACATTTGTGTCAAGAATATTGTAGAATTTGGGAAAACACCCAATCCTTCCAAGTTAATCCATTTACTATTTACAGATATGGCCTTTTCTGCTCATCTTCTCAGTTCTTCACACTACATTTTTTCTCAATTCCATTTCATAAGAAAAAACACAAGAATCTAAAGGCCCCAAGACTAGTGCTATTGAAGTAAAAACAACTCATTTCATTGTACTGATGACCCGCAGCCATAAGAGAGTCATGAGTGGGACAGTAAGCAGGAACATCTATGTTTTCTGGAGTTATTCCAAAGCAAGGACTTTGAACCCTACCCGGCAACCTTGAGTATCTTTGAACCATTTATCATCCATTATTTGTGGTCAACCAGTGCATTGTGAGGTCATTATGTCAGACTCAGCAGAACCCCTCCTCTTGGTTGAATTATTGATTCTGAGAGCACTGCTAATTGGTTAATCATTAATGTGGACTAGATAGTCTTTACCTGTACCTTTCTCCATTGGTAGCAACAGCAAGCACGTCAAACTCACGGCTGGTGGGCCACATGCTTTGTCAGCCTCGAGTTTGACATGTTTGACGTACTCAGGTTCACAGCCAAATTCAAATGGGAAACTTTCAGTGAGGGATGTAGGGCAAGTGTCATGATTCTCTGCATCTGCCAGTGATACTCTGAGTGTTTTGCATTTCATCTATTGGGATTTGTAAATTGTTTTCAATGTTTAATACACTGTCTGCAATAATCCATGTGCCACATGTTACTCTTTATATACAAACGAGAGGCCCAATGCAGGAAATGTGTGCAAGGGGCTTGGCCCTCTCAGCCCCTGGCTTCGTCTGGAAGGTCGTCCGGGTCGCATGGTCGTTCTGCTGTTCGGTCTAATCAGCATATTAGCTCTTCATTATATAGGATTGTTTCTCTTACAAAAAGGTTGCTATCTCAGAATGTCATATCCTATAGGAAAGAAAAAATTGTTATTAACTGCATTTTCAGCAAACCCATATCACATCCCTTTTGAATTTTGTCATATTAGATAGCCATTGATTCCCTCTGAACTGTAGGCTGCTAACCAGGTCGTAACTTTGAATGAAAAGAGGGTTCGTAGAACTTCAGGGAATTATTAATTAGAAACAATAACAAAAATGTAAAATAGAAGGTGGTACCCCTTCCCAGCATACCTCAGTGAAAGCTTAAGAAAGGGAAAGTGAAAAACCTCAGGTCAGGCTTACTATAAGTATGGTGTCTCTCTATGAGAGATCAAATACTTACTTGAATGAGGATATGGAAGATGTAAATATATTTGTCAGTGTCTTATGAGAACTTTTCTAAATTACTTTTAGCTGAAACCGGTTTGGCTTAGTGGATAGAGCATCAGCCTGCGGACTGAAAGGTCTCGGGTTTGTTTCAGGTCAAGGGCATTACCTTGGTTGGGGGCACATCCCCAGTAGGGGGTGTGCAGGAGGCAGCTGATGGATGATTCTCTCTCATTGATGTTTCTAACTCTCTATCCCTCTCTCTTCCTCTCTGAAAAGAAATAAATACAATATATTTTAAAAAATAATAAAAATAAATAAATTACTTTTAATTTGCCTTATGTCCTGGATTGAGAAGAGGATATGGGGTAAAGTATGACCAGATCCTTTATCTGTCTCAGGCAGGTTAAGGTCAGCTCAGCCCTGGGCAGGGATGTGGCCTCCACCTCTTCCTCTGGTGGATATTGAGTTGTTATTGCCAGGAGCAAGGGATTAATTTTACAGTTCCTGCCTGTCTTTGGCTTGTCCTCTGGAGTAAAGGAAGTCTGGCATATGGGACTTCTAACCATTTTTCTTCCTTCCTGCAGAAAAGATCTAATGGTAGCACGGGGTTATAGTTGAGGCTTCCCTCTGAGAGCGACTCTCCCCATTGGCAAGTTGGTATTGGGTCCAAACCCAAGTTCAGAAAAAAATCAGGCGATATACCGTATTTGCCGGCGTATAAGACGATTTTTTGGCCCTGAAAAATACCGTATTTGCCTGCATATAAGACGACTGAGCGTATAAGACGACCCCCTAACATTTCCACTCAAAATACAGAGTTTGTTATATACTCGCCGTATAAGACTACCCCCCACTTGGAGGCATATTTTTCAGGGCCAAAAAGTCGTCTTATACGCCGGCAAATACGGTATATATATTTGTTAGTTTGTGGGTCAGAATTATTCCAATTTTTGAGGGAATGTTTTTACGTAGTATGGGTGACACACTTCCCACCTGAAAGGGAAAAAAAAATGGACAAGGATGTCTCCTTTTCCCTTGTCCTTCACCCTGTGTCCACTGTGACTATCCTTGGGCAGTGGGGCGTCCCCTCACCTGCCAAGGCTGGAGGGCGTCCCCACTCTCACACTAGGCGTGAGGGTTACCGTGCCCACGTATGGTCGCAAATAAGGCTGCCAGGTGGGCTAACCACACTTACCACCACTGTGACGACCCGAGCACACACAGAAGCCACCTCTGGCCTCCCTACCCTGTGGGGGAGGCGTGCATAACCTGAGTCTGCTCTCAGGCTCCGTGTCTGTGATTAAAAGGGCCTGAGGCACTCGAGAGTGTGTTTGAAGTACCCACTGAACTGGATGGTGAAGAACCTACTGAACTTAATTCCGAAAGGCTTTGCTCCAGGATGTGGACCTAAGAAGGTTTATACAGTACCTGGGAGCCAGGTTTGGCCAGTATCCAGGGATCAGGAGAGAGTAAAACAGTTCCAGTCCCACCCCTCGTATGCCCTTGTCATTATGGGATTTATTCTCTGATTTCTGGGCAAGGATGGAATCTATTTCTAGCCAAGTTTAGTACTTTAAACCTTCTGCTTACTGGCATAATTCTTTATTTTTTACTGCACCTTAATTTCTGCTGTTTTACTTCCAAACATTAAAAGTGCCACCTCAGAGAGGTTACCTTCTCTCAAGCAGGGCAACTAACTCGGTTGCTTCCTAGAAAAATGCCCGGGAGAGGGACATGCTAGTTGACTTTGCAGGGAACAGTTGTGGTAAAAGGCACACCATCTTAGTTCTTATTAATGGTGAGGAAACATTTCAGTTAGTCTGTGAACACTGGAGGAAGAGGTTTGTAAATTTCCCCTCTTTAAGACCAGGGTTCACCTGTATATTTGATTTAGGTGTGCTAGCATGGAAGTACCACCTTCTCTATACAGTATATCTTTTTATATTATCTCCAGTTAACAATTCCCTGAAGTTGTACAAGCCTTTATCCAATTCGAAGATATGACGTGCTTAGAAGCCTGCAATTTGGAGTAAGTCAGAGTTCTTTTTATGGGTTTCTCTAAAGACTTAAATGCACCAAAGTAAAGTGATGGCTGTCCAATAGAACAAAATTTGAAAAGTGGCATAGTTATAGATTTAAAATGCAGTTGATAAAAACCTTTCCCTTCCTGTAAGGAAGGCCCAATGTAGGAAATTCGTGTAAGAGTAGGTCTTCCTTCCCCTGGCTGTCAGCCCCACTTCCCTCTGGCACCCGGGGTCCCTCACAGAGAGAGGCCCCACCCACCTGCCCCAGCCCAAAGGTCTGTGGGGGTCCCTCTTTGAGATAATCTTGGAGGCCCCAAATTGATTGCCCCACCAGCCAGTGGCCAGGATCTCCTTCTGTGGGGCGATCATGGGGCGATGGCCAGGCCCCCACCTAATTGCATCACACCTGCCTTGGCTGGCCTGCTGCCAGTGGGTGTCATAGTATGGTTGTCAGGAAGGTCATTCAGTCTAATTAACATATTATGATTTTAGTATTTTAGATGACATTCTGAAACAACAATCTTTTAGTAAATAATCCCTGAAAAAAAATGACATCGTGAACAACAAACCATCCTATCTAATAAACTAATAAAAGAGTAATATGCAGATTGACCATCACTCCAACACACAAGATGGCTGCCCCCATGTGGACACAAGATGGCTGCCACATGATGGTAAGCAGGGCAGGACAGTTGGGAGGAACCAGGCCTGCAAGGAAGGGAAGTTTTGGGCAATCAGGCCAGGAGGGGAGGGCAATAAGGGGTGACCAGGCCTGCATGGAAGGGAAGTTAGGGGGACCAGGCCTATAGGGTAGGCAGTTAGGGGCAATTAGTAAGATAGGCAGGTGAGCAGTTCCATCATATAACTGAAAGTTTGTACCCATTGAACAATATCTCTCCATTTTTCCCAACTCCCAATTCTTTTTTTTTTTTGATTGGGGATAAGGACACTTATGTAATATCTATATCTATATCTATATCTATATCTATATCTATATCTATATCTATATCTATATCTATATCTATATCTATATCTATCTATATCTATCTATGTGTGTATATATATATATATATATATATAGAGAGAGAGAGAGAGAGAGAGAGAGAGAGAGAAAGAGAGAGAGGTATTATGCAAATTATTCATGGATGACCATAACATCATGACTGCTCAGCATGCAGGCTGAGCATGCAGGTGGGCAGCAGGGGACTGCGTGTGAGGTGAGTAAAGCACAGATGCCACAGCGGCTTGAGCAGGCCTCAAGTGAAGACAGACAGGGGGACCTGCCAGCCACCATGCATCAGCAGTTTCAATTCTGTCCATAAGCTTCAGAAGAAACACCTTTCCTGACCACTCACTGGTAAGATCCTGGTACCCTACCTATAGTGTTCTTGGTAACTCAGGTCATTAGAATCCAATAAGGTGATCTGGGGTTTTTCCACCTCACTCCTAGAGGAAAAAATGAAGGCCCACTGCTGAAGGTGCTAAGAAATGTCATATCCTGGCCTAGTGGGTTTGGCTCAGTGGATAGAGCTTTGGCCTGTGGACTGCAGGGTCTGGGTTTGAATCTAGTCAAGGGCATGTACCTAGGTTGCATGTACCTGGCCGGGGCCAAAGTCAGAGCACATGCAGGAGGCAACCAATCAAAATGTCTCTCTCACATTGATGTTTCTCTCTGTCTTCCCTCTCTCTTCCATGCTCTTTAAAACTCAATGGAAAAATATCCTCAGGTGAGGATACAAAAAGAAATGTCATATCCTATGAAAGACACATCTTGAAAATGCCCAAAGAAAGTTGTCATTTTTTCATGATGAAAACACTGGTGGCTGTGGCAGCCAGCAGTGGCAGCAGCAGCAGGGTGATAGGGGTGGTGACTTCCTCTGATCAACCCCGTCACCTGATGCAGATGGAGGCCAGACTGAAGTTTAGGCCCACTCTCCACAGGCTCCCAGACTGTGAGAGGGGGCAGGCTGAGGTGAGGAACCTCCCTCCCTCCCCCGCCCAGTACAGGATTTCATGCACCGGGTCTCTAGTAAATAAATAAATGTTTATACACGTGTGATACCATACACTATTCGTCTTCCTGTCTGGCTTATTTCATTTAGCATAATACCCAACAGGTTCATCCATGTTGAAAATGCCGAGATTTTCTTTTTCTTTCCTTTCTTTCTATCTCTTTCTTTCTTTCTTTCTTTCTTTCTTTCTTTCTTTCCTTCCTTCCTTCCTTCCTTTCTTTCTTTCTTTCTCACTTTCTTTCTTTCTCTTTCTTTCTTTCTTTCTTTCTTTATTTTTTTTTAGGTGTGGCTGAATGATATCCTTCACATATCACATTCCCTGAGTAATTTTTTTGTCAACAGACACCTAGAATCTGTCCAATGACATGTTTTTCATTTCCTTCTGAACTCACACATTAAATAGTGATGACCTATGAGCTTCCCTTCCACCCTGATCTCTCTCTCATTCTCAGCATCTTAGGAAAGGTGGAAAAATCAAGGTTTATTAACAGTTAATTGTACAGGGCCACCTGGGAAGGCACAAGGTCAATTTTCTTTACTTATCAGCTGAACTCAGGGTGTAGGCAGAGCGATGCCTTGAGGATGTTTCCTCAAGATGGGGGACATGTTGTCAGCTTGGCCTTCATATCAGGCCAGGTGTCAGCAAGGCCTAGACTAGATATGTAAATACAGGCATGCTAGGGACTACTTAAGAATGGAAATATGTTGATGTTACTTCCTGGTATTGAGGGTTTGAAATAAATGCCCTGGGAGGGACTGCCTTTGTCTTCCTGCCTCTCCAGCAGACAGAATGGCGGCCCTCCCAGCTCCCAGCTCCCAGCTTAAAATCTATCTCTATGTCTTCTCTCTTTATTTCTATTATTTCTCAATCCATGGCCACCTCCACTTAGAACTGGTTCCTTCATCTCTCTTTCCATGCGGAACTTGGAAAAGGGAGATCCCCGCCGCATCAGGCCCCGCAGTTAACTCCTTGACTGGTCAAGACTGGAGAGTCCATGACTCCAAGTGATGGATGTTAAGTCTGCTGGTATCTGAATGAAGGAATAATTAAACAAATTGTCTGTGAGGCAGACAAAGTGAGTAGACAGAGGTATTGCTGAAGTATTTAGAAAAAGAGGTGATAATCCATACTATTTTACATACTTTACTATTCAAATTATCCCTGAAATAGTCAGGAGCAATAAGGCTAAGCTGGCTCTGATGTATTTTTTATGTATCTCCATCATTCTCTGAGTATTTCTTCATTTTGTGGTATAAAAAGATGTTCTAGGCCCATCTGCAATCTGCCTTTTCTCCTGATATTTAGAAATAGAGAAAGGTTTTTAGGAATCAAGATCTTGGCTTTAAGAGTGCTCATTTGCCTGTTTTCTGTTGGCTTTTATGTCTCTTAGCAGACAGAGCTAGGAAATATAATCCATATATGTAAATGCCTAATATGCAAAGTGTCCCCTCAGGAGTTGGACTGGGAGACCAGGAGTTAGTCTGGGAGACCACACCTGGAGGTCAATTGCTTCCTATGACCTGCGCTGGGCACCAGGGTGTGGTGTGGAACAAAGGAAAGCCCCAGCCTGCAGCGGGGAGCTGGGGAAGGGAGTCCCGGGCAGGCAGCCTGAAGACCCCCATTGGCCCTGGTCACTGGCCTGGCCTAGGGAACTTAACCGTGCACAAATTTCGTGTACCAGGCCTCTAGTATGATATAATTTTTAAAATATATATATATATATTTTATTGATATTTTACAGAGAGGAAGGGAGAGAGATAGAGAGCTAGAAATGTCGATGAGAGAGAAACATCAACCAGCCACCTCCTGCACACCCCCCACCGGGGATATGCCCACAACCAGTGTACATGCCCTTGACCAGAATCGAACCCGGGACCTTTAAATCCGCAGACCGACACTGTCCCACTGAGCCAAACCAGTTTCGGCTAGTATGATATAATTTTATATGATTTAAAGTGATATGCTCCTAATTACCTCAATTCTTCATGTTCTTAAAATATATAAAAAGATAAGATGAATTGATTATGTGGGTTGAGGAAGAAGAATAAGTTATTGTGTCACAGTTATACAGGATTTTTTCAAATCTTTTTTCTATTTTGTCTTTAGTTAGTAGTTTGGACAGACCATCTATTGGAATAGAACACAACCTCCAAAATCTTAGAAAACAAGATTTTACCAAGCAGTGGAAGATTCCATGGAAACAAAAAGGTTAGAAATATTATTAATAGTTGCATGTACCATATCATTGTTTGGTATGGAAATGACAAAGCTAAAACAATTCCTTGGGTCACAGATTTAATACTATCTATCTCTTTCCCTTAGAGTTACTGCCAACTGGCCTACTGAGGGACAACAGGAAAAACATTGCAAAAGGCCCCTAAACCATTTAGTTCAATAAAAATTTGGGCCGAAGCCGGTTTGGCTCAGTGGATGGAGTGTCGGTCTGTGGACTGAAGGGTCCCAGGTTCAGTTAGGGTCAGGGGCATGTGCATTGGTTGCGGGCACATACCCAGTGGGGGGTGTGCAGGAGGCAGCTGATCGATGTTTCTCTCATCGTCGATGTTTCTGGCTCTCTGTCCCTCTCCCTTCCTCTCTGTGAAAAATCTATAAAAATATATATATATATATATATATATATATATATATATATATATATATTTTAATTTGGGTTATAATATCAGAGGTTCTTGGCTGAGCTATTCATTTTAATAAGTAATCTACTCCCTTAGATTTGTACTTTTTAGGCAATGCCACCCTCACAAATATGATTATTGTCTTAAATTATGAACATTGTGGGAAACAAAAGAAGGCTCAACCTTTTATAAGCTTAAATTCTCTTCAGCTTAAACTTTATAGTTTCCCAGTTAGGATATTTTGATTGTTCATTGAAAGGATTAACAACCTCCCCTAGAATCAAATTCTATTGCTAGTAGAAACCTGAGAATTATTATCAAAGAATAGTTAATGGAGGTAACAGATGACTGACAAATGGGAGAAAGGTTCTAGGGAGACATCAGGGCAGGTGTGAGACATAGTTCAATTATTGTAGAACTAGAGGCCCAGTGCACGAAATTGGTGCACTGGCAGAGTAGGCGGGAGTTCCCTAAGGTCAGCCTGTACTCTCTCCCATCTGGGACCTGTTGGGGGATGTCTGACTGCCAATTTAGGCCCGATTCACTATATGATTGTCCCTAACTGCCCAGCTGGCCTGGTCGCCCCAGGCAGCCTGCTGTTGGTCTTTATAGCATCCCACACAATTTGCATATTCCCCTATTATGAGTATAGATGCAGAAGAGATAGGTTTCACCTTGTATAATGTGTACTAAAAATGCAATATAATATAGGAATGAAAGGCCATCATTTAGGAAGGACAACCCTGGATGTTTTAGAAAATGAATTTAAATACACTGCGACTTCATAAAGTTCTTTGAACCTCCGATAGCCATGGACGGTTTCAGGTAGGTTGTTTGGAGTAAAAACCTGGGAAAGGAACACCAGCCTTCTGAGATGGGTCTACACGATTTGAGGAGCCATCCTTCATGCCCAAGGAAGATGCTGCTATAGCTTTCAGATACCTTTGTTTTATAGTTTCCAACTTAAGTAAGTATGACGACTGGTTACCTGCAGCTCTCCTCTTTATCTCCACCAGCTTTGTCTGGACTAATCACATGTCTATTACCTAATATCAGTAAAGTATTATCTAATTTACTTATTCAAATTGAGCTACTTGTTGACTCCCTAGAGCACTACTCATTGGCCAAAACACACTTGTAGAGAGTATTTATTTCTCAGCAGCACATCTTTCCTGTCCTCCATGCAGGTATATCAGAGGTGGATTTTGCTTCATCAATTGACTTGTAACAGTGAGTACTGAAAACGTAGACATAGAGTCTCTTGAAAGTCTTACCCTCTCTTCAGCATACGGTGACTTTATTTCTTTCTCCTGAAGTTTCTGTTTTTCTTCCTTTTCCTTTGTGTTCAAGGCAAGAATAGGGAAAACACCTGACATTGTTTTCTTTATAAAAGTACTTTCTCTCATATTTATTAAGGAGATACAAACAATATATGATTAATTTGTCCTGAGATCCTATATAAAAATGCATCCACACTCTTTCCTCCTTGTTTCTATGAAAAAAACAGCTTTTTCTTTCTTAAGACTGTGCAAGACAAGCTAAATATAATACGTAGTTAAAAAGAGTGATTTTAGAATGTTTTGGTGGACTGTCTGACACTCTTTCCTTTTTTCTATGAATCAAGAATTCCTGTAATTGATGGTTTTTGGTGTGTGTGTCCATGTTATACAGTATAAATTCTTCCTCACCACACTCCAGAGGTTGAGTTATCCATGGTTTTTTTTTTCTTCTGGAAAATATCATAATAGCAAAGTCATAACAACACTCCATCTATCTCTGGAAAACATTCTTTGTGATTTATCAGCCAGTCTCCTCTGTCCTCGCTTCTCAATAGTTGAAGTTGCCTGGACTTCACCTTGAGTCAGGAAAACTCTAGCAACTTAGTAAGGCCTTAATAAGATCTTTTAATTGGAGATCGAATAGCATCCCACAAAGCCTTCTCTGGAGGTTGAGATAAACATTCATTGAAACAGTATTTTGGTCCCATCCCCTCTCCTTTTTTTTTTTAAATTGTTCTGAAGGATTTCCAGAAACTCTAATCCTATCATTCTGTTTAGGGCCTAGAAAATGAGCATTTACCAAATCCCAGGTAATTCTAAGGCAAGTGATGTTTCTACTCTTACTCAGCAAAATTCTAACCTCTGACCTTCCTCTATCAATTGATTTAGATTGTTTGTAAAAGAATTAAATGTTGTTTTTTGAAATGCAATTTAGACAAAGCCATGTTTGCAACTTTAAGAAATTCATTTTCTAGGTGTGCACAGCATTTTTTAAAAAAAGTATAGAGCTAACATATGTGTTGGTTCTACATCCAGTGTTATTAGAACTTCTGGGATTTCCTCATCTATTTAACATTCAAGAATAGATTTCTCACCCAGTTGAGTGGCTCAGTGAGTGTCAACCTATGATCCAGGGATCAGTGTGATTGTTGGTCAGGGAACATGCCTGGGTAGTGGGCTCAGTTCCCAGAAGGGGGAGAGCAGAAGGCAGCTGATCAATGATTCTCTGTCATTGATGTTTCTCTCTCTCTTACTTTCTGTTCCTCTTTGAAATTAATGTGTGTGTGTGCTTCCTATTTACATTTTGACTTTCTTATTTAGATTTATTTAGGATTTCTGATAGAAATTCAATTGGAAAGTGAAATAAAAGCCATATAAAATCTTGCAAGTATATGAGGGTGACATCTCCAAAGTAAAACCAGTTGGTGTTACTCACACAGAGCAAATTCCACAATTTATTTGAAATGGCAGACAGATCCCAAAGCCTCAGAAGCTTCTTCTGGGACAACAAATTATTTCTGTTCCAGAAAAAAAAAGTACATTATTTTTGAAGTTTTCCTATTTCTATAAAAACAAGAATATGAAATACGAAGATACTGTAATAGTGACGTGATTAAAGGCATGGGCTCTGTGGTCACACAGCCTGGCATCAAATCCTTCCAGGTCTGCCAGGTGGGCAACCTTGTACCTCCTTTTCCTGACTTTCCTTGGTTCTATGTTTAGAATCATGATAATACCTCCCTCCTGGGTTTTAGGAAAAGCTGTTTAACCTTTTAGTATTATAGATTCTTCCTCTTTAAAATAATGATAAAACTTCTAGGAACCTTTGGTTGCTGTTAAGAGTAAATTGTTATATATGTACCAGAGGCCCAGTGCATGGATTTGTGCACTGGGTAGAGGTGGTGCCTCAGCCTGGCCTGCACCCTCTTCCATTCTCGGATCCCTCGGGAATGTCCACCTGCCAGGGGGATCAGGCCTAAGCTGGCAGGCAGACATCCCTCTTGCAGTCAGGGGCTCTCACAATCTGGGACCCCTCACTCCATACCGCCCACCTGAAGTGGAGGCAGGAGAGGCTTACCAGCCTTGAGCCCACTTTTTGCTGAGCAGTGCTCTCCCAGTGGGAGTGCCCTGACCCCCAGGGAGCAGCTCCTGCATTGAGCGCCTGCCCCCTGGTGGTCAGTTCGCATCATAGCGACCTGTGGTTTTGGAGTTCAGTTTATGTGGATTTTAGGGTTTTATTTTATAGGATGCTGTTTAGTATGGCATGGGTTGAGACACATGACATTCAAACGGTGCTTGGCATATATTGAACACTCAGGAATTATTAGTAGTTACTATAAAATACTAAAATATTGAAAAGAATTTTATTTGTTTTTACTTGTAGGTGAGTAAGTATGGACAACAAAGACACATATTTGCTGAACTATAAAGGCTATAATTTTGCATCTTTTTCTGTTGATGCTGACTTTCTAGAAAATATAGCTGATTTTGAAATTAGAGATGATGATGTCTTCCTAATTACATATCCAAAATCTGGTAAGTCTGTGGAGAGGGCTCCCTGTCACCAGTTTTCTGGTTTGGTAATCCATGTGCACTAATGAGTCCTTTTCCAGAAATTAACAGTAGCCCAGCCTACATTTAGAGCACCATTTAAGATTTTAATAAAGTTAAATAAATCTCAAAATTTTCACATATAAGATCATTTAAAATCCATATATTTCCATTTTTTATGGCACCAATGAAGAAACCAAATACTGAGCCAAAGCAGATACTTGGTCAGTGCTGAACTCTTGGCTTTCTCTGAGAATGGAAGAAAACATATTAAAAAATCCAGCAGGATTTTGATAAGTTGCATTTCTCAGTTAGAAATAATTCATAACATCCTTTTTAATTTTTCTAATTACTTTTATTTCCCTATCATAATTAAATAATTTTAAACTAAAGTAAATTGTCCTCAAATCTTACAATTCCCTTAAAAGCTTATTTTTTATATGTGCTTCTTAGAACACAGGGTGATTGGTGTTCTTGAATCAATGATGTACAAAGTGGTTAATATTGCCCAAAATACATTGGAGTCAAAGTCAATACAAAAAAATAATTCCTGATTTTCATGAAAATGCTCCAGTCCATCCCTTTTACCACTGACTTTGAAATTGAGGACCCTGTTTACTTTCCCCAAAATAGTAATACAATGCCTTTCCCTGGGTTTTTCAACTCTGCAAAAAGTGTTGGCATATTTGATATCAGGTGTTTTTTTATTTTCCCTCCTTACCTATTGGTGGTGCCTCATTTTGCTTAGTTTTAGGTTAATAAAAAAGGCAGCCCATAAGAATTTTTCCTTTACCCTTAACCCAGTCTTAGTGTTTGGCACACCACACACCAGCCCTTAGGCCAAGTTGCTGGGGTCATACCCATCTTAGAGGGGAGATGAGTGACTCTCCAGGATTCACCATAAATTTTATCAAACCTACAGTGTCTATTAAGTCTATTCAATTGAGTAGTAATGATTACAAGATTATTGACACCTCAAATTCTTTTAGAATATTGATTACATATTCAGGAACATAGGTGCAAAAATCCTAAACCAAATAAAAATAAGCAAATCAAATCTAGCAATGTAAAAAATAAAACAAAACAAAACCATTGTGACCAAGGTGGCTTTATTTCAAGGTGGTTTTAAAATATACTAATGCAGTTCAGCCACATTACTAGAGTACAGAAGAAAGCCTGAATTATCATCTCAACAGATGCAGAACAAGCATTTAATAAATTCAGCGTACATTCCTAAGGGAGACTCTTAGCAAACTAGGGAGAAAGTGAACTTCTTTAACGTGATGAATAGAATCTACCAAAAACTACCACAGACATCAAATGCAATCATGAAACATTTAAAGTCAAGTATCAGACAAGAATGCCTATCAGTACTTTCATTTAGCACTGTATTGGGAGACCTATACAATTTTAAAAAGAAAAGTTGAAAGGGGTCTTGAGCTCTTAAACTGTCTGTATTTCCAAAATGTAAAGCTTTAAGGAAGACTAAGGAAGGAGGAACAGAGAGAGCTGCAAAACATCACATGAACAGAACGTACATGAATTACAGGGAACAACCGAGCTGGAAGATTGAACTAATCACTACTGTCACAACTCTTTTTCTGTAAAAAGGGAACTTAGAACACCTAATTTTATCTTTACTAATTTTAATATAAAATACCTAGAGAAAAAAATATTGGGCACATTTCCTTGGCATATTTAGAGTGGTGAAAAAGAAAGAAAAAGCTCCAAATAGTTTAGCAATAAATGGCATAATTATTGGCTTTGTTAATAAAAAAAAATTAATTCAATGTTGAAAATGAAATTATTTATTTTTACAGGAACCATCTGGACTCAGCAGATACTAAGCTTGATTTATTTTGAGGGACATCGTAATAGAACTGAAAATTTGTCAACAGTTGATAGAGTCCCCTACTTCGAGTACAATCTTTGCAAAAGAGACTTCCTCAAGAGACCCTCTCCTCGCCTCTTCTCTTCCCACCTCCCGTATTATTTAGTACCACAAGGTCTCAAGCGCAAAAAAGCTAAAGTAAGTCATATAAAGAACTTATGGACCTTTGGCACAAACAAAAATACTTTCTTCAAATATTTCTCTGTAGCCCCACTCATCCAGTCTTTCAAATGTAATAATTATAATCTTTGATACTGTTTGACACCTTAAATATATTATAAGTGGAATTATAAGTATATACATAAATTGGGTCACCCCACACATTGCCTGTAGTGTGATTATATAGTATATAACAACATTTCTTTGATGATAGCACATGAAATTCTATTCTTTTTAATGGTTTAGTAGAATTTATTGTATGGCTCTGCAGTGTTTAGTGTATTGATGGACAGGTAAGTTGCAGCAAATGTATATATTACCTCGCAATATACATTCTGTTGTCTTTTATTGAATCCTCACCTGAGGGTATATTCCATTGATTTTTAGGGAGAGTGGACGAGAGAGGGAAGACAGAGGGAAATATAGATGTGAGAGAAACGCATTGATTGGTTGCCTCCTGCATGGGCACCCTCCCGGGTCCAGGCCAGGATGAGCTTGCAGCCTAGGTACGTGCCCTTGACCGGAATGGAACCTGGGACCCGTTGGTCCTCAGTCCCATGCTCTACTCACTGAGCCAATCAGCCTATGGCCAAACCTTTTAGTTTATATGTAAATTATAAAATGATATCTCAAACTAATCTGAGTTTGCATTTTCTAATCAATAATGAGATTAAGCACTTTTTGATATGTTTGTTGGCCATAATTATATCTTATCTGAGAAATTATTATTATTTTTTATCAATATTTAAATTTCATTGTCTTTTTCTTAATAATTTGTTTTATACATATTCTGGATTCCATTAAATTATTGGTTATATGTGTTCCTTTGTTGCTTTTTGTAACTTCATGTTATATATTTTGATTAATAGCATTCTTTAAAACTTAATACAACTTAGCCGAAACCGGTTTGGCTCAGTGGATAGAGCATTGGCCTGCGGACTGAAAGGTCCTGGGTTTGATTCTGGTCAAGGGCATGTACTTTGGTTGCGGGCATATCACCAGTAGGAGGTGTGCAAGAGGCAACTGATCAATGACTCTCCCTCATCAATGTTTCAAACTCTCTATCCCTCTCTCTTTCTCTTTGTAAAAAATTAATAAAAATAAATATATTAAAAAATTTAATACAATTTAATTGATCAATTTTTATTTTAACAGAAATAAATTTTTCTGTTTAGGAAATCTTTTACTTCTCTGAGATCAGAAATATATTCTTTATTTTTAAGGTGTCAAATGTTGCTTTCATATTTAAATCCTTAATCCAATTATAAATGATTTCTTTTTGGTGTGGTGTGAGGTATGAAGTAAAATTCCAGTTTTATACTATACTAGAGTCCTGGTGCACGAAAATTCATGCACTTCGTGGGGGGGGGGGTAACTAATCCTAACCTGAAGCTTCTCAAAATTGGGACCCCTCAGGTAGGGTCCCTAGGCCTGGCCTGATATCAGGGCCTATTAGAGCTTTTCTCCCCCCAGGCAACAGGCAGCTGGCCCCACCCCTGCCACTGCCACTGCTTGTCATCTGTGCAGCACTGCCCTCCTCCCCTGCCACCGCTGGCCTCCCTCTGCAGTCGACAGGCTGGGGTGCTATGGCTTGGCTAGCCTGGGCCTCCCTCTTTCTTTGCTGGGGGACAGGGCCAGACCCCGTGAGGAGCCTTCTGCCTACCTGATTGCTCCTAGCCACTCGCCTACCTACCTGATCAGCCTCACTGCTGGTCTGCCTACCTCATTGCCCCTAACCACTGTGCCTGCCTCATTGACCTTACTGCTTGCTTGGGGGCAGGCCAGCAATGACTTCTGGTTGGTCAGTCTCTGGTTGTTACTGGTCATTACGACCCAGGGTTTTTATATATTAGCATGGATAATTATTTGTTTCAACATCACCTGTTAAGTAGGTTTTTTTCTTTTTTAACTTGGCTTTTTATCAAAAGTCACTTAACACTTACAGATGGTACATTGAAACAGTGTATATATATATATATATATATATATATATATATATATATATATATATTATTTTTTTATTTTTTTTAAGAGAGAAAGGGAGAGGGATAATTAGAAACATAGATCAGCTGCCTCCTACACACCCCTTACTGGGGATGTGCCTGCCACCAAGGAACATGCCTTTGACCATAATTGAACCTTGGACCCTTCGGTCTGTAGTCTGGTGCTCTTTCCACTGATCCAAACTGATTAGGACTGAAATAGTTTCCATGCAGAGTAATTTGTAATATTAACCAACCTTACAAATAATTAAATTTACTTTTAGAAATTATTCATATATGCTTGCTTATGTGAAATATTATGTGAATAAAGTTGATTACTTCAACAGTCTTTGTAATAGCAAAAAAATAAAATAAAAACGGGTATAACCTAAATTTCAATGACTAGTAGGCTGGATGAAAAAAATTATTATGCATTCATATAGTAACATATGCTGGTGTGAAAAAACAACAACAAAAATAACAACAACCTGTAAGGACAATCAAGAATTGTTCAAATTGTTTTACTATCCGCCCCCTCCAGATTGTTTACGTCTACAGAAACCCCAAGGATGTTATGACTTCATACTTTCATTTCTCAAATATGCTGGTCAAATTTGAAGCTGTAAATAATATGGAACACTTCATGAATAGGTTTCTAGATGGAAATGGTAACTATGAATTTATGCATTCAACTTGTTCATGAGGCCATGTTGCATCTAGCCAAATTTTGAAAGTTGAGGAACACATTTGCAGGAAATGAAGAAGAGTAATGATAGAAGCTGGATGCACACAGTGGCTACTACTCTGTTAACCTAATTTGCCACCCAATGGCTTTTCTGTTCTCACCAGCACCACTTTGGGGACTGTTATGGTTGCAAAGGCATATTGTTTGAGAAAAAGTTTGACCAGAGCATAAAAGAACCGCAATGGTGTACCAATTCAAAGTGGATGTAGTGTTTGTGTTCTGCATTGTGTGGCAGAACCTTATATGGCAGCGGTGGGATATTCATTTCAATACTGAGGAGATTAGATTGATGTCAGAGGCCTGTGGAATGTGGAACTGGGGCTCCCACTTATATAGAAAATTAGATTCAGGTTCTGTCTTACAGATATTTGAAGTTGCTACTCAGAGATCTTAAAAGAAATAATATAAAGAGAAATAAAGAAACTTTTTTTCGGGTGGAAGAAGTAAGAAAGTAAGGAGCTCAACCTAAATCTTCACAATCAGTGTATTAGGCTTCTTAGTTTCTTCACTGCTGTTTCCCTACAGACATAGGAAAGGCAGGTTCCAGTGAAATCAGGTGATTGTTTCCCAAAGCACCATTTCACCAGGTGACACAGGTGTCTAGTGGGGCGCTTTCCTTTCCTTCCGGAGGATGCCAGAACAGAGGAGAAAGACTGTTTGCTGTGTGGTAAGTGCAGCATCTTCCCCTGGTCACTGACTGCTTTCCCCCCAGTGGTAGGAAGCCGCTGGTTTGACCACGTCAGAGGCTGGTATGAGCACAGACAGGACTTCAGCATTCTGTTCATGATGTATGAGGAAATGAAAAAGGTAAGAGGCAGAGGCTGTTTTTTAAAATTATTTCTTTGAACCCCTTTTTTATTTTGCTTTTAATGAACCACATTTTCCTGGTTTCCTTGGGACCTACCTATTTCTCATGCTTTTTCAGGGATTTCTAATTGCCTGCCCATCCCTTAATTATTGGCTTTCTCAGGGCTCTCCTCTCACTGTACACAGTCAACTCTTATGGGTCCATCTGTGTCAAGAAGGGCAAACTCACAAGACCAGTGATTGAAAAAAAGAGCAAAGCCACTTGGAAATGCTGGGGCCAGCCCTGGCCGGTGTGACTAGTTGGTCAGGTGTCTTCCTGTGCACTGGAGGGTTGCTGGTTCTATTCCCAGGCAGGGCCCGGGTTGCAGGCTTGATCCTTTGTAGGAAGCACTGTGTTTCTCTCCCTCTTTATTCCTCTCTCTCTCTCTCTAAAAATCAATAAGAATATTAAACAAATAAAGCAAACAACAAACAAAAGCAACCCTGGGCCGAGAAGCCACTAAGATTTGGCCAATTAGTCAGAGGTAATTGTGTACCCAGAGCTGCAAGTTCTTTGTGTGTTGTTGTTGTTTTTATTAAAGAGAATCTTGAAATGTAGCTTTTATGGAAATCACATAATATTTACATGTTGACGTCCTATGAAAACTATGTAAATACATTAATACATTGTGTAACCAAACCAAACACATTTCAAGTTCACTAATTTGTGATCTCTGATTATATGTTGACTCACTGTTACATATCTTGCTCATTAATTCAAAATTATAAAATGCCTGTTATATGACAGACCCTACAACATCAGACAAAGAAAATTGAACCCTTTATTTATAGAACTTGTAGTCCAACAGGGAAGACAAGTATTCACTAATTAGGTGTAAATACTTCAAACCTGTGATAACTATTATCAAGGAAAAGTGCAGGTAGGATATGATAGTACATTAAATATATTGATCTGGTTTAGGTATTAGGCAAATATTTCTGGAAAAGTAACATGACAACTTCAAGCTAATAGACAGGATTTGGCAGAGAATTAAAAGAGAAATCTAAGCCAAGAACAGAGAATGTGCAAATGATCTGACAAATTCAGGTGCATGATATCTTCAAAGAAGAAGTTAAAGAGCAAGGCGGAGGTAATGAAAGATTAAGATAGAGAGGTATTGGAGCCAGATCTTGCAAAGTCTGTAGACTTTGTTAGTGATGATAATTTCTTCATCGTAAAATCAATAATGAGCCCTTTAACAGTTATTAGAAGAATAGTAATATGATAGGATTAGTATCTTTAGAATGTTCCCTCTAATGGATTTAAAAGAGAAATTAGTAAATATAGGCAAACAAGTTAGAGTCCAGTTTGCTAAACCACTGTTCATTGTTAGTGTAAATAAATGCAAATGATTTGGGGATGCTAGTTTCGTATCCTACCACTTTGCTGAGGTTTTTTTTTTTTAATAGTTCTAACAATGTGGGGATTTTGTGTGTGTGTGTGTGTGTGTGTGTGTGTGTGTGTGTGTGTGTGTGTTTGTAGATATTTAGTGTTTTCTATGTATATAATAATGTCATATGTGAACACATAATTTTACATTTTTCTTTATATTTGGATGCCTTTTTCTTGTCTATTTACTCTGGCTAGGATTTCTAGTATTAGGCTGAATATAAATGGTGAGAACTGGCATCCTTGCCTTGCTCCTGATCTTTTGTTGTTGTTGCAGTTGTTAATCCTCACCCAAAGACATTTTTCCATTGGCTTTTAGGTAGAGTAAAAGACAGAAAAAAAGAAAGAGCTGAAACCGGTTTGGCTCAGTGGATAGAGCCTCAGTCTGTGGACGGAATGGTCCCGGGTTCAATTCCGGTCAAGGGCATGTACCTTGGTTGCTGGCACATCCCCAGTGTGGGGTGTGCAGGAGGCAGCTGATCAATGATTCTCTCATTGATGTTTCCAACTCTCTATCCCTCTCTCTTCCTCTCTGTAAAAAATCAATAAAATATATTTTTTAAAAAGAAAAAGAGAGAGAGAAATATTAATGTGAGAAATATTGATTGGTTATCTACTACATGTGCTCATACCAGGGTTGGGGTTGTGGAGGGTCCTATAATCATGGTACATATCTATGACTAGAATCAAACCCTGGACCCCTCAGTCTGTAGGCTGAGGCTCTATCCACTGAGCCAAACCAACTAGGGCTGTTCATCTTTGCATTCCAGGAGTAAATCCCACTTGTTCATTAGTGGATAGTCCTTTTAATACATCACTGAATTTGTTTTTCTAGTACTTTGTTGAGGATTTTTGAATTGGTTTTTAGTTTTCTTTTCCTGTAGTGTTCCCATTTGGCTTTGCTATCAGGGTAATGCTGATCTTATAAAATGAGTTTGTGAGTGTTTCCTCCTCTTTGTTTTTTTTTGTGTGTGTTTTGTTTGTTTGTTTGTTTTTTTAAGAGATTGAGGATTGGTGTTAATTCTTCTTTAATTTGTGTTTGGTAGAAATAACCAGTGAAGCCACCAAACTTGGACTTTGCTTTTTCGTAGCCATTGCATTTCATTACTTGCTTGACTCTTTCTCTCATGAAATTGTAAACTCTTAACAAGCACAGGGAGCATATCCTTGTTCCCTTAACTTCTCCAGCACTCACCACAGTTCCTGAAGCACAAGATTCCTAAAAGTGCTAGTTGAATGAGTGAATGGTGAATGAAGGTGAGCTGTCCTTATAGAATCAAACAGTAGAAAGCTCTAACAAACCTGACAACCAGAGCACTCATTTTCATAGAAGTAATAGGAAAGTAATATATCTTTGTCACACTTTAGACTTACAGTAAGTTCAATCACCTTCAGTTTTCCAAAATGTGATCAAGATGTTGGGATGTAACTCATGTATTCTTTGTAAGCGGAATAGTTTCTCATACCCACAATTCTTTCAGGATCTCAGAAGTTCTGTGCTTAAAATCAGCCATTTTCTTGAGAAGGAACTGAGTGAAGAGGATGTGGAAGCTATTGTGAAGCAGGCTACATTTCAGAACATGAAGTCTGATCCAAAAGCAAATTATGAAGATATTATAAAATGTAAAGTTGGGAAAAGAACAGATGAGGGACATTTTCTGCGCAAAGGTGATACTCAGGGGGTTTTAGAAGCAAAAGTGTTGAGAGTTCTGTGATTGGTTGGTCCCTACACTAATTAAGGGGTGTTTGCAGAGTCTTTCTAAGTACTGTCATTGGGACCTGGAGAGAATCAAAGATCTTAACTGCAAATGGCCCTGAAAAGTATCACAGGACACTAAACAATTTTGTAGTACATAGTCTAACACTTGAACCTGATTAATCAATATTACATTCCTTCCTTTTAGTCTCCATGTCCCTACTCTTTAAAATTGTTTAGCAAGTTATACCTAAGGTGATGTATAAATGAGACCAGAACAGCTCCAATTATTGGTTTTCTTTATTTTGCCTAGAACATTCTAGAAGTAAACCCAACATGTATTGTGTTGTGGGAATGGGAATTTGAGTTAATAGTTATTTCCTCATTTATCAGATTTTTTTCCATGTAAAAAGTAGTTTAATACTTCAAGAAACCAATATGCTATGAATTCAAGTACTCAATAGCAACATGCAATTAAGTTTTATTGTGCTTCTATGACATGCCAGGAATTAAGAGTCAATTTATCTTCCCACTGATACTTCTTAATTTCAATTAAAGATATTTTGATTTTTTAATTTACGTTTTTCCAGAACACAATCTGTGCTTCTTTTATTTATATTTTATTCACTAATTTATCCACAATTTAGCACTTTGATGATGGATATTTATTCTTAATTAATGAAGATTTTCTTGAAATTGCTCTTGATGTTGCTATTTTTCAAAAATGTGTTTCTTTTTTGTCCTATTTAATTTAAGCTTTTAAGTCTCATTGCTTAACTAGATAAAATACAAAATAATTCTCATGCCCATAAATAGCTTGCTAACTGTTCCAAATGCCAATGATAATGTTTAAATAAGAAAATTTGATAGTGGAAGATGCCCAATAATCTTCATTAAAAAATTGGCTTAATGTCAGTTTCTAACTTCCATCAAGTAAAACTGTAGCAATGATAGCTCTGAACACCCTCTGTGACCTTGATTTCATTACTAGAAAATCTTTGGGTTTCATTTTTTCATTTTTTATTTTAAAGTATGTTTTTATTGATTTCAGAGAGGAAGGGAGATGGAGGGAGAGACAGAAACATCAATGATGAGAGAGAATCATTGGTTGGTTGCCTCCTGCACGCCCCAAACTGGGGATTCAGCTCACCTGTGACCTGACTGGGACCTCCTGGTCCATAGGTAGATGCTCAACCACTGAGCCATGCTGGCTGGTCATTCTTTTCAATTGTATTTATTTTATCTTTAGCTTTTTATTTATTTTTGACATTATAGTTAAAATTCAAGATTATATTTTATCTTTAGCTTTTTATTTATTTTTAAAATTATAGTTAAAATTCAAGATTATTTCGGCTATGCAGCATAGCAGTTAGACATTTATACAATTTATGATGTGATCCCCCCAATAATTAGAGTACCCACCTGGCACCATCCATAGTTATTAAAATCTTATTGACCATATTCCCTATAGTGTGTTTTACATCCCATGACTATTTTGTAATTATCAGTTTATACTTCTTTTTTTAAAAATATATTTTATTGATATTTTATAGAGAGGAAGGGAGAGAGATAGAGAGCTAGAAACTTCAATGAGAGAGAAACATCGACCAGCTGCCTCTTGCACACCACCTACTGGGTATGTGCCCACAACCAATGTACATGCCCTTGACCGGAATCGAACCCGGGACCTTTCAGTCCGCAGGCCGACGCTCTATCCACTGAGCCAAACCGGTTTCGGCACCAGTTTATACATCTTAATCCCTTCAGTTTTTTCAATTTTAAAAATGAAGAAATGCTGATATTGTGGAGCTGTGTTAAGAATTATATTAGATGATAGATATAGTTTGCCAAATATGGTGCCTGGCATTTTTATTTTATTTTTAGATGTATATTTCTCTTTATTTTATTCTTTCCCCATTCCCATTTATCCCCATTATCCCATCTTCCACATCTACCCATCTCTCTCCCTCGCACAATCACTACAATGTTGTTCATGTCTATGAGTTCTTTCTGTTTTGTTTTTCTTCTTATTCTCTTCACCCCACACTTCCAATAGTCACCCCATACCACAGTTGTCTGTCTGTTCTCTAGGAATCTATTTTGCTTGTTAGTTCAGTTTGTTCATTAAATTCCACATATGAGTGAAATGACATGGTACTTGTATTTCTTTGGTGCCTGGTATTCAGTAAGATATATGAAAAATTTCTAACCTAGACATCTATTTTACTCTTGTTATATCATCTCAATAGAGGCTATAATTGAATGGTAGTGGTTGGTGAAAGCATACTAGCTGAGGAGAGTGAACGTTACAAGTGTTTTTAAGTTTGTTTCTTAGTTCATTTTTGTATAAGGAAACATGAAGGATCAAACCCATGGAGAACTAACAGGTACTCGGCGTGGCGGGCAGAGGAGATCAGAGTGGGTGGGAAGAAGCTCCTGCCCTGATAGTGCCACTCACTCACCCGGGGCCCCTCGTGTCTTATGTCTAGGTACCGTTGGAGACTGGAAACAGCACTTCACAGTGGAGCAAAATGAAAGATTTGACAAAATATTCCAAAGGAACATGAAAGACTTGCCTTTGAAGATCATCTGGGATTTAAATGAGGAGTAAAATCATATGATAGAATTCTAAAAATGTCTACTAACTAGAGAGGCTATTTTAATAGACACATTAATTTGTGCTTCATATACAGATGTTAATTATAAAACTTTACTAATGAAAAATGAGTAAACTGTGCTTAGATTAGTTGCCAGGGCTTTGATAAACACTTTGAAAGTTCAAAAATTAAAATGATTTAGGAGATAGTCTGCATTGATATCCTGTATTATAAATTGAAAAACAGGAAGCATATAATAGGAATTATAAATGTTCTGAGTTTTCTGTACTGTGTAATTTTTCTTTACCTACAATTAAATTTAGTATTAATGAAACATTAAAATGTATTTTATTATTGTAATTAAATATTAGTTCTTTAATTTAAAATAATTGTGAATGTTAAAATAGAGGACTCTTATGAAATCAATGGATCTCTTTAATACTTTACCAGATCACTAAAATTTATTTTGATATATTGATTTTGAGAGTATAAGGGGCTGTCTAAAAGAACAGAGTTGACTCACAGAACAAGGGATCGTCTACAAATATCAGAGAATTTTAAACAGTAATTTTACAAAACAGAGACCCACATGATTTCCATATTCTCAGGTGAATTTCATAGAGTATTCTCTATGCTTATCTATAAACTAAAGGATTTGTTGCCTAGAAGCCACCTCCTAGCACTGATTCAAACTCAAGCCAAGGTTTTAATTACACTGTCTTAATTCCCCTACTATCCAGTAAAAGGATGACACTTATTGCTCAGCAGTTTGTGGGTGAAAAGATTATTTTCTATTATCTACAGCCAATCTCATCTTATTCTCAAATCCTCCTTCTCACTATAAAAATAATTTAAGCCTTTAAATTAAAGATCACATGTCTCTTGCAATTACAATTCAAGAAAATTAAGTGATAGTCATGTTAAAAAAATTATAGTGTTGAAGCAAATATGATTTTCTTTCTTTTTCTTGTTCCATATTTTATATGCAAAATTCAGCATATTCCCAAAGCTTGTGTTGTGGTTGTGAATGGGAGAAATGAGATTTATATGAATTTTTTTCTGCATTACCATATGATACAAATATATTTTCCCATTTAATAAGAATTTTTTGTTCATATGGAGTTAGTCCATTTTGGTAAAGACAGGGTGTATTTCTCAGATTGCTTTTTTTAATGACTCATATATGATAAAAGGCCAATATGCAAATCAATTTGCAGAATAACTGGTCACTATGATGTGCACTCACCACCAAGGGGCAGACACTCAACACAGGAGCTGACCCCTGGTGGTCAGTGTGCTCCCACAGGGGGAGTGCCACTCACCCAGAAGCCTAGCTTATAGTTGGCGAGCCCCATGGTGGCGATGGTAGCTTCTTCTGCCTCCATCGTAGCACTGAGGACCTGGGGTATGTCTGCCTGCTGGCTTACCAGGGAGGGGGCCTAAGCTGGCAGTCAGACATCCCACCAGCAGTCTCAGCCTTTGAGAGGGTGCAGGGCGGGGTGAGGACCCACCCTCAGTGCATGAATATCGTGTACCAGGCCTCTAGTATCTAAGTAGTATTAAATTCCCATACCTCTTCTAATCATGAAAAGGACACCATTGCCATCTTATCAACCAAATTCAGTAAATTGTCTTTAAAATATATTCACAAGTGCCATCTAGTGGTTAAATATTCTATTGCATATTTAGCTGCCACTAATGTTCTGCAGCTGAGCCCAGCTCCAGAGACAAAGAGGGCAAAATAAAACAAAACACAGAAAAACTTACCTCCCATCCTGGCTACCGCCTCCAATTTTGCCTTACCTCAACAAAACATGCCTGCCTTTGTTTACTCTTGGTGTCAGCCAGTTGTGGGGTCTGTTGTAGTTTTGGTGTTCATCCAGACTTTCTAGATGTTTCCAAAAATGCCAGGACTTCAGTGTCAGAGTTTGGTTTTTGCTGTGCAGGCAGCAGGATCTGGATTTTCAGTTACAGTTTCTGGCCACTCTTCTGGGACTATGTGGACCCCTGTAATGCCCGAGGGCCTGGGCTGAGGGTCCCAGCGGCTTGTGGCAGGCTGACCCCGTGACAGGGACTACAGGGATTTCCCAGCAGCAGTTAAAGTTCTTTCTCTCAGGGCTCTCCCTGCTCTCCCTCTGAAGGCATCCGGGGCCTGGAACACTTAGCTGTGGAAGGAAACTGGTCTCTGTGGAGTCTGTGGACTCTGTGGACAGGAAGTCAGACTGGGGTGCACAGGAGGGGTCCTCCATCACCGCTGTCTGGTCTTTTTAGCCATATAGGACTCAGCAACGAGCCATCTGAGGTCACGTTTTGGCAGGGGATAAGACTCTATGACTTTAACCCCAGTTCCTCCGGGGGAGGGAGTCAGTTGCTGTCTGAGAGCTCTGGTCTTTCTGTTCTCAGTGCTCTCTGAGAGCCCTCACCTGTCTGAAATGAAACTTTGGTTACACTTGTTCTTTGCTTGTTTTCTTCTCTTTCGGGGACTTGCTTTGATCATCGCTGTTCTGTAACTCATCTGTTTTGACCTTGTCTCTCTTTAGATTTTTTTTTCCTGTTTTGAAACAAGAGATTTGGTTTTGGTTCTATCAGAGAGTCAGCCCATTAGGTCGTATTTTAGTTAACTGGTCTATTAATGTTCATGACAAATCAGAATTTTTTTGCCAAAGGTCTGGTAAATAGGATAAGATCTCTTATGTGCAGGATTTCATGTTGTTACATGATGAAAATTCTACTCTGAAGGAATCTACATTAATGGTTCAAAGAGGGGTGTGTGTGTGTGTGTGTGTGTGTGTGTGTGTGTGTGTGTGTGTCAGGGGAAGGTCTGACCCCAAACCCTTAATAGTAAAACTCAAAATCATTAAAATAAAGAATGAAGTGATGGTTTCTGAGGGGCTGGGAGGTGGAGAAAATGGAGAGATGTTGGTCAAGGGGTACAAACTTTCAGTTATACAATGAGAAGTTCTGCTGATTTAATACACAGCATGGTTACCATAGCTAATACTGTATTGTATACTTGAAATTTGCTAAGAAAGTATATCTTAAGTCTTCTCACCGTTAAACAAGAAAGTGTGACATATGCAGGGGGAAAAACAGTATATAAAAAAGGACCCAGTACCTATTAAAAATACATTGGAAGGTCTCCATAGAAAATTTGATCTGGCAGAAGAAATCATGAGCGAATGTAAAGGTAACTTAATCCAGATAATGCAATCTTAAGAAAAGAAAGGCAAAAGAATAAATAAAAGAAAAAACAAAAATTGTACGTATCTTCAAAGAACTGTGGAAAAAGGAGAAATATGCTACTTCCAGCAGAACAGGATCTAGTAAAGTTCCAATACCCAGGTTTCAACAAAATGTGCCAAATGCCAAGAAACAGTGTCTGAGTTTATCTAGAGACAGTTTCTGGTATCTGCTCTGTTTTTTGGCTTGTCATACTTCCCCGTTTCTCCTGCTTTGCTTTGTTGTGTTTAATTGTTTGTTATAGTGAGCTCCTAGAATTAATTTTATGGAAGAGTCTGTTTTCCCAGATATATGCAGTCTTTGGTGTCTCCGCTAAGTTTTGTGGATTTTTAATTTTTTATTATGGTATCACATAATTGACCTCATCCCCCCATTCCCATCCCAAACCCCTCCCCACATATGCCTCCATCCCCCTGTTGACCATGGCTACTAGCTATGGACACCCATATGCATGCCCAAAAGTTATTTGGTTGATCTTTCCCCCTTATCCTCACCCTCCCCTACTTTCCCTCTGAGGTTTGAAAGTCTGATCTCTGTCTCTCTTTCTCTGGGTCTGTTTTTGTTCATCAGTTAATGTTGGTCATTATTTCCTCTAGATGTGTGAGATCATGTGATCCAAGAAATACCCTTGTAAGAACTGAAACTAAGACAAGCCATGATGGTTATGCTGGGAGGCAAAGTCTGTAGTGAGTTCCCTTCTGGGCCAACTGTTCTTTTCAGTCCCAATTTCAACGTCAAACAGTTCCTTATGTGTACATGTCAGCCATGATATTTCAGATCTGGTTGGTGGACAAATGGTGGTGATACAAGTCCGACCTTCTCTGGTTTGGTCCTGGGCATCCTTTAGCAACATGCACCTACTGTCTGCTGGTATGGCGAGGCAGACATACCCCAGGGTCCTTAGTGCTGCCATGGAGGCAGAAGAAGCTACCATCACCACCACTGGGCTAACCAGCTGTGAGCTAGGCTAAAGGGTGAGTGGCACTCCCCCTGTGGGAGCACACTGACCACCAGGGGGCAGCTCCTGCGTTGAGCGTCTGCCCTCTGGTGGTCAGTGCACATTCTAGTGACGGGTCATTCTGAAAATTGATTTGCATATTGGCCTTTTATTATATATGATTCATTAGAAAAAGCAATCTGAGAAATACACCCTGTCTGTACCAAAATGGACTAACTCCATATGAACAAAAAATTCTTATTAAATGGGAAAATGTATTTGTATCATATGGTAATGCAGAATAAAATTCATATAAATCTCATTTCTCCCATTCACAACCACAACACAAGCTTTGGGCATATGCTTAATTTTGCATATAAAAATATGGAATGAGAAAAAGAAAGAAAATTATATTTGCTTCAACACTATATATATATTTTAACATAACTATCACTTAATATTCCTGAAGTGTAATTGCAAGAGACATGTGATCTTTAATTTAAAGGCTTAAATTATTTTTATAGTGAGAAGGAGGATTTGAGAATAAGATGAGATTGGCTGTAGATAATAGAAAATAATCTTTTCACCCACAAACTGCTGAGCAATAAGTGTCATCCTTTTACTGGATAGTAGGGGAATTAAGACAGTGTAATTAAAACCTTGGCTTGAGTTTGAATCAGTGCTAGGAGGTGGCTTCTAGGCAACAAATCCTTTAGTTTATAGATAAGCATAGAGAATACTCTATGAAATTCACCTGAGAATATGGAAATCATGTGGGTCTCTGTTTTGTAAAATTACTGTTTAAAAGTCTCTGCTATTTTTAGATGATCCCTTGTTCTGTGAGTCAACTCTGTTGTTTTTAGACAGTCCCTTATATTCTCAAAATCAATATATCAAAATAAATTTTAGTGATCTGGTAAAGTATTAAAGAGATCCATTGCTTTCATAAGAGTTCTCTATTTCAACATTCACAATTATTTTAAAACAAAGAATTAATATTTAATTACAATAATAAAATAGATTTCAATGTTTCATTAATACTAAATTTAATTGTAGGTAATGAAAAATTACACAGTACAGAAAACTCAGAACATTTATAATTCCTATTATATGCTTCCTGTTTTTCAATTTATAATACAGGATATCAATGCAGACTATCTCCTAAATCATTTTAATTTTTGAACTTTCAAAGTGTTTATCAAAGCCCTGGCAACTAATCTAAGCACAGTTTACTCATTTTTCATTAGTAAAGTTTTATAATTAACATCTGTATACGAAGCACAAATTAATGTGTCTATTAAAATAGCCTCTCTAGTTAGTAGACATTTTTAGAATTCTATCATATGATTTTACTCCTCATTTAAATCCCAGATGATCTTCAAAGGCAAGTCTTTCATGTTCCTTTGGAATATTTTGTCAAATCTTTCATTTTGCTCCACTGTGAAGTGCTGTTTCCAGTCTCCAACGGTACCTAGACATAAGACACGAGGGGCCCCGGGTGAGTGAGTGGCACTATCAGGGCAGGAGCTTCTTCCCACCCACTCTAATCTCTGCCCGCCACGCCGAGTACCTGTTAGTTCTCCATGGGTTTGATCCTTCATGTTTCCTTATACAAAAATGAACTAAGAAACAAACTTAAAAACACTTGTAACGTTCACTCTCCTCAGCTAGTATGCTTTCACCAACCACTACCATTCAATTATAGCCTCTATTGAGATGATATAACAAGAGTAAAATAGATGTCTAGGTTAGAAATTTTTCATATATCTTACTGAATACCAGGCACCAAAGAAATACAAGTACCATGTCATTTCACTCATATGTGGAATTTAATGAACAAACTGAACTAACAAGCAAAATAGATTCCTAGAGAACAGACAGACAACTGTGGTATGGGGTGACTATTGGAAGTGTGGGGTGAAGAGAATAAGAAGAAAAACAAAACAGAAAGAACTTATGGACATGGACAACATTGTAGTGATTGTGCGAGGGAGAGAGATGGGTAGATGTGGAAGATGGGATAATGGGGATAAATGGGAATGGGGAAAGAATAAAATAAAGAGAAAATATACATCTAAAAATAAAATAAAAATGCCAGGCACCATATTTGGCAAACTATATCTATCATCTAATATAATTCTTAACACAACTCCACAATATCAGCATTTCTTCATTTTTAAAATTGAAAAAACTGAAGGGATTAAGATGTATAAACTGGTGCCGAAACCGGTTTGGCTCAGTGGATAGAGCTTCGGTCTGCGGACTGAAAGGTCCTGGGATCGATTCCGGTCAAGGGCATGTACATTGGTTGCGGGCACATACCCGGTAGGTGGTGTGCAGGAGGCAGCTGATCGATGTTTCTGTCTCATTGAAGTTTCTAGCTCTCTCTCTCTCTCCCTTCCTCTCTATAAAATATCAATAAAATATATATTTTTAAAAAGAAGTATAAACTGATAATTACAAAATAGTCATGGGATATAAAACACAGTATAGGGAATATGGTCAATAAGATTGTAATAACTCTGGATGGTGCCAGGTGGGTACTCTAATTATTGGAGGGATCACTTCATAAATTATATAAATATCTAACTGCTATGCTGCATAGCTGAAACTAATATAATCTTTAATTTTAACTATAATTTTAAAAATACATAAAAACTAAAGATAAAATAAATACAATTGAAAAGAATGACCAGCCAGCATAGCTCAGGGGTTGAGCATCAACCTATGGACCAGGAGGTCCCAGTCAGGTCACAGGTGAGCTGAATCCCCAGTTTGGGGCATGCAGGAGGCAACCAACCAATGATTCTCTCACATCATTGATGTTTCTGTCTCTCCCTCCATCTCCCTTCCTCTCTGAAATCAATAAAAACATACTTTAAAATAAAAAATAAAAAAATGAAACCCAAAGATTTTTCTAGTAATGAAATCAAGGTCACAGAGGGTGTTCAGAGCTATCATTGCTGCAGTTTTACTTGATGGAAGTTAGAAACTGACATTAAGCCAATTTTTTAATGAAGATTATTGGGCATCTTCCACTATCAAATCTTCCTATTTAAACATTATCATTGGCATTTGGAACAGTTAGCAAGCTATTTATGGGCATGAGAATTATTTTGTATTTTATCTAGTTAAGCAATGAGACTTAAAAGCTCAAATTAAATAGGACAAAAAAGAACACTTTTTTGAAAAATAGCAACATCAAGAGCAATTTCAAGAAAATCTTCATTAATTAAGAATAAATATCCATCATGAAAGTGCTAAATTATGGATAAGTTAGTGAATAAAATATGAATAAAAGAAGCACAGATTGTGTTCTGGAAAAACATACATTAAAAAAATCAAAATATCTTTAATTGAAATTAAGAAGTATCAGTGGGAAGATAAATTGACTCTTAATTCCTGGCATGTCATAGAAGCACAATAAAAATTAATTGCATGGTGTTATTGAGTACTTGAATTCATAGCATATTGGTTTCTTGAAGTATTAAACTACTTTTTACATGGAAAAAATCTGATAAATGAGGAAATAACTATTAACTCAATTTCCCATTCCCACAACATGTTACATGTTGGGTTTACTTCTAGAATGTTCTAGGCAAAATAAAGAACACCAATAATTGGAGCTGTTCTGGTCTCATTTATACATCACCTTAGGTAATACTTGCTAAACAATTTTAAAGAGTAGGGACATGGAGACTAAAAGGAAGGAATGTAATATTGATTAATCAGGTTCAAGTGTTAGACTATGTACTACAAATTTGTCTACTGTCCTGGGATACTTTTCAGGGCCATTTGCAGTTAAGATCTTTGATTCTCTCCAGGTCCCAATGACAGTACTTAGAAAGACTCTGTAAACCCCCTTAATTAGTGTAGGGACCAACCAATCACAGAACTCTCAACACTTTTGCTTCTAAAACCCCCTGAGTATCACCTTTGCGCAGAAAATGTCCCTCATCTGTTCTTTTCCCAATTTTACATTTTATAATATCTTCATAATTTGCTTTTGGATCAGACTTCATGTTCTGAAATGTAGCCTGCTTCACAATATCTTCCACATCCTCTTCACTCAGTTCCTTCTCAAGAAAACGGCTGATTTTAAGCACAGAACTTCTGAGATCCTGAAAGAATTGTGGGTATGAGAAACTATTCCGCTTACAAAGAATACATGAGTTACATCCCAACATCTTGATCACATTTTGGAAAACTGAAGGTGATTGAACTTACTGTAAGTCTAAAGTGTGACAAAGATATATTACTTTCCTATTACTTCTATGAAAATGAGTGCTCTGGTTGTCAGGTTTGTTAGAGCTTTCTACTGTTTGATTCTATAAGGACAGCTCACCTTCATTCACCATTCACTCATTCAACTAGCACTTTTAGGAATCTTGTGCTTCAGGAACTGTGGTGAGTGCTGGAGAAGTTAAGGGAACAATGATATGCTCCCTGTGCTTGTTAAGAGTTTACAATTTCATGAGAGAAAGAGTCAAGCAAGTAATGAAATGCAATGGCTACAAAAAAGCAAAGTCCAAGTTTGGTGGCTTCACTGGTTATTTCTACCAAACACAAATTAAAGAAGAATTAACACCAATCCTCAATCTCTTAAAAAAAAAAAACAAACAAACAAAAAACACACACAAAAAAAAAACAAAGAGGAGGAAACACTCACAAACTCATTCCATAAGACCAGCATTACCCTGATAGCAAAGCCAAATGGGAACACTACAGGAAAAGAAAACTAAAAACCAATTCAAAAATCCTCAACGAAGTACTAGCCATACAAAGTCAGTGATGTATTAAAAGGACTATCCACTATGAACAAGTGGGATTTACTCCTGGAATGCAAAGATGAACAGCCCTAGTTGGTTTGGCTCAGTGGATAGAGCCTCAGCCTACAGACTGAGGGGTCCAGGGTTTGATTCCAGTCATAGATATGTACCATGATTATAGGACCCTCCGCAACCCCGACCCTGGTATGGGCACATGTAGTAGATAACCAATCAATATTTCTCACATTAATATTTCTCTCTCTTTCTCTTTTTCTTTTTTAAAAAATATATTTTATTGATTTTTTACAGAGAGGAAGAGAGAGGGATAGAGAGTTGGAAACATCAATGAGAGAATCATTGATCAGCTGCCTCCTGCACACCCCACACTGGGGATGTGCCAGCAACCAAGGTGCATGCCTTTGACCGGAATTGAACCCGGGACCATTCCGTCCACAGACTGAGGCTCTATCCACTGAGCCAAACCGGTTTCAGCTCTTTCTTTTTTTCTGTCTTTTACTGTCCATAAAAGCCAATGGAAAAATGTCTTTGGGTGAGGATTAACAACTACAACAACAACAAAAGATCAGGAGCAAGGCAAGGATGCCAGTTCTCACCATTTATATTCAGCCTAATACTGGAAATCCTAGCCAGAGTAAATAGACAAGAAAAAGGCATCCAAATATAAAGAAAAATGTAAAATTATGTGTTCACATATGACATTATTATATACATAGAAAACACTAAATATCTACAAACACACACACACACACACACACACACACACACACACACACAATCCCCACATTGTTAGAACTATTAAAAAAAAAAAAACTCAGCAAAGTGGTAGGATACGAAACTAGCATCCCCAAATCATTTGCATTTATTTACACTAACAATGAACAGTGGTTTAGCAAACTGGACTCTAACTTGTTTGCCTATATTTACTAATTTCTCTTTTAAATCCATTAGAGGGGACATTCTAAAGATACTAATCCTATCATATTGCTATTCTTCTAATAACTGTTAAAGGGCTCATTATTGATTTTACGATGAAGAAATTATCATCACTAACAAAGTCTACAGACTTTGCAAGATCTGGCTCCAATACCTCTCTATCTTAATCTTTCATTACCTCCGCCTTGCTCTTTAACTTCTTCTTTGAAGATATCATGCACCTGAATTTGTCAGATCATTTGCACATTCTCTGTTCTTGGCTTAGATTTCTCTTTTAATTCTCTGCCAAATCCTGTCTATTAGCTTGAAGTTGTCATGTTACTTTTCCAGAAATATTTGCCTATTACCTAAACCAGATCAGTATATTTAATGTACTATCTTATCCTACCTGCACTTTTCCTTGATAATAGTTATCACAGGTTTGAAGTATTTACACCTAATTAGTGAATACTTGTCTTCCCTGTTAGACTACAAGTTCTATAAATAAAGGGTTCAATTGTCTTTGTCTGATGTTGTAGGGTCTGTCATATAACAGGCATTTTATAATTTTGAATTAATGAGCAAGATATGTAACAGTGAGTCAACATAATCAGAGATCACAAATTAGTGAACTTCAAATGTGTTTGGTTTGGTTACACAATGTATTAACGTATTTACATAGTTTTCATAGGACAACAACATGTAAATATTATGTGATTTCCATAAAAGCTACATTTCAAGATTCTCTTTAATAAAAACAACAACAACACACAAAGAACTTGCAGCTCTGGGTACATAATTACCTCTGACTAATTGGCCAAATCTTAGTGGCTTCTCGGCCCAGGGTTGCTTTTGTTTGTTGTTTGCTTTATTTGTTTAATATTCTTATTGATTTTTAGAGAGAAAGAGAGAGGAATAAAGAGGGAGAGAAACACAGTGCTTCCTACAAAGGATCAAGCCTGCAACCCGGGCCCTGCCTGGGAATAGAACCAGCAACCCTCCAGTGCACAGGAAGACACCTGACCAACTAGTCACACCGGCCAGGGCTGGCCCCAGCATTTCCAAGTGGCTTTGCTCTTTTTTCAATCACTGGTCTTGTGAGTTTGCCCTTCTTGACACAGATGGGGGCATAGAAAGGACCCATAAGAGTTGACTGTGTACAGTGAAAGGAGAGCCCTGAGGAAGCCAATAATTAAGGGATGGGCAGGCAATTAGAAATCCCTGAAAAAGCATGAGAAATAGGTAGGTCCCAAGGAAACCAGGAAAATGTGGTTCATTAAAAGCAAAATAAAAAAGGGGTTCAAAGAAATAATTTTTAAAAATAGCCTCTGCCTCTTACCTTTTTCATTTCCTCATACATCATGAACAGAATGCTGAAGTCCTGTCTGTGCTCATACCAGCCTCTGACGTGGTCAAACCAGCGGCTTCCTACCACTGGGGGAAAGCAGTCAGTGACCAGGGGAAGATGCTGCACTTACCACACAGCAAACAGTCTTTCTCCTCTGTTCTGGCATCCTCCGGAAGGAAAGGAAAGCCCCCCACTAGACACCTGTGTCACCTGGTGAAATGGTGCTTTGGGAAACAATCACCTGATTTCACTGGAACCTGCCTTTCCTATGTCTGTAGGGAAAGCAGCAGTGAAGAAACTAAGAAGCCCAATCCACTGATTGTGAAGATTTAGGGTGAGCTCCTTACTTTCTTACTTCTTCCACCCGAAAAAAGGTTCTTTATTTCTCTTTATATTATTTCTTTCAAGATCTCTGAATTAGCAACTTCAGAGATCTGTAAGACAGAACCTGAATCTAATCTTCTATATAAGTGGGAGCCCCAGTTCCACATTCCACAGGCCTCTGACATCAATCTAATCTCCTCAGTATTGAAATGAATATCCCACCGCTGCCATATAAGGTTCTGCCACACAATGCAGAACACAAACACTGCACCCACTTTGAATTGGTACACCATTGCGGATCTTTTATGCTCTGGTCAAACTTTTTCTCAAACAATATGCCTTTGCAACCATAACAGTCCCCAAAGTGGTGCTGGTGAGAACGGAAAAGCCATTGGGTGGCAAATTAGGTTAACAGAGTAGTAGCCACTGTGTGCATCCAGCTTCTATCATTACTCTTCTTCATTTCCTGCAAATGTGTTCCCCAACTTTCAGAATTTGGCTAGATGCAACATGGCCTCATGAACAAGTTGAATGCATAAATTCATAGTTACCATTTCCATCTAGAAACCTATTCATGAAGTGTTCCATATTATTTACAGCTTCAAATGTGACCAGCATATTTGAGAAATGAAAGTATGAAGTCATAACATCCTTGGGGTTTCTGTAGACGTAAACAATCTGCAGGGGGGATAGTAAAACAATTTGAACAATTCTTGATTGTCCTTACAGGTTGTTGTTATTTTTGTTGTTGTTTTTTCACACCAACATATGTTACTATATGAATTCATAATAATTTTTTTCATCCAGCCTACTAGTCATGGAAATTTTGGTTATACCCGTTTTTATTTTATTTTTTTGCTATTACAAAGACTGTTGAAGTAATCAACTTTGTACACATAATATTCCACATAAGCAAGCATATATGAATAATTTCTAAAAGTAAATTTAATTATTTGTAAGGTTGGTTAATATTACAAATTACTCTGCATGGAAACTATTTCAGTCCTAATCAGTTTGGATCAGTGGAAAGAGCACCAGACTACAGACCGAAGGGTCCAAGGTTCAATTATGGTAAAAGCCATATACCTTGGTGGCAGGCACATCCCCAGTAAGGGGTGTGTAGGAGGCAGCTGATCTGTGTTTCTAATTATACCTCTCCCTTTCTCTCTTAAAATATATATATATATATATATATATATATATATATATATATATATATACTGTCTCAATGTACCATCTGTAAGTGTTAAGTGACTTTTGATAAAAAGCCAAGTTAAAAAAGGAAAAAACCTACTTAACAGGTGATGTTGAAACAAATAATTATCCATGCTAATATATAAAAACCCTGGGTCGTAATGACCAATAACAACCAGAGACTGACCAATCAGAAGTCATTGCTGGCCTGCCCCCAAGCAAGCAGTAAGGTCAATGAGGCAGGCAGAGTGGTTAGGGGCAATGAGGTAGGCAGACCAGCAGTGAGGCTGATCAGGTAGGTAGTCGAGTGGCTAGGAGCAATCAGGTAGGCAGAAGGCTCCTCATGGGGTCTGGCCCTGTCCCCCAGCAAAGAAAGAGGGAGGCCCAGGCTAGCCAAGCCATTGCACCCCAGCCTGTCGACTGCAGAGGGAGGCCAGCGGTGGCAGGGGAGGAGGGCAGTGCTGCACAGATGACAAGCAGTGGCAGTGGCAGGGGTGGGGCCAGCTGCCTGTAGCCTGGGGGGAGAAAAGCTCTAATAGGCCCTGATATCAGGCCAGGCCTAGGGACCCTACCTGAGGGATCCCAATTATGAGAAGCTGCAGGTCAGGATTAGTAACCCCCCCCCCCCCCCCCCGCCCACGAAGTGCATGAATTTTCGTGCACCAGGACTCTAGTATAGTATAAAACTGGAATTTTACTTCATACTCAAACCACACCAAAAGAAATCATTTATATTTGGATTAAGGATTTAAATATGAAAGCAACATTTTACACCTTAAAAATAAAGAATATATTTCTGATCTCAGAGAAGAAAAAGATTTCCTAAACAGAAAAATTTATTTCTGTTAAAATAAAAATTGATCAATTAAATCATATTAAGTTTTTTAATATATTTATTTTTATTAATTTTTTACAGAGAGAAAGAGAGAGGGATAGAGAGTTTGAAACATTGATGAGGGAGAGTCATTGATCAATTGCCTCTTGCACCCCTCCTACTGGTGATATGCCCGCAACCAATGTACATGCCCTTGACCAGAATCAAACACAGGACCTTTCAGTCCACAGGCCAATGCTCTATCCACTGAGCCAAACCGTTTTCGGCTAAATTGTATTAAGTTTTGAAGAATGCTATTAATCAAAATATATAACATGAAGTTACAAAAAGCAACAAAGTATAAGAAAAGGAGCACATATAACCAATAATTTAATGGAATCCAGAATATGTATAAAACAAGTTATTAAGAAAAAGATAATGAAATTTAAATATTGATAAAAAATAATAATAATTTCTCAGATAAGATATAATTATGGCCAACAAACATATCAAAAAGTGCTTAATCTCATTATTGATTAGAAAATGCAAACTCAGATTAGTTTGAGATATCATTTTATAATTTACATATAAACTAAAAGGTTTGGCCATAGGCTGATTGGCTCAGTGAGTAGAGCATGGGACTGAGGACCAACGGGTCCCAGGTTCCATTCCGGTCAAGGGCACGTACCTAGGCTGCAAGCTCATCCTGGCCTGGACCCGGGAGGGTGCCCATGCAGGAGGCAACCAATCAATGCGTTTCTCTCACATCTATATTTCCCTCTGTCTTCCCTCTCTCGTCCACTCTCCCTAAAAATCAATGGAATATACCCTCAGGTGAGAATTCAATAAAAGACAACAGAATGTATATTGCGAGGTAATATATACATTTGCTGCAACTTACCTGTCCATCAATACACTAAACACTGCAGAGCCATACAATAAATTCTACTAAACCATTAAAAAGAATAGAATTTCATGTGCTATCATCAAAGAAATGTTGTTATATACTATATAATCACACTACAGGCAATGTGTGGGGTGACCCAATTTATGTATATACTTATAATTCCACTTATAATATATTTAAGGTGTCAAACAGTATCAAAGATTATAATTATTACATTTGAAAGACTGGATGAGTGGGGATACAGAGAAATATTTGAAGAAAGTATTTTTGTTTGTGCCAAAGGTCCATAAGTTCTTTATATGACTTACTTTAGCTTTTTTGCGCTTGAGACCTTGTGGTACTAAATAATACGGGAGGTGGGAAGAGAAGAGGCGAGGAGATGGTCTCTTGAGGAAGTCTCTTTTGAGAGGATTGTACTCGAAGTAGGGGACTCTATCAACTGTTGACAAATTTTCAGTTCTATTACGATGTCCCTCAAAATAAATCAAGCTTAGTATCTGCTGAGTCCAGATGGTTCCTGTAAAAATAAATAATTTCATTTTCAACATTGAATTAATTTTTTTATTAACAAAGCCAATAATTATGCCATTTATTGCTAAACTATTTGGAGCTTTTTCTTTCTTTTTCACCATTCTAAATATGCCAAGGAAATGTGCCCAATATTTTTTTCTCTAGGTATTTTATATTAAAATTAGTAAAGATAAAATTAGGTGTTCTAAGTTCCCTTTTTACTGAAAAAGAGTTGTGACAGTAATGATTAGTTCAATCCTCCAGCTCGGTTGTTCCCTGTAATTCATGTACGTTCTGTTCATGTGATGTTTTGCAGCTCTCTCTGTTCCTCTTTCCTTGGTCTTCCTTAAAGCTTTACATTTTGGAAATATAGACAGTTTAAGAGCTCAAGACCCATTTCAACTTTTCTTTTTAACATTGTATAGGTCTCCCAATACAGTGCTAAATGAAAGTACTGATAGGCATTCTTGTCTGATACTTGACTTTAAATGTTTCATGATTGCATTTGATGTCTGTGGTAGTTTTTGGTAGATTCTATTCATCACATTAAAGAAGTTCACTTTCTCCCTAGTTTGCTAATAGTCTCCCTTAGGAATGTACCCTGAATTTATTAAATGCTTGTTCTGCACATGTTGAGATGATAATTCAGGCTTTCTTCTGTACTATAGTAATGTGGCTGAACTGCATTAATATATTTTAAAACCACCTTGAAATAAAGCCACCTTGATCACAATGGTTTTGGTGTCCTTATTGTTGTTGTTGTTGTTGTTGTTGTTGTTGTTGTTTTTACATTGCTAGATTTGATTTGCTCATGTTTATTTGGTTTAGGATTTTTGCACCTATGTTCCTGAATATGTAATCAATATTCTAAAAGAATTTGAGGTGTCAATAATCTTGTAATCATTACTACTCAATTGAATAGACTTAATAGACACTGTAGGTTTGATAAAATTTATGGTGAATCCTGGAGAGTCACTCATCTCCCCTCTAAGATGGGTATGACCCCAGCATCTTGGCCTAAGGGCTGGTGTGTGGTGTGCCAAACACTAAGACTGGGTTAAGGGTAAAGGAAAAATTCTTATGGGCTGCCTTTTTTATTAACCTAAAACTAAGCAAAATGAGGCACCACCAATAGGTAAGGAGGGAAAATAAAAAACACCTGATATCAAATATGCCAACACTTTTTGCAGAGTTGAAAAACCCAGGGAAAGGCATTGTATTACTATTTTGGGGAAAGTAAACAGGGTCCTCAATTTCAAAGTCAGTGGTAAAAGGAAGGGACTGGAGCATTTTCATGAAAATCAGGAATGACTTTTTTGTATTGACTTTGACTCCAATGTATTTGGGGCACTATTAACCACTTTGTACATCATTGATTCAAGAACACCAATCACCCTGTGTTCTAAGAAGCACATATAAAAAATAAGCTTTTAAGGGAATTGTAAGATTTGAGGACAATTTACTTTAATGCAACTTATCAAAATCCTGCTGGATTTTTTAATATGTTTTCTTCCATTCTCAGAGAAAGCCAACAGTTCAGCATTGACCAAGTATCTGCTTTGGCTCAGTATTTGGTTTCTTCATTGGTGCCATAAAAAATGGAAATATATGGATTTTAAATGATCTTATACGTGAAAATTTTGAGATTTATTTAACTTTATTAAAAGTCTTAAATGGTGTTCTAAATGTAGGCTGGGCTACTGTTAATTTCTGGAAAAGGACTCATTAGTGCACATGGATTACCAAACCAGAGTGAAAACTGGTAACAGGGAGCCCTCTCCACAGACTTACCAGATTTTGGATATGTAATTAGGAAGACATCATCATCTCTAATTTCAAAATCAGCTATATTTTCTAGAAAGTCAGCATCAACTAAAGAAGATGCAAAATTATAGCCTTTATAGTTCAGCAAATATGTGTCTTTGTTGTCCATACTTACTCACCTACAAGTAAAAACAAATAAAATTCTTTTCAATATTTTAGTATTTTATAGTAACTACTAATAATTCCTGAGTGTTCAATATATGCCAAGAACCGTTTGAATGTCATGTGTCTCAACCCATGCCATACTAAACAGCATCCTATAAAATAAAACCCTAATATCCACATAGACTGAACTACAAAAGCACAGGTGGCTATGATGCGAACTGACCACCAGGGGGCAGGCGCTCAATGCAGGAGCTGCTCCCTGGGGGTCAGGGCACTCCCACTGGGAGAGCACTGCTCAGCAAAAAGTGGGCTCAAGGCTGGTAAGCCTCTCCTGCCTCCACTGCAGGTGGGCGGTATGGAGTGAGGGGTCCCAGATTGTGAGAGCCCCTGACTGCAAGAGGGATGTCTGCCTGCCAGCTTAGGCCTGATCCCCCTGGCAGGTGGACATTCCGGAAGGATCCGAGAATGGAAGAGGGTGCAGGCCAGGCTGAGGCACCACCTCTACCCAGTGCACGAATCCATGCACTGGGCCTCTGGTACATATATAACAATTTACTCTTAACAGCAACCAAAGGTTCCTAGAAGTTTTATCATTATTTTAAAGAGGAAGAATCTACAATACTAAAAAGTTAAACAGCTTTTCCTAAAACCCAGGAGGGAGGTATTATCATGATTCCAAACATAGAACCAAGGAAAGTCAGGAAAAGGAGGTGCAAGGTTGCCCACCTAGCAGACCTGGAAGGATTTGATGCCAGATTGTGTGACCACAGAGCCCATGCCTTTAATCACGTCACTAATACAGTATCTTCGTATTTCATATTCTTGTTATTATAGAAATAGGAAAACTTCAAAAATAATGTACTTTTTTTTCTGGAACAGAAATAATCTGTTGTCCCAGAAGAAGCTTCTGAGGCTTTGGGATCTGTCTGCCATTTCAAATAAATTGTGGAATTTGCTGTGTGAGTAACACAAACTGGTTTTACTTTGGAGGTGTCACCCTCATATACTTGCAAGATTTTATATGGCTTTTATTACAATTTCCAATTGAATTTTTATCAGAAATCCTAAATAAATCTAAAAAAGAAAGTCAAAATGTAAATAGGAAGCACACACACACACACACACACACACACACACACACACATTAATTTCAAAGAGGAACCGAAAGTAAGAGAGAGAGAAACATCAATGACAGAGAACCATTGATCAGCTGCCTTCTGCTCTCCCCCTTCTGGGAACTGAGCCCACTACCCAGGCATGTTCCCTGACCAGCAATCACACTGATCCCTGGGTCATAGGTTGACACTCACTGAGCCACTCAACTGGGTGAGAAATCTATTCTTGAATGTTAAATAGATGAGGAAATCCCAGAAGTTCTAATAACACTGGATGTAGAACCAACACATATGTTAGCTCTATACTTGTTCTAAAAATGCTGTGCACACCTAGAAAATGAATTTCTTAAAGTTGCAAACATGGCTTTGTCTAAATTGCATGTCAAAAAACAACATTTAATTCTTTTACAAACAATCTAAATCAATTGATAGAGGAAGGTCAGAGGTTAGAATTTTGCTGAGTAAGAGTAGAAACATCACTTGCCTTAGAATTACCTGGGTTTTGGTAAATGTTCATTTTGTAGGCCCTAAACAGAATGATAGGATTAGAGTTTCTGGAAATCCTTCAGAACAATTAAAAAAAAAAAGGAGAGGGGATGGGATGGGACCAAAATACTGTTTCAATGAATGTTTATCTCAACCTCCAGAGAAGGCTTTGTGGGATGCTATTCGATCTCCAATTAAAAGATCTTATTAAGGCCTTACTAAGTTACTAGAGTTTTCCTGACTCAAGGTGAAGTCCAGGCAACTTCAACTATTGAGAAGCGAGGACAGAGGAGACTGGCTGATAAATCACAAAGAATGTTTTCAAGAGATAGATGGAGTGCTGTTATGACTTTGCTATTATGATATTTTCCAGGAAAAAAAACCCATGCATAACTCAACCTCTGGAGTGTGGTGAGGAAGAATTTATACTGTATAACATGGACACACACACCAAAACCCGCCAATTACAGGAATTCTTGATTCATAGAAAAAAGGAATGAGTGTCAGACAGTCCACTAAAACATTCTAAAATCACTCTTTTTAACTACTTATTATATTTAGCATGTCTTGCCCAGTTTTAAGAAAGAACAAGCTGTTTTTTCATAGAACCAAGGAGGAAAGAGTGTGGATGCATTTTTATATAGGATCTCAGGACAAATTAATCATATATTGTTTGTATCTCCTTAATAAATATGAGAGAAAGTACTTTTATAAAGAAAAAAAATGCCATGTGTTTTCCCTATTCTTGCCTTGAACACAAAGGAAAAGAAAGAAAAACAGAAACTTGAGGAGAAAGAAATAAAGTCACCGTATGCTGAAGAGAGGGTAAGACTTTCAAGAGACTCTATGTCTACGTTTTCAATACTCACTGTTACAAGTCAATTGATGAAGCAAAATCCACCTCTGAGATACCTGCATGGAGGACAGGAAAGATGTGCTGCTGAGAAATAAATACTCTCTACAAGTGTGTTTTGGCCAATGAGTAGTGCTCTAGGGAGTCAACAAGTAGCTCAATTTGAATAAGTAAATTAGGTAATACTTTACTGATATTAGGTAATAGACATGTGATTAGTCCAGACAAAGCTGGTGGAGATAAAGAGGAGAGCCGCATGTAACCAGTTGTCATACTTACTTAAATTGGAAACTATAAAACAACAGGTATCTGAAAGCTATAGCAGCATCTTCCTTGGGCATGAAGGATGGCTCCTCAAATCGTGTAGACCCATCTCAGAAGGCTGGTGTTCCTTTCCCAGGTTTTTACTCCAAACAACCTACCTGAAACCATCCATGGCTATCGGAGGTTCAAACAACTTTATGAAGTCGCAGTGTATTTAAATTCATTTTCTAAAACATCCAGGGTTGTCCTTCCTAAATGATGGCCTTTCATTCCTATATTATATTGCATTTTTAGTACACATTATACAAGGTGAAACCTATCTCTTCTGCATCTATGCTCATAATAGGGGAATATGCAAATTGTCTGGGATGCTATAAAGACCAACAGCAGGCTGCCTGGGGCGACAAGGCCAGCTGGGCAGTTAGGGACAATCATACTGTGAATCGGGCCTAAATTGGCAGTCAGACATCCCCCAACAGGTCCCAGATGGGAGAGAATACAGGCTGGCCTTAAGGGACTCCCGCCTACTCTGCCAGTGCACCAATTTCGTGCACTGGGCCTCTAGTTCTACAATAATTGAACTATGTCTCACACCTGCCCTGATGTCTCCCTAGAACCTTTCTCCCATTTGTCAGTCATCTGTTACCTCCATTAACTATTCTTTGATAATAATTCTCAGGTTTCTACTAGCAATAGAATTTGATTCTAGGGGAGGTTGTTAATCCTTTCAATGAACAATCGAAATATCCTAACTGGGAAACAATAAGGTTTAAGCTGAAGAGAATTTAAGCTTATAAAAGGTTGAGCCTTCTTTTGTTTCCCACAATGTTCATAATTTAAGACAATAATCATATTTGTGAGGGTGGCATTGCCTAAAAAGTACAAATCTAAGGGAGTAGATTACTTATTAAAATGAATAGCTCAGCCAAGAACCTCTGATATTATAACCCAAATTAAAAAAAAAAAAATATATATATATATATATATATATATATATATATATATATATATTTTATAGATTTTTCACAGAGAGGAAGGGAGAGGGACAGAGAGCCAGAAACATCGACGATGAGAGAAACATCGATCAGCTGCCTCCTGCACACCCCCCACTGGTATGTGCCCGCAACCAATGCACATGCCCCTGACCCTAATTGAACCTGGGACCCTTCAGTCCACAGACCGACACTCCATCCACTGAGCCAAACCGGCTTCGGCCCAAATTTTTATTGAACTAAATGGTTTAGGGGCCTTTTGCAATGTTTTTCCTGTTGTCCCTCAGTAGGCCAGTTGGCAGTAACTCTAAGGGAAAGAGATAGATAGTATTAAATCTGTGACCCAAGGAATTGTTTTAGCTTTGTCATTTCCATACCAAACAATGATATGGTACATGCAACTATTAATAATATTTCTAACCTTTTTGTTTCCATGGAATCTTCCACTGCTTGGTAAAATCTTGTTTTCTAAGATTTTGGAGGTTGTGTTCTATTCCAATAGATGGTCTGTCCAAACTACTAACTAAAGACAAAATAGAAAAAAGATTTGAAAAAACCCTGTATAACTGTGACACAATAAATTCTTCTTCTTCCTCAACCCACATAATCAATTCATCTTATCTTTTTATATATTTTAAGAACATGAAGAATTGAGGTAATTAGGAGCATATCACTTTAAATCATATAAAATTATATCATACTAGCCGACACTGGTTAGGCTCAGTGGGAAAGCGTTGGTCTGCGGATTAAAAGGTCCCAGGTTCGATTCTGGTCAAGGGCATGTACACTGGTTGTGGGCATATCCCCGGTGGGGGGTGTGCAGGAGGTGAATGGTTGATGTTTCTCTCTCATCGACATTTCTAGCTCTCTATCTCTCTCCCTTCCTCTCTGTAAAATATCAATGAAATATATATATTTTTAAAATATTATATCAAACTAGAGGCCTGGTACACGAAATTTGTGCACGGTTAAGTTCCCTAGGCCAGGCCAGTGACCTGGGCCAATGGGGGTCTTCAGGCTGCCTGCCCCGGACTCCCTTCCCCAGCTCCCCGCTGCAGGCTGGGGCTTTCCTTTGTTCCACACCACACCCTGGTGCCCAGCGCAGGTCATAGGAAGCAATTGACCTCCAGGTGTGGTCTCCCAGACTAACTCCTGGTCTCCCAGTCCAACTCCTGAGGGGACACTTTGCATATTAGGCATTTACATATATGGATTATATGTCCTAGCTCTGCCTGCTGAGAGACATAAAAGCCAACAGTAAACAGGCAAATGAGCACTCCTAAAGCCAAGATCTTGATTACTAAAAACCTTTCTCTATTTCTAAATATCAGAAGAAAAGGCAGATTGCAGATGGGCCTGGAACATCTTTTTATACCACAAAATAAAGAAATACGCAGAGAACGATGGAGATACATAAAAAATACATCAGAGCCAGCTTAGCCTTATTGCTCCTGACTATTTCAGGGATAATTTGAATAGTAAAGTATGTAAAATAGTATGGATTATCACCTCTTTTTCTATATACTTCAGCAGTACCTCTGTCTACTCACTTTGTCTGCCTCACAGACAATTTGTTTGATTCTTCCTTCATTCAGATACCAGCAGACTTAACATCCATCACTTGGAGTCATGGACTCTCCAGTCTTGGCCAGTCAAGGAGTTAACTGCGGGGGCCTGATGCGGCGGGGATCTCCCTTTTCTGCGTTCCGCATGGAAAGAGAGATGAAGGAACCAGTTCTAAGTGGAGGTGGCCATGGATTAAGAAATAATAGAAATAAAGAGAGAAGACATAGAGATAGATTTTAAGCTGGGAGCTGGGAGCTGGGAGGGCTGCCATCCTGTCTGCTGGAGAGGCAGGAAGACAAAGGCAGTCCCTCCCAGGGCATTTATTTCAAACCCTCAATACCAGAAGTAACATCAACATATTTCCATTCTTAAGTAGTCCCTAGCATGCCTGGATTTACATATCTAGTCCAGGCCTTGCTGACACCTGGCCTGATATGAAGGCCAAGCTGACAACATGTCCCCCATCTTGAGGAAACATCCTCAAGGCATCGCTCTGCCTACACCCTGAGTTCAGCTGATAAGTAAAGAAAATTGACCATGTGCCTTCCCAGGTGGCCCTGTACAATTAACTGTTAATAAACCTTGATTTTTCCACCTTTCCTAAGATGCTGAGAATGAGAGAGAGATCAGGGGGGAAGGGAAGCTCATAGGTCATCACTATTTAACATGTGAGTTCAGAAGGAAATGAAAAACATGTCATTGGACAGGTCCTAGGTGTCTGTTGACAAAAAAATTACTCAGGCAATGTGATATGTGAAGGATATCATTCAGCCACACCTAAAAAGAAAGAAAGAAAGAAAGAAAGAAAGTAAGAAAGAAAGAAAGAAAGAAAGAAAGAAAGAAAGAAAGAAAGAAAGAGAAAGAAAGAAAGAAAGAAAGAAAGAAAGAAAGAAAGAAAGAAAGAAAGAAAGAAAGAAAGAAATAGAAAGAAAGGAAAGAAAAAGAAAATCTCGGCATTTTCAACATGGATGAACCTGTTGGGTATTATGCTAAATGAAATAAGCCAGACAGGAAGACGAATAGTGTATGGTATCACACGTGTATAAACATTTATTTATTTACTAGAGACCCGGTGCATGAAATCCTGTACTGGACGGGGGAGGGAGGGAGGTTCCTCACCTCAGCCTGCCCCCTCTCACAGTCTGGGAGCCTGTGGAGAGTGGGCCTAAACTTCAGTCTGGCCTCCATCTGCATCAGGTGACGGGGTTGATCAGAGGAAGTCACCACCCCATCACCCTGCTGCTGCTGCCACTGCTGGCTGCCACAGCCACCAGTGTTTTCATCATGAAAAAATGACAACTTTCTTTGGGCATTTTCAAATGTGTCTTTCATAGGATATGACATTTCTTTTTGTATCGTCACCTGAGGATATTTTTCCATTGAGTTTTAAAGAGCATGGAAGAGAGAGGGAAGACAGAGAGAAACATCAATGTGAGAGAGACATTTTGATTGGTTGCCTCCTGCATGTGCTCTGACTTTGGCCCCGGCCAGGTACATGCAACCTAGGTACATGCCCTTGACTAGATTCAAACCCAGACCCTGCAGTCCACAGGCCAAAGCTCTATCCACTGAGCCAAACCCACTAGGCCAGGATATGACATTTCTTAGCACCTTCAGCAGTGGGCCTTCATTTTTTCCTCTAGGAGTGAGGTGGAAAAACCCCAGATCACCTTATTGGATTCTAATGACCTGAGTTACCAAGAACACTATAGGTAGGGTACCAGGATCTTACCAGTGAGCGGTCAGGAAAGGTGTTTCTTCTGAAGCTTATGGACAGAGATGAAACTGCTAATGCATGGTGGCTGGCAGGTCCCCCTGTCTGTCTTCACTTGAGGCCTGCTCAAGCCGCTGTGGCATCTGTGCTTTACTCACCTCACACGAAGTCCCCTGCTGCCCACCTGCATGCTCAGCCTGCATGCTGAGCAGTCATGATGTTATGGTCATCCATGAATAATTTGCATAATACCTCTCTCTCTCTCTCTCTCTCTCTCTCTCTCTCTATATATATATATATATATATATATATATATATATATACACACATAGATAGATATAGATATAGATATAGATATAGATATAGATATAGATATAGATATAGATATAGATATAGATATAGATATTACATAAGTGTCCTTATCCCCAATCAAAAAAAAAAAAAAAGAATTGGGAGTTGGGAAAAATGGAGAGATATTGTTCAATGGGTACAAACTTTCAGTTATATGATGGAACTGCTCACCTGCCTATCTTACTAATTGCCCCTAACTGCCTACCCTATAGGCCTGGTCCCCCTAACTTCCCTTCCATGCAGGCCTGGTCACACCTTATTGCCCTCCCCTCCTGGCCTGATTGCCCAAAACTTCCCTTCCTTGCAGGCCTGGTTCCTCCCAACTGCCCTGCCCTGCTTACCATCATGTGGCAGCCATCTTGTGTCCACATGGGGGCAGCCATCTTGTGTGTTGGAGTGATGGTCAATCTGCATATTACTCTTTTATTAGCTTATTAGATAGGATGGTTTGTTGTTCACGATGTCATTTTTTTTCAGGGATTATTTACTAAAAGATTGTTGTTTCAGAATGTCATCTAAAATACTAAAATCATAATATGTTAATTAGACTGAATGACCTTCCTGACAACCACACTATGACACCCACTGGCAGCAGGCCAGCCAAGGCAGGTGTGATGCAATTAGGTGGGGGCCTGGCCATTGCCCCATGATCGCCCCACAGAAGGAGATCCTGGCCACTGGCTGGTGGGGCAATCAATTTGGGGCCTCCAAGATTATCTAAAAGAGGGACCCCCACATACCTTTGGGCTGGGGCAGGTGGGTGGGGCCTCTCTCTGTGAGGGACCCCGGGTGCCAGAGGGAAGTGGGGCTGACAGCCAGGGGAAGGAAGACCTACTCTTACACGAATTTCCTACATTGGGCCTTCCTTACAGGAAGGGAAAGGTTTTTATCAACTGCATTTTAAATCTATAACTATGCCACTTTTCAAATTTTGTTCTATTGGACAGCCATCACTTTACTTTGGTGCACTTAAGTCTTTAGAGAAACCCATAAAAAGAACTCTGACTTACTCCAAATTGCAGGCTTCTAAGCACGTCATATCTTCGAATTGGATAAAGGCTTGTACAACTTCAGGGAATTGTTAACTGGAGATAATATAAAAAGATATACTGTATAGAGAAGGTGGTACTTCCATGCTAGCACACCTAAATCAAATATACAGGTGAACCCTGATCTTAAAGAGGGGAAATTTACAAACCTCTTCCTCCAGTGTTCACAGAGTAACTGAAATGTTTCCTCACCATTAATAAGAACTAAGACGGTGTGCCTTTTACCACAACTGTTCCCTGCAAAGTCAACTAGCATGTCCCTCTCCCGGGCATTTTTCTAGGAAGCAACCGAGTTAGTTGCCCTGCTTGAGAGAAGGTAACATCTCTGAGGTGGCACTTTTAATGTTTGGAAATAAAACAGCAGAAATTAAGGTGCAGTAAAAAATAAAGAATTATGCCAGTAAGCAGAAGGTTTAAAGTACTAAACTTGGCTAGAAATAGATTCCATCCTTGCCCAGAAATCAGAGAATAAATCCCATAATGACAAGGGCATACGAGGGGTGGGACTGGAGCTGTTTTACTCTCTCCTGATCCCTGGATACTGGCCAAACCTGGCTCCCAGGTACTGTGTAAACCTTCTTAGGTCCACATCCTGGAGCAAAGCCTTTCGGAATTAAGTTCAGTAGGTTCTTCACCATCCAGTTCAGTGGGTACTTCAAACACACTCTCGAGTGCCTCAGGCCCTTTTAATCACAGACACGGAGCCTGAGAGCAGACTCAGGGTATGCACGCCTCCCCCACAGGGTAGGGAGACCAGAGGTGGCTTCTGTGTGAGCTCGGGTCGTCACAGTGGTGGTAAGTGTGGTTAGTACACCTGGCAGCCTTATTTGCGACCATACGTGGGCACGGTAACCCTCACGCCTAGTGTGAGAGTGGGGACGCCCTCCAGCCTTGGCAGGTGATGGGACGCCCCACTGCCAAGGATAGTCACAGTGGACACAGGGTGAAGGACAAGGGAAAAGGAGACATCCTTGTCCATTTTTTTTTCCCTTTCAGGTGGGAAGTGTGTCACCCATACTACGTAAAAACATTCCCTCAAAAATTGGAATAATTCTGACCCACAAACTAACAAATATATATATACCGTATTTGCCGGCGTATAAGACGACTTTTTGGCCCTGAAAAATATGCCTCCAAGTGGGGGGTAGTCTTATACGGCGAGTATATAAAAAACTCTGTATTTTGAGTGGAAATGTTAGGGGGTCGTCTTATACGCTCAGTCGTCTTATATGCAGGCAAATACGGTATTTTTCAGGGCCAAAAAATCGTCTTATACGCCGGCAAATACGGTATATCGCCTGATTTTTTTCTGAACTTGGGTTTGGACCCAATACCAACTTGCCAATGGGGAGAGTCGCTCTCAGAGGGAAGCCTCAACTATAACCCCGTGCTACCATTAGATCTTTTCTGCAGGAAGGAAGAAAAATGGTTAGAAGTCCCATATGCCAGACTTCCTTTACTCCAGAGGACAAGCCAAAGACAGGCAGGAACTGTAAAATTAATCCCTTGCTCCTGGCAATAACAACTCAATATCCACCAGAGGAAGAGGTGGAGGCCACATCCCTGCCCAGGGCTGAGCTGACCTTAACCTGCCTAAGACAGATAAAGGATCTGGTCATACTTTACCCCATATCCTCTTCTCAATCCAGGACATAAGGCAAATTAAAAGTAATTTATTTATTTTTATTATTTTTTAAAATATATTGTATTTATTTCTTTTCAGAGAGGAAGAGAGAGGGATAGAGAGTTAGAAACATCAATGAGAGAGAATCATCCATCAGCTGCCTCCTGCACACCCCCTACTGGGGATGTGCCCCCAACCAAGGTAATGCCCTTGACCTGAAACAAACCCGGGACCTTTCAGTCCTCAGGCTGACGCTCTATCCAATAAGCCAAACCGGTTTCAGCTAAAAGTAATTTAGAAAAGTTCTCATAAGACAGTGACAAATATATTGAGGTCTTCCATATCCTCATTCAAGTTTTTGATCTCTCATAGAGAGACACCATACTTATAGTAAGCCTGACCTGAGGTTTTTCACTTTCCCTTTCTTAAGCTTTCACTGAGGTATGCTGGGAAGGGGTACCACCTTCTACTTTACATTTTTGTAATTGTTTCTAATTAATAATTCCCTGAAGTTCTACGAACCCTCTTTTCATTCAAAGTTACGACCTGGTTAGCAGCCTACAGTTCAGAGGGAATCAATGGCTATCTAATATGACAAAATTCTAAAGTGGTGTGATATGGGTTTGCTGAAAATGCAGTTGATAACAATTTTTTCTTTCCTATAGGATATGACATTCTGAGATAGCAACCTTTTAGTAAGAGAAACAATCCTATATAATGAAGAGCTAATATGCTGATTACACCGAACAGCAGAACGACCATGCGACCCAGACGACCTTCCAGACGAAGCCAGGGGCTGAGAGGGCCAAGCCCCTTGCACACTTTCCCTGCATTGGGCCTCTCGTTTGTATATAAAGAGTAACATGTGGCACATGGCTTATTGCAGGCAGTGTATTCAACATTGAAAACAATTTACAAATCCCAATAGATGAAATGCAAAACACTCAGAGTGTCGCTGGCAGACGCAGAGAATCATGACACTTGCCCTACATCCCTCACTGAAAGTTTCCCATTTGAACTTGGCTCTGAACCTGAGTAAGTCAAACATGTCAAACTCGAGGCTGACAAAGCATGTGGCCCACCAGCCGTGAGTTTGACGTGCTTGCTGTTGCTACCAATGGAGAAAGGTACAGGTAAAGACTAACTAGTCCACATTAATGATTAACCAATTAGCAGTGCTCTCAGAATCAATAATTCAACCAAGAGGAGGGGTGCTGCTGAGTCTGACATAATGACCTCACAATACACTGGTTGACCACAAATAATGGATGATAAATGGTTCAAAGATACTCAAGGCTGCCGGGTATGGTTCAAAGTCCTTGCTTTGGAATAACTCCAGAAAACATAGATGTTCCTGCTTACTGTCCCACTCATGACTCTCTTATGGCTACGGGTCATCAGTACAATGAAATGAGTTGTTTTTACTTCAATAGCACTAGTCTTGGGGCCTTTAGATTTTTGTGTTTTTTCTTATGAAATGGAATTGAGAAAAAATGTAGTGTGAAGAACTGAGAAGATGAGCAGAAAAGGCCATATCTGTAAATAGTAAATGGATTAACTTGGAAGGATTGGGTGTTTTCCCAAATTCTACAATATTCTTGACACAAATGTAATACTCATTTAACTGCCAATCACCATGTATCAGCCAGTATAACCCTCATTGGGCAAATGTTGGAAAGGCCTTTATGCCACTATATCACCGAGGTAGTGGTAGGCTCTGGGGTTTGCTCTTGAGATACCCCTGTGTGGCATCTTTGTCACAGGCACACAATCTACCCAGTCAGTTTACCTTCTAAACAGAATGACCGCAAAAGATGAATATCCTACAGCCTGTTCAAATGCCCTCTCTATTCACTTGGCTTGTTGACCTTAACTGCTGCTTGTCTTCCGCGGCAGATTCTTGAATAACAAGTATTTATTGTCATATCCTAAGATACATAATGACTCTTTTGCCTGTGTTGACATGACAGGAGACACACTATCTGATTTGGGACACAACTCAATTCTTCCTAACACAGGTTCCCTCGCCCCTGTTCTGCAGGCACTACCCCAGGCAAAGTCAGCTTGTATTTCTCACTTAGACCTGCAGTTAGTAGCTTGGAGTTTATAGTTTCATGTTTTCTATTGTCACTTTTCACTGAGTAAACATTTAAACCAAAAGAAGAATTCAATCTCTTTAATTGGAGAAATGTTTGCTGCTGAGAAAATAAGGGTTCAATGTGACAGAAATATGACCTTGCAAGTATTCAGACTGCCTTTTTCTCACAATGATTTATAAATGTAAAATAAATAAATAGCCCATTTAGTGAAGACACAATGATTATAAAGAATGATTTGGAGAAACAAAGATGGCAGCATAGGGTAGACACCAGAATGCAGCCTACCACAACAATTTTTAATAGAACTGGAAAACAGGGGAAACATTGCCCTGAAGCACCGGAGGGCTGGCTGAGACGATGCTCTACCATCTGGGACAGAGAGAAAAGGCACACTGAGCCTCAGAAACTGTGAAGGTGCAGAGAACTGTGTGCTTGAAAAGGCAGCCCCAGAGTTTGCTGCTGGATTGCTCATGGCACGCAGAGAGGGCAGGCTGAGTTTGCTACTGGCCCACTCCCGGCGCACCAAGAGAGAGGCCGAGTTGGCTGCTGGCCTACTCCAGGTGCTCGGAGAGGGTGACCTAGGTCGCTGCTGGCTTACTCCAGGCGCACAAAGAGGACGGACAGCTAACGCGCAGCTGGCTTTCTTGTTCGAGAGGAAAACAGAATCACCCTATTGCTCTGATAGACTGCCCCAGTCAGGGAGAGGCCGGACTTTCAGGCAGCAGGCAGAGATCTCTCAGAGGTGTGTGAAGCCAGTGGCCAATACTGTGGGACTCAGGGAGGGGCTGATGGGAAACCAATGCTTCTCTGCACAACCCCGAGACTCCGCCCCATCCAAGCTGAGCACAGAAGCTTTCCCGGAGGCTGGCTTTCTCTAAGGAGGACTGACCAGAATCCAAAGCTTGTCTGCACCTTTACCAAAGAGGTGTGAGCACCTGCAACCAATCTTGCGGGACTCACTGTGAATAGGACTTCCCTAAGGTGAGACTGACAGGGAACCAAAGCTTGTCTGCACCACCCTGGGACTCTGCCCCATCCAAGTGGAGTACAGAAGCTCTTCTAGCTGAGACACTGCTGATCCTCACAGCCAATTGGCTTGGAGATCAATACTTCCCAGTGATAGCAACAATAAGCAAGGCTTAACAACAAGACTGCACACACAGCCCACAAAGGGCTACACCAAGACTGTCCACCTCGGGTAACTGGGAAGGCTGTGCTACTGGGCTCTACCGGAACACATGGCACACAAAACTATTCCATCAAATCAGGAAAACAACTAAAATGCAGAGAAGAGGCAGGATACAAAGGAAGGAGATGGAGGAAAAGAAAAGAATGGACATTGAGTTCAAAACTACAGTTATAAGGCTTTTCAAAAATATCCTAAAAAACGGCCGATAAAATAAATGAGACCTATGAGGATATGAAAAGGGATCAACTAGAAATAAAGAAAACATTTTCTGAAATAAAAAAATATTACACAGAGTTCTAAAAACAGACTAGAAGATCACAAGAATCAAGACAAAGATTTAGAACACAAAGAGCCAGAAGACACTCCTTCACAGAATCAAGAAGATAAGAGAATCCAGAAAGTTGAAGATAGTGTAAGAAATCTCTGGGACAATTTCAAGTGAACCAACATCAGAATTATGGGCTCCCAGAAGAAGAGAGCAAGATACCAAAAGCATATTTGAAGAAATAGTGGCATAAAACTTCCCCCACCTGGGGAAAGAAATAGACTTACAAGTCCAGGAAGCACACAGAACCCCAAATTAAAGGAATCCAAAGAGGACCACAGCAAGACACATCATAATTAAAATTCCAAGAGGAAAAGACAAAGAGAGAATGGTAAAAGCAGCAAGAGAAAAGCAGGTAGTTACCTATAAAGGAGCACCCATACGACTGTCAGCTGATTTCTCAACAGAAACCATGCAGGCCAGACGGGAATGGCAAGAAATATTCAAGGTGATGAATAGCAAGAACCTACAGCCAAAAATACCCTACTCAGCAAAGCTATCACTCAGAATCAAAGGCCAGATAAAGAGCTTCATAAATAAAAAAAAGCTAAAGGAGTTCATCACCGCCAAACCACAATTATATGAATTGCTGAAGGGGGTTCTTTAGGAAGAGGAAGAAGATAAAGATAAAAATTATGAACAACAAATACGTAACTACCAACAAGTGAAACTAAAAACCAAAGGAATTAAAAAATCTGATGAACAATATTAACTGGTGAATATAATAGAATTAGAGGTATGGAAGGGGAGTAGACTGATGATTCTCAGGGAAAAGGGGAGTGGGGGTGCAGGAAGAGACTGAACAAAAACTGTGCACCCATAGATGAGGACAATGGGGGGTGGGGAAAGGGCAGAGGGTGTGGTGGGAACCTGGTGGAGGGGAGCAACTGAGAGGGTGAGAAGAGGAAAACATTTGTAATAATCTGAACAACAAAGATTTATTAAAAAAAAAAAAAAAAAGAAAGAATGATGTGAGGCTCTAGCCTGTTTTGCTCAGTGGGTAGAGTATAGGCCTAAGGACTGAAGGGTTGCGGGTTCAAACCCGGTCACCGGCATGTACCTCAGGTGCAGGCTTCTCCCTGGCCTGAGCCCTGGTCACAGCGCATGCAGGCAGCAACCAATTGATGTGTTTCTCTCACATTGACATTTCTCTTTCTTCCCTTTCCCTCTCTTTTCAACTCACCTTAAAAATCAATAGAAAAATATCCTCAGGTGAAGATTAAAAAAATAATAATGTGTGTCAATAATGAAAATATAAATACCTTGAGGGAAGTAAATGGAAACTTATGTTTGTTAAACTTTTAAATTTTATGTCAACTGTAAACAGAGAAAAGGTAGAAAATTTATCAACTTCTGATACTTAGGCGCATTAATATTAGTCCTATTATTGACTGACCACTGAGCTATGGTGGCTCAGACTTAAATATAAAACCTTTTTTTAAAATAAATAAAAAAGCCACAAAACATAGTGGAGACACCAAAGACTCCATATATCTGGGAAAATAGACTTTTCCATTAAATTAATCCTAAGAACTCACTATAACAAACAATGAAACACAACAAAGCAAAGCAGGAGAAACAGGGAAGTGTGAGAAACCAAAAAACAGAGGAGGTACCAGAAACTGTCTCTGGATAAACTCAGACCCTGTTTCTTGGCATTTGGCACATTTTGTTGAAACCTGGATATTGGAACTTGTCTAGATTCTGTTCTGCAAGAGATAGCGTATTTCTCCTTTTTCCACAAGTCTTTGAAAATATGTTCAGTTTTTCTGTTCTCTTTTATTTATTCTTTTGTCTTCTTTTCTTAAGATTGCATTATCTGGATTAAGTTACCTTTACATTCCCTAATGATTTCTTCTGCCATATCAAATTCTCTATGGAGACCTTCCAATGTATTTTCAATAGGTACTGGGTCCGTTTTTATTAACTGTTTTTCCCTGCATATGTCACACTTTCTTGTTTAACGGTGAGAAGACTTAAGATATACTTTCTTAGCAAATTTCAAGTATACAATACAGTATTAGCTATGGTAACATATCTGGGAAAATAGACTTTCCCAGATAAATCATCAGAACTTCTCATTGTATAACTGAAAGTTTGTACCCCTTGACCAACATCTCCCCATTTTCTCCACCTCCCAGCCCCTCAGAAACCACCACTTCATTCTTTATTTTAATGATTTTGAGTTTTACAGTTGGGATTTGGGGGTAAGACCTTCTCCCAACACACACACATACCTCTGAAACATCCATGTAGATTCCTTCAGAGTAGAATTTTTAAATATATTTTATTGATATTTTACAGAGAGGAAGGGAGAGAGATAGAGAGCTAGAAACGTCGATGAGAGTGAAATATCAACCAGCTGCCTCTTGCACACCCCCTACCGGGGATGTGCCCGCAACCAATGTCCATGCCCTTGACCGGAATCGAACCTGGGACCATTCATTCCACAGATCGACGCTTTATCCACTGAGCCAAACCGGTTTCTGCCAGAGTAGAATTTTTATCGTGTAGCAACATGATATCCTACACATTAGAGATCTTATCCTATTTACCAGACCTTTGGCAAAACATTTCTCATTTGTCATAGACTTGAATCAACCAGTTAGCTAAAATACGACCTAATGGGCTGACTCTCTGATGGAACCAAAACCAAATCTCTTGTTTTAAAACAGAAAAAAAAATCTAAGGGAAGACAAGGTCAAAACAGATGAGTTACAAAACAGCGATGATCAAAGCAAGTCCCCAAAAGAGAGGAAAACAAGCAAAGAACAAGTGTAACCAAAGTTTCATTTCAGATGGGTGAGGGCTCTCAGAGAGCACTGAGAACAGACAGACCAGAGCTCTCAGACAGCAGCTGATGCCCTCCCCGGGAGGAGCTGGGATTAAAGTCATAGAGTCTTATCCCCTGCCAAAACGTGACCTCAGATGGCTCATTGCTGAGTCCTAGATGGCTAAAAAGACCAGACAGCGATGATAGAGGACCCCTCCTGTGCACCCCAGTCTGACTTCCTGTCCACAGAGTCCACAGACTCCACAGAGACCTGTTTCCTTCCACAGCTAAGTGTTCCAGGCCCCTGGTGCCTTCAGAGGGAGAGCAGGGAGAGCCCTGAGATAAAGAACTTTAACTGCTGCTGGGAAATCCCTGTAGTCCCTGTCACGGGGTCAGCCTGCCACAAGCCGCTGGGACCCTCAGCCCAGGCCCTCGGGCCTCCAGGGGTCCACATAGTCCCAGAAGAGTGGCAGTAAATTGTAACTGAAAATCCTGATCCTGCTGCCTGCCACAGCAAAAACCAAACTCTGACACTGAAGTCCTGGTATCTTTGGAAACATCTAGAAAGTCTGGATCAACACCAAAACAACAAGAAACCCCACAACTAGCTGACACCAAGAGTAAACAAAGGCAGGCGTCTTTTGTTGAGGGAAGGCAAAATTGGAGGCGGTGGCCAGGATGGGAGGTAAGTTTTTCTGTGTTTTGTTTTATTTTGCCCTCTTTGTCTCTGGAGCTGGGCTCAGCTGCGGAACATTAGTGGCAGCTAAATATGCAATAGAGTATTTAACCACCAGATGGCACTTGTGAGTATATATTTTCAAGACAATTTACTGAATTTGGTTGATAAGATGGCAATAGGGTAAGGTGACCAGATTTTAACAGTGGTAAAGTGGGACACCATTGACCGTGTGTGTGTGTGTGTGTGTGTGTGTGTGTGTGTGTGTGTTGGGGGGTGGGGGTTCTTGATTAAAAATTTGATCTATATGGAGCAACAAAAACTTTCATAGAATGCAAAATAGTATTGTAATACATTTTTAAAATTTCAACATCAGTATAATTTACAAATATAATAAATTAAAAAATTATGTATATTATTATTTTATTCTTTGGCATATTTCTCATTTGAGTGAATTTTTTTTTAGTAAATTGCTGTCATTGTTTAAAAGGTCATGAAATGCTGAAACCGGTTTGGCTCAGTGGCAGAGCAGCGGTCTGCGGACTGAAGGGTCCCAGGTTCGATTCCGGTCAAGGGCATGTACATTGGTTGCGGGCACATCCCCAGTAGGGGGTGTGCAAAAGGCAGCTGGTTGATGTTTCTCTCTCATCGACGTTTCTAGCTCTCTATCTCTCTCCCTTCCTCTCTGTAAAATATCAATAAAAAATATATTTAAAAATAAAATAAAATAAAATAAAAAGTCATGAAATTTTTCACAAGAATTTGTTAAATTATATTTCACACATAACATGGCTTTCAAAGTCTCAACACTTAATTGTAATGTAAGTCGTAAGTATCACTTTCAAGGCTGAAGCTAGACTTTTTGCTGCCATTATAAAATATAAATAATATGAGTACTGTCTGCTAAATTCAAGAAAATTTATGTATTTATGAAATAAATAAATTACTTACCTAAATTATCTGAATAGCTTATTTGTAATGACACTGCTTGTTTAACTAGCTTACTAGCACGCCGTATGATGTGTATAATCTGAGTGACATTTACAAAATGTTTTCGTCGTTTCGAACTTTGATAAGCAGTTCTCTATAATCAGTTCTCAACAATTATTTGCTATTATTAAAGTTTAACATTATAAAGTTAACAAAAATAATATAAAACTCATATCCTGGCTAAATAGCCACATGGCCGCCAAAACCATATATTCCCTTTACGTTCTCCCTCCGTTCCCTAGCTTGTCGTGCATTCTTTGCAAACATTGGGACTTTTTTAAAATGCCATGGGATGCTGGAAAAGTTGTTAAAAATTGGGACTGCCCGCCAAAAGCGGGACGTCTGGTCACCTTACAATAGTGTCCTTTTCATAATTAAAAGAGGTATGGAAATTTAATACTATTTAGATACTAGAGGTCTGGTACATGATATTCATGTACTGAGGGTGGGCCCTCAACCCACCCTGCACCTTTCAAAGGCTGAGACTCCTGAGGGGATGTCTGACTGCCAGCTTAGGCCCCCTCCCTGGTAAGCCAGCAGGCAGACATACCCCAGGTCCTTAGTGCTGCCATGGAGGCAGAAGAAGCTACCATCACCACCACTGGGCTCACCAGCTGTGAGCTAGGCTTGTAGGTGAGTGACACTCCTCCTGTGGGAGCACACTGACCACCAGGGGCAGCTTCTGCATTGAGCATCTGCCCCCTGGTGGTCAGTGCACATCCTAATGACCAGTCATTCTGCAAATTGATTTGCATGTTGGCCTTTTATTATATATAATTCATTAGAAAAAGCAATCTGAGAAATACACCCTGTCTTTACCAAAATGGACTAACTCCATATGAACAAAAAGTCTTATTAAATGGGAAAATTTATTTGTATCATGGTAATTCAGAATAAAATTTATATAAATCTCATTTCTCCCATTCACAACCACAACACAAGATTTGGGAATATGCCTCATTTTGCATATAAAAATATGGAACAAGAAAAAGAAAGAAAATCATATTTGCTTCAACACAATAATTTTTTATATAACTATCGCTTAATATTCTTGAAGTGTAATTGCAAGCGATATGTGATCTTTAATTTACAGGCTTAAATTATTTTATAGTGATAAGGAGGATTTGAGAATAAGATGAGATTGGTTGTAGATAATAGAAAATAATCTTTTCACCCACAAACTGCTGAGCAATAAGTGTCACCCTTTTACTAGATAGTAGGAGAATTAAGACAGTGTAATTAAAACCTTGGCTTGAGTTTGAATCACTGCTAGAAGGTGGCTTCTAGGCAACAAATCCTTTAGTTATAGATAAGCATAGAGAATACTCTATGAAATTCACCTGAGAATATGGAAGTCATGTGGGTCTCTATTTTGTAAAATTACTGTTTGAAATTCTCTATTTGTAGATGATCCCTTGTTCTTTGAGTCAACTCTGTTGTTTTTAGACAGTCCCTTATACTCTCAAAATCAATATATAAAAAGAAATTTTAGTGATCTGGTAAAGTATTAAAGAGATCCATGTGCTTTCATAAGAGTTCTCTATTTCAACATTCACAATTATTTTAAATCAAAGAATTAATATTTAATTACAATAATAAAATACATTTTAATGTTTCATTAATACTAAACTTAATTGTAGGTAAAGAAAAAATACACAGTACAGAAAACTCAGAACATTTATAATTCCTATTACATGCTTCCTGTCTTTCAATTTATAATATAGGATATCAATGCAGACTATCTCCTAAATCATTTTAATTTTTGAAATCTCAGTGTTTTATCAAACTCCTGACAACTAATCTAAGCACAGTTTACTCATTTTTCATTAGTAAAGTTTTATAAGTAACATTTGTATAAGAAGCACAAATTAATGTGTCTATTAAAATAGCCTCTCTAGTTAGTAGACATTTTTAGAATTCTTTTATATGATTTTACTCCTCAGTCAAATCCCAGATGATCTTCAAAGGGAAGTCTTTCATGTTCCTTTGGAATATTTTGTCAAATCTTTCATTTTGCTCCACTGTGAAGTGCTGTTTCCAGTCTCCAACGGTACCTAGACATAAGACACGAGGGGCCCCGGGTGAGTGAGTGGCACTATCAGGGCAGGAGTTTCTTCCCACCCACTCTAATCTCCTCTGCCCGCCACGCCAAGTACCTGTTAGTTCTCCATGGGTTTGATCCTTCATGTTTCCTTATACAGAAATGAACTAAGAAACAAACTTAAAAACACTTGTAACGTTCACTCTCCTCAGCTAGTATGCTTTCACCAACCACTACCATTCAATTATAGCCTCTATTGAGATAGTATAACAAGAGTAAAATCCATGACTAGGTTAGAATTTTTTCATATATTTTACTGAACACCAGGTACCAAAGATATCATTTCACTCATATGTGGAATTTAATGAACAAGCTGAACTAACAAGCAAAATAGACTCATAGATAGAGAGCAGACAGACAACTCTGGTATGGGGTAACTATTGGGATTGTGGGGTACAGAGATTGAGAAAAAAACAAACAGAAAGAACTCATAGACATGGACAACATTGCGGTGACTGTGTGAGGGAGAGAGATAGGAAGAGATGGAAGATGGGATAGGGGAGATAAGTTAGGATTGGGAAAGAATAAAATAAGGAGGAAATATATATCTAAAAATAAAAAATAAATAAATGCCAGGTACCATACTTGACAAACTATGTCTATCATCTAATATAATTCTTAACACAACTCCACAATATCAACATTTTTTTGTTTTTAAAATTGAAAAAACAGAAGGGATTAAGAAGTATAAACTGATAATTACAAAATAGTCATGGGATGTAAAACACAGTATAGGGAATATGGTCAATAAGATTGTAATAACTCTGGATGGTGCCAGGTGGGTACTCTAATTATTGGGGGGATCACTTCATAAATTATATATATGTCTATCTGCTATGCTTGCATAGCTGAAAATAATATAAAATAATCTTGAATCTCAACTATAATTTAAAAAGTAAAAACAAATAAATAAAAAGCTAAAGATAAAATAAATAAAATTGAAAAGAAAGACCAGCCAGCAGGGCTCAATGGTTGAGTGTCGACCTATAAACCAGGAGGTCACAGTTTGATTCCTGGTCAGGTCACATGCCTGCATTGCAATATGAATCCCCAGTGTGAGGCGTGCAGGAGGCAAACAACCAATGATTCTCTCTCATCATTGATGTTTCTATCTCTCCCTCCATCTCCCCTCCTCTGTGAAATCAATAAAAACATACTTCAAAAATTTTTTTTAAAATGGAACCCAAAGATTTTCAAGTCATGAAATCAAGGTCACAGAGGGTGTTCAGAGCTATCATTGCTTCAGTTTTACTTGATGGAAGTTAGAAACTCTCATTAAGCCAATTTTTAAATGAAGATTATTGGGCATCTTCCACCATCAAATATAATTTTTCAAACACTAGGGGCCCAGTTCACAAAATCTGTGCATTGGGGGAAGGGTCCCTCAGCCAAGCCTGCCCCTCTCACATACTGGGAGCCCTCAGGGGATATCCTACAGATGGCTTGAGCCCGCTCCCCATTGGGAGTAGACCCAAACCGCAGCCTGGCCTCCCTTTGCAGAGGCTATCAGGCTGATCAGGGAAAGGTGCCAGCCCCATCACCCCGCTGCTGCTGCCACTGCCAGTCACTGCGGCCACCAAGGTATTTTCATCAAGATGGAGTCTAGTCCCTTCACCATAAAAAAATGACAATTTTCTTTAAGTATTTTCAAGATGTGTCTTTCATAGGATATGGCATTTGTTTCTTTATTTTTCTTTTTATCCTCACCAGAGGATATGTTTCCATTGATATTTTTCCCTTTCCTCCAATCCCAAGCTCAGTCCCTTCCCAAGCCTAAAGCCTCCACCCTAGGCTTTAGGCTTGGAAAGGGGTTTTCCTCCAGCACCACCCCAAACAGAAAGCCTCTCACTGATGGCCGGCTGGGATTATGCAAATTAACTGCCATCTTTGGTTAATTTGCATACTCACTCTGATTGGCTGTGGGAGTAGCAAAGGTACGGGCAATTTACATGTTTCTCTATTATTAGGTAAGATTATCATTGTCATTTGGAACTGTTAGCAAGCTATTTATGGGCATGCGAATTATTTTGTATTTTATATAACTAAGCAACGAGGCTTAAAAGCTGATAGTAAATGGGACAAAAAATAAATATTTTTAAGAAAATAGCAATATCAAGAGCAATTTGAACATCTTCCTTATTTAACAATAAATATCCATCATCAAAATGCTAAGTTGTGGATAAATTAGTGAATAAAATATGAATAAAAGAAGTACAAATTATGGTCTAGAAAAATGTATATTAAAAAATCAAAAAAAAATTTTATTGAAATTAAGAAGTATCGGGGGGGGAAATACATTCATTCTTAATTCCTGGCATGTCATAGAAGCACAATAAAAATTAATTGCATGTTGTTATTGAGTACTTGAATTCATAGAAAATTGGTTTCTTAAAGTATTAATCTACTTTTTACACTGAAGAAATCTGATAAATGAGGAAATAACTATTAACTCAAATTCCCATTCCTACAATAAAATATATGTTGGGTTTTATTTTAGAATATTCTAGGAAAAATAAAGAAAACCAATAATTGGAGCTGTCCCGGTCACCTTTATACATCACCTTCAGACAAGACATGCTAACCAATATTTTAAGTTTACTTATTAAATATCTAGCCTTTTTTAAAAAAATACATCTTATTGATTTTTTACAAAGAGGAAGGAAGAGGGATAGAGAGCTAGAAACATCATTGAGAGAGAAACATCAATCAGCTGCCTCCTGCACACCTCCTACTGAGGATGAGCACATGCCCTTGATGAAATCAAACCTGGGACCTTTCAGTCTGCAGGCTGAAGCTCTATTCACTGAGCCAAACAGGTTTTGGCAGTTGTTACCCAATTTTTAAGAGTAGGGACATGGAAACTAAAAGGAAGGAATGTAATATTGATTAATCAGGTTCAAGTGCTAGACTAGGTACTACAAAATTGTTTAGTGTCCTGGGATACTTTTCAGGGCCATTTGCAGTGAAGATCTTTGATTCTCTCCAGGTCCCAATGACAGTACTTAGAAAGACTCTGTAAACACCCCTTAATTAGTGTAGGGACCAACCAATCACAGAACTCTCAACACTTGCTTCTAAAACCCCTTGAGCATCACCTTTGCGCAGAAAATGTCCCTCATCCGATCTTTTCCCAACTTCATGTTTTAGAATATCTTCATAATTTGCTTTTGGATCAGACTTCATGTTCTGAAATGTAGCCTGTTTCACAATAGCTTCCACATCCTCTTCACTCAGTTCCTTCTCAAGAAAACGGCTGATTTTAAGCACAGAACTTCTGAGATCCTGAAAGAATTGTGGGTATGAGAAACTATTCCGCTTACAAAGAATGCACGAGTTACATCCCAACATCTTGATCACAATTTGGAAAACTGAAGGTGATTGGACTTACTGTAAGTCTAAAGTGTGACAAAGATATATTACTTTCCTATTCCTTCTATGAAAATGGGTATTCTGGTTGCCAGCTTTGTTAGAGTTTTCTACTGTTTGATTCTATAAGGACAGCTCACCTTCATTCACTCATTCACTCATTCAACTAGCACTTTTAGGAATCTTGTGCTTCAGGAACTGTGGTGAGTGCTGGAGAAGTTAAGGGAACAATGATATGCTCCCTGTGCTTGTTAAGAGTTTACAATTTCATGAGAAAAAGAGTGAAGCAAGTAATGAAATGCAATGGCTACAAAAAAGCAAAGTCCAAGTTTGGTGGCTCCACTGGTTATTTCCACCAAACACAAATTAAAGAAGAACCAAGATTCCATAAACCTGAATTTGTCAGATCATTTACACATTCTCTGTTATTGGCTTAGACTTCTCTTTTACTTCTCTGCCGACTCATATGTGTTAGCTTGAAGTTGTCATGTTACTTTTCCAGAAAGAATTGCCTATTATCTACACCAGATCAGTATATTTCATGTACTATCTTATCCTACCTGCACTTTTCCTTGATAACATTCATCACAGGTTTGAAGTATATATACCTACTTAGTGAATACTTGTCTTTTCTGTTGGACTACAAGTTCTGTAAATAAAGGGTTCAATTGTCTTTGTCTGATGATCTAGGGTCTGTCACATAACAGGCATTTTATAATGTTTAATTAATGAGCAAGACATATAGCACTGATCAACATATAATCAGAGATCTGAAAATAGTGAACTTCAAATGTGTTTGGTTTGGTTTGGTTTCACGATGTATTAAGACGGTTTTCATTGGATGCCAACATGTAAATATGTGCTTTCCATGAAAGCTACACTCCAAGATTCTCTTTAATAAAAACAACAACAACAAAATACAAAGAACTTGCAGCACTGGGCACACAATTACCTCTAATTGGCCAAATCTTAGTGGCTTCTCGGCCCAGGGTTGTTTATGTTTGTTGTTTGTTTCATATTTTTGTTGATTATTAGAGAGAGAGAGGAATAGAGAGGAAGAGAAACATCGTTCCTCCTACCAGGGATCAAGCCTGCAACCCACGCCCTGCCTGGGAATAGAACCAGCAACCCTCCAGTGCACAGGAAAACACCTAACCAACTAGTCACACCGGCCAGGGCTGGCCCCAGCATTTCAAAGTGGCTTTGCTCTTTTTTCAATCACTAGTCTTGTGAGTTTGCCCTTATTGACACAGATGGAGGCATGGAAAGGAACCACAAGAGATGACTGTGTACAGTGAGAGGAGAGCCCTGAGGAAGCCAATAATTAAGGGATGGGCAGGCAATTAGAAATCCCTGAAAAAGCATGAGAAATAGGTCCCAAGAAAATTAGGAAAATGTGGTTCATTAAAACCAAAATAAAAAAGGGGTTCAAAGAAATAAATTTAAAAAATAGGCTCTGCCTCTTACCTTTTTCATTTCCTCATACATCATGAACAGAATGCTGAAGTCCTGTCTGTGCTCATACCAGCCTCTGACGTGGTCAAACCAGCGGCTTCCTACCACTGGGGGAAAGCAGTCAGTGACCAGGGGAAGATGCTGCACTTACCACACAGCAAACAGTCTTTCTCCTCTGTTCTGGCATCCTCCGGAAGGAAAGGAAAGCCCCCACTAGACATCTATGTCACCTGGTGAAATGGTGCTTTGGTAACAATCACCTGATTTCACTGGAACCTGCCTTTCCTATGTCTGTAGGGAAAGCAGCAGTGAAGAAAGTAAGAAGCCCAATCCACTGATTGTGAAGATTTAGGGTGAGCTCCTTACTTTCTTACTTCTTCCACCTGAAAAAAAAGGTTCTTTATTTCTCTTTTTATTATCTCTTTCAAGATCTCTGAGTAGCAACTTCAGATATCTGTAAGACAGAACCTGAATCTAATCTTCTATATAAGTGGGAGCCCCAGTTCCACATTCCACAGGCCTCTGACATCAATCTAATCTCCTCAGTATTGAAATGAATATCCCACCGCTGCCATATAAGGTTCTGCCACACAATGCAGAACACAAACACTGCACCCACTTTGAATTGGTACACCATTGCGGTTCTTTTATGAGTTGGTCCAAGTATTTCTCAAACAATATGCCTTTGCAACCGTAACAGCCCCCAAAGTGGTGCTGGTGAGAACGGAAAAGCCATTGGGTGGCAAATGAAGTTAACAGAGTAGTAGCCACTGTGTGCATCCAGCTTCTATCATTACTCTTCTTTATTTCCTGCAAATGTGTTCCCCAAGTTTCAGAATTTGGCTAGATGCAACATGGCCTCATGAACAAGTTGAATGCATAAATTCATAGTTACCATTTCCATCTAGAAACCTTTTCATGAAATATTCCATATCATTCCCAGCTTCAAGTGTTACCACCACATTTGAGAAATGAAAGTATGAAATCATAACATCCTTGGGGTTTCTGTAGACATAAACAATCTGCAGGGGGATAATAAAAACAATTTGAACAATTCTTGGTTGTCCTTACAGGTTGTTGTTATTTTTGTTGTTGTTTTTTCACACCAACATACTTCAGTATATGAATGCATATTAATTTGTTTCATCCAGCCTTCCTAGTCATGGAAATTTAGGTTATACCCATTTTTTGTGTGTTTTGTTGTTGTTGTTGTATGCTTGTTTTTTGTTATTGTTTTTGTGGTTTTTTTGCTATTACAAAGACTGTTGAAGTAATCAACTTTATTCATAGGACATTTCACTTGCGCAAGCATATGTGAATAACTTCTAAAAGTAAAATTATTTATTTGTAAAGTTGGTTAATACTACAAATTACCCTGCATAGAAACTATTTCAATGTACCCTCTGTAAGCGTTAAGTGACATTTGATAAAATAAAAACAAAAACCCGGAGAACACTGGAGAGCATTTATAAAAGGAAAAACTACTTAACAGGTTATGTTGAAACAAAAAAAATTTCCATATAATATAAAACTGAAATTCTACTTCATACCTCATACCAGACCAAAAAAAATTTTTATAAATGGATTAAGAATTTAAATATGAAAGCAACATTTGACATCTTAAAAATAAAAAATATATTTCTGGTCTCAGAGAAAAAAAGATTTCCTAAACAGAAAAAAAAATTGGTTAAAATAAAAATTGATCAATTAAACTCTATTAAGTTTTAAAGAATGTTATTAATCAAAATATATAGTATGAGGTTACAAAAAGCAACAAAGTATGAGAAAAGCAACACATATAACCAATAATTTATTAGTATCCAGAATATATATAATACAAATCATTAAGAAAAGACAATGAAATAATCTGAACAATAAAGATTTATTATAAAAAAAAGAAAAGACAATGAGCCTAGACCAGTTTGGGTCAGTGAATAGAGTGTGGGCCTGCGGCCTGAAAGGTCCCAAGTTCGATTCCGTTCAAGGGCATGTACCTTGGTTGTGGGCACATCCCCAGTAGGGGGTGTGCAAGAGGTAGCTGATCAATGTTTCTCGCTCATCGATGTTTCTAGCTCTCTATCTCTCTCCCTTCCTCTCTGTAAAAGATCAATAAAATATATTTTTTTAAAGAAAAAGATAATGAAATTTAAAAATTGGACAAAAATTATAACAATTTCACAGAATAAGAAATAATTATGGCCAATAAATACATCAAAAAGTGCTTAATCGCATTACTGATTAGGAAAATCCAAACTCAGATTAGCTTGAGATATCATTTTATAATTTATATTAAAAACTAAAGAGTTTGGTCCTAGTCTGTTTACTTCAGTGGATAGAGTGTGGGAATCTAATCTTCTATATAAGTGGGAGGAACCCAAGTTTGATTCTGGTCAAGGGTAGGTACCTAGGTTGCAGGCTCCTCCAGGCCTGGACCCTGGCCCACACTCATGCAGGAGGCAACCAATCCATGTGTTTATCTCACATCAGTATCTCTCTTTGTCTTCCCTCTCTCTTCTACTCTCCCTAAAAATCAATGAAAAATATCCTCAGGTGAGGATTAAAAAAAGAAAAAAGAATGTGTATTGCGATGTAATACATACATTTGCTGCAACTTGTATGTTTATCAATACACTAAACATTGTAGAACCATACAAAAATCCTACTAAACCATTAAAAAGAATAGAACTTAATGTGCTATCATCAAAGAAATGTTGCTATATACTATCTAATCACACTACAAGCAATGTGTGGGATGACCCAATTTATGTATATACTTATAATTCCATATATATTTTATGTGTAAAACAATATCAAAGATTATAATTATCATAATTGAAAGACTGTGGATGAGTAGGGCTAGATAAAAATATCTGAACAGCCAAAACCGGTTTGGCTCAGTGGTAGAGCATCAGTCTGCAGACTGAAAGGTCCCATGTTCGATTCCGGTCAAGGGCATGTACATTGGTTGCTGACATATCCCCGGTAGGGGGTGTGCAAGAGGCAGCTGGTCGATGTTTCTCTCTCATCAATGTTTCTAGCTCTCTATCTCTCTCCCTTTGTCTCTGTAAAATATCAATAAAAAATATATGTATTTTAAAAATATTTGAACAGTATTTTTATTTGTACCAAAGGTCCATAAACTCTTTATATGACTTACTTTAGCTTTTTTGCGCTTGAGACCTTTTGGTACTAAATAATACGGGAGGTGGGAACAGAATAGGCGAGGAGATGGTCTCTTGAGATAGTCTTCTTTTCGTACATTGTATTCCAAGAAGGGGATTCTATCAAGCGTTGACAAATTTTCAGTTCTATTACGATGTCCCTCAAAATAAATCAAGCTTAGTATCTGCTGAGTCCAGATGGTTCCTGTAATAATAAATAATTTCATTTTGAATACTGAATTAATTTTTTATTAACAATGTCAATAATTATGCCATCTATTGCAAAACTATTTGGAGGTTTTTCTTCTTTTGTTTTAATCACTCTAATTATGCCCACTTTTTTCTATGTATTTTACATTAAAATTAGTAAAGATAAAATTAGGAGTTCTAAGTTTCCTTCTTACTCAAAAAGAGTTATAATAGTAGTGATTAGTTCAATCTTTCAGCTTGGTTCTTCCCTGTAATTCATGTACGTTCTGTTTATGTGATTTTCTATAGCTCTCTCTGTTCCTCCTTCCTTAGTCTTCCTTAAAGCTTTACCTTTTGGAAATATAGACAGTTTAAGAGCCCAAGACCCCTTTCAACTTTTTTTTTAACGTTGTATAGGTCTCCCAATACAGTGCTAAATGAATGTACTGATAGGCATTCTTGTCTTATACTTGACTTTAAATGTTTCATGATTGCATTTGATGTCTGTGGTAGTTTTTGGTAGATTCTATTCATCACATTAAAGAAGTTCACTTTCTCCCTAGTTTTCTAAGAGTCTCCCTTAGGAATGTACACTGAATTTATTAAATGCTTATTCTGCATCTGTTGGGATGATAATTCAGGCTTTCTTCTGAACTTTAGCAATGTGCGTGAACTGCATTAATGTATATGTTTTTAAATATATTTTCTTGATTTTTTACTGAGAGGAAAGGAAAGGGAGAGGGATAGAGAGTTAGAAAATCTATGAGTAAGAAACATCGATTCAGCTGCCTCCTGCACACTTCCCACTGGGGATGTGCCTGCAACAAAGGTACATGCCCTTGACTGGAATCGAACCTGGGACCATTCATTTCACAGGTCGATGTTCTATCCACTGGGCAAAACTGGTTAGGGCTGCATTAATATATTTTTAAACCAATCTTGAAATAAAGCCACCATGGTCTCAGTAGTATTTTTTTTTATATTGCTAGATTTGTTTTGCTTATGTTTATTTGGTTTAGGATTTTTGCATCTGTGATCATGAATATATCATCAATGTTCTAAAAGAATGTAAGGTGTCAATAGTCTTGCAATCATTGCTACTCAATTGAGTAGATTTAATAGACACTGCAGGTTTGATAAAATTTATGGTGAATCCTGGAGAGTCACTATCTCTCCTCTAAGATGAGTAAGACCCCAGCAGCTTGGCCTAAGGGTGGTGTGTGGTGTGCCAAACACTTAGGCTGGGTTAAGGGTAAAGGAAAAATTCTTATGGGCTGCTTATCCTAAAACTAAGCAAAATGAGGCACCACCAACAGGTAAGGAAGGAAAATAAAAACACCTGATATCAAATGTGCCAACACATTCTGCAGAGTAGAAAAACCCAGGGAAAGGCATTGTATTACTATTTTGGGGAAAGTAAACAGGGTCCTGAATTTCAAAGTCAGTGGTAAAAGGGAGGGACTGGAGCATTTTCATGAAAATCAGGAATGACTTTTTTGTATTGACTTTGACTCCAATGTATTTTGGGCAATATTAACCACTTTGTACAACATTGATCAAAAACACCAAACACCCTGTATTCTAAGAAGCACATATAAAAAATAAGTATTTAAGGGGAATGTAAGATTTGAGGACAGTGTACTTTAGTTCAAAATTATTTCATTATAATAGGGAAATAAAAGCAATTAGCATAATGGAAAACATATTAGGAATTAGTTCTGACTGAGAGATGATGCTAACCAAAATCCTGCAGTGTTTTGTTTTGTTTTTAATATATTTTCTTCCATTCTCAGAGAAAGCCAACAGGTCAGCATTGACCTAGTATCTGCTTTGGCTCAGTATTTGGTTTCTTCATAAGTACTTTAAAAAATGACAATATATGCATTTTAAGTGATCTTATATACGAAAATTTTGAGATTTATTTAACTTTATTAAAAATCTTGCCAAAACCAGTTTGGCTCAATGGATAGAGCATCAGCCTGTGGACTGAAATGTCCCAGGTTCGATTTCAGTCAAGGGCATGTACCTTGGTTGTGAGCACATCCCCAGTAGGGGGTGTGCAAGAGGCAGCTGATGGACGATTCTCTCTCATTGAGGTTTCTAACTCTCTAATCCTCTCTCTTCCTCTCTGTAAAAAATCAATAAAATGTATTTTTTTTTTTAAATCTTAAATGGTGCTCTAAATGTAGGCTGGGCTACTGTTAATGTCTAGAAAAAGGCTCATTTGTACACATGGATTACCAAACCAGAGTGAAAACTGGTAACAGGGAGTCCACTCCTCAAACTTACCAGATTTTGGATATGTAATTATGAAGACATCATCATCTCTAATTTCAAAATCATCTAGATTTTCTAGAAAGTCACGATCAACTAAAGTAGATTCAAAATTATAGCCTTTATACTTCAGCAAATATGTGTGTTTGTTGTCCATACTTATTCACCTACAAGTAAAACAAATAAAATTATTTTCAATTTCTTAGTGTTTTGTAGTAATTACTAACACTTGCTGAGTGTTCAATTTATGCCAAGCACCTTTTAAATGTTATGTGTCTCAACCCATGCCATACTAAACAACATCATATCTAATAAAGGAGTAATATGCAAATTGACTATCATTCCAACACACAAGATGGCTGCCCCCATGTGGACACAAGATGGCTGCCACAAGATTGCCAGCAGGGGAGGGCAGTTGAGAAGGACCAGACCTGCAAAGGAGGGCAGTTGGGGATGATCAGGCCAGCACGGGAGGGCAGTTGGGAGGGACCAGGCCTGCAAGGAAGGGCAGTTGGGGGCAATCAAGCCTGTAGGGAAGGGCAGTTAGGGGTGACCAAGCTGGCAGAGGAGGGGAGTTGGGGGCAACTGGTTCTGCAGTGAAGGGCAGTTGGGGGAACCCAGGGCTGCAGGGGAGGGCAGTTAGGGGCAATCAGGCTGGCAGGCAAAAGCAGTTAGGGGCAATCAGGAAGGCAGGAAGGCAAGCAGTTGGGAGCCAGCAATCCTGTATTGTGAGAGGGATGTCCAACTGTCGGTTTAGGCCCTAAACGGGCAGTCGGACATTTTTTAAGGGGTTCCAGGTTGGAGAGGGTTTAGGCTGGGCTGAGGGACACCCCCCGCCCCCGTGCACAAATTTCGTGCACAGGGCCTATAGTCCTATATAATAAAACCCTAATATGCAAATTGACTGAATGTCAGAAGGACTAGTCAATATGATGTGCACTAAACACCAGGGGTTAGACCCTCAATCCAAGAGCTTCTCCCCTGGAGTCAGTAAATTCTCACAGGGGGAGAAATGCTCAGCAAGAAGCTAGGCTCACAGGTGGCAAGTGCAGCTGCAGTGGCAAGAGCCTTTCCTGCCTCCACTGTAGGTGGGCAGTAAAGGGGTGAGGGGTCCCGGACTGTGAAAGCCCCCGCCTGTAAGAGTGATGTCTGCCTGCCTGCTTAGGCCCGATCCCCCCAGCAGGCGGACATCCCCTGAGGGGTGCCAGACTACAAGAGGGTGCAGGCCAGGCTGGGGCACCCCCTTCCTCCCAGTGCACGAATCCATGCACTGGGCCTCTAGTACATATATAACAATTTACTCTTAACAACAACCAAACATTCCTAGAAGTTTTATCACTATTTTAAAGAGGAAGAAACTACAATACTAAAAGGTTAAACAGCTTTCCCTAAAACCCCATGAGGGAGGTATTATCATGATTCCAAACATAGAACCGAGAAAAATAAGGTAAAGGAGGTACAAGGTTGCCCAACTAGTAGAACTGGCAGGATCTGATGCCGGACTGTGTGGCCACAGAGCCCATGCCTTCAATCACGTCACTAATATCATTTCTTAGTATTTCATATTTTTATTATTATAGAAATAAAAAATTCTCCCAAAAAATTGTACTTTTTTCTTTTTCTTTCTGGAACAGAAATCATCTGTTGCCCCTGAAAGAAGCTTCTGAGGCTTTGGAATTTGTTTGCCATTTCAAATAAATTGTGGAATTTGCTCTGTGTGAGTAACACCAACTGGTTTTACTTTGGAGATGTCACCCTCATATAGTTGTAACATATGTTACATAGTTTTTATTACACTTTCCAATTGAATTTTTATCAGAAATCCTCAATAAATTTAAATTAAAAATTCAAAATATATATATAGGAAGCACACAGTCTAAAGACATATATGTTCAAAAATTGGACCAGCTAGGTATATTGATTTCAAAGAGGGAGAGGAAGTAAGAGAGTAAGAGAAAGAGAAACATCAATGACAGAGAATCATTGATCAGCTGCCTTCTGCTCTCCCCCTTCTGGGAACTGAGCCCACTACCCAGGCATGTTCCCTGACCAGCAATCAAACTGATCCCTGGGTCATAGGTTGACACTCACTGAGCCACCCAACTGGGTGAGAAATCTATTTTTGAATGTTAAGTAGAAGAGGAAATCCCAGAATTTCTAATAACACTAGGTGTAGAACCAATAGGTATACTAGCTGTGTATTTTTTTTAATTTTTATGCACACCTTAAAAATGAATTAGTTCAAGTTGCAAATATGGCTTTGTCTAAATTGCATGTCAAAAAAACATTTAATTCTTTTACAAACAATCTAAATCATCTGACTGAGAGAGGAAGGTCAGAGGTTGGAATTTTGCTGAGTAAGAGTAGAAACATCACTTGCATTAGAATTCCCTGGGTTTTGGTAAATGTTCACCTTCTAGGCCCTATAACAGAATGAATGATAGGATTAGGATTTCTGAAAATATGCATTTTAATCCTTGGGATCACACTTAAAAAAAAAAAAAAAAAAGGAGAGGGGGACAGACCAAAATACTGTTTCAATGAATGTTTATCTCATCCTCCAGAGAGGGATTTGTGGGATGTTATTTGATCTCCAATTAAAAGATCCTATTAAGGCCTTACTAAGTTGCTAGAGCTTTCCTGATTCAAGGTGAAGTCCAGCAACCTCAACTATTGAGAAGGGAGGACAGAGGAGACTGGCTGATAAATCACAAAGAATGCTTTCAAGAAATAGATGGAGTGCTGTTATGACTTTGCTATTATGATATTTTCCTGAATAAAAACCTTAGATAACTCAACCTCTGGAGTGTGGTGAGGAAGAATTTATACTGTATAACATGGACAACACAACAAAAAGCACCAATTACAGGAATTCTTGATCAAAGAAAAGAGGAGAGAATGTCAGGCAGTCCACAAAAACATTCTAAAACCACTCCTTTTAACTACTTATTACATTTAGTATGTCTTGCACAATCTTAAGAAAGAACAAGCTATTTTGTCACAGAAACAAAGAGGAAAGAGTGTGGGTGCATTTTTATATAGGATCTTGGGCCTGGTGAGTCATATATTGTTTGTATCTCCTTAATGAATATGGGAGAAAGTACTTTTATAAAGAAAAAAAATGTCATGTGTTTTCCTTATTCTTGCCTTGAATTCAAAGGAAAAGGAAGAAAAACAGAAACTTGAGGAGAAAGAAATAAAGTCACTGTATGCTGAAGAGAGGGTAAGACTTGAAAGAGGCTCTAGGTCTACGTTTTCACTACTCACTGTTACACGTCAACTGATGAAGCAAAATCCACCTCTGAGATAACTGCATGGATGACAGGAAAGATGTGCTGCTGAGAAATAAATATTCCCTACAAGTGTGTTTTGGCCAATGACTAATGCTCTAGGGAGTTAACAGATAGCTCAGTTTAAATAAATAAATTAGGTAATTCTTTATTGATATTAGGAAATAGACATGTGATTAGTCCAGACAAAGCTGATGGAGATAAAGAAGAGAGCTGCATGTAACCAGTCGTCATACTTACTTAAATTGGAAACTATAAAACAACAGGTATCTGAAAGCTATAGCAACATCCTCCTTGGGCATGAAGGATGGCTCCTCAAATCGTGTAGACCCATCTCAGAAGGCTGGTGTTCCTTTCCCAGGTTTTTACTCCAAATAATTTATGTAAAACTGTCCATGGCTATGGGAGGTTCAAAGAACTTTATAAAATCACATTGTATTTAAATTCATTTTCTAAAACATCCAGGGTTGTCCTTCCTAAGTGATGGCCTTCCATTCCTGTTTTATATTACATTTTTAGTACACACTATAGAAGGTGCAGCCTATCTCTTTTGCATCTATACTAACAATAGAGGAAAATGCCAATTGTCTGGGATGCTGTTACAGTAATAGTAAAGACCAACAGCAGGGCTGGTTGGGGCGACCAGGCCAGTGGGTGGTGGTTGGGGGGGAGGATTAGGGTCAATCAGACATGGAATCTGGCCTAAATTGGCAGTTGGACATCCCCTGAGGGGTCCCAGATCGGAGAGGGTGCAGGCTGGGCTGAGGGAACTGTCCCCCACCCCCACCAGTGCACCAATTTAGTGCACTGGGCCTCTAGTTCTATAATAATTGACCTATGACTCACACCTGCCCTGACGTCGCCCTGGAACCTTTCCCTCATTCGTTGGTCATCTGTTACCTACATGTACTACTCTTCAATAATAATTCTCAGGCTTCCACTAGCAATAGAATTTGCTTCTAGGGGAGGTTGTTAATCCTTTCAATGAACAAGTCTTCACTGGGAAACAATAAGGTTTAAGCTGAAGAGAATTTAAGTTTATAAAAGGTTGAGCCTTCTTTTGTTTCCTGTCATGTTCATAAATTAAGACAATAATCACGTTTGTGAGAGTGGCATAGCCTAAAAAGTAGAAATAAAAGGGAGTAGACTATCTCTGATTTCATAACCCAAGTTATTATTGAACTAAATGGTTGAGGGGCCTTTTGAGATGTTTTTCATGTTGTCTCTGTGTAGGCCAGTCAGCAATAACTAAGTGAAATCTTCAAAGTCTTAAAATATACAAAAAGACAAGATGAATTGATTATGTGGTTTGAGGAAGAAGAATAAGTTATTGTATCATGCTTATACAGGGCTTTTTCAAATCTCTTTTTCTATTTTGTCTTTAGTTATTAGTTTGGACAGACCATTTATTGGAATAGGACACAACCTCCAAAATCTTAGAAAACAAGATTCCATCAAGCAATGGAAATTCCATGGAAACAAAAAGGCTAGTAATATTTTTAATTGCTGCATGTACTATAACATTGTTTGGTATGGAAATGACAAAGCTAAAACAATTCCTTTGGTCACACATTTAATATTATCTCTTTTACTTAGAGCAAATTTCAAGTATAAAATATAATATTAGCTATAGTAATCATGCTGTGTATTAAATCATCAGAACTTCTCATTGTTTAACTGAAAGTTTGTACCCCTTGACCAACATCTCTCCATTTTTTCCACCTCCCAGCCCCTCAGAAACCACCACTTCATTCTTTATTTTAATGATTTTGAGTTTTACTGTTGAGGTTTGGGGGTAAGGCCTTCCACCCCACACTTTGGACCATCAATGTAGATTCTTTCAGAGTAGAATTTATATTATGTAACAACATGAAATCCTGCACATAAGAGATCTTATCCTATTTACCAGACCTTTGGCAAAACAATTCTGATTTGTCATCAACTTTAATCGACCGGTTAGCTAAAATACAACCTAATGGACTCTCTGATGGAACCAAGACCAAATCTCTTGTTTCAAAACAGAAAAAAATCTAAAGAGAGACAAGGTCAAAACAGATGAGTTACAAAACAGCAATGATCAAAGCAAATCCTCCAAAGAGAAGAAAATAAGCAAAGAACGAGTGTAACCAAAGTTTCATTTCAGACGGGTGAGGGCTCTCAGAGAGCACTGAGAACAGACAGACCAGAGCTCTCAGACAGCAGCTGACTCCCTCCCCGGGAGGAACTGGGGTTAAAGTCATAGAGTCTTATCCCCTGCCAAAACGTGACCTCAGATGGCTCATTGATCTCAGATGGCTCATTGCTGAGTCCTAGATGGCTAAAAAGACCAGACAGCGGTGATGGAGGACCCCTCCTGTGCACCCCAGTCTGACTTCCTGTCCACAGAGTCCACAGACTCCACAGAGACCTGTTTCCTTCCACAGCTAAGTGTTCCAGGCCCCTGATGCCTTCAGAGGGAGAGCAGGGAGAGCCCTGAGATAAAGAACTCTCAAGTGCTGCTAGGAAATCTCTGTAGTCCCTGTCACGGGGTCAGCCTGCCACAAGCCGCTGGGACCCTCAGCCCAGGCCCTCGGGCATTACAGGGGTCCACATAGTCCCAGAAGAGTGGCCAGAAACTGTAACTGAAAATCCAGATCCTGCTGCCTGCCACAGCAAAAACCAAACTCTGTCACAGAAGTCCTGGTATCTTTGGAAACATCTAGAAAGTCTGGATCAACAAGAAACAAACCAAAACAACAACACAACAACCCACAACTAGCTGACACCAAGAGTAAACAAAGGCAGGCATGTTTTGTAGAGGGAAGGCAAAATTTGAAGAGGTGGTTTTAGTTTTTGCCCTCTTTGGAGAGGGGCTCAGCTGCAGAACATTAGTGGCAGCTAAAAATGCAAGATTCTTTAACCACTAGATGGCACTCGTGAGTATATTTTAAAGACATTTTATTGAATTTGGTTCATGATTAAAAGAGCTTTGGAAGCTGAAACCGGTTTGGCTTAGTGGTAGAGGGTTGGTTTGCGGACTGAAAGGTCCCGGGTTCGATTCCAGTCAAGGGCATGTACATTGGTTGCGGGCACATCTCCAGGAGTGGGTGTGCAAGAGGCGGCTGGCTGCTGCACTTGCCAGCTGCGTGCCTGGCTTCTGGGTGGGAGTGCACTGACCACCAGGGTGCAGCTTCTGCATTGAGCATCTACCCCGGCTGGGCAGTGTGCATCATGCAATGGGTAATTTTTTAGTTGATTTGCATACTGGCCTTTTATTATACAGGATTCATTAGAAAAAGCAATCTGAGAAAGGGAGACAAAATAGGCTTGGCACTTAACGTGTTAAAAGGGAAAAATGTATTTGTATCATATGGTAATTGAGAATGAAATTCACATAAATCTCATCTCTCCCATTCACAACCACAACACAAGCTTTGGGCATGTGCTTAATTTTGCATATAAAAAATATGGAACGAAAAAAAAATCATACTAGCTACAATGCTATCTTTTTTATATAAATACCAGTTAATATTCTTGAAGTGTAACTGCAGGACCTACATGATTTCCATATTCTCAGGTGTCTTTCATCAAGTATTCTCTATGCTTACCCATTACCTAAAGGATTTATTCCCTAGAATCCACCTCCTAGCACTGATTCAAACTCAAGCCAAGGTTTTGTTTTTGGTTTTTGTTTTTAATTGATTTTTTACAGAGAGGAAGAGAGAGGGATTTGTTCCCTAGAATCTACCTCCTAGCACTGATTCAAACTCAAGCCAAAGTTTTGTTTTTTGTTTTTAACTAATTTTTTACAGAGAGGAAGAGAGAGGGATAGAGAGTTAGAAACATCGATGAGAGAGAATCATGGATCAGCTGCCTCTTGCACACCCCCTACTGGGGATGTGCCCCCAACCAAGGTACATGCTCTTGACTGGAATCAAACCTGGAACCTTTCAGTCCGCAGGCCGATGCTCTATCCATTGAGCCAAACTGGTTTGGGCTTAAGCCAAGGTTTTAATTACGCTGTCTTAATTCTCCTACAATCCAGGAAAAGGATGACACTGATTGCTCAGCAGATTGTGGGGGGAAAGGTTATTTTCTATTATCTATAACTCATCTTATTCTCAATCCTCCTTCTCACTATAAAAATAATTTAAACCTATAAAGATCACATGTCTCTTTCAGTGGTAAACAGCGGCATGTAAATTTAATGGTGACTGAACCCTCCTGTCAGGGCTGTTTCTCCCCTCTCCACAGGTCTACTTTCTCCTTCCCAGACGGGGTTATAACGGGGAAGCTTAGTGTCCACCTGCTGGTGAGGGGAGGCTCTTCTCTGGCCAATGTTCTGTTTCCCTGAGCTTTGCAGACCTCCACCGAGGCGCTTTTCCCCCTGGACTCCCGCACGGTGTCTATTGATGAAACGGGCAGCTACTGCAGGTGACATGGGTCTTGCTTTCCCAAGTGTCTCAAGTTCTTCCTATTCAGGAGCCTCTTTATCCCGACTGAGGTCTTTCCTCGATTCTCTCAGCACTTCACCTGGTACAGGAGCGTAATCGAATTTCTTTATATTCTAGGAAAAGTTCTAAACCTTATCATACCCACCACACCTGTTTTTCCACAACACTGTTTTCTAATGTAGTTATACGGGATTTTGACAGCCATGAATGTCCAGAGGGACTTTAGAAATGCATGCAGGATTCAAAGGTTTTTCATGAAGTCCTCACACTAGAAAGTGCCTAGTCTCTGGCTTCTGATATATTGTGACGAGCAAAAATGCTCCTACACATTTCCAGCCCCACCCACAACCACTTTCCTAGCAACACTTGGGAGTCTCTGAGTAGCCAAGGGCATGGGTCAAGGGCTACCCCCATGCTCTGCTCTCAGAGGGGTTCTGCACCATTGCTGTTCTGTTTAAATCATTTTGTGAGATATTTCAAGTTAGGTTCTCTCAGGAAACAGACTGAGATTTGTATGCAGACACGTAAGTGCTCTCAGGAACAGCAGCTGTGACAGAGTGAAGGAAGCATGAATGGGCAGAGGGAAAAGTTGGACTGCAAAGCAATTAGCAAACAAACAAACAAAACACACACACACAGCTGAGGAGCTAAGATGCCCATCAGAATTGTTCTAATTGAAGCAGTTTTGCTGCTACAGATGCAAATGCTGGGCAGAATCTGTGCAACTGCAGTTGAAGAAAGTTGCTACCTGCATTGCTAAGTAATCTTTTGTTTTCCCCGAATTAGACTTTATGAAATAATGGCAGAACATAGAGTATTTGTCTTAGTCTATTCAGGATGCAATAACAAAACACCCTGGATTGGGAAGCTTACAAACAACAGACATCTATTTCTCACAGTTCCGAAGGCTGGGAGGTTCAAGGTTATGATACCAGCTGATTCATGTCTGATGAGAACCTGCTTCCGTGGCTGTCTTCTCACTGTAACCTCACGTGGGCAGAGGGGCGAGTGAGCTTGCCAGGGCCTCTCTGATAAGGGCACTAACCTCCACAGCGTATTATTTCTTCCACATGACTTGGGTAAGACAGGTGGAATACAGTAAAATAGCAAAGATGTACGAGTTTTGTAGACAAAGCCCTGGGAAGAACTTTGCTGGTAACTGATCAATTTTGAACATGCTTATTAATTTTCCTTTTAAAATGGATTTTGCATATTAAAACCTTCACAAGTGAATGTTTTTAAGGCTCCCAAAGTTAGTGGAAGAGCTATTATCCCAATTCTCACTTTTTTTTTTTAACCAGAACCAGCTATATTTTCATACTAAGTAATATTTTAAATTTCAGTAGTGAACTAAAAATATTAAGTATTAAATCTTCACTTTCCCCCCATGTGCGTAAGCTCCCTGAGGCAGGATCAACGTATTCCTGTTCATCATCAACTGAGCACCAATATCAGAAACAGAAACTCAAGCTCCCCATGTAAAAATACATGTGCACAGAGGCCGTTCCTATTTAAATAGAATCCCACAAGATTAGTTAACAGCGAAAAAAGAGATATCAAATTAATATTTACCTTTAAAAACACACATCAGTTAAGTAACAGATTCTACTGTGTTAGGGGTCTTTAGGTAGAGATGGACTTGATATTTTAAAAACAAAATTTATACATAATAAGATATATCCAATTAAAAGAATGTTCTTTTAAAAAAACTATCTTAAAAGTACAGGTGAAAAATATTCAGATGCATATTTACAAAATAGTCTAAGTTCTGTAAAAATTCATTTTAAGGATACCATCACATTTGAAGGATAATTTAATGATTATTTCCATTTAGATATGTCTGAACTGTCATGGTCAAAACCAATAACTTACTTTTTAACATCTTGGGTCATGTGGCAGTAGCCCACATTCCAGTATTTTCAGGTCCTTAATTGCTTTAGTTTGCCTGTCTGCATGGAAATGACTTCGTTTTGCATATTCACTGAGCACTTTCATTTATGCAAACACCCCCCTTACATGATAGTTTGACATGGTTTCACCTCCAGCCTTTCTACCTAATGCTGTCGAGAATAGAGGCCAGGGAACTCTGCTGCCTTTTGAACTGCCAGGGACCAGGCTGAGGGCAATGAGGCACTTATCTTGGGTACGATGTATGCTCCAGTTTGGGAACCAGAGTCTTTGGTTAATTTGCAGAATACAGAGCCAAGAGTAAAGTTGATATTTACTCTGGATGATAATACTTAGAAGTATCATTAGAACTAACCAGAGAACTAACCAGCTTGTCCTCATTGCCATATCATTGGGTTCTGCCTAATTCTGAAAATGGCATTCTGAAATGACAAAGTTGGCAATCCACTCTGATATCTGCAGAAACATATACAGCTTAAAACGTTAAAAAAAAAAAAAAAAAAATGGGCAAGGGCGAAGTGGAGTCATTCTTCACACCTCAAAGTCAAGTCTTCATTGACCTCCACTTTTCATAACTTTAACTGAACTGCTCTTTTAGATTCTTACACTGCTCATCAGCTTCAAAAAGGATCTCCTTAGGAAAAGCAAAACCTCACATAAACACAAACTTGTGGACTTCTCTCTGCATAGAAATGCTGACCATGACTATCATTCTCTTGTATTGGCCGGGATCAAGTTGGTGAAAAGTATTACATTCCTCAGTGATACCTTTGCCTTAAATGTTTTAATCATAAGGGATGACTCCAAATATAAACATGGAATTGACAGTGCTGTGTTTGTGGGTATGCAATATATATATTTGAATGGAGGCAGCTATTTGCAATCAATCGCACAAGTGATTTCTCATTGCGCTAAAGATTCGGTCCTCCAAATCTGCAGTGAGTGGCTAACTTGCATGAAGCCTGACTCTGCTACCTGGAATTCCCAAGTCAATCATCTCAAATTACTCTGAAGGTCTCACATGTGCATGGATGTGGAGTGTGGTTCTCTTGTAGACAGTGTACAACCCCCAGAATTCAGAACCCTTCAGACTGGTTAATTAGGAGAACATCACAACCTACAGACTTAACTGCAGGACAGTGGTTCTTAATCGGGAGTGTGCATCACAACCAGTCACTGGCATGAGATTTCAGTTTTAAGATTCAGATTGAGGCTCAGAGTTAATTAACTTAAACTGAGAAGGGCCTAAAAGTACACAATTTAATATCTGATTCAAATAGATAGGACCAAAGTCCATTTTATTCCTGACTATAATAGGTGCTTCTGGTTTTGTTAAGACTTTTTCATACCCAAAGAGTAGAACTCAGAAAGTTTAATACTCTATTCACCTTAGTCATCTAATAATATACGTGTATGAATGACACTTAGAATCCAAAAGTCAATGAGTTATTCCAATTCCTTGTATAGAAAACCACACCTAAGCAGAGCAGCAGTCTATATTCTAGTCTTAAGGTATAGGAAGATCTCTTTCCAACACAAAACGATTTAAAATAGTGGTACCTCAGTTCTTGAACTGATTCATTCCAGAGGGGTGGGAGAAGTGATTTTTTTCGAAAACCAAATCATTGTTTCCCATTAGAAATGATGTAGATTGAATTAATCCATTCCAGACCCCCAAAAGAATCCATCTTAACCTTTCTTATATATATATGTCTGATGTACTGTTTAATCTGTAAGTAAAGACTTCTTTTCTTAACTTTATCAGAACAGCCCCTACCAGCCTTAAGTCACTTCCGGCACTGAGCCCAGGGGTCTTTCAGAACAGCATGCAGTGTCTTTGCTTATTTATGTCACTGCCTCTGACATGCTGCCACTGACTGACTGCTTTTCATTCCCCCAAAACGAGTTTTTCTACCTCTTCAACTGCCCGAAATCATTGTTTCTTTCACACCCTCAGCAACATTAGCACTCTTGACTGACCTCTATGTTTTATAATTGAGCTAACGTTTATTTCTCTCCTTTGTTCTTTGCCTGAGCACTTTATCACGGTGAGGTATCAGCATGAAAAGGTTGCCAGGTGGAAAACCAAGTTGTGATTCAACATTAGTTCTGTGAACAATTTAGTTAAGAACCCAACTGTTCAAGATGGCAGACGTTTGAGAAATGAGGTTTGACTGTATGTGAGCTTCTTCCCACTAATTAGAGGAATTGAACATTTTATATTTGAAATTTTAAGGTCAGTTTATTAGTTCATTGATGAAAGCTTTCAGAAGAATATTCTCCTGAAAATTGTTTTTTTTTCTTAGAAAAAAAGGGAGGAAAATCAACACCCTCTCGGCCTAGCCACAGATGCTGTGGCAGTCAAGCCTCTGCAGATGGGACGCCCATCAATCGGTCGAGTCGCTCTCCGGGTCAGCAGGATTATAGTCTGGATCATCTTCATCGTCCTCCAGCTCCAAGTCATCCATTTCCTGGAACAAAGATTCATCCACCTCCACATTGTTTCCAGCTGCAAAAAAACAAAAGATTTCATCTTCAGTCTTATACTTGAGAATGAAAGATACAAACAGGAACTTCTCCACACGCAAGGGAGGTGATGAAGTATTGCATTGCTATTGCAAATCATGACAGGCCAACAATGGTCTGTAATGGTCAGCAGAGACTCACACATTTTTACAACTTGGTGCTTCCAGTTCATAGTCTAAAAAAATCCAGTTATAAAAAAAGCCTCTAGAATGAATGATTTATGATGTGGCATGTGACAAATTGAAGACAATGATATGTCCTGGTCATACAAAGTTGATGATCGATGACCATGGACCTGGTTTACAAGTTGTTAGAAGCTAATGTGATCATAATTGTTTATCTATTGCTATATTTGATTTTGCTTAAGTTATTGGAAAACTTTAAGGAATATATTGCTATAGTTTATGTACAAATTTATCAAACATTAGAATTTATTCTTCAAAACGTATTTCTTTATACCCTTGGGAGGAAAGAGTTATTATTACTCTGATTTTCATGGTTTAATATTAAAAACAGTATAATATATACACGTGGAGTTTTAATATTATCTTACCATCCTCCAAGAACTGGATATCAGATGTGTCAAGATTATGATCTGTTTCAAATAGCTGTTTCCCTAAAAGAAATAAATATATTTAATTTGAACAGCATAGTTTTCCTCCATCTTCTACAACCCTCCAGGAAAAAAAGTCTGAAAATCTGTTATCCTGTAAATTTCAATAAGTTTATGAACTGAGGGGCATATAAAATGTATTTGCATTAAAATGGAACAAATGATAACCTAGTCTGCCTCAAGTCCTAAAAAAACAAATGTGACTCTATCACTTCTAAGGCTTACAATCCTGGAAGTCATGGTAGCTGTATCTCTAGATCTATCATTGTAATATTTAGATCAAAAATAATATACAAACATTAATTATAATTATGTGTGAAAATACATCAACATGTAGAGAGAATGCCTTCTCTTTTTTCCTCCTGGATGCCCAAGTATATTTCTTATAGCCCTGGCTGGATGGCTCAATTGGTTGGAGTGTTGTCCTGTGCACCAAAAGGTTTTGGGTTCGATTTCATCAGGACACATAGTTAGGTTGTGGATTTGATCCCTGGTTGGGGCAGGTACAAGAGGAAACCAGTGATGTTTTTTCTTTCATTTCCATGTTTCTCTCTCTTACTCTCCCTTCATCTCTAAAATCGGTAAACATATCCTCGGGTGAGGATAAAAAAATGTCTTTTACAAATCTGTTCAAATGATCCTCTTGCTGTATAGGAACTAATGCCAAAATGTTTAGGGGGAACAGAAATAGGGGAGAGCCATACCACTTAATTTATTTTTTCCTGCTTGTTCTTCTTCTTTCATTCGTTTCTTTTTAATTTCCAAGAGTTCTGCATCAAACTTGGCTTTCCAACTTAAGAAATTCTCAATTGTAACAGGAGTGCCATGAAATAATTGCTTGGAAAATAAAAAAGACAGGTCACCAGATAAGTGAGACAACAATTTAAAAAATAACTTAATGATCATCTAAGACCAGTGTTCGGCAAACTCATTAGTCCACAGAACCAAATAGCAACAGTACAATGATTGAAATTTCTTTTGAGAGCCAATTTTTTTAAAAAACTTAAACTTCTTCTAATGCTACTTCTTCAAAATAGACTCACCCAGGCCATGGTATTTTGTGGAAGAGCCACACTCAAGGAGCAAAGGGGCCAAAGAGCCGCATATGGCTCGAGCCACAGTTTGCTGAGCACGGTTCTAGACGAATATAGCCACTTACAGGAAAAACTGTTTTAAGTTTTAAAGTGTTTAATATGATATCTGCCTGCACTGGCTACTCTCATTGGTTTTGGCGATTTCTTCTGGAAAAGTCCATTTATAATTTTTATTACAAAAAACAGATAATATACAACATATCACCATTGTTATTCACTATGCAGAAGAAAGCTGTTGCTGTCAGTAGTGATGTTTTGAGTACACATCAATTTATAACACTAGCATCATAGTTATCTACTTTACTTCAGAATTTGAGGTTTTCTTTATTTTAGTAAATACAGTCATGGGCTGCATACAACATTTTAGTCAATGACAGGTACCTATCCGACAGTGGCTGTGTAAGATAACAGTAGAAAAATTCCTCTCGCCTAGTGACATCGCAGCTGTCCAAATGTCATAGAGCAATGTGCTGTGTGTCTGGTGATGCTGACATAAACAACTTACTGTGCCACTAGTCGCATAAAAACATTGCACATACAATTATGTACAATACTACTACTTGATAATGATAAGAAACAACTTGTACTGGTTTATGCATTTACTATACTATACTTATATCGTTATTTTAGAATGTACTCTTTCTATTTACATAAAGTTTGCCGTAAAGCAGTACGCCATGTTTATACCAGCAGTAAGTAGCCTCACACTTCTTGTGTTTACCAAGTTTTTTAATTGCATCATTTTCTCTTGTGCTTGATTTAATCTCGTGTTTTATAAATTTAGTGTAGCCCAAGTGTGCAATCTTTATAAAGTCTACTGGTGTACCATTTTTATCTTTTATACCAATTTTTATTGTACTGTTTCTTGTTTAGATACACAAATACTTACCTAGTGCAGACACAACTGTGTTATAAATGCCTACAGTATTCAGTGGTGACGTGCTGTACAGGTTTGTAGCCTAGGAGCAATGGGCTGTTCCTTACGGCCTACGTGTGCAGTAGGCTACACCATCTAGTTTGTGTAAGTGTACTCTATGATGTTCACACAATGATGAAATGCCTAACAATGCATTTCTCAAAACATATTCATGTTAAGCATTGCATGAATGTATTTAAATCACTCTGGTGGGGGCATTATTAATTCTAAATTCTATACCATAAGTGAAGTAATTTATATTTCTTAATCTTACCTTCATGAGCTTTACTAAACTTTACTGACTATTGTTACTTGTGTTATGCCACCAACAAAATGAGAAACTCCTAAGATTTTATTTATAAAGCTTTACTAAAATTTATTTTAATTTATTCTTGTGGCTTCAAAAAAAAAATCACTTAAATTTCCAAAAACAAAAACAGATAAAAGAAAAAAACAAAAAACCCCAACAGGTTTGGCTCAGTGGATAGAGCGTCGGCCTGCGGACTCAAGGGTCCCAGGTTTGATTCCGATCAAGGGCATGTACCTTGGTTGTGGGCACATCCCCAGTAGCGGGTGTGCAGTAGGCAGCTGATCGATGTCTCTCTCATCGATGTTTCTAACTCTCTATCCCTCTCCCTTCCTCTCTGTAAAAAAATCAATAAAATATATATTTTTTTAAAACCAACAATGAAGGAAGGAAGGAAGGAAGGAAGGAAGGAAGGAAGGAAGGAAGGAAGGAAGGAAGGAAGAATTGATTTAGAGAATAGTGAAAAAATCATGGCTTTTAATATACCTTTTCGGCTTCTTCTGCTTCTTTTTCTTTTTGTTTTTTTTCTTCTTCTCTTCTAGTTTTTATTTGATCCACTATTTCATTTAATTTTTCTTGGACAGCTGTTACCAAAGTAAAAATCATCACCATACCAAGGTTTTCTTCTGCCTATGTAACAAAACAAACAAAAAAGCAACAACAAAAAAAGGGGTTGTATTGAGAAGCATACTTCTCAGACAAATAAAAACAACCCATTAGAGTGTTTCAGCATAATAACTAAGTTCTGTGCATTCATAATATGATTACTAATTCAGTTACATATCAGTTCAGACACTTGAATAAATGATTATTTAAGAGCTGAACATATATAAACAATATTTTGAATTTTAAAGTAATTTACTATATCCAACCTAAACCAGATAGTTCAGTAAGTTCTGATTAATAATCATACATGTAGGTAGAATTCAGAAAACTTCCTACAGTAGCTAGTAGCATCAGCTCTTAAGCATATTTTCATTATTTTAGTTCCTTTCGGATATTTTAAGAGCTGTGAGAATGAACTGAACTTTAAGGCCAAATCAATTTACTACCATAACCTATATATAAAAAAGCCTAAGTGACTGAATGACAGTTCACAATAGCACACACTGACCACCAGGGGGCAAACGCTCAATGTGGGAGCTTCCCCCTATGTCAATGCAATTCCTCAGCCAACTTCCCCCAGCAAACCAACCTCATGTGATACCCCCACACCCACCAACGTGTCTCAAATCAGCCCTGATCGCCAGCCAGGTCAAGGAACCCCACCTGTGCATGAATTCGTGCACCAGGCCTCTAGTATAATAATAAAGATTGTAGGTAGTTCTGTGATTTTCTTTATCTACCTTTTTTCTTTTGATATGAAATGATTCAAAACCAAATATAAAAGCATCTCTGACCCATGGAAGGACTATACTGCAAAGTTACTTTGAAGTTGGTCATTTGAAAGCCCTGACCAGGAACCAAACTATGACCTCCTGGTTCATAAGTCAACGCTCAACCACTGAGCCATGCTGGCTGAGAGCTCCAGATATTTTTTAAGTATCAAAATTAATAAGAGCAATACTCTTGGAAATAGACAAGTCACATTTAAGATGGAGACATGTTTTCTGTTGATTCTTAGAGCAAACAAACAAAACTAGGACTTTGATTTTAAGATGGTAAAGATTTTGCTTGTCCTCCCTACTCCCTACTCTGAAGAACATATGGTAACTCTCTACCTAAGCAAAAGACAGCTTTAAAAACTGTGGTAGCCCATTCCACCAAAAACTAGCCAAATAAGAACTTTCCAATACCCATTTTTCTTCTTCATAACTTCCCCTCTTAGAGGAATCACAGCCATTGTTGCTGCTGTAAGCTTAGGGACAAGTAAGAAAAAAATCAGTCACCAGTCTTCCCAGATTGTAGGCAACTAGCCTGCGACAGGTCAGAGCGGTTGTCAATTTCAACTCTCTTCAGTTGGAATGTTTAACTGCACATGGGCCTGGATATTCTGAGAATCTAGTTGAAGTTGTGCTTTTACTTGTCAGACTTTTTATATCTAAAAGTCATGGGGCTGACTGAGTAGAAAACAGGGATACAGGAATAGCTGAGGTCTAAAGGCAGAGTGGGAAACAAACAAATATATCTACATATAATGAATTCTGCTTTTTAATGTACTAATTATACACGTTTAATAGAATTTGTTGACTCTTGCAATTGATATATAATACTTAAGACTAAAAAAATAATACTATTACAAAACCTTACCTGTAATGCTAATAATTTTAAGATGCTTGTGACATCATTATCTTCTAGATTTTCCTGGGAGAATATTTCATAAAGGGGGGCTTCATCTGGGTATTTCTCACTATATGTAAACTTGAGGGTAGTCTGTACAGCTAAAAACACCAGAAAACAGTTTGCTATGAATACCTTAAAGTGTAAAGTATAGAGAAGTCAACATTTTTGTTGAATCAGTAATTAATTTACATGTCAATAAAAAGTACAAAAGATATTCCTGCAAAGAAAAACAAGGTAAACGAAAAAAAGTTAAACTATTTTTAAAACCCTCAAGATGAACAAAAGGTACAAAATACAACACAGAAAAATTACTGTCGTAGGCTCATTTTTAAGCCTCTACGAAAGCCAGTTCCCAGTGCAGAAGACCTGGCGTTAGCCCTGGGGCCTATATCTCTGTCTGCACAACGCCAGCAGGGAACGCTATGGATTGTTAGATGACATGTTTTGAAGTAGACAGTGTGAGAGGCTGTGTGAGAAACATTTCACCTAACCCATACATATATTTAAATAAAAGTAGAATATCCATTCTAAAGAGAGATAAAAAACACCCAGATAGGTGTTTATCTTGACTAATTTATAGCAGCAAAAATCCAGTAAACAATCTAAATGTCTAAAGATAAAAAAGTCATGGAAAAATAATAGTCACTGAACGAAATACCACACAACCACTGGAATACATACACATGCCAAGACTTGTTTTGGCCAAAAATATCTTACTTTTTCTCCATCTCATGTATCATTAATGTTTCTGCTTTACTTTTAAAAACTAAGCTTACTGGTATTGTGTTAGAATGTATTTTACTGAGCTGAAACCGGTTTGGCTCAGTGGATAGAGCGCCGGCCTATGGACTGAAAGGTCCCGGGTTCGATTCCGGTCAAGGGCATGTACCTTGGTTGCAGGCACATCCCCAGTAGGGGGTGTGCAAGAGGCAGCTGATCGATGATTCTCTCTCATCGATGTTTCTAACTCTCTATCCCTCTCTCTCTTCCTCTTTGTAAAAAAAATCAATAAAATATGTATTTTTTTAAAATAAAAAAATAATGTATTTTACTGATTTTCTATTTCTCTAGAAGTCATGTTTACATAATATACCAACCAGAAATGCGCCCTTACCCCAGATTCCCAACAACCGCCCCAGCACCTCTGCACCTGCAAGGCCCGACACAGAACGGCTCTGGAATGAGCAGAATTCCCGAGAGGCTTAGAAAAACACAAGTATTTTTTTTTTATTAGACTTACTTTCATCATTTTCTCCAGCCTCAGATGTCACAGTAATGGTGAAACTAGGAGGGTTTTCTGATAATACTGCAAGAAAATATACATAGAGGGTTAAGTTATTAAGATGCTTTCCTCATTAGCCAAATGTCACTACCCATTCAGGGAAACTGATTCCATTTCCGCAAATACAGACTGAATAGAACACACAAATGATGAAACAATCCGTCAATTTTCTATTTAAATCTTGGGTTGTCTTTAATCTGGAAAGAAATACCTATAGTAGATACCTTTCTAGAGTTTTATCAAATCAATTAAAATAATTAAGTAATTTACCTTTCATTCAAAATCTCCACTATATATGGAAAATTATATTCTAAAAAATTCCCAAATGGAATAACAAAAAGTTTAACATTTCTTATTAGAAACTAGCCACTGATAAATATTCAGTGTCATCACTAATTTTTGTACTTATATATTCTGAAATACAATTCAGAATCTCCATGACAAATAGCAAGTATTAGTAATTTGTTAGAGCTGTGTCCTCTAGGTATCTCTCCCACAGCACCTCGGGAACCAAACAAAGGAAGCGTGCAGTGAGAGCCATGACAAGAATAAACAAGGGAAGCCAAGCAGCCATGCAGCTGCTGCGCCAGGACAGGCTGGGACAGGCTGGAGGAAAGCGTGGGCCTCACCCAGGCCTGGAGCACTGGCCCCTGCTGGGAGGAGCCGTCAGCAGCCTCTCTGGAGTGAAAGACAGGGGATCTCGGCAGAAGTCACTGCGGAATTCCTCAGCTTCCCTACTCTGGAACTCCGGAGGCCTTCTTAAATAGTCACCAACAATAAAAATTTCAAGGCATATGCCTTCATTTTAATTGAAGTTTAAAAGAACTTAAAACAATGATGAACACCTACGATTACTTGAGAGGTGTTTGTTGGAAAGATAAAAGACGCACTGGGTTCCTATTTTTTTTAAATGTAATTTATTGATTTTTACAGATAGGAAGGGAGAGGGATAGAATTAGAAGCATCGATGAGAGAGAAACATAGATCAGCGGCCTCCTACACAAGACCTACTGGGGTTGTGCCTGCAACCAAGGTACATGCCCTTGACTGGAATCAAACGTGGGACCCTTCAATCTGAAGGCCGATGCTCTATCCACTGAGCCAAACTGGCTAGGGCTGGATTCCTATTTTAATAGGCCAGCCCATGATGAAAAAGTCCCTGAACAGAAATTATAATAGAGCTTTTATGATTGGCTTTACCTTTAAAAACAAACAAAAAAACCACAAATGTATAAAATATTTTATGTATTTCATTCTTATTTCTTTTCATTACCAACTTTAGTATTTACATGCCATGAAATGTAAACATTAAAACTACAGAAATAAAGGTTCAACACAATGACATTACAACTTACTACCAATTTCTAGAACTTCATGAGGTGGGAAGTGAGGAGTCACCAATAGCCAATAACACAGCTAGCATTTATTGAGCATTACTTTGTGCCTGTACTGTGCTATGGACTTACATAAAGATCTGTTAATTCTCACACCAAAACCATGATTTTATACTATTACTGTATTGTATCAAACTTAAAAGGCTATCAAGTATAAGATACACCCTATTTTATGTACCATTAAGAAAAAAGCTGCAATTTAACCATGATATGTGATATATTTTGTAAGACAAATTCATATTGCAGGGATGTAAAAATGTAAAAATATGTCTTATAATCAATTAAATATTGTATCATACCAGTTTTATAGGTGTGAAAACTGAGATAAAACCGTTTTACTAATTTTCCCAAGGTTACACAGGTAGTAACTGGCAGAACTTAATAACTTTATAGTTTCGTTTAGAAAGAACTTTTTATTCCAGATGAGAAATTCCAGTGAAATCATTTGAGCTAGGCTATGAATTAAGGCAGTGTTTCCCAAACTTTTGACATATGTGTACCCCTTCTATAACTTTCGTAACGCTGAGTACCCCTCGTCCAAAAAAAAAAATGGATGTATTTTAATAACAACCAAAATATATTTATTTATTTATTTTTTGGTACATACACAAAATAATAATAAATGAAAAATAAAATTATTCCTAATAAAATATAAATAAAAGTTATATTATAAATAACATTTATTTGCACACCGGACCATCTCATGCCTCACAAGACTGTCTTGACTTGACTCATGAGAACGTAGAATCAGGCGCAGCTAAGCACGGTGCAGTGCATATCCCCACCGAACTCCGGTGCAACGCGTACCCCCACCAAACTCTTCCCGTACCCCTGGGGGTGCGAGTACCACACTTTGGGAAACACTGAAGTAAGGCATAGTGGTAAGTAGAGATGGAGAAAAGGATATAATTAACACAGCAGCAAGGGTATAACAGTAGGAATGCTTAAGGAACAATAGGGAATAAGAAACTGTCCCATTTGATTGGAAATATGTGAGAGTGAGGTGAATGAGGAAAACTAGTTGAAAACACAGTTGAAAGTATTGTTGTGGCCAGTGACAGGTTTTGGGTTTTTAGCAGCAGCAATAATATGGCCAGACTTGTATTTCTAACACAGGCAATACATCTAGCGACAGTGCACACACTGAAAGGAAAGACAGGAGACCAGAGGCAGGGTGAGCTCACAGCTAATGAAACTGTCCCAGCAACACAATGAGGTTCTGAAGGAGGCCGGCACCAATGGGAATGGCAAGGGACCAGGTGATGAATGACATTTTGAATATGCAGGCAGGGGAAAGTGCAGCCACTGACAAAACAAGAAATGAAAAAAAAATCAAATGTGAGACATCTGAAGGACACAGAGTAGCTTCGGTTGGAGGTACTGAGTATGCACTCAGAAAGGAGCAAATGGAGCTAAAGGGAGGTTTGAATTTAATTTGGGTCATTCCCAAAGAGGGATAGCTAAAGCTATTAGACTAGAGAGAAAATGGAGAGTGAAATAGGACCAACACCAGCTTTGTAAGGAACCCTAAATTTTGCGGGGGGCAAAGAGAGAGAGGGAGCGAAATGTAAGAGGAGGAAAAAGTGCCAGAAATGAAAAGAAAAGCAGCAGCAAGAGAGGTAAAAACAAATGAAAGGAAAGACTATTTTATTTGTGAAGCACCCAGCTATGAAGATCCAGGTCTGCCACGGCAGTGTCCACAACGTGCACCTCCAATGCGCCTGCGCTCGGCGGGGAGGAAATGGCAGTGAACCTGGCCTGTAAGATCACCCCTAAAGCCCTCCAAGGCCCTTTGTGGTCTGGCCCTGCTTACTTGTCAGGTCTCGTTTTCCCACCTCCCACTTCTCACTTTGTATTCTAGCAATACCAAGCCACCAGCCACTGGACACAGGCTCGTCCTTCTGCGCATGCTGTGGTCCTTCCCCGCACTTCACTCATGTAACTCCTCATCACCCCCGTTTTCCAAAGCGTCTCTCATCTCTCCACATCTCCAGCCGCACCCTGTACAGACCTCCCTGAAAGAGTCGTCACACTGTGTGTATCTTCCTTATCCAGTGTCTCCTCCCAGCAGACTGGGCTTCTACCAGTCACATCGGGAAATACTTGGTAAATGACGATGTGGGTGGCAGCAAGGATGTCTCTAACGGCCTGCCTTTGGAGCCAGACAGAACAGGAGGCAAGGTGAGCACGGAAGAAGTTGCTATACAATTAGCCCGTGAGAGATCACGATGAGAGGCATGTGCAGTAAAAGTGCGGGATGAAAGAACTAGGGCTACACAGTTTACAGACAGAAAGAGGAAACGCAGAGGCCAGATTTTTGAAGACTGCATTTCCAAGGTGTGGCTATTGATTTCCATTTCGTCAGCAGTTGATGAAAACGGAAATAAAAACTATTTGCTGATAAAGACGAGGAATTATAAAGCTATATTAGAAGAATCAGAAACTAATACGGTAAATTTCCAGGGAAGACTGTCTTATATTTAACGGTTATAAAGTATTTCCATTTCCATTATTCTTCATTAGACAGATATGGAAACTGAGGACTGGAGAGGTTACATGGTTTGTCTAATGACGCAGAGCTAACGATACCCACTACAGTGGGCAGCCATTCGGGAGAAAAAACTGACCCAGAAACAACAACAAAAAAGGATACTGGAGAACACTGCTAATATCCCACCAAACCCTCTCCCCTTCCTCCAGCCACACCATCTTCTTTAAGAGGGACGGAGGGAGGGAGGAAGGACAAAAGGAAGGAAGGGAGGGAGGGAGAGAGGGAGGGGAGAAGGGAGGGAGGGAGGGAGGGAGAGAGGGAGGGAGGAGGGGAGGAGGGAAGGAAGGAAGGAAGGAAGGAAGGAAGGAAGGAAGGAAGGAAGGAAGGAAGGAAGGAAGGAAGGAAAAGAAACATAGATTTGTTGTTCCATATATTTATGCATGCATTGGTTGATTCTTGTATGTGCCCTGATGGGGGACTGAACGAGCAACCTTGCCATATCAGGACAATGCCCTAACCAACAGAGCTACCCAACCGGGCCAATCAGACCATTTTTAACTGAGCACACAGAGTAAAAATACATTTCTCAGCCTCCCTTCCAGTTAGGGCTCATGAAATGACTGACTTCCAACTAATTGAGATGGAAACAAGAAAGTCCTTTGACAGCTTCTAGGAAATTTCCTTATCTCTATTTGCTTTAACTATCCTACAGTCTGGAAAAGGAACGCTAACATCTTGAACCCATGAGAGTGACCACATCTTGATGACAAAGAACTAAGAAGTCTGGGTCCCTGAAGAATTTCTGGATGAGAACTATCCAACTATCTTTTATGTGCGAGAGCAATAAACTTTTACCTTTTAAAAACCACTGTAATTTGAGGTTTTCTGTCACAGCTAAACCTAATTTTTAAAAGTGTATTTAAAAAAAAAAACCAAGGAAAAGAATAACAATTCAAAGCTTGGAGGTGACTAAAATAGGGATGGGAAAGTTACTTAATTGGACTTGCAAAGATGACTCATTCCTGTATTCTGTGTTCTGCGGAAGGAATAATGCCAGTTCCAATGCATTGCTGTTAGGGCAATTGGAGGAAAGATAGGCCTTCCTAAAGATACCAGACTTCCACCATTGTAAGTGGATCAAATTTGCTTGAGAAAAAGTCAGGTTTCTGGGCACAGTGGAATGAACCAGGGCGGGAGGGAGAGGTGGCAGTAGTAGGTGACACAGGGACAGAGGGACAGAACTGAGGATTTTGTCAAGAACAGAGGCAAAGGCGGTAGAGTAGCTAAAAGTACACTAAAGGGACACACCACTGACATTAAGGTTTTAACAAAGTACCAGACAGCCCACATTAAAACGGGCCCTTTGCACCTTAGGAAGTGTCTGTCAAGAAAAACTGCTTTCACATGCTGACTTCCGCCCCATCGGTGAGATGCAATTATAAATGTTAAAGGCTCATGGCTGCTACGTTGAGGTACTGACCCAGCAAACACAGGATTGCCTCTCTTTGTAAGACCAAACAGAATTCGGGGAACTAGACTTTTGGTTAGCCCAAAGCCAATGCGTATGTTTCAACAAAACTTCTCCTAGCCAGACATTTTGATACAGAAATGGGAAGAACCAAATTCTACTTCTTTAGCTGGACCCTGTCTAGTGAGGCACCATGGAAGGAGAATGCGTTACAGGAGAGCCTGTTATACTTTGGAAGACCAGTAGTTTGAAACGCTGGATCAGTGTGCAGTAAGCTATAGAACAGGCACAAAGAAGAAACTGTATAATGATATGTTTAGAATTCACAGCAAATGCAACACTGGGCCAAAAGTTCTTTGCAGATAATTAAGCAACCAATTCTGAGGTTAAGCTAGGTCTATATGGCTAGGCCCTAAGCCTAGAGCGCTAGTTAAGTATACAATTTTACCTCTATGTTCCCCAAAATTCTAGGTTAGCACTTCTCAGTTGGGATTCAGGAATCCGTATTTTAACAACTCCACCAGGTGATTCTCATCATGAGAGAAGCGTGGGAAACACTGGGCCAGGGCTATGCCTCCTGCTTCCACAAGGGGTCATAATGTGCTTAACAAGGCTTTTCTGTCAAGCACTCAAGCATCTATCAAAAAAAAAGGTATCTATATCCTTCATCAACAGCATTGAGCATTTACCAAGTATAATATTAAAAGCCCAATATTAAGTGAGATCCAAAATGTACTTAGAAAACTGTCCATTTGTGTTCCTTGGCTAACTGACACAAGCAATCTTTCTTTCTTGAACCTGGTCCGAAAATATAAAAGTATAAAATCATCAACACAAATGGAAGACTGTAAAACAGTAAACCTTGCAAATCCTGAAGATTTCAAAAGACTAGGCATGGAAACATTTTATCCCAAAGTTCTCTGCCTTTTCCCTGAGGGGTTTCCTAAAGAACACTGATTAACAAGCAAGGCGGGGTTCTTGAAAAACTATCCATCGACACATCTCAATTTATTTATTGCAAAGACATCGATAGGAATCAGAGACTGACGGGCTCAGCTGATACTGCAGAATACTTGCCGGTGTCAAATAGTCATCAACTTCTTATTGGGCTTTTATTATCCTAACTCAAAATCCTCAAGCACTTTTGCCTCCGACAAGAATTACACACACCGAACTGTATCAGGGCCTAGCGCGATACAAAAGGACCAATAGACTGTCGTAGCGTTAAAATGTATCACTTCTATAAATGCTTTTGTGTATTTAATGAGGGATACTTTATGTCCACAGAAATGAAAAGAAGAGCACATCTCACCCTCTTAACCCTGCCTACACAGTGTGCATGCATGCCTGTAGCATTTCCAATGTAACAGGAATGACCACATGTCACAATTAAGAATATATCCAACCACTGACCCTAACTTAGACATTGACATATAAGCAAGGATAGGGAAGGGGCCAGACTCCATGCACACTCACCCAGTGAATGCCACTCAAACCCCGCTTCACTCATCCCATTACCATCCTCACAGCACAGCTGCGCTGCCGGTGAGAGCATGAACAGCACTGCAGCCACACAGGGGAAGCTGAGAGACATCTGCCTGTTGGCAAAGCAGGACAAAATCTGCTTCCATCGCAAGCAGCGGTCACAGGCAGAGCTAAGAAAACTACACCAGCCAATGAAACGGCGGGGGGGTGGCGTTTACCGAGTTGAAATAACAAACCTTTCACGCTGAATTCTGACTGTCAAGGGCAGACGACACCCAAAGGAAGGCGTGGGGAACAGAAACCCCACAAATCCAGGTTCCCCTCGCTCTGACCGGTTTCATCTAATCACTTCTCAAAAACTGAGCTGTGATGCGGGAGAAGCCACACCGATCCGGCTGTCTCGCTGCAGTTTTAGAATCGAATCGCCGGCAGCAGCACTGCTTAACACAGAAGCAGCGTCTTCCCTTACGGAACGGAGGTCTCCACATCTCGCAGGAGCCCAGCCTGCCACGTACCCTGCTCCCCCTCACCCGGGCCGGGGCCAGACCCCACGTCCCGCCGGTCTGGAGGTGAAGGCACAGGACAGGCGTTCCCGACCCGACCAACGCTTCGCACCAGACCTGCCGCCAACCTGCGGGCCGACCCGGAGCAAGCCGCCCGCCTTCCTTTCCTTCCCGGAGCCTCCCGCCCTCGCTGGCGGCACACGGCCCAGGCTGGACCGCGTCTGCTACCCCTTCCTGCCCGGCACCCTGAGGACCCACCTGCAGGGGCCCCGAACTCTGGGCCCCATCGTTCACGGGGCATTCTGCAGAACGCCAGCCTTTTTTTTTTTTCTTTTTAAAGAAACGACCAACTTCCAGATCACTGCTCCTCTCCAACTGACTCTAGATCAACACTACCCTGAGTTCCCATACACGTGAAAACACCACCGCGGGGAGCACAGCGTCCCCCGAAGGCAGGTGGAGGAGGGCGTGAAGACGGGCGGCACCTCGGCGGCTCTGGGAGCGGAGTCCGTCTCCCACGTGGAGTCTGTTCCGTGTTCGTTTCGTTCAGCCTCCGGGGGCTGGAAGTTACGCCGACACCCGAGCGCCCGGGATGGGGTTCCGGGCCTGACAGCCCCCGGGGACCTGGCCAGCCGCGCCCGCCGGGACCGGGGCTCCCAGGGAGCGGGCGGAGCAGCCGCGGAGGGGCTCCGAGTGCCCGGGCACCTCGCGGGCGGACCCGGGGGGAGACGGGGCGGGAGAGGGGGCCGCGCGGCCCCGCCGTCCCTTCCCCATCGGGGCCCGGGAGGCCGAGGGCGGCGGCGGCGGCGGCGGCGGCCCATCCCACCCCAGCCCGGCCCGGCCCGGGACGGCGGCGGCGGCGGAAGTCACCTGTGAAGGAGTCGGGGTAGATGGACTCCAGAGCCTCCAGCTCGTTGCGCTGCTCCTCGCCGTAGTCTGTCATCGTGGCCCTCGCCGCTGCCCATGGATCGCCCAGACACCCAGGCGGCGCGCCGCAGCCGGGACCACGGCGGCGCCGGGAGAGCGGGCCGCGGCCGGCCGGGCGCAGGCGCAGAGTCCGCGGCTGGGAAGGCCCGCAGCCCAGAGCCAGGCGGGCCAGCTGAGCCCCAGCCCCGCGCCGGCCTCCGCCTGCTCCCGAGCTCCGCGCTCGACTCGTTGGGCCTGGCCGGCGGCGGGGCGCCGAGCGGCCGCCTGCGCCGCGCCCGCTCGGGGTTCGCAGGGACGGGGAGGGGCTCCGGGTCAGGCGTTCGTCGCGGACACCTAGGGCCGGGGCCTGAGCCCGAGAAGCCCCCTCCGCGCGGCCTCCGCGCTCGATGAGTCAGGGCTGCCTCGGGTTCCGGAGCCCGAGCGAGTCGCCGGCGGAGGCTCGGGGAGGGAGTTGGCGACCGCCGCCGTTTCCGGCTTTTCCGTTTGCGGTCCGGTGGCCCGGCGGGGCCGGCCGGCGCGCGCTCTCCGCGCGGGCGGAGCGTGGGGTGCGGGTGGCTTCGACGCTTCCACCTCCTCGGTCCGTGGCGTCCGTCCCGCGGGAGCTGGGCGCGGAGCAGTGGGCAGAGGGAGGGAAGCCCCGCCGGGGGCTCCCCCGGGTCCGGGGGGATCGGCCCAGCCCCGGAATAGCGACTCTCTCCGAGTGAATCCGGGGAGAAATCGGCGGCCAGTCGGGAGAAATCGGCGGCCAGTCTGGAGATCCGGCTTCTCCATTCAGATCCCCGAGGCTTCCCTTCTAAGCTAGTAAAGGGATCGCGGCAGTCCACGGATTAACGGTGTCCGTGATTGCGAGTGTCTGTGGATGGATAAGGAGGGAGGGTGCCGGTGTCAGGGACCGTTTTGATAAGCCATGGAGAAGTGTCAGCACGCTGACAGCGGTCCGGGACCTTTGGCTTGGGACAGTCAAGCCGAGGAAATGCTTCAAATGTGTACACGTCGTCCGTAAGTGCATCGCGTCCGTTACAAAGAAGCTTTCCAAAGAGCCGAAATGGCAAAAGCGAAGCAAGTGGCTTACCTTGCTACTTATATGAGAATGTTCAGTAACTATGTTTATAATAAAGGAACATGGTTACGTAAAAAAAAAATGGGGGGGATACAAGAAAAGACTCCCAACATTAGGCGATTTTTCACACTTTTTTGTATTTACCTTTGTTAAGTTTTCTGTGTGAAAGCACTTGGGTAGCGGGGGAAACAATTTGTAATGAGGTCTCCAGTGGTGAGGTTCTCAAGTTTTCTTCCATCATTCTTTTTTAATATATTTTAGTGATTTTGAACAGAGAGGATGGGGTGGATAGGAATAGTTAGAAATATCCATGAGAGAGAGATGTTGATCAGCTGCCTCCTGCACCACCACCCACCACTCCCCTTGCTGGGGATGTGCCCGCCACCGAGGTACAAGCCCTTGACCGGAATGGGACCTGGGACCTGCAGGCCGGCGCTCTATCCACTGATCAAACCAGTCAGGACTCTCCTCATTCTAAAACGAGCATGTCCCACGGACTGGAGGGCATCCTGATCTTGTGTTAGGAAGTTTAGCTTCCTTTAGCGGCGGAATGCATTAAAACAAACAGGCAGATGCACTGTAGTATTAAGGGTTGATGGGCATTCTTTTAGACTTTGAGGGGGGGGGGGGGGGGGAGCAGGAACTCTCCTGAAGATGATGAGAATCAGTGCGCCAAGTAACTTTGCAAATGCACGGCGCTCATTTTCCCGGATTCCTCCGCTCCGACACGTGAAGGGGTTGTCACCGGCTGAAGAGCTCCTCCGCCGGAGCCTCTAGGTGTTTTGGAAGCCCGTGTGGCTTTAACTGGGTGGGGATGGGGGTGGGTTACAGGTCTGGAAGGGTCCTTGGAGGGTTTAGCTGGAAGAGGGACAGTCTGCCTGCACGACTAGCTGTCAAATGTAAATATACGTAAGCGGGACACAGCCTGGAAGACAGAGACCAACAGGGGGTGATGGTGATGATCTAAGCCAAAGATGACGATGACTTAGACCTGAGCTGGGGGTGAAGGTGGTGAGGCCATCCACATTCTGGGCGGGCGCCTGTAGGCAGGGCAGGTCTGGTCCCGGTGCCCTGACTGCGCTCGGCCCACCTGGGAGAGCACAGCGTCCCCCAGGCTGTCAGAGGCAGGAGGACGGCGATTTGGAGAGTTACCGAAAGCCTGGGAGGACTGACGCCGCCCCAGAGGACGGCCGGGTGGGAGGCGCACAGCCCGCGCCGGTGCTCACAGGATGGGTGCCAGCGTTGAGGCGCCCCGAGCCAGGACCTGCTGCCACCCCGGGGGGTCTGGGTGCTGGAGACGGTGCTGGCACCCCTGGTCGGAGCACCCCGGGCTCGCCAAGCTCGGGGAAGGGGCTCGGAGAGCACTGGGCACGGGAGACACTGGCATGTGGGCGCGTCCTAGGAAATGATGAGAAAGAGGCAGATTTTTACAAGATTTCACAGTTTAGCTAGGTCTGCCGGTAAATGCTAGGATGATTTTTGACCCAACAAAATACAGATCTCATGGGATCTATTAAATTATTACCGGGGTAAAGATGCTTATTTTGTAGGCAGGTCTCTCCAATTTGAATTATTTCAAAGTGAAAATCAACAAAAAGCCGATTACGCTGAATTTATTAAATGTATACACAATAAGGCACCTCATAGATCCAGATTAGTGTGTGTCCCCCGCCCCTTGGCATTTGTTTTCTCACATTTCCAATGGAATGAGTCCACATTATAAAATATTTTATACTAGCCCTAGCTCTTATCCTTCAGTTGATAGCGTGCTGGACTGAAGGGTCCCAGGCTTGACTCTGGTCAAGGGCACATGCCCGGGTTGCACTTTAAGCCACCTTAAAAAATAGAATGCAGTGTGTTTTATAACACTATAAATATATTTATTTATTTAACTTAGAGGAGCAATGATTTTGCCTAGGGTGGAGCATCAGTGCGTGTAGGATCAGAATGCTTGTCCTAGAAATTACCTTAAAGAGGTCTTAATCCACAGGGTGTCATTCATGGCAGGCTTGTGTGTCCATAAACTGAAATGTGTTGGTATGTGTATTCCTTTCCTAGCCATTCTAACAAGTTACCACAAATGTAGTGGCTTACAACAAGGCAGATTTGCCTAGCCGGCTTGGCCCAGTGGATAGAGCATCAGCCTACCCACTCAAGGGTCCCAGGTTTGATTTCGGCCGAGAGCACATGCCTGGGTTTTGGGCTCGTTCCCCAGTGGGGGTGGTGCGGGAGGAAACCGCTCAATGATTCTCTCTCATCACTGATGTTTCTCTCCTCCCTTTCTCTCTGAAATCAATAAAGAAATATATATATATATTTAAAAACAAGACAGATTTATCTCAGAGTCCTGTAAGAACAGTATATATTTTTTCCTGGTCAGACCCGGTCTCTGAGCTGATGTCAAGCTGTCAGCAGGGCTGTGTCCTTTGGGAAGCTGCAGGGGAGAATCCATTTCTTTGATTTGGCTCATGACGCCCTCCATCTTCACAGCCAGCAGTGGCTGACTTCTCAGGCATCACTCAGTCCTCCACACTCCTCTTCTATTGCAGCTTTGTCTTCTCCCTGACACTGATTCCTCCTGTGGCCCCCTTATAAGGACTCATGATGATATCGGTCCCACTAGGATAGTCCAGGATGACATCCCCATCTCAAGATCCTTGACTTCACACCTGCATTGTCTCTTTTGCCATATAAATCATAAAGTAACATTCCCAGGTTCCAGGGATTGGAACATGAACACCTTTGGGGAAGCCATTAGTCAGCCTACCACAGTGTTCACACTCTGAGGTGTATGAGCCTGTGTGTGTGTGTGTGTGTGTGTGTGTGTACACATGCGCAGTTTTTCTGGATATTTTCTCAAAATAGCTTTTCCTAGAATGGCTCTTTGAAGGGATCTAGGACTCAAAATAGTTTAATCACCCACTCCCACAATTTAATCACCCGCCCCTGTCTCTTGTCAGGGATCATTAAGTCCCAGAGAGACTGACTTGTATGAGACCATATGAATGATGAGAGAGGATGATTTCCTGACATTCACTTTGACCCTTTAAACTATGGCCTGTTGAAAACAAACGGATGGATTATCGGCCACTCCCTGCATGAGACAGAGAATACCTGAGCTTTCCAGTCCAGCCTTTTAGTCTGTGGCTAATAGAATCAGTGCTACTGGCTGTTGAGTGGCTCAGATCATCCAAAGTTCTGCCTCATTGAGCATGGAAATGTCACTTTGCTAAGAAGCACAGTGCCTTGAAGGTGAGATCTTGTACATGTAGGTCCAGTGGAAGTGGAAAAAGAAAGACTCAGATGTGATACCGGCATCTTGTTGGAACTCAGGATGTTTTATTTTATTTTTTATTTTTTAGACATTTAAAAAATATTTTTTATTGATTTTTTACAAAGAGGGATAGGGTGTTGGAAAAAGCGATCAGCTGCCTCTTGCGCATCCCCTACTGAGGATGTGCTCGCAACCAGGGTACATGCCCTTGACCGGAATCGAACCCAGGATCTTTCAGTCCGCAGACCGACGCTCTATCCATTGAGCCAAAAAACGGTTTCAGTGGAACTCAGGCTGTTTGAGTTACTCATTGGAAAGTTACACCTGCAAGGCCCTGGGAGTTTTATAATCCGCCTTCTGTTGCCGAGCTGCAGTGGAGTACATGGCCAGACAGCAGGCTGCTGGATTCTGATTCCATCACTCATAAGCGTGTGACCTGTGGCAAATTGCTTGACTTCTCTGAATCTTGAACATCAGCTCCACTATTGGCATTTGGTCCATTGCCCAGTAAGCAGTCATTTTTTGGTTTAAAAAAAAAAATAAGAGCCCTCATTTTGCTTCTTTTGGCCAGTGACTCAGTTGCCCACGTGAATGTGGCAAAAATCAGGCACAAGACACTGGATATATCAGAAATAAGACAAGTTGGAAAACTGTCAAGTATTGGAAATGCAAAGTCACACAGGAAACTCAGGTAGGTCTCCCCTTTTGTGGTTGTAGATAATGAATATGCAAATATAGGTTACAGTCTTGCTTCCTCAAGTGGATTTTGAATGCCAAGTAGCAATTAATAAAAAAGCACAGCTTCCTATGCCATAGCTATAAAAATGCTCCCAGTACGGAGGTGCTACAAATAGTATTGATGATACTAACGATGATACAAAAATGCATCATCTTTCCCTGGTTATGACAGGATGACCTTCATCGAAGGGCTTCTCCCTTCCCTGTCACCATGAACGGACTTCTAATCCTGGTTTCCAAAAAGTCAGATATGTAAGCGTAGAGGCGGTGAAAATTTTCTGCATGTAGAGATAGAAGGAACAAAAAAAAAACAAAAACAAAACAAAAACAAACAAAAACAAACAGAAAATAGAGACAGAGAAAACAGTGATGCAAAAGAGGAGGGAGAAGGTCACATTTGTCAGAACTTACTTTGGAAAGCCACTGTGCTGTACGCTTTGCTTATGTTTCCATATTTAACCCTTACAACAGCTCTATGAGGTAGCTACTATGTGCAGACAATGAAATGGCACTAAAAACAGTAATTTTTGCCCAGCTATTAAATAACAGAACCATAATTCAAATGGTGATATAACTCCAAATTCCATTTTGTTTTAATAAGACAAATATAGGCATTACCAGACCATCAGTGAAATTACAAAAAGAGACATTGGCACAATTATCAGACAATTTGATTTTGGAAATGGTGTTTTGCATGGACTTTTGTAAACACATACTAGAAGAGAGAGAAAATAAATTACATTGAAAGTCCATCATCATTAAGAGTAAAGTATGTGTTAAGCAACTTGAATTGGGAGAGGTGCTATAATCAAGGTTTGGTTTTGTTTTTTAAATATATTTTATTGATTTTTTTTTTTTTTACAGAGAGGAAGGGAAAGGGATAGAGAGCTAGAAACATCGGTCAGCTGCCTCCTGCACCCCTCCCCCTCCTGGGGATGTGCCCACAACCAAGGTTCGTGCCCCTGACCGGAATCGAACCTGGAACTCCTCAGTCCACAGGTCAACGCTCTTATCCACTGAGCCAAACCGGTTTCAGCTCAAGGTTTTAGTTCAATACCCCCTGCTGCGCTTCCCTCATTAGCCTCATCCTCCTGGCCTCCAAGGAAGCTATAGTGACCTTGCAAGCCTTCGCCCGCACAGAGGAGACTGGGTGCTGAGATCTCCCTCCAGTCCTGACACGAAGGAATGCGGATGTGTTTGACATCTTCACTTCCGGGAGCACAGCCAAATAGTTTCCTCAGGCGCTGCGTGATGAGGAGGCGTGCGTGCTGCTCAGCAGCTTGCTGGAAGAGCTCCTTCTCTTGGCGGAGGTGGGTGGTCCAGTAGCAGTGCTGCTGAGAGGTGAGGGGAGAGCAGCACCTCACCACGCAGCAGGACACGAGGGTAATGACGGTTGCCAAGGTGACCAAAATCCAGCCCAGCATCTGCATGTAATTATTTAAAATGAAAACAAAGAAAGAAAGCATCAGTGCTTCGAATGTTCAAGAAATAGACATGGTAGGAGGGATTCCCACAAAGCAGGACCCAACTATGGACAAGGTATTTGCTTTGCTAGTTTTTAACATACCAACAAGCTGATGGTCATTTGATTTGGATGTGGGTATGATGGGGGGTACGGGCCCAACCGTTTCAACTTGGCTTTGGGATTACAAAGGGTTTTGAATGAATCCTAAGTGTTGTCCTTGAAGTAGCAGATGCTACGTATAACCCACCAGCTACCTTGCATAAAGGTACTTAAAGTATTACATTCTTTGCATTTAGCTCAGCCTTACTTTTCACCCATCAGGTACAGGCCCATGCATTCTCTGGGGGCTTAATAAGTGTTTGATAATGATGGTGATGAGAATGATATGCTAGATAATAATGGTAGCCTCCCAAGGCGTCTTCAATGATGTGCCAACAAGTATTCATTAATATTTCTTCCCGAGTTGCTCTGTGCTTTTATCTTTTTTTATGACCAAAGAAGAAAGTCCATGAGCAGACTCTTAGGTCCCTAAATGGATAACAACTTATCGTTTTTCTTTTCCTCTCCCTTCAAATGGTCATTTGCTGGCTAGTTTTACGACTTGTTTTTGAAATATGCTTTGAACGGAAATGAACTAGGTTTTATTTGTAACTCTCTGGTTTCTATTAAAGATTGATGTGCATGGCTGTTTTCTACTCTTACAACCCTCTCCTCCCCGCCCCTGCCCCCCCCCCCCGACTCCTTTAATTCTTCTTCTTTTCAATATTCAGCAGTTATTACCTAGAGTGAGAGACACAGCGTCAGACATTTGGGGAACCAGCAGGAGGCAGCTCTAGTCTGGGAGGTGAAGGTCTCTTTTATTCACCAACAGGCCGGGGATTACAGTGTGCACGCTAAGACAGCTACGCTCCATGGAGGCTAAGACCTACAACGTACTCATCACAATTAAACTTGAGAGAGGCTAGCATGGTGGAGGAAAGGCCATCTCAGACGCCCATTAATTCATCAGCTGCCATTTATTGAGCCCCAGGCTGACCTCCACCATGTGCTGTGCATGGTGCTTGGTGGTGAGTAATTTAAGGTACATTTGGTCTCTCTATAGTTTTTAAGCCTAAAGAGAGAGACAAAAGAACAATCCAAGAAATATGATGAGATGGGTCATTTTTTTTTATATGTGTGAACACAGGGTCTGGGGGGAGCACAATGGAAGAAAAATGAACTTGTTTCAAGGAGAAGAGTATCAGGGAATACTTCTCAGAGGAGATGATGCTCATACTTAAATCATTAAAGAGGAGTTCAGCAGATGCAAGAAGTTGAGGAGAGTTCCGATAAGGGAATAAGACAGGAAGACAAGAGCATAAAGAGTTGGGGAAACCTCACCAGTGTGGGTTCTCAGGGTTCTAGGAGACAGGTGGGAAAGTGGGTTAGTCCTTCCCCCCACTCCCTCATCCCACTTCTCACACAAACCTGTCTAAGGACACTTCATTTAAGACCATCGTTGTTGTTTGTTTTTAATTATATCTAAGCTTCCTGTAATTGTAGATATTTTAATTTCAAAGAATTCATATTTAAGGATATGTATGTAGCAAGATAAAATGTAGTCCTATGGTAATGATAATTCTAATAACAATATCTAAAATTCATTGTTTTTATAGATAAAGATTCTGGACACAGTACTGAGGGCTTTTGATATGTTAGCTGACCTATTCCTCACACTGACCCTAAGCAGCTGATCCCATTACTATCCCCATTTTACACCTGAGAAAAGTGAAGCATGGATAAGTTACCTAAGGTTTTATAGGTCACTAAGTAGCAAAGCAAGACTCAACCCCAGGTCTGCGATTCCAAAGCCCAATATCCTAACTGTATTTATATAACTGCTTAGTAGAAATCACTCTGATGACTGACACCTAGTTTGTGTTCTATGAACAGACGATCCGAGAAGCAGCAGGATGTGAAATGTCTCCCACAATAGTTAATACCGGAGAGGATAACAGAAAAGAAAAATCGAGAACTTACCTGTGACTGGTATCTGTGCAGAAGAGCTACTTCATCTCTTACCAGCATCATGTCAGATGGAGCGGATGTGTAGCATGGAAACCCAGCCAAGATCTCTTCCCGTTTGCTGCCACTGATGTTGTCAAACACTGGGTAAGGGTCCACAGTTGCAAACTCACTTGCTGCACACTCGTAGTAGGTGCCTGTCATCAGGGTGGCCACCAGCCACGTCAGCGGAGCAACCAGCGCCCTGCCGGTGATGCTGAAGAACCGGAGGCAGGCCAGCTTGCGCTCCAGGAGGCCGATTCTCCGGCGGGGAGGGGCACAGTGGCAGCAGTAGTCCCTCGAAATGGTCCACGTCTGGCCTCTCAGAGCATAGCCAGCAGCCAGCAGGATCAGGGCAGGAATGACTAGGAAAGCAGAACCATAGAAGAAATTTTTCCCAGCCTGGCACGGACATCTGAAGGTGAAAGAGGAGAACAGTTGCTGCCCAATAAGAGTCAAAGCAGCGATGAAAGAATTGGTCCATGTTCCGCTTCTCAGCAGAGAAGACACCAACCTGTTGAAAGCTGGGCACATCATTGGGAAGCTCTTCCACAGATCAGCTCGGAGCCCTTTCTGATCACTAGACTTCTGGAGCTATGACCATTTTATGGGGTCTTACTGGTTGGACTGGTTGTGTCAGTCACGTTGAAAGGATGCTAGCATCTCTCCTTGTGCACCTTGGGAGTCCTAACCTAATAAATGCACTTCATGCAGATGACAGCTGGGGAAACTGAAAGAGGTTTCATCTGGTATGAGAGGAGGAATAGCTTCGTTAGTGTATCTGCCCACTGAGGAGAGGGCAGTTGCTTACAAAGCAAGCTGCTGCCATCATTCCACGTGCTGACACAAAACGCTCAGCACCAGCAAACAGAGCAGGGGAAGCAAAACAGAGAATGTTCTTACCTTCCTACTAGTTCAGGATATGGCATAAAAAGTGATGGAAATCATAAAGAACTAAAGGGATCCAAAATCCACGGCTGTCTGGAGTATCCATAACCCTAGAGTTCTGCCAGAAGATTCCAAAAACTTTCCCAAAAAGAGCAGAACAAGGTTTGGGTACCCCTCAAGTGGAATCACATTAAAACCATTCTAACTTTGCATAAAAATCTATTTAGATTGACAGAATCTAATATAATAATGTGTTGCTTTATAAAGTAAGTTGTAAATTTATTTATATAATGTATTTTGTTCTATGGAAATATAATATTTGGGTATTAATAAAATTACATATCTATAAAGAAAAACTAAATTGATCAATTTTTTATATAACTTCTATATAAAAGGCACCTCTCTAGGCTTGGTTGGGCTTATAAAAAGTAAATAAGATATAAGTTTCTGTTTTTCAAAGAAACTCTCAACTGGACATGATGAAACACATAATGCATGAATTGAAACATAATGCTGAGAAATTCATCCAAAGTGCAATACAAAAAGACAAAGAAATAACATATTTTTTTAAAAACAACAATGAAAGAGAATAGAAGACAAATTAAGGACCTCCATGATCTGTTTATTTGAAGAGAAATAAATGGGAATTTTGCAGAATCAAAGGAAGTTCTCACATCAGAATGGTGTTAGATGTTATGAACAGGGTAAAGATAAATCCACATATAGACATGCCATAGTAAAACTGAAGAATGTGGACAATGAAGAGACATTCTTAAAAGCTAGCAGAAAGAGGAGATACATAACCCATGAAAGACTGACAGTAGACTGGCAGGAGACTCTAATCAGCAACAACAGAGACCAGAGACAACATATGCAGAGTAACTTAATACCAGGTAAACTGTCATTCAAGACAGAGTGAAATAAAAATACATAAAAATGCTGAAACTGGTTTGGCTCAGTGGATAGAGCGTCGGCCTGCAGACTGAAGGGTCCCGGGAACGATTCCGGTCAAGGGCATGTGCCTTGGTTGTGGGCACATCCCCAGTGTGGGGTGTGCAGGAGGCAGCTGATCAATGTTTCTCTCCCATTGATATTTCTAACTTTCTATCCCTCTCCCTTCCTCTCTGTAAAAAATCAATAAAATATATATTTTTTAAATACATAAAACTAAGACAATTTGCTGTCCACAGAACCTCAGTAAGAGGATTGTTAACATATATTTTCATTAAGGAGAAAATAAACTCTGAGGAAAGAATGGAATAAAAAATAATGATGAATACAAATATGATATTCTTTTTTTAATATATTTTATTGATATAAAATATATTATATTGATATAAAATATAATATATTTTATTTAATATATTTTTTTTACAGAGAGGAATAGAAAGTTAGAAACATCGATGAGAGAGAAACATCGATAGGCTGCCTCCTGCACACCCCCTACTGGGGATGTGCCCACAACCAAGGTACATGCCCTTGAACGAAATCGAACATGGGACCTTTCAGTCCACAGGGCGACGCTCTATCCACTGAGCCAAACCGGTTTCGGCCAAATATGATACTCTTAAGATGTTCCTTTAATTATAAGATATAGAAATAACTACTTTTTCATTTAAAAGATACAACTGAGATAACACATGGTTATAATAATATATGACAACTAAAATAGCCACACACAAAAAAATACTGGCCATACCAAATGTTGGTGAGGATTGCAGAGTAACTGCAACCCTCAGACACTGATGGTAGGAATGTAAAATTGGAAAACTGCAGTTTCTTTAAAAGTTGACTCTACATCCACTGTATAACACATTCATTTATCTCGTAGGTATTTGCTCAAGAGAATGAAAGCATATGACCGCAAGAAAACTTGTACAGGAATGTCCATAGCGGTTTTACTTATAATAGCTGCAAACTGGAAACAACACAATAACAAGAATGAATTAAAAATGATTTCCTAAATAAAAAACTCAAGGGAAGGGATACATAATGTGTGTCTATCTACCATTCTGAAAAGTGTAACTTAATCTGTACTGACAGAAAATAGGCCAGCGCTTGCCCAGGCAATGGGGGAGGAGAAATGGGAAGAGAGATGGCCAAGAGGCATGAGAAAGCTTGGGGGCATTGCATCCATTTGTACCAGCAGGATTCTAATTTATGGAGATGATTGTGTGATGACACAGAGAGGCCAATACCACTGAGAAAATAATTTATTACTTACATTTACCGAGAGGAAGGGGCATGCCAGGCCACCCACGGCCACAGGGAGAAAGACGGAGTTTGGTGAGGAGGCAGAAAGATGGAGTGGAAAGCGTCCACTGGTGTTTCCATGGGAGAGGTAAGATAGGGCAGAGAAGCCAGCCTAAGGCTGGGTCGTTCAAAGAATCCTGGCGGGCTTTGGGGCACCGGGGCTGTCACTGCTTGTCTGGTACCAGGACCTGAGTTCATTCCGAGTAGGGGAAATGTTGGCTTGTTGTATGAGAGAAGAAGGTGCCTCAGAGTATGGGCTCTGGGTCCCACAGGAGATGTAAATGGCTGCCTATTAGTGTGGCCCTGTAATTAATGGATGCTAAGTAGCCAAAGAACCTAAGATAACACAATTAAAACAGAGTGATGGAAATGTCAATTATATTGATTGATTTGATGGCTTCACGGTTGTATATATAGGTCAAAACTCATCAAATTGCATATCGATTATATCTTAATACAGCAGTAAAACTTTAAGTAGAATTATTAATAGAAGTATAGTGTAAAAAAAACAGAAAAAAGAGAATATTGATAGGAAAATAGATAATAAATAAAGGGGAAAGGATGATAAAAAGAAAACACAAAATAATGGTAGGAGTGAGACCAGACACACCAATTTCCACAATAAAAATAAAATAGCTAACAATTAATTACTGATTTCTTACTCTCTGGCAGGCACTATTCTAAGAACTTTATCTTATTTACTCTCCACAATTACCCTATGATGAAGTACTAGTACCCGTGTTTCCCCGAAAATAAGACATCCCCCCAAAATAAGACCTACTTAATGGAAACATAATACATCCTCTGAAAATAAGACCTAGCACATCTTTGGGAGCAAAAATTAATATACGACACTGTCTTATTTCTGGGGAAACAGGGTATTATCCTCAGCTTTTTTTTTTTTTTTTTTACCAATGAGAAGACTGAGGTACTGTATAGAGAGATTAAGGAAATTGTACATAGGTCACCCAGAGAATAATAGAAGAACCAGGTACTCTGGATAATTATCCAGGTGGTCTGGATAATGCGGTTAACCGCCACACCAGAGCTGGAGTAAACTTACCTGTCTAGTGATTTAAAAATATTCATGCTACTTACAAGCAATATATCTAAAACTAGGCCACACCTAAAGCCTAAAGAATCATAAGCTCCTGGAAAATGTATGGTAGCTGTGTAGTGGGCAGTTGGACAGACATGAGCAGAGCAAGGCCCATGGGCCAGGTACAGAGGTCATCAGGGTGGGAAAGGCCCAGCTGCAAAGGACAACTGTAGGGTGGGACCCAGCTCCCAGGGTGATTGGACCTCCAGGCCTTTCCTCCCTAGAGATAACATTCTAGAATCTACCATAGATCCTAGTTGTGTTTCAGCTCCAGATAAGCAATAGAACCAGCCAAGGCGGATGTCAGGACCGGCTGCTTAGAGTAATGTCCCCCTGCCATGTTGCCAGCCAGCCCATCCGTGGAGATCACAACCCAGAAAGGACACACTGGGAAAGCTGCTCAATCGTCTGTTGCAGTGGCCGGCAAACTCATTGGTCAACAGAGCCAAATAGCAACAGGACAACGATTGAAATTTCTTTTGAGAGCTAAAATTTTTAAACTTGAACTTCTTCTAACGCCACTTCTTCAAAATAGACTCGCCCACGCCGTGGTATTTTGTGGAAGAGCCACACTTAAGGGGCCAAAGAGCCACGTGAGGCTCGAAAGCTGTGGTTTGCAGACTATACAGGTCTATAGAGATTTCCCCCTGGGGCCTCCCCTAAGAGCTCCACCTTTAGAGACCTTAGGACACAGGAGCCAGGGTGCTCTTCCTCCCGGGAGCTCACCTTCCCTTCCCTTTCCCCCTCTCTGGAGGCCCCACTAGCCTCCTCACTCCCAAGCTCCAGGAGCCCTTCCTTCCTTTACCCCTAGAACCTGTTTCTTAAGCCCGTTCCTTCTAGGAATTGCATTTTCTACCTCTGACATTTACCCAGGAAATGCTCTCTTTCAATTTGGGTCTGGACTCCAGAACCCAAGTACGGAGGTTGCTGAGCCCGGGTGTGGTCTGACTCCACGGGCCTAACAGCTGGTGCCATTCCCGCTGCCTGCAACAGCTGGCCGTGGCCCCGCCTTGTCTGGAGTCTGTGGCTGACCTCAGAGGGTGATTGTATGGCGGACGGATTAGTAGATGTTCTCTTTTAGCTTCTCTGCTCAGCTGCCCATGTACCTCCCAAAGGACAGCATAGGGGAGTTGCCCAGTCACCATTTACTTGGGTTGATTGACAATGCAGTGCAGCTACGATGAGCCTGAAGAATGCATCTTATTTTCAAACTCAATCCAAATTCAGGCCTAGGACACTGATAGAACTCTTATATATATATTAATTTTTTACAGAGAGGAAGAGAGAGGGATAGAGAGTTAGAAACATTGATGAGAGAGAATCATCAATCAGCTGCCTCTTGCACACCCCACACTGGGGATGTGCCCACAACCAAGGTACCTTCCCTTGACTGGAATCAAACCCGGGACCTTTCAGTCTACAGGCCGATGCTCTGTCCACTGAGCCAAACTGGTTTCAGCCTGAAAGAACTCTTTTTAAAAATATATATATATATTTTATAGAGAAGAAGGGAGAGAGATAGAGAGCTAGAAACATCGATGAGAGAGAAACATCAATCAGCTGCCTCTTGCACACCCCCTACCGGGAATGTGCCCCCAACCAAGGTACATGCCCTTGACTGGAATCGAACCTGGGACCTTTCAGTCCGCAGACCGACGCTCTACCACTGAGCCACACCGGTTTAGGCCTGAAAGAACTTTTAATAAAAAAAGGAGAAACTTACGCATTACTTTGAAATAACTCTTGTTTCTAGTTTGCTGCCAGCACAGTCATTTTAGATTGTGTACATGTTTGAAAGAACCTCCCTGCATTCTTCCGTTTAAATGGAGATCCAAGTGAGCCTTGTGTGCCCCAGGCTACTCCTTTGTATATAAAACCCGAGCATCAAAGTTGCTGAATCCGGGTTTGGTCTGACCCCACCCGCACCAGCCCAACACCTGGTGCCTGTTACAGCAATTGCATTTCAATCTGGAAACCAGCAAACCCCTGTCCTGGGGGCCACGCCTCCCCCTGAGCGTGTGCAGCCTGTGCTTCTGTCCAGTAGCCCCGGCAGGGCCCTTCCTGACGCCCGGCGGGCCTGCTGCAGGGCTGGGGAGGTGAGACCCACGGTCAGGCGGAAGAAGAGCAGTGCTCCATCCCGTCTATTCTCACGGTGGCCCTCATGTCACCATCCACACCTGGAGAGTTTTGTAAAATTGATTCCCGTACCATCTCTCCCCTCTCACCAAGGACACAGGACTTGTGTATGCTTTTTGCAGAAGCCAGAATTGCCCCAGTTTTGTAACGTAGTTACAGTGTGCGCAGTAAAAAAAAAAAAAAAAAAAAAAAAATTTAAATTTGGAATCACCAAATTTAGCCTAATTTTTGTTGCCTACTACTGAGATGACATGGAAAAAATGTTCTACCCTCTCTGACTTAGATGCCTCTCCTATAACATGGTATTGATTACCATGCTGACTACTTCTCAGGCTGTAGTTGAAGGAAAATGAGATAAAGAAAATGAAAACCATGTTGTAAACGGTAAAGTTGCTATAAATAAAGGTGCTATTCAACTGCTACTGAAAAGCCCCCCTCCCCACCCATACCCTACAGCCCGGCAAAACGGATTTTCCTGAGAATGGGGTCACAGAACAAAGGCATTCATGGAAATACCTTAAATAGTGTAGAATCCCATCCACTATAGTCAACTTCAAGAATAATCTTTAGTAATTATTGTTTATATGGTGCATTGTAATGTGCTTTATAGTGTACAGTATCTCTTTGATACTCACGCTTATTCTGTGAGGTGGGCATTATTATTACTGCCATCCCCAGATGTGGACACAGCCCGCGAGCAATAAAATGGCTTGCCCAAGTCACGGAGCCAGTAAGTGGTAGAACTGCAGCTTAGCCCCAGCCTCCCAAACCTTCCGAGGCTCTTTCAACTGTGCCGTGCTCGCCTTCAAAGTCGTCAGTAGTCTGTCACTTTATAGCAAGAACGTTCCAGAACACACAGGGCTAATTGACGCGAGCTGTATGAAGTCAGAGGCTACTTTCTTAAATTGAGTCGTAGGCTTTTATTTCTGGAAACGTTTTTGATCCTCCACACCCTGCAGTTGCCAAGATGAGAGGGATTCTTGTCTCAACTTTAACTGTACTTGTGCATAAATAAAGAGAGCTCTCAATAGCCAACGTCGCAGGGACTATCGAAAGAAAGCTAAGGGCTTGCTTCCTCTGCCAGGATCATCATCCATTATTAAAGTGTAGAACACCCATTTTGAGCAACAGTTTTATAAGAAAATATCAGCACCCAAAATTTCCATCTCTCCTTCAAATGGCTAATTTAGGGGTAAAATGTTACCGGGTATATTTAAACTTTTCTAATCACACAAGATGGGGTCTATGATACCCATTATTTGGGGGATCATGTGATAACCCATTAGAGTTGGTTAGGTCTGAACCCAGGATTTAGTGTCTATAGATTGCTGATCCCGTCTTGAGTTCACACAACAATCAATACAAAGACTGAATAATGCTAACATTTAGATCTATCTTGGATTGCGAGGGCTTCTGTTTGTGATTTTAAAACAATGCCTTGGCACAAGAGCAAAACACCACTCTCCTTCTCCCTTGGGCTAAAGAATTTTCAGTAGATGGTGCTTCTGGTCTGACTTCCTACTCTCAGCTTTCATGCCTCTAGATTACAACTCACCCTGGCAAGTGGAGCAGTGCTTACGCGGTGGCTGGGAAAGTAGGCAGCTATAGCACAGTCCAGTTTATGACTGTCCTCTTCAGTTCAGCAAGGAGCAAAAGCAGTGGCGTCGCAAGTAGCACTTGTGACTCAGAGCGAGGGGACTTGGGAACACAAAACAAAGCCACAGGAAGGAAACGGAAGATCCCGTTCTTCATCCATCAAGCACCATGTCTCGCCCTGCACCCAGAAAACCAGAATACCACAAAATAGTAAGACCTTTTTATGAACATGTTCTCAAAGATATTTTATTCTAGTTCAGAGAAAATGTTTTACGTGACTTCTGATTTGTTTTGAAAGGCGGTGCTATAATAAGTAGAGTTTTCCAGTGGAGTGAGGGAGTGTTTCGTGGAGGGAATCGTAAATGACACCTCTGGGACTAGTTAGAACAATCTCTTACATACCGTAACAGAACAAAGGATTCTTTAATAATCTATAGTCCAGGGTCTTCTTTTCTGAGTGGTGAGATCTACAAAAGTGTCAAATGTTTCTTGTCTCTGACAGAAAATGTGAAAGATTAAGCAATTTTTCTCTCTCTTTTTTGTATTTCATACTTGTCATTTGTTGTATTTTGTACTTCAGGAGACAGGAAATGAAATGCATAGAAAACAGTTGATATATATTAAATTAAATAGGACTAGAGGATCAAAACACTCGAGATTAAAAGATTGCTTTTAAACATAGATTTCCTAGTTAGATGTTAGGGGTTGTTGTTGTAATTGGGCATGTGTTGTTATCTTTTCTACATATTCCCGGTTGAGCGTTATTTTTTAAAACTCCATTATTTGCAGATTAGAATTAGATATTTTTCTTTATTCCTCTCTTACAGTTTTAGGCATTCACTAGTTATACATGGGAAAGCTCATCATTAAGTTTAAAGCTTTGTTATTTATTTCAAGAGACTGATGGGCATTGCTTAAAATTAAATAATTTCATCCATGGGTACTTAAAATTGTCTGACTAACCCAGGAACAGCCCAGTTTGAAATGTCTACAGATGCCCCCTCTGGCATTGCAGGATCTTGATTTATTTTTATTGGGGCTCTCAATTGCTAAAAAATATTGTACATCATTCATATTGTACTTACATCATTTGAAAAACTCATATAAATCCTGAGATCTCCAAAGCCTCCTGAAATAGTTAATGGTATTATATTTCCCATGTATGAAAAATGATTATTTTTAAAATTGATGGAGTTATATTGACCTTCTTTGTGATAAGTTGTATGGATTTTAGACTCAACTGGGTATGTGGTTCAAGATTCAGCCTTTGCCCACGAAGCAGAATGGAGAAAACTGGCCTTTATTGAACTTAAAACACAATTGGAAGTAAAATATAGTTTGTTCTCACCCATCACAATGAGAGAGAGGCAGAGAGAAAGAGAGAGAGAAAAGAAAAAGAAAATGCCATTATTTCAGTTTGGCCTTTATAAATGGACACAATGCTGAGGATATAGTATGTAGATAAGGGTATACTTTTATATCCTTTTCAAATTCTTTTTTTTTAACTAGTGATAATAACTATGTTTTCATGGCCCCTTCCCCTTTGCTTATTTTTATGATTTAATATTGGCACATAGCAGTAATTTATTTTCTGCTGTGGTTCCTTTTATATTAAGCAGAAATGTACTAATATAGGCATTTCTTGTGACTTATGATTAGGTTCTTGAAAATTTTAAATAAGAACAAAATTCAGAATGAGTATATGATGACCCTTCCATGATTTGTTTAATAATATTTTTGTTCAAATCTCTTGCTTTACATCTTTTCTCTCCTGGTAGAAATATAATGTATTTATTATTTTCTTATACCTAAATATAAAATTATATATTATATATATTATACATTAGTGTCCTTAATGTATATAATATATTTCTACATATATTTAGGATATTTTTATTTCTATTTTCCAACATAAATTATGTCTATATGTGCTGTATAATATTTAGATTCTATCCATTTAAAATTATTTAGTGATAATAAGTATTCTACTAGACTAAACACATTGTCATGATATAAACCAGTACGTAAGGGAGTAGACACTGGTGGTATTGGGCCAATTTTGGAAGTATTTGGATCAAAATTATGTAATATTTTATAGAATCCCCTGTGTTGAATAAACAATTTTACTAGTTTGTTGAGACATTCCTGTCCATGATTAAAAGAAGAAATTAAATGCATAGTATCAGGCCTGATTTTCCCCTGCAGGTTAGGCTATCTACCCAAGACCCCTGGGCCCAGCGGTAAGGACATCTCTTCTAGCCTGGAATCCACATGTGACCTTTCATGAAAATACATACACGAGATAAGATTGTTTTCAACAGCAGTCCCTCGTACCTCCACCTCCCTCCCACCTCTACTCCCTACATGCCTTCTTTGCTGCACCTCAGCCGCAGTTGCTGTGTGTGGAGGAGGGACCTGCAGTCTCGGGCTTCATCCGGCTCTGCAGCTGCTGGCTAGTTGGGCCAATCACTCATTCCTCCTGAGGCCCCATCCCCTCCTCCGTAGGACTGAGAGCCCTGGAATAAATTATCTCTAATATCCCCTTTCCATTCTTAGATAGTGAAAGGTTCTCCCCCCTAACAGATAGTATTCATGGTAGACCCAAAACAGAGACTTTCTAAATTGGATTGATTGTGCTTTATGTTGTTTTCCCGCATTTTCAACCTACCTATGTGAAACCAAACCTAAATTATTCGCAGTTTCAGTTTTAATTTTTAATTCACTCTGAATATAAGGCCTATTCTGGAGGTCTATAAGGAAAGTACAAGCTCTCTTTTTTTCTTCTTCTTCTAAGTATAAAGAACAAAGCCATAAATTTCCTGCTGCACTTGGATCCATCCTGATGGTCTTCCTGGCAGGTCTGGAACCCGTCAGGGAGTCTGCAGACTCAGGAGCAGTCTCACCCAGTTATTCCTCCAACCAGAAACATGGACAACACCTACCATTCTAAAACTACAAGAATCTATACTAGCAATTAGTATTTCTTCAAAAACTTTCTCCATGAAAATAACATTGCAAGTTATACAATACAAACAAATGCAGAGAGAGATTTCTTATGTTAAGAAATTAATTTTATTTCATAGCTCCCCCTGCCACCCCAAGCAATGTATGCCAATATGGATAGAATGAAGGGTGGAAAAGTGAACATATTATCTGGAAGTCCAACTAAAAGCTAGAGCAACATGTTATTTGTAACTGCCTATTAATGTGAAACTACCCATTTTTCTCCAGAACAAAGATCTCTTTGTCCTAACCTATGGAGCTCTGGTTGCTCAACTGTGCAAGGATTATGAAAAAGATGAAGATGTGAATACATATTTAGATAAAATGTAAGTAGATGTCTTTCTTGTGGAAAGTGCATTGTTTCTTAGCATCCTCTGCATTTTCCCCATCCTGACTTCTCTTGCTCCATTTTACTGGCTCATCTTCTATTTCAATAAATAACATCTTAAGGCTAGACATCATTTCTACCAGCTGCCATTTGGGTTGTCATAAAGTATAAGTAATGGGAAGGGACTTTTTCCCCCATGTAGATCAGGCATGGAATTGTTTTCTTTTTAGTTGGAAGTCATTTCTTTGCTAGTCATTTATAAGCAAAGGAGGTGATAAGCACTTTTTTTCTTTTAACATGATGGATCATCAAACTTGATTTTTTCAGAAAGCTTTTGTTCTAACATAACTCCTTCTACTATATATACACGTGCTTCCATAAGCGTAGACCACCTATGGAAGCATATGCAAAAAGCTGCTATTGGACCCTTGCAGGTGGCTCCATTGGTTGGATCATTGTGGGGTACACTAAAAGGGTACAAGTTTGATCCTCAGTTGGGTCGCATGTTTCTCTCTCTCTCTCTCTCTCTCTCTCTCTCTCTCTCTCTCTCTCTCTCTCCCTCTCTCTCTCTCCTCTCTCTCCCCTTCCTTTTCCCTTCCACTCTGAAAAATCAATGGGGAAAATATCCTCAGGTGAGGATTAAAAGACAAAAAATACATATATATGTCCTATAATAAAACCATAATATGCAAATTGATCAAATGGAAGAACAACCAGTCACTATGATGTGCACAGACCAGTAGGGGGCAGATGCTCAATGCAGGAGCTGCCCTCTGGTGGTCAGTGCACTCCCACAGGGGGATGCTGCTCAGCCAGAAGATGGGTTCATGGCTGGTGAGCACAGCCGTGGTGGCAGGAACCTCTCTCGCCTCCACAGCAGAGCTAAGGACTCCTCAGGGGAAGTCCACCTAAGCTGGCAGGTGGACATCCCCCGAGGGGTCCTGCACTGTGAGAGGGTCCAGGCCAGTGCATGAATGTCATGTACTGAGCCTTTAGTATATATATATTAGTAGAACCCACTTCTTCCATTTTAAAAATAAAACTCATTATTCTTGTCTTTATTAATGGGGATTCCTTTTGCACAAATTCAGCCTTTAAATTTCTCAGAATAATTATATATGAACATTATGCTATTGCTCAATAATAAAATATCTGTCGGCCATAGCAGGGTAACTCAGTTGGAGTGTTGAACCCATAGGCCAAGGTTTCAGGGCACATGCAAGCAACAACACATGATGGATAAATAAGTGAAATAGCAAATCAGTGTTTTTCTCTCTCTCCCCCTTCTTTTCTCTTTCTAAAGTTGATAAATAAAAAAATAATAAAGTATCTGTCAACATTTTTAAAATTCTTAATCATAGATTCTGAAAAGGGCTCTAACAGGACGGTGAATGAAACATCTATAGAAGATTTCATTAGACAGATTGAATGGGAAATTTAGCTAGCTGAGTTGAGCATTTTAGAGCCTTTAAAAGGGGCTCACTGCTGAAGCCGGTTTGGCTCAGTGGTAGAGTGTCGGTCTGCGGACTGAAAGGTCCCAGGTTCGATTCCGGTCAAGGGCATGTACCTTGGTTGCAGGCACATTCCCCGGTGGGGGGTGTGCAGGAGGCAGCTGGTCGGTGTTTCTCTCTCATCGACGTTTCTAGCTCTCTATCTCTCTCCCTTCCTCTCTGTAAAATATCAATAAAATATATATTTTTTTTTAAAAAAAGGGGGTTCACTGTATTTTCAGTTGGAATACAGGGAGAAAAAAACCCATAAAATAAATATTAAATATTTTTTTCTCTCAAAACCTTGGTTTTTCTCCCTTTCGTATGTGCTTATTATTTTTTTTTCCTATTAGAAAGTTCCTTTTCATTGTCCTATATTTATTTTGATCCATGCACGTCTTTTTTTCTTTTCTTCTTCATTAGTCAGGAGCATTCCTCGGCTAGACTGTCAGTAAGAGGGGGAGCCACTATTTTACATCCGGGTCCTACTGAAACAGGCCATGTAGCATGTCCAGAAGTTATACCATTTTATTTAGCTTATGTTATTAGATTTGCATTGTTGTGGGCAACATAGGTAGAAAATACAGAAACTCACTTATTTGTCTTAAAAAAAATCTCTGGTTAGCTACTACTTGCGTGCATTTTTTTTAAACAAATATGAATGAAGTATTAGTTAAAGACTATGTTTTGAGAGGCTGCCAAAAGGCCTTGCCTTAAGAAAAACAATAATTCACATTTGGACATCTTTAGTAGCTCCTGCATCTTACATTTTTAATTTGATATATAAGTAAACAAAATATCTACTTTGCAGAAGCATGCCCTTTGACCAAAGCAATATATTTGTACAGACACGGCACTGACCATCACGTTGTTGCTTCCCCTCACTGTTCCCAGTGGCCAAGCCTGTGCGTATGCAGAAAAATTAGAAGCACCGAAAACATTTTAAAAATCTTGGTACAACTATTTCCGTAAAGTATACATTCTGTTTTTTAAAAAGTCTATGCTGTGAGAACTTCCCGACTATAATCACAAAACATTTTTCTTGAATGGCAAGTAAGCTAAATTTAATATTGCCATCCACTCGGAAAAATTAATAGAATGTCGCTAGATTTGGTGAATTCATGAGCATTCTCACATCAACTCTGCCTCCTCCGTTCTTAAGCCCTATGGAGCAATTATTGCCTCTACAGACTTTGGTGTCTTTGTCCTGCTGGGTGCTCTGTTGCTCCATTCACACAGTTTCTGTGCTGGTTTGTGCACACATCACTGTGAAATGAAAAGCCCGGTTTTGTGTCAGTGGTTTGGCAAAGGAAGTCTTGTTCTTCTTTATTTCCACCAGCAAGGTCATATTTCCTCAACTACGGCACAGTGGAAGTTCTTGGGCTGATCTTGCGGAAGGTGTCTGCTAGCCATCGTAGCCACATACTCAGCTCACATCTCAATAAAATGCTTTCACAATTGTCCTGCAAGCACTACTCAAGCTGTTCGTTGTGAGGAAGGGCTAATACAAATACTTTCTCCCAAGTCCCACAGGTCCAGTTTCCCTGGAATTAAAAGTGAATTTTCTGAACTTGGCTCTTTTTTCTCTTCATGGAAATTCGGAGTTCTAAGTGTTGACCTCTACACTAAGCAACAGAAATTGATTTCTCTATCTCCCCCCCCGCCCCCCCTTCCCAGGCATGCCTGCCCTCCCACCACAATAACTCCGCTAAGAGAAGAATGAGCATCTCGGTACCACGGTACCACACCTGCAGCAGACAACAAGTTAGCTGGCCCTCATTCTCAGCAGCTAATGATGAGAAAGTGAGCCGCTAATGAGAAACATCAGGCCGCAAACACCAACCAACCTCATTTATCTTTAGTGGGCAAAGCCAAGTTTGGGCCATCCCTGACTCCTCCAGTTCCTTTGTGGGTAGATTAGTTAATATTGCCTGGATGTGTTGCCCTCCCTCCCTTCCTTCCTTCCTTCCTTCCTTCCTTCCTTCCTTCCTTCCTTCCTCCCTCCCTCCCTCCCTCCCTCCCTCTCTTTCTCTTTCTTTCTTTCTTTCTTTCTTTCTTTCTTTCATCTTTTTTCCTTCCTTCCTTCCTTCCTTCCTTCCTTCCTTCCTTCCTTCCTTCCTTCCTTCCTTCCTTCCTTCCTTCTTCCTTCCTCTCTCTGTCTCTCTGTGTGTGTGTCTCTCTCTCTCTTTCTCTTTCAAGAGAGGAGAGGGGGAGAGAGAGAAAAAGAGGGAGGGAGGGAGGGAGGGAGAGAGAGAGAGAGAGAGAGAGAGAGAGAGAGAGAGAGAGAGAGAGATTTGTTGTTCCACTTATTTATGCATTCATTGGTTGATTCTTGTACGTGCCCTGACTGGAGCTGGAACTTGCAACCTGGCGTATCAGGACAAGTCTCTAACCACCTGAGTACCCGGCCAGGGTCTTGTTGCCCTCCGTCTCTGTGGCCGGTGGGACAAATGAGAAGCCCACTGTGAAACAGCCATTTGATTGTCACGTTAGGTTTAGTTTGTAATCCAGTTGGCAAGTACTACCTAGATGAACCCATTCTTAAACACTGACAAACTTAGCACTAAGTACTCAAATATCATTTCCAGACCACACAGTCTTTCCTTCATCCGCAGGGGATACGGCATTGGAACGCGGCTGGTGGAAGACTTTTTGGCTCGATCTTGTGTGGGACGATGCCACAGCTATTCAGAAATTACCGACATAATTGCCCAGGTAAGAGCATTTTAAGCTCTGTCAATACGTTTTGAAACCCTTTGATGCGTCCTGAGTTTGGTGGTTTTCTGCTCTGATTGAAGAGGTTCCATCTGAATCCATTATTAGGTGCGAAGAGAGAGGATTCCGATCAAAAAGCATTTTATTTCAGCCCAGAGATAAAGCTATTATAAACACAGATAAATGCTTCCAGGCATTTAAGCGTCTATCGATTTTTCTGGCCAAATGGTATGTGTCCCACACTGGGGAAAATGTTTTGAGAAGGTAAACAGAAGGGGAGTGTAATAAGGCAGCCTCATAGAATATAGGCCCCGAACCAATTTCTTTATGGAATCATTTTCAGCAGTGGAAGGAGGTAGTCTTTGCCTGTGTCAGAGAACACTGTAGCCATGTCATTCCAGGACACATGTTTTCCCAAGAGAAAAATAAAGCTTCCTATAAATGTATGTGCTCTGAGAACTTTCACAGCCCTGAGAGGCAGCTCGGAGTCATCTGGGACTAGATCACGTTTCCGATATAAGAGAGGAGTGGGAAATGCATCCTTGCCTTGTTCATTTGTGAGAGATCTAGAAAGTATGCAGGGGTGAGAGATATTTACGTGGTCCTGCCTAAATATGAATGGATGAGTCCTGCCTAGATATGAATGCTGCCTCCACCTTTTCACAACTTTTCTGAAATCATTTATTAGTTTTAATAGTTTCTGTGTGTGTGTGTGTGTGTGTGTGTGTGTGTGTGTGTAGTCGTTAGGATTTTCTACATATAAGATCATATCATCTGCAAAAAGATAATTTTACATATTTCTTTCCAGTGTGGATGCCTTTTATTTCTTTTGTCTTACCTACTTGATTTGCTTAGGACTCCCAGTACTGTGTGAAATAGAAGTGAAGTTTGCAATTTTTCACCATTGACTATAGCAAGTGGGGAAGGATAATCTCTTTTACAAATGGTTCTGGGAAAACTGGATATCCACACACAGAAGAATGGAATTGGACCCCTCTCCTAGAGTATACACAAAAATCAACTCAAAATGGATTCAAAGCTTCCACTCTTACTGCAAGCTTCCTTACCAACGAAGAGATTAGTTTGCCGCCCTCACTCTTCTCTTGTGCAGAGGCGTCGGCTCCTGGTCTTTGCACTTTCCTTCAAAGGCCTGGTTTCCTCCCCCTAATAATTTTCACTTCCCCAGCAAAACATCCCTTCACATGTGGGAATGACGTCACCCGGTTCAGGAGCATTTGAACACAGATGAAGGGTCAGGTTCCAGTGAGGTCTTCACCACTGATGCTTTGCTTGTAATTAGCTTTCATCAAAAGGCCTGGCCTCTGGCTGCATTGTCTCATCCAGCCTTGTCTCGAGGCTCAGAGGCGGTGGGTGTCAGGTGGTAGAGGCGGTTTTATGAGAAGTGGGCAAGATCAGAGGAGGCTCAGGGCTGCCTGTGGAGCGTAGCAGGGCCAGGAGGAGAACCCGACTGTTGTGACTTGCTGGGCCGCCCTCCCAGACCGCGCTCTTAGGTGGAGCACTAGCATTGTCCTCGTTGAGTACTTCCCATTGCATATCGTGGCCTCCACAGAACTCGTGATCTCTGTCCTGGGTCCAGAGAAGGAAAGAGAGGGAAGCAGAGAAAGAAGAAGAAACCCTTGTCCAGATGAGTGAAGTGAGTCACCTAGGAGCCAGTGAGTGAAAGACTGCACATAGAAACAGGTCTCCTGATCTCATGCTCTGCTCTACACTCCTCTGCCTCTGTATTACTCCTCTGTTAGTAATACAGGACAATCATGTAACGTCATGTATTACTAACACCCTCTCTCTCAGTTTCCTCACTTTGCCTCTTCCAAAGGGAAACTCTATCCCTAAGCATCTGACAATTTAAAAAAATATATTTTATTGATATTTTACAGAGAGGAAGAGAGAGCTAGAAACAATCAGCTGCCTCTTGCACACTCCCTACCGGGGATGTGCCCGAAACCAAAGCACATGCCCTTGACCAGAATCGAACCTGGGACCCTTCAGTCCGCAGACCGACGCTCTACCACAGAGCCAAACCGGTTTCAACCGTCTGACAATTTTTTTGGACAGGCTTTAGACCTCAAATTGCACCATCTAGTGGTATAAAAACAAATCCCACGACAGAGACCGAATTATTGATAAAAACAACAACAACCTTTCAGTCAGCCTTATATTTCATATAAAAAATGGATGGCAGGCTAATTCTAAAGCCATCTTCCTGCAACATTGAAAGGAATTTATTTTATTTTTTCAATTATAATTCACATTCAATACTATTTTCTTTTAGTTTCAGGTGTACAGCATACTGGTTAGACAATCATATACTTCACAAAGTGAGCCCCCAATATTTCAACTACCCACCGACAAAAAGGTATTCATTTTTAAATTGTGACTTTATCATATTGAAGTCTGCTTTTTGTGGTGATTGTCTCAAAATACAACAAGTTTTTCTTTAATTATTATTACATTTTATTGATTTTTTACAGAGAGGAAGAGAGAGGGATAGAGAGTTAGAAACATCGATGAGAGACAAACATCAACCAGCTGCCTCTTGCACACCCCCTATTGGGGATGTACCCGAAACCAAGGTACATGCCCTTGACTGGAATCGAACCTGGGACCTTTCAGTCCTCAGGCCGATGCTCTATCCACTGAGCCAAACCGGTTTTAGCACAAGTTTTAAATAAGACATATAACAAATTGTTAGCATTATAAAATGATATTTAAAAAATCAATAATACAGAGATTTTTTCTGAAGAAAAGTTCAAAGTAATTCCCACCTATTATCTATTTTTTTCCTTACAAGAGCTTTGTGAAGTCGAGAGCACCTATCATTAGCCCCATTTTACTGATGATGTAATTGAGACTTAGATGATAACACCGTAGACAGGTTAAGAAAGCTGGCTTACACTTTATTTCTCTGACCTGATTCCAATGCTTTAAAAAATATATAATTGTTCCTCTAAAATATACCTTTGATGATTTTCTCCTGTTATGGTCATTGTTTTGAGATAAATGAAAATGTGGAATTTGCAGTAGAGTTACCTTAGCTGATTTTAGTTGTGTTAATGAACTATTAGAGAGTTTAACTATAATTTAACAGGAACAAATCTCTTTCAGTTTGTTATAAGGGCAAGTAGAAAATGCAACTGCACCTCTCTCTGGTTTCAGGTCTAGAAAACACCTCCTTAGATACATAAAAATATTTTTCATGGTCTCCAAACACGTTTATGATGAAGTTTTATTATTTTTTAAAAATATTTTTATTGATTTCTTACAGAGAGGAAGAGAGAGGGATAGAGAGTTAGAAACATCAATGAGAGAGAAACATCGATCAGCTGCCTCTTGCACACCCCCTACTGGAGATGTGCCCACAAATAAGGTACATGCCCTTGATCGGAATTGAACCTGGAACCTTTCAGTCAGCAGTGCGACGCTCTATCCACTGAGCCAAACCGATTTTGGCATGAAGTTTTATTATTATTTCTGACCTTTACATTGAGAAACTGGAACCCAGTACGTTGTACATGTTGGAAAGTCTGGAAAGCAAAACTGAGGTATTTTCCTTTTGAGAGTATACATTGAAACTTTGCCTTAATTAGATGCTATAAGCAATGATTTTGTGTGTGAGAGTGACATAAAGTCAATGAAATAATTAAAAGGAAATGGTCCTAGGAGGAAAAAAAAAAAGGAAAAGAAAATGCCTAAAGCGAGGAAGAAAATCTAAATGGCGAATGTTGTAAGCACGAACTCTAGAGCAAGATTGAGGAATATAATCCAGAAAGGAATCTCAATGGCAGAGGGATTTTTTTAAACTAGGGAATCATTTTTATTCATAAAGTGCTCTATTTAATGTGAGAGGTGAGTCTAGGGTTCCAGAAAATCACACTAGTCATATTCCTTCTGTCCTAATACGATCTGAGTGCACAAAACTGCCATGGCTGAGTTTATTCAGGCCATTCAAGTGCTTTGAAGCCGAAAACGCCTAAGTCACAGAGTACTGGCAGCTCCAAGCCACGGAATTGCAATCTCCGTCCAGGTTTGCACTCAGAAGCACTGATTTAACACCTCAACAGGGACATTGAAATCTGACTTGATTAGACATTTCCAGAGAGGTGTGCTTTTCTTGAAGGAGAATCAGTGAGGGCCCCGTCAGGAGACAGAAACCACACAATCATTTCAACAAGCAAAGTTTAATATGAAAAGTTATTAACTATATAGGTGACTATCTACTAAGAAAGAAAAGATATGCCACAGAATTTCCTAGTGCTGAGAGAGAATACCCAAAGAAAGAAAACATTTTAATACATTGATATATTAAAATGTTTTCTTTCTTTGGGTATTCTCTCTCAGCACTAGAAAATTATTTGGCATATATATATATATATATATATATATATATATATATATAAAATCATAGAGGAAGGGAGAGGGAGAGAGAGAAAACATTAATGATGAGAAAGAATCATTGATGGGCTGCCCCCTGCATGCCCACTCTGCCCCCCCCCCCCCCCCCGCAACCTGGACATGTGCCCTAGTTTAAAATTGAACCAAGACCTCCTGGTTCATAGGTCAACACTCAACCATTGAGCCATGCTGGTTGGGCAGTTTCTTTTGTATATATTTCTATTCCTCATCTAATGAAAGCAAAAATATTTTACAAGAATAGAAAAATACAGAATTTTATTGAGTCATGGGAATATATATAAACTTGGTTTGGTTTTATACTTAATTGTATTATCCATTAAAGTCATCTTTCATTTCCTCATCGCATCTGTTCAAAGGGAAGAATAATTTAAGGCATTCTTAGGGTTTGGCCCGCTAGAATATTGTAAACATAAGTTATATATTACTGAAGTGAATTTAGAAAATGTTTGAAGATCTTACCACACAACTGTACATTGTTGCTCTTCCTACTCTTTCCAGAAGAGGGCAGTAGTCCACATTCATCTCCAAATTAAAGTCTCCTACGCTTCCCCTCCCACTCTAAGGCCCATCACTGGCAGCGCCCTTTTTTCAACAGTATTTGCTACTACATTGAAAATCCAAACATGTCTGGTTGCTCACAATAACAAATCCACGATAACAAGATTTGAACTGCAATGGAATTCTGGACAGGAAAATATCCAATCCTTATTAAACAATAGACAGTGAATTCATCGTTATAATTCTATTGAAACTCCCCCCTCTTCCCCACCCCACCCCCACTATTTATATGATTGTAGAAAATTGCAGGAGAGACGGGAGAGTCATTCTTGCTACATTAAAGTCAACTGTGATTATAAAATGCAAGCATTTAAATCGGTAATCAAATTACCAGATATTGCATTTCCCTTAACCTAATAGGCATACCAGTATAGCTCTTCCAGTTTATTATAAGGCTAAATAGAAAATGCAATTATACCTCTCTCTCTGATCTAAGATCTAAAAAAAAAAGTTTCTTAGTTACACAAAAATATATTCGATGGTTTTCAAACACATGTATAGTAACAGTTTTACTAAGAAAAGCTAATTAGACATAAAAGTTATCATTTCCATTTATTATGGGAAATATTTGAAATGTAGCCTAAAATGCATCGTGGAGCCAAACTGTGTTAGCTAGACTCCTTCAGGCTGGAGTTGTGTCAGGTCGCAGGGGTTTATTACAAGGATATCCTGGGGCCAACAGCTAGGCCTCATGGGAGAACAGAAGTTAGAAAATCCTTCAATGTTAGAAATTAGAAGCCACGATGTCAGTAGAAAGTATATATTTTATTTTATTTTTCAAAATCCTCACCTGGGGATATTTTTTCCATTGATTTTTAGGGAGAGTGGGAGAGAGAGGGAAGACAGAGAGAAATATCAATGTGAGAGAAACGCATCAATTGGTTGCCTCCTGCATGAGCCCTGAGCAGGGTCTGGGCCAGGGAGGAGGCTGCAACTGAGACCCTGTCTTCTCAGGAGCAGGCATTTGCACTTCCCCCACCTACTTCCCTCCTCTGCAGTTGTGGTGACTCAGCTATTCTCTGCTCACTTTGCTCTGGCAACTAATTACTAATATCTTTAATATATATATATATATATATATATTTAATTATAATCGACATATAATATGCTATTAGTTCCAGTGTAGAACATAATGATTAGACATTTATATGCCTTACAAAGTGATCACCCCAATAAGTCCAGTACCATCTGACACCATAACATCACACATAGTTATTACAATATTATTGACCAGATTCTTTATGCTGTACTTTACATCCCTGTGACTGTTTTTATGACCGGTAATTTACGCACTTGATTCCTTCCCCTTTCTATTCTTTTTTAAAAAAATGTATCTTTATTTATTTTAAAAAAATATATCTTACTGATTTTTTGCAGAGAGGTAGAGTTAGAAACATCGATGAGCTGCCTCCTGCACTCCCCCTACTGGGGATGTGCCCACAACCAAGGTACATGCCCTTGACCGGAATCGAACCTGGGACCTTTCAGGCTGCAGGCTGACGCTCTATCCACTGAGCCAAATCGGTTTTGGCAAATGAATCTTTTTTTTGAAAGTATTACAGATATCCTCTTTTTTCCCCATTGACGCCCTCCACCACCCTTCCCTCCCCCTTCACCACACTACCTCCCTTTCTTCTCCCACATCAGTCCTTCGGCCGCCTCACGGTGTCCACTTGGCTTTCTTTTCTCCACGTATCTTGTGTCTTCTGTCCAGTCACCCAAACTGTGACTCTCTCTGTCTCATATTCAAAGTCCCGACCTGTCCAGTCCATCAGTGGCCCTCTGTCTCGCACAGTTTCATGCTAGGCCACTGCCAGACCTGTAGCCGAACGATGGGGCTGATTGCCCGCGCTCTCCAATGCCCATTCTGGTCTATTAGAATGAGACATAGACACGACCATCACAGGAAACCCCGCAGGAAGCAGGTTGGGGTACGACAAACATTTTGAGATTTCCTAAAACAGGGCAAAGGAATTGTTACAAACCTTGCTCTTTCTGTCTGAAAAATGAGTAACAGCAGCGTATGAGTCTTATGAGCCCTCTGCTCACATTATTCATCTTCCTGATGCTAGCGCTTGTTTTCCTGTGCCCCACGGGCTAGAATTCCTGCATAGACATTTCACATGCTAGAAGGTGTTGAAATAAAACCAATTGTCTTTGCTATGTATTTTGCAGATAATTATCAAGTAAGAAAATCTTTCAAAACTACGTTTCCCCTAGGAAGCATTGCAGGGGAAACCATAATGTTCGTAGAAAGTATATATTTTATTTTATTTTATTTTTTAAAATCCTCACCTGGGAATATTTTTCCCATTGATTTTCAGAGAGAGTGGAAGAGAGAGGGAAAGACAGAGAGAAATATCAATGTGAGAGAAACACATCAATTGGTTGTCTCCTGCTCGAGCCCTGAGCAGGGCCTGGGCCAGGGAGGAGCCTGCAACTGAGGTACGTGCCCATGACCGGAATCGAACCTGGGACCCTTCAGTCTTCACGCTGACGCTCTATCTACTGAGCCAAATCGGCTAGGGTGAAAGTAAATATTTTAAAATATTAGCAAGAGTGGGACGGACATTTCTCAGAACAGTAAACCCACAGAGAGATGCTTTGGTAGAGGGGAGGCAAGCACATTCTAGGAAAAATGAAGCCACATGTGGTCGTACTACAATAGATTGTATTAGGTTTTCCTTTGAATTTCTTATAAAGGAACCAACCAGAAAAATGTGCTCTGCTCCTCTAATCCTGTGGAGCTTCTGCCTTTGCTTCTCTTTTTCTAAACCTTTTCCAGGCCGTTCTCTTGGCGCTGTGTTTTTTCAAACAATGTGACCAGAGATGACCTACCCAGGTAGGTGAAAGGACCTTGGAAAAGGCCATTCAAGCCAGAGACACCAGCATAGCTGAGACACCAGCATATCTTAGGTCTTTTCCTCTCTCTTCAAAAATAAAACAGATTTGTTCCTTATGATCCTGTAGTTTATTTCCTCTCCTTTTTTTTTTCTGGTTACATTTGGCTTTTCTCCATTTTCCAAACAATGTACATTTTAAAAAGAAATACCTTCCCTCAGAATCGCTGTATGTCACAATTCTAAGTATAAGCCCAATGCAATGTGCCCAGTACAATGCACAACACTTGAATTCTGTTGACAACATAATTCCATGCACAAAACCAGAGGCTTTTTCTTTCCTGTCCTTTTGTTACTGGTGGGGCGCTCTCTGTGTACCCCCCAAACCCCCTTACCAGTAGAAGTGGAGTTCTTGGGGTGCTGTGGGGAAAAGAATTTCCCGAGGCCCCACGGGAGGATGAGGTACCTTGGAAAGCCTTATCGATGATGTGAGATGGAGGGGGTTCCCACCCAAGGTTCCACTTCCTCCCATCTCGCCATGGGGCAAGGCCGACCTCGTGTTCCCAGAGCTGCTAAGGCTCACATCTACCCCACCACAGGCAGCTCAATGCTGTTCCAAGATCCCTGCCAGGAAACCCCTACAGTGCAGGCCGGGAGTGGGGAGAGGGTTCAGGGTCACGCCCACTGCGTCCCCTCCATCAGACAGCCAGCAGCTGTGACTGTTACTTACAAAGATCCCCCACTCCCAACATATGTAGTATCCTGCCACTGTTTTGTAGGAGAATGATTTTTAAATAGATGTGTGAGAAGCACTGTATGGCCCTCCCACCCCCAACCAAAAGATGGAAGTGGGAAACTGAGGCACCACAATAGCCAAGTCCTCAGAGTCGAGGCTGGCTTTGGGAGTCAGGCATGTCTAACCACGTGGCTCCTGTAGGGAGCTGAAGGGCTGGGGAGAAGCCACATGAACAGCTCGGCCATGAATCCGAAGTGTCTCGCTCGGCAAAGCAGGTTCACAACCGATAGAGCAGCAGCCGGTGACCGGGTCACAAAAGAGCAGTTCTCTGCACAGAGGAGGCAGGGGTGGACGCCAGGGTTCAAGTGCCCTCCGTGCCTCACTCTCACCACCTTCCTTTCATCCCTCAACTGGACAGTATGAGCTAATCCGGCTAAGCCTGAAAGAGAGAAATTCTCTTTGCTATTAGTTACTATTTTCAAAGGCTAGCTCACAATTTAGTGAGAAGAGCCTACTGAACTTTTTTTTCAAAATTTCCAACACATGGTATTAAAATAAGTGGGGGCCCTTGATAAGCAGGGATTGAATTCCATGGAAGTCACCACACCACACAGCATTCCAGAGGAGCTGGCATCATAGCCGGCTGAATGTCAGGCCAGTTTCCTACCAAATGGCATTTTTTTAAAAGCTGGGAATAAGAGAGTGGGAAAATTAAAAGGAAAGAAAAATTTATAAAATCCTCAATATCGAAAAAATAATGAGCATTAACAGCAAAAGCAATTCATAACATATTTCGAGAGTTATTACCGCTTGGGCCAAAAATATGCCAGGTAGATGATTATAAATAAGAAACTTGTTTAAACAAACATAATCGTTTAGACTTCATTCTCCCCTCTGAGTAGGCAAGAACTGCCTTACAAAAATACCCACGTACTTGAACTATTCCTCCCTCGGACCTCTGGGAGGGGTGAAAGAAGGAAAACACAGGAAGTTTGCTTTTGTGGAAAAGCATGTACGCATAGGACGGGGTCTGTGGATCTTGCAGACTGATTGGGTCTAACACAACAGATCACATCAGTTACCGGTACTTATGGTGGAGTTCCACTATGAAGGCAAGACACCTGCCTGAAAATTGCCCTGAAACTGTTAGGATGATTACAATTATGTAACACTAGAGGCCCAATGCACGAAATTTGTGCATGGGGATGTCTGTCCCTCAACCCGGCCTGCACCCTCTCCAATCTCCTCGAGGGATGTCCGACTGCCCATTTAGGCCCCATCCCAGCAGGATTGGGCTTAAACGGGCAGTTGGACGTCCCTCTCACTATACAGGACAGCTGGCTCCCAACTGCTCTCCTGCCTGCCTTCCTGATTGCCCCTCACTGCTTCTGCCTGGCAGCTTGAATACCCCCTAACCACTCCCGACCAGCCTGATTGCCCCTAACTGCTCTCCCCTGCAGGCCTGGTCACCCCCAACTGCCCTCCCCTGTAGGCTCAGTCACCCCCAACTCTGCCAGCCTGGTCCCTCTCAACTGCCCTCCCCTGCTGACCATTTGTTGCAGCCATCTTGTGTCCACATGGGGGCAGCCATCTTTGTGTGTTGGAGTGATGGTCAATTTGCATATCACTCTTTTACTAGATAGGATTATTTTTTTCTCGAGTCACAGAGAAGTATCTCTGAAAGTTCAAGTCTCAGCACTTTCTACCAGGCATCTTCCCTAATAAGATCTTCCAATTCTGCTTGCAACTGGGACAGACAGAAAATCTGACTCTACCGAGGCATTTTGTTTCCTGGCACTATGATATTCCAGGAAAATGTTGTCAATCTTCCAGAGATCTTAGCACATGAAAACCTGGTCTAAAATTTATATCATTTATTAACCAATGTTATCCAAATAAGTTTCACTTTTTAAAAAAGTGAACTAAAGAAGGTTAAAAAAAAAAATACAGTCTATCCCAACTTCCCATTGGAGATACTTGGTTTTGTTCTTATTGCTTAACTTATCTGGATGAAACTCATGAGAGACCAACTTACAAAACAAATTGAAGTGTGTGGATTTGTTGACAAAAGAATGTCCAGCCTATAGCAAAGTCTTTTAAGAGTTTATTTAAGCCAAACTGAGGATAGGCCTGGAAGCAAAAATCTCAATGGATTGAGAAAATAAATACTCTGGAGAATGGCGGTTTTGCAGCTTATTTTATGCACTAGAATCGAATGAGACATAAGGAGGGTTACATGGAATTAATTGGTGGTAGATGAAGGGGGCAGGAGGAAAGCAAAGCAGGGAAGTCTCTGAGACTGGATTAAAAGCAAAATGGAGAAACATACTTCTTTTACATTGATGGGTGCACAATAGTTAATAATTAACATTTACAGTACATACAGATGGTATTCAGGGAACAAGATAATAATGAGAAGTTCTGTGGTCTGGTGCTCTGGTGCCTGTAGTTGTACCTTCGAGAGGTAGGAAAAGAAAATGACTCTGTCCCTGGCCGGTGTGCTAGTGGTTAGAGTGTCAGCCCACACATTGAAGGCTGTAGGTTCTATTCCTGGTCAAGGGCACGTACAATTCATGTGTCTCTTTCCTCTCTCTCTCTCTCTCTCTCTCTCTCTCTCTCTCTCTCTCTCTCTCCTGCCCTCCCTCCCTCCCCTCTACTCTATCTAAAATTAATGGGAAAAAATATTCTCAGGTGAAGATTGACAAAAAGAAAAAAAAATTACTCTGAAATTGCAAAGGTATATTACCCTAGATGCATAAGAACAAAAGACAGAGCTCACTTAAGGTCAAGATTGACCTTTGCTAAGGAAGCTGTAGGCCTGAGATGTGACTACCTGCTATGACCTATGACCTGCCCAGTTAGGAATTTGTGAGCAGACCATCCTGTGTGGTTACTTTTGGTCACTGAGCTTGTCAAGCCTGTCATGTGCCCCACCCCCAACCCCCAGCTTGTCAGTTATGTTACATAGCTCCCTTTTCATTCACAACTTTAACATATCAGTAGCTTTGGGAGCATTTTATTAATGTAACCTTTTAACAACAAAATTCCTTATAAGGAGATGAAACCTATTTAGGAAATACTCTGGAAAACAAAAATCCCAAAGAAAAAAATCAAGATCAATCTGGGCTTAAGGGTTCAGAGACACCTTGGAAAGGCCAGCCGGACTCTGGGCCAGCCCTGAGTGGTGTCATTCTTTGTTTGTGATGTAAGCTTTTGTCCAGGCTTGTCATTGTCCAAGGTAATGCTTATCAGTCTTTCTGCTTCATACAATAACCTGGAGGTTTCCTGAGGAAATCCTGTTGCCCAGATCTTATTTTTAACCAATTAAATCATAGTCTCTGGGAATAAAGCCCAGCATAAGAAATTTTTATTTTTTAAAATATCTTAAAAATTAATTTTAAAGAGGAAGGTAGAGGGAGAGAGAGAGCTAGAAACATCAATGATGAGAGAATCATTGGCCAGCTGCCTACTACACGTGCTACACTAGGAATCAAGCCTGCAACCTGGGCATGTGCTCTTACTGGGAATTGAACCGTGACCTCGTGGTTTATAGGTTGATGCTCAAGCACTGGGCCATCCTGGTTGGGCCATAAGAACTTTTTAAATGCTCCCCAAGAGATCTTAATGGACATCCACTGTTTTAGAGCAAGAGTTTTCAAACTGTGTTCCCTGGATTGCGGTAGAGGTGAGGTGGCATGCGAGGGCTGCCATTCCCCCAGACCCTCTGTCCCAATTCTTCTGGAGTCACCTCTCATTTTATCTCTTTAAAGTGTTTCAAATAAGATAAAATGTCATTTCTAAAAGTGGGAGGAACTAGAGAGATATACTAAAGCATAGTCTTGATTGAAGCAAAGCCCACCCACCAATGGTTGGGATGATTAGCTTCTCTCTGGGGTAAGAGGTAGGGAGAGAAGCTCTGTCTTCCCAGGACATTCACGCCAAAGAAGATGGATATTGATTAAACACTAATTTGTAGCTGCATCTTTTTTTAACCGCTTGACTTCCTATATAGGACCATTGAGATCCAATTAATCATTAGCCACTTGTCTAAGGAAACAAGTTTTTTAAATACACTGATCATTATCCCTCACGTTTCCTCCCATGACACGGATATGAACAAAACCCCAAGGAGAAATAATCTTGTGTTGATTCCATCAGCAACCATTATTATTGCAGAAGTACATTCCTTTATGCCAAATCCAGGAATAAAATGTTGTCAATGCAATTAGTAATAATTGTATGGGTTAGGCACTCTTCCAAAGGATGCTTCTATTTTCAGGTATTGTTTTTAAGAAAAACTACTCAATATCACCTGAGTTTAGACTTTTCTTACTTAAAAAATATTTTTTAGTTGATTTCAGAGAGGAAGAGAGAAGGAGAGTGAAGAAATATCATGATGAGAGAGAACCATTGATCGGCTACCTCCTGCGCTCCCCCTACTGGGGATCCGAGCCCACAACCCAGGCATGTGCCTGACGGAGAATTGAACCTTGACCTCCTGGTTCATAGATCCACGCTCAACCCCCGAGGCATGCTGGCCAGGCTCATTGATGCTTCAATGAAGAAACATGCTTTTTATAGTTAAATGAACAGTTGAGGACATATCAACATCATGCAACATTTTACATGGTAGAAGTTGAATCAGATAAATTCAGGTGCAAATTTAGTTTCTTATCTCTTACTTATGACTTAACTTTAATCTTTTTGGATTTAGTTTCTACTTTTACTCATAAAAGTAGAAACAGTAATATTTCCTTCTCAGTATACTTGTGAGTTTTAAATATAAATTATGTGTAAACTACCCAGAGCATAATAGATTGTCATACACATTCATTCTACCATTCCTCCTTAGTGGAAGAGCAAAATTTAGAATATGGTCTCTCTTACAGCTAGACCAGTACTTTTTCTGCATAACTCAATTTTAACTAGCGACTGAACATTGAAAATATTATTTGAAGCTGCCCCCCCCCCAAATTTCCTTCCAGATTCAAATATGGCATTTTATATGTGTAATAAGTCCAACTTACAAAATGGATTAAACTAACCTAATGCTCTTGATCAAAATCCTGTTCCAAAAGGAATAACTCCAAAGCCACTGGCACTTAGCGTGGCTAGCATGGCTCAGTGGTAGAATGTCAACCTATGAACCAGAAGGTCACGGTTCAATTCCCTGTCAGGGCATATCCCCGGTTTGTGGGCTCAATCCCCAGAATCTGAAGGCATCAGTTTTCAAAAATAATACATTAATTATTATTCAGTGTGTGGGGTGTGCAAGAGGCAATCAATGATTCTCTCTCATCATTGATTTTTTTTTCTCTCTCTCTCCCACTCGGAAATCAATAATATATATATTTAAAAGCCATTGGCACTTGTCTTGTTTACCAGTAATGTAGGCCTTCTCTGGGTTTCTCTCTGTGTTCAAGCTCCCAGCTTGCCCTTTTGCCTCTTCTAAAATCTCATTCTGGCTCAGTGTACATGTTGGGCTTCACACTTCGGACAGTTCCCACAGACCTCCAGTCAGGGCTCACTGCCTCATTCAGCACAGTGGGCACTGCACCCAAGGCCCAGATACCTGTAGGGGCCCACAAGTGCTTTGAATTTCGTTTAAAATCTGAAGAAAATAAACTTTGGGGTTGAAAAAATTTTTTAATATGTAATATTTATACATTTTATTTTATATCAATACAGTCAGGAATATGTGTGTGTGACTGTGTATTTTTAATGTAGAAAGGGGTCCCTGAAGGCAAAAGTACTTAGAGCCCACAACAGCCCTAACACAGCCCTGCTTGCTGGGCATATTTTCATTGTGTGCTAGAAACATGTGAGGAGGTCAGAATTTTAGGCATTCTATCCATTCAATGTGTTATTTTTGAGAACTGATGTCTTCAGATTCTGAGGAAATGAATTTCAGGTGGTAGAGTTTTATACATCCTTAAAGGGAAGCAGGATAGATTAATAGGACAAGGATTTTGCTGACTACCCTGCAGATCCCACTGTGTATAGTAGTCCATTAAGAGTACCTGTCTCACTCACAACTCACCACTTCTTCCCCAGATACCATGAGCTTCTTGCATGCGTCTTGCTGTTGAGTCATTAAATCTTAAACTTGAAGGTTCTGAACCCAGTCCCCACCCAAAGCAAGACCATCTTTCTCGCCATCCTTGACCAGTCACTCAGCATCGGTTTGAGCACATCCTCACACTGTCTGCACCTGGGAGCTGCAAAGCTGCCTCCCTTGGCCTTGTTGTCTTATAAAGAAACACAGGATGTGAGAAAACACAGATATTCACAGGTTGTGGCTGATGCAGTAACAAGATGTTACAAAAAGTGAACCCCTGGACACCATCAGTCAGCGATGGTGGGTGAACTACGCATCGTGGGCGCTACCCACAAGGACTATTGTGGTCTCATCTTCCTCGGGGTTGAGTTCCGGACGCTCCTCCACCACCCTGTGCAGGGTGCTATAGTGTTGCCGGCTTTGGTGGAAAGCATGCAGCTCTGAAGCAGCCTCCCAGGCAGCAAAAGTAGGCATGGGGAAGACCTCTGGCCTCTTGTTTTCAAAAAAGCTTTTCAGATTTCTCTCACTCAGCTTGCTGGCATAGTCCACGAACGCATTTTCCAACTGCTCCTTCTCCTTTTGTGCATACGTCTTCCAAAAATTCAGCTGAAGGTAGCTGACTTTAGATCGGCAGCGAGCATAGCAAGTGGTGAGCAGAGAGAACAAGGATGCTGAACAAACCAGGCACCATCCTAGAATCTTAGAGAAAGAGAGAGAGATTGAGGGCATGTAAAAACAAAGCCACTTCTCAGGGAGCTAGGGTGATAGTATTGGGAAGTGAATGGCTAAATTAAAACCACATCTCAGCTGAAATCCTTCATCTTGTTTTTTTAACAACACTTTTCTAATGGTCAAAATACATTTCAGCTTTACCTAATTATTCTCCATCCTCCACATCATTGATGATATGCAAATAAATAACTAGAAGGCAGGCAAATAGAAAAAAAAAATCAAAAAATGTAGATTATCCAAGAATCAGGGAAACCAAGCCCTCAAATAGTATTATCTCTCAGAGGGAACATTTCTATGCGAGGGTAAATGTGATCATTTGAGCAAATGACAGTTTCTTAGCCATGTGTTTTCAGGCATTGATAAATGCATACATGCAGTCTAGTGACTGATTTTCCCCAAGTTCTCTTGTTGGTTCTCACGCTCTCAGCCTTGGAGTCACTGTAAAGGGCTCAGACTCCACATGAACCCTGGCTCTGGATTGGCACCAGTTGGGTTTAAATCTCAACTTTCTCCTTACTGGCTGTTATTTACAGTTGAGTTTTCTCAACGGTAAAATGGGGACCCATCCCAGAAGGAAATTTGAGGGATTAAAACAAGATGATGTAGACATACATGTGCATTCGGTAAAAGTGAGCTATTATTACATGACTAGAGGCCCAGTGCACAAAAATTCATGCACTGGAGCTGGGGTGGGGGAGGGTGGGAGGGTGTCTCAACCCAGCCTGTGCCATCTTGCAGTCTGGACTCCTCAGGGGATGTCCACCTACTAGCTTAAGCTCACTTCCCAGGGGATGGGGCCTAAGCTAGAAGTCAGACATCTCTCTGGCAGCCCAGGGATGTCCTCAGGGATGTCCAACTGCCAGCTTAGGCCTGCTTCCCGTGGATATCTAACAAAGCCACAGTTAGATATCCTTAGCATTATGGAGAAGGCAGGAGAGGCTCCCACCACCACTGCTGTGCTCGAAGCCATCAGCCCAGCTTGTGGCTGAGTGGCGCCCCCCCTGTGGAAATGCAGTGACCACCAGGGGGCAGCTCCTGCGTTGAATGTCTGCCCCCTCGTGGTCAGTGGGCACCATAGCGACTGGTTATTCTCAGTTGTTCCATAGTTAGGGCAATTTGCATATTACCCTTTTATTACATAGGATTATAATATAGGATGCTATTTTTCAAATGTATATGTGTATGCAAATGCATGATTAAATTCATGGTATCTTCCTATCATGACTACTGAATTAGACACAGCTACCATGGTGTGAAAGTCCTCATATTCACCTGACTTGTGGTTGAATACTTCAGAACTTCTTCTCTTCATCCCCTACAGCCAGGCATCCTGAGGGTCAGTAGGCCATCTCACCTCAATACCTGAGCCAATTCTACTCGAGTTTTAAACCATTTGGTCAGCTTCAAACTCCCCCTCTGCTCTCCCTCCCACTCTGGAAATGACCCTAGCTTCTTCACCTTGCTCTCACCTGAGTACTGAGCCCTCTTGTTCTTCCCCAACTCATAAGACCCATAATCCAACTACACACGGTACATGATCCCACCCCAGCCTTCAACAGTGTCCCATTCTGCATGAGTCTCCTCCCTCAAGCCTTGGGAGTTTTCTCATCAATTATCGTGCGCCAGAAGCTGCATGCCCCCTTATGTCCATTATCTCTATCCCTTCCAGCAGGGCAAGTGTTATCCCCTCAGCTAGAGGACTCTGAGGTTCAGAGAAGTCAAATCACTAGCTCCAGATCACATAGCTGGTGACTGGTAGAGTCAGGACTCAAACCCAAGGCTAGCCAACTCCAAGGCCAAGATCTTCCCACTCCTACACTTTACCTCCCTTAAGGAAAGAGCATCGCCCAGCTGGGTTCCTTGTTTCTCTGCCCCACCTATGGATGGGACACTTTTTTCACCCCCACCCACATGCCCGGCTATGAGTCTGGACTGTTTGTTTCTCCTGGTTACCTGAACTACTGTGAGCACCTGCTATTGACACAGCTTGCCTGGTCCACATCCCTCGGCCATCCTCCCCCAGGAATCAGCCCCAGGCCCTTTTCAACCTGCTGAAAAAGTAAAACAGGTCGGTGTGCCCTGGTTCAACCGTGACAGCATGCGCATGATCTCCCTGTGCTTGTGTTTAGAGAAGAATAGCTCACACGGCGATGAGTGTGTGGATCTGGCACTAACTGAATGGAGCCTGGGGCCTGGGGGCATAAATCATAAATCACTCACTGTGTCATAATCTTCGTGATGAATGCCTCCCTTCAACAAAAGAAGAAAGACATCTGGGAGCCTGGCATGTTTTTATCTAAGATGTACTTTATGCATCGCACAAAAGACTTCAGGCTTATCGGTTTATGGGAAGTATATGACAATACTGCCAAGCCAGCTTTGGAATGCAGGGTTTAAAAAAAACACTCTTGGATTTTCTTGATGTGAAAATCCTTGTTGAAAAGTAAAATTATACCATTTTCAGTGCGTGCATTCCCAAGCAAGTGGCACTGCAGACCAGTTGTGGATCTGCTTATCCACCCTCATTGCCTGTTTGGGTTTGGGGAATGCAATTCCTTCTACTCACAAGTAGGAATGCAGTCTTTCCCGAGGCTGCAAGGCGTCACATCTGGATTTGTGCTCAGGACCCTGGAAGGCTGACAAGCTACTTCCCCACGTCAGTGAGGGAAAGCTATGGTTTCCTTCTGTTCCACAAAACAAAGCCCCTGACCGGGAGCTCCTAACGTCACGTAAGACCTGCTGAGCTGAGCAGCGCCGAGAGCGGGGGACACACCTGCCTGGAGAATCTGATCGCTTTTCACCGGAGGCTAAAGACGGCCCATTCCTAGGTCGTCTGGGAACCTCTTCTCAGTCCTGACACTATCAACCCACAGAGACAGAAGCTGCCAGAAGTCATTCAAGGGAATCTTGATTTTAACTATATGGCATGCAACACTGCAAAGCATTTACTCATTTGGTTCAGCTATACTTTAATAGATGAATGCTCTGTGTGTGTGTGTGTGTGTGTGTGTGTGTGTGTGTGTTTTGTTCCCCCCCCCCCCCCCGGAGAAACCAACTTGAAAATAAATAATTGATAGAAGGCAGTAATTTCTAATTACAGCTCTGGCCTTATAACGCTCAATTATGAGTTCGTACCGTGCATTATTTACGAAGTCAATCCAGAGAGAGAGAGTTTTAAATAAAGTACTCAAGTATTTACGTAAACAGAACCCAGAGGGCGTTTTCTGCGCGGAAATGGAAAAGACCATGCAATCAGCAGTTTCTCTGAGCCCCTCCGCCTTCTAAAAAGCTTTTCCCGAGATGGTCTCTACACTGCATCCTGTTCCAGTTTCCACTGTGTCTCCAACTGTTCTGGCAGGCTCCAGACTCGGCCCTGGCCAGGAGGAAAACCGAGAGAACAGCTCAAGGGGGGAGGGAGGGAAAGCCACGTTCCTCTTTCTTTCTTTCTTTTTTTTTTTTTACCTGAGACTGGGCCTGCAGGGAGAGCTTCAGCTCCTCGCTGTCCGTGGCTGGCATGCTGGTCTTGCCACAGGACACCTTGTGAAGCTCTGCCCAGCACTCCCGGGGCTTGTCCTTGCAAATCAGCCCCAGGAGTCTTGCACTTTTTGTCCCGCTCATGGCACATTCATAGAAGGTGCCGTTGAGCAGGGCCACGGACAGCCACATCACCGGAGCCACCAAGGAGCTCAGCGTGATCTGGCCCAGGACGTAGAAGAAGCGGCCGCCGCGGCCCCGGGGGAAGATTTTCCTGGGGTTCACGCAGCAGCCGGTGAAGAGCCGCCAGGACCTGCCGTTCAGGAAGAAGCCCAGGATGAGGAGGACCCAGGCGGGCGCGAAGAGGAAGACCAGCCCGTAGACGGCGTTCTCCGAGCTGCAGGGGCACCTGAAGGCCACGAGGGAGAAGAGACGCTCGCTGCCCAGGGTCAGCAGAGCCATGAAGCTGTAGCCGATCACCGTCTTCTGGTGCACGAGGAATTTTAAAATCCCGTTGAAAGCATCCATGGCGGCGGCGAATACAGCAGGGAGATGCTTCGCCTTATTTATTGGCAGAGCAGCCGGAGCCGGGGCCGAGGGTGGAGCTCTGCCTTCACTGGAAGCAAATCCGGCCTCCTTCTCAGACCGACTTCGGCCAGATAAGGAAACAATGTCATTCCCCAAGAATGAGGATTTCCCAACCGTGTTTAGACAATGCCTCCTACTGGTGGGGATCGGGCCGTGAGGCTGGAGCCAAAACACTGGCCACGGAATCCAAAGTGCAGAGCCTCCGTTTTTGTGTTATTTCCACGCGTTGAGAATCTGAAAGAAGTGCTCGCTCGTGTAAATAACAGTCCAGGAATTTTCCAGCCGGAGAAATCAAAGCATTCCCAGCAACGGGCTTCGGCCAGTTGGTCGGGAGCCAACGCAATGTCCGAGTCTGGACATTTGTGCTGTTTTTGTTTTTCTCTCTCTCTTGCTATTTAAGAACAGGAAATTCACTTTATATCCTTTAAACCTGGCTAGTGGCAGAGACGTGCAGCGAATGTCAGGATTTGACTCCTTGGGATTTATAGGAAAACGTTCGTGAGCCTTTGAGCTTTGAATGAAAGACAAAATGAGAAGTCCTCATCCTGTCTTTCCTGGGCTATCAGAGCAATCTCCTGATTGGCGTCTCTGCCTTTGACCTCATGCCCGGCCTCCCCTCAGTCCTAAACCCACCCTCCACGCTGACACGAAGGAGCTTCCTTTAGAACGGAAACTGAATTCTGCCTTATTCATGGCTGTGAGCCTCCCCGCTGCCTACAAGCTGATAGATGCCAGCCTCCCGTGAGTCTCATCATGGCGTGTCATGCCCACGTGTCATGCCCTCCACCTGGAATATCACCACCACCACCCCCACCTTGTTCACCGGACAACCACTCACTCAGGATTCATGAACTGGGTAGAAGTTCCTTCCGCTGTGATTATTTCCAGGATTGCTTCTTAATATAGGGCGAGGCAAAAGTAGGTTTGCAGTTATTCCTGTAGAAAATAATACAATAATTAATTGTGGAGAGCAGCTACAGTGTTTGGACAGGTTCAAGCCTCGGACTGATGAGAGGGCACAGTCCTCTCGTGGCCACGTGCAAATCCCAGCTCGGAGGACAGAGCCTTCCCAGCACAATGACAGCCAACAGCTGTAGCTGTAAGCGTGGACCTATGGTCTGAACACGTGGCCCCACGTGCCTGAGTGACGTGGGCTAGATAGAGTTCAGGTGCATGTAGTTGAGTAGGAGTGAAACCCACGGGAATGTTGTAAACCTCTTGACCACGCCCTGACTTTGCCTCGTGGCATCGGCTATAAAATAAAGACACGGCTTGTAGTCCGTGGTGCTGTCTCTCCATCAGAGAAGCAGTGTCCCACCGAGACCCAGCTTTCATTCTTTTGTCTGTCTTTTCTCAGTCCTTCACCCTCCACCCCTCCCCCCACTTATGTTCGTTCACCTTTGGCCGTGCTGGCGCAGCACAATTAATAAATAACAATACAAGAATAAAGTCTGTGTTTCGCATACTCACCACTATAAGCCTACTTTTTGCCCTACCCTCTATATAACACTGTACTTGCAGGACTTATACTCCTGTAGTTATTTGTTTAATATCTGTAGCCCTTTTTATTAACTTGTATTCTGGATCTAAACGTGGTGTCAAACAGATTAGAAGCTCATTCAGTAATTCCTTTTTCAAATAGTTATTCAACTCCCACTGTGTGCCAGGCACTGTACTAGACCGGCAGTGCTCATTGAGTACAAAGGAATGAATGAATGAATGAAAACCTTTAATTAGAAGTACTTCTAATTCGAAATTATTTAAGGAAATTATTTCAACGTCCTACATTGGTGTTAACTTTAAAATTAAATTAATGAGGCCACTAAAAGACCTATCAAGCTGACACATTCCTATGCATGAGCTTCAAATTCCAGGTCTGTGTGCTTTGTGCAAAGAAAGGGCCGTGGACTAGGAGCCAAGATATAGTGTAGCCTTGGCCATGTAATTTACCTCTCTGAATTCCGGTTTATTCATTTGTGAAAAGGGGAATGAAACAGAAATAATCGTCACGTTTCCCTCCATTTCCGTATTATAAAAAAAGTTAAATCCTGAAAACAGGAGACCTTTTTGAGAAGTTAGTTTAGGATGTACCTCTCATCACTACTCTTTAATCCTCGTCAGAGACTTGCCATCCTTAGTAATAGCACTCTCTCCACTTTCCCAAACATACTCTTGAGTCTAACCCCGTGGTCGGCAAACTGCGGCTTGTGAGGTTCCAGCTGAGAGGTTTGCGAAGCAGAAGCAAGACATGGAGTCCAGGTGATTAAAAAGGGGTATAGGTACTTCTTGGGGAGGGTGGAGGGCATGAGAGGTGTGGAATTCCTGCCTCGGGCCAGGGGTCTAGAAAGGCCCTAGGAAGGCGCCAGCTAGCCAGCTATCTTTGTCACCACCCACCTTGCAGATGTTTGCATGGGCTCTGGGCTTCCCCCCCTGCCTCGACCTAACATCCCTGCCTTTTGGTGATAGGGGGCACCTGGCTACTTCCTGCTGAGCAGGGGCGAAGAAGGTGGGGGATGTTAAAGGCCAGGGTCAGACAGAGGCAGATTGAAGGGCAGCCGAGTGTAGGGATGGAGCAGGAGCTGGTTTACAGTCACCAGAGACATTTCAGTGATCTGGAGCGGATGAATTTGAGGAGGCAGGGAGCTAAGGGGGGGAAAGACACAGATGAGAATTAGGGGCCCTTTCAGGGGTAGGATCCAGGTAGCTAAAGGGCTTTGGAGCCAGCCGAAAAGAGTGTCTTGCACGTAATTCTTCGCTCAGCTTAGTCAGGGTCTGCACGTTCTGTTCCACCACTCCGGAACTACTCGTTGATGTAGTAGCAGCATTCTTCTTGAAGGAACATGCAGGTTCCTCCTCTTTGCTCAGTAAGAAGGTCTAGGGCCCTTCGGTTCTGCAGGGCTGTTTGGGCTACCGATGTTACTTGCTGCTGCAGGGAAGCTAAGGAGGTAGTGGTAGACTCCAGGGCTATTTGGAGTTTGTCATTGAAATCCTGAGCAGAGATTATGCTGTTATCCAGCCCCCCACCCCCCCACCCCCAGCTAGGCCTATTGAGGCAGCGATATTTACCCTCAACATGACAGGGAGGAAGGCGACCCTGCGGGCCGGGGGTAAGGGGGGGGGGTGAAGGGAACAACCAGGCGAGTTCCGACTCTCCAAACAAGGTTAGTTGGGGAACTACTGTGACCACGAAGCAAGGCCCAGGGTCAGAGGAGTTTATGCAGTTGCTTAAGGTGCCGTTGCACCAAAAGAAGGTGCCCGGGCTGGCCCTGGTGGGGTCCTTAAATCTGATCCTGACCGGGGCATGGTGCCTAGTAACCACCGGGGTAGAGGTGTGTCATACTTTTGGGTTGACAAGGTTCGCAGGCAGTGGGGGATCAGTGTTCCCGTGGAGGGAGGGAGCCAGGAGCGGAAGAAGCAGGGAAGCTGAAGGACTCTGAGTGAGCTGCAGAGTGGCCCCTAGTTTGATGAGGATATCTCATCCTAAAAGGGGTACGGGGCACGAAGGCATGACTAGGAACGAGTGGGTTATAGGGCTATTGTCGAGGAGGCATGGAAGGGGCCCGGTGGCCAGTAGGCAGGTGGATTTGCCATCAATTCCCATGACCGAGATCGGGGAAGGGAACAGTGGCCCAGAAAAAGAGGTCAGGACAAAAAAGGTAGCCCCCGTATCGATCAAAAAGGAGATCATCTTACCCGCTACCTGGAGCTTTACCCGGGGCTCGGCCAGCGTGATGGGGGTGGTCGAGTCTGGGCATCTTCAGTCTTCAGCCAGTCCCAGCATGGCCAGCGGCGGGTCATGACCTGGAAGGACGGCCCCTCCACGCAGAGGGCCCGTCACATTTCCGGGGGCAGTCACTTTTCCAGTGGCCGCTTTGACCACACGCCGGGTAGGGCTTGGTTGGAGCCCAGGGTTGTGGGCATTGTTTAGCCCAGTGGCCTTCGTTTTTGCACTTGAAGCATCCTCCAGGTGGCGCTCTTCCTTTTGTTGCACCCCCATCACGCACAGCCCCCCCTTGGGCCATGCGGCTCCGGCCTAGGGCTGCTACCAAGGCTTGAGTTTGCACCTTTTGTCGACAGCGGGCCTCCCGATCTGATTCTGCCTGCTCCTCACCGGCATTGAAAACCTTAAATGCCATATTCACCAGATCCTGGACAGGAGTCTGAGGGCCATCCTCTGCCATTTTTAAAATTTTTTTCGAATATCTGGGGCTGACTTCGAAATGAAGTGAGTGGCTAGAACAGTTGCTCCGGCCGGGGACCCAGGGTCCAGGTGAGTATATAAGGTCAGAGCCTCGGTCAGCCTGTTAAGGAAGACCACGGGGTTCTCATCTGGTCCCTGAGTAACTTCCCTCAGCTTGTCAAAATTAACGACCTTGTGGGAGACGGCCTGTAGGCCGGCTATTAGGCACTGGAGCATCTGGTCGCAACCTCGGCGCCCGTCTCGCCCTTCGGGGGGAGTTGGTACTCCCAGCCTGGTTCCTGACGAGGAATGGCCTGGGCCCCCACGGGCATAGAGGCGTCTGTAAGGTGGATCTGATCTGCGTGGTCTGTCACCGCTCCTAAGACTCTTTCCCTTTCATCTGATGTTAGGGTGGAAGAGAGAATGGCATGGATGTCATGCCAGGTGAGGTCATAGACCTGAGAAAGGTATCGGAATTCCTTGATGAACTCGGTGGGGTTGGTGGAAAAAGACCCCAGCTGCTTCTCAATCTGGGAGAGATCCGACAGAGGGAAAGGAACATGAACCCTGACCATGCCCTCAGCCCCTGCAACTTCCCGGAGGGGGCAGAGGAGCGGAGCCTGAGAGCGGGTGTGCCTGCTGACTGGGGAATCAGGCAGGGGTGGGGGAAGGGGAAGGTAGGCAGGTAGAGAAGAAGGCTCTGGGGGAGGGGGCAGCAGAGGGAGGTCTGGGAGTGAGGATGGGGGAAGGGAGGGAACTGACTGTGGGGCAGAAGGAGGCAGGGCAGAAGGAGCCCTGTCTGAGCCCTGTCGTAGGGAGGTGGGCAAGAAGGCGAGGGGCAAGGAGGAGAGCGAGTAGGAGGGGAGGAAAGATTCCCAGGGGGTTCAGATAAGGAGGAAAGTGAAGGGGTGTCAGTAGGCAGGGGAAGTTTCTCATGAGCTAGGAGAACCTGGGCAGTGGAACAGGAGAAGTAGAGGGAGGGACGGGAGCGCAGATAGAAAAAGGCCTGGACATATGGAACCTCCAGCCACTTCCCAGCTAGTTGGCAGAAATTGTTGAGGTCAGTCAGAATGTTAAAATCGAAAGTCCCATGTTCAGGCCATCTTGACCCGTTGTCCAATTCATACTGAGGCCATGCCACGTTACAGAAGTGAATGAGGCGTTTAGGACGCAGATCCTGGGACAGGCCTCGCTTTAGCCAGATTGGTGACAAGACACCCCAGTGAGGTCTTTGCATCTAATTTGGTTTTTTGGTTGCCCATTTTGACACCTAGGGTCAGTAGCAGAGGCCCAAGGATTGGTGTCCCAATCTTTGAGGCAAGGCTATTGACCGGGGACCCGAGGGACGGCAGGGGACGTCTCCCCCACCTCCTGGGGTCCAGAGTGAGGCCAAAAGGCCAGAGAGCCAAAGAGGGTGGGAACGTCTTTACCACCTTCCCTGGGAGACCCGGAGGGGCTGTGCCCGGAGGCGATCTCTGCTGCGGCCCGGTTTATGGACAGAGACGCCAGAAGGATGACCCTAGGAATCAATAGGGACAGGGACTCACCGCTGACTCTGACACTGCCGAGCTGGAGAGAAGCCTGAGGGTTCCTGAGCCATGGGGGCATGCCAGTCCGGGAAAGGTCACACAGGGCACACACCCTGTGCCCGGGTTTCGGCACCAAGATGTAAGGTTCCAGCAGAAGCAAGACATGGAATCCAGGCCATTAAAAAGGCGGGGTGGGGTTAATCTGCACTCCCGGACAAAGCTCACTGGTCCGAGGGTGAGCCAGGGAAGTTCGCGCCAAAAAGTGGCCTAGGTACTTCTTTTATACAGCTGTTCAGGGAGGGGGGGTGGAGGGCATGAGAGGTGTGGAATTCCTGCCTGGCGCCAGGGATCTAGGAAGGCGCCAGCTAGCCAGCTATCTTTGTCACCATCCACCTTGCAGATGCTTGCATCAGCTCTGGGCTTCCCCCCTGCCTCGACCTAACACGGCTCCTGAGCCACATGCGGCTCTTTGGCTCCTTGAGTGTGGCTCTTCCACAAAATACCACGGCCTGGGCAAGTCTGTTTTGAAGAAGTGGCGTTAGAAAAAAGTTTAAGTTTAAAAAATGTGGCTCTCAAAAGAAATTTCAATCATTGTACCGGTGATATTTTGCTCTGTTGACTTTGCCAACCGCTGGTCTAACCTTCCTGTAGCATCCTTCGTTCTATCACATTTCTGTTAGGGCAGATAGGTTATCTTTTACTAGCCTCAGTGTCACACATATCGTACTAATATGTTGATGAATAGTCACATTTCAATTGCCCTCCTTCCTAAAGGATATTTACTTTAAAAGATCTTTGTTTTAAGACCTAGTCCCTTAAGAGGTTTCGTAAAAATAAAAGTACACTTCAGAAATGAGTGTGAGCCCAGACTTGCTGACTGCAAACGCCACGCGCTTCCCCGTTACGTAGCACCGCCCGGACCGGGTATGTATTTGGGTGCCCTATTCATAGACATTTGTTCTAGACCAAGTTTTCGTCATTTCCCCCCCACCCTCTTTGTCAGGTGGCTTTCAAGATGTACTTGGGGATTACACCGAGCGTGACCTGTAACAATCCCAGCCGAAATGAATTTTCCCTGATTCTGGACAAGAATCCTCTGGTGGAGTTTGTGGAGGAGCTCCCTGCCGGCCGGTCGTCGCTGTGCTACTGCAACTTACTCTGCGGGATTATCCGCGGGGCCCTGGAAATGGTGAGCCCCTGTTCCTTGTGCGGGTGCGTCTGTTATCGAGTGCTGCGTAACAAATGGCCCCGCAACAGGGCAGCTTCTAACAGACGTTTATTATCTGACACGGTTTCTAAGGATCAGAAAAATCTGGGACCAGCTTAGCGGGGTGGTTGTGGCTCAGAGCTTTCCTCAGCTTAACACACAGGCAGTCAAGCTGCTGGTTGAGCTGCAGTCTCAGCTACCGAATCTACCTTCAAGCCCGCTCACATGGCCTTGCTGACAGTGGGCTAGTAGCTTCACGAAGTTGCGTGCCAAAGAGGCCTCTCTGTAGATCTAATCACATCAGGTGCTGCCAGCCCTGGCGCCAAGTGGGAGGGGACTACCAGGAGCGTGAATAGCAGGAGGCCGGAGGTCACTGCAGGCTGTTCTGGAGGCTGGCTTCCACCGGAATTGTTCATCGAAGACAACAATTAGCATCTGCTAAGGGTCAGGCACTGCGCTTAGACAGCCGTGGGCAAACTACGGCCCGCGGGTCGGCTTCGGCTGTTCTATCTGGCCCTCGGAGCCGAAAGAGCAAAGGGCTCTCTTGCTCTCCCCTCCGCTCCTTCACCAGCAGCCCAAGATGAGAGTGCCAGCATGGTCAGGCTGCTTTTGTTCCTGCCCTCCAGTCCAGTTTAAGAACCCATTGTGGCCCTCCAGTCAAAAAGATTGCCCACCCCTGGCTTAGAAAGATGAACAAGACACAGTTGCTGCCCTTCACGAATGGTCTGTCCTGTAGACAGCAGTGTTTCCCAAACTTCTCTCATGATGATAATCACCTGGTGGAGTTGTCAAGATACAGATTCCTGAATCCCAATGAAGAAGTGCTAAACTAGAATTTTTGGGAACATATAGGCAAAATTGAATATTTAACTTAACTAGCGCTCTAATTTTACCTATATGTTCCCAAAAATTCTAGTTTAGCACTTTTTCGTTGGGATTCAGGAATCTGTATTTTAATAACTCCACCAGGTGATTCTCATCATGAGAGAAGTTTGGGAAACACTGCTGTAGAGGAATCAGATGTGTCACGTGTGTCTAAGGGCTATGGGAGGGTCTGGGTGGGGGTGACGGAAGGTCAGGGATGACTTCCTACAAAAACTGTGAGCTGGCATTGGAAGGATAAGTGGGGGTTTGGTGAGGTGAATGCCTTGAGGAGCAGGGAGAAAGGAGCAGCTTGTCCGAAGGCACAAAAAGAATGTTCCCGCCAAGGAACAAGGAACTTGGATTCGTTTACCATGAATGACATGTAGGCTGGGAGAGGAATTGTCATGAAGAAGGAGATTTAAATTCTTTCCAGAGGCCTGATTTAAATATATTTTAAAAAGGCATGTATACGATGGGTTGGGAATTTGATTTTTGTATTGAAAAGAGCAGAGACCCGTTGTAGGTTTATAAACAGGGGTATGATATTTTCAAATTTGTATTTTAGGAATTTCATTCCTTTGTCCACAAAGTGAAAGTGTACAGGACGGGACAATGCTAGAGGGAGGAGGAGGGCAGTTAGGAAATTGATTCTGGGAAACTGGAGAAAAAAAGAGAAAGCCCTGACAGGAGGAGTGGAGAGAAGGGTGATGCCAACAACACTGAGAAGGTAGAACAGATTTAAGATTGGGTAATCAGTTGGCTAAAGGGACAAGGTTGAGAAAAGACTCAGGAATTATTTTTAGGGTTTTTTTAAATTTAAAATATGCTTTTTATTGATTTCAGAGAGGAAGGGAAAGAGAGAGAGAGAGAGAGAGAGAGAGAGAGAGAGAGAGAGAGAGAGAGAGAAACATCAATGGTGAGAGAGAATCATTGATTGGCTGCCTCCTGCACATCCCCCACTGGGGATGGAGCCTGCCACCCGGGCACATCCAGAAATGTGCCCTTGACTGGAATCAAACCTGGGACCCTTCAATCTGTGAGCTGAGACTCTATCTACTGAGCCAAACCAGCTAGGGCTATTTTCAAGTTTCTGAGCAACCTATAGCAAAAAAAAAAGGAGCAAAACCAGGAGATGTTCATTTGGGGTTGGGAGAGACAAAATGAGGAGTTTAATTGCTGGGCAGCTGCTGGGATTAAGGTATCTATACACACCAGTGATTATATCGCTCAGCAGTTGTTTCACATGTCTGCAAGTCACAGAGGTATGGACTGAAGAAGCACTGGAACTCTCAAAGAGTGTGGAGAGAAGAGTGTAAAAAAAAAGAGAGACAGAGAGCGCCACAGTTGGAACCCTAGGAGGCGACAAAACATAGTGAGTAAGCTAGACAAGAGACTACAAAGGCTGCAAAGGATACCTAGAAGGAGCAACCAGGGCTTAGAAAAATACCAGGAAAGAATGGAGTCAAAGAAATAGAGAGGAGAGTATTTTAAGAAAAGGAAAGTTCTGAAACAAAGCCTGAAAAATATTCACAACATTTGGGGACCAAAAAATCTGTTTTGGGAAAGTGAAGGGAGAAGAAGACAATCTGTCCAGGACTGATGAGGCAAGGGCATCTTAGGCAGAGGTAGTAACAGTCCCATTTTCACAGAAGCTTAGCTATTTAGAATAGTGAGACTAGAGAGTAGCCCAAGTCTAGACATGTGTTGACCTACTCAATAATGAAGCATAAATATAATTTTCAATTATTTATGACTAGAGGCCAGGTGCATGAAATTTGTGAATGGGGGTGGGGGTGGGGGTTGTCCCTCAGCCCAGCCTTCTCCCTCTCCAACCTGGGACATCTCTCTCACAATCCAGGACTGCTGGCCCCCAACCGATCACCTGCCTGCCTGCCTGCCTGATTGCCCCTAACTGCTTATGCCTGCCAGCCTGATCACCCCCTAACCACTCCCCTTGCCAGCCTGATTCATGCCTAACTGCTCCTCTGCAGGCCTGTCCCCCCACCCCAACTAACCTCCCCTGCAGGCCTGGTTGCCCTTAACTGCCCTCCCCTGCAGGCCTGGTTGCCCCCAACTGTCCTCCCTTGCAGGCCTGCTCCCTCCCCGCTGCCCTCCCCTGCTGGCCTGATTGCCCACAACTGCCTTCCCCTGCTGGCCATTTGTGGTGGCCATCTTGTGTCCACATGGGGGGGGCATCTTGTGTGTTGGAGTGATGGTCAATTGGCATATTACCTCTTTATTACATAGGATAATTAGGGGAAGGACATAATAACAGGTAGTCCAAAAGAGTAAAACAATAGATATAAAGGGTCAGTCACACAGATCTTCCACAGGTCTACCTACCATTTTTTAAAGCTTGCCCTACCATCAATGACCATGAAGTCAAGAAAGGACAAAGGAAGAATTCTGGGAGTTAGTGGGCTGAACCATAAAACCAAGTCAAAAACAAGATAGAGTAGTCATGGGTAATGGTTGACTATAGATGCTGAATGATAGACACAAAGGCATCAGACAACATGTGGCCCCAAATACTCAAATAGTATCCTTGAAGTCTCCCTGTTTTTTATTTAATTTCCTGTCTAATTTTTACAAAGACAGAAAAAGATCTTATATGGGGAAAATGTGGGTGAATTTATCTTCTCTATTTCAAAGTGCTGTCTACATCCTGCTATTGGGTGGTGGGCATCACAGAGGCAGGGCTTTTGATCACTGTATGGGACAAAGAACTGGGCCTCCCAAGGTTTATGGTTTAACAAACCCAGGCTGGTTGGCCAAGGAACTCTTAGTGAGAGAGGGGTATGAGTCTGGTAAGATTATAACTAATTAATGTTCATTAATTCATTACTGGGCTCAGGCTTTCCCACTTATTTGCTTTTATTGGGTACTTTTAGCTAATTATTTTCTTTACCCCAGTGACATAGCTGGATGGTATTCTATTGAGGGTAGGTCAGCGACACCATGCCGCTCTTCTGTGAATATATTTTAATGAATAGAGAAGTCAGCCCTCGGGGCTCACTGCAACGTCTGGGAAATGAGCTATGCCTTCCAGAGGAAAAGAAGGCCTCGGTATCAAATATTCATGTCTGTAATTTCAATCTTTAATTTTACATTCATGATTTATTTAGTCTAACCTCTCAGAGCCATAAGTGAGTTCCAAGTATTGTTAAGACAATACTCATTATGCTATGGTTATGCTATTTAGCTGGGACAGAATGATACATGGCAAGTCAGTCAGAGAGGAATCGTCCATGAATTCCTTCATCCTTGGAAGTTCTGCTTGCAAGGCACATTGGGTCAAGGCTATCCCTGAGCTGAGAATCTGTGTTCTCTTTGAGGGGGATTCACAATCCAGCCCTGTGAGCAAAACTTGGCAAGGGTCCACTCCCCCGGGCTTGCCCCCGGGGCACCCCGGTTCGGCCTGGCAGAGAATGCCCATCTCTTTGCAGATGCATAACGCAGGGCTCACACTCAGCCAGACCATCTCTGAAGGACACGCGGTCCAGGGCCCTTCGTGCACAGAGCTAGCTCTTTTTCGTCTTTCCATAGGAAAGGCAGCTCCTAGGGGGTAAACAAAGCTGAAAGGGGGAGACAGAAAAATGAGTTTGTTTTTATAAAACGTAAATGACAAAAGCCTTTTTTTCCTTTTCTTTGCTAGGTTCATTTGGCTGCTGATGTTACATTCTTGCAAGACAGACTAAAAGGCGACAGTGTGACAGAAATAGGAATTACATTCCTGAAAAAGCTAGATGAGAAAAAATACAGACGGAAAAAATGAAGAATAGCCATGCAAAATGTCCCAGGCTGATTAGTGGAGGAGCTAATATTAGCTGAGCACAGACAGCCATTGAGATTTTGAATTGCTTAATAGCATGGGCTTTACGAAAATTATAAATTAGCCCCAAATTTGAAATGTAGTACATTAGGTCTAGAGTTATTTTTTCCTTTTTATTTTAAACCACACATTTTCAATCTCATGTCAAAATTTCATATACAAATAACTCCTTATAAGACAGAAAGCCTGAATTGCACATATTACATAATCCAGTCTATTCATTTCATTATTTATGGTAACAGAAAAAAAAATACCTATATAGCTGCTATATTTATCTCTTCTCATTGGAAAAAATTAATGAAATGATAAAACATAGAGTCCACTATATATAGTTTCTAGATACTGTACAATATATTCTCTATAGAAACAGTTCTATTTGTAGCAATTTTTCATATTTTTGAAAAATGATGGATGTGAATTTTCTCATATATTGGCTTGGTTTTTCGCTTAAGCCTCCTGAAACTACTCTTAATTTGTAATCAACAAAGCAAACCTATTTATTTGGATGCTAATTCTGAAACACTTAATAATAGCCTCCATACTACTAAAAGGGTAATATGCAAATTTGTCAGGATGCCCTCACAGTAAGGACCAGAGAGAAGGCTGCACGGGGCAACCAGGTCGGCAGGGGGTTAGTGAGGGAGGACCAAACAACCAAACAGCAGGCTGCATGGGGCGACCAGGTACCAGAAGAGTTTGGTGGAGATGTGCACTGCACCGTGCTTAGCTGCGCCCAATTCTACGTTCTCATGAGTCAAGTCAAGACAGTCTTGTGAGGCATCAGATGGTCTGGTGTGCAAATAAATGTCATTTATAATATAACTTTTATTTATATTTTATTATGAATAATTTTATTTTTCATTTATTATTCTTTTGTGCATGTACCAAAAAAAAGAATAAATAAATATATTTTGATTGTTATTAAAATACATCCTTTTATTTTTCAACGAGGGGTACTCAGCATTACGAAAGTTATAGAAGAGTACACATATGTCAAAAGTTTGGGAAACACTGCTATAAGTGATATGGTGCTGAGAGACCTCACCTGGAACTCGGGGCTGGAGAGAAGGGCTAGTTCTCTTTCTAGTGGCAACAGCAGATGCTGTCTAGTGGTTGATCTTCGGTAAGGTGTATAATCTCTCTCCCTTGTTCTCTCCCTCTCTCCCCCCTTCTTTCTCTTTCTCTAAAATGAGAGTCAAGGATATGATAAATATCTAAAATATATTCATGAATATATGACATCAATAACCACTGAAATTCCACCTTTTTTTTGGATTTTAGAAGACTAGGGGGTTCATTGACCAACTGTCACCCCAATCAATTTAAAAAATACATTAAAAAAAAAAAAAAAAAAGAAGGCTATGGGGAAATTGTTCCTCACCTGCCCAGCTGTCTCTTCTGGACAATGAGGTAGGTATTAAGGATCAAATAGAGTCACTAAGGCAGCTGTCCCGTCAATGGAAGGACCTTCAAACCCGCTCCACAGAAGACCAGGAGTAGAATCTGGAAACTTGATGAATGCAGAGGTTTTTGTTATCTTGGAAAAGGCAAAGGGAAAGGACAGTTTGGGGGAGAGAGAGACAGTTTAATTATTTCAAGCGACATCACCAGCTAGTTGCCCGGCTGTTCCCCTAGGAGGCCTGCCTATCCACGTTGCCAGGAACCAGAAATTCTTCCCTCAGCAGCTTCTTGTCTTCCCACATCCCTCCGGCTCATTTATTAGTTATTAATTAGGAGCCTGGATCTCTTCAGCAACTGGAATGGACTGTTGTGAATAACTGGAGAGTTCCCTCGTCTCCCTGTTTATGACAGACCAACAATATTCCCGCAACCCCTTTACTTCCTGCTTCATTCCCTCTTCCATCCATTAGAAATTCAGTGATGCTTCACGCAGTGGGTGTGTGTTGGCTGCCTGTATCTTGCTGCCTTCTCATAGGACAGTTTTCCACTCAGGTGCCCACCGTTTTATTAAGCAGCCCGTCCACTTCCGGGGAGGTCATCACCTGGGCACAGTGGCTCCTTCCCAGTTTAAAACCACCCTCTAGACAGCCAGTCAGGACAGGGCATGCCCCAGGCCACAATCATCGCTCTGACAGAGGAGGACGTGGATGACTGGACTGAGAGAAAGGCCTGCCGGTCACAGAGCCGATAAATGTACTGTAGTCTGAGAGAGCAGAATTGGGTTTCCGTTACAGTAATGCGACCAAGTTCATTGCCTTATAAATATGTGGTGATTAACTTGAGACACATTTGAGACTATCACAGAGAACTGTTCACTATTACATTTTTGCATAGCTGAATGCTCAGCAAAATAGAACTTGGGTTTCCCACAGCTCCCATCCTCACAGGGAGGAAAGGGTTGCAGAAGGGAGGAAATAGAAAGTGGCCGTTATAGTTTGCATCTAGCCAGCACACAAGTCCCAGGGAAGAAATTTCGCAGGGAGAAAGCATTTTAGATCAGTGCAGTGGGAGCACAAAAAGAGCCTCATAGATTTCAGGTCCTTGTTTCAACGGTATCCAATGGAAGCCTACATTACATTAGGAGTCACCGGAGGATTCCAAAGTCAGACCGATCCTTGATTCCCGGAGCCTCCCAGTGGCCTGAATCTTTCATGCCAGCAGACTGCGCCAGTGTAGTGTGTGAGTCATCAGACTTAATGACTTAAGAGAGGAAATTCGAATTCCCAATGGTCTATACAGGCCAAACAATATAAGCACCTGGAAATGCTGCTTTCCTCAGTTTTGAATGCAATTAAGATTTTTATCAGGTACTGGGTGTGTTAATTATGTGGTATGTCACTTAATTTTTCACAGCAACCTGTGAAGCATTAGGTAACAAAGAAAGCGGATTCGCAAACCACTAAGAGGCTAAATGTGCCAGTGATTTAAGCGCCTGATGACGAGGAGCTGCTGAGAAAAGGGAGCTGGGTGTCCAGCGTTAGGAGGCTGAGTGAGCGCCCACAGGAGGCAGAGCCAGTGAAAGAAAGAAGCAAATAAGTTTGGAATATATTAGCCCTAGCCGGTGTTGTTCAGTGGTTAGATTGTCCGCCTGTGGACTGAAGGGTCCTGGGTTCGATTCCGGTCATGGGCATGTCCCTTGGTTGTGGGCACATCCCCAGGATATATTTTATTGTTTTTTTTTAAAGAGAGGAAAGGAGAGGGATAGAGAGCTAGAAACATCGATGAGAGAGAATCATCGATCAGCCGCCTCCTGCACACCTCCCACCGGGGATGTGCCCGCAACCCAGGTACATGCCCTTGACCGGAATTGAACCCGGGACCCTTGAGTCCGGAGGCCGACGCTCTATATCCACTGAGCCAAACCGGTTTTGGCAAAATATATATATATTTTAAAAGTTTGGAATATTTTGAGTTTGAGTGCCTTTGAAACACCTAAACAGCACCAGGACCGCAGAAGAGAGGTCATCAGCGTGTGGTTAACGGTAAAGGCAATGGGTGTAAATGGCAACATCTGGGGAGAGCAAGGACCTGCGGAAATACGAGGAGAGAAAAGAGAATCTGGGGTTGAGGGAACCACCATTCGAAAGGCAGCGAAGAAAGAGGAGCACAAATCAGACCAAACTTTTCGTCAGAGATGCCCATGGAGAAACTGCTAGCCCTGAAGCCACGAGAGTTTCAGGGAGAAGGCAGTGGCTGGGTTAGTTGATGACTCGGAAAAGCCACGCGAGGGAAGTTTACTTTGATGAGAAGGTCTTTGCCCAGAGCAATTTCAGGGCAGGATGGAGGCAGCTGCCGGGGAGCAGGTGGTGAGGAGCTAGGAAAACCCCTGGGCAAGTAAGTGCACTGGGAAAGCGGACAAGAAAATGAAACAGGCCGCAGGGTTCGGGCAGTTTGCAGCCAGCTTGTGAACTGCAGTGCCTTCTCTTCCCCAACCAAGGACACGGAGAGCAAATGGTTTACACTCTCCTCCCTAACCAGCTTAAATCACCCTGGCCTGGGAAAACAGAGGACAAAGACCCAATTAAAGTCACATGTGCCAGCTAATCCCAAGGACGGATGAGGTTGGGGGGGGGGGAATAACAGAACCCCAATTTAAGCCAGACAGACCTAAGATAAAAGTGAAATAGTAAGACAGAACAAAGAATAATCCAAAACTTCCCTATTTATTTATTTTGATGCATCAGTATATTTAAAATGTTCCTGGAGGCCTAACCAGTTTGGCTCAGTGGATAGAGCGTAGGCCTGCGGACTGAAAGGTCCCGGGTTTGATTCCGGTCAAGGGCACGTACCTTGGTTGCGGGCACATCCCCGGTAGAGGGTGTGCAAGAGCCAGCTGATCGATGATTCTCTCTCATCAATGTTTCTAACTCTCTATCCCTCTTTCTTTATCTCTGTGAAAAATAAATTATATATATATATATATATATATATATATTTTTTTTTTTTTTTTAAATGTACCTGGAGGCCTAACTGGTTTGGCTCAGTGGATAGAGCATTGAACCCCTGTGGACTGAAGGGTCCCAGGTTCGATTCCGGTCAAGGGCATGTACCTTAGTTGTGGGCACATCTCCAGTAGGGGATGTGCAGGAGGCAGCTGATCGATGTTTCTCTCTCATTGATGTTTCTAACTATCTCTCTCCCTTCCTCTCTGTAAAAAAATCCAAGTATATGTATTTTTAAAAATGTACCTGGAAAGCTTATGAACATTCTACTGAAACCCTCCCCGAAGATTCTCACCTGCAGGAAAAAAAAAAAAGATAAAAAGTCGTCAAGACAAAAACTCAGGCGGGTAAAACTCATAGAGGTAAAATTGTGTACTTAACTAGTGCTCTAAGCTTAGTTAAGTATACAACTGTATATTTAACTAGTGTTTACCTATATGTTCCCAAAAATTCTAGTTTAGCACTTCTTAGTTGGGATTCAGGAACCTGTATTTTAACAACTCCACCAGGGGATTCTCATCATGAGAGAAGTTTGGGAAACTGCAGAGCATGCCCATACCCCTTCCCAGGTGTGAACGTCTTACTTCCTCCTAAATTCTAAGGGTCCCCACCAGGTTTTGCAGTCAAAGGAGCAGCGGGCAGCGGCAGCTTGACCTGGGCTCACCCCCTGATCCTATCTCCAAGGCCCCCTTTTCCTCTGTCTTCCGGGAGCTAAAGCAGCCTCGCCCGGGCTCCCTTCTGTGGCTGTGGCCTTCCCTTCCCGGGAGCTAAAGCAGCTCGCCTGGGCTTTCTCTCCTGCAGCATTTCTGCGGAGCCCAAGACAGCACCGCCTCGGCTCCCCCTGCCGTTCCTTCCACCCTCATTTCTTCCTTTGTGTAGCTGTCCTCAGCACCAATAAACATGCTCTCAAAGCCACCTGGACTCGTGTTGTGAAATCTTTCCCACAGGAAGTCACAGCCCACACGCTGCAGGCCGGCCTCAGGCAGACCTGCTCAGTGGGTCCATGTCCAATACCAGCCTGTTAACTGAGGTCAACGGAAGGTGAGACCCTGTGCACAGAAGGTTCTTGGAGCTGGACTAAAAATGGAAACAGGCAGAGGATCCTCAGCCCGAAGTTAGACTGTCTACTCTCTTTACTTTAAAAAAAAAAAAAAATATATATATATATATATATATATATATATATATATATATATATTTGATTTTTTACAGAGAAAAGGGGAGAGGGATAGAAAGTTAGAAACAGCGATCCCCACTGGGGATGTGCCCGCAATCAAGGTACATGCCCTTGATTGGAATTGAACCTGGGACCCTTCAGTCCGCAGGCCAATGCTCTATCCACCTAGCCAAACCAGTCAAGGCTCTCTTTACTTAAAACAAATAAAATTATATATATATATATATATATATATATATATATATATATATATATATAATTATTTTTTTTTTTTTACAGAGAGGACGGAAGAGGGATAGTTAGAAACATCTTTGAGAGAATTAAACATCTATGACCGGAATTAAACTAAGGACCCTTCAGACCCTTCTATCCACAGAGCCAAACCAGCTAGGGCCTCTCTTTACTTTTTAAGAATGCAGGCATTTTAAAATACAGGAGAGAGGGAATGACGGATGAAGCAAGGTCGTGAGGAGGTGGACGAGGACGGGATCCAGATCGTAAGAATGACTTGGCCTTGAACTGCATCAAAACTTCCCCTTCCCCTAAGAAAACACTGGTGAATGTGAGCATGGTCATCGATGGGAATGGGATTGAGGGAAGACATTGTCAGGTTCATGGCTGATGGCTCAGTCTTCTCTGTAAAGCAGGATTCAAGATGTATGTCAAGAGGAGGTGGTCATAGGCTGGATGCTAACCCTTCTGCAGTAGGCCACTGCTCATACTCTCAGCCGGCACCACGGAAGTAGAAAACACCCCAGCCTCGAGGCGGAACAGTCTCACAGAGGCCTAGGGAGAAAATACAGGTCCCCTTCACTGCCCCTGCGCTCAAACAAACCAACACAGGGTGTGGGGACGGGGGGACGTAATGACATCCTGACTGGGTGTGCTGACCTGAGACCACATGGATCATAAGCAGGACTTCCTGTGTCTCCCAAGGAGATTGGGAGGCATGGCTGCGGCTGTCTCAGAGAGCTCTTCCATGGAGGGAGTAGATTTGCGAGTACAGAGTGGCCCCCGGGACTCCTGCATCCTGAAACTGCTCCTGGGACACAGGCAGAAATGACCACGAGCTCACAAGCCCTGGCCGGGTAGCTCGGTGGGTTAAAGCATCATGCCCCAGACACCGAGGAACATCACAGAGAGCCACACAACTGGACCGCCGAGACTGCACGGAGATTTCCTCCAAAACGTGAAAGAAATGGCATTGCTCCCCGTGGGGAAGGCTTCTGCAAGGGTTTCCAGAGAATCCTGTAAAAAGCTGATAAAGGCCACTATTGGAAACACAACCCAGAAGAAGCAGCACCAAAGCTGGAACCAATATGTAAGAGGATCCACAGACATCATTTTTATTTCTGCAGAGATACTTAAAAAAACACACACAAAAAAACACGACAGAAAGAAGAAAATTCCTGCCCCACTGTTAGCAGTTCCTTAAACCTGTAACCTGGGAGTATCTTTTGGCTGCCTAGGACATTTCACACAGACTGGAAGAGATCCAGGTCTACACAGTGTACCCTTCAACCCTCTTGAGAGGTGAAAAATTGCCCTTTTACATTTTTCTGAGCACCTGCTGGGCGGAGTCCCTCGTAAAGATGTCAAATCAAAATGAATGAGTGAGGGGTAAGGAGCCCCAAAACTGGTGCTCGAGTTTAGACAGCTCAAAGGGCAACTCTTTGCCAAGAATTCAACTGCTCCTCCAGGCCCAAGGGTTGATTAACGTGATATTTCTATGCACGAGCCGGCCAGCTGTCTCTTGGCAAAAGATTTGTACTCTATAAAATTAAATGTAGTTGAACTAATTCTCAATGATATACCTCTTTTAGAGGTAGAAATATTTATGGTGAATTTGGCTTGGAGTTAGGGAGACAGACCGTGCAATAACTCAGAAAGTTCTTTCCAGTTCTGGGATGACAGACTTTTTAGAAAAGCTATAAAGATAAAAGTTTAGGACCAAGATTGGCCTTGGAGATAATCTAAAGTATCCTACTTTTTAAATTAATGAGGTAACTGAGAAGGGAAAGGTTGATAATGGTGTCATGAGGAAGACTCTTGAAAGAGTAAATTGAATAAATCATTATTAGTCTATGAAATTATTTATTCTTATAGAGACATAGGCATGATCTAGTACCCACCACCTCATCAGGGACCTTACTTCATCACTTACCCCTCTCTCCTTTCACTTACCTCCTTCTCATGAGCCTAAAAGCGCTAGTAAGTCTCTACCATCCTACAAAAAAAAAAAATACATTCTCTTGACACTACTTCCCTAACAGGCCACGAATGCATCCTTCATCCTTTCACTGGCAAACTTTAAGAAAACATGATATAGCAAATAAAATGTTCTATGAATTGAATGCCCCCCATTCCAAATTTCATATGTTAAAACCCTAACCCCTCAATGTGATTTTATTTGGAGGTGAAACCATTGGGGGATAATTAGGGTTAGATTAGGTCATGAGGATGAGACCCTCGAATGGGATTAATGTTCTAGAAGAAAGAGACAGATCTTTCTCTCTGCCATATGAGGATACAAAAGGTCAGTAATCTGCAAGCTAGACAAAAAAATCTGCCAGCAGCTGGATTTTGGACTTTCCAGCCTCAAGTGTGAGAAATAAATTGTTTAAGCCACCACCATGTCTATGGAATTTCAAATAGACTAAGACAGAGTGTCTGCTGTGGATCTAGACAATCCTATGTTAAAATGCTTACTCCCTAGTTCTCCACCCTAATTCCTCGCCTGTATTTCAGTTGGCTATTAATTCTAAATCTCCTCATTCTCCTCCATGGTTGGCACTTTTCTCAAAGTAGACATTGCACCTGGACAGTGTGACCCTTACACAGAAAACCTCTCCTCTCCACCTTCTTCACTTACCTGCTCCTATTCCCTACTAGTCACTCCACCTGGATGTCCCAGAAGCACACATCTGCTGTGTCCAAAAGTCAACTCATTATTTTCTCTCACCCCCCAAATCCTGTTTCCTTCAACATCTCATTTCCTAGTTAATGACCCTGTTGTAAAAACTAAAAGCCTCATATTCATTTTTTACTTCTTCCTCCTTCTTACTACTTGCATCTAATTTGCCTCTAAGTTCTTTAATTCTACATCCTAAATTCCTCTTGATCTCCTTCCCACCCCCCAGTCAGGGTCTTAGCTGCTTTCTAACCGGTTTACCTCTAGCTTCAACTTCCATTTCACTCTCCACACCAGAATCAAGTGGTCTCTAAGGAAATGCAAATCAGATAGTGGTACAGCTACACAACAAGACTCTCAGTTTTTCTGTCTACAGAAAATAGCTTCTAGAACATACCATACTCCTTGTCCATCAAGTGAAGTCCAATTCCTCAACCTGCTATAAGATACAGGGTCTGGCTGCTGTCCAATAATGCACAGTAGATGACTGATTGAATAAACTATGGCATATCCACACAATGGAGTACATACTGCTATGAAAAAGAAATAATAAGTAAATAATAAGTAAAAATATTTTTTTAAAGGTTACCAATTTGAGGGAGCAACAATGTGGAAGCAACAAGGCTAAAGGCTAGACTTTTCAAAATGCATCTTGATTGGGCGATTTAACTTTGTAGCCATGCAATCACTTTACACAGTAATTAAGCACTTTAAGTTAAAAACAATTATTCACAGATGAAAGCAAAATTAAATAAGTAGATCTAACTGTGTATTTAGTTAGTGGCATAAAATATAGAGAAGAACTAATTTAACTATTTTAAACACAGTAATTTGATTCTACAGCTTTTGAGGGATATACCTTAAGGATAAAAAAGGAACACCCAAGAATACAAAATTAAAAAATCTGAAACTCCTCTCAGTAATCAAATTGTTTATGGTAATATTAGTATCATTATTTTGCATGTTTATTGTGGTATAAAGAAAAGTAGAAATCAAGCTGATATTGTTAAGATCTGGGATTTTCAGCAGGAGAAAAAGGAAAATAATAGGTCTGTCGAATAATGTCAAATTTATTTTTAAAAACCTTGTAGTTCAGATTTGAATTTGAAACTATCAGTAGGAATTTATTTATTTTATATACATATAAAATATGCCACACCAAAAGCATAGGCAACAAAAGAAAAAAATAGATACATAGTACTACATCAAAATTAAAAATTTAAGTGCACCAAAGGACAAAATTTTGTGAAAAGGCAGTTCATGGACTAGGAGAAAATATTTTCAAATCATATATCTGATAACGGGTTATTATTCAGAATATAAGTAAAGAATATACAAATGGCCAATAAGTCCATGAAAAGATACTTGACATCACTAATGATTAGGGAAATGCAAATAAAAATCACAATGAGATACCACCTGACACCCATTATTAAAAAGAAAAGAGAAGAGAAGAGAAGAGAAGAGAAGAGAAGAGAAGAGAACAGAAGAGAAGAGAAGAGAAGAGAAAAGAAAAGAGTAAGTATTGGCAAGGATGTGAGAAATTGGAGCCCTTGTGCATTGTTGGTGGGAATGTAAAATGGCACAGTGTCATTTCCACAGTAGTGTAAAGAGTATAGAGGTTCCTCAAAAATTAAAAATAGAACAACCATGTGATTCAGCAACTCCACTTCTGCGTATATAACCAAATGAATCAAGAGGAGGATCTCCTGTTTATGGGAGCAATATTCCAAGTGTTCATCAGAAGATGGATGAATTAACAAAATGTTGTGTATACTTATAATGGAATATTATTCAGCCTTAAAAAGGAAGGAAAATCTCCAAAACCAGTTTGGCTCAGTGGATAGAGCATCGGCCTGTGGACTGAAAGGTCCCAGGTTCGATTCCGGTCAAGGGCATGTACCTTGGTTTCGGCACATCCCCAGTAGGGGGTGTGCAAGAGGCAGCTGATCGATGATTCTCTCTCATCGATGTTTCTAACTCTATCCTCTCTCTCTTCCTCTCTGTAAAAAAATCAATAAAATATATATTTTTAAAAAAGAAAAGAAAGTTGTTGTTTTTAAAGGAAGGAAAATCTATCATACACTGTAACACAGATAAATCTTGAAGACTATGCTAAACTTATAAGCCAGTCACAAAAAGACAAATATTGTACACTCCCATTTCCATGAAGTACCTAGAGTAGTCAAGGGCATACAGACAGAAAGTAGAATGGTGGTTGGCAGACACTTAGGAGAGAGGGGAATGGGAGTCATTGTTTACTAGTAGGTACAGAGCTGCAATTTTGCAAGATAGAGTTCTGGAGTGGATGGTGGTGATGGTTGTACAAAATGTGAAGTTCTTAATACTTCTGATTTGTATTCAGAAATGGTTAAGTAGTACATTGTATGCATTGTGTACTTTACCACAATTTAAATTTTTGAAAAGTTATGAAAACAATGACTAAAAAAAAAGAATTAGTTTTCAAAGACATTTAAGAGACATTGATTTTTATAGTATGTGAACCTTACCTGATTACCAAATAAATCATTTAATTATTCAAATAAAATCATACCTTTATCAGGTATGTGGGGACTTAAGTGATAACTGTATATTTTATGTTAAAAATTGTTATTTGTTAGGTGTGATGATTCACTGTGGGTTTTTGTTAGTTTGTTTTGTTACTTTAATTATGAATTTATTGAAAGGTATAGAACTTTATTATATACTCCTGCATCCATCCATTCATCCATAGCCTCACCCATTATTAACATCCCCACCAGAGTGGTACATTTATTACAATTGATAAACCTACATTGACATAGCATAATCACCAAGAGTCCAAGGTTTACATTATGGTTCACTCTTGGTGTTGTACATTCTTTTTTTTTTTAAAGTATGCTTTTTTTAAAAGATATATACTTACAGGTGAAATTATACTTAGATGTACCTCAAAATAATCTGGGAATGATGGAAGTATATTGGAACATAGATAAGATTGATAATGAGTTGATAATTATTGAAAATGACTTATGAGTACATGAGACTTGATTATATTCTTTTCTCTACTTTTAAAAATACATATTTTTATTGATTTCAGAGAGGAAAGGAGAAGGAGAGAGAGAAACACCAATGATGAGAGAGAATCATCAATCAGCTGCCTCCTGTACACCTCCCACGTGGGATCGAGCCCACAACCTGGGTATATGCCCTGACCAGGAATTGAACCATGATCTCTTGGTTCATAGGCTGATATTCAACCACTGAGCCATGCCAGCCAGGCTACTTTTGTTTATTCTTGAAACTTCCCACAATAAACACTTTTTTAAAAAATGTTAAGAATTGTTAAATCTATGTCTATAGTGGTTCATCATACTACTTTATTTTTCTCTATGTTTATATCATTTTCTTAATATCAAGGGCAACATTTCCTTCACCAGGATAATCTATTGATATCTGATGGTGTCACCAATTTCTTTACTATCTCTTTATTGTCTACAGAACAAAGTGTACACGCCCTATGATGGCAAACAAAGCGCTCTGTGACTAGCCTTCTCTGCCTTCCTCTCCAGCCCTTGCATTCGGGGCAATGCTGATATAGTTTGATTCCTCAGTTCACGATGCTGCTTGTGCCCTGTTCCTTCTTCCTGTAATGCTCTTCCCCTGCTTGTAAACCTGGTGAACAATTCATTTTCCAAAAGTCTCTTCTGGGCTTGTGTTCTCTAAAACCTTCTCTTCCCACCTCTCTCCCACTCCTTAGCCAATATTAAATTCCATAAATTCCTGAGGCAGCTCCTAGGCAAATTACCACGAGACTATTTTCCTGACATGTATACTCATTAATCTTTATACAAATTCCATTGCATGAGAATCATTTGATCACAGGTCTGCAACCCACCACCGCACACTAGACTAGGACCACGTAATGAATGTTTGGTAAATATTTATTAAGTCAAGATGGCTCCTCTTTTACATTTTTTTCAGTGATGTTATAAAAAGAAGGAAAGGCTGAAATGAGGAAAGTCTGTTCAATAACTAGAGTATTGTTTTGCATATGTTAAATCAAGAGCGAAAACAAAAATCACCAAAACTGATTGAAGTTGTCACTAGAGATTTTTCTCCCTTTCAGGACACAGCAAGAGTCTTCTCAAAGAGCAGATTATATACCTCCAGTCAGAGGATTATGTTGAATAAATTCAGAAACACTGGAAGATCTTAAGTGGACATTGATGTCATAGAGATAGTCCGAATTTGGGGGACTCCCGGAAGAGAATTTGTCATTTCCAAAGATGTAAAGCACCAGTTAGTAACGTTGGTAACATTTACAGATTCTCTCCACATATTTTAGTGATTATTTTAGTAATTATCTCGTTTCTCTTTCCCTTTCCCTTTACTTTAAAAAATGTATTCATGCAAATGAGAGTCAAATATGAGTGTAAACCGCCTGCCTAGCTCTCTTCCTTGACTTCGCTTCTGCCTTTTACCCTTTTCTGCTTCACAATAGCATCTCCTTGCTAGTCTTCTAACCATTTTTTATTTTATTTTTTGCATTTCTGGCATTACCATATGTAATATGCTTATATAGCTCTTACTTGATTTTTCACTTGAGGCATGATTTTTAAAAGATATTCCCATAAGAAATGTGAAACTTTCTCACACACAACCTCTGTTTTAACCACATACATAAGCAAACTTTCTGATCCTCATTTTTCCCAGTAGAGTGTAATTGAGGTTAGATCAATAGTCAGTGGTTTCACTACAATGACTGAATAAACACTGCTGACTACATGTCCCATCCAAAGAGTAGTTTTCCTTTCTTTCACAACTTTTGATTTTCTCTAGAGTTAAAAATAGAATAGTTTTTTACATGTTCATAGCTTTCTCTAGTCTCATCACTAATTTCCACACTTTTCTTCCCCCTGCATAAATAAATCTCCTCTCAATATCTTCAAACACTTTACGTTTCTTATCACTTTATTTTCTTTTTAAAAATATTTTTTATTGATTTCAGAGAGGAAGGGGAGAGAGATAAAAACATCAATGATATGCATGCCCCACACTGGGGATTGAGCCTGCAACTCGGGCATGAACCATGACCTTCTGGATCATCGGTCGTCACTCAACCACGGAGCCGGTTTGGCTCAATTTATCTTCTTAAAAAAAAGTCTCTCCCAAGCCCTCTGATGTTGTCTTGTTGCTTAACTATTACAGCGAGAAAAAGAAAAGCTGACTCAAAATGTAAAATGGGATTTTAATATTGCCATGAACTGTAATGCAGGAAAGAAGAGAAGGATACTTACCAGCAAATAAATACAAATCTTGGTTCCTTCATCCATCAATATTATAATTATTTTTGCCCATGAGTACAATGTAAAACTCTCTCCAAAGATTGTCCCATGGCTGGTTGGGGAAGAGGAGCCTGTGACACTCAGGTAGGGAAAATAAGATGTAATGTCACTCAGCACCAGAGGGGAGGATGGTTATGAATTAGCACGTTTCAAAGGCTATGTGTTAGCTACCTTTTGCTAGGTAACAAACCAGCCCTTAATATAGCGGCCTATCACAACAGTTCGTTATCTCACATTTTCTGTAGGTCAGACCCTTAGGAACAGCTAGGCTGGGTGTCTCTGGTTCAGGGTTTCTCTCAAGGCTGCAATCAGGATGTCAGTAGAGTCTGCAGCCATCTGGAGACTTGAGAGCTGGAAGATGTAATTCCACGTCCAGCCCCCCACACAGTTGTTGGGACGTGCCGGTTTCTCTCCAGAGGGGCCTCTTCAGTAGCTGCTTCATCAGCCTCACAGCCTGTCAGTTGAATGAGAGAGAGAGAGAGAGAGAGAGAGAGAGAGAGAGAGAGAGAGAGAGAAGGCTGCAACACCTCTTATGACATAGGCCAGTAATCAGCAGAACCAAATATCAATAGTACAACAATTGAAATTTCTTTGCTGAAACCGGTTTGGCTCAGTGGTTGAGCGTCGGTCTGTGGACTGAGGGGTCCCAGGTTCGATTCCGGTCGGGGGGATGTACATTGGTTGTGGGCAGTACATCTCTGGAAGGGGGTGTGCAAAAGGCAGCTGGTCGATGTTTCTCTCTCATCGACGTTTCTGGCTCTCTATCTCCCTTCCTTTCTGTAAAATATCAATGACATATATTTTAAAAAAGAAATTTCTTTTGAGAGCCAAATTTTTTAAACCTAAACTCCCGCTTTTGGCGGGACGTCTGATCACCTTATTCTAACACCACTTCTTCAAAATAGACTTGCCCGGACCATGGTATTTTGTGGAAGAGCCACACTCAAGGGGCCAAAGAGCCACATGTGGCTCTCGAGCCGCAGTTTGCTGACCACTGACATAGGCTCTGAAGACACATATTATCCCTTCTACTTTTTAATCTACTCATTAGAAATAACCGAGGTCAGCACCCAATCAGGGGAGGGAATTAATGTCTCTCTTTTGAAGGAATGCATTTCAAGGAATCATAGACGTGTTTTAAAACCTTCACACACTCTCTAAAAGAGGTCGATTATTTTTAATAAGTTTAAATTGTTGAATCTCAAGTTGGAGTGGGAGTATAGAGGAACTGGAATAAAGGTTTAGATCTAAAAAAATAAAATAGCTACTTGTTAGAGCTGCAGAGAGGGATTCACTGTACATCTGCAGCGGGAGTTAGGCAGCTGCTAGCCGGGAAAATGTGCTTATGAAGCTGGAAAGATTGTGAAATTCTGTTGGTATGAACAGTGGCAAGCAGTTTTAAAGTTAAAGAATGTGCACTCGTTAAAGTTAGTCTTTTTAGATTGCATATGAACTCAATAGGAACAGTTGTCTCATCAAGAAAACTTGAGAAGAGCTGGGAGCTAGGAAAGGGGTTAGGAATGTTTTGATTTTTAAGAGGAAAAACATGTGTTTTTTATTTTATGCACTGCCCTCTCTCCACGTGTTTTTACTTATCTTTAAAGATGCCTACACACATGATTGTCTGGTCTCCATGAAATAAATTATGGTTTAACAAATCCCCTATGTACCTATCAACGTGCTTAGCCATTGAAATAAGTTGCCCCATAGTTGGACAAGGACTCAGACCTGAGTTTATTCAAGTTGCTGTTTTGGGGTAGACTATGTAACTTAAGAATATTATGAAGTAAGTCAAACAACAGTTGATCTCCATCTGTCTCTGATCATCTGAAGTACTGTGTTCTGTTGGTGAGTACTCTATGAAAAACACAAACAACCTTTTGTCTTTTAAATTTTGTTTCTTTACTATATATGTAAGAAAAATGTTAAACATATTTATATAATTGTTGTTCTTATACTATAATATGCCTTTAAGAAATGGAGTGTCATGCACAAAAGACCAGCATATAACGAGAAATCACCTGCTTATGAACACGCGGCTTTCAAGTCTGGAAATGATAATGTAAATAACAAAATGCAGCCTCTTGTTGTTGATTTATTAGTTGAGGTTAAGTACTTTGTGTATCCAAAATTTCAAGAAATATTTGTAATGCTTTAAATTTTTTCTTAGTAACGCAATAAAATATTTAATCGTTCTGTTTTTACCAACATGTTTTATCTTATTGTTGCTGTTTTGTGGCATTTGAAAGATACTTTTTTTGAACTCTTCATAAGGTATAAAATCATATGGGGAAGACAAAATATAGTTTGAGAGGCCAAGTCATAAGGGTTCGGAGAAGGAAGATGTTTCTGTGGACTGCTGTAGTCGGGGGATGCATTGAATAGGACGTATGACTGAGATCAACTTAAACGATGAAAAATGTCCTTCTAAAGAGACTCCAGAGAGTGTCCTTCCCCTCCCATCACGTAAGGACACAACAAGAAACGAGCCATTTATGAACCAGGAAATGGGCCTCACCAGACACAGAATCTGCTGGTGCCTTGATCTTGGACTCCCAGCCTCCAGAATTGTGAGAAATACGTTTCTGTTGTTCATGAGCCACTGAAGTAGTACGGAGATTTTGTCTCCAGGGGATGAATTCTATTTATTTATTTATTTATTTATTTATTTATTTATTTAATTGTTTTCCCGGATTGACACCCCCCCCCCAATGCCCGCCACTTCCACCCCCGAGGGCAAGCCCCCACCACCCCAGTGTCTGTGTCCATTGGTTATGCTAATATGCATGCATGCAAGTCCTGTAAATTTTGGAGATTAAACCCTTATCTGAAATAGCATTGTCAAATATGTTCTCCCATGCAGTGGGCTTTCTTGTTGTTTTGATGACGGTTTCTTTTGCTGTGCAGAAGCTTTTTTTATTTTGATTTAGTCCCATTTGTTTATTTCCTCCTTAGTCTTCATTGCCCTAGGAGCTACATCAGTAAAGATATTGTTATGACATATGTGTGATATTTTGTGGTTTATGGAGTCTTCTAAGATTTTTATGGCTTTCCATCTTACATTTAAGTCCTTTAGCCATTTTGAGTTTATTTTTGTGTAGGGTGTAAGTTGGTGATCTAACTTCTTTTTTTTTTTTTTGCATGTGTCTGACCAAATTTCCCAGCACCATTTATTGAAGAGGCTGTCTTGACTCCATTGTTTTCTCTTGCCTCTTTTGTCAAATATGAATTGAGCATAGTGTCTTGGGTCGATTTCTGGGTTCTCTGTTCTGTTCCATGGGTCTATATGTCTGTTCTTGTGCCAGTACCAGGAAGTTTTGAGAATCGTGGCTTGGTAGGAGCTTGATGTCTGGTATTGTGATCCCTCCAATTTTGTCCTTCTTTCTCACAATTGCTGTGGCTATTGGGGGTCTATTTTTATTCCAGATGAATTTTTGGAGAGTTTGTTCTAGGTCTTTGAAATATGCCATTGGTATTTTAATGGGCATTGCATTGAATCTGTAGATTGCTTTGGATAGTGTGGACATTTTAATGATGTTGATTTTACCAATCCATGAACATGGTATGTTCTTCCATTTGTTCATGTCTTCCTCTATCTCTTTTTTAAATATCCCTGTAGTTTTCCAGGAACAGGTCTTTTACCTCCTTAGCTAAGTTTATTCCTAGGTATCTTAATTTTTTTGTGTGTGTGCAATGGTAAATGGAAAAAAAAATTTTAGTTTCTCTTTCTGTGAGTTCATTATTGGTATATAAAAAGGCTATGGATTTCTCGGTGTTAATTTTGTATTCTGCTACATTGCCAAATTCATTTATTAAGTCTAGAGGGTTTTTTTATGGAATCTTTGGAGTTTTCTATGTACAGTATCATGTCATCTGCGAATAAGGACAGTTTTACTCCCCCCCCCCCAATTTGGATGCTTTTTATTTCTTCTTCTTGTCTGATCTAGTACTATATGGAACAGGAGTGGTGAAGGTGGGCATCCCTGTCTTGTTCCTGTTCTTAGGGAAAATGAAGTTCGTTTTTGTCCATTGACTATAGATTTGTCATATAGGGCTTTTATTATGTTGAGGTATGATCCCTCTATTCCCACTTTGCTGAGAGTTTTTATCAAGAAAGAGTGTTGCAGTGACTGAATTCTTAATTGTGATATTATAAAGACTCCCGTATATAGTAGGTGATATGTTTGAATGTTTTTTGAATGACTAAAAATTAATGTATTAAGAATTTGATGGTGAGCATGAGGTCATTGGTTAAATGGAGCCCAAAACTTGACAAGAAGAATCACTTAAAAGTGAGCTGCAGGGTTTGAAAAGCAATCTGTGACTATTGATTATATAAATTCCCATCTGACCATTATCAATAATCTTATTAAATTAAGTTTTCTTAAGTAATATTCTCCTAGAAAAACGAACTACTAAAAATGTACGCAAGGTACTCTAAGAGAACTCATGAACATATAGCCACACATACATACACTTTCCCATGTGACTTTAATTTCACAATAACATATTCCATTAAGTCTTAGGCCTCATTTCTCCAACTCCAGACCCATAGACATCTATAGTCTAAAATGGAGTGTTGCTTACTCTTTTTTTAAATCAGCATCTTCTTGTATTCTGTTGATTATCCCAGAGTGTCCAAATTTCTGACTCAGTCATTAGATGATTTAGGCATCAGAGAGAATGTGTGAGGTGGTTTTTCAGTTCACTCAGAGTAAAAACACTGGCTGAGCTCATTATTTTTTAAGGTATACATAAATGTTTCCATTACTCTTCTCTATGTTTGATAGTTCACATTTTTAAAAATGACAATAAGTTGCCTAATCTTGTACAATTTTTCTTTCATGTGGAAGTTTCTTATGTTCTGTCCCTTGTAGCAAAGGTTCTTAACAGACCATATCCCTTTTTTTGATACAGGTCTCTTTCCTTGGATAAGAATGTAATGTAATTAATTCCACTGTCGTTGTATTGCTATTCACAATTGATCTTTCATAAGTAGGTAATAAAGAGTAAGAGTCAAAGTAATCAACTAAAGGCTCAGCACGCAGGACCGGCTGGGTGTTTGGCACATGGTGGACCGCAGTGGGAGTTTGTTGCTGACAAAATACACAGTGGTCGCTGCTGCTGGGGTTGACTCAGAGGGCATCTCTCCATCTGTTGTCTTTGGAAGAATTACTTACAATAGGCCACCTGGTAGATGATATGCAAGATGTGAAACTTAGGGGCTCCAAGGTATTTTTCAACCAGCCATTTCTGTACATAGCTAATTATGTATTCTTATGCTTCCCTCTGAACTTGCTTCTTTAATCAGTTCCTACACCACTTATCTTTCTCTCCATGCCTTTGAATGGAGCAAAGAGACCATGACTCATCTTATGCTCTGTAAATTATGTCATCTTGCCAGTACTCGATGCATTGTAGAATCATCCCTTACAACAATATGGTTGAATACAACAAATATTCATAGCAGGTGCTGTGTCTGGACCTCCTCCAAAGTTAAGGCTGTAGGGTAGCATAAAGCCAGGGTGTTTATGAAGAATCAGTTGGTGAGACAGCAAATAAAATATACACCAAGTGTAGAGATGCTTCTTGAACCCATGATGTGGCCTGTCTGAGGCCAGACTCAGAGGAGTGGTGTGTCCTGCCAAACAGTGGTGATCATGTTCCCATCATGGCATAACTGTCCTGATCTCACTATGTTTATTCAAAATTATTTTAGCCATCAACAGTCACCAAGTTTCTGAATGAGATGAGAAATATTGAGGTCACTAAGGGCATCTTTATATTGTCTGCTTATAAGAACACATAGGCTAAAAAAGAAAACTCTATAATAAAAACAACCACATAGCCACTTTATACCCAGAGAGGATCAGCTCCTAGCTTCAGTTCTGCTTTCACTGACCTTGTGACTTTGGTCTAGTAAGGTAACCTCTCCTCTTCAATTTCTCATTTGTAAGTGTGAGTGATGTGTTGCATGGGTGCCCCACAAACACATGAAAATGAAAAGAGGTGGAATATGCAAAACAGCTTTGTTGACAGTGTAAGGGTTCATATATTGAAAAGCCCACTGACTCTTATGGTGGAACTACTAGAACAACCAGAATGACCGGTTGCTATGGTGCGCACTGACCACCAGGGGGCAGATGCTCAATGCAGCACTGCTCAGCCAGAAGCCAGGCTCACCGCTGGTGAGCTCAGTAGTGATGGCAGGAGCCTCTCCCGCTTCCATGGCATCACGAAGGAGAAGCGAGCCAAGCAGTGAAGAGTGAGCATCAGGCAGGTGGTAAGGAGTGAGCAGGCAGGTGATTAAGAGTGAGCAGGCGGGTGGTAAGGAGCAAGCAGGCAGGCGGTTAGGAGCTAGGGGTCCCGGGTTGCAAGAGGGATGTCCGACTGTCGGTTTAGGCCTGATTGGGTCTAAACCAGCAGTCAGACATCCCCTGAGGGGTCCCAGATTGCGAGAGATCACAGGCTGCGCTGAAGGACCCCACACACATACTTGCACGAATTTCGTTCATCGGTTCCTAGTCTTGTAAAAACACAGTTAATATTTATTATATATAATCAAAACATAAAAAGGTCAGAAGTGCATGAGGTTTGAAAACCCTTCCTCTTTGTCTCCAGAATTGACCAAATTTGACAATTCAATGCTTATCTTTATAGGCATGCGTGTGCCTATGTACTTTTGTTCTTTAACAAAAAGGTATCATAGTATACTAATCAGAATTATATATATATGGAACAACCATGTTTTAGGTGACAAAGTTTGAGAACCACATTGATAGTGTGATAATATTTGTCCAGACACAGAGATAAGGCTTCCTCTGGGAAGAATAACATTGCAGAGGAATGAGGCAATTTTACTCTTTACTTCATATGCTTCCCCACCACTGTCATTGTTTATCTTAACCATGTATACTTTAACAGTAATTATTAAAGACTGGGCAAGGGAATGTGGAGCATAGATCAAGAAAATGGCGACAATGTAAGACCATTAAAATGTACGAATAAATGGTAGATCAGAAAAGAAAAAAAGGAAAGAATATACAAAAGAAATTAGGAAGTGAAATAAAGGAAGCAAAAATGAAAGTCGATGTGATAGGACTTTCCAAAGTCTTCATCAGGGAACAGAAAAGCACTGAGCAGGCAGCTTCTGCTGCCAGCTGTCTTGCTGTACATGACTCAGCCACAGGATGGGCAGCCCTGCTGACCAGTTCTTTAGTGGGTGCTGTGACCAAGGGCCGGTAGAAGCTGGTACAAGGGTCTGCCAAGAGGGGAATAACAGCTAAAAATGGTCAGTGCTGAATGGTTTTACAGTTTAACGTTTTCATATATATCATTTTTTTTAAAAAAAATTCACAAACAGCCATGAATTTGTGGAATGGAAAAAACTGACCGTCGCATGTCCCCTGAAAGGTCCTGACATCATCAAGCAACATAATGTATCTATACACAGTCTTCTTCTCATTAAATCCTGTACCCTTTCCACCCACACATCCTGTCCTGTCTGTATGCAAAATCTACCTTGAATCTACTTTTTCTCTCTTTGTCACTATGAACCCAGTTCCAGTTCACACCTGCCCGTTCCCACTGCGGTGGCCTTCTAACCACTCTCCACTTCCACCTTGTCCCTCCCTCTGCCCCTGGCCTTTCCTATTTCCCACAAGAAAAGCAGGTCAATATTTCCAAAATGCTCATAGAACATAGAACGAACCTAAAATCTTCTGCATGGCCGAAACCGGTTTGGCTCAGTGGATAGAGCGTCAGTCTGAGAACTGAAAGGTCCCGGGTTCGATTTCGGTCAAGGGCATGTACATTAGTTGCGGGCACATCCCCAGTGGGGGGTGTGCAGGAGGCGACTGGTCGATGTTTGTCTCTCATCGACGTTTCTGGCTCTCTGTCCCTCTACCTTCCTCTCTGAAAAATCAATAAAATGTATATATTTTTTTAAAATAAATAAATAAAATCTTCTGCATGATCTGTCCCTTGCTCATTTTTCCAGTTACCTTGCAGGCTTCCAACTCTGCTACGATCTTTGTCCCCTCAGCCTCTGCACATACTATTCCTGCAAACGGAAAGGCCTTTTCTACTCTACAGATTTCAGTTTCTCACACAACCCCCCCCCCCCCGTTCCCGCCCCCCCCCCCCCCCCCCCGCCACTCCTCATCTACATTAGGCCACAGTTTGCACTTCTACCTTTATTTGTACGCTATGGGTTTTATCGGATTTCCCTGCTTTGTTGAAGCTGTGTAGTGACCATATGGAGGTTCATAATGCCATCCTCTCTACTTCTGTGCCTACTTGAAATTTACCATAATAAACGGCTTTAAAGTTTTCCTCTAATCCCACGCGATAAAAACAACTATTGTCTGCAATTGCCCTAATTTAGGTTTTCAAATTTCGTATTTAAACAATTTTCCTTTCCTTTGCAGGATGAATTTTTGTATTTTTGTTCAGAGACATAAAATGCCAGTATTTTAAGAAAGTGAACTTAAAATCAATATCATGTAGCCTAAAAGAAAGATCTGAAGTTCAATTGTTGTGTTGTGGGGTGGTTTGTGGTTTTTTTTGTTTTTTGGGGTTTTTTTGTTTTGTTTTGTTTTGTTTGCAACTAAATAAAGTTTTGTATTTGAAAGCAGCAATATTATTCACCATAAAGGACCCTAGACTAAGGACATAAAACTGTTCTAGTTCCAGTTTGTCACCTTCAGTGGCACATTTAACCTCACTTGCTTTTTTTTAAAAAAAAATAATATAATAAAGAGGTAAAATTACACATTTTTATTTCAGATCTAAAATTCCATACTTCCGTAATCTGGAAGACCAAAGTAAAAACCCACCGTAAACAATAACAATGTTTACTTTTAAGAAATGAAGTAATGATTCAAAAGGACCCCTCACAGGGTCATAAGGCATCGGTGGCGTGCATATCATGTTTATCTACAAAGTCCAGAACATGCACCACCTCATCGCCCTCGGAACTCCTGATGCTCTGACCCTTCTCCATTCTGTGGACGTGCTTGTGCAGCATGCTGTAGTACGGGTTCTTGGGGTTGAAAGTGTACACGGATGAGATCTGCTGCCAGGCTTTCATGCTCGGCGTGTGGACTTCCTTCGGAGGGGAACCTTCGAAGAAACACGTAACATTCTCCTTTGCCAGTTCGGTCGCATTTTCTGTGGCTTGACTTTTGAGGATCTTCTGCTCCTGCTCCACGTAGATTTTCCAAAAGCTCAGCTGCAGGAAACTAACTGGGGATACACACCGGGTGACAGATACGACAATCAGAACGACGACGATGACGGTTGCTATCAGGATCCAGCCCAGGATCTAGGGAAAACACATCAAAATATTATTTTGGTCACATTTTTTTTACAAGTCATTATTAAACCCTGGGGGGGGGGGTTGAACTACTCAGCGGTCATGATGAACAAGCAACAATTTGAGGCCTTAATCTCCTAAGGGAAAAGAGAGGCGGTGACCTCCGGAACCCCTGCGGAACCCCTGCGGAACCCCTCTGTACAACTGCTTGCTCTGCAAGTCAGTCATTTTCCAAGTCCCGTCAAGAATCCAGGGAAATGCCTATCTGTCAGTCCCCTAAGCACTCAAAGCGTGGAATACTGGCAAGGCCAGGGAAGCGAGCATTCGTTGTCAAAAACCTCTGAGCTCTGCGTCCCAAGAAGAAGTGTGGGATGGTGCCTTTTAGGGCTGGGCAGACTCATGGCGTTGTGTTGGGACAATTCTGCCTTCTCCTGGCTGAGCAACCCCATCCACCTCCCCACCCCACCCCCCGACCTAGACTCAGTGTCTGTGCGGGGACTAAGGCAGGTGCAGAAGGCACAGAGCAGGTGCCTGACGCTGCAAGAGGCTCCTCTCCTTTCCCATCCCTTCCACCATCACCTGTGCCTCCTGGCTCCCCAGAAGCAAGAAGCCCTTCTGGCTTGCCTTAGGTGTCCTATTGCCCGGGGCACAAAGGGAGCACGGCCCTCTCCTTTCCCTGCCCCCCCCCCCCGCCGGCGCCCTCCCTCCCCGCTGACCTGCGACTGGGCCTTGAGGTCCATCAGCAGGGCCTGCACGTCGGCCGCCTGCGCCCGCTGGCAGGGAACCAGCGGCAGCTCCTGGGCGCAGCTGGGGTCGCGGTGCGAGCACAGGCGCCGCGCCAGCACGCCGCTGCCGCTGGCCGCGCACTCGTAGAAGGAGCCGCCGAGCAGCGCCACGGCCACCCAGGTGAGCGGCGCCAGCGCGGCCGCCCAGGTCAGCTGCGCGCACACCTGCGCCCCGCGCGGCCCCGCGCCGCAGCCGCCGGGGCAGCAGCCGCTGCAGCAGCCGATGCAGCCGGTGCAGCAGCCGGTGCAGCCGCCGGGGCAGCCGCCGGTGCAGCCGCCGGGGCAGCCGCCGCCGGGCCCCCCGGCGCCCCGCTTGCAGCAGCCGGTCAGCAGGCGCCAGGTGCGCGCGCTCAGCACGTAGCCCAGGAGGAAGAGCGCGAGCGCGGGCACGAGCAGGAACACCAGCCCGTAGGGCAGGTTCCAGGCGGCGCTGCAGGGGCACTGGAACACGGCGGCGGAGAAGAGGCGCTCCCCGCCCGCCGTCAGCAGCGTGACCAGGCCGTAGCCCAGCGCGTCGCGGTGCTTGAGGTACAGGTCCAGCACCGTCTGCAGCTTCTTCATGGGCTCCATGGCCCGGCCGCGCGTCCGGAGGCTTCTGCCTCGTGGGGTCTGGCTGGGGGCTTTCCACTCTGCCGAGAAGCAACTTCAAAACAAAAAGGGGAAGACGACTTATCTGGCCCTGCGAGCTTTCGCTTTCTTATTTCAGGCAAAGCAGCCCTTGCTGAGAAACAGACCCAACCGCAGGCACCATGGGCCCCCCCACCCCCCAGGGCCCCCTCCCCCACCCCGCCCCGTTTCTCCGGGCGGCTGCATTGGGGACCTTCCTCCCCATCCCCATCCCCATCCCCAGTGCGTGAACTGTGCTTGAAGGTGGACTCTGTCCCGTGCAAACCTTTGTTCCCACCCAGCTGACAACGAGCCAGGGGCTTTCCATGCCCTTCCCGCCCCAATTCAGCCTCCCGACGCAGACAACACTTCTAACGCGGGCAAGTGGGGAAGACAGGCTCTTCTCCAC